>OX451741.1:1043571538-1048371538 GCA_948472305.1 Vicia faba
CTAGTGTTAGACTACTCCTACCATCTACTATCTTACTACGCTAATCAATACCTAGCGGCATCCGTAGTACTCTCTGCTCCTGCTTCTGCACAATCCACACAAGCACTTGACATGGTGTGATCGGATCCATCCTCATCGTAGTCCGTCTCAAAGTCATGCTCAGAGGGGTCCTCCTCGGTGTCGTCATCCTCTACTCTCACCAACGATTGGCTCAAGTGATGGCACATGTGCTGGATCAGTACGGGAAGCTCGTCTATGGGATAAACATCGCGAGTGAAGGTCGAGGGTATTCTAACGATATATCTAAGTCTAGGGAAGGCATGGTCATAGCAGGAAAGAGCGGCTCCCCTCCCCCCAACTGGGGCGTGTGAGGGGATATAGGGAGGGGCCGAAGGGTGGGTACACCATCCAAAATGATCAATCTCCATGAAAGAAAGCTGGAGATGATCAACGAGGGTGGAATCGGAAAGGTCACAGATCAGTGGGAAATAGTGGTCCTTCCCGGAATCCTGTCCTACTATAATAGTGGCCTCCATTATGTTCCTGGTGTTATGACAGTTGTCCTAAGGCCAGGTTGAACCCCAGATGCATCAGTCCACATATCAGGAAAGGTGATCTCGCCGTCTTCGACTGGTGGCGTCTCTTCGTGCCCCGGGGAGAGCATCATAATCTATTGCGTATAGCCCACACAATCTACTGAAAGGGTCATCAATCCAAAAATAACAAATATACAAGAGCGGAGCAACAAGCATTAAACAGAGGATATATTATACATGGCTAGAGATCCCATTCTAACACATGTATATAAATCATTTACAAAAATAATACATTATAGCACAATTAAGACTCATTCCTATGCAATGTCTATATGTCGATGCACATGATTTCGGAATATCAATCCTTCGCTAAGGGTCGTGGTATCACTTTAGGATTTAGCACCACTAAGGTGATAGGTAACATCCACCAATCAAACCAATGATCCACTTCGAGATAAGGTGGTTCTCTCTTGGACACGCACCCCGTGCCACCTCTCTGGTGTGCACCTTGTGACTCCTCTCCGGTAGCCATGTAACCATGAAATGTGGTGAGCATATAATTCCCCACGTATACATATAATATATGGATAATATCACCATATGTAATAGCTTATCTCATGCATCAAATTTTTGCACAAATATATAACATTTACTCACGTTCACAATTAATCACCTTCAAAATAAACACGTAAGAAGGGTACAAAGCATATATATATATATATATATATATAGTATATATATATATATATAGAGAGAGAGAGAGAGAGAGAGAGAGAGAGAGAGAGTGAGAGAGAGCGAGAGAGGAGAGAGAGAGAGAGAGAGAGAAGAGAGAGAGAGAGGAGAGAGAGAGAGGAGAGGAGAGAGATGAGAGAGAGGAGAGTGGAGAGAGAGAGAGAGGACGAGAGAGAGAGAGAGAGTGAAGGAGAGAGAGAGAGAGAGAGAGGAGAGAGAGAGAGAAGAGAGAGAGAGAGAGAGAGAGAGAGAGAGAAGAGAGAGAGAAGAGAGAGAGAGAGAGAGAAGAGAGGAGAGAGAGAGAGAGAGAGAGAGAGAGAGGAGAGAGAGAGAGAGAGAGAGAGAGAGAGAGAGAAGAGAGAGAGAGAGAGAGTGAGGAGAGAGAGAGGAGGAGAGAGAGAGAGAGAGAAGGAGGAGAGAGAGAGAGAGAAGAGAGAGAGAGAGAGAGAGAAAGAGGAGAGAGAGAGAGAGAGAGAGAGAGAGAGAGAGAGATTCCCAACAATCGTGAAAATTGATATTTTGTTGGTCGGTTCGATCGTGCACCTTTATCCAAAACAAATTAAATTAGAACGAATTAATATAGAATGAACTTGTACATTGTAGACATCCGATTATTATTTCTATTTAACTATTTATTAATTAATTATTTACTTTTATTATAATCATAAACCACTTGACTAATTCTACTATGACTATATAATCTACAAAAAATTTATGAAAGTATTGGTTCTTGGATATGTCGGTAAGGACATTCAAAATCAAAGTAAATAAATAACAACTTAAAATGGGACCTACCATACGTTCACTAACTATTTTACTATAGGTACTCTATAATAATTATTTTCTAAGTTTTAGGATTTCTCATAGTGCTCTATCTAGCTTTGAGCAAGACATATTGCTCCTAAAATAGATAAGAGAATAATACATAAATAAAATAAGAAAGAGGACTTCAATAATGATATGCAGGTTCTTAATAATTTTGTTCAAAGTAACAATCACAATTTTATTAAAATTGATATGTATATTTTTCTTCACAAAAACGTTATGCTTATAAGACAAGGATTAATAAAAAATTTGCTAAAGATTTAAGCTTATAAAAATAAATTAATAATTTATAAAAACTATTATTTTTGTAACACTTACTTAGCATAAAATAACTTTTTATTGGATATAATTAAAATATAGTTATTATCCACCAAAATGGCATACGAGGTTGTTGTTTGAAACCTTTACAACAAAATTATCTTCATATATATTTTGATATATGTTGTACTTCAAAATTTGCCCTCTCATGTCTTAAGGATTCTTAGAATTACTTCAGTCAAGTTTCAAGCCTCATACCACATTTTTTAAGGAGAATCATTCAAATTATCAAAAAGGGAGGGCAAAATGAGCAAAATTGAAGTTTCTGCTGGAAAAGTCAACCGAACGCTAAAAAAGTCAAACTTTGACTTTTTGATCAAATTTGAGTCCCAAAAATCACATTATGTCAAGACATACAAAAAATGAAGTTTGATCATCAAAAGTCAAGAGAATAAAAAATCCAACTTTGCAAGACTTTGAAATTTTTTTAAGTATTTTCTATACTTGGTTAATTTCATTTGTTTCATGGCATTTCACAATAAAATAATTCAAGATGATGCAAGTAATTCAAGTTATTACAAAGTGACATTCTTACTAAGTTACAAATTCTACCACTAAGCCTTGATTGAATTTTCTCAAAAGACTTTGTCACAATGTTTTGGCCCTTGATATAATGTGCATGAAATATTCCACAAGACCCAAAATTGTGACATGCTACAAACCATTCTGTCCAAGTTGAAAAAATATGATATATCACATTGCCACAACACCCTATGCTGCCCTGCAAGAAAGCTTGTGCCATGCTACATCCTAAGTATGCATGCTTCCCAATACAGTCCAAAACTGCTCTATGCAGCCTGCCCAAGCCTGCACCACAACAGCCCCAAAATTGCACCAAGAGTCTCTGGATGCCTTACCCTTCCACCCTTCCTGTCATCATTGAGCCTGTTATTGAAGAAGACGTCTCATATACCGTTCTTCATCCTGACATGCCTACCTCTCTCGAAGACTTGCAGAAAGCTTGGGTTCAGTTAAAGGAAGAGCGAGACACCTTTGAAGCCCAGTATTACGCCAGTGAGAAGAAGGTCATGGAGCTCACCAAACTGCTTCATGAAGAGAAAAACCTGAATGCCTACATTGCTCCAAAGAGGATGCGTTCGGTGTTTTTGTCTTAGGAGTTTTGCTGTATTTTGTTTCTTTCTTTGTAAGCCCAAGGAGGCATGATGTATTCAAACTTGGTTTTATTTAATATGATGTGTGTTCTTTTTTGGTTTGAACAAGTTTAAATCTCTAAATTTCCTTGAAATCATTTGCATATTGCATCTTCATTCATCATAACATCATACATGTTTCTCATAACAGGTCGCCTTATCCTTCTACTGTTTATTTCGGTAAGATGGATATTGAACAGACTGTGAAAGATCTTCAGGCGCAGAATGCCCAGTTTCAACAAATGCTCATGGCTCTGACAAAAGGACAAGAGGAGTTGAAGACTGTGTTGGCCAAAGAGAAGAAGAAGAAAACGAAGAAACCAACCAGTGTTGTAATCATGGGAAGAAGGTTTAAAGGACAGACCAGGCAAACTTTAGACTTTGCAACATCGTCAGGCGAAAGAGATAATCAAACCCAAGAAGTGAACAACGACCCAACATCCGAAGGAGAGGAAGAGCCTGATTACTCTGAGGAACAATATCCTCCTGCTGATGATAAATACAAATAGCTAGAGGATCGTTTGAATGCTATGGAGATTCAGAGGGTATCCGGTTTGGACTTTAAAGAATTAGGACTCATCTTGGGGGTTGTCATCCCACAAAAATTCAAGGTTCCAACTTTCGCCAAGTACGATGTTGACTCTTGCCCGAAGCTACATCTAAGGTCATATGTCATAAAGATTCAACCCCACACGGCTGACAAGAATCTGTGGGTACATTTCTTCCAGGAGAGTTTATCTGGGACGCAGTTGGATTGGTTCTACCAATTAGAAGGGACCAATATTCGCAATTGGGAAGAGTTGATCGCCGCTTTCTACAAACAATATCAGTATAATGCTGATTTGGATCTGACTAGGACGCAGTTATAAAGCATGTCTATGGGAACGGGTGAAGGTTTCAAAACCTATGCTCAGAAATGGAGGGATCTCGCAGGAATGGTCCAAACCCCTTTATCCGACAGAGAATTAGTGGATATGTTCCTAGGCACCTTGTCAGGACCATTTTTCAATCACCTGATTGGGAGCTCCTCAGCTGGGTTTACTGAATTAATTATGACTGGTGAGCGGGTTGAGGCCGGTATAAAAAGCGAAAAAATTCAAAGGGATGCATCCTCGAGTATGGTGAAGAAGCCCTTTGTCGGAAAGAAGGAGGTCAGTGCTGCATATGATTATATAAGTCAAAACGAAACCGACCATCATTCGGCAGTAGGGGCTGTCATGATTTCTAACCCTGTGCCAAATCAGCAGCGAAATTATCAGTGCAAACCAGAAGCGCCCATGAGACGATTTACCCGGATTAACATGACCATGTCTCAAGTTTTGCCACACCTTCTCAAGACCAATCTGGCAACTTTAATGGAAGCTCCCAAGAATCTAAATACTGTTTCTCCTTGCTACAACCCGAACGCCCGATGTGCCTATCATTCTGAAAGCCCGGGACATGATACAAATGACTGTTGGGCCTTAAAGAATAAGGTGCAGGACCTTATCGATGCGAAAGAGATCGACTTTGAGCCCCCAGAAACGCCTAATGTAATAACGACGCCAATGCCCAGACATGGCCAAGGTATCAACGCCATTGACGATGATCATTTTTTTTCCTCTGTGAATGACTTGATTACTCCTCTATTGACCATTAAACATAATCTACTACAAGCCGACTTGTTCCCAGGCTGCGATGAAGATTGTCACTTATGCAAGTATCTACCGAACAACTGTTTGTTACTAAAGATAGGCGTCCAACGCCTGATGACTAGAAAAGAAATCCTATTTGAAAAGCTACCTCTTATCAAAAGCTCTTATCAAGATTTTTCAATAATCACCGTTTTCAACAATCCTCCCAGGGTCTCAACCAAAAGACCTGTCAGGATTACATCCGCTCCCAGATCTGCACCCTTAATCATCACTATGACAAGACCAATATCATACTCCTCGGATAAAGATGTTCCCTGGAGTTATGAGGCTGACGTTTATTACTACGGTGTCAAGCAAGATCAGTTGGCTGTCAAGGACGAAGTTGCGAGAGATATTGATCTCGATATCGGTAACATCACTGGAACCAGCAAAATAACAAGAATTGGAATAGTCTTCTCGCCTGAGATTTCTCCAAAGACCGGTGCTACTCCTGTGATCATTCCTATTGCCACTCCTACCGAAACTCCCAGTGATACTCCTACTATTATCCCTGATGCCGATACAAGGGGAAAAGAGGCTTTGGTTGAGCCTGCCCAAGCAAGAGAACGTCATGAGGTCATCCTTGAAGCTTCCAGAAAAGAAATAGAAGAAATCCTGAAGATAATCAAGAAAAGTGACTACAACATTGTAGAATAATTGGGGCAGACCCCCTCGAAGATATCATTGTTGTCCTTACTTTTGTGTTCTGAATCTCATGCCAAAGCCTTGGTAAAGTTTCTTAAGACCGCTCACGTGCCCCAAGAGACCTCCATCGACAAATTTGAAAACTGTGTGGCCAGTCTAACTGCTGATAACGGATTGGGCTTTTCTGATGCTGATTTAACCTCTAAGGGAAGGAAGCACAATGATGCCTTACATATTTCCATTGAATGCAGGGACAGCACACTGGCCCATGTTTTGGTTGGTACCGGTTCATCGTTGAATGTCTTGCCCAAAAATGCTCTTGACCGACTAGATTGCGAGGGGCTCATCTTGAAACCTAGCAACATCATAGTAAGGGCCTTTGATGGCTCCAAGAGGACATGTATGGAGAAGTTAGTATCCCCATAAAAATTGGGACTCAGACTTTTAACTCAATTTTCTATGTGATGGACATCCGCCCTTCATACTCTTATCTGTTGGGACGACCCTGGATCCATGGTGCTGGTGCCGTCACTTCCACCCTACACCAAATGCTAAAATACCCGATAAGAGGAAAGATTGTCACAGTTCATGGAGAGGAGGAGTACATGGTTAGCCATCTGAACTCTTTCAGGTATGTCGAAATGGATGGTGAATTCATAAAGACTCCCTGTCAGAACTTTGAGAAGGTTCCAACAACGGTCGCGACAACCAAGGCTACTCCAAAGGTCCCGAAGATTACCAGGCCTCCACTGAAGATGGCTTCTTTGAAAGATGCTCGAGCAGTAGTTGAAGAAGGAGGATGTACTATCTGGGGTCAGCTTCCAGATATTCCCTACAAGTTTGACAGATTTGGGTTGGGGTTCACTTCAGAGGCCCAAAGAGCTGTTCGACGTTCTCGCGCTGGGGGACCACCTCTGCATATCGGCAATCAAGGAGTCAATACAATAGAAGACAGTGATGGCAGCTGTGACATGGACGAATGGATTTTTCCAACCATCGGCGGAGGGCTCAACAATTGGGAGGCCAAAGATTTCATTCCTATTACTTTTATTCAAGAGTAATTGTCTTTTAACATTCTCAGGCTTGTAATATTCACAAACAATTCGTACATTTTCAACCTTGTATCTTACCCGAGGCGCAGTGGTCCATTTGTAAGGGTTTTTTATTTCATCTTCATATGACATTCAATGAATCATAGATGTTTTTCACATACAAACTTTTTGTGCTCATTGTCTTTCTTTTACATTTATTGTTTAAAGATGGCTATACCCTTACACATACCCATACTCACAAATGCAGGTACCCCTCCATTCCGGATCCCATGGGTAACGATACTGCTATGGACTTTAGTGACTCTGAAGATCTAATTTACCAAGCCAAAGATGAAGGTGAGGAAGATTGTGAAGTGCCAGGGGAATTGGCCAGACTACTACAACAAGAGGAAAGAGCTATTCAGCCTCATGAGGAACCGTTGGATACAATCAACTTGGGTACCGAGGAAGATAAAAAGGAAATCAAGGTGGTTTCCAATCTAGAGCCAAGTGTCAAGGAGCGTCTAATTCAGCTATTGCATGATTATGTTGAGATCTTTGCCTGGTCATACGAAGACATGCCAGGACTTGATACAGACATTGTGGTACATCGTCTGCCAACAAGAGAAGACTGTCCACCAGTGAAACAAAAAGTCCGCCACATGAGACCTGACATGTCGGAGAAGATCAAAGCAGAAGTTATGAAACAATTCAATGTTGGATTCTTGGCTGTCACTTCCTATCCTCAATGGGTTTCCAACATTGTTCCCGTTCCTAAAAAGGATGGCAAAGTACGAATGTGTGTGGATTATAGAGATTTAAACAGGGCCAGCCCTAAAGATGATTTTCCATTTCCCCGCATCGATATTCTGGTTGACAATACGGCCCAACACAAAGTATTTTCCTTCATGGATGGATTCTCAGGTTATAACCAAATCAAAATGGCACCTGAGGACATGGAGAAAAATACATTTGTCACACAGTGGGGCACATTCTGTTACAAAGTGATGCCATTCGGACTGAAGAATGATGGGGTAACCTATCAACCAACCATGGTGGCTTTATTTCATGATATGATACATCATGAGATAGAGGTCTATGTAGATGACATGATAGCCCGATCACAAACTGAAGAGGAGCCCCTTGACCACTTGAAAAAGTTGTTTGAGAGATTGAAGGAGTACAAACTTAGGTTGAATCCAAACAAGTGCATATTCGGAGTCCGGTCCGGTAAACTCCTAGGTTTTGTTGTCAGCAACAAAGGCATCGAAGTTGATCCTTCCAAGGTTAAAGCGATACAAGAAATGCCTGCTCCTCGTACTGAGAAGGAAGTCAGAGGATTCTTGGGACGCCTGAACTATATTGCCAGATTCATTTCTCACCTAACAGCTACTTGTGAACCAATTTTCAAACTGTTGAAGAAAGATCAAGTAGTCAGATGGAATGATGAATGTCAGATTGCTTTTGACAAGATCAAAGAGTACTTACAAGAGCCCCCTGTTTTGATGCCACTAGTCGAGGGAAGACCATTAATCATGTATCTGACCGTTTTAGAGAACTCAATGGGGTGTGTATTGGGGCAGCATGACGAGTTTGGACGAAAAGAGCACGCTATTTACTACCTGAGCAAAAAGTTTACCGACTATGAAACCAGATATTCACTGCTCGAGAAAACTTGTTGCGCTCTGGCATGGGCTGCTCGCTGGCTAAGACAGTATATGTTGACTCATACTACCTTGTTGATATCTAAAATGGATCCGATAAAGTACATCTTCGAGAAGCCCACTCTTTCTGGGAGAATAGCGAGATGGCAGATGATCCTGACGGAATATGACATACAATATACTACCCAGAAAGATATAAAGGGTAGTGTATTGGCTGACCACCTCGCTCACCAAGCTGTGGAAGACTATCAGGCCATGAAGTTCGAGTTCCCGGATGAAGACATCATGACATTAGACAACTGTGAAGAAATCAGGCCATATGACGGACCTGAACAAGGATCCCGATGGACCCTGTTCTTTGATGGGGCATCCAACGCACTTGGAAATGGTATTGGTGCCGTACTCATATCTCCAGAAGGGTGTCATACTCCCTTTACTTCCAGACTTTGCTTCAACTGTACGAACAACATGGCGGAATACGAAGCATGCATCTTTGGTCTCAAGGCTGCCATAGATTTGGGAATCAAGTCTTTAGATGTGTTTGGAGATTCAGTTTTGGTCATCAGTCAGATCAAAGGAGAATGGGACACTAAGCACCCAAACCTTATCCCTTACAAAGAACATGTTTTAACATTGCTACCACATTTTGAGAAGATTACCTTCGAGCATTTCTCGCGAGAAGAGAATCAGCTAGCAGATGCTCTAGCCACAATGTCATATATGTTTAAACTTAATTGGGATAACGAGGCTCCCTAGATCACCATCGAACGAATGGATGAACTAGCATACTGTCATGAGATTAATACTGAAGAGGTAGTGGACCAACCTTGGTTTCATGAAGTCAAGAGGTATCTCGAGGCTCAGGAATATCCAGAAGGAGCTTCAATCAATGATAAAAAGTTCTTGAGGAAGTTCTCTGCTAAGTTCTTCCTAAGTAATGGCATCCTGTACAAACGCAATCACAACTCCATTTTACTTCGGTGTGTGGATAAGATTTAGGCTGAAAAGATCATGGCTGAATTACATGAAGGTACCTTTGGCACTCACTCCAGTGGGCATACGATGGCGAAGAAAATCCTACGGACAGGCTATTATTGGTCTACCATGGAAGCAGATTGCTATCAACACTCTCGGACCTGTCATAAATGTCAAGTTTACGCACAAGGTGCACGTACCTCCGGTTCCTCTGAATGTATTGAAGGCTCCTTGGCCCTTTGTTATATGGGGAATCGACATGATTGGAGAGATCAAGCCTACAACCTCCAATGGACACCTCTTCATTCTAATGGCCATTGACTATTTTACAAAATGGGCCGAAGCAGCTTCCTTCGCATCCGTTACTAAGAATGTTGTTGCCCGCTTCATCAAGCAGAATCTCATTTGCCAGTACGGTATCCCAGAAAGGATCATCACTGATAATGGCACCAACCTTAACAATACTATGATCACCGCCTTGTGCGAGCAATTCAAGATTCAGCATCACAATTCATCCCCCTATTGGCCAAAGATGAATGGTGCCGTCGAAGCTGCAAATAAAAACATTAAGAAGATCATACAGAAAATGACAGTCACCTACAAGGACTGGCATGAGATGCTACCATTTTCTCTCCACAGGTATCGCACCACGGCTCGCACATAAACTTGGGCAACACCCTATTCTTTGGTTTATGGCATGGAGGTTGTCTTGCCTATTGAGGTTCAGATCCCCTCTTTGAGAATTATGAAGGATGCAGGTTTGAATGAGGACGATTGGATCCAGACTTGACTTGATCAACTAAACTTAATTGATGAAAAGAGACTTACTGCTGTTTGCCATGGTCAGATGTATCAAAAACGGATGATCAAGGCTTTCAACAAGAAAGTCAGACGCCAAGTATATCAAGTTGGAGATCTAGTGATCAAGCGCATCATCTTGCCAAAAAGTGATCCCAGGGGCAAATGGACTCCTACCTATAAAGGACCATTTGTAATCAAGAACATCTTCTCCGGTGGGGCAATGATCCTAGCCACCATGGACAGCGACGATCTGCCACACCCTGCGAACGCGGATATAGTCAAAAGATACTACGCGTAAGAGACCCGCTAGGTTGACACACCTAGGCAAAACAAGGGCATCCCGGCGAACCAAAAGGTTCGGGAAAAAAATTAGGGATAAAATAAAATAAAATTTGTACACCCGGCAAGTTGAAAACCCGAAAGGGCGACTTGGGAAAAAAAGGGTTTCCCGGTGGACTGAAAACCCAAAAGGGCGGTTCAGGCAAAAGTTAGGGAATTAAAGCGTATGACTATGTATCGTCGGATCACTTTGAGGACAACCTCTTGACTTCTACTGACAAACTCAGTTTCTGATCAGTTCAATCATCTTCGGACAAAGCAACATATAGACAAGATATTCGGAGATACGAAGGCTATAGCAGAATGGAAACCCCCATGTGATTATTACACATAGCTATCTTTCTTTGTATAAAGTTTTTCTTACTCTTTATGGCGCCATTCTCTTACTAGAATGTTTGTCTCCCTTGTACAAAATACTTATTCAAAGTCAATACAAAGATATCTCTTTGAAAGCATAGAAAACTATTTGTCTTTTCCTTTACACTTGTGTTTTATTTGCAAAAACGTCCAAAGATTCATTAATGAACATATGCATTTGAACATAATTACTGTTTACAAATAAACAAAATGAAAAAAGACAATTACTGACAGGTTGAAAGAATAAGGAAATGTCTTTAGGTTATTCCATGAGCAATCCCCACAGTACGTCATTTAGATCCCCAGCAGAATAAACTTCAAATTATTAATCCCCAGTAGAGATCGTCAAATTTCTCAGGATTCCTCAAAGCAATATGTGGCATTGCCCTCACAGGCGAATTTTTTCCAGTACTTCAAAACTTCAAGACATGAAGAACCCATATATATCCCCAACAACTTTCAGGGATTTATTTTCCTCAATCAGGCAGCAATACATCAAATCAACTTACATGCGCATACATTACATCCATATGTCATAAACATTGACAAAGAAAAATATATTACATCATACATCGCATGCGACATAACTCTGTGTTTCAGCTAACATTATACTCTTTTCAGGATAAGATTAACAACTACCATTAACAATATGCAATCATGATACAGTTCAGATACGCTCCTGACGCGGATGCCATTCTGATACTCATTCAGATTCAATCTTCAGATACAGTTCAGATACGCTCCTGACGCGGATGCCATTCTGATACTCATTCAGATTCAGACTTCAGATACAGTTCAGATACGCTCTTGACACAGACGCTATTCTGATACTCATTCAGATTCAGACTTCAGATACAGTTCAGATATGCACCAATTACGGATGCCACCCTGATACTCATTCAAAGACAGCTTTCAGATACAGTTTTGATACGCTTTAGATACAGATGCCATCCTGATACTCATTCAGATCCAGATTTCAGACACAGTTCAGATACGCTCTTGACGCTGATGCCATTCTGATACTCATTCTTTCAGCTTACAAATTACAATGCCAGCAATCACTTTTGGATGGCATCTTTAAGCCCATCTCCAACAACTTTCTATCATTTCTCCAAATGGCATCTCTAAGCCCATTCCCCCAACCATCACATCACCGAGTGCAAATTTCTGGGCACTCTAGTGTCCAATCATCTTCCACCTTCGAGTCAGGACTGGAAAAACATGCCAATCTAACTTTTCAAGTTTAAGAAGATTGAACAGGGGCAGCTGTTGTACCCCAAAATTTGCCCTCTCATGTATCAAGGATTCTTAGAATTACTTCAGTCTAGTTTCAAGCCTCAGACCATATTTTCTAAGGAGAATCATTCAAATTATTAAAAAGGGAGGGCAAAATGAGCAAAATTGAAGTTTCTGCTGGAAAAGTCAACCGAACGCTAAAAAGTCAAACTTTGACTTTTTGATCAAATTTGAGTCCCAAAAATCACATTATGTCAAGACATCCAAAAAATGAAGTTTGATCATCAAAAGTCAAGAGAATCAAAAATCCAACTTTGCAAGACTTTGAAATTTTTCTAAGTATTTTCTATACTTGGTTAATTTCATTTCTTCATGGCATTTCACTATAAAATAATTCAAGATGATGCAAGTAATTCAAGTTATTACAAAGTGGCATTCTTACTAAGTTACAAATTCTACAACTATGCCTTGATTGAATTTTCTCAAAAGACTTTGTCACAATGTTTTGGCCCTTGATATAATGTGCATCAAGACCCAAAATTGTGACATGATACAAACCATGTTGTCCAAGTTGAACAAAATATGATATATCACATTTCCACAACACCCTATGCTGCCCTGCAAGAAAGCTTGTGCCATGCTACATCCTAAGTATGCATGCTTCCCAATACAGTCCAAAACTGCTCTATGCAGCCTGCCCAAGCCTGCACCACAATAGCCCCAAAATTGCACCAAAATGGCAAAGGAAAATTGTATGCAGAAACTATCAAAGCAGTAGGCAAAAACAATTCAAAATTACTCATTTTGAGGAGAGCTTAAAAAATGTTTCTAGAGAGAAGATAAAGAGCTTTAGTTGAGCAGAAAAACAACATTTTGTGCAACTTTGACTCATTTTTCAAAACAAAAACTGCTCTTGTTCAAAATAGAAACCCAACCCATTTCTCCTCCATACAAACTCTTCCTCAAAGACTATCCAAACATAACCAAAAAAAAATAGTCCCTGTAGTGTTGTTCATCCCTATCCTCAAAACACCAAAAACATTACAGTACAGTCCAACTTAGTTTCAACAGTCCAGAGTAGCTTTCTGGAGATTCATTAAGGTCCTCATCACATTTGGAAAAACATTCAGATTTAAAATAGACAATGCATACCAGAGGTAAGTCTTCTTGACTTGATATCTATCCATACATCATTAATGATTTGTTTATTTTGAAAACAAGATGTAGTACTTTAATATCTTTTTGAATTAGTCATCTGCACTTTGTTTAGGCTTATTCAATCATTTGTTGTTCATGTTTATCCATCATATGCCATAAGCTAACCTGTACATTCAGTAAAATAATGTTTAAGGCAGGAAAATGCAGCATGTATCAACACATATCATCATGTATCGACCCATCCTAGTAAAAAAACAGGGTACGAGTCGACACATAACCCTCATGCATCGATCCATACTGAGTTCAAGTTACAAAACAGAAGCTGGAAAAGCCCATGAGTCGATACATACACGTTTCGCGTCGATACAAGAAGGTGTATGAGTCGACACATCCTATTATGTGTCGACTCATACTGAACTGATTTTGTTTTACAGGGGCAGGGAAAAGCTATGTGTCGATGCATAGCAGCATGGGTCGACACATAGCAGTTCAAAATGCAGTTTTCCTTTTATTTTACACTGTTTTTATATTGTTTTCATTATCATTCGATATGGTTGTAATATTTCAGTTTCCACTTCATCTCCATTGTAAATTTGTACCCCCATCCCCCTAAAGCGATGTAATAGCTTAGATTTTATTTTCCGTATTTTACTTGCTTTTCATATATTGTTAGTAAATAGGATGTATGACAAGATAAAATCAATAAATAGATGACTTTCAAATATAAGACAAAATGTATGCAATCAAACACATTATCCACACATGCACCCCTAGGGTAATCTCACTTGTTGCCTATCAGAAAATAGTCATGTCCCTCGAATATGGGACTTTTAAGCAAAGACCCTTCGATAAAAAAAGATCGTAGTCCCTCGATGACCCTTGATGTTGCCTTCGTTAAAACGATCTAGTCCCTAAACGACATTGCTAAAACGTCTCATAAGTTGCTTTCTATGACTATACAAACGTCCCATACTCGTCCCTTCACATCCAATGATGAGATTTCTTACCAAAATAATGGTAAGATATCCATATCTAAAGGAGAAGGAAAAGCACATTTAAGACCTTTTGAGTAGGTAGTTTCGCCCTTAGTTACTCGCTTGCTCGCAACTACAAAAAACACTTTTATACATCAACACTCTTATTTCAAAACATTTCCAAAAGATAAAACATTTTGTATACGTTCTTATAGAAACGAGAACCATTGCAAAATATCTTTCCGAAAACCACTTTCCAAATCACAATCCACAAGTACACTTTTGAACTATCTTTCGAAACAAAACTTTGTATACGTTCTTATAGAGACGATAACCATTACAAAGATATTTCCAAAATACTTTCAAAGCCCACATCAAAGCACATTCAAACGAAAGCAAGTTGATCTAGCGAGTAACTAAGAGCCCATGGAAAACCATGGATGAAAAGGGTACTAATACCTTCCCTTTTCATAATCTACCCCCCGAACTCAAGAAAACATCTCTAAAGATCTTTCCTGTACTTTTTCACCTTTCCTTTTTGGATAAAAGAAAAGTCGGTGGAGACTCTTGCTAAACCGCAACATTTGCAAACACAAGCGCAAAACATCAAGTCAGTTCTCCTACCGTATCACAATATATATTTAAATCATAATACAATTTAAAACATCATTATATGAATTTAAAGTTAATCTTCTTTACTTTTTAAAATTTAAAACATATTCATTTTAGAGGCCAATCCAAAATGATCACAGTGTATCTCAAAATATTAAATATAAATAGAATTTAATTCTAAAGTTTATAAATATAATTTTATAATTATTATTCATAGAATAAATTATTTATAATACAACTCTCACACATCTTCAATTTAATTTAACAATAAGTAATTTAATAACAAGGTTGTAAAGAACTTAAGCATGGGCTTTTTCTTCTTCTTCTTCTTTTCAAGAATTCATTCAAATTAATTAAATTAAAATTGTAATAGGATTTTACCGAACAAAAATTTAGCTAAGACAACTCAAACTCAATGTATTGACAACTATGAAAATAATATAAAATATATAATAAGTATATAAATTTGAGAGTAAGAAATCTTACTAGTTAAGTGTGGAGAATCAATTAGGGAATGGTTTGTTTTTAGAGAGTGAAGGAATATTGAGAGGAATTGGAGAAAAAATTAAGATGGTGTTGAGAATTAATTGGTTTTTTTTATGTGTATTTAACAACAAGTGAAGTGGTTTATTTATAGCCAAAGTACCTGATTATTTTCAGAAAGAGTTTACACTGTTTAGTTACTGCTCCTTTCTTTCCAACTATTTGCTAGCTAAATGATCATCACATGTCACTTCTTAATTAATCACCTTCATCATGAATATTCGATAAGATATGTATATATCTTCTTCCGATGGATTTTTTATCGCATTAGTGCAATTTCCAGTATTATGTGATACTGATAAAAATATCTAAAATAATTTTTGCTGATAATAAAACATTTTTTCGATTATTCTATACAGTAATATAAAAGAAAAATCGGTCAAGATAAATAAAATTTATTATTATTAGTATTATTTTTTCATCGTTATATCAAAAATAATTTTGTGATTCTATCGATAAAATTTTGTTATGAACAAAGACTGTTTTAAAATTTTAAGCGGGTAAAACTACCGTTTATTGGAGAGACTGAAAATTAGTTCAAACGGATAAAATATTTTTATTTTATAATTCTATTGTAAATAATTTCGTTATTCTATCCTTAAATTTTCATTATAAAAAGAGATTGTTTCAAAAATTAAGGCGGCTAATTTTACCGAATGTTAAAGAGGCTGAAATCAAGATTTATAGAAATTTTTTTATCGTGAACCACTAATGAAATAAAATATCCTAAAATATTTTGAGCATAACTTAAACTTACTGAGATAAATATTATTTATTTTTTATATATGATGAAATATATTATAGGGGTGCGAGTATACTATAATCTTATAATATTCATTTATTTATTTTAAAATTACGAGTCTTACAGAAAGTGTGTGATAGTGGTAGTGAAGGTGAGTGAAGTGGAGTCAGTGGGTTTTTAAATAGTTTTCATAATGATTAAAAAATATTGAAAAACTATAAAAAAATCCTGACAAGGAGTAAAGCGTGAATATTTTTACATAATCCCAATATGATATCTTCTCCCAATGAGTCACATCAAGTGCTAGGCGTGTTTCAGAAAAGACAGTTGTCTTATTTTGAATCACCGACCTTTCACTATCCTGACACCTCATTAATGAAGTAAACTCTTCAGTTTCCAACAAACAGAAGCATTCTAGAAAGAAGATTATAAACTTAGGTACTTCTGATACACGAGAACTTCACTCATTAGAAGCCTCATATCCCAGAAGTAACAAAAATAACAATCAAACGTAATAGTATAATTTTCCATTCTGGAAAGCTAATATTATGAGATTTCATCTTTTTCATTCTGGACAAGAAATCATTTTTAAATGTTTCAGAATGAAAATAAACCTATCTTCAGCAAGGGGTTTTGTAAAGATATCAATCCATTGATGGTCTGTATCTATGAATTTTAAAGATACAGTTCCCTTTCGAACATAGTCTCTAATGAAATAATGCTTAATCTCAATAGGTTTAGCCATAGAATGCAAAATTGTATTCTTGGACAAACAAATTACAAAAGTATTGTCACAGAAGATATGAATGTTACTCTCAAATATTTTATAGTCTTCTAGTTGACTTTTCATCTAGAGGATTTGGGTGTTACATCCTAGAAACTGGAAACTTTCAAAAGTTCTCTTCCTCTCTAGTTCCAGCGTAGTCGGCATCAAAATATCATACTAACTTGTATTCACTTGAATTTCTATAACACAAACCAAGGTTAGTAGTACCATTCAGATGCCTAAAAATCCTCTTGACAACAATTAAGTATGATTCTCTAGGATCTGATTAGAAGTGAGCACACAAGCAGACACTGAATAGAATATTAGGACTAGATGCAGTCAAATATAATAGAGAGCCTATCATACCTATGTACAACTTCTGATCAACTTTACCACTTACCTCGTCCTTCTCCAGAACACAAGTAGGATACATAAGCATCTTTGATTGTCTTGCATTCAGACAAGTCAAACTTCTTCAGAAGTTCTTTGGTGCACTTGTTCTATGGATAAACGTCTCTTCTGGTCCTTGATTGATTTGGATTCTTAGAAATAACTTGAGTTCTCCCATTAATCTCATCTCGAACATAGCCTGCATAGACTTAGCAAATTCCTTGCGCAAAGTGGTATTAGCAGAATCAAGTATAATATCATCAACATATATTTGAACTACTAGAATTTCATTTTTGAAGGACTTACAGAACAAGGTGATATCAACCTTTCCTCTGGTGAAATCATTTTCTAAAAGAAAATTGCTTAATCTTTCATACCAAGCTCTAAGAGCTTGTTTCAGATCATACAATGATTTCTTAACTTTGAAAACAAAATCTGAATTTTTATGATTTTCAAAACCAGGAGGTTGGTGTACATACACTTCCTTAGTTATGTAGCCATTCAAAAATGCACTCTTGACATCCATATGATACAAGATGATGTTGTGATTGACATCAAACAAAATTAAGAGACGAATAGGCTATAACCTTGTGCAATCAGCCGAGCCTTATTTCTTACCACGTCTCTTTTTTCGTTGAGCTTGTTTCTGAAGACCTATTTGTTTCCAATCACATGAGTTCCTTTGGGTCTTGGAACAAGATCCCACACATCATTGATGGAGAATTGATTCAACTCTTCTTGCATATCCATAATCCATTCTATGTCCAGAAGTGCTTCATCAACAGATGTAGGCTATATGAGGGACATCAAATGCATAAGCATTTCTTCAGAAGGTTTGAAGGAGGATCTGGTTCTGATTGGTTCATATCTACCTCCCATAATCAATTCTTCTGAATGTGAGGATCTAATTATGTGTTTCCTTAGAGTAGTCTGAGCTTCAACAACGTTTGGTTGAACTTCTTCAGAGTTCTACTGCAGTATCATTACCTTCTGAGTCAGAAAAGGTAATCTCCAGATATACAAACTTTTAAACTAGCTTTGACCTTTCAAGGTAAAGCTTATCATCTAATATAACATTAATAGATTCCTCAATAATAAGAGCTTCAGTTTATATACTCTAAAGCCTTTTGAGCATTTGGAGTATCCTAACATGATACACTTTTGTTATTTAGAATCAAACTTGTTAAAATTCTATTTAGTGTTCAACATAAAGCAGTTAGATCCAAAAGGATGAAAATATTAAATGTTGGGTTTTATGTTCTTCCACAATTCATAAGGAGTCTTATCTAGAATAGGTCTTATAGAGACTCTATTCTGAATGTAACACGTTGTATTGACTACCTCTACCCAAAATTTCTTTGCCATATGTTATACCCCAAAATTTTCCCTCCCATTTTATTCAAAACAACATGTTCACAAAGGTCTCAAATATTTAAAGCTACTCAAGAGTTGACTGGTCAAACCTCCTCCTAAGTAAGGGTCTACAATTAGGGTTTGATGATTATCAAAGAAGATTGGGTTGAAAGGGTCTCAAATGACTTTCATGGTTTATCATAAGTCCTCAATAATGCTTATGTCAAGTTTCAAGTCTTGCATCACATGTTTGCTCAGCCAATGACTCAGAAGATTGAAAGTCAACTGTATTAGGTAAAAAGTCAACTATGGTCAACATACAGTCAAACTTCAAGATTTTTTGTCAACATCAACATTTTGAGGTGACATTCATCATTTTATCAAGGGTTGATCATGATTTCTCAAGGAAATCCCTCAAATCATCAAAGGTAAAAAATTACCAAATTAGGGTTTTAATTGAAGATCATTGATCATTGACTTTTGGCCTAGTGCATGACCTAATGGCCTAAAGCATGATATCAAGGGCTCAAATACAACATCTTGACCTAATTACATGGCTCAGGACATTTCCAAAGATACAAGTGATTGATAGTTAAAGAATTGAATTAATTGATGAAAAGTCAATAGTCACACAAAAGTCAAACTTTGACTTTTTTTGGTCAACACTGGAATTCAAAAATCAAGAATCACCAAAACATTCAAACTATCAAACTTTGCCATAAAAAATCAAGAGAATCAAGAAAGTCAACAAAAGTCAAAATTGAAGATTTTCAAACACTTAGAAAAATTCAAGTGTTTTGTGCATAAAAAAACCCTAACTTCACAAGCAAGCTTCCTCAAGATACAAGTTGATTCAAGAAAAACTTTCAACATGAAAGTTGTATGGATTAATGAATTCTACAACTTTTTTAATGTGGGATGATCCTCAAAAAGTGCTTAGATTAAGAGATATGGGCCCATGAAGTTCTGATATTTTTGCCCAACACTTAGAAAAATTTCTAAGTATTTTGTTCTTAACAAAGTCACTACTTTATAACCATTTTTCACTAAGATCCAAATTGATTCAGCAAAAAATCAAAGCATGAAAGTTTTAGATCTTGATTCAAGCTTTCCAAAATGTCCTAGAACACAAATTTATCATACTTGAGCTAGAAGTTTCGAAGAGATGAGGATGGCATGTCAAACTTGAATTATAGGTCATTCTTTTGAAAACCTTATGGACAAATCTCAAACCTAAGCTACATGATCTCACTTTTCAGGCCATTTAACTTCTAAATTTCACCTTGATTAGAGATTTACACAGGTCATAAGTGTATTTCACAAGGATTAGAAGCATTGTCCAAACATGATATCACTTATGGTTGAATTTGCAAAAGCAACATTTCCATTTGCATAAAGCTCCACTTTTCCAACCACTCTCTCTTTCAGCCTTGTAAATTGCTTCCAAAGATCACACAATATCTTTAAAGCTCAAAAGAAACCCCTAAAAGATGATAAAAGTGAGGCTAAGTCCCTTGATTCACTCCTTTTTTCATCATGAAGCAAATTTGTATTTTGTGCAATTTGAAACCAAATGGCCAAATCAGCCTTCCATATGAACTAAACCTGATTTATGCAAGTTACATAGACCCAATTCAACCTCTATAAATAGTCTTCAAGGCTCATAACTCAGGGACACAAAAATTTTCTCAAAAAACACCATTGTTGCACATTTGAAGCTTCCAACACCCAACTTCAAATCCAATCGTGCGTTTTCCTCTTTTATCATTCATGCACTTCATATACATCATGTATAAGTGATCCATACACATGTTTCACCACTGTAACTCCATTATCAACATCCACCATTTTCAAAATCCAACTTTGCAACTTGACTTGAGTAGACCAATCCATACACTTTCAAGGCAAAGTAAAGGTTGCAACACACTCACCAAGATCCAAGGAAGCTTTTGGCATCATTTATTTTCACCTGGAAGCATCCATACGCGTTCTAAGTTTTCACTTCAAGAGGTAATTTTTCCAAAATGTGATATCTTTATTTAAGCATCATTTGCATTTACACTCTAAATGAAAAATGTAGATATCATGACTATGAAGCTAACCATGTCCTTAAATCTCATTTTAATTGACTGTGTGATGTGAATTTTGGAACTTAGTTTTCTGAAATGTTAGGGTTTCAGTTTGGTACCAAACAAAATTCATTTCAATCTTTAATCTATAGCTTTTGAAAATTATATCATTGAGTTCGTGGTTAAAATTCAAGCAGCTTTGCTGTTTACACTTTTTGAAATAGTTGAGAAATGAAGCTTTTACAAAATTTTAAAATGATGTTGGTGTTGCTGGCGCAAGGAAGAAGATGAAGCTCATCTTCAAATTTTTGGAAACTTAGTTTATTATATATTTGTTAGTTGTTGTGTTACTACCAGATGAAACATCCGTCCCAACAGTAGAAGGAATCGTGCAAAGGCTTTGGTGTGCCAGGGTAGGGGTTCGATCCCTGTCTCTGGAATTTTATTTCTAACATTTCTCTTGCAGATCCCATGCCATATAACCTAACGCGTGCACCATACATCTCCAACCCTCAACCACTTAATCTCATCAAGCTAGATCTAAGTGCCTCAAATACGCGTCCCCACCATGAACCCTCAAAGACCCTCTGCATCAGATCTAGCACAGGCCTTCTGGATCCATCCTTGGGCCTGAGATTTTTGCTTTTTCTCACCCCCATTATTAATTGTTTGCAGTCAGCCCATTTAATTTCTTTTTGTTTTTAAAAAAACTATTTTCTCTTTTTTATCAATTTTATTAAAATCATAAAATCATAAAATCATAAAGAAATTAGATTTAGGTTTTTGGTTAATTAATTTATTTTTTGACAAATAAAAATTAATTAAACCTAATCATATTTTGGTTTCATTTATTAATTAACTAATAAATCAATTAGAATTAGATTTTATTTTTATTTTACACTTTAACTACTTTTTCTAAACAAAAAAACACCAAAAATATTTTCTAAACACTTAGAATTTTTTTTAAGTCTTAAATATCTTCTCCTCTTCACCATCTCCGCGCGCTCATTTAATTTTTTCGCATTATTCTTTAATATTGTAATTGTCAATAGTTTGTAATAGATAATTAGGTTTTATTGCTTTTCCTCCCCAATTTATGGTTTGTACTCCCCATCCCCTAAGTGATCTAATAACATAGATTTATTTCCCGCATTTCTATTTTCCGCACTTGTATATATTTAACTGCTAGATTAATTAGGCGTGCATGGCAATACGTAAAAAGAACAAACATTAGAAAACCTAATCTCAAGATAAATACTTGAAATAAAAACACTTCGCACACGCACACCTCTAGGGTGACCCTCACTTGTTGCCTCAGATTTAAACAGTCATGTCCCTCGAATGTGGGATTCTTTAGCAAAGACCCTCAGTTAAAAGATTGTAGTCCCTCGATGATCCTTTGATGCTGCCTTCGGTAAATGATCTTAGTCCCTTTACGAAAATTTCTAAAGTATCCTACAAGTTTCCTTCTATGATTGTACGATGACCCACGCCTGTCCCTAACATCCAACAATTGGGTTTCCTACTAACTAATGGTAGTGTAGCACCATCTAAAGGAGGAGGAAAAGAACATAGACTTCTTTGAGTAGGTAGAACGCTCGCAGTTGCTTGCTCACAAACTTTTCAAAACAAAACTTTTCACAAAACAACACTTTCTTTCACAAATATTTTGAAAACAAACATTTTGTATACATTCTCAATGATACGAGAATCATTACAAAATTGCCGCACTTAGGCATTTTCAAAATATTTTCAAACATACATACACAAAACACAAGGCATTTTAAAAAATGACCTAGTGATTAAGAGTCCATAGATAACTACGGATGAAGAGGGTGCTAACACCTTCTCTTTTCATAACCTACCCCCCGAACTCACAAAATTCTCAAAGGTCTTTCCTGTTCTTTTCACCCTTTCCTTTATTGGATAAAAGAAAAGTCGGTGGCGACTCTTGCTATCCGCAATATTTGCGATAAAACGCAAAACCCAAAAGTCAATTCTCCCATCGTATTACAGAATTTGCAACTCTGTTGGGGATTGTATAACTAAAAGTGGGGTTACCTTTAGAGCTAGTTCACCTTTATTGCTTTACTTGTTTGCTTTGTATGCTTTATATTTTTGGATATGCTTGGGTTTATTTCTTGTATTAATCCTATACCCGGATCTGGGGATATTTTAGATAAGTAGCAATATATCGTGAAAACTATATGGAATAGACTGATATGGTTGAAACTATGGCTACGTTAGTGCGACACATTGATTGGTGCCGGTGTCTCTTGAGTCAGTCAAGTAGAATGCTGGGCTGCCACGTGGTGTCATAAGCACTAACTGACCTTAGAACCTTAGTTTGACACAACTTATCCATTAGAAAGTAGTGAGATGGTCGACTTTGGTGCAGACTGAAGTTGGTTGATACTCGGTTCTACACTCATTGAGATTGGACTCTCGGGATATTTTGGCCTCAATTCAGATGCTTGAGCTGAAACAATGCCTGAGAGAAAGATAAGTGATTTGAGATTCCTAGAACCTGGTTACTTCTTTTAGGACAGGTTGAGCCAAATAAAACTTCAAGAGGGTACTTACCTACAACTCCATGCAAGCTTAAACCTAAGGCCTTGTGTATTTTGTTTGTGTATGATTAATTGTTCGAACATGACATCATAACATCATGACATCACACCATATCGTTTTCACTAACCATTTCAAGGACCAAGAGATTTGTCTTTGTTCTATTATGTAGGTTATGGCCTCCGCTCGCAGAAATATTATTTGGATCAGTTTTGTGAGGATACCTTCTCAACTTAAAGAGTTAGTCTAAAAAATTCCTAAAAGCTCTCAATTCACCAAAAGACATGGTCATCTACTTAGTTTGGTTACCTCGGGTTTTGAAGAAGACACGATGAGTGTTTTATTCCAGTTCTTTGATCCTGCACATCACTGTTTCACCTTTCCGGATTATCAGCTGGTACCCACAATGGAAGAATTCTCTAAGCTACTGGGAATACCTGTTCTTGATCGGACACCTTTCACTGGTTTAGAGAAAGATATACAAACTAAAGAAATTGCAGCAGCCTTACATCTGAAGCGACCCGCCATTATATCTAATTAGGAAACAAGGAGTGGAGTCAAGGGTTTTCTAGCTAAATTTCTGTTAGAGAAGGCTCAGTTATTTTTAGATGCTATGATTTTTCAAGCTTTCGAAGAAATCTTGGGTTTATTGATCTATGGTTTGGTGCTATTCCCTAATCGAGACCAACTCATAGATGTGGACGCCATCAAAATATTTCTTTCTCGTAACCTTGTGCCTACTTTGCTCGGAGACATTCTGCATTCTCTTCACACTCGTACTATGAGGAGGCGAGGGCCTCTCATGTGTTGTATATCTCTGCTATCCAGGTGGTTTATTTCTCACCTTCCCCGCTCAGTAATGAAAAACGAACAAGGTTTAAGGTGGTCTCAAAGGATAACGTCGCTCTCTCATTCAGATATCTGTTGGTGTTCCCGATCTCTGGAAGATGTTACTATCATTGACCGCTGCAGGGAATTCCCTAATGTTCTACTCCTTGGAATTAGGGGAGGAATTACCTACAATCCTTCTCTAGCTTTACGCCAATTTGGATATGCTCGAAGAGATGGTCCTTATGACATTCTTATCCAGGGTATTATATTCGATTACAAGAATGATTCTCAAGGTTATCGTCAAAGGTTTATACGTGCTTGGGGCATGGTAAACAATATTGATAGCAAGACTTTAAGACAAAATAATTCCATCCGTTTGGAGCCGTACCTCAAATGGGTACGAGCTCGCGCTCAAAACCTCATGATGCCATATCCAGCTTTTCTATCGATGATCATAGAGCCTGTTGTCGAAGGAGCCATTTCTCGCACCATCCTCCATCCAGACATGCCCACTGACCTCAAAGAATTGCAGAAGTCCTGGATTCAACTCAAGGAAGAACGAGACACCTTTGAAACTCAATTATATGCAAGTGAAAAGAAAGTGTTGGAGCTCACAAAGCAACTTCACAAGGATCAAAGCCTTAATGCATACATCGACACGAAGAGGAAGCGTCCGTGGGAGACTTGGATCTAAGGTTTTAGGAGTTTGTATTGTTGTCTCCTTGAGACCCTTTTGTTTTCATTGTAAGCCTAAGAGGCAATTGTAATTTCGAACTTATTAATGAAATGTTTGTTTTTGTTTCCTCTCGATTAGCAAATTTAAATCTCCTAAGATCCTTGAAAACATTGCATCTACATATCATGCATCATTTCATAAACAGGTTTTCTAGTATAGGTTTCCTCATCTATTTACTGTTTATTTCAGTATAAGATGGCCCTCGAACAAACTGTCAAGGATCTCCAGACTCAACATGCACAATTTCAAGAGACTCTTCTGAATCTAGCTAAAGGGGAACAAGAGATGATGGTGCTCCTCGCCAAGAAAAAGAAGACTAAGAAGCCGACTATTATCCTCAATATAGGGAGAAGATTCAAAGGCCATACTCGACTAGTTCAAGTGGATGATGTTTCCTCTGAGGAAGATGACAACCAAGAGGAGGATGGAAGAAGTGTCAGGGGTGAAGGTAGAAATAACTAGGGTTCTGAGAATATTCTTGAAGATGAAGACTACTCCGACAAATAGTACCCTCCTGCAGGTGACAAGTACAAGCAGTTAGAAGACCGTCTCAAAGCTATGGAAACCTAGAAAATGCCTGAATTGGATTTTTGAGAGCTAGGTCTGATCTCATGGATGGTCATCCCTTACAAATTCAAGGTCCCTATCTTTGCTAAATATGATGGGGTCTTTTGTCCCAAACTTCATCTGAGGTCGTATGTTCGAACAATCCAACCTCATACTGCTGACAAGAAATTACGGGGCCATTTCTTTCAAGAAATTTTGTACGGTACTCAACTTGAATGGTTCTACCAGCTGGAAGGAACCAACATTCACACGTGGTAAGACTTGGCTGCTGATTTTTACAAGCAGTATCAATATAATGCTGACCTGGCGCCGACTTGTGTGCAGTTGCAAAACATGTCCATGGGCTCAAATGAAGGGTTCAAGGAGTATGACCAAAAGTGGAGAGATTTAGCTGGAAGGGTCCAACCTCCCTTGTCTAACCAAGGATTAGTTTATATGTTCATGGATACTCTAATAAGCCCATTCTTTAATCATCTGATTGGGAGTTCTTCATATGGATTTACTGAGCTAATTCTGATAGGAGAAAGAGTTGAAAGTGGTATTAAGAGTGGGAAGATTCCAATGGTTGCAACTTCTAATGTTGTGAAGAAGTCGTTCGGTGGTAAAAAAGAAACCAATGTTATCTATGGCCAGAAGGGCCATAGTAAAAATGACCACCATCAGTCTGTGGGGGTGGTATTGATCTCTAATCATGCGCCCGTTCAACAATCACAACAAGACAACCATCGAAGGCCAGACGCTCCATCAAGGCAGTTTACCAAGATCTACATGCCTTTATCTCAAGAATTATAATATTTGTTAAAGGCCGAACTCATTTCACTGCGGGATCCTCCTCAAAATCCCAACACATCCTCTCCAAAGTGCAATTCAAATACGAGGTGTACCTATCATTCAAACAGTTCTGGGCACGGCACCAACAACTCCTGGGCCTTGAAAAGCAAGATTCGAGATATGATTGATAATAAGGAAATTGAGTTTGATCCTCCGAAGACTCTGAACGTGATTACTGCACCTATGCCTAAGCATGAAAAAGGCATAAGGACTGTTGAAGGTGTTTTGTATGTTACTTCCGTAAGTGATGTGGTTACTCCCCTCTCAACAGTCAAGGAGAATTTGCTACAAGACAATTTATTTCTGGGTTGTGTTAAAGAATGTTATTATTGTGCGGTTCAACCCAATGGTTATGGGTTACTGAAGGAAGGCGTTCAACACCTGATGGATGAACATGTAGTTTTGATTGAGAAAGTTCTGTATGCTGAGAATTTGTGCCAAGATTTGTCTATCATATCTGGTACTCCTTTTAGGATCACTTCCAAAGGTCCTGTAAGGATTACTGCCAATCTAAAAGTTTCTTCTTTAATAATTACAACACCTAGACCCATCCCATATGCCTCATAGAAGGCTATTCCATGGAATTATGGGTCTGACATCTATTACCACAATGTTAAACAAGAGTTGTCTAACAAAGATGATGAAGAGGCTGATCCCAATATTGGAAATATTATGGGGACCAGCAAAATTACTAGAAGCGGGAGGATTTTCTCCCCGGAAATCTCTCCACCTGTTCAAGTCACAGTTACCAAGACAACTGCTGAGGCTCAGGGTAAAAATCCAATGATAGAGCCTGCCCAGATGGAGGCGCCAAAAGAAGCTACAGTCAAGGACACCTCTAGACAAGAGTTGGAAGAGGTTTTGAAAATCATCCGCAAGAGCGACTATAAAATTATGAACAGATGGGGCAGACCCTGTCTAAAATCTCCATGCTATATTTACTACTGTGTTCTGAAGCCCATGCACAAGCTTTAGTAAAATTCTTGAAGACTGCTCTTGTGCCGCAAGAAATTTCGGCTGATCAATTTGGAAGTTATGTAGCAAGTTTAACACTTGATAATGGATTAGGCTTCTCCGATGCTGACCTGACTCTAGAGGGGATAAATCATAATAGGCCCCTATATGTCTCCATTGAATGCAGAGGCACTATGTTGGCTCATGTGTTAGTTGATACAGGCTCTTCTCTGGATGTTCTGCCAAAGGGCGCTCTTGACAGACTGGATTGTGAAGGGGTTGTGCTGAAACCCAGTGACATTATAGTTCGAGCCTTTGACAGGTCCAAAAGAATGGTACATTGAGAAGTGGATCTTCCTATCAAAGTTGGTTCACAGATCTTTGAATCCACCTTCTATGTAATGGACATCCGACCAGCCTATTCTTGTCTATTAGGATGCCCCTGGATCCATGGGGCAGACACTGTTACCTCTACCTTACACAAGAAATTAAAATATCTTGTAAAAGGGAAGGTTGTTACTGTCTGCGGAGAGGAGGAGTACATGGTCAGCCACCTGAATTCATTCTGGTACATAGAGATGGATGGAGAATTTACCGAGACTCCATGTCATACCTTAAAAGTGATTTCCCCTACTGATGTTGAAGATGTTTCTGCCATTCCAAACACCACCAGGGTTCTGCACAAGATGGCTTCCTTAAAAGATGCCAAAACAACTATAGAAGAAGGTGGTTGTACTATTTGGGGTCAACTTCCTAATATCCCTTACAAATATGACAAGTTTGGTTTGAGCTTTACTGCAGAGAGTCAAAGGGTTGTTCACCATTTTAATATGGTGGGAGAACTGAATTGGTTGTTTTACATTTGATCGCAATTGTTACGGATAGAAAGAGTCGCTACCGACTTTTCTTTTATCCAATAAGGAAAGGGTGAAAAGAACAAGAAAGACCTTTGAGATATTTTCTTGAGTTCGGGGGGTAGAATATGAAAAGGGAAGGTGTTAGCACCCTTTTCATCCATAGTTATCTCTAGGCTCTTAGTTGCTTGCTAGATCAATTTTGAAATTGCTTTGTTTGAACTGTGTTTGTGGTGGGTTTTGAAAGTATTTTTTAAAAAGCTCCTTCGTTTAAGAAAAATTTGTAATGATTATCATCTCTATAAGAATGCATACAAAGTGTTGGACTTTTTGAAAATATTTCATGTTTTGAAAGTGTTTGGTGTGTTTGAAAAGATGTTTGTTTTTCTAGATGAATTGTGAGCAAGCAACTAAGAACGTTCTACCTACTCAAAAGTCTTTTGTTCATTTCTTCCTTCCTTTGATATTGCTATCTCACCATTGATTGGTAAGTAGCCTTATCTTTGGATGTAAAGGGACGGGCATGGGTCATCGTATAGTCATGAATAACAATGTTGTGAGATATCTTAGCATTTCTCTTGAGGGATTAAGATCATTTATAAGGCAACATTTGAAGCGTCATCGAGGGACTATGATCTTATATTTTTTATTATTTTTGCTAAGATGTCTCACATTCATATTATGACTATTTTCTCAAGGCAACAAGTGGGGTTAACCCTAGAGGTGTAAGTGTGCAAGTGTTTATTTTTTCATGCTTGGTTTATCTTGAGTTAGGGTTCTCTAAGCATTGATTTTATCTTTCCATACAAACCCTAATTTACTAGCATTGATATGAAAGCGATAAATTGTGAAAATTAAATTTACTATGCTATTACATCATTTGAGGAGGGGGATAAAAATTTTCAAATGGGGATTGTAAGAAATTAAACCCTAATTATCTATTACAACCATATTGAATTTGTACAAGAAATGACATGAATATAATGTACAAGGAATACAAAAAGAAATGGATTTTGCTTTGGATTTTTGTTAGGAAAATTGTTTTGACCTAATTAACCTAAAGGGATATGATTAATAAAAAAAATAGGAAAATTAATCCTAAGTTAAAAGGAAATCAAATTAATCAAGAAATCATTTTTTTAGGGTTTTTTATGGAAGACTTTTGGTTAATTAAAATAAATATGCAAATAAAATATTTTTTATGATATTTTTATATATTCATAAAATAGACATTGTAAATAAATAGTGTGCACAAAATAAACTCAAAAGGAGTTGTTTTGATTGGTTGGAAATATTGTTGAAGTTTGTTAAAAATTGAAAAATAAACAAGTGATAAATATTTGTTTTGGTCCTTCCAAGGTTTGAACCCAGGTTCTCCACACCTTCCATTCAAAACAGCCAACACTCAATATGTTATAAACCTGCATGTTAGTTTGAAGAAAAAAAGACAAAATAAATACAAAAGGTCTCGCTGGGGCTCGAACCTAGGACCTTATACACGAATGCCTTACGTGCACGCTGTTTGTACCACTGGGGTGGTCTGTTTCATTCGTTAGTTATCCAACTTGCACTAAATATAAAATGAACTCATTTCTGAAAATTTGAACATGGCTTCATCTTCTTCCTCCGCGCGCGCAAGGATATATATCACCATTTTTAAGCTTTTAAAAGCTTCATTTCTCAGCCAAATCAAAAAAATGTAAACATCAAACCTTCCTAAAATTTGAATACGAATCTAACCACATAATTTTGAAAAGCTATGGATCGAAGGTTAGCATGAACTTTGTTCAGTACCAAAACTGAAACCTAACTAATCAGAGATGAAATTCTCAATGTACAAGCAAAGATAATCAAAATTATGGACATGGCCAGCTTCCTAGACATGATATCTACATCTCTTCTTCACAATGTATATACAAATGATGCTTGAATGAAGAGTTCCAAGTTTGAAAACTTACCTCTTAGAGTGAAATTCGAAGGACTTCTACACGACTTCCAGAAATGGTTTGATGATGGATTAAGCTTGCCTAGACCTCCCTGAAGCTACTCCAATTGCTAGAATGTCTTGTAGCTTGCCCAACTGTTCTGGACAAGTCAAGCTGCAAAGATGGATTTTTTGAAAATGGTGGATGAGGAAGAAGGAATTACAGAGGTGGTTTAAGAGCTGAGATAGTGTCTATATGGTGTATAGATGATATTCGAACGGAAAAAATGGAAAATTCACGAAGGATTTTGGAGTTGGCTCTTCAAAGTCAGAAATAACAAGCAATGTGGCTTTGGATGCAAATTTTGAGTTCAAGGAGTTTTGAGAGTGTTCTAAGGCTGGTAATCCCCTATTTTTATGTTGCAAATAATGTCTCTATTTATAGGGAAGAGGTTTGACATCTTGTAGTAGCCAAAATCTTGAGATAACATGTTATGGTTTAGTTGAAAATGAAAAAATCAAGTTGAATGGATTTTCATGGTTCCAAGGTTCAAGTACAAGCATGGCCTGATGTTTGTTGGATGTAGGAGACTTTGATTCATGCTTTTGATATTGCTTGTCATCAAAGATAAAGGTCACAAGGCTCAATGCATTGATAATTTTCATAAAGCTTGTTTTTCTAAAATGGAAATGGTAACTTTGTGCCATTAAGGGAAATTTGGCTTGGGAAATACTTTAAACACTTGGGTAAGAGCTTAATTAATTGTGTAAACAATTAATTATGGAGTGAAACACAAGTTTGAGGCCTGCAAAGCAAGACCATGTAGCATGGCCTATGGATTTGATCAATGTTCTTCAAAATTCTGTCTTCGACTTGATTCATACTACAAAGATCTTGAATCTTTGTAGAACTTTGATCTTTTTCTTTACTCTGGTCAAATACTCCATCCTTTCGTTTTTATCACATAGATCCAAATTTCGACCAAACTCATCTACAGACAAAATAATATTTGTTTCCACCAATTGTATGTTCTTCGAATGGACCACATTCATCTGAATGTACCACCTTGAGTATGCAAGATGGTCTCATTGGCATAGTCGAAACGAAAGAATTTATGGATTGCTTTGCTTCTAAACAAACTTCACAAAGTTTTTTCAGGCATCTCAAGAATTAGAATACCAGTAACCATATCTTGAGTAATCAGTTGATTAAGTGGTCGAAAGTTCAAATGTCCAAACTTAAAATGCCACAACCAACTATCCTTCTGTCGAATTGATCATTATCTTGTAATGAACTATTATCAACAAGTTTTTTTTGTTAAATTATAATCCATAATGTCAAAACTATGTGTTTCGAAGGGTTTAGAGGTGGATCGAAGTAGGTTGCTCGAAGGAAGCCATTGCCTAATCGAAGCTTGTGGATTGAAGAAAGCATGAAGATAGACTTGTAATTCATAGTGTCGAAACTATGTGTCGAAGGGTTTAGAGGTGGATTGAAGCAGGTTGCTCAAAGGAAGCCATTTCCCAGTCGAAGCTTGTGGATTAAAGCAGGTATGCTCGAAGGAAGCCATTGCCCAGTCAAAGCTTGTGGATCAAAGAAGGTTGCTAAAAGGAAGCCATTTCCCAGTCGAAGCTTGGGGATCGAAGCAAGCTTGATCTTATTCGACTTATCAAAATTTGCCAACCACTCCTTTCAATAAGTCATGTGGTTCGAATAGCCTGAACCGGATTTTGAATTCGACACGATTAACTGCAACTACATAACTTTTTTTATCTGCTTTGATCTTTCAACAGTTTCCTCTTCCTCCTTTCTAGGATTTAGAAGTTCCATCTTCGACCCGATGCTTGAGAGCCCAATATGATCCATGGAAACTATATGGGGCATTAAAAGTTCAAATTTACTTGTGCAAACTCAAACCCTAGTTTTGAGTCATCAGTGTTTAAGAAGGTATCTTGAGCTGATCAAACCTTGTGCAGTCTTGAACCAATAAAGATCTCGTGAGAAAATTCTTGAGAAATGAGAGGGTAAATTTTGGGGTACAACAGCTGCCCCTGTTCAATCTTCTTGAACCCAAAGAGTGAGATTGGCGGATCCGCCTTTCATAACTTGAAGGTGAAAGATGATTGAACACTAAAGTGCCCATAAATTTGCACTCAACGATGTATTGATTTGGGAATGGGCTTATAGATTCCATTTTAAGAGATGATGGTAGAAACTTGGAGAAACATCAGCATAAACCTTTGGTTGATTCATATTGACACTAGATGTCTCGCCTGTCTTTAACTGGGAGAAATAAATCCGATCCAGAAGAGGTCTTTAGATCTATGATCTTATCTGCAAGGAACAAGAGAGTTAGCCGTATCATATGTATGCATGGTGTAATGACGTTCTCAAAAATAAATGAGATTATGTTGTGTTATATGTTATGTATGTTGTATGAATGCGACATGTTATCGAAGTGTATCCTTAACAGATACTGGGGAGCTTTGAATCTCGGACGGCTGTTGGAGATGAAAAGGATATATGTCTTCAGACTTTAAAGGTACTTTTGTTAGGGATTCCTACTTTGTTGAGAAGAACTCTGCTGGGGAATATTGGATTCTGCTTGGGATAAGAGCTTAGGATTTTTAGTAGTCTGTTTCTCCAATGGGGAATTATATCTTGAAAGTTAGCTATTATTTGGTCGGTTTCTAGGCTTCACAGTGACTTGCTGGGGATAAGAAAGTTAATTGTTATCTGGTCGGATCCCAGGCTTTATAGAAACTCACTGGGGATAGTGGCAAACTCTATTGGGGAAGAGGAGCTTTTAAACTGCTATCTGGTCAGGTCCAGACTTTGCAGTGATTTGAGGAAGTTAAGCTATTATCTAGTCGGGTCCAGGCTTGAGCTGTTGACTGGTCAGGTCCAGGCTTAAACTATTATCTGGTCGGGTCCATGCTTTAGTAACTTTAAATTGTTTTTTGGTCAGGTCCAGGCTTTGTAGTAATTCGAGGTAGTAAGTTATTATCTGGTCGGGTCCAGATTTTAGCAATTGGAAATGTTATCTGGTTGGGTCCAATCTTCAACAATTTGAACTTAGATCAACTGTTATCTGGTTGGGTCCAGGCTTCAGCCATTGAGGAAGTCAAACTATTATCTGGTAGGATCCAGGCTTTAGTAACTTAAAATTGAGATTAACTGTTATCTGGTTGGGTCCAGGTTTCAACAATTGAAGAAGTCAAACTATTATCTGGTCGGGTCCAGGCTTTAGTAACTTAAAATTGAGATTAACTGTTATCTGGTTGGGTCCAGGTTTCAGAAACTCAAACTGTTATCTGGTTGGGTCCAGGTTTCAGCAATTGAAGAAGTTAAACTATTATCTGGTCGGGTCCAGGCTTTAGTAATTTGAACTTGAGATCAACTGCTATCTGGTCGGGTCCATGCTTTAGTAAATTGAACTTGAGATCAACTATTATCTGGTCGGGTCCAGGCTTCAGCCATTGAGGAAGTCAAATTATTATCTGGTCGAATCCAGGCTTTAGTAACTTAAAATTGAGATTAACTGTTATTTGGTCGGGTCCAGGTTTCAGAAACTCAAACTGTTATCTAGTCGGGTCCAGGGTTCAGCAATTGGAGAAGTCAAACTATTATCTAGTCAGGTCTAGGATTTAGTAACTTAAAATTGAGATTAACTGTTATTTGGTCAGGTCCAGGTTTCAGAAACTCAAACTGTTATCTGGTCGGGTCCAGGTTTCAACAATTGAAGAATTCAAACTATTATCTGGTCGAGTCAAGGCTTTAGTAACTTAAAATTGAGATGAACTATTATCTGGTCGGGTCCAGGTTTCAGAAACTCAAACTGTTATCTGGTCGGGTCTAGGTTTCAGCAATTTGAGAAGTTAAACTAATATCTAGTCGGGTCCATATTTTAGTAACTTGGAATTGAGATTTATTGTTATCTGTTCGGGTCCAGTCTTCACAGTAAGTTGAGAGTAGGATGAAGTTGAACTAGTTTCTGGCAGGGTCCAGGCTTCGTAGTAACTTACTTGAAAGGATGAAGTTGACAATTATCTGGTCGGGTTCTAGGCTTTATAAAAACTTTCGGAGATAGTAATGACTCTGTTGAAAACTTCACAGGGGATTAGGGGTTGTGGTCCATTGATTTGTAATAGTCTTGGAGGTAAAACCCCAGCTGGGGAATCTGTAGTTTGTTGGGGAAATAAACCCTGTTGAAGAGAATATTTGACGAACTGCTGGGGAGGTGATTTTCTGGATATTGGAACTCTGGTTGGGGATTTTATGAATCCAAATTTATGGGGATAATGTTATTGAAATAACTTTGTGGGGATATCTCAAATATATTTAAGGAGATGCTTGTCACTGTTTTTTAAGCATACATTTGTTAAAAGTTTAATCATGTTCATATGCATATGTTCATTCAATTTTAGTCATTGAACACTTTTGCACTCAAAACAGAAAAGACAAAAAGTTTGCACTTCAAAGTATATTCGTATTGATGTTTTACCCATGAATATGCGTTTTTGTACAAAGAGACCGAGATCCTAGTAAGAGGAAATCGTAGAAAGAATGGAAAGAATACAAAGTGAAAACAAAATAATAGCCATGTGAAAGTGATCTCATTGTATTCCAACCCCACTATTGCCCTTATGTCTTTGAACATCATCCCTTTCCGTTGAAAGGAGTTGATTGGATTGATCTTGGACCATTTGAACTTGGACATCGGTAATAAAGCTGGCTGTAGAGATCCCACTGGACATAGTCATACGCTTTAATACTTTACTTTTTCCTGGAATGCCCTTTCGGGTTTTCAGCCCACCAGGATACCCATTTTTTCCCAAGTCGCCCTTTCAGGTTTTTGACTCGCCGAATGTACAATCTTTTGCATATATCCCTAACTTTTGCCTGAACCTCTTTAGTTCACCGAGATGCCCATATTTTTGCCTAGGTGTGTCAACCTAGTAGGTCATTTTATGCGTAGTATTTTTTAACTATGTTTGCGTTTACAGGATGTGGGAAGTCTTCTCCATCCATAGTAGTCAGCATCATGATACCACCAGAGAAAACTTTTCTTACAACAAATGGTCCTTCATAAGTGGGAGTCCATTTTCCCCTGGGGTCGCCTTGTGGAAGAATGATGCTCTTTATTACCATGTCGCCAACTTGATATACTTGAGGTTTGATCTTTTTGTTGAACTCCTTGATCATACGCTTTTGATACATCTGACCATGGCAAACATCAGCCATCCGCTTCTCGTTAATCAAGTTCAGCTGATCCAACCTAGTCTGAATCCATTCATCTTCGCCTAGAACTGCTTATTTCATTATCCTTAGATAGGGAATTTGAACTTCTATAGGCAAGACGACTTCCATGCCATAGACCAAGGAGAAAGGAGTTTCCACAGTTTACGTATGAGCCAAAGTATGATAACCATGGAGAGCAAACGGTAACATCTCATGCCAGTCTTTGTAGGTTACCACCATCTTTTGCACAATCTTTTTGATATTTTTATTGGAAGCTTCCACTGCAACATTCATCTTGGGTCTGTATGGAGAAGAATTATGATGCTTTATTTTAAACTGAGTGCAAAGTTCTGTAATCATAGCGTTGTTGAGGTTGGTTCCATTGTCAGTGATGATCCTTTTGGGGATACCGTAGCGGCAGATGAGGTTATGCTTGACAAACCTGGGTACAACGTTCTTGGTGAATGAGGCATATGAAGCAACTTTGACCCACTTGGTAGAGTAATCAATGGAAACAAGGATGAAACGATGTCCATTTGAGGCAGTAGGCTTGATATCTCCAATCATGTCAATGCCCTATATTGCAAACAGCCGCAGAGCAGTCATAACATTTAGAGGAATAGGTGGTACATGGACCTTGTCAGCATAGATTTGACACTTGTGGCAAGTCCTTGAGTGATGATGAAAATCAGTTTCCATTGTGGACCAATTGTAACCAGCCCTCAGGATTTTCTTGGCCATAGTGTGTCCACTAGAGTGGGTTCCGAAGAGGCCATCATGCATGTCTTCCATAATTTTCTCTGCCTTCTTCTTGTCCACACATTGGAGTAGAGTAGAATCATGGTTGCGCTTGTATAGGATTCTGTTGCTTAGAAAGAATTTGGTTGAAAATATTTGCAAGAATTTCTTATTGTTGACGGAAGCTCCTTCAGGATATTCTTGTGCCTCAAGATATCTCCTCACCTCATGGTACCATGGTTTCTCTTCGTCAGTGTCAAGCTCATAGTAGTGTGCAGGTTCATCAAATCTTTCTATTGTTATCATAGGAGCTTCGTTGTCCCATTTGACTTTGAACATGGAAGACATTGTGGCCAAAGCGTCGGCTAACTGATTTTCCTCCCCAGGGAAATGCTCAAAGGTGATCTCCTCAAAGCATGGAATCAAAGTTAACACAAGCTCCTTGTAAGGAATCAGGTTAGGATGCTTAGTGTCCCATTCTCCTTTGACTTGACTAATCAGTAGAGAAGAATCTCCGAATACATCCAAATGCTTGATCCTTAAGTCAATAGCACCCTTTAAACCTAGAATGCACGCCTCGTACTCAACCATGTTATTCGTACAATCGAAGCATAGTCTAGCAGTGAAAGGAGTGTGACACCCTTCAGGAGAAATTATCACATCACCAATTCCATTGCCCAAAGCATTGGAAGCCCCATCAAAAACCATAGTCCATCGGGGTCCTTGTTTAGGTCCGTCATACGGTCCAGGTCTTGCACAATCAATCACTAACATGCTATTCTCATCCGGGAAGTCAAAATTCATAGATTGATAATCATCAACAGCTTGATGGGCCAAGTGATCTGCTAATACACTTCCTTTGATGGCTTTTTGTGTTGTATGTTGAATATCGTATTCAGTCAGAATCATTTGCCATCTGGATATCCGTCTGGAGAGAGCGGGCTTCTCGAAGATGTACTTGATAGGGTCCATCCTAGAAATCAATAAAGTGGTGTGATTCAACATATTATGTCTTAGTCGGCGAGCAACCCATGCCAGAGCGCATCAAGTTTTCTCGAGCAGTAAATATCTGGTTTCCCAGTCGGTAAAATTTTTTCTCAGGTAGTATATTGCATGCTCTTTTTGGCCAGACTTGTCACGTTGGCCACCCACACACCCCATAGAATTCTCTAGCACAATTAAGTACATGATCAAAGGTCTTCCTTCCAATGGAGGCATTAAGATTAAAGGTTCTTGCAAATATTCCTTGATTTTATCAAAGGCAACTTGACAATCATCGTTCCATCTGACTACTTGATCTTTCTTCAAGAGTTTGAAGATTGGCTCACAAGTAGAAGTTAAGTGAGAGTGAAGCGAGCAATGTAATTAAGACGACCCAAGAATCCTCTAACCTCTTTTTCAGAGCGGGGAACCAGCATTTCTTAAATGGCTTTTACCTTTGCAGGATCAACTTTGACGCCTTTACCAATGACGATAAAACCTAGAAGCTTTCCAGACCGTACTCCGAATGTGCACTTATTTGGGTTCAACCTCAACTTGTACTTCTTCAGACTCTCAAATAGCTTGTGTAGGTGATCAAGATGATCTTCTTAGGTTTGCGATCTTGCAATCATATCATCCACATAGACTTATATTTCATGATGAATCATATCATGAAATAAAGCTACCATAGCTCTTTGATATGTTGCCCCTGCATTCTTTAATCCGAGCGGCATGACTCTGTAGAAAAAGATGCCCCATTGTGTAACAAAGGTAGTCTTTTCCATGTCCTCGGGAGTCACCTTGATTTGGTTGTAGCCATAAAATCCATCCATGAAGGAGAAGACTTTATGTTGAGCGTTGTTGTCAACCAAGACATCAATATGTGGTAGAGGGAAATCATCTTTGGGGCTTGCCTTATTTAGATCTCTAAAATCTACATACATGCGAACCTTTCCATATTTCTTTGGCACGGGGACCACATTCGCAACACATTGAGGATAAGATGTGATAGCCAGAAAACCTGCATCAAATTGCTTCATTACCTCGGCTTTTATCTTTTCAAACATGTCGGGCCGCATACGATGAACCTTTTTCTTAACAGGGGGACAATCTTCCTTCATTGGCAGACGATGAACCATAATGTCGGTATCCAATCCTGGAATATCTTCATACGACCAAGCAAACACTTCAACATATTCATGTAACATCTGAACCAATATGCTCTTGATACCATCTTTTAAGTTGGCGCCGATATTGACCTCTCTCTTATCTATCTCAGTACCTAAGTTGATAACATCGACTGGCTCTTCATGAGGTTGAATAGATTTCTCTTCTTGCATTAGAAGTATGGCTAATTCTCCTGGTATTTCGCAATCTTCCTCGCCTTCGTCTTCGGCTTGGTTGATTGGATATTCAAAATCATAACTGACAATAGTAGAGTCGTTGGCAATGAGATCCAGAGTGGATGAAGATCTGCAAATGTGTGTGTGTGCATGTAAGATACATGGCTATTGAAATATAATAAAGGAAAAGAAAGACAATGAACACAAAAATTTGAATGCAAAAGGTCCAATGGTTTATATTAAATGATCATATGATAAATGAACATGAACAAAACCCTTAACAAATGGACCATAATGCCCCGAAAAAGGCACACAGCTTAAAAGTCATTGTTTTGAAAATTAATATTATAGACAAAAGTTCTTGAATTGACAGAAAATAGTAAACAATAATTACTCCTAAATGAAGGATATGGGAGTGAAATCCTTTTCATGCCAGTTGTTGAGCTTTCCTTCGATAGTAGGGTAGATCCAATCTTCAAAAGTATTTTCATCATCAAAGTCTTCCACATCATTTACTTCACGATTCCTGATGCGGAGAGGTGGCTTTCCCAAGCAAGCGCGCCTGACTTCTTTCTGAGATTTGATGGTGAAACCCAACCCAAATTTATCTGCTTTAAACGGAATGTCGGGAAGTTATCCCCAGATAGTATAGTTACCATCTTCGACCACGGCACGGGCATCCTTAAGCGAAACCGTTCTTGGTACAACTTCATCAGATTTTGATATGTTAGAGGAGATTTTGGTGGCGGAAACCATAGGAGGAACAATTTAGAACGCCTGGCACGGAGTCTCTATGAATTCACCATCCATTTCCACATACTTGAAGGAATTAAGATGGCTCACCATAAATTCTTCTTCGCTGCTAACAATAACGATCTTCCCTTTGACTGGATACTTTAATTTTTTATGAAGGGTGGATGTTACTTCCCCTGCCCCATGGATCCAAGGGCGTCCAAGCAAACAAGAATAGGTGGGACGTATGTCCATTATATTAAAGGTAGAGTTGAAAATCTGTGAGACAACTTTAATTGGGAGATCCACCTCTCCATGAACCATCCTTTTAGACCCATCGAAAGCCCTTACAACAATACCGCTTGGCTTTAAAACTAGTCCTTCACAATCTAGCCGATCCAAAGCACCTTTGGGTAACACATTTAAAGATGAGCCAGTATCAATTAGGACATGGGCCAGGGTGGTCCCCTTGCACTCAATAGAGATATGCAAGGCTTTGTTGTGGTTCCTTCCCATAGGAGTTAAATCAGCCTCGGAGAACCCTAATCCATTGTCAGCCATTAAACTTACTACACAATTCTCAAACTGGTCAACAATGGTTTCTTGGGGCACATGGGCTTTCTTCAAGAACTTTATTAGAGCTTGGGCATGAACATCAAAACAGAGTAATAATGACATCATGGAAATTTTGGAGGGGGTTTGCCCCAGTTGCTCCACTATTTTAAAGTCGCTTTTCTTTATGATTTTCAGGATTTCCTCCATCTCTCGAGTGGAGGGCTCTTCAACATCAGTATCTTTGGTAGGTGCCTCTATCCCAGTAGGCTCACCTTCTTTTTCTTTGCCTCTAGTGCTGGCACTAGACTTGTCATTAGTTATGCGGACGAGAGTTGTTATAGTAATGGGTGGTGAGATATTAGGGGAAAAGATCCCCCCATGTTCTTGTCACTTTACTAGAACCTGCATTATTAATGACATCAACTTCATCTTTGTTGATCCAATAATCTTGTTTTATCCCATGATAATAAACCTCAGCACCATAGTTCCATGGAACTGCTTTGTCAGAGGAGCAGGGGATATGCCCAACGGTAGTGATTATTAAAGGAGCAATGGTTGGTTCATTTGAAATTCTAATGGGACCCTTTGAGGGGATCCTAAAAGGCTTGTTGGAAATTGTTATTATGGACAAGTCTTCAGTTTTATTGGTTAAACTTTTGATGGTAGGAATCTTCTCAAATAGAATCTCGCGGCTATCTATCAGGCGTTACACACCTTCCTTCAGCCGCTTGCACCCATTTACTTGTTGATCACAACAAACACAATCTTTAGAATATCCAGGGAACACCCCAGCTCTCAGCAAGTTAACATTCATAGTAGTTAATGGAGTTGTTAAATTTTCAATGGAGGAAATAAAAGTAGTATCATCAATTGCATTAACACATTTTCTATGGTTTGACATTGGTGCGGTTATCACATTTGGAGTAGCAGGTGGATCAAATTCAATTTTTTTTATTGTCTATCAGGTCTTGAATCTTATTCTTCAGAGCCCAGCACTGATCAGTTTCATGCCCAGGAGTGTTGGAATGATATGCGCACTTGGCATTCGGATTGTGCTTAGGTGATGAAATGTATGGATTGGATGGTGGGTTGTGCGATGTCACTAAGTTGGCCTTCAACAAATGTTGTAAGGCTTGGGACAATGACATGCTTATGCTTGTGAACTGTCTTCGAGGAACTTCAGATCGTTGATTGTTGGATGATTGTCTTTGAGCAGGTGGAGGATTGGAGATTAACACAACATTAACAGAGGATCAGGGATCCTTCTTAGTACGGGCCCTTGCCCCATACACAACATTTGTTTCCTTCTTTCCAGTGAAAGGCTTCTTTACAGCATTGGATGCGGAAGCAAATATCATGGGAATTTTTATGCTCTTAATGCCACTTTCGACCCTTTCACCAGTTAGGATCAACTCGGTGAAACCAGATAAAGAACTGCCAATCAAAAGGTTGAAAAATGGGCCAGTTAATGTACCCATGAACATGTCAACTAGTTCTCTGTCAATTAGTGGTGGTTGGAACCTACCAGCAAGATCCCTCCATTTTTGTGCGTTCTCATTGAACCCTTCATTAGTACCCATGGTCATACTTTGAAGTTAGACTCTAGTAGGCGCCAGAGCAGCATTATATTGATACTGATGATAAAAAGCAGTGGCTAGATCTTCCCATGTGTGGATGCGGGAACCTTCCAATTGATAGAACCATTCTAGTTGAGTCCCAGCCAGACTCTCTTGGATGAAATGGATCCAGAGATTTTTGTCGGTAGTGTGTGGCTGCATCTTGCGCATGTAAGATCTTAGATGAAGTTTCGAGCAGGAAACCCCGTCATACTTAGAAAAGACCGGTATTTTGAACTTATGGGGGATAAAGACCCCAGGTACTAAGCCCAAATCACCAAAGTCTAAACCAGGTATGGCTTGAATTTCAAAAGCTTTCAGTATATCCTCTAATTGCTTGTACTTATCCCCGGCAGGTGGGTACTACTCATCAAAGTAGTCTTCGTCTTCGGAAGCTTTATTATTGGCACCCCTAACACGGGTGCTCCTTGCCTCCTCATCTTGATTTTCGTCCTCCTCAGGTAACTCTTCGACTATCTGTACCTGACAAACCGAACCTTTGAATCTCTTAACCATGTTGATGAAGGCCTTCTTTTTGGTTTTCTTCTTGGCTACTAACATAGTCATCATCTCTTGTTGCCCCTTAGCCAGGGTCAGCAAGGTCTCTTGGAACTAGGAATTCTGCGCTTGAAAATCCTTCACTGTTTGTTCGATATCCATCTTACTGAAATAAACAGTAGAAAGATAAGGGAACCTGTTGTGAAAAACCTGTTTATGTTATGATACATGAAAATACGTATGTGAGTGATTTCAAGGACTTAGAAAATTTAAATCTGTTTAGGCAAAAAGGAACAAACATTTATTGTATTAATAAATTTGTTTAGAACAAAAGAAACAAAACGAACTAAAATACAATAAAAATGACTCAAGTCTCCTACGGATGCTTCCTCTTTGGAGAAATATAGGCATTCAGGCTCCTCTCCTCATGAATTTGTCTCATGAGCTCAAATGCCTTCTTCTCGCTTGCATAAAAGTGGGCTTTAAAGGTGTCTCGCTCCTCCTTTAACTGAATCCAAGCTCTTTGCAAATCTTCAAGAGAAGTTGGCATATCAGGATAAAGGACATTATATGGAGCATCTCCTTCGGCGACAGGCTCCATGATGATAGGTAGGATGGCTTCATAAGGCATCATGAGGTTTTGGGCGCGATCTCGCACCCACTTGAGATAAGGCTCCAAAGGAATGGAGTTATTATACCCCAACGTCTTACTATCAACCTTGTTAACCATGCCCCAAGCTCGTATGAATCTCTAACGATAACCTTGGACATCACTCTCATAGTCAAATGCAATTCCTTTGACAAGTGCATCATGAGGGACATCCCTCCTAGCATACCCAAATTACCGCAGAGCCAAACAAGGATTATAAGTGATACCTCCCCTAACTCCAAGTAGAGGGACATTGGGGAATTCCCCACAATGGTTAATAATAGTAATGTCCTCCATAGATCGAGTACACCAATAGATATCAGAATGTGTGAGTGACATCAACCTACTAGACCATCTTAAACCTTGATCGTTCTTCATAATAGATCGGGGTAGGTGAAAAATAAACCACCTAGCCAAAAGAGGAGTGCAACATATAAGAAGTCCTCTTCTCTTCATGGTGCGAGAGTGAAAAGAATGCAAGATATCCCCAAGTAAAGTGGGCACCAGATTACGAGATAGAAAAATTCTGACCATGTTCACATCTATAAGTTGGTCAGAATTTGGAAACAGGACTATCCCATAGATGAGAAGAGCCAACTCTTCTTCAAAGGCTTGTAAATACAGAGCATCCCAAAAAAATTGAGCCCTCTCAAACAAAAACTTGGCTAAAAACCCTTTGACTCCACTTCTTGTTTCCTAATTGGCTACAATGTCATATCGTTGCAAATGTAAAGCTCGAGAAATCTCCTCAGGTCTTGGGTATCTTTCAATACCGTTGAAGGGTAGTTGATCAAGGATAGGGATTCCTAAGATTTGAGAAAATTCTTCCATAGTGGGCACAAGTTGGTAATCAGGAAAGGTAAAGTAATGAAGCAAAGGGTCGAAGAATTGGAAGAGAACCTTCATCATAACTTGATGTAACCAGGTTAAGAAGTCGGCCATGTCTCTCGGTGAACGGGGAATTCTCAGGGACCCTTGAAGCTAGTTTTTTGAGTTAAGGATGTGTTTTGACGAGGTTAATTTGGATAGTATTCCTGCGAGTGGGAGCCATGTCCTACAAAACAAGACAAAGATAAATCTCCATATCTTTGAAATGGTTAGTGCAAAAATGCCATGGTATGATGTCATGATGTTATGTAAAAAGAAACATATACACATATAGAAAAAAACTCCTTAGGTTTAGGCTTGCATGAGGTTCATTGGTAAATACTATTTTAAAGTTTAGTTGGTTCAACCTGTCCTAGAAAGTAACTGGGTTCTAGGGAATCTCAATATCACTGATCTTTCTTCATCGGGCATTGTTTCAGCACAAGCCTCTTTATTGGCGACCGAAATATCCCGAAAGTACAATCTCAATGAGCGTAGTATTGAGTATCAACCAACTTCAGACTGCACCAAAGCCGGCTATCTCACTACTTCCTAATGGCCAAGTTGTTCAATTTAAAGGTTCTATGGCCAGTTAGTTCTTCATGACACCACACAGTGGCCCCGTATTCTCCTTGACTAAACTCAATGGATACCAGTACCAATAAATGTGTCACACTAATGTATTCATCACTTCAACCATGTCGGTATACCTCAGACACTTTTCACAATCTATTTCTACTTACCTAATGGTATTCCCCGATCCGGGTAGAGGATCAATACAAACTCAAACAAGGACCCATAAATGTAAAGCAAACAAATCAAACAATAAAAGCAAGTAAATGTGATCTAACTCTAAGGTAACCCCACTTTTAAATATCCTCAGCAGAGTCGCCATTTCTGTAATACAGTGGGAGAATTGACTTAGTTGTTTTGCGTTTGATCACAATTGTTATGGGTAGCAAGAGTTTCCACCGATTTTTATTTTATCCAATAAGCAAATGGTGAAAAGAACAGGAAAGACCTTTGATATGTTTTCTTGAGTTCGGGGGGTAGATTTTGAAAAGGGAAGGATTTAGCACCCTTTTCATCCATAGTTATCTATGCGCTCTTAGTTGCTTGCTAGATCACTTTTGAAATTGCTTTGTTTGAAATGTGTTTGTGGTGGGTTTTGAAAGTATTTTTTTAAAAAGCGCCTTTGTTTAGGCAAACTTTGTAATGATTCTCGTCTCTATGAGAATGTGTTGTACCCCAAAATTTTCCCTCTCATTTTACCAACATTTCTCATCACAAGGCTCTTGGAACTCAGGATCAAGCTAGGGTTTACTCTGCTCAAGACATCTCCTTGCACTGTTGACCTAAATTAGGGTTTGAGTTTGCACAGGGATTTTTGGACTTTCAATGCCCAAAATGATTTTCATACTTCATGTTAGACTTACAAGATTACCTCTACCAAGTTTCAAGCTTTGAATCAAATTTTTACCCAGTCAATTGAACAGTTGACCTAGAAATCAGCTGTGTTGGGGAAAAAGTCAACTGTGGCCAATTAACAGTCAAACCTCATAAATTTTGACCCACATCAACATTATAAACTCATATGAACCATTTGATCAAGTTTGGACCACAACTCCACAAGAAATTTGATCAGATCACCAAAAGGGCAAAATGATCATTTTTAGGGTTTTGACTGCACAAGGGCAACTTCTAATTTTTGACCTAGCCAATGGCAAATTGAGCTCAATCATGTATTCAAGGACTCAATGGCATCATCTTGACCTATTCACAAGGTTCAAAAGATCTCAATTGCATTGGATTGACATATGAATTTTTCTAGTCAACTGATCAAATTTTGACTGTATACTGAAAAGTCAAACTTTGACTTTTTGGTCAAAATCAAGTGCCAAGGGTCATTTTTCATCAAGATGTGTCAAAACACGAAACTTATTCATCAAGAAACCCAATTTTGAAAATTAGGGTTTAAAGTTGAAAATTTTCATAACTTAGAATTTTTCAAGTTATGAAATTTTCTTAATTTTTCCTAACTTTTCCCAACATTTTCACCATGATGAAATTGGATTCAAATAAAACTTCCAACATGAAAGTTGTAGTACACCATAAAGTCTACAACTTTGATTCACAAAGTTTTCCCAAAAGAAGCTTGGATATCAAGTTATGGTTTTTGGAACAAGGTTCCATGGAACTTTTAACTTAGTGAAATTTTGCCCTAATTTAGGCAGGATTTTGACCTATCTTCATGGCCATTTTTCATGTAGTTCCACTTGGAATCCAAATTGCATTTCCAATATGGAATGTAGAGAATGTTGCAAGCTTTCCAAAATGTCCAAGAACACTCCAAACTTATTTGTGGTTAGGGAGAATCAAAGGCTTGAAGTTGGCAAAAACTCACTTTTCATCCATGGCATGTTCATAGTGATACAAGTTACCAATTCTAATCAGCTTGCTTTGCACTAGATTACAGGCCTCAAAACCATTCCACACTCAATAATTAAATGCAAATCCATTGGTCTAAGGCATTGTTTTGGTCATTAGAGCATTGCACACAAGATTAATCCCTAAATAGAAAAAGCAACATTGCCATTTTTGCCAAAATATGCTTTATGTCAAAACCACATCTTTTGAGCCTGGAACAATATCTTGTGCAGCAAAGCATATCCACCAACTTGAGGGGCCAAGATCACAAGAAGCAGGCTGATAGATAGCCTGTACAGGTTGGTATTACATCATTGTTCATTTTGGCTTAAAAGACAAGAAACATGTCCAATACACTAGAACTTGAACATCTGTGAAAACCAACGTGTGCAAGCTTTTGAAACAACTTTCTCACATCCCCTTGAGCCAGAAACACGACCCTTTGAGCCCTCAAACCTCCCATAGCACAACATCATATTCATTTGGCAAAACAGGGCACTCCCTGCAATTTGGTTTCCATAGCACAATTTGCTCGTGCGTTTTTCCCCAAACCTGTTCAAACACTTTCCATACAACCTATCCAAGCTATCCCAACCCTTAAACACTGACTGTAACTCCATTTATAGGGTTTGCCATTTTTGATTTCAGTTTGTGTAGGTTGAGTTCTGTAGGCTTGTTCAAGCACATTCAAGGCAAGCTAGACATTGGAGAAGGTTAGGGGAAGTTCAAGCAAGCTCCCAAACATCTCAGGCCTTGTTGAAAAGCTCCACATTGCCATACACGAAGTCAGCTGAAACATGTTTTTATCAACTTCCTATCTCTCTATTTAGGAACATTTAGACTTAGGTTTGTGAATAAGAAATGTAGTATTCATAGCCATGAAGCTGTACATATGCCCAGTTTTCATTTTAGTTAAGCATGCTAAGAGAATTTGGTCCATGAACATCCTGAAAAAAATAGGTTAAAATTTAGGGCCAGAGAAATTCTCTCTGGTCTTTGAGAGTTAGGACAAGTTTTTTATATGGTTGAATTCGTCTTGGAAAGCTCTACAACTTTGATGTTATATGTTTTTGCATTAGAGCACGTATGCAGGATCTGGCTTGGGCACACACGTTTTTGAGAACGAAGGTTGAAGATGAAGTGTGGTGGGCTGGGCTTGGTCCTGGCTCACTATTGACACCCCCCTTTTGCTGAATACACCCCCTGGCTCAATTTCTTTATATTTTATATTTTTGTATTTATTTATCATTTCTGATTTTTATTTTATATTTTCCAAACATAAAAATATTTTCATAAATTCCCACATTTATTTTTATTATTTTATTGTTTTTTTTAGACATAAAAATAATTTAATAGTATATACTTTTATTTATTTTAAAACTTGAAAATAATAAATAATAACATTATACTTTTATTTTTATTCTTTATTTTATTTACACTAAAAAAAATATTATTCCAAATATATTTTGGTCTTGTATATATTTTATTTTATTTTTTATTGTGCATAACTAATATAATTAATATATATATACACACTTTTATTTTATTTAATAGATACTTTAGAATAAAAACATAAAAATATTATAATTTTATTTTTATTATTATTTATACTTAAATAATACTTTTTCTAAATATATTTTATTTTTTTGTATATACATTATTTTATTTTATTGTATATAAATAGTATGTTTAATATATTCACATTCTTAAAAATAAAATTAGGGTTTTACCCTTAATAAAAAAATAATAATCCTTTTTATTTTTATTTTCTTTCTTTAAACATTTTTACATACATAAAAATAAACTTAAACATTTTTGCATAATTCACAATATTTTGTATATTTATTTAATTTGTTTATTTAAATATTGTCCATTTATTATTTATTCCTTTGATTCAATTTGGATGTAATAGTAAAATTAGGGTTTTAATTTCTTGTCAAATAATACTCATTCAAAATTGTATCCCCCTCCCCATAATCATGTTGTAATAGTGGTAGATTTATTTTACGCATTTACGCTTTCAATTATGCCATGATTAGAGATTAGGGTTTGTATGCCGACAATCCAAAAATCAAACAAATAGCTTGACCAATACAAAGACAAAAATGCATGAAAATCAATACACAATGCACACTTGCACCCCTAGGGTTACATCCACTTGTTGCCTTAAAAATGGGCCATGTCATGCATGTTGAGTACTTTGGCAAAACAAAAACAACACAAAAGATCACAGTCCCTTGATGATGCTATCTTGGTTGCCTATAGAAAATGATCTAGTCCCTCGGAAAAATTGCTAAAAAATACTTAACACAATTGCTATCATGGTCTATATGATGACCCGCGTCTATCCCGTTTAACATCCTAATACAAGGTTGTTTACCAAATGCAATGGTAAAACAACACTGTCAAAAGGGTTAAAAACATATAGGAAAGATCTCTGAGTAAAATAGGGTAGACAACTCTTAGTTACTTGATCAAAACTTGCAAAACATCCTTGCTATTTTCAAACACACAACACAATTTCAAAACATTTCCCAAATCAAACTTTCAAAACATTGAAAAATCTTTTCAAAAGATAATACACCTTTGTATATATTTAAACAAGAATCATTACAAAGGTTGCCACAACGATGGCCTCTTTTCAAAACATTTTCAAAATCACACACAAAGAACCATTTCAAACAATTGAAAAGCAAAAGCAAGTGATCTAAACAAGTAACTAAGAGCCCATGGATAACCATGGATGAAAAGGGTGCTTGCACCTTCCCTTTTCATAATCTACTCCCCGAACCCAAGAAAACATATCAAAGGTCTTTTCTGTGCTTTTTGACCTTTCCTTAGGATAAAATAAAAAGTCGGTGGCGACTCTTGCTAAAATGAAACATTTGCGAACACAAACCCAAAACCTTAAGTCAGTTCTCCCACCGCATCACAGAACTGGCGACTCTGCTGGGGACTATTATAAAAGTGGAGTAACCTTAGGGATTGGATCACCTTTACATGCTTACTTTGTTTGCTTTGATTGCTTTACATTTGGTTCTATTGTTTGGGTTTGAAATCCTCTACCCGGATTTGGGAAACATTCATAGGTAAATAACAATACATTGTGGAAACTCTGCGGGGTATACCGACACGGTTGAAGCAATAGCTATATTAGTGCGACATATTTGTGGGTACCGGTAGCCTTTGATTTAATCAAAGAGAATACGAGGCCGCTGAGTAATGTCATGAAGCACTAATGAACTCTTAGAACCTTACTTGACCATCTTGGCCTTATTAGGGGTAGTGAGATGAATGGCTTTGGTACAGTCCGAAGTTGGTAGATACACGATACTACACTCATTGAGGGTTGTTTTCTTGGAATATTTCGGTCGCCAGTTAAGTGGCTAAACTGAAACAATGAACACAGAAAATAATCCAGTGATATTGAGCTCCTTAGAACCCGGTTACTATTTATAGGACAGGTTAAGCCAACTAACTTTAAGAGGGTACTTACCTATGAAACCCCATGCAAGCCTGAAACTAGGATCTTGTGTGATTTGCTTGCACATATACTTGTGCATACATCATGAACATCATAAAGCATCATATGCATCCACTAACCATTTCAAGGGTTTGGATCTTCATCTTTGTTCTTGTTTTGTAGGTCATGGAATCTCTTCGCAGGAAAACAATTCAAGTCAACCTTGTGAGAATCCCTCCTCAACTCAAGGAGCTTACTTCCAAGATTCCAGAGAATTCTCCCTTCAGTGAAAGACATGGTAGACTTCTCAGCTTGGTCAACTCCAACATTGAAGAAGACATGGTGAAAGTTCTCTTCCATTTCTTTGACCCCCTACACCATTGCTTTACATTTCCTGATTACCAACTAGTACCTACTTTGGAGGAATTTTCTCAACTCCTGAGGATTCCTATTCTCCATCAACTACCCTACAACGGTACAGAAAGAGAACCAAAGCCTGAAGATGTTGCTCAAGCATTACACTTGCAACCATATGATATCAAAGGTCATTGGGAAACTAGAAGTGGTGTCAAGGGTTTCTTGTCAAAGTTTCTGTTTGAGAAGGCACAAGACTGCTGGAATTCTTTAGATCTGCAAGCTTTTGAGGAGATTGTAGCACTTCTCATCTATGGGTTAGTCTTGTTCCCAAACCCTGATCAACTTATAGATGTGAATGCTGTCAAGATTTTCATATCTCGGAATCCTGTGCCTACATTGCTGGGGGATATCCTACACTCATTTCACACACGAACAATGTGGAAAAAAGGTGTTCTCATGTGTTGTACTCCTCTTCTAGCAAGGTGGTTTATTTCTCACCTTCCCCAGTCAGTCTTGAAAAATGAGCAAGGCTTGAGGTGGTCACAACGGTTGATGACTCTCACACATTCTGATGTTCATTGGTGTTCTCGGTCCAGAGAAAATGTCATCATCATTGATCGTTGTGGGGAATTCCCTAATGTCCCACTACTTGGCATTAGGGGAGGCATTACCTACAACCCCTGTTTAGCTCTGAGACAATTTGGGTATGCCCGGAGGGATGGCCCTCATGACATGCTGATTCCAGGCTTGGTTTTTGACTTCGACAACGATGCTCAAGGACTTCGACAAAGGTTTATCCGAGGTTGGAGGATGCCCAATAAAGTGGATAGTAAGACACTGGGACACAAGAATTCCATCCCCCTTGAGCCTTATCTCAAGTGGGTACGAACCCGCACCCAGAGTCTTATGATGCCTTACCCCCACATTCTCCCCGTGATCAAAGAGCCTGTTATGGAAAGAGAGGTTCCATACACCCTCCTACATCCAGACATGCCAACATCATTGGAAGAATTGCAAAAGAGTTGGATACAACTCAAGGAAGAGCAGAATACTTTTGAAGCCAGCTTCTATGCCAGTGAGAAGAAGGTTTTGGAACTTACCTGCCGACTTCACGAAGAGGAGACTCTTAACACCTACATCGCACCAAAGAGGATGCACAACGTCTTTTTACATTAAGAATTTTGTAATATTTTGCCCATGGGGCATTTATGTACTAACAAATTTCTTCTTATTAATATGACGTGTGTTCTTTTTGTTTGCGACAACTTTGAATTTCTAAATCCTTGAATGCATTACATGAATACATATCATTCATCATATGCATAAATAGGTCTTCACACCAGTTTTCCTTATCTTTCTGCTGTTTATTTCAGCAAGATGGATATAGAGCAGACAGTCAAAGATCTGTAAGCACAAAATTCTCAGTTCCAACAACTCCTCATGACCTTGGCAAAGGGTCAAGAGGACCTTAAAGCACTGTTAGAGAAAGAGAAGGAAAAAGACAAAGAAAAAGAAGAAAAGGGCTGGTGTGGCCACTTTGGGGAGAAGGTTTGAGAACCAGGCTAGAAGGGTCCTCGAGTTCCCCTCGACGTCTGACGAAGGGGTTGGTAAAGGTAAATGAGTTGCAATGCCCTCCGAGTCTGAAGTTGAAGAGGAAGAAGAAGAAGAGGAGGAATATTACTCTGAACAGCAGTATCCTCCTGTGGACGATAAGTATAAAAATCTGGAAGAGCGGTTGGCAGCTATGGAAGTACAAAGATTACCTGGGTTGGATTTCGAAGAACTAGGGTTGGTTGCTGGGATTGTCATTCCCCCCCAAGTTCAAAGTACCTACATTTGCTAAATACGATGGTTTGTCTTTCCCGAAGATGCATCTGCGGTCCTACGTCAGAAAGATCCAACCTCACTCTTCTGATAAGGATCTGTGGGTCCACTTTTTTCAAGATAGTTTGTCGGGTACGCAATTGGACTGGTTCTATCAACTTGAGAGATCTGATGTTCATAACTGGGAGGATCTGGCTACTGCTTTCTACCGACAATACCAATATAACGTAGATTTAGCGCCTACTCGTACTCAACTACAGAGTATGGGTATGGTTTCTAATGAGGGCTTTAAAGAGTATGCCCAGAAGTGGAGATACCTGGCTAGAAGGGTGCAACCACCATTGTCTGATAGAGAGCTGGTTGATATGTTTTTGGGGATGCTGTCTGGTCCATTCTTTAATCACCTGATAGGGAGTTCATCGGCATGGTTCACTAAATTAATTTTGACTGGTGAACGAGTGGAAGCGGGCATCAAGAGTGGTAAAGTTCAGAAAGATACATCTGTTTCTGCCGCTGTCAAAAAACCTTTTTCAGCTAAGAAGGAGGTGTCAGCTGTTTACACTCAAAAAGGTCGAGGAAGAGAAGAGCGGCGATCAACGGTAGGGGCTGTAATGATCCAAAAGACTGCAGCTGATCAACCAAGGAATGATCAGCCAAGGACCAACCAACAAAGAGGGGGAAAGCCTGCTAGGCAGTTCACCAAAATAAACATGACGCCTTCCCAGGTTCTCCCTCATCTATTGAAGCTGAATCTTACAACCTTGAGAGATCCACCAATGCTAAATGTGCTTACCATTCCGACAGCATAGGGCACGACACCAATAACTGTTGGGCCCTTAAAAATAAGATCCAAGATTTAATAGATGCCAAGGAGCTAGAGTTTGATGCCCCCGAAAAACCTAATATGATATCCGCTCCTATGCCAAAACATGGTCATAATGTCCATGCTATTGTAGAACATCTTCATGTTACCGCTGTTAATGACTTAATGACTCCATTGCCAATGATCAAAATGAATCTGTTAAAAGCTGGGATTTTCCCGGGCTGTGAAAAAGATTGTTACTTTTGTTCAACCTTGCAATCCGACTGTCCGCTGTTGAAGTCAGGCATCCAGCGCCTGATGGATACTCAAGAGATCCTCTTTTAAAAAACTCCTGTTGCTACTGTTACTCCTGTTACTCCAATCAATGATGTTGCTATAATCACCATTTCCGACAATATTTCAAAGACCTGCAAAAGGGCTGTTAAGATTACACCTGATCCAAAGTTTGTATCGCAGAAGATTACCATTCCAGGGCCAATCCCATATAAGTCCAACAAGATGATACGGTGGAATTATGGAGGAGAGATCTTCTATCACGGTGTGAAATAGATCGAATCAGTTGAAGAAAATTCTGATGAAGAAAATCCTGATATAGGAAATATTGCGGGGACAAGTAAGATCACTTGTAGCGGAAGAATCTTCTCTCCAGATATTGCTCCTCCAAGGGCAGTTTTCGGACCCTCAAGTGCTCCTGTGCCTTTTAAGATATCTGTGCAAAGTCCAGTGATTGAATAAATTGTTACTCCCGAAGTCGTATCCTATGCTGTTACTGCTGATAAAGGTAAGGGAATCCAAGAAGCGCCCGTCAGGACGAGGGCTCAGACTTTGGTTATCCCCGAGACCACCCAAAAGGAGATGGAGGAGATCTTAAAGATAATTGAGAAGAGCGACTATGATGTCGTAGAGCAGCTGGGGCAAACCCCTTCAAAAATATCTATGTTGGCTCTATTGCTCTGCTCTGAGGCTCATGCCAAAGCCTTGATCAAATTTCTGAAGATGGCACACGTGCCTCAAGAGACTTCTGCGGATCAGTTTCAAGAGTGTGTATCCAGCCTTACAGCCGACAATGGTCTTGGCTTCTCTGATGCCGATTTGACGTCTAAGGGAAGAAAGCATAATGATGCGCTGCATGTTTCGGTAGAGTGCAGGGGGACCACACTTGCTCATGTTCTGGTTGATACCGGTTCATCTTTACATGTTCTACCAAAGAAGGCATTGGACAGATTGTACTGTGAAGGTTTGACCCTAAATCCCAGTAATATCATTGTTAGAGCCTTCGACGGTTCTAAGCGGATGGTTCACGGAGAGGTGGACATCCCAATAAAGGTGGGAACAAAAATTTTCAACTCTATGTTTTATGTGATGGACATCCGTCCTTCATATTCATGCTTGTTGGGAAGGCAATGGATCCACAACGCTGGGGCAGTCACCTCTTCTCTACACCAGATGCTCAAATACCCAGTCCAGGGTAAGATCATAACAGTTCATGGTGAGGAGGAGTATATGATAAGTCACCTTAACTCTTTCCGCTACGTGGAGTTAGACGGCGAATTCATAGAAACACCTTTCCAACACTTTGAAGAGGTTTATCCTGAAGTTGCAACGGCCAAGAAAATGACTGATGTGCCCATCATTACTAAACCTGTGTCCCAAATGTCATCCCTTAAAGATGCGGAGGCTGTGATCAAGGAAGGAGGAAGTACAGTGTGGGGTCAGTTACCAGATTTTCCTTTCAAGATAGATAATTTTGGATTGGGTTTTACCGCTGCTAGTCAGAAGGCTATGCGTCGCTCCTGGGCTGGAGGGCCACCATTAAAGATCACTCATCACAGAGTTCATGCTTTGGAAGATGTTGAAGATGAGAGCAATTTTGAAGACTGGATCTTTCCAACCATTGAAGGAGGACTGAACAATTGGGAGGCGAAAGACTTCGTTCCCATTACTTTCATCAATCAATAATTTATCTTTTGAACATTTCCTATTTGGTCTGTAATAACTTTTAAACAATTCGTACACTCTTTGCCTTATGCCTTACCCGAAGCATATAGGTCCATCTGTAAGGGTTTTGATTCTTCATTTTCATATGCCATTTTTAAGGAATCATGGAAGTTTTCATCTATAAACTTTTGTGTTCATTTTCTTTACTTTTGCATTTTATTTTGTTTAAGGATGGCTATCCCTTACACACACCCACACTCACAAATGCAGGTACCCATCCACTCCGGATTCCATGGGTGACTATTCTGCTTTGGCCTTCAGTGACTCTGAAGATCTGGTCAATCATGCTGAATCCAAAGGTGATGAAGATTGTGAAGTGCCTGGAGAGTTGAATAGACTTTTGCAACAGGAAGAAAGGGATATTCTGCCCCATGAAGAGTTGTTAGAGACTATCAATTTGGGTACTTCCGAAGACAGAAAAGAGGTTAAAATGGGGCCCAACCTGGAGCCAAGTGTCAAGGAGCGCTTAGTTCAGCTGTTGAATGAATATGTTGAGATCTTCGCCTGGTCCTATGAAGATATGCCGGGACTCGACACAGATATTGTGGTCCACCGTCTCCCTACCAGAGAAGACTGTCCACCAATTAAACAGAAAGTTCGCCAAATGAGGCCCGACATGTCCGAAAAGATCAAAGCTGAAGTGATGAAGCAGTTCAATGCCGGGTTTCTTGTTGTTACTTCCTATCCACAATGGGTTGCTAACATTGTGCCCGTGCCTAAGAAAGATGGCAAAGTGAGAATGTGTGTGGACTACATAGATTTAAACAGGGCTAGCCCTAAAGATGACTTTGCACTACCACACCTTGACATTTTGGTCGACAATACTGTTAGAACAAAGTTTGAATCTACTACCCTAAGTTTAAGTTTTGATGATAACAAAATGAAAAGATATATTAAATTATGTGATTCATGTAAGAACTATTTGCTACCTAAAAATTACTTTCTGTTTTACAGAAACTCTGATGGGTATCAGCAAGAGTACATCATAATCAGCATAAAAAAATTAGATATCAACATCAGCATCAGAAGATGCTATATCAGATACCAGAATCAGAAGAACAACTCTCGCTTATGCTGAAGCTTGATGAACAGATCTGCGCTCAATACTCTAAACTCTGATAAAGACAACAACAGTTCATCAGCACTTAAGCAGCGTTAGAATGAGCCAAAGCCAGAATACGCTTAAGTGGCAACATTGCTGTGCATTCAAGATGAGTTATTACCAACGACATCATTCCAGACAAGATCTGCTTAATAAGGAAAGATTGTTATTTGCATTGAATCAGAATTATTGCTCCAACGTTCACTAATTTCCAATGCTATATAAACAAGTCAATGAAGATTGAATTGGCTAATGCTCTACAACAATCTACACGCCTAAAAGCTATTCATCATCTTCCTTACACTCTGTTTACTAAAAGCTCCAAAATTCCTTACTCTATTATTTTAGCAATCTAGTTTCCAGAAGCTTAAGTTGTGTAGTATCACAGTTGTGATAAACAGTTTTGTAGAAAACATTCACACACCTAGATTTCAATTCTTTGTAAGAAAGTAATTCCTTGACAAACCGGTCTGTGGTTTGCATCAAGAAGGCTTTAGCAGTTGTTAAAGCAGATTGTAATATTCAGTTGAATATAGTGGATTAAGACCTCGTTGGAGAGAGGCGAAATCACCTTGACGGGTGGACTGGAGTAGTTTGAGATCAAACGAACCAGGATAAAATATCGTGTTCATTGCATTGATTTTCAGTTTTACAATTCAACCCCCCTTCTTGTGTTTTTCACTTCTTCAATTGGCATCAGAGCTCCTGGTTCTGAGCTAAAACACTTAACCGTGTCAGTACAAGATCCAGCGTCAGAAAAACACAATGGCAGGAACTTATCATCACACCAGCAATGACAACAATGAGGACAAAGACAGATTCAGCGGCAAACCTCCAGTCTTTGATGGAGAAAATTTTGATTACTGGAAAGACAGAATTGAAAGCTTCTTTCTGGCACATGATGCTGATCTGTGGGACATGGTGACAGATGGATACACGCACCCTGTGAATGCAAGCGATCAGAAGATTGATAGGAAAGCAATGACTGACCAACAAAAGCGTGACTTTAAGAATCACCACAAGGCCAGAACCATCCTTCTCAGCGCCATCTCTTATGCTGAATATGAAAAGATCTCTAACAGAGACACAACAAAGAACATGTTTGACTCACTCAGAATGACGCATGAGGGCAACGTTCAGGTGAAAGAAACTAAAGCTCTTGCGCTCATTCAGAAGTATGAGGCATTCAAAATGGAAGAAAGTGAATCCATTGAAACAATGTTCTCAAGATTCCAAATTCTGGTGGCTGGTCTCAAGGTTCTGGACAAAGGATACTCTACTGCTGATCACGTCAAGAAGATCATCAGAAGCTTACCAAAGCAGTGGAGGCCAATGGTTACAGCTCTGAAGCTAGCAAAAGATCTCAACAAAATTTCTCTGGAGGAACTTATCAGCTCCCTCAGAAGTCATGAGATAGAGCTAGAAGCTGATGAACCTCAGAAGCAAGGTAAGCCTTTAGCATTAAAATCTAACAAAAAATCTGAGTCTAAAGTTTTGCAGGCAGTTGAAGAAACATCTGATGGATCCTCATCAGAAGAAGACGAACTTTCTCTCCTCTCCATAAGAGTGAATCAACTGTGGAAGCAGAGGCAAAGGAAGTTCAGGAATTCCAGATGATCTGACCAGAACGAGTCGTCTTCTAGATACAGAAGGACAGATTCTTCCTCTGGATACAGAAGATCTGAAGGCTCCTCAGGAAGCAGAAAGCCAAACACCAAGGACATCATCTGCTATGAGTGCAATGAGCAAGGACACTACAAGAGTGACTGCCCAAAGCTTCAGAGGGAAAAGCCTAAAAAGAAGTTTGGAAGAGAAAAGAAGAAAAGTCTCATGGCTAAATGGGATGACTCTGACTCGTCTGAAGCTGACTCAGAATCAGATGATGAGAGAGCAAACATAGCTCTCATGGCCAACATTTCAGAAGATAGTGAAGCTTCTGAATCAAACTCCGAATCAGATACTAAAGAGGTATTTCCTGACTTTGCAGTTAATTTTACCAAGGCTGAACTTGCTGAAAGCCTTAACGAAATCATGGAAAGGTACCAGCAGATTAGAGTTAAATTCAGAAACCTGAAATAGAATCTTGAATCTGACTCTGATAAGACTGAGAGTCTTAAATTGGAAAATTCTGAGCTGAGAAATAAAATTTCAAAATTAGAAAATACTTTACAAAACTCTCAGAAGGAACCAATTTCTGAAACTCCCAGCAGCGCTGATGAGATCATCAAGGAGTATGATCACAGTTTCCTGAAGTTCCTTGCTAAAAGCATAGATAGAAGCAAAATGGCTTCAATGATCTATGGAGTTAGCAGAAACGGCAGGAAGGGAATAGGATACCAAGGTAAGGTTCCTACACCAAAGAATGTCATGAATTTAACCATTAAACACACTCCTCTGAAATCACATTTTGTGTATGGTCACACACATGATATTAAATACACTAGCAGTAAGTATTCTGTGAAACCAAAATTCAACCAGAGTTTTGGTAAATCTGACAAATCAGGACCCAAGAAAATCTGGGTACCTAAGGATAAAATAATACATGTTGCAGATATCTTTAGCAGCAAATCAGAAACACCAGTCATGGTACCTGGACTATGGCTGCTCGCGACACATGACGGGAAGAAGGCATATGTTCCAAAGCCTAGAACTTAAGCCTGGAGGCCACGTTGGCTTTGGAGGCAATCAGAGGGGAAAGATCATTGGCTCTGGAACTGTAGGTAATGGAAATCTTCCCTCTATAAATAATGTTCTGCTAGTAGATGGATTAATGCATAATCTGTTATCCATAAGTCAATTAAGTGATAACGGTTATGATATAATCTTTAATCAAAAATCATGTAAAGCTGTTAGTCAGAAAGATGGGACTATCCTGTTTAATGGAAAGAGGAAAAACAACATTTACAAAATCAAACTTTCTGAACTAAAAAGTCAGAATGTAAAGTGTCTTCTGTCTGTTAACAACGAGCAGTGGATCTGGCACAGAAGATTTGGGCATGTTAGTATGAGAAGAATCTCAGATTAACAAACTCAATCTGGTCAGAGGACTTCCTAATTTGAAGTTCAATTCAGATGCTCTGTGTGAAGCATGTCAGAAAGGCAAGTTTGCAAAACCTTCTTTCAAATCTAAAAATGTTGTTTCTACCTCTAAGCCATTAGAACTTCTGCATATTGACTTATTTGGACCAGTTAAAACTGCTTCAGTCAGTGGCAAGAAGTATGGGTTAGTAATCGTAGATGACTATAGAAGATGGACATGGGTAAAGTTCTTAAGACACAAGGACGAGTCACACTCTGTGTTTGTTACCTTCTGTAACCAAGTTCAGAATGAAAAGGATCTTAGAATCGTTAAAGTCAGAAGTGATCATGGTGGAGAGTTTGAAAACAAAAATTTTGAGTCATTCTTTAATGACAGAGGCATTCTGCATGATTTCTCTTGTCCTAGAACTCCCTAACAAAATGGAGTTGTAGAACGAAAGAACATAACATTGCAAGAAATGGCCAGAACCATGATCAATGAGACAAACGTTACTAAGATCTCCTGGGCATAGGCAATAAACACAGCGTGCTACATTCAGAATAGAATCTCAATAAGACCTATTCTGGAAAAGACTCCATATGAATTGTGGAAGAACAGAAAGCCCAACATTTCATATTTTCATCCATTTGGATGTACTTGTTTTATGTTAAATACAAAGAATTATTTGAACAAGTTTGACTCTAAAGCACAGAAGTGTATTATGTTAGGATACTCTGAACGCTCAAGAGGGTACAGAGTATACAATACAGAAACACAGATTGTGGAAGAATCAATCAGTGTTTGTTTTGATGATAAGCTTGACTCTGAAAAGTCAAAGCAGAATGAAGTTTTTGCAGGTATGGAAATTGAATTTACAGGTTCTGAAGACAAGTCATCAGAAGCTCTCAACACAGACATCCCTTCAACATCTGAAAGGAGCACTGCTAGCAATCCTACAACAGCTGCTGATCAACCTCAGAAGAGACTACCCAGAAGTAGCTTGGATCACCCAGAAGAAACTATCTTAGGAAGAAAGGAAGATCCAATCAGAACAAGAGCAAGCTTCAGAAACTTTGAAGAAACCCTCATGGGACTTGTATCTCTGATTGAACCTTCTTCTATTGATGAAGCACTTATGGACAACGACTGGATTCTAGTAATGCAAGAAGAGCTGAATCAATTCACCAGAAATGACGTATGGGATCTGGTTCCCAGACCAAAAGGATTCAACGTCATTGGAACAAGATGGGTGTTCAGAAACAAGCTTAATGAACAAGGTGAAGTCATCAGAAACAAAGCACGACTGGTAGCACAAGGTTATAGTCAGCAAGAGGGGATAGACTATACAGAAACCTTTGCTCCAGTCGCCAGGTTAGAATCTATCAGACTTTTAATTTCATTTGCTGTCAATAGAGGCATCACTCTGTATCAGATGGATGTCAAGAGTGCATTCTTAAATGGTTATATAGAAGAAGAGGTTTATGTGCACCAACCCCCTGGTTTTTAAAATACAAAACATCCAGAACATGTTTTCAAACTAAAAAAGTCACTATATGGTCTGAAACAAGCTCCCAGAGCTTGGTATGAAAGACTAAGTAACTTTCTGTTAGAAAATGAATTCACCAGAGGGAAGGTGGACACTACCTTATTCTATAAGTCAGTTAAGAATGACATCTTAGTCTGTCAAATTTATGTTGATGATATTATTTTTGGATCTACTAATCCTTCTCTTGGAAGAAAATTTGCTAAGTGTATGCAGGCAAAATTTGAGATGAGCCTCATGGGGGAACTGAAATTCTTTCTAGGAATTCAGATCAATTAAACTCCAGAGGGAACTTACATTCATCAGAGCAAATATGTCAGAGATCTTCTGAAGAAATTTGACCTCTCAGAATGTAAGCCATCAAAGATTCCAATGCATCCCACGTGCATTCTGGAAAGAGAAGAGGTAAGAAAAAAGGTAGAACAGAAGGTCTACAGAGGTATGATTGGTTCTCTCCTTTATCTGACAGCTTCAAGACCTGATATCTTATTCAGTGTATGTATTTGTGCTAGATTCCAATCAGATCCTAGAGAATCTCACTTAACAGCTGTTAAGCGAATTTTCAAGTATCTGAAAGGTACTACTAATCTGGGTTTATTTTATAGAAAATCTAGTGATTACAGCTTAGTAGGCTACTGCGATGCTGACTTTGCTGGAGACAGAGTAGAGCGTAAAAGTACTTCTGGAAGCTGCCCGTTTCTAGGAGAAAATCTGATCTCTTGGTCCAGCAAAAGGCAATCCACAATTGCGCTATCAACAGCAGAAGCTGAGTACATAGCAGCAGCAGGATGTAGCATACAAATGCTCTGGATGAAAAGTCAGCTTGAAGACTTCCAGATTTTTGAGAGTAACATCCCTATTACTCTGTGACAATACTTCTGCTATTTGCTTAAGTAAGAATCCCATTTTACATTCTAGAGCTAAGCATATAGAAATAAAACATCACTTCATTAGGGACTACATTCAGAAAGGAATTTTGAACTTAAAATTTATAGATACAGACCATCAATGGGCTGATATCTTCACTAAACCCCTTTCTGAAGATAGGTTCAATTTCATTCTGAAACATCTCAGCATGAAAATCTGCCCAGAGTGAAAATGCTTTAATTCTATATATTTATCTTCAGAATGTATTTGTTTTACTGTGAACTTCTGATCAATCTCTTTTCAGAAAGATAGACATGCAGATTGTATCAGATGCTATTCTTAAAGATCTGAGCGTCTCAGCTTAAGGATAGACGTGCTGCTCACTAAATCAAACAAGTGTCATCCAATCATCAGCAAATCTCTGAAGCAGAACGTGTGCACGCTTCTGAGAAGGCAAAACGCTGATTGGGTGCATTGAGACACATGTCTGGTAACCGTTTCAAGTATCTTTCTCAAATCCCCCAAAATCAGCAAGCATTAAATGAAAGTAATCATGTTTTAAAACGTAATCATGATTTTATTTCTCTTTCTTGAAACCGTTTACACTTTCAAAAAGTATTTTGAAATCTATTTAAGCACTTTAACTTCTCACATTAATCCTTTACCGTTTCTTACAATCTCTCAAATAATTTTTCTGCAATGTCTCTGTGTGTTCATCTCTCTCAAAAGAAACCCATTTTTCAGTTTTCTCAGAAAAACCCTAAGTGTGAACATGGCAACCTCCAGCAATGTCTCTGCAGGTTCTCAGAAGGAAGCTTCTTCTGAACAGTACCAAGTTCCTTTCAGAACACTCCTTACACCAGTGAAGAATTTGGAAGTGCTGTCTGAACTGATTGTTGACTTCTCCAGTCTGAAAGAAAATGGATTTGACTTGACAGAAGAAGTTAGGGCACAGGAATGGGAGAGATATTTTGATAGGTTGGTTGGACCAATGTTCCCAGTTTTGGTCAAGGAGTTCTGGATTCATGCGTACTGATCAACGCGTCAAGTCACCTCCTACATAATGGGAAAGAAGATTGTGATCACTGAGGATCACATAGCAAGATTGATTGGATACAGTGGCGGTGGTATCCGCTGTATTGATATGGCTGAAAGATGCTCTGACGTTGCTGTCATTGCAAGGAAGATTTTCACCCATGGGGTTCCCAGCAGCAAGATCAGAGACTTAAAGGATTACGACAGAGTATGGGCGAAGATAATTATGGGGTGCTTTAATCACAGGAAGCCAACAAGCTCCCCTGATTATATAAATATAGATCAGCAGTTTCTGATCTATTTTATTAATCAGAAGGTAAAAATCAATTTGGCTCATCTTCTGTTTAATCACCTCAGGACCAGCGTCAAGGAGACCAGGGAAGAAGAAAGGACAAAGAGGGATTAGATACCCTTTGGCAGGTTAATATCAGATATTCTGACTGAGAATAGGCTGATAGAGCACCTCACAGAAGCTCAAGAATTAAGTTCTATTGAACTAACTGTTGGCAAGCCTCTGAACGCCAAGAATCTGAAGAAAATGAAACTGATAGAGAATATCAGAAAGGAGCCCAGCGCTACTCCTCTTGCTGACATCACCAGAAGAAGAGTCCCTCTGGACGACTTTCCATTAATTTCTGAGATAGAATCAAAACCAGTTGTGGTTCTCAGATACTTGGACGCTTGCAAGGCTGATGGTACAGATCCCAAGTTGAATATCAAAGATCTGCACCAACCACAACCAGAAGTTTCTCTGAGGAAGACGAAGAAAAGAAAGGCCACTTCAGAAGGACCATCCCAGCAGACTCCTAAGAAAAGAGGTAATTTATCTGCTGCTTCTGTTTTAAATTCTTCTGCTATTCCAACATCAATCCCAACCCCAGCTTCACATGAAATTCCAATCCCCATACCAACTATTGATGAAACCGAACCAGAAGATGAACCTTCTGAGTCACTGACTCTCAGGAGACCCCGCACCAAACATCCAAAACCCACAACATCAACAACATCAGAACTTGACAAAGTTCTGTTTGACATTGATCAACGTGTTTCTGATCACCTCTCAAATAATCCAAACACTGAACCAGAAATTTCCCACTCTCCTCAACCAGAACAACCTCTCTCACCCATACCAGAAGAACCACAAATTCAACAACAACCAAAAAGTCAACCAGAAATTCCACCTCCTTCTCCACAACCAGCAATTCCTCCTCCCTCTCCTCAACCAGAAGTTCATCCACCATCACCTCAACCATCACCTCCACAAACTGAGTTTCATCACTCTGAAACTCCATCACCTGAACCTCATTCTCCTCAATCCTCTGAGCCACAACCCTTGGCAATTCAGCTGCCATGTGGAACAACTGTAACCATGGCCCAACTGCCATCCTCGCCAGAAACTACCCCCCAAATTCTCCAAAACCTCCAAACAGTCCAATTATTATTTCTGATTCTCCCACTCTATCTCCCAAACAAACTACAGAAAACCCCAGCAGGACCTTCACCGATTTAACAATCCTTGACCGTCTTGCTGATCTCAAAAATAAAATAGCCATTCCAAAACCAAAACAGCCAGATGTTGGCTCTGGCATTGAGAATTTTGAAACAGGTTTGCAGCAGTGGATTGCTTCTCTGAAGCAAGTCTGTCCTGGAATGATTGATCCTGCTGCCTCAGACCAGCTCTGGACACGTTTCAGAATATGGGTACGTGCTGAAGCCCTCAAATTGCAAGATATAAATTATGAGCAGGCACAACAGAACTTCAGCAAGCTGTTGAAGGAAGTTGAAAGCCAGCTGCCACAGGAAGACGTGCTCATTCTGGATAGTGAGCCATGGTCTGAGAAGCTCCCAGCTTCAAAAGTGAAGCCAGAAGAAGATCAGATTACTCAAGCTGAAGTCAGTCAAGCTGAAGATGTTACAGAAAGCTCTCAGAAGCTTCCTGCTTCTAATGTTTCTCAAGCTGCCTTGGACAGGCAGACTCTGGAAGAGCTGAAGCTGAATGATATTCGTTTGCAGCAAAGAATGGATGAAAATGATCAGAAGATGAAGGAAAGGATGGATGTGCAAGACATCAAGATAGATACAGTAGTCAGCACGGTGCACAAGCAGACTGAAACTGCTGATCAGATTAAGGCAATGCTGGAGACTCTGTTCACACGCTTCCCACCCCAACCTTAGTTTTTCATTCATGATATTTTCAATGTTTTTCTTTGCATATCTTTTGTACTGTTTTGTCTGGCTCTGAATATTTTAATATAACAAGTTTTTCTGCTCTGATCGTTTTAGCACATCACTTACACTTTTTGATTGCTGACAAAAAGGGGGAGAACAAGAATGATATTTTTCATAACGGATTACTGAGACAAAAAGTCTCAAACATTCTAACACTCTGATATACTTGAATGTTTTCTGTTTTTGCATAAGTCTACAGGTACAAGAATGTTCTCTGATACACTGAAGCTCTGAAGCTCTGATATTCTTATCTGAAGTTCTGATAGTCAAAGCTATGATATTCTGATCTGAAGTTCTGACATTCTGATGTTCAAAAATTCAATAAAGATCTGATCCTGAAGAATCTCGGAATTAAAAAGGGAAGTAATAAATTCAGGGGGAGTATCTCCGATCCCAACTCTGATATCTCTTTATCCCTTATCTTTGATAACTCCTTATTTAATTCTGATGCAACTTATCATTTAGTTATCTCTGATACTTTTCAGGCTATTTTCATTTAAAAAATATCTAGTTTTTGTCATCATTAAAAAGGGGGAGATTGTTAGAACAAAGTTTGAATCTACTACCCTAAGTTTAAGTTTTGATGATAACAAAATGAAAAGATATATTAAATTATGTGATTCATGTAAGAACTATTTGCTACCTAAAAATTACTTTCTGTTTTACAGAAACTCTGATGGGTATCAGCAAGAGTACATCATAATCAGCATCAGAAAATTAGATATCAACATCAGCATCAGAAGATGCTATATCAGATACCAGAATCAGAAGAACAACTCACGCTTATGCTGAAGCTTGATGAACAGATCTGCGCTAAATACTCTGAACTCTGATAAAGACAACAACAGTTCATCAGCACTTAAGCAGCGTCAGAATGAGCCAAAGCCAGAACACGCTTAAGTGGCAACAGTGCTGTGCATTCAAGATGAGTTATTACCAACGACATCATTCCAGACAAGATCTGCTTAATAAGGAAAGATTGTTATTGGCATTGAATCAGAATTATTGCTCCAACGTTCACTAATTTCCAATGCTATATAAACAAGTCAATGAAGATTGAATTGGCTAATGCTCTACAACAATCTACACGCCTAAAAGCTATTCATCATCTTCCTTACTCTCTGTTTGCTAAAAGCTCCAAAATTCCTTACTCTATTATTTTAGCAATCTAGTTTCCAGAAGCTTAAGTTGTGTAGTATGACAGTTGTGATAAACAGTTTTGTAGAAAACATTCACACACCTAGATTTCAATTCTTTGTAAGAAAGTAATTCCTTGACAAACCGGTCTGTGGTTTGCATCAAGAAGGCTTTAGCAGTTGTTAAAGCAGATTGTAATATTCAGTTGAATATAGTGGATTAAGACCTCGTTGGAGAGAGGCGAAATCACCTTGACGGGTGGACTGGAGTAGTTTGAGATCAAACGAACCAGGATAAAAATATCGTGTTCATTGCATTGATTTTCAGTTTTACAATTCAACCCCCCTTCTTGTGTTTTTCACTTCTTCAAATACAGCTCAACATAAGGTGTTTTCTTTCATGGATGGATTTTCGGGATACAAACAGATCAAAATGGCCCCCGAAGACATGGAGAAGACTACTTTTGTTACACAATGGGGTACCTTTTACTATAAAGTGATGCCGATCAGACTGAAGAATGCCTGGGCAACCTATCAGCGAGCCATGGTAGCTTTGTTTCATGACATGATACATCATGAGATCAAAGTCTACGTAGACGACATGATAGCCTGTTCACAAACAAAAGAAGAACACCTCGACCATCTGCAAAAGCTGTTTGTTAGATTGAAGGAGTATAAGCTCAGACTGAACCCTAACAAGTGCACTTTCGGAGTTAGGTCCGATAAACTCTTGGGGTTCATCGTCAGCAACAAAGGCATTGAGGTTGATCCTGCTAAAGTCAAAGCTATACAAGAAATGCCTGCCCCTCGCACTGAGAAGGAGGTTAGAGGTTTCTTGGGACGCCTAAATTATATTGCAAGGTTCATCTCTCACCTAACATCTACCTGTGAACCAATCTTCAAGCTATTTAAGAAAGATCAGGTGGTTGAATGAAACAATGACTGTCAAGTTGCTTTCGATAAGATCAAGGAGTATTTGCTGGAAACTCCTATCTTGATGCCACCCGTCGAAGGAAGGCCACTAATCACGTATCTAACTGTTTTGGATAATTCAATGGGGTGCGTACTGGGCCAACATGACGAGTTTGGCCAAAAAGAGCATGCCATTTATTAACTTAGCAAAAAGTTTACCGACTGTGAGACTCACTACTCACTGCTCGAGAAAACTTGCCGCACTTTGGTATGGGCTGCTCGCCTGCTGAGGTAGTATATGTTGACACATACCACTTTGCTGATTTCCAAAATGGATCCGATCAAGTACATCTTCGAGAAGTATGCTTTATCCGAAAGAATCGCTAGATGGCAGATGATCCTGACTGAGTATGATATCTAGTACACGACCCAAAAATCTATAAAGGGGAGTGTACTAGCTGACCATCTAGCTCATCAAGCCGTCGAAGACTACCAACCTACGAGGTTCGACTTCCCTGACGAGGATATCATGACTTTGTGCAACATTGAGGAAAACAGACCGTATGTCGGACCTGAACAAGGATCCCGATGGACCCTGTACTTTGATGGTGCTTTAAATGCACTTGGAAATGGTATCGGCGCAATACTTATCTCTCTAGAAGGTTTCCATACACCTTTCACCGCTAGACTCTGCTTCAGCTGCACTAACAACATGGCCGAGTATGAAGCTTGTATCTTTGGTCTCAAGGCTGCGATTGACTTAGGAATCAAATCCTTGGTTGTGTTTGGAGACTCCGCTTTGGTTATCAGTCAAGTCAAAGGAGAATGGGACACTAAACATCCTAACCTCATCCCATACAAAGAACATGTCCTGAAATTGCTGCCTCATTTCGAGCAGATTACCTTCAAGCACTTCCCGCGAGAAGAAAATCAGCTAGCGGATGCTCTAGCCACAATGTCTTCCATGTTTAAACTTAACTGGGATAATGAGGCTCCCCAAATCACCATCGAGCGAAGGGACGAACCTGCGCATTGTCATGAGATTAATACTGAAGAAGCAGTGGAACAACCCTGGTTTCACGAAATCAAAAGGTATCTCAAGACTCGAGAATACCCTGAAGGAGCTTCAGTCAACGACAAAAAGTTCTTAAGGAGATTTGCTGCCAAGTTCTTCCTGAGCAATGGTATCCTATACAAGCGCAACCATGATTATGTTCTGCTTCATTGTATGGACAAGGTTGAAGCTGAGCTTATCATGACTGAACTGCATAGTGGCACATTTGGCACCCATTTGAGCGGACATACGATGGCTAAGAAGATTCTAAGGGCAGACTACTACTGGTCTACCATGGAAGCTTACTGTCATCAATACGCCCGTACTTGTCACAAATGCCAAGTCTATGCTGACAAGGTACATATTCCTCCAGTTCCTCTCAATGTTCTAACGGCTCCTTGGCCATTCGCAATGTGGGGAATCGACATGATTGGAGTGATCAACCCTACAGCATCCAATGGACATCGCTTCATCCTGGTGGCTATTGATTACTTTACCAAGTGGGTCGAAGCAGCTTCCTTCGCCTCCGTTATAAAGAATGTGGTTTTCCGCTTCATCAAGCAGAACCTCATATGCTGGTATGGTATCCCCGACAGGATCATCACAAACAACAGTACAAACCTGAATAACACTGTGATCACCGCTCTGTGCGAGCAGTTCAAGATTCAACATCACAACTCATCTCCCTATCAGCCAAAGAGGAACGGTGCTATTGAAGCTGCGAACAAAAATATCAAAAAGATCATTCAAAAGATGACAGTCACCTACAAATACTGGCATGAGATGTTACCGCTTTCTCTGCACGGATATCGTACCACATCGCGTACTTCAACCGGGGAAACCGCCTTTTCTTTAGTATATGGCATGGAAGCTGTTTTACCCATGGAGGTTCAGATTCCTTCCTCGAGAATTATGAAGGATGCTGGTTTGAGTGAAGACGATTAGATTCAGACCCGACTTGATCAACTTAATTTGATCGACGAAAAGCGACTTACTGCTGTTTGTCATGGTCAGACATATCAAAAACGGATGATCAAGGCTTTCAACAAGAAAGTCAGACGTCAGGTGTATCAAGTCGGAGATCTTGTAATCAAGCGGATCATCTTGCCGCAAAGAGATCCCAGGGGCAAATGGACTCCTACTTACGAAGGACCATTTGTGATCAAAAACATCTTTTCTGGTGGGGCAATGATTCTGACCACCATGGACGGCGACGACCTGCCGCACCCTGCGAACACAGACATAGTCAAAAGATACTACGCATAAACGACCCGACAAGTCGAAAACTTGAGAGGGCGACTTGGGCAAAAATGGGCATCCCGGTGAATCGAAAACTCGAAAGGGCGGTTCGGGCAAAAATTAAGGATAAACAAAAAAAAACCTGTACACCCGGCAAGTTGAAAACCCGAAAGGGCAACTTGGGCAAAAAGGGGTTTCCCAGTGGATCGAAAACCCGAAAGGGCGATCCAGGCAAAAGTTAGGGAATTAAAGCGTATGCCTATGTCTCGTCGGATCACTTTAAGGACAATATCTTCACGGACAAGTTCCAGGTTTCTAATCAATCCAATCATCTGCGGACGAAGCGACGAATGGACAAGATACTCAGAGTCGTGAAGGCTATAGCAGAATGGGAACCCCATGGAATTGTTACACATATCCATCTTTCTTTGTATAAAATATTTCTCAATTTTTATGACAACATTCTCTTACTAGGATGTCTGTTTCCTTTGTACAAAATACTTATACAAAGATACTTCAAAGTGCAGAAAATTATTTGCCTTTTCTTTCTTATTTACATTTGTGTTTTATTTGAAAACGTCCAATGATTTATTAAAATGAGCATATGCATTTGAATATAATCACTGCTTACAAATAAAACGAAATAAGAAAGAATAATTACTAAAAGAAGGAAAGTATAGGAAGATGTTTTTAGGCTATTCCAGGAGGAATCCCCTACAATGCATCATCCAGATTCTCGGCAGAACTAAAGCCCTGAAATGCATATCCCCAGCGGAGTTAAGTTTCAGGAATCCCCATCAGAGTTGAATTTTCAAACTCCCGATCCTCAGCGGAGCAAAACTTTGAATTATAAACCCTCAGTGAAGATGAAACCTTCTTCCCCAAACGGAATCAAACTTCAGCCTTTGAACACCAGTGGAGACCATCCAGTGTCCTCCTTTATCCCTGAAGAGTCACTTTAAAACCAGATAATTCCCCAGAGAGTTATTCTTCCCCAATGAAGTCACCACGATCAAATCATCATGTCATCCCCAGCGGAGATGAATTTTTGATCTACTAATCCCCAGCAGAAACCATTCAGTTTTCCCCTGATATCCCCAACAGAACAGAGATCCTCACTCTTGAAGTCCCCACTAGATTGGCATACAACCCAAACTCAGGATCTCCCCAGCAGTGTAGCTTTTCCCCACAGAGGTTGTCAAAGATTTTGAATCTCCAGCAGTAGTCATGGATTTATTTTCCTCGGCAGCAGTCAAAGATTTTATTATCTCCAGCTATCCAGGATCTATTTTCCTCAGCAAGACAGCTAATCAGCTTACATGCACATACATTACATTTATATATCATAAACATTTGACAAAACACATATATTGCATCATACATTTCATGCAACATAACTTTATGTTTCAGCTAACATTCTACCCCTTTCAGGATAAAATTGATAAATGCCTAAGACATATATTCAAAGCTCAGAAAACGGCTTAGAGATGCTCCAGACACGGACGCTATCTTATTTTCTTATTCAAATTAAGGGGCAGATTCCTGCTTTATTCATGAAGCCTAGACTCGACCAGATAATACCTTGACTATACTGAAGCCCGGATTCGACCAGAAAATAGTAGAATCCCCTGCAAGTTCTTCTGAAGACTGGACGTTAACCAGATAGGAAGCAAAGTATCATGAAGCCTGGATGTTGACCAGATAGCAATACAAGACTGTGAAGCCTGGATGTTGACCAGATAACATTAAGGTACACTGTGAAGCTTGGATATTGACCAAATAACAGTTTACTCGACCAATTACCTTGAAGCCCAGATTCAACCGGATATTGGTAGGCTTCAAATTCAAATTGAAACCCGGAGGCGACCGGATAACCATTTGATTTCCTTCTGAAACCTGGATGTTGACCAGATAGGAAGCAAAGTATCGTGAAGCCTGGATGTTGACCAGATAGCAATACAAGACTGTGAAGCCTGAATGTTGACCAGATAGCAGTAAGATACACTGTGAAGCTTGGATGTTGACCAAATAGCAGTTTACTCGGCCAATTACCTTGAAACCCGGATTCAACTGGATATTGGTACGCCTCAAAGTTAAAGGGAAACCCGGAGGCGGCCGGATAACCATTTGATTTTCTTCTGAAGCCTGGATGTTGACCAGATAGGAAGATACAAGACTGTAAAGCCTGGATGTTGACCAGATAACAGTTCACTGTCACCTCTCCAGCCAAAAGATGACTCCCCAGTAGAATAACAGACGACTGAAGTTCTATTTCTACCACAAAAGAGACCAGCATTCCCCGGCATAGTACTCCTCAACAACAGGTGTATGCGTCCTCACAAAGGAATCCCTTATACGATCAATTTTTCTTGAATGGCATCTTTAAGCCCATCTCCGACAAGATTCTGTCACACCTCCTAATGGCATCTTTATGCCCATTCCCTCAACTACTTCGACGAGTGCAAATTTACGGGCACTCTAGTGTCCAATCCTCTTTTACCTTCGAGTTACGAAAGGCCAAACTCGCCAATCTAACTCTTCAGGTTCAGGAAGATTGAACAGGGGAAACTATTGTACCCCAAAATTTTCCCTCTCATTTTACCAACATTTCTCATCACAAGGCTCTTGGAACTCAGGATCAAGCTAGGGTTTACTCTGCTCAAGACATCTCCTTGCACTGTTGACCTAAATTAGGGTTTGAGTTTGCACAGGGATTTTTGGACTTTCAATGCCCAAAATGATTTTCATACTTCATGTTGGACTTACAAGATTACCTCTACCAAGTTTCAAGCTTTGAATCAAATTTTTACCCAGTCAATTGGACAGTTGACATAGAAATCAGCTGTGTTGGGGAAAAAGTCAATTGTGGCCAATTAACAGTCAAACCTCATAAATTTTGACCCACATCAACATTATAAACTCATATGAACCATTTGATCAAGTTTGGACCACAACTCCACAAGAAATTTGATCAGATCACCAAAAGGGCAAAATGATCATTTTTAGGGTTTTGACTGCACAAGGGCAATTTCTGATTTTTGACCTAGCCAATGGAAAAATTGAGCTCAAGCATGGATTCAAGGACTCAATGGCATCATCTTGACCTATTCACAAGGTTCAAAAGATCCCAATTGGATTGGATTGACAAATGAATTTTTCTAGTCAACTGATCAAATTTTGACTGTACACTGAATAGTCAAACTTTGACTTTTTGGTCAAAATCAAGTGCCAAGGGTCATTTTTCATCAAGATGTGTCAAAACACGAAAATTATTCATTAAGAAACCCAATTTTGAAAATTAGGGTTTAAAGTTGAAAAATTTCATAACTTAGAATTTTTCTAAGTTATGAAATTTTCTTAATTTTTCCTAACTTTGCCCAACATTTTCACCATGATGCAATTCGATTCAAACAAAACTTCCAACATGAAAGTTGTAGTCCACCATAAAGTCTACAACTTTTATTCACAAAGGTTTCCCAAAATAAGCTTGGATATCAAGTTATGGTTTTTGGAACAAGGGTCCATGGAACTTTTAACTTAGTGAAATTTTGCCCTAATTTAGGCAGGATTTTGACCTATCTTCATGGCCATTTTTCATGTAGTTCCACTTGGAATCTCAAATTTAATTTCAAAGATGGAATGTAGAGCATGTTTCAAGCTTTCAAAAATGTCCAAGAAATCTCCAAAATCATTTGTGATTAGGGAGAATCGAAGGCTTGAAGTTGGCAAAAACTCACTTTTCATCCACGGCATGTTCATAGTGATACAAGTTACCAATTCTAATCAGCTTGCTTTGCACTAGATTAGAGGCCTCAAAACCATTCCACACTCAATAATTAAATGCAAATCCATTGGTCTAAGGCATTGTTTTGGTCATTAGAGCATTTCACACAAGATTAATCCCTAAATAGAAAAAGCAACATTGCCATTTTTGGCAAAATATGCTTTATGTCAAAACCACATCTTTTGAGCCTGGAACAATATCTTGTGCAGCAAAGAATATCCACCAACTTGAGGGGCCAAGATCACAAGAAGCAGGCTGATAGATAGCCTGTACAGGTTGGTATTACATCATTGTTCATTTTGGCTTAAAAGACAAGAAACATCTCCAATACACTAGAACTTGAACATCTGTGAAAACCAACTTGTGCAAGCTTTTGAAACAACTTTCTCACATCCCCTTGAGCCAGAAACATGACCCTTTGAGCCCTCAAACCTCCCATAGCACAAAACCATATTCATTTGGCAAAACAGGGCACTCCCTGCAGTTTGGTTTCCATAGCACAATTTGCTCGTGCGTTTTTCCCCAAACCTATTCAAACACTTTCCATACAACCTATCCAAGCTATCCCAACCCTTAAACACTGACTGTAACTCCATTTACAGGGTTTTCCATTTTTGATTTCAGCTTGTGCAGGTTGAGTTCTGTAGGCTTGTTCAAGAACATTCAAGGCAAGCTAGACTTTGGAGAAGGTCAGGAGAAGTTCAAGCAAGCTCCCAAACATCTCAGGCCTTGTTGAAAAGCTCCAGATTGCCATACACGAAGTCAGCTGAAACAGGTTTTTATCAACTTCCTATCTCTCTATTTAGGAACATTTAGACTTAGGTTTGTGAATAAGAAATGTAGTATTCATAGCCATGAAGCTGTACATATGCTCAGTTTTAATTTTAGTTAAGCATGCTAAAAGAATTTGGTCCAAGAACATCCTGAAAAAAATAGGTTAAAATTTAGGGCCAGAGAAATTCTCTCTGGTCTTTGAGAGTTAGGACAAGTTTTTTATATGGTTGAATTCGTCTTGGAAAGCTCTACAACTTTGATGTTATATGTTTTTGCATTAGAGCACGTATGCAGGATCTGGCTTGGTGTACAGGGCGCGCACGTTTTTGAGAACGAAGGTTGAAGATGAAGTGTGGTGGGCTGGGCTTGGTCCTGGCTCACTATTGACACCCCCTTTTGCTGAATACACCCCATGGCCCAATTTCTTTATATTTTATATTTTTGTATTTATTTATCATTTCTGATTATTATTTTATATTTTCCAAACATAAAAATATCCAAAAATATTTTCATAAATTCCCACATTTATTTTTATTATTTTATTGTTTTTTTAGACATAAAAATAATTTAATAGTATATACTTTTATTTATTGAAAACTTGAAAATAATAAATAATAACATTATACTTTTATTTTTATTCTTTATTTTATTTACACTAAAAAAAATATTGTTCCAAATATATTTTGGTCTTGTATATATTTTATTTTATTTTTTATTGTGCATAACTAATATAATTAATATATATATATATATATATACACATTTTTATTTTATTTAATAGATACTTTAGAATAAAAACATAAAAATATTATACTTTTATTTTTATTATTATTTATACTTAAATAATACTTTTTCTAAATATTTTTTTTTGTATATACATTATTTTATTTTATTGTATATAAATAGTATGTTTAATATATTCACATTCTTAAAAAGAAAATTAGGGTTTTACCCTTAATAAAAAAATAATAATCCTTTTTATTTTTATTTTCTTTCTCTAAACATTTTTAAATAGATAAAAATAAACATAAACATTTTTGCATAATTCATAATATTTTGTATATTTATTTAATTTGTTTATTTAAATATTGTCCATTTATTATTTATGCCTTTGATTCAATTTGGATGTAATAGTAAAATTAGGGTTTTAATTTCTTGTCAAATAATCCCCATTCAAAATTGTATCCCCTCCCCATAATCATGTTGTAATAGTGGTAGATTTATTTTACGCATTTACGCTTTCAATTATGCCATGATTAGAGATTAGGGTTTGTATGCCAACAATCCAAAAATCAAACAAATAGCTTGACTAATACAAAGACAAAAATGCATGAAAATCAATACACAATGCACACTTGCACCCCTAGGATTACATCCACTTCTTGCCTTAAAAATGGGCCATGTTATGCATGTTGAGTACTTTGGCAAAACAAAAACAACACAAAAGATCATAGTCCCTCGATGACGCTATCTTGGTTGCCTATACAAAATGATCTAGTCCCTCAGAAAAATTGCTAAAAAATACTTAACACAATTGCTATCATGGTCTATACGATGACCCGCGCCTGTCCCGTTTAACATCCTAATACAAGGTTGTTTACCAAATGCAATGGTAAAACAACAATGTCAAAAGGGTTAAAAACATATAGGAAAGATCTTTGAGTAAAATAGGGTAGACAACTCTTAGTTTTTTTTTGAACCAAACAAGATATATATTAATTCAAAAGGAAGAGAAACAACCAAGGCAATCTCAACAGATTCAGCCATCAAAATCTACAAAAATGCTAAACCATTAATCTAGCAATATTAGGCCTAATCTTCCTGTTTCCCCAGCATCTATACACTATACAATCAACAATTCTTTCTACCGAGTTGTATTTATAAGTATTATAAAAAATAGTAGCATTCCTAAGAAGCCAGGTTTCATGAATTGCTTCTGTAAACGATGTTTTGAGCACAGTTGCCCGCCAGCCCTTGCCTTTGGTACTCTTAGTTACTTGATCAAAACTTGCAAAACATCCTTGTTATTTTCAAACACACAACACAATTTCAAAACATTTCCCAAATCAAACTTTCAAAACATTGAAAAATATTTTCAAAATATAATACACCTTTGTATATATTCAAACAAGAATCATTACAAAGGTTGCCACAACGACGGCCTCTTTTCAAAAAATTTTCAAAACCATACACAAAGAACCATTTCAAACAATTTAAAAGCAAAAGCAAGTGATCTAAACAAGTAACTAAGAGCCCATGGATAACCATGGATGAAAAGGGTGCTTGCACCTTCCCTTTTCATAATCTACTTCCCGAACCCAAGAAAACATCTCAAAGGTCTTTCCTGTGCTTTTTGACCTTTCCTTAGGATAAAATAAAAAGTCGGTGGCGACTCTTGCTAAACCGAAACATTTGCAAACACAAACACAAAACCTCAAGTCAGTTCTCCCACCGCATCACAGAATGCATACAAAGTGTTGGAATTTTTGAAAATATTTCATGTTTTAAAAGTGTTTGGTGTGTTTGAAAAGATGTTTGTTTTTGAAGATGAATTGTGAGCAAGCAACCCAGAACGTTCTACCTACTCAAATTTTTTTTGTTCATTTCTTCCTTCCTTTGATGTTTCTATCTCACCATTGATTTGTAAGTAGCCTTATCTTTGGATGTAAAGGGACGGACATGGGTCATCGTATAGTCATGAATAGAAATGATGTGAGATATCTTAGCATTTCTCTTGAGGGATTAAGATCATTTATAAGGCAACATTCGAAGCGTCACCGAGGGATTATGATCTTGTATTTATGATTATTTTTGCTGAGATGTCTCACATGCATATTATGACTATTTTCTCAAGGCAACAAGTGGAGTTAACCCTAGAGGTGTAAGTGTGCAAGTGTTTATTTTTTCATGCTTGGTTTATCTTGAATTAGGGTTCTCTAAGCATTAATTTTATCTTTCCATACAAAACCTAATTTACTAGCATTGATATGAAAGTGATAAATTGCGGAAAGTAAATTTACGACGCTATTACATCATTTGGGGCGGGGATACAAATTTATAAATGGGGATTGCAAAAAATTAAACCCTAATTATCTATTACAACCATATTGAATTTGTATAAGAAATGACATGAATATAATGTACAAGGAATACAAAAAGAAATGTATTTTGCTTTGGATTTTTGTTAGGAAAATTGTTTTGACCTAATTAACCAAAAGGGATGTGATTAATAAAAAAAAAATAGGAAAATTAATCCTAAGTTAAAAGGAAATCAAATTAATCAAGAAATCATGTTTTAGGGTTTTTTATGGAAGGCTTTTGGTTGATTAAAATAAATATGAAAATAAAATATTTTTTGTGATATTTTTATATATTTATAAAATAGACATTGTAAATAAATAGTGTACAAAAAAATCAACTCAAAAGGAGTTATTTTGATTGGTTTGAAAAAAATGTTGAAGTTTGTTAAAAAATGAAAACAAACAAGTGATAAAAATTTGTTTTGGTCCTGCCAAGGTTTGAACCCAGATTCTCCACACCTTCCGTTCAAAACAACCAACACTCAATATGTTATAAACTTGCATGTTAGTTTGAAAAAAAAAGACAAAATAAATACAAAAGGTCTCGCTGGGGCTCGAACCCAGGACCTTATACATGAATGCCTTACACACGCGCTGTTTGTACCACTGGGGTGGTCTGTTTCATCCGTTAGTTATCCAACTTGCACTAAATATAAAATGAACTCCTTTCTTAAAATTTGAACATGGCTTCAGCTTCTTCTTTCGCGCGCGCAGGGATATATATAACCATTTTTAAGCTTCTAAAAGCTTCATTTCTCAGCCAAATCAAAAAAATGTATACATTAAACCTGCCTAAAATTTGAATACGAATCTAACCACATAATTTTCAAAAGCTATAGATCTAAGGTTACCATGAATTTTGTTCAGTACAAAAAATAAAACCTAACTGATCAGAGATCAAATTCTCAATGTAGAAGCAAAGATAATCAAAATTATGGACATGTTCAGCTTCCTAGACATGATATCTACATCTTTTCTTTATAATGTATATACAAATGATGCTTGAATGAAGAGATCCAAGTTTGAAAAATATACCTCTTAGAGTGAAATTCGAAGGACTTCTACATGACTTCCAGAAATGGTTTGATGATGGATTAAGCTTGCCTGGACCTCCCTGAAGATACTCCATATGCTAGAATGTCTTGTAGCTTGCCCAACTGTTCTGGACAAGTAAAGCTGCAAAGGTGGATTTTTTGAAAATGATGGATGAGGAAGAAGGAACTACATAGGTGTTTTAAGGGATGAGATAACGTCTATGTGGTGTATAGATGATGTTCGAATGGAAAAATGGAAACTGCACGAAGGATTTTGGAGTTGGCTCTTCAAAGTCAAAAATAGCAAGCAATGTGGCTTTGGATGCAAATTCATAGTTCAAGGAGTTTTGAGAGTGTTCTACGGCTGGTAATCCCCTCTTTTTATGTTGCAAATAATGTATCTATTTATAGGGAAGAGGTTTGACATCTTGTAGTAACCAGAATCTTGAGATAACATGTTATGGTTTAGTTGAAAATGAAAAAATGAAGTTGAATGAATTTTCATGGTTCTAAGGTTCAACTACGAGCATGGCTTGATGTTTGTTGGGTGCAAGAGACTTTGATTCATGCTTTTGATATTGCTTGCAATCAGAGATAAAGGTCACAAGGATCAATGCATTGACAATTTGCATAAAGCTTGCTTTTCTAAAATGGCAATGGTAACTTTGTGAAGAAGTGAAAAACATAAGAAGGGGGGTTGAATTGTAAAAACTGGAAATCAATTGCAATCAACACGATATTTTTATCCTGGTTCGTTTATCTCAAACTACTCCAGTCTACCCGTCAAGGTGATTTCGCCTCTCTCCAATGAGGTCTTAATCCACTATATTCAACTGAATATTACAATCTTCTTTAACAACTGCTAAAGCCTTCTTGATGCAAACCACAAACCGGTTTCTCAAGGAATTACTTTCTTACAAAGAATTGAAATCTAGGTGTGTGAATGTTTTCTACAAAACTGTTTATCACAACTGTGATACTACACAAATTAAGCTTATGAGACTAGAGTGCTAAAATAATCGAGTAAGGAATTTGAGAGCTTTTAGCAAACTGAGAGTGAGGAAGATGATGAATAACTTTTAGCGTGTAGAGTGTTGTAGAGAATTAGCCAATTCAATCTTCATTGACTTGTTTATATAGCATTGGAAATAGTGTATGTTGGAGCAATAATTCTGTTTCAATGCCAATAACATTCTTTCCTTAATAAGCAGATCTTGTCTGAAATGATACCGTTGGTAATAACTCATCTTGAATGCACAGTACCGTTGCCACTTAAGCGTGTTCTGGCTTTGGCTCATTCTGACGCTGCTTAGGTGCTGATGAACTGTTATTGTCTTTATCAGAGTTCAGATGGTTAAGCGCAATTCTGTTCATCAAGCTACAACATAAGCGTAAGTTGATCTTCTGATTCTGGTATCTGATATAACATCTTCTAATGCTGATGTTGATATCCAATTTTCTGATGCTGATGAGGATGTTCTCATGCTGATACCCATCAGAGTTTCTGTAAAATAGAAAGTAATTTTTAGATAGCACATGTGTCTTACATGAATCATACAATTAATGTATCTTAGCATTTTGTTATCATCAAAACTTAAACTTAGGGTAGTAGATTCAAACTTTGTTCTAACAATCTCCCCCTTTTTGATGATGACAAAAACTAGATATTTTTTAATTGAAAATTAGCGTGAAAAGTATCAGAGATAACTAAATAATAAGTTGTATCAGAATTAATTAGGAAGTTATCAAAGATAAGGGATAAAGAGATATCAGAGTTTAGATCGGAGATACTCCCCCTGAATTTATTACTTCCCTTTTTAATTCCAAGAGTTCTTCAGGATCAGATCTTTATTGACTTTCTTTGAACATCAGAGTATCAGAGCTTCAGATCAGAATATCAGAGCTTCGAGCTTCAGTGTATCAGGTGATTAACTTCTTGTACCTGTAGACTTATGCAAAAACAGAAAACATTTAAGTATATCAGAGTGTTAGAATGTTTGAGACTTTTTGTCTCAGTAATCCGTTATTGAAAAATATCATTCTTGTTCTCCCCCTTTTTGTCAGCAATCAAAAAGTGTAAGTGATGTGCTAAAACGATCAGAGCAGGAAAACTTGTTATATTAAATTCAGAGCCAGACAAACAGTACAGATGATTATGCAAAGAAAACATTGAAAATATCATGAATGAAAAACTAAGGTTGGGGAGGAAAGCGTGTGAACAGAGTCTCCAGCATTGCTTTAATCTGATCAGCAGTTTCATTCTGCTTGTGCACCATGCTGACTACTGTATCTATCTTGCTGTCTTGCACATCCATCCTTTCCTTCATCTTCTGATCATTTTCATCCATTCTTTGCTGCAGACGAATATCATTCAGCTTCAGCTCTTCCAGAGTCTGTCTGTCCAAGGCAGCTTGAGAAACGTCAGAAGTAGGAAGCTTCTGAGAGCTTTCTGCAACATCTTCAGCTTGACTAACCACTTCAGCTTGAGTTGTCTGACCTTCTGCTGGCTGCACTTTTGAAGTTGGACGCTTCTCAGACCATGGCTCACTATCCAGAAGGAGCACTTCTTCCTTCAGTAGCTGACTTCCAGCTTCCTTCAGCAGCTTGCTGAAGTTCTGTTGTGCCTGCTCATAATTGATATCTTGCAATTTGAGGGCTTCAGCACGTACCATATTCTGAATCGTGTCTAGAGTTGGTCTGAGTCAGAAGGATCAATCATTCCAGGGCAAACTTGCTTTAGAGAAGCAATCCACTGCTGCAAGCCTGTTTCAAAATTCACAATGCCAGAGCCAACATCTAGCTGTTTTGGTTTGGGAATGGCTATTTTGTTTTTGAGGTCAGCAAGACGGTCAAGGATTGTTAAAACGATGAAGGTCCTGATGTGGTCTTCTGTAGTTTGTTTGGGAGATGGAGTGGGAGAATCATAAATAATAATTGGACTGTTTGGTGTATTTGGAGGGGTAGTTTCTGGCGAGGATGGTAGCTGGGGTATGTTTATAGTTGTACCACATGGCAGCTGAATTGCCAAGGGTTGTGGCTCAGAGGATTGAGGAGAATGAGGTTCAGGTGATGGAGTTTCAGAGTGATGAAACTCAGGTTGTGGAGGTGATGGTTGAGGTGAGGGTGGATGAGGTTCTTGTTGAGGAGAGGGAGGAGGAATTGCTGGTTGTGGAGAGAGAGGTGGAATTTCTGGTTGTTGTGGAATTTGTGGTTCTTCTGGTATGGGTGAGAGAGGATGTTCTGGTTGAGGAGAGTGGGCAATTTCTGGTTGAGTGTTTGGATTGTTTGAGAGGTGAGCGGAAACACGTTCATCAATTTCAGAAAGAACTTTGTCAAGTTCTGATTCTGTTGATGTTGTGGGTTTTGGATTTTTGGTGCGGGATCTCCTGAGAGTCAGTGACTCAGAAGGGTCATCTTCTGGTTCGGTTTCATCAATATTTGGTATGGGGATTGGAAGTTCATGTGAAGCTGGGGTTGGGATTGATGTTGGAATAGCAAAAGAATTTAAAACAGTAGTAGCAGATAGATTACCTCTTTTCTTAGGGGTCTGCTGGGATGGTCCTTCTGAAGTGGCCTTTCCTTTCTTCGTCTTCTTCATAGTAACTTCTGGTTGTTGTTGGTGCAGATCTTTAATATTCAGTTTGGGATCTGTACCATCAGCCTTGCAAGCGTCCAAGTATCTGAGAACAACTACTGGCTTTGATTCAATCTCAGAAAATAGTGGAAAGTCATCCAGAGGGACTCTTCTGCTGGTGATGTCAGCAAGAGGAGTAACGCTGGGCTCCTTTCTGATATTCTCTATCAGTTTCATTTTCTTCAAATTCTTGGCGTTCAGAGGCTTGCCAACAGTAGGTTCAATAGAACTTAATTCCTGAGCTTCTGTAAGGTGTTCTATCAGCCTATTCTCAGTCAGAATATATGATATTAACCTGCCAAAGGGTATCCAATCCCTTTTTGTCCTTTCTTCTTCCCTTGTCTCCTTGACGCTGGTCCTGAGGTGATTAAACAGAAGATGAGACAAATTAATCTTTACCTTCTGATTAATAAAATAGATCAGAAACTGCTGATCTATATTTATATAATCAGGAGAGCTTGTTGGCTTCCTGTGATTAAAGCACCCCAGAATAATCTTCACCCATATTCTGTCCTGATCCTTTAAGTCTCTGATTTTGTTGCTGGGAACCCCATGGGTGAAAATCGGCCTTACAATGACAGCAACATCAGAGCATCTTTCCGCCATGTCGATACAGCGGATACCACCACCACTGTATCCAATCAATCTTGCTATGTGATCCTCAGTGATCACAATCTTCTTTCCCATTATGTAGGAGGTAACTTGATGTGTTGATGAGTACGCATGAATCCAGAACTCCTTGACCAAGACTGGGAATGTTGGTCCAACCAACCTATCAAAATATCTCTCTCATCCCTGTGCCCTAACTTCTTTTGTCAAGTCGAATCCATTATCTTTCAGACTGGAGAAGTCAACAATTAGTTCAGACAGCACTTCCAAATTCTTCACTGGTGTAAGGAGTGTTCTGAAGGGAACTTGGTATTGTTCAGATGAAGCCTCCTTCTGAGAGCCTGCAGAAACATTGCTGGAGGTTGCCATGTTCACACTTAGGGTTTTTCTGAGAAAACTGAAAAATGGGTTTCATTTGAGAGAGATGAACACACAAGGAAAATGCAGAAAATATTTGTAAGATTGTAAGAAACGGTAAAAGATTAATGTGTGATGTTAATATGCTTAAATAGATTTCAAAATGATTTTTGAAAACATAAACAGTTTCAAGAAAGAGAAATAATTCATGATTACGTTTTAATACATGATTACTTTCATTTAATGCTTGCTGATTTTGGGGGATTTGAGAAAGATACTTGAAACGGTTACCAGACATGTGTCTCAATGCACCCAATCAGCGTTTTGCCTTCTCAGAAGCGTGCACGCGTTCTGCTTTAGAGATTTGCTGATGATTGGATGACACTTGTTTGATTTAGTGAGCAGCACGTCTATCCTTGAGCTGAAACGCTCAGATCTTTAAGAATAACATCTTATACAATCTGCATGTCTATCTTTCTGAAAAGAGATTGATCAGAAGTTCACAGTAAAACAAATACATTCTGAAGATTAATATATAGAATTAAAACATTTTCACTCTGGGCAGAGTTTCATGCTGAGATGTTTCAGAATGAAATTGAACCTATCTTCAGAAAGGGGTTTAGTGAAGATATCAGCCCATTGATGGTCTGTATCAATAAATTTTAAGTTCAAAATTCCTTTCTGAATATAGTCCCTAATGAAGTGATGTTTTATTTCTATATGCTTAGCCCTAGAATGCAAAATAGGATTTTTACTTAAGCAAATAGCAGAAGTATTGTCACAGAGTATAGGGATGTTACTCTCAAAAATCTGGAAGTCTTCAAGCTTACTTTTCATCCAGAGCATTTGTGTGCTACATCCTGCTGCTGCTATGTACTCAGCTTCTGTTGTTGATAGCGCAATTGTGGATTGCCTTTTGCTGGACCAAGAGATCAGATTTTCTTCCAGAAACTGGCAGCTTCCAGAAGTACTTTTACGCTCTAATCTGTCTCTAGCAAAGTCAGCATCGCAGTAGCCTACTAAGCTGTAATCACTAGATTTTCTATAAAATAAACCCAAATTAGTAGTACCTTTCAGATACTTGAAAATTCGCTTAACAGCTGTTAAGTGAGATTCTCTAGGATCTGATTGGAATCTAGCACAAATACATACGCTGAATAAGATATCAGGCCTTGAAGCTGTCAGATAAAAGAGAGAACCAATCATACCTCTGTAGACCTTCTGTTCTACCTTTTTGCTTACCTCTTCTCTTTCCAGAATGCACGTGGGATGCATTGGAATCTTTGATGGCTTACATTCTGAGAGGTCAAATTTCTTCAAAAGATCTCAGACATATTTGCTCTGATGAATGTAAGTTCCCTCTGGAGTTTGATTGATCTGAATTCCTAGAAAGAATTTCAGTTCCCCCATGAGGCTCATCTCAAATTCTGCCTGCATACACTTAGCAAATTTTCTTCCAAGAGAAGGATTAGTAGATCCAAAAATAATATCATCAACATAAATTTGATAGACTAAGATGTCATTCATAACTGACTTACAAAATAAGGTAGTGTCCACCTTCCCTCTGGTGAATTCATTTTCTAACAGAAAGTTACTTAGTCTTTCATACCAAGCTCTGGGAGCTTGTTTTAGACCATATAGTGACTTCTTTAGTTTGAAAACATGTTCTGGATGTTTTGTACTTTCAAAACCAGGGGGTTGGTGCACATAAACCTCTTCTTCTATATAACCATTTAAGAATGCACTCTTGACATCCATCTGATACAGAGTGATGCCTCTATTAACAACAAATGAAATTAAAATTCTGATAGATTCTAACCTGGCGACTGGAGCAAAGGTTTCTGTATAGTCTATCCCCTCTTGCTGACTATAACCTTGTGCTACCAGTCGTGCTTTGTTTCTGATAACTTCACCTTGTTCATTTAGCTTGTTTCTGAACACCCATCTTGTTCCAATGACGTTGAATCCTTTTGGTCTGGGAACAAGATCCCATACGTCATTTCTGGTGAACTGATTCAGCTCTTCTTGCATTGCTAGAATCCAGTCGTTGTCCAGAAGTGCTTCATCAATAGAAGAAGGTTCAATCAGAGACACAAGTCCCATGAGGGATTCTTCAGAGTTTCTGAAGCTTGCTCTTGTTCTGATTGGATCTTCCTTTCTTCATAAGATAGTTTCTTCTGGGTGATCCAAGCTGCTTATGGGTAGTCTCTTCTGAGGTTGATCAACAGCTGTTGTAGGATTGCTAGCAGTGCTCCTTTCAGATGTTGAAGGAGTGTCTGTGTTGAGAGCTTCTGATGGCTTGTCTATGTTGAAGGAAGTCCTCTGACCAGATTGAGTTTGTTAATCTGAGATATTCTTCTCATACTAACATGCCCCAATCTTCTGTGCCAGATCCACTGCTCATTATTAACAGACAGAAGACACTTTACATTCTGACTTTTCAGTTCAGAAAGTTTGATTTTATAGATGTTGTTTTTCCTCTTTCCATTAAACAGGATAGTCCCATCTTTCTGACTAACAACTTTACATGATTTTTGATTAAAGATTATATCATAACTGTTATCACTTAATTGACTTATGGATAACAGATTATGCATTAATCCATCTACTAGCAGAACATTATTTATAGAGGGAAGATTTCCATTACCTACAGTTCCAGAGCCAATGATCTTTCCCCTCTGATTGCCTCCAAAGCCAACGTGGCCTCCAGGCTTAAGTTCCAGGCTTTGGAACATATGCCTTCTTCCCGTCATGTGTCGCGATCAGCCAGAGTCCAGGTACCATGACTGGTGTTTCTGATTTGCTGCTAAAGATATCTGCAACATGTATTATTTTATCCTTAGGTACCCAGATTTTCTTGGGTTCTGATTTGTTAGATTTACCAAAACTCTGGTTGAAGTTTGGTTTCATAGAATACTTACTGCTAGTGTATTTAATATCATGTGTGTGACCATACACAAAATGTGATTTCAGAGGAGTGTGTTTAATGGTTAAATCCATGACATTCTTTGGTGTAGGAACCTTACCTTGGTATCCTATTCCCTTCCTACCGTTTCTGCTAACTCCATAGATCATTGAAGCCATTTTGCTTCTATCTATGTTTTTAGCAAGGAACTTCTGGAAAATGTGATCATACTCCTTGATGATCTCATCAGCGCTGCTGGGAGTTTCAGAAATTGGTTCCTTCTGAGAGTTTTGTAAAACATTTTCTAATTTTGAAATTTTATTTCTCAGCTCAGAATTTTCCAATTTAAGACTCTCAGTCTTATCAGAGTCAGATTCAAGATTCCTTTTCAGGTTTCTGAATTTAACTCTAATCTGCTGGTACCTTTCCATAATTTCGTTAAGGCTTTCAGCAAGTTCAGCCTTAGTAAAATTAATTGCAAAGTCAGGAAATACCTCTTCAGTATCTGATTCTGAGTCTAATTCAGAAGCTTCACTGTCTTCTGAAATGTTGGCCATGAGAGCTATGTTTGCTCTCTCATCATTTGATTCTGAGTCAGCTTCAGACGAGTCAGAGTCATCCCATGTAGCCATGAGACTTTTCTTCTTTTCTCTTCCAAACTTCTTTTTGGGCTTTTCCCTCTGAAGCTTTGGGCAGTCACTCTTGTAGTGTCCTTGCTCATTGCACTCATAGCAGATGATGTCCTTGGTGTTTGGCTTTCTGCTTCCTGAGGAGCCTTCAGATCTTCTGTATCCAGAAGAAGAATTTGTCCTTCTGTATCTGGAAGAAGACTCATTCTGATCAGATCTTCTGGGATTCCTAAACTTCCTTTGCCTCTGCTTCCACAGTTGGTTCACTCTTCTGGAGAGGAGAGAAAGTTCGTCTTCTTCTGATGAGGATCCATCATATGTTTCTTCAACTGCCTGCAAAACTTTAGACTCAGATTTTTTGTTAGATTTTAATGCTAAAGGCTTACCTTGCTTCTGAGGTTCATCAGCTTCTAGCTCTATCTCATGACTTCTGAGGGAGCTGATAAGTTCCTCCAGAGAAATTTTGTTGAGATCTTTTGCTAGCTTCAGAGCTGTAACCATTGGCCTCCACTGCTTTGGTAAGCTTCTGATGATCTTCTTGACGTGATCAGCAATAGAGTATCCTTTGTCCAGAACCTTGAGACCAGCCACCAGAATTTGGAATCTTGAGAACATTGTTTCAATGGATTCACTTTCTTCCATTTTGAATGCCTCATACTTCTAAATGAGCGCAAGAGCTTTAGTTTCTTTGACCTGAACGTTGCCTTCATGCGTCATTCTGAGTGAGTCAAACATGTTCTTTGCTGTGTCTCTGTTAGAGATCTTTTCATATTCAGCGTAAGAGATGGCGCTGAGAAGAATGGTTCTGGCCTTGTGGTGATTTTTGAAGTCACACTTTTGTTGGTCAGACATTGCTTTCCTGTCAATCTTCTGACCGCTTGCATTCACTGGGTGCGTGTATCCATCTGTCACCATGTCCCACAGATCAACATCATGTGCCAGAAAGAAGCTTTCAATTCTGTCTTTCCAGTAATCAAAATTTTCTCCATCAAAGACTGGAGGTTTGCCGCTGAATCTGTCTCTGTCTCCATTGTTGTCATTGCTGGTGTGTTGATAAGTTCCTGCCATTGTGTTTTTCTGACGCTGGATCTTGTACTGACACGGTTAAGTGTTTTAGCTCAGAACCAGGCGCTCTGATGCCAATTGAAGAAGTGAAAAACACAAGAAGGGGGGTTGAATTGTAAAAACTGGAAATCAATTGCAATCAACACGATATTTTTATCCTTGTTCGTTTGATCTCAAACTACTCTAGTCCACCCGTCAAGGTGATTTCGCCTCTCTCCAACGAGGTCTTAATCCACTGTATTCAACTGAATATTACAATCTGCTTTAACAACTGCTAAAGCCTTCTTGATGCAAACCACAAACCGGTTTCTCAAGGAATTACTTTCTTACAAAGAATTGAAATCTAGGTGTGTGAATGTTTTCTACAAAACTGTTTATCACAACTGTGATACTACACAAATTAAGCTTATGAGACTAGAGTGCTAAAATAATCGAGTAAGGAATTTGAGAGCTTTTAGCAAACTGAGAGTGAGGAAGATGATGAATAGCTTTTAGCGTGTAGAGTGTTGTAGAGCATTAGCCAATTCAATCTTCATTGACTTGTTTATATAGCATTGGAAATAGTGTACGTTGGAGCAATAATTCTGTTTCAATGCCAATAACATTCTTTCCTTAATAAGCAGATCTTGTCTGGAATGATGCCGTTGGTAATAACTCATCTTGAATGCACAGTACCGTTGCCACTTAAGCGTGTTCTGGCTTTGGCTCATTCTGACGCTGCTTAGGTGCTGATGAACTGTTGTTGTCTTTATCAGAGTTCAGATGGTTAAGCGCAGTTCTGTTCATCAAGCTACAGCATAAGTGTAAGTTGATCTTCTGATTCTGGTATCTGATATAACATCTTCTGATGCTGATGTTGATATCCAATTTTCTGATGTTGATGAGGATGTTCTCATGCTGATAGCCATCAGAGTTTCTGTAAAAGAAAGTAATTTTTAGATAGCACATGTGTCTTACATGAATCATACAATTAATGTATCTTAGCATTTTGTTATCATCAAAACTTAAACTTAGGGTAGTAGATTCAAACTTTGTTCTAACACTTTGTTCCGTTAAGGGAAAATTGGCTTGGACAATACTTTAAACACTTGGGTAAGAGCTTAATTAATTGTGTAAACAATTAATTATAGAGTGAAACACAAGTTTGAGGCATGCAAAGCAAGATCATGTAGCATGGCCTATGGATTTGATCAATGTTCTTCAAAATTTTGTCTTCGACTTGATTCCTTCTACAAAGATCTTGAATGTCTGTAGAACTTTGATCTTTTCTTTACTCTAGTCGAATACTCCATCCTTTCATTTTGATCATATAGATCCAACTTTCGACCAAACTCATCAACAGATAAAACAATATTTTTTCCACCAATTGTATGTTCTTCGAATGGATCACATTCATCTGAATTTACCACCTTGAGTATGCAAGATGATATCATTGGCATAGTCGAAACCAATGAATTTCTAGATTGCTTTCCTACTAAACAAACTGCACAAAGTTTTTTCAGGCATCTCAAGACTTGGAATACCAGTAATCATATCTTGAGTAATCAGTTGATTAAGTGGTCGAAAGTTCAAATGTCCAAATTTCAAATGCCACAACCAACTATCCTTCTGCCGAATTGATCATTGTCTTGCAATGAAATATTATCAACAATTTTTTTTGGTAAATTGTAATTCATAGTGTCGAAACTATGTGTGTCGAAGGGTTTAAAGGTGGATCGAAGTAGGTTGCTTGAAGGAAGCCATTGCCCAATCGAAGCTTGTGGATCGAAGCAAGCATGAAGATAGACTTTCAATTCATAGTGTCGAAACTTTGTGTGTCGAAGGGTTTAGAGGTGGATCGAAGCAGGTTTCTCGAACGAAGCCATTACCAAGTAGAAGCTTGTGGGTCGAAGCAGGTATGCTCGAAGGAAGCCATTTCCCATTCGAAGCTTGTGGATCGAAGCAGGTTGCTCGAAGGAAGCCATTTCCCAGTCGAAGCTTGGGGATCGAATCAAGCTTGCTCTTCTTCGACTTGTCAAAATCTGCCAACCACTCCTTTCGATCAGTCATGTGGTTTGAACAGCCTGAACCAGATTTTGAATTCAACATTATTAACTGCAACTACACACCTTTTTTTCTGCTTTGCTCTTTCGACAATTTCCTCTTCCTTCTTTTAAGGATTCAGAAGTTCCATCTTTGACCTGATGCTTGAGAGCCCAATATGACCCATGGAAACTATATGGGGCATTAAAAGTCCAAATGTACTTGTGCAAACTCAAACCCTAGTTTTAAGTCATCAGTGTTTGAGGAGGTATCTTAAGCTGATCAAACCTTGTGTAGTCTTGAACCAATATAGATCTTGTGAGAAAATTCTTGAGAAATGAGAGGGAAAATTTCGGGGTACAACAGTCGCGCTCGAGCTGGAAGACCTCCATTCCGTATCAGCAACAATGAAATTAATGCTATAAAAGACGCTGACAGTGATTATGATTTCGACAACTGAATATTCCTTACCATTGGTGATGGACTCGAAAATTAGAAAGCAGAAGACATTTTCCCTATCTCCTTTAGTCAGGAGTAATAACTATTTCTGTTTTATTGCTTTAAGAAGTTTGGTTATTTAATTTATTTTAAAACAATGACTTTAAACCTTATATCTTACCCGAGGCATAATGGTTCATTTGTTAAGGGTTGTCATTTCATAAGTCATATTTTCATTTAATAAAAACATTGGACGTTTTGCATTCAAATTTTGCACTCTCTGTCTTTCTTTTACTTTACTGCATTTTCAAATAGCTATGTGTTCTTACACACACGTACACACTACATTGCAGATCCACATCCACTCTTGATCTCGTTGATACCGATTCTGCTATTGCTGCTCATGACTTTGAAAATCCGATCTACCAAGCCGAGGACGAAGGTGGGGAAGATTGTGAAATACCCGGATAACTTGCCTTACTCTTAATACAAGAAGAAAAGGCTATCCAACCGCACGAAGAGCCGATCGAAGTGGTAAACTTGGGTTCTGAGACAGACATAAAAAAGGTCAAGATAGGCGCCAACTTAGAGGGTAGTGTCAAGAACAGATTGATTCAAATGTTGCATGACTATGCTGAGATATTTGCTTGGTCATACGAAGACATTCCAGGGCTCGATACTGATATTGTGCTTCATCTTCTGCCGATGAAAGAGGGTTATTCTTCGATTAAATAGAAAGTTCGTCGCATGCACCCTGAGATGTTAGAGAAAATCAAAGCTGAGGTTATGAAGCAATTCAATGTAGGGTTCTTAGTAGTGACGTCATATCCTCAATGGGTTTCTAATGTTGTTCGAGTACCAAAGAAACATGGCAAGGTACGTATGTGTGTAGATTACAGGGATCTGAGCAGGGTGAGCCCCAAAGATGACTTCCCGCTTCCACATATTGATGTTTTGGTTGACAATACCGCTTAGCACAAGTTATTCTCCTTCAAGGATGGTTTCTCGGGTTATAATCAGATCAAGATGGCGCCTGAAGACATGGAGGAGACTACCTTCGTCACACAGTGGGGAACTTTCTGTTACAAGGTCATGCCTTTTGGGTTGAAGAACATTGGGGCAACTTATCAGCGTGCCATGTTAGCCTTATTTCACGACATGATTCATCATGAGATAGAAGTCTACATCGATGACATGATAGTAAGATCACATACCGAAGAAGAACATCTTGATCATCTGCATAAGTTATTTGAAAGACTAAAGAAATACAAGCTGAGGTTAAATCCGAACAAATGCACCTTTGGGGTGAAGTCTGGAAAACTCCTAGGTTTCGTCGTTAGTGGGAAAGGTATTGAAGTTGATCCAGCAAAAGTTAAATCTATTCAAGAAATGTCGGCTCCCTGCATCGAGAAGGAAGTCAGAGGTTTCTTAGGACGACTGATGTACATTGCTTGATTCATTTCTCATTTGACTGCTACCTGTGAACCATTCTTCAAGCTACTGAAGAAAGATCAAGTAGTAAAATGGAACGACGACTATCAAATAGCCTTTGATAAAATCAAGGAGTACTTACAAGAACCTCCGATTCTGATGCCACCAGTTGAAGGAAGACCTTTAATCATGTACTTGATAGTGCTAGAGAACTCAATGGGGTGTGTACTGGGGCAGCATGACGAGTCTGGTCGAAAAAAGCGTGCAATATACTACCTTAGAAAAATGTTTACCGACTGTGAAACAAGATATTCACTACTCGAGAAAACTTGTTGTGCTTTGGCATGGGTTTCATGCCGACTAAGACAATATATGTTGACCCATACTACTTTATTGATCTCTAAAATGGATCCAATCAAGTACATATTCGAGAAGCCGGCTCTCTCCGAAAGAATAGCACGATGGCAAATGGTCTTAACAAAATACGACATTCAGTACACCATTCAAAAATCAATCAAAGGAGGTGTACTAGCAGATCATTTGGAACATCAAGCTGTAGGCGAATATCAGTCTATGAATTTCAAATGCCCGAATGAGAACATTATGGAAGTTACGGATTGTGAAGAGCCTGGACCGTATGAAGGACCTTAGCTAGGATCCCGATGAACTATGGTTTTCGATGGAGCTTATAACGCACTTGGAAACATGATCGATGCTGTAATTATCTCTTCTCAGGGTTGTCATATGCCCTTCACTGCCAGACTTTGCTTTGACTGCACCAATAATATGGCTGAATATGAAGCGTGCATCATAGGTATTAAAGCTTATATTGCTGACCTGGGAATCAAATTCCTAAGTGTATATGGGGATTCAGCCTTGGTAATCAGTCAAGTCAAGGGAGAATGGGATACGAAGCACCCGAATCTTATCCCTTACTGAGAACATGTACTAACCTTGATTATGTATTTCAAAGAGATTACTTTTGAGTATATCCCAAGAGAAGAGAATTAGTTGGAGGACGCATTAGCTACCATGTCATCCATGTTTGAGGTCAGATGGGACAATGAGGCTCCCAAAATTACCATTGAAAGATTCGACGAACCGACACATTGCTACGAAATTGATACTGATAGAGTAGAATAAAAACCTTGGTTTCATGAAGTTAAAAGGTACCTTGAAGCTCAAGAATACCCTGAAGGGGCATCAATTAATGACAAGAAATTCCTACGGAGGTTCTCAGCGAAGTTCTTCTTGAGCAATGGTATTTTGTACAAGCGAAATCATGATTCAACTCTGCTTCGTTGTGTAGACAAGAAGCAAGCAGATAAAATTATGGAGAATATGCATGAAGGCATATTTTGTACTCACTCCAGCGGGAATACTATGGCTAAAAATATCATGAGAGTAGGTTACTATTGGTCAACTATGGAAGCCGACTGTCACCACCAGTCGAGAACTTTTCATCAATGCCAAATTTATGCTGATAAAGTTCATGTGCCCCCAGTACCTTTGAACATCATGACTGCTCCTTGGCCATTCGTAATGTGGGGCATTGATATGATCAGAGAAATTAAGCCTACTGCTTCTAACGGACATCACTTCATTCTCGTCTCCATTGACTACTTCACAAAATGGGTTGAAGCAACCTCGTTCGCCCCTGTTACCAAGAATATGGTCGCCCAGTTCATAAAACATAATCTTATATGTCGGTATGGCATCCCCGAGAGAATTATCACGGACAATGGTGCCAACCTCAACAACACTATGATCACTGAACTCTGCATGTACTTTAAGATCAAGCACCATAACTCTTCTCCGTATCGACCAAAGATGAATGGCGTAGTGGAAGCCGCCAACAAGAATATTAAGAATATCATACAAAAGATGGTTGTGACTTACAAATACTGGCATGATATGTTACCATTTCTCTTTATGGCTATCGCACTTCAGCTAGAACATCAACTGGGGAAACCCCATTCTCTCTGGTCTATGGTGTGGAAGCTATCCTACCTGTCGAAGTTCATATTCCCTCTTTGAGAATTATGTAAGATGCAAACTTAGAAGAAGATGAGTGGATTTAGACCAGGCTAAACAGTTGAATCTGATTGACGAGAAGAGGCTTGGGGCTGTCAGTCACGATCAGATGTATCAAAGACATATGATCAAGGCATTCAACAAGAAGATCAAGCATCGGGTATATCAGGCTGATGACTTGGTAATAAAGCACATCATTCTACCGCAAGGTGATCCTAGGGGAAATTGGACTCCCACCTACGAAGGGCCATTTATAGTCAAGAAGGTATTTTCTGGCGGTGCTATGATATTGACCACCATGGACGATGAATATTTCCTGAACCATGTGAATGTGGATATTGTCAAATGATACTACGCATGAAAACGACTCGCCAGGTTGACTGGACTAGTAAAAAATAAAGGGCATCCCAGCGAACCGAAAGGTTTTGGGAAAAAATTAGGGATATATACAAAAGATTGTACACCCGGCAAGTCAAAAACCTGAAAAGGCGACTTGGGCAAAAAAGGATATCCCAGTGGACTGAAAACTCGAAAGGGCGGTCCAGGCAAAGATTAGGGATTAAAGCGTACGACTATGTCCCGTTGGATCACTTACAACAAGCTTTATTACCAAAGTCAAAATTTCAAATGGTACAGATCAGTTTAATCAACTTTTTCCGACAACAAGGGATGAGATGTTCGAAGACATAGGGGCAATAGCGGAGTTGGAACCCAACAAAATCATTTCCATATAGTTATATGTTTTGTTTTGGTACTCTTTTCATTTCATGACAATTTCCTCTTAATAGGATTTATGTCTCTTTGTACAAAATCGCTTGTTTATAGGCAAACTATCAATACAAATACACTCTAAATTCAAACTTTTTGTTTTTTTTTTAATTTTTCTATTTTGTTTGCAAAAACGGCCAATGACTAAAATTGAACGAACATATGCATATGAACATGATTAACTGTTAACAAATATATGCATAAGAACAAGAATAAGTATTTACTCAAGACTCTAGGAGTTAGGATGACATTCAAGTTATCCACAAATCCCCACAGAGCCATTTCCATGGGATTATCCCCATAGAGTAGTCTTCACCAAAACAATCATCAACAAAGATATATCCCCCACAAAATAGGATACACCAACCATACTCACCAGCAAACCCCCCAGCGGATAAAATAATATGATCTTTTTCCCAACAATATCACCGACCTATGGAGTTTCAATCAGTACAATTCATGAAAGTTCTCTTCCCCAGCCGAGTTTATTCCTCCAAAATTGTAAAACCCCTGCAGATTTTTTCTCTCCAGCAGATCTCAGTTCCTCAGCAAGGGTGTTTCCTCAGTAGAGTATTTCTCTGTCAACAGGGTTGATTCCCCTAATAGGGTTTATTTCCCCAACAGATTACAATCTCCTCAGCTTGGGTCTATTCCTCAGATGGCTACGAATCACCGACAAAATTCCTCTCCCCAGTGAATTCGCCACTATCCCCAGAGAGTTTCTATGGAACCTAGAACTGGACCAGATATCAGTCAACTTTATCATCCCCATACGAGTCGGAAGGTTATCCATATCTTTTATCCCCAGTCAGGATATATAATAATTAAACTCTCCAGACGAGTCGGAAGGTTATCCATCTCTTTTATCCCCAGTCAGGGTATATAAGAATTAAACTCCCTAGACAAGTCAGAAGGTTATCCATCTCTTTTATCCCCAGTCAGGGTATATAAGAATTAAACTCCCCAGTAGAGCGATGAACGACTAATGTTCCTAAACTCTTCTCCCCAAATAGAAGTCAATACTTCCTAGCGGAATTTCCTCAAACAGCAAGCAGAAATCCCCAACGGAAGCATTCTAGACAAGGTTGAAGGTCACACAAGTTCTTCATCCCCAACACCAGTCAGGGATTCATTTTCCCCAGCAAGATGTCATACAGAACTGTTGATACATTTCCAACAACATTTCACATTCATACATCATTTACCAATATCATAGCATATGCATACGAAACACATATAACACAATCTCATTTATTTTGAGAACATCATTACGCAATGCATTTCATACATCGTGATATTGCATACTGTGATCGGTGGATCTGGAACTGACTGTTTAACGCTGGTTCGCGAAATGTCGCGGAAGCAAGAGTCGCCACCGTCTTTTATTTTCTCCAAATGGAAAGGACAAAAGCACAGAAAAATTCCTTATGGAGATTGCTCTCGGTTCGGGAGGTAGGTTATAGAAAGGGAAGGTGTTAGCACCCTTTCTATCCATGGTTATCCATGGGCTCTTAGATACTTGCTCATTGTGTTTTCAAAAATGGTTTGTTTGCTTTTCAACTGTGGGTTTTAAAAAAGTTTCTTTGAAAATTCCAGTTCGACTCGTACGTCAGAGTGTTTGAAAAAATTGCTTTGAAAGCTTTTGAAAATGTGTTGGTGTGAAAAGTATTTTTGTTTGAAATTAGAGCAAGTATCCTTGAGAACCTACCTACCCTAAGGAATTCGTCTGTGTAAATGTCCTTTAAAGTAGTGTCATCCCACCATTGAGAGGTAGGTAGCACCACCGTTGGAGGTGTTCGGGTCAATTCGAGTTTTAGGGACATGGTGATCACCGGAGCAATGGGAAGACACCTTAGAAGCTACCCTCATGCCAGGTTCCCGGATCATGAGGACTTACTAAGACATCCTCTACTCGACGATCATCTTTCGAAAGGCAACAGTGAGGTGTACCCTAGGGGTGGTGTGTGCGAACCGTGTGTCGTTTTCATTAATATTTGTCTTGTCATGTTTATTGGTGTTCTACGCTTGATTTTATTTTAAGTCCATACAGTCTTTCATGCTTTTTTGTTAACAGTTAATATTTGCGGGAAAATAAATCTAAGGCTATTACAAATGGCGCGGGTCCACATCGCCAAAATTAAACCGGACCCGATTTGACGGAAAATAAAGAAAGCAAAAGAAATAAAAGTGCGAAAAATTGTTTACACGGCTTTGGGAGAGATACATAATTATTTAAGCAATAAAGTAAATGTGCGAAATAAAATAATTAAAACAATGGGCGTTGGACCCTTTTGCAAAATTAAAATCAATAAGAAATTAAAATTAAAAATTAAAAAGAATGTTTTTTTGGTATTTTTATATTTTTAAGATTTAATAGAAAAAATAATTAATTAAAATTAAAATGAAGCGTCAAACCCTAATTCTAATGGTTTTTAAGTTTATTGTGAAAATATTAAGTTTTAACCTAATTTAAATCTAAGTTAATTTTTATGTACCATTTAATCATGAAAATAAATAAATAAATAATATTAGGATAAAAAAGGAAATTAAAAAGGAATAAAAAGTTATTAAACCTAATTCTATATTTTTGGATTTTTAGTGATAAAAAGAATTAAAATTAAAACCTATTTAATACTAAATATTTACATGCAATTTATTTATGAAAATAATAATAAATAAAATAAAATAAATATTATATTTTTTATCCTTTCTGAGTTTTTATGTATTTTTTTGTATTTTGTAAAAATAATAATCAATTTAAACAAATAAAAAATAACAATTAAAAATGAAATAAGAAAAATAAAGAAAGCAAACCAGGGGGTTTTCTGTCCCAACATGGAGGTATGGACTCAGCAATCTGGCCCATTTGCCTTTGAAATTTATTGACTTTTCCCAGCATTTTATGGCACATTGACCATGGTTTAGGATGTTCATCAATTATACACCTTTGGATCGTTTCTGATGGCCACGCGTGCACTGGAATTATGATGGCATATGGTGGTCTCGATTTTAGGCGCTGCATGAGATTCGTTAGGGAAAAATAATATTGAAGATTGTACAAACCTGGGATTCGAACCCAGGTCTTGAAAGTCACCACGCTCAACACCTGCCAACTGAGCCACTTCAAACGTTTTAACATATAAACAACAATAATTAATAAAAAAGAAAAGAAAAACATTAGTGGATCCGCGCGCCACTTTTCAAACGGACCAACCATTCCTCGCCACGACTCCGTCTTCTTCGTGTGTTTTTTCTTTTTCTGAAAAACAAAAGCATATGGCAACGGTTTGGCAAACGTTGCCTAAGACCATCTACCAAAAAATAGCGAATAGACCCTCGACGCTCATAAATTGAGCGCGAGGGTTGGAATCTCTTCGTCTGGACGTGCTAAGTGCAATGGCAATAGTCTTGAGCTCCAATTTTGCTTCGTCTCAAAAACCCCAAATTGGCAAACATGTAAACCCTAGGATTCAAGCATGGTATCATCGCGTATACAGCACAAAAACTTAATTAAACATGATGGTTAGTTTTAAAACTTCACAAGAAACATGAATATACAACTAAAATGCAATGAGGATGCCTAGAAATCAAAATACGATCATGGATTTTCCTTGATACAGTTTGAATCCGTTTTACCAATTCTTTGCGTTTGAGTTGATGTTAGGGACTGGAATACGTTCAGGGATTGCCAAGGAAGCCAATGGAATAATTCTTAGGGCTTGAATCGACCTAGAACCTGCTTTTCAGTTTTGACTTTTTCCAACAATTTTCCAAGTTTTTGCTTAGTTCTTCTGCGCAGCTTAGGGTGTTCCAGCATTAGGGTTTGATTCCTGGTTATGTAGTGAGCATATTAGGTTAAGAAAATTGCACAAAATCTTTTGAATTCAATGGTTTCAATATTTGATTTTATAAGATCTTTTTTGAATCTTTTTTCATGTGTATTTGGTGTCAATTAGGTCAAATCAAACCAAAACTTGCCTAATTAGCATGTGCACGAAATATTGAGTCTAGAATGTGTACAAAAAGATTTTTTAGGTCAAGTTTTATATTTTCCACATATTTATATAATTTAAATGAATTAATATTAATAGAAATTCAAATAAATAAATAAAAAATGGGAAAATACTTCCCTTTGGGCCAAGTGGTCGTGCACATGCTTGGAATGATGAATCATGGAAGAAAAATGGGCCCATTAGCAATTTTAGGTCATTTGAACCATTGTTGACTTTTCAAAATTCCCAAATATTTCCCAACTTCCACAAGGCATAACTTGCTCAATTTTTAAGCTTTTCACATGTTCTTGGACATTTTGGAAAGGTCTTTGAGTCCTCTAACCAATGCCTTTGGTCCCATGTCATTTTGATTTACCAATCTCAAGTTATGGTCTTTGACTTAAAGTCCCTTTTTGTTGACTTTTGAAAATGACCTATAATGTTGAAATTGATAACTTTTTGTGAGAGCATTTCTTGGACTTGGAATATGAAGATGAGTTGTAGGAAATGTCTTTCTATTCAAAATGAGCTTTGGATGGAATTTTTCTGATAATCCATGTGAAAGTTATGCCCTGGTCAATTTCAGTTGACTTTTTCAGCTGTCCAAATATAGTAACTTTTGCATCTTGATGATTTTCTGAGCCAAATTTTGAGAATCATGATCAAGCATTGATCAAATGATGTTTGTGGCTTCAAAATGATATGTTGACCAAAAATTTGAACTTTTGACTGTCAAATGACCATTTTGCCCCTACAGTTGACTGTAGTGCAATTTAGGGTTTTGACTGTGCAATTTTGAGCTGAATGCCTTGAAACTTGATATGAGGATACTTGACCATCTTTGTAGGCATATGAGACTTGATTGGGCCTTTGGAAACTTCCTTTTCTTGATCAGAACACAAACCCTGGTTTTGGCTGTATAGGAGACAGTTGCACTGCACAACCCTTGGGGAATTTTGTGACTTGGCTTGGCAATTTCTTTGAAGAATATGGGAGGGCAAATTTTGGGGTGCAACAGTTGCCCCTGTTCAATCTTCTTAGACCTGAGGATGCAGATTGGCTGGCGTGCCTTTCGTAATCCGAGGGTAGAAGATGATTGGACACTAGAGTGCCCAGAAATTTGCGCTCACATAGTAACAGTGATGGGAGAATGGGCTTATAGATGCCATTTAGAGGTTGCTGGATAGGGTGATGGGCTTAGAGATGCCATCTGGATGCTGATTGCGTAAGAGATTCCTTAGCGAGAACCTGCTTACCTGCAAAAGAAAAATGAGTACCTGACACGTTGCAGGAGCTGATTTTAGATGCTTGGTATAGATGTGTCCTGACTGGTTACAGGAGCTGAGTCTGGAGTTTCAAACAGCGATGAAAGAACCAGGGATGGTTACTGCCTTAGAATGATAAGAGAACCTTGGGTGATTTTAACTTCAACAACGCTCGTTGAGAAAAATCTTGGCGGGAATTACCATCTTTGCAGTATCGGGAAGAGAACCATAGGCACTTATAATCTGAAAGGGAATCACCTCACTCGCCGTCGGAGAGGGAATCATAGGAAAAGGGATTGTCACCTCACACACCGTCGGAGAGGGAAACATCAGAGATTATCACCTCACACTCATCGTCGGAGAGGGAGACATCTGAAAAAGGACTTACCACCTCACTCGCCGTTGGAGAGGGAACCATAGGAGACTATCACCTCACACTCACCGTCGGAGAGGGAAACATCTGAAAAAGGACTTACCACCTCACTCGCCGTTGGAGAGGGAACCATAGGAGACTATCACCTCACACTCACCGTCGGAGAGGGGAACATCTGAAAAACTTCTACTGAGTCTTTATCAGGAAAATCTGTTGGGAGTCGATTTAGCTGGACTGGACAAGGTTTTTTTGATAAGGATGTGATGAAGGAATCTGGGACGATTACTACCTCAGCAGGATGATGAAGGAATCTGGGACGATTACTACCTCAGCAGGATGATGAAGGAATCTGGGACGATTACTACCTCAACGGGGTGATGAAGGAATCTGGGACGATTACTACCTCAACAGGATGATGAAGGAATCTGGGACGATTACTACCTCAGCAGGATGATGAAGGAATCTGGGACGATTAATACCTCAACGGGGTGATGAAGGAATCTGGGACGATTACTACCTCAACGGGATGATGAAGGAATCTGGGACGATTACTACCTCAGCAGGATGATGAAGGAATCTGGGACGATTACTACCTCAGCAGGATGATGAAGGAATCTGGGACGATTGCTACTCCAAAGATGTGATGAAGGAATCTGAGACGATTACTACCTCAGCAGGACGATGAAGGAATCTGAGACGATTGCTACTCCAAATATGTGATGAAGGAATCTGAGACGATTACTACCTCAAATATATGATGAAGGAATCTGGGACGATTACTACCTCAGCGGGTAAAGACTTTTATCTGTTGATCGTTCTTTCCTGAAAAAGTAACGAATTAGTTGTATGCAGTGTCATAATGCATGAATTGCATGATTTTTAGATGTTCTCAAAAATAAATGAGATTGGGGCGATATGATGCGTCTATGCATGCTATAATGATGTATGTGACGTTTTATGAATGTGTTTTTCGTCTAGGAAAGTAAATCCTTGACGGGTGCCGGGAAGTCGTATCCTGGGCTGGTGTTGAAGAATAAGCTTTTACTTTCGCTGGGGATGATAACTGCAAGAATACCGGTAGGAGAAGATGACTCCGTTGCGGAATAAACTTGGCAAATGGAGGATTCTGCGGGGAGAAAAGATACTCTAGTGACCATGCTGGGAAGCAATACTCTGTGGGAAGAGGGATGCCTTGCTGAGTGTTGATAATGACTTGCTGAGGATATGCTTATTGTTGGAAGTGTTGATAGACTTCGCTGGGGTAAGAAGACTTCGGCGACGACGCTCTTTCCGTGGCCTTTGGCTGAGGATAACCCAGTTATATCCTGTTAAGGAAATAACTCTTTAAATCAAGCCGGACGACGCGTTCGTGTTCTGCGGGGGTAAGCTTCCAGAATCTACTGGGGGTAGGCTTACTGCTTGGGGAGATGATTCCAACTTTCCTGGGGAACTAGATTAGACTCTCCTGGGGAAGTATTGAACTGTATTGGTTATGGACCCTACCTTGACACCTTAGAGGACAGAGCAATCAGATTGCTTAGACCACCCATTATTGCCCCTATTTCTGATGTGGGAGCGGAAGATACCTGTGGAGGTGCTTGATAGTTGTTGATGGACCAACCTTCTTCTGGTAGACAGATAGTAGGACATAGTCGTACGCTTTAATCCCTAACTTTTGCCTGGACCGCCCTTTCGGGTTTTCAATCCACCGGGATACCCATTTTTGCCCAAGCCGCCTTTTCAGGTTTTCGACTTGCCGGGTGTACAGATTTTTCATTTCATCCCTTATTTTGCCCGAACCCTTTTGGTTCGCCGGGAAGCCCTTATTTTTGCCCAGGTGTGTCAACCTAGCGGGTCATTGATTTTGCGTAGTATTTTTTCGACTATGTCCACGCTCTCAGAATGTTGGGAGTTGCCCCTGCTAGCAGTGTTGCCATATTACCAGAAGGTATTTGATCAGGTCAGATTTGATGCTGGAATGCCCCAAGTGACTCAAGCAGAGATTTGCCCCAGGCTTTTGGCCTTTTGAGAGATTCTCTGGATATTGACTTAACTGCCCCAGATGATGGACAATAGTCATACCATGCTCCTTGATTGGAGATACTCCTGTTCACTAGGTATTTATTGCGAATTTCCCTGCTGTTCAAACAAATAGTCATATGCAAACAATGTTATATCAAAAATGCAAAGCGCATGTCTGTCTTGAAGATTTTGAAAATGCATTCTTTTTCATAAAACAAGTGAATGTTTGTAAAACGTGATGTCAACTCCTTATTTACCATAGGCCTTCAGGAGTCAGGGTACCTTTCGTAACAGTATGCTTTCGAACCAACCCATGCTTCAGCTAGGACTTTTGGGGGTTATAACGTGGCCTGGTTCACGGTTTAAGAAACAAAGGATAAAGGCTCAAATTATTTGTACCCACCCGCTTTTCATGATGTTCTCCAAACCTAAACTCAGTGGATCGTGCGTTAGACCTTGCTTGAGTCTTTGCTTTGATGTCCCAATAATGGTTCAGATGTTGATGATTTCTTTTGAATAGGCAGTCATTTTTGCTTTGGTCGAGGGTTTGTGAGACCTTTTTCTTGATTTTTATTATCCCTTTCTTTTTTTGCCTGAGCTGTTTCCTTTTTTGGAATTACAGTCAGCGGGATGCCCCAGTTTCATAAGTCCCCTTTGTAGGTTTAGACTTTTTGGGCTTTTCATTTATGAATTTTGATCATGACTGCCTGTCCTTATGATTGTTCGGAACCATCATTGTCTTTCTTCGTTTTGTAAAGATCTCTTCGGTGCCATTCGTCATGCACTTGGATCGACTGAGAAGCCTACCCTGCCCCAGGTTATGATTAAGGGTTTTGGTTTTTTGAAAATAAGAATTCCTACTTCTTTGGCTCTGATGGGTTGACGAGGGATTATCATCCTTATAACTCCAGTGTTTAGGGATTGAAACAATGCCTGTACCTCATCAGCGGGGTCTTGTTCAAAAGCATACTGTAGATTATGGTATCGTTTTCGTCATCCTCCCTCAAGAGGCTTAGAATTTTAGATCAAGAATTGACACCAGAAAAGACATGAAAATAATTTGCGTATAGTGAATACGAATATATTGCTTCAAAACAGACATGCGATGCATTAATGAAATAACAAAGTTTAACATGAATAAAATGTTTGAACAATCAAAGAAAATTACAAATTGAAAATTCTAATGAACACAAGACATTCTCGATGATTTGGTGTAGGATCAGCGTTCAAACTCGACCTCCTTGGCGTCAATCAAGTCTTGGATCTTGTTCTTCAGGGTCCAGCAGTCGTCGGTGTCATGTCCAGGACTGTCAGAATGGTAGGCACATCTCACACCCGGGTTGTACTTGGGAGAGGAAGTGTCAGGATTTTGAGGAGGATCCTTAAGTGTGATCATTTTCGCCTTCAGCAATTGCTGTAATGCCTGAGACAAAGACATGTTGATGTCAGTATACTTCCTATCTTGATGCTTTATCCTACGCCTATTGCTCTTTCTTGGTTGAACGGGCGTGGGGTCAGAAATCTGGATTGCCCCTACATCATGACGACCCTTTTTACCATGTACAGCATTGGACTCTTTATTTCCACTGTGGGGCTTTTTCTGAGTATCAGCAGGTGCGGTTTCTTGAATCTTCCCCGACTTGATACCAGCTTCGATTCTCTCCCCAGTCAAGACAAGATCTGTAAACCCAGCAGCAGAATTCCCAATTAGGTGGTTAAAGAATGGACCAGACAGGGTCCCCAAGAACATATCGACAAGTTCCCGATCAGTCAGAGGTGGTTGTACCCTTCCAGCAAGATCCCTCCATTTCTGCGCGTATTCTTTAAAACCTTCACTTGATCCTAACGACATACCCTGGAGTTGGGTACGCGTAGGAGCAAGGTCGGCATTATATTGATACTGCTTGTAGAAAGCAGTAGCCAACTCCTCCCAGTTACGAACCTTGGTCCCATCCAGCTGATAGAACCATTCGAGATGAGTCCCTGAAAGACTCTCCTGGAAGAAATGGATCCACAAATTCTTGTCCACCGTATATGGTTGAATTTTCCGAACATAGGACCTTAGATGCAGCTTGGGGCAAGACGCCCCGTCATACTTAGTAAAGGATGGTGCTTTGAACTTCCGAGGAATAACCACACCAGTTGACAAACCCAAATCTCCAAGATCCAGCCCAGGTACCTGTTGGATCTCCATAGCATTCAGCCTATCCTCCAACTGTTTGTACTTGTCCTCAGCCGGAGGGTACTGTTCGTCGTTGAAATCTGTTTCATTGTCAGAGACCTCTGGACTGGGCACCCTTTCCTCTTGATGACTGCTTTTTCCCACAGATGGGGTTGTCCTCTCAGTTTCAATTTGCGGTGTATTCCCAGATCTGCGTCTAGGGCTGAACAAAATAGTCCTTTTCTTCTTCTTGTCCTTCTTCAAGAGCAGAGCCTTCAGATCTTGTTGCCCCTGAGTCAAATTCATGATCAGCTCTTGGAACTGGGCGTTCTGAGCCTGGAGGTCCTTGATAGTCTGCTCGGCTGATGATTCAGGATTCATGATGATCGGCTGAAATAAACAGCGAAGAAGGTAAGCAACCTGTAGAGAAAAGGGTACCTGTAATGCGATGATATGTATGACATGCATGCAACGATTTCAAGGACCTCGCGGGGTAAACAGAGAAACTTTGTTAGCATTTGGAACCGGTAGCTCGATTGTAAGAACTTCATTTTGTTGAGAGTCCTTCGTCAAGGGTCAAAGGCTCACCATATCCAGTGGATCATAGCCCCTGACAACCTTGGCTAGAGGAAACTAAATCCTCTTTGCCCCTGGCTAGACAGTTGGTTCATCATGACCTGCATCACAAGCCCTTGAGATCCTTGAAATGGGTTAGGATGTATGCAATGGTATGATGTCATGCTATGCATGGGGTAGTGTGAGTAACCCTGTTATGAGTCCCAATTAAGGACTATAAACAACCCTGCAAGAAATTCAGTATACTTTGTTATGAGTCCTAATTAAGGACTATAAACAAAACCTGCAAGGAATTTGGTAAACCTTGTCATGAGTCCTAGTTAAGGACTATAAACAAAACCTGCAAGAAACTTGGTAAACCTTGTTATGAGTCCTAGTTAAGGATTATAAACAAAACCTGCAAGAAATCCATGTGTCAGCTAACAAGCATGCAAGTAGGCAAGTACAAAGGCACACAAGTCACACAAGAGAAACCCTTAGGGTTTAGGCCAGCATGAGGTCTGGGTATTACCCTCTTGAAGTTGGTTGGTTCAACCTGTCCTATTAGAAGTAACCGGGTTCTAAGGGTCCCAATATCACGGGATTGCTTTCATTATTCATCGTTTCGATTTAGCCACTGAACTGGCGACCGAAATATTCCAGGAAAGTAACCCTCAATTGAGTGTAGTATCGAGTATCAACCAACCTCGGACTGCACCAAAGTCAGTTATCTCACTACCCTAAAGAGGCCAAGATAGTTCAATTAAGGTTCCTAAGGTCTGTTGATGCTTCACGACACCACGCGGAGGCCCCGTACTCTCCTTGACTCAACTCAAGGGTTACCGGTACACACCAAAGTGCCACATTAACGTAGCAGACTGTTTCAACCATGTCGGTATACCCCGCACAGTTCCCTCACAGCCTTGTTGCTACTTTCTAAGAAGGTATCCCCAGATCCGGGTTAGGATCTATAGAACTCCCAAGCAACCCACAATAATAAAGCAAGCAATGAAGACAATTGAAAACATAGTTATGACCTAGCCCTAAGGTACACCTCACTTTAAGTTTATATCCCCAGCAGAGTCGCCAGTTCTGTGATCGGTGGATCTGGAACTGACTGTTTAACGCTGGTTCGCGAAATGTCGCGGAAGCAAGAGTCGCCACCGTCTTTTATTTTCTCCAAATGGAAAGGACAAAAGCACAGAAAAATTCCTTATGGAGATTGCTCTCGGTTCGGGAGGTAGGTTATAGAAAGGGAAGGTGTTAGCACCCTTTCTATCCATGGTTATCCATGGGCTCTTAGATACTTGCTCATTATGTTTTCAAAAATGGTTTGTTTGCTTTTCAACTGTGGGTTTTAAAAAAGTTTCTTTGAAAATTCCAGTTCGACTCGTACGTCAGAGTCTTTGAAAAAATTGCTTTGAAAGCTTTTGAAAATGTGTTGGTGTGAAAAGTATTTTTGTTTGAAATTAGAGCAAGTATCCTTGAGAACCTACCTACCCTAAGGAATTCGTCTGTGTAAATCTCCTTTAAAGTAGTGTCATCCCACCATTGAGAGGTAGGTAGCACCACCGTTGGAGGTGTTCGGGTCAATTCGAGTTTTAGGGACATGGTGATCACCGGAGCAATGGGAAGACACCTTAGAAGCTACCCTCATGCCAGGTTCCCGGATCATGAGGACTTACTAAGACATCCTCTACTCGACGATCATCTTTCGAAAGGCAACTGTGAGGCGTACCCTAGGGGTGGTGTGTGCGAACCGTGTGTCGTTTTCATTGATATTTGTCTTGTCATGTTTATTGGTGTTCTACGCTTGATTTTATTTTAAGTCCATACAGTCTTTCATGCTTTTTTGTTAACAGTTAATATTTGCGGGAAAATAAATCTAAGGCTATTACAAATGGCGCGGGTCCACATCGCCAAAATTAAACCGGACCCGATTTGACGGAAAATAAAGAAAGCAAAAGAAATAAAAGTGCGAAAAATTGTTTACACGGCTTTGGGAGAGATACATAATTATTTAAGCAATAAAGTAAATGCGCGAAATAAAATAATTAAAACAATGGGCGTTGGACCCTTTTGCAAAATTAAAATCAATAAGAAATTAAAATTAAAAATTAAAAAGAATGTTTTTTTGGTATTTTTATATTTTTAAGATTTAATAGAAAAAATAATTAATTAAAATTAAAATGAAGCGTCAAACCCTAATTCTAATGGTTTTTAAGTTTATTGTGAAAATATTAAGTTTTAACCTAATTTAAATCTAAGTTAATTTTTATGTACCATTTAATCATGAAAATAAATAAATAAATAATATTAGGATAAAAAAGGAAATTAAAAAGGAATAAAAAGTTATTAAACCTAATTCTATATTTTTGGATTTTTAGTGATAAAAAGAATTAAAATTAAAACCTATTTAATACTAAATATTTACATGCAATTTATTTATGAAAATAATAATAAATAAAATAAAATAAATATTATATTTTTTATCCTTTCTGAGTTTTTATGTATTTTTTTGTATTTTGTAAAAATAATAATCAATTTAAACAAATAAAAAATAACAATTAAAAATGAAATAAGAAAAATAAAGAAAGCAAACCAGGGGGTTTTCTGTCCCAACATGGAGGTATGGACTAAGCAATCTGGCCCATTTGCCTTTGAAATTTATTGACTTTTCCCAGCATTTTATGGCACATTGACCATGGTTTAGGATGTTCATCAATTATACACCTTTGGATCGTTTCTGATGGCCACGCGTGCACTGGAATTATGATGGCATATGGTGGTCTCGATTTTAGGCGCTGCATGAGATTCGTTAGGGAAAAATAATATTGAAGATTGTACAGACCTGGGATTCGAACCCAGGTCTTGAAAGTCACCACGCTCAACACCTGCCAACTGAGCCACTTCAAACGTTTTAACATATAAACAACAATAATTAATAAAAAAGAAAAGAAAAACATTAGTGGATCCGCGCGCCACTTTTCAAACGGACCAACCATTCCTCGCCACGACTCCGTCTTCTTCGTGTGTTTTTTCTTTTTCTGAAAAACAAAAGCATATGGCAACGGTTTGGCAAACGTTGCCTAAGACCATCTACCAAAAAATAGCGAATAGACCCTCGACGCTCATAAATTGAGCGCGAGGGTTGGAATCTCTTCGTCTGGACGTGCTAAGTGCAATGGCAATAGTCTTGAGCTCCAATTTTGCTTCGTCTCAAAAACCCCAAATTGGCAAACCTGTAAACCCTAGGATTCAAGCATGGTATCATCGCGTATACAGCACAAAAACTTAATTAAACATGATGGTTAGTTTTAAAACTTCACAAGAAACATGAATATACAACTAAAATGCAATGAGGATGCCTAGAAATCAAAATACGATCATGGATTTTCCTTGATACAGTTTGAATCCGTTTTACCAATTCTTTGCGTTTGAGTTGATGTTAGGGACTGGAATACGTTCAGGGATTGCCAAGGAAGCCAATGGAATAATTCTTAGGGCTTGAATCGACCTAGAACCTGCTTTTTCAGTTTTGACTTTTTCCAACAATTTTCCAAGTTTTTGCTTAGTTCTTCTGCGCAGCTTAGGGTGTTCCAGCATTAGGGTTTGATTCCTGGTTATGTAGTGAGCATATTAGGTTAAGAAAATTGCACAAAATCTTTTGAATTCAATGGTTTCAATATTTGATTTTATAAGATCTTTTTTGAATCTTTTTTCATGTGTATTTGGTGTCAATTAGCTCAAATCAAACCAAAACTTGCCTAATTAGCATGTGCACGAAATGTTGAGTCTAGAATGTGTACAAAAAGATTTTTTAGGTCAAGTTTTATATTTTCCACATATTTATATAATTTAAATGAATTAATATTAATAGAAATTCAAATAAATAAATAAAAAATGGGAAAATACTTCCCTTTGGGCCAAGTGGTCGTGCACATGCTTGGAATGATGAATCATGGAAGAAAAATGGGCCCATTAGCAATTTTAGGTCATTTGAACCATTGTTGACTTTTCAAAATTCCCAAACATTTCCCAACTTCCACAAGGCATAACTTGCTCAATTTTTAAGCTTTTCACATGTTCTTGGACATTTTGGAAAGGTCTTTGAGTCCTCTAACCAATGCCTTTGGTCCCATGTCATTTTGATTTACCAATATCAAGTTATGGTCTTTGACTTAAAGTCCCTTTTTGTTGACTTTTGAAAATGACCTATAATGTTGAAATTGATAACTTTTTGTGAGAGCATTTCTTGGACTTGGAATATGAAGATGAGTTGTAGGAAATGTCTTTCTCTTCAAAATGAGCTTTGGATGGAATTTTTCTGATAATCCATGTGAAAGTTATGCCCTGGTCAATTTCAGTTGACTTTTTCAACTGTCCAAATATAGTAACTTTTGCATCTTGATGATTTTCTGAGCCAAATTTTGAGAATCATGATCAAGCATTGATCAAATGATGTTTGTGGCTTCAAAATGATATGTTGACCAAAAATTTGAACTTTTGACTGTCAAATGACCATTTTGCCCCTACAGTTGACTGTAGTGCAATTTAGGGTTTTGACTGTGCAATTTTGAGCTGAATGCCTTGAAACTTGATATGAGGATACTTCACCATCTTTGTAGGCATATGAGACTTGATTGGGCCTTTGGAAACTTCCTTTTCTTGATCAGAACACAAACCCTGGTTTTGGCTGTATAGGAGACAGTTGCACTGCACAACCCTTGGGGAATTTTGTGACTTGGCTTGGCAATTTCTTTGAAGAATATGGGAGGGCAAATTTTGGGGTGCAACACATACAGACAACTCTTTACCTTTTTAGGAAAGATCAATCAATAGACAAACATTATTAACTACTTATATGACCTAACAGTCTTCTCCAAAGCTACATCCAACAAAGGGCTATTTCAGCAATTTCGTTAGAGGATCATTCTCAAAAAATAAATCTTCTGGTTCAAATTAAATCGACCATAGATTTATTTTGATACTTCTTCAGTAGGTACTTTCTGGCTCATATTAAATCGACCATATATTTGTTCTTATACTTCTTCTAGTTAAAAACTGACGCAGACATCTTGTGGCTCAGATTAAATCGACAATAGATTTATTCTGATACTTCTTCCAGTAGACATTTTCTGGCTCAGATTAAATCAACCATATATTTATTTTGATACTTCTCCCAGTTAAAGATGGATGCAGACATCTTTTGGCTCAGATTAAATCGACCATAGATTTATTCTAATACTTCTCCCAGTAGACATTTTTGGCTCAGATTAAATCGACCATAGATTTATTCTGGTACTTCTCCCAGTTAAAGGCGGACACTGACATCTTCTGGCTCAGATTAAATCAAGCGTTAGATTTATTCATATACTTCTTCCAATAGACATTTTCTGGCTCAGATTAAATCAAGCATAGGTTTATTCTGATACTTCTTCCAGTTGAAGTCGAGCATAAAAGTAGTCTAAATTCTATCAACAGTTACTTTGGATGGCATCTATAAGCCCATCTTCGATGACTCTTCATCACTTCTCCAAATGGCATCTTTAAGCCTATTCCCGGTATAATCAACCAACAGTGTTACTTCGTACACAAGCGAGTGCAAATTTCTGGGCACTTAAGTGTTCAATCATCTTCTACCTTCGAATCATGAATGGCGGACATGCCAATATAACTCTTCAGGTTTAACAAGATTGAACAGGGGCAGATTTTGTACCCCAAAATTTTCCCTCCCATTTACTTCAAAACAACATGTTCACAAAGGTCTCAAATACACAAAGCTACTCAAGAGTTGACTGGTCAAACCTCCTCCTAAGCAAGGCTCTACAACTAGGGTTTGATGCTTCTTAAATAATATTGGGTTGCAAGGGTCTCAAATGACTTTCATGGTTCATTATAAGTCCTCAATAATGCTTATGTCGAGTTTCAAGTCTTGCATCAAATGTTTGCTCAGTCAATGGCTCAGAAGATTGAAAGTCAATTGTATTAGGTAAAAAGTCAACTATGGTCAAAATATAGTCAAAGTTCAATATTTTTTGTCAACATCAACATTTTGAGGTGAAATTCATCATTTGATTAAGGGTTGATCATGATTCCTCAAGGAAAGCCCTCAAATCATCAAAGGTCAAAAATTGCCAAATTAGGGTTTTGATTGAAGATGACTGATCATTGACTTTTGGCCTAGTGCATGACCTAATGGATTAAAGCATGATCTCAAGGGCTCAAATACAACATCTTGACCTAATTACATGGCTCAAGACATTTCCAAAGATACAAGTGATTGATAGTTGAAGAATTGAATCAAGTGATAAAAAGTCAACAGTCACACAAAAGTCAAACTTTGACTTTTTTGGTCAACATTGGAATTCAAAGATCAGGAATCATCAAAACATTCAAAACTATCAAACTTTGTCATCAAGAATCAAGAGAATCAAGAAAGTTAACAAGAGTCAAAATTGAAGATTTTCAAACACTTAGAAAAATTTAAGTGTTTTGTGCCTAAAAAACCCTAACTTCACAAGCAAGTTTCCTCAAGATACAAGTTGATTCAAGGAAAACTTTCAACATGAAAGTTGTAGGGATTAATTAATTCTATAACTTTGTTAATATGGGATGATCCTCAAGAAGTTCCTGGATTAAGAGATATGAGCCCATGAAGTTCTGATATTTTTACCCAACACTTAGAAAAATTTCTAAGTGTTTTGTTCTTAACAAACTCACTACTTTATGGCTATTTTTCACTAAGATCTAAATTGATTCAGAAAAAACTTAAATCATGAAAGTTGTAGATCTTGATTCAAGCTTTCCAAAATGTCCAAGAACATAAATTTATCATACTTGAGCTAGAAGTTTCTAAGAGATGAAGATGGCATGTCAAACTTGAAATATAGGTCATTCTTTTGAAAACCTTATGGCCAAATCTCAAACCTAAGCTACATGATCTCACTTTTCAAGCCATTTAACTTATAAATCTCACCTTGATTAGATATTTACACAGGTCCTAAGTGTATTACACAAGGATTAGAAGCATTGTCCAAACATGATACCACTTATGGCTGGATTTGAAAAATCAACATTTCCATTTGCATAAAGCTCCACTTTTTCAACCACTCTCTCTTTCAGCCTTGTAACTTACTTCCAAAGATCACACAAGATCTCTAAATCTCATAAGCAACCCCTAAATTATGAGAAAAGTGAGGTTAAGTCCCTTGATTCACTCCTTTCTTCATCATGAAGCAAATTTGCATTTTGTGCAATTTGAAACCAAATGGCCAAACCAGCCTTCCATATGAACTAAACCTAATTTCTATAAGTTACATAGACCAAATTCAACCTCTATAAATAGTCTTCAAGGCTCATAACAAAGGGACACAAAAATTTTCTCAAAAAACACCATTGTTGCACATTTGAAGCTTCCAACACCCAACTTCAAATCCACTCGTGCATTTTCCTCTTTTATCATTCAAACACTTCATACACATCATGTATAAGTGATCCAAACACCTATTTTGCCACTGTAAATCCATTATCAACATCCACCATTTTCAAAATCCAACTTTGCAACTTGACTTGAGTAGACCAATCCATACACTTTCAAGGCAAAGTAAATGTTGCAACACACTCACCAAGGTCTAAGGAAGCTTTTGCCATCATTTATTTGCACATGGAAGCATCCATACATGTTCTGAGTTTTCACTTCAAGATGTAAGTTTTCCAAACTGTGATATCTTTATTTAAGCATCATTTGCATTTACATTCTAAAGGAAAAATGTAGATATCATGACTATGAAGCTAACCACGTCCTTAAATCTCATTTTAATTGACTGTGTGATGTGAATTTTGGAACTGAGTTTTCTGAAATGTTAGGGTTTCAGTTTGGTACCAAACAAAAATTCGTTTCAATCTTTAATCAATAGCTTTTGAAAATTATATCATTGAATTCGTGGTTAAAATTCAAGCAGCTTTACTGTTTAACCTTTTTGAAATGGTTGAGAAATGAAGCATTTATAAAATTTGAAAATGATGTTGATGTTGCTGGCGCGAGGAAGAAAATGAAGTTCATCTTCAAATTTTTGGAAACTTAGTTTATTATATTTTTGTTAGTTGTTGTGTTACTACCGGATGAAACAACCATCCCAATGGTAGAAGTAAGCGTGCAAAGGATTTGGTGTGCCAGGGAACGGGTTCGATCTCTGCCTTTGCCATTTCATTTTCTAACATTTCTCTTGCAGATCCCATGCCATGCCATGCAACCCAACACACACATCATACATCTGCAGCCCTCAACCACTTGATCTCATCAAGCTATAACTAAGTGCCTCAAATGCGCGTCCCCACCATGAACCCTCAAAGACCCTCTGCATCAGATCTAGCGCATGCCTTCTGGGTTCATCAATGGGCCTGAGATTTTAGCATTTTCTCACCCCCATTATTGCTTGTTTGTAGTCAGCCCATTTAATTTCTTTTTGTTTTAAAAAAAATATTTTCTCTTTTTTATCAATTTTATTAAAATCATAAAGAAATTAGATTTAGGTTTTTGGTTAATTTATTTATTTTTTGGAAAATAAAAATTAATTAAACCTAATCATATTTTGGTTTCATTTATTAATTAACTAATAAATCAATTAGAATTAGATTTTATTTTTATTTTACACTTTAATTATTTTTTATAAACAAAAAACACCAAAAATATTTTCTAAACACTTAGAATTTTTTATAGGTCTTAAATATTGTGATCGGTGGATCTGGAACTGACTGTTTAAAGCTGGTTTCGCGAAATGTCGCGGTGAGCAAGAGTCGCCACCGTCTTTTATTTTCTCTAAACAAGGGAAAGGACAAAAGCACAGAAAAATTCCTTATAGAGATTGCTCTCGGTTCGGGAGGTAGATTTATAGAAAGGGAAGGTGTTAGCACCCTTTCTATCCATGGTTATCCATGGGCTCTTAGATACTTGCTCATTGTGTTTTCAAAATGTTTGTTTGCTTTTCAAGTGTGAGTGGGTTTGAAAAAGTTTCTTTGAAAGTTTCAGATCGACTCTTATATCAGTCCTCAAGAGTGTTTGAAAAGTTGTTTTGAAAGCTTTTTGAAAAGTGTAAGGTGTGAAAAGTATTTTAATTTGTTTTTGAAAAGAGCAAGTATCCATGAGTCATCTACCTTCCCTAAGGAATTAAGCTGTGTAATTGTCCTTTAGGTAGTGCCATCCCACCATTGAGAGATGGGTAGCACCACCGTTGGAGGTGTTCGGGTCAATTCGAGGGTTAGGGACAGTGTGGTCACCGGGCAATAGTAAGATACCTTAAAAGCTACCCTTATGCCATTGATCTTTTTATTCCGAGGCGACCGTTCCGAGGCAACTTATTCGAGGCAACTAGATCAATGGGACATAAGGACTTACTAAGACGTCCTGTACTCAACGACCATGTTTCGAGGGGCAAGGCAACAGAGTGATCACCAGAGCAATGGTAAGATACCTTAGAAGCTACCCCTATGCCATTGATCCTTTTATTCCGAGGCGACCGTTCCGAGGCAACTTATTCGAGGCAACTGGATCAATGGAACATAAGGACTCACTAAGGCATCCTGTACTTGATGACCACCTTTCGAGGGGCAAGGCAACAGTGAGACGTACCCTAAGAGTGGTGTGTGATTTGTATGTCATTTTCAGTTTATTGTTTGTCTTGTCATGCATTGGTGATCTACGTTTTGATTTTATTTTTGGGCATTCATTCTTTCATGTGATTGTTTAACAGTTAAAAGATGCGGGAATTTAAAGTGCGGAAAAGATAAAGGTCCTACGCTATTACAAAGGCGCGGGTCTACATCGCCAAATTAATACAAAACCCGATTTAAAATAAAATGCAGAAAGTAAATGCCTAATTAACTATTACAGGGCTTCGGGGCAAATACATCATATTTACAAATAGAAATAATATAAACGCGCGAAAAGAAAATATAATCGAATGCGAGGGTATTGGACCCTTTAAAGGAATTAAAATGAAATTATTAAATTAATTAAATTAAATAAAAAGAAAGAACTTATTTTTTCATGTTTTTGGATTTATGGATTTAAAGAAAATTAAATTAATTAAAAGTCAAATAATTCTAGTTCTAATTGTTTTTTAATTTATTAAAGAAAAATTATCTAAGTTAAATCTAATTTAAACCTAATTGATTAATTACAAGTATTTACGAAATTAATTAATGGTTAATAATAATTATAATAAGAAAATAAAAATATTTTTTTAAAAAGATGAAAATGTGCTAAAGACCCATTTTTTATATTTTAGTTATTAAAAAGAAACATTAAAGTTAATAATCTAAAATCAAAACTAAATTAATTATTGAATTTTATTTACAAAAAAAATGGAACCATTAATAAATTAAATAAAATATTTTTATATTTTTTATGATTTCTGATTTTTTTTATTATTTTAAGAAATAAAACTAACTAAATTAACAATTAGAACCTAATTAAATCTAATCAATTTTAATATTGCAAAATAATTTGGAGTTTCCTAAAATAAAAAAAAAGTCCTAATTAATTAATTAAATTTAGAAAAAATGAAAATCTAAAATTTATTTGGGTAAGAATATTTTGTGATTTTTTTTGAAATAAAGAGAAAATTAATTTTGTGAATAAAAAGCAAATTAAATAAATTAAAATGAAATAGAAAAGAAAATAAATTCAAGGGAAAAAAGAAATGGGCCTGCTTTTTGGTAGCAAAAGGGGGGTGTGGGTGGCAATACTGGGCCCAAACGCTGAAGGCCTCTTCTGACTTTATCCAATCCCATGCGCCTGCTTTGACTAACGACCACGGTGGAAGGATGTGCCTGAGACGTTGGATTTGGATCAGTGGACAATCTGATGGCTGGATCTTACACGCCCATGGTATGAGTTGAAGCTGGACACACATGGAGTCCACTAGCCCAGTCAGCATTAAGTAAAAGAATTATCAACTGGAATGACCAATCAGAACACATGAAAAGGCCATTTCTGCGTCAACTGAGCCAAGCTAAGTCAACGACGCCGGAGCAAAGCTCCGGTCGTCTTCTCCGGCGGGGGGCGATTCTCAAACCTGCGAAAACAGAAAAAATGAAGCAAACAAAATAGCCAGACCGAGTAATTAGGGCATGGAGATTCTCATGGTGAGGTTTTCATAGTTTAATATTGCCTGTCCCCATCAAAACGAAGCTTCACATAAACTGAACCCTAGCCATGGAGGTTCACGTTTTGGCCATGGAAAATCCCCAACGATAGCTCAGACCTGCTCTAAACATCCACTGGAACTCACAGGTATGGTTAGTAGGGATTAAATCAAGCCATAATCAGAAATACGATCCATGGAAATTCTGCAAAATGGATGTTCATATAGCTACAGTTTCAGTATGCATGGTTACATGAAAAGAGTGTGTTTATACCTTATCTTGCCTGTAGATCACGATAGGATGGGTGGGAAGCCTTGTGGATGGCTGAGTCCTTGAATCCGACCTTGGTGCAATTCTTTGGAATTTTGAAAAGATCTTTTTCTTGGCTGCCTCTCTCTCCCGTTTCCTCTAATGCCTTGTGATAGTTTTCTCTAGGTTATGTAGGTGATTCTGATCAGCATTAAGGCTCATCATACCATGCATTCAAGCTTGAGATTTTAACATAAACTCCCTTAACCAACTTTCCATTTTGAACCAATTTTTGAATTATTGCTCCATTTGGCCTTGAAACGAAATTGGTAGGTTGCATAATGATGAGTCAAAGTTAGTTAAGACCAAATATTCCTTTTAATTAAACTTTTTGATTTTTATTTGATTTTAAAGGATTTAAAATGAATTAAATCCAATAAAATCTAATAAAAATGAAAAAATTGATTTTAAATATTGAAATAAAAGGTGGGACACGTGGGAAGCATGGCCAAGTTAATTCAAGTGGAAAAAGTGGGCCCCTTTTGTCAAAAAATGGAATTTCAAGGATAGATGATTTTGGCCATTTCACAAAAATTTCCCAACTTCTCCAATGCATATCTTGCTCAATTTTTAAGCTTTGATCATGTTCTTGGACATTTTGGAAATGTCTTGAAGTCCTCTAACCAATGTCTTTGGTCCCATGTCATTTTGATTTACCAATCTCAATTTATGGTCTTTGACTTAAAGTCCCTTTTTGTTGACTTTTGAAAATGACCTATAATGTTGAAATTGATAACTTTTTGTGAGAGCATTTCTTGGACTTGGAATCTGAAGATGAGTTGTAGTAAATGTCTTCCCCTTCAAGATGAGCATTGGATGGGATTTTTATGATGAACCATGGAAAAGTTATGCCTTGGTCAAGTTACAGTTGACTTTTCAGTTGTCCAAAAATAGAAACTTTTGCATCTTGAGACTTTTTGAGCCATACTTTTGAGAATCATGATCAAGCATTGATCAAATGATGTTTGTGGCTTCAAAATAAGATGTTGACCAAAAATTTTGACTTTTGACTGCCAAATGACCATTTTGCCCCTATAGTTGACTGTTGAGCAATTAAGGTTTTTGACTGTGCAACTTGACCTTGTGAGCCTTGAAACTTGACATGTAGTGTATGAGCATGGGAGACTTGATTGAGCCCTTGAAAATTTCAACTTCCTTGCAAGAACCAAAACCCTAGTTTGACTGGCTTAGGAGGATAGCTAACTGTGTAGCCCTTGAGTAGACTTTGAACCATTTGCTTGTCATAACTTTGAAGATTATGGGAGGGCAAATTTTGGGGTACGACAAATATCTTCTCCTCTTCACAATCTCTGCGCACTCATTTACTTTTTTTGCATTATTCTTTAATATTGTAATTGTCAATAGTTTGTAATATATAATTAGGGTTTATTGCTTTTCCTCCCCAATTTATGGTGTGTACTCCCCATCCTCGAAGCAATATAATAGTGCAAATTTATTTCCCGCATTTATATTTTCCACACTTATATATATTTAACTTCTAGATTAATTAGGTGTGCATGACAAGACGTAAAAAGAACAAACATTAGAAAACCTAATCTCAAGATAAATACTTGAAATCAAAACACTTTGCACACACACACCTCTAAGGTGAATCTCACTTGTTGCCTCAAATTTAAACAGTCATGTGCCTCGAACATGGGATGCTTTAGCAAAGAACCTCAGTTAAAAGATCATAGTCCCTCGATGATCCTTCGATGCTTCCTTCGGTAAATAATCTTAGTCCCTTACGAAAATTACTAAAGCATCCTACAAGTTGCCTTCTATGAATGTACGATGACCCACACATGTCCCTAACATCCAACGATATGGCTTCCTACTAACTAATGGTAGTGTAGCACCATCTAAAGGAGGAGGGAAAGAAAAAAGACTTCTTTGAGTAGGTAGAACGCTCGTAGTCGCTTGCTCACAAACTTTTCAAAACAAAACTTTTCACAAAACAACACTTTCTTTCATAAATATTTTCAAAACAAACATTTTGTATACATTCTCAACGATACGAGAATCATTACAAAATTGCCGCACTTAGGCATTTTCAAAATATTTTCAAACATACACAAACACAAAGCATTTTAAAAAATGAGCTAACGATTAAGAGCCCGTAGATGACTACAGATGAAGAGGGTGCTAACACGTTCCCTTTTCATAACCTACCCCCCAAACTTAGAAAATTATCAAAGGTCTTTCCCGTTCTTTTCACCCTTTCCTTTATCAGATAAAAGAAAAATCGATGGCGACTCTTGATATCCGCAACATTTGCGATAAAACGCAAAACCCAAAAGTCAGATCTCCCACCGTATTAAACCATGTTAGTCTCGTTTTTCATGGTTCTAGCCATTTCTTGCAAAGTCCTATTCTTCCTATCTACAACTCCATTTTGCTGTGGAGTTCTAGGGCTAAAGAAATCATGAGAAATTCCATTTTCATTAAAAAAATTCAAAGTTTTTATTTTCAAACTCTCCACCATGGTCACTTTTAATTTTGACAATTCTGAGATTCATCTCATTTTGCACTTGAGAACAGAAGGTGGTAAACACAGAATGTGACTCATCCTTGTGTTTAAGAAACTTAACCCATGTCCACCGACTGTAGTCATTGATAATGACTAATCAATACTTTTAATCATTGACAGAAGAAGTTTTCACTGGTCCAAACAAGTCAATATGCAGAAGCTTCAATGACCTAGAAGTAGAAACAACATTCTTTGATTTAAAAGAAGTTTTTGAAAACTTTCCTTTTTTACATGCTTTAAAAAGAGCTTCTTAAGAGAGCTTCAGTCTTGGAAGACCCCTGACAAGATCAAGCTTATTTAGCTGAGAAATCCTTCTCATGCTAACATGGCCCAAACGTCTCTACCATATTCATTTCTCTTCATTAACAGACATAATACATTTTATGTTTTTCCCTTTAAGATCAAAAAGTCTAATATTATAGATGTTGTTCTTCCTCTTTCCATTGAAAATGATTTAGCCATCCTTCTTAATAACTACCTTACATAAGTTTTGATTAAAGATTATACCATAACCATTGTCACTTAATTAACTTATGGACAATAAGTTATGCATTAATCCATCAACAAGCAAAACATTATTAATAGAAGGGATATAACCGTTACCAATTATTTTGAAGCCTGTGATCTTCCCTTTCAGACCACTTCTGAAACCCATGAAGCATCCAAGCTTAATTTCCAGGATTTGGATCATATTCCTTATTCTCGTAATGTACTGCAAGCAGGCAGAGTACATGTACCATGATTGGTGTCTTGACTTTGCTTCTAAGGATATTTGCAACATAGGTTATATGCTTCTTAGGTACCCACAACTTCTTGGTCCTTTTTGTTAATTTTCCCAGAGTTGTTTACAACCTTAGGCTTAGGAGAAGGATAAACATATTTAATTGCATTCCTGAAACGAGACTTTCCTTTGGGTTTAACCTTAGGAACAAAAAGAGTTTTACCTTTTTCTTTCTATTTAGGATCAGAACCAGCAGAGACAAAATAGGAATGAAGATTATTTGGTTTATCTTCTTTTTCATAATCAGATTCTTCGTAAGAATTATAACCAATACCACTTGTACCGTTTTTGCATACGCCATAGAACATCAAAGCCATAATGCTTCCATCCAAGCTTCTAGCAATAAATTTATAGAAATATTTGTCATATTTCCTTATGACATCATCAGTGCTCACATAAGCTTATGAAAGAATTTCCTTCTTAAGATTGGAACTCTTTCTTTTGAGAACATAGTAATCAATCTTAAGAATATAATTTTTTTCTCTTAAAGATGAAAAGTATTCCTTAAGTTTGTTGTGTTTTTTAGAGGCAAATTCATGGAACTTTTTAAGATCCTTGAATTCGTTCTTAAGCGACTCATGTTTTTCCAGAATTTCAAGTAAAGAACAAGTTAATTCATAGTGAAAAAGGTTAGAAAATACCTCTTCTGTGTCTGAATCTGAGTCTGCAACATATTCTGGATGGATCACCTCATCAAAAGCTTTAACTCTAGCCATCAATGCTATGTTGGCTTGTTTTTCTTCTGAGTCATCTTTTGATAAATCAGAATTATCCCATGTTTCTATCAGCCTTTTCTTATTTCCTCTAAAGCATTCCTCTGGGGATTATCCTTAGTGAGATTAGGACAATCACTTTTATAGTGACATGGTTCTTTGCATTCATAACAAGTAACCTCTTTACTACCACCTGACTTTCTTTGTCCATAAGTAGACTCAAAGCTACCACCACTCATTCTGGATCCTCTAAACTTGTTGCCTTGCTTCATATTCTAGAGTTGGTTAACCCTTCTAGACAGTAGTGACAACTCATCTTCATTTGAATTTTCTTTGAATTCCTCAATCTCTTCTGCTTTAAGAGCTCTTGTCTTCTCAAATCTTCGGATGGACTTAAGAGCAACTGATTTTCCTCTCTTATGAGGTTCATATTGTTCCAGCTCTATCTCATGACTTCTAAAAGAACTCACCAGTTCTTCTAAATAAGTGTTGTTCAGATCTTTAGCTAATTTAATAGTAGTTACCATAGGCCTCCATTTAGATGGAAAGCTTCTCATAATCTTCTTCACATGATCTGAAGTAGATCATCCTTTATTCAGAATCCTATGTCCTGCAACCAAAGTTTGAAACCTTGAGAACATAGTCTCAATTGTTTCATCTTCTTCCATTTTAAAGGCTTCATATTTCTGAATCAAAGCAAAAGCTTTGGTATCCTTAACTTGAGTGTTACCTTCATGAGTCATTCTTAAAGAATTAAATATAGACTTAGCTGAGTCTCTATTTATTATCTTCTCATACTCAGTATAAGAAATCACATTCAAGAAGATAGTTCTTGATTTATGCTGATTCTTATAATCTTTCTTTTACTGGTCATTCATAGATCTCTTTTCAATCTTATTTCCTCTTTCATATGTAGGATGTTCGTAGCCATCAACTACCATATACCAAAAATCAACATCATGACCTAGAAAGAAACTTTCTAGTCTATCAGTCCAATAATCAAATATTTCACCATCAAAGATGAGAGGTTTAGCATTGCAGTTTTCTCTCTCATTGAGAACAGGAACAATAACAACAGGTAGGGGAATAGCATAGTGTTTCTAAAACATCTAGATCTTTATCTGACACAATTAAGTGTTTGATAACTATCAATACCAGAACCAGAGCTATGATGCCAATTGAAGGTGCAAGAAACACAAGTAAGGGGGGTTTGAATTGAGTTTCCAGAAATAAAATCTATTTCAAAACCAATAACACAAGGTTAAAAATAAATGAACACAATTATTTTTATCCTGGTTTACTGTTAATGAAGTTAATCTACTCCACCCACCAAGGTGATTTTCCTTTCTTAATCCAGGACTTAATCCACTATAACCAAACTGATTACAATCCACAAAGAAAACTTTCAATGTCTTCTTGAGAATCCTGACTAAACCCTAGTCTCTCAAAGGAACAAAAACTCAAAGACAAGCTGTCAATCTTCTTGATTATACTGACTAACACTTAGTTACTCAAGGAATAATCAAATCACTGTTGAATAAGCTTTTGTGTTTACAGTAATGCTTCGTGAAAGCAAATTACACATAAATGATGAACAAATAATAACACAATTGTGTTAAGCAAGTTAGCAAACAAAAGTTCTTTTCTAGCAAGTTAACAAACAAAAATTTCTTGCTTTACAAAAAATTATAGAATCATTTCGGCAGTGTTTTAGCAATGTGAGTCAGCATGAGTTTCTTCAAAGTTGTTCAACTATTTCAATTCTTCCATGTCTTTCTTTTATTAGTTGAAAATAAATCCGTTGGAGGGTAGGATAAAAATGCCAAATTCCCTCTGTCTCTTTGCAACGGCCAGTGAGAGTGGTAGACAACATAGTACCGAAGGTACACTTCTTGCACCATAAAACCAAGGTAGTGGAAGGATGTGACGTTGTATTATCTCTTAACATGAGACCTTTAATCTTATATTCTAATATTCATAGGCTTTAGAGTATGTATGAGTTAAAGCATGCTTAGAAGGATCAAAACCCGTTTTCAGAACCTTTGTCTTTAGAGTCTTTAGAACTTCGTTCAACAGAACCTTGTCTTCAAAGTTTTCAGCATGTTGGTCTTTAGAGCTATATCTTCAGAAACTTCATAACTCTTTCAATAGAACTTATTCTTCATAATATTTAGAGTCTTGGTCTTCAGAGTCTTCAGAACTCGTTCAATAGAACATCATCTTTAGAATCTTCTGAACCTTGGAGAAAGAGAGCTTGAGATCTTCAGAGCTTGAGCACCCTTCAGAAGCTCTACCGTAGAGTCACAGTTAGAAGCAATAAAACAAACGTTCATCAGAATCTTTGTTTTAAGAAGCATTCTAAGCAATGACACACACATTTATATCACTTAGTGTTTTAAGTTCAGAATATAATGACGTCACACGTTAATTCTTCAAAGTCAGAACCTATTAGTAAAAGTTGCATACTAAATAAACCATTAGGATACTAAATTGTTATCTAATCACCCATGTAATGTTATCATTAAAACCTTAGGCCAGATGTAGAACCAAATCGTGTTCTTACAAAGCTTCCCTTTTTCTACCTGCTCTCGAAGATAATAGAACTTCATTTTGATGTGTTTTCTTCTACTGTGTGCTATCAGATTCTTCTCCATATTGATAGTTGACATGTTATCAATCTTCATGGTAATTGCTCCATGATCCTTCCCTGTAATCTCTTTGACCAAGTTCACCATCCATGTTACTTAACATGCACTAAGAGAAGCAACTATGTACTCTTCTTCATATGACGACAATGCCACTACTGTTTTTTTTCTCGAACTCCAAGCAACTATTGCACCATCTAGCATAAACACATAGCCAACTGTGGATTTTAGATCTTCACAATCACTACACCAACTTGAGTCTGTGTAACCCACTAACTTGCATTGTTTTCCTTCATTAGTTTCAGGGAACATAATGCCCTAATCGAGAGTTCCTTTCAGATACCTTAGTATCCTCTTCGTCGTTATTAGATCTGATACCTTTGGCTTCTACACGAATCTACTCATCATACCCACAATGTATGCTAGATCAGGCATTGTGTGACAAAGGTATCTCAATGACCCAATAAGTCATTTGTACTAGGTCGGGTCGACATCACCTTCATCTGAGTCTTTCGACAGTTGCAGTCTTGATTTAGAAGGTTCCTAAGTTGAATTGCATTCTTCCATATCAAATCTCTTGAGTATTTGGCTTGCGTATCTTCTTTGATGCATCATCAAACCTCTACTACTTTTGTAGAATTTGATGCCAAGGAAATATGAAATGTTGCTCAGATCAAACATTTTGAATTCTTAGCTCATATCACCTTTGAAGTATTCAATTTATTTCTTGCAGCTACCAGTTATCAATAAGTCATCGACATAGAGACATAGTATAAAAAATTCACTCTTGCTTCTTCTTACATATACTCCATGTCCAGTTGTGCAATTTACAAATTCCTTCTTCCTTATGAAACTGTCTATCTTATTATTCCAAGATCTGGGAGCTTGTTAGAGTCCATACAAGGCTTGATGTAGCCTGTACACCTTCCTTTTTTCTTCTTGTTTCATAAACATAACTGGTTGTGCAACATAAACTTCTTCATCTAAAAATTCATTCAGGAATGCTGCTGAAGCGGTAAAGCGGCAAGCAAAAAGGAAAGTATTATTTTTACCAGGTGATATTTAGGTTATATCATTTCGTTTCCATGGAGATTGGATATTGAGTCGCCGTTCGACAAATCTCTCGTTGATGAGTTTTGGTTAAAATGGGTTGGTTGTAAAGCAAGGTAAAAGGTATCAACAAAAAATAAATTAACTCTTCTGAGAAAGAACTTATCAGGAATGCATATATAATCCACTCCTCACAAACTTAAACCTATCGACCAATTATACTCAACCTACAATACTCGTCAATGTCATCATGTATCAAATAGAAGAGTGAATTTATTTTTTGTGGATTATATATGCATGCATGAATCAACAAGTTTTAAAACGAAAATCAAATGTCCGGTTTAAACAAAAATGCAAGCAAGGTAAATACTTATCACAATCCTACAACGACAACATGTAAATGAAACAAATCCTAAGTAAAAAAATTATACAGAACATTCTAAAACAATACAAGTTCAATCATGAATCACGCCTAGTAAAAATTCATCAGTAGATGAAAAACACACAAAGGTGAGGGACAAAAAACACTCATCCACAATCTTGCAAACAAAAGACTAAATTATGCATTCGTCCAAAAATTCATATTGAAAATATAAAGGCACGAATCACAAGGGCTTTTCAAGGTTGTAATGTGGATTTGTTAACAAACAAGGGATAATTCCTAAAGCTAATCGAAACAAAAACTTGCCTAAACCTAAGGGAGTGATCAACTCACAAAAGTTCAAACACAAAATTTCAATCAAACTTCTTATTTCATCTGAAGTGTTACACAAAACACACCTCACTTATTAGAACAATTATTTAATACTCTTTTCGTTTTTCTTTTTCAATTTTTTTCTGTTTTTTTTCTTTTTCTTTTCTTTCTTTTTCTCTTCTTTCCTTTCCTTTTCTTTTTCACAATCTCAAAGCAACCAACAATATAAGTGAGCAAACATTGATCTTCCCAACTTAAATTCAACCAACATCTTAGTGAGTACTCCCTACTTTCTAAGGCAAGGTGAAAATTAAACTAAAAATCATAGTTGAGGGTTCAAGAAAACAAATAATTAATGTCCATTCAAAAAGGAAAACCAAATACTCATAGACAAGCATTAAGTTAAAAAATAACACGGACATTAACAAAAAGGATCAAAGGAGGATACAAAGGTTCACACACTCACAAGGTAAATTGACTATTTGGTTAGGTAGTTGTGTTCAAAATCAAACAAAATACCTTGATCCTTTTCATGCAATCATACAATCAACACAAACAAAAGATTAAGCATAATAAAATCCAGTTAAAACAAGAATTGTGGCTTCCAACATATATGAACAATGGAAAGATTCCTCACATTTGAGGTAAAAAGGGAACTAAAGTGATTCAGGTCATGAGCAAGTAATGCAAAAAGAATGAATGGCATGGTAAATATACAAATGAAAAGTTTCTTAAACATGTTATGCTATAGAAAATGATAAATTAGTACTTGGCGTGTACCAACTTTCGAAAACTATCATTACTATACATCCACAAGATGAATCAATCAAAACCGGAAATTCACCTCAAAATTCTTCAAGTTACCGGACCAAAATTGAGTCCAAACAACAACAAAAAAAATTAGAAAAACAGAATTACACACAAACAAATTTCTTCAATCTAATAAAATCAAGCTTTTAGAAAAACCAGATGAAAGTGACTAAAAAAGTTGAAAAGTGAAGATTTGAGATTTTAGAACAGGTCCAATTTCAACTTGTTTAAACGTCAATCAACACACTACTTAAACTAACAAAAATGAAAAACAACAAAACATTCTTGTTTTACGTCGTAAGCTCGACACCTATTATTTACAAACCAACACGTTGCTTCGAATTAGCCAAATGCTTTCACTCCCGTCTTTGCTCTGATCTCCTCGAGCTCTAATCGGAACTACACATCTAGCCACACTTTTGGCACACGTGAAAAGTAACAAAAAATATTCAAGAATAGAAACATGCATAAATTTACAAGTTAGGTAAACATATACAGATACATATACAATTAAACATAAAAAGTTCATTTAAAAACTCTATATAACATATACATTATTACAAAACTAAAAAAAAAGAAACTATCGCAATGCGAAACAATAAACACCAATTCCCGACAACGGCACCATTTTGCTAAAGTGGTAAAACGACTAGCAAAAAGTAAAGTATTATTTTTACTGGGTGATATTTAGGTTATATTGTTTCATGTCCATAGAGATTAGCTATTAGTCGCTGTTCGACAAATCTCTCGTTAATGAGTTTGGGTTAAAATGGCTTGGTTTTAAAGAAAGGTAAAAGGCATCAACAAAAAATAAATTCACTCTTCTGAGAAAGAAGTTATCAGGCATGCATATATAATCCACTCCTCACAAACTTAAACCTATCGACTAGTTATACTCAACCTATAATACTCGTCAATGTCATCACATATCAAACACAACACTGATAAGTGCAAATTCTAGCTATTTTTGTATATGCTTTTTGTTGCACTTATCGAATTATTGTTGTTAATATCAATTGAATAAACCCGACTTATGTGTATATATGTTTAGTTTGTATTTATTTGTGTTTTTGTGTACATAGTGTACCGTTTGATGTTTTTCCATTCATTTTGTAGGTATTTGTTGCATTTTGGAGCATTGAGGAATAAGGTGTCGAAGGCACGACTCCGGATGTGTGTTTTTGGAATAAAAGACAAGTTTTTGGAAGTTCTGTCCAAGAGAGTTCGCTTAGCACGCAGAAGGTCGCTAAGCGTGAGTGCGCTCAATGAATTTTGTAGTGCGCTACTTGCGTTTTGACATTTCGGCAGAAGTATTGTTTTAAATCCTACTTAGCGCGGATAGCGCGCTAAGCGCGATTTAGGTCGGTTTGATGTGTAAAATAAAGAAGTTATGCTTAACGCGCCAGACCCGCTTAGTGCAGTTTACTGAGATTTGTTTTATAAAAATAGATTTATTTCATTTTTAGGTTATGGTTTTTGGGAAGTTTTTGCTCCTAACTCCATCAACCTCAATTTGGGTTATAAATAACTTAGGCTGTGTTATAGATGTGATGACATTGATGAATATTGTAGTTTTAGTATAATAGGTCGATAGGTTTAAGTTTGTGAGAAGTAGTATACATGCATGCTTGATAAGTTATTCCTTTTTCCTTTTTATACATTTATTTTCTATTGATACCTTTACTTTTAATCCATTTATCCCCAAACTCATTAACAAGAGATTTGTCGAATGATATTTCAAAACACCAATCTCTGTGGACACAATACGATATAACCTATATCACCCGATAAAATAATACTTTACTTTTTGCTTGCCGCTTTATCGCACCAGCAAAATGGCGACGTTGTCGGGGATTGGTATTTATTGTTTCACACTGAGATAAGTTTCTTTGTTTTTGATTTTTTTAAATATTTTATATGTTGTATAGAATGTGCGCATAAACTTTTCTATTTTTACTTGTACGTGTTTTGTGTTTACTTTCCTTACTTGTGCATATATGTGTTTTTCTTTGTTTTCACGTATTATTGTGAATTGTCTCGTTTTTTAACGTTTGTTGTATGGATGTTAGGTCACTTTCTTTAGGTTTGCATGATGTGACAATACCATGGCATGACGAGAGGAGGTTACTAGCTTGCACAATAAAGGCGTCGAGCTTACAATGTAAATCAAGCATGTTTTGTTTGTATTCGTTTATGTATGTGTTGACTTATGTTTTAACAAGTTGAAATTGGACTTGTTTTAAATTCTCAAATTCCCACTTTTCAACTTGTTAATTCACTTTCAACCGTTTGTTTCATTATGTCAATTTGTGTTTTTCTGTGAGCTTGTCGTGTTTAGCTTGAGGAAGTTTGTGTGTTGTAAATATTGTATATTTGAGGTTATGTAGGTCATTAGGGAGGGTGTTGTTGCAATGATGTTACTGTCCTGTTTTTCTACAACTGGTGTAGCGCGCTTAGCACGCTCTTGCCTCTTAGCGCGCCCTGCTTTGCAGAGCCAGTGAATTCTCTTTAATTTTTCGCTTGAATCTCCTTTTTCCCACTTCACCCAAGGCTTTATAGTATAGTAATTAATAGTAATATTTTTAATTATTTCTTTTGTTGTTTGGACTTAAATTTTGGTTAGATAGCTTGAAGTCGCATTTGGTGATTTTCCAATTTTGAGTGTGTCAACTTGTGGATGTATGGTAATGATAGTTTTTGAAGTTGGTACTCGCCAGGTACACATTTATCGCTTTCTATAACATAACATATTTAGGAAACTTTTAATTTGTACAATTACCATGTCATTCATTCTTTTTACATTATTTGCTCATGACTTGAATCACTTTAGTTTCCTTTTTACCCATAAATGTGACAAAGGTTTCCATTGTTCATATATGTTAGAGGTATCAATTCTTATTTTAACTGGATTTTCTAATGTTTAATCTTTTGTTTGTGTTGATTGTATGAAAGCATGAATGTGATTAAGGCATTTTTTGTTTCATTTTGAGCACAACTACCTTGGCCAAATAGTCAATTCACCTTGTGAGTGTGTGATCATTAGTATCCCCTTTTGACCCTTTTTGTCGATGTCCATGTTGGTTTTGCTAAATACTTGTTGTTGTACCCCAAAATTTTCCCTCTCAATTTCTCAAGATATATCTCACTAAGATTTTCAAAAGCTCACATTTGCATAAGTACAAAGCAGATCGAAAGGATTGACTGCAGACAACAGTTCGAATTTAAAATCTGGAAAATGGCCTCCTTCGATGCAAGCTTGATTCACCAGCTTTCGATTGGGCATTTGGCCTCTTTCAAACTTGCTTCAAATTCCCAAGCTTCAATTTAGGCAATGGCCCCTTGCATGGTTGCTTCATACAAGCTTCACTTGAACAAATGGTTATCTTCATGATAGCTTCGACTGGGCATCATTTCCCTTTGAAACAACTTCCTTCGATTCAGAAGGCAATGGCCTTCTGAAGGTTTTCCTTTGATTCAAACAGGGACCAGCTGCATGCAAGCTTCAATTGAGCAAGGGCCTCCTACATGTTTGTCTTGATGACTACCTGCATGCAAGCTTTGATGGGGCATTTGACTTCTTTTGAGCAAGCTTGATTCCTGTTTCGGTTGGGCATTGGACTTCTTTTGAGCAAGCTTGATTCCTGCTTCGATTGGGAATTGGGCTTCTTTTGGGCAAACTTGATTCCTGCTTTGTTTGAATATTTACTTTTTTTGTGCAAGATTGGTATACATCCTTCGTTTGGCCATGTGACCTCTTGCAGGCAAGTTTCGATTGGACAGTGTGATCGGTGGATCTGGAACTGACTGTTTAACGCTGGTTCGCGAAATGTCACGGAAGCAAGAGTCCCCACCGTCTTTTATTTTCTCCAACATGGAAAGGACAAAAGCACAGAAAAATTCCTTATTGAGATTAGCTCTCGGTTCGGGAGGTATATTTATAGAAAGGGAAGGCGTTAGCACCCTTTCTATCCATGGTTATCCATGGGATCTTAGATACTTGCTCATTTGTGTTTTCAAAAATGTTTGTTTGCTTTTCAAGGTGAGTGGGTTTGAAAAAGTTCCGTTTAAAATTTCAGTTCGACTCTTGTGTCAGTCCTCAAGAGTGTTTGAAAAGTTGTTTTGAAAGCTTTTTGCAAAGTGCCGGTGTGAAAAGAAGTTTTTTTTGATTTGTTTTGAATTATAGCAAGTATCTACGAGTCATCTACCTACCCTAAGGAATTAGTCTGTGTAAATGTCCTTAAGGTAGTGCCATCCCACCATTGAGAGGTAGGTAGCACCACCGTCGGAGGTGTTCGGGTCAATTCGAGTTTAGGGACAGTGTGGTCACCAGAGAAATAGTAGGACACCTTAGAAGCTACCCTTATGCCATTGATCCTTTTTAATTCGAGGCAACTTTTCCGAGGCAACTTGTTTTGAGGCATATGGATCAACGAACATAAGGACTTACTAAGACGTCCTATACTCGACGACCACGTTTCGAGGGCAAGGCAACAGTGAGGCGTACCCTAAGAGTGGTGTGTGAATTTGTGTATTGTTTTCAGTTATATTTTATCTCGTACATGGATCATGGTGATCTACGCTTGTTTTTTAATTTAGGCCATACATTCTTTCATGTGATTAACAGTTTAACAAGTGCGGAATTTAAAGTATGGAAAAATAAAAGTCCTACGCTATTACAAGGCGCGGGTCTACATCGCCAAATTAACAAAACCCGATTTGAATAAATAAAAATGCGGAAAATAAATGTCCTAATTATCTATTACAAGGCCTTGGGGCAAATACATTATATCCACAAAAGAATTAAAAATAGATGCGAAAAGAAATAAAATCGAGAGTGCGAGGGCGTTAGACCCTTTAAGGAAATTAAATTGGAATTGAAAGTAATTAGTGATTAAATAAAGAAAGGAACTTGTTTTTTTATGTTTTTTGGTATTTATGAAATTAAAGAGAATTAATTGGAATTAAAAGTTAAATAAAACCCTAGTTCTAAATTGTTTTTAATTATCAAAGAAAATTGTTTAAGTTTTAACCTAATTTACCCTAATTAATTAATTGCATATTTATTTACAAGATAATTAATAATTAATGATTATAAAAAAGGTTATTTATTAACAGAAAGAATAAAAACCCTAATTTCTACATTTTTTAGTTTATTAAAGAAAAACATTAAAATTAAACCTAAAATTAAACTAATTTGGTTATTAGAATTTATTTACAAAATTAATAGAAATTAATATTAACAAAACATATTTTTTGTTTTATGATTTTCTGATTTTTTGTATTTTTATATTATGAAAATTAGTTTTATGGAATTAAATAAACAATTAACATAATTAAAATAAATAAAAGAAAAGAAAAAAAGAAAAAAAGTGCAAACATGGGGGGTTTTCTTACCTAATTAGGAGGTATATGCAAGCAATTTGGCCCAATCAGAATGAGGCCTTTGTTGACTTTCCAATGCTTATGCGCGTGTGGTTGACTGATGCATATGGTGATCTACAAGTTCTGACCATTGGATTGGTCTTTGAAGACATGTGGCAAGCCAAGGCGTTGGGTGCATGGTGGACCACTGAAGGGCACGCTGCGTAGGAACAGATTAGAGAAAAAATTATGAAATATGCAAGGGGACCTGGGAATCGAACCCAGGTCCCAGTACCTGTAGTACACGTCTGCTGCCAAGTGAACTAACGCGTTTGTTTGTAAGGTTGGTGACACATGAATAACATAACACAAAACAAACGTTAGTGATATACAACACAAAAAACGCGCTGAAAATTTGAACGTCCCAATCATGCTATGCCACGCAAGCTTCTTCCTCGTTTGTCCTGAAAAATAAGAAACAAATAGCAGGGGTTTTAAACCCCCACTAAACAAGACCATGAAAAATAGCGATTAAGCACTGGGCAAAGATAAATTGGGCGCGACGTGTGGGTTCAGTCCGTCTTGTTGTCACGATTCCAATGGTGCTGGTCTTGTGGTCCAATTTTTTCACAGGAAAGAAACCCCAATTTCAAACCTCTGAAACCCTAGGCAGCTTCCATGGTGGATTCATGTACAAGGCTTAAAAGTTCAATCAAAGAATGCCAACAGCTTTAGAATGCTCATGTTAGTATAAATCAGTGCTTAAAACATATGGAAAAGGTATGCAAATCAAAACACGAATATGAAAATATTTGGGAACAGGGCAACGTGGTTCTACCAGTTTTGGATGTATGGAGGCTTGATTTCGATTGGAAAAGATTCCTGGTCGTCTTGGCAAGCTTGTGAAATAGTTTTGGGGCCTTGAATTATGCTCTAGCTATCAAAACAGTTTCAAGTTTTTTTGAAAAAAATGCAAAGTTGTCCTTTGGTTTCAGGCGCAACTTGCTTGTTCTTTTGATTAGGGTTGTGTTTGTATATGTATGAGGAATGATTTAGGTTAACAAAACAAGTCCAAAATCCATGTTTTAATGCTTTTCAAATTTGTGATTTTCCATGATCTTTTTCAATCTTTTTTCCATCAAAACATTGCCAATCATGGGAGATTCTTTCCTTTTTGAGTATGCACGAAATATTGAGGCCTTAATGAGAGAATATGCTGCACAAAAGGATTTGGAAAATATGTTTTAGCATTTTTCTTATATTTAATTTTAATTAAATAAATTAATAGGATAATAAACTCAATTAATTAATAAAAAATAAGAAAATAACTCCCCTTTGGGTCAATGGGTCGTGCATAGCTTTTGGGTGATGATTCTTGGAAGAAATTGAGGCCCATTAGCAATTTGGAGGCATTTGAAGCAAAGTTGACTTTTCAAAATTCCCAAAAATTTCCCAACTTCCACAAGGCATATCTTGCTCAATTTTTAAGCTTTGATCATGTTCTTGGACATTTTGGAAAGGTCTTGAAGTCCTCTAACCAATTCCTTTGGTCCCATGTCATTTTGATTTACCAATCTCAAGTTATGGTCTTTGACTTAAAGTGCCTTTTTGTTGACTTTTGAAAATGACCTATAATGTTGAGATTGATAACTTTTTGTGAGAGCATTTCTTGTAGTTGAAGTGTGAAGATGAGTTGTAGGAAATGGCATTCTCTTCTAAATGAGCTTTGGATGGAATTTTTTTGATAAACCATGTGGATGTTATGCCTTGGTCAAGTTGCAGTTGACTTTTTCAACTATCCAAATATAGAAACTTTTGCATCTTGAGACTTTTTGAGCCATGCCTTGAGAATCATGATCAAGAATTGATCAAATGATGTTTGTGGCTTCAAAATAAGATGTTGACCAAAAATTTTGACTTTTGACTGCCAGATGACCATTTTGCCCTTACAGTTGACTGTTGAGCAAATGGGACCTTTGACTGTGCAACTTGACCTTGTAAGCCTTGAAACTTGACATGTAGGTGCTTGACAATGTTTATGAGCATATGGGACTTGATTGAGCCCTTGAAAACCTCAACTTCTATGCCAGAACCAAAACCCTAATTTTTGACTGTTAGGAGGCCATTGAACTGTGCAACCCTTGAGAGATTTTGAACCTGCTCTTTGCAAATCTTGAAGAATATGGGAGGGCAAATTTTGGGGTACAACAATTGCCCCTGTTCAATCTTCTTAGACCTGAGGATGTAGATTGGCTGAAGTGTCTTTCGTAATCCAAAGGTGGAAGATGATTGAACACTAGAGTGCCCAGAAATTTGCGCTCACATAGTAGTGTGATGATGGGAATGGGCTTACAGATGCCATTTGGAGATTAGTGGATAGGAGGATGGGTTTATAGATGCCATGTTGAGAGGTGATGGATAGGTGGATGGGCTTATAGATGTCATCTGGGTCTCGATCGCGTAAGAGATTCCTTAGCGAGAACTTGCGTACCTGAAAAAGAAAGATGATTACCTGACCTGTTACAGAAGTTGGTCTTCAAATTCTTTGTGTAGATGTGCCCTGACTGGTTACAGGAATTAAATCCTTAAACCTCTTCAGACGTGCCCTGGCGAGATACAGGAGTCGAGTCTGGAGTTTCAAAAGGTGATGAATGAATCAGGGATGGTTAGTACCTCAACAGTAATGATGAGAGAACCTTGGGTGATTACTACCTCAACAGTAATGATGAGAGAACCTTGGGGCGATTACTACCTCAACAGTAACGATGAGAGAACCTGGGGCGATTGCTACCTCAACAGTAACGACGAGAGAACCTTGGGGCGATTACTACCTCAACAGTAACGATGAGAGAATCTGGGGCGATTACTACCTCAACAGTAACGATGAGAGAATCTGGAGCGATTACTACCTCAACAGTAACGATGAGAGAATCTGGGGCGATTACTACCTCAACAGTAACGATGAGAGAATCTGGGGCGATTACTACCTCTACAGTAACGATGAGAGAATCTGGGGCGATTACTACCTCAACAGTAACGATGAGAGAATCTGGAGCGATTACTACCTCAACAGTAACGATGAGAGAATCTGGAGCGATTACTACCTCAACAGTAACGATGAGAGAATCTGGAGCGATTACTACCTCAATAGTAACGACGAGAGAATCTGGGGCGATTACTACCTCAACAGTAACGATGAGAGAATCTGGGGCGATTACTACCTCAACAGTAACGATGAGAGAATCTGGGGCGATTACTACCTCAACAGTAACGATGAGAGAATCTGGGGCGATTACTACCTCAACAGTAACGATGAGAGAATCTGGAGCGATTACTACCTCAACAGTAACGATGAGAGAATCTGGAGCGATTACTACCTCAACAGTAATGATGAGAGAATCTGGGGCGATTACTACCTCAACAGTAACGATGAGAGAATCTGGGGCGATTACTACCTCAACAGTAACGATGAGAGAATTTGGGGCGATTACTACCTCAACAGTAACGATGAGAGAATCTGGAGCGATTACTACCTCAACAGTAACGATGAGAGAATCTGGGGCGATTACTACCTCAACAGTAACGATGAGAGAATCTGGGGCGATTACTACCTCAACAGTAACGATGAGAGAATCTGGGGCGATTACTACCTCAACAGTAACGATGAGAGAATCTGGGGCGATTACTACCTCAACAGTAACAATGAGAGAATCTGGGGCGATTACTACCTCAACAGTAACGATGAGAGAATCTCGGATGTCTTCTACTGAGTCTTCATTAGGAAAATATTTAGGAATCGATTTAACTGGACCAGAGAAGGCCTTTGACCGGATAAGAATCAGAAAAATCTTTAGGAGTCGATTTAACTGAACCAGACAAGGTCTTGGAATCTTCAACTGAGTCTTCATCAGAAAAATCTTTAGGAATCGATTTAACTGGACCAGAGAAGGCCTTTGACCGGATAAGAATCATAAAAATCTTTAGGAGTCGATTTAACTGAACCAGACAAGGTCTTGGAATCTTCAACTGAGTCTTCAGCAGAAAAATCTTTAGGAATCGATTTAACTGGACCAGGGAAGGCCTTTGACCGGATAAGAATCAGAAAAATCTTTAGGAGTCGATTTAACTGAACCAGACAAGGTCTTGGAATCTTCAACTGAGTCTTCATCAGAAAAATCTTTAGGAATCGATTTAACTGGACCAGAGAAGGCCTTTGACCGGATAAGAATCAGAAAAATCTTTAGGAGTCGATTTAACTGAACCAGACAAGGTCTTGGAATCTTCAACTGAGTCTTCATCAGAAAAATCTTTAGGAATCGATTTAACTGGACCAGAGAAGGCCTTTGACCGGATAAGAATCAGAAAAATCTTTAGGAGTCGATTTAACTGAACTAGACAAGGTCTCGGAATCTTCAACTGAGTCTTTATCAGAAAAATCTTTAGGAATCGATTTAACTGGACCAGAGAAGGCCTTTGACTGGATAAGAATCAGAAAAATCTTTAGGAGTCGATTTAACTGAACCAGACAAGGTCTTGGAATCTTCAACTGAGTCTTCATCAGAAAAATCTTTAGGAATCGATTTAACTGGACCAGAGAAGGCCTTTGACCGGATAAGAATCAGAAAAATCTTTAGGAGTCGATTTAACTGAACTAGACAAGGCCTTGGAATCTTCAACTGAGTCTTCATCAGAAAAATCTTTAGGAATCGATTTAACTGGACCAGAGAAGGCCTTTGACCGGATAAGAATCAGAAAAATCTTTAGGAGTCGATTTAACTGAACCAGACAAGGTCTTGGAATCTTCAACTGAGTCTTCATCAGAAAAATCTTTAGGAATCGATTTAACTGGACCAGAGAAGGCCTTTGACCGGATAAGAATCAGAAAAATCTTTAGGAGTCGATTTAACTGAACCAGACAAGGTCTTGGAATCTTCAACTGAGTCTTCATCAGAAAAATCTTTAGGAATCGATTTAACTGGACCAGAGAAGGCCTTTGACCGGATAAGAATCAGAAAAATCTTTAGGAGTCGATTTAACTGAACCAGACAAGGTCTTGGAATCTTCAACTGAGTCTTCATCAGAAAAATCTTTAGGAATCGATTTAACTGAACCAGAGAAGGCCTTTGACCGGATAAGAATCAGAAAAATCTTTAGGAGTCGATTTAACTGAACCAGACGAAAGTCTTGGAATCTTCAACTGAGTCTTCATCAGAAAAATCTTTAGGAATCGATTTAACTGGACCAGAGAAGGCCTTTGACCGGATAAGAATCAGAAAAATCTTTAGGAGTCGATTTAACTGAACCAGACAAGGTCTTGGAATCTTCAACTGAGTCTTCATCAGAAAAATCTTTAGGAATCGATTTAACTGAACCAGACGAAAGTCTTTGACTGGATAAGAATCAGAAAAATATTTAGGAGTCGATTTAACTGAACTAGACGAAAGTCTTGGATATAGTCGAGAACTTAACGGGATCTTTCCTGAAAGGTAAAGGTCAGTCATATGCAATGCATGATATGGATCAAGCAATGATGTTCTCAACATAAAGGAGATTGTAAGATATGATGCGTTTATGCATGCTATAATGTATGGAAATGCGATGTTTACGAATGTATGCTTTCGTCTTAGGAAAATAAATCCTTGACGGGTGCCAGGAATTCATATCCTGGGCTGATGGTTGGAGAGAGTTCTTCATTTCCGCTGGGGATGAAGATTACAAGAGTGAACCGGTAGGAGAAGATGCCTCCGTTGGGAATAAACTTGACGAATGGATTACTCTGCGGGGATAAAATTATTCTAGCGATCTTGTTGGGGAAGAGTACTCTGTGGGAAGAGAGGTACTCTGTTGAGATGTTGATGGTAACTCCGCTGGGGATACCGTCGTTATGTTGGAAGTGTTAATAGACTTCGCTGGGGATAAGAAGACTTTGCCGAGGGCGATCTTTCCGTGGCTTTTGGTTGAGGATAACCCAGTTATATCCTGGTAGGGAAATAACCTTTGAATAAAACCGGGGACGCGTTCGTGCTCTGCAGGGGGAAAGCTTCCGGAATCTACTGGGGATAAGCTTCCTGCTGGGGAGATGGATTCAAACTTTCCTAGGGAAATCTTGAGCTATACTGGACTCTCTTGGGGAGTTTTGAGATGTACTGGAAATGACTCCACTGAATGCCTGATATACCGCCGGGGGAACAGTCTTAGACCAAGACTGCCGGAGATGCTTGTTAAGAATGTTCGTATATTATGCTGAGGAATGTTAAGATCCGCTGGGGATACCCAACTTCCTTAAGGCTGTTAGTATGGCTTTGCTTGGGGAGAGTGCGTTGACTTGCTGACTCACTCTCTGGGGAGTTAAGATATACTGGTTATGTTCTTCAGCTGAACTCACCTTGATACCCTGGCGGACAGAGCAATTAGATCGTTTGGATAACTCATCATTGCCCCTGTTTCTGAGGTGGGAGAGGAAGACCTGTGAGATGTTGATAGTTGTTGATGGACAAACCTTCTTCTGGTAGGCAGGTGAAAAGATGACAGGACATAGTTGTACGCTTTGATCCCTAACTTTTGCCTGGACCACCCTTTCGGGTTTTCAGCCCACCGGGATACCCATTTTTGCCCAAGCCGCCTTTTCAGGTTTTCGACTTGCCGGGTGTACAGATTTTTCGTATTCATCCCTTATTTTTGCCCGAACCCTTTTGGTTCGTCGGGAAGCCCTTATTTTTGCCTAGGTGTGTCAACCTAGCGGGTCTTTGATTTTGCGTAGTATTTTTCCGACTATGTCCACTTTCTCAGAATGTAGGGAGTTTCCCCTGTTAGAAGTGTTTTGTCATGCCCCAGAAGATGTTTCATTAGGCCAGATTCGTTGCTGGAGTGCCTCAAGTGACTCAGGCGGAGGTTTGCCCCAGGCTATTTGACCTTTGAGGGATTCTCTGAATCTTGACCTGACTGCCCCAGATAATAGACCATGATCATGTCGTGCCCCTTGATTGGAAGTGCTTTTGTTCATTAGGCATTCGTCGTGCAAATTTCTATGCTGTTCAAACAAAAAGTCATATGCGAACAAAGTTATGTTAGAAATGCCAAGCTTATGTCTGTCTTGAAGTTTTTGAAAAATGCATTTTTCAGTAAAACCAGCAAAATTTGTAAAATGTGATATCAACTCAATATTTTATAGTAAGCCTTAAGGAGTCAGGATACCTTTCGTAACAGTATGCTTTCGAACTAACCCATGCTTCATCTAGGACTTTTAAGGGTTGTAACGTGGCCTGGTTCATGGTTTAAGAAACAAAGGATAAAGGCTCAAAATTATATTTGTACCCACCCGCTCTTCGTGATGTTCTTCAAACCTAAACTCAGTTGATCGTGCGTTAGACCTTGTTCGAGTCTTTGTCCTGACGTTCCAATGATGGTTCAGATATTGATGATTTATTCTGAATTGGCAGTCATTTTTGTTTTTTTTGAGGGTTTGTATGACCTCTTTCTTTTTGATTTCGCTATCCCTAAATTTTGCCTGAACTGTTTCTTTTGTGATTATAGTCAGCGGGATGCCCCAGTCTTGTAAGTCTCCTTTATAGGTTTTGACTTATTGGGTTTTTATTTTTTGAGATATAATGACTGCCTATCCTTATGATTATTCGGAATCATCACTGTCTTCTTTTTTTGTAAGGGTCTCTTTGGTGCCATTCGTTATGCACTTGGATCATCTGAGAGACTACCCTGCCCCAGGTTATGATAAAGGGTTTTAATTTTCGAAAAGAAAAACTCCTACTTCTTTGGCTCAGAGGGGTTGACGAGGGATTATCTTCCTTATAACTCCAGTGTTTAGGGATTGAAACAATGCCTGTACCTCATCAGCGGGGTCTGTTCAAAATCATACTGTAGATTGTGGTATCGTTTTCGTCATCCTCCCTCAAGAGGCTTAGAATTTTAGATCAAGAGTTGACATCACAAAAATATGAAAACAGTTTGCATATAGTGAATACGAAATAATTACTTCAAAACAGACATGTGTAATGCATTAATGCAATAACCAAGTTTGACATGAAATAAAATGTTTGAACAATCAAAGAAAATTACAATCTGAACATTCAAATGAACAAAAGTTTCCAATCCTAGCCATGTTTGGGCAGGGGAGCAGTGGTCACATTGGGAGCCTCTGGAGAGTCGAGCTGGACTTCCTTTGCGTCAATCAGATCCTGAACCTTGTTTCTCAAAGTCCAACAATCATCTGTAGCATGCCTCGGGCTGTCAGAATGATAGGCGCAGCGAACGTTGGGGTTATACCTTGAAGGCGTCATGTTGGGATTCTTTGGAGGGTCCATGAGAGTTACCAACTTGGTTTCCAGCAACTGTGGTAATATCTGTGACAAGGTCATGCCGAGGGGAGTGAATTGCCTTTTGGGTCTCTCTTCCCTTTGTTGATTGTGACGCTGAGGAGCGCCGGCCGGTTTTGCAATAACCACCGCGTTGACGTCTTGGCGGTGTTCGGACCTATTCTGCCCTCTTGAGCCATAGACAACACTAGATTCTCTCTTGGATGGTTTCTTCTCAGTGTTCGAGGAGTCACCATTCTGTATTTTCCCCGACTTGATGCCAACTTCTATTCTTTCCCCGGTCAAGATCAGATCTGTAAACCCAGCAGCAGAATTCTTAATCAGGTGGTTGAAGAATGGACCAGACAGGGTCCCCAAGAACATGTCGACGAGCTCACGGTCAGTCAGAGGTGGTTGTACCCTTCCAACAAGGTCCCTCCATTTTTGAGCATATTCTTTGAAGCCTTCGCCTGTACCCATAGACATCCCCTGAAGCTGAGTACGCGTAGGAGCAAGGTCGGCATTGTACTGGTACTGCTTGTAGAATGCATTGGCCAAATCCTCCCAGCTGCGGATGTTAGCTCCATTCAGTTGATAGAACCAGTCGAGTTGGGTTCCAGACAGACTATCCTGAAAGAAGTGAATCCATAAATTCTTGTCAGCCGTGTAGGGCTGGATCCTCCTTGTGTAAGACCTGAGATGCAGCTTAGGACAGGATGCCCCGTCGTACTTGGCAAAGGTAGGTGCCTTGAATTTATGTGGGATCACCACCCCAGAAGACAGACCTAGATCTTCGAAGTCCAGGCCGGGCACTTTCTGTATCTCCATAGCACTTAGACGGTCTTCCAACTGTTTATACCTGTCCTCAGCTGGAGGGTATTGCTCATCATTGAACTCTGTCTCGTTGTCGGAGACCACTGGACTAGGAACCTCCCTTTCTTGGGGACTGTCTTTCCCAACAGATGGGGTAGTCTGCTCAACTTCATTTCGTGATCCATTCCCAGATTTGCGTCTAGGGTTGAACAGCACCGTCCTCTTCTTCTTCTTTTTCAAAAGCAGGGTCTTCAGATCTTGTTGCCCCTGGGCCAAACTCATGATCAACTCTTGGAACTGGGCGTTCTGAGCCTGGAGAGCCTTGATAGATTGCTTAGTAGATGATTTAGGATTCATGACGATCGGCTGAAATAAACAGCGAAGAAGGTAAGTAACCTGTAAAAGGGATACCTGTAATGCAATGACATGTATGTATGCATGCAATATTTTTAAGGATCTCGCGGGGTAAACAAGAAAATTGTTAGAGTTGGGATCTGATAGCTTGATTGAAGGAACTGCATGTTGTTGAGTGTCCTTCTTCAAGGGTCAAAGGCTCACCATATCCAGTGGGTCATAGCCCCTGACTCAAGTTATCAACCTCGGCTAGGAGAAAATAAATCCCCTTTGCCCCTTGTTAGACATGTTGGTTCATCATGACCTGCATCACAGACCCTTGAGATCCTTGGAATGGATTAGTCCTTATGAAGAATGTATGCAATGGTATGATGTTATGCTATGCATGGAGTGATGTAGGTAAACCATGTTATGAGCCCCTGTTAAGGACTGTAAACAAAACCTGCAAGAAACTCAAGTGTCAGATAACAAGCATGCAAGTAGTCAAGTTTGAAGGCACACAAGTCACACAAGACAACCCTTAGAGTTTAGGCCAGCATGAAGTTTGGGATACTACCCTCTTGAAGTTGGTGGGTTAAGACCTGTCCTATCAAAAGTAACCGGGTTCTAGAGGATCCCAATATCACTGACTACCCTCAATCGGTCATAACTCCAGCGTCGCAATCTTTTCTTGCGGCCAGAACCATCGCGAGAGTTTAGCCTCAATGGGTGTAGCATACTGCTACTGTTCTATGGCCAAGTTGGGTCAAGTTAAGGTCCTAAGGTCGGTTGGTGCTTAATGACTCCTCAGAAGACCCATATTCTCCTCGTTGCAACACAAGGGATATCGGTACAGACCAAGGTGTCACACCAACGTAGCCACTGCTTCACCCGTGTCGGTCTATGCCGGACAGGTCCCTCACAGCTTATGCTACCTAAAAGGGTATCCCCAGATCCGGGTTAGGATCTATGAAACTCCGACGCAAAGCCCACAAATATAAAGCAATCAAAGCAAAGCAATTGAAAACATAAGTATGATCTAATCCTAAGGTACACCTCACTTTTAGAATTCCCCAGCAGAGTCGCCAGTTCTGTGATCGGTGGATCTGGAACTGACTGTTTAACGCTGGTTCGCGAAATGTCGCGGAAGCAAGAGTCGCCACCGTCTTTTATTTTCTCCAACATGGAAAGGACAAAAGCACAGAAAAATTCCTTATTGAGATTAGCTCTCGGTTCGGGAGGTAGATTTATAGAAAGGGAAGGTGTTAGCACCCTTTCTATCCATGGTTATCCAAGGGCTCTTAGATACTTGCTCATTTGTGTTTTCAAAAATGTTTGTTTGCTTTTCAAGGTTAGTGGGTTTGAAAAAGTTTCGTTTAAAATTTCAGTTCGACTCTTGTGTCAGTCCTCAAGAGTGTTTGAAAAGTTGTTTTGAAAGCTTTTTGCAAAGTGTCGGTGTGAAAAGAAGTTTTTTTGATTTGTTTTGAATTAGAGCAAGTATCTACGAGTCATCTACCTACCCTAAGGAATTAGTCTGTGTAAATGTCCTTAAGGTAGTGCCATCCCACCATTGAGAGGTAGGTAGCACCACCGTCAGAGGTGTTCGGGTCAATTCGAGTTTAGGGACAGTGTGGTCACCAGAGCAATAGTAGGACACCTTAGAAGCTACCCTTATGCCATTGATCCTTTTTAATTCGAGGCAACTTTTCCGAGGCAACGTGTTTTGAGGCATATGGATCAACGGACATAAGGACTTACTAAGACGTCCTATACTCGACGACCACGTTTCGAGGGCAAGGCAACAGTGAGGCGTACCCTAAGAGTGGTGTGTGAATTTGTGTATTGTTTTCAGTTATATTTTATCTTGTACATGCATCATGGTGATCTACGCTTGTTTTTTAATTTAGGCCATACATTCTTTCATGTGATTAATAGTTTAACAAGTGCGGAATTTAAAGTACGGAAAAATAAAAGTCCTACGCTATTACAAGGCGCAGGTCTACATCGCCAAATTAACAAAACCCGATTTGAATAAATAAAAATGCGGAAAATAAATGTCCTAATTATCTATTACAAGGCCTTGGGGCAAATACATTATATCCACAAAAGAAATAAAAATAGATGCGAAAAGAAATAAAATCGAGAGTGCGAGGGCGTTGGACCCTTTAAGGAAATTAAATTGGAATTGAAAGTAATTAGTGATTAAATAAAGAAAGGAACTTGTTTTTTATGTTTTTTGGTATTTATGAAATTAAAGAGAATTAATTGGAATTAAAAGTTAAATAAAACCCTAGTTCTAAATTGTTTTTAATTATTAAAGAAAATTGTTTAAGTTTTAACCTAATTTACCCTAATTAATTAATTGCATATTTATTTACAAGATAATTAATAATTAATGATGATAAAAAAGGTTATTTATTAAGAGAAAGAATAAAAACCCTAATTTCTACATTTTTTAGTTTATTAAAGAAAAACATTAAAATTAAACCTAAAATTAAACTAATTTGGTTATTAGAATTTATTTACAAAATTAATAGAAATTAATATTAACAAAAACATATTTTTTGTTTTATGATTTTCTGATTTTTTGTATTTTTATATTATGAAAATTACTTTTATGGAATTAAATAAACAATTAACATAATTAAAATAAATAAAAGAAAAGAAAAAAAGAAAGAAAGTGCAAACAAGGGGGGTTTTCTGACCTAATTAGGAGGTATATGCAAGCAATTTGGCCAAATCAGAATGAGGCCTTTGTTGACTTTCCAATGCTTGTGCGCGTGTGGTTGACTGATGCATATGGTGATCTACAAGTTCTGACCATTGGATTGGTCTCTGAAGACATGTGGCAAGCCAAGGCGTTGGGTGCATGGTGGACCACTGAAGGGCACGCTGTGTAGGAACAGATTAGAGAAAAAATTATGAAATATGCAAGGGGACCTGGGAATCGAACCCAGGTCCCAGTACCTGTAGTACACGTCTGCTGCCAAGTGAACTAACGCATTTGTTTGTAAGGTTGGTGACACATGAATAACATAACACAAAACAAACGTTAGTGATATACAACACAAAAAACGCGCTGAAAATTTGAACGTCCCAATCATGCTATGCCACGCAAGCTTCTTCCTCGTTTGTCCTGAAAAATAAGAAACAAATAGCGGGGGTTTTAAACCCCCACTAAACAAGACCATGAAAAATAGCGATTAAGCACTGGGCAAAGATAAATTGGGCGCGAGGTGTGGGTTCAGTCCGTCTTGTTGTCACGATTCCAATGGTGCTGGTCTTGTGGTCCAATTTTTTCACAGGAAAGAAACCCCAATTTCAAACCTCTGAAACCCTAGGCAACTTCCATGGTGGATTCGTGTACAAGGCTTAAAAGTTCAATCAAAGAATGCCAACAGATTTAGAATGCTCATGTTAGTATAAATCAGTGCTTAAAACATATGGAAAAGGTATGCAAATCAAAACACGAATATGAAAATATTTGGGAACAGGGCAACGTGGTTCTACCAGTTCTGGATGTATGGAGGCTTGATTTCGATTGGAAAAGATTCCTGGTCGTCTTGGTAAGCTTGTGAAATATTTTTGGGGCCTTGAATTATGCTCTAGCTATCAAAACCGTTTCAAGTTTTTTTGAAAAAAATGCAAAGTTGTCATTTGGTTTCAGGCGCAGCTTGCTTGTTCTTTTGATTAGGGTTGTGTTTGTATATGTATGAGGAATGATTTAGGTTAACAAAACAAGTCCAAAATCCATGTTTTAATGCTTTTCAAATTTGTGATTTTCCATGATCTTTTTCAATCTTTTTTCCATCAAAACATTTCCAATCATGGGAGATTCTTGCCTTTTTGAGTATGCACGAAATATTGAGGCCTTAATGAGAGAATATGCTGCACAAAAGGATTTGGAAAATATGTTTTAGCATTTTTCTAATATTTAATTTTAATTAAATAAATTAATAGGATAATAAACTCAATTAATTATTAAAAAATAAGAAAATAACTCCCCTTTGGGTTAATGGGTCGTGCATAGATTTTGGGTGATGATTCTTGGAAGAAATTGAGGCCCATTAGCAATTTGGAGGCATTTGAAGCAAAGTTGACTTTTCAAAATTCCCAAAAATTTCCCAACGTCCACAAGGCATATCTTGCTCAATTTTTAAGCTTTGATCATGTTCTTGGACATTTTGGAAAGGTCTTGAAGTACTCTAACAAATTCCTTTGGTCCCATGTCATTTTGATTTACCAATCTCAAGTTATGGTCTTTGACTTAAAGTGCCTTTTTGTTGACTTTTGAAAATGACCTATAATGTTGAGATTGATAACTTTTTGTGAGAGCATTTCTTGGACTTGAAGTGTGAATATGAGTTGTAGGAAATGTCATTCTCTTCAAAATGAGCTTTGGATGGAATTTTTCTGATAAACCATGTGGAAGTTATGCCTTGGTTAAGTTGCAGTTGAGTTTTTCAGCTATCCAAATATAGAAACTTTTGCATCTTGAGACTTTTTGAGCCATGCCTTGAGAATCATGATCAAGAATTGATCAAATGATGTTTGTGGCTTCAAAATAAGATGTTGACCAAAAATTTTGACTTTTGACTGCCAGATGACCATTTTGCCCCTACAGTTGACTGTTGAGCAAATGGGACTTTTGACTGTGCAACTTGACCTTGTAAGCCTTGAAACTTGACATGTAGGTGCTTGACAATGTTTATGAGCATATGGGACTTGATTGAGCCCTTGAAAACCTCAACTTCTTTTCCAGAACCAAAACCCTAATTTTTGACTGTTGGGAGGCCATTGAACTGTGCAACCCTTGAGAGATTTTGAACCTGCTCTTTGCAAATCTTGAAGAATATGGGAGGGAAAATTTTGGGGTACAACAGACAGTTGCTCTTCATGCAAGCTTTCGTTCGAGCAAAGGCCTCTTGCATGTTGCTTGGAGTCACAAAGCAGTGACCTCCTGCAGGAAAGCCTTTGATTGGACAAGGGCCACCTTCACACAAAGCTTCAATTGGAGTATTGGTTCCCTTTGAAGCAACATAATTCAAATCTAACTCTGAACCCTTCGAGCAAGCTTGGTTGAAGAACATTGATCAAATATTATAGCCTTATCCTCCAAATCTAACTTGTCAGGCTATGTTGCTTCCAAATCTTTACATGATCATAGGCTTACACAAATTTGTGATACATTACACAAAGGTTCGAAGCATTATCCATTGAATCATCCCATTTTTGGATGAAATGGAAAAAAGCTACATATCCTTTTTTTCATAAAGATACTTTAATCACAAAGTTAATTTTTTGAGCTCCCAACCTGATTTATCTGAACACAAGCAGTACCAAAAGCATGAGTCCAATCTCCTGCCCCCAACAGACATCAGGCCCCTACTTGTACTTGAAACTTGGGAACAACGAAAAGGGATCAAACTTGTTTTCGTTTTCAACCAAACCATGGTTTGTTATCCTATAAACCTAGTTAATCCAACATCTCTAACATTTTCTCTATAAATAGAGAAACCATTTGCAAGCTGAAAGGGATTTTGGATAGAGGAAAAAGACCATCAAACACTCTCAAACTCTTAAAACTCTCAAACTCTCAAACACTTAACACACTCTCAAACCCAGAATCTAAAGAAACACCACACTTGTTTATTTTCCTTAGAATCCAGAAACAAATAAACACAACTATACTTTTCTTGGTTTTCAAATCCAGCCAAAGAAACACAACAATTGTTTCCCCCCCTTCAAATCTAGGAGCACCCAGGACAACAACTCAAGTCAAAAACCCACATTCCAGCTTCAAGCAAGGTAAGTCTTCCTGACCCTGACCATTTCGTTTCAAACATGTAAATAACCATTTCCTTTCGTTTCAAACATCATCATCACCCTTTGGTTTGTGCTCGTTTCCACCTTCTCTGTTTGTTTTCGTTGCTAATCTTTTGGCTTATTTTCTTTGTTTATCAAACATATTTTAAGAACTAGTCTGGCCATGAAACAATATTAGCATGGCCTCAACCCATGCTGCTATTTAAACCCAAAAAAAAAGAAAACACGAAGAAGGATGTGTGAATCGAAGCTTTAGGCTTCGTCCCATGCTACTATCTGACCTCAAACGAAAGGAAGCAGCAAGAAGGATGAATCAAAGAGTGCATGCTAACACTGACTTCCAGCCCCAATCGAAAGAAGGAAAAATGTGTGAAATCGAAAGGCACATTGTGATACGGTGGGAGAACTGACTTGAGGTTTCGCGTTTGTTTTCGCAAATGTTTCGGTTGAGCAAGAGTCGCCACCGACTTTTTATTTTATCCTAAGGAAAGGTTAAAAAGCACAGCAAAAACCTTTGAGATGTTTTCTTGGGTTCGGGGAGTAGATTATAGAAAGGGAAGGTATTAGCACCCTTTCTATCCATGGTTATCCATGGGCTCTTAGTTACTTGCTTAGATCACTTGCCTTGCATTTTCAATTGTTTGAAATGGTGCTTTGTGTGTGTGTTTGAAAATGTTTTTGAAAAGAGGCCATTTGTTGTGGCAAACTTTATAATGATCCATGTTTGAATGTATACAAAGGTGTACTTATCTTTTGACAAGTTTTCAATGTTTTTGAAAGTTATTTTGAAAATGTGTTTGTGAGGTGTGGTTTTGAAAATAGGCAAGTGTTTTTGCAAGTTTGATTCAAGTAACTAAGAGTTTGTCTACTCCTAAATTTCTCAAAGATTTATCCTATGTTTTTAACCCTTTTAACAATTTTGTTCCACCATTCTATTTGGTGGACAATCTTGTGTTAGGGTGTGAATGGGACGGGCGCGGGTCATCGTTTAGACCATGATTGCAATGGTGCCAAGTATCTTTGGGCAATTTTCCTTTAGGGATTTGATCATTTTTTAGGCAACTTTCGAAAGCGTCATCGAGGGACTATGATCATTTGATTGTTTTGTTTTTGCCAAAGATACCTAACATGCAATATGGCCCTTTTTTGAAGGCAACAAGTGGAGTACCCTAGGGGTGCAAGTGTGATTAGTGTTGTCCATTTTCATGCTTGTTTATCTTGAAATTAGGTCAAACTATTTTTGGTTAATTTTGCATACAAAACCCTAATTCTAACATGGCATAATCAGAAAGCTTTTAAATGCGAAAAAAAAATAAAAGGTCCTAAGTTATTACAACATAATATATGGGATGGGGGGTACAAATGTTCAAATGGGGATATTTTAGCAAGAAATTAAACCTAAACTATTACATCCAAATTGAATTATACAAATTATTTAAAATACAACAATTAAATAAAATATAATAAATATGCAAGATGCAAAAAATGTTTTTTATATGTATGAAAAAAAAGTATTTTTTATGTGTTAAATAAACAAAAATAAAATTAATTAATTTTGGTATTTTTATGCATTTAATATATGTAATATTTATTAATTATGTACAAAAAATAAATAAAAGAAGATATATTGTAAAAAAGTATTTTTGAGGTCAAAATATTAATAAAAACAAAATATATTAATTCTTTGTATTTTCCTTAGATATATTAATAAATATACATGTATTTACATTATTTATTAAATATATATTATATGTACAAAAATAAAATGTTTAATATTAAAAAAAAAGTATATTTTATGTAAAATGTTTTCAAGAGATAATATAAAATAAAAATCAGAAATAAAACATGTTTGTATTGTTTTTTTAGTATTTTAAAATAATAGTATATTTAGGTTTATTTATATACAAAACTAAATAAAGCCAAATAAATATCAAAATAAATACAAAAAATATGAAAAAAATAATTTTAATATTTTTTATGTTTTGTCAAAAATAAATAAGTCAGAAACAAAAATCAAAAGTAAAAAATAATGAAAATAAAATGCAATGGGCCAAGGAGGTGCAAATGTGAAATAGTGGTGTGAAAAGAAAAACAAATCTCAGGCCCAGCCCAAGACTCTGTCTTCTTCAACCTTCAGCTTCTTTGAACAAAACGTGTGCCTCTGTTATCTCAAGATCCTTGGACTTTTAGCACAAACTCACAACATGAAAAATGTTAAGCATCAAGCCACGATTCCAGACATATAAAAAACTTAACCTAACTCTCAGAAATGAGAGAGAATTTCTCCATCCCTAATTCTTAACCTAAGTTTTTGTCAATGTTCAGGTTCAAAATACTCTCAACATATGCAATATAAATGGAAAGTAAAGATATGTATGGCTTCAGGGACATGAGTAGAACATTTTTCATTCACAAACTTAAAGCTAACTCTTCCTATATTGAGAGATAGAAGTTCATGAACTTACCTGTTCAGCTTGGGTCGTGTTTGACAATGGAGGCAACTTCAAGGAAAAATGAGGATTGGTACGACTTGCTTGAAGTTCAGAGATGCTATTCCAACCTTTAGTTTGCTTTGAAACCAAGTGAACCAAGCTGTAGCAATCCACCTGCAAAATAGAAAATGTGAAAATGGTGAAGTTGGTTAGAGGTGTTACAGTCTGCTTCCAAGGCTTGGGACAGTTTGTATGGATGGTAGGGAATGTGTTTGAACTGGTTTGGATGAAAATGCACGAGTGGATTGAGCTATGGGATTCAAACTACAACTTATGCCCTGTTTTTGCAGTTTTATGGTGTTTCTGTGAATGGAGAGATATGGAAGGTGATAGGCTCGTGTTTCAGCTCAGTGATGTTATTTGGAAGGTGTACAACAACTTTGCTTAAGTTTCTTCTTGCTGAAATGAGAGTTTTTTTTTGTAATAGGCAAGTTTCTTCACACTTAAGCAAGAAAGCATCAACTTGGTTTCTAGGCCAGTATAATGCCTCTATCTATGCTGCATATTTTAGTCTTGATTAGTGGGATATGCCTATGCCTTTGTGCCTCCAAGATCTGCATTGTACCTCATAGATTGCAAAGTTGACATAAAGTAACACTTTACAAAAATGGATAATATGCTTTTTCTTATTAAGGCTTAATCTTGTATGCAATGCTTAAACACATAATGTAAGGCTTGAACACAAGGGGTTTGCATTAAATTTATGAGTGTGAATGAGATAAAGGACCTGTAACCCATCTTAGAACATGCTGAGTTCAAAATGCAAGGTTATGGACATGTAAATTGGTCATGAACAAAGTGAATTTTTCCCAACTTGCCAAATTCGATTCTCCCTAACCATGAGGTTGTTTGATATGTTCCGTGACATTTTGGAAAGCTTGGAATGTGTACTACAATCCATCTTTGTAATGCAAATTGAAATTCCAAGTGGAAGCATGTGAAAAGTTGTCATGAAGTTAGGCAAAAATCCTGCCTAGAATAGGTCAAATTTTTTCTAAGTTAAGAATGTTTTGCACCCTTGTTCCAAAAATCATAACTTGAGCTACAAGCTTCTTTTGAGGAAACTTTGTGAATAAACGTTGTAGATTTTAAAATGGACTACAACTTTCATGTTTTGACTTTTGTTTGAATCCAAATGCATCTTGATGGAAAAATGGGACAAAGTTAGGAAAAAATTAGGTATTTTCATAACTTAGAAAAATTCTAAGTTATGAAAATTCTTCATTTTAAACCCTAATTTGCAATTTTTGATTTCTTGATGAACAAGTTTCATAATTTGGTATGTTTTGATGAAAAATGAATCTTGACACTTGATTTTGACCAAAAAGTCAAAGTTTGACTTTTCAGTATACAGTCAAAAATTGATCAATTGACTGGAAAATTCATCTGTCAAGCTTGTGCATTTTGGATCTTTTGAATTTGTTGAACATGTCAAGACAATTCCATGGGGTCCTTGAGTCCATACATGAGCTTGGTTTGCCATTGGCTAGGTCAAACAGTCAAAAATTGCCTTTGTGCAGTCAAAACCCTAAAAATGACCATTTTGCCCTTTTGGTGATCTGATCAAATTTCTTGTGGAATTGTGATCCAAACTTGACCAAATGGTTCAAATGAGTTCATAATGTTGGTGTGGGTCAAATTTCATGGGGTTTGGCTATTAATTGACCACAATTGACTTTTCCCCAATACAGCTGATTTCTAGGTCAACTGTCCAATTGACTGGGCAAAGTTTGGAATCAAGACCTGAAACTTGGTATGGATAAACTTGTGAGTCCAAAATGAAGCATGAAAGTCATCTTAGGCATTTTAGGTCAAAACATCTTTGTGCAAACACAAACCCTAATTTGGGTCAACAGTGCAAGGAGGAGTATTGAGCAGAGGAAACCCTAACTGGATCTTGAGCTCCAAGGGTCTTGTGGTGAGAAAATGTTGAGGAAATGGGAGGGATAATTTTGGGGTACAACAGTTGCCCCTGTTCAATCTTCTTGCACCTGAAGAGTTAGATTGGCAGGTTTGCCTTTCGCGTCTCGAAGGTAAAAGGAGATTGGACACTAGAGTGCCCTTAAATTTGCACTTATCAGAACAATGGATATGGGAATGGGCTTAGAGATGCCATTTGGAGATGGGCTTAAAGATGCCATCTGAAGAGTTATAGAATCTTGTCGGAGATGGGCTTAACGATGCCATCTGAAAGGTTTGTTGAACTGTAGTGTGACGGGTCAGAAGAATAAGGATCAAATTGGTATCCGTGTCTGGAATGTACTTGAACTGCATATAAGGACTGAGTTTGTTAGAGCAGAAGAATGGCCTCCGCGTCTGGGGCATATCTGAGCTGTAACTGTGTTTGAAGTGTAGAACGAATATCAAAATGACTGCCGTGTATGGAGTGTATCTGTATTATATCTGGGTAATATAGAAACATCTGTATGGAGCACCTGCATGCTGGGGACAAATTCTGAATGAGTGACAGAATGGCAACCATGTTTGGAGCGTATCTGGACTGTATCTGAAGTTGAAAGTTGTATGAGTAGCAGAATGACTTCCGTGTTTGAAGTGTATCTGAAACTGTAACTAGGATCTAGATAAATGATAGAATGACTTCCGTGGCGAACGCACTGGAGAGAATCAAACTGCTGTTGTAAGGGTCAGAATGGTATCCGTGTTTGGAATGCAATGAACCTTGAGGTGGATAAACGAATCTGAGTGAGAGATAGAATGGCTGCCGAGTCTGGAGCGTATCTAGTCTGTATCAGATTGCTGTAGTCCGAATGAGTAGTAGAATAACCGTCGTGTCTGAGGTGTATCCATACTGTATCTGACTTGAGATTCTGAATGAGTAATAGAATGACCGCCGTGTCTGGGGCGTATCCATACTGTATCTGAATAATTGTTAATGATAGCCTTTTAATTTTATCCTGAAAAGGGTGAAATGTTAGCTAAAACACAAAGTTATGTTGCATGATATGTATGATGCAAAATATGTTATATCAATGTTTATGATATGAATGTAAATGAATGCGTATGTAAGCCGACGAGCTGTCTTGCTGAGGATAGATGAATCCTGGAGATAAAGAATCTTGACTGCTGCCAGGGAAAGTGAATCCTTGACTGCTTGCAGGGGAAGACAAAATTTTGATTCCTGAGGATGATACATCCTTGTTGACTACTGCTGGAGAAAAAGGAGCTTGGGTTGTATACCAATCTTCTGGGGACTCTTGTCTTGAGGAGATCTTCACTGGAGAACATCTGATTATCCTAAGAGGCACTGAGGATGAGCCTTCACCCTGCTTGGGGAATACAAGATCTTCAATTGTTGAGGGATCTTAGGTCCATTGCTGGAGAAATGGCATTCCTTGGTGACTTGTGGGGATGAGACTTTCTGGGGATCTCTACTGGGGATGTTTAGAATCTGATAGACCCATGTTGGAGAGGTATGATTGAGAATTTCCAGTTTGATTGCAGATATCTCTATGGGGAGAAGCTTCACTAGCCTGGTTCAGCTGGGGATTGATGGCAGGGAATCTTAGCTCCGCTGGGGATTGGATTTTCAGATTTTTAAGGCTCCACTGGGGATTCCATAACTTGACTCTGAGGGTCATCGAGTTCTGGAAGGCCCTATGGCTGGGGAATTTAGAATTTAACTCTGCTGAGGATCCCTTCTGAAAGGGTATCAGGATATCTACTTGTACCTTCAACCTAACAGTAATCATCTTTCTTGATTCACACGGAAATGATTATGTTCAAATGCATATGCCTATTTAACAAAACATTGGACGTTTCTCAAATAAAACATAATTGCAAAAGAAAAGAGAAAAGGAAGACAGCGCGAATTTATGTACTTGGAGGAGTATTTGTATTAACTTTCTATAAGTATATTTGTACAAAGGAGACAGTTATCCTAGTAAGAGGATGTCGTTGTAAAAATTGAAAAATTTATACAAAAGAAAGATGGCTATGTGAAACAATTCCATGGGATTCCATTCTGCTATAGCCTTCAGAACTCTGAACATCTGTCCATTTAATGCTTTGTTTGCCGATGATTGGATTGATTAGAAGCTTGGAGCTGGTTGATGAAGAGATTGTCCTTAAAGTGATCCGACGAGACATAGTCATACGCTTTAATTCCCTAACTTTTGCCTGAATCGCCCTTTCGGGTTTTCGATCCACTGGGAAACCCCTTTTTGCCCAAGCCGCCCTTTCGGGTTTTCAGCTTGCCGGGTGTACAGATTTTTTTTGTTTTATCCCTAATTTTTGCCTGAATCGCCCTTTCGGGTTTTCGGTCCACCGGGATGCCCATTTTTTGCCCAATCCGCTCTTTCGGGTTTTCGACTTGTCGAGTTATTTTATGCGTATTATCTTTTGACTATGTCTGCATTCGCAGGGTGCGGCAAATCGTCTCCGTCCATGGTGGTAAGAATCATCGCACCACCAGAAAATATGCTCTTGATCACAAATGGTCCTTCGTACGTAGGAGTCCATTTGCCCCTGGGATCACTTTGTGGCAGGATAATCCGCTTGATTACGAGATCCCCGACTTGATATACTTGACGTCGGACTTTCTTGTTGAAGGCTTTGATCATCCGTTTTTGATACGTCTGACCATGGCATACAGCAGCGAGTCGCTTCTCGTCGATCAAATTGAGTTGATCAAGTCGGGTCTGAATCCAATCATCTTCACTCAAACCAGAGTCCTTCATAATCCTTAAAGAGGGAATCTGAACTTCCATGGGCAAGACAGCTTCCATGCCATATACCAAAGAAAATGGTGTTGCCCCGGTTGAAGTACGTGCCGTTGTACGGTATCCATGCAGAGCAAACGGTAACATCTCATGCCAGTCCTTGTAAGTGACTGTCATTTTCTGAATGATCTTCTTAATGTTTTTGTTCGCAGCTTCAACAACACCGTTCATCTTCGACCGATAAGGAGATGAATTGTGATGATAAATCTTGAACTGTTCGCACAATGCGGTGATCATAGTATTATTCAGATTTGTACCGTTGTCTGTGATGATCCTGTCTGGAACACCATACCGGCATATAAGGTTTTGCTTGATAAAGCGGGCAACCATATTTTTAGTGACAGAGGCGAAAGAAGCTGCTTCGACCCACTTGGTGAAGTAGTCAATGGCAACCAGGATGAAGCAATGTCCGTTAGAAGTCGTGGGCTTGATCTCTCCTATCATATCAATTCCCCACATTGCGAATGGCCAAGGAGCTGTCAGCACGTTGAGAGGAACCGGAGGAATATGAATCTTGTCAGCGTAGACTTGACATTTGTGGCAAGTACGGGAGTGCTGGTGGCAATCTGCTTCCATGGTAGACCAGTAATAGCCTGCCCTTAGGATCTTTTTAGCCATAATATGCCCGCTCAAATGGGTGCCAAATGTACCGCTGTGCATCTCTGTCATGATTAACTCTGCTTCAGCTTTGTCAACACATCAGAGTAAAACACAATCATGGTTGCGCTTATAGAGGATGCCATTGCTCAGGAAGAATTTGGCAGCAAATTTCCTTAGGAACTTCTTGTCATTTACGGAAGCTCCTTCGGGATATTCTCTAGTCTGGAGATACTTTTTGATTTCGTGAAACCTGGGTTGTTCCACTACTTCTTCAGTATTAATCTCATGGCAATGTGCAGGTTCATCCATTCGCTCGATGGTGATTTGGGGAGCCTCGTTATCCCAGTTGAGTTTAAACATAGAAGACATTGTTGCCAGAGCATCCGCTAGCTGATTCTCTTCTCGCGGGAAATGCTCGAAGGTAATTTGCTCGAAATGAGGCAACAATGCCAGGACATGTTCTTTGTATGGGATAAGATTATGATGTTTGGTATCCCACTCGCCTTTGATTTGACTGATAACCAAAGCCGAGTCCCCAAATACGATCAAAGATTTGATCCCCAAGTCTATAGCAGCCTTGAGACCGAAGATGCAAGCTTCATATTCCGCGATGTTGTTTATGCAGCTGAAACAGAGTCGAGCCATGAAAGGAGTGTGACAACCTTCCGGGGAAATGAGTACCGCACCAATGCCGTTTCCAAGTGCATTTGAAGCACCATCAAAGTACAGGGTCCATCGGGATCCCTTTTCGGGTCCGTCATACGGTCCGTTACCTTCGATGTTGTCCAAATTCATGATGTCCTCGTCTGGGAAGTCAAATCTCATGGATTGATAATCTTCGATAGCTTGATGAGCTAGATGATCAGCTAGTACACTCCCTTTTATAGCTTTTTGCGTGGTGTACTGGATGTCATACTCAGTTAGGATCATTTGCCATCTAGCTATTCTTCCAGATAGAGCGGGCTTCTCGAAGATATACTTGATAGGATCCATTTTGGAAATCAGCAAGGTGGTATGAGTCAACATATACTGCCTTAGTCGGCGAGCAACCCATACCAAAGCGCAGCAAGTTTTCTCGAGCAGTGAGTAGCGAGTCTCACAGTCGGTAAACTTTTTGCTAAGGTAATAAATAGCATGCTCTTTTCGACCAGACTCGTCATGCTGGCCCAAAACACACCCCATTGAGTTATCCAAGACGGTTAGATACATGATCAATGGTCTTCCTTCGACGGGAGGCATCAGAATAGGAGGTTCTAGCAAATACTCCTTGATCTTATCAAAAGCAGCTTGGCAATCGTCGTTCCATTCGACTACCTGATCCTTCTTTAATAATTTGAAAATTGGCTCACAGGTAGAAGTCAGATGAGAGATGAATCTAGAAATATAGTTCAAGCGCCCCAAGAACCCTCTAACCTCCTTTTCAGTACGGGGAGCAGGCATCTCTTGTATTGCTTTCACTTTTTCCGGATCGACCTCAATGCCTTTGTTGCTGACAATAAACCCTAGAAGCTTACCAGACCTAACTCCAAAAGTACACTTACTTGGATTCAGCCTGAGTTTGTACTCTTTCAACCTGGCAAACAGTTTTTCCAGGTGTTCAAGGTGTTCCTCCTCCGTTTGTGACTGAGCTATCATATCGTCTACGTAAACTTCGATCTCATGATGTATCATATCATGAAATAAAGCTACCATGGCGCGTTGATAAGTTGCCCCTGTGTTCTTCAGTCCGAACGGCATCACCTTGTAACAGAAAGTACCCCATTGTGTAACAAAGGTTGTTTTCTCCATGTCCTCGGGGGCCATTTTAATTTGATTGTAGCCCGAGAATCCATCCATGAAGGAAAACACTTTGTGCTGATCTGTGTTGTCAATCAGAATGTCAATGTGTGGTAGCGGAAAATCATCCTTGGGGCTGGCCCTGTTCAAATCCCGGTAGTCTACACACATCCTGACTTTGCCATCTTTTTTAGGAACTGGCACGATGTTAGCAACCCATTGTGGATAGGATGTAACAGCCAGAAAGCCAGCGTTGAATTGTTTCATCACTTCTGCTTTAATCTTCTCAAACATGTCGGGCCTCATTCGGCGGACTTTCTGCTTGATCGGTGGACAATCCTCTCTTGTAGGGAGACGGTGAACCACGATGTCTGTGTCTAAACCCAGCATGTCTTCATAAGACCAGGCGAAGATTTCAACGTATTCATTTAATAGTCGTATCAGACGCTCCTTGACACTTGGTTCCAGATTGGCACCCACTTGCACCTCCTTCCGGTCTTCCTCTGTTCCCAAGTTGACAGTTTCCAACAATTCTTTGTGAGGTAAGATGGCCCTTTCCTCTTGCTGTAAAAGTCTGGCTAGCTCTCCTGGTACTTCACAACCTTCGTCATTCTCATACTCAGCTTGATTGACCAAATCTTTAGAGTTATTGAAGGACATAGCAGAATAGTCACCCATAGAATCCAGAGTGGATGGGTACCTGCATTTGTGAGTGTGGGTGTGTGTAAGGGATAGCCATCCTTAAACCAAAAAATGCAAAAGGAAAGAAAATGAACATAGCAGTTTATCAATGAAAAACTTCCAATGAATCATTAAACATGGCATATGGATATGAAGATAATCAAAACCCTTACAAATGGACCTACATGCCCCGGGCAAGGCAAGAGGTGAAAAAGTAGTGTACGGATTGTTTAAGAGTAATTATTACAGACCAAAGGAAATGTTTGACAGATAATTACTGGTTAATAAAAGTAATGGGGACAAAGTCCTTTGCCTCCCAGTTGCGTAGTCCCCCTTCGATGGTTGGGTAGATCCAATCTTCAATGTTGGCATTTTCGTCTTCACTTTCCAAAGCATTAATCCCATAAGGAGAGATCTTGATGGGTGCTCTTTCAACCTTTGAACGGCGCATAGCTTTCTGCCCCGCGGCAGTGAATCCTAAACCAAACTTGTCTGTTTTATGAGGAATGTCCGACAACTGCCCCCATGTTGAGATCTTCCCTTCCTTCATTGCGGCCTTCGCGTCTTTTAGTGATGCCATCCTGGCCATCGGCTTTGGTACCTCCGCTACCACTTTTGCTACTTCCACCTCAGGAGAGACTTCCTCGAAGTGCTGGAATGGTGTCTCAATGAATTCACCTTCTACCTTTACATATCGGAAAGAGTTCAGGTGGCTGATCATATACTCCTCTTCACCGTGGACGGTTATGATCTTTCCTTTGATAGGGTACTTCAGCATTTGATGTAGGGAAGAGGTGACTGCCCCAACATTGTGTATCCATGGTCTCCCCAATAAGCAAGAGTATGACGGACGGATGTCCATCACATAGAAAGTTGAGGGGAAAACCTCTGTACCAACCTTAATAGGAATGTCTACCTCCCCATGTACCATTCTCTTTGACCCGTCAAATGCCCTTACAATGATATTACTTGGCCTTAACTCCAAGCCTTCACAGTCTAAACGGTCAAGGGCCTTCTTAGGCAACACGTTCAGAGAAGAACCAGTGTCGACTAGAACATGGGCCAGAGTAGTTCCTTGGCATTCTACTTACACATGTAACGCGTCGTTGTGTTTTCTTCCTTTTGAGGCTAGGTCAGCATCAGAGAAACCTAAACCGTTGTCTGCTGTAAGACTGGCTACACAGTTTTGGAATTGGTCGGCAGAGGTTTCCTGCGGTACATGGGCTGTCTTCAGGAATTTTATCAATGCTTTGGCGTGCGCCTCTGAACAAAGTAGCAATGCTAACATGGAGATTTTCGAGGGGGTTTGCCCCAGTTGTTCTACCACGTCATAATCACTCTTTTTAATTATCTTCAAGATCTCCTCCATCTCCTTCTTAGAGGTTTACGGGATGACCAAAGGTTAAGCCCTCGTCCTGACGAGCTCATCTTGGATCCCTTTACCCTTATCAGCAGAAGTTGGAGGGACAACAACAGGAACAGCAGCATCTTCAATCAATGGAGTTCTGGCGGAAAGTTTTACTGGTGCAGGAATATCTTTAGCGACAGATGAGGGTCCAAAGGTTGCCTTTGGAGGAGAAATCTCTGGAGAAAATATTCTCCCACTTCGGGTGATCTTGCTTGTGCCGGCAATGTTTCCAATGCTGGCATCCTCTTCATCAGAGCTTCCTTCAGTTATTTCAACTTGTTTAATACCATGGTAGTAGATTTCTCCACCGTAATTCCATGGTATTGACTTTTCAGAACTGTAGGGGACAGGCCCTGGCATAGTTATCTTCAGAGGAACAGACTTTGTAGCAGATGTAATCTTAACAGGCTTTCTGACGGCCTTGGAAAGATTGGCGTGAATGGTGATAATTGAGACATCTTCAGTAGGGGTTGGAATAGCAGAAACGTTTTCAAACAGAATTTGTTGACTGTCCATCAGGCCTTGGATGCCTTTCTTCAATAACGGACAGTCAACTGGCAGAGAGTAACAACAGTAGCAGTCTTCTTTGCATCCCGGGAAAATCCCGGCCTTTAACAGATTTACCTTGATGGTTAACAGCGGAGTTATCAGGTCATTGACATCAGAAACATACAAATCTTCCTCAATAGCATGGACATTTCGACCGTGCTTCGGCATTGGAGCATATATCACGTTTGGTTTCTCTGGAGCATCGAACTCCACTTCCTTTGCATCTATTAAGTCTTGAATTTTATTTTTCAACGCCCAACAATTATTTGTGTCATGTCCGACGCTATCAGAATGGTAGGCGCATTTGGCATTGGCATTGTAGGCTGGTGAGGTTGTATTCACATTTTTCGACGCTTCTTTGATATTTGTGAGATTCAGCTTTAACAAGTGTGGAAGAACTTGCGCGGGCGTCATATTAATGTGGGTGAACTGCCGTGGTGGCCGTTCTCCCCATTACTGTTTAGGTCTGGACGGGTTATTGCGAGGCTGATCATTTGGTGGATTTTGGATCATTACGGCCCCCACAGTCGGCCTACGCTCACTTCTTCCTGCTCCCCTTTGAGAATACACAACAGCTGTTTCTTTCTTCGCTGGAAATGATTTCTTAGCAATTGTAGATGCAGAGGCATTCTTCTGAATCTTCCCATTCTTGATACCGGCTTCTACCCGCTCGCCAGTCAAAATTAATTCAGTAAACCCCGAGGAAGAGCTACCGATCAGATGATTAAAGAATGGACCAAACAGGGTCCCAAGGAACATATCAACAAGTTCTCTATCGAAAAGAGGCGGCTGCACCCTTCCAGCCAGATCGCACCACTTCTGGGCGTATTCCTTAAATCCCTCACCTGAGGCCATTCCCATACTCTGCAGCTGAGTGCGGGTTGGTGCCAGGTCAGAGTTATACTGATATTGGCGATAAAAAGCAGCTGCCAGATCCTCCCAACTATGTATCTCCGACCTTTCCAGCTTATAAAACCAGTCTAACTGAGTGCCAGATAGGCTATCTTGAAAGAAATGTACCCAAAGGTTTCTGTCAGATGTGTGAGGTTGGATTCTTCGGACATATGACCTTAGGTGCATTTTTGGGCAAGACAGCCCGTCATATCTTGCAAAAATAGGCACTTTGAACTTCGGGGGGATCACAACTCCGGCAATTAATCCCAAATCTTCGAAATCTAAGCCTGGAACTCTCTGCAGCTCCATAGCTGCTAACCTGTCCTCCAAATTCTTGTACTTGTCATCAGCCGGTGGGTATTGTTGTTCTGAGTAGTCTTCGTCTTCTTCAGCCTCTTCTACTTCAGCTTCGGATTCGGAAGGTACCGCGGCCCCTTTTCCTTTACTGTTTTCTTCTTCAGACGCGGAAGGAAATTCAAGAACCCTTCTGGCTTCACCTTCAAACATTCTCCCCAAGGTAGCCACCTCGACTCTCTTCTTCTTCTTCTTTACTTGGTCTTTGTTCCCAAGCAGGGTCTTCAGATCCTCCTGACCTTTAGCCAAGGTCATCAGGAGTTGTTGAAACTGTGCGTTCTGAGACTCTAAGTCCTTGACCGTCTGTTCGAGATCCATCTTACTGAAATAAACAGCAGAAGGATAAGGAAACCTGGTGTGGAGACCTGCTTATGCACATGATGAATGGTATGCTTATGTATGCAATGCATTCAAGGATTTAGAAAGCTCAAAATTGTTGCAAACAAAAAGAACGCACGTCATATTAATAAGAAGAAATTTGTCAGTACATAAATGCCCCATGGGCCAAATATTACAAAACTTCTCAAGGTAAAAAGACGTTGCGCATCCTCTTCGGTGCGATGTAGGTGTTGAGGGTCTCTTCCTCATGGAGTCGGCGGGTGAGCTCTAAAACCTTCTTCTCGCTGGCGTAGAAGCTGGCTTCAAAAGTGTTCCGTTCCTCCTTGAGTTGGATCCAACTCTTCTGCATCTCCTCCCACGATGTAGGAATATCAGGATATAGGATGGTATAGGGAACCTCTCCTTCCGTAACGGGCTCTTTAATCACAGGGAGAACATGAGGATAAGGCATCATTAGAATCTGGGCCCGGGTTCGTACCCACTTGAGATAAGGCTCAAAAGGGATGGAGTTCTTATGCCCCAGTGTCTTGCTGTCAACCTTGTTAGGCATTCTCCAAGCTCTGATGAATCTTTGGCGAAGTCCTTGCGCATTGTTGTCGAAGTCAAAAGCTAGGTCAGGAATCAACATGTCATGAGGGCCATCCCTCAGTGCATATCCAAATTGTCTCAAAGCTAGACAAGGGTTGTAGGTAATGCCTCCTCTAATGCCAAGTAATGGAACATTAGGGAACTCTCCACAACGATCGACGATGATGACATTTTCTCTGGACCGAGAACACCAATGTACATCAGAGTGAGTGAGGGTCATCAATCGTTGTGACCACCTTAGGCCTTGGTCATTCTTCAAGACAGATTGTGGAAGGTGCGAAATAAACCACCTTGCAAGGAGAGGAGTACAGCACATGAGGACACCCCTCTTTCTCATTGTTCGAGTGTAAAATGAGTGAAGAATGTCCCCAAGAAATGTTGGTATTGGATTTCTGGATAAGAAGATTTTGACGGCGTTGACATCTACAAGCTGGTCAGGATTTGGGAACAAGACCAACCCATAGATAAGGAGGGCCACAATTTCTTCAAAGGCTTGTAGGTCCAATGAATTCCAACATTCTTGTGCCTTCTCAAACAAGAATTTTGCTAAGAAGCCTTTGACACCGCTTCTAGTTTCCCAATGCCCCTTGATGTCAGATGGTTGTAGATGTAGTGCTCGAGCAACATCTTCAGGCTTTGGTTCCTTTTCCGTACCGTTGAAAGGTAGTTGATTAAGGATAGGAATTCTCAGGAGTTGAGAAAATTCCTCCAAAGTGGGTACCAACTGGTAGTCGGGGAAAGTGAAACAGTGGTGAAGGGGGTCAAAGAACTAAAACAACACCTTTACCATGTCCTATTCAATGTCGGTGCTGACTAAGCTGAGCAGTCTACCATGTCTTTCACTGAAGGGAGAGCTTTCCGGAATTCTTGATGTGAGCTCCTTGAGTTGAGGAGGGATTCTCACAAGGTTGAATTGGATGGTTTTCCTGCGAGGAACTTCCATGACCTACAAAACAAGAACAAAGATGAAGATCTAAACCCTTGAAATGGTTAGTATATGCATATGATGCTTTATGATGTTTATGATGTATGCACAAACATATGTACAAGCAATTCACATCAAACCCTAGTTTCAGGCTTGCATGAGGTTTCATAGGTGAGTACCCTCTTGAGTGTAGTTGGCTTAAAAACCTGTCCTATAAATAGTAACCGGGTTCTAAGGAGCTCAATATCACGAGATTGTTTTCATTGTTCATTGTTTTGGTTTAGCCACTTAACTAGCGACCAAAATATTCCAAGAAAACAACCCTCAATGAGTGTAGTATCGAGTATCTACCAACTTCAGACTGTACCAAAGCCGGTCATCTCACTACCCCTAATGAAAGGCCAAGATGGTCAAGTAAGGTTCTAGGTCATTAGTGCTTAGTGACATCACTCAGCGGCTCTGTACTCTCCTTGATTGAACTCAAGGGTTACCGGTACTCACAAATATATCACACTAATATAGCTATTGCTTCAACCGTGTCGGTATACCCCGTACAGTTTCCATAACGTATTGCTATCTATGAATGTTTCCCCAAATTCGGGTGTAGGATTGCAAACCCAAACAAAGAGCCAAGATGTAAAGCAATCAAAACAAACAATTAGTCATGCAAGAGGGTGATCTAAGCCCTAAGGTTACTCCACTTCAGATCTTTTCCCCAACAGAGTCGCCAGTTCTGTGATACGGTGGGAGAACTGACTTAAGGTTTCGCGTTTGTTTTCGCAAATGTTTCGGTTAAGCAAGAGTCGCCACCGACTTTTTATTTTATCCTAAGGAAAGGTTAAAAAGCACAGCAAAAACCTTTGAGATGTTTTCTTGGGTTCGGAGAGTAGATTATAGAAAGGGAAGGTATTAGCACCCTTTCTATCCATGGTTATCCATGGGCTCTTAGTTAATTGCTTAGATCACTTGCCTTGCATTTTCAATTGTTTGAAATGGTGCTTTGTGTGTGTGTTTGAAAATGTTTTTGAAAAGAGGCCATTTGTTGTGGCAAACTTTGTAATGATCCATGTTTGAATGTATACAAAGGTGTACTTATCTTTTGACAAGTTTTCAATGTTTTTGAAAGTTATTTTGAAAATGTGTTTGTGAGGTGTGGTTTTCAAAATAGGCAAGTGTTTTTGCAAGTTTGATTCAAGTAACTAAGAGTTTGTCTACTCCTAAATTTCTCAAAGATTTCTCCTATGTTTTTAACCCTTTTAACAATTTTGTTCCACCATTGTATTTGGTGGACAATCTTGTGTTAGGATGTGAACGGGACGGGCGCGGGTCATTGTTTAGACCATGATTGCAATGGTGCCAAGTATCTTTGGGCAATTTTCCTTTAGGGATTTGATCATTTTTTAGGCAACTTTCGAAAGCGTCATCGAGGGACTATGATCATTTGATTGTTTTATTTTTGCCAAAGATACCTAACATGCAATATGGCCCTTTTTTGAAGGCAACAAGTGGAGTACCCTATGGGTGCAAGTGTGATTAGTGTTGTCCATTTTCATGCTTGTTTATCTTGAAATTAGGTCAAACTATTTTTGGTTAATTTTGCATACAAAACCCTAATTCTAACATGGCATAATTAGAAAGCTTTTAAATGCGAAAAAAAAATAAAAGGTCCTAAGTTATTACAACATAATATATGGGATGGGGGGTACAAATATTCAAATGGGGATATTTTAGCAAGAAATTAAACCTAAACTATTACATCCAAATTGAATTATACAAATTATTTAAAATACAACAATTAAATAAAATATAATAAATATGTAAGATGCAAAAAATGTTTTTTATATGTATGAAAAAAAAGTATTTTTTATGTGTTAAATAAACAAAAATAAAATTAATTAATTTTGTTATTTTTATGCATTTAGGGTAAAACCCTAATTTTATCAATAAAAGGTATTAATTATTTAATATATGTAATATTTATTAATTATGTACAAAAAATAAATAAAAGAAGATATATTGTAAAAAAGTATTTTTGAGGTCAAAATATTAATAAAAACAAAATATATTAATTCTTTGTATTTTCCTTAGATATATTAATAAATATACATGTATTTACATTATTTATTAAATATATATTATATGTACAAAAATAAAATGTTTAATATTAAAAAAAAGAGTATATTTTATGTAAAATGTTTTCAAGAGATAATATAAAATAAAAATCAGAAATAAAACATGTTTGTATTGTTTTTTTAGTATTTTAAAATAATAGTATATTTAGGTTTATTTATATACAAAGCTAAATAAAGCCAAATAAATATCAAAATAAATACAAAAAATATGAAAAAAATAATTTTAATATTTTTTATGTTTTGTCAAAAATAAATAAGTCAGAAACAAAAATCAAAAGTCAAAAATAATGAAAATAAAATGCAATGGGCCAAGGTGGTGCAAATGTGAAATAGTGGTGTGAAAAGAAAAACAAATCTCAGGCCCAGCCCAAGACTCTGTCTTCTTCAACCTTCAGCTTCTTTGAACAAAACGCGTGCCTCTGTTATCTCAAGATCCTTGGACTTTTAGCACAAACTCACAACATGAAAAATGTTAAGCATCAAGCCACGATTCCAGACATATAAAAAACTTAACCTAACTCTCAGAAATGAGAGAGAATTTCTCCATCCCTAATTCTTAACCTAAGTTTTTGTCAATGTTCAGGTTCAAAATACTCTCAACATATGCAATATAAATGGAAAGTAAAGATATATATGGCTTCAGGGACATGAGTAGAACATTTTTCATTCACAAACTTAGAGCTAACTCTTCCTATATTGAGAGATAGAAGTTCATGAACTTACCTGTTCAGCTTGGGTCGTGTCTGACAATGGAGGCAACTTCAAGGCAAATTGAGGATTGGTACAACTTGCTTGAAGTTCAGAGATGCTATTCCAACCTTTAGTTTGCTTTGAAACCAAGTGAACCAAGCTATAGCAATCCACCTGCAAAACAGAAAATGTGAAAATGGTGAAGTTGGTTAGAGGTGTTACAGTCTGCTTCCAAGGCTTGGGACAATTTGTATGGATGGTAGGGAATGTGTTTGAACTGGTTTGGATGAAAATGCACGAGTGGATTGAGCTATGGGATTCAAACTGCAGCTTATGCCCTGTTTTTGCAGTTTTATGGTGTTTCTGTGAATGGATAGATATGGAAGGTGATAGGCTCGTGTTTCAGCTCAGTGATGTTATTTGGAAGGTGTACAACAACTTTGCTTAAGCTTCTTCTTGCTGAAATGAGAGTTTTTTTGTAATAGGCAAGTTTCTTCACACTTAAGCAAGAAAGCATCAACTTGGTTTCTAGGCCAGTACAATGCCTCTATCTATGCTGCACATTTTAGTATTGATTAGTGGGATATGCCTATGCCTTTGTGCCTCAAAGATCTGCATTGTACCTCATAGATTGCAAAGTTGACATAAAGTAACACTTTACAAAAATGGATAATATGCTTTTTCTTATTAAGGCTTAATCTTGTATGCAATGCTTAAACACATAATGTAAGGCTTGAACACAAGGGGTCTGCATTAAATTTATGAGTGTGAATGAGATAAAGGACCTGTAACCCATCTTAGAACATGCTGAGTTCAAAATGCAAGGTTATGGACATGTAAATTGGTCATGAACAAAGTGAATTTTTCCCAACTTGCCAAATTCGATTCTCCCTAACCATGAGGTTGTTTGATGAGTTCTTGGACATTTTGGAAAGCTTGGAATGTGTATTATAATCCATATTTGTAATGCAAATTGAAATTCCAAGTGGAAGCATGTGAAAAGTTGTCATGAAGTTAGGCAAAAATCCTTCCTAGAATAGGTCAAAATTTTTCTAAGTTAAGAATGTTTTGCACCCTTGTTCCAAAAATCATAACTTGAGCTACAAGCTTCTTTTGAGGAAACTTTGTGAATCAAAGTTGTAGATTTTGCAATGGACTACAACTTTCATGTTTTGACTTTTGTTTGAATCCAAATGCATCTTGATGGAAAAATGGGACAAAGTTAGGAAAAAATTAGGGATTTTCATAACTTAGAAAAATTCTAAGTTATGAAAATTCTTCATTTTAAACCCTAATTTGCAATTTTTGATTTCTTGATGAACAAGTTTCATAATTTGGTACGTTTTGATGAAAAATGAATCTTGACACTTGATTTTGACCAAAAAGTCAAAGTTTGACTTTTCAGTATACAATCAAAAATTGATCAATTGACTGGAAAATTCATCTGTCAAGCTTGTGCATTTGGGATCTTTTGAATTTGTTGAACATGTCAAGACAATTCCATGGGGTCCTTGAGTCTATACATGAGCTTGGTTTGCCATTGGCTAGGTCAAACAGTCAAAAATTGCCTTTGTGCAATCAAAACCCTAAAAATGACCATTTTGCCCTTTTGGTGATCTGATCAAATTTCTTGTGGAATTATGATCCAAACTTGACCAAATGGTTCAAATGAGTTCATAATGTTGGTGTGGGTCAAATTTCATGGGGTTTGGCTGTTAATTGACCACAGTTGACTTTTCCCCAATACAACTGATTTCTAGGTCAACTGTCCAATTGACTGGGCAAAGTTTGGAATCAAGACCTGAAACTTGGTATGGATAAACTTGTGAGTCCAAAATGAAGCATGAAAGTCATCTTAGGCATTTTAGGTCAAAACATCTTTGTGCAAACACAAACCCTAATTTGGGTCAACAGTGCAAGGAGGAGTCTTGAGCAGAGGAAACCCTAACTGGATCTTGAGCTCCAAGGGTCTTGTGGTGAGAAAATGTTGAGGAAATGGGAGGAAAAATTTTGGGGTACAACACACATCCTTCCATCCAAGATTCCTTTTCTTTCTCTCTTTTTACACTATTTTTTGTCTTTATATTTTCTATATATTTACATTCAATATGGTTGTAATAATTAGGACATTTATTTACCGCATTTTTATTATTTCATAAATGCTAGTAATTAGGTTGTGTATGGCAAGATAAAACCAACAAGTAGACAACCCAAAATTCAAAGACAAAATGCATGAAATCAAACACACTATTCACACACATGCACCTCTAGGATAATCTCAATTGTTGCCTCGGAAAATAGTCATGTCCCTCGAATATGGGTGTTTTAGCAAAGAACCTCGATAAAAGATCGTATTCCCTTGATGTTTCCTTCGGTAAATGATCTAGTCCCTAACAAAAATTGCTAAAACGTCCCATAGGTTGCCTTCTATGACTATACAAATGACCCATGCCTGTCCCTTCACATCCAACGATGGGGCTTCTAATCAATCAATGGTAAGATAGCAACATCTAAAGGAGGAGGAAAAGAACATAAACCTTTTGAGTGGGTAGGATGCTCATAGTTGCTTGCTGGCTCATAAAAAAAGCATTTTCACACCAACACTTTCAATTGAAACATTTCAAAAGTCAAAACACTTTGTACGCATTCTTATAGAGACGAGAATCATTACAAAGGAACTTTTCAAAATCCCTTTTGAAAACATATTCCACAACAAACATCTCTTTGAACTATTTTAAAAACCAACACTTTGTACGCATTCTTATAGAGACGAGAATCATTACAAATACATTTTTCAAAATATTTTCAAACTCACACCACAAAGCACATTTTCAAACAAAGCAAGTGATCTAGCATGCAACTAAGATCCTGTAGAAAACTACAGATGAAAAGGGTGAAGGGGTGAAAAACACAAGAAGGGGGGGTTGAATTGTAAAACTGGAATCTTAAAGCAAATGACAAGATATTTTTATCCTGGTTCGTTTGATCTCAAACTACTCCAGTCCACCCGTCAAGGTGATTTCGCCTCTCTCCAACGAGGTCTTAATTCACTATATTCAACTGAATACAAATCTGCTTTAACAACTGCTAAAGCCTTCTTGATTCAAACCACAATCCGGTTTGTCAAGGCAACACTTTCTTACAAAGGTATAAAACAAATGTGTGTGAATGTTTTCTACAAAACTTTATCACAACTGTGATGTATACACAAATTAAGCTTAGAAACTTAGAATGCTAAACACTAATGGAGTATCAGAGTTTGTTGGTTTAGCAAAACTGGTAGATGAAGATTATTGTTCAGCTTTGTGCGTGTAGAGAGTTTGGAAGCATTAGCCATTATAATCTTCGAAGCCTTGTTTATATAGCACTTGAGAAGATGAACGTTGAATGCAATATTCTTGATTCAATGCTAATAACAAGCTTTCCTTTTTGAGCAGATCTTGTCTAGAATGATGCCGTTGGAATTAATTGGCGTTCAATGCACAGTACCGTTGCTTCTTCAATGCACGTTCTGGCTTGGCTCATTCTGATTCTGCTTCGCTGCTGATGAACTATTTGATTCTGTATCAGAGTGTTTACGCGCAGTTCTGTTCATCAAGCTTCAGCATGTACGTGAGTTGATCATCTGATCTTGACGTTCTGATTCAGCAACTTCTGATGCTGGTGTATCAAATCAAATTCTGATGCTGAAGAAGTGATCTTGCTTATTTTAATCAGCATATCTGCAAGTCAGAGCATAGTAATTTTAGGCAGCATATAATTCAAACATGAAACATATAAATACTATATCTTTTCACTTTGTTATCATCAAAACTTAAATATAGGGTACTAGATTCAAACATTGTTCTAACAATCTCCCCCTTTTTGATGATGACAAAAACTAGATATTTTAAATAAAAAATAACGTGAAAAGGTATCTAGGAAATGTTTCAGAGTTAAGAAGTAAAGAGAAATCAGAGTTTAAGAGATGCTCCCCCTGAGTTTGTTACTTCCCTTTGATATGCGTGTTCTTCAGGATCAGATCTTTTTCTATCTTTGAGCATCAGATTATAGGTCTTTGACATATCAGAGAGCAGAGCTTCAGAGCTTTTCCTGTCAGAGTTTTGCTTCGGATCAGAGTGTTAGGTCGATCAGAACTTCATATTTGATCAGAGCAACATGAGCTTCTACATTTTGATCAGAGCTTCTAGCTTCTAGTCTTCATAGTGTTCAGGAGCTTCCTTGTGCCTGTAGACTTAAAAACAAAACAGAAAAACATTTCAAGTAATAGAGTTAGAATGTTTGAGAATTTCTGTCTAGTTAGCCGTTATTGATTTTAAATATCATTCTTGTTCTCCCCCTTTTTGTCAGCAATCAAAAAGTGCTGGTGATGTGCTAAAACAATATAGATCAGAAAAAAACAAATTATATTAAAATAGTTCAGAGCAAAGGAACATTACAAAACATAGTCAAAACAGCACATCAGAAAATGAAGAAAACATAGAGAATGTCATGCATGAAAAAAGATTTAAGGTTGTGGGGGCATGCGTGAGAACAGGCTTTCCAGCATTGCTTGAATCTTTTCAGAAGTTTCATTCTGCTTCTGAACCATGGTGACAACAGTGTCAATTTTGCTGTCCTGTACATTCATTCTTGCTTCCATCTTCTGATCATTCTCTTCCATCCGCTGCTGGAGACGCAAGTCATTCAGCCTTAGTTCTTCCAGAGCCTGCCTGTCCAAGGCAGCTTGAGAACTTTCAGAAGGAGGAAGCTTCTCAGAACTTTCAGCTACATCTTCTGCTGGATTTTCTTCCTGAAGGATCTTGTCCTCTGATGGTTGCACCTGTGCAGCTTGCTCTTTCTCAGACCAAGATTCACTGTCCAGAGGGAGCACAACTTCTTGAGGCAGCTGACTCTCAACTTCCTTCAGCAGCTTGCTAAAGTTCTGTTGAGCCTGCTCATAGTTGACATCCTGCAGCTTGAGTGCTTCAGCACGTACCCATACTCTGAACTGTGACCAGAGCTGATCAGAAGCAGCTGGGTCGATCATCCCCGGACAGACTTGCTTCAAAGAAGCAATCCATTGCAGCATACCTGTTTCAAAATTCAAGATACCAGAGCCAACATCTGGTTGCTTTGGTTTGGGTATGGCAATTTTGTGTCTTAGATCAGCAAGACGTTCAAGACTTGTTAAGTCAATGAAAGTTCTGCTGAGGTTTTCAGCGGATTGGTTTTCAGAGGTTGTTTGTTTTGGAGGAGGGTTATCAGAGTCAGAGGAAGATATTTCTATTGGAGTGGTTGGAGTTTTTGGAGGTGTTGATTCCTCTGAAGATGGCAACTGGGGCCTGACAATGGTGGTTCCACATGGCAACTGGATTGCCAGCGGTGAAGGTTGAGGTGAGTGGGGATCAGAATGATGTGGAGAAGGGGTTTCATAGCGGTGAAACTCTGTTTGTGGTGAAGGTGGATTATTTTCTGGTTGAGGAGGTGGAATCTCTGATTGCTCAGGGATCAGAGGTTCTTCTGTGAGTGGTTGTTGTGATTCTGGTTCTGGTTCTGGTTATTGTTGTATTTCTGGTTCAGGTTGTGGTTCTGGTTGTATTTCTGGTTGTGGAGGAGGAATATTTGGTGGTTCAGAATTTGGTTGAGCAGAAGCATGTTCACGCTCAATATCAGCTAGCACTCTATCAAGTGCTGGTGTTGTTGAAACAGTTGGTTGTTTGGGAATTTTGATTCTGGTTCTTCTGAGTAGTAAGGCTTCAGAAGGGTCTTCTGGTATGGTTTCATCAATGGTAGGGATTGGGATGGATATTCTGTGAGAGGTTTTAGGAGGAGCAGCAGATGTTGGAATAGTAGATGAAATTGAAATAGGGGCAGCAGATGAATTACCTCTTTTCTTTGGAGTCTGATGAGATGATCCTTCTGCTTTCCTCTTCTTTGTCTTCTTCTGAGTCACTTCAGGTTGGACTTGACTCAGATCTTTGATCTTCAGCTTTGAACCTGCATCTTCTTCCTTGTATGAATCTGGATACTTGAGAAACATATCAGGTTGGGATTCCATTTCAGAAAATCTTGGGAAATTACTCAGAGGCACTCTTCTGCTGGAGATGTCAGCAGTTGAAGTAGCTCTGGGTTCCTTCCTAATATTTTCTATCAGCTTCATCTTTTTCAGGTTCTTAGCGTTCAGCGGTTTTCCAACAGTTGGTTCAAGAGTGCTCAGCACTTGAGCTTCGCTCAGATAATCTATCAGCTTATTCTCTGTCAGAATATCTGATATGAGCCTTCCAAACGGTATCCAGTCCTTTTTGGTCCTTTCTTCTTCTCTTGTCTCTTTCACACTAGTCTTGAGATGGTTGAACAGGAAGTGTGCCAGATTGATCTTCACCCTCTGATCAATAAAGTAGATCAGAAATTGCTGATCCACGTTTATATAATCAGGAGAACTTGTTGGCTTCCTGTGATTGAAACAGCCCAGAACAATCTTGGCCCATACTCTGCAGTGATCCTTCAGATCCTTAATTTTGCTGCTGGGAAAACCAAGAGTGAAAATGCAGTTGGCTACCACACCTATATCAGGGCATCTGTCAGCCATGTCCACACAACGGACTCCACCACCACTTTGACCAATTAACCTAGCAATGAGGTCTTCAGAAATTACTATCTTCTTTCCCATGACAGAAGAGATGACTAGATGTTTATAAATCTTGGCGTGAATCCAAAATTCCTTGACAAGCTCTGGGAAAGTTGGTCCAACCAACCTATCGAAATACCTCTCCCACTTTTGAGCCCTAATTTCCTCAGTTAGGTCAAATCCATTATCCTTCAAACTTTCGAAGTCGACGATTAACTCAGAGAGAACCTCAAGATTCTTTACTGGTGTGAGAAGAGTTCTGGTAGGCACTTGATATTGCTCAGAAGTTTCTTTCTTCTGAATCCCTGCAGAAATGCTGGAGGATGCCATTGTTCTCACTAAAAAAGCTTGAGAATGATTTGAGAGAAAAAGGTTTGAAGGAGATAAACTCAGAATTATGCAGAAAAAGTTTCAGAGATTATGAGAAAGCGTAAAGAGTAAGAATGAAGAATAATGTGCTTAAATAAAGTTTTCAAAAATTATTTTGAAAAATTAAACGTTTTTAAGAGAGAGAAAAAAATAATGATTGCCATTAACAGGCGTGATTACTTTGCATTAAATGCTTGCTGATTTTGGGGGATTTGAGAAAGATACTTAAAAACAGTTACCAGACATGTGTCTCAATGCACCCAATCAGCGCTTTCCTTTCTCAGAAGCGTGCACGCGTTCTGCTTCAGGGATTTGCTGATGATTGGATGACACTTGTTTGATGTAGTGATCAGCACGTCTGTCTTTGAGATTAGACTCTCAGATCTTTAGACTTGCATCTGATACAATCTGCATGTTCTATCTTTCTGAAAGAAGATTGATCAGAAGTTCACAGTAATATAATTACATTCGGAAAGTAAATACATGGAATTAAAACATTTTCATTCTGGGCATACTTTCATGCTGAGATGTTTCAGAATGAAATTGAACCTATCTTCTGAAAGGGGTTTAGTAAAGATATCAGCCCATTGATGGTCTGTATCTATAAATTTCAAGTTTAAAATACCCTTCTGAATATAGTCCCTAATGAAATGATGTTTTATTTCTATATGCTTAGCTCTAGAATGTAAAATAGGATTCTTACTTAAGCAAATAGCAGAAGTATTATCACAAAGAATAGGAATGTTACTCTCAAAAATCTGGAAGTCTTCAAGCTGACTTTTCATCCAGAGCATTTGTGTGCTACATCCAGCTGCTGCTATGTACTCAGCTTCTGCTGTTGACAGAGCAATTGTTGATTGCCTTTTGCTGGACCACGAGATCAGATTTTCTCCCAGAAACTGGCAGCTTCCAGAAGTACTTTTACGTTCCACTCTGTCTCCAGCAAAATCAGCATCACAGTAGCCTACTAAGCTGTAATCACTAGATTTTCTATAAAACAAACCCAGATTAGTAGTACCTTTCAGATACTTGAAAATTCGCTTAACAGCTGTTAAGTGAGATTCTCTAGGATCTGATTGGAATCTAGCACAAATACATACGCTGAATAAAATATCAGGTCTTGAAGCTGTCAGATAAAGGAGAGAACCAATCATACCTCTGTAGACTTTCTGTTCTACGCTTTTGCTTACCTCTTCTCTTTCCAGAATGCACGTGGGATGCATTGGAATCTTTGATGGCTTACATTCTGAGAGGTCAAATTTCTTCAGAAGATCTCTGATGTATTTGCTCTGATGAATGTAAGTTCCCTCTGGAGTTTGATTGATCTGAATTCCTAGAAAGAATTTCAGTTCCCCCATGAGGCTCATCTCAAATTCTGCCTGCATACACTTAGCAAATTTTCTTCCAAGAGAAGGGTTAGTAGAACCAAAAATAATATCATCAACATAAATTTGACAGACTAAAATGTCACTCTTAACTGTTTTACAGAATAGAGTAGTGTCCACTTTCCCTCTGGTGAATTCATTTTCAAGCAGAAAGTTACTTAGCCTTTCATACCAAGCTCTAGGAGCTTGTTTCAGACCATACAGTGACTTTTTCAGTTTGAAAACATGTTCTGGATGTTTTGTATTTTCAAAACCTGGGGGTTGGTGAACATAAACTTCTTCTTCTATATAACCATTTAAGAATGCACTTTTGACATCCATCTGATACAGAGTGATGCCTCTATTAACAGCAAATGAAATTAAAAGTCTGATAGATTCTAACCTGGCGACTGGGGCAAAGGTTTCTGTATAGTCTATCCCCTCTTGCTGACTATAACCTTGTGCAACCAGTCGTGCCTTGTTTCTGACGACTTCACCTTGTTCATTGAGCTTGTTTCTGAACACCCATCTTGTTCCAATGACGTTGAATCCTTTTGGTCTGGGAACGAGATCCCATACGTCGTTTCTGGTGAATTGATTCAGCTCTTCTTGCATTGCCAGAATCCAGTCGTTGTCCAGAAGTGCTTCATCAATAGAAGAAGGTTCAATCAGAGACACGAGTCCCATAAGAGTTTCTTCAGAGTTTCTGAAGCTTGCTCTTGTTCTGATTGGATCTTCCTTTCTTCCTAGGATAGTTTCTTCTGGGTGATCCAAACTGCTTCTGGGTAATCTCTTCTGAGGTTGATCAGCAGCAGTTGTAGGATTTCTAGCATTGCTTCTTTCAGACGTTGAAGGGATGTCTGTGTTGAGAGCTTCTGATGACTTGTCTTCAGAACCTGCAAATTCAATTTCTATACCTGCAAGATTTTCATTCTGCTTTGACTTTTCAGAGTCAAGCTTGTCATCAAAACGAACACTGATTGATTCTTCCACAATCTGTGTTTCTGTATTGTATACTCTGTACCCTCTTGAGCGTTCAGAGTATCCTAACATAATACACTTCTGTGCCTTAGAATCAAACTTGTTCAAATAATTCTTAGTATTCAATATAAAGCACGTACATCCAAATGGATGAAAGTACGAAATGTTGGGCTTTCTGTTCTTCCACAATTCATATGGAGTCTTTTCCAGAATAGGTCTTATTGAGATTCTATTCTGAATGTAGCACGCTGTGTTTATTGCCTCTGCCCAGAAAGTCTTAGCAACGTTTGTCTCATTGATCATGGTTCTGGCCATTTCTTGCAATGTTCTGTTCTTTCGTTCTACAACTCCATTTTGTTGGGGAGTTCTAGGACAAGAGAAATCATGCAGAATGCCTTTGTCATTAAAGAATGACTCAAAATCTTTATTTTCAAATTCTCCACCATGATCACTTCTGACTTTAACGATTCTAAGATCTTTTTCATTCTGAACTTGGTTACAGAAGGTAACAAACACAGAGTGTGACTCGTCCTTGTGTCTTAAGAACTTTACCCATGTCCATCTGCTATAGTCATCTACGATTACTAACCCATACTTCTTGCCACTGACTGAAGCAGTTTTAACTGGTCCAAATAAGTCAATGTGCAGAAGTTCTAATGGCTTAGAGGTAGAAACAACATTTTTGGATTTAAAAGAAGGTTTTGCAAATTTGCCTTTCTGACATGCTTCACACAGAGCATCTGAATTGAACTTCAAATTTGGAAGTCCTCTGACCAGATTGAGTTTGTTAATCTGAGATATTCTTCTCATACTAACATGCCCCAATCTTCTGTGCCAGATCCACTGCTCGTTGTTAACAGACAGAAGACATTTTACGTTCTGACTCTTTAGTTCAGAAAGTTTGATTTTGTAAATGTTGTTTTTCCTCTTTCCATTAAACAGGATAGTCCCATCTTTCTGACTAACAGCTTTACATGATTTTTGATTAAAGATTATATCATAACCGTTATCACTTAATTGACTTATGGATAACAGGTTATGCATCAATCCATCAACTAGCAGAACATTATTAATAGAGGGAAGATTTCCGTTACCTACAGTTCCAGAGCCAATTATCTTTCCCCTCTGATTGCCTCCAAAGCCAACGTGGCCTCCAGGCTTAAGTTCCAGGCTTTGGAACATATGCCTTCTTCCCGTCATGTGTCGTGAGCAGCCAGAGTCCAGGTACCATGACTGGTGTTTCTGACTTGCTGCTAAAGATATCTGCAACATGTATTATTTTATCCTTAGGTACCCAGATCTTCTTGGGTCCTGATTTGTTAGTTTTACCAAAACTCTGGTTGAATTTTGGTTTCACAGAGTGCTTACTGCTAGTATATTTTATGTCATGTGTGTGACCATACACAAAGTGTGAATTTAAAGGAGTGTGTTTAATGGTTAAATCCATGACATTCTTAGGTGTAGGAACCTTACCTAGGTATCCTATTCCTTTCCTGCCGTTTTTGCTAACTCCATAGATCATTGAAGCCATTCTGCTTCTATCTATGCTTTTAGCAAGGAACTTCTGGAAACTATGATCATACTCCTTGATGATCTCATCAGCGTTGCTGGGAGTTTCAGAAATTGGTTCCTTCTGAGATTTTTGTAAAGAGTTTTCTAATTTTAAAATTTTATCTCTCAGCTCAGAGTTTTCCAATTTGAGACTCTCAGACTTATTAGAGTCAGATTCAAGAGTCCTTTTCAGGTCTCTGAATTTAGCTCTAATCTGCTGATAGCGTTCCAGAATTTCATTGAGGCTTTCAGCAAGTTCAGCCTTTGTAAAATTAACAGCGAAGTTAGGGAATACCTCTTCTGTGTCTGATTCTGAGTCTGATTCAGAAGCTTCACTGTCATCTGGAATGTTAGCCATGAGCGCTATGTTTGCCCTTTCATCATCTGATTCTGAGTCAGCTTCAGACGAGTCAGAGTCATCCCATGTGGCCATGAGACTTTTCTTCTTCTCTCTTCCAAACTTCTTTTTGGGCTTTTCCCTCTGAAGCTTTGGGCAGTCACTCTTGTAGTGTCCTTGCTCATTGCACTCGTAGCAGATGATGTCTTTTGTATTTGGCTTCTTGCTACCGGAGGAGCCTTCAGATCTTCTGTATCCAGAGGAAGAATCTGTCCTTCTGTATCTAGAAGAAGACTTGTTCTGATCAGATCTTCTGGGATTCCTGAACTTCCTTTGTCTTTGCTTCCACAGTTGATTTACTCTTCTGGAGAGAAGGGAAAGTTCGTCTTCTTCTGATGAGGATCCATCAGATGTTTCTTCAACTGCCTGCAAAACTTTAGATTCAGATTTTCTGTTAGATTTTAAAGCTAAAGGCTTACCTTGCTTCTGAGGCTCATCAGCTTCTAGCTTTATCTCATGACTTCTGAGGGAGCTTATAAGTTCCTCCAGAGTGATTTTGTTGAGATCCTTCGCTAGCTTCAGAGCAGTAACCATAGGCCTCCACTGCTTGGGTAAACTTCTGATTATCTTCTTGACATGGTCAGCAGTAGAGTATCCTTTGTCCAGAACTTTGAGACCAACTACCAGAATCTGGAATCTAGAGAACATAGTTTCAATGGATTCAGATTCTTCCATTTTAAACGCCTCATACTTCTGAATGAGCGCCAGAGCTTTTGTTTCTTTGACTTGAACGTTGCCCTCATGCGTCATTCTGAGAGAATCAAAGATGTTCTTAGCTGTGTCTCTGTTGGAGATCTTTTCATACTCAGTATAGGAGATGGCACTGAGGAGGATGGTTCTGGCCTTATGGTGATTCTTGAAATCACGCTTTTGTTGATCAGTCATTGATTTTCTTTCAATCTTCTGACCAGTTGCATTCACAGGGTGCGTGTATCCATCTGTCACCGTATCCCACAGATCAGCATCATGTGCTAGAAAGAAGCTTTCAATTCTGTCTTTCCAGTAATCAAAGTTTTCTCCATCAAAGACTGGAGGTTTGCCGCTGAATCTGTCTCTATCCTCATTGTTGTCATTGCTGAAATGAGAGTTGTTTCCTGCCATTGTGTTTTTCTGACGCTGGATCTTGTACTGACACGGTTAGGTGTTTTAGCTCAGAACCAGGAGCTCTGATGCCAATTGAAGGGGTGAAAAACACAAGAAGGGGGGGTTGAATTGTAAAACTGGAATCTTAAAGCAAATGACAAGATATTTTTATCCTGGTTCGTTTGATCTCAAACTACTCCAGTCCACCCGTCAAGGTGATTTCGCCTCTCTCCAACGAGGTCTTAATTCACTATATTCAACTGAATACAAATCTGCTTTAACAACTGCTAAAGCCTTCTTGATTCAAACCACAATCCGGTTTGTCAAGGCAACACTTTCTTACAAAGGTATAAAACAAATGTGTGTGAATGTTTTCTACAAAACTTTATCACAACTGTGATGTATACACAAATTAAGCTTAGAAACTTAGAATGCTAAACACTAATGGAGTATCAGAGTTTGTTGGTTTAGCAAAACTGGTAGATGAAGATTATTGTTCAGCTTTGTGCGTGTAGAGAGTTTGGAAGCATTAGCCATTATAATCTTCGAAGCCTTGTTTATATAGCACTTGAGAAGATGAACGTTGAATGCAATATTCTTGATTCAATGCTAATAACAAGCTTTCCTTTTTGAGCAGATCTTGTCTAGAATGATGCCGTTGGAATTAATTGGCGTTCAATGCACAGTACCGTTGCTTCTTCAATGCACGTTCTGGCTTGGCTCATTCTGATTCTGCTTCGCTGCTGATGAACTATTTGATTCTGTATCAGAGTGTTTACGCGCAGTTCTGTTCATCAAGCTTCAGCATGTACGTGAGTTGATCATCTGATCTTGACGTTCTGATTCAGCAACTTCTGATGCTGGTGTATCAAATCAAATTCTGATGCTGAAGAAGTGATCTTGCTTATTTTAATCAGCATATCTGCAAGTCAGAGCATAGTAATTTTAGGCAGCATATAATTCAAACATGAAACATATAAATACTATATCTTTTCACTTTGTTATCATCAAAACTTAAATATAGGGTACTAGATTCAAACATTGTTCTAACAAAGGGTGCTAATACCTTCCCTTTTCATAACCTACCCCCCGAACTCAATAAAACATCTCTAAAGGTCTTTCCCGTTCTTTTCACCCTTTCCTTTGTTGGATAAAAGAAAAGTCGGTGACGACTCTTGCTATCTGCAACAATTGTGATCATACGTAATCAACCAAGTCAGTTCTTCCACCGTATTACAGAACTGGCAACTCTGCTGAGGAATTACTTATAAGTGAGGTTACCTTAGGAATATATCACCTTTACTTGCTTTCATTATTTGACTTGCTTGCTTTAGATTATGGTTCCTTGTTTGGGCTTTGTTTTGATCCTACACCCGGATCTAGGGCACCTTTTAGGTAAGTAGCAATAGATTGTAGAAACGGCGTAGACTGATATGGTTGAAACAATGGCTACGTTAGTGTCACGTATTTGTTGGTACCGGTATCCCTTGTATTGAATCGAGGAGAATACAGGGCCGTTTAGCAGTGTCATGAAGCACTAACTGACCTTAGAACCTTAATTGAACAACTTGGCCATTAGGAAGTAGTGAGATAGCTGACTTTGGTGTAAAGCTGAAGATTGGTTGATACTCGATGCTACACTCATTGAGATCAGACTTTTGGGATGTCTCGGCCGCAAGAAAAGATTGATTATGCTGAGACAATGCCTAAAATAAAGGTCAGTGATATTGAGATCCCCTAGAACCGGTTACTTTCTAGGACTAGTTGAGCCATTTAAATTTCAAGAGGGTACTTACCTACAAACCCCGTGCAAGCCTAAACTTAAGGACTTGCTTACTTTGTGTGTATATGATTATTTGTACATAACGACTTGCTTGCTTTGCATACTTGTACATAACATCATGACATCATACCATAACATTTTTCAATAACCATTTCAAGGATCTCAAGGGCCTATAATGCAGGGTCATGTTGAACCAGACGTCTATCAAGGGGCAAAAGGATTCATTCTCCTATAATCAAATGTCGTCAAAGACCAAAGTACGATAACTTGAGTCAAGGGCTATAACCCACTTGACATGGTAAGCTTGATTCTCGTGGAAGCACCTCCATCGATACGAAGTTCTCCAATCAAAGCTGTGACCAAAGTTCAACTTTTAACATCTTCTTGTGTTTACTCCATGAGATCCTTGAAAACATGCATCCACATGCCATGCATCATATCATGACAGGTTTTCCCCACACAGGTTTCCTTATCTCTCTACTATCTATTTTAGTAATATGGATATGGAACAAACAGTGAAGGACCTTCAAGCACAAAATACCCAATTCCAACAAATGTTCTTGGCTATGGCTGAGGGGCAAGAGGACCCGAAGACTCTCATTCTAAAGACAAGAAGAAAAAGGCAAAGAAGTCAGTGGGCGTCCTGAATTTGGGAAGGAGGTTCAGAGGACCAGCAGAGTGAGCTTTAGAATTCACAACTCTATCAACTGAGGGGAACAATCAGACAAAAGAAGGGGACCACCGTCTGGGGTCTAATGAAGAAGAGGCTGACTACACTAAAGAATAGTATCCTCCTGCAGATGACAAATACAAACAATTGGAGGATCGTCTCAACGCCATTGAAATTCAGAGGGTACCTGGTTTGGATTTTGAAGATTTGGGTTTGGTTTTTGGAGTGGTCATCCCACCGAAATTCAAGATTCATGCTTTTGCCAAGTATGATGGGGTCTCTTGTCCTAAGATGCATCTGAGATCTTATGTCTGTAAGATTCAACCATACACTACTGATCAGAAACTCTGGGTCCATTTCTTCCAACAGAGTCTAGCTGGGACCCAACTTGAATGGTTCTATCAATTGGAAGGTTCTCGCATCCACACCTGGGAGGATCTAGCTGTTGATTTTTATAAGCAGTACCAATACAATGCTGATCTTGCACCAACTCGCGTGTAGTTGCAGAATATGACCATGGGTTCTAACGAGGGCTTCAAAGAATACGCCCAAAAGTGGAGAGACCTGGCTGGTAGGGTGCAACCCCCATTAAATGACAGGGAGCTGATTGATATCTTCATGGGAACTTTGACAGGACCTTTCTTCAATCACCTAATTGGAAGCTCCTCGGCCGAGTTCACTAAGCTAATACTGACATGCAAAAGAGTAGAGGTTGGCATTAAGAGCGCTAAAATCCAAAGGGGTGCACCTTCAAGTGAATGGAAACAAAATTTCAATGGGAAGAAAGAGTCCGATGCTGCGTACGGTCAAAAAGGTCATAACCAGAGTAACCACGACCAACACGTGGGGGCAGTCTTGATCTCCGGTCCTGCATCACGGCGACAATAACAACAGGGAAATCAGCGAAGGAAAGACGAGCCCAAAAGATAGTTTACCAACATTAACATGCCACTGTCTCAAGCATTGCAACACATGTTGAGGATGAATCTGATTATGTTGATAGGACCTCATCCAAACCCTAAAACTTCTTCTCCTAACTATAATCCTGATGCAATATGTGCTAATTATTTCGGAAGTCCTGGGCATGACACTAACGATTGTTGGATGCTGAAATACAAGATTCAAAACATGATTGACGCTAAGGAGATTGAGTTCGACCCTCTAGAGGCTCCGAACGTGATCACTGCTCCTATGCCAAATCATTGAGAGCGTCCTTTTCATTTTGAATTTTCAATTCTAATCTCTTTTGTTGTTCAAACACTTATCTATTAATGTTAAACTTTGTTTCATTAATGCATTGCATATGTTTGTCTTGAATTAATCCATTTGTTTTCATTATATTTAAACTAAGATTTTTACTCCCTTTATGATATTCAACTCTTGTTTCAAAAAGTTGCAAGCCTTTATAGGGGGGATGACAAAAATAATGCCATAATCTCATACAGTATGCTTTTGAACAGACCTCGCTGACGATGTATAAGAATTTATTTCAAACCCTAAACACTGGAGTTATAAGGAAGATAATCCCTAGTAAACCCCTTTCAGCTAAAGAAGTAGAAGTTTTCTTTTCCACACAAATTGAAACCTTTAATCAAAACCTGGGGCAGGGTAGTTTTTCAGTTAATTCAAATGCGCGTTAAGTCGCAAGCTTTCACTTCCTAAACAATGAATGACATCAGGAATGTCCTTCTGAATCAAAAGACGAAAATGGTTCCCTATCAAATAGGCAGTCATTATCTCCTAAAAGAAAAGCCCATTAAGTCAAAACCTATGAAGTAGACTTAAGAAAAAGAAAAACTGGGGCATCCCGCTGGCTGTAATCTCAAAACAAGAACAATCAGGCAAAAATCAGGGATAATAAATCAAAAAAGAGAGGTCGCTAAAAATCCTCAACAACATAAAAAGTGTTGCAGGAACGACTGCCTTCACAAATAAACTTACAAATTTTTAAAGCATCACCAAAATGTCATTCAGACTCAAGTGGAATTCAAACGCACAATTAACTGAGTTAGGGAATGAATAACACCATGAAGAACGGTTGGGTACAAATACACTTTGAGCCTTATCATTTGTTTCTTAAACTGTGAACCAGGCCATGTTACAACCCTTTAAAAGTCCTAATTGAAGCGTGGGTTAGTTCGAAAGCATACTGTTACCAAAGGTATCCTGACTCCTGTAAGGCTTACTGCAAATCCTGAGTTGAACTCATATTCTTAAAAAACTCTTTACTTGCTAAAACACATTTTCAAAACTTCAAGACAAACATAAACTTTGCATTATTTGAACATCGTTGTTTGCATATGGATAATTGTTTGATAGCGGAGAAATTCACATAATGAATATCCAATGAAAAGAAATTCTCAAGAAATAAAACCACTTCAAAGTGGAAGACACTCTCAATGACAAATCTCCTATAAGCAAGGGGCATGACATGTCACTACCCAACCCGTCTGGGGAAATCAAGTCAAGATTCAAAGAAATATCTCAAGAAGTGCTGAATAACCAGAGGCAGGTATGCATTTGGATCACTTGGGGCATTGAGCGTGAATTCTAACAAATGGTTACGTACCGCCAGGCAAACATTTTCTGGCAGTATTGCAACACTTACTACTAGGAGAAGTGACAAGTTCCCACAAAGTCCTTTTGATAGGGTGTTCCCTAGTCAAATCCCCACAAAGGAATCTCTATAAGGTTATCTCCATAGAATAATCTTCACGAATAAGGGTGCAAACCCCTCCCAGAAAAATTCATGGATATCCTCACAAAGTTGGATCCAGGCAATTCCCAGCCAGAGTTTCAATCTCTGGAAGACTTTCTTCTCAGCTGAGTTGGTCTCAAGAAGAATCCTCGAGGAGTTCTGCCAAAAGAAAACACCTCCCCAGCAGGGTTTATTTCCCCAACAAACTACAGATTCCCCAGCTTGAGTTTACCTCTCCGACTACTACAAATCAAGGGACCACAACCCCTCTTACCCAATTGACTTTTCTATAATCCCCAGTGAGTTACCGCAAAGCCTTGGAGACAACCAGATAACAATTAACTTCTTTATCCCCAACAAGGTGTTAACTTTCTTTTTCTTCCATCAAGAGATAACTCCCCATTAGAGCAACAAACAACTAAGACTCCTGAAATCTTTTCTCCAAGCAGGAATCAACACTCTCCACAAAGTTTTTCCCTCAAACAAAGTCAATATTCCCCAGCGCAGTTCTCCTCAAACAACAAAACAGGAATCCCCAGCGGAAACATTTTAAACAAGGTTTAAAGATGTGCATACTCTTCATCTCCAACAAGCAATCATGGATTTAACTTTCCAAGACTCCCCATCATTTTTCAAGGATTTATTTTACAAGACAAAGATACATTCCAACAACATTTCATATTTCAGGCGTGATAGCATATGCATACGAAAAACATACAGCACAATCTCATTTATTTTGAGAACATCATTAAGCCATGCATTTCATACATCATGACATTGCATGCAGCTAACTCTTTACCTTTTTAGGAAAGATTAATCAACAGATAGCTATCATCAATAATTTTCAAAAGGTCAGAGATCAACTCCTGAAACTAGACAGGACAACTATCTCAACGAACAACAAAAACGAGTTCCAGATTAATACTTGAAACAAGACAAAACAACTATCTGAGGACAACTGATTGTAGATTAATTCCTGAAACAAGCCAGGGCAATTATCTACACGACCAGCTGAAGCAATCCTACACGGGCTCTTTCTCATACACTCTTCTAGAAACAGTTCAGATGCGATCCAAATATGGCTGAAATTCTGATACTTACTCCAGATTCTCTTCTAGAAATAGTTCAGATGCATCCAGATACAACTGACATTCTGATACTTACTCAAGATTCTCTTCTAGAAACAGTTCAGATGCGATCCATATACATATAACATTCTGATACTTACTCCAGATTCTCTGCTAGAAACAGTTCAGGAGCAATTCAGATACGACTGACATTCTAATACTTTCTCTAGATTCCTTGTAGAAACAGCTCAGATGCAATCCAGACACGGCTAACATTCTGATACTTACTCCAGATTCCTTCTAGAAACAGTTCAGATGCGATCCAAATACGGTTGACATTCTGATACTTACTCCAAATTCCTTCTAGAAACAGTTCAAATATGACCCGAAGACGAATATTATTCTGATACTTACTCCAGATTCCTTCTAGAAACAGTTCAAATGAGATTCAAATACGACTGAAATTCTGATACTTACTCAAGATTCCTTCTTGAAATGGTTCAGATATGATTCGGAGACGGATATTATTCTGATACTTACTCCAGACTTCCTCTAAAAATGGTTCAGATATGATCCAGAGACAAATATTATTCTGATACTTATTCCATATTCTTTCAAATACAGTCCAGATACGGATGTCATTCTGACACTCATTCATCACATTTCTCAAATACAGTCCAGATACGAATGTCATTCTGACACTCATTCAACATATTTCTCAAATACAGTCCTTATACGATCTAGATACGGATGTCATTCTGACACGCATTCAACACATTTCTCAAATACAGTCCAGATACGATCCAGATATAAATGTCATTCTGACACTCATTCAAAATATTTCTCAAATACAGTCCAGATACGATCCAGATACAGATGTCATTCTAACACTCATTCAACATATTTCTCAAATACAGTCCAGATACAATCCAGATACGGATGTCATTCTGACACTCATTCAACATATTTCTCAAATACAGTCTAGATATGACCCAGATACGGATGTCATTCTGACACTCATTCAACACATTTCTCAAATACAGTCCAGATACGATCCATATACGGATGTCATTCTGACACTCATTTAATATATTTCTCAAATACAATCCAGATACGATCCAGATATGGATGTTATTCTAACACTCATTCAACATATTTCTCAAATACAGTCCAGATACGATCCAGATGCGAATGTCATTCTAACTCTCATTCAATATATCTTTCAAAAGCGGTTCAGATACAATCCAGATACGGATGTTATTCTTACGCTCATTCAATACATCTTTTAGATATGAGTCAGATACGATACATTTATGGATACTATTCTGATACTCATCCCACTACTTCTTCTAATTTAGTTTAAGTTGACCAGATATTTATTCTGATACTTCTTCCAAATTCCTACCAACGATCACCTTTGGGTGGCATCTATAAGCCCATCTCCGACAACTCTCCACCATCTCTCCAAATGGCATATTTAAGCCCATTCCCTACACAATCAACTACCACATCATCGAGTGCAAATTTCTGGGCACTCTAGTGTTCAATCATCCTCCACCTTCAAGTCACAAATGGAAGACTCGCCAATTTAACTCTTCAGGTTTAAGAAGATTGAACAGGGGCAACTGTTGTACCCCAAAGTTTGCCCTCTCAATTTCTCAAGATATATCTCACTAAGATTTTCAAAACTCACGTTTGCATAAGTACAAAGCAGATTGAAAGGATTGACTGCAGACAACAGTTCGAATTCAAAATCTGGAAAATGGCCTCCTTCAATGCAAGCTTGAATCACCAGCTTGGGCATCTGGCCTCCTTCAAACTTGCTTCAAATTCCCAAGCTTCGATTGAGGCAATGGGCCCTTGCATGGTTGCTTCATACAAGCTTCGCTTGAACAAATGGTCATCTTCATGCTAGCTTTGACTGGGAATCGTTTCCCTTTGAAACATCTTCCTTCGATTCAGAAGGAAATGGCCTTCTGAAGGCTTTCCTTTGATTCAAAGCAGGGACCTCCTGCATGCAAGCTACGATTGATCAAGGGCCTCCTGCAGGTTTGTCTTGATGACTACCTGCATGCAAGCTTCAATTGGGCATTAGACTTCTTTTGAGGAAGCTTGATTCCTATTTAGATTGGGCATTGGACTTCTTTTGAGCTAGCTTGATTCCTTCTTTGATTGGTAATTGGAATTATTTTGGGTAAGCTTGATTCCTGCTTCGTTTGAACATTTAGTTTCTTTGTGCAAGATTGGTATACATCCTTCATTTGGCCATGTGACCTCTTGCAGGCAAGTTTCGATTGGACAATGGCTCTTCATGCAAGCTTTTGTTCGAGAAAAGGCCTCATGCATGCTTGCTTGGAGTCACAGAGCAGTGACCTCTTGCAAGCAAGCCTTTGATTGGACAAGGGCTACCTTCACACAAAGCTTCGGTTGGAGTATTGGTTCCCTTTGAAGCAACATACTTCGAATCTAACTCTGAACCCTTCGAGCAGGATATGTTTCTCCCAAATCTTTACATGATCAGAGGCTTACACAAATTTGTGATACATTACACAAAGGTTCGAAGCTTTATCCATTGGATTATCCCATTTTTGGATGAAATGGCAAAAAGCTACGTATCCTTTTTTCATAAAGATTACTTTAATCACAAAGTTAGTTTTTTGAGCTCCTAACCTGATTTATCTGAACACAAGTAGTACCAAAAGCATGAGTCCAATCTCCTGCCCCCAACAGACATCAGGCCTCCACCTGTACTTGAAACTTGGGAACAACGAAAAGGGATCAAACTTGTTTTCGTTTTCAATCAAACCATGGTTTGTTATCCTACAAACCTGGTTACTCCAACATATCTAACCTTTTATCTATAAATAGAGAAACCATTTGCAAGTTGAAAGAGATTTTGGATTGAGGAAAAAGACCATCAAACACTCTTAAACTCTCAAAACTCTCAAACTCTCAAAACTCTCAAACACTTAACACACTCTCAAACCCAAAATCTAATGAAACACCACACTTGTTTCTTTTCCTTTGAATCCAGAAACAAACAAATACAACTCTACTTTTATTGGTTTTCGAATCCATCCAAAGAAACACAACACTTGTTTCTCCCCCTTCGAATCCAGGAGCACTCAGGACAACAACTCAAGTCAAAAACCCACATTCCAGCTTCAAGCAAGGTAAGTCTTCCTGACCCTAAACCTTTCATTTCAAACATGTAAATAACCATTTCATTTCATTTCAAACATCATCGTTACCCTTTGGTTTGTGTTTGTTTCCAACTTCTCTGTTTGTTTTCGTTGCTAATCTTTTGGCTTGTTTTCTTTATTTATCAAACATATTTTAAAAACTAACCTTGCCATGAAATAATATTAGCATGGCCTCAACCCATGCTGCTATTTAAACCCAAACGAAAGAAAATAGGAAGAAGGATGTGTGAATCAGAGCTTTAGGCTTCATCCCATGCTAATAGCTGACCCTAAACAAAAGGAAGTAGCAAGAAGGATGAATCGAAGAGTGCATGCTAACACTGAGTTCCAACCCCAATCGAAAGAAGGAAAAATGTGTGAAATTGAAAGGCACATCCTTTGATCCAGGATTCCTTTTCTTTCTCTCTTTTTAAACTATTTTTTGTCTTTATATTTTCTATATATTTGCATTCAACATGGTTGTATTAATTAGGACTTTTATTTTTTGCAACCCCAACTTGTACATTTGTATACCCCATCCCCCAAAAGCATGTAATAGCGTAGGACATTTATTTCCCGCATTTTTATTGTTTTCATAAATGCTAGTAATTAGGTTGTGTATGGAAAGATAAAACCAACAAGTAGACAACCCCAAATTCAAAGACAAAATGCATGGAATCAAAAACACTATTCACACACATGTACCTCTAGGGTAATCTCACTTGTTGCCTCAGAAAATAGTCATGTCCCTCGAATATGGGTGTTTTAGCAAAGACCCTCGATAAAATATCGTAGTCCCTCAATGTTGCCTTCGGTAAACGATCTAGTCCCTAAAAAAATGTGCTAAAACGCCCCATAGGTTGCCTTCTGTGACTATACAAACGACCCACACCCGTACCTTCACATCTAACGATGGGGGTTCTTATCAATGAATGGTAAGATAACAACATCTAAAGGAGGAGGAAAAGAACATAGACCTTTTGAGTGGGTAGAACGCTCGTAGTTGCTTGTTGGCTCACAACAACAAAAAACATTTTCAGACCAACACTTTTAATTGAAACATTTCCAAAAGTTAAAACACTTTGTACGCATTCTTATAGAGACGAGAATTATTACAAAGGCACTTTTCAAAATCACTTTCGAAAACATCTTCCACAACAAACATATCTTTGAAATATTTTCAAAACCATCACTTTGTACGCATTCTTATAGAGAAGAGAATCATTACAAAGACGTTTTTCAAAATATTTTCAAACCCACACCACAGTGTACATTTTCAAACAAAGCAAGTGATTTAGCATGCAACTAAGAGCCCGTAGAAAACTACGGATGAAAAGGGTGCTAATACCTTCCGTTTTCATAACGTACTTCCAAAACTCAAGAAAACATCTCTAAACTATTTCCTATTCTTTTCATCCTTTCCTTTGCTGGATAAAAGAAAAGTCAGTGATGACTCTTGCTATCCGTAAAAATTGCGATCAAACGCAAAGAACCAAGTCAGTTCTCCCACTGTATTACACTTGTCTATGAGTGTTTAGTTTATATTTTTGTATGGACATTGATTCTTTGTTTTCTTGAATCCTCAAATATGATTTACGGTTTGAATTTTTACCTCACCTTAGTAAGTAGGGAGTATTTACATTATGATATGGTTGAGTTCAAGTTGGGGAGATAAATGTTTATGTGCTTGTGTGTATTACTATGAGGTTTAGAAAGAAAGAGAAAAAGAAAGGAAAAGAAGAAAAAAAGTGAAAACGAAAGAAAAGGAAAGAAAAAATTTTAGAACGTTTTGAAAAAGAAAAACAAAAAGAGCTTGGAATAATGTTCTGTTACACAAAAAACACCTTACTTATTAGCACAATTATTTGATACTCTTTTTGTTTTTGTTTTTCAAAATTTTTCTCTTTTTCTTTTCTTTATTTTTCTCTTCTTTCCTTTTCTTTTCTTTTTCACAACCGCAAAGCAACCAACAATATAAGTGAGAAACCATTACTTTTCCCAACTTGAATTCAACCAACATCTTAGTGAATACTCCATGCTTTCTAAGGTAAGGTAAAAATTCAACTAAAAATAATAGTTAAGGGTTCAAGAAAACAAAGAATTAATATCCATTCAAAAAGGAAAACCAAATACTCATAGACAAGCATTAAGTTAAAAAATAATATCGACATTAACAAAAAGGCTCAAAGGAGGTTACAAAGGTTCACACACTCACAAGGTAAATTGACTATTTGGTTAGGTAGTTGTGCTTAAATTAAAAAAAAAAGCCTTGATCCTTTTCATGCAATGATACAATCGACACAAACAAAAGATTAAGCATAATTAAATCCAGTTAAAACAAGAATTGTGGCCTCTAACATGTATGAACAATGGAAAGCTTCTTTACATTTAGGGTAAAAAGGGAACTAAAGTGATTTAAGTCATGAGCAAGTAATGCAAATAAAATGAATGGCATGGTAATTATAAAAATGAAAAGTTTCTTAAACATGTTATGCTATAGAAAACGGTAAACGACTACCTAACATGTACCAACTTTAGAAAACTATCATTACTATACATCCATAAGTTGAATCAATCAAAATCAAAAAATCATCTCAAAAATCTTCAAGTTACCGAACCAAAATTGAGTCCAAACAACAACAATAGAATTAGAAAACCATCTCCTAAACACTGATGCCTCAAATTAGGGTTTTGATTCTCACAAGTATAATTGGACTTTTAATGCCTCAAATAACCTTCATGTATCATTATATACCTCCAAGAATACTCTTGTCAAGTTTCAAGTCTTGAATCACAAAATTACTCAGTCAATTGACCAGATGAGTGAAAATCAACTATATTGGGTAAAAAGTTAACTACAGTCAACCTACAGTCAAACTTCATGATTTTAGGCCAACATCAACAATTTGAAGTCCTATTCCTAATTTGATCAGGTATTGAACACAATTCTTCAAGAAAAATGTTTAATTTACCAAAAGGGAAAAATGTTAAAAATTAGGGTTTTGACTGATCATAGACTTTTGACCTAATACATGATCCAATGGCTTGAAGCAAAATCTCAAGGATTCTAATACAAAATGTTGACCTAATCTCATGGCTCAAATCATCTTTCAAAATCAATGGATTGATAGTTGAATTTTAGGTCAACTGATGAAAAGTCAAATGATGCACAAAAGGTTAAACTTTGACTTTTTGATCAAGGTTTGGTTTCAAAGATCACAATTGATCAATACATTCAAAAATATGAAGATTTATCATCAAGAAAGTCAAATGTTAATTTATAAAGTCAAACTTTTCAAGAATTAGAAATATTTTGTGTTTTTATACATGATAATTTCACTACTTCATGCCAATTTTTCACCAAGATGCAAGATGATTCAAAAGAAACTTTCAACATGAAAGTTGTAGATCTTGATGAGATGTACACATTTGTTTTACAGAACTCATATCCAAAAAATTCTTATATTTTGAGTTATAAGCCCATAAAGTCATGCACTTTTTCTAAAAACACAATGAAAATTTGACCTAATTTAGGTAGATTTTTGGCCTAACTTCTTGGCCAATTTTCAATAAGATCCAAGATGATTTTGTCAAAATGGTTAACATGAAGGTTGTAAAGGATGTTTCAAGCTTTCCAAAATGTCAAAGAACTCGAAGAGATCATGCTTGATATAGAAGTTTCGAAGAGAATGAAGATGGCCTCATAAACTTGAATTATAGGTCATTTTCTTGATGAACATTTGATCCAATCTCATACCCATGCTGCATAATCTTGCTTGACATGCCTCTAACTTGTGTTTCAATCAATAATTAATTAATTACACAACTGATAGATTCATTATCCAAGCAATTAATCCATTGTCCAAGCTACATTGCCATTTTAAGAAGAAAGGCACCATTGGTATTCTTGAAAAGTTGCTTTAATCACAAAGCCAACTTGTCTTGAGCATTGCACTTGTTCTTTCTACACAAGCATACTCTACAAACTCAGAATAAACATGTTTAAAGTTTCTAGCCACCCTACAAGCCTTGTACCTTGCCTTTAAACCATGTTTGTAAAGCTTGCTTCAAAAATAATTCAAAATCCCATAACTTGTGATCTTGTGATTTTGATCACTCCAAGTCTCCAAACCTTTACCTATAAATAGAAGATGTTATTTGCAAGCCATACACGAATAGACAAGCCCACAAATACCCTGAAACTCCCTCTAAACTAGAAGTGCATCCACAGCTCCATAACTTGTCATTTATGGCCAAAAACTTCAATCTCATAATCCACTCGTGCGTTTTCCCTCTAAATCATTCTCAAATCTTCCATACATCAAATAAAACTCAACCCAATCCTTGTTTTCCAACTGTAACACCATCTTCCTCATCTTCCATAACCAAAACCAGAGGTCTGCAACTTGACTTCTATAGCACGATTCAGCCATCCTCAACTCAAAGTAACTATTGCAATAACTTCCCGGAGATTCAAGGAAGCTAACCAGATCATTACAACGTCTTGAAAGTTGCTCTAACTCAAAACATGACCTTCATATGCAAGGTGAGTTTTCTGAACTTCTATCTCTTCATACAAGCATCATTTGGCTTCCATTTTCAAAGTTAAAATGTAGATATCATAGCCCTGAAACTAACCTTGTCCTTAGAATTCATTTATGTTACCCGAGTAGTGTGAATTTTAAGTTTGAACTTTCTGAAAAAATTAGGTTTTATTTGGTACCATTCAAAATTCATGCTCATCTTTGATTTATAGCTTAGGTTATTTACATTTCTGAAATCGTGATGAAATTTGGAGCAAGTTTGATGTTTACATTTTTGCAAATGGTTGATAGACGAAGAAGTTACAAAATTCAAAAATGGAGGTTCAGGCCTGGCGTGAGGTTGAAGATGAAATGTATCTAGGGTTTGTTTTGTAATATAATGCGTTGGTTGTGCATAAATCAACAGATGTATAGCCACCCAAGTGGTAGAGAGCACGCACGTAAGGCATTAATATGGAAGGTCATGGGTTCGAGCCCCAACGAGACCTTTTGTCATTTTTTCTAACATTTTTCCTTATATTTTGTTTGAATAGGTGCCTGGGCCTCCAGCATTGGGCCCGACTTCTTTTATTGTCTCTAACCCCCAATTTCACTTTTGCATACACCAGACCCAAATTATTTTCTTTTACTATTTTAATTTATTTGTTTTGTTTTATCATTTTTATTTTAAATCATAAAATCCTAAAATCACAAAAATAATAGACTTAGGCTTTTATTTAATTAATATAATTTTTGACATAAAAATTAGTCTATTTTAATCACCCTTTATTTTATTAATTAATTTGTAAACTAATTAGAAACTAGGGCTTTGATTTTTTTATACATTACAAATATTTTCCTAAAATAAAAATCCAAAAATATTATTTTCTAAAAAAAATTTAGAATTTTTATGATTTAATTTATTTTCATAAATAAATTAAATTATCACATCTTTCTTTTCATTTTTATTTTTGTAAATAAAATAGAATTAGGGTTTAATTTCTAATTACTTTTCATTTCAAATTTCAAACATCTTTTCTCAAACAAAAACCAACAAAAACATTTCTCTTTCAAAATACTTAAAATCTTTTTAGAGTTTATCATATTACCCCTTTTCCTATCTTTGTACATTATTTACTATTTTGCATTACTTTACATTTATGCAATTATTCATCAATTTGTAATAGTAATTTAGGGTTTATTACTTTCATCCCCCATTCATAAACTTGTATCCCCATCCCCTAAAAGCGTTGTAATAGCGTAGGACATTTAAATTCCGCAATTTACCGCTTTCCTATTATTGCTAGTAATTTGGGTTTGTATGGCAAGATAAAATCTATCTTAGAAAACCCTAATTCAAGATAAAATAATTGAATCAAACACACTTTGCACATTTTAACCTCTAGGGTAACCCATACTTGTTGCCTCAGATATAAATAGTCATGTCCCTCGAATGTGGATTGTTTTAGAAAAAGACCCTCAAATACAAGATCATAGTCCCTCGATGACCCTTCGATGTTTCCTTCTGTCATACCCCAAATTTGTCCTACCTTTTACTTTTGTCTGGCTTATACTTCACATTTCATCTACACCATCTTCACTAGTTCATTTTCATATCATGCATTCCATTGAGTAAAGACACATGAGGTCCAAGAGTTTAGTGGTTGTGCAATATTAAAGTTTTGCAGTGTTTTCAGGAAACTAGGATTTTTGCTTCAAGGTCACATTGAGCTTTATCTCCTTCTACAAGTAAATTGCTTATCAAGAGGTTTAAGGGGTGGAACCAAGGAATTCTTCTCACATGGATTAAAATTTTATTTGAGGAGTCTCTTGAGGGACTAAATTTTGAACTAAGATGGCATCTATCATTTTCAAAGTGGTTTGAATTCGTTATGAAGATTCGAAATTGAAAGAGAAAGAAAGCTTGGAGTTGGATTGCAAATTGGAAATAATGGAAATTGGTATTTCATACAATGTCTTTTGGTTCACAAGTCACCAATTCCTTACATCACAAGTTACTATATTCAAGATTCAAGTCACTATTGATTATCTTGCAATTTTTTGGATTCATACCATGACCACTTGAAATCATACAAAATCTAGAGGAAATAATGGAGAAAAGAATTCAAAGTTCCTTCCTTTTGGGATGAGAAACATTTAGTTAAATGTTTGTCTATTACAATTCAAGAATTTCTCATGGTGGAGAGAAGTCAGAAGTGATCATGGTGGAGAGTTTGAAAACAAAGATTTTGAGTCATTCTTTAATGACAAAGGCATTCTACATGATTTCTCTTGTCCTAGAACTCCCCAACAAAATAGAGTTGTAGAACGAAATAACAGAACATTGCAAGAAATGGCCAGAACCATGATCAATGAGACAAACGTTGCTAAGATCTTCTGGGCAGAGGCAATAAACACAGCGTGCTACATTCAGAATAGAATCTCAATAAGACCTATTCTGGAAAAGACTCCATATGAATTGTGGAAGAACAGAAAGCCCAACATTTCATATTTTCATCCATTTGGATGTACTTGTTTTATATTAAATACAAAGAATTATTTGAACAAGTTTGACTCTAAAGCACAGAAGTGTATTATGTTAGGATACTCTGAACGCTCAAGAGGGTACAGAGTATACAATACAGAAACACAGATTGTGGAAGAATCAATCAGTGTTCGTTTTGATGATAACTTTGACTCTGAAAAGTCAAAGCAGAATGAAGTTTTTGCAGGTATGGAAATTGAATTTTCAGGTTCTGAAGACAAGTCATCAGAAGCTCTCAACACAGACACTCCTTCAACATCTGAAAGGAGCACTGCTAGCAATCCTACACCAGCTGCTGATCAACCTTAGAAGAGACTACCCAGAAGCAGCTTGGATCACCCAGAAGAAACTATCTTAGGAAGAAAGGAAGATCCAATCAGAACAAGAGCAAGCTTTAGAAACTCTGAAGAAACCCTCATGGGACTTGTGTCTCTGATTGAACCTTCTTCTATTGATGAAGCACTTCTGGACAACGACTGGATTCTAGCAATGCAAGAAGAGCTGAATCAATTCACCAGAAATGACGTATGGAATCTTGTTCCCAGACCAAAAGGATTCAACGTCATTGGAACAAGATGGGTGTTCAGAAACAAGCTAAATGAACAAGGTGAAGTCATCAGAAACAAAGCACGACTGGTAGCACAAGGTTATAGTCAGCAAGAGGGGATAAACTATACAGAAACCTTTGCTCCAGTCGCCAGGTTAGAATCTATCAGACTTTTAATTTCATTTGCTGTTAACAGAGGCATCACTCTGTATCAGATGGATGTCAAGAGTGCATTCTTAAATGGTTATATAGAAGAAGAGGTTTATGTGCACCAACCCCCTGGTTTTGAAAATACAAAACATCCAGAACATGTTTTTAAACTAAAGAAGTCACTATATGGTCTGAAACAAGCTCCCAGAGCTTGGTATGAAAGACTAAGTAACTTTCTGTTAGAAAATGAATTCACCAGAGGGAAGGTGGACACTACCTTATTCTGTAAGTCAGTTAAGAATGACATCTTAGTCTGTCAAATTTACGTTGATGATATTATTTTTGGATCTACTAATCCTTCTCTTGGAAGAAAATTTGCCAAGTGTATACAGGCAGAATTTGAGATGAGCCTCATGGGGGAACTAAAATTCTTTCTAGGAATTCAGATCAATCAAACTCCAGAGGGAACTTACATTCATTAGAGCAAATATGTCAGAGATCTTCTGAATAAATTTGACCTCTCAGAATGTAAGCCATCAAAGATTCTAATGCATCCCAAGTGCATTCTGGAAAGAGAAGAGGTAAGCAAAAAGGTAGAACAGAAGGTCTACAGAGGTATGATTGGTTCTCTCCTTTATCTGACAGCTTCAAGACCTGATATCTTATTCAGCGTATGTATTTGTGCTAGATTCCAATCAGATCCTAGAGAATCTCACTTAACAGCTGTTAAGCGAATTTTCAAGTATCTGAAAGGTACTCCTAATCTGGGTTTATTTTATAGAAAATCTAGTGATTACAGCTTAGTAGGCTACTGCGATGCTGACTTTGCTGGAGACAGAGTAGAGCGTAAAAGTACTTCTGGAAGCTGCCAGTTTCTGGGAGAAAATCTGATCTCTTGGTCCAGCAAAAGGCAATCCACAATTGCGCTATCAACAGCAGAAGCTGAGTACATAGCAGTAGCAGGATGTAGCACACAAATGCTCTGGATGAAAAGTCAGCTTGAAGACTTCCAGATTTTTGAGAGTAACATACCTATACTCTGTGACAATACTTCTGCTATTTGCTTAAGTAAGAATCCTATTTTACATTCTAGGGCTAAGCATATAGAAATAAAACATCACTTCATTAGGGACTACATTTAGAAAGGAATTTTGAACTTAAAATTTATTGATACAGACCATCAATGGGCTGATATCTTCACTAAACCCCTTTCTGAAGATAGGTTCAATTTCATTCTGAAACATCTCAGCATGAAAATCTGCCCAGAGTGAAAATGTTTTAAGTTTATATATTAACCTCTCAGAATGTATTTGTTTTACTGTGAACTTCTGATCAATCTCCTTTCAGAAAGATAGACATGCAGATTGTATCAGATGCTATTCTTAAAGATCTGAGCGTTTCAGCTAAAGGATAGACGTGCTGCTCACTAAATCAAACAAGTGTCATCCAATCATCAGCAAATCTCTGAAGCAGAACGCGTGCACGCTTCTGAGAAGGAAAAACGCTGATTGGGTGCATTGAGACACATGTCTGGTAACCGTTTCAAGTATCTTTATCAAATCCCCCAAAATCAGCAAGCATTAAATGAAAGTAATCATGTTTTTAAAACGTAATCATGAATTATTTCTCTTTCTTGAAACCGTTTACACTTTCAAAAATTATTTTGAAATCTATTTAAGCACATTAACATCTCACATTAATCTTTTATCGTTTCTTACAATCTTACAAATATTTTTCTGCATTTTCCTTGTGTGTTCATCTTTCTCAAAGAAACCAATTTTTCAGTTTTCTCAGAAAAACCCTAAGTGTGAACATGGCAACCTCCAGCAATGTTTCTGCAGGTTCTCAGAAGGAGGCTTCTTCTGAACAGTACCAAGTTCCCTTCAGAACACTCCTTACACCAGTGAAAAATTTGGAAGTGCTGTCTGAACTGATTGTTGACTTCTCCAGTCTGAAATAAAATGGATTTGATCTGACAGAAGAAGTTAGGGCATAGGGATGGGAGAGATATTTTGATAGGTTGGTTGGACCAACGTTCCCAGTCTTGGTCAAGGAGTTCTGGATTCATGCGTACTCTTCAACGCATCAAGTTACCTCCTACATAATGGGAAAGAAGATTGTATCACTGAGGATCACATAGCAAGATTGATTGGATACAGTGGCGGTGGTATCCGCTGTATCGACATGGCTGAAAGATGCTCTGATGTTGCTGTCATTGTAAGGCAGATTTTCACCCATGGGGTCCCCAACAGCAAAATCAGAGACTGAAAGGATCAAGACAGAATATGGGCGAAGATTATTCTGGGGTGCTTTAATCACAAGAAGCCAACAAGCTCCCCTGATTATATAAATATAGATCAACAGTTTATGATCTATTTTATTAATCAGAAGGTAAAAATCAATTTGGCTCATCTTCTGTTTAATCACCTCAGGACCAGCGTCAAGGAGACAAGGGAAGAAGAAAGGACAAAGAGGGATTGGATACCCTTTGGCAGGTTAATATCAGATATTCTGACTGAGAATAGGCTGATAGAACACCTCACAGAAGCTTAGGAATTAAGTTCTATTGAACCAACTGTTGGAAAGCCTCTGAACGCCAAGAATCTGAAGAAAATGAAACTGATAGAGAATATCAGAAAGTAGCCCAGCGTTACTCCTCTTGCTGACATCACCAGAAGAAGAGTCCATCTGGACGACTTTCCATTATTTTCTGAGATAGAATCTAAACCAGTGGTGGTTCTCAGATACTTGGACGCTTGCAAGGCTGATGGTACAGATCCCAAACTGAATATCAAAGATCTGCACCAACAACAACCAGAAGTTACTATGAAGAAGACGAAGAAAAGAAAGGCCACTTCAGAAGGACCATCCCAGCAGACCCCTAAGAAAAGAGATAATTTATCTGCTGCTTCTGTTTTAAATTCTTCTGCTATTCCAACATCAATCCCAACCCCAGCTTCACATGAACTTCCAATCCCCATACCAACTATTGATGAAACCGAACTAGAAGATGACCCTTCTGAGTCACTGACTCTTCAGAGACCCCGCACCAAACATCCAAAACCCACAACATCAACAACATCAGAACTTGACAAAGTTCTGTCTGAAATTGATGAACGTGTTTCCGCTCACCTCTCAGATAATCCAAACACTGAACCAGAAATTGCCCACTCTCCTCAACCAGAACAACCTCTCTCACCCATACCAGAAGAACCACAAATTCCACAAGAACCAGAAATTCCACCTCCCTCTCCACAACCAGCAATTCCTCCTCCCTCTCCTCAACCAGAACTTCATCCACCATCACCTCAACCATCACCTCCACAACCTGAGTTTCATCATTCTGAAACTCCATCAACTGAACCCCATTCTCCTTAATCCTCTGAGCCACAACCCTTGGGAATTCAGCTGCCATGTGGAACAACTGTAACCATGGCCCAGCTGCCATCCTCGCCAGAAACTACCCCTCCAAATACTCCAAAAACTCCAAACAGTCCAATTATTATTTATGATTCTCCCACTCCATCTCCCAAACAAACTACAGAAGACCACAACGGGACCTTCATCGATTTAACAATCCTTGACCGTCTTGCTGACCTCAAAAACAAAATAGCCATTCCCAAACCAAAATAGCTAGACGTTGGCTCTGGCATTGAGAATTTTGAAACAGGCTTGCAGCAGTGGATTGCTTCTCTAAAGCAAGTTTGTCCTGGAATGATTGATCCTGCTGCCTCAGACCAACTCTGGACACGATACAAAATATGGGTGCGTGCTGAAGCCCTCAAATTGCAAGACATCAATTATGAGCAGGTACAACAAAATTTTAGCAAGCTGCTGAAGGAAGTTGGAAGTCAGCTGCTGAAGGAAGACGTGCTCCTTCTAGATAGTGGGCCATGGTCTGAGAAGCGTCCAGCGTCAAAAGTGAAGCCAAAAGAAGATCAGACAACTCAAGCTGAAGTCAGTCAAGCTGAAGATGTTGCAGAAAGCTCTCAGAAGCTTCCTGCTTCTGACGTTTCTCAAGCTGCCTTGGACAGGCAGACTCTGGAAGAGCTGAGGCTGAATGATATTCGTCTGCAGCAAAGAATGGATGAAAGTGATCAGAAGATGAAGGAAAGGATGGATGTGCAAGACAACAAGATAGATACAGTAGTCAGCATGGTGCACAAGCAGAATGAGACTGCTGATCAGATTAAGGCAATGCTGGAGACTCTGTTCACACGCTTCCCACCCCAACCTTAGTTTTTCATTCATGATATTTTCAATGTTTTCTTTGCATATCATCTGTACTGTTTTGTCTGGCTCTGAATTTTTAATATAACAAGTTTTTCTGCTCTGATCGTTTTAGCACATCGCTTACACTTTTTGATTGCTGACAAAAAGGGGGAGAACAAGAATGATATTTTTCAATAACGGATTACTGAGACAAAAACTCTCAAACATTCTAACTCTGATATACTTGAATGTTTTCTGTTTTTGCATAAGTCTACAGGTACAAGAAGTAAATCACCTCTGATACACTGAAGCTCAAAGCTCTGATATTCTGATCTGAAGCTCTGATATTATAATGTTCAAAGAAAGTCAATAAAGATCTGATCCTGAAGAACTCTTGGAATTAAAAAGGGAAGTAATAAATTCAGGGGGAGTATCTCCGATCTAAACTCTGATACCTCTTCATCCCTTATCTTTGATAACTTCCTAATTAATTCTGATACAACTTATCATTTAGTTATCTCTGATACTTTTCACGTTTTTTCAATTAAAAAATATCTAGTTTTTGTCATCATCAAAAAGGGGGAGATTGTTAGAACAAAGTTTGAATCTACCACCCTAAGTTTAAGTTTTGATGATAACAAAATGAAAAGATATATTAATTATGTAATTCATGTAAAGAACTATTTGCTACCTAAAAATTACTTTCTGTTTTACAGAAACTCTGATGGGTATCAGCAAGAGTACATCATAATCAGCATCAGAATATTGGATATCAACATCAGCATCAGAAGATGCTATATTAGATACCAGAATCAGAAGATCAACTTGCGCTTATGCTGAAGCTTGATGAACAGATCTGTGCTCAACACTCTGAACTCTGATAAAGACAACAACAGTTCATCAGCACCTAAGCAGCATCAGAATGAGCCAAAGCCAGAACACGCTTAAGTGGCAACGATACTGTGCATTCAAGATGAGTTATTACCAACGACATCATTCCAGACAAGATCTGCTTAATAAGTAAAGATTGTTATTGGCATTGATACAGAATTATTGCTCCAACGTACACTAATTCCAATGCTATATAAACAAGTCAATGAAGTTTGAATTGGCTAATGGTCTACAACAATCTACACGCCTAAAAGCTATTCATCATCTTCCTCACTCTCAGTTTGCTAAAAGCTCCAAAATTCCTTACTCAATTACTTTAGCAATCTAGTTCTCTTAAGCTTAATTTGTGTAGTATCACAGTTGTGATAAACAGTTTTGTAGAAAACATTCACACACCTAGATTTCAATTCTTTGTAAGAAAGTAATTCCTTGAGAAACCGGTTTGTGGTTTGCATCAAGAAGGCTTTAGCAGTTATTAAAGCAGATTGTAATATTCAGTTGAATATAGTGGATTAAGACCTCGTTGGAGAGAGGCGAAATCACCTTGACGGGTGGACTGGAGTAGTTTGAGATCAAACGAACCAGGATAAAAATACCGTGTTCATTGCAATTGATTTCCAGTTTTTACAATTCAACCCCCCTTCTTGTGTTTTTCACTTCTTCAATTGGCATCAGAGCGCCTGGTTCTGAGCTAAAACACTTAACCGTGTCAGTACAAGATCCAGCGTCAGAAAAACACAATGGCAGGAATTTATCAACACACCAGCAATGACAACAATGAAGACAGAGACAGATTCAGCGGCAAACCTCCAGTATTTGATGGAGAAAATTTTGATTACTGGAAAGACAGAATTGAAAGCTTCTTTCTGGCACATGATGCTGATTTGTGGGACATGGTGACAGATGGATACATGCACCCTGTGAATGCAAGCGGTCAGAAGATTGACAGGAAAGCAATGTCTGACCAACAAAAGCGTGACTTCAAAAATCACCACAAGGCCAGAACCATCCTTCTCAGCGCTATGTCCTATGCTGAATATGAAAAGATCTCTAACAGAGACACGGCAAAGAACATGTTTGACTCACTCAGAATGACGCATGAGGGCAACGTTCAGGTCAAAGAAACTAAAGCTCTTGCGCTCATTCAGTAGTATGAGGCATTCAAAATGGAAGAAAGTGAATCCATTGAAACAATGTTCTCAAGATTCCAAATTCTGGTGGCTGGTCTCAAGGTTCTAGACAAAGGATACTCTACTGCTGATCACGTCAAGAAGATCATCAGAAGCTTACCAAAGCAGTGGAGGCCAATGGTTACAGCTCTGAAGCTAGCAAAAGATCTCAACAAAATTTCTTTGGAGGAACTTATCAGCTCCCTCAGAAGTCATTAGATAGAGCTAGAAGCTGATGAACCCCAGAAGCAAGGTAAGCCTTTAGCATTAAAATCTAACAAAAAATATGAGTCTAAAGTTTTGCAGGCAGTTGAAGAAACATCTGATGGATCCTCATCAGAAGAAGACGAACTTTCTCTCCTGTCAAGAAGAGTGAATCAACTGTGGAAGCAGAGGCAAAGGAAGTTCAGGAATCCAAGATGATCTGATCAGAACGAGTCTTCTTCCAGATACAGAAGGACAGATTCTTCCTCTGGATACAGAAGATCTGAAGGCTCCTCAGGAAGCAGAAAGCCAAACACCAAGGACATCATCTGCTATGAGTGCAATGATCAAGGACACTACAAGAGTGACTGCCCAAAGCTTCAGAGGGAAAACCCAAAAAGAAGTTTGGAATAGAAAAGAAGAAAAGTCTCATGGCTACATGGGATGACTCTGACTCGTCTGAAGCTGACTCAGAATCAGATGATGAGAGAGCAAACATAGCTCTCATGGCCAACATTTCAGAAGATAGTGAAGCTTCTGAATCAGACTCAGAATCAAATACTGAAGAGGTATTTCCTGACTTTGCAATTAATTTTACTAAGGCTGAACTTGCTGAAAGCCTTAATGAAATTCTGGAAAGGTACCAGCAGATTAGAGTTAAATTAAGAAACCTGAAAAGGAATCTTGAATCTGACTCTGATAAGACTGAGAGTCTTAAATTGGAAAATTCTGAGCTGAGAAATAAAATTTCAAAATTAGAAAATACTTTACAAAACTCTCAGAAGGAACCAATTTCTGAAACTCCCAGCAGCGCTGATGAGATCATCAAGGAGTATGATCACAGTTTCCAGAAGTTCCTTGCTAAAAGCATAGATAGAAGCAAAATGGCTTCAATGATCTATGGAGTTAGCTGAAACGGCAGGAAGGGAATAGGATACCAAGGTAAGGTTCCTACACCAAAGAATGTCATGGATTTAACCATTAAACACACTCCTCTGAACTCACATTTTGTGTATGGTCACACACATGATATTAAATACACTAGCAGTAAGTATTCTGTGAAACCAAAATTCAACCAGAGTTTTGGTAAATCTAACAAATCAGGACCCAAGAAAATCTGGGTACCTAAGGATAAAATAATACATGTTGCAGATATCTTTAGCAGCAAATCAGAAACACCAGTCATGGTACCTGGACTCTGGCTGCTCGCGACACATGACGGGAAGAAGGCATATGTTCCAAAGCCTGGAACTTAAGCCTGGAGGCCACGTTGGCTTTGGAGGCAATCAGAGGGGAAAGATAATTGGCTCTGGAACTGTAGGTAATGGAAATCTTCCCTCTATAAATAATGTTCTTCTAGTAGATGGATTAATGCATAATCTGTTATCCATAAGTCAATTAAGTGATAACGGTTATGATATAATCTTTAATAAAAAATAATGTAAAGCTGTTAGTCAGAAAGATGGGACTATCCTGTTTAATGGAAAGAGGAAAAACAACATCTATAAAATCAAACTTTCTGAACTGAAAAGTCAGAAAGTAAAGTGTCTTCTGTCTGTTAACAACGAGCAGTGGATCTGGCACAGAAGATTGGGGCATGTTAGTATGAGAAGAATATCTCAGATTAACAAACTCAATCTGGTCAGAGGACTTCCTAATTTGAAGTTCAATTCAGATGCTCTGTGTGAAGCATGTCAGAAAGGCAAGTTTGCAAAACCTTCTTTCAAATCTAAAAATGTTGTTTCTACCTCTAAGCCATTATAACTTCTGCACATTGACTTATTTGGACCAGTTAAAACTGCTTCAGTTAGTGGCAAGAAGTATGGGTTAGTAATCGTAGATGACTATAGCAGATGGACATGGGTAAAGTTCTTAAGACACAAGGACGAGTCACACTCTGTGTTTGTTACCTTCTGTAACCAAGTTCAGAATGAAAAGGATCTTAGAATCGTTAAAGTCAGAAGTGATCATGGTGGAGAGTTTGAAAACAAAGATTTTGAGTCATTCTTTAATGACAGAGGCATTCTACATGATTTCTCTTGTCCTAGAACTCCCCAACAAAATGGAGTTGTAAAACGAAAGAACAGAACATTGCAAGAAATGGCCAGAACCATGATCAATGAGACAAACATTGCTAAGATCTTCTGGGCAGAGGCAATAAACACAGCGTGCTACATTAAGAATAAAATCTCAATAAGACCTATTCTGGAAAAGACTCCATATGAATTGTGGATGAACAGAAAGCCCAACATTTCATATTTTCATCCATTTGGATGTACTTGTTTTATGTTAAATACAAAGAATTATTTGAACAAGTTTGACTCTAAAGCACAAAAGTGTATTATGTTAGGATACTCTGAACGCTCAAGAGGGTACAAAGTATACAATACAGAAACACAGATTGTGGAAGAATCAATCAGTGTTCGTTTTGATGATAACTTTGACTCTGAAAAGTCAAAGCAGAATGAAGTTTTTGTAGGTATGGAAATTGAATTTACAGGTTCTGAAGACAAGTCATCAGAAGCTCTCAACACAGACACTCCTTCAACATCTGAAAGGAGCACTGCTAGCAATCCTACACCAGCTGCTGATCAACCTCAGAAGAGACTACCCAGAAGCAGCTTGGATCACCCAGAAGAAACTATCTTAGGAAGAAAGGAAGATCCAATCAGAACAAGAGCAAGCTTCAGAAACTCTGAGGAAACCCTCATGGGACTTGTGTCTTCGATTGAACCTTCTTCTATTGATGAAGCACTTCTGGACAACGACTGGATTCTAGCAATGCAAGAAGAGCTGAATCAATTCACCAGAAATGACGTATGGGATCTTGTTCCCAGACCAAAAGGATTCAACGTCATTGGAACAAGATGGGTGTTCAGAAACAAGCTAAATGAACAAGGTGAAGTCATCAGAAACAAAGCACGATTGGTAGCACAAGGTTAAAGTCAGCAAGAGGGGATAGACTATACAGAAACCTTTGCTTCAGTCGCCAGGTTAGAATCTATCAGACTTTGAATTTCATTTGTTGTTAACAGAGGCATCACTCTGTATCAGATGGATGTCAAGAGTGCATTCTTAAATGGTTATAAAGAAGAAGAGGTTTATGTGCACCAACCCCCTGGTTTTGAAAATACAAAACATCTAGAACATGTTTTTAAACTAAAGAAGTCACTATATGGTCTGAAACAAGCTCCCAGAGCTTGGTATGAAAGACTAAGTAACTTTCTGTTAGAAAATGAATTCACCAGAGGGAAGGTGGACACTACCTTATTCTGTAAGTCAATTAAGAATGACATCTTAGTCTGTCAAATTTACGTTGATGATATTATTTTTGGATCTACTAATCCTTCTCTTGGAAGAAAATTTGCCAAGTGTATACAGGCAGAATTTGAGATGAGCCTCATGGGGGAACTGAAATTCTTTCTAGGAATTCAGATCAATCAAACTCCAGAGGGAACTTACATTCATCAGAGAAAATATGTCAGAGATCTTCTGAAGAAATTTGACCTCTCAGAATGTAAGCCATCAAAGATTCCAATGCATCCCACGTGCATTCTGGAAAGAGAAGAGGTAAGAAAAAAGGTAAAACAGAAGGTCTACAGAGGTATGATTGGTTCTCTCCTTTATCTGACAGCTTCAAGACCTGATATCTTATTCAGCGTATGTATTTGTGCTAGATTCCAATCAGATCCTAGAGAATCTCACTTAACAGCTGTTAAGCGAATTTTCAAGTATCTGAAAGGTACTACTTAATCTGGGTTTATTTTATAGAAAATCTAGTGATTACAACTTAGTAGGCTACTGCGATGCTGACTTTGCTGGAGACAGAGTAAGGCGTAAAAGTACTTCTGGAAGCTGCCAGTTTCTGGGGGAAAATCTAATCTCTTGGTCCAGCAAAAGGCAATCCACAATTGCGCTATCAACAGCAGAAGCTGAGTACATAGCAGCAGCAGGATGTAGCACACAAATGCTCTGGATAAAAAGTCAGCTTGAAGACTTCCAGATTTTTGAGAGTAACATCCCTATACTCTGTGACAATACTTCTGCTATTTGCTTAAGTAAGAATCCTATTTTACATTCTAGGGCTAAGCATATAGAAATAAAACATCAATTCATTAGGGACTACATTCAGAAAGGAATTTTGAACTTAAAATTTATTGATATAGACCATCAATAGGCTGATATCTTCACTAAACCCCTTTCTGAAGATAGGTTCAATTTCATTCTGAAACATCTCAGCATGAAAATATGCCCAGAGTGAAAATGTTTTAAGTTTATATATTAACCTCTCAGAATGTATTTGTTTTACTGTGAACTTCTGATCAATCTCCTTTCAGAAAGATAGACATGCAGATTGTATCAGATGCTATTCTTAAAGATCTGAGCGTTTCAGCTAAAGGATAGACGTGCTGCTCACTAAATCAAACAAGTGTCATCCAATCATCAGCAAATCTCTGAAGCAGAACGCGTGCATGCTTCTGAGAAGGAAAAACGCTGATTGGGTGCATTGAGACACATGTCTGGTAACCGTTTCAAGTATCTTTCTCAAATCCCCCAAAATCAGCAAGCATTAAATGAAAGTAATCATGTTTTTAAAACGTAATCATGAATTATTTCTCTTTCTTGAAACCGTTTACACTTTCAAAAATTATTTTGAAATCTATTTAAGCACATTAACATCTCACATTAATCTTTTATCGTTTCTTACAATCTTACAAATATTTTTCTGCATTTTCCTTGTGTGTTCATCTTTCTCAAAGAAACCAATTTTTTAGTTTTCTCAGAAAAACCCCAAGTGTGAACATGGCAACCTCCAGCAATGTTTCTGCAGGTTCTCAGAAGGAGGCTTCTTCTGAACAGTACCAAGTTCCCTTCAGAACACTCCTTACACCAGTGAAAAATTTGGAAGTGCTGTCTGAATATGGGCGAAGATTATTCTGGGGTGCTTTAATCACAAGAAGCCAACAAGCTCCCCTGATTATATAAATATAGATCAGCAGTTTCTGATCTATTTTATTAATCAGAAGGTAAAAATCAATTTGGCTCATCTTCTGTTTAATCACCTCAGGACCAGCGTCAAGGAGACAAGGGAAGAAGAAAGGACAAAGAGGGATTGGATACCCTTTGGCAGGTTAATATCAGATATTCTGACTGAGAATAGGCTGATAGAACACCTCACAGAAGCTTAGGAATTAAGTTCTATTGAACCAACTGTTGGAAAGCCTCTGAACGCCAAGAATCTGAAGAAAATGAAACTGATAGAGAATATCAGAAAGGAGCCCAGCGTTACTCCTCTTGCTGACATCACCAGAAGAAGAGTCCATCTGGACGACTTTCCATTATTTTCTGAGATAGAATCTAAACCAGTGGTGGTTCTCAGATACTTGGACGCTTGCAAGGCTGATGGTACAGATCCCAAACTGAATATCAAAGATCTGCACCAACAACAACTAGAAGTTACTATGAAGAAGACGAAGAAAAGAAAGGCCACTTCAGAAGGACCATCCCAGCAGACCCCTAAGAAAAGAGGTAATTTATCTGCTGCTTCTGTTTTAAATTCTTCTGCTATTCCAACATCAATCCCAACCCCAGCTTCACATGAACTTCCAATCCCCATACCAACTATTGATGAAACCGAACTAGAAGATGACCCTTCTGAGTCACTGAGTCTCAGGAGACCCCGCACCAAACATCCAAAACCCACAACATCAACAGCATCAGAACTTGACAAATTTCTGTCTGAAATTTATGAACGTGTTTCCGCTCACCTCTCAGATAATCCAAACACTGAACCAGAAATTGCCCACTCTCCTCAACCAGAACAACCTCTCTCACCCATACCAGAAGAACCACAAATTCCACAAGAACCAGAAATTCCACCTCCCTCTCCACAACCAGCAATTCCTCCTCCCTCTCCTCAACCAGAACTTCATCCACCATCACCTCAACCATCACCTCCACAACCTGAGTTTCATCATTCTGAAACTCCATCACCTGAACCCCATTCTCCTTAATCCTTTGAGCCACAACCCTTGGGAATTCAGCTGCCATGTGGAACAACTGTAACCATGGCCCAGCTGCCATCCTCGCCAGAAACTACCCCTCCAAATACTCCAAAAACTCCAAACAGTCCAATTATTATTTCTGATTCTCCCACTCCATCTCCCAAACAAACTACAGAAGACCACAACAGTACCTTCATCGATTTAACAATCCTTGACCGTCTTGCTGACCTCAAAAACAAAATAGCCATTCCCAAACCAAAATAGCTAGACGTTGGCTCTGGCATTGAGAATTTTGAAACAGGCTTGCAGCAGTGGATTGCTTCTCTAAAGCAAGTTTGTCCTGGAATGATTGATCCTGCTGCCTCAGACCAACTCTGGACACGATACAGAATATGGGTGCGTGTGAAGCCCTCAAATTGCAAGACATCAATTATGAGCAGGTACAATAGAATTTCAGCAAGCTGCTGAAGGAAGTTGGAAGTCAGCTGCTGAAGGAAGACGTGCTCCTTCTAGATAGTGAGCCATGGTCTGAGAAGCGTCCAGCGTCAAAAGTGCAGCCAAAAGAAGATCAGACAACTCAAGCTGAAGTCAGTCAAGCTGAAGATGTTGCAGAAAGCTCTCAGAAGCTTCCTGCTTCTGACGTTTCTCAAGCTGCCTTGGACAGGCAGACTCTGGAAGAGCTGAGGCTGAATGATATTCGTCTGCAGCAAAGAATGGATGAAAGTGATCAGAAGATGAAGGAAAGGATGGATGTGCAAGACAACAAGATAGATACAGTAGTCAGCATGGTGCACAAGCAGGATGAGACTGCTGATCAGATTAAGGCAATGCTGGAGACTCTGTTCACACGCTTCCCACCCCAACCTTAGTTTTTCATTCATGATATTTTCAATGTTTTCTTTGCATATCATCTGTACTGTTTTGTCTGGCTCTGAATTTTTAATATAACAAGTTTTTCTGCTCTGATCGTTTTAGCACATCGCTTACACTTTTTGATTGCTGACAAAAAGGGGGAGAACAAGAATGATATTTTTCAATAACGGATTACTGAGACAAAAACTCTCAAACATTCTAACTCTGATATACTTGAATGTTTTCTGTTTTTGCATAAGTCTACAGGTACAAGAAGTAAATCACCTCTGATACACTGAAGCTCAAAGCTCTGATATTCTGATCTGAAGCTCTGATATTATAATGTTCAAAGAAAGTCAATAAAGATCTGATCCTGAAGAACTCTTGGAATTAAAAAGGGAAGTAATAAATTCAGGGGGAGTATCTCCGATCTAAACTCTGATACCTCTTCATCCCTTATCTTTGATAACTTCCTAATTAATTCTGATACAACTTATCATTTAGTTATCTCTGATACTTTTCACGTTTTTTCAATTAAAAAATATCTAGTTTTTGTCATCATCAAAAAGGGGGAGATTGTTAGAACAAAGTTTGAATCTACCACCCTAAGTTTAAGTTTTGATGATAACAAAATGAAAAGATATATTAATTATGTAATTCATGTAAAGAACTATTTGCTACCTAAAAATTACTTTCTGTTTTACAGAAACTCTGATGGGTATCAGCAAGAGTACATCATAATCAGCATCAGAATATTGGATATCAACATCAGCATCAGAAGATGCTATATTAGATACCAGAATCAGAAGATCAACTTGCGCTTATGCTGAAGCTTGATGAACAGATCTGTGCTCAACACTCTGAACTCTGATAAAGACAACAACAGTTCATCAGCACCTAAGCAGCATCAGAATGAGCCAAAGCCAGAACACGCTTAAGTGGCAACGATACTGTGCATTCAAGATGAGTTATTACCAACGACATCATTCCAGACAAGATCTGCTTAATAAGTAAAGATTGTTATTGGCATTGATACAGAATTATTGCTCCAACGTACACTAATTCCAATGCTATATAAACAAGTCAATGAAGTTTGAATTGGCTAATGGTCTACAACAATCTACACGCCTAAAAGCTATTCATCATCTTCCTCACTCTCAGTTTGCTAAAAGCTCCAAAATTCCTTACTCAATTACTTTAGCAATCTAGTTCTCTTAAGCTTAATTTGTGTAGTATCACAGTTGTGATAAACAGTTTTGTAGAAAACATTCACACACCTAGATTTCAATTCTTTGTAAGAAAGTAATTCCTTGAGAAACCGGTTTGTGGTTTGCATCAAGAAGGCTTTAGCAGTTATTAAAGCAGATTGTAATATTCAGTTGAATATAGTGGATTAAGACCTCGTTGGAGAGAGGCGAAATCACCTTGACGGGTGGACTGGAGTAGTTTGAGATCAAACGAACCAGGATAAAAATACCGTGTTCATTGCAATTGATTTCCAGTTTTTACAATTCAACCCCCCTTCTTGTGTTTTTCACTTCTTCAATTGGCATCAGAGCGCCTGGTTCTGAGCTAAAACACTTAACCGTGTCAGTACAAGATCCAGCGTCAGAAAAACACAATGGCAGGAATTTATCAACACACCAGCAATGACAACAATGAAGACAAAGACAGATTCAGCGGCAAACCTCCAGTATTTGATGGAGAAAATTTTGATTACTGGAAAGACAGAATTGAAAGCTTCTTTCTGGCACATGATGCTGATTTGTGGGACATGGTGACAGATGGATACATGCACCCTGTGAATGCAAGCGGTCAGAAGATTGACAGGAAAGCAATGTCTGACCAACAAAAGCGTGACTTCAAAAATCACCACAAGGCCAGAACCATCCTTCTCAGCGCTATGTCCTATGCTGAATATGAAAAGATCTCTAACAGAGACACAGCAAAGAACATGTTTGACTCACTCAGAATGACGCATGAGGGCAACGTTCAGGTCAAAGAAACTAAAGCTCTTGCGCTCATTCAGTAGTATGAGGCATTCAAAATGGAAGAAAGTGAATCCATTGAAACAATGTTCTCAAGATTCCAAATTCTGGTGGCTGGTCTCAAGGTTCTAGACAAAGGATACTCTACTGCTGATCACGTCAAGAAGATCATCAGAAGCTTACCAAAGCAGTGGAGGCCAATGGTTACAACTCTGAAGCTAGCAAAAGATCTCAACAAAATTTCTTTGGAGGAACTTATCAGCTCCCTCAGAAGTCATGAGATAGAGCTAGAAGCTGATGAACCCCAGAAGCAAGGTAAGCCTTTAGCATTAAAATCTAACAAAAAATATGAGTCTAAAGTTTTGCAGGCAGTTGAAGAAACATCTGATGGATCCTCATCAGAAGAAGACGAACTTTCTCTCCTGTCAAGAAGAGTGAATCAACTGTGGAAGCAGAGGCAAAGGAAGTTCAGGAATCCAAGAAGATCTGATCAGAACGAGTCTTCTTCCAGATACAGAAGGACAGATTCTTCCTCTGGATACAGAAGATCTGAAGGCTCCTCAGGAAGCAGAAAGCCAAACACCAAGGACATCATCTGCTATGAGTGCAATGATCAAGGACACTACAAGAGTGACTGCCCAAAGCTTCAGAGGGAAAACCCAAAAAGAAGTTTGGAATAGAAAAGAAGAAAAGTCTCATGGCTACATGGGATGACTCTGACTCGTCTGAAGCTGACTCAGAATCAGATGATGAGAGAGCAAACATAGCTCTCATGGCCAACATTTCAGAAGATAGTGAAGCTTCTGAATCAGACTCAGAATCAAATACTGAAGAGGTATTTCCTGACTTTGCAATTAATTTTACTAAGGCTGAACTTGCTGAAAGCCTTAATGAAATTCTGGAAAGGTACCAGCAGATTAGAGTTAAATTCAGAAACCTGAAAAGGAATCTTGAATCTCACTCTGATAAGACTGAGAGTCTTAAATTGGAAAATTCTGAGCTGAGAAATAAAATTTCAAAATTAGAAAATACTTTACAAAACTCTCAGAAGGAACCAATTTCTGAAACTCCCAGCAGCGCTGATGAGATCATCAAGGAGTATGATCACAGTTTCCAGAAGTTCCTTGCTAAAAGCATAGATAGAAGCAAAATGGCTTCAATGATCTATGGAGTTAGCTGAAACGGCAGGAAGGGAATAGGATACCAAGGTAAGGTTCCTACACCAAAGAATGTCATGGATTTAACCATTAAACACACTCCTCTGAACTCACATTTTGTGTATGGTCACACACATGATATTAAATACACTAGCAGTAAGTATTCTGTGAAACCAAAATTCAACCAGAGTTTTGGTAAATCTAACAAATCAGGACCCAAGAAAATCTGGGTACCTAAGGATAAAATAATACATGTTGCAGATATCTTTAGCAGCAAATCAGAAACACCAGTCATGGTACCTGGACTCTGGCTGCTCGCGACACATGACGGGAAGAAGGCATATGTTCCAAAGCCTGGAACTTAAGCCTGGAGGCCACGTTGGCTTTGGAGGCAATCAGAGGGGAAAGATAATTGGCTCTGGAACTGTAGGTAATGGAAATCTTCCCTCTATAAATAATGTTCTTCTAGTAGATGGATTAATGCATAATCTGTTATCCATAAGTCAATTAAGTGATAACGGTTATGATATAATCTTTAATAAAAAATAATGTAAAGCTGTTAGTCAGAAAGATGGGACTATCCTGTTTAATGGAAAGAGGAAAAACAACATCTATAAAATCAAACTTTCTGAACTGAAAAGTCAGAAAGTAAAGTGTCTTCTGTCTGTTAACAACGAGCAGTGGATCTGGCACAGAAGATTGGGGCATGTTAGTATGAGAAGAATATCTCAGATTAACAAACTCAATCTGGTCAGAGGACTTCCTAATTTGAAGTTCAATTCAGATGCTCTGTGTGAAGCATGTCAGAAAGGCAAGTTTGCAAAACCTTCTTTCAAATCTAAAAATGTTGTTTCTACCTCTAAGCCATTAGAACTTCTGCACATTGACTTATTTGGACCAGTTAAAACTGCTTCAGTTAGTGGCAAGAAGTATGGGTTAGTAATCGTAGATGACTATAGCAGATGGACATGGGTAAAGTTCTTAAGACACAAGGACGAGTCACACTCTGTGTTTGTTACCTTCTGTAACCAAGTTCAGAATGAAAAGGATCTTAGAATCGTTAAAGTCAGAAGTGATCATGGTGGAGAGTTTGAAAACAAAGATTTTGAGTCATTCTTTAATGACAGAGGCATTCTACATGATTTCTCTTGTCCTAGAACTCCCCAACAAAATGGAGTTGTAGAACGAAAGAACAGAACATTGCAAGAAATGGCCAGAACCATGATCAATGAGACAAACATTGCTAAGATCTTCTGGGCAGAGGCAATAAACACAGCGTGCTACATTAAGAATAAAATCTCAATAAGACCTATTCTGGAAAAGACTCCATATGAATTGTGGATGAACAGAAAGCCCAACATTTCATATTTTCATCCATTTGGATGTACTTGTTTTATGTTAAATACAAAGAATTATTTGAACAAGTTTGACTCTAAAGCACAGAAGTGTATTATGTTAGGATACTCTGAACGCTCAAGAGGGTACAAAGTATACAATACAGAAACACAGATTGTGGAAGAATCAATCAGTGTTCGTTTTGATGATAACTTTGACTCTGAAAAGTCAAAGCAGAATGAAGTTTTTGTAGGTATGGAAATTGAATTTACAGGTTCTGAAGACAAGTCATCAGAAGCTCTCAACACAGACACTCCTTCAACATCTGAAAGGAGCACTGCTAGCAATCCTACACCAGCTGCTGATCAACCTCAGAAGAGACTACCCAGAAGCAGCTTGGATCACCCAGAAGAAACTATCTTAGGAAGAAAGGAAGATCCAATCAGAACAAGAGCAAGCTTCAGAAACTCTGAGGAAACCCTCATGGGACTTGTGTCTTCGATTGAACCTTCTTCTATTGATGAAGCACTTCTGGACAACGACTGGATTCTAGCAATGCAAGAAGAGCTGAATCAATTCACCAGAAATGACGTATGGGATCTTGTTCCCAGACCAAAAGGATTCAACGTCATTGGAACAAGATGGGTGTTCAGAAACAAGCTAAATGAACAAGGTGAAGTCATCAGAAACAAAGCACGATTGGTAGCACAAGGTTAAAGTCAGCAAGAGGGGATAGACTATACAGAAACCTTTGCTTCAGTCGCCAGGTTAGAATCTATCAGACTTTGAATTTCATTTGTTGTTAACAGAGGCATCACTCTGTATCAGATGGATGTCAAGAGTGCATTCTTAAATGGTTATAAAGAAGAAGAGGTTTATGTGCACCAACCCCCTGGTTTTGAAAATACAAAACATCTAGAACATGTTTTTAAACTAAAGAAGTCACTATATGGTCTGAAACAAGCTCCCAGAGCTTGGTATGAAAGACTAAGTAACTTTCTGTTAGAAAATGAATTCACCAGAGGGAAGGTGGACACTACCTTATTCTGTAAGTCAATTAAGAATGACATCTTAGTCTGTCAAATTTACGTTGATGATATTATTTTTGGATCTACTAATCCTTCTCTTGGAAGAAAATTTGCCAAGTGTATACAGGCAGAATTTGAGATGAGCCTCATGGGGGAACTGAAATTCTTTCTAGGAATTCAGATCAATCAAACTCCAGAGGGAACTTACATTCATCAGAGAAAATATGTCAGAGATCTTCTGAAGAAATTTGACCTCTCAGAATGTAAGCCATCAAAGATTCCAATGCATCCCACGTGCATTCTGGAAAGAGAAGAGGTAAGAAAAAAGGTAAAACAGAAGGTCTACAGAGGTATGATTGGTTCTCTCCTTTATCTGACAGCTTCAAGACCTGATATCTTATTCAGCGTATGTATTTGTGCTAGATTCCAATCAGATCCTAGAGAATCTCACTTAACAGCTGTTAAGAGAATTTTCAAGTATCTGAAAGGTACTACTTAATCTGGGTTTATTTTATAGAAAATCTAGTGATTACAACTTAGTAGGCTACTGCGATGCTGACTTTGCTGGAGACAGAGTAAGGCGTAAAAGTACTTCTGGAAGCTGCCAGTTTCTGGGGGAAAATCTAATCTCTTGGTCCAGCAAAAGGCAATCCACAATTGCGCTATCAACAGCAGAAGCTGAGTACATAGCAGCAGCAGGATGTAGCACACAAATGCTCTGGATAAAAAGTCAGCTTGAAGACTTCCAGATTTTTGAGAGTAACATCCCTATACTCTGTGACAATACTTTTGCTATTTGCTTAAGTAAGAATCCTATTTTACATTCTAGGGCTAAGCATATAGAAATAAAACATCAATTCATTAGGGACTACATTCAGAAAGGAATTTTGAACTTAAAATTTAGATATAGACCATCAATAGGCTGATATCTTCACTAAACCCCTTTCTGAAGATAGGTTCAATTTCATTCTGAAACATCTCAGCATGAAAATATGCCCAGAGTGAAAATGTTTTAAGTTTATATATTAACCTCTCAAAATGTATTTGTTTTACTGTGAACTTCTGATCAATCTCCTTTCAGAAAGATAGACATGCAGATTGTATCAGATGCTATTCTTAAAGATCTGAGCGTTTCAGCTAAAGGATAGACGTGCTGCTCACTAAATCAAACAAGTGTCATCCAATCATCAGCAAATCTCTGAAGCAGAACGCGTGCATGCTTCTGAGAAGGAAAAACGCTGATTGGGTGCATTGAGACACATGTCTGGTAACCGTTTCAAGTATCTTTCTCAAATCCCCCAAAATCAGCAAGCATTAAATGAAAGTAATCATGTTTTTAAAACGTAATCATGAATTATTTCTCTTTCTTGAAACCGTTTACACTTTCAAAAATTATTTTGAAATCTATTTAAGCACATTAACATCTCACATTAATCTTTTATCGTTTCTTACAATCTTACAAATATTTTTCTGCATTTTCCTTGTGTGTTCATCTTTCTCAAAGAAACCAATTTTTTAGTTTTCTCAGAAAAACCCCAAGTGTGAACATGGCAACCTCCAGCAATGTTTCTGCAGGTTCTCAGAAGGAGGCTTCTTCTGAACAGTACCAAGTTCCCTTCAGAACACTCCTTACACCAGTGAAAAATTTGGAAGTGCTGTCTGAATATGGGCGAAGATTATTCTGGGGTGCTTTAATCACAAGAAGCCAACAAGCTCCCCTGATTATATAAATATAGATCAGCAGTTTCTGATCTATTTTATTAATCAGAAGGTAAAAATCAATTTGGCTCATCTTCTGTTTAATCACCTCAGGACCAGCGTCAAGGAGACAAGGGAAGAAGAAAGGACAAAGAGGGATTGGATACCCTTTGGCAGGTTAATATCAGATATTCTGACTGAGAATAGGCTGATAGAACACCTCACAGAAGCTTAGGAATTAAGTTCTATTGAACCAACTGTTGGAAAGCCTCTGAACGCCAAGAATCTGAAGAAAATGAAACTGATAGAGAATATCAGAAAGGAGCCCAGCGTTACTCCTCTTGCTGACATCACCAGAAGAAGAGTCCATCTGGACGACTTTCCATTATTTTCTGAGATAGAATCTAAACCAGTGGTGGTTCTCAGATACTTGGACGCTTGCAAGGCTGATGGTACAGATCCCAAACTGAATATCAAAGATCTGCACCAACAACAACCAGAAGTTACTATGAAGAAGACGAAGAAAAGAAAGGCCACTTCAGAAGGACCATCCCAGCAGACCCCTAAGAAAAGAGGTAATTTATCTGCTGCTTCTGTTTTAAATTCTTCTGCTATTCCAACATCAATCCCAACCCCAGCTTCACATGAACTTCCAATCCCCATACCAACTATTGATGAAACCGAACTAGAAGATGACCCTTCTGAGTCACTGAGTCTCAGGAGACCCCGCACCAAACATCCAAAACCCACAACATCAACAGCATCAGAACTTGACAAATTTCTGTCTGAAATTTATGAACGTGTTTCCGCTCACCTCTCAGATAATCCAAACACTGAACCAGAAATTGCCCACTCTCCTCAACCAGAACAACCTCTCTCACCCATACCAGAAGAACCACAAATTCCACAAGAACCAGAAATTCCACCTCCCTCTCCACAACCAGCAATTCCTCCTCCCTCTCCTCAACCAGAACTTCATCCACCATCACCTCAACCATCACCTCCACAACCTGAGTTTCATCATTCTGAAACTCCATCACCTGAACCCCATTCTCCTTAATCCTTTGAGCCACAACCCTTGGGAATTCAGCTGCCATGTGGAACAACTGTAACCATGGCCCAGCTGCCATCCTCGCCAGAAACTACCCCTCCAAATACTCCAAAAACTCCAAACAGTCCAATTATTATTTCTGATTCTCCCACTCCATCTCCCAAACAAACTACAGAAGACCACAACAGTACCTTCATCGATTTAACAATCCTTGACCGTCTTGCTGACCTCAAAAACAAAATAGCCATTCCCAAACCAAAATAGCTAGACGTTGGCTCTGGCATTGAGAATTTTGAAACAGGCTTGCAGCAGTGGATTGCTTCTCTAAAGCAAGTTTGTCCTGGAATGATTGATCCTGCTGCCTCAGACCAACTCTGGACACGATACAGAATATGGGTGCGTGTGAAGCCCTCAAATTGCAAGACATCAATTATGAGCAGGTACAATAGAATTTCAGCAAGCTGCTGAAGGAAGTTGGAAGTCAGCTGCTGAAGGAAGACGTGCTCCTTCTAGATAGTGAGCCATGGTCTGAGAAGCGTCCAGCGTCAAAAGTGCAGCCAAAAGAAGATCAGACAACTCAAGCTGAAGTCAGTCAAGCTGAAGATGTTGCAGAAAGCTCTCAGAAGCTTCCTGCTTCTGACGTTTCTCAAGCTGCCTTGGACAGGCAGACTCTGGAAGAGCTGAGGCTGAATGATATTCGTCTGCAGCAAAGAATGGATGAAAGTGATCAGAAGATGAAGGAAAGGATGGATGTGCAAGACAACAAGATAGATACAGTAGTCAGCATGGTGCACAAGCAGAATGAGACTGCTGATCAGATTAAGGCAATGCTGGAGACTCTGTTCACACGCTTCCCACCCCAACCTTAGTTTTTCATTCATGATATTTTCAATGTTTTCTTTGCATATCATCTGTACTGTTTTGTCTGGCTCTGAATTTTTAATATAACAAGTTTTTCTGCTCTGATCGTTTTAGCACATCGCTTACACTTTTTGATTGCTGACAAAAAGGGGGAGAACAAGAATGATATTTTTCAATAACGGATTACTGAGACAAAAACTCTCAAACATTCTAACTCTGATATACTTGAATGTTTTCTGTTTTTGCATAAGTCTACAGGTACAAGAAGTAAATCACCTCTGATACACTGAAGCTCAAAGCTCTGATATTCTGATCTGAAGCTCTGATATTATAATGTTCAAAGAAAGTCAATAAAGATCTGATCCTGAAGAACTCTTGGAATTAAAAAGGGAAGTAATAAATTCAGGGGGAGTATCTCCGATCTAAACTCTGATACCTCTTCATCGCTTATCTTTGATAACTTCCTAATTAATTCTGATACAACTTATCATTTAGTTATCTCTGATACTTTTCACGTTTTTTCAATTAAAAAATATCTAGTTTTTGTCATCATCAAAAAGGGGGAGATTGTTAGAACAAAGTTTGAATCTACCACCCTAAGTTTAAGTTTTGATGATAACAAAATGAAAAGATATATTAATTATGTGATTCAGGTAAAGAACTATTTGCTACCTAAAAATTACTTTCTGTTTTACAGAAACTCTGATGGGTATCAACAAGATTACATCATAATCAGCATCAGAATATTGGATATCAACATCAGCATCAGAAGATGCTATATCCGATACCAGAATCAGAAGATCAACTTGCGCTTATGCTGAAGCTTGATGAACAGATCTGCGCTCAACACTCTGAACTCTGATAAAGACAACAACAGTTCATCAACACCTAAGCAGCATCAAAATGAGCCAAAGCCAGAACACGCTTAAGTGGCAACGATACTGTGCATTCAAGATGAGTTATTACCAACGACATCATTCCAGACAAGATCTGCTTAATAAGTAAAGATTGTTATTGGCATTGATACAGAATTATTGCTCCAACATACACTAATTCCAATGCTATATAAACAAGTCAATGAAGTTTGAATTGGCTAATGGTCTACAACAATCTACACGCCTAAAAGCTATTCATCATCTTCCTCACTCTGAGTTTGCTAAAAGCTCCAAAATTCCTTACTCAATTACTTTAGCAATCTAGTTCTCTTAAGCTTAATTTGTGTAGTATCACAGTTGTGATAAACAGTTTTGTAGAAAACATTCACACACCTAGATTTCAATTCTTTGTAAGAAAGTAATTCCTTGAGAAACCGGTTTGTGGTTTGCATCAAGAAGGCTTTAGCAGTTATTAAAGAAGATTGTAATATTCAGTTGAATATAGTGGATTAAGACCTCGTTGGAGAGAGGCGAAATCACCTTGACGGGTGGACTGGACTAGTTTGAGATCAAACGAACCAGGATAAAAATACCGTGTTCATTGCAATTGATTTCCAGTTTTTACAATTCAACCCCCCTTCTTGTGTTTTTCACTTCTTCAATTGGCATCAGAGCGCCTGGTTCTGAGCTAAAACACTTAACCGTGTCAGTACAAGATCCAGCGTCAGAAAAACACAATGGCAGGAATTTATCAACACACCAGCAATGACAACAATGAAGACAAAGACAGATTCAGCGGCAAACCTCCAGTATTTGATGGAGAAAATTTTGATTACTGGAAAGACAGAATTGAAAGCTTCTTTCTGGCACATGATGCTGATTTGTGGGACATGGTGACAGATGGATACATGCACCCTGTGAATGCAAGCGGTCAGAAGATTGACAGGAAAGCAATGTCTGACCAACAAAAGCGTGACTTCAAAAATCACCACAAGGCCAGAACCATCCTTCTCAGCGCTATGTCCTATGCTGAATATGAAAAGATCTCTAACAGAGACACAGCAAAGAACATGTTTGACTCACTCAGAATGACGCATGAGGGCAACGTTCAGGTCAAAGAAACTAAAGCTCTTGCGCTCATTCAGTAGTATGAGGCATTCAAAATGGAAGAAAGTGAATCCATTGAAACAATGTTCTCAAGATTCCAAATTCTGGTGGCTGGTCTCAAGGTTCTAGACAAAGGATACTCTACTGCTGATCACGTCAAGAAGATCATCAGAAGCTTACCAAAGCAGTGGAGGCCAATGGTTACAACTCCGAAGCTAGCAAAAGATCTCAACAAAATTTCTTTGGAGGAACTTATCAGCTCCCTCAGAAGTCATGAGATAGAGCTAGAAGCTGATGAACCCCAGAAGCAAGGTAAGCCTTTAGCATTAAAATCTAACAAAAAATATGAGTCTAAAGTTTTGCAGGCAGTTGAAGAAACATCTGATGGATCCTCATCAGAAGAAGACGAACTTTCTCTCCTGTCAAGAAGAGTGAATCAACTGTGGAAGCAGAGGCAAAGGAAGTTCAGGAATCCAAGAAGATCTGATCAGAACGAGTCTTCTTCCAGATACAGAAGGACAGATTCTTCCTCTGGATACAGAAGATCTGAAGGCTCCTCAGGAAGCAGAAAGCCAAACACCAAGGACATCATCTGCTATGAGTGCAATGATCAAGGACACTACAAGAGTGACTGCCCAAAGCTTCAGAGGGAAAACCCAAAAAGAAGTTTGGAATAGAAAAGAAGAAAAGTCTCATGGCTACATGGGATGACTCTGACTCGTCTGAAGCTGACTCAGAATCAGATGATGAGAGAGCAAACATAGCTCTCATGGCCAACATTTCAGAAGATAGTGAAGCTTCTGAATCAGACTCAGAATCAAATACTGAAGAGGTATTTCCTGACTTTGCAATTAATTTTACTAAGGCTGAACTTGCTGAAAGCCTTAATGAAATTCTGGAAAGGTACCAGCAGATTAGAGTTAAATTAAGAAACCTGAAAAGGAATCTTGAATCTGACTCTGATAAGACTGAGAGTCTTAAATTGGAAAATTCTGAGCTGAGAAATAAAATTTCAAAATTAGAAAATACTTTACAAAACTCTCAGAAGGAACCAATTTCTGAAACTCCCAGCAGCGCTGATGAGATCATCAAGGAGTATGATCACAGTTTCCAGAAGTTCCTTGCTAAAAGCATAGATAGAAGCAAAATGGCTTCAATGATCTATGGAGTTAGCTGAAACGGCAGGAAGGGAATAGGATACCAAGGTAAGGTTCCTACACCAAAGAATGTCATGGATTTAACCATTAAACACACTCCTCTGAACTCACATTTTGTGTATGGTCACACACATGATATTAAATACACTAGCAGTAAGTATTCTGTGAAACCAAAATTCAACCAGAGTTTTGGTAAATCTAACAAATCAGGACCCAAGAAAATCTGGGTACCTAAGGATAAAATAATACATGTTGCAGATATCTTTAGCAGCAAATCAGAAACACCAGTCATGGTACCTGGACTCTGGCTGCTCGCGACACATGACGAGAAGAAGGCATATGTTCCAAAGCCTGGAACTTAAGCCTGGAGGCCACGTTGGCTTTGGAGGCAATCAGAGGGGAAAGATAATTGGCTCTGGAACTGTAGGTAATGGAAATCTTCCCTCTATAAATAATGTTCTTCTAGTAGATGGATTAATGCATAATCTGTTATCCATAAGTCAATTAAGTGATAACGGTTATGATATAATCTTTAATAAAAAATAATGTAAAGTTGTTAGTCAGAAAGATGGGACTATCCTGTTTAATGGAAAGAGGAAAAACAACATCTATAAAATCAAACTTTCTGAACTGAAAAGTCAGAAAGTAAAGTGTCTTCTGTCTATTAACAACGAGCAGCGGATCTGGCACAGAAGATTGGGGCATGTTAGTATGAGAAGAATATCTCAGATTAACAAACTCAATCTGGTCAGAGGAATTCCTAATTTGAAGTTCAATTCAGATGCTCTGTGTGAAGCATGTCAGAAAGGCAAGTTTGCAAAACCTTCTTTCAAATCTAAAAATGTTGTTTCTACCTCTAAGCCATTAGAACTTCTGCACATTGACTTATTTGGACCAGTTAAAACTGCTTCAGTTAGTGGCAAGAAGTATGGGTTAGTAATCGTAGATGACTATAGCAGATGGACATGGGTAAAGTTCTTAAGACACAAGGACGAGTCACACTCTGTGTTTGTTACCTTCTGTAACCAAGTTCAGAATGAAAAGGATCTTAGAATCGTTAAAGTCAGAAGTGATCATGGTGGAGAGTTTGAAAACAAAGATTTTGAGTCATTCTTTAATGACAGAGGCATTCTACATGATTTCTCTTGTCCTAGAACTCCCCAACAAAATGGAGTTGTAGAACGAAAGAACAGAACATTGCAAGAAATGGCCAGAACCATGATCAATGAGACAAACATTGCTAAGATCTTCTGGGCAGAGGCAATAAACACAGCGTGCTACATTAAGAATAAAATCTCAATAAGACCTATTCTGGAAAAGACTCCATATGAATTGTGGATGAACAGAAATCCCAACATTTCATATTTTCATCCATTTGGATGTACTTGTTTTATGTTAAATACAAAGAATTATTTGAACAAGTTTGACTCTAAAGCACAAAAGTGTATTATGTTAGGATACTCTGAACGCTCAAGAGGGTACAGAGTATACAATACAGAAACACAGATTGTGGAAGAATCAATCAGTGTTCGTTTTGATGATAACTTTGACTCTGAAAAGTCAAAGCAGAATGAAGTTTTTGCAGGTATGGAAATTGAATTTACAGGTTCTGAAGACAAGTCATCAGAAGCTCTCAACACAGACACTCCTTCAACATCTGAAAGGAGCACTGCTAGCAATCCTACACCAGCTGCTGATCAACCTCAGAAGAGACTACCCAGAAGCAGCTTGGATCACCCAGAAGAAACTATCTTAGGAAGAAAGGAAGATCCAATCAGAACAAGAGCAAGCTTCAGAAACTCTGAGGAAACCCTCATGGGACTTGTGTCTCCGATTGAACCTTCTTCTATTGATGAAGCACTTCTGGAAAACGACTGGATTCTAGCAATGCAAGAAGAGCTGAATCAATTCACCAGAAATGACGTATGGGATCTTGTTCCCAGACCAAAAGGATTCAACGTCATTGGAACAAGATGGGTGTTCAGAAACAAGCTAAATGAACAAGGTGAAGTCATCAGAAACAAAGCACGATTGGTAGCACAAGGTTATAGTCAGCAAGAGGGGATAGACTATACAGAAACCTTTGCTCCAGTCGCCAGGTTAGAATCTATCAGACTTTTAATTTCATTTGCTGTTAACAGAGGCATCACTCTGTATCAGATGGATGTCAAGAGTGCATTCTTAAATGGTTATATAGAAGAAGAGGTTTATGTGCACCAACCCCCTGGTTTTGAAAATACAAAACATCTAGAACATGTTTTTAAACTAAAGAAGTCACTATATGGTCTGAAACAAGCTCCCAGAGCTTGGTATGAAAGACTAAGTAACTTTCTGTTAGAAAATGAATTCACCAGAGGGAAGGTGGACACTACCTTATTCTGTAAGTCAATTAAGAATGACATCTTAGTCTGTCAAATTTACGTTGATGATATTATTTTTGGATCTACTAATCCTTCTCTTGGAAGAAAATTTGCCAAGTGTATACAGGCAGAATTTGAGATGAGCCTCATGGGGGAACTGAAATTCTTTCTAGGAATTCAGATCAATCAAACTCCAGAGGGAACTTACATTCATCAGAGAAAATATGTCAGAGATCTTCTGAAGAAATTTGACCTCTCAGAATGTAAGCCATCAAAGATTCCAATGCATCCCACGTGCATTCTGGAAAGAGAAGAGGTAAGCAAAAAGGTAGAACAGAAGGTCTACAGAGGTATGATTGGTTCTCTCCTTTATCTGACAGCTTCAAGACCTGATATCTTATTCAGCGTATGTATTTGTGCTAGATTCCAATCAGATCCTAGAGAATCTCACTTAACAACTGTTAAGCGAATTTTCAAGTATCTGAAAGGTACTACTAATCTGGGTTTATTTTATAGAAAATCTAGTGATTACAACTTAGTAGGCTACTGCGATGCTGACTTTGCTGGAGACAGAGTAGAGCGTAAAAGTACTTCTGGAAGCTCCCAGTTTCTGGGAGAAAATCTGATCTCTTGGTCCAGCAAAAGGCAATCCACAATTGCGCTATCAACAGCAGAAGCTGAGTACATAGCAGCAGCAGGATGTAGCACACAAATGCTCTGGATGAAAAGTCAGCTTGAAGACTTCCAGATTTTTGAGAGTAACATCCCTATACTCTGTGACAATACTTTTGCTATTTGCTTAAGTAAGAATCCTATTTTACATTCTAGGGCTAAGCATATAGAAATAAAAATCACTTCATTAGGGACTACATTCATAAAGGAATTTTGAACTTAAAATTTATTGATACAGACCATCAATGGGTTGATATCTTCACTAAACCCCTTTCTGAAGATAGGTTCAATTTCATTCTGAAACATCTCAGCATGAAAATCTTCCCAGAGTGAAAATGTTTTAAGTTTATATATTAACCTCTCAGAATGTATTTGTTTTACTGTGAACTTCTGATCAATCTCCTTTCAGAAAGATAGACATGCAGATTGTATCAGATGCTATTCTTAAAGATCTGAGCGTTTCAGCTAAAGGATAGACGTGCTGCTCACTAAATCAAACAAGTGTCATCCAATCATCAGCAAATCTTTGAAGCAGAACGCGTGCACGCTTCTGAGAAGGAAAAACGCTGATTGGGTGCATTGAGACACATGTCTGGTAACTGTTTCAAGTATCTTTCTCAAATCCCCCAAAATTAGCAAGCATTAAATGAAAGTAATCATGTTTTTAAAACGTAATCATGAATTATTTCTCTTTCTTGAAACCGTTTACACTTTCAAAAATTATTTTGAAATCTATTTAAGCACATTAACATCTCACATTAATCTTTTATCGTTTCTTACAATCTTACAAATATTTTTCTGTATTTTCCTTGTGTATTCATCTTTCTCAAAGAAACCAATTTTTTAGTTTTCTCAGAAAAACCCTAAGTGTGAACATGGAAACCTCCAGCAATGTTTCTGCAGGTTCTCAGAAGGAGGTTTCTTCTGAACAGTACCAAGTTCCCTTCAGAACACTCCTTACACCAGTGAAAAATTTGGAAGTGCTGTCTGAACTGATTGTTGACTTCTCCAGTCTGAAATAAAATGGATTTGATCTGACAGAAGAAGTTAGGGCACAGGGATGGGAGAGATATTTTGATAGGTTGGTTGGACCAACATTCCCAGTCTTGGTCAAGGAGTTCTGGATTCATGCGTACTCTTCAACGCATCAAGTTACCTCCTACATAATAGGAAAGAAGATTGTGATCACTGAGGATCACATAGCAAGATTGATTGGATACAATGGCGGTGCTATCCGCTGTATCGACATGGCTGAAAGATGCTCTGACGTTGCTGTCATTGTAAGGCAGATTTTCACCCATGGGGTCCCCAGCAGCAAAATCAGAGACTTAAAGGATCAAGACAGAATATGGGCGAAGATTATTCTGGGGTGCTTTAATCACAGGAAGCCAACAAGCTCCCCTGATTATATAAATATAGATTAGCAGTTTCTGATCTATTTTATTAATCAGAAGGTAAAAATCAATTTGGCTCATCTTCTGTTTAATCACCTCAAGACCAGCGTCAAGGAGACAAGGGAAGAAGAAAGGATAAAGAGGGATTTGATACCCTTTGGCAGGTTAATATCAGATATTCTGACTGAGAATAGGCTGATAGAACACCTCACAGAAGCTCAGGAATTAAGTTCTATTGAACCAACTGTTGGCAAGCCTCTGAACGCCAAGAATCTGAAGAAAATGAAACTGATAGAGAATATGAGAAAGGAGCCCAGCGTTACTCCTCTTGCTGACATCACTAGAAGAAGAGTCCCTCTGGACGACTTTCCATTATTTTCTGAGATAGAATCTAAACCAGTGGTGGTTCTCAGATACTTGGACGCTTGCAAGGCTGATGGTACAGATCCCAAATTGAATATCAAAGATCTGCACCAACAACAACCAGAAGTTACTATGAAGAAGATGAAGAAAAGAAAGGCCACTTCAGAAGGACCATCCAAGCAGACCCCTAAGAAAAGAGGTAATTTATCTGCTGCTTCTGTTTTAAATTCTTCTGCTATTCCAACATCAATCCCAACCCCAGCTTCACATGAACTTCCAATCCCCATACCAACTATTGATGAAACCGAACCAGAAGATGACCCTTCTGAGTCACTGACTCTCAGGAGACCCCGCACCAAACATCCAAAACCCACAACATCAACAGCATCAGAACTTGACAAAGTTCTGTCTGAAATTGATGAACATGTTTCCGCTCACCTCTCAGATAATCCAAACACTGAACCAGAAATTGCCGACTCTCCTCAACCAGAACAACCTCTCTCACCCAAACCAAAAGAACCACAAATTCCACAAGAACCAGAAATTCCACCTCCCTCTCCACAACCAGCAATTCCTCCTCCCTCTCCTCAACCAGAACTTCATTCACCATCACCTCAACCATTACCTCCACAACCTGAGTTTCATCATTCTGAAACTCCATCACCTGAACCCCATTCTCCTCAATCCTCTGAGCCACAACCCTTGGAAATTCAGCTGCCATGTGGAACAACTGTAACCATGGCCCAGCTGCCATCCTCACCAGAAACTACCCCTCCAAATACTCCAAAAACTCCAAACAGTCCAATTATTATTTCTGATTCTCCCACTCCATCTCCCAAACAAACTACAGAAGACCACAACAGGACCTTCACCGATTTAACAATCCTTGACCGTCTTGCTGACCTCAAAAACAAAATAGCCATTCCCAAACCAAAACAGCTAGACGTTGGCTCTGGCATTGAGAATTTTGAAACAGGCTTGCAGCAGTGGATTGCTTCTCTAAAGCAAGTTTGTCCTGAAATGATTGATCCTGCTTCCTCAGACCAACTCTGGACACGATTCAGAATATGGGTGCGTGCTGAAGCCCTCAAATTACAAAACATCAATTATGAGCAGGCACAACAGAATTTCAGCAAGCTGCTGAAGGAAGTTGGAAGTCAGCTGCTGAAGGAAGACGTGCTCCTTCTGGATAGTGAGCCATGGTCTGAGAAGCATCCAGCGTCAAAAGTGCAGCCAGAAGAAGATCAGACAACTCAAGCTGAAGTCAGTCAAGCTGAAGATAATGCAGAAAGCTCTCAGAAGCTTCATGCTTCTGACGTTTCTCAAGCTGCCTTGGACAGGCAGACTCTGGAAGAGCTGAGGCTGAATGATATTCGTCTGCAGCAAAGAATGGATGAAAGTGATCAGAAGATGAAGGAAAGGATGGATGTGTAAGACAACAAGATAGATACAGTAGTCAGTATGGTGCACAAGCAGAATGAGACTGCTGATCAGATTAAGGAAATGCTCGAGACTCTGTTCACACGCTTCCCACCCCAACCTAAGTTTTTCATTCATGATATTTTCAATGTTTTCTTTACATATCATCTGTACTGTTTTGTCTGGCTCTGAATTTTTAATATAACAAGTTTTTCTGCTCTGATCGTTTTAGCACATCGCTTACACTTTTTGATTGCTGACAAAAAGGGGGAGAACAAGAATGATATTTTTCAATAACGGATTACTGAGACAAAAAGTCTCAAACATTCTAACTCTGATATACTTGAATGTTTTCTGTTTTTGCATAAGTCTACAGGTACAAGAAGTAAATCACCTCTGATACACTGAAGCTCAAAGCTCTGATATTCTGATCTGAAGCTCTGATATTCTAATGTTCAAAGAAAGTCAATAAAGATCTGATCCTGAAGAACTCTTGGAATTAAAAAGGGAAGTAATAAATTCAGGGGGAGTATCTCCGATCTAAACTCTGATACCTCTTCATCCCTTATCTTTGATAACTTCCTAATTAATTCTGATACAACTTATCATTTAGTTATCTCTGATACTTTTCACGTTTTTTCAATTAAAAAATATCTAGTTTTTGTCATCATCAAAAAGGGGGAGATTGTTAGAACAAAGTTTGAATCTACCACCCTAAGTTTAAGTTTTGATGATAACAAAATGAAAAGATATATTAATTATGTGATTCATGTAAAGAACTATTTGCTACCTAAAAATTACTTTCTGTTTTACAGAAACTCTGATGGGTATCAACAAGAGTACATCATAATCAGCATCAGAATATTGGATATCAACATCAGCATCAGAAGATGCTATATCAGATACCAGAATCAGAAGATCAACTTGCGCTTATGCTGAAGCTTGATGAACAGATCTGCGCTCAACACTCTGAACTCTGATAAAGACAACAACAGTTCATCAGCACCTAAGCAGCGTCAGAATGAGCCAAAGCCAGAACACGCTTAAGTGGCAACGGTATTGTGCATTCAAGATGAGTTATTACCAACGACATCATTCCAGACAAGATCTGCTTAATAAGGAAAGATTGTTATTGGCATTGAAACAGAATTATTGCTCCAACGTACACTAATTCCAATGCTATATAAACAAGTCAATGAAGTTTGAATTGGCTAATGCTCTACAACAATCTACACGCCTAAAAGCTATTCATCATCTTCCTCACTCTCAGTTTGCTAAAAGCTCCAAAATTCCTTACTCAATTACTTTAGCAATCTAGTTCTCTTAAGCTTAATTTGTGTAGTATCACAGTTGTGATAAACACATTTGTAGAAAACATTCACACACCTAGATTTCAATTCTTTGTAAGAAAGTAATTCCTTGAGAAACAGATTGTAATATTCAGTTGAATATAGTGGATTAAGACCTCGTTGGAGAGAGGCGAAATCACCTTAACGGGTGGACTGGAGTAGTTTGAGATCAAACGAACCAGGATAAAAATACCGTGTTCATTGCAATTGATTTCCAGTTTTTACAATTCAACCCCCCTTCTTGTGTTTTTCACTTCTTCAACTATTTTTAGCCATAAAACTGCTTTGATATATAAAACAATAGCAACAAAAAAACTAGCAGCAACCAAAAGGAAAACAGAAACAGAAAAAACCTTCAACCCACTGTACCCCCTAAACAAACTATCGAAACACTTCACATAGAAGTTGTTCAAAAAACAGTTTCTATGATACCATTCTCACCACCTTCCAAACAAAAAAAAACAGTATTGTACAACTTGATTGGGTTGGAGTGATTCAAAAACTTTCAATACAAAGGAAGGATTGGAGCAACTTCCTGGAGGTTCACTAAAGTCATTCTGATCATCACAGCCTCTTGAAAGGTGTTCAAACTCAAAACACAAATTTCAGTTTCAAGGTAAGTCTTCTTGACTTTGAGCTCTTCATTTCAAGCATCATTAGTAATTCATTTTTGAAGATAAATGTAGATATCATAGCCTTGAAGCTAACCATATGCCTGCTTTTCATTTTTTATCAATTGTATGTTTAGAACTGACTTATGTGTGTGAGAGAACAATGTTAGAAGTGAAAAAACAGGTTATGAGTCGATACATATCTCTATGTGTCGACACATATATGATATAAAATAGGTTATGGGTCGACACAAAACACGAATGAGTCGACACAAAATAGAAATTTGTCGATACAAACCATTATGTGTCGACTCATATTGAGTAGATTTTGATTTCCAGAGAAATAAAATGAGTATGAGTCGATACAAAACACGCATGAGTCGATACAAAATAGGTTATGTATCGATACAAACCAGTATGTGTCAACTCATACTAAGTTGATTTTGATTCCTAGGAGCAAGAAATGATATGTGTCGATGCCTAAGGGTATGTGTCGATGCAAAAAAGGTTATGACCTGACACAAACCTTTATGTATCGACTCATACTGAGTTTTTTTTGACTTCCAGGAGTAAGGAATGGTATGTGTTGATACATAAGTGTATGCGTCAACACATAAAAGTTTTCGTATCAATGCATAAGTGCATGTGTCAATACATACATTTAAAAAAAAAACAATTTTTATTTTTTTATTTTTACATTCTTGTATATTATTTATTCATTCAAGATGGTTGTAATAGTAATTAGGTTTTAATAGCTTTCATCCCCATTCATAAACTTGTACCCCCATCCCCATATGATTGTAATAGCTTAGGGTTTATCTTTTTTGTATGTTTTAATTGTTGCTTAATTATGCATATGTCATTCAATTAGAACACATGGCCTCCTCTTGTGCTCATCATCATTGAGCAGGTATCCACTTATAAATGCACACTTGCACATATTTCATAGTTTCGTCCTGGGCTTTTCTACAGCGACAACTATTCGATCAATTGTTTTAATTGGTAATTTAGAGTACTAGTGCCACGCTAGTCCCACTTTCTAGGAGCATGCACATGGCCACCTTGTATGGGCTTTTGATTTTCATCTTGTACATTGAAGTAACTTTTCTCCCCTTGGTTTACATACCAAGCATCTTCTTAAAGGGTATCATAGTTGAGTTTGGGCATGGCCATTATCACGAGGTTAATAAAGTCTTGCCCTTGGTTAACCATAACCCAAATCAACCACTTAGGTCCATATACCTGTAAGTGTTTGTTGGCAGCAATTTTGGTAAAACAATGACTTGTTAGTATTTTGCTAAATGTCTTATCATTTGGAGCGAAACTGTTTTGTATGATGTCAAAGAATATGTCTTGACATCTTCCTACTGAACTGATCTCAGCCCAACATCAGTTAAGTCTTTTGTTTCCTGATTTCCAACATTCGATAATTCAGGATTTATGACCTACAAGCTGCGAAAAATATGGAGGAATATTTTTCAAATTGCATAATCATATCTTGGCCTGTTTTTATGGAAATACTCAAAAGATTTAAATATTTGTTTTCAAGCCCAAGCTCAAAGCTACACATATATAAGGACTCACTTCCTTATTCAAATACTACAACTTTTGAAGAAGAATACTTTCCTTCTGTGTTAGAAGTCTAAGTCTTTTAATTGTCAAACACTCTAGTATTGATTTAATACTTGTGTTGTTATTTGGGTTGTTAATTGTGTATCATTCATAAGCTTTCAAGCATTGAATGATTGAAGTGTTTCAAACTTATTAATTCTGTAAGTGATTGAAGGGATTTGAGGATGGCTTCATACCTAGGTGAGTCTTAGGTAGAAGTTTAGCTTGGGTACTGGTTAAGTGATTAGATCATAAACTAGTTGTTTACTGAGGGTCTATGAATTAATACTATTTAGTGAACTTATCCATGGCTTGGTAGCCCCCAGAGTAGGTGTTGTTATACACTGAACTAAGTGAATTATCTCTTATGTTTTTACTGCTTTTGATTTTACTGCACCTTACTTGCAAACAAATTTTTGTGTCGTGACATCTCATTCGACATCACATATCTGATACCAGAATTTCAATTGGTATCAGAGCGGGCATCCTGCTCTTTATTTGGGTGAGCTCCAGGGAAGATACTTTCTGGTACTATGGACAAGTAAGGAGGATTTGTGAACGACCACCCATTCTGGATGGAAGCAATTATGACTACTGGAAACCATGTATGGTTTCCTTTTTAAAGTCCTTAGACAACAGGGTCTGGAAAGCTGTTTTAAGAGGATGGAAACACCATGTCAAATTGGGAGAGAAGGGAGAACCTGCTTCTGAATTAAAACCTGAAGAAGATTGGTCTAAGGAAGAAGATGAAATTGCTTTTGGAAATTCTAAAGCCTTGAATTCTATATTTAATGGAATTTACAAGAATATTTACGGATTGGTGAATACATGTGAAGTTGCTAAGGATGCATGGGGAATTCTTCAATATACTCATGAAGGCACACCCAAAGTTAAGATGTCAAGACTTCAGCTGCTCACCACAAAATTTGAGAATTTGAAGATGAAATATGATGAAAGTTTAAATGACTTCCATATGAACATCCTTGAAATTGCTAATGCCTCCAGTGCTTTAGGAGAGAAAATACCTGAAGAAAAATTGGTATGAAAGATGCTCAAGTCTCTTCCCAAGAGATTTGATATGAAAGTAACTACTTTAGAAGAAGCCCAAGACATTGGAAAAATGAAAGTGGATGAACTTGTTGGATCCCTTCTAACATTTGAATTAAGCATAAATGAAAGATCTGAGAAGAAAAAAAAGCATAGCCTTTGTATCTAATACTGAAGATGAAGACGAGGACTGTGATCTCGATACAGATGGAGGAATATCAAATGCCCTAGCTATGCTTGGAAGATAATTTAATAAAGTGATAAAAAGAATGGACAATAACCAAAGGTCAAATGTCAAGAACATCCCATCTGACATCTATAAGTCAAATAAGGTGGGAAGAAAAAGGGCTGAAGAAAAATCATCTCAAGGGAAGGGAATAAAATGTCATGAATGTGAAGGATTTGGTCACATTAGAGATGAATGTACTACATATCTAAAGAAACAAAAGAAGAATCTATCTGTTAGTTGGTCTGAAGAGGACTCAGAGAGTGATCTTGAAGAATCTGCCAAATATGTGAAAGCATTGACAGGCAAATATGTATTTGATGAAGATTCTAGTGATGGGGAACTAACCTTTGACGAGTTAGATGCTTCATACAAAGAATTATGTCTCAAAAGTGCATAAGTATGTCTTGAAGGGGAGAAACAGAAATCCCTTATAACTCAGATGAAGGAGGAAAGGGAAGAGCATCTTAAAACTATTTATGATTTGGAAAGTGAAGTGTCCTCTCTAAATTAAAATCTTGATAGAATGGTCAAATCTCTTAAGATGCTGAATAATGGGTCTGACACATTAGATGAAATTCTCCAAGCAGGAAGAGTGACAGGAGATAAGAGTGGTTTAGGTTTCAATGAGAAAAAGGAACTTAACTCAGAAGAGCCTTCATTTGTTTCCACTCATGCCAAGCCTAAACCAAAGATGTCGAATCAAATATTTCAACATCATGATAGGAAAGGACATATTGGAAGACATCATGTGAAGAAAGAACATCATGGAAAATAACCTACATCTGTTTCCACACATGCCAAGGCTAAACCAAAGATGTTACATCAGATGTCTCAACATGTGGGCAAACATCATGATAAGAAAGGACATCTTGGGAAACCTCATGTGAAGGAAGGACAACATGGGAAGAAAAAGCTTAATCACAACAGAGAGAATCCCCAACCCTGGAAATGTCATTACTGTGGAAGGCTTGGACATATAAGGCCCTTCTATTTCAAGCTGTATGGGTATCCTAAAAATTCTCCTCCTCCCAAAAATGATAAGATTCCCCAAAACAGCAAAAAGAAGAAACAATGGGTTCCTAAGTACAATGTTAGAAGTCTTATTGCTTACACCTCTCTCAGAGTATCAACCAAAGATGACTAGTACTTTGACAATGGTTGTTCTAGACACACGACAGGTGTCAAGAATCTGTTGGTGGATGTCAAATCTCATTCCACCAGTTATGTGACTTTTGGTGATGGAGCAAAAGGAGAAATCAAAGGTGTTGGCAAGCTTGAATATTCAGGATTTCCTAAACTTGATATTGTGTTACTTGTAAAAGGGTTAACAGCTAACCTGATAAGTATAAGAAAATTATATGATCAAGGATTCAAAGTTAACTTCTCCAAAGAAGAATGTCTTGTGTGTAATGAAAAGAATGAAGTTGTCATGAAAGGAATCAAGTCTAAAGACAATTGTTATATATGGGTTCCTCAAGAGTTAAACCTATCCTCAACACGTGTTTCAGCCAAAGAGAATGAGGTTAAACTATGGAATCAAAAATTGGGGCACTTGCATCTGAAAGGTATGAAGAAAATTATGTCTGAAGAAGCAGTGAGAGGGATTCCTAAGCTCAAGATAGAAGAAGGAAGGGTATGTGATGACTGTCAAATTGGAAAGCAGACTAAGATGTCACATCAGAAGATTCAACATCTTACTACATCAAAAGTATTGGAACTTGTTCACATGGACTTGATGGGACCTATGCAGGTTGAAAGTCTTGGTGATAAGAAGTATGCCTATGTTGTTGTAGATTACTTTTCTAGATACACATGGATAAGCTTTATTAGAGAAAAATCAGAAACTTTTGAAGTGTTCAAAGTTCTTTGTCAAAGACTTTAAAGGGAAAAGGAAAGTCATGTCATAAGAATCAGGAGTGATCATGGAAAAGAATTTGAGAACAACAAATTTGCTGAGTTTTGCTCCTCTGAAGGAATCAACCATGAATTCTCTTCTCCCATTAGTCCTCAACAGAATGGGATTGTAGAATGAAAGAATAGAACTCTCCAAGAATCTGCCAGAGCCATGATTCATGCTAAGAAGCTACCCTACCACTTTTGGGATGAAGCTATGAATACCGCATCTTATATTCATAACAGAGTCACTCTAAGAAAAGGCACTTCAGCCACTTTATATGAAATATGGAAGGGGAGATAACCAACTGTAAAATACTTTTCTATTTTTGGAAGTAAATGTTACATCTTAGCTGATCATGAACAAAGGAGGAAGATGAATACTAAGAGTGATGAAGGAATATTCCTGGGATACTCTATAAACAGCAGAGCATACATAGTGTTTAACTCCATAACCAAAGTAATGATGGAGTCAATAAATGTTACTATTGATGATAGAGGATGGAATATTGAAGAAGATGTATCAGAAGATGTTGGAACATCTTTTCCTGATAGTCCAACTGAATCAAATGACACAAGTATTGATTCTAATCCTCCTCAAGAAGATCCCCAGCCTAGTCAGCTCAAGAAAGGACCTTCAATAAGAACTTATAAAGATCATCCTAAGGAGCTCATTATAGGAGATCCAAACAAGGGAGTTACTACCAAATCAAGAGAAGGGATTTCAAACTCTTTCTTTGTATAAAAAATTGGGCCTAAGAATGTCAAAGAGGCCCTAGCTGATGAGTTCTGGATTAATTCTATGCAAGAGGAGCTGGAAAAATTCAGTAGGAATGAAGTTTGGGATCTGGTCCCAAGACCTAAAGGCACAAATGTGATTGGCACTAAATGGGTATACAAGAATAAATCTGATGAAAAAGGGGTGGTCACTAGAAATAAGGCAAGGTTAGTTTCTCAAGGATACACTCAAATTGAAGGAGTGGACTTTGATGAAACCTTTGCTCCTGTGGCTAGACTTGAATCAATCAGACTACTGTTAGGAGTTGCATGCATTTTGAAATTTAAATTGTTTCAAATGGATGTAAAAATTGCCTTCTTGAATGGATACCTGAATGAAGGAGTTTTTTTTTGAACAACCAAAAGGATTTGTTGATCCAAGTTTTCCTAAACATGTCTATAAACTGAAGAAAGCTCCATATGGATTGAAGTAAGCTCCAAGAGCTTGGTATGAGAAACTGACAGTATTCCTTGGGGAGAATGGATATAGGAAAGGTGGTATAGACAATAATCTCTTTGCAAAAGGAGAAGAAGGGAAGATTATGATTGCTGAAATCTATGTTGATGATATTGTATTTGGTGGGATGTCAAATGAGATGGTTCAACATTTTGTCAAGCAGATGCAGTCTAAATTTGAGATGAGTCTTGTTGGTGAATTAACCTATTTTCTTGGTCTGCAAGTTAAAAAAATGGAAGACTCCATATTTTTATCTCAGAGCAAGTATGCCAGGAATATAGTAAAGAAGTTTGGGATGGAGAATGCAAGTCACAAAAGAACCCCTGCTCCCACACATCTGAAGTTGACTAAAGATGAAAAAGGAGTAAGTGTAGATCAAAGTCTCTACAGAAGCATGACATACAGTCTTCTATATCTCACAGCTAGAAGACCAGACATTGCCTTTGCTGTAGGGGTGTGTGCAAGATATCAAGTTGATCCCAAAGTTAGTCATGCAAACCATGTAAACGGGATTCTCAAATATGTGAATGGGACAAGTGACTATGGTATGTTGTACTATCATGGATCAAATTCTGCCTTAACTGGCTTTTGTGATGCTGATTGGGTAGGGAGTGCTGATGATAGAAAGAGTACATCAGGGGGATGCTTCTTTCTGGGAGATAACCTTATATCTTGGTTCAACAAGAAGCAAAATTGTGTGACTCTATCCACTGCTGAGGCTGAGTACATTGCTGCAGGAAGTAGTTGTTCTCAATTGGTTTGGATGAAACAAATGTTAACAGAATACAATGTCAAACAAGATGCCATAACATTATTCTGTGACAATTTTAGCCCCATAAACATTTCAAATAATCCTATTCAACATAGAAGGACCAAGCATATTGACATCCGTCATCACTTCATAAGAGAGCTTGTTGAAGAAAAGATTATGGCCTTAGAACATATAGCCACTGAATTGCAACTGGTTGGCATATTCACAAAGGCTTTGGATGCTAATCAATTTGAGAATTTAAGAGGAAAATTAGGGATATTCTTATATGAGGGTTTGTAGCAATTAAAAATGTGTGGGAATATCATTAAAGTGATATTATATTGTTTGTGTTTCCAAAAAAATAAATTTTAGAAAACAATCATTACAAGACTGCCTAAAATTGTTTCCCACACACTACTACATTTCTTCTCTCTACTTCCATAAACTCTTCATTCTCCTCAACAGAAGAAGAACTCTTGCCATTCCTTATCTCCTTGCTAGAAAATTTTCAAACATGTCTCAACATCACACATCATCCTCCATAAAATCTACCAAAGAAAATCTCTCCCTTGACAGAGTGCTAGATGTTACTCGTCTATCAACAATCCCTCCGCTTGAGAAAAAGGTCAAGAAACCTAGATCATCACCAGCTAAGGAATCTAAAGTTAATAACTCCTCTCCTACTACTGACAATAGAACTCAAGAAGAAATTGTTAATGTTGATAGAAGCATCAGAAGGCTTGTGGTCAGAGTTTTAAATGAAGGATTTGCTGTGCCTGGGATTTCTACTCCCCTTTCTCGCATGCCTCCTCCTGCTGACAAAGGAAGTAATCCTAAAATTAATGCTGTTGAATCATCCAAGAAAGATGCTGCTGATAGCAAACTTGAGAAGCTTGTTGCCTCTTCCCTAAAAGAAGTGGAAGAAGAAGATGTTGATCAAGATGTTGATCAAAATGTTGAATAAAATGTTGAAGAAAAAAATCCCTCTAAAGAAGATGCTGCTGCCTCCAAGGACGAAGAAGATCAAAATGATGACAATGTAGTCAATGTAGAAGAGCTCTCTGACAATGAGCTCATCACTAATGTTATACCTAGTATTGCAAGAAGGCTAAAGTCCGGGAAAGTGAAATATGCAAGTGTCACACCCCCTCCCAAAACAGTCAAGAAGAAAATCATGTATGGACCCCACAAAGCAGGAAGTAAAGTGGTCCCTCCATCTAGCAAAAGAAAAGCTAGACCTGTTAGCTCTACTGAAGATGATGAGGATGCTGTAAAAAGGTCCAAGAGTAAGAAGAAAAATGCCCTAGTTGAAGAGACAGACTCTGAGCATGATGTCGAACAAGATGTCCTGGACATGTCTCCAATCAAGAAATCTTCAAGTAAGAAATTGTCTATTATGGTTCCTGATGCCCCACTTGACAACATCTCATTTCACTCTGTTGGGAATGCTGAAAAGTGGAAGTATGTGTATCAAAGAAGGATTGCCCTGGAGAGAGAACTATAAGTTGGTGCCTTGAAATGTAAGGAAACCATGGAGCTGATCTCTTATGCTGGACTGATGAAAACAGTTACCAGGTTTGTACATTGCTATGAAACTCTTGTTAAGGAGTTTATTGTTAATATTCCTGTTGACTATGTTGACCATAAGATTAAGGAGTATAGAAAGGTTTTTGTTAGAGGAAAGCGTGTAGAATTTTCTCCTGCCATTATAAACAAATTTCTATATAGGTCTGAAGATGTATGTTGTAAGCTGGAAGTAACAGACAATCAAGTGTGTAAAGCCATTACTGCTAATCAAATAAGTGAGTGGCCAATGAAAAACAAACTTCCTATCAGCAAACTAAGTGTGAAATATGCAATTTTACACAGGATTGGGGCTGCAAATTAGGTTCCCACTAATCACACTTCAACCATCTCCATTGGTTTAGGAAAGTTTATTTATGCTGTAGGAAACCATAAACTTTTTGATTATGGTACTTACATATTTGATCAGACTATCAAGCATGCAGGAACTTGTTCCATTAAAATTCCAATTACTTTTCCTTCTCTCATCGGTGGAATTGTTCTCAATCAACATCCTGGAATCCTAAATGGTAATGAAGTAGTGTGCAAGAGGGAGTCTGCCTTGACACTTCACTTTATGTTATTTTCAGGAAAACATGTCCCAGACATTGTTTTTACATCTTCAACTGCTGAAAACAAGACCTCCACTAAGGATGAAATGATCAATGAACTAAAGGAAGCCTGCAAGGAATTAGATGATGTGATTAGAGTGAGCTAAACTAGGAATATAGTCTTTGAAAAGATGATCAAGAACCTGCAAAAGGATGGCAACCTTGATGATGCAGTGAGATCTGAAGGTGAAGACTCCAATGAGGAAAGAAGGATGACAGTTAGACTACTTGATGTTTCTCTGAACCCTTTGGTTCTTATTTTGGCACTTGCATGTGCTTGACATTTGAATTTTATTGTATGTATCGTAATACTGATATTCCTTTGAATGCATCCATTTGTTTTGCATATTATGACTAAAAAAGGGAAGAAAAATTGAGTGAGTGAGTGATTAACCACTGATCATTGATTGAGGGGGAGCTCAATACTTGAGGGGGAGACTCATGTCTCAGAATATACTCATGTCTCAGAAGATGTTTTGGCATATACCTTTGCTAACAACTAACTGCTAACTGAATGTCTGGTTGCTTTGCTTATGATGCTGCCCTGATAATGCTCTGATAATTGTGCTGCGGTTATGATAATATGCTCTAATAATGTTTTAGCCAATATTTGCCAAAGGGGGGGGGGGGGTTGTAAGTGTTTGTTGGCAGTAATTTTGGTAAAACAATGACTTGTTAATGTTTTGCTAAATGTCTTAACATTTGGAGAAATTTTTTTTTGTATGGTGTCAAAGCAGATGTCTTGACATCTGCCTACTGAACTGATCTCAGCCCAACATCAGTTAAGTCTTTTGTTTCCTAATTTCCAGCATTCGATAATTCAAGATTTGTGATCTACATGCTGCGAAAAATATGGGGGAATATTTTTAAAATTGCATAATTATATCTTGGCCTGTTTTTATGGAAATATTCAAAAGATTTGAATAGTTGTTTTCAAGCCCAAGCCCAAAGCTGTGCATATATAAGGACTCGCTTCCTTATTCAAAAACTGCAACTTTTGAAGAAGAATAATTTCTTTCTGTCTTAGAAGTCTAAGTCTTTTAATTGTCAAACACTCTAGTATTGATTTAATACTTGTGTTGTCATTTGGGTTGCTAATTGTGTATCATTCATAAGTTTTAAGCATTGGATGATTGAAGTGTTTCAAACTTATTAGCTCTGTAAGTGATTGAAGGGATTTGAAGATGGCCTCATACCTAGGTGAGTCTTAGATAGAAGTTTAGCTTGGGTAGTGATTAAGTGATTAGATCGTAAACTGGTTGTTTACTGAGGGTTTATGAATTGATACTATTTAGTGAACTTGTCCCTGGCTTGGTAGCCCCTAGAGTAGGTGTTGTTGTACACTGAATTGGGTGAACAATCTGTTGTGTTTTTACTGCTTTTGATTTTACTGCACCTTACTTGCAAATAGATTTTTGTGTCGTGACATGTCATTCGACATCACATATCTGATACCATAATTTCAATACCAAGTGTTTCCATGCACAAAGGGTCTCATGGTTAAGGGTAGGAGCACCTATTATCATAATATTAATCAAGTGCACCCCTTGGTTAATCATAATCCGATTCAATTCCCATACTCTAAGCATTCCATTTACGCCTTTCATGATATTACTCATTTTGTCGTCACTTTTTCCATGGCCACCATGCATGATTACTCTTCACCAACACTTTCTCCTTTTACTTTGTGCTTATAACATGCTCCCTTAGGATGATACTTTCCTCTTCTTTAAGATGCGAACTAATTAGACCCTAGGTTGAAACCCATGCATAACAACATTAGGGTTTTTTCTAGTCTCCCTCTTAAACCTCTTTCTTCTTTTGTAATTAAAACTTCTCATTCACAAATAAAAAATCCAAAAACATTTAATCATTACTCGAGTTAATTCTAAAACTCGCAAAACACTCAACCAATCAAAACTTCCCCCAAAAGGCATGTTATCTCCGTTCTACCGCGATACAGGCCATGCCTATTACTAGAATGTGTGTGTTAACATCGCCCACTAAAAGACACCAACAAACCAACATTTTCTAGAGGAACTACAGTGTTCTGATTCCTTCACTGTATACGTAGGCAAAAGGTTGCGAGACCCTCACGAACGCAATAATAAAAAACCATTTCTTTCCCCTTAGCAAGTATATTTATAGATAAACACACCCTTAGAAGCAAACAAACAAAATGGATCCCGTTGAGTACAACGGGTGTAAGGGGTGCTAATACCTTCCCCTCGCATAATCGACTCCCTTACCCTTTCTCTTGGTCGCAAGACCATGTTATCCATCCTATTATGGTTTTCTCGATATTTCCCATTCCTTCGGGATAAATAAAGTTTGGTGGTGGCTCTGTGTTTTTTGCCGGTAGCTTCAGCTGGCGACTCTGCTGGGGATTTTCTTTTGTGAGTCTCTCCTGGTTTTGTTTATTTGTCTCTTTAGGTGTCTATTTATTTGCTTTATTTTTCTTTACCTCTTTATTTCTTTATTGCTTTGTCATTTTATTTTGTATATATTGCATTATACTGTGGTTACTCACATATTCTGGATATGCTGTTTCTTTTGTGATGTTGGGTTGGGTGATTACATTTGATAAGTCCTATACCCGGACTTGGGTTACACTTAGGATTAGGACGAGAGGTATAGTCATTCTAAAATTGAGGGAGTAATTCTGAAGAAGGAGGCATGAAAATCTCCCACTCCGTGGAGGTCCCCTTGGAAGTAGCATTGTTTACCGAGTAATTGGGAAGACATTGTTACTTTCAACCTGGGAACCAGAGAAGCTGAGAGCCGTAAAACCATCAACCCATCCCGGCCTAGGTGTATTGTAGAGACTATAAGGGAGTAATTCGGAAATGGTTATCCCGCGATGCTGCACTCTGACGAGTTTTTCCTGCGAATATTACTGATTACCGAGTAATTGGGACATCGATAATATCCAAAGGAAGAGCATAGAATCCGAGGTTTCCCTCGAACCTTGTTCGGCAGGTGATAAAACCCTAGTACATACCTTATGTATGGTTACTTTAACTCCATGCATGTGACGTTAAACTTTTGATCCTGTTACTTTTAGTTTATGCAAAGGACTACACAGTGGTTATCCAGAATATGTGGAGATGAAATTTCATGCCATAATATACCATGACATCATACCATCATGTATATACATCTCATATCTAAGGAATTCCAAAGACAAGTCTCGTTGGTCGAGCTCTTCAAAAATGAAAACAAAAGTCTTAAAAAATGATAGACGAATATTTGGATTTCCTCGGAAATGAAGATAAAACATTCATTCATGCTATCATGATTCACAACAGAAACTTATTGGGGTCCCTTTTCCATCAGACTTCAATGAACAAAAAAGATGACTTTTCCACATCCTTACCATACAAGAAGCAACCAACAAAGACTTATGGATCTTTTCAAAGAGAATAATAATGCTCTCCGCCGAGATATGGACACCATGGGCACTCGCATGGATCAACTTATGGAAACCCTTCATGCTATTATCAAGGGTCATGAAGAGCTTCATCAAACTATTGCCAAGCTTGCGACTGCTGCCCCCTCCACTTCTACTAATGGGAGGAACGATAATGCAAATGTTGAGACCCATATTGGAGCTCCTCGGAATGATGTTGATGACCAACATGACGTCATTGATCTTGATGAACCCCACGTGAATCTTGCCGCTGGAGTTACTGAAACTGCAAAAATGTACCACGCTCTTGAAGAGCGTCTCAAAGCCATGGAGGGTATCAAGCCTTAGGGATTCAATACTGCTGCAATGTGTCTCATGCCTGGGGTAGTTATCCCTCCCAAGTTCAAGGTTCCCTATTTTGACAAATAAAATTGTACTTCTTGCCCAGAGACTCATCTTTGTTCCTACTGTCGCAAGATGGCAACCTATGCTGAAAATGGACCATTACTCATGCACTTCTTCCAAGATAGCTTGACAAAGGCACCGTTGGAGTGGAATATGCAATTAGAAATAACTCATGTCAGTACTTGGGGAGAGCTTGCTGACACCTTTTTGAAACATTATCATTATAATACTGCCATGGTTCCTAGCCGCACTCAGCTTCAAGGGATGATACATAAATCTGAAGAGTCGTTCAAAGAGTACGCCCAAAGGTGGCGTGAACTAGCTACAAGGGTCCAACCTCCTCTCTTGGATCGTGAAATGATTGGTTTATTCATGGGTACTCTACAAGGTCCTTATCTCCAACACATGCTCAACAGTACCTCCACTTCTTTCTCTGATATGGTCATTATAGGAGAACATGTTGAAACTTGTATTAAGGCTGGAACAATCCAAGGTATCCCTAACAATACCAACAACAATACTGGCATTGGTAGGAAGCCATTTTCTGGTTTCGTCAAGAAGAAAGAGGGTGAGACTAGTTTTGTTACAATAAACCAAGGAAAAGCTCATGCATATCCTTAAGTTCGATTTCCTTATTTCCCAACACCTGCTGCAGTTCCTAATCAATATGTTCCTCAAGTGTATGCTGCTACAACACCAACACCCTGGATGACCCAACAACGGCCTTTCACTCATCAACCACAATATCTTCCACAACAAAAATTTGCACCACCTCCAAATTATCAACAACCTCAAGGTTCGAGAGCTCCATAGAGACAAAGATAACCTGAAAGAAGATTTGATCCCATTCCTATGTCCTATGCTTAGCTTCTCCCCTAGTTACTTGCCAATCAGTCGGTTCAACTACGTGAACTTGGTCCACCACCAAATCCTCTCCCCAGGGGATATGACATTAATGCTCATTGTGAATTTCATTCTGGACCCCCAGGCTACACAATTGAGAATTGTAGAGCATTTAAATGTAAAGTTCAAGATCTCCTCGACGCAAAGGGCATAAATTTCAACCCTGTTGGTCCCAATACTCAGAATAATCCCATGCCTCCTCACCCAGGGGCAGCGGTCAATGTTATTGAAGAAAGTAGTGAACAGACTCTGGTAATCAAGGTTGACGAGATCAAGATGCCATTAGGGACTGTTAGAGAAAATTTGTTGAAGCACTATGTGCTATAGGAACTCCATGATTTTTGCTTAACATGTTCCTCTAAACCTGAAGAGTGTACTAGTTTGTAGACGGCTATCCAACAACTAATGGATGAAGGTGTCCTACAAGTAGAGAAGATATTTTGAGAAGAAGAGATTGATGTCTTGGAAATTCCTTATTATATGAGAAGCATCTTAGCAGCACCAGGTACCCCGTTGACGATTCAGGCTCCTGCTACCCCATTAATGATTCAAGTTTTAGTTACCCCCGCGACAACTCAAGCTCGTATTCCTCCTCTATGTAACAACTTGAAGGCAGTTCCGTGGGAGTATAATATGGTCTATATTCTTGGGAAGAAATACGAGTGTACTCCAGTGGATGACAATATTATTACCAACATCGCAGGAACCAGTAACATGACTCGTAGTGGCAGGATCTTTTCTCCCCCACCACCGCTTCCCAAAGAAACTAACAGTGTTACTCAAGACATTTCCGTGGCCCAGTTTGAAGGGATCATAACCAATATTTCCGTGGGAAATTGTTTGGGTTTCTGTAATGATGAGCTCCCAGTTGAAGGCAGAGCCCACAACAAAGCGCTGCATGTTTCCATGAAGTGTTTGGATACAGTTTTATCTCGATTTTTGGTAGATACAGGTTCTTCACTCAATGTGATGCATATGGCTACTCTGTTTAAGCTAGATATGGATGGGGTAATGATGAGTACTTCCACCCTAAGTGTTCAAGAATTTGACGGTTCAAAGAGATATATGGAGGGAGAAGTGGATTTTGCTGTCAAGATTGGTCCCCACACTTTCTATCTGTCATTCTATGTTATGGATCTTCGTCCCTCCTATACTTGCCTTTTGGGTCGCCCATGGATTCATGTAGCAGGAGCTATGACATCTACTCTTCATCAACACTTGAAATTCATTGTAAACGACAAAGTTATTGTCGTTTGTGGAGAATAAGATGTGGTGATTAACAATCTGACAACCTACCATTATGTGGAAGTAAAAGGTAAGGTGTAGGAGTTACCCTTTCAAGCTCTAGAGATTGTTTCTGTTGAAAAGTTCCTCGTAATAGAAGGTAAGAAGTATGAATCACCTATGGCCTCTCTGAATGATGCCAAAGCCCTCATGGAATCTAGATCTCCCCATGATGGTTGTGGAAAATTGATTGAAGTACCTCAGAAGAAAGATCGTTGTGGTCTTGGGTATCAGCCATTGTCCTCCGTGCAAACTAGTTTGGTTCCTCTCAAAGGAAAACAGGTTCCACCAACTTCTGGAGTGTTCATCAGTTTCGGTACAAGCAAAGAAGGACAAGTTCTCTCAACAGATGATAAAGGTGACGATGAAGATGTTTCCAAATTTATCTATCAGATTGCGCCACACCAGAAGCTCAGTAATTGGACTGTCGTGGACATCCTTGAAGTTGTTTTCCTTGATGTGTAATTTTCTATTTCCATTAAGTCATATGCCCAACCCAATGCATAGAGATAACTTGTAGAAGGGGCACCTTATGTTTCAATCTCCATTTAAAATTGAATGAAATTGCACTTTCGCATACAATTTTGTTCCCTGTCTTTCCTTTTACTTTTGTTTTTCGAAATAAATGGAAATGCTTTTATTTTCATATTCTAGATGTTTTCTTGCACTTTCTAAAATAAAACATAAAATCATCAATCATGCAGATCCGTCTCGAGTACCGTAAAAAATGATAGTGCTATGGTTCCTAATATCCTTGAGAATTTAGTTGACCATGCTAACAAGGATAGTTGGGAAGATTGTGAAGTCCCTGAAGAACTAGCAAGACTCTTGAGACAGGAAGAAAAGGTCATCCAGCCATATCAAGAAGAAACAAGAGTTATCAATCTCAGTACTGAAGAGGTAAAGAGAGAAGTCAAGATAGGTGCTGGCTTGCAAAGTGAAGAAAAGAAGGGGTTGATTGAGGTGCTTCGAGAGTATGCTGACATCTTCACCTGGTCGTATGAAGACATGCCAGATTTAGATATTGATATAGTGATGCACATGTTTCCACTCAAGCCAGAATGTCCTCCTATAAAGCATAAGCCGCAAAGGACCTGGCCCGGTATGGCTTTGAAGATCAAATAAGAAGTTCATAAATAACTTGATGTAGGCTTCCTATCTATGATAAATTATCCGCCTTGGATTGCTAACATTGTGCCTATATCTAAGAAAGTTGGTAAGGCACGTATGTGTGTTGACTACTGAGACTTGAATAGAGCAAGCCCAAATGATGATTTCCCGTTGCCTCATATTGATGTATTGGTTGATAATACTGCTCAGTCTTCAGTTTTCTCTTTCATGGATGGATTCTCGGGTTACAATAAGATAAAGATGGCTCCTTAAGACATGGATAAAACAACTTTCATAACTCCTTGGGGTACCTTTTGCTATAGGGTCATGCCTTTTAGTCTCAAAAATGTTGATGCAACATATCATCATGCTATGGTGACTCTCTTTCACGACATGATTCATAAAGAGATCGAGGTGTATGTGGATGTTATGATTGCAAAATCGCAAATTGAGGAAGAATATCTGGTCCATTTGTAGAAGTTGTTTGATCGTATACGAAAGTTTAGGTTAAGGCTTAATCCTAACAAGTGCACCTTTGGGATTCGATCGGGAAAGTTACTTGGTTTTATCGTAAGTCAGCGAGGGATTGAAGTAGATCTAGACAAATTAAGAGCAATACAAGATATTCCAGCACCGAAAAATAAAAAGGAAGTACGTGGGTTCCTTGGAAGGTTGAATGACATAGTCAGGTTCATTTCTCATCTTACGGCTACCTGTGAACCCATCTTTAAATTGTTGCGCAAGAATCAAGATGTCCATTGGGATGAAAGTTGTCAAGAGGCCTTCGAAAAGATTAAACAGTACCTTCAGGAACCACCAATACTCATACCTCCAAATCCAGGGAGACCTCTCATTATGTACTTAATTGTGCTTGAAGGATCTATGGGTTGTGTACTCGGACAACATGATGATACTGGATGAAAAGAACACACCATCTATTACCTGAGCAAGAAGTTTACTAATTGTGAGTCAAGGTATTCATTACTTGAGAAAACTTGTTACACTTTTACGTGGGAAGCTCGACATTTAAGGCAGTACATGTTGACACATTCTACACTTTTGATATCTAACATGGATCCGATAAAGTACATATTCGAGAAACCAGCACTTACGGGAAGATTGGCTCGGTGGCAAATGGTTTTGTCTGAGTATGACATCCAGTACGTCACACAAAAGGCTATCAAAGGTAGCATTCTTGCTGATCATCTCTCCCACCAGCCATTGGAAGAGTATCAATCAATGAAGTTCGATTTTTCAGACGAGGATGTTATAAAACTTGATGATAAAGAAGGACCTGAACCAGGGGAGCGATGGACTCTCACGTTTGATGGTGCATCAAATGCTATGGGCCATGGTATTGGGGCAGTTCTAACTTCTCCACGCAATACTCATATACCTTTCACAACCAGGCTATGTTTTGATTGTACAAATAATGTCGCAGAATATGTAGCTTGCATAATGAGTCTTGAAGCATCCATTGATTTGAAGATCAAGATTCTTGAAGTTTATGGGGACTTAGCCTTAGTAATATATAAAGTACGAGGTGATTGGAATACACGACATTCTAATTTAGTTCCATACCGGGATTACATGTTAAAGTTGTTGCCCGCTTTTAATGAGATCACCTTTGAGCACATTCCTAGAGAAGTAAATCAACTGGCAGATGCTCTAGCCACTTTAGCAACAATGTTCAAAGTCAGTTATTCCAATCATGCACCAAATATAAGAATCCTTCTTTACAAGGAGCCAACACACGTTTTCCCTGCTCATTGTCTCACAACTGAAGACGTGTCGGGCAGAAAGCCATGGTATTTCGACATCAAAAGATATCTTGAGAAGCAAGAGTACCCCGAGGGTGCCACAATCTGTGATAAGAGGACTCTTATAAGGTTAGCATCCAAGTTTTTACTGTCAAGAGATCTTCTTTACAAAAGAAACTATGATTCGGTTCTTCTCAGATGTGTGGATAGACACGAAGCAAAATCCATCATACGAGAAATTCACGAGGGCTCTTTTGGGACTCATGCCAGTGGATATTCCATGGCCAAGAAAATACTACAAGCAGGTTATTTCTGGATGACAATGGAAAGTGAGTGTTGTGTGTATGCGAAGATGTGTCACAAATGTCAAGTTTATACAAACAAGATACATATTCCTCCCACTCCTTTGAATGTGATAACTTCACCATTGATCTTTGCAATGTGGGGCATTGATTTGATCAGATGGATCGAGCCAAGCGCCTCTAATGGACACAGGTTCATTCTCGTCGATGTTGACTACTTCACCAAATGGGTGGAAGCAGCTTCGTACAAGAACGTGACCAAGCAAGTCATCACCCGCTTCATCAAGAAATAAATCATATGCCATTATGGAACTCCTAACAAGATCATCACTGATAACGGGTCAAATCTCAACAACAAAATGATGAAGGAAATGTGTGAAGAATTCAAGATTGAACACCATAATTCATCACCCTATCAGACAAAGATGAATGGGGAAGTCGAAGCAGCTAACAAGAACATAAAAAGATTGTCAAGAAAATGGTGAGAACATACAAATATTGGCATGAGATGTTTCCTTTTTCCCTGCATGGCTATCGAACTTTGGTGCATACTTCTACTGGGGAAACCCCTTTTTCACTAGTCTATGGTATGGATGCGGTGCTCCCAATTGAAGTTGAAATTCCTTCATTAAGAGTTTTGATGGATACTAAACTTGATGAAGTTGAATCGATACAAACAAGGCTCAACCAACTCAATCTCATCAAAGAGAAGCGCCTAGCAGCCATTTGTCATGGTCAGTTATACCAACAACGTCTCAAGAGAGCATTTGACAAGCAGATTCGACCTCGAGAGTTCCACACAGGTGACCTGGTCTTAAGAAAGATTCTCCCAATTCACTCTAACCTCAGAGGCAAGTGGACTCCTAACTATGAGGGGTATTACATCGTGAAGAAAGCTTTCTCAGGAGGTGCTCTAATCCTAACAAACATGGATGGGGAACACGTTCCACTTCCAGTCAATTCTGACTCAGTCAAGAAATACTACGCATAAAAAGAACCGCTAAGTAGAAAACACGAAAGGGCGGCTTAGGCAAAAGTTAGGGCTAAAAAATAAAAAAAAATAGAAAAAAGAATAACACGCTAAGTTGAAAACCTGAAAGGGCGGCTTAGGAAAAAATGGGTATCCCGGTGGATTGAAAACCCGAAAGTGCGATCCAGGCAAAAATTAGGGACAAAAAGCGAGAGACTTCAGTCTGAAGACTATTCACAAAAAACAAGTACACCCTCCTAACACTGGATGGATCAATTCAACTATTATCCTTCGGAAGCACATCACTAGGATGATTCAGGATATGGGAACTATAGCAATATCAATTAATGGAAGTTCAAGATTTTCTTATTGCCATTTTACCTATTGTATCTTATCTTTTCTTTGCAACATCCTCATTTAGGAGTTGTTATGCCCTTTTTACTTTACTTTTCACATGCGAATTATGATTTAAATTTTTTATTAAGCATTGTGTTGTACCCCAAAATTTTCCATCCCATTCCACTCAAGACATGTTCCTTAAGATCCTCAATTGCTCAAGGTTGACCAAGAATTGATCAAATAAATTCTCCTCATAAGCATTGGATTTCCAACTAGGATTACACAAGTTTTGAATCACTGACACTAAATCAAAGAGAGAACAGTTTGAAAGAATGTATGAGGAGGCTTTATGAAGTCTTCAATTTGATGAACTTCGAACGTATGAGGAGGCTTTATGAAGTATTCGAATCAATAGGCTTCGAATACATGAGAAGGATTTTTCCAAAGTCTTCGATTGGAAGAGCTAATAAGGAGATTCGAAGGGTTTATTTTTTAACCACTGAGATACAAGCCATTAGAAACATCCAAGGAAGGCTGGATCGAAAGAAAGCGTGAGGAGGCTTTTTTCTAAAGTCTTTGATTGGAAGAGCTGGTAAAGGCATCGAAGGGTTTTGTGTTTGAATCATGGAAACATAAGCTATTCGAAGCACTACAAGAAAAGAGATTTCGATTGACACGTTTGTTCGAATGGACACTTTGAAAAGAAGAGTATTTTGGAATCAAAAAGCTTTTATTTTTTCCAAAGAAGACAGGTGGAAAGCTCATGTTTCAAAGGACATGCCATCTTTAAGCATGGCATGATCGAAGGACAATTTGGGGTGAACTAGCCAAGTTTGAGCCACCTCAGAACTTCTGACATGCCCTTGAACAGGTGTGGGATGTTTGAAGAGAAGTTCTGATGCTCTTAGGTTACCCTTCGATTGGTGCAATACAAGCTGTATTCACCAATTGAAGGTGGACTAATGTGCAGCAAAGTTGTTTCTTGCAGGCAGGCAAAGACTTCCTCTGGGCTTGCCTTTGATCCACAAGGAAAAGGCTTCCTTTATGCTTGCCTTCGATTCACTAGGAAAATACTTCTTTCATGCCTGTCTTCAATTCACAAGGCAAGTACATCCTTCAGGCTTATTTTCGATTCACAAGGCAAGTACATCCTTCGTGCTTGTTTTAAATTCACAAGGCAAGTACATATTTCAGGCCCGCCTTCGATTCACAAGGCAAGAACTTCTTTCATGCGTGCTTTGATTCACAAAGCAGTGGCTTCCCTCATGATAGCTTTGACTCCACCTCTAAACCTTTCAACACACAGTTTCTACACTATGAAACACAATATGGTCCATTTGAAGAAACATTCAAAAGGTCCATTAGAAGAACATGAATTTGGTGGATTTGAAGGACATACATTGGTGGCCCATTCAAAGAATACACAAGTGATGCCTTCGAAGGACATACAATTGGTCCATTTTAAGGACACACAATTGTTGGAAACAAGTTTTGTTTTGTCTTTTGATGAGTCTGGTTCAAGATGCTTGCTGGCCAAAGTCCTACATGCGGCCAAGCTCAAGCCTCCTGCACAATTACATTCGAAGGAAATAACAAAAGAAGCTTCGACTGGCCAGAATAAAGTGTTCGATTGGGCTAATAGGAGAATTTTATAGGTCAAATAACCAACGTAGACAGACTCAAACGAAGGAACCATGAGGATGAAACCGTGAGCAAATCAAATTGAAGCCCATAGCCATCGAAGGAAGCCACTCAGAGTCAATCGAAGAACAAGCCTTGAAGGAATTCGAAGGAGTCAAGGAGTGAAACCTGTCCAGGTTCATTCAAAACCAAAAAGGGTAGAAAATCCCAAAAAAAGGTAACCTTTTTAAGGATTTCGATTCTGCCTTCAAAGGTTGATTAATGGCTGTTTCTTGCCATTTACATTCACCACTGCCCTCTATAAATACAGAGCTAAAGAAACATTTCCAAGGGAGGAGAAAAAACCATTAGGAGACAAAAGAATTGCTAGGAAAACATTTTTGCCTTCACACGCATTTTCTTAAAACAACCACACGAATTCTCAAAGTTCCAAAATTGTGAAAATTCAAAACTGACAGTGCAAGCTTCCTCATGCCAAACAAACCTCATCACTCCATCCCTGAGGTTCCCAGGAAGGTGTCCAAACCATTTACAAGGCGTGCAACACCTTGAATCACTACCTCCAAACATCACCGGTTAGTAAGGACTTTAAACTTTGAAACTTAATATACATGCCATTTTGTTAACTCTAACTATTTGGTTCGTGTTTAGGGACACCATTAGTGTAGATCTAATATAATACAAGCAGGTTTAAGGACCAGAATAAGATTGTTCCATTGCTAGGGCACGATCTGTATTCTTCTTCGAATCTCAAAATCCAGGACATTTTAGACCAAACAGATTGCAGATTCAGACTCAGGAGGTTCGGATTAGGGGGGATAAGGTAGGTTTTGATCATTGAGTTTTTTTATTTTTGCAGGATCCAATTCGAGCCCACCGGAGAAGACAACCAAAGAGTTGACTCCGGTGGGCTTACTCTGGTTTCCAAACGTCACCTTGTTACTGGTCCACTTCACATAGTGTGCATTTTATTTTTTTAAATATATCTGATTTGTTTTTCTAATATAACATCATTTCTTCACTTGTATCAACGAATGACAAGCTGGCTCAGTTGGTGAAGTAGACGCGTTACAATGAGAAGTGTCTGGGTTTGATACCCAGGTGTGATCGGCGGATCTGGAACTGACTGTTTAACGCTGGCTTGCGAAATGTCGCGGAAGCAAGAGTCGCCACCGTCTTTTATTTTCTCCAAATGGAAAGGACAAAAGCACAGAAAAATTCCTTAAAGAGATTGCTCTCGGTTCGGGAGGTAGGTTATAGAAAGGGAAGGTGTTAGCACCCTTTCTATCCATGGTTATCCACGGGCTCTTAGATACTTGCTCATTTGTGTTTTCAAAAATGGTTTGTTTGCTTTTCAACTGTGGGTTTTAAAAAGTTTCTTTGAAAATTCCAGTTCGACTCTTGTATCGGTCCTCAAGAGTGTTTGAAAAATTGCTTTCGAAAGCTTTTTGAAAAGGTGTCGGTGTGAAAAGTTTTTTTTTTTGATTTGTTTTGAAATTAGAGCAAGTATCTAGAGTCGTCTACCTACCCTAAGGAATTCGTCTGTGTAAATGTCCTTTAAGATAGTGCCATCCCACCATTGAGAGGTAGGTAGCACCACCATTGGAGGTGTTCGGGTCAATTCGAAGGTTCGGGACATGGTGATCACCGGAGCAATAGGAAGACACCTTAGAAGCTACCCTCATGCCAGGTTCCCGGATCATGAGGACTTACTAAGACATCCTCTACTCGACGATCACCTTTCGAGGCAAGGCAACAGTGAGGCGTACCCTAGGGGTGGTGTGTGATTTGTGTGTCATGTTCATTTACATTTATCTTGTTCATGTCAGGTGATCTACGCGTTCGTTTTTATTTTGTCATTCATTCTTGCATGCCATTATTAACAGTTAAAGAAAGTTGCGAGAAATAAAAAGTTCCTAAACTATTACAAAGGCGCGGGTCCACATCGCCAAAATAAATCCAGGACCCGATTTGACATAAAATAAAGGAAAGAAATATAAATATCAAGTTTACACGGCTTTGGGAGAATTACATACATATTTAAAAGAAATAAAATAAAATGCGCGAATTGAATTAAAATTGAAAGCGAGGGAGTTGGACCCTTTTTAATGAAATTAAATTATTATTAACAAATTAATGAAATTAAAATGAAAAGAAATTATTTTTGAGGTTTTTTGTATTTATGAATTTTTTTATGTGAATTAAATGAAATTTAAACCTAATTCTAGCTATTTTTTAATTTATTAAGAAAACATGAAAATTACCTAAAATTAACCTAATTAATTAATGTAATTTGATTTATAAAAATAACTAATTAAGAATTAATAATTAATATGGTGAAAAAAGGAAAAAAAGATAAAAAATGCTTGAAACCCTAATTCTACCAATTTTTAGGTTTATTGAAAAATATTAAGTTTAATCCTAGAATTTAAAACTAAGTTAATTAATAAGTTTTATTTACAAAATATTAAAATAAAATATATTTTTTATTTTTATGACCTTTCTGATTTTTTGTTATTTTTATATTTTTATGAAAGTAAATTAATTGAAGAATTTAAAGGAAATTAATTAAATCAAATAAAAATAGAAAATATAAAAGAATAGCAAACCTTGGGGGGTTCTGTCCCCAATTTGGAGGTGTAGCCTTAGCAATTCTGGCCCAATTATGTCAAGCCCTTTTGACTTTTTCAGGATGCGTGTAGGTGCGTTGACTCAGGTCCATTATGTTCTTCAGATCATAGGCCTTTGATTGATCTTGATATGTGTGTGGCAAGCTGTAGATTGTGGATGTATGATGCACCCTTGTAGTGAAACTGCACAGAAGCATTATTAGCAAAATAATATGGAATAGAAAGGGGGACTTGGGGTTCGAACCCAGGTCCCAGGGATTACCAACGCGTTCCTCGCCAGCTGCGCTGCTGATGCACTTTGTATGTATAATGGGTAACAATTAACATAAGATAAAATAAGCGTTAGTGGGACTTTAGCGCGAAAATTCAAATGACTCAATCAGGTCCTGACACTTCATCATCTTCTCCAAGGCTTCGCTGCACCTGAAAATAAAAACAATTGAATAGCGGGGGTTTTAAACCCCCACTAAGTAACAAGTGCAAAAATAGCGATTAGCACCCTGCTAATCATAAATTAATCGCGAGGTGTGTTTTCAAATCGTCCAAGCATGCTGAGTTGAATGGTCTGGGTCTCACGTTCTAATTTTTCCTTAACTGAGAAACCCCAATTCAAGGTTTTGAAAACCCTAGGCGTTGTTCATGGTGGAATCGTGTATGGATGAGGAAAACTCAATCAAACAACTGGGTTAGCTTCAGAATTACAAGAGCAATACAAAACAAGCATTAGATTTGAAAATTATGGCATGAATGATCAGATGCGATTATGCAAAAAAAAGTGATACAGTCTGACTTATAACTACCAATTCTTGATGTTTCAAGCTATGATTTTGATTCAGACTCCTTCCTTGAAGCTCCAGGAACACAATGGAATGAGTATTTGGCTTTGAATCGCATTGTAACCTAGTTTTCAGTTTTGGAATTTTTGTCAAAAAACTCAAACTTGGTTATTGATGTATGGCGCAGCTGGGAGCTCCTTAGGAGTAGGGTTTGCATTAGTATATATGTGTGAACGATTAGGGTTGGAAATTTGGTCCAAAGAATCAATGAATTGATGAGAAAATATTTGATTTTCCATGCATATATTTTTCAATCTTTTCATGCAAATTTGATTCAAATTATGTCCAATCACATGGATTCTTTCTAAATCAGATCATGCAAAAAATCTTGAGACTATTTCATGCACAAAAAGATTTAAAAACTTAGGTTTAGTATTTTCCACATATTTATTTTAATTAAATGAATTATTAGCAATTAAAAATTCAAATAAATAAAATAAAAATGATGAAAAACTTCCCTTTGGGCCAAATGGTCGTGCACATGTTTTGGATGATGGATTTTGGAAGAAAAAGAGGCCCATTAGCATTTTTAAGACATTTGAAGCAATGTTGACTTTTCAAAATATCCAAAAATTTCCCAACTACCACAAGGCATATCTTACTCAATTTTTAAGCTTTGCTCATGTTCTTGGACATTTTGGAAAGTTCTTGAAGTCCTATAACCAATGCCTTTGGTCCCATGTCATTTTGATTTACCAATCTCAAGTTATGGCCTTTGACTTAAAGTCCCTTTTTGCTGACTTTTGAAAATGACCTATAATGTTGAAATTAATAACTTTTTGTGAGAGCATTTCTTGGACTTGAAGTGTGAAGAGGAGTTGTAGGAAATGTCTTTCTCTTCAAAATGAGCTTTGGATGGAATTTTTATGATAATCCATGTGGAAGTTATGCCTTGGTCAAGTTACAGTTGACTTTTTCAACTGTCCAAATATGGAAACTTTTGCATCTTGAGATTTTTTGAGCCAAGCTTTGAGAATCATGATCAAGCATTGATCAAATGATGTTTGTGGCTTAAAAATGAGATGTTGACCAAAAATTTGAACTTTTGACTGTCAAATGACCATTTTGCCCCTACAGTTGACTGTAGTGCAATTAGGGTTTTTGACTGTGCAATTTTGTACTGTAAGTCTTGAAACTTGGTATGAGGATGCTTGACCATGTTTATAGGCATGTGGGATTTTATTGGACCCTTGGAAACTTCATTTTCTTTGTCAGAACCAAAACCCTAATTCTTGACTGTTAGGAGGCTCTTGAACTGTGCAACCCTTGGGGAGATTTTGAAGCTTTGACTTGGCAAGTCTTGAAGAATATGGGAGGACAAATTTTGGGGTACAACACCAGGTCATTCATTTTATTTTTCTAACATGTTTCTTACAAATCCAGCATGATATGATCATAGGCGTGCATCATATGCCATCAGATCCACACCATCAAATCTTAACTGAACCAAATCCAAGCGCCTCAACATGCAGCCCACGATGCACCTCCTGAAGGCTAGCAACACCAGTCCAACGCCAGCCTGGGTCGTCTCCTAATTTGGGCCTAACAAAATCCAATTCACACCCCTAACTCTTCTTTCGTCCCAGGCCCGTGATTTTTTATTATCTCATTTATTGTTTTAATTAAGTATTTCTTTAAATCTTTTTTATTTATTTAATCAGTAAATAAAACATAAAATAATAAAAAAAATAGATTTTAGGATTTTTTTAATTAAACTTAATTTTTGTAAGTTAACTTATTTAATTATTTTGACTTTTTCTTATTTCAAAATCAATTGGAATTAAGACTAATTAATTTCAATTCTTTTCATAAATAAAAAATGCCAAAAATGTTAGACTTATTTTTTAAATTAATAATTTTATTTTTTAATTAATTAAATTTAATGTGATTTAATATTCTTTCCCAAATAAAAAAAATGACAAAAAAGATTTTCTTTTAACTTAGAAGTACCTTAGGGTTTTAGACGTTATTTTCAATTTGCGCGCGTTTATTGCTTCGTTACTATTTTTCATATTATTGTACTTGCTTATGGAATGTAATAGATTTAAAATATGATATTTACTGCTTTATCCCCCTCATTTTTGGACTTGTAATTAACTCCCCTCCCTGAAGCCTTGTAATAGTTAGGATTTTACATTTCCGCACTTTAAATTCCCGCACACTATTAACTGTCTAGATGCATGACTAATAGGATTGTATGGAAAGAACATAATTATTAAATGCTAGCAAACCTAAATGCAAAGATAAATAACTGAATATAACACAATAGCACATGTACACCTCTAGGGTATCCCACTTTGGTTGCCTTCGGAAAAATAGTCACAACTCTCGAAACATGAGAGATTTTATGGCTACCCTCTGGTTTAAAAATATCATAAGTCCCTCGATGACCCTATCGATGTTGCCTCGGTAAAAATTATCTTAAAACCCTAGGGCAGTTACTAAGATTTCTTGCCAAGTTGCCTTTGCGACTATAAATGTCCCTTCGAATGTCCCTCAAACATCCAAACGACTAGGGCTACCTACTCACTAATAGTAGGATAGCACTGTCTAAAGGAAAGGAGGAAAATAATGAACCTTTCGAGTAAAGTAGACAGTTCCTAGATGCTATGCTGAAAAGAAATCTTTTACATATACACAAAATTCTTTCAAAAACATTTTCAAAAACGCTTTATCAACACTCTTGAGGACTGATACAAGAGTTATCATAAAGAAAATTGCCTCACTATTGGCATTTGAAGATACTTTTCAAAAACAAAAAAAAGCATAAGGTATTTCAAAAAATGAGCTAAGAATCTAAGAGCCTGTAGAAAACTATGGATGGAAAGGGTGCTAACACCTTCCCTTTCCATAATCTACCCCCCTTACTCAGAAAAATATCGAAAGGTATTTTTCTGTTCTTTACACCCTTTCCTTTGTTGGATAAAAGAAAAGTCGGTGGTGACTCTTGCTTACCGCAACATTTGCAAACACAAACACAAAACCAATATAACAGTCATTTCTCCCACTGTATTACACATTGCATTGAAAACAATAAGGCAATAATAATCATAGGCTAAGATGTGAAACATGACATTACCTGGATATAAAGACATCCTAAGGGAATGCCATGGCGTTCAAGTGTTTACTTTTCTATGTAGGTAGCAAGTCATAGCCGTCACCTCGACCAAGCTTTCATCCTCGTCACCTCCTTACAGGCGGCTGAGCACCCGATTCTCCAACACCGAGAAACTTGGGGAATTTAATGTGATCCATGTGTCTACTCAATCATTCCCAAGAAGTCCAGCTTGCGGATAAGGTCAGATCAAGCTACTCCTCCTCAACAAGATTTAATCCTCAGTGAACTCGACAAGGCTATAACTCAATTCTCGAAGTTTTTAAGCACCAATCTGTATTGGTATCTCAAGACAACAGGAAACAGACCCCAAGGAGCCCTATCGCTCGCATTCTGAATATAATAATCATCTTGGCATATTACATTGCATCTTTAAATTCATAGCATATCCATGGGTCATCATGCCACACTTCAAAATGCATATGAAGCATGAGCCAGATTTGGTACCTTGCACGAAAGCCTCAAATAAGCAAAACATCCCCACAAAGAATATCATCCTCATAATTCCCAGTTGACATCCGTCATTACACTACCAACCAAAAAAGAAGTCATGGTGCCAGTACATTATACTCCCCAACTCTCAGTACTCATGTAATCTTTTATAGACCCGTAGGCCGCTCGTAGGTCTTACCCTGATGTTATCTTTTCTAGGGTCGTAGGTCGCTCGTAGGTCTTACCATCACGTTATCTTTTATAGGGTCGTAGGTCGCTCGTAGGTTTTACCCTTATGTTATCTTTTATAGGGTCGTAGGTCGCTCGTAGGTCTTACCCTCATGTTATCTTTTCTAGGGTCGTAGGTCGCTCGTAGGTCTTACCCTCACTTTATCTTTCTTGGGTCATAGGTCACTCGTAGGTCTTACCCTCACGTTATCTTTTCTAGGGTCGTAGGACGCTCGTAGGTCTTACCATCACGTGATCTTTTTATAGGGTCGTAGGTAACTTGTAGGTCTTACCCTCACGTTATCTTTTCTAGGGTCGTAGGTCGCTCGTAGGTCTTACCCTCATGTTATATTTTCTAGGGTCGTTGGTCGCTCGTAGGTCTTACCCTCATGTTATCTTTTCTAGGGTCGTAGATCACTCGTAGGTCCCACCCTCACTTTATCTTTCTAGGGTCGTAGGTCGCTTGTAGGTCTTACCCTCATGTTATCTTTTCTAGGGTCATAGGTCGCTCGTAGGTCTTATCCTCACATTATCTTTTCTAGGGTCGTAGGTTGCTCGTAGGTCTTACCCTCACTTTATCTTTCTAGGGTCATAGGTCGCTCGTAGGTCTTACCCTCACGTTATCTTTTCTAGGGTCGTAGGTCGCTCGTAGGTCTTACACTAACGTGATATTTTTATAGGGTCGTAGGTCACTCGTAGGTCTTACCCTCACGTTATCTTTTATAGGGTCATAGGTCGCTCGTAGGTCTTACCCTCATGTTATATTTTCTAGGGTCGTTGGTCGCTCGTAGGTCTTACCCTCACGTTATCTTTTCTAGTGTCGTAGGTCGTTCGTAGGTCTCACCCTCACTTTATCTTTCTAGGGCCGTAGGTCGCTTGTAGGTCTTACCCTCATGTTATCTTTTCTAGGGTCATAGGTCGCTCGTAGGTCTTATCCTCACGTTATCTTTTCTAGGGTCGTAGGTCGCTCGTAGGTCTTACCTTCACGTTATCTTTTCTAGGGTCGTAGGTTTCTCGTAGGTCTTACCCTTATGTTATCTTTTATAGGGTCGTAGGTCACTTGTAGGTCTTACACTCACGTTATCTTTTTATAGGGTCGTAGGTCGCTCGTCGCTCTTACCCTCATGTTGTCTTTTATAGGGTCGTAGGTCGCTCGTAGGTCTTACCCTCACTTTATCTTTCTAGGGTCGTAGGTCGCTCGTAGGTCTTACCCTCATGTTATCTTTTCTAGGGTCGTAGGAAGCTCGTAGGTCTTACCCTCACATTATCTTTTCTAGGGTCGTAGGTCTCTAGTAGGTCTTACCCTCACATTATCTTTTATAGGGTCGTAGGTTTCTCGTAGGTCTTACCCTCACATTATCTTTTCTAGGGTCGTAGGTTGCTCGTAGGTCTTACCAAACATGATCTTTTTATAGGGCTAGGTCGCTCGTAGGTCTTACCCTCATGTTATCTTTTCTAGGGTCGTAGGTCGCTCGTATGTTTTACCGTCACGTTATCTTTTCTAGGTTCGTAGGTCGCTCGTAGGTCTTACCCTCATGTTATCTTTTCTAGAGCTGTAGGTCACTCGTAGGTCTTACCCTCACATTATCTTTTCTAGGGTCGTAGGTCGCTCGTAGGTATTACCCTCACGTTATCTTTTTCTAGGGTCGTAGGTCTTACCCTCACGTTATCTTTTACAGGGTCGTAGGTCGCTCGTAGGTCTTACCCTCATGTTATATTTTCTAGGGTCATAGGTCGCTCGTAGGTCTTACCCTCACGTTATCTTTTCTAGGGTCGTAGGTCGCTCGTAGGTCTTACCCTCATGTTATCTTTTATAGGGTCATAGGTCGCTCGTAGGTCTTACCCTTATGTTATCTTTTATAGGGTCGTAGTTCGCTCGTTGGTCTTACCCTCACGTTATCTTTTTATAGGGTCGTAGGTCGCTTGTAGGTCTTACCCTCACATTATCTTTTCTAGGGTCGTAGGTTGCTTGTAGGTCTTACCCTCATGTTATCTTTTTATAGGGTCATAGTTCTCTCGTAGGTCTTACCCTTACGTTATCTTTTCTAGGGTTATAGGTCATCCCTAGATCTTACGCTCATGTTATCCTTTCTCTTGGGTCATGGATCATATGCCAATCTTTACTTATCATCTTTACCTCTCTTTTGGGTCATGAATCCCACACGATAGATTCTACAGTGTCATCGAGTTTACCTATTGTATTAAAGTTATTATGTTGTCTTTAATCCTATTTTTAGTCACCACGACATCATCAACTATATTTTTTTCAATCACGTTAATACCCACTTCCTTGAGAACCTTGTATTGGCACCGTTACACCAGCACAAGCTATCGTTATTCAACCACATTCATCCATCATGACCAGTTCACCTAAAAGTTCATTTTTCATCCCCAACAGACATCACAAATAATAACACCCACACCATATCTCCAGGACAAATTTCAAGTCTTAGTATTTAATCATCTTCTACCTTGAATGATCGAAAGGCTGACACCAATCTCACCATCAAGTTTAAGACAATTAAATAGGGGCAGCTGTCATACCCCAAATTTGTCCTACCTTTTACATTTGTCTGGCTTAGACTTCGCATTTCATCTATATCATCTTCACTAGTTCATTTGCATATCATGCATTCCATTGAATAAAGACACCTGAGGTCCAAGAGTTCACTGGTTGTGCAATATTAAAGTTTCGCAGTATTTTCAGGAAACTATGATTTTTGCTTCAAGGTCACATTGAGCTTTATCGCCTTCTACAAGTCAATTTCTTGTCAAGAGGTTTAAGGGGTGGAACCAAGTAATTCTTCTCATATGGATTAAAATTTTATTTGAGGAGTTTCTTGAGGGACTAAATTTTGAACTAAGATGGCATCTATCATTTTCAAAGTGGTTTGAATTCGTCATGAAGATTCGAAAGTGAAAGAGAAAGAAAGCTTGGATTTGGATTGCAAATTGGAAATAATGGAAATTGGTATTTCATACAACGTCTTTTGGTTCATAAGTCACCAATTCCTTACATCACAAGTTACTGTATTTAAGATTCAAGTCACCATTGATTATCTTGCAATTTTTTGGATTCATACCATGACCACTTGAAATCATACAATAGCTAGAGGAAATAATGGAGAAAAGAATTCAAAGTTCCTTCCTTTTGGGATGAGAAACATTTAGTTAAATGTTTGTCTATTACAATTCAAGAATTTCTCATTACAAGTTCAAATTGTCAAATATGCAATTGGTTGCAAGCATTTTCTCATTTCAACTTCATTCATTCAAATTTACAAACACCATTAAAAACCTTCATTCCATTACAAAATAACACCACAAATGAAGCATTTCTAAACCTAAAGATTCCTAAGTCCTAAAGTTGCTAAAGTTCCATTTTTCAAAGCTTCAATCTTCATGCCAATCTTCAAGAGCCTTGCTTAAAACAGGCCCAAAGTTTGCACAAACCAACCCCATAAAACTGTCCAAACATTTGATGTCCATTCTATTGCACAACAGTCCATAAACTTGCCCATTCCACTCCAAAACCCACACAAAAATAGTCCAAGCAAATAGTCCAAAACCTGTTATTCCTACACAAAAATATACCATGCATAGCCGTCTAAAAACCTGCAGAGATAGCCTACTAAAACTGTCAAAACTGCTGCAAACAAATGCCAAACATTACACAAAATAGAAGTCACCCAAATCTGTAATGAAAAAGTAGTGAAACATCATGTCGAAATTGTTTAAAATCTCACCAACCTTTCCCCCCAATTTCCACTTATCATCTGATAAAAACAGTAGAAAAATAGCAGAAAAAAGGAGGAGAGGTTTTTGTGAAAAGAAAGAGAGGTTTTTTGTGAAAAAAAAGAGAAAAGCAACAGAGAAAGAGAAAAAAACACTGTAAAACCAGAAGAGAAAAAAAGCAGCAACAACCATGAAACCATTTTTAGCCATAAGACTGCTTTGATATATAAAACAACAGCAACAAAAAAAACCAGCAGCAACCAAAAGGAAAACAGAAACAGAAAAAACCTTCAACCCACTGTACAACCTTGCAAGTTTTCCCATAAACACACTATCCAAACACTTCACATAGAATTTTTTCAAAAAACAGTTTTTGTGATACCATTCTCACCACCTTCCAAACACAAATAAAAACAATATTTTACAACTTGACTGAGTTAGAGTGATTCAACATCTTTCAATAGAAAGTAAGGATTGAAGTAACTTCCTGGAGGTTCACTAAAGTCATTCTGATCATCATAGCCTCTTGAAAGGTGTTCAAACTCAAAACACAAATTTCAGTTTCAAGGCAAGTCTTCTTGACTTTGAGCTCTTCATTTCAAGCATCATTAATGATTCATTTTTGAAGATAAATGTATATATCATAGCCTTAAAGCTGACCATATTCTTGCTTTTCATTTTTATCAATTATATGTTGGGAACTGATTTATGTGTGTGACAGAACAATGTTATAAGTGAAAAAACAAGTTATGAGTCGATACATATCTCTATGTGTCGACACATATATGGTATGAAACATGTTATGGGTCGACACGAAACACGAATGAGTCGACACAAAGCAGAAATGTGTCGATACAAACCATTATGTGTCGACTCATACTGAGTAGATTTTGATTTCCAGAGAAAGAAAATGAGTATGAGTCGATACAAAACACGCATGAGTCGATACCAAACATGTTATGTATCGATACAAACCAGTATGTGTCGACTCATACTGAGTTGATTTTGATTCCTAGGAGCAAGAAATGATATGTGTTGATGCCTAAGGGTATGTGTCGATGCAAAATAGGTTATGAGCTGACACAAACCTTTATGTATCGACTCATACTGGGTTGTTTTTCACTCCCATGATTAAGGAATGATTTGTGTTGATACATAAGTGTATGCGTCAACACATAAGAGTTTTTGTATCAATGCATAAGTGCATGCGTCAATACATAAATTTATTTAAAAAAAACAATTTTTATTTTTTTATTTTTACATTCTTGTATATTATTTATTCATTCAAGATGGTTGTAATAGTAATTAGGTTTTAATCGCTTTCATTCCCATTCATAAACTTGTACCCCTATCCCCATATGATCGTAATAGCTCAGGGTTTATCTTTTTTGTATGCTTTGATTGTTTCTTAATTATGCATATGTCATTTAATTAGAACATATGGCCTCCTCTTGGGCTCATCATCATTGAGCAGGTATTCACTTATAAATGCACACTTGCACACATTTCATAATTTGGTCCTGGGCTTTTCTACAACGACAACTATTCGATCCATTGTTTCAATTGGTCGTTTAGAATACTAGTGCCACGCTAGTTCCACTTTCTAGGAGCATGCACATGGCCACCTTGTATGGGCTTTTGATTTTCATCTTGTACATTGAAGCAACTTTTCTCCCCTTGGTTTACATACCAAGCATCTTTTTAAAGTGTCTCATAGTTAAGTTTGGGCATGGCCATTCTCACGAGGTTAATCAAGTCTTTCCCTTGGTTAACCATAACCCGAATCAACCACTTAGGTCCATATACCTATAAGTGTTTGTTGGCAGCAATTTTGGTAAAACAATGACTTGTTAATATTTTGCTAAATGTCTTAATATTTGGAGCAAAACTATTTTGTATAATGTCAAAGCAGATGTCTTGACATTTGCCTACTGAACTGATCTCAGCCCAACATCAGTTAAGTCTTTTGTTTCCTGATTTCCAGCATTCGAAAATTCAGGATTTATGATCTACAGGCTGCGAAAAATATGGAGGAATATTTTTCAAATTGCATAATTATATCTTGGCCTGTTTTTATGGAAATATTTAAAATATTTGAATATTTGTTTTCAAGCCCAAGCCTAAAGTTGCACATATATAAGGACTCACTTCCTTATTCAAAGACTACAACTTTTGAAGAAGAATACTTTCCTTCTGTGTTAGAAGTCTAAGTCTTTTAATTGGCAAACACTCTAGTATTGATTTAATACTTGTGTTGTTATTTGAGTTGTTAATTGTGTATCATTTATAAGCTTTTAAGAATTGAATGATTGAAGTGTTTCAAACTTATTAATTATTTAAGTGATTGAAGGGATTTGAGGATGGCCTCATACCTAGGTGAGTCTTAGGTAGAAGTTTAGGTTGAGTAGTGATTAAGTGATTAGATCGTAAACTGGTTGTTTACTGAGAGTCTATGAATTAATACTATTTAGTGAACTTGTCCCTGGCTTGGTAGTCCCAAGAGTAGGCGTTGTTGTACACTGAACTGGGTGAACAATCTCTTATGTTTTTACTACTTTTGATTGTAAACTTGTACCCACATCCCCATATGATTGTAATAGCTTAGGGTTTATCTTTTTTGTATGTTTTAATTGTTGCTTAATTATGCATATGTCATTCAATTAGAATACATGGCCTCCTCTTGGGCTCATCATTAATGAGCAGGTATCCACTTACAAATGCACGCTTGCACACATTTCATAATTTGGTATTGGGCTTTTCTACAACGACAACTATTCAATCGATTGTTTCAATTGGTCGTTTAGAATATTAGTGCCAAGCTAGTCCCGCTTTCTAGGAGCATGCACATGGCCACCTTGTATGGGCTTTTGATTTTCATCTTGTACATTGAAGCAACTTTTCTCCCCTTGGTTAACATACCAAGCATCTTCTTAAACAGTGTCATAGTTGAGTTTGGGCATGGCCATTCTCATGAGGTTAATCAAGTTTTGCCCTTGGTTAACCATAACCCGAATCAACCACTTAGGTCCATATACCAAGTGTTTCCATGCATAAAGGGTCTCATGGTTGAGGGTAGGAGCACCTACTCTCATGAGATTAATCAATTTCACCCCTTGGTTAATCATAACCCGATTCAATTCCCATACACCAAGCATTCCATGTATACCTTTCATGATACTACTCATTGTGTCGTCACTTTTGCCATGGCCACCATGCATGATCACTATTCACCAACACTTTCTCCTTTTACTTTGTGCTTGTAACATGCTCCCTTAGGATGACAGTTTCCTCTTCTTTAAGATGCGAACTAATTAGACCTTAGGTTGGAACCCATGCATAACCACATTAGGGTTTTTTCTAGTCTCCCTCTTAAACCCTTTTCTTATTTTGTAATTAAAACTTCTCATTCACAAATAAAAAATCCAAAAACATTTTATCATTACTTAAATTCATTCTAAAACTCGCAAAACACTCAACCAATCAAAACTTCCCCCAAAGGGCATGTTATTTCCGTTTTACTGTAATACAGGCCGTGCCTATTGCTAGAACGTGTGCGTTAACGTCGGCCACTAAAAGACACCAACAAACCAACATTTTCTAGAGGAATTACAGTGTTCTGATTCCTTCACTGGATATGTAGGCAAAGGGTTGCGAGACCCTCACAAACGCAATAATAAAAAACCTTTTCTTTCCCCTTAGCAAGTATAGTTATAGATAAGCACACCCTTAGAAGCAAACAAACAAAATGGATCATGTTGAGTACAACGGATGTGAGGGGTGCTAATACATTCCCCTCGAATAATCGACTCCCTTACCCTTTCTCTTGGTCACAAGACCATCTTATCCATCCTCTTGTGGTTTTCTCGATATTTCCCATTCCTTCTGGATAAATAAAGTTCGGTGGCGGCTATGTGTTTTTTGCCGCTAGCTTCACCTTCGATAAATGATCTTAGACCCTTACGACAAGCTGCTAAGGTATCCTACAATGTTTCCTTCAATGACTGTACGAAGACCCATGCATGTCCCTTCACATCCAATGATATGGTTACTTACTAACTAATGATAAGACAACACTATCTAAAGGAGGAGGAAAATAATAAAGACCCCTTGAGTAGGTAGAAAGCTCGTAGTTTCTTACTCATAAATAAAACCATCTTCACAATCACACTTTCAAAACATCTTTCCAAAACCAAACATCTATTTGAACTATTTTCAAATCCAACACTTTGTATACATTCTTATAGAGATGAGAATCATTACAAAGTTTTCCGAAACAAAGGTGTTTTCAAAATATTTTCAAACTTACACAAAACACAAAGAAATTTACAAAGAATTTCAAAGTGAGCTAGAAACTAAGAGCCCTTAGATAACTACGGATGAAAAGGGTTCTAACACCTTCCCTTTTCATAACCTACCCCCCGAACTCAAGAAAATATCTCAAAAGGTCTTTCCTGTTCTTTTCACCGTTTCCTTTATTGGATACAAGAAAAGTCGGCGGCGACTCTTGCTATCCACAACAATTGCGATATAACATAAAACACCCAAGTCACTTCTCCCATCATATTATAGTAAGGATACCTTCCAAGCTTGAAGAATTAGTCTCAAAGGTTCCAGAAAGACATGATGAGTGTTCTTTTGCAGTTATTTGATCTGAAGCATCACTATTTTACCTTCTTATCAATTGGTACTCACAACGGAAGAATTCTATAAATTGCTCGAAGTTCCTATTCTTGATCAGACACCCTTCACCAATTTAGAGAAAGTTTCGAAACCTGAAGATGTTGTAGTATCCTTACACCTGAAACCATCGGAAATTGTATCTAATTGGGAAACAAGGAATGGAGTCAAGAGTTTATCTCCTAAATTTCTGATAGAGAAGGCTCAGTGGTTTCTAGATGCCATGAATTTTCTTGATTTTGAGGACGTGATGGATTTGTTGATTTATGGGTTGGTACTATTCCCTAATCCGGACCAATTCATAGATATGAATGCCATCAAAATATTTCTCACTCGTAATCCGATACCTACTTTTCTTGGAGATGTCCCGCATTTCCTCCACACTCGTACTATGAAGAAGCGAGGAACTCTTATGTGTTGCATACCTCTACTGTCGAGGTGGTTTATTTCACACCTGCCCTGATTAGTGATGAAGAACAAACAAGGTTTGAGGTGGTATCAAAGGTTGATGTCACTCACTCATGAATATATCCATTGGTGTTCTCGATCTCAGGTAGATGTCACTATTATTGATCATTATGGGGAATTCCCTAATGTACCATTCCTTGGTATAAGAGGGGGAATCACTTATAACCCTTCTCTAGCTCTACGTCAGTTTGGTTATGCTCAAAGGGAGCTTCCTCATGATATGCTCATCCAGGGTATTATATTCGACTATGAGAGCGGTCCTCAAAATTACCATCAAAGGTTTATACGTGCTTGGGGCACAATCAAAAAGATTGATATCAATAATTTGGGACCCAAGATTTCCATTCCTCTAGAGCCTTACCTTGGACGGGTGCGGTTTCGTGCCCATAATCTTAAAATTCCATATCCTGCTATCTTACCAATGATCATAGAGCCTGTTGTTGAAGGGGATGTTTCTCATACTGTTCTTCATCCAGATATGCCTACTGACTTTGAAGAGATACAAAAATCCTGGATCCAGCTTAAGGAGGCGATAGATACCTTCGAGGCTCAGTTCTATGCTAGTGGAAAGAAAGTACTGGAGCTGACGAAACGACTTCACGAAGAACAAATCCTTAATGGATATGTCAAAATAAAGAGAAAGCTTCCATGGGAAACTTGAATTCATATTTTTTCTATTTTATAACTCTTTTTATTAAAAGCAATTATAATTCGAGCTCGTTACCAAGATTTCTCTTGTTTCGTTTTGTTTAAATAAATTTAAATCCCACGACGATCTTTGAAAACATTGCATCTATATATCGTGCATCATTACATAACATGTTTTCCCATACAAGTTTTCTCATCTTCTTGCTATTTATTTCAGTAAAAGATGGCTCTTGAACAAACTGTTAAGGAACTCGAAGCTCAGAATGCCCAATTTCAGGAGACCCTCTTAAACCTAACTCAAGGACAGAAGAATATGATGGTGCTCATCACCAAAAATAAGAAGACTCGGAATCCAATTGCTATCCTCAACATGGGAAGAAGATTCAAAGCTCTTGCTAAACCAGTTTAAACTGTTGATATCACCTCTGATGAAAATGACAACCAAGATAAGGATGGTAGAAGTGTCAGGGATGAAGGTGGAGCAACCTTGGTTCTGGTAAGATTCCAGAGGATGAAGACTATTTTGATAAACAGTATCTTCCCGCGGATGATAGATACAAATAGTTGGAAGATCGCGTCAAAGCCATGGAAATCCAGAAAGTGCCTGGATTGGATTTCAGAGAGTTGGGTCTTATTCCAAGAGTAGTTATCCCTCACAAGTTCAAATTCCATGCTTTTGCTAAATATGATGGTTTGTCTTGTTTGAAACTTCATCTGAGGTCCTATGTTCAGAAGATCCAACCCTATACTGCTGATAGAAAGTTATGGGTTCACTTCTTCCAGGAAAGTTTGTTTGGTACATAACTCGAGTGGTTCTATCAGCTGGAGGGAACAAACATCCATACTTGGGAAGACTTGGCTGCTGCTTTTTACAAGCAGTATCAATACAATGCTGACCTCGCACCAACTCGCGTGCAATTACAAAACATGACTATGGGTTCGAATGAAGGGTTTAAAGAGTATGCCCAAAAATGGAGAGATTTGGCTGGACGAGTTCAACCTCCATTGTATGATAGAGAGCTAGTTGATATGTTCATGGGCACTCTGATAGTTCCATTCTTTAATCATATGATTGGGAGTTCTTCATCTGGTTTCACTGAGGTGATTCTAACTGGAGAACATTTCGAAAGTTGTATCAAGAGTGGAAAAATTCAAGTGGTTGCATCTTTGAGTGCTATGAAGAAGACATTCAGTGGAAAGAAGGAGACCAATGCTATTTATGGCCAGAAGAGCCGTGTTAAAAGTGACCGCAATCAGTCTGTAGGAGTGGTGCTAATTTCTAATCCTACGCTTGGTCGGACACTCCGAGAAGATAGTTTACGAAAATCAACATGCCACTGTCTCAGGCATTGCAACATTCACTGAAAGCAGAGCTATTAATTTTAAGGGATCCTCCTCAAAATACCAACACCTCTTCTCCTCACTACAATCTGAATGCGAAGTGTGCCTATCATTCCAATAGTCCTGGGCACAATACCAACAACTGCTGGGCCCTGAAAAATATAATTCAGGATATGATTGACAACAAAGAAATTGAATTTGATCCTCCGGAGACCCCAAATGTGATTACTGCACCTATGCCGAAGCATGAAAAAGGCATAAGTGCAATTGACAATGTTCTTTATGTTACCACTATAAGTGATTTGGTTACTCCTCTGCCAATCATCAAGAAGAATCTATTGCATGCCAGTTTATTTCCGGGCTGTATTAAAAAATTTTAATGCTGCGTAGCCCAACCCAATGGCTGTAAGTTGCTGAAGGAAGGCGTTCAACTCCTAATGGAAAATCATATAATTTTGATCGAGAAGGTTCTGTCTATTGGGGATCTGTGTCAAGACTTATCCGTAATTTCTGGCCCTTCTGTCAGAATCACCTCCAAAGGTTCTGTAAGGATTGCTTCCAATCCAAAAGCTGCTCCTTTGATCATTGCTACACCTGGACCTATCCCATATTCTTCGGATAAAGCTATTCCTTGAAACTATGGATACGACGTCTACTAACATGGCGTTAAGCAAGAACTATCGACTGTTGAAGATAAAGTTACTGAAGTTGCTGATTCTAGAATTGACAATATTGTTTGGACCAATAAGGTTACTAGAAGAGGAAGGTTTTCTCTCCGGAAATCTCTCCGAAGATTGTTATTACACCTGTTAGAGTTACAACCATCGAATCAACTACTGAGGCTCGAGGCAAAGAGACAATAACGAGCCTGTCTAGACGGACGCTCCTAAATAAGGTGCAGTTGAAGATACCTCTAGACAAGAGTTGGAAGAGGTATTAAAGATTATCTGCAAGAGTCACTACAAAATCGTTGAACAGCTGGGGTAGACCCCATCCAAAATGTCCATGTTGTCCCTGTTACTGTGTTCTAAAACCCATACATAGGCTTTAGTAAAATTCTTGAAGACTTCTCATGTGCCACAAGAGTTTTTTGTCGGTAAATTTGGAAGTTATGTTGCTAGCTTAACAATGCACAATGGATTAGGTTTCTCAGATGCTGATCTGACTCCTGAGGGAAGAAACCACTATAAGGCCCTATATGTCTCCATTGAATGAAAGGGCACTACTTTGGCTCATGTATTGGTTGATACTGGATCTTCGTTGAATGTGCTACCGAAAGGCACCTTGGACAAACTTGATTGCGAAGGGGTAGTACTGAAACCCAGTGATATTATAGTTCGAGCCTTTGACGGGTCGAAAAGAATGGTACAAGGGGATGTTGATCTTCCAATCAAGGTAGGTTTGCAGATCTTTGAATCTACCTTCTATGTAATAGATATTCGACCAAATTACTCTTGCTTACTGGGACGTCCCTGGATCCATGGGGCAGGCGCTGTTACCTCTACCCTGCACCAGAAGCTAAAGTATCCTGTGAATGGAAATATTGTTATTGTCTGCACTGAAGAAGAGTATATGGTCAACCATTTGAATTCTTTCCAATATGTAGAGATGGATGGCGAGTTCATTGAGACTACTTGTCAATCTTTTGAAGTCATCCCTCTTTCCTCAACTGAATATGTTACTGCCATTCCCAAATTTACTAGGGTGCCACCCAAGATGGCTTCCTTGAAAGATGCTAAAGCTACTATAGAAGAAGATGGGTGTACTATTTGGGGTCAGCTTCCTGACATTCCCTAAAAATATGAAAATTTTGGTTTGGATTTTAGTGCAGATGGTCAAAGGGTTGTTCATCGCGCTCGTGCTGGAAGAACATTGTTCTGCATCAGCAACAACAAAGTCAACTCTATAGAGGATGCTGATAGTGATTATGAACTTAACAGCGAGATCTTTCCTACCATTGGCAAAGGGCTCAGCAATTGGAAGACATAAGACATTATCTCTATCTCCTTTAGTCAGGAGTAATAGCTTACATTCATGTTTTTATTGCTTTCAAGTTTTGGCTTTGTAATATCTAAACAATGACTTTAAACCTTGTGCCTTACCGGGGCACAACAGTTCATTTGTTAAGGGTTGTCATTTCATAAACTTATTTTCATTTAATAAAGCATTGGACATTTTTCATTCAAATTTTATGCTCTATGTCATTATTTTTTTACTTTTTCAAATAATTATGTGTTCTTACACACACCCACACAATACATTGCAGATCAACATCCACTATGGATCCCGTTGATGTCGTCTCTGCTATTGCCACTTATGACTTTGAAAATTCGATCTACCAAGCTGAGTACAAAGGTGAGGAAGATTGTGAAATACCTGGAGAACTTTCCAGACTATTAATGCAAGAGGAAAAGGCTATCCAACCGCATGAAGAGCTAGTTGAGGTGGTAAACTTGGGTTCTGAAACAAACAGAAAAAAAGTCAAGATAGACACCAACTTAGAGGACAATGTCAAGAACAGGTTAATACAGGTGTTGCATGAATATGTTGATATCTTTTCTTGGTCATACAAAGACATGCCAGGGCTTGATATCAATATTATGGTTCACCGTGTACCGATGAAAGATGGTTGTTCTCCGCTAAAGCATAAGGTTCGTCGCATGCGTCCCGAGATGTCAAAGTAGATCAAGATTGAGGTTATGAAGCAATTCAACGCATGTTTCTTAGCAGTGACATCATATCCTCAATGGGTTGAAAATATTGATCCAGTACCAAAGAAAGACGGCAAGGTACGTATGTGGGTAGACTACATGGACCTAAACAGGGCGAGCCCCAAGGATGACTTCCCACTGCCAAATATAGATGTTTTGGTCGACAACACCTCTAAGCACAAGGTATTCTCCTTCAAGGATGGCTTCTCAGGATATATTAAGATCAAGATGGCACCTGAAGACATGGAAAAGACTACTTTGTTACACAGTGGGGCACTTTCTTCCATAAGGTTATGCCTTTTGGGTTGAAGAACTCTGACGCAACATATCGGCGTGCTATGGTAGCTTTGTTCCATGACATGATTCATCATGAGATAGAGGTCTATGTTGACGATATGATAGCCAGATCACAGACTGAAGAAGAGCATCTGGACCATCTATGTAAGTAGTTTGGGAAGCTGAAAAAGTACAAGATGAGTGAATTCGAACAAGTTCACCTTTGGGGTGAGATACGTAAACTCTTTGGTTTCGTTGTCAGAGGTAAAGGTATTGAGGTTGATCCCAACAAGGTTAAAGCTATTCAAGAAATGCCTCATCCCCGTACCGAGAAGGAAGTCAGAGGTTTCTTGGGAAGACTAAATTATATTTCCAGATTTATTTCTCATTTGACCGCTACTTGTGAACCGATCTTCAAGTTACTGAAGAAAGATCGGGTAGTGAAGTTGAACGACGATTTTCAGATAGCCTTTGACAAAATCAAGGAGTACCTAAAAAAACCTCCAATTCTGATGCCACCGGTTAAAGGAAGACCTCTGATAATGTATTTAACAGTTTTAGCGAACTCAATGGGGGTGTTATAATACAGTGGGAGAACTGACTTGGGTGTTTGGAATTTGATAGCAATTGTTGCCGTTAGCAAGAGTCGCCACCGACTTTTATTTTATCCAATAAGGAAAGGCTGAAAAGAACAGGAAAGACCTTGGAGATTATTTCTTGAGTTCGAGGGGTAGATTATGAAAAGGGAAGGTGTTAACACCCTTTTCATCCATAGTTATCTATGGACTCTTAATTGCTTGCTAGATCACTTTCTTTGTTTGAAAATGTGCTTTGTGGTGGTTTTTGAAAGTATTTTTGAAAAGGCGCCTTTGTTTAGGTGAACTTTGTAATGATTCTCGTTTCGGAAAAAATGTATACAAAGTGTTGGACTTTTGAAAATATTTCATGTTTTTTGAAAGTGTTTGGTATGTGTTTGTTTGGAAAGTGAGCAAGCAACTAAGGACGTTTCTACCTACTCAAAAGTCTTTGTTAATTTACTCCTTCCTTTGATATTACTATTTTACCATTGATTGGTAAGAAGCCTTATCTTTGGATGTAAAGGGACGGGCATGGGTCGTCGTATAGTCATGATAGCAATGTTATGAGATATCTTAGCATTTCTCTTGAGGGACTAAGATCATTTGAAAGGCAACATTTGAAGCGTCATCGGGGGACTATGATCTTGTATTTTTGATTTTTTTTGCTAAGACATCCCACATGCATAACATGACCATTTTCTCAAGGCAACAATTGGAGTTAACCCTAGAGGTTTAAGTGTGCAAGTGTTTATTTTTTCATGCTTGGTTTATCTTGAATTAGGGTTCTCGAAGCATTGATTTTATCTTTCCATACAAACCCTAATTTACTAGAATTGATATGAAAGCGATAAATTGCAGAAAGTAAATTTACTACGCTATTACACCATTTGGGGATGGGGTATACAAATTTACAAATGGGGGTTGAAAGAAATTAAACTTTATTATCTATTATAACCATATTGAAACTTGAATAAAGTAGAAGAATTGAAATGAATATAATGTACAAGGATAAGAAATGGTAAAAGAAAATGGAATTTGTTTGGTTTTTGTTAAGAAAGGGTTTAGTTTTGACCTAATTAACTAAAAGAAATAATTAATTAAATTAAGAAATCTAAACCTAAATTAATTAAGGAAAAAATTGAATTTAATCAAGAAAGCATTTTTAGGTTTTTTTAGAAAAGGTTTTAAGTTTAATTAAAATAGCATGGAAATTAATTAATTAAAATAAAACCTAAATTCTAAGTTAATTTTAATTAATAAAAAAGAAAATAACTAAACCTAAATCTAATTATTAATTTATCCAGAAAAAGAAATTAAGTTTTTATAAAGAAAATGTTTTGTCTTTTTGTTTTTTTCAAAAAGGGATAGAATGCAAATAATAAATAAAAATATATTTTTGGATTTGTTTTATTTAATAAATATTAATAATAATAATAATAATAATAATAATAATAATAATAATAATAATAATAATAATAATAATAATAAAGAAAATAAAGAAAATAAAACAAAATATAAAAAAATAAAGCCAGGAGGTAAAAACGGAATTTAGGGTGTTTGTTAGAAAAAAAAACAGTTTTTGTTTGAAGCCTGGCCCATTAAGTGTTTTTGTTAATAAACAAAAGAAAATACAAAAAAAACATCGAGCCTGCTGTAAATCCTGTAAAGAGAGGGGTTAGGAGAAGTAAAAATAGGAAGGCCTAATTGTAGAGGCCCAGGCGCGCTGGCTGCTTGCAAAACAGAAGAAAATGTTAAAAAATTCAAGAAAAAAAAGTGGCAATGCTGGGGCTTGAACCCACGCCCTTCACATAATATGTGTGCTGCCTTACCATTAGGGTGGCTATACATCCGTTAACTTAAACAAAACCATAAATATATATTACAAATCCATTCCTAGAAATGAACTTCATCTTCAACCTCCAGCCAGGGTCCTTGTATTTCATTCATTTCTCATTCATTCTCAAAACTTCCAACATCAAACCAGTTATAAATTTTACCAGGATTTCATAAATGTAAATAATTTGGACTAACAATCAAAGATGAGCATGTGTTTCTAAAAGTATCAAATCCTGATATAACTTTTTTCAGAGATTCAAACTTAAAATTCTCTAAGCTCAGGCAATATAAATGAAAACTATGGATATGTACAACTTCAGGGCAATGATATCTACATTTTGTATTTGAAAATGCAAGCATAAAAATGCCTAAATGAAGAGATGAAAGTTCAGAAAAATACCTCAAGAATTAGAAATCGTGAAATGAGTTTGAGCTTGTTTCAAGTGATGGTGATGATCATGTTAGATTCCTCAAGTTCCCAGGAAGCTAAAGCAATGCTTAACTTGAGCTATGGATGGCTGGAATAATCTGGAGAAGTCAAGTTGTAGACCTCTATTTTTCGTTATGGAGGATGGTGATGGAGATGTTACAGTTCCAAAACAAGGACATGGATGGACTATATTTGAGGTATATAAGCCTTGCAAATGATTTTGAGGGAATAAGCATGAGGAAAATGAAAGATACAAGTTCAAGGTCAGAGTTGTGTATCAATGGTGTTTTTTGAGCAATTTCTGGTTTATGGGTGTTTGAGGGAGTTTCAGGGCCTTATCATTCCTGTGTTAGCTTGCAAATAGTGTATTTACTTATAGGAAAAAGGTTTTTAGACTTGAAACAACTCATAATTTGAATTTACATGTTTTAGCTCAACATGTGATTTATTGACAAAACAAGTTTCAATGCCTTGTACTTGGTTCATAGAGTTGTTAACCACTTTAAACACAATACCTCTGACTTTTTGGATGGAGTGTACTCAGATAAAACAAGTTAGGAGCTCAAGAAGCTGCCTTTGTGCATAAAACTTGCTTTACAAGAATGGATATGTTACTTTCTCCCCAAAATGGAAAGTTGGTTTGGACAAAGCTTGAAACACTTGGATAAGGGTATAATAATTTGTCTAAACCATTAATTATGGAGTGAAAAACAAGTTTGAGGCCTGAAAAGTGAGGATTATGCAGCATGGCTATGGATTTGGTTCATGTTCATCACAAAATATGTCTTACAAAACAAGTTTGAAACCCTAACTCCTTGCCTTTGATTCTATTAGCTCAAGTATGGTATTGATGAGTTCTTGGACATTTTGGAAAGCTTGTAACACCCCCTACAATCTTCATGTTGTACATTTTTGAAAATTCAATTTGGAACTAGGTGAAAAGTTGCAAGGAAGTTAGGTCAAAATCCTGCCTAAGTAGGGCAAAATTTCACTAAGTCTTTTAGTTTCTTGGACATGTCTTCATAAATTCATAACTTGAAATCCAAGAATTTCTAGAAAAAGTTATGCCCTACAATGTTTTAGATCTCATTGAAATCTACAACTTTCATGTTGGAAGTTTTCCTTGAATCATCTTGCATCATGGTGGAAATTTGGCACAAAGTTATGAAAAAATGTCAACTTTCTAACACTTAGAAAAAATTCTAAGTCCTAGAATTTTGACTTTTCAAAGATGATTTTGACTTTTTGATTTCTTGATGAACAAGTTTCATATTTTGACATGTCTTGATGAAATATGATTTTTGAAAATTGATTTTGATCAAAAAGTCAAAGTTTAACTTTTCAGTGTACAATTAACTTTTCATATGTCAATCCAATGATCTTGAGAGGTGATTTGAACTATGAAATTAGGTCAAGATGGTGCATTTGAATCCTTGAGATCATGTCTCAAACCAATAAGTCATTTTCTTGGTCAAAAGTCAAGAACTAAGCCTTCTCAATTAAAATCTTAATTTTGACCATTTTGCCCTTTTGGTGTTCTTATCAAATTTCTTTGAGGAATTGTGACCCACACTTGATCAATTGAAATATATGAGTTCATAATGTTGATATGGATAAAAAGTTATGATGTTTGACTGTAAATCGACCATAATTGACTTTTCCCTAATATAGTTGATTTTAGGTGAACTGATCAACTGACTGAGCAAAAATGTGATCCAAAGCTTGAAACTTGACATGAGGAATCTTGGGGATCCAAAATGATCCATGAAGGTCATATAAGGCATTAGAAATTCAATTATCCTTGTACAAACTCAAACCCTAATTTTGAGTTGTCAGTGTTGAGGAGGTGTCTTGAGCTGATCAAACCTTGTGTAGTCTTGAATCAATAGATATCTTATGAGAGATTTCTTGAGAAATAAGAGGGAAAATTTTGGGGTACAACAACTTCCCATGTTCAATCTTCTTAAACCTGGAGAGTTAGATTGGAGGATCCGTCATTCGTGACTTAAAGGTGAAAGATGATTGAACACTAAAGTGCCCAGAAATTTGCACTCGAAGATGTATTGGAAATGGGCTTATAGATGGTATTTGGAGGAATGATGGTAAATACTGGAAGAAGTATCAGCAAAAATATTTGGTCGATTTATAATAAAACTTGATGTTTTTCCTGTGGGAAAAGGGTTAGTTAAATGCAGATGTATGCATGGCGTTCTCAAGATGAATGAGATTGTGCTAAATGCGTTTCGTATGCATATGCTATGATGTATGAATGTGGGATTTTATTTAGATGCATATTTGTCTGGGAAAATAAATCCCTGACTACTGCTGAGGACTTCTGGGAAGCTGAATCCCGAATTGCTGTTGGAGATGAATAATATACATATCTTTAAATTTTGTTGAAAGAATGCTTCCACCGGGGATTATCTCTTGAGTGCTAGCAGTTATCTGGTCGGACTCCAAGTTTCACAACAATTTGTTAAGGATGAGGAAGCCAACTGCTATCTGGTCAAATTCCAGGTTTCATAGTAACTTACTAGGGAAGAATAAATTAACTGTTATCTGGTCGGATCTAGGCTTCATGGTAACTTATTAACGTTAAACGACTATTTGGTTGGATTCCAGGCTTCGCAGATTTTTGAGATGGATAAAGTTAATTGCTATCTGGTCGGGTCCAAGCTTTATAATAACTTGTCTGAAAAGATGAAGTTGAACTAATATCTGGTCGGATCCAGGCTTCACAGTAACTTGCTTGAAAAGATGAAGTTGAACTGATATTTGGTCGGGTCCAGGCTTCATAGTAACTTACTTGAAGAGATAAAGTTGAACTGATATCTGGTCGGGTCTAGGCTTCACAGTAACTTGCTTGAAGAGATAAAGTTAAAATTATATCTGGTCGGGCCCAGGCTTCACAATAACTTGTTGGGGTAGAGGAAAACTCTACTGGGGAAAAGAAGTTAAATCCTTGTCTGGTTGAGTCCAGGTTCTTCAATATCTCGAAGAGTTAAATTTTATCTGGTCGGGTCCATGCTTCAAAGTGTCTTGAGAAGTTAACTATTATCTGGTCGGGTCCAGGCTTCATAGTAACTGAAAATTGTACTATTATCTGGTCGGGGTCATGCTTCATAGTGTCTTGAGAAGTTAACTATTATCTGGTCGGGTCCAGGCTTCATAGTAACTGAAAATTGTACTTTTATCTGGTCTGGGCCAGGCTTCATAGTGTATTGAGAAGTTAACTATTATCTGGCTGGGTCCAGGCTTCATAGTAACTGAAAATTATACTATTATCTGGTCTGGGCCAGGCTGCATAGTGTCTGAAAGTTGTACTATTATCTAGTCGGGCCCAGGCTTCATAGCATTTGAAAAGTTTCATTATTATCTGGTTGGGTCTAGGCTTCATAGTATTTTGAAGGAATGAAGTCGACTGTTATCTGGTCGGATCCAGGCTTCACAATAACTTACTGAAGTTAAAACTGTTATCTGGTGGGATTCCAGGCTTCACAGCAACTTTTGGAGATAACAATGACTTTGTTGGCGACTTCACTGGGGATTAGGGGTTGTGGCCCTCTGATTTGTAATAGTCTGAGAGGAAAACTCAAGATGGAGAGGATAGACTCAGTCGAGGCAAACCGATTTAGCTGGGGAAATAAACCCTATTGGCGAAATAAACCATGTTGAAGAAATAAACCCTGTTAAGGAATACTTGACGAACTGCTGACGAGGTGAGTTCTTTTATGAAGAGATCTACAAGGCTTCTTCTTTTAGGACCAACTTAGTTGGGGAGAGAGATGTCAAGAGATTGAGACTCTGGCTGGGGATCAACCTATGCAAAGAGACTTTGTGGGTAACTCTGTTAGGGATTGGTTTATTGTAGCCGTCCTTGTGGGGATAATCTAATGAAATAACTATGTGTGGATATTCCATATACATTAAAGAGATGCTTGCTACTGCTTAGCAGGACACATGTGCCAAATAGTTTTAATCATGTTCACGTGCATATGTTCGTTTAATTTTAGTCATTGGAAATTTTTGTATTCAAAACAAAAAACAGAAAGTTTGCACTTCAAAGTATATTTGTATTGATATTTTCCCATGAATATGCGTTTTTGTACAAAGAGACGGGGATCCTAGTAAGAGGAACTCGTCGAAAGGAAAACAAAATTGAAAACAAAGATAATACCCATGTGGAAGTGATCTCATCGCGTTCCGACTCTACTATTACCCCTATGTCTTTGAATGCCCCTTGCCATTGACAGAAGTTGATTGAACTGATCTTGGACCGTTTGAACTCGGACCTTGGTAATAAAGTTGACGCTGGTGATCCCGTGGAACATAGTCATACGCTTTCAATCCTTAACTTTTTCCTGGACCACCCTTTCGGGTTTTCATCCCACCGGGATACCCATTTTTTCCTAAGTCGCCCTTTCGGGTTTTCAACTTGTCAGGTGTACAATCTTTTGCATATATCCTTAATTTTTTCCTAAAACTTTTGGTTTGCCGGGATGCCCTTATCTTATCTAGGTGTGTCAACCTAGAGGGTCTCATATGCGTAGTATTTTTTAACTATGTCCGCGTTCACGAGATGTGGGAAGTCTTCGTAGGTGGGAGTCCATTTGCCCCTGTGGTATCCTTATGGAAGAATGATGCGCTTTATTACCAAGTCACCAGCTTGATATATTCGAGGCTTGATCTTTTTGTTGAAAGCCTTGATCACACGTTTTTGGTACATCTGACCATGACAAACAGTAGCCAGTCGCTTTTCATCGATCAATTTCAACTGATCCAATCTTCTCTGAATCCATTCGACTTCTCCTAGGCCTGCCTCATTCATAATCCTTAATGAGGGAATTTGAACTTCCATGCCATAGACCAAAGAAAAGGGAGTTGCCCCAGTTGATGTCCGAGCTGAAGTATGGTAGCCATGAAGAGAAAATGGAAACATCTCATGCCAGTCTTTGTAGGTCACTACCATCTTCTGCACAATCTTCTTAATGTTTTTGTTAGTTGCTTCCACTGCGCCATTCATTTTAGGTCTATAAGGAGAAGAATTATGATGCTTGATTTTAAACTGAGTGCAAAGTTCTGTAATCATAGGATTGTTGAGGTTAGTCCCATTATCGGTGATGATCCTTTCGGGGATACCATAGCGGCATATGAGGTTATGTTTGATGAATCTAGCTACCACGTTCTTTGTGACCAAGGCAAATGAGGCGGCTTCGACCCATTTGGTGAAATAATCGATAGCGACAAGAATGAAGCGATGTCCATTGGAAGCAGTGGGTTTAATCTCTCCAATCATGTCAATGCCCCACATTGCAAATGGCCACAGAGAGGTCATGATGTTTAGAGGGATAGGAGGCACATGGAACTTGTCAACATAGATTTGGCATTTGTGGCAAGCTCTTGAGTGGTGATAGTAATCAGTCTCTATTGTTGACCAATAGTAACTAGCTTTCAGGATTTTCTTGGCCATAGTATGTCTGCTAGAGTGAGTCCCAAAGAGACCATCATGCTATTCTTCCATAATTTCCTCTGCCTCCTTCTTGTCCACACATCGGAGTAGAGTAGAGTCATGGTTGTGTTTGTACAAGATTCCATTACTTAGGAAGAATTTGGCTGAAAATCTTCGTAAGAATTTTCTGTCATTGATGGACGCTCCTTCAGGGTACTCTTGTGCTTCAAGGTATCTCTTCACCTCATGGTACCATGGCTTTTCTATGTCAGTGTCGAGCTCATAGTAATGCGCGGGTTTGTCTAATCTTTCAATTGTAATCATAGGAGCTTCGTTATCCCACTTGACTTTGAACATGGAAGACATTGTTGCCAAGGCGTCGGCTAGCTGATTTTCTTCCCTAGGGAAGTGCTCAAATGTGACCTCTTCGAAGTAAGGAATCAGAGATAGCATAAGCTCCTTGTAAGGGATGAGATTAGGGTGCTTAGTGTCCCAATATCCTCTTACTTGGCTAATCACTAGAGCAGAATCCCCAAACACATTCAAATGCTTGATCCTCAAATCAATGGCAGCCTTCAGACCCAAAATGCATGCTTCGTACTCGGCCATATTGTTCGTATAATCGAAGCATAGTCTGTCAGTAAAAGGAGTGTGGTAACCTTCAAGGGATATGATCACAACACCAATTTCATTACCCAAAGCGTTGGAAGCCCCATCGAAGACCATAGTCCATCGGGATCCTTGTTCAGGTCTGTCATACGGTCCAGGTTTCGTGCAGTCAGTCACTAGCATAATATTCTCATCCGGGAAGTCAAAGTTCATAGACTGATAATCATTACCAGCTTGATGGGCCAAACTATCTTCTAATACACTTCCTTTGATGGCCTTTTGCATTGTGTATTGAATATCGTATTCAGTCAAATTCATTTTCCATCTAGCTATCCGTCCAGAAAGAGAAGGTTTCTCGAAGATGTACTTGATAGGGTCCATCTTAGAAATCAACAGAGTGGTATGAGTCAACATATATTGTCTTAACTAGAAAACAGCCCATGCTAGAGCGCATCAAGTTTTCTTGAGTAGTGAATATCTGGTTTCACAGTCGGTAAACTTTTTGCTCAGGTAGTAAATAACATGCTCTTTTCGGCCAAACTCGTCATGTTGGCCCAACACACACCCCATAGAATTCTCTAGCACCGTTAAGTACATGATCAAGGGTCTTCCTTCAACTAGAGGCATGAGAATAAGAGGTTCTTGCAGATATTCTTTGATTTTGTCGAAGGCAGCTTGGCATTCATCATTCCATCTGACTACTCGATCGTTCTTTAAGAGTTTGAAGATTGGCTCACATGTAGCAGTTAAGTGAGATATGAAGCGAGTGGTGTAGTTAAGACGACCAAGAATCCTCTAACCTCCTTTTCAGAATGGGGGACTGGAATTTCTTGGATGGCCTTTACCTTGGCAGGATCGACTTTGATGCCTTTACCACTGACAACAAAACCTAGAAGCTTTCCAGATCATACTCCGAATATGCACTTATTAGGGTTCAACCTCAACTTGTACTTTTTCAACCTCTCGAATAGCTTGTATAGATGATTGAGATGCTCCTCTTTGCTTTGTGATCTTGCAATCATATCATCCACATATACCTCTATCTCATGATGGATCATGTCATGAAACAAAGATATCATAGCCCTTTGATATGTTACCCCTGCATTCTTTAATCCGAACGGTATGACCTTGTAGCAAAAGGTGCCCCATTGCATAATGAAAATGGTCTTCTCCATGTCTTCGGGAGCCATCCTAATTTGATTATATCCGGAGAAACCATCCATGAAAGAGAATACTTTATGATGAGAAGTGTTATCGACCAAGACATCAATATGAGGTAAAGGGAAATCATCCTTGGGACTTGCCCTATTAAGATCCCTATAATCTACGCACATACGAACTTTTCCGTCTTTCTTCGGCACTGGCACCACGTTTGCAACCCATTGGGGATAAGATGTCACAGCTAGGAATCCTGCGTCAAATTGTTTCATCACCTCAGCTTTTATCTTTTTAGACATGTTAGGCCTCATGCGACGAACTTTTTGTTTGACAGGAGGACAATCTTCCTTTGTCGGCAGATGATGAACTACAATGTCAGTATCCAACCTTGGCATATCTTCATACGACCAAGAAAACACTTCCACATAGTCATGCAACATCTGAACCAATTTGCTTTTGACACTGCTTTGCAGGTTAGCGCCGATCTTGACCTCTTTCTTGTCTGTCTCGGTACCTAGATTGATGACTTCAACTGACTCTTTGTGCGACTGAATAGATTTTTCCTCTTGTAATATAATTATGGCTAGTTCTCCCGGTATTTCACAATCTTCCTCGCCTTCTTCTTTAGCTTTGTTAATTGGATGTGCAAAATCATAGTCGGCTATAGTAGAGTCATTGACAATAAGATCCGGAGTGGACGAGGACTTGCAAGAGTGTGTGTGTGTGTGCATGTAAGACACATGACTATTTTGAAAAATACATTAAAGAAAAAGAAAGATAATGCGCATAAAAGTTCGAATGCAAAAAATTCCAATGGCTTGTATTGAATGATCATATGATAAAATGAACATAAATAAAACCCTTGACAAAAGGACCATAGTGCCCTGGGCCAGACACATGGCTTAAAAGTCATTGTTTAATATTACAGACAAAATGCTCTTGAATTAATAGAAAACAATAAAAAGTAATTACTCCTCAATGAAGGAGATGATAACTAAGTCCTTTGTGTGCTAATTGTTGAGCTTTGTTGTAGTAGGATATACCCATTCTTCTAATGTACATTCATCATCAGAATCACCCACATCGTTAGTTTCATGACTTCCAATAGAGAGAGGGGGTTTCCTTGCACGAGCGCACCTCACTTCTTTCTGAGCCTTGATAGTGAAACCCAAACGATATTTGTCTGCTTTGAACGGGATCTCGAGGAGTTTCCCCTAAGTATCACAACTTCATTCTTCGACTGTGGCACGAGCATCTCTAAATGAAACCATCTTTGGCACGACATTAACAACTTTGGACACATCAGAGGAAAATTTGGCATTAGCGACCATTGGTGGCACAACTTCAAAAGTATGACACGGGGTTTCTATAAATTAGCCATCCATCTCCATATATTTGAAAGAGTTGAGGTGGCTTACCATGAACTCCTCCTCACCACAGACAGTGACAATCCTTTCATTGACCGGATACTTGAGCTTTTGATGAAGGGTTGACGTTACTGCCCCTGCTCCATGGATCCAAGGGCGACCCAACAAACAAGAGTAAGGTGGACGAATATCCATGATGTAGAAAGTAGAGTTGAAAATCCGTGATCCTACCTTGATCGGGAGATCAACCTCTCCATGAACTGTCCTTTTGGACCCATAGAAAGCCCTAACAATAATATCACTTGGTTTCAAAACTAGTCCTTCATAGTCTAAACGGTCCAAACCCCCCTTGGGTAGCATTTTTAAAGAAGAGCTAGTGCCAACCACAACATGTGTTAGGGTAGTCCCCTTACATTCAACAGAAACATGCAGAGCTTTGTTATGGTTCTTTCCAAGTGATGTCAGATCAACATCCGAGAACCCTAAACCATTGTCGACCGTCAAGCTTTCCCCACAATTTTCAAACTGATCAGTTGTGGTCTCATGAGGGACACGAGCCTTCTTCAAGAATTTGATTAACGCCCGAGCATGAGCATCAGAATAGAGTAACAAAGATAACATGAAAATCTTGGAAGGGGTTTTCCCCAACTGCTCCACTATTTTGAAATCACTCCTTTTTATAATTTTCAAGATCTCATCCATTTCTCGAGTGGAAGGTTCCTCAACAACAATGCCGTTTTCGGGTATTTCTATCTCAGCAGGCTCAACTACTTTCTCCTTTCCCCTTGTGTGAGAACTAGGCTTAGCAGTGGTGATGCGGACAAGTGCCTTTGTAGCAGTTGGTGGTGAGATGTTGGGTGAAAAGATTCTCCTCGTTCTGGTCACCTTACTAGATCCAGTAATTTTACCAATGTCATCAGCTTTGCTTTCTTCAATCCAAGCGTCTTGCTTTATTCCATGGTAAAACACCTCAGCACCATAGTTCCATGGCACTACTTTGTTGGAAGAGTATGGAATTAGCCCGGGGACGGTAATTATCAGAGGATCAACAGTCGGTTCATTTGAAATCCTGATAGAACCCTTGGAGGAGATCCTAAGAGGCTTATTTGAGATCTTTATAATGGAGAGGTCTTCAAACTTATTGGTCAATCTTTTGGTGGACGGAGTCTTCTCAAATAGGATCTCATGGCTATTCATCAGGCGTTGAATTCCTTCCTTCAGCCCTTTGCATCCATTGAGTTGTGTGGCACATCAATCGCAACCCTTCAAACAACTAGGGAAAATCCTAGCTTTCAGCAGATTCTTTTTGATAATGGTTAACAGAGTAGTCAAGTCTTCGACGAAGGAAACAAAAATGGTGTCTTCAACAACATTGACACCCTTTCCATGATTTGGCATAGGCGTGGTGATTACATTCGGAGTTGGAGGAGGATCAAATTCAATGGTCTTATTGTCTATTAAGTCTTGAATTTTATTCTTCAGTGCCCAGCATTGATCAGTCTCATGCCTGGGATTATTCGAGTGATATGCACATTTGGTATTCAGATTGTATTTAGGTGAAGAGGTATCTGGATTGGTCGGAGGATCACGCAATGTCACCAAATTAGCCTTTAACAGGTGTTGTAAGGCTAGGGATAGAGACATGCATATCCTTGTGTATTGTCTTCGCAGAGCCTCAAACCATTGATGATTGGAAGATTGTCTTTGAACATGTGGTGGGTTGGAAATCCGAACAACATTAATGGACGGACAGTCATCCTTCTTGGCATGGGCCCTTGCCCCATACACAACATTCATTTCTTTCTTCCTGGTAAAAGGTTTCTTTACAGGATTGGAGGTGGAAGCAGATGCTATGGGAATCTTTCCGCTTTTGATTCCGCTTTCAACTCTTTCACCGATTAAGATCAACTCGCTGAAACCGGAAGAAGAACAACCAACCAATAAGTTGAAAAATGGACCAAATAAAGTGCCCATAAACATATCAATGTGCTCCCTGTCGGTTAAAGACGGTTGGACCCTACTGGCAAGATCCCTCCACTTTTGGGAACACTCTTTGAACCCTTCACTCTTACCCATTATCATATCTTGCAGTTGAAATCTTGTCGGCGCCAGGTCGGCATTGTACTAGTATTGGTGATAGAAAGCGATAGATGAGTCTTCCCATGTATGGATACGAGAACCCTCCAATTGGTAAAACCACTCTAGTTGCATCCCATCCAAGCTTTCTTGAAAGAAGTGAACCCAGAGTTTCTTGTCGGCGGTGTGCGGTGAAATTTTGTGCACATAAGACTTCAGGTGAAGTTTTGGGAAGGAAATACCATCGTATTTAATGAAGACTAGTATCTTGAATTTGAGGGGAATGAAAACCCCAGATATTAAACCCAAATCATCAAAATCTAAACCAGGGAAGACTTGAATCTCAACAGCCTTCAGTCTTTCCTCTAGCTGCTTGTACTTAACATCAACAGGAGGATACTAATCATCAAAATAATCCTCATCATCGGACGCTTGATCATTGATACACCCATCCTGGGATGAGTCTTCCACTACCGGTATCTGACAGATCGGCTCTCTGAATCTTCTACCCATGTTGACTAGGGCTTTCCTCTTTGGTTTCTTTTTGGCTGCTAGCAACCTCATCAACTCTTGTTGCCCTTTGACCAGGGTCAGCCGAGTCTCTTGAAATTGGAAGTTTTGTGCTTATAGGTCTTTCACTATTTTCTTGATATCCATCTTGCTGAAATAATCAACAGAAAGATAAGGAAACCTTCCGTGGAAAACCTGTTATGTTATGATGCATGGAAGATGTTTATGCAAATGATTTCAAGGATTTATGAAATTTAAATTTGTATAGACAAAGAATGAACAAGCGTCAAATTTCATTAATTAGTTCAAAATGATTACATCGTGCCTATTGGGCATATTAAATAAATATCTAAGATAAAAAGGTTGAACGCATTCTCTTTGGTGCAAGATAGGCATTCAAGCTATGCTCTTCATGTAGTTGCTTTGTAAGCTCCAAAACCCTTTTCTCGCTTGCATAAAATTGAGCTTCGAAGATATCTCGTTCTTCCTTTAGCTGAATCTAACCCTTTTGCAAGTCTTAAAGAGAAGTAGGCATATTGGGATTGAGGATAGTGTACGGGACATCTTCTTCAACCACAGGCTCCACGATAGCCGGTAGGATGGAGGGGTAAGGCATCATGAGCTTCTGAGCGTGAGCTTGCACCCACCTAAGATAAGGTTCAAAGGGAATAGAATTCTTGCGTCCCAGTGTCCCACTTTCTGCTTTATTTACCATTATCCAAGCTCTCGCAAACCTCTGACGATAGCCTTGATCGTTTCTCTCGTAGTCAAATACGACTCCTTGGATGAGCATGTCATGTGGACCATCTCTTTGGGCGTAACCAAACTGTCACAAGGCTAAGAAAGGGTTGTAAGTGATACCTCCCCTAATGCCAAGCAGAGGGACATTAGTAAATTCCCAACAACGATCAATGATAGAAGTATCCGCCAAGGATCTCGAACACCAATGGATATCAGAGTGGGTGAGGGACATCATCCTTTGAGACCATGTCAATCTTTTCTCATTCTTCAATGTTGATCGAGGTAAGTGAGAAGTGAACCACTTTGCAAGTATGTGAATACAACACAAGAGAGTATCTTTTTTCTTCATGATACGGGTATGGAAACAATGTAAAATGTCTCCCAGCAAGGTAGGTATAAGATTACGAGAGAGAAAGACTATGATGGCATTCACATCTATGAATTGGTCCGAGTTGGGAAATAGAACCAAACCATAGATGAGAAGGGCCAGGACATCCTCAAAGGCTTGAAACCCTCGAACTCCAATAAGAACTTGGCTAGGAACACTCGAACTCCGCTTCTTGTCTCCCAATTTGTTACAATGTCGGCTCTCTTCAGATGGAGGGATTCAGCAATGACTTAAGTTTTTGGAATCCCTTCTAAACCGATGAATGGTGCTTGATCAAGCACGATCACTCCTAATAGAAAAGATAATTCTTCTAGTGTTGGCACTAACTGATAGTTAGGGAAAGTGAAGCAATGATGCATGGGATCGAAGAATTGGAAGAGCACGCAAATCATCTCTTCTTGGAAATTAGAGGTAGTCAAGATGAGGAGTCGACCATATTTCTTAGTGAAAGGAGAGTCTTCAGGTACCCTTGGTGCTAACTCTTGGAGTTGAGGGTGTGCTTTCACAAAGTTGATTCTAATGGTATTTCTTCGGACGGAGTTCATGGCCTACAAAAAAAAACAAAGATAAATTCCTAAATCCTTGAAATGGTTAGTAAGAATGTGTATGATGTTATGATGTTAATGATGTTATGTACAAGTAAGCAAGTTGTTATGTACACACAAAGCAAACAAGTCCTTAGATTTAGGCTTTCCTGGAGTTTGTAGGTAAGTACCCTCTTGAAGTTTTAGTTGGCTCAAACCTGTCCTAGTAATAGTAACTGGGTTCTAAAGGGTCTCAATATCACTAACCTTTATTTTAGGTATTGTCTCAGCACAATTAATCTTTTCTTACAACCAAGATATCCCAAAAGTCCAATCTCAATGAGTTTAGTATCGAGTATCACCCAATTTTTATCTTTCCCCCGAAACCGGTTATCTCACTATGTCCTAATGGCCAAGTTGTTCAATTAAGGTTCTAAGGTCAATTAGTGCTTCTTGACGTCACTTAGCGGCCCCGTATTCTCCTCGATTCAACACAAGGGATACCGACACCCACAATTGCATCACACTAACGTAGCCATTATTTCAACCATATCGGTCTACGCCATACCGTTTTCACAATCTATTGCTACTTACCTAAAAAGGTGTCCTAGATCCGGGTAGAGGATCAAAGCAAACCCAAACAAGAAACCATAATTTAAAGCAAGCAATTCAAACAATGAAAGCAAATAAAGGTGATCTAGCCCTAAGGTAGCCCCACTTTTAAATAATCCCCAACAGAGTCGCCAGTTCTGTAATACGGTAGGAGAACTGACTTGGGTTTTTTGCGTTTGATCGCAATTGTTGTGGTTAACAAGAGTCGCCACCAACTTTTCTTTTATCCAATAAGGAAAGGATGAAAAGAACATGAAATACCTTTGAGATTATTTCTTGATTTCGGGGGGTAGATTATGAAAAGGTAAGGTGTTAGCACCCTTTTCATCCATAGTTATCTATGGGCTCTTAGTTGCTTGCTAGATCACTTGCTTTGTTTGAAAATGTGCTTTGTGGTGGTTTTTTAAAGTATTTTTGAAAAGGCGCATTCATTTAGGCGAACTTTGTAATGATTCTAGTTTCGGTGAAAATGTATACAAAGTATTGGACTTCTGAAAATATTTCATGTTTTTTGAAAGTGTTTGGTGTGTGTTTGTTTTGAAAGTGAGCAAGCAACTAAGAACGTTTCTACCTACTCAAAAGTGTTTGTTCATTTCTTCCTTCCTTTGATATTGCTATCTTACTATTTATTGGTAAGAAGCCTTATCTTTGGATGTAAAGGGATGGGCATGGGTCATTGTATAGTCATGATAGCAATATTGTGAGATATCTTAACATTTCTCTTGAGGGACTAAGATCATTTGAAAGGCAACATTTGAAGCATCATCGGGGGACTATGATCTTGTATTTTTGATTGTTTTTGCTAAGACATCCCACATGCATAACATGACCATTTTCTCAAGGCAACAAGTAGAGTTAACCCTAGAGGTCTAAGTGTGCAAGTGTTTATTTTTTCATGCTTGGTTTATCTTGAATTAGGATTCTCTAAGCATTGATTTTATCTTTCCATACAAACCCTAATTTACTAGCATTGATATTAAACGATAAATTGCGGAAAGTAAAGTTACTACGCTATTACATCATTTGGGGATGGGGTATACAAATTTTAAAATGGGGTTGCAAGAAATTAAACCTAATTATCTATTACAACCATATTGAAACTTGAATAAAGTACAAGAATTGAAAGGAATATAATGTACAAGGATAAAAAATGGTAAAAAGAAAATAGAATTTGTTTGGTTTTTGTTAAGAAAGGGTTTAGTTTTGACCTAATTAACTAAAATAAATAATTAATTAAATTAAGAAAATTAAACCTAAATTAATTAAGAAAAGAAATTGAATTTAATCAAGAAATCATTTTTAGGTTTTTTTAGAAAAGGTTTTAAGTTTAATTAAAATAGCATGGAAATTAAACCTAAAGCTAATTATTAATTTATTAAGAAAAAGAAATTAAGTTTTTATAAGGAAAATGTTGTCTTTTTGTTTTTTTCTTCTAAAAGGGATAAAATGCAAATAATAAATAAAAATATATTTTTGGATTTTTTTGATTTAATAAATAATAAAAATAAAGAAAATAAAGAAAATAAAATAAAATATAAAAAAATAAAGTCAGGAGGTAAAAATGGAATTTAGGGTGTTTGTTAGGAAAAAAAAGTTTTTGTTTGAAGCTTGACCCATTAAGTGTTTTTGTTAATCAACAAAAGAAAATACAAAAAAAACATTGAGTCTGCTGTAAATCCTGCAAAGAGAGGGGTTAGGAGAAGTAAAATAAGGAAGGCCCAATTGTAGAGGCCCAGGCGCGCTGGCTGCTTGTAAAACAGAAGAAAATGTTGAAAAAATGAAAAAAAGTGGCAGCGCTGGGGCTTGAACCCACGCCCTTCACATAATACGCGCAAGGGTCCCTGTATCTCATTCATTTCTCATCCATTCTCAAAACTTCCAACATCAAACTTGTTAGAAATTTTACCAGGATATCAGAAATGTAAACAATTTGGAATAATAATCAAAGATGAGCATGTATTTCTAAAAGTACCAAATCCTGACCTAATTTTTTTCAGAGATTCAAACTTAAAATTCTCTAAGCTCAGGCAATATAAATGAATACTATGGATATGTACAGCTTCAGGGTAATGATATCTACATTTTGTCTTTGAAAATGCAAGCCTAACATTGCCTAAATGAAGAGATGAAAGTTCAGAAAAATACCTCAAGAACTGGAAATCATGAAATGAGTTTGAGCTTGTTTCAAGTGATGGTGATGATCAGGTTAGCTTCCTCAAGTTCCCAGGAAGCTAAAGCAATGCTTAGCTTGAGCTATGGATGGCTGGAATGGTCTGGAGAAGTCAAGTTGCAGACCTCTGTTGTTGGTTATAGAGGATGGTGATGGAGATGTTACAGTTCCAAAACAAGGACAGGTATGGACTATATTTGAGGTATAGAAGCTTTGCAAATGATTTTGAGGGAATACGCACGAGGGAAATGAAAGATACAAGTTCAAGGTCAGAACTGTGTGTCAATGGTGTTTTTTGAGCAATTTCTGGTTTGTGAGTGTTTGACGGATTTTAAGGGCCTTAACATTCCTGTGTTAGCTTGCAAATAGTGTATTTACTTATAGGCAAAATGTTTTTAGACTTGAAACAACTCAGAATTTGATTTACATGTTTAAGTTCAACATGTGATTTATTGACAAAACAAGTTTCCATACCTTGTACTTGGTTCATAGAGTTGTTAAACACTTTAAACACAATCCCTCTGACTTTGTGGATGGAGTGTACTCAAAGAAAACAAGTTAGGAGCTCAAGAAGCTGACTTTGTGCATAAAGCTGGCTTTACAAGAATGGATATGTTACTTTCTCCCTAAAATGGCAAATTGGTCTGGACAAAGCTTGAAACACTTGGATAAGGGCATAATCAGTTGTGTAAACCATTAATTATGGAGTGAAAAACAAGTTTGAGGCCTGCAAAGTGAGGATTATGCAGCATGGCTATGGATTTGGTTCATCTTTATAACAAAATATGTCTTGCAAAACAAGTTTGAAACCCTAACTTATTGCCTTCGATTCTCTTAGCTCAAGTATGGTCTTGATGAGTTCTTTGACATTTTGGAAAGCTTATAACATCCCCTACAACCTTCATGTTGGATGTTTTTGAAATTTCAATTTGGAACTAGGTGAAAAGTTTCCATGAAGTTATGTCAAAATCCTACCTAACTAGGGAAAAATTTCATTAAGTCTTTTAGTTTCATGGACATGTCTTCCTAAATTCATAACTTGAAATCCAAGCATTTCAAGAAAAAGTTCTGCCCTACAATGTTTTAGATATCATTGAGATCTACAACTTTCATGTTGGAAGTTTTCCTTGAATCATCTTGCATCATGGTGGAAATTTGGCACAAAGTTATAAAAATAATGTTAACTTTCTAACACTTAGAAAAAATTCTAAGTCCTAGAATTTTAACTTTTCAAAAATGATTTTGAATTTTTGATTTCTTGATGAACAGATTTCATATGTTGACATGTCTTGATGAAATATGATTTTTGAAACTTGATTTTGATCAAAAAGTCAAAGTTTGACTTTTCAGTATACAATTGACTTTTCATCAGTTGACTAAAATTCATATGTCAATCCAATGATCTTGAGAGGTGATTTGAACTATGAAATTAGGTCAAGATGGTGAATTTGAATCCTTGAGATCATGTCTTAAACACTTAAGTAATTTTCTTGGTCAAAAGTCAAGAACTGAGCCTTCTCAATCAAAACCATAATTTTGACCATTTTGCCCTTTTGGTGTTCTGATCAAATTTCTTTGAGGAATTATGATCCAAACTTGATCAGGACATATATGAGTTCATAATGTTAACATGGATAAAAAATTATGAAGTTTGACTGCAAATTGACCACAATTGACTTTTCCCTAATATAGTTGACTTTAGGTCAACTGATCAACCGACTGAGCAAAAATGTGATCCAAAGCTTGAAACATGACATGAGCAATCTTAGAGATCCAAAATGATCCATGAAGGTCATATAAGGCATTAGAATTTGAATTCTCCTTGTACAAACTCAAACCCTAATTTTGAGTTGTCTGTGTTGAGGAGGTGTCTTAAGCTGATCAAACCTTGTGTAGTCTTGAATCAATGGAGATCTTATAAGAGATTTCTTGATAAATGAGAGGGAAAATTTTAGGGTACAACAGGTGTGTGCTGGGCCAGCATGACGAGTCTGGTCGAAAAGAGCATGCAATATACTACCTTAGCAAAAAGTTTACCGATTGTGAAACAATATACTCACGGCTCGAGAAAACTTGCTGCACATTAGCATGGGCTGCTCGCCGACTAAGAAAGTATATGTTAACCCATACTAATTTGTTGGTCTCTAAAATGGATCCCACAAAGTACATATTCGAGAGACCCGTTCTCTCTGGAAAGAAAGCCCGATGGCAAATGGTCTTGACAAAATACGACATTCAGTACACCACTCAAAAAGCAATCAAAGGAAGTGTACTGGCAGATCATTTGTCTCATCAAGCCGTAGACGACTACCAAACTATGAACTTCAAATTCCCGAATGAGAACATTATGCTAGTTACAGATTGTGAAGAACCTATACCGTATGAAGGACCTGAGTCAGAATCCCGATGGACTATGGTTTTCGATGGAACCTCTAATGCACTTGGCAACATAATTGGTGTTGTAATTATCTCTCATCAGGGTTGCCATACGCCCTTCACTGCCATATTATGCTTTGACTGTACCAACAACATGGCTAAATACAAAGCATGCATCATGGTCATCAGAGTTGCTATTGACCTAAGAATCAAATTCTTGAGTGTTTATGGAGACTCAGCCATGGTAATCAGTCAGATTAAGGGATAATGGGATACTAAGCATCCAAATATCATTCCTTATAGAGAGCATGTGCTTACCTCAATTCCATACTTCGAGGAAATCACTTTTAAACATATTCCACGGGAAGAAAATCAGCTGGTATATCCATTGGCTACCATCCCATCTATGTTCAAAGTCAGATGGGACAATGAGACTCCCAGAATTACCATTGAGAGGCTAGAAGAATCAACACACTGCTACGAAATTGACGCTGACGGAGTAGAAGAGAAGCCTTGGTTTCATGAAGTGAAAATATATCTCGAGGCTCAAGAGTATCATGAAGGAGCATCTATCAATGACAAGAAATTCCTATGGAGGTTCTCAGCTAAGTTCTTCCAGAGAAACAAAATTATGTATAGGCGCAACCATAATTCGACTCTACTTCGTTGTGTGGACAAGAAAGAGATGGAGAAGATTATGGAAGATATGCACGAAGTTATCTTTGGTACTCATTCTAGTGGACATACTATTGCTAAGTAGATTCTGAGAGCGGGTTACTATTGGTCGACTATGGAAACTAATTGCCATCACCACTCAAGAATGTGTCACAAGTGCCAGATCTATGCTGACAAAGTACATGTGCCTCCAAATTCCTTTGAATGTCTTGGCTGCTCCTTGGCCGTTTGCAATGTGGGGAATTGATATGATTGGAGAGATCAAACCTACTACTTCCAACAGACATTGATTCATCCTCGTCGCCATTGATTACTTCAAAAAGTGGGTTGAAGCAACCTTGTTTGCCTCCGTTACTAGGAATGTGGTCGCCCGGTTCATTAAGCATAACCTTATCTTTTAGTATGGCATCCCTGAAAGGATCATCACAAATATTGGTACCAATCTCACTATGATCATGGAACTTTGCATGTAGTTAAAGGTCAAGCACCATAATTCTTCTCCGTATCGACCAAAGATTAATGGCGTAGTGGAATCCGCCAATAAAAATATTAAGATTATACAGAAGATGAAGGTAACGTATAAAGACTGACATGAGATGTTACCATTTGCTCTCCATGGCTATCACACTTCAGCCCGGACATCAACTGGGCCAACCCCATTCTCTCTAGTCTATGGTATGGAGGCTGTCTTACCTGTCGAAGTTCATATTCCTTCCTTGAGAATTATGAAAGATGCAGACTTAGACGTAGACGAATGGATTCAGACGAGGTTGGACCAGTTAAATTTAATTGACGAGAAAAGGCTTGCGGTTGTTTGTCATGGTCAGATGTATCAAAAGCGTCGGGTATATCAGGCTGGTGACTTGGTAATAAAGCACATCATCCTACCGTAAGGTGATCCCAGGGGAAAATGAACTCCTACCTACGAAGGGCCATTTGTGATCAAGAAGGTATTTTCGGACAGTGCTATGAAACTAACCACCATGGACGGTAAATATTATCTACACCATTTGAACGCGAACATAGTTAAAAGATACTACGCATAAAAACAACCCGCTAGGTTGACTGGCCTAGGTAAATATAAGGGCATCCTGATGAACCAAGAGGGCTCGGGCAAAAATCTGGGATATATATATATATATATATATATATATATATATATATATATATATATATATATATATATATATATATATATATATATATATATATATATATATATATATATATATATATATATATATATATATATATTTATTTATTTATTTATTTATAAAAGATTGTACACTCGCCAAGTCGAAAACCTGAAAAGACGGCTTGGGCAAAAAAGGGTATCCTGGTGGACTGAAAACCTGAAAGGGCGGTCCAGGAAAAAAAATAGGGATTAAAGAATACGACTATGTCCCGTTGGATCACTTACAACCAGTTTTATTATCAACGTCAAATTTGAATGGTGCCGATTAATTCAATCAACTTCTTCTGACAGCAAGGGATGAGATGCTCGAAGACATAGGGGAAATAGTAGAGTTGAAACATGGCGAGATCATTTATACATATATATATATATATATATATATATATATGTTTTCACTTTGTACTCTCTTCATTTCACGACGACTTCCTCTTAATAGGATTTATGCCTCTTTGAACAACAATCGTTGGTTTATAGGCAAATAATCAATATAAACACAATTTCAAAATTCAAAATTTGTTTTACTTTTTCTGTTTGTTTGCAAAAACATCCAATGACTAAATTGAATAAACATATGCAAATGAATATGATTATTGTAAACAAATATATGCATAAAAACAGGAATAAGTATTTACTCAAGACTCTAGGAGTTGGGGGTAACGTTCAAGTCGTCCATAAATCCCCATAAAACAGTCCCTAGTGAAGTCGCCCCACAGAGTAATTTCCATAAGGTTATCCCTCGTAGAGTCATCTTCACAAACTCGACACACTCCCCATAAGTCTGAAATATCCTAATCATACTCACTCACAGATCCCCCTAGAAGACAAAGGAGTATGATCTTTCCTCGACAATATTGCCAACCTATGGAGTCTCGATCCTCGTCAAAGAGTATGTTACCTGCACAATTCCCAGAAATTCACTTTCCCAACTGAGTTTATTTCTCCGACACTATAAAAACCTCCATGAAATTCTTTCCTCCAGCAGGTTTATTTCCTCAGTAGAACATTTCTCCAGCAGGATTTATTTCCCTAACAGGGTTTATTTCCCTAACAGGATACAAGCTACCCAGCTTAAGTCTATCACTTTGGCTGCTACAAATCCCCGAAAAAATTTCTCTCTCCAGCAAGGGTAATACAGGCTGCTATTCCTAGAGATTTGCTACTAAATCTGAAACCAGACCAAATATCGATTAATCTTATCCTCCCCAGACGAGTCGGCATCCAAATTAAAAACTCGGTCAGGCAGCACTGTAGAAGGTTATCCATCTCTTTTTTCCCCATTCAGGGTATATAAGAATTAAATTCCCCCAATAGAGCGGTGAACGACTAATGTTCTTGAACTTTTCTCCCCAAGCAGAAATCACATTCCCCAATGGAGTTTCCTCAAACAGAAAGTAGGATATCCTAGCAGAAACATTCTCAACAAATATTGAGGATTACATATATTATCCATCCCCAACAACAATTAGGGATTTATTTTTACAACCATAAATATCATACAGAGCTATCGATATGCTTCAACGACATCTCACATTCATACATATCATGGAACACTATCATTTACTTTGAGAACATCATTAAGAAATACATCTCATACATCATGACATTGCATATAACTAACTCTTTATCTTTTCAGGTAAAGTCTACAAAGAAACGAGCATTATCAACAATTCTTAAACAGGTCCAAGATTAATTCCCAAAACAAGACGAGAAACTACCTATGTGACTTGGTCAGAGATTAATTCCCGAAACAAGACGGGGAAAATATCTCAACGGCCAACAAAAATCAGGTTCTAGGTTAATTCCCAAAATGAGACGGGGCGACTATCTGGATGACCAAACACAGATTAATTCCTATAACAAGACATGGAAACTATCTATGAAAGTAAATTGTAGATCAATTCCCGAAACAAGACGGGGTGAGTATCTATATGAACAAGTTAAAGATTAACTCCTAAAACAGGACGGGGAAACTATCTATATAACCAAGTTAAGATTAAATCCCGAAACAGGACGAGAAACTATCTTTCTGTCTTTATAAACGGGTCGCTGATTAATTCTTGAAACAAGACAAGGTAACTATCTGTATGACTAGACACAAATTAATTCCTAAAACAAGACAGGGCATCTATATGTGAAATCAAATTGTAGATCAATTCCCGAAACAGGACGAGGAGACTATCTACATGAACAGGTTGAAGATTATCTCCCGAAACAGGACAGAGAAACTATCTTTCTATCTTTATGACCAGGTGAAGATAAATTCCCGAAACAGGACAGGGCGACTATCTATATCACCAGGTGGTATGAATTCCCGAAACAGGACGGGTTTACCAATAAGAATAATATGTAGATCAATTCCTGAAACAAGAAGGGTGACTATCTACATGACAAACACTTCCCTTCAGAGACCGAATTCTGAAAAGCATCTTTCTTTTAGATCTTCATTCTGAAAAACATTTCCATCAGATTAAGTCGAGCGTAGACTCATTCTAGTACTCCTTTCAACAACTACTTTGGATGGCATCTTTAAGCCCATCTCTGACGACTCTCCGTCACCTCTCTGAATGACATCTCTAAGCCCATTCAAGCAATATTATCAATCAATAACGTAATCTCCTGCACATGCGAGTGCAAATTTCCAAGCACTTAATTGTTCAATCAACTTCTACCTTCAAGTCAAGAATGGAGGATATTACAATCTAACTATTCATTTTTCTTCAAGACATTCTCCAAGGGTTCACAAATGCTCAAGGTGGCTTAAGAATTGATCATAGAAATTCTCCTCCTAAGCAAGGGGTCTACAACTAGGGTTTTGTGTTTCACAAGGAAATTTGGGTTTCTAAGGTCTCAAGTGGTTTTCATGGTTCTTCATATGTATTTAAGAAAGCTCATATCAAGTTTCATGCCTTGCATCACAAGTTTGCTCAGTGAATTGCTCAGATGATGAAAAATTAACTATTTTGGGTAAAAAGTCAACTATGGTCAACATACAGTCAAACCTTAAGATTTTTTGTTCAACATCAATATTTTGAAGTCATTCATCATTTGATCAAGTTTTGGTCATGATTCCTCTAGAAAATCCCTCAAATCATCAAAAGTCAAAAGTTGCCAAATTAGGGTTTCCTTATGAGAAGTCCACTGAACTTTGACCAAGCATAACGTTCACATGCTTCATCAGCTTTTCCCCAACCAAATCCCATTTTGAAGGAAATTCTATTCTCTACAACTTTGTCTCTCTAAGCTCAAGGTTAAAAATGCATCATTTTAGAGATATAAGCCAATACATTACAAGTCATTTCAAATGTCAACAAAAAGAAACTTTTTGTCAAGATAACTTAGATTAAGATAAAGTCTGCAAAATAAAAAATGATCAACATAGAGGTTGTGGAGGATATCTTGAGCTTTCAAAAAAGTCTAATATCACTTTCAAAAGATAAAAATTGAGTGATTTATGACCATTGCAAATTGGGAAATTTTGAGCAAATGCATGAAGTTCAAATTGAGCAAGCTTGATATTTTAGGCTATTAGGCCATGGTTTAAGAGTCCAAACATGCTTTATACCTCTCATACTCCTTAGACCTTGTTCTTCCATCCCATGAACTATTTTTATTTTAATTATTTTAATTATTTTTTGATTTACTCATTAAATAATGAAAAATAAATAAGATAAAATTATATCTTCTTCTACAAGGTCCAAGCCTACATATTTTTGCCCTAATTTACCACTATATAATCTCATCAACTCTCATACAAGAGAACACGAAGAATTCTTGCCTCAAAATTGTCAAAAAGATCAAACTTTTTTCAAGAACCCTAGATTTCAAAATCCTTGTTACAAACCCTTCTACTACAAACAACCACTCTATTCACTCTCAATAAGCATACATGGTAAGGTTGGATCAATTTTGGTGATCTAAAACGTTTGAGATCACATTGCATAGCATCACCAGTTTCATAATGTTCACCATGTTAATATCTTTATTTTCTATTTGTTCTAACACTTACTAATGTTTGTTACGTGTTCACGTGATCCAACAATGTAGAATAGATCAATCGTAGGGGGTTCCATGCATGCTAAATCACAAAGCGCCATGATTGCTCCAATTTTCTTTGTTTGCGCCATAACTCATAAACCATGCCATTTCAGTCTAAAACGATTGCACCATTGAACTCGTAGCCCTCGATTTAGGGGGTAGGGTATTGTTTGCTTCCTAATGATAGTTGTTTTGCAGGTTGAACAAAAGAGAACAACCGGAGAAGACGACCAGAGCTAGGGCTCTGGCGCCTCTCCGACCAATGTATTTAAATGTATTTTATATATTTATTGATTCAATTATATAAACGGATGTATAGCCATCTCAGTGGTAGAAACGCGTGTGCTAAGTCACTCCTCTCCCAGGTCACGGGTTCGATCCCTGATTTTACCAAAAAAATTTCATATTTTCATTATTTTTGCAGGTTTATTATATAATGCATTGGACCTGATATCTTGACACCAACCAGCAGTTGGCCTGGTGGTATGCTATGAGTGAAGAATGCTTGAGGGTGTGGGTTCAACCCCCACCCCTACTCTTTTGGTTATTTTTTATGTTTCTCACTCTTTTCTTCCTTTAATCTTTTACAAAACCTTTTATTTCAAAAATATTTTTTAATAAACCTTAACATAAAAACTTTTTTTTCAATAAACTCAAATAATTTAATTTTAGGTTAATTTAATTTTAGGTTTTCTTAAATTTAATTGATTTAATTTTAGGGCTTTTTAGTTTAATCAATTTAATTTTAGATTTTATTTAATCAACCCTAATTTTATTTTTTAGGTTTTCTCAATTAATTTAAAATCGACCTAGAATTTAAGGTTTGCTTAATTAATCAATTATTTTTTTAATCAATTAAAATTTAATTAGACTTTAGGTTTGATTATCAAAACTTTTTCATCATACAATTTTCTCCTTTTATCGCTTCGCGCGCTTTATTACTTTCGCATTAGTTTTTTTCCCAATTATGTATCTGCTACATCATGTAATAGTTCATTAGGGTTATATTTTCCCCAATTTTATGGTTTTGTATCCCCACTTCCGAAGCCCTGTAATAATTTAGGTTTACTTTTCTCACCTTTACTTTCTGTAATTTACCGCTTTCCTTATTACTGTATAGTAATTAGGCTTGTATGGAAAAACATAAAAATGAACATAGCTAACCCTAAATACAAGATAAATAATTGAATTGAATCATTTTTCACACACACACACACACACACACACACACACACACACACACACACACACACACACACCTCTAGGGTAACCTCACTTTTTGCCTTCGGATAAATATGGTCATGTCCCTCGAACATAGGGATACCCTTAGCAACGACCCTCAGTTAAAATCATCATAAAGATTATAGTCCCACGATGTCTCTCGAGTTGCCTACGAGTAATATGCTGATAGTCCCTTAGAATTGCTAAGGAATTCTTACATGTTTCCTTCTATGACCATAACTACGGGTCGCTCCTGTCCCTCACATATCCAACGATAGGACTTCCTACTAACTAATGGTAGGATAGAACTATCTAAAGGAGAAGGAAAATTACAAGAAAGACTTTGAGTAGGTAGAACACTCATAATCGATTTCTCACAAACATTTCAAAAGAAAACATTTCTTCACCAACACTTTTCTAAAAAAAATTTCTAAAACACTTTGTACGTATTCTCGAGGACAGATACGAGAATCATTACAAAGTCTTTCCTTACTATTGGAATTTTCAAAATATTTTCAAACAAACATATACAGAAAAGCATTTTCAAAACAAAGTAAGCTAAGCGATTAAGAGCCCATAGATAACTACAGATGAAAAGGGTGCTAACACCTTCCCTTCTCATAACCTACCCCCCGAACACAAAAATCTTCAAGGTCTTTCCTGTTCTTTTCACCCTTTCCTTATTGGATAAAATAAAATTTTGTGGCAACTCTTTCTATCCGCAACATTTGCAATAAACGCAAAAACCAAAAGTTAGTTCTCCCACTGTATTACACCTGTCCGCAAATAACCTGCATTAATAAAATCAGAAAAATGTTTTCAAACCAAAACAGAAAGTGAAGAGAAAAGTTTCAAATTCAATTCACACAAAAAACCTATCCCTTTACACTTATAACCAAACCAGTCAGCAAGAAAAGCCAATGAACTAACTAAAGCCTTGCATCCATTATACAATTCAAAAAAATATTCAGGAAGTCTAAAATCAAAACCAAACTAGCTTTATTTTCAATTCATGCACATCTCAGTTTTAAAAAAAAAACTGTGGAAAACAAATAACTAATTGATAGCTATTTTCTAACATATTTTTTTGACCACCTAACTAGCATTTTAACAGAATTATAACCTCCCAAAACTATGTTGCTAATGGTTCTTAGCTAACAGTTCTCTAACAGAAAAACTAATTAGCATGTAAAAATTTTGACAAAAACTAACTCCTTATTAACTAATTCCAGCACATAAATAACCACCTCATAACATAAATTGCAGATCCTAACTAACCATAAGTTCCAGCTCATCCTAACAGAACTAACAAAATTTTACATTTGAATCTTCTAACCGTTTTTCTAACAGAATATAACATAAAATTTACCTGATTCAACTTCATTCTTCAACTTTTAGAAGAATCACAAAAAAAAAACATCTTCAACCTTGACTCTTCTCGCTCTCTTCTCCTCTAATCTTCATCTTCATTCATCAATCTATGGAATAATCACCATCAAAAAAACCAAAATCTCTCTCTCTCTCTCTCTCTCTCTCTCTCTCTCTCTCTCTCTCTCTCTCTCTCTCTCTCTCTCTCTCTCTCTCTCTCTCTCTCTCTCTCTCTCTCTCTCTCTCTCTCTCTCTCTTCAATTTCAGTTTCTAAATTTTTCAGCAACAATAAGAATCCTCATCGATCTCTCATCACCATCCTTCAGTGATCTTCATCTTCTTTCACCTCTCTGCAATCTTTATCTTCAACCTTCACTCTCAACTCTTCACAATATTCATCATTCATCACAAAATCTCCTTCATCTTCATCGCACTTTGCTATTCTTCCAAAAACCTTCACATATTCATCATCAATTTCTCACTTCTATGCATCACCAATATTCTGCAAAACATATTCAGCATCTGATAAGTGCAAATTGTAGCTATTTTTGTATATACTTTTTGTTGCACTTATCGAATTTTTATTGTTAATATCATTGAATAATTCCCCGATTTTTGTATAATTATGTATAAATTATAATTATTTGTGTTTTTATGTACATAGTGTATCATTTGATGTTTTTCCATTCATTTTATAGGTATTTGATACATTTTGGAGAATTGAGGAATAAGGTGTTGAAGGCACAGCTCTGGATGCGTGTTTTCAGAATAAAAGACCAGTTTTGGGACATTATGTCCAAGAGAGCCCACTTAGCACGCAGAGACGTCTAAGCGCGAGTGTCGCTCGGCGCATTTTATATTGTGTTGCTTGCATTTGACAATTTGGCAGAACCAATGTTTTGAAGCCCGCTTAGTGCAGATAGCATGCTTAGTGCAATTTAGGTCGGTTTGATGTGTAAAATAAGCAAGTCGCGCTTAGCGCGCCAGGCCCGCTTAGCGCGGTCTGCTGAGATTTGTTTTCTAACTTTCATTTTAGCTCATTTTTAGGTATGGTTTTGGGGAAGTTTTTCCCCCAACTCCATCAACCTTCAATTTTGTTAGGATTATCTTAGATAACAACTATGAAGCTTGCATACGGATGATCCGGGGTGGATTTCTCTTTGATCGGTGTTGAAAAACCGGTAGACTTGCGGTTCATTTTTATTTTCCTTTGTGTATTCTCTATTGGTTGGGTTTGTATGTATATTTTCTTTGAACTGATGAATATTTGTCACCCTTGGCGTTATATAAAACTTGCTTTACGAATCTTTGTGGATTGGTGTCCTGAATTTTTACTCTGTGTTAGGGATTTGAGTTGTTATAGACATATATATCTTAGATTCTTTCTAGGATATTATCTGTTAGTTTATGAACTCTAGAGATAGATTTATAGCTGACATCTACTTGGGTATCAGAGCTTAATTCTTCTGTGTTGTTTGTATCACTCTGAGAGATCGTCGATGCAAGCGAGCACGATTGACTTCAGTGTTGTTGAGGTGGTTGAGAGATTGCTACCAAGGTTATGCAGTCGGCCTCTCAATTTGGGTTAGAAATGACTTAGGTTGTGAGTGATACGTAGTGACATTTATGAATATTGTAGGTTAAGTATAATAAGTCAATATGTTTAAGTCTGTGAGAAGAGGTATATATGCATGCTTGATAAGTTATTCCTTTTTCCTTTTTATACATTTATTTTCTATTAAAACATTTTCTTTCAACCCGTTTATCCCCAAACTCATTAATGAAAGATTTGTCGAACGACAATTCAATAACCAATCTCTATGGACACGATACGATATAACCTAGATATCACTCGGTAAACTAATAACTTACTTTTTGCTTGCGGCTCTACAACAGTAACAACATCATCACCACCTTCGTCAGCTTCAATCACCATCGTGATCTTCCGTAACTCCTCTGATTCATCTACTATAAATCTACAACAAATTCAATGATGTTTCTCACCTGAAAAAATTCATAACGCGATATTCTTTCATCACATTATCAATGAATCGTGAGAACAGAAAACACGAAGGAAGAAAAGATGAAAGTGGAAGATATGAACACGTGTATACCTGAGCTTCTCAATGAGATTTTCGGTCTTCGTCATTGTCGCGGTTGAAGAAGGGTAGGACCGGTTTCTGGAGGGTAAGCCTCAGTGTTCTCTTTTTCTTTTATTTATTTCATCGTCTTATACGTATTTGTTGTTGAACCTAGACGAGTGGAGAGATGTGAATCAAACGATTACGATGGAGGGAGATGGCGGAACATTCAATTGGATGAAGAAGAAAAAGGTTTAGTGACGAACGACGACCGTTGCATGAAGGAGATGAAGAAGCGGAGAAGGCCTTGGCGCCGTTTGAGCTTGGAAGAGAGGAAGTGATTTTTTTTTAAAAAGGATCCGAAGCTCAATCATCACAATTTTTAACCCTAATCCAAAACCCCAAACACACCGTTTTTGCCATTTTTTTTGTTATTTCATTTTCTTTTGTCTTAATAAAGGTTAATAAGCAATAATAATTAAAAGCTGGAAGAGATATTTTGCTAAAAAATATAGAGGCTGGTGGTTTTTGTTGTTAGAATGGGCCGAATGACCCCCCTTGCTTTGGCCTGTGGGCATTTTTTTCAGTTAACAACTTGGGGAAAAAAATAGCTAATGGACCTAATCTGGGTGGGCCTTGCATCTATATCTGATTACTAGACCGCACCCCTGAGATCAAGTTCATATCCCCTGATACTCCTATTTTCGTTGTTAGATTTAGGATTTTCCTTATAAATTTTCTATGATAAAAAATTACAAAAATCCATAAAAATTTGTTAGATTTTTTTATTTGATTTTAGGAATTAATTCCCGATTATTCGATTACATGAGGTTTGTAATTCACCTTTGCTTGTTGAGATTTGAGTCTTATGCAATTTTATTATGTGATATACGGATGTGCTTGAGGTACCGGTTGTGATTTATTTTCACATCAATGATGCTTCGACACTTATCCTGAACATTTGATTTCCGACTCTCCTCTATTGATTGGTGAAGCTTACTTAAAGTTTTCCAGTTTCTCTGCTTTGCTTGCGGTGCTACGAACTTTTGTTCGTTTGGTACATTTCCCTTATATTTTGTTTCTGCGTCTTATTGCTTCCCAAACATCATGAGAAGTAGGAATTCTACTTCTTTCCTTTCAATGAGAAGTACGACTAGAGATGTATGACAGGGGTCTCCGTTATTGATCATGTCAAGAACCCCTCTAGTTTATTTAAATATTTTTTAAGGCAATTCCATATTATGTGCAATTTGCGTACTACTTGTGTTTGTTTAAAACCCTACCTTTGTAGTAGGTATTCTGTAGGTGTGTTTACGTTTGTGCTCGCATATCCTACATATGATAAGTCCTTAAAAGGAGGCAAGCAGAAAGGGTTAGTATCCAACCCCCACACATTCTAGTTCGCTTCGTCCTTAGCTCACGTTGTACATTGATGCTTCAGATTTGTGTAGATCTTGTCTATCGAGACGGTAATGTGGAAAAGGGTTTTGTCCCGACCCCCACACTTTGTCAAGAGTTTGCAATGGTCAATGCTGACACTCTGCTACCCTCTTGTTTACTTCGGGTGATTCGTTTCCCTTAGCTAAAGCATTTCTATTCTTTTACTTTTACCAATCCCGCTTGTTTGCTTCGGGTTATCCGCTATCCTTAGCTAAAGCATTTCTCTTGATTTTTCTTTTACCTACCTCGATTCGCGATATCTTGGTTAGGCCATTTTGCTTGAGTTGGTGTTCACTACTCTCGTCATGTATGTGCTTCCCTTGAGCTTGTTTCTTGTTTGAGGCACTACTCACGCCATGTATGTGCTCTCTTTATTGATTGTTTAGGATGTACTACTCTCTCCATGTATGTGCTTCTTTCTCTTGCTTTCTTTGTATATACCTGCTCCCTTAGGACTTCCCGATTCATCCTTTGGCGAAGATTTGAGATAGACATTAGGATTATGATCCATGCATGCTAACATAGGGTAAAGATTTCCCTTTTCATCCTCGACCTTAGGATCAATTGTTGTATGCTAACATTAGGGATATAACTATATAGTCTCCCTTAGATGTTTTTTTCTTTCTTTTGCATCCTTTCATTAAGACTAAAACTCTTTTCTTAGCCAATGCATAAAACATCTAACAAATTTCAAATCCTTCTTTAAGGTAAAAAATCTCAACCAATAAAACTTTGTTTCGCCTTCGGGCCTTTCTTTAAAACTTTTCAAATGAGCATGTTAATTCACTTTTGTGCTGACACGTGAGTCTCCAAAGGTCGAGCTACAGTAGAAGGAGAAATTAATATTGTTCATTAAAAAACACAAAACAAATCAAAACATGTGAGCCGAACTACATTAACTATGATTCCTCGAAAAGGATACGTAGGCATTGGGGTAGGGTCCAAGCGAGCACAAATTTAATTTCTCTACATTATTTTCTATTTTCTTTTGCATTCATTCCCTCTTTGCATTTTTCTTTTAGCTCTTAAGAATTATATTTGAACACACCCTTTGATTAGAACAACAAGAGTGGACACCGTAGACTACTATGGGTGTGTGGGGTGCTAATACTCTCCCCTCGCGTAACAGACTCCCTTACCCGTATCTCTCAGTCGTTTGACCTTGATTTCACCCTTCTCCGGTTTACTCGGTTTCTAACTTTCCCATCCTGTGGGATAAAAGACGTTTGATGGCGACTTCATTGATTTCATCTCAATGATTTGTTCAGTCGGCTATTTCAGCTCGCGACTTCATTGGGGAAAAGGTCGACCAAATACTGGTCCATCCCAGAGTTATTCCTAGCTCTTGTTTTCTTTTATTTGGGTGTTTATTTTTTATTCTTAATAGCTTGTTCATTTTGTACATGTTTATCTGAGTATATGTTTGCATTGCATCTTTATTGCTTTCCATATACTATTGATGTGTTGGTTTCTCTGTTTCTTTGTTGGGTGGGTGTTACTATGATGTAAAAGGCCCAGTAACCAGGCTAAGTGACAAACAATAGGAACACTAGGAATATAGTGGAACACTATGGATAGGGGATGTAGATTACCCTAGATGATTGTGTCGTCCACGCTCAAATGAGGTTTTAATGAGGTGCTATCATTATCACGTAGGTGTAAGATGATAGTGCTCTCAAGAGAACCCGTGATTATGGGTTACCATTAACCTTACCTTGACCAAGTCTTGACCCATGAGTGGGCCAGGAATATTTCTTACAATTACATATGGTGACTATATGTTATGATGGTTACTATATGTTATGGATTTATGATCTGGTGTCTATGTGGTTCTTCTGATTATGTTTTGAACCTTTGATCTTATGATATTCATACTTGGTTTCTTGGTACTCTAAATTGGTGTCGAACCTTCGATCCTGCGATATTCAGATTATCCGGTAGATTATACATTTGTTATGTTGAACTTTTGAACCTATGGTGTTGCATTGCATAAAACATATTAAGAGTTTATTTCTCTTATCATCCAAAAAATTTCATGCATTTCATTCATTTCAGCCTAGATATTCATTGCAATCGGCTTCTTATGAAGAATCTCAAGACCGCAAGATTGATTTCCCGACATCGTCATCATCATGGATCAACCTCAGGAAGATATAGTTGAGATAGGAACGCGTATGGAGACTCAGATGGGCTAATTCATGCAGCTTATTCAGAACCTCTCCCTTGGACAAGAAGAGTTGAGACAAAATGTTCAGAGGATTACAGTTGCTATTGTTGATCATGTTAATCCACCAGTTTTTAATCTTAACCAAGGAGAGATTCCTTTGAATCAGAATGTCAAGAATATCGTTCAGATCCCTGTCAACGGAGCTCCTCACCATGAGAATATTTCTGAGTCGTCATATGATACCTTCAGGTTCCCGATTAATGGGACCAAGTCTAAGAAAAAGCTTCACCTCCTGAAGGAGAGGATAAGAGCTATCGAGGGTCGTAACTCCCTTGGTTTAAACGCTTTTAGTTTGTGCTTGGTTCTTGGCATCAAGATTCCTTCTAAGTTCAAAGTCCCAACTTTTGAGAAGTATAAGGATACCACTTTCCCGATGACTCACATCAAAGCTTATTGCAATAAGATGGCTCCTTATGTAGAAAATGACAAGCTTCTAATGTACTTCTTTAAGGATAGCCTCGGTGGAGCATCTCTTGAGTGGTATACTCAGATTGAAAGAACTAACATTCAAACTTGGAAGGAATTAGATGACGCTTTTTTTAAGCAATACAATTACAACAATAACATGGCTCCTACTAGAATTTAACTCCAAGATTTGACTCAGAAGGCTGATGAATCATTCAAACAGTATGCACAGAGATGGAGAGAACTAGCTTCCAGATTACAACCTCCTCTTTTAGAGAGAGAACTTGTTGATATGTTCTTAGATACTCTACAATGTCCTTATCTGAGGGATGGATGTGCTTCTGAATTTTTAAAAATTATTATGATAGGATAACAAATTGAGTACGATCTTAAGATTGGTAAGATCCAGGATGTTACTACTACTTTTGAACTCCCATATCAGGACGACAAAGAAACTAGAGCAGTCTCCGAGGACGAAGAAGCTCCTGCTTATCCTTTATTGTACCCCAAAATTTTCCCTCTCATTTTATTCAAAATACACTCCTAGAGGTCCTCAAATGCTCAAGGTTGACCAAGAATTGACCAGCCAAATTCTCCTCTTAAGCAATGGATTTCCAACTAGGGTTTCACTTTTCACAAAGAAGTTTAGGTTTAAAAGGCCTTAAGTGATTTCCATGACTCCTAATATGCCCTCAAGAATGCTCATGCCAAGTTTCATGGCTTGCATCACAAGTTGGCTCAGTCAACTGCCTAGATGACTAAAAATATACTATATTAGGTCAAAAGTTAACTGTGGTCAATAAACAATCAAACTTCATGATTTTGGTCAACATCAACATTTTGAAGTGATATTATCCATTTGATCAAGGGTTTATCATGATTCCTCAAGGAAAGTCCTCAAATCATCAAAAGTCAAGATTTGCTAAATTAGGGTTTCCTAGGAAAAGTCAACTAAACTTTGACCAAGCATAACTTTCACATGTTTCATCTATTTTTCCCTAACCAAAATTTATTGTGAAGAGAATCCAATCTTCTACAACTTTTTTTTTATTCTCAAGTTCATAAAATGCATCATTTTGAAGATATAAGCTCATACATTATAGGTCATTTTCAAAAAGTCAACAAAAGACACTTTTTGTCAAGACAACATACATCAAGATAATGTCTTCAAAAGAAAAAAATGGTCAACATAGAGATTGTACACGACATCTTGGTCTTTCCAAAAAGTCCTAGATCATCTTCAAAGGATAAAAATTGAGCAAGATATGAGTTACACAATTTGGGGAATTTTGAGAAATTTCAAAAAGCACACATTGAGCAAAATTGCATTTTTAGACTAATGAGCCTACTTTTTTTGACTCCAAGCTTGTCCATAATGTCTTAAAGGACTCCTAAATTCACTCTCACATTTATTTGAATTTTTCTCTACTTTATTCATATTTATTGTGTTTTTATAAACACAAAATAAATTGCATAAAATAATAGATAAAGGGTTTGGACATATGGGCTGATGTGTTGGGTCAGTTTTGGGCCTAAGATTTCGTGCAAAGATGACCAGGTTCATGCAAGGACAAAAATGGAAAAGATCTCATATTTTTTGAAGCTTTTCAAATTTTGATTTTTGTTCTTAAAACCAAGTTATTGCTTGATTCTTTTTCCATAATTTTCCACACTCGTATAATGTGAATTAGGAGGAGTATCCTGAATTTGGGTCTTTGATCTTGCTTATTTTTGCAGATCTGAATTTCACGTGACCATAGAGGATGACTGGAGGTCAACTCCGGTATCCCTGAATTCCTTTTACCCTGATCAAGGTTGGCGTGGCAAAAAATCCTTAACCTGATTGGCCCATTCAAATGTTACAATATGTGCGTGTTTGCTGACTCATCTTTTGATTATTTTCATATTATATTATTTCTGTTTCATTATATTAATGATTGAGTTAAATGGCCAAGCAGTAATATGCACGCGTTTAAGGTTACTCCCTCTTAAGGTCCTGGGTTCGACCCCATGATTTTGCGTTTTTCATTTTCTTAACATATTCTTACAGATCATGTGTATTAAATTCCAATGCGCCCACCATGTACCTTCAAATCCCAGCCAGTAGATCATACCAAATCCAGATCCAGTGCTTCTGGAGCGCTCCCTCATGATGAACCCTCAGAAATCAGACCCACAAGATCAGCGCATCATCCTGGGCCTCTCCTCTATGGGCCTAACAAATTACATCTCATACCCCCCAATTTACTGCAGAACAGGCCCATTTGCTTTTTTTATCATCTCATTCTTTTTATGTATATTTTGTTTAATCTATTTTAAAATCAGCCCTTTTTAATTAAAAATTAACAAAATCATAAAAAATTAGATTTAGGTTGTTTTTAAAAAAATTAAATTAACTTTCGACGAATAGATTTAATTTAATTTAAACATGTTTCAATATTTATTTCTTAATTAATTTGTATTTAATTTATAATTAAGTTTCCATTTTTAAAAATAATTTCTATAAAATACCAAAAAATGTTTTATTAAATAATTAGATTCTTTAGGGTTTCAAATTCATTCCCGCTTTAATCTTCACGTGTTTATTTTTCGCATTTTTATTCTTTCATATTATTGTATCTGCTCATGGTTTGTAATAGCTGTTAAATTAGGTTTTATTTACTATTTTTATCCCCAAATTTTTAGGATTTGGAATTCCCCCTCCCCGAAGCCTTGAAATAGTGTAGATTTAAATTTCCGCATCTTTATTTTTCGTACTGATATTAACTGTTAGATGTATGCTAATAGGCTTGTATGGAAAGATAAAAGCAAACGCTAGCAAACTTAACCTCCAAAGATAAATAATTGAAACACAACACACTCGCACACGCGCACCTCTAAGGTACTTCTAGTTATTGCCTTCGGAAAAAAAAGTCATGTCCCTCGAACGTGGGACACTTTAGAAAAGACCCTCGGTTAAAAAGATCGTAGTCCCTCGATGACCCTTCGATGCTACCTTCGAGTTACCTTTGTGATTGTAAGATGACCCTCGCTTGTCCCTCAAAAACCATCCAACGATAGATCTACCTACCGACTAATAGTAGGATAGCACTGTCTAAAGGAAAAGAGGAAAAGAAGAAAACCTTTCGAGTAGGTAGGTAGCTCCTAGTCGCTTGCTCAAACAAAACAATTTTTATACACACAGAAGCTTCTTCTAAACATTTTCAAAGACATGAAAACACTTTGTATACGTTCTCTCCAAAACGAGAAACATTACAAAGTTCGTCGTACTAAGGCATCTTTTCAAAATACACTTACACCAAAAGTATTTTCAAACATGAGCTAGAAACTAAGATCACGTAGATAACTACGGATGGAAAGGGTGCTAATAACTTCCCTTTCCATAACCTACTCCCATTACTCAGAAAATAATCTCGAAAGGTCTTTCCTGTTCTTTTCACCCTTTCCTTTGTTGGATAAAAGAAAAGTTGGTGGCGACTCTTGCTAACCGCAACATTGGGATAAAATACAAAACCAGTAAAGTCAGTTCTCCCCCCGTATTACATCCTCCATTTTAGATTCCTTGTAAAGTGACAGAAGCTACTTCTAGCCAGGATGATCTATAGACTTTTGCTATAAATGTTAACCAACAAGCAGATCAACCTGTTCAGTATGCTCCTCGGAAGCACACCTATCGATAAAGATGTATGCAACAGGGTAAGAAAAGGGGCATGAAGCCAAAAAGAGTGTTCGGCATTGTTCCTATGACTTATGGCCAATGGTTCCCTCAGTTGCTCAAGTTTTCCTTGGTGGAACCCAAGCCATTAAAGCATGTCATTCCTCCTTATTCTATGGATTTTGATCCTAATATGCAATGTGATTTCCACGCTGGGGCACTAGGCCGTTCCATTAAAGACTTCAGGGCCTTCAAAGAAAAGGCGTAAGATCTGCTTGACGCAAAGGTCATCAATTTCACAACAGCTGGTAAGATTTGAAGTATCCTTTGACTTAGTGGTGTCAAGATTACAAAGCGCATCTTCGGAAGCAACAAGTCCATGCAAAGACTAGTCTCCTCAACATGGAAATTCCAAAGTACATTTGCATTCTCATTTGTAATCTTTTTTGTTTTCTTAAAAACTTTCTTGCATGCAAAACTTGCTTATTTTTGAATATTAATCATAATGCATTGAATATGTTTGTCTTGAATTAATCGATTCGTATTCACTCATTTAGGTTTATTTGATTTTTGATACTTAACTCTTTTTAAGTAAAGTAAAATACCTCTGGAGGGAGGATGATGAGAAATATACCTATGACCTCAAATGGTATGTTTTTGAGTAAAATCCTGCTGACGATGTACATGCATTGTTTCAAATTCTGAAACACTGGAGATATAAGAGAGTGAAACCCTCGTCAACCCCTTTGAGCCTGGAAGTAGGAGTTTCTTTTCTTCTCAGAAAAACCCTCACATTTAACCAGGGGCGGGGTAGATTTCAGTTAATCCAATCGAGCGTCCATAACTCATCAGAAGTGTACATCTAAGGATACAACAATGGTTATCCATCAAAAGGCCGAGGAAAGTCAAAACCGCAATGGTTAACCCTCATCTATCAGCAACGTGCATCAAAGAGAACGTTATCCCAATGGGTATCTCTCACACATCAGAAGGAAAATAGATGATGATACCACAATGGTTATGCCTCATCTACCAAGGACTCATACAGTCACAATCACTTCCAACAAATCAAAGATGACATGAAAATTAATGACTTGTTCAATAGGAAAGAAAATAAAATGATGAAAGAAAGAGACAAAAATCCCCATAAAGTCGAAACTTGAAAAAACAATTCGCTTAGGAAAAAGTCAGGGTACCTCGTTGGACTTTAGAGTCAAATTCAAAAGGAACTTGTCCAGGCAAAATTTAGGGAAAGCGAAAAGCGAAATGGGATTACCAAATAAAACTCCTGAATAAAGAATGAATTTATATGATCAAAGACCAAGAACGAAAGAGGTGGGTGACTGCCATGTCCAAAAAAAACCTCGTTTGACTCCTCAACCATTGCAAACTTATCTTGCGAGATGAATGCTCGTATCGAGTTAAATTAACGTAGGAATGGAGAACATCAGGGAGAATAGGTGGGCACCAAATATTTTGATCCTTAAATCTTTTTTTCTAACAAACCATGAACCAAGCCACGTTACAACCCTTAAAATTCCTAACTGAAGTATGGGTTCATTCAAAAGCGCACTATAGCGAGAGTACGGTAATCTGACTCCTATGAGGCCTGCTAAAAAACTCGATGTTTCGACATCTTTTCAATAAAAGTTTTTAAACTTCAAGACAAACATGAGTTTTGAATTAGAGTTATCATTCTTAGAATAAAAATTCTTTGCATATGAATAAGTGCTTAAACATCAAGTGATCTTGCATAATGAGCATCAGATGAAAACTTGATTATGCCAAGGGAAAAATTGCTTCAGGGATGTGTTGAAGCGCAAATCATTTTTTGAAGATGATTTTAATCTGAGCCGACCTTCTATTGACTCCATTGAGTAAAAGAATACCAGTTTAAGAAATGATATGAACCAAATTACAAAAGTTGATTGCCCAGAGTCTCTGTCGAGTCGTGGTGCATTACTTTCAGTTGGTCCTGAGGGACGTATTTCTTCAAGTATCTGATTGGAGAATGAAATAGTTCAAGTCAAGAAGCACAATTGTGTACTAAACTACTTTCAAGATGTAAGCCAGCCATCCTAAGGTTGTGTTGTCTTTATAACTTAGCGAGCTTTTCATTTCTCCGTGAGCATGAGATGAAGAATTGGTTTGGCGAGACTCTGTTGAGCAGGGGCAAGTTATTTTCAATCGTAATACTCCGTCGAGCAGATATGGAGATATCCCAAGTTTAATTAGCCTAAGGGGTACGGAGAGCGTGTTAAATACTCTGTTGAGTAAGTGTTCAGCCAATCTGAGGCACTCAAGTCGTGATTTGATCCCTCAAAGTATAGTCAAACTGGTGCAGTTATGTCGATATTTGACAAATTTCTCCGAGAATCCGTCGATTAGAGGAGAATATTTTTAGAATCTGAAGATGCATGGGCATTCACTTAAGCATGATTAAAACCGCTTCCAACTCTGGTCAGTCAAGGGGTAGTATTATGAACTTCATAACACTGGAGCAGATTATCTTTCTGGTATAGATCTCAAGAAGTCCTCTCGAGGCAAGTTTTTTTTCAAAAGCCCTACAGACTGAGCCAATGTATTATGCAGGGGTATTCCTTTACTCCAGGGTTGATCAGGTTAAGTCTAGTCGCAGGGTAAACAACTTGTGAATTTTGAAGAGCATGTCGGGAAGTCAGGATCGTTATACTTAGCTCGTCAAGGATGTAAATCCATGTATTGGTGTTCCTAAGTTGTGGTCAGGATTTAATTCCATGTTGTGGGTTTTCTTCTGTAGAAGTCAGAAGATGAGATTCTATCCTTTGAATTCCCAACAGATATCCTCGCTTCGGCACCTTGTATATAGTAATCATCATGACATTGCATTGCATATTCTAAAAATGCGTAGCATTTCCATTAATTTGGAGCATTACGCTAAAAAGAAAAATATCAAACATGCATTGAAGCATAAGCCAGATTAAAGTCTTTTTCAAGCACCCTTTGTATCTCCGAAGAGATTCTATCAATCAGAAATCTCAAGTGGTATTATCCACAAGTTCTCCTCAAGACATATATTCTTGTTGTTGCTATATGCAAGCATTATTGACCCCGTGTCAGTTTCTCACAAATCCACCATCCAATTCATATATTAAGCGTCTTGTTTTTTGGAAAGCTCTTGTTCCGGTATCTGCGCCCATGTTTTCTTTGCTATCAGAGTACGAGTAAGAGTCAATATATAACCTTTCTTACCTCTCAGATATTTGAGTGTCCATACTTGGTGTGTGATAATTCAGATAACTACCACTCTTGAAGAATTACACCCCGCATTTGGCCTGAGGGATTTTGTAGTTCTTGCATCTTTGCAACCTCTTAAAGTCCAACGCATTTTGGCAACCCTTGTCTAAGATTCCTCACATTTGGTCTCTTTTTGTTTGCAAGATCATCTTCGACCGGCATGCTATTTGGGTTCAATACAAATGTGAATCCCCAGTAAGTTCTTTCCCTAAGAGTCTACCTTCAGTTAGTCTCCTTGTTGTTATAGGTTTTCCTTTGTGTATGCATCCTTTTGTTAAGAATCCTTTTTGGCTAGTCTCTTTTCTTTGTAATTTCACCTTCGATTGACGCTCTATTCAGAGTCAATGTATATTTGTATCCCTTGTAAGTTCACCTCCAATTGGCATTTTTGGAGCCTTCTTCGGTCGGTCTATTTTGTTGTATATGTCTAACTCTAGCCTGGCATATATCTCCATTATCTTTGTTAAGAGTCAACATTCGGCTAGTATTCTTTTCATTATGGAGTTCTCCTTTGATCAGTGTTAATTTCTTAACAGTCTACCTTCGGCTTAGCCTCCTTGATTGGTTCGCTTTGGTTTTGGTGTCCTTTGTTAAGAGTCTACTTCGGTCAGTCTCTTTCTTATATGTGCCAAACTCAGACCAGACATGTATATTTTATCCAAATTTTGCCTTCAATCAGTGTTCTTTCACCAGATTCCATATGCGGTTAGCATTCCTTGTTGGAGCCTTCTTCGGTCGGTCTCTTCCTGGATTGTATATGTCTAATTTTACTTGTCATGTACCCATATCTTCCTTATGTCCGATACCAACTCCAAGCCTGTTTATTCGATATCTGACATATGTTTCCTTTCCTTGAGACATGTATCGTTGATATCTTTGTTAGGGCTTTCTTCGGTTAGTCACTGTCATATGTTGGCTACCAACTCCGAACATATATTTGTGACATTTTTGTTAAGAGCCTACCTCCTACTATTCTTTTCCATCTGTATGCCTTCCCTCGGCCTGACATATGTTAAACTCCCGCGTCGTCCGATTTTCTTCTTCTTCGACTTCTGAGTCATGGGTTTTCTAATTCGTTTCCTCTCTGACTTCTGAGTCGTGAGTCTGTCACTTTTGTTCTTCTCCGACTTCTGAGTCATGAGTTTGCTAATTTGTTTCCTCTCTGATTCCTAAATTGTTAGTCTGACAATTTGTTCTTCTCCTACTTCTTAGTCGTGAGTTTGCTAATTTGTTTCCTCTCTGATTCCTAAATTGGGAGTCTGCTAATTTGTTGTTCTCCGACTTCTGAGTCATGAGTTTGCTAATGTGTTTCTCCTTCGATCCCTGAATCATGATTTTGTCGTTTGTGTTTCTTCTCCGGATTCTGAGTCGTGAGTTTTTTAATGGTGTTTCTCCTTTAATCCATGAATCGTGAGTTTTTCAATGTGTTTACCCTCTGATTCCTAAATCGTGAGTATATCAGATTTTTTTCTTCCTCCGGTCCCTGAACCGTGAGTTTGTTGTTTGTGTTTCCCCTTCGATTCCTAAATTGTGAGTATGTCAAATTTGTTTCTTCCTCCCATCCCTAAATCGTGAGTTTGTCATTTACGTTCCATCTCTGATACCTAAATCATGAGTCTTCCTATTTGTTCCTTCTCTTATTCCTAAATTATGAGTCTTCGCAAGTATATTTCTCCTTCGACTTCTGAGTCGCAAGTTCATTATTCTATTTCTTCTCTGATTTCTGAGTAGTGAGTTCATAAGTTTGTTTCTTCTCCGAATTATGAGTCGTGAGTTTATCATTTTATTTCTTCTCTGACTACTGAGTTTTGAATTTGCAACCTCGAGTTGCAGATGATTATCATATACAATTCCTCAACAATCGTTTGTTCAACTTCTGTTCTCCTTCGTCCGACGTTCTTCCTTTTTTCCCCAGTAAGTTCGCATTCGTTCGGCGTTCTTCCTTTTTTCCCCAGTGGAGTTCTCTTTCGCCTAGCGTCTCTCCGACCCGGTAATTTCACCTTCGCCTGGTGTCTTTTCATCTAACGTCCACCTTCGCCCGATGCCCCTTTTTGTTGATTAAGGTTAATCTTCGTCCGACGTCCTTTCTCCTCCTATAAGTTCGCCTTCAATCATTGTTATTTCTCTAGAAGTATAACTTTTTTAGACCTTTCCTCCAGTCTATTCCTGTTACATGTCCTTTCCTCCGGACATGTATTCTTGATATGTTTGATTAGATCTTTCCTATGGGCTATTCCTGTTATATGTTCTTTCCTCCAGACATATATTTGTGATATCTTTGTTTAGACCTTTCCTCCGGTCTATTCTTTTTATGTGTCATTTCCTCCGGACATATATTTGCGATATCTCTGTTTAGAACTTTCCTCCGGTCTATTCTTGTTATGTGTCCCTTCCTCCGGACATATATTTGTGATATCTTTGGTTAGACCTTTCTTCTGGTCTGTTCCTATTATGTGTCCTTTCCTCCAGACATGTATTCTTGATATCTTTGTTTAGACCTGTCCTCCGGTGTATTCCCGGTGTATGTCTTTTCTTCCGGACATACATTTACAATATATTTGGTTAGAGATATTTCTTTCGGCCTCTTTCCTACTCTGTGTCCTTTCCTCCGGACATGTATTATTGATATCCTTTAGAGCATTCTTCGGTATGTCTCTTTTGTATATGACCGCTACCACCTCCGGGCATGTACATTTGATGTCTCCTTTGCATATGTCCTTTCCTCTGGATGTGTACTCGTGACATCTTTGTGTTAGAGTCCTTTCCTCCGATCTCCTTCCTGTCATATGTTTTCTACCAAATCTGAACATATATTTGGTATTTCCGATTGATTCCTTTCATCCGGTCTCTTTCTTGTGTCTGTTACCAGCTCTAGGCATGTCTATTTGATATTTTTCGTATGTGTCTTTTCCTCTGGACATATATCATTGATATCTTTGATAGGGCTTCCTTCACTTACTCTCTGTCATATGTGTTTGCTACTAGCTCCAAACATATGTTCCTTGATATCCAATCTTTATGTTGTGTGTCTAACCTTGACCTAGCATACATCTATCCTTGATAACCACCACCGCAAAAATTAAAAAAAATGGAAAACCAAAAAATAATATGTTTACCCATTTTTTCGGAGCACAAATTTTTAGATTATTTTAGTATTTAATCTTCTTCTACCTTGAAAATTAGAAAGGCTAGCGCCAATCTCACCTTCAGGTTAATAACAATTAAATAGGGGCAGTTGTTGCACCCCAAGATTTTTCCTCTTAATTTTTGTTATCTGGCTTAGGTTTCACATTGCATTTGCATACCTTCAATTAGGTCACTAACATAGCATGTATTGCATTCAATAAAGCGTCAGAGGTTCAAAGTTCAGTGGTCATGCAATATCAGGGTTTCATTGTGATTAAAGTGTACAAATCTAATAAAGGTTGTTTTCTTCTGATTATGCTGAATCTTCATCAAGCAGTGAGGTAGAGATTTAGGGTTGTGGTTGGTGGTCATTAATAATTTCTTATTTGTCAACTCTAAAGCCATTCTCTACCTAGTTTCATTAGTTTCAGAGATTAGGGTTTATTTCCCTATGCATCTCATGAAATTAGGGTTTTATCACAAGGATGTCTTTTTATGCTTCCAATTTTATATGAGTCAAAGGATTTCCTCAAGGGCATAAATTTTGTTGTGAGGTTGTTGGTTTTCAAGTTAATATGGTTTGTGGTTTGAATCGCTAAGAGTGTGAGCCATGGTACAAGACATGATTTGTGAATGCATCATCATTCTTTCCATATACTTATAGTTTATCACACAAGTTTGGTTTAGATTGGAAGATTGGACGAAAAAGAGGTCTTTTTGGAGAATGGATTGAGTTGGATTGATTGCTCAATTCCCGAGTTCAAATTGTCCAAAAGCGTATGTTTTGGGCCTAATGTCAAGATAAAATACAAGTTAGACCAGAAAGAACTATGAACAAGATTTCAAATTTAAGCATTATTTCCAAACCAAGGATGGCAAAGTTGAAAGATTCACATATTTGAATTAATTGGAACTTAGAGCCTACCATTTTATTTCAGTCTAAATTCAAGATTTCAAGGTCTTATTCAACATGATTCAAGTTCAATTGTCATACACCATTGTAGCGGTAGAAATGTTTAAGACTAAGCCATTGGGTTGACTAGACTTTATACAAATTAAAATAAAAATCGCCACCGTGCTTTATTGTTTCCGAAGGAATGGGAAAAGAGCGAATAACCCAAAAAGAAGGGGAAAGATTCAAGGTAAGGGGGTTGGTTATGCAAAGGGAAGGTATTAGCACCCTAAACATCTAAGGTACTCCGCAGGAGCCTCTTTGTAAAATCTGTATATTTTGGCTATAAAAAATGTTGTATAAAAATGGATGGTGGAGGTGAGAAAAGAAATATATTTATTTTATAATTTTTGCACCCGCCGCAGTTGTGAACTTTTAGTGCCTACGTACCACCTTTTCGTGCAATAGGGGATCAGGGTACACGTAGTTCCTCTTTTAAAAATTTAAAACACAAATGTGTTGGTTAATTTTATGAGATAAAACATCATTGCCATTGTCCGTGTGGAAAACATACCTACTACCCACAATTATGAGAAAGGAGAATTTACATCATCTCAGAGTGGAGGATATGGCTTGGATTTTAAAATCAACAATGCCTCATTCAACACCCAAGTGGAAAATATCTCTCTTCGCTACATATTATAGCAGTATAGTTATTTGCATCACTACAAGGATTGACAAGAGTTCAATCTTTTTTGAGAAAAGTTTAAAGATAAAAGCTAAAGTGGCAAAATGGTTTGAAATGAGATTGATTGACTTTTAGTCTTCTCACAAAAAATGTCAAGGTATTATTAAGTTGATTGGAGTTTATTTATGAAAATGTTTTGAAAATGCATGGACATAAGTCCAAGTTTATTATGAAAGTGGTTCAAGTTTAAAAACAAGAAGAGTTTTCAAAAGGAGGAAGAAGATTTTTGAAATTAAAGAAGATGGGAGGAGAAGAAGGGACTATCCTAAAGCATAAGGTAAACACTTGACATTATGAGCCAAGATAGAATTCCCATTCCTTTGATTGAAACCAATCAAGCAAAAAAAATACTTGACCTCTTGAGAGAACCAAACTTCAAGTGTATTAAGCCTTCACAAAATTGGGTAGAGTAACGACTCTATACGGGTGAATTCCAGATTACAAAGGGTGTAATCACAAAAACTTGCACACAAAAACAAACAAGCAACCTAATGTCTTGAGGTAAACCTCAAGAACTCCTGACAAAATAATCAGATAAGATCACAAGGTCTCCAAGATAGGCTAAGGTTTCTAATCCTAAGTCCAAGAAGAAAAAAAAGTCCCATGCTCCATAATGCAAAAGATAGTAACCAAATAGTCCAAGTACCATTAAAGATTTTTAGGGTTTATGTTGATTATTAAGTATTTTAAAAAAAGAAAAGAAAGGGAAGATCAAGGAAGGTGAATTGATGAAAAAATTGGATTGAAAAAGGATTGAGAATGGATATCGAAGTTTGCTGAATTCTGAGTTGTGGAACAAGTTTGGCAGGGTGATTCTGGCTATCCAAGCTTGAGAAAACGAATGGGATAGTTCATGTATTTATAGGAGAAGAAAATGGGATCAAAAGGAAGAGTGAATGATGCATTTTGGAGGGAATTCGTGCAAACCTGATGCACGAGTGAAGTGTGATCTAATTTTTACCAAAACTCATCCAACCCTTGCATTTTGAGGTGCTAAACAAATATGAAAGTTCACTAAACATGTTTAGAGGCAAAAACGCATGGAAAACTTGTGATTAGAGGCCACATTATGGATTTCAAAATTCTGACTTGGTGAGAAATTCAATTTCAAAGTGCCAACTTCTGACCAATGGCATTTTAAAATCAAAGGGTCTTAGGGCATGGATATTGATGCCTTAGAAATATGAGGTTACAATCTTTGCAATGGAAAAAGAATGGAATAAAATGGATGCTTAAGCTGAAATTTGTGTTGAGTCAAAGTTGGAGAAAAAGAGTTGACTTTCCATACATAGAAATATTTCAAGTTCTTCTTCAAAAATGACCTATAATTTCTTGCATCCAAACATGGCCTTCCACTTGGAATTTGCTCTAGACCAAAAAATATGGAATGAAGTAGATCTCTTGAATGACATTTTGAAACTTGAACCATTCAATATCTCCAAAAATTGAGAGAGTTGTGACTTGTTGAAGTTGGCAAAAAATCATGAAATGACCTATAATCTTTTGCATCCTTAAGGCAACTTCCATCCATTTTCTCACTTTTCACATAAAAGAAGGCATAAAGTTCACACCTTCAAGATCATTATGGAAAAATAATGGGCTCAAGGTGATAAAAATTGACTAAGTAATGATCATTTGAAGTCACACATGGAAAATTGGGTATTCATCAAGAGGACTTGTAATCTTTCTTCTTCATCAAATTTCTTCCTCATGACAACTCCTTGAAACTTTTGAAGTGATTTGTTGATAAGCATTTGAAGAGAAAGATGTATTTGGAATCACTCAAAAATACCAAGAGATGAGCAAGATATATTCCTTTGAAGTTCAAAACCCTAGCTCCTTATATCAAGAGAATGCCTTGAGGAACTTTGACAATTTTGAACAAACTTCTTGTACAAACACACATAATTTGTAAATAGAAGTTGTTGAGGATGATAATGAGAACTCATATCCACCCAAACCACTTCCTTATCTTGAACATTGATAGAAATATGCACTTGTGACCAAATGGAATAAAATCTTGTCCAACCATGACAACTTCTCCAATCAATCCCTTATGCTTTTCAACCAAATTTGACAACCTTGAAATTGATGAACCGAAACAACCTTGCCATGACAATTCTTCCAAAACTAATCTAATGGTGAGGTTTGAACTTATCAAGCTTTATTGACTAGGGCATGGAAATAAACTCATGAACCCGTGGGGTAACTTGTTAAATCCCATTGCCTTTACCTACATGGATAACAAGCAAGACAAACCAACATTGCATTTTATTTAGTTAAAATAAGAAATCAAGACAAAAACAATATTCATGATCACAAAAGAACATAAGTCAAGGTGCTTGGTGATTCCTCAAAAGGAAAAAGCTAAATATAGGGAGGGGAACCAAGAATCCTTGTGTGATCTTGTTGTGAATGAATCAACATGGTATGATGAAGGGATCTTAGGGGCAAAAATTGGGGTACAACTGTTGCCCTTATTAAAGTTTCTTATATCCGAAGATACGAAGGTTAAAAATCTTCGTGTCGACGCGATCGAAGATACTTAAATATAAAAACAAATCCTATTTTTGGCCCTAAGATTCCATGAAATGTTTATGATCATGAATGCACATGGACAATCCCAAAGGGATACAAATCACCATTGGGGATGTAACAAAATAAAGAAACAAGGGAGCAACCCCACCAGGAAAAAAAATCACTGGTGGATCAAAAGTCCTGAATCAAAGAGGATGGTAGAATGTTCAAAGGATACACCAACTTCTACCGAAGGCGAAGCTATCGACGTTTACTGAAAGCAGAGAGAAAGATAACAAACATCAACGTTCACTGGAGATATCCTACCGACTTTCACTGAAGGTAGAGAGAAAAGAAATATCATAGCACCGCCGTTCACTGATGATGAACTACCAACATTCACTGAGGGTAGCAAAAAGATAACAAACATCGACGTTCACTGCCGATGTCCTACCAACTTTCACTGAAGGTAGAAAGAGAATATATCATAGCACCACTGTTCACTGACAATGAACTACCAATGTTCACTGAGGGTAACAAAAAGATAACAAACACAAACTTTCACTGATGGTGATCTACCAACTTTCACTGAAGGTAGAAAGAGAAAGTATATCATAGCACCGCCATTCACTGACGATGAACTACCAACATTCAATGAGGGTAGCAAAAAGATAACAAACACCAGCTTTCACTGATGGTGTTCTAGCAACTTTCACAAAAGGTAGAAAGAGAATATATCATAGCACCGTCGTTCACTGGCAATGAACTACCAAAGTTCATTGAGGGTAGCAAAAAGATAACAAACACTAACTTTCACTGATGGTGATCTACCAACTTTTACTGAAGGTAGAAAGAGAAAATATATCATAGCGCCACCGTTCACTGACGATGAACTACCAACGTTCACTGAGGGTAGCAAAAAGATAAAAAGTTTCCCCAAGATTCGGGCGTTTCACCTAGAATGGGTCTCAACTTCTTCTTTAACCAAGGCACTCCGCCTGGAAAGGATAATATATAAGTTGTCTTAAATAAAGAGACTTCCACTTGCAAAGATTTCACAATGAGCTGTTTCTGTGATATTGAAAGTATTGCCATCCGTTGGCGTAACCTGACGACAAGCTGTGAACTATTCACTCATAGAGGAGATAGCAAAAAAAAAGTTACGTCGACTTTTACAGGGAAGCACAAGTTGCTCAAATAAAGAGACCTGCTACTTGTTGTCATGGAGGATTGTAAAAAGAAATGACTTTCTAGGGAGGGAAATATGGCTTCCTGGAGAAAGAAATAGGACTTCCTGGGGGAAGAAATATGACTTCCTAGAGAGATGCCACGATATTCCTACTGAGGAGATAAAGTCTTCTCGTGCAAAATAAATGCACCAACCAAAACTTGAAGTTTTCAGAAATCCAAAGTAAATAATATTGTTGTGGAACCACAAATTTAAATCAGAAATAAACTGGAACGAAACGGTCAACCAGAATACATCCTTTGAGAAAATAACTCAAGAGGGAAAACCAAATCCATCAAAACCAGGAGCTTTATATGAAGGCTAAAGAAAAAATCTTCCACTAGGTACAACTCAGTGGGGAAATTGAAAGAATATACGCCTTATGCTTAAGGCCAACACTCTATTAAAGAGAGGACAATGTAACTCCGCAAAACAGGATGATATATCAACAAAAATATTAACAAATGTCAATGAATAATGATTTGCCAATTTTATCTATGCATGATGTATGTATGAATGTATGAGTGTTATCGCGCGTATGCTGACAAAACAAATATACAACACCAGGAGTAGCCAGGCAAAACCACCTCGTGAACTAACAACACTCGGCTAAACTTCATCCAAGATGATCATTCCAAGAAAAAGTAAATGCCCATTGAGGAAACAAAAACCTACTGGCTGCTTTAGCTTTACTGGGGAGCGACATAAACTGGAAGTAAGCAAAACAAAGTGAAAGAATAGTACATATACAGGGATAGAACATCCTTCTTCAGGCTTCACCGGGGAAACAAGTGTTTTTAAAAGTAACATTCCTACTGGAGATTGCAAAACCAGTCTCAAGTAAAGCAGACTGACACCAAAACATCAAAACATTCACTGGGGAAATTCAGGCCTACTTCATTGGGGAGGTTAACACCACATCCACAAAGGGAAAACCACAATACATCCTTCACTTAGAGAAACCAGGGACCCACGTTCTTCAAGAGTGGTTATGATACCAACTTCTCTGGAAAAAGAACTTCTATTAGGCCAAACGAAAACTTCACTGGAGAAAATGCGGATTGAAACTTAACATCATGAAAACTCAGAAAAGAGGAGAAATGAATCCTAACTTGACCGAGGATACCAGAATCATAAACCTAATACGGAGAAAACATCCTGAGTAAACTTTCTGGAGGGGAACAAAAACTTCTCAAAACAACTGGAGTTTGTCCATTCTTGGGATCACCATTTTTGTTGTCATTGTTTCATCACATATCTCAAAGTAAAAGCAGATTGTAAAATCTTTTTTTGAAAACTCAATTTTGTTATTTAATATTTGTTGCTTTGAAAGTTATTATCAATAAAAAATGGAGTCTTTTCAAGCTAAATAAAATAAGAAATACAAAGAATTGGGTAAAAGCTCAAATTTCATTAATAGAGTGGTAGTCTGTGAATGGCGAGACTCCATAGATGATTACAAAGTTTGAAAAATGGTAATATATAATGGAAAAGATACATTGAGATACAATGACCACTATCCCCTCTAACAACTTTTGAAATCCTGAGCAGCCGCTTCTGTTGAAGTATGGTGAGGATCCGAGAAGATTGTTGCTTCGACGATCAAGTCTTGTCTGACGTAGTTACTTGCCAAGAAAGTACATAACTTTTGCCTAAGCTGCCCTTGCGGGTTTTCAACTTAGTGGCAAATTTATTCTGTTTAGGTCTCTAATTTTTTCCTAGACCCCCCTTTCAGGTTTTCGGTCTACCGAGATGCTCCTTTTTTTGCCTAAGCCGCCCTTTCGAGTTTTCAACTTAGTGAGCTATTCTTTTATTTCTTTAGGCGAAGTATTTCTTGACTGCGTCAACATTCATGGGATGTGGGAACTCCTCGCCATCCATAGTTTCAAGAATTAATGCACCACCATAGAAGGCTTTCTTGACAACATATGGGCCTTCAAAATTAGGAGTCTACTTTCCCCTAGAATCAGTGTTGAAAGACATGATCTTCCTGAGCACGAGGTCTCCTTCTCTGAATTCGCGAGGTTTGACCTTTTTATCAAAAGCTTTCTTCATTCTTTTCTGATATAATTGGCCATGACATAAAGCTGTCATCCTCTTCTCCTCGATCAAATTCAATTGGTCAAACCTGTTCTGGACCCATTCAGCCTCTGTCAATTTGGTTTCCATTATCACGCGCAATGAGGGAATCTCTACCTCGACTGGGAGTACAACTTCCATTCCATACACCAGGGAGAACGGGGTTGCTCCTGTTGAAGTGCAGACAGATGTTTGATATCTATGTAGAGAAAAAGGGAGAATTTCATGCCAATCCTTATAAGTAATAACCATTTTCTCTTGATATTCTTATTAGCAGCTTCGACAGCCCCATTCATCTTTGGCCTGTATGGAGATGAATTGTGATGGACAATCTTGAATTCTTCGCATAATTCTCTCATCATCTTGTTGTTCAAATTTGAGCCATTATCAGTGATGATTCTGCTCGACACACCATACCGACATATAAGGTTATTCCTAATAAAGCGCACAACCACCTGCTTAGTAACATTGGCATATGAAGCAGCCTCCACCCACTTGGTGAAGTAATCAATTGCTACCAAGATAAAACGATGTCCGTTCGAAGCTTTGGGTTCTATCATCCCAATCATGTCAATACCCCACATAGAGAAAGGCCACAAGGAGGAAATCACATTGAGAAGTGTCGGAGGCACATGGACCTTGTCTGCATAAACCTAGCATTTATGGCACTTCTTTGCAAATTTATAACAGTCGGACTCCATTGTCAGCCAATAGTAACCTGCCCTTAGCATCTTTTTAGCCATCGAAAGTCCATTGGCATGAGTGCCAAATGAACCTTCATGATTCTCATGCATCAACATGTCTGCTTCGTGTCTATCCATGCATCTGAGCAAGACCATGTCATAATTTCTCCTGTACAACACATTTTCACTGAGGAAGAAACTGCCTGCCAATCTTCTCAATGTCTTTCTATCTTTCTTCGATGCACCAATCAGGTATTCCTGAGTCTGAAGAAAATGCTTGATATCTTAATATCAAGGTTTTTCATCTGCTACCTCCTCTGCTGTAAACACATGAGCGGGCCTATCCAGTCGTCGAACCGTAATTTGGGGTATATCATTCCAAGTATTCACTTGGTACATAGAAGCCAGAGTTTCCTGAGCATCCGCCATTTAATTTTCATCTCTAGGAATGTGATGGAATTCAACTTTATTGAAGAAGGGTAATAATCTTCTAGCATAATCTTTGTAAGGGATCAATCCGGGGTGACGAGTATCCAATTCTCCTTTAATATGATTTATTACCAAAGCTGAATCACCATACACATCTAGAATTTTAATTTTGAGATCAATAGCTACTTCGAGACCCATGATGCGAGCCTTGTATTCGGCCATATTATTAGTATAGTCAAATGTTAACCTTGCAGTAAAAGGAATGTGCGATCCATGAGGAGTGACAATCACAACACCAAATCCTTTACCATAAGCATTTACAACTCCATCAAATATCTTACTCCAACGAGATTCAGGGTCAAGATCTTCCTCAGGCAATGGTTCATCAGAATCTTTCACTTTCAGGAACATCACATCCTCATCGGGGAATTCATATTCTACAGACTGGTGATCCTCCACTGGTTGGTGAGCAAGATAGGAGGTTTAAGCAGATACTCTTTAATACTTTCAAATGCCCTTTGGCAATCATCCGTCCATACACAACCTTGATCTTTCTTTAACAACTTAAAGATCGGTTCATATGTTGCAGTCATGTGGGAGATGAATCTGGAAATATAATTCAAACGACCAAGGAAACCTCTCACTTGCTTCTAAGTTCTTGGTGCCGGAATCTCTTGAATCACGTTAACTTTATCAGGGTCAACTTCAATTCCTTTCTGGCTAACAATGAAACCCAACAATTTCCCTGATCGGACACCGAAGGTACACTTATTTGGATTCAAGCGGAGACGATACTTCTTCAAACGCTGAAACAACTTCAACAAATCTTCTACATGCCCTTCTTCAGTCTGGGATTTGGCAATCATATCATTAACATATACTTTGATTTCCTTGTGCATCAGATCATGGAATAGGGTTGTTATAGCCCTCTGGCAAGTTCCACCAACGTTGTTCAACCCGAAGGGCATCACTCTGTAACAGAATATTCCCCAGGGTGTGATAAACATTGTTTTTTCCATGTCCTCTGGAGCCATTCTTATTTGATTATACCCGGAAAATCCGTCCATGAACGAGAATACCTTAAATATTGTTGTGCTATCCACTAACATATCAATGTGTGGCAATGGAAAATCATCTTTTGGACTAGCTTTATTTAGATCTCTGTAATCTACGCACATGTGGACCTTTCCGTCTTTTTTCGGTACTGGGAAAATATTAGAAATCCATTGAGGATACACTGATGTCACAAGAAAACCAACATTAATCTGCTTTAGAACCTCCTCTTTGATTTTTACTGCCATATCTCGGTGAGTTCTTCTCAACTTTTGTTTAATTGGCGGACACTCTGGCTTCAACAGCAAACGGTGCTCTACAATATTTGTATCTAGACCAGGCATATCTTGATAAGACCAAGAAAAAATATCCACATACTCTTTTAACAGCTCAATCAACCCGCTCTTCACATCAGGATGCAATAATGCTCCAATCTTGACCTCCTTCGGATCTTCTTCTGAACCCAAATTGATCACTTCTAATGGCTCTTTATATGTATGAATGGTATTTTCCTCGTGCTGAAGCAACCGTGAGACCTCTTCTGGAATCTCATCATAATCTTCTTCTTCAGCCCCATACACAGGGCATTCAAAGTTTGGAGAGGGTGCAGGTTCATTGTATTCAATGGTTTTTTTAATTAATCTGCACATATGATTTGTGATTGCATTTAGAAACTGACACATATAACAAGTGATCATGCAAATTGAATTTCAGTTATTATTTATTTTGAAAGGTTTTTTCTGATTACAATTTTCCAAGAAAAAGCAGAAAATAAAGACATAATTTGGGAAACAAAGACAACTTTTATTATTGATTTTAAAAGTCACATCAAACAAATTAGCCCTACAACATTAATACTTCCACCTTGGACAGAGTGAAAGCTTTTTCAAAAAGATTAAAAAATAAAATTACTTTGAAACATGTATGCAAGAGGGAACATCAATGGTGATCTAGTTCTGAACCCTAACTCTGTGCATCACATAATTCAGAATTTCCTGCTCTGCTTCATCTTCCACAATGGCATTAATCCTTGAAACAGTCGGATGAAGATAACCCCCGCTACAGGAAAATGTCTTGATACCTGCCTGCAGCAGACTTCGGCTTCATGCCCTTACCTTTGTCATTCTTCAAAGAGAACCCCAAGCTAGTTATGTTCTTGTTCACATGTGGGTCCACAATTCGTCCCCAAACTTCACTATGATCATTACGCACAACCTGTTGCGCGTCCTTCAGCGAAACCATGGAATTCTCATTTCCTCTTATGTTATCAATGGATAAGGCTTGGAACTGGGTCCCAACAGCAGCTTCACCCGCCTCTACAATGCTGAAAGAGGACAAATGAGATATCAACAATGCATGCTCCCCATTTATGATCACTACCTTCCCTTCACGTACAAACTTCAGCTTCTGGTGTAAATTTTAAGTGACAGCCCCTGCCTCATGTATCCACGGCCGTCCTAGCAAACAACTATAAGCGGGAACAATGTCCATGACCTAGAAAGTCATCTAAAACAAATGTGGTCCTATACGAATAGGCAAGTACACTTCACCAATAAAAAATTTCCTTGACCCATCAAATGCTTTCACAATGATGCCACTCGGGCGCATAGGTGTTCCTTGATATTTCAACTTCAAAAGCGTACTCCTCGGTATAAAATTCAACGCGGATCCATTATCAATCAGCCCATTGGATAGTGAATAATTCTTGCAGTTCATAGAGATGTGGATGGCCAAGTTGTGATTCCTTCCTTCATCTCGTAATTCATCATCGCAGAAACTCAAGTTATTACATGAAGTAATGTTTCCTATTACGTTTCTGAATTGGTCTATTGGCATATTACTCTCCACAAAAGCTTGGTCTAGTACCCTCATCAAGGATTCTCTATGAGCAGAGGAGTTCATCAATAAAGCTAAGATATATATTTTTGAAGGAGTCTGCAGTAGCTGATCTACAATTCTGTAGTCGCTCATCTTAATTATCTTTAAAATATCATCCACTTATTTCTCTAACGTAGCTCCACTAGTCTCACCCGTAGCCTTCTTAGGTTCATCATTCTTAGCAATTTTCTTTCAAGCACCAACATCTCTTCGAACAACTGGTGCAAACACACGACCACTGCGGGTCACCCTGCTATTTTAAGCTATATTTCCAACATCAGGAATTAGCTGGATGGGAACTTCCACTCCATCCTCTAAGATTGTAGCGTTGTATTTGTAAGGCACAACCTTATCTGATTTGTAGGGGATAGGACCTGACAAACTAATCACTAATGCGGTAACAGCTGGCTTGCTATGATACTCAACTTCAAAATGGGTGGGTGCACCAAAACAAGGCACAATTACGTTTACCCCTTCTTCAACACAATCAGTCATTAATAAGTCATTTCTGGAAAACAAATCTTCGTCTGAAGAGAAATACTCATCTGCGGAGGCATACTCTTCATCTGACTCTTCTTCAGTCAAACAAACCTCAACCATATCAACTTCATGGTAATCATCCCTCTGACTTGTGACCTTGATAGTTCCATTGTATAACAACAACTGAACACCTTTCTTCACGATTGAACATCCTCGGGGGGTCTCGACAGCAAACTCGACAAGATCCATATTGGTGTTCCGCCTGACCAACCGTATGGAAGAAGGTAGCATGCAACTGCACGAGGTCCTCATTCATATACTCTACATCAAAAATTCTAAATTCTCCAGGACATCCAGAAACCATATTCACATCCTCTTCATACTCTACCCTAGGCCTGGTTATATGGATTAGGCCCTCATCCATCATCTCATGTAAATCAGCCTTTATCTTATCGCAACCCTGTATGTCTGTACTGCAAATAGCACAACCAGCATGGTCATGCGTAGAGTAGCTAAATTCATAGAGGTCTGCATGCATTTTCACAAAATATCCACTAACCAGATTAATATTAAAAATCTGGAAGTCTCCTGGACAACCGGCTACCATATTCACAACATTTACTCCCACATGCTTGGGTAGAGGATTATCTTTCACATTAGGTCCCACGTACTTGAAAGATAGAACACCATACTTCACCAATTTTTGTACCTTAGTATTCAAAGGATAACAATTCTCAACATTATGCCCTGGTGCTCCCTAATGAAAAGCACATGTTCGGTCTGCCTTGTAATACCAAGGAAATGGTGATGGTACGGCGGGAGGTGGTCCGGTCTGAACCAACTTCTTCTGAATCGATGCCGGTAGTAACTCTATATAGCTCATGGAAATAGGGTCATAACTCTCCCTTCTTTGATTATACCCTTGATTCCCCTGTTGGGACGGTCTCTGATAAGCAACGGTAGTTGGAGCGACATTCATAACAGGAGTAACTAAGGCGACTTGCTGATGACATTGATAATTCCTTCTAGGAGTGTTTACCCTCCTCTCTTGTATAAAAGCATTTTCATCACCTTCTTTCTTCTTGGTAAACCCATAAGATGGCTTCTTCGCACCTCCAGATCCTTCAATCTTTGTTAAACTGCCTTCTCTTACAACCTCTTCTAAGCGGATACCCCTTCCTACCATTTCAGTAAAGTCACTTGGCACACTTGCTACCATCCTCTCATAGTAGAAAGCACCCAATGTCTTCAATAAAATATTAGTCATCTCCTTCTCTTCCATGGGAGGAATCACCTGGGCGGCTACCTCACGCCATCTCTGTGCATATTCTTTGAATGATTCCTTGTCTTTCTGAACCATGGCCCTGAGTTAATCACGGTTAGGCGCCATGTCCATGTTGTACTTGTATTGTTTGATGGATTATTCTCCCAAATCATTAAAAGTATGGATGTTGGCGCTATCCAAACTCATATACCACTTCAGTGCAACACCAGTCAAACTTTCCTGAAAAAAGTGAATCAGTAGACACTGATCATCAGTATGGGTAGACATTCTCCTTACGTACATCACCAAATGAACACGAGGGAAAGTGTTTCCCTTGTACTTCTCAAACTCTGGGAGTTTAAACTTAGCAGGTATCTTAACATTCAACACCAAGCATAACTCATTCACATTCTGCCCAAATAGCTCTTTTCCTATGAGGGCCTTCATCTCTCTTTGCATCTTGTTAAACTGCTCTTGAAAATCATTTATTTTGTCATAAAGACCCAAGTCTTCACTCGGTGGAGGGAAAGGACGACACACATCATCATTAACAAATGGAACCATATTCACTGAAGGAGGTGCGGCAGGAAAATGCACCACAGTAGGTGCAGGAGTAACAATAGTCTGAACAGCTTAAGTATCTTGAGGACCAAGATTGAAACCTTCAGGTGTAAAATTCTCGGGCATTCCGCATGGATAACCTTGGGGGATGCGATTCTGAACAACAGCTGGAGTAGCAGATACGGGAATAGTCGAGCTTCAGTAGTTGCCCTTCTTGGTTGAAGTTGAACACTCGGTGGCTGATTCTGAGCAGCCACCAGAGCTTCCTTCAGAGTAGTCAGATTGGCCATGCCGGCCTTCAAAATAGAAACTTCCTTGTGCAGCTCGCGATTCTCTTGTTGTAAGTTGTCCATCTTCTTTCTGAAATTAGCCCGGGTGTTGTAGTGATGAGTCAGCTTGCTGAACAAAGTAAAGAAGCTTGGTAAGACACCTGAATATGCATAACATATGCAAGAAAAATGTGCAATATGATGCATGATATGTAATGCACATGATTATTTTTACTTTGTTATTTAAGATTTCAATGGATTTATAGTTTACGGACATATTGCAAATATCAAAGTAATAACGCATTTGAAATACTGAAATGTTTTTATTATAACAACTCCAAAATGGATTACAAGTTTCAATGATCCTAAGTACAAGATGAAAATAAAATCTGAAACCCTGAGAAATAGAACTGATGGAGATCACTCTATACGCTGACGCTTCCCCATGAGCCTGGCAATCTGAGCCTTCAACCTCTGGTTTTCTTCTGCATATCTGGTGGTGTTGTACCCCAAAATTTTCCCTCCCATTTTCTCAATATTTTCTCATCACAAGGCCCTTGGAGCTCAAGATCCAGTTAGGGTTTCCCCTGCTCAAGACTTCTCCTAGCACTATTGACCCAAATTAGGGTTTGTGTTTGCACAAAGATGTTTTGACCTAAAAAGCCTAAGATGACTTTCATGCTTCATGTTGGACTCCCAAGTCTATCCATACCAAGTTTCAAGCCTTGATTCCAAACTTTGCCCAGTCAATTGGACAGTTGACCTAGAAATCAGCTGTATTGGGGAAAAAGTCAACTATGGCCAATTGACAGTCAAACCTCATGATTTTTGACCCACATCAAAATAATGAACTCATATGAACCATTTGATCAAGTTTGAATCACAATCCCCCAAGAAATTTGATCAGATCACCAAAAGGGCAAAATGGTCATTTTTAGGGTTTTGACTGCACAAAGGCAATTTCTGACTGTTTGACCTAGCCAATGGCAAACCAAGCTCACCTATGGACTCAAGGACCCTATGACATTGTCTTGACATGTTCAACAAATCCAAAAGATCCCAAATGCATAAGCTTGACAGATGAATTTTCCAGTCAATTGATCAATTTTTGACTGTATACTGAAAAGTCAAACTTTGACTTTTTGGTCAAAATCAAGTGTCAAGATTCACTTTTCATCAAAACATGCCAAATCATGAAGCTTGTTCATCAAGAAGTCAAAAATCACAATTTAGGGTTTGAAATGAAGATTTTTCATAACTTAGAATTTTTCTAAGTTATGAAAAACCCTAATTTTTTCCTAACTTTGTCCCACTTTCTCATCAAGATGCATTTGGATTCAAGGAAAGGTCAAAACATGAAAGTTGTAGTCCATTGCAAAGTCTACAACTTTTATTCACAAAGTTTCCTCAAAATAAGCTTGTAGCTCAAGTTACAATTTTTGGAACAAGGGTACCAAATCATTCTTAACTTAGAGAAATTTTGACCTATTTTAGGCAAGATTTTTGCCTAACTTCAAGACCACTTTTCACATACTTCCACTTGGAATTTCAATTTTCATTACAAAGATGGATTGTAGTACACATTCCAATCTTTCCAAAAATGTCCAAGAACTCATCAAACAACCTCATGGTTAGAGAGAATCGAATTTGGCAAGTTGAGAAAAAGTCACTTTGATTCATGGCCATGTGCATGTTCATAACTTGTGCAATTTTTCAAATCAGCTTGCACAACTTGATTATAGGTCCTATATCCCATTTGCACTCAATAATTAAATGCAAACCCTTTGTGTTCAAGCCTTGCATTATGTGTTTAAGCATTACATGAAGGTTTAGTCTTAAAATAGAAAAAGCAAATTATCCATTTTTGAAAAGGTATGACTTTATGTCAAAAGCAAATCCAAGAAGTACCAAAGCATATCTCTGAAGCACAAGTTAAGGAGCATAACACACTGACCAAGTCTAATGTATGCAGCATAGATTGGGGGCCTCCATCAGTCTAAAACACAACTTGGCATTTTGTTGCTTAAGTAAGAAGAAATTTGACATAACAACTCCCAACTCTCATTCCTTTCAACAAGAGCTTAAGCAAAGATTGTGAACACTTTCTAAACATCAAACCTAAGCTGAAACACAAGCCAACCACTTCCAATACCTTCTCAAACACAGAATCACCATAAAACTGCAAAAACAGGGCATAAGCTGCAGTTGGACTTCCATAGCTCATCATCCCTTGAAACTGTTCCAAACCCTAAACACGACCTGTAACACCCCTAGCTAACATCACCATTTTCATATTTTCTGTTTTGCAGTTGAAGTGCCATAACACGATTCACTTGGCTTTGAAGCAAACTAAAGGTTGGAATAGCATCCTGGGACATCAAGGAAGCTATACAAATCATTGCCTTGCCTTGTAAGCATCTCCATTGTTGCACACGTTTCCAACTGAACAGGTAAGTTCATGAACTCTTATCTCTCTATTCAGGCATAGTTAGGTTTAGATTTGTGAAGAAATTATGTCACATTCATAGCCCTGAACATGCCCATATCATTAGTTTTCATTTATGTTATGTGTGCTTAGAGAATTTTAAGTCTGAACATTGAATAAAAACTAGGTCAGGAATTGGGGGAGAAGAAATTCTCTCTCATTTCTGAGAGTTAAGATGAGTTCTTTATATGTCCAGAATCGTGGTTTGATGCTCTTCATTTCTTGTGTTGTGAGTTTGTGCTAAAAATCAGGGAATCTGGAGATAGGAAAACGCGCATTTTTGTTGATTCAAACAGGTTCTGAGGTTGAAGACAAAGTCTTCTTGGGCTGGGCCTGAGTTTGACTTCCTATTTGCACCTTGTTTTTACTTTTGAACCCCCTTGGCCCATTGTGCTTATTTTGATCATTTTTTGACTTTTTCTTGTTGTTTCTGACTTATTTATTTTTGCTCATAACATTAAAAATATTAAAAATATTTTTCAAACCATTTTTGTATTTATTAAGTATTTATTTGTTTTAACTTGATATTTGTATATAAATAAACACATAAATACCTTTTATTTAAGAATATTAAAAAATAATTCAAACACTTTTATTTTCTGATTCTTGTTTTATTTTTATCTTTATAAAAAAAACATTTTTATAAAAAAATATATTGTTTATTAAATATAAAATATTAATATTTTTGTGTATATTTAGTATTTAGTAAATATTATAAATACATATATGTTTATTAATATATTTAGAAAAATACAAAGAATTAATACATTTTGTTTTTATTAATATTTTGACCTCAAAAATACTTTTTATATAAAATACCTTCTTTTATTTTTTTTTTAAATAATTAATAAATATTGCATATATCATACAATAAATACTTTTATTTGTAAAAATTAGGGTTTTTGCCCTAAATGCATAAAAATACCAAAAATTAATTAATTTTATTTTTGTTTATTTGATACATAATAAATATTTCTTTTTTTACATACATATGAAAACCATTTTGGCATTTTGCATATTTATTTTTATTTTGTTTAATACTTGTGCAATTAAATACCTTGTAAAATTCCAAGATTTGATGTAATAGTCTAGGGTTTTAATTCTTGTCAAAATACCCCCATTTGAACATTTGTACCCCCCATCCCATATTTTGTGTTGTAATAACTTAGGAACTTTATTTTTCGCACTTTAAAGTTTTCTAATTATGCCATGTTAGAATTAGGGTTTTGAATACAAATCAATTAACCAAAAATAGTTTGACCTAACTTCAAGATAAACAAGCATGAAAATGGACAACACTAATCACACTTGCACCCCTAGGGTATTCCACTTGTTGCCTTCAATAATGGGCCATATTGCATGTTAGGTTTCTTTGGGCAAAGCAAAACAAATCAAATGATCATAGTCCCTCGATGACGCTTTCGAAAGTTGCCTAAAAATGATCAAGTCCCTTAAAGGAAAAGTTGCCCAAAGATACTTGGCACCATTGCAATCATGGTCTAAACGATGACCCGCGCTCGTCCCGTTAACATCCTAACACAAGATTTTCCACCAAATGCAATGGTGGAACAAAATTGTTAAAAGGGTAAAACATAGAAAAAATCTTTGAGAACTTTAGGGTAGATAGCTCTTGAGTACTTGTCAACTTGCAAAACAAAAACACTTGCCTATTTTTTCAAACCACACATCACTACACTTTCAAAATGACTTTCAAAAAACCTTGAAACATCTTTTCAAAAAGACAAGCACCTTTTGTAAAACATTCGAGTAAAGAATTGTTACAAGGGTTGCCTAGACAAGGCATCTTTTTCAAAACATTTTCAAAACCACGCACAAAGCACCATTTCAAACAATTGAAAATCAAGGCAAGTTGATCTAAGCAAGTAACTAAGAGCCCATGGATAACCATGGATAGAAAGGGTGCTAATACCTTCCTTTTCTATAATCTACTCCCCGAACCCAAGAAAACATCTCAAAGGTTTTTGCTGTGCTTTTTAAACCTTTCCTTAGGATAAAATAAAAAGTCGGTGGCGACTCTTGCTCAGCCGAAACATTTGCAAAAACAAACGCAAAACCCTAGTCAGTTCTCCCACCGTATCACAGAACTGGCGACTCTGCTGGGGAGTATTTTTTAAGTGGAGTAACCTTAGGGCTTAGATCACCCTCTTGCATGACTAATTTTTTGATTTGATTGCTTTATATCTTGGCTCTCTTGTTTGGGTTTGCAATCCTACACCCGGATTTGGGGAAACATTCATAGATAGCAATATGTTATGGAAACTGTGCGGGGTATACCGACACGGTTGAAGCAATAGCTATATTAGTGCGACATATTTGTGAGTACCGGTAACCCTTGAGTTCAATCAAGAAGAGTACGGGGCCGCTGAGTGATGTCACTAAGCACTAATGACCTAGAACCTTACTTGACTATCTTGGCCTTTTATTAGGGGTAGTGGGATGACCGGCTTTGGTGCAGTCCGAAGTTGGTAGATACTCGATACTACACTCATTGAGGGTTGCTTTCTTGGAATATTTTGGTCGCTAGTTAAGTGGCTAAACCAAAACAATGAACAATGAAAACAATCCAATGATATTGAGCTCCTTAGAACCCGGTTACTATTTATAGGACAGGTTTTTAAGCCAACTACACTCAAGAGGGTACTTACCTATGAAACCTCATACAAGCCTGAAACTAGGGTTTGGTGTGATTTGCTTGTACATATGTTTGTGCATACATCATAAACATCATAAAACATCATATGCGTTCACTAACCATTTCAAGGGTTTAGATCTTCATTGTTGTTCTTGTTTTGTAGGTCATGGAAATTCTTCGAAGAAAAACCATCCAAATCAACCTTGTGAGAATCCCTCCTCAACTCAAGGAGCTCACATCAAGGATTCCGGAAAGCTCATCCTTCAGTGAAAGACATGGTAGACTGCTCAGCTTAGTTAACACCAACATTGAGGAAGACATGATGAAAGTGCTATTCCAGTTCTTTGACCCTCTTCACCACTGTTTCACTTTCCCCGACTACCAGTTGGTGCCCACTTTGGAGGAGTTTTCTCAACTCCTGAGAATTCCTATCCTTAATCAACTACCCTACAACGGTACGGAAAAGGAACCAAAGCCTGAAGATGTTGCTCGAGCACTACATCTACAGCCATCTGACATCAAGGGGCATTGAGAAACTAGAAGCGGCGTCAAAGGATTCTTAGCAAAATTCTTGTTTGAGAAGGCACAAGAGTGTTGGAATTCATTGGACCTACAAGCCTTTGAAGAAATTGTGGCACTCCTTATCTATGGGTTGGTCTTGTTCCCAAATCCCGACCAGCTGGTAGATGTCAACGCCGTCAAAATCTTCTTATCCAGAAATCTAATACCAACATTGCTTGGGGACATTCTTCACTCATTTTACACACGAACAATGAGAAATAGGGGTGTTCTCATGTGCTGTACTCCTCTCCTTGCAAGGTGGTTTATTTCGCCCCTTCCACAATCTGTCTTGAAGAATGACCAAGGCTCAAGGTGGTCCCAAAGGTTGATGACTCTTACTCACTATGATGTACATTGGTGTTCTCGGTCCAGAGAAAATGTCATCATCGTCGATCGTTGTGGAGAGTTCCCTAATGTTCCGTTACTTGGAATTAGAGGGGGCATTACCTACAACCCTTGTCTAGCTTTGAGGCAATTTGGATATGCACGGAGGGATGGCCCTCACGACATGTTGATTCCTGACCTAGTTTTTGACTTCGACAATGATGCACAAGGACTTCGCCAGAGATTTATCAGAGCTTGGGGGATGCCCAACAAGGTTGATAGCAAGATACTGGGGCACAAGAACTCCATCCCTCTTGAGCCTTATCTCAAGTGGGTACGAGCCCGAGCCCAAAGTCTTTTGATGCCTTATCCTCATGTTCTCTCTGTGATTAAAAAGCCCGTTACGGAAGGAGAGGTTCCCTACACCATCCTATATCCTGACATGCCTACATCGTGGGAGGAAATGCAGAAGAGTTGGATCCAACTCAAGGAGGAACATAACACTTTTGAAGCCAGCTTCTACGCCAGTGAGAAGAAGGTTCTAGAGCTTACCCGCCGACTCCACGAGGAAGAGACCCTCAACGCCTACATCACACCAAAGAGGATGCGCAATGTCTTTTTACCTTGAGAAGTTTTGTAATATTTGGCCCATGGGGCATTTATGTACTGACAAATTTCTTCTTATTAATATGACGTGCGTTCTCTTTTGTTTGCAACAATTTTGAATATTCTTAATCCTTGAATGCATTGCATACATAAGCATACCATTCATCATGTGCATAAGCAGGTCTCGCACCAGGTTTCCTTATCTGTCTGCTGTTTATTTCAGTAAGATGGATCTCGAGCAAACAGTCAAGGACTTGCAGGCTCAAAATGCACAGTTTCAGCAACTCCTGATGACCTTGGCTAAGGGTCAGGAGGATCTAAAGGCCCTACTGGGGAATAAAGACCTAGTGAAAAAGAAGAAAAAGAGACTCGGGGTGGCTACTTTAGGGAGAAGATTTGAAGGAGAAGCCAGAAGAGTGCTTGAATTTCCTCCAACTTCTAAGGAAGGAACCAGTAAAGGGGGTGCGGCTGTGGTGCCTTCCGAGTCCGATATGGAAGAAGAGGAGGCTGAAGAGGACGAAGACTACTCTGATCAACAATACCCTCTGGCTGATGACAAGTACAAAGGTTTAGAAGATAGGTTGGCAGCTATGGAGCTGCAGAGAGTTCCGGGTTTGGATTTCGAAGACTTGGGTTTAGTGGCCAGAATTGTGATTCCCCCAAAGTTCAAAGTGTCGGTTTTTGTGAGGTATGACGGGCTGTCCTGTCCAAAAATGCATCTCAGGTCCTATGTAAGGAAGATCCAACCTTACACCGCGGACAAAAACCTTTGGATTCATTTCTTTCAGGATAGCCTTTCTGGGGCTCAACTTGAGTGGTTCTATCAACTGGATGGAACCAGTATCCGAAACTGGGAAGACTTGGCCACCGCTTTTTATAAACAATATCAGTACAATTCTGACCTCGCTCCTACGCGTACCCAACTTCAGGGTATGTCACTAGGAACGGGCTAAGGATTCAAAGAGTATGCACAAAAATGGAGAGACTTGGCTGGAAGGGTGCAGCCGCCTTTGACTGACCGCGAGCGGGTTGACATGTTCGTAGGGACTCTGTCTGGTCCATTCTTCAACCATCTAATTGGTAATTCTTCCGTGGGGTTTACATATTTGATCTTAACTGGGGAGAGGATAGAAGCCGGCATCAAGTCAGGAAAGATACAGAAGGGTGCCGCTGCAAGTGTTGAGAAGAAACCTTTCAAGAAGGAAACGGTTGTGGTGTACTCTCAGAGAAGAGCAGGTAAGACTGAGCGCCGGCCAACTGTGGGGGCCGTAATGATCCAAAACCCTTCAAGTGAGCAGCCTCGCTACAACTAGTCCAGACCAAATCAACAACGGGTGGAACGGCCACAACGGCAGTTCACCCGCATTAATATGACGCCAGCGCAAGTGCTTCCCCATCTGTTAAAGTTGAATCTTGCCACTATCAAAGAGGCACCAAAAAATGTGAATACGTCCTCTCCACATTACCACCCTAATGCTAAATGCGCCTACCATTCTGACAGTGTCGGGCACGACACCAATGATTGTTGGGCACTCAAGCATAAAATCCAAGACCTGATAGAGGCGAAAGAGGTGGAGTTCGACGCTCCAGAGAAGCCGAACATGATATCTGCTCCGATGCCGAAGCACGGTCGGAATGTCAATGCTATTGAAGAAGATTTGTATGTTGCTGATGTCAATGATCTGATGACTCCATTGTTAACCATCAAGTTGAATCTGTTAAAGGCCGGGATTTTCCCGGGATGTAAAGAAGATTGCTACTGCTGTTACTCTCTTCCGTTTGACTGTCCGTTACTGAAGAAAGGCATCCAAGGCCTAATGGACAGTCGACAAATTTTGTTTGAAAAAGTTTCTGCTATTCCAACCCATACTGAATATGTCTCAATTATAACCATTCACGCCAATCTTTCCAAGGCCGTCAGAAAGCCTGTTAAGATTACACCAGCTACGAAGTCTGTTCCTCTAAAGATAACAATGCCAGGGCCTGTCCCCTACATTTCTGAGAAGTCAATACCATGGAACTACGGCGGTGACGTCTACTACCATGGTATCAAACAAGTTGAAGTAACTGAAGGAAGCTCGGATGAAGAAGAAGCCAGCATTGGAAACATTGCGGGCACAAGCAAGATCACCCGGAGCGGGAGAATATTTTCTCCAGAGATTGCCCCCCCAAAAGCAATCTTTGGACCCTCATCTGCTGCCAAAGTTCTTCCCGCACCAATAAAACTATCCGCTAGAACCCCTTTGATTGAAGATGTTGTTGTTCCTAGTATTGTCCCTCCTACCTCTGCTGATAAAGGTAAGGGAACCCAAGATGAGCTCGTCAGGACGAGGGCTCAACCCTTGGTCATCCCGGAAACCTCCAAGAAGGAAATAGAATAGATCTTGAAGATAATTAAAAGGAGTGATTACGACGTGGTAGAACAACTGGGGCAAACCCCCTCGAAGATCTCCATGTTGGCACTACTACTTTGCTCAGAAGCGCACGCCAAGGCTTTGATAAAATTCCTAAAGGCAGCCCATGTGCCCCAGGAAACCTCTGCAGACCAATTCCAAAATTGCGTGGCCAGCCTTACTGCAGACAATGGATTAGGTTTCTCTGATGCCGACCTAACTCCTAAAGGTAGAAACCACAATGATGCTTTGCACATTTCATTCGAGTGCCGAGGAACTACTCTCGCACATGTCTTGGTCGACACTGGTTCTTCGCTGAATGTACTGCCTAAGAAAGCTTTGGACCGACTAGATTGTGAAGGTTTAGAGCTGAAGCTGAGTAATATTGTTGTCAGAGCTTTTGATGGTTCGAAGAGGATGGTCCATGGGGAAGTTGTTATTCCCATCAAGGTAGGCACTGAGGTGTTTAAATCTACTTTCTATGTGATGGACATCCTCCCGTCATACTCTTGCTTGTTGGGTAGGCCTTGGATACACAATGTCGGGGCAGTCACCTCTTCCTTACATCAAATGTTGAAGTATCGTGTCAAGGGAAAGATCATAACCGTCCATGGTGAAGAGGAGTACATGATCAGCCACCTGAACTCCTTTCGGTATGTGGAGGTAGAGGGTGAGTTCATTGAGACACCATTCCAGCATTTCGAAGAAGTCCCTCCTGAAATAACAGTAGCAAAATTGGTAGCTGAAGTACCAAAGCAGATGGCCAGGATGGCATCTCTGGAAGACGCGAAGGCCGCAATGAAGGAGGGGAAGAATTCAGCATGGGGGCAGTTGCCTGATATTCCACCTAAAACAGACAAATTTGGATTAGGATTCACTGCCGTGGGCCAGAAAGCTATGCGCCGTTCAAAGATTGAAAGAGCGCCAATCAAGATTTCTCCTTACGGGATCAACGCTTTGGAGGGTGAGGACAAAGTGGACAACATTGAAGAGTGGATCTACCCAACTATCAAAGGAGGACTATGCAACTGGGAGGAAAAAGACTTTGTCCCCATTACTTTTATTAATCAGTAATTTATCTACCAAACATTTCTTGTGGTCTGTAATAATTACTTTTGAACAATCTGCACACTACTCTTTTACCTCATGCCTTGCCCGGGGCATGTAGGTCCATTTGTAAGGGTTTTGATTATCTTCATATCCATATGCCATGTTTAATGATTCATTGGACATTTTTCATTTGATAAACTGTTGTGTTCATTTTCTTTCCTTTTTGCATTTTTTTGTTTAAGGATGGCTATCCCTTACACACACCCACACTCACAAATGCAGGTACCCATCCACTCTGGATTCTATGGGTGACTATTCTGCTATATCCTTCAATAACTCTGAAGATCTAGTCAATCAAGCCAAGTATGAAGATGACGAAGGTTGTGAAGTACCAGGGGAACTAGCCAGACTTCTACAACAAGAGGAAAGGGCCATCTTACCTCACGAAGAGTTGTTGGACACTGTCAACTTAGGAACCGAGGAAGACCGGAGGGAGGTACAAGTGGGTGCCAATCTGGAACCAAGTGTCAAGGAACGCCTGATACAGTTGTTAAATGAGTACGTTGAAATCTTCGCTTGGTCTTATGAAGACATGTCGGGTTTAGACACAGACATCGTGGTTCACCGTCTCCCCACAAGAGAGGATTGTCCACCGGTCAAACAAAAAGTCCGCCGAATGAGGCCTGACATGTCTGAAAAGATCAAAGCAGAAGTGATGAAGCAATTCGATGCTGGCTTTCTGGCTGTTACATCTTATCCTCAATGGGTCGCTAATATCGTGCCAGTACCTAAAAAAGATGGCAAAGTCAGGATGTGTGTGGACTACCGGGATTTGAATAGGGCCAGCCCCAAAGATGATTTTCCGCTACCACACATTGACATTTTGATCGACAATACAGCTCAGCATAAAGTGTTTTCCTTCATGGATGGATTCTCGGGCTACAATCAAATCAAAATGGCCCCCGAGGATATGGAGAAAACAACCTTTGTCACACAATGGGGTACTTTCTGTTACAAGGTGATGCCGTTCGGACTGAAGAACGCCGGGGAAACTTATCAATGCGCCATGGTAGCTTTGTTTCATGATATGATACATCATGAGATTGAAGTTTACGTAGACGATATGATAGCTCGGTCACAAATAGAGGAGGAACACCTTGAACATCTAGAAAAGCTGTTTGCCAGGTTGAAAGAATACAAACTCAGGCTGAATACAAGTAAGTGTACTTTTGGAGTTAGGTCTGGTAAACTCCTAGGATTCATTGTAAGCAACAAAGGCATTGAAGTCGATCCAGCAAAAGTGAAAGCAATACAAGAGATGCCTGCTCCCCGTACTGAAAAGGAGGTTAGAGGTTTCCTGGGGCGCTTGAACTATATTTCCAGATTCATCTCTCATCTGACTTCTACCTGTGAGCCAATTTTCAAACTATTAAAGAAAGATCAGGTAGTAGAATGGAACCACGATTTCCAAACTGCTTTTGATAAGATCAAGGAGTATTTGCTAGAGCCTCTTATTCTGATGCCACCCGTCGAAGGAAGACCATTGATCATGTATCTGACCGTCTTGGATAACTCAATGGGGTGTGTTTTGGGCCAGCATGACGAGTCTGGTCGAAAAGAGCATGCTATTTATTACCTTAGCAAAAAGTTTACCGACTGTGAGACTCGCTACTCACTGCTCGAGAAAACTTGCTGCGCTTTGGTATGGGCTGCTCGCCGACTAAGGCAGTATATGTTGACTCATACTACCTTGTTGATTTCCAAAATGGACCCTATCAAGTACATCTTCGAAAAGCCTGCTTCATCTGGAAGAATAGCTAGATGGCAAATGATACTAACTGAGTATGACATCCAGTACACCACTCAAAAATCTATAAAAGGGAGTGTACTAGCTGACCATCTGGCTCATCAAGCTATCGAAGATTATCAACCCATGAGATTTGACTTCCCAGACGAGGACATCATGAATTTGGACAACATTGAAGGTAACAGACGTATGACGGACCCGAAAAGGGATCCCGATGGACCCTGTACTTTGATGGTGCTTCAAATGCACTTGGAAACGGTATCGGCGCGGTACTCATTTCCCCGGAAGGTTGTCACACACTTTTCACGGCCCGACTTTGCTTCAGCTGCACAAACAACATGGCTGAATATGAAGCTTGCATCTTTGGTCTCAAGGCTGCTATAGACTTGGGGATCAAATCTTTGATCATATTCGGGGACTCGGCTTTGGTTAACAGTCAAATCAAAGGAGAGTGGGATACCAAGCATCCTAACCTTATTCCATACAAAGAACATGTCTTGACATTGTTGCCTCATTTCGAGCAAATTACCTTCGAGCATTTCCCGCGAGAAGAGAATCAGCTAGCAGATGCTCTAGCTACAATGTCCTCCATGTTTAAACTCAATTGGGATAACGAGGCTCCCCAAATCACCATCGAGCGAATGGATGAACCCGCACATTGTCACGAGATTAATACCGAAGAAGTAGTGGAACAACCCTGGTTCCATGAAATCAAAAGGTATCTCCAGACTAGAGATTATCCCGAAGGAGCTTCCGTAAATGAAAAGAAGTTCTTAAGGAAATTTGCTGCCAAATTCTTCCTGAGCAACGACATCCTTTACAAACGAAGCCATGATTGTGTTTTACTCCGATGCGTAGACAAAGCTGAAGCAGAGTTGATCATGACTGAAATACACAGCGGCACATTTGGCACTCACTTGAGCGGGCATACAATGGCTAAGAAGATCCTAAGGGCCGGCTATTACTGGTCTACCATGGAAGCCGACTGCCATCAACATTCTCGTACTTGCCACAAGTGTCAAGTCTACGCTGACAAGGTTCATATCCCTCCGGTTCCTCTCAACGTTCTGACTGCTCCTTGGCCATTTGCAATGTGGGGCATCAACATGATTGGAGATATCAAGCCCACGGCATCCAACGGACATCGTTTCATCCTGGTCTCCATTGACTATTTCACCAAATGGGTCGAAGCAGCTTCCTTCGCCTCTGTTACTAAAAATGTGGTTGCCCGCTTCATCAAGAAAAATCTCATATGCTGGTATGGTGTTCCAGACAGGATCATCACGGACAACGGTACAAATCTGAATAACACGATGATCACCGCATTGTGCGAACAGTTCAAGATTTATCATCACAATTCATCTCCCTATCGGCCGAAGATGAACGGTGTTGTTGAAGCTGCGAACAAAAACATTAAGAAGATCATTCAGAAAATGACAGTCACTTACAAAGACTGGCATGAGATGTTACCGTTTTCTCTACATGGATACCGTACGACGGCACGTACTTCAACTGGGGCAACACCATTTTCTTTGGTATATGGCATGGAAGCTGTCCTGCCTATGGAAGTTCAGATTCCTTCTCTAAGGATTATGAAGGACGCAGGTTTGAATGAAGATGATTGGATTCAGACCCGACTTGATCAACTTAATTTGATCGACGATAAGAGACTCGCTGCTGTATGCCATGGTCAGACGTATCCAAAGCGGATGATCAAGGCCTTCAACAAGAAAGTCAGACATCAGACATATCAAGTCGGAGATCTCGTAATCAAGCGGATTATCTTGCCGCAAAGTGATCCCAGGGGCAAATGGACTCCTACATACGAAGGACCATTTGTGATCAAGAGCATATTTTCTGGTGGTGCAATGATTCTGACCACCATGGACGGCGACGATTTGCCGCACCCTTCGAACGCAGACATAGTCAAAAGATACTACGCATAAAATAACCCGACAAGTCGAAAACCCGAAAGGGCGGCTTGGGCAAAAATGGGCATCCCGGTGAACCGAAAACCCGAAAGGGCGGTTCAGGAAAAAGTTAGGGATAAAAAACAAAAAAATCTGTACACCCGGCAAGTTGAAAACCCGAAAGGGCAGCTTGGGCAAAAAGGGGTTTCCCGGTGGATCGAAAACCCGAAAGGGCGATTCAGGCAAAAGTTAGGGAATTAAAGCGTATGACTATGTCTCGTCGGATCACTTTAAGGATAATATCTTCATCAATCAGTTCCAAGCTTTTGATCAATCCAGTCATCGGCAGACGAAGCATTGAATGAACAGATTTTCAGAGTTGTGAAGGCTGTAGCAGAATGGAGTCCCATGGAATTATTTCACATAGCCATCTTTCTTTTGTAAATTTTTCAATATTTACGACGAAATCCTCTTACTAGGATGATTGTCTCCTTTGTACAAATATACTCATAGAAAGTTAATACAAATACTTTTCCAGAAATTTGCGTCGTTCCTTTTCTCTTTTCTTTTACACTTATGTTTTATTTGAGAAACGTCCAATGTTTTGTTAAATAGGCATATGCATTTGAACATAACCATTTCCTTATGAATCAAGAAAGAGTGATTACTAGTAAGTTGAAGGTACGGTTAGATATCTTGATACCCTTTCAAAGGAAATCCCGAGCAGATTTGAAATCCGCATTCCTCAGTCAGAACTCAATTCCCCTCAGAGTCAAGTTTCAGTATCCCCAACTGAACTAAGCTAGTGAACCTTTTCCACACAGAGATACTTCCCACCAAGCTGAGAATGCCCAGCCCTACCTTCCCATCATGAGTCTATCAGGTTCTGAATTCCCCGGTAGAAATCATCAGAAATTCTCTTACCCTGCAAGTCACCAAGGAAATTCCAATTCCCCGCGGTGGTCCTGAGGCCCCTCAGTGATTGAAGATCTGGCATTCCCCAGCAACAACCAAGGAATTATTCTTCCCGGCAGCAGTCAAGATGCTTTTATCTTCAGCCATCCAGGACTCATTTATCCTCCGCAAGACAGCTCATCAGCTTACATACGCATTCATCATAATCATAACATAAACATTGACGTAACATACATTACATCATGCATCATGACATTGCATACCACTAACTCTTTACCTTTTCAGGTAAGATCAGTCGACAGACAAAAATCATTATCTTCCGAGATTCTTTCTAGAAATAGTTCAGATGTGATCCAGACATGGCAACATTCTGATGCTTATTCCAGATGCATTCAGATGCAGTTTTACACGAACTCATCGTCAGGAAACCCAACACCGGTTCCCCCTCCACCTCAAGACTTCTGAAAACAGTTCACGGGTTCTCCAGTAACGGATGTTAACCTATCGCTTGTTCAGATTCTTCTCAAGACTTCTGAAAACAGTTTGTGGATTCTTCCCAACAACGGATGTTAATCTATCACTTGTTCAAACGCAACTTTTGAAAACAGTTTACAGACGCTTCCCAACAACGGATGCTGCTCTATTGCTTATTCAACTTCAAGACTTCTGAAAACAGTTCACGGGTTCTCCAGTAACGGATGTTAACCTATCGCTTGTTCAGATTCTTCTCAAGACTTCTGAAAACAGTTTATGGATCCTTCCCAACAACGAATGTTAATCTATCACTTGTTCAGATGCAATTTTTGAAAACAGTTTACGGACGCTTCCCAACAACGGATGCTGCTCTATTGCTTATTCAACTTCAAGACTTCTGAAAACAGTTCACAGGTTCTCCAGTAACGGATGTTAACCTATCGCTTGTTCAGATTCTTCTTCAGACTTCTGAAAACAGTTTACAGATTCCTCCCAACAACGGATGTTAATCTATCGCTTGTTCAGACTCTTCTCAACTTTTGAAAACAGTTTACGGATGCCTCCAGATACGGATGTCAATCTATTGCTTATTCAGACCCCCAGTTCATAGATGGTCCAAAACATGGACACCTTTCGGATACTCATTCCAGATGGCATCCTTAAGCCCATCCCCGACAAGATTCTGTCACCCCTCCAGATGGCATCTTTAAGCCCATCTCCAAATGGCATCTCTAAGTCCATTCCCATATCCATTGTTGTGACGAGTGCAAATTTAAGGGCACTCTAGTGTCCAATCTCCATTTACCCTCGAGTCGCGAAAGGCAAACTTGCCAATCTAACTCTTCGGATTCAAGAAGATTGAACAGGGGCAACTGTTGTACCCCAAAATTTTCCCTCTCATTTTCTCAATATTTTCTCATCACAAGGCCCTTGGAGCTCAAGATCCAGTTAGGGTTTCCCCTGCTCAAGACTTCTCCTAGCACTGTTGACCCAAATTAGGGTTTGTGTTTGCACAAAGATGTTTTGACCTAAAAAGCCTAAGATGACTTTCATGCTTCATTTTGTACTCCCAAGTCTATCCATACCAAGTTTCAAGCCTTGATTCCAAACTTTGCCCAGTCAATTGGACAGTTGACCTAGAAATCAGCTGTATTGGGGAAAAAGTCAACTATGGCCAATTGACAGTCAAACCTCATGATGTTTGACCCACATCAATATAATGAACTCATATGAACCATTTGATCAAGTTTGAATCACAATCCCCCAAGAAATTTGATCAGATCACCAAAAGGGCAAAATGGTCATTTTTAGGGTTTTGACTGCACAAAGGCAATTTCTGACTGTTTGACCTAGCCAATGGAAAACCAAGCTCACCTATGGACTCAAGGACCCTATGAAATTGTCTTGACATGTTCAACAAATTCAAAAGATCCCAAATGCATAAGCTTGACAGATGAATTTTCCAATCAATTGATCAATTTTTGACTGTATACTGAAAAGTCAAACTTTGACTTTTTGGTCAAAATCAAGTGTCAAGATTCACTTTTCATCAAAACATGCCAAATCATGAAGCTTGTTCATCAAGAAGTCAAAAATCACAATTTAGGGTTTGAAATGAAGATTTTTCATAACTTAGAATTTTTCTAAGTTATGAAAAACCCTAATTTTTTCCTAACTTTGTCCCACTTTCTCATCAAGATGCATTTGGATTCAAGGAAAGGTCAAAACATGAAAGTTGTAGTCCATTGCAAAGTCTACAACTTTGATTCACAAAGTTTCCTCAAAATAAGCTTGTAGCTCAAGTTACAATTTTTGGAACAAGGGTACCAAACCATTCTTAACTTAGAGAAATTTTGACCTATTTTAGGCAAGATTTTTTCCTAACTTCAAGACCACTTTTCACATACTTCCACTTGGAATTTCAATTTGCATTACAAAGATGGATTGTAGTACACATTCCAAGCTTTCCAAAATGTCCAAGAACTCATCAAACAACCTCATGGTTAGAGAGAATCGAATTTGGCAAGTTGGGAAAAAGTCACTTTGATTCATGGCCATGTGCATGTTCATAACTTGTGCAATTTTTCAAATCAGCTTGCACAACTTGATTACAGGTCCTATATCCCATTTTCACTCAATAATTAAATTCAAACCCTTTGTGTTCAAGACTTGCATTATGTGTTTAAGCATTACATGAAGGTTTAGTCTTAAAATAGAAAAAGCAAATTATCCATTTTTGAAAAGGTATGGCTTTATGTCAAAAGCAAATCCAAGAAGTACCAAAGCATATCTCTGAAGCACAAGTTAAGGAGCATAACACACTGACCAAGACTAATGTATGCAGCATAGATTGGGGTCCTCCATCAGTCTAAAACACAACTTGGCATTTTGTTGCTTAAGTAAGAAGAAATTTGACATAACAACTCCCAACTCTCATTCCTTTCAACAAGAGCTTAAGCAAAGATTGTGAACACTTTCTAAACATCAAACCTAAGCTGAAACACAAGCCAACCACTTCCAATACCTTCTCAAACACAGAATCACCATAAAACTGCAAAAACAGGGCATAAGCTGCAGTTGGACTTCCATAGCTCATTTCCCTCGTGCACCTTGACCAAAAACACTTCAAACACATCCCACACCATCCCTTGAAACTGTTCCAAACCCTAAACACGACCTGTAACACCCCTAGCTAACATCACCATTTTCATATTTTCTATTTTGCAGTTGAAGTTCCATAACACGATTCACTTGGCTTTGAAGCAAACTAAAGGTTGGAATAGCATCCTGGGACATCAAGGAAGCTATACAAATCATTACCTTGCCTTGTAAGCATCTCCATTGTTGCACACGTTTCCAACTGAACAGGTAAGTTCATGAACTCTTATCTCTCTATCCAGGCATAGTTAGGTTTAGATTTGTGAAGAAATTATGTCACATTCATAGCCCTGAACATGCCCATATCATTAGTTTTCATTTATGTTATGTGTTCTTAGAGAATTTTAAGTCTGAACATTGAATAAAAACTAGGTCAGGAATTGGGGGAGAAGAAATTCTCTCTCATTTCTGAGAGTTAAGATGAGTTCTTTATATGTCCAGAATCGTGGTTTGATGCTCTTCATTTCTTGTGTTGTGAGTTTGTGCTAAAAATTAGGGAATCTGGAGATAGGAAAACGCGCGTTTTTGTTGATTCAAACAGGTTCTGAGGTTGAAGACAAAGTCTTCTTGGGCTGGGCCTGAGTTTGACTTCCTATTTGCACCTTGTTTTTACTTTTGAACCCCCTTGGCCCATTGTGCTTATTTTGATCATTTTTTGACTTTTTCTTGTTGTTTCTGACTTATTTATTTTTTCTCATAACATTAAAAATATTAAAAATATTTTTCAAACCATTTTTGTATTTATTAAGTATTTATTTGTTTTAACTTGATATTTGTATATAAATAAACACATAAATACCTTTTATTTAAGAATATTAAAAAATAATTCAAACACTTTTATTTTCTGATTCTTGTTTTATTTTTATCTTTATAAAAAAAACATTTTTATAAAAAAATATATTGTTTATTAAATATTAAATATTAATATTTTTGTGTATATTTAGTATTTAGTAAATATTATAAATACATATATGTTTATTAATATATTTAGAAAAATACAAAGAATTAATACATTTTGTTTTTATTAATATTTTGACCTCAAAAATACTTTTTATATAAAATACCTTCTTTTATTTATTTTTTGTAAATAATTAATAAATATTGCATATATCATACAATAAATACTTTTATTTGTAAAAATTAGGGTTTTTGCCCTAAATGCATAAAAATACCAAAAATTAATTAATTTTATTTTTGTTTATTTGATACATAATAAATATTTCTTTTTTTACATACATATGAAAACCATTTTGGCATTTTGCATATTTATTTTTATTTTGTTTAATACTTGTGCAATTAAATACCTTATAAAATTCCAAGATTTGATGTAATAGTCTAGGGTTTTAATTCTTGTCAAAATACCCCCATTTGAACATTTGTACCCCCCATCTCATATTTTGTGTTGTAATGACTTAGGAACTTTATTTTTCGCACTTTAAAGTTTTCTAATTATGCCATGTTAGAATTAGGGTTTTGAATGCAAATCAATTAACCAAAAATAGTTTGACCTAACTTCAAGATAAACAAGCATGAAAATGGACAACACTAATCACACTTGCACCCCTAGGGTATTCCACTTGTTGCCTTCAATAATGGGCCATATTGCATGTTAGGTTTCTTTGGGCAAAGCAAAACAAATCAAATGATCATAGTCCCTCGATGACGCTTTCGAAAGTTGCCTAAAAATGATCAAGTCCCTTAAAGGAAAAGTTGCCCAAAGATACTTGGCACCATTGCAATCATGGTCTAAACAATGACCCGCGCTCGTCCCGTTAACATCCTAACACAAGATTGTCCACCAAATGCAATGGTGGAACAAAATTGTTAAAAGGGTAAAACATAGCAAAAATCTTTGAGAACTTTAGGGTAGATAGCTCTTGAGTACTTGTCAACTTGCAAAACAAAAACACTTGCCTATTTTTTCAAACCACACATCACTACACTTTCAAAATGACTTTCAAAAAACCTTGAAACATCTTTTCAAAAAGACAAACACCTTTTGTAAAACATTCGAGTAAAGAATTGTTACAAGTGTTGCCTAGACAAGGCATCTTTTTCAAAACATTTTCAAAACCACGCACACAGCACCATTTTAAACAATTGAAAATCAAGGCAAGTTGATCTAAGCAAGTAACTAAGAGCCCATGGATAACCATGGATAGAAAGGGTGCTAATACCTTCCCTTTCTATAATCTACTCCCCGAACCCAAGAAAACATCTCAAAGGTTTTTGCTGTGCTTTTTAAACCTTTCCTTAGGATAAAATAAAAAGTCGGTGGCGACCCCTGCTCAACCGAAACATTTGCGAAAACAAACGCAAAACCCTAGTCAGTTCTCCCACCGTATCACAAGTGGCAACCTCCTTCCAGTCATCTGAATCAGGAAGTGAGTAATCAGCACCTGATTGAGGCTTAGGAGAAAGTAAATCCCCTTGCCTCTCCATAGACTCTACCGCTCTACTCTCAAGAATCTCAATCAAGTTATCTTTCTCCTTCAAGTCTGCTCTATAGGAACTCTCTATAGTTTGGAACTTGTTCTTCCAAGCATCCTTTTCCTGTTGCATCCTAACCAAAGAAAGTTGCATCTCTTCTAGATCATATAATAAGGGAGGAGTGGTCTTCACAAATAGATCAGACATGGGTGTCTCCCGGGCATACGACATCTTTAACTGAATAGCTCTCGATCGGACCCACTGAAGATATGGCTCCAAAGAAACAGCACCCCTAGGTCCAAAATCCTTCTTACTCTTCTTATGAATGTGACTCCAGGCCTTCGCAATCTGCTCCCTAGCTTCCCTATGGTCTTCTCTCTCCTTCAGAAAGAAACTACTCAAATGAATACTATTCGGTTTATCCCTCATCGGATAACCAAGCTGTCGCCGTGCAAGAACAGGGTTATAGTTAATTCCTCCCTTTGTACCAAGAAGAGGTACATTGGGGAAACTACCACAACTGTCAATAATCTCTATATCCTGGTAAGCTCGATGATACCAATCAATATTCGAGTGAGTAAGTTCCATGATCTTAGGAGCCCAACGGAGTTCCTTCTTGACATCCAAAAAAGCATCAGACTGAGGCATATGAGAGATAAACCACCGGTACAACAGAGGCGAACAACAGATAATCATCCCCCCATGATAAGAATTCCGAAGATGAATAGAGTAATAAGCGTCACCCAACAATGTAGGAACTGGGTTTCCAATCATGAAGATCATGATAGCATTAATGTCAACAAACTTGTACACATTAGGAAATAAGAACAACCCGTAAGCAAGTAGAGTAAAGATAGCCTCTAAAGCAACTGTACTCTTCATTCTGGAAAAGTAATAAACTTTCTCCAATAAGAACTGAGCCGATAATCCTCTAATTCCTCCTTTAGTAGTCATATGGGCTTCCACCTCAGATTTCCCCAGATGAATCAAAGCAGCAATCTCATGTGGTTTTGGCTCACCCTTTAAACCAGTAAAAGGAACATGATCGGTAACAGGTAAATCCAATAGATAAGAATACTCCTCCAGTGTGGGCATCAACTGATAGTCGGGAAAAGTAAAGCAATGATATGTCGGATCATAGAACTGGACCAAGGTCGAGAGAATACCCTCCTTCATCTTCAGCTTCATGAGAGGAATAATCGATCCTTACTTCTTCCGAAAGTATGCAAAACACTCGATCTCGGGAATTATACTGATCAACTCATCTATCTTGGGATCCTTGAAACTGTATTTCCCGGTCTTACTCTTTCCAGAATCCATGGTTATAAAGTACCTGGTTATAAAGTACCGCCCGTCCTATCTTAAAGTTTGCCCAAGTCTGGGTATAGGACTTATGAGTAATCACCAAGCACCCTGAAAATCAGGAAAATCCAGACAAGCATATATACAACATATAACACAAAAACAGTAATAACACATATACAGATATAAAAAAAGATAGGCTTAACCCACTTAGGGATGGACCAGCAAGAGGTTAATCTTTCCCCAATGAAGTCGCCATTTTTCTGTAGCAGTAGAAATGTTTAAGACTAAGCGATTGGGTTGATTAGACTTTATACAAATCAAAATAAAAATCGCCACCGCGCTTTATTATTTCCGAAGGAATGGGAAAAGAGCGAATAACCCAAAAAGAAGGGGAAAGATTCAAGGTAAGGGGGTTGGTTATGCAAAGGGAAGGTATTAGCACCCTAAACATCTACGGTACTCCGCATGAGCCTCTTTGTAAAATCTATATATTTTGGCTATAAAAATGTTATATAAAAATTGATGGTGGAGGTGAGAAAAGAAATATATTTATTTTATAATTTTTGCACCCGCCACGGTTGCAAACCTTTAGTGCCTACTGTGATACGGTGGGAGAACTGACTTGAGGTTTTGCGTTTGTGTTCGCAAATGTTTCGGTTTAGCAAGAGTCGCCACCGACTTTTTATTTTATCCTAAGGAAAGGTCTAAAAGCACAGGAAAGACCTTTGAAATGTTTTCTTGGGTTCGGGGAGTAGATTATGAAAAGGGAAGGTGCAAGCACCCTTTTCATTCATGGTTATCCATGGGCTCTTAGTTACTTGTTTAGATCACTTGCTTTGCTTTTCCAATTGTTTTAAATGATGCTTTATGTGTGGTTTTGAAAGATGTTTTGAAAAGAGGCCATCGTTGTGGAAACCTTTGTAATGATTCTTGTTTGAATGTATACAAAGGGGTTTTTGTCTTTTGACAAGATTTCAATGTTTTGAAAGTTTGTTTTGGGAAATGTTTTGAAATTGTGTTGTGAAGTGTGTTTGAAAATAGAAAGGATGTTTTTGCAAGCTTTTGATCAAGTAACTAAGAGCTATCTACCCTATTTTACTCAAAGATCTTTCTTATGTTTTTAACCCTTTTGACAGTGTTGTTTCACCATTGCATTTGGTGAACAACCTTGTGTTAGGATGTTAAACGGGACAGGCGCGGGTCATCGTATAGACCATGATAACAATTGTGTCAAGTATCTTTGACAATTTTCTTGAGGGACTTGATCATTTTTGTTTAGGCAACCAAGATAGCGTCATCGAGGGACTATGATCTTTTTGTTTTGTTTTTGTTTTGCCAAAGTACCCAACATGCATAACATGACCCATTTTTGAAGGCAACGAGTGGATTGTAACCCTAGGGGTGCAAGTGTGTATTGTCTTTGATTTTCATGCATTTTTGTCTTTGATTAGGTCAAACTATTTGTTAATTTGGATTTTTGCATACAAACCATAATTCTCTAATCATGGCATAATTGGAAGCGTAAAGTGCAAGAATTAAAATTCTAAGCTATTACAACATGATTATGGGGATGGGTGTACAATTTTGAATAGGGGTATTTGACAAAAAAATATAAACCCTAATTTACTATTACATCCAAATTGAATTTAATTGCATAAGATAAATGGACAATATTTAAATAAACAAAATAAATAAATATTAAATAAAATGTATTATGCAAAAAAAAAGAGTTTTTATTTGTTTACGTATGTAAAAATATTTTAATGTAAAAAATGTATAAGGAAATAAAATAAAAAAAGGTAAATTTTATTTGTTTTAAGGGTAAAACCCTAATTTCTTTAAGAAAATAAATATACTATATTATTTATGTACAAAAAATATATTAATATGTGTAAAAATGAAATATACTTAAAAAAGGTATTTTTTAGTATAAATAATAATAAAAATAAAAATGTAATATTTGTATTTTTATTCTAAGTATTTAATAAAATAAAAGTATATATATATATATATATATATATATATATATATATATATATATATATATATATATATATATATATATATATATATATATATATATATATATATATATATATATATATATATATATATATATATATATATATATATATATATATATATATATATATATATATATATATATATATATATATATATATATATATATATATATATATATATATATATATATATATATATATATATATATATATATATATATATATATATATATATATATATATTAATATTAAATATAAAATAAAATATGTACAAAAATAAATTATATTTTTAATAATATTTTTAGTGTGAATAAAATAAGAAATAAACATAAAAGTATAAATTACATATTATTTTCAAATTGAAATGAATAACATAAAAGTATTTAAAATGTTTTCTATATTAGAAAAATTAAAATAAAATGCCAAATAAATGTAAAAAAAACATGAAAATGCTTTTTGAGCATTTTTTATATTTGGAAATAAAATAACAAAATCAAAAATGAAAACAAAAATGCAAAAATATCATTATTCAAGAAGTTGGGCCATGGGGTGCAAAAATGAAAAAAGAGGGTGTTAGAAGCAAGCCAGACCAAACCCAACCCACCACTTCATCTTCTTCCTCCAGTAAATTTGAAAAACGCGCGCCTGTTGTACAAACTTGGACATCCTGTTTCAGTGATCTATTGCAAAAACTCACAACATCAAACTTGTAGAGAATTTCAAGATGATTCCAACCATATAAAAAACTAATCCTAACTCTCAAAGACCAGAGAGAATTTCTCTGGCCCTAAAATCTGACCTAGTTTTTTCAGCATGTTCATGGATGAAATTCTCCTAGCACACTTAATATAAATGAAAACTGAGCATATGTACAGCTTCATGGCATTGAATACTACATTTTTTATTCACAAACCTAAGGCTAAATGTTCCTAAATAGAGAGATAGAAAGTGATGAAAAACCTGTTTCAGTTGGATTCGTGTAGGGCAATGCAGTGCTTCTTAACAAGTTTTGAGGTGCCTGGTAGCTTGCTTGAACTTCACTTGATCTTTTCCAAAATCTAGCTTGCCTTGAATGTCCCTGAATCAACCTCTAGAACTCAACCTGCACAAGCTTGAAATGAAAATGGTGAACACTGTAAATGGAGTTACAGTTGGAAATGGAGGTTTGGGATAGCTTGAGTGAGTTTAATGGAAGGTGTTTGAAGAAAAAATGGGCAAAACGCACAAGCCAAATTAGCTATGGCACTCAAGCTGCAGCACCTGCCCTGTTTTGCCAAAGAAGTGTGATTTCTGGCTATGAGGTGCTTAGGGGCTCAAACACTCGTGTATCTTGCTCAAAGGGTTGTGTGAAAGTTGTTTGTAATGTTTGTGTAAGCTAGCATTGACTGGTTTTCAAGTTGTGAGGATTTTTACAAGTTGCTTGTTTTTGAAGTAAGAATGTGAAGTTGTGTTTTCAGGCCTGTACAAGCCATTAAATATGCTTCATACAATCCTCTTGGTCCATGCAATTTGTGGATTTGATTTGGCTTCTGTGATCTTGGCTCTATGCTCAAAGATCATGGTTTGACATAAAGCACTCTTTTGCAAAAATAGAAATGTGCCTTTTTCTACTTAGGGCTTAGTTTTGTGTACAATGCCCAAATGGCAAAAACAAATGCTTAGACTGATGGATTTGCATTTAATTAAGGAGTGTGAAATGGTTTAGAGGCCTGAAAACTAGTACAAAGCATGCTGGTTTGAAAATGCCACTTGAGTGAACATGAACTTGCCATGGATACAAAGTGAGTTTTTGCCAACTTCAAGTATTCGATTCTCCCTAACCACAAATGTGTTTGAGGAGTTCTTGGACAATTTGGAAAGCTTTCAACATGCTATATAATCCATATTTGAAATGAAACTTGATAATCCAAGTGGAACTATGTGAAAAATGGCCAAGAAGATATGTCAAAATCCTGCCTAAACTAGGGCAAAATTTCTCTAAGTTAAAAGTTTTAGGGACCCTTGTTCCAAAAATCATAACTTGAGATCCAAGCTTCTTTTGAGAAAACTTTGTGAATGAAAGTTGTAGACTTTGTGGAGGACTACAACTTTCATATTGTGAGTTTTGTTTGAATCCATTTTCATCTTGGTGAAAATGTGGGACAAAGTTAGGAAAAATTAAGAAAATTTCATAACTTAGAAAAATTCTAAGTTATGAAAATTTTCAATTTCAAACCCTAATTTGCAATTTTGGGTTTCTTGATGAACAAGTTTCATAATTTGACACAACTTGGTGAAAAATGACCCTTGGCACTTGATTTTGACCAAAAAGTCAAAGTTTGACTTTTTAGTGTACAATCAAATTTTGATCAGTTGACTGAAAGATTCATTTGTCAATCCCATGCATTTGAGGTCTTTTGAACTTGTTGAATAGGTCAAGATGATGCCATTGACTCCTTGAGTCCATGGTTGAGCTTAATTTTCCATTGGCTAGGTCAAACAGTCAAAAATTGCCTTTGTACAGTCAAAACCCTAAAAATGACCATTTTGCCCTTTTGGTGATCTTATCAAATTTCTTGTGGAATTGTGGTCCAAACTTGATCCAATGATTCATATGAGCTCATAATGTTGATGTGGGTCAAAATTCATGAGGTTTGACTGTAAATTGGCCATAGTTGACTTTTTCCCCAATACAGCTGATTTCTAGGTCAACTGTCCAATTGACTGGGCAAAAATTTGATTCAAGACTTGAAACTTGGTATGGACAAACTTATGAGTCCAAAAAGAAGTATGAAAGTCAATTTGAGCATTGAAGGTAAAAAAATCCCTGTGCAAACTCAAACCCTAGTTTAGGTCACCAGTGCAAGGAGATGTCATGAGCAGAGCAAACCCTAACTTGATCTTGAGTTCCAAGAGCCTTGTGATGAGAAATGTTGATAAAGTGAGAGGGCAAATTTTGGGGTACAACAGTTGCCCCTGTTCAATCTTCTTGAACCTGAAGAGTTAGATTGGCAAGTTTGCCTTTCGTGACTCGAAGGTAAAAGAGGATTGGACACTAGAGTGCCCGTAAATTTGCACTCGTCAAAAATGTAGCTGAGGGAATGGGCTTAAAGATGCCATTTGGAGATGGTAGAATCTTGCTGGAGATGGGCTTAGAGATGCCATCCAAAATTTGTTTGTTTAAAATCATTAGAATGAACATCAGAATGTTATCCGTATTTGGAACGTATCTGAGCTGTATCTGGAGACTGGGTTCGTATGAGCAAAGTAATGGCGTCTGTGTCTAGAGCGTATCTGAGCTGTAACTGTATTTGATTCTTGAAAGAATACCAGAATGACTGTCGTGTCTGGAGTGTATCTGTATTCTGAATGGGTAGCAGAGAAACACTTGTGTATGGAGCATCTATGTGCTGGGGATAAATTTCGAATGAGTGACAGAATGGAAACCATGTCTGGAGCGTATCTGGACTGTATCTGAAGTTGAGATATGTATGAGTAGAAGAATGACTTCCGTGTTTGGATTGTATCCGTACTGTAACTGGGATCCGGACAAGTGATAGAATGACTTCCGTGTCTGGAGTGTATCTGAACTTGAAGTTGATAGTTGAATCTGAATAAGAGATAGAATGGCTTCCGCGTATGGAGTGTATCTAGTCTGTATCTGATTGCTAAAGTCTGAATGAGTAGTAGAATAACTGTCGTGTCTGGGGTGTATCCATACTGTATCTTGACTTGAAATTTTGAATGAGTAATAGAATGACCGCCGTGTCTGGGGGTGTATCCATACTGTATCTGAAACCTCTGAATAGTTGTTAAAGATAGCTTTTTAATCTTATCCTGAAAAGGGTAGAATGTTAGCTTAAAACACAAAGTTATGTTGCATGATATGTATGATGCAATAAAATGTGTTCCATCAGTGTTTATGATTATGAATGTCATGGATGTGCATGTAAGCTGATTAGCTGTCTTGCTGAGGAAAATAAATTATTGATAACTTGAGATAATGAAATCTTTGACTGCTGCGGAGAAAGTAAATCCTTGATCGATGCTGGGGATTCCAAAAATCTTTGATTGTTGAAGATGAGAAATCCAGGGACCACTGCTGGGGATTGAAAATCCTTGGTGACTTGTGGGGATTAACAAGAGTTTTGACAACTTCTGCAGGGAATGAGAATCCTTCATGACTTTTCTGGGGAAATAAGGAAAAATCTGACGACATCTACTGGGGAATTAAAACCTGGGAGGCTTCAAATGGGGAAACAAGAACTAGAATCTTGTTTTGTTGGGAAATAACTTTGTGGGGAGAGTGTTTATTCTGCCGGGGAAGTCAGGAGCTTGGGTTGTATGCCAATCTACTGGGGAATTATCTTAGTTGGGGATAAAACAAAAAGTTAACTGTTATCTGGTTGATTCTCAGACTTTTAAGATAACCTGCTGGGGAAATTAGGGAAAACTGAATGGTTCCTGCTGGGGAATGATAGTTGGAAGTTTGACTCCGCTAGGGAAGAAGGTTTCATCTTCGCTGAGGGTTTATAGTTTAAAGTTTTTGGGCTCCACTGGCGATCGGGAGTTTAGAGACTTAACTCTGATGGGAAATTTGAAGCTTAACTCCGCTGGGGATATGCACTTTAAGGTTTTAGCTCTGTTGAGGATCTGAATGATATACTGTATGGGACTTCTTCTGGAATAGCCTAAAGACGGCTCCCTATACTTTCAACCAATCAGTAATTATCCTTTCTCATTTCTTTTTATTTGTAAGTAGTGATTACATTCAAATGCATATGCCTATTTAACAAACAATTGGACGTTTTCAAATAAAACATAAGTGTAAAAAGAAAGGAAAGGCAAGCAAATTTATGCACTTTGAAGTATTTTTGTGTTAACTTTTGTAAATATTTTGTACAAAGGAGACAGACATCCTAGTAAGAGAATGTTGTCGTAAAAATTGAGAAAAATTTTATACAAAGAAAGATGGCTATGTGTAACAATTCCATGGGGTTCCCATTCCGCTATAGCCTTCACAACTCTGAGTATCTTGTCCATTTGTTGCTTCGTCCGAAGGTGATTGGATTGATCATGAGCCTGGAGTTTGGTCGTGAAGAAACTGTCCTTAAAGTTATCCGACGAGACATAGTCATACTCTTTAATTCCCTAACTTTTTCCTAGACCGCCCTTTCAGGTTTTCAGTCCACCGGGAAACCCTTTTTTACCCAAGTTGCCCTTTCGGGTTTTCAACTTGTCGGGTGTACTGATTTTTTTTATCCCTAATTTTTGCCTGAATCGCCCTTTCGGGTTTTCGATTCACTAGGATGCCCATTTTTGCCCAAGTCGCCCTTTCGGGTTTTTAACTTGTCGGGTCATTTATGCGTAGTATCTTTTGCTATGTCTATGTTCGCAGGGTGTGGCAGGTCGTCACCGTCCATGATGGTCAGAATCATTGCCCCACCAGAAAAGATGTTCTTGATCACAAATGGTCCTTCGTAAGTAGGAGTCCACTTTCCCCTGGGATCACTTTGTGGCAAGATGATCCGCTTGATTACAAGATCTTCGACTTGATATACCTGACGCCTGACTTTCTTATTGAAAGCCTTGATCATCCATTTTTGATACGTCTGACCATGGCAAACAATAGTAAGTCTCTTCTCGTCGATCAAATTAAGCTGATCAAGCCGGGTCTGAATCCAATCGTCTTCACTTAAACCAACATCCTTCATAATCCTTAAAGAAGGAATCTGAACTTCCATAGGTAAAACAGCTTCCATGCCATATACCAAAGAAAAGGGGGTTGCCCCAGTTGAAGTACGCGCCGTGGTACGATATCCTAGTAGAGCAAACGGTAACATATCATGCCAGTCCTTGTAGGTGATTGTCATCTTTTGAATAATCTTCTTGATATTTTTGTTCGCAGCTTCAACAACACCGTTCATCTTTGGCGGATAGGGAGATGAATTGTGATGTTGAATCTTGAACTGCTCGCACAGAGCGGTAATCACAATGTTGTTCAGATTTGTACTGTTTCCTGTGATGATTCTGTCGGGGATACCATACCGGTATATGAGGTTCTGCTTGATGAAGCGGGCCACCACATTCTTTGTAACGGAGGCGTAGGAAGCTGCTTCGACCCACCTTGTAAAATAATCAATAGCGACCAAGATGAAGCGATGTCCATTGGATGCCGTAGGCTTGATCTCTCCAATCATGTCGATTCCCCACATTGCGAATGGCCAAGGAGCTGTCAGAACGTTGAGAGGAACTGGAGGAATATGCACCTTGTCAGCATAGACTTGACATTTGTGACAAGTACGGGAATATTGATGACAATTAGCTTCCATGGTAGACCAGTAGTAGCATGCCCTTAGAATCTTCTTAGCCATCGTATGTCCGCTTAAATGGGTGCCAAATGTGCCGCTATGTATTTCAGCCATGATTAACTCAGCTTCAGCTTTGTCCACACAACGAAGTAGAACACAATCATGGCTGCGCTTATATAGGATACCATTTCTCAGGAAGAACTTGGCAGCAAATCTCCTTAGGAACTTTTTGTCATTGACGGAAGCTCCTTCAGGGTATTCTCGGGTCTGGAGATACCTTTTGATTTCGTGAAACAGTGTTGTTCCACTACTTCTTCGGTATTAATCTCATGACAGTGCGCAGGTTCGTCCATTCGTTCGATGGTGATTTGGGAAGCCTCATTGTCCCAGTTGAGTTTAAACATAGAAGACATTGTAGCTAGAGCATCCGCTAGCTGATTTTCTTCTCACGGAAAGTGCTCGAAGGTAATCTGCTCGAAATGAGGCAAAAATGTCAGGACATGTTCTTTGTATGGGATAAGATTAGGATGTTTAGTATCCCACTCTCCTTTGATTTGACTGATAACCAAAGCTGAGTCTCCAAATACGACCAAAGATTTGATTCCCAAGTCAATAGCAGCCTTGAGACCAAAGATACAAGCTTCATATTCAGCCATGTTGTTGGTACAGCTGAAGCAAAGTCGGGCAGTGAAGGGTGTATGGCAACTTTCTAGAGAAATAAGTACCACACCGATACCGTTGCCAAGTGCATTTGAAGCACCATCAAAGTACAGGGTCCATCGGGATCCTTGTTCAGGTCCATCATACAGTCTGTTACCTTCAATGTTGTCCAATGTCATAATGTCCTCATCAGGGAAGTCAAATCTCATATATTGGTAATCTTCGACGGCTTGATGAGCTAGATGGTTAGCTAGTACACTCCCCTTTATAGCTTTTTGGGTTGTGTATTGGATATCATACTCTGTCAGGATCATTTCCATCTAGAGATTCTTCCAGATAAAGCAGGCTTCTCGAAGATATACTTAATCGGATCCATTTTAGAAATCAGCAAAGTGGTATGTGTCAACATATACTGCCTTAGCCGGCGAGCAGCCCATACCAAAGAGCAGCAAGTTTTCTCGAGCAGTGAGTAACGAGTCTCACAGTCAGTAAACGTTTTGCTAAGGTAATAAATGGCATGCTCTTTTCGGCCAGACTCGTCATGTTGGCCCAGTACGCACCCCATTAAGTTATCCAAAACAGTCAGATACATGATTAACGACCTTCCTTCGACGGGTGGCATCAAGATAGGAGGTTCCAGCAAATACTCCTTGATCTTATCAAAAGAAACTTGATAATCATTATTCCAGTCAACCACCTGATCTTTCTTCAACAGCTTGAAGATTTGTTCACAGGTAGATGTTAGGTGAGAGATGAACCTTGCAATATAGTTTAAGCGTCACAAGAAACCTCTAACCTCCTTTTCAGTGCGGGGGCAGGCATTTGTTGTATAGCTTTGACTTTAGCAGGATCAACCTCAATACCTTTGTTGCTGACGATAAATCCCAAAAGTTTACCAGACCTGACTCCAAAAGTGCACTTGCTAGGGTTCAGTCTGAGCTTATATTCCTTCAATCTGACAAACAACTTTTGCAGATGATCAAGGTGTTCTTCTTCTGTCTGTGAACGGGCTATCATGTCGTCTACGTAGACTTCGATCTCATGATGTATCATATCATGAAACAAAGCTACCATAGCTCACTGATAGGTTGCCCCGACATTCTTCAGTCTGAATGGCATCACTTTATAGCAGAAGGTACCCCACTGCGTAACAAAAGTAGTCTTCTCCATGTCTTCGGGGGCCATTTTTATCTGGTTGTATCCCGAGAATCCATCCATGAAGGAAAATACCTTGTGTTGAGCTGTGTTGTCAACCAAGATGTCAATGTGTGGCAGTGGAAAATCATCTTTAGGGTTAGCCCTGTTTAGGTCTCTGTAGTCCACACACATTCTGACTTTTCCGTCCTTCTTAGGTACGGGCACAATGTTAGCAATCCATTGTGGATAGGAAGTAACAACCAGAAAACCAGCATTGAATTGTTTCATCACCTCAGCTTTGATCTTTTAAGACATGTCGGGCCTCATTCGGCGGACTTTTTGTTTAATTGGTTGACAACCTTCTCTTGTAGGGAGACGGTGAACCACGATATCTGTATCCAGTCCCAGCATGTCTTCATAGGACCAGGCAAATATCTCAACATATTCGTTCAACAGCTGAACTAGACGCTCTTTGACACTTGGCTCCAGGTTGGCACCCACCTTAACCTCTTTCTTGTCTTCCTCTGTTCCCAAATTGACAGTCTCCAGCAACTCTTCATGGGGAAGAATAGCCCTTTCCTCTTGTTGCAAAAGTCTAGCTAACTCCCCAGGCACTTCACAGTCTTCATCACCTTCGTACTCGGCATGATTGACCAAATCTTCAGAGTCACTGAAGGCCAAAGCAGAATAGTCACCCATGGAATCCAAAGTGGCTGGGTACCTTCATTTTATGAGTGTGGGTGAGTGTGAGGGATAGCCATCCTTAAATAAAACAAAAATGTAAAAGGAAATAAAATGAACACAACAGCTTATAGATGAAAACGTCCAATGATTCACTTAAAAATGGCATATGATAATGAAGAAATCAAGCCCTTACAAATGGACCTATATGCCCTGGGTAAGGCATAAGGTGAAAATAGTGTACAAATTGTTTAATTATTACAGACCAAAATAGGAAATTGTTCAAAGATAAATTATTGGTTGATGAAAGTGATGGGAACGAAGTCTTTCGCTTCCCAGTTGCTTAATCCTCCTTCGACGGTTGGAAAGATCCAATCTTCAAAGTTTTCTTCGTCATCATTATCTTCTAAGGCATTAATTCCATGGTGAGTGATCTTTAAGGGTGGTCCTCCAGCCCGGGAGCGACGCACAACTTTCTGGCCAGCAACAGTAAAACCTAGTCCAAACTTATCCGTCTTGTGAGGAAAATCAGGAAGTTTCCCCCACACTGTACTCCTTCCTTCTTTGATTACAGCCTCCGTATCTTTGAGGGATGCCATCCTAGACACAGGCTTGGGAACGATAGGCACATCGGTCATTGTCTTTGCAACTGCAACTTCGGGAGAAACTTCTTTAAAATGTTGGAAAGGCGTTTCTATGAATTCGCCATCTAACTCCATATAGCGGAAGGAGTTGAGGTGACTTATGATGTACTCTTCCTCGCCGTGCACCGTTATGATCTTACCCTGAACTGGATACTTTAGCATTTGATGTAGAGAGGAAGTGACTGCCCCAGCGTTGTGGATCCACGACCTTCCCAACAAGCATGAATATGAAGGACGAATGTCCATCACATAAAAGGTAGAGTTGAAAATTTTGGTGCCCACTTTGATTGGAATATCCATTTCTCCGTGAACCATCCTCTTATAACCGTCGAAGGCTCTAACAACGATGTTACTGGGCTTTAGGGTCAAACCTTCACAATCTAATCTGTCCAACGCCTTCTTTGGCAACACATTTAAGGATGAAACGGTGTCAACCAGAACATGGGCAAGTATGGTTCCCCTGCACTCTACTGAGACATGCAGCGTGTCGTTATGTTTTCTTCCCTTGAGGGTCAAATCAGAATCAGAAAAACCAAGACCATTATCAGCTGTAAGGCTAGCCACGCACTCTTGAAACTGGTCAGCAGAAGTTTCTTGAGGCACGTGTGCCGTCTTTAGAAATTTGATTAAGGCCTTAGCATGAGTCTCAGAGCAGAGTAGGAGAGCCATCATGGAGATTTTGGAAGGGGTCTGCCCTAGCTGCTCCACGACATCGTAGTCGCTCTTCTTGATTATCTTTAATATTTCTTCCATCTCTTTTTGGGTGGTCTCAGGGATTAACACAGTCTGAGCCTTTATCCTGACAGGCGCTTCTAGTATCCCCTTACCCTTATCGGTAGTATCAACAGAGGGTCTAACTTTAGGTACATCAATTTCTTCAATTATCAAACTTTGCACAGATGACTTGACAGGCGCAGAAACTCTCGAGGGTCTGAAGACTTCCCGTGGAGGAGCAATCTCCGGAGAGAAGATCCTTCAGCTGCGACTTATCTTGCTCGTACCCGCAATATTCCCTATATCAGGGGTTTCATCATCAGAATTCTCTTGTACTGATTCAATCTGCTTGATACCATGATAGAAGATTTCTCCCCAGTAGTTCCATTGTATCGTCTTGTTAGATTTATACGGGACATGCCCCGGCATGGTAATTTTAAACGGCACAAACTTAGGATCAGGCGTAATCTTAACAGGCCTTTTGCAGGTCTTGGAAAGATCATCGTAGATGGTTATTATAACAATGTCATTGGTCGAAGTATCAAAGGTAACAGGAATAACATGAGTGATAGTATCAACAAGAGTCTTTTGAAAGAGGATCTCTTGGGTATCCATCAGGCGTTTGATGCCTGATTTCAACAGTGGGAAATTAGCTTGCAAGTTTGAACAAAAGTAACAGTCTTTTCCACAGCCTGGAAATATTCTGGCTTTCATCAAATTCACTTTAATTATTGGTAACGGAGTCAAAAGGTCATCAATAGTGGTAACATGAAGATCTTCCATAACGGCATGGACATTGTGATCGTGCTTCGGCATTGGGGAAGAAATCACATTTGGCTTTTAGGGCGCATCAAATTCTACGTCCTTGGCGTCTTTCAAGTCTTGGATCTTGTTTTTAAGAGCCCAACAGTTGTTGGTATCATGCCCTATACTGTTAGAGTGGTACGCACATTTTGCATTGGAATGATAATAAGGAGAAGAGGTATTGGGGTTCTTCGGCGCTTCTTTCAAGTTGGTGAGATTCAGCTTTAACAGATGAGGGAGGACTTGAGCCGGTGTCATGTTGATTCTGGTGAACTGCCGTTGTGGCCTTTCTACCCTTTGCTGATTAGATCTTGGTTGATTGCTGCGAGGTTGATCAGTTGAGGAGTTTTGGATCATAACAGCCCCCACCGTTGTTCGGCGCTCTGTTCTTCCTTCGTTTCTCTGGTTGTGAACAACAGAAACTTCCTTCTTAGCTGGGAAGGTCTTCTTAATAGCAGTAGAAGCGGAGGAATCTTTCTGAATTTTACCACTTTTAATGCCAGCCTCAACCCTTTCACCGGTCAGAATTAGTTCGGTGAATCCTGCAGATGAACTCCCGATAAAATGATTGAAGAACGGACCAGACAGGTTCCCTAAAAACATGTTAACCAGATCTCTATCTGATAATGGTGGCTGCACCCTTCCAGCCAAATCCCGCCACTTCTGGGCATATTCCTTAAATCCCTCATTAGAAGCCATACCCATACTCTGTAGCTGAGTACGAGTAGGTGCTAAATCTGCATTGTATTGGTATTGTTGGTAGAAAGCAGCGGCTAAGTCTTCCCAGTTATGAACATCCGATCTCTCAAGTTGATAGAACCAGTCCAATTATGTACCTGACAAGCTATCTTGAAAAAAGTGGACCCAAAGATCCTTATCAGAGGAGTGAGGTTAGATCTTTTTGACATAGGACCTCAAATGCATCTTTGGACAGGACAAACCGTCACACTTAGCAAATGTAGGTACTTAGAACTTGGGAGGAATGACGATCCCAGCAACCAATCCTAGTTCTTCGAAATCTAAACCAGGTACCCTTTGCAACTCCATGGCTGCCAACCGATCCTCAAGATTTTTATACTTATCATCCGCCGGGGGATATTGTTGTTCTGAGTAATCTTTGTCCTCTTCCTCTTCAGCTTCAGATTCAGAAGGCATTACAACGCCTTTTCCTTTACCAACCCCTTCGTCAGACGTCGAGGGGAACTCCAGAACTCTCCTAGCCTGATGCTCAAATCTCCTTCCCATAGTGGCTACCACAATTCTTTTCTTTTTCTTCCTTTCTGGATCCTTCTCTTTCTCTAACAGTGCTTTGAGATCCTCTTGACCCTTTGCTAAGGTCATGAGGAGTTGCTGGAATTGCGAATTCTGTTCTTGCAGATCCTTAACCGTCTGCTCCAAATCCATCTTGCTGAAATAAACTGCAGAAAGATAAGAAAACCTGGTGTGAAGACCTGTTTATGCATATGATGAATGATATGTTATTCATGTAATGCATTCAAGGATTCAGAAATTCAAATTTGTTCCAAACACACGTCATATTAAGAAGAAATTTGTTAGTACATAAATGCCCCATGGGCAAAATATTACAAAATTCTTAATGTAAAAAGACATTGCGCATCCTCTTTGGTGCGATGTAAGTGTTAAGAGTCTCCTCTTCGTGAAGTCAGCGGGTAAGCTCCAAAACCTTCTTCTCACTGGCATAGAAGCTGGCTTCAAAAGTATTCCGCTCTTCCTTGAGCTGGATCCAACGCTTTTGTAATTCTTCCAATGATGTTGGCATGTCTGGATGTAGGAGGGTGTATGGAACCTCTCCTTCCATAATAGGCTCTTTGATCACGGGGAGAATGTGGGGGTATGGAATCATAAGACTCATGTCTTCTTCAATGTTGGAGTTGACCAAGTTGAGAAGTCTGCCATGTCTTTCACTAAAGAGAGAATTTTCTGGAATCTTGGAAGTAAGCTCCTTGATCTGTGGAGGGATTCTCACAAGGTTGACTTGAATTGTTTTCCTGCGAAGAGATTCCATGACCTACAAAACAAGAACAAAGATGAAGATCCAAACCCTTGAAATGGTTAGTGGATGCATATGATGCTTTATGATGTTCATGATGTATGCACAAACATATGTACAAGCAAGTCACACAAGATCCTAGTTTCAGGCTTACATGAGGTTCCATAGGTAAGTACCCTCTTGAAGTTAGTTGGCTCAACCTGTCCTATAAATAGTAACCGGGTTCTAAGGAGCTCAATATCACTGGATTATTTTCTGTGTTCATGGTTTTGGTTTAGCCACTTAACTGGCGACCAAAATATTCCAAGAAAACAACCCTCAATGAGTGTAGTATCGAGTATCTACCAACTTCAGACTGCACCAAAGTCGGTCATCTCACTACCCCTAATTAGGCAATGATGGTCAAGTAAGGTTCTAAGAGTTCATTAGTGCTTCATGACATCACTCAGCGGCCTCATATTCTCTTTGATTGACTCAAAGGCTACCGGTACTCACAAATATGTCGCACTAATATAGCTATTGCTTCAACCATGTTGGTATACCCCGCACAGTTTCCACAACGTATTTCTATTTACCTATGAATGTTTCCCAAAAATTTGGGTGGAGGATTCAAAACCCAAACAAGAGAACCAAATGTAAAGCAATCAAAGCAAACAAGATAATCATACAAAAGGTGATCTAAACCCTAAGGTTACTCCATTTTTAAGGTTTTAATTCCCCAGCAGAGTCGCCAGTTCTGTGATACGGTGGGAGAACTAACTTGAGGTTTTGCGTTCGTGTTCGCAAATGTTTCGGTTTAGCAAGTGTCGCCACCGACTTTTTATTTTATCCTAAGGAAAGGTCAAAAAGCACAGGAAAGACCTTTGAGATTTTTTCTTGGGTTCGGGGAGTATATTATGAAAAGGGAAGGTGCAAGCACCCTTTTCATCCATGGTTATCCATGGGCTCTTAGTTACTTGTTTAGATCACTTGCTTTGCTTTTCCAATTGTTTGAAATGGTGCTTTGTGTGTGGTTTTGAAAGATGTTTTGAAAAGAGGCCATCGTTGTGGCAACCTTTGTAATGATTCTTGTTTGAATGTATACAAAGGGGTTTTTTTCTTTTGACAAGATTTCAATGTTTTGAAAGTTTGTTTTGGGAAATGTTTTGAAATTGTGTTGTGAAGTGTGTTTGAAAATAGCAAGGATGTGTTTGCAAGCTTTTGATCAAGTAACTAAGAGCTATCTACCCTATTTTACTCAAAGATATTTCTTATGTTTTTAACCCTTTTGACAGTGTTGTTTCACCATTGCATTTGGTGAACAACCTTGTGTTAGGATGTTAAACGGGACAGACGCGAGTCATCGTATAGACCATGATAGCAATTGTGTCAAGTATATTTGGCAATTTTCTTGAGGGACTTGATCATTTTTGTTTAGGCAACCAAGATAGCGTCATCGAGGGACTATGATCTTTTTGTTTTGTTTTTTTTTTGCCAAAGTACCCAACATTCATAACATGGCCCATTTTTGAAGGCAACGAGTGGATTGTAACCCTAGGGGTGCAAGTGTGTATTGTCTTTGATTTTCATGCATTTTTGTCTTTGATTAGGTCAAAATATTTGTTTATTTGGATTTTTGCATACAAACCCTAATTCTCTAATCATGGCATAATTGGAAGCGTAAAGTGCGAGAATTAAAATTCTAAGCTATTACAACATGATTATGGGGATGGGGTTACAATTTTGAATAAGGGGTATTTGACAAAAAAATATAAACCCTAATTTGCTATTACATCCAAATTGAATTTAATTGCATAAGATAAATGGACAATATTTAAATAAACAAAATAAATAAATATTAAATAAAATGTATCATGCAAAAAAAAGAGTTTTTATTTGTTTACGTATGTAAAAATATTTTAATGTAAAAAATGTATAAGGAAATAAAATAAAATAAAGGTTAATTTTATTTGTTTTAAGGGTAAAACCCTAATTTCTTTAAGAAAATAAATATACTATATTATTTATGTACAAAAAATATATTAATATGTTTAAAAATGAAATATACTTAAAAAAGGTATTTTTTAGTATAAATAATAATAAAAACAAAAATGTAATATTTGTATTTTTATTCTAAGTATTTAATAAAATAAAAGTATATATGTATATATGTATATGTATATGTATATATATATATTAAAATATGTACAAAAATAAATTATATTTTTAATAATATTTTTAGTGTGAATAAAATAAGAAATAAACATAAAAGTATAAATTACATTTTATTTTCAAATTGAAATAAATAACATAAAAGTATTTAAATTGTTTTCTATATTAGAAAAATTAAAATAAAATGTCAAATAAATGTAAAAAAATATGAAAATGTTTTTTGAGCATTTTTTATATTTGGAAATAAAATAAAAAAATAAAAAATGAAAACAAAAATGCAAAAATATCATTATTCAAGAAATTGGGCCAGGGGGTGCAAAAATGAAAAAGAAGGTGTTAGAAGCAAGCCAGGCCAAGCACAGCCCACCACTTCATCTTCTTCCTCCAGCACATTTGAAAAACGCGCGCCTGTTGTACAAACTTGGACATCCTGTTTCAGTGATCTATTGCAAAAACTCACAACATCAAACTTGTAGAGAATTTCAAGACGATTCCAACCATATAAAAAACTAATCCTAACTCTCAAAGACCAGAGATAATTTCTCTGGCCCTAAAATCTGACCTAGTTTTTTCTGCATGTTCATGGATGAAATTCTCCTAGCACACTTAATATAAATGAAAACTGAGCATATGTACAACTTCATGGCATTGAATACCACATTTTCTATTCACAAACCTAAGGCTAAATGTTCCTAAATAGAGAGATAGAAAGTGATAAAAAACCTGTTTCAGTTGGATTCGTGTAGGGCAATGCAGTTCTTCTCAACATGTTTTGAGGTGTCTGGTAGCTTGTCTGAACTTCACTTGATCTTTTCCAATAACTAGCTTGCCTTGAATGTCCCTGAATCAACCTCTAGAACTCAACCTGAACAAGCTTGAAATGAAAATGGTGAACACTGTAAATGGAGTTACAGTTGGCAATGGAGGTTTGGGATAGCTTGAGTGAGTTGAATGGAAGGTGTTTGAAGCAAAAAGGGGCAAAACGCACGAGCCAAATGAGCTATGGCACTCAAGTTGCAACACCTACCCTGTTTTGCCAAAGAAGTGTGATTTATGGCTATGAGGTGCTTAGGGGCTCAAACACTCGTGTATCTTGCTCAAAGGGTTGTGTGAAAGTTGTTTGTAATGTTTGTGTAAGCTAGCATTGACTGGTTTTGAAGTTGTGAGGATTTTGACAAGTTGCTTGTTTTTGAAGTAAGAATGTGAAGTTGAGTTTTCAGGCCTGTACAAGCCATCAAATTTGCTGCATACAACCCTCTTGGTCCCTGCAATTTGTGGATTTGATTTGGATTCTGAGATCTTGGCTCTATGCTCAAAGATCATGGTTTGATATAAAGCACTCTTTTGCAAAAATAGAAATGTGCCTTTTTCTACTTAGGGCTTAGTTTTGTGTATAATGCCCAAATGGCCAAAACAAATGCTTAGACTGATGGATTTGCATTTAATTAAGGAGTGTGAAATGGTTTAGAGGCCTGCAAACTAGTACAAAGCATGCTGGTTTGAAAATGCCACCTGAGTGAACATGAACTTGCCATGGATACAAAGTGAGTTTTTGCCAACTTCAAGCATTCGATTCTCCCTAAACACAAATGTGTTTGAGGAGTTCTTGGACAATTTGGAAAGCTTGCAACATTCTCTATAATCCATCTTTGAAATGCAACTTGAGACTCTAAGTGGAACTATGTGAAAAATGGCCAAGAAGATAGCTCAAAATCCTGCCTAAACTAGGGCAAAATTTCTCTAAGTTAAAAGTTTTAGGGACCCTTGTTCCAAAAATGATAACTTGAGATCCAAGCTTCTTTTGAGAAAACTTTGTGAATCAAAGTTGCAGACTTTGTGGAGGACTACAACTTTCATGTTGTAAGTTTTGTTTGAATCCATTTGCATCTAAGTTATGAAATTTTTCAATTTCAAACCCTTATTTGCAATTTTGGGTTTCTTGATGAACAAGTTTCATAATTTGACACATCTTGGTGAAAAATGACCCTTGGCACTTGATTTTGACCAAAAAGTCAAAGTTTGACTTTTTAGTGTACAGTCAAATTTTGATCAGTTGACTGAAAGATTCATCTGTCAATCCCATGCATTTGAGGTCTTTTGAACTTGTTGAATAGGTCAAGATAATGAAATTGAGTCCTTGAGTCTATGGTTTAGCCTAATTTGCCATTGGCTAGTTCAAACAGTCAAAAATTACCTTTGTACAATCAAAACCCTAAAAATGACCATTTTACTCTTTTGGTGATCTGATCAAATTTCTTGTAGAATTGTGGTCCAAACTTGATCCAATGATTCATATGAGCTCATAATGTTGATGTGGGTCAAAATTCATGAGGTTTGACTGTAAATTGGCCACAATTGACTTTTCCCCCAATATAGCTGATTTCTAGGTCAATTGTCCAATTGACTGGGCAAAAATTTGATTCAAGACTTGAAACTTGGTATGGACAAACTTATGAGTCCAAAAAGAAGTATGAAAGTCAATTTGATCTTTGAAGGTCAAAAAATCCCTATGCAAACTCAAACCCTAGTTTAGGTCACCAGTGCAAGGAGATGTCTTTAGCAGAGCAAACCCTAGCTTGATCTTGAGTTCCAAGAGCCTTGTGATGAGAAATGTTGATAAAATGAGAGGGAAAATTTTGGGGTACAACACCTACGTACCACCTTTTCGTGCAATAAAGGATCAGGGTACACGTAGTTCCTCTTTTAAAAATTTAAAACACAAATTTGTTGGTTAATTTTATGAGATAAAACATCATCGTCATTGTCCGTGTGGAAAACATACCTATTACCCACAATCATGAGAAAGGAGAATTTGCATCATCTCAAAGTGGAGGATATGGCTTGGATTTTAAAATCAACAATGCCTCACTCAACACCCAAGTGGAAAATATCTCTCTTTTCTATATATTGTAGAAGTATAGTTGTTTGCATCACTACAAGGATTGACAAGAGTTCAATCTATTTTGAGAAAAGTTTAAAGATAAAAGCCAAAGTGGCAAAATGGTTTAAAATGAGATTGATTGACTTTTAGTCTTCTCACAAAAAATGTCAAGGTATTATTAAGTTGATTGGAGTTTATTTATGAAAATATTTTGAAAATGCATAGACATAAGTCCAAGTTTATTATGAAAGTGGTTCAAGTTTAAAAACAAGAAGAGTTTTCAAAAGGAGGAAGAAGATTTTTGAAATTAAAGAAGACGGGAGGAGAAGAAGGGACTATCCTAAAGCATAATGTAATAGCTAGGGATAAGAACCATCTAACCAACAAGAATCCAACACTTGACATTATGAGCCAAGATAGAATTCCCATTCCTTGGATTGAAACCAATCAAGCAAAAAAAAATACTAGACCTCTCGAGAGAACCAAACTTCAAGTGTATTAAGCCTTCACAAAAATTGGGCAGAGTAACGTCTGTATACGGGTGAATTTCAGATTACAAACAAAGGGTGTAATCACAAAAACCTGCACACAAAAACAAACAAGTAACCCAATGTCTTGAAGTAAACCTCAAGAACTCCAGACAAAATAATCAGATAAGATCACAAGGTCTCCAAGATAGGTCAAGGTTTCAAATCCTAAGTCTAAGAAGAAGAAAAAAGTCCCATGTTCCATAATGCCAAGGATAGTAACCAAATAGTCCAAGTACCATTAAATATTTTTAGGGTTTATGTTGATTATTAAGTATTTTAAAAAAAGAAAAAAAAAGCTCAAGTGAGCAAAGTAAAAATGACAAGAAAGTAAATGCTCAAGGGAGCAAAGATGAAAATGGGATGAAGTGTAAATGCTAAAAGTAAGTGGTACATAAAGCATAAAAAAAATAAAATCATAAAGTAAAACAAGTAAATAATTAGTGGTTAGTTGGATGACCATATTGAAGCTTGCATTTGGAACTCATTAGAGGATTGGTAGAACCAAAGCCTCCACACAACAAGTTGCATTTGCTTTTTGTCAAGTATATCATTCATTTGGAATTCTTACAAGTGCCATTTAATGATCTACGATGTTTAAGTGATTCGCATTGACCAAAGGTGTTATAGATCCATTAGAGGATTGGTAGAACCAAAGCCTCCACACAATGAATCTCTAGGTTATTGGATCAAAGAGATCAAATTAACATACTTGAGATTGCAAACATAAGTTTGGGCCATGAATGATCATTTATTCGAATCGAGACAAAATTTAGCGCTATGTTAAGCAATCGAAAGTGGACTTATATAGAAGTCGCACCTATTTTGAGACCGGTCAAGAGCAATCTATGCACCGTTTGTTTTGAGACATGATATAGAGATCATGCTCCAACAACATTTAGTGCAATAAGAAGGGGATGAGATGAAGAGGGATGGGAGAGAATATACAAACCACTTTTGAATTAAATTTAATCAAACTATTATTAAAATCATTCATCCATTTTTGCGGAGTTAAACTTAACACCATGGATCCAATGATGTTAATAAAGTTCATGATCCAAAATTTAACCCAAGATCAGCCAGAAAATAGTCACAAAATAATATTACATTTTAATATATACAAAAGGGTTTAAAATAATGTTTAAAAATATAAAATAAAGAGAAAAATATCAACTATGTTCAAAATAATCAAGAAATAAAAAGTAAGACCATAGAAAAATCAGAAAAAGGCTCAAATAATTTTACAAATTTTTTGGTAATTTTTTAAATGAGAAACTATTTTTAAAATTAAAAGAAATGGGTAAAATAAACCAAAAATGACAAAAAATAGTAAAGTCAGAAACAAAAATAAAATAAGGTCACCAATATTTGTCACAATATCATTGGATCACTCCATAATTTTTTTTAGAATTTAAAAATGTATAAAAGTATTTTTAAACATTTAAAACAATTCAAATAAAGTGCAAATTTATAAAAAATACCAAAACACAAAATTAAATTGTGAACAAATAAAAATCAGAAAGAGAATAATCAAAATATTTTTTCATAATTTTTTCAGATTTTTTTGTACTTAAAATGAATTTTCTATGATTTTTTAAAATTTAAAACAATTAAAATATAAAAATCAGAAAAGAAAATAAAAGTAAAAATATATGGACCATTGGATGAGAGTCAAAACGCGTTATTAATCAAATCCAAGGGATCTGGCGCGTTGTGCATATCATGGTCATTAGTGAATAAAGTATAGAATCAAATATAAATTAGATTTTCAAAAATAACAAGTGGCGTGCCATCATTGGTTGGAAGATGACATGTAGGTCATCTTCAACCTCCAACCAACCTAATTTGCAGGTCTCTCAAACTGTAAAACAGGAGCTCTGACCTATGCCATTCGCTTCGTCTCTTCAAGACGAAGAAAACCACACCCTCGCGCCAAATTTATATAAACTGTAGCTCAAGCAATTTGGAAGGAAAGTTTTGAAAAGGGATTTGATATTTCATGGTAAAAACATGTTTCTAGTAAAAGGTAAGTGTTGCGACTAGAACCAGGGCAATGAGAGCAAGAAAATGATATCAGAGTTTTGAAGAATTGATGAAGGAATCTACCTATTGAAGTTGAGTTACAGAGCTATGAACTGGACTTCTATGGAGCAGTGTTAAGGCACGATTCTCGAATGTAATTATGTGGTTAGCTTCAGGGAAGATCAAGGAAGGTGAATTGATGGAAAAATTAGATTGAAAAAGGCTTGAGAATGGATTTTGGAGTTACTGAATTATGAGTTGTGGAACAAGTTTGGCACGGTGATTCTGGCTATCCAAGCTTGAGAAAACGAATGGGATAGTTCATGTAATTATAGGAGAAGCAAATGGGATCAAAAGGAAGAGTAAATGATGCATTTTGGAGGGAATTTGTGCAAACCTGATGCACGAGTGAAGTGTGATCTAATTTTCACAAAAACTCATCCAATCCTTGCGTTTTGAGGTGCTAAACAAATCTGGAACTTCACTAAACACGTTTAGAGGTAAAAACGCGTGAAAAACTTGTTATTAGAGACCACATTATAGATTTTAAAATTCTGACTTGGTGAGAAATTTAATTTCAAAGTGCCAACTTCTGACCAATGGCATTTTCAAAATATAGGGGTCTTGGGGCATGATTCTTAATGCTATAGAAATATGAGGCAACAAGCTTTGCAATGGAAAAAGAATGGAATTAAATGGATGCTTGAGCTGAAAGTTGTGTTGAGTCAAAGTTGGAGAAAAAGAGTTGACTTTCCATACTTAGAAATATTTCAAGTTCTTCTTCAAAAATGACCTATAATGTCTTGCATCCAAACATGGCCTTACACTTGGAATTTGCTCTTGACCAAAAAAGATGGAATGAAGTAGATCTCTTGAATAAAAGTTTGAAACTTGAACCATTCAAAATCTCCCAAAATTGAGAGAGGTATGACTTGTTGAAGTTTGCAAAAAATCATGAAATGACCTATAATATTTTGCATCCTTAAGGAAACTTCCATCCATTTTCTCACTTTGCACATAAAATAAGGCATAAAGTTCACACCTTCAAGATCATTATGGAAAAAGAATGGGCTAAAGGTGATAAAAATTGACCAAGTTATGATCATTTGAAGTCACACATGGAAAATTGGGTATTCATCTAGAGGACTTGTAATCTTTCTTATTCATCAAGTTTCTTCCTCATGACAACTCCTTGAAACTTTTGAAGTGATTTGTTGATAACCTGTTGAAGAGAAAGATGTCTTTGGAATCAGTAAAAAAAAACTAAGAGATGAACAAGATATATTCCTTTGAAGTTCAAAACCCTAGCTCCTTAGATCAAGAGAATGCTTTGAGGAATTTGACAATTTTGAACAAACTTCTTGTACCAACACACATGATTTGTAAATAGAAGTTGTTGAGGATGATAATGAGAACTCATAGCCACAAAAACCACTTCCATATCTTGAACATTGAGAGAAATATGCACTTGTGACCAAATGGAATAAAATCTTGTCCAACCATGACAACTTCTCCAATCAATCCCTTGTGCTTTTCAACCAAATTTGATAACCTTGAAATGTGATGAACCAAAATAACCATGCCATTCCAATTCTTCCAAAACCAATCCAATGGCGAGTTTTTAACTTCTCAAGCTTTATTGACTAGGGCATGGAAATAAACTCATGAACCCATGGGGTAACTTGTTAAATCCCATTGCCTTTACCTACATGGATAACAAGCAAGACAAACCAAAATTGCATTTTATTTAGTTAAAAGAAGAAATCAAGACAAAAAAAATATTCATGATCATAAAAGAACATAAGTCAAGGTGCTTGGTGATTCCTCAAAAGGGCAAAGCTAAATATAGGGAGGGGAACCAAGAATCCTAGTGTGATCTTGTTGTGAATGAATCAACATGGTATGATGAAGGGATCTTAGGGGAAAAAATTGGGGTACAACAACCATGTTTGTTTATCTATTGATAAATTCCATTCAATATTTGGTCCCATTGAAAAGCCTCTCAAACATAACTCCATGTTTCAAATTACATACAAACTCATCATTTTATGTTGCTACAATTCATGTTCTTCCTCTTGCTATTCTATAAACCTATCTCAAACACACCTTACATTCAAATAAGAAGACTACAAAAAATACTAGGCTTAAACCTAAAGTCTTCTCCAATCTTTTCTCCATCTCTAGTTTATCTTCATGCCATTAATCACGAACTTGCATTCACAAAAACAACAAAAGCAGATCTGCATATGGTCTTGCCATTTCCTTGACTCGCAACCCAATACCAAAACCAATTCAAGCGTCCAGACCATACTAATGAACAAATGCCCTACATTAATACAAAAAATGACCACCTGCCATATGCTACAAAACCTTACCAAACCTTCTCAAACAGAAACATAGCTGCTACTTGCACTGCACCATTGAATTCAAGCCCTGTCTGCAAATAACCTGCATTAATAAAATTAGAAAAATGTTTTCAAACCAAAACAGAAAGTGCAGATAAAAGTTTAAAAATCATTTCACACAAAAAAAAACCTATCCCTTTACACTTATAACCAAACCAGTCAGCAAGAAAAGCCAATGAACTAACTACAACCCTACATCTATTATCCAATTCAGAAAAATATTCAAGAAGTATAAAATCAAAACCAAGCCAGCTTCATTTTCGGTTCATCCGCATCTCGGTTAAAAAAACTGTGGAAAACAAATAACTAATTGATATCTATTTTCTAACAGATTTTTTTGACCATCAAACTAGCTTTTCAACATAATTTTAACCTCCTAAAACTATGCTGCTAATGGTTCTTAGCTAACAGTTCTCTAATAGAAAAACTAATTAGCACGTAATAGTTTTAACAAAAACTAACTCCTTATTAACTGATTCCATCCAACAAATAACCACCTCATAACAGAAATTACAAATCCTAACTAACCATAAGTTCCAACTCATCCTTAAAGAACTAACAAAATTTTCCAATTGAATCCTCTAATCGTTTTTCTAATAGAATATAACAGAAAATTTACCTGATTCAACTTCATTCTTCAACTTTCAAAAGAATCACAAAGAAATATCTTCAAACTTGACTCTTATCTCTCTCTCTTCTCCTCTCATCTCCATCTTCAATCTTCAATCTTCAATCTATGGAAGAATCACCATAAAAAAACAGAAAAGCTCTCTCTCTCTCTCTCTCTCTCTCTCTCTCTCTCTCTCTCTCTCTCTCTTTAATCTTAGTTTTTAATTTTTTAGCAACAATAAGAATCCTCATCGATCTCTCATCACCATCCTTCAGTTATCTTCATCTTCTTTCACCTCTCTGCAATCTTCATCCTCAACCTTCACTCTAGACTCTTCATAATCTTCATCATTCATCACATAATCTCCTTCATCTTCATTACATTATGCTATTCTTCCAAAACCCTTCACATCTTTATCATCAATTTCTCACTTTTCTGCATCAGCAATATTCTGCAAAATGTTTCAGCATCAACACCACCTTCGTCAGCTTCAATCACCATTTTCATCTTCCGCAACTCCTCTGATTCATCTACGATAAATCTGCAACAAATTCAACACTGTTTCTCATCAATAAAAATTCATACCACGATATTCTTTCGTCACATAATCAACGAATCGTGAGAATGGAAAATATGAAGGAAGAAAATAAGAAAGCGGAATATACGAATACATGTATACCAGAGCTTCTCAACAACATTTTCGATCTTCGTCATCGTTGCAGTTAAAGAAGGCGCCAGACCGGTTTCCGGCGGGTAAGCCTCAGTGTTCTCTTTTTCTTTTATGACTTCTTAGTGTGATGTGGTGGGAGAACTGACTTGGTTGTTTTGCATTTTATCGCAAATGCTACGGTTAGCAAGAGTCTCCATCGACTTTTATTTTATCCAAAAGGAAAGGTGAAAAAGCACAGGAAATACCTTTGCGATTGTTTCTTGAGTAGGGGGTAGATTATGAAAAGGGAAGGTATTAGCACCCTTTTTATCCATAGTTTTCCATGGGCTCTTAGTTACTTTCTAGATCACTTGCTTTTGTTTGAAAATGTACTTTGTGTGGTTTTTTGAAAGTATTTTGAAAAGGCGCCATCGTTTAGGAAAACTTTGTAATGATTCTCGTTCGTAAGAATGTATACAAAGTGTTGATCTTTTGAAAATGTTTTCAAGTTTGAAATACGTTTTTTGAAAGTGTTGGTGTTTGTTTTTGAAAATAGCAAGGATGTTTTTGGTTTTGAAATTGAGCAAGCAACTAGGAACAATCTACCTACTCAAAAGTCTTTGATGTTTATTTCCTCTTTCCTTTGACATTGTTATCTTACCATTTATTTGGTAAGTAATCCTATCTTTGGATGTAAACGGAACGGGCCTGGGTCATCGTATAACCATGATTAGCAATGTTGCAAGGTATCTTAGCATCTTTCTTTAGGGACTAAGATCATTTTGAAAAGGCAACATAGATAACGTCATCGAGGGACTATGATCTTGTATTTTTGCTTGTTTTTGCTAAGATACCTCACATGCATAATATGGCCATTTTTACAAGGCAACCAAGTGGATTTTACCCTAGGGGTGCTTGTGTGCAAGTGTATTGATTTTTCATGCTTGATTTGTCTTTGATTAGGCTTTGCTACTTGTTGATTTTATCTTCTCATACAAACCCTAATTACTAGCATTTATATAAAGCGATAAATTGCGAAAAGTAAAATTACTATGCTATTACATCATTAGGGAAGGGGGTGTACAAATTTACAAATGGGGATTGCAAGAAAATTAAATTTAATTATCTATTACAACCATATTGAATATTGTACAAAATTGAACAAAAAATGCAAGAATATAAATGGAAAAAGAAATGATTTTTGTTGTTTTTTTGGAAAGGGTTTTTTCTTGACCTAAATAAAGGAAATGATTAATTAAAATTAGTAAAAATTAAACCTAAAATAATTAAGAAAAGAAATTAAGTTTGAAATATTTTTTAGGGTTTTTTATGAAAAGGTTTTTAATTAATAAAAATAATATGAAAATTAATTAACTAAAATAAACCTAAGTTCTAAATTAATTTTAACTAAGAAAATAAAATAAAATAATAATTTAACCTAAGTCTAAAAATTAATTATTTCAGAGAAAAAAAAGAAATTAATTTGTTTTAAGAAAATATTTTTTAGTCTTTTTATTTTATGGAAAAAATAAAATATATAAGTATAAATAATAAATAAAAATAAAATTAGATTTTTTTTTATGATTTATGAAACTAATAATAGTAGTAGTAATAATAATAATAATAATAATAATAATAATAATAATAATAAATATTAAAGAAGAAAAGAAATAAAAACAAAAATAAGAAAAAAGAAAATAATTAAAGAAATTTTGGCCAGGGGTGTTAAAAGTAGTCAGGAGGGTGGAAGGCTAGCAAAAATTCCCAGGCCCAAAGGAGGAAGGGCCAAGCGCTTGTTGGCTGCAAACAAAAATGAAAAAAAGTGTAAAAGAATGAGAAAATTGCCCAAAAGGTCTCGCTGGGGCTCGAACCCAAGACCTCCTAATACGCGCGCGCTTGTTGTACCACTGGGGTGGCCTGTTTCATCCGTTAATTATACAATAATCAATAAACTTAAAACAAAACAAGTCCATGTTATAACTTCATCTTCAACCTACAGCCAGAATCCATGCAACTTGTTCATTTCTCAACCATTTGCAAAAATGTAAACATGAAAATTGCTCCATTTTGTCACACGAATCCAACCATATAAATATCATAAGCTATAAATCAAATATGAATGAGAATTTATAAAAGTACCAAATTCTGACCTAAATATTTCAGAAAGTTCAAACTCAAAATTCTCCTAGCTCAATCAAAATAAATGAAATCTATGGACATGTATAGTTTCAGGGCAATGATGTCTACATTTTATCTTCACAAATGTAAGCCTAATAATGCCTAAATATGAAGATAGAAGTTCAAGAAAAATACCTAAAAACTGGAAATCGTGAAATGGATTTGAGCTTGTTTCGGGCAGTGGTGATGATTAGGTTAGCTTCCCTAGACCTCTAGGAAGATACTACAATGCTTAGCTTGAGTTCAGAGAGGCTGAAATGGTCAGGAGAAGTCCAATTGCAATGCTCTATTTTTGGATACGGAAGTTGATGAAGATGATGTTACAGTATGCAAACAGGGACAGGGATGGTTTGTATTTGATATGAGGAAGCTTTTGAAACTAAAAGGCCAAGAAATGCACGAGTGGTTTTGAAGATTGAAGTTCATAGTCAGAAATGACACAAAAGTGGAGGTTTTGTGCAATCTGAGTTTTCAGGGAGTTTTGGAGCTTGTATATTCGTGTGTTCTCTTGCAAATAGTATCTATATTTATAGAGGAAAGGTTTTGAGGTTTGAAATGGTCAGAAATAAAGAATCACATGTTATGAGTTTTTGACCTGTTTTTGAAGTTATCTTGACAAACATGGTTTCAATGCATGATATATGTCTTGTAGGGTGGCTAGCAACTTTAAACATGTTTGTTATGAGTTTATAGAGCATGCTTGTGCATAAAGAACAAGTGCAAAGCTCCATACAAGTTGACTTTGTGATTAAAGCTTCTTTACAAGAATGGAATGGTTACTTTCTTCCAAAAATGGAAATGCAACTTGGATAATGATTCAAATGCTTGGACAATGGCTCCATACGTTGTGTAAACATTTAATTATGGAGTGACAAACAAGTTTGAGGCCTGCAAATTGAATATTATGCAGTATAGGCTTGGATTTGAATTCTTATTCATCATGAAATGTCTTGTAATTCAAGTTTGAAAACCCTAACTTCATCTCTTCGATTCTCCTTGCTCAAAAATGATCTCAAGGAGTTCTTTGATATTTTGGAAAGCTTGCAATTTTCTCTACAACCCCTCTTTGAATCACTTTTGAAAATTTCACTTGGAACTATATGAAAAAGTGCCATGAAGTTAGGTAAAATTCCTAACCAAATTTAGGGCAAAATTCTACTAAGTTTTCAATTTCAAGACCATGTCTTTATGAATTAACAACTTGAGATCCAATAATTTTTAGAAGAAGTTGTGTAAAGCCATTTTGTAGATATCATGAAGATCTACAACTTTCATGTTGAAAGTTTCTTCTGAATCATCTTGCATCATGGTGAAAAATTGGCTCAAAGTTATGAAAAAACATGAAGTTTTAAACACTTAGAAAAATTTCTAAGTTAGAAAACTTTGACTTTTCATAATGAAATCTTGAAATTTTGATTTCTTGATGAATAAGTTTCATATTTTGACATGTTTTGATTAATTGTGATTCTTGACATTGGGTTTTGACCAAAAAGTCAAAGTTTGACTTCTCAATGTACAATTGACTTTTGATCAGTTGACTGAAAATTCCCTATCAATCCAATTGATCTTGAGAAATGTTTTAGGTCATGCCATTAGGTCGAAAAGATGCAATTGAACTCTTGAAACCATACTTCAAACCAATTGACCATTTACTAGGTCAAAAATCAGAAAATTGCCCTTTCTTAGTCAAAACCCTAATTTGGACCATTTTGCCCTTTTGATGATTTGATCAAATTTCTTGAGGAATTGTGATCCAAACTTTATCAAATAATACATATGAGTTTACAATGTTGATGTGGATCAAAAATTATGAAGTTTGACTGGAAATTGGCCATAGTTTACTTTTTCCCCAATATAGCTGATTTTTAGGTCAACTGCTCAATTAATTGAGCAAAAGTGTGATCCAAGGCTTGAAACTTGACATGAGTAATATTGGGGGTCCATAATGATCCATGAAATTCATATTAATCACTAAAAGTTCAATTCTCCTTGTGAAATCTCAAACTCTAATTTTGGTCATCAGTGCTTAAGGAGGTGTCTTGAGCTGATCAACCCTAGTGCAGTCTTGAACCAAGAGAAATCTTTGTGAGAAAATATTTGATAAGTGAGAGGTAAAATTTTGGGGTACAACAAATGCCCCTTTTCAATCTTCTTAAACCTGAAGAGTTAGATTGGCGGATCCGTCATTCGTGACTTGAAGGTGAAAGATGATTGAACACTAGAGTGCCCAGAAATTTGCACTCGATGATGGATGGTGAATGGGATTATAGATGCCATTTGGAGGAATGTTGGTAAACACTGGAAGAAGTATCAACATAAATCTCTTGTTTATTTATACTAAAACTTGATGTTTTACCTGTGAGAAAAAGAGTTAGTAAAATGCAGATGCCTGTATGATGTTCACCAGATGTGGTATTATGTTAAATGCATATGGTATGTACATGCTACAATGTATGAATGTGAGATGTATGTTTTTGTCCGGGAAAATAAATCCCTGACTGCTGCTGAAGAGATTCTGGGGGGGGGGGGTTGAATCCCTGATTGCCGTTGGGGATGAAGAATATGCATGTCTTCAAACTTTGTTGAAAGGATGCTTTCATTGGAGAATATCTCTTGAATGGCAGCTGTTATTTGGTCAGATCCAGGCTTCACAATTTGCTGAGGATGAAGTAGCCAACTGTTATCTGGTCGGATCCAGGCTTCACGACAACTTACTAGGGGAAGAGATGAATTAACTGTTATCTGGTCGGATTCCAGGCTTTGCAGAAAATTTTCTTGAAATTGAATAGTTATCTGGTTGGATCCAGGCTTCACAACAACTTGCTGGGGTACAGAAGTTAACTGTTATCTTGTTAGATCCAGGCTTCGTAGTAACTTGGAGTGGTAACTACTATCTGGTCGGTTCCAAGTTTCATGGTTTTTGGAAAGTTGTACTACTATCTGGTCGAATCCATACTTCATATTGTCTCTCTGGGGATCATAGTTAGTTGTTATCTGGTCGGGCTCCAGGTTTCACAATAAACAGTTTGAAAAACTGTTATCTAGTCGGGTCCAAGCTTTGCATATTTTTGAGGTTGATGAGGTCAATTGCTATCTGGTTGGGTCCAGGTTTCACCATAAACTGTTTGGGCATTTAGTTGTTATCTGGTCAATTTCTAGGTTTCACAATAAATTTTTGAGGGTAATTGTTATCTGGTCGGATCTAGGCTTCACAACAACTTGCTTGAAAAGATGAAATTGAAAACTGATATCTGGTTGGATCCAGGTTTCACAATAATTTATTGGGGAAGAGGCAAACTCTACTGGAGAAAAGAAGTTAAACCCCGGTTGAGTTGAATCTGAGTTTTTCTATATCTTTGAAGAGTTTGACTATTATCTGGCCGGGTCCAAGTTTCATAGTATCTTGAAATTGATATCAACTGTTATCTGGTCGGGTCTTGGTTTCAGATACTCAAACTGTTATCTAGCCGGGTCCAGGTTTCAGTAATTCACTAGGGATAGTGGAAAACTCTACTAGAGAAGATGAGTTTTGCTAATGATTTTGTAGGAATTAAACTGCTATCTGGTCGGGCCCAAGCTTTGGCAATTTGAAGAAGTTAAACTATTATCTGGTCGGGTCCAGGCTTCAGTAATAACTTGAAAATTATGCTAATATCTGGTCGGGTCCAGGCTTCATAGTATCTTTTTGGAAGTAGTAAAGACTTTGTTGACGGCTTTACTGGGGATCAGGGGTTGTGGCTCTATGACTCACAATAATCTAAAAGGAAAAATCAAACTGGAGAGTTTAGACTCAGTCGGGTAGGACAGACTCAGCTTGGGGAGGATACACTAAACTGGGGAGGATATACACAGTTGGGGAATAACGGGTTCAGCTGGGGAGGATGGACTATGTCGGGGATGTACAGACTCGGTTGGGGAGGATGCACTTGACAGGGGAATTTTGTGGTTCATCGATTGTTGTTGGGGGAATAAAACCTGTTGGGGAAATAAACCCTGTTGGTGAAGTGAGTTTCTTTTAAGAAGAGATCCACGAGGCTTCAACTTGTAAAAATCGACTTAGCTGGAGAGAGAGCTGCCAAGAAATTGAGACTCTGGTCGGGTATTATCCTATGCAAAGAGACGTTGTGGGCAACTTCGTTGGGGAAAGGTTTGTTGTAGCCGTCCTTGTGGGGATAATGATAATGAGATAACTCTGTGGGAATATTTTATATACATTAAAGAGATGCATGTTGCTGCTTAGCAGGACACACGTGCCAAATAGTTTTAATTATGTTCATATGCATATGTTCATTCAATTTTAGTCATTGGACAAATTTTCATTCAAAACAAAGACATAAATTTTTCCCTTCAAAGTATATTTGTATTGATATTTTGCCCATGAATAGGCGTCTTTGTACAGAGAGACGGAGATCCTAGTAAGAGGAAATCATCGAAAGGAAAAACAAAATTAAGAATAAAAACAAATAGCCAAGTGAAATGATCTCATTGCCTTCCAACTCTACTATTTCCCCAATGTCTTCGAATGTCCCTTGCCGTTGATAGAAGTTGTTTGGATTAATCTTGGACCGTTTGAACTTGGACCTTGGTGATAAAATTGAATGTGTTGATTCCACGGGACATAGTCATACGCTTTTAATCCTTAACTTTTTCCTGGACTGCCCTTTCGAGTTTTTAGCCCACAAGGATACCCTTTTTTGTCCAAGTCTCCCTTTCGGGTTTTCAACTTGCCGGGTGTACAATCTTTTGCATATATCCCTAATTTTTGCCCAAACCTTTTGGTTTGTCAGGATGCCCTTATTTTTCTTAGGTGTGTCAACCTAACGGGTCACTTATGCATAATATTTTTTAACTATGTCCGCGTTTATAGGATGTGGGAAATCTTCACCATCCATGGTAGTCAGCATCATGGAACCGCTAGATAAAGCTCTCTTGACAACAAATGGCCCTTTATAGGTGGGAGTACATTTGCCTCTGGGGTCTCCTTGTGGTAGAATGATGCGTTTTATCACTAAGTCACCAACTTGATATACTCGAGGCTTGATCTTTTTGTTGAAAGCCTTGATCATCCGTTTTTGATACGTCTGACCATGGCAAACAACAGCTAACTGTTTTTCGTCAATCAAGTTCAGCTGATCCAATCTTGTTTGAATCCACTCGTCTTCGCCTAGGCCCGCCTCATTCATAATTCTCAGCGAGGGAATATGAACTTCCACCGGTAAAACAGCTTCCATTCCATAGACATGTAGCCATGTAGAGCAAACGACAACATCTTATGCCAATCCTTATAGGTTACTACCATTTTATGCATAATCTTCTTGATATTTTTGTTGGCTGCTTCGACTGCGCCATTCATTTTTGGTCTATACGGAGAAGAATTGTGATGCTTGATCTTAAATTGAGTGTAAAGCTCAGTGATCATAGCATTGTTGAGGTTAGTCCCATTATCAGTGATGATCCTTTCGGTGATACCATAACGACAGATGAGGTTGTGTATGATGAATCTGGCTACCACATTCTTGGTGGTTGAGGCATTGAGGCGGCTTTGACCCATTTGGTAAAATAGTCAATAACAACAAGAATGAAGCGATGTATGTTGGAAGTGGTGGGCTTGATCTCTCCAATCATGTCGATGCCCCACATTGCAAATGGCCACGGAGCGGTCATGACATTCAGAGGGATATGAGGCACATGGACCTTGTCAGCGTAGATTTGGCATTTGTGACAAGTTCTTGAATGTTGATGGCAATCAGTCTCTATCGTTGACCAATAGTAACCGGCTCTTAATATTTTCTTAGCCATCGTATGTCCACTTGAGTGAGTACCGAAGAGACCATCGTGCATGTCTTCCATGATTTCTTCTGCCTCCTTCTTGTCCACACATCGGAGTAGAGTTGAATCATGGTTGCGCTTGTACAATATCTCGTTACTTAAGAAGAATTTGGCTGCAAATATCCATAAGAACTTTCTGTCATTGATAGATGCCCCCTCTGGATACTCTTGTGCTTCAAGGTATCTCATCACCTCATGGTAGCATGGCTTTTCCGCATCGGTGTCAAGCTCATAGCAATGTGAAGGTTCATCGAATCTTTTAATTGCTATCATGGGGGTTTCGTTGTCCCATCTGACCTTGAACATTGAAGACATGGTTTCCAATCCGTCAGCCAACTGGTTTTCTTCCGTAGGGAAGTGCTCAAAAGTGATCTCTTCGAAGTAAGGAATTAGGGTTAGCACAAGTTCCTTGTAAGGGATAATATTAGGGTGTTTAGTGTCCCAATATCCTTTTACTTGGGTGATCACTAGGGCAGAATCCCCGAACACATCCAAATGCTTGATCCTTAAGTAAATAGCAGCTTTCAGACCTAAGATGCATGCTTCATACTTAGCCATATTGTTTGTGCAAACGAAGTATAGTATGGCAGTGAAAGGATTGTGGAAACCTTCAGGAGAGATGATCACAACACCAATTCTGTTACCTAAGGCGTTAGAAGCCCCATCAAAGACCATAGTTCATTGGGATCCTTGTTCAGGTCCGTCATATGGTCCAGGTTTTGCACAGTAGGTTACCAGCATGATGTTCTCATTAGGGAAGTCGAAGTTCATTGACTGATAATTATCCATAACTTGATGGGAAAAATGATCTGCTAGTACACTTCCTTTGGTGGCCTTTTGAGTCGTGTATTGAATGTCGTACTCAGTCAAGATCATTTTCCATCTGGCTATCCGTCTGGAAAGGGCAGGTTTCTCGAAGATGTACTTTATTGGATCCATCTTAGAAATCAACAGAGTGCTATGAGTCAACATATATTGTCTTAGACGGCGAGCATCCCATGCCATAGCACAACTAGTTTTCTAGAGCAGTTAATATCTAGTTTCACAGTCGGTAAACTTTTTGCTCAGGTAATAAATAACAGGCTCTTTTTGGCCAGACTCGTCATGTTGGCCCAAAACACACCCCATAGAGTTCTCTAATACTGTCAAGTACATGATCAAGGGTCTTCCTTCAACTGGAGGCATGAGAATATGAGGTTCTTTTAGGTATTCTTTGATTTTGTCAAAGTCAATCTGGCACTTATCATTCCATCTAACTATCTGATCTTTCTTCAAGAGTTTGAAGATTGGCTCACAGGTAGCAGTTAAGTGTGATATGAAGCGGGCAATGTAATTGGGATGCCCAAGAATCCTCTAACTTCCTTTTAAGAATGAGGGACTGGTATTTATTGGATGGCCTTTACCTTGGTAGGATCAACTTCAATGCCTTTATTGCTGACAACAAAACCTATAAGCTTTTCAGATCGTACTCCAAATGTGTACTTGTTAGGGTTTAACCTCAGCTTGTACTTCTTCAGCCTCTCGAATAATTTGTACAGGTGATTGAGATGTTCTTCCTCAGTTTGTGATCTGGAAATCATATCATCCACATATACCTCTATCTCATGATGAATCATGTCATGAAATAAAGCTACCATAGTCCTTTGATATGTTGCCCCTGCATTCTTTAATCTGAATGGCATGACCTTGTAGCAAAAGGTGCCCCACTGCGTGGCGAAAGTAGTCTTCTCCATGTCTTCGGGAGCCATCCTTATTTGATTATATCCTGAGAAGCCATCCATGAAAGAGAAGACTTTATGCTGAGCAGTATTATCAATTAAGACGTCAATGTGTGATAGAGGGAAGTCATCCTTGGGGCTTGCCCTATTCAGATCCCTATAGTCTACGCACATGAAAACTTTTCTGTCCTTTTTCGGCACCGTTACCACATTGGCAACCCATTGAGTATAAGATGTCACAACTAGGAACCCTGCATCAAATTGTTTCATCACTTCAGCTTTGATCTTTTCATACATATCAGGCCTCATGCGACGAACCTTAATTTTAGTAGGAGGGTAGTCTTCTCTCGTCAGAAGATGATGAACTACGATGTTGGTATCCAAGCCGGGCATATCTTCATAAGACCAAGCAAATACTTCCACATAACCATGCAACATCAGAACCAACCTTCTCTTGACACTACTTTCCAAATTGGCACCGATCTTGATTTCCTTCTTATCTGACTCAGTACCCAGGTTGATAACTTCAACTGAGTCTTTGTGCGATTGAATAGCTTTTTCCTCTTGTAATATAAGTCTGGCTAGCTCTCTCTGTATGTCATAATCTTCCTTGCCTTCGTCTTCGGCTTGGTTGATAGGACATTCAAAGTCATAGTCGGCAATAGTAGAGTCATTGGCAATAAGATCCATAGTGGATGTGGACCTGCAAGAGTGTGTGTGCGTGCGTGTAAGATACATGGCTATTTTTTTTGAAAAATGTATTTGCAAGAAAGGAAAGACAATGAACACAAATATTTGAATGCAAAAGAGTCCAATGTACTGAATGATCATATGATTAGAAGAATATAAATAAAACCCTTGACAAATGGACTAAAGTGCCCTGGGCCAGGCAAATGGCTGAAAAGTCATTATTAAAATATTACAGACAACATGTTCTTGAATTGAAATAAAAGCAATAATAAGTAGATTACTCCTCAATGAAGGATATGGGCACAAATTCCTTTGTATGCCAATTCTTCAGCTCCGTTGTAGTTGGATACACCCACTCTTCAAATGCAGCTCCTTCTTCAGAATCACCCACGTTGTTGATTTCATGGCTTCCAATGCAGAGAGGTGGCTTTCCAGCACGAGCACGCCTCACTTCCTTCTGAGCTTTGACGTTGAAGACCAAACCAAACTTGTCCACTTTAAATGGGATATCGAGGAGTTTCCCCTAAGTATCACAACTTCCTTCTTCAATTGCTGCACGAGCGTCTTTCAATGAAACCATCTTTGACGTGGCCTTAATAACTTTAGACTCATCAGAAGAACATTTAGTAGCAGCAATCATCGATGGTACAACCTCAAAGGCTTGACACGAGGTCTCAATGAATTCTCAATCCATCTCTACGTACTTGAAAGAAATAAGGTGGCTCACCATAAACTCTTCTTCTCCACAGACGGTGACTATTCTGCCCTTGACTGGATATTTTAATTTCTGGTGGAGGGTTGAGGTTACTGCCCCAGCTTTATGGATCCGCGGGAGACCTAACAGACAAGAATAGGCAAGATGAATATCAATAATATAGAAGGTGGAGTTAAAGATTTGGGAGCCGACTTTGATTGGAAGATCTACCTCCCCATGAACAGTCCTCTTTGAACCATCAAATGCCCTTACAATGATATTGCTTGGCTTCAAGACTAAACCTTCATAGTCTAGACAGTGTAACGCCCCCTTGGGTAATACATTTAGAGAAGAACCAGTGTCGACTAGCACATGTGCTAAGGTAGTCCCGTTGCACTCAATAGAAACATGTAAAGCTTTATTGTGATTCTTCCCAAGAGGTGTTAAGTCAGCATCTGAAAATCCCAAGCCATTAGCAGCTATCAGGCTAGCCATGCAATTCTCAAATTGGTCAGTTGTTGTCTCATGGGGGACATGAGCCTTTTTTCAGGAACTTGATTAATGTTCGAGCATGGGCATCAGAGAAAAGCAGTAATGACAATATTGAAATCTTAGAAGGGGTTTGCCCCAACTGTTCTACAATCTTGAAGTCGCTTCTTTTTATGATCTTCAAAATCTCATCCATCTCGCGAGCGGAGTGTTCTTCATCAGCTACATCCTTGGAGGGTACTTCAATCACATCAAGCTCAACAACCTTCTCCTTCCCTCTTGTATTAGTACTTGGCTTGGCAGCAGTAATGTGGATGGGCGTCCTTGTAACAACTAGTGGTGAGATATTGGGTGAAAATATTCTCCCAGTTCTAGTTACTTTGCTTGAATAAGCTATATTACTGACATCGCCATATTTTTCTTCTTCGATCCAGACATCTTGTTTAATCCCATGATAGAACACCTTAGCACCGTAATTACATGGTACCACTTTGTTTGAAGAGTAGGGAATTGGTCCGAGATTGGTAATTATTATGGGAGAACTAGTGGGTTCATTTGAAATCCTAATAGGACCTTTGGAGGTGATCCTAAGAGGCTTGTTTGAGATGGTAATAATGGAGAGGTCTTCATATTTGTTAATCAAACTCTTGGCAAGTGGAGTCTTTTCAAATAGAATTCTGTGGCTATCCATCAGGCGTTGTATGCCTTTCTTCATCCATACACATCCATTGAGTTTTCTTGTACGGTACACACAGTCTTTTTCACATCTAAGGAAGATCCCAACTTTCAACAGATTGTTTTTTATTACATTTAACGGAGTAGTCAATTCTTCAATATAGGTGACAAAAATTGCATCTTCGACAGCATTAACACCTTTTTCATGCTTCGGCATTGGAGCGGTAATTACATTTGGTGTTGGAGGAGGATCAAACTCACTATTCTTGTTGTCAATTAAATCTTAGATCTTGTTCTTCAAGGCTCAGCACTGGCCAGTCTCGTGCCTGGGGCTGTTTGAATGGTAAGCACACTTAGCGTTTGGATTATACTTTGGTGACGAGGTGTCAGGGTTGGCGGGAGGATCGCGCAATGTCACTAAATTAGCCTTGAGCAAATGTTGAAGGGCTTGAGACAGTGACATGCCTAACCTCGTAAATTGTCTTCTTGGAGTTTCAAAACATTGATGATTTGTAGATGGTCTTGGAGTAGGAGTTGGATTGGAGATTTGGACAACATTGACAGACGTGTGATCGTTCTTCTTGGTATGTGCCCTTTCCACATACATAACATTGAATTCCTTCTTCGCAGGAAAAGGTTTCTTGGTAGGATTGGGAGTGGAAGTAGATTCTATAGAGATCTTACCACTTTTGATGCCACTTTCAACTCTTTCGCCGGTTAAGATCAATTCTGTGAAACCAGAAGAAGAGCAGCCAACCAACAGATTAAAGAAAGGACCAGATAAAGTGCCCATGAACATGTCTATATGCTCCCTGTTAGTCAAGGAAGGTTGGAACCTACTAGCAAGGTCTCTCCACTTTTGCACATATTCCTTAAATCCTTCATTCTTCCCCTTGGTCATATCTTGCAACTGAACCCTCGTTGGTGCCAAGTCGGCATTGTACTGATACTGATGGTAGAAGGCAATAGCTAAATCCTCCCAACTATTGATACGAGAACCATCTAACTGATAAAACCATTCATGTTGCGTTCCAGCCAAGCTCTCTTGGAAAAAGTAAACCCAGAGCTTCTTATCAGCAGTGTGTGGCTGTATCTTGCGCACATAATATTTCCAATGGAGTTTTGAACAAGAAACCCCATCCTACTTTGCAAAGATTGGTATTTTGAATTTTTGGGGAATGACTACCCCATAGATCAAACTTAAATCATCAAAATCTAAACCGGGGACGGCTTGGATTTCAACAACTTTCAATCTGTCTTCTAACTGCTTGTATTTGACATCAGCGGGTGGATACTGCTCGTTGTAATAATCATAATCGGATGCTTGATCATTGATACAGTCAGCTTGAGTACTCTTGACCTCACCAATCTGGTTCTCGTCCTCTTCAGATGAATCTCCTCCTACTGGGATTTGACGGACTGTTTCCTTGAACCTTATAACCATGTTGAATAGAGCTTTCTTCTTCGGCTTCTTCTTAACGGCCAGCAAAGCCATTGTATCTTGCTTCCCCTTGGCTAGGGCTAGTAGAGTTTCCTGAAACTGAGAATTATGGGTTTGGAGATCTTTCATAGTTTGCTCTAGATCCATCTTGCTGAAATAAACAGCAGAAAGATAACGAAACTTGTTATACGAAAACATGTCATGTTATGATGCATGGAATATGTACATGCAAATGATTTCAAGGATTAATGAGATTTAAATTTGTATAGGCAAAAGAATGAACAAAATTTAATTTTCATTAGACAAAACAAAAAATATTACATCATTCCTCTTGGGCTTAAAAAATAACTTTTTAAGTTAAAAAGACTGAACGCATCCTCTTTGGTGCGAGATAGGCGTTCACACTTTCCTCTTCTTATAGCTGATTCGTAAGCTCCAAGAACCTCTTTTTGCTAGCATCGAATTGAGCCTCAAAATTATCTCGTTCTTCCTTCAGCTGGATCCAACCCTTTTGTAAGTCTTCGAGAGAGGTATGCATGTCGGGATGGAGGATAGTGTAAGGAACATCTCCTTCGACCACAGGCTCCACGATGACTGGTAAGATGGAGGGATAAGGCATCACAAGTTTCTGAGCACAAGCTCGTAGCCATTTAAGATAAAGATCAGGGGGAATGTAATTCTTGTGTCTTAGTGTCTTACTATCTACCTTATTCAACATCCTCAAAGCTCGGATAAATCTCTGGCAGTGACCTTGATCGTCGCTCTCGTAGTCAAATACCAAACCTTGAATAAGCATCTCGTGTGGACCATCCCTTCGGGCGTAATCAAACTATCTTAAGGCTAAGCAAGGGTTATAGGTGATACCTCCTCTAATGCCAAGCAAAGGGACATTATGGAATTCTCCATAACGGTCGACGATAGTAACATTCTCCAAAGAGCGGGAACACCAATGAATATCTAAATGTCTGAGCGTCATCAACCTATGGGACCATCTTGAACCTTGCTCATTTTTCAACACAAATTGGGAAAGAGGAAAAATAAACCATCTTGCCAAAAGAGGAGTACAACACATAAGGATACATCTTTTCCTCATAGTACGAGTGTGAAAGGAATGTAGGATGTCCCCTAGCAAAGTAGGCACCAGGTTATGAGACATGAAGATTTTGACGGTGTTCATATCTATGAGTTGGTCAGGATTTGGAAACAAAACCATCCCATAGATGAGGAGAGCCACAATTTCCTCAAAGGCTTGCAAGTCCAAGGAATTTCAACAGTTTTGGGCATTCTCAAACAAGAACTTTGCTAAGAAACCTTTGACACCACTCCTTGTTTCCCAATTAGTTGTGATATCAGATGGTTACAAGTGTAGAGCTTGAGCAATCTCGTCTAGCTTTGGATCTCTTTCCATACCATTGAAAGGTAGTTGATTGAGAATGGGAATCCTGAAGAGTTAGGAGAATTCTTCCAAAGTTGGCACAAGTTGATAATCGGGAAAAGTGAAGCAATGGTGTAAAGGATCAAAGAACTGAAAGAGCACCTTCATCATGTCTTCATCAGCGTTGGAGGTGACCAAGTTTAGTAGGCGACCATGTCTCTCGTTAAATGGAGAATTTTCGGGAACCCTTGATGCTAACTCTTTAAGTTGAGGAGGGATCCTTACAAGATTGACTTGAATGGTTTTCCTACGATTAGAATCCATGTCCTACAAAACAGAACAAAGATAAAACCCAAAAATCCTTGAAATGGTTAGTGAGTATGAGATGATGTTATGATGTTTATGATGTTATGTACAAGTATATATATACAAACAAAGCAAACAAGTCCTTAGGTTTAGGCTTGCATGAAGTCTTATAGGTAAGTACCCTCTTAAAGTTTAGTTGGCTCAAACATGTCCTAGTAATAGTAACCGGGTTCTAAGGGAGTTCAATATCATTAGTTTGTTTCTTTGGGAATTGTTTCAGCGCAAGCCTCTTTAATGGCGACCAAAATGTCCCAAAAAAGCAAACCTCAATGAGTTTAGTATCGAGTATCTACCAACTTCGGACTGCACCAAAGTCGGTCATCTCACTACGTCCTAATAGACAAGTTGGTCAAGTAAAGGTTCTAGAAGTTAGCTGGTGCTTCATGACATCACTCAGCGGCCCTGTATTCTCCTTGACTACTCAAGGGCTACCGGTACCCACAAATATATCGCACTAACATAGCTATTGCTTAGACCATGTCGGTATACCCCGCACAGTTTGCACGACATATTTCTACTTACCTATAAGGTATCCCAAATCCGAGTAGAGGATTAAAACCCAAACAAAGAACCATAATGTAAAGCACACAAGTCAAAAAAAGAAAACAAATAAATGTGATCTAACCCTAAGGTAACCACACTTTTAGAATTTTCCCCAGCATAGTCGTCAGTTCTGTGATGCGGTGGGAGAACTGACTTGGTTGTTTTGCGTTTTATCGCAAATGTTATGGTTAGCAAGAGTCGCCACCGACTTTTTTTTACCCAAAAGGAAAGTTGAAAAAGCACAGGAAAGACCTTTGAGATTGTTTCTTGAGTTCGGGGGGGCAGATTATGAAAAGGGAAGGTATTATCACCCTTTTCATCCATGCTTTTCCATGGGCTCTTAGTTACTTTCTAGATCACTTGCTTTTGTTTGAAAATGTACTTTGTTTGTTTTTTTGAAAGTATTTTGAAAAGGCGCCATCGTTTAGGCAAACTTTGTAATGATTCTCGTTCGTAAGAATGTATACAAAGTGTTGATCTTTTGTAAATGTTTTCAAGTTTGAAAGATGTTTTTTGAAAGTGTTGGTGTTTGTTTTCGAAAATAGCAAGGATGTTTTTGGTTTTGAAATTTAGCAAGCAACTAGGAACAATCTACCTACTCAAAAGTCTTTCATGTTTATTTCCTCTTTCCTTTGACATTGTTATCTTACCATTGATTTGGTAAGTAACCCTATCTTTGGATGTAAACCGGACGGGCGTGGTTCATCGTATAACCATGATTAGCAATGTTGCAAGGTATCTTAGCATCTTTCTTTAGGGACTAAGATCATTTTCAAAAGGCAACATAGATAGCGTCATTGAGGGACTATGATATTGTATTTTTGCTTATTTTTACTAAGATACCTCAAATGCATAATATGGCCATTTTTACAAGGAAACCAAGTGGATTTTACCCTATGGGGCTTGTGTGCAAGTCTATTGATTTTTCATGCTTGATTTGTCTTTGATTAGGGTTTTCTACTTGTTGATTTTATCTTCTCATACAAATCCTAATTACTAGCATTTATATAAAGCGATAAATTACAAAAAGTAAAATTACTACGCTATTACATCATTAGGGGAGGGGGTGTATAAATTTTAAAATGGGGATTGCAAGAAAATTAAACCTAATTATCTATTATAACCATATTGAATATTGTACAAAATTGAACATAAAATGCAAGAATATAAATGGAAAAAGAAATGGTTTTTGTTGTTTTTTATTAAAGGGTTTTGTCTTAACCTAAATAAAGGAAATGATTAATTAAAATTAGTAAAATTTAAACCTCAACTAATTAAGAAAAGAAATTAAGTTTGAAATATTTTTTAGGGTATTTTATGAAAAGGTTTTTAATTAATAAAAATAATATGAAAATTAATTAACTAAAATAAACCTAAGTTCTAAATTAATTTTAACTAAGAAAATAAAATAATGTAATAATTTAACCTAAGTCTAAAAATTAATTATTTAAAAGAAAAAAAGGAAATTAATTTGTTTTAGGAAAATATTTTTTAGTCTTTTTATTTTATTGAAAAAATAAAATATATAAGTATAAATAATAAATAAAAACAAATTTGGATTTTTTTTTATGATTTATGAAAATAATAATAGTAATAATAATAATAATAATAATAATAATAATAATAATAATAATAATAATATTAAAGAAGAAAAGAAATAAAAACGAAAATAAGAAAAAAGAAAATAATTAAAGAAATTTGGGCCAGGGGTGTTAAAAACAGTCAGGAGGGTGGAAGGCTAGCAAAAATTCCCAGACCCAAAGGAGGAAGGCCCAAGCGCTTGTGGTTGCAAACAAAAATGAAAAAAAGTGTAAAAGAATGAGAAAATTTCCCAAAAGGTCTCGCTGGGGCTCGAACCCAGGACCTCCTAATATGCGCGCGCTTGTTGTACCACTGAGGTGGCCTGTTTCATCCGTTCATTATACAACAATCAATAAACTTAAAACAAAACAAGTCCATGTTATAACTTCATCTTCAACCTCCAGCCAGAATCCCTGCAACTTGTTCGTTTCTCAACCATTTGCAAAAATGTAAACATGAATATTTGCTCCATTTTGTCACACGAATCCAACCATATACATATCATAAGCTATAAATCTAAGATGAATGAGAATTTCTAAAAGTACCAAATTCTGACCTAAATATTTTAGAAAGTTCAAACTTAAAATTCTCCTAGCTCAATCAAAATAAATGAAATCTATGGACATGTATAGTTTCAGTGCAATAATGTCTACATTTTATCTTCACAAATGCAAGCCTAACAATGCCTAAATATGAAGATAGAAGTTCACGAAAAATACCTTAAAACTGGAAATCGTGAAATGGATTTGAGCTTGTTTCAGGCAATGGTGATGATCAGGTTAGCTTCCTTGGACCTCTAGGAAGCTAATACAATGCTTAGCTTGAGTTGAGAGTAGCTGAAATGGCCTGGAGAAGTCCAATTGCAATGCTCTGTTTTTGGCTATGGAAGTTGATGAAGATGATGTTACAGTATGCAAACAGGGACAAGGATGCTTTTTATTTGATATGAGGAAGCTTATGAAACTAAAAGGCCAAGAAATGCACGAGTGGGTTTTAAGATTGAAGTTCAAAGTCAGAAATGACACAAAAATGGAGGTTTTGTGCAATCTGAGTTTTCAGGGAGTTTTGGAGCTTGTATATTCGTGTGTTCTCTTGCAAATAGTATCTCTATTTATAGAGGAAAGGTTTTGAGGTTTGAAATGGTCAGAAACAAAGAATCACATGTTATGAGTTTTTGACTTATTTTTGAAGTTATCTTGACAAACATGGTTTCAATGCAAGGTACATGTCTTGTAGGGTGGCTAGCAACTTTAAACATGTTTGTTCTGAGTTTATATAGTCTGCTTGTGCAGAAAGAACAAGTGAAAAGCTCCATACAAGTTGACTTTGTGATTAAAGCTTCTGTACAAGAATGGAATGGTTACTTTCTTCCAAAAATGGAAATGCAACTTGGATAATGATTCAAATGCTTGGACAATGGCTCCATATGTTGTGTAAACATTTAATTATGGAGTGACAAACAAGTTTGAGGCCTGCAAAGTGAATATTATGCAGCATAGGCTTGGATTTGAATTCTTGTTCATCATGAAATGGCTTGTAATTCAAGTTTGAAAACCCTAACTTCATCTCTTCGATTCTCCTTTCTCACAAATGATCTAAAGGAGTTCTTAGACATTTTGAAAAGCTTGTAATGTGCTCTACAACCCCTCTTTGAATCACTTTTGAAAATTCCCCTTGGAACTATATGAAAAAGTGTCATGAAGTTTGGTCAAAATCCTTACCAAAACTAGGGCAAAATTTCACTAAGTGTTCAATTTCAAGACCATGACTTTATGAATTAATAACATGAGATCTAAGAATTTTTAGAAGAATTTGTGTAAATAAATGTTGTAGATATCATGGAGATATCTACAACTTTCATTTTGAAAGTTTCTTCTGAATCATCTTGCGTCATGGTGAAAAATTTGCTCAAAGTTATGAAGAAACATGAAGTTTTAAACACTTAGAAAAATTTCTAAGTTAGAAAACTTTGACTTTTATTAATGAAACTTTGAATTTTTGATTTCTTGATGAATAAGTTTAATATTTTGAAATGTTTTGATGAATTATGATTCTTGACATTAGATTTTGACCAAAAAGTCAAAGTTTAACTTTTTAGTGTATAGTTGACTTTTGATCAGTTGACTGGAAATTTACTATCAATCCAATTGATCTTGAGCAATGTTTTAGGTCATTCCATTAGGTCAAAAAGATGCAATTGAACTCTTGAAACCATGCTTCAAACCAATTGACCATTTGCTATGTCAAAAATCAGAAAATTGCCATTTCTCAGTCAAAACCCTAATTTTGACCATTTTGCCCTTTTGATGATTTGATCAAATTTCTTGAGAAATTATGGTCCAAACTTGATAAAATGATATATACGAGTTTATAATGTTTATGTGGATAAAAATTATGAAGTTTGACTGTCAATTGGCCATAGTTGACTTTTTCCCCAATACAACTGATTTTTAGGTCAACTGCTCAATTGATTGAGCAAAGGTGTGATCCAAGGCTTGAAACTTGACATGAGTAATATTGAGGGTCCATAATGATCCATGAAAGTCATATGAAGCACTGAAAGTTCAATTATCCTTGTGCAATCTCAAACTCTAATTTTGGTCATCAGTGCATAAGGAGGTGTCTTGAGCTGATCAACCCTAGTGCAATCTTGAACCAAGAGAGATCTTTGTGAGAAAATATTTGATAAGTGAGAGGGAAAATTTTGGGGTACAACACATATTCTTGTACATATTTGGTGTTTAACAAATACGAGTGAAGAGATATGAATCGAACGATTACGATGGATGGTGATGGCATCACATTCGATTGGATAAAGATGAAGAAGGTTGAATATCAAACAACGGCCGCTGCATGAAGGATATGAAGAAGCGGAGAAGGCTTCCGCGCCATATGAGCTTGGAAGAGAGGAAGTGAGTTCTCTTTGAAAATGGATTCGAAGCTCAATCGTCACAATTTTTAACCTTAATCCAAAACCCTAAACGCACCATTTTTGCATTTTTTTTGTTATTTCATTACCTTTTATCTTAATTCAAGGTTAATAAGAGATAATAATGAAAAGATGGAAGAGATATTTTGCTAAAAACTATAGAGGCTGATGGATTTTGTTGTTACAATGGGCCGAACCACCCTCCTTGCTTTGGCCTTTGGGAATTTTTTTTAGTTAATAGCTTAATGCAAAAATAGCTAATGGACTCAATCTGGGTGGGCCTTGCGCCTAGAGCTGATTACTAGACCACACCCATGAAATCAACTTCACGTCCCCTGATACTCCTTTTTTGTTGTTGTTAGATTTACAATTTTCCTTATAAATTTTCTATGATAAAAATTACAAAAATCCATGAAAATTTGATAGAATTTTTCATTTGATTTTAAGAATTAATTCCTGATTATTCGATTACTTGAGGTTTGTAATTCACCTTTTCTTGTTGATATTTAAGTCTTATTCATGTTTATTGTGTGATATACGGATGTGCTTGAGGTTCCGATTGTGATATATTTTCACATCAATGATGCTTCAACGCTTATCCCGAACATTTGATTTCTGAGTCTTCTCCATTGATTGGTGAAGCTTACTTGAAGTTTTCCAAGTTTCTCTGCTTTTCTTACTGTTGTACCACAATTTTTGCCCCTAAGATCCTTCACCATACCATATTGATTCAATCACAACAAGATCACATTAGGGCTTTTGGTTCTCCTCCATATATTTAGCTTTGCTCTTTGAGGAATCACCAAGCACCTTGACTTGTTTTTCTTGTGTAATCATTCATGTATTGTTTTGATTTTCCTTTTAATTAATAAAATGCAATGTTGGTTTGTCCTACTTGTCAACAATGTAGGTAAAGGCAATAGGGCTTAGCAAGTTGATCCATGGGTTCATGAATTTATTTCCATGACCTAGTCAATGAAGCTTGAGAAGTTCAAACGTCACCATGGAAGTTATTTTGGAAGGGATGGAATGGCAAGGTTATTTTGGTTCACTACATTTCCAAGTTATCTAGATTGGTTCAAAAGTGCAAGGGGTTGATTGAAGAAGTTGTCATGCTTGGACAAGGCCTTGTTACCATTGATCATAAGTGCATATTTCTCTCAATTATCAAGATATAGAAGTGGTTTTGGTTGCTATGAGTTCTCATTATCATCCTCAACAACTTATATTTACAAAGAATTTGTTTTGGTACAAGAAGTTATTTCAAAATTGTCAAAGTTCCTCAAGGCATGTTCCTTAATCTAGGAGGTAGGGTTTTGAACTTCAAAGGAGTATATCTTGCTCATCTTTTGGTATTTTTGAGTGATTCCTAAGACATCCTTCTCTTTAAAGGGTTATCAACAAATCAATTCCAAAGTTCCAAGGAGTTTTCGTGTGGAAGAAACTTGATGAAGAAGAAAGATTACAAGTCCTCCAGATGAATCCCCAATTTTCCATGTGTGACCTCAAATGATCATAACATGGTCAATTTTTATCACCTTGATCCCATTCTTTTTCCATAATGATCTTGAAGATGTGAAATTTATGGCTTCTTTTATGTGAAAAGTAAGAAAATGGATGGAAATTGCCTTAAGGATACAAAATATTATAGGTCATTTCATGATTTTTTTGCCAACTTCAACAATTCATAACTCTCATAATTTTTGGATATTTTGAATGGTTAAAGTCCCAAAATGTCATTCAATAGATCTACTTCATGCTATCTTTTTTGGTCAAGAGCAAATTCTAAGTGGAAGGCTATGTTTGGATGCAAGACATTATAGGTCACTTTTGAAGAAATATTTGAAACATTTCTAAGTATGGAAAGTCAACATTTTTCTCCAACTTTGACTCAACACAACTTTCAGCTCAAGCATCCATTTGATTTCATTCTTTTTCCATTGCAAAGCTTGTAACCTCGTCTTTCTGAAGCATCAAGAATCATGCCCTAAGACTCCTTGAGCTGAGAATGCCATTGGTCAGAAGTTGGCACTTTGAAACTGAATTTTTCACCAAGTCAGAAGTTTGAAATCTTTGTTTTGGCTTCTAATCACAAGTTTTCCACGCGTTTTTGCCTCTAAACATATTTAGTGAAGTTCCATAATTGTTTAGCACCTCAAAACGCAAGGATTAGATGAGTTTTGGTGAAAATTAGATCACACTTCACTCGTGTATCAGGTTTGCACGAATTCCCTCCAAAATGCATCATTCACTCTTCCTTTTGATCCCATATGCTTCTCCTATAAATGCATGAACTATCCCATTCATTTTCTCAAGCTTGGATATCCAGAATCACCCTGCCAAACTTGTGACAAATATTGGTGACCTTATTTTATTTTTGTTTCTGACTTTGTTATTTTTTATCATTTTTGGTTTATTTTACCCCTTTCTTTTAATTTTAAAAATAATTTCTGACTTTAAAAAATTACAAAAAATCTATAAAATCATTTGAGCCCTTTCCTGATTTTTCTATGATCTTACTTTTTATTTCTTGATTAATTTGAATATAGTTGATATTTTTCACTTTTATTTCTATTTTTAAACATTATTTTTAATCATTTTGTATATATTAAAATTTAATATTATTTTGCGACTATTTTCTGGCTGATCTTGGGTTAAATTTTTGATCATGAACTTTATTAACATCATTGGATCCATGGTGTTGAGTCTAACTCCACAAAAATGGATGAAGGATTTTAATAATAGTTTGATTAAATTTAATCTAAAAGTGGTTTGTATATTCTCTCCCACCCCTCTTCCTCTCATCCCCTTTCTTATTGCACTAAATATTGTTAGAGCATGATCTCTGTATCATGTCTCAAAACAAATGGTGCATAGATTTCCATTGACCGGCCTCAAAATAGGTGCGACTTATATATAAGTCCAATTACGATTTCTTAACATAGCGCTAAATTTTGTCCCGATTCGAAAAAATGATCATTCGTGGCCCAAACTTATGATTTTAAGCCCAAGTATGTTAATTTGATCTCTTTGATCCAATAACCTTGAGATTCATTGTGTGGAGGCTTTGATTCTACCAATCCTCTAATGGATCTACAACACCTTTGGTCAACTCATATCACTTAAACATCATTGATCAATAAATGGTACTCATGAGGATTCGAAATGGATGATATACTTGAGAAAAAGCAAATGCAACTTGTTGTGTGGAGGCTTTGGTTCTACCAATCCTCTAATGAGTTCCAAATGCAAGTTTCAAGATGATCATCCAACTAACCACTAATCACTAATAATTAACTTTATCCTTTATTCTTTTATATGTCCCTTTTATTTTTATGCACTATTTACTTTTAGCATTTACATTTCATGCCATTTTCATCTTTGCTCATTTGAGTATTTACTTTCTTGTCGTTTTTATTTTTTCTCACTTGAGCTTTACTTTACTTTTTTTCAGAACATCTAATAATCAACATAAACCCTAAAAAATTTTAATGATACTTGGACTGTTTGGTTACTATCCTTGGAATTATGGAGCATTGGACTTTTTGGACTTAGGATTAGAAACTTTGGCCTATGATTGGAGATCTTGTGATCTTATCTGATTATTTTGTATGGAGCTCTTGAGGTTTACCTCAAGTCATTGGGTTGTTTGTTTGTTTTGTATGCAGGTTATTATGATTACACCCTTTGTTTGTAATTTGGAATTCACCCGTATACAGCCGTTACTCTGCCCAATTTTTATGAAGACTTAATACACTTGAAGTTTGGTTTTTTCAAGAGGTCTAGTATCATTGCTTGTTTGGTTTCAATCCAAAGAACGGGAATTCTATTTTGGCCCATAATGTCAAGTATTGGCTTCTTGTTGGTTAGATGGTTCTTATCCCTAGCTTTTACCTTATGATGTAGGATAGCCTCTTCTTCTCCTCCCATCTTCTTTAATTTCAAAAATCTTCTCCCTCCTTTTGAAAACTCTTCTTGTTTTAAACTTGAATTACTTTCATAATAAAACTGAACTTAGGTCCATGCATTTTCAAACATTTTCATAAATAAACTTCAATAAACTTAATAATACTTTGACATTTTTGTGAGAAGACTAAAAGTCAATCAATCTCTTTTCAAAACATCGTTCCACTTTAGCTTTTATCTTTAATCTTTTCTCAAAAGATTGAACTCTTGTCAATCCTTGTAGTGATGCAAACAACTATACTTCTACAATATGTAGTAAAGAGAGATATTTTCCACTTGGGTGTTGAGTGAGGCATTGTTGATTTTAAAATCCAAGCCATATCCTGCACTTTGAGATGATGCAAATTGTCCTTTCTCATGATTGTGGGTAGTAGGTTTGTTCACCACACGGACAATGACAACGATGTTTCATCTCATAAAATTAACCAACACATTTGTGTTTTAAAATTTTTAAAAATAGGAACTACGTGTACCCTAATCCCCTATTGCACAGAAGGTGGTACGTAGGCACTAAAGGTTCGCAACCGCGGCGGGTGCAAAAATCATAAAAAAATATATTTCTTTTCTCTCCTCTACCATCTATTTTATCCAACATTTTTTTATAGCCAAAATATACATATTTTTTCAAAGAGGTTTCTACGGAGTAACATAGATGTTTATGGTGCTAATACCTTCCCTTTGTATAACCAACCCCTTTACCTTGAATCTTTCCCCTCTCTTTTTGGGTTATTCTCTATTTTCCCATTCCTTGGGAAAAAATAAAGCGCGGTGGAGATTTTTATTTTGATTTGTATAAGTCTAGTCAATCCAATGGCTTAGTCATAAACATTTTTGCCGCTACAGAAAAATGGAGAGTTCACTGCGGAAAGATTGACCTTTTGCTGGTCCATCCCTAAGTGGATTGAGACTATCTTTGTTTATATTTATATATGTGTTATTATTGTTTTTGTGTTATATGTTGTATATATGTTTGTCTGGATTTTTCTGGTTTTTAGGGTGCTTGGTGATTAGTCATAAGTCCTATACCCGGACTTGGGAAAACTTTAAGATAGGACAGGAGGTATAGTCATGTTAACTTTGAGGGATTAATCCCAAAAAAGGAGGCATGAGATCCCCCACTCAGGGGAGGCCCCTTTGACTGTAGTGTCATTTACCGAGTAATCGGGAAGATATACTGCTTTCGACCTGGGAGCCTGCTGAAACTGAGGACCGTAGAATACCTAACCCATCTTGGCCTTTTAGGTGTAGTGCGGAAGCTATAACAGAGTAATCCGGAAATAGTTGTCACGCGATACTACGCTCGGACGAGTTTTTCTTGAGAATATTACTAATTACCGAGTTAATCGGGAAGTTGGTAATATCCGAAGGAAGGATGTAGACTCTGGGAACCTCTAGAACCTTGTTCATCAGGTGATAACTTTTAGACCAATACCTTATGGGTAGTACCTTCGACCTCATGCTCGTGACGTTGACCCTATGAACCCTATATGTGTGATCTTGTGTGTGATTGCTGCATCATGCATCCATGCACTCAAAAGCATCTTTTGGAGAAATATTATTTCAAGGGATTTAAAAGTTGGCCATTTGTGAATATCTCAGGTACTTTTTAACCATGGATTCTGGAAAGAGAAAGACCGGGAAGTACAGTTTCAAGGATCCTAAGATAGATGAGTTGATCAGTCTGATTCCCGAGATCGAGTGTTCTGTAGACTTTCGGAAGAAGTATGGGTCCATTATTCCTCTCATGAAGCTGAAGATGAAGGAGGGTATTCTCTCGACCTTGGTCTAGTTCTATGATCTGATGTATCATTGCTTTACTTTTCCCGACTATCAATTGATGCCCACACTGGAGGAGTATTCTTATCTATTGGATTTACCTGTTACCGATCGTGTTCCTTTTACTGGTTTGGAGGGTGAGCCAAAACCACATGAGATTGCTGCTTTGATTCATTTGGGGAAGTCTGAGGTGGAATCCCATATGACTACTAAAGGAGGTATTAGAGGATTACCAGCTCAGTTCTTATTGGAGAAAGCTCGTTACTTTGCCAGGATGAAGAGTACAATTGCTTTTGAGGCCATCTTTGCTCTACTTTCTTACGGGTTATTCTTATTTCCTAATGTGGAAAAGTTTGTTGACATTAATGCTATCGGGATCTTCATGATTGGAAACCCAATTCCTACTTTGTTGGGTGATGCTTATTACTCTATTCATCTTCGAAATTCTTATCATGGGGGGTGATTATCTGTTGCACGTCTCTGTTGTACCGATGGTTTATCTCATATATGCCTCAGTCTGATGCTTTTTGGGATGTCAAGAAAGAACCCCATTGAGATCCTAAGATCATGGAACTTACTCACTCGGATATTGATTGGTATCATCGAGCTTACCAGGATATAGAGATTATTGACAGTTGTGGTTGTTTCCCCAATGTACCTCTTCTTGGTACAAAGGGGGGAATTAACAATAACCCGGTTCTTGCACGACGACATCTTGGTTATCTGATGAGGGATAAACCAAATAATATTCATTTGAGTAGTTTCTTTATGAAGGAAGGATAAGACCATAGGGGAGATAGGGAGAATATTGTGAAGGCCTAGCGTCACATTCATAAGAAGAGTAGGAAGGATTTGGGACCTATGGGTGTTGTTTCTTTGGATCCATATCTTCAATGGGTCCAAACGAGAGCTATTCAGTTGAAGATGCCATATTCCCGGGAAACACCTATGCCTGATCTATTTGTGAAGACCACTTCTCCCTTATTAGATGATCTAGAAGAGATGAAACTTGCTTTGGTTAGGATGCAACAGGAGAAGGACGCTTGGAAGAACAAGTGCCAAACTTTAGAGATTTCCTATAGAGCTGACTTGAAGAAGAAAGACGACTTGATTGAGATCCTTGAGATTCAGGCTGTAGAGACCATGGAGAGGCAAGGGTATTTATTTTCTCCTAAACCTCGGTCGAATGCTATTTGCTCACTCCCTGATTCAGGTGATTGGAAGGAGGTTTCCATCAGATATGCGGAAGAAAACCAGAGGTTAAAGGCTCAGATTGCCAGGCTCACAGGGAAGCGCCAGCGTATAGAGTGATCTCCATCAGTTTTACTTCTCAGGGTTTTAGATTTTATTTCATCTTGTACTTGGAATCATTGAAACTTGTAATCCATTTTGGAATTGTTATAATAAAAATTTCCAGTATTTCAAATGCGTTATTACTTTGATATTTGCAATATGTCCATAAATTTTAAATCCCTTGAAATATTAAATAAAATCATGTGCATTGCATATCATGCATCATATTGCACATATATCTTGCATTTGTTATGCGTATCCAGGTTTCTTACCAAGCTTCTTTACTTCTTTCAGCAAGCTGACTCACCACTATAACACTCGAGCTAATTTCAGAAAGAATATGGATAACTTAGAACAAGAGACCCGCGAGCTTCGCGAGGAAATTTCTGCTTTGATGGCCGGCATGGCCAATCTGACTACTCTGATGGAAGCTCTGGTGGCTGCTCAAAATCAGCCACCGAGTGTTCAACCTCAACCAACAAGGGCAACTACTGAAGCTTCGATTGTTCTCGTATATGCTACTCAAGTTGTTGTTCAGAATCGCATGCCTCAAGGTTATCCATGGGGAATGCCAGAGAATTTTGCACCTGAAGGTTTCAATCTTGGTCCTCAAGATACTCCAATTATTCAGACTATTGTTACTCTGGCACCTCCTGTGGTGCATGCTTCTCCTGCTGCGCCTCCTTCGGTAAATATGGTTCCATTTGTTAATGATGATGTGTGTCATCCTTTCCCTCCACCGAGTGAAGACTTGGGTCTTTATGACAGAATGGATGATTTTCAAGAGCAGTTTGACAAGATGCAAAGAGAGATGAAGGCCCTCAGGGGAAAAGATCTATTTGGGCAGAATGTCAATGAGTTATGCTTGGTCCTGAATGTTAAGATACCTGCTAAGTTTAAGGTCTCAGAGTTTGAGAAGTAAAAGGGCAACACCTTCCCTTGTGCTCATCTGGTGATGTACGTGGGGAGAATGTCTACCCATACTGATGATCAGCGTCTGCTGATTCACTTTTTTAGGATAGTTTGACCGGTGCTGCGCTGAAGTGGTATATGAGTTTGGACATCGCTGATATCCATACTTTCAATGATTTGGGAGAAGCATTCATCAAAAAAATACAAGTACAACATGGACATGGCGCCTGATCGTGATCAACTCAGGGCCATGGTTCAAAAAGACAAGGAATCATTCAAAGAATATGCACAAAGATGGCGTGAGGTAGCCGCCCAAGTGATTCCTCCCATGGAAGAGAAGGAGATGACTAAGATTTTCTTGAAAACGCTGGTTGCTTTCTACTACAAAAGGATGGTAGCAAGTGCGCCAAATGATTTTACTGAAATGGTAGGAACGGGTATCCTTTTAGAAGAGGCTGTAAGAGAGGGCACGCTTAACAAAGAGTGATAGTTCTGGAGGTGTGAAGAAACCATCTTATGGGTTTACCAAGAAGAAGGAAGGGGATGCAAATGTTTTTATGCAAGAGAGGAGGGTTAATACTCCTAGAAGGAATTATCAGCATCATCAGCAAGTCGCCTCAGTTACTCCAGTTATGGGTGCAGCTCCAACTACTGTTGCTTATCAGAGACCGTCCTAGCAGGGGAATCAAGGGTATAGTCAGAGAAGGGAGAGTTACGAACCTATTCATATGAGATATACAGAGTTACTACCGACATTTATTCAGAAGAATTTAGTTCAGACCCGACTGAAACAACCGGCTGAAAATCATCAAACAATGAAGTCGCCATTGAACGTCTTTTATCCCACATGTAGAGAAAGGTAAACATCGAGAAAACCTGAAAAGGGAGAAGTCACGGTCTTGTGACCGAGAGATCGGGTAAGAGAGTCTGTTACGCGAGGGGAAGGTATTAGCACCCCACACGCCCGTAGTACTCTACGGTACCCACTCTTGTTATCTATCTTATGGGTGTGTTTAATCTATGCTTACTGTTTATTACGGCTAAAGGGGGAATGCATGCAAAAGAAAGGGGAAAAGAATGTAGGGAAAATAAAATTATGCTCGCTTGGGCCCTACCCCAATGCCTACGTATCCGTTTTGAGGAATCAGAGCTACCGTAGTTCGGCTCATATGTTTTTGTTCGTTTGTGTTTTTTATGGACGAAGTTAATTCCGCCTTCTGTCGCAGCTCGACCTTTGGAGACTTATGAGTTGCTACAAAAGTAAATTAATCATGTCCTTACCTGAAAAGGGTTTCTTAGAAAGGTGCTCGAGCGCACAAAATGGTTTGAGTTGGTTTGTATTTTGTTGCAGATAATGACTAGTTGACCTCAAGAGAGAGATATTAGCCACTTTTCTACTTAGCTATGAAAGGGGTCTTTGAGAATTGAACCACACCTAGACTTGAGATGAAGAACAATAAGATCGAGAAGAGACCCGCTTATCATTTCCCATACTAAGCGAAGGCGTGATTCTCATCAGTAGTTTTAAAGTGTTTTGAATTTTGAAAAGAAAAAGAAGTTTTGGTTTTAGTGCGAATGCAAAAAGGGAAAGAAAAGTCATAGCGATACTAGTCTATTTCTAAACCTAATTTTATCATGCGTTGTTAGACCTACAGTTTGGATGAAAGGGGGAATTTCTACCTAACATTTGCATGCTTGGATTTAGAATCCTAATGGCTAATCTTAGTTCAATTAAATCGAAGATTAAATTTGAACCAAAATATCCTAAGGGATCATGATAGAATATACTAACAAGTAAAATTGGTAGAAAGTATTAAAATATAGCATACAATCCATACTCAAAAATCGTAAACAAAATACATGATATAAAATGAATAAAACTAATGGTTAAAATTGACTAAAAGTTAGCAAAGGGGAAAATAAATTCCTAATTAATTTCTAAAGTGCCTTCTAATATTTTTACCATTTTTTATTATACTTTGTTATTAAAAAAAGAAGGAAAACATTAAAATTAAAAAAAAGGCTAAGAGGACCAGGGGGTGCGAGGACCAAACAGTGGTGTGGATAGAGATTCATTGGTACGCCCAGGCACATCCGACCCAATCCGGTTTAGTGATAAAAATCAAAATAGTGTGTCGTGATGGACCGAACAGGGGTGTGGATAGTAAAATCAACGGGCTGGAATGCCATTAGGGCCCAAACATTAAACATCCAAATTCTTCAAAGGAAACAACTTCGTTTCAGACGCTAGGGTTCAAAAAGAAAAAAAGCTCGTTTCATCTTCCTCTCTCAAGCACAGCGGCATGGTGGTCTCTATCCTCTCCCTCAAACGGCCATGATGGCTTCTCCCTAGATGGTTCCCTTAAACGCTAACCTCAATACTCAACACCAATTACCACCCTCCACCGCGATGGCTCAATCTCCATTATCTTCAATCTGGCCGCATCGAATCGGCTTATCCCTCCTAAATCTCACCAAATAATAGAAAACCCTAGGGGCTTCAAGATCCAATTGAATGGTGGTAAATTCTCTTAGAGAAGATTTTAAGGGTGGCTATACACACACACCATCTATTCTTCGCATACGTATGAAGGTTAAGCGAAAAGATGAAGGAGAGAAGGGATTTGCAATGACTTACCTATCAAAACCACTCTGGTGATGATTCAATAGTGACGAAGGTGAGAAGGCCAAAGACGTAGCTTGCAAAGCCCAGGTAATCGTTGTTTTCTTCCTTACTTGTCACTTCTGATTTTGAATCTTCTTTCAATATCTCTGAATTTACACGTTTCTTGTTACAATAGTGATGTGGTGTGGCGCTTTGATGCAAGCATTTGGTGTTGCCTAAGGTGAAGAATCTTGTTGATATCATTGATGGAGATTGAAGCAATTGCAGGTGAAAGTGGAAATGGAAGGTTGAAGGTGGTTTTCAGAGAGAGACTGAAGGGAATTTTTGTGGTGATTGTTCTGAAAAAAGGGATTGAAGAAGAGTGAAAGAGGTTGAAGATGATGAAGGATGCAGAGGGAGTTAATTCAATAGTTTTTGGTGAGTTTCTCTATATCTAATTTTCTGACTTTTCTGGTTTATTCACTCGAAAGTCCCTGCATTCTGTTATTGTGTATTCTGTTGTGAATATGATTATGTATCGTGTATGACGAGAGAGTTGGAGGGAGTTTTTTCTCTGAGTTTATTTGTGTGAAAGCTTTAAATCCTCTCTGCTACTTGTGGCTGAATCAGAAATTCTGTTATATAGTGATAGAGTTTTGTTACAGAGTTAGTTAGAGGAGGGTTAGAAATTTGTTAGAAGGTTAGGATTAGTTTGAATCTGTTAGAGGAGTTTGTTGAGTTAGTTATGAATCTGGTTAGGTGGTTAGGAGGTAGTTATGATTGGTTAGCAGGTTATAGGTTTGTTAGTTATTCTGTTTGGCAGTTGGTAGAAGTTAGGGAAATTAGAAATTCTGTTAGAAGTTTGTTGTTTTTTGTTTCTGTTACTGTTAGTATGAGTCCAAATGAAAAACAATGAAGTGAAAGTGTAGGAAGAATGCAGTATGTAGCTAACTTAGACAGGGTGGGATCGATAATACTTTGATTCTTCTCTCATTTTTCTATTTTCCTTTGGTAATTGATGAATACAGGTCTAGAATTTGGTGGCTGGTACAAACACTTACATTTGGTCATGACATGAAGTGGACCTGTTCTGAGCTTTGTTTATTTTCTACTTTGAAGTGAATGTGCTGGTATTTTCTTGATGCATGGAACAATGAAGAATGAATGGAATCAGTTTATACTTTGGTACTTAGGTAAAGTCAGCTTAATCTTGACTGGAAACCTAATGCATATAGGGCTGTATGTGGTCAATTCGGTTATGAGTGTAGTGTATGTGTTATGAGTGTGATAAATTGGTTTGATTTAAGTACATAACACTTGGTGTAATTGCTGATTTTTGTACTTCAAATTGAATTGACTTGATTATACATTGGCACTGAACTTGCTTGGAAAATGGTCATTTATGCAGGTTTTCTTTTGGCATGAAACATCGACTAAGGCTTGGATATAACTGAAGTGGTGAAAAACACAAGAAGGGGGGGTTGAATTGTAAAACTGAAATCTAATGCAATGAACAAGATATTTTTATCCTGGTTCGTTTGATCTCAAACTACTCCAGTCCACCCGTCAAGGTGATTTCGCCTCTCTCCAACGAGGTCTTAATCCACTATATTCAACTGAATATTACAGACTGCTTTAACAACTGCTAAAGCCTTCTTGATCCAAACCACAACCCGGTTTGTCAAGGTAGCACTTTCTTACAAAGAGATAAAACTAAGTGTGTGAATGTTTTCTACAAAACTGTATCACAACTGTGATGTATACACAAATTGAAGCTTAGAAACTAGATTGCTAAACAATGATAGAATATCAGAATGTGTGGTTTAGCAAAACTGAGAGAAAGAAGATTTTGATTAGCTTTTGTGCGTGTAGAGATTTGGAGAGCATTAGCCATTTCAATCTTCAAAGTCTTGTTTATATAGCACTGAGATGATGAACGTTGGATGCAATATTCTTGATTCAATGCTAATAACAAACTTTCCTTATCGAGCAGATCTTGTCTGGAATGAGGCCATTGGAATTAATTTGCTTTCAATGCACAGTACCGTTGCTTACTTAATGCAAGTTCTGGCTTGGCTCATTCTGACTCTGCTTCGCTGCTGATGAACTGTTGTGTTTCTTTATCAGAGTGTTGAGCGCAGTCTTGTTCATCAGGCTTCAGCATGTACGTGAGTTGATCATCTGATTCTGACATTCTGATATGGCAACTTCTGATGCTGGTGTCAAGAACCAAATTCTGATGCTGATTAGATGTGATCTTGCTTATATCAATCAGAGTATCTGCAAGTCAGAACATAATAATTTTAGGCAGCAGATAGTTCATATATGAATATCGTAAATAATATATCTTTTCACTTTGTTATCATCAAAACTTAAATATAGGGTAGTAGATTCAAACTTTGTTCTAACAATCTCCCCCTTTTTGATGATGACAAAAACTAGATATTTTTAAATGAAAATAACGTGAAAAGGTATCTGAGATATGCATCAGAGTAAGAAGTAAAAGGATAAGGAGTAAAGAGATATCAGAGTTGAGAGATACTCCCCCTGAGTTTATTACTTCCCTTTGATTACACGTGTTCTTCAGGATCAGATCTTTTTGCTTTTCTTTGAACGTCAGAGTATCAGATTCTTTGACTATCAGAAGCTTCAGATCAGCATGTCAGAGCAGAGCTTCAGATCTTTTCTTGTCAGAGCTTTGCTTTGGATCAGAGTATCAGAGCGGATCAGAGCTTCATAGTGATCAGGGCTTCTAGTCTTCAGAGTGTCCAGGAGCTTCCTTGTACCTGTAGACTTTAAGCAAAACAGAAAAACATTTTCAAGTAATAGAGTTAGAATGTTTGAGAATTTCTGTCTAGTTAGCCGTTATTGTTTAAAATATCATTCTTGTTCTCCCCCTTTTTGTCAGCAATCAAAAAGTGTAGGTGAGTGCTAAAACAATTTAAGATCAGAAAAACTAATCATATTAAAAGAGTTCAGAATCAAAACGAAAATAGTACAAAACATATTCAAACAGTACATCAGAAAATCAAGGAAAACATGAAAAAGGACATGAATGAAAAAAGACTAAGGTTGAGGAGGCAAGCGTGTGAACAGGTTCTCCAGCATGGCTTGGATCTTTTCAGCAGTCTCATTCTGCTTGTGCACCATGCTGACAACAGTGTCAATCTTGCTATCCTGCACATCCATTCTTTCTTTCATCTTCTGGTCGCTTTCATCCATCCGCTGTTGCAGACGCATGTCATTCAGCCTTAGTTCTTCCAGAGTCTGCCTGTCCAAGGCAGCTTGAGAAGCATCAGAAGCAGGAAGCTTCTGAGAGCTTTCAGCAACATCTTCTGCTTGACTTTCTTCAGCTTGAATGGTCTTGTCTTCTTCTGATTGCACCTTTGCAGCTTGCTGTTTCTCAAACCAAGGTTCACTATCCAGAGGGAGCACGTCTTCTTTCAGAAGCTGACTTCCAACTTCATTCAGAAGCTTGCTGAAGTTCTGTTGTGCCTGCTCATAGTTGATATCCTGCAACTTGAGGGCTTCAGCACGTACCCAAAGTCTGAATTGTGACCAGAGCTGATCAGAAGCAGCTGGGTAAATCATTCCAGGACAGACTTGCTTCAAAGAAGCAATCCATTGCAGCACACCTGTTTCAAAATTCATAATACCAGAGCCAACATCTGGTTGTTTTGGTTTTGGGATGGCAATTTTATGTTTCAGATCAGCAAGACGGTCAAGACTGGTTAAGTCTATGAAAGTCCTGCTGGGGTTTTCGGAGGTTTTCTAGGCAGCTGTTTGTTTTGGAGAGGGAGTTTCAGAATCAGAAATTATGATTGGACTGGGTGGTGTTTTGGGAGTATTTGGTGGTATAGATTCTGATGAGGATGGCAATTGTGCTAAGGTGATAGTTATTCCACCTGGCAGTTGGATTGCCAAAGGTGATGGTTGAGGTGAATGAGGTTCAGATGGTTGAGGAGAAGGAGTTTCAGAGTGATGAAACTCTGGTTGAGGTGATGGAGGATTAATTTCTGGTTGGGGAGAGGGAGACGGAATTGCTGGTTGAGGAGAAGTTGTTGGAATTTCTTATTGTTCAGGGATAAGGGGTTCTTCTGGAATTGGTGAAAGTGGTTGTTGTTGTTGTTCTGGTTCTTCAGCAGATTGCTGTTGTTCTGGTTGTGGAGGAGGAACAATTTGTGGTTCAGAGATTGGTTGATCAGAAGTGTGTTGATCAATGTCAAACAACACTTGGTCAATTGCTGATGTTGTTGAGATTGTTGGTTGTTTGGGATGTTTGGTTCTGGGTCTTCTGAGTTTTAATGCCTCAGAAGGGTCCTCTTCTGGTACAGTTTCATCTATGGTAGGGATGGGGATTGAGATTCTATGAGAGGTTTAAGGAGGAATAAATGCTAGAATAGTAGAAGAATTTAAAACAGAAGTAGCAGATGAATTACCTCTTTTCCTGGGTGTCTGCTGGGATGATCCTTCTGATGGTGTCTTCCTCTTCTTCGTCTTCTTCAGAGTCACTTCTTGCTGAGGTTGATGCAGAGCTTTGATAATCAGATTTGGATCTGAACCATCTGCCTTGCACGCATCCAAGTACCTGAGAACCACCTCTGGTTTGGATTCTATTTCAGAAAATAACGGAAAGTCACTCAGAGGCACTCTTCTGCTGGTGATATCAGCAATAGGAGTAGCTCTGGGTTCCTTCTGAATATTCTCTATCAGCTTCATCTTCTTCAAGTTCTTTGTATTCAGAGGTTTCCCAACTGTTGGTTCAATAGTGCTTAGCTCTTGAGCTTCTATCAGATGCTCTATCAGCCTATTCTCTGTCAGAATATCTGATATCAACCTTCCAAAGGGTATCCAATCCCTCTTGGTTCTTTCTTCTTCCCTGGTTTCCTTCACACTTGTTCTGAGGTGGTTGAACAGAAAATGAGCCAGATTGATCTTTACCTTCTGATCAATAAAGTAGATCAGAAATTGCTGATCCACATTTATGTAATCAGGAGAACTGGTTGGTTTACTGTGGTTGAAGCACCCCAGAATTATCTTAGCCCAAACTCTGTAATGATCCTTCAGATCTTTAATCTTGCTGCTGGGCACCCCATGAGTGAAAATCCTTGCAGCTATCACACCTACATCAGCACATCTTTCAGCCATGTCCACACAACGGACGCCACCGCCACTGTAACCGATTAGCCTTATAATGTGATCCTCAGTGATCACAATCTTCTTCCCCATAACAAAGGAGGTGACTAGATGTGTTGAAGCCTTGGCGTGAATCCAGAATTCCTTGACTAGCATTGGGAATGTTGGTCCAACCAACCTGTCAAAATACCTTTCCCACTTCTGTGCCCTAACTTCTTCAGTTAGGTCAAAACCGTTCTCCTTCAAGCTTCCAAAATCAATGATTAATTCAGAAAGCACTTCAAGATTCTTCACAGGAGTGAGGAGAGTTCTAAATGGCACTTGATATTGCTCAGATGATGCTTTCTTCTGAGGACCTGCAGAAGCACTGCTGGAGGTTGCCATGTTCACACTAAAAGGGTTTTGAGAATAAATTGAGGAAAATAGGGTTTGCAAGAGATGAACACGGAAATATGCAGAAAATGCTTGAGTATTAGTGAGAAAACGTAAAGAATGAGAATGAGAGATTAATGTGTTTAAATAGAGTTTCAAAAATATTTTGAAAAGATAAACGTTTTTTAAGAGAGAAAAATCATGATTTCATTTTAAAAGCATGATTACTTTTCATTAAATGCTTGCTGATTTTAGGGGATTTGAGAAAGATACTTAAAAACGGTTACCAGACATGTGTCTCAATGCACCCAATCAGCGCTTTGCCTTCTCAGAAGCGTGCACGCGTTCTGCTTCAGAGATATGCTGATGATTGGATGACACTTGTTTGATGTAGTGATCAACACATCTGTCTTTGAGCTTAGACTCTCAGATCTTTAGACTTGCATCTGATACAATCTGCATGTTCTATCTTTCTGAAAGAAGATTGATCAGAAGTTCACAGTAAAACAATTACATTCTGAAGGTAAATATATGGAATTAAAACATTTTCACTCTGGACACACTTTCATGCTGAGATGTTTCAGAATGAAATTAAACCTATCTTCTGAAAGGGGTTTAGTAAAGATATCAGCCCATTGATGGTCTGTATCTATAAATTTTAAGTTCAAAATACATTTCTGAATATAGTCCCTAATGAAGTGATGTTTTATTTCTATATGCTTAGCTCTTGAATGTAAAATGGGATTCTTACTTAAGCAAATAGCAGAAGTATTATCACAAAGTATAGGAATGTTACTCTCAAAAATCTGGAAGTCTTCAAGCTGACTTTTCATCCAGAGCATTTGTGTGCTACATCCTGCTGCTGCTATGTACTCAGCTTCTACTGTTGATAGTGCAATTGTTGATTGCCTTTTGCTGGACCAAGAGATCATATTTTCTCCCAGAAACTGGCAGCTTCCAGAAGTACTTTTACGTTCCACTCTGTCTCCAGCAAAATCAGCATCGCAGTAGCCTACTAAGCTGTAATCACTAGATTTTCTATAAAACAAACCCAGATTAGTAGTACCTTTCAGATACTTGAAAATTCGCTTAACAGCTGTTAAGTGAGATTCTCTAGGATCTGATTGGAATCTAGCACAGATACAAACACTGAATAATATGTCAGGTCTTGAAGCAGTCAGATAGAGGAGAGAACCAATCATACCTCTGTAGACTTTCTGTTCTACATTTTTGCTTACCTCTTCTCTTTCCAGAATACACGTGGGATGCATTGGAATCTTTGATGGCTTACATTCTGAGAGGTCAAATTTCTTCAGAAGATCTCTGATGTATTTTCTCTGATGAATGTAAGTTCCCTCTGGAGTTTGATTGATCTGAATTCCTAGGAAGAATTTCAGTTCCCCCATGAGGCTCATCTCAAATTCTGCCTGCATACACTTAGCAACTTTTCTTCCAAGAGAAGGATTAGTATAACCAAAAATAATATCATTAACATAAATTTGACAGACTAAGATGTCATTCTTAACTGATTTACAGAATAGAGTAGTGTCCACTTTCCCTCTGGTGAATTCATTTTCTAACAGAAAGTTACTTAGCCTTTCATACCAAGCTCTGGGAGCTTGTTTCAGACCATACAGTGACTTCTTTAGTTTGAAAACATGTTCTGGATGTTTTGTATTTTCAAAACCAGGGGGTTGGTGTACATAAACTTCTTCTTCTATATAACCATTTAAGAATGCACTTTTGACATCCATCTGATACAGAGTGATGCCTCTATTAACAGCAAATGAAATTAAAAGTCTGATAGATTCTAACCTGGCGACTGGGGCAAAGGTTTCTGTATAGTCTATCCCCTCTTGCTGACTATAACCTTGTGCAACCAGTCGTGCCTTGTTTCTGATGACTTCACCTTGTTCATTTAGCTTGTTTCTGAACACCCATCTTGTTCCAATGACGTTGAATCCTTTTGGTCTGGGAACGAGATCCCATACGTCGTTTCTGGTGAATTGATTCAGCTCTTCTTGCATTGCCATAATCCAGTCATTATCCAGAAGTGCTTCATCAATAGAAGAAGGTTCAATCAGAGACACAAGTCCCATAAGTGTTTCTTCAGAGTTTCTGAAGCTTGCTCTTGTTCTGATTGGATCTTCCTTTCTTCCTAGGATAGTCTCTTCTGGGTGATCCAAGCTGCTTCTGGGTAATCTCTTCTGAGGTTGATCAGCAGCTGTTGTAGGATTGCTAGCAGTGCTCCTTTCAGACATTGAAGGAATGTCTGTGTTGAGAGCTTCTGATGACTTGTCTTCAGAACCTGCAAATTCAATTTCTATACCTGCAAAAACTTCATTCTGCTTTGACTTTTCAGAGTCAAGCTTATCATCAAAACGAACACTGATTGATTCTTCCACAATCTGTGTTTCTGTATTGTATACTCTGTACCCTCTTGAGCGTTCAGAGTATCCTAACATAATACACTTCTGTGCTTTAGAGTCAAACTTGTTCAAATAATTCTTTGTATTTAATATAAAGCAAGTACATCCAAATGGATGAAAATATGAAATGTTGGGCTTTCTGTTCTTCCACAATTCATATGGAGTCTTTTCCAGAATAGGTCTTATTGAGATTCTATTCTGAATGTAGCACGCTGTGTTTATTGCCTCTGCCCAGAAGGTCTTAGCAACGTTTGTCTCATTGATCATGGTTCTGGCCATTTCTTGCAATGTTCTGTTCTTTCGTTCTACAACTCCATTTTGTTGGGGAGTTCTAGGACAAGAGAAATCATGCAGAATGCCTCTGTCATTAAAGAATGACTCAAAATCTTTGTTTTCAAATTCTCCACCATGATCACTTCTGACTTTAACGATTCTAAGATCCTTTTCATTCTGAACTTGGTTACAGAAGGTAACAAACACAGAGTGTGACTCGTCCTTGTGTCTTAAGAACTTTACCCATGTCCATCTGCTATAGTCATCTACGATTACTAACCCATACTTCTTACCACTGACTGAAGCAGTTTTAACTGGTCCAAATAAGTCAATGTGCAGAAGTTCTAATGGCTTAGAGGTAGAAACAACATTTTTGGATTTAAAAGAAGGTTTTGCAAATTTGTCTTTCTGACATGCTTCACACAGAGCATCTGAATTGAACTTCAAATTAGGAAGTCCTCTGACCAGATTGAGTTTGTTAATCTGAGATATTCTTCTCATACTAACATGCCCCAATCTTCTGTGCCAGATCCACTGCTCGTTGTTAACAGACAGAAGACATTTTACATTCTGACTCTTTAGTTCAGAAAGTTTGATTTTGTAAATGTTGTTTTTCCTCTTACCATTAAACAGGATAGTCCCATCTTTCTGACTAACAGCTTTACATGATTTTTGATTGAAGATTATATCATAACCGTTATCACTTAATTGACTTATGGATAACAGATTATGCATCAATCCATCTACTAGCAGAACATTATTAATAGAGGGAAGATTTCCATTACCTACAGTTCCAGAGCCAATTATCTTTCCCCTCTGATTGCCTCCAAAGCCAACGTGGCCTCCAGGCTTAAGTTCCAGGCTTTGGAACATATGCCTTCTTCCCGTCATGTGTCGTGAGCAGCCAGAGTCCAGGTACCATGACTGGTGTTTCTAACTTGCTGCTAAAGATATCTGCAACATGTATTATTTTATCCTTAGGTACCCAGATTTTCTTGGGTCCTGATTTGTTAGTTTTACCAAAACTCTGGTTGAATTTTGGTTTCACATAGTGCTTACTGCTAGTGTATTTGATATCATGTGTGTGACCATATACAAAATGTGAATTCAGAGGAGTGTGTTTACTAGTTAAGTCCATGACATTCTTTGGTGTAGTAACCTTACCTTGGTATCCTATTCCTTTCCTGCCGTTTCTGCTAACTCCATAGATCATTGAAGCCATTCTGCTTCTATCTATGCTTTTAGCTAGGAACTTCTGGAAACTGTGATCATACTCCTTGATGATCTCATCAGCGTTGCTGGGAGTTTCAGAAATTGGTTCCTTCTGAGAGTTTTGTAAAGTGTTTTCTAATTTTGAAATCTTATTTCTCAGCTCAGAATTTTCCAATTTGAGACTCTCAGTCTTATTAGAGTCAGATTCAAGATTCCTTTTCAGGTTTCTGAATTTAACTCTAATTTGCTGATACCGTTCCAGAATCTCATTAAGGCTTTAAGCAAGTTCAGCCTTTGTAAAGTTAACAGCAAAGTTAGGAAATACCTCTTCAGTGTCTGATTCTGAGTCTGATTCAGAAGCTTCACTATCTTCTGAGATGTTAGCCATGAGAGCTATGTTTGCCCTCTCATCATCTGATTCTGAGTCAGCTTCAGACGAGTCAGAGTCATCCCATGTAGCCATGAGACTTTTCTTCTTCTCTCTTCCAAACTTCTTTTTGGGCTTTTCCCTCTGAAGCTTTGGGCAGTCACTCTTATAGTGTCCTTGATCATTGCACTCATAGCAGATGATGTCTTTGGTGTTTGGCTTTTTGCTACTGGAGGAGCCTTCAGATCTTCTGTATCCAGAGGAAGAATATGTACTTCTGTATCTGGAAGAAGACTCGTTCTGATCAGATCTTCTGGGATTCCTGAACTTCCTTTGTCTTTGCTTCCACAGTTGATTTACTCTTCTGGAGAGGAGAGAGAGTTCGTCTTCTTCTGATGAGGATCCATCAGATGTTTCTTCAACTGCCTGCAAAACTTTAGACTCAAATTTTTTATTAGATTTTAATGCTAAAGGCTTACCTTGCTTTTGAGGCTCATCAGCTTCTAGCTCTATCTCATGACTTCTGAGGGAGCTGATAAGTTCCTCCAGAGTGATTTTGTTGAGATCTTTAGCTAGCTTCAGAGCTGTAACCATAGGTCTCCACTGCTTGGATAAACTTCTGATGATTTTCTTGACATGGTCAGCAGTAGAGTATCCTTTGTCCAGAACTTTGAGACCAGCTACCAGAATCTGGAATCTAGAGAACATGGTTTCAATGGATTCAGATTCTTCCATTTTGAACGCCTCATACTTCTGAATGAGCGCCAGAGCTTTTGTTTCTTTGACCTGAACGTTGCCCTCATGCGTCATTCTGAGTGAGTCAAAAATATTCTTTGCTGTGTCTCTGTTGGAGATCTTTTCATACTCAGTATAGGAGATGGCGCTGAGGAGGATGGTTCTAGCCTTGTGGTGATTCTTGAAGTCACGCTTTTGTTGATCAGACATTGATTTTCTGTCAATCTTCTGACCGCTTGCATTCACAGGGTGCGTGTATCCATCTGTCACCATATCCCACAGATCAGCATCATGTGCCAGAAAGAAGCTTTCAATTCTGTCTTTCCAGTAATCAAAGTTTTCTCCATCAAAGACTGGATGTTTGCCGCTGAATCTGTCTCTGTCCTCATTGTTGTCATTGCTGATGTGAGAATTGTTTCCTGCCATTGTGTTTTTCTGACGCTGGATCTTGTACTGACACGGTTAAGTGTTTTAGCTCAGAACCAGGTGCTCTGATGCCAATTTAAGTGGTGAAAAACACAAGAAGGGGGGGGGGGGGGGGGGTTGAATTGTAAAACTGAAATCTAATGCAATGAACAAGATATTTTTATCCTGGTTCGTTTGATCTCAAACTACTCCAGTCCACCCGTCAAGGTGATTTCGCCTCTCTCCAACGAGGTCTTAATCCACTATATTCAACTGAATATTACAGACTGCTTTAACAACTGCTAAAGCCTTCTTGATCCAAACCACAACCCGGTTTGTCAAGGTAGCACTTTCTTACAAAGAGATAAAACTAAGTGTGTGAATGTTTTCTACAAAACTGTATCACAACTGTGATGTATACACAAATTGAAGCTTAGAAACTAGATTGCTAAACAATGATAGAATATCAGAATGTGTGGTTTAGCAAAACTGAGAGAAAGAATATTTTGATTAGCTTTTGTGCGTGTAGAGATTTGGAGAGCATTAGCCATTTCAATCTTCAAAGTCTTGTTTATATAGCACTGAGATGATAAACGTTGGATGCAATATTCTTGATTCAATGCTAATAACAAACTTTCCTTATCGAGCAGATCTTGTCTGGAATGAGGCCGTTGGAATTAATTTGCTTTCAATGCACAGTACCGTTGCTTACTTAATGCAAGTTCTGGCTTGGCTCATTCTGACTCTGCTTCGCTGCTGATGAACTGTTGTGTTTCTTTATCAGAGTGTTGAGCGCAGTCTTGTTCATCAGGCTTCAGCATGTACGTGAGTTGATCATCTGATTCTGACATTCTGATATGGCAACTTCTGATGCTGGTGTCAAGAACCAAATTCTGATGCTGATTAGATGTGATCTTGCTTATATCAATCAGAGTATCTGCAAGTCAGAACATAATAATTTTAGGCAGCAGATAGTTCATATATGAATATCGTAAATAATATATCTTTTCACTTTGTTATCATCAAAACTTAAATATAGGGTAGTAGATTCAAACTTTGTTCTAACAATAACCAAGTTGGAATAAAGAAATCTTGGAAGATAATGGCTTGAAGATGAATAAGCTTAGAAATAAATGATGGAGACCTCGATTTAGGATTATTTAGCTTTAGGCCACTGGAAGATTTAGTGTAAATTCTTGTTTTGATTTAGTAATCTTGGATGTAAATGGATGGCCTTTGTAATCTTCTCTTGTAATGCTCTAATGACACAACTTGTAAATTGCATGGTTATGACCTCGAATGAACGAGAATGAATTTGGATAACCCTTTGACAAATCATGCGTGATGCTTAGAACTTGTAAAGATCATATCATTGAATGAACGTGAACCCTTGGATCTTGATGAGTTTTGATGAACAAAACTAATTGATTAACCTTGAATGATGTTATGACTTATAATTCTTTGAAAATTTATAACTTGTACACCAAGAGAACCACATGAACGAATCTTCCAACCTTATCTTGAATAAACCATCTCCAAATCACGAAATGGAAACCTTGAGCTAATATCAATCTTGAGCATAATTAGTAGTTTCGATGAATCCAAATTGACTTCAATTCTTAACGAACAAAAACCTTAATCAGCTTGCCTTCTTGTTAAAAATCCTAACCTCAATCTCATATCCATATTATATTAATCTACAAGCAATAAGAAATTAAGAGGACAATAATGCCTTGGTCATAAGGAACTCACATCTTCTTCTTTGTAACATAACTCAAATGCTTTTGCACCTCAATCTTCAAAGATATCTTGACTTGCGGAGCACACAATGTAAATGCCTTAAAGAACTCTTGGAGATGGATGATGAGGCTCGAAATGGTGAAGAGGAACCAAACCTAGCTCAAAGCAATCTCTACTGAAAACCAATATTGAATCCCTAATTCCTGAAGGTTCTCGCCCCCTTGCGAAGTTATGTTGTTAGCGGATGTATGCAATGTTAAATGAACTAATGGAGTTATGTACCTGAGAAAAGCACGACAATACATAAACCAGATACAAGTAAGAGGGTAGGACAAATTTGGGGTATTACAACTGCCCCTATTTAATCGTCTTAAACTTGAAAGTACGATTGGTGCGTGCCTTTCGGAAGTTCAAGATTGAAGATGATTAAATACCAATGCCAAAAATTTGTTCTGGGAGATAATGCGAGTATTTTTCTATTTGTCGGGGGAAGAATCCTCTTTTTTTTCCAATGAAGAGACGAAGATTGGACTTGTAACACGGCGTGATGCCAAAACATGGAAGGTATAACACGGACGAGTGTTAGAATCAATACGGACGAGTATTGAGAGAAGATCCGCACGAGTATCAAAGGTTAAACACGGAAGAGTGTTTGAATCAATACGGACGAGTATTGAAAGAAGATACAGACGAGTATTAAAAGGTTAAACACGGACGAGTGTTTGAATCAATACAGACGAGTATTGAAAGAAGATACAAGCGAGTATCAAGAGGTTAAACACGGACGAGTGTTTGAGTCAATATGGACGAGTATTGAAAGGAGATACGGACGAGTATCAAAAGGATAAACATGGACGAGTGTTTGAATCAATACGGACGAGTATTGAAAGAAGATACAGTTGAGTATCAAAAGATTAAACACGGACAAGTGTTTGATTCAATACTGACGAGTATTGAAAGAAGATACGGACGAGTATCAAAAGGTTAAACATGGACGAGTGTTTGAATCAATACGGACGAGTATTGAAAGAAGATACAGGTAGGTATCAAAAGTTTAAACACGGGCAAGTGTTTGATTCAATATGGACGAGTATTGAAAGAAGATACGGACGAGTATCAAAAGGTTAAACACGAACGAGTGTTTGAATCAATACGGACGAGTATTGAAAGAAGATACAGACGAGTATCTAAGTTTAAACACGAACGGATGTTTGAATCAATACAGACGAGTATTGAAAGAAGATATAGGTGAGTATCAAAAGTTTAAACACAGACGAGTGTTTGATTCAATACGTACGAGTATTGAAAGAAGATACGGACGAGTATCAAAAGGTTAAACACGGACGAGTGTTTGAATCAATACGGACGAGTATTAAAAGAAGATACAGGTGAGTATCAAAAGTTTAAACACGGACGAGTGTTTGATTCAATACGGATTAGTACTAAAAGAAGATACGGACGAGTATATAAAGGTTAAACACGGATGAGTGTTTGAATCAATACGAACAAGTATTGAAAGAAGATACAAGTGAGTATCAAAATTTTAAACACGGAAGAGTGTTTGATTCAATAGGGACGAGTGTTTAGGAAACTGACACACACCAGTGTTTAGGGAACTGACTACCAGACAAGAACTGGGTCTAGAACGACAAAGTGTATTGATTTTGCTGGGCATTGAAAAGTTGAAGGTCACTGACTAGGGACTTCTGGAATGATATCCTACTGTAGGGATGTATTGTTTTCCTTGAATAATTCAGGTCTTTTGTGTAAGATACCTGATCTGGCTTATGCTTCATATGCATGTTTGAATTTCTTATGCCGCAAAGATCCATTCTGATGGATCGGCTACGCGCTTTTGAGGATGTAATGTTATGCAGTGATAAGTATATGCAATGTGAAGAAATAAACTTCATGGGGATAAGAGAAGACTTGCTGGGAACCATTGTTCATCACTAGGGACGCCAATATATATCAATGTTGGAAGCCTACAGTATCAAAGGTTGTTGGGGATATTGATAAAAATTTGTACTGAGGAGCTCTTGAAGATTAAAGATCGTTGTTGACTCTGTTGAGGATTGAATTACTGACGAAGCCATTCTTCAGGTACGATGCTGGATTCTGAATTGTACCGTTGGGGAAGAGATAATCTGGCCAGACTTCCAAACATCCTGAACTGTTGAAAGGATGGCAGAGCTCAATGCACCGAAGAATGGATACTGAACACCATGTGAATCTCTCCGAATACATGCCCCAAGTTTACACACACTGGGGTTATCTCTTGAATCACTTTGGGATAAGAGATGGGTGTGGATACTTATGAATGCCCCGGTTTAGCTCTGTGAATGCCTCGGTTGAGCTCTACGAATGCCCCAGTTTAGCTCCACTGGGGATGTTCTTAATTAACTCCACTGAGGATGCACTTGCGCGTCCTGAGTCAAAAGACGATTCTAGACTTTCTGAATTCACTTGGGGAATCAGGTTTGAAATTGTATGTAGCAGATGAAGGCATCTTCGTGTGCTGGCTAGGTCAGGGTGACCGTTATGGTGCTTTTAGCTTGATCGTAGTCTTGTACAACATAATTAACTTGAGCAACTAAGTACGGATGAGGAATGCCCCTGTCCGGAGGATCTCTGAGAAGATCTATGTTGAATAAAAGACCATAATATTCGTGCCATAATACGATATGAGGTGGCCTGCCCCAATGTCTTGAGCCACAAAATAAACTGCTCTTGATTACAGCTTTCTTGGCGAGATTTGTCGAATCTCGACGTAACTGCCCCAGGTTGAATGAATTTTGAATAGATCTCTCGATGTGACAGTCCCTGATTGATGGGAACTTGAAGAGATTTATCGACGTGATAGGCTCTGATTGATCGAGCTATGAGGGAATGCCCCATATTTGGCTGAGCTTGGAGAGATCGATTCTCGACTTGATTGCCCCAGATTGGTGGAATCTGCTAACTTCATCCTTGAAGGGTACTCAAACTATGACGAACCAAGATACTGTCTCTTAACAAAAGGTTAACATGCACCTGGATAAGTCATTTCTCTTGTGGCAGCTAACTCTTGCTTCAACAGGGTATTCAAGCCTCTCTTCTCTGACAAGATTGAGCTCTTTACTGATTGTTCATTGTGTAAACTTACTTGATGTTAATCAGTTGTTTTGTATGTAGAAGAATGCTTATTATGACAATGATAATTTTAATGCAACACATATGTAAGTCTTGAAGTTTGAAAAACTTTGAATGAAATGATGTCATAGCTCTATCGTGAACGAGTCACTAGCTAGAGAGAGACATTTGCAAATTCTTTTTTATGAAAGATATTGCAAGCATATGATGCCAACACAGATATTGGAACGTACCTCTTAGGAGTCAGTTAAATGCTATCTTGTTGTAGCACACTTTTGAATTAACCCATGCTTCAGTTAGGACTTTTATGGGTTGTAACGTGGCCTGGTTCATGGTTTTAGAAAAAAGGATTTTAGGCTCAAAATTATTTGGTGCCCACCCATTCTCCATGATGTTCTCCATTCCTAAGTTCAGTTGGCCCGATACAAGCATTCATCTCTCTTGAAGAGTTTGCGATGGTTAAGGAACCACTGTGGTTTCTTGGACACGACAGTCACTAACTTCTGATTTTGGTGTCTGATCAAACGAATTTATTCTTTGATGAGGATTTTCATTGGTAATCCTTTTCTCGCCTTTTAGGCTTTTCAATTTCTTTCTTGCTTTCCCTAATTTTTGCCTGGACAAATTCTTTTGAATTTCGATTTGAAAGTCCAGCGGGATTCCCCAATTTTTCCTAAGCGACTTATTTTCAAGTTTCGACTTAGCGGGGATTTTTGTTTCTTTCTTATTCGTATTTTACATTTTTAACAAGCCGTTGATCTTTGTGTTGTCTTTGATTTGTCAGAAGTGATCGTGACTGTCTGAGTCTTTAGTAAATAATGGATAGTCATTATAGTATCATCATTTGTTGACCTCCTGATGTGCGAGAGATACCCATTGGGATATTGTTAGTTGACGCATGTTGCTGACAGATGAGGGTTAACCATTGTGGTCTTGACTTTCCTCAAGATTTTGATGGATAACCATTGTTGTATCCTTGGATGCACACTCTTGATGAGTTCTGAATGCTTGATCAGATTAGTTGAACACTACCCGCCCCAGGGTTAAAATGAGGGTTTTTTCTGAACAGAAAAGAAACTCCTACTTCGAAGGCTCAGAGGGGTTAACGAGGGTCTATCTCCCTTATATCTCTGGTGTTTAGGGATTTGAAATAAGGCATGTACATCGTCAGCAGGGTCTTACTCAAAAGCGTACCAACCAGAGATTTTTTCATTTTAGGTTGTCGTCATCCTCCTTTGAATCTTTACCCAAGCATAAGACTAGGAAATTTGGCATCAATATGCAAGTAAAATATTTAAAGAGTGATAACGAATGGATGAGTAAAAATGAAAGGAACACTTCAATACAAGCATACTTATTGCATTAAGATTTTTGTTCAAAAATAGACAAGTTTCTATATACAAACAATGTTTAAACAAACAAGAAAGAGTGAAAATGAAAATGCAGTAAAGAAACCAATGATTGCCACGGTTGAGGAGACTTGACTCCATATGGACTTGCTGATTCTGACGACTTTTTGTAGTCTTGATACTCGAGTGTGCGAGAGAATTCCCCTCTGATCTGATGTGAACACAATAGTCTCTGGATTGAGCCTGTCTTGGACATTGTCTTTGGATGACATACCTTCTTCAATCGGTCGACCAGGTGCCCTAGTATAATATGCATGGAAGCTCCTTTCAAGAGAACGAATGAATGCTTTACCCAAAGAATCGGTATAAACTGCACCACCAAGCATATCGTGTTTCAAAGAAATAATAGACATCATCATCAGAGTTTCCATGACCTGGCTTATCTGAGTCTTTAATCAATTATCTTCCTGCTTGAAGAAGTTTCTGACTACGAGCCAAAGCTTGCATGTATATCGCTCGGATTTATTCCATAACTGATCTCTGAGCATGTGCGGTGAGAAATCAGGTTGAACCTTTGAAGAGAACCCTAGGTCTAAATAAGAATCCCCAATCTTCGGGTACTTATTATGAATGCATGAATATGCATGGGGTGCATGAATGAATGTCATGTCATGTTTTTCCATTTCCGAGGAATTTGCGCGCTTTGATTTTGATTTTGCGCAAGTAAGGGATGGAAGAGTTTAGCACAAGACTTGCAAATATGATTACTTGGAAATAATAGAACATGTATGTTAAGCATGAGGTTAGCCATGTTATGTATGCAAAGGCATGAGATCAAAGAGGATCAAGGTTCCATCATTCCTGAATATCATTACTGCACTGTTCTGAATCATGTGAGTATTATTAGATCAAAGGCCCGACATAGCTTCCGCACATATAAGAACCGAGTACCATGTAGATCTAAGTAGCATGGGATCAAGGCTTCTGGAACATCAGATACTGTTGAGCACTTCTGAACATGCTGGGAATACCAAGATCGAAGGCTTGAATGAACCTCCAAGTAAACAAGTCAGGAGCTCAGAAATTAAATCTGAGAATCATACGGTCACCAACAGGATATAACATCTGCATAAGGTCATAACGAAAATCCAGAACATAGCCATTAGAACCAATAGTCAGTGTCTGAGCATAGGTCACCATCTGAACACGAGTAACCATCTGAACATAGTCACCAACTGTACCTGTAATAATGATTTCCTCCCCACTCACGTGTGAAGGCCAGGTCAGGGTAAGACAAGGGTAACTCAAAAATCACAGGCTTGCTTGAAAGTAAAATCATCGCAACACAGACGTGCATGATGAAAGTACCCCCAATTGAACCTCATCCGAGCGTGGTATATGACATGACTGCACTAATCAGACCATGTCCTATAGCCGTCATGCCCCCACTCTATTCCTAGGTGTCCTAGTGCACTCTGGCCTGGGTACTGGGCCTTTTACCTCAATAGTAACACCACCCAAACAAGAAGCAGATCCTGTACAACAGTAGTATATGGAAAACAGTAAAATGCAATGCATATGTATGCTCAAGTATATACAAAATGAGTGAAAAAACTGAAAGCATAAAGATAAACACCCAAATGAAAGAAAGCAAGAGCTAGGAGCGACTCCGGGATGGACCAGCATTTGGTCGACCTATCCTCATTGAAGTCGCCAGCTGAAACAACCGGCTGAAAATCATCAAACAATGAAGTCGCCATTGAACGTCTTTTATCCCACATGTAGGGAAAGGTAAACATCGAGAAAACCTGAAAAGGGAGAAGTCACGGTCTTGCGACCGAGAGATCGGGTAAGGGAGTCTATTACGCGAGGGGAAGGTATTAGCAACCCACATGCCCGTAGTACTATACGGTATCCACTCTTGTTATCTATCTTATGGGTGTGTTTAATCTATGCTTACTGTTTATTACGGCTAAAGGGAGAATGCATGCAAAAGAAAGGGGAAAATAATGTAGGGAAAATAAAATTGTGCTCATTTGGGCCCTACCCCAATGCCTCCGTATCCGTTTTGAGGAATCAGAGCTACCGTAGTTCAGCTCATATGTTTTTGTTTGTTTGTGTTTTTTATGGACGAAGTTAATTCCGCCTTCTGTCGCAGCTCGACCTTTGGAGACTTATGCGTTGGCACAAAAGTAAATTAATCATGTCCTTACCTGAAAAGGCTTTCTTAGAAAGGTGCTCAAGCGCATAAAATGGTTTCAGTTGGTTTGTATTTTGTTGCAGATAATGACTAGTTGACCTCAAGAGAGAGATATTAGCCACTTTTTTACTTAGCTATGAAAATGGTCTTTGAGAATTGAACCACACCTAGACTTGAGATGAAGAACAATAAGATCTAGAAGAGACCCGCTTATCATTTCCCATACTAATAGAAGGCGTGATTCTCATCAGTAGTTTTAAAGTGTTTTGAATTTTGAATAGAAAAAGAAGTTTTGGTTTTAGTGCGAATGCAAAAAGGGAAAGAAAAGTCATAGTGAGACTAGTCTATTTCTAAACCTAATTTTATCATGCGTTGTTAGACCCACAGTTTGGATGAAAGGGGGGATTTCTACCTAACATTTGCATGCTTGGATTTAGAATCCTAATGGCTAATCTTAGTTCAATTAAATCAAAGATTAAATTTGAACCAAAATATCCTAAGGGGTCATGAAAGACTATACTAACAAGTAAAATTGGTAGCAAGTATTAAAATATAGCATGCGATCCATACTCAAAAATCGCAAACAAAATACATGATATAAAATGAATAAAACTAATGGTTAAAATTGACTAAAAGTTAGCAAAGGGGAAAATAAATTCCTAATTAATTTCTAAAGTTCCTTCTAATATTTTTACCATTTTTTATTATACTTTGTTATTAAAAAAAGAAGGAAAAACATTAAAATTAAAAAAAGGCTAAGAGGACCAGGGGGTGCGAGGACCAAACAGTGGTGTGGAGAGAGATTCATTGGTAGGCCCAGGCACATCCGGCCCAATCCGGTTTAGTGACAAAAATCAAAAAGTGTGTCGTGATGGACCAAACAGGGGTGTGGATAGTAAAATCAACGGGCTGGAATGCCATTAGGGCCCAAACATTAAACATCTAGATTCTTCAAAGGAAACGGTGTCGTTTCAGATGTTAGGGTTCAAAAAGAAAAAAAGCTCGTTTCATCTTCATCTCTCAAGCACAGCGGCGCGATGGTCTCTATCCTCTTCCTCAAACGGCCATGACGGCTTCTCCCTAGATGGTTCCCTTAAACGCTAACCTCAATACTCAACAACAATTACCACACTCCACCGTGATGGCTCAATCTCCATTATCTTCAATCTGGAAGCATCGACTCTGCTTATCCCTCCTAAATCTCACCAAATAATAGAAAACCCTAAGGGCTTCAAGATCCAATTGAATGGTGGTAAATTCGTTTAGAGAAGATTTTAAGGGTGGCTCTACACACACACCATCTATTCTTCGCATACATATCAAGGTTAAGCGAAAAGATGAAGGAGAGAAGGGATTTGCAACGACTTACCTATCAAAACCACTCCGGTGATGATTCAATAGTGACGAAGGTGAGAAGGCCAGAGACGTAGCTTGCAAAGCCCAGGTAATCGTTGTTTTCTTCCTTACTTGTCACTTCTAATTTTGAATCTTCTTTCACTATCTCTAAATTTACGCGTTTCTTGTTACAATAGTGATGTGGTGTGGCGCTTTGATGCAAGCATTTGGTGTTGCCTAAGGTGAAGAATCTTATTGATATCGTTGATGGAGATTGAAGCAATTGCAGGTGAAAGTTAAAATGGAAGGTTGAAGGTATTTTTCAGAGAGAGACTGAAGGGAATTTTTATGGTGATTGTTCTGAAAAAAGGGATTGAAGAAGAGTGAAAGAGGTTGAAGATGATGAAGGATGCAGAGGGAGTGAATTCAATAGTTTTTAGTGAGTTTCTCTATATCTAATTTTCTGACTTTTCGGGTTTGTTCACTCGAAAGTCCCTGCATTTTGTTATTGTGTATTCTATTGTGAATATGATTATGTATCGTGTATGACGAGAGAGTTGGAGGGAGTTTTTTCTCTGAGTTTATTTGTGTGAAAGCTTTGAATCCTCTCTCCTGCTTGTGGCTGAATCAGAAATTTTGTTATACAGTGATAGAGTTTTGTTGCAGAGTTAGTTAGAGGAGGGTTAGAAATATGTTAGAAGGTTAGGATTATTTTGAATCTGTTAGAGGAGTTTGTTGAGTTAGTTATGAATCTGGTTAGGTGGTTAGGAGGTAGTTATGATTGGTTAGAGGGTTATAGGTTTGTTAGTTATTCTGTTTGGCAGTTGGTAGAAGTTAGGGAAATTAGAAATTCTGTTAGAAGTTTGTTGTTTTCTGTTTCTGTTACTGTTAGTATGAGTCTAAATGAAAAACAATGAAATGAAAGTGTAGGAAGAATGCAGTATGTAGCTAACTTAGACAGGGTAGGATCGATAATACTTTAATTCTTCTCTCATTTTTCTATTTTCCTTTGGTAATTTGATGAATGCAAGTCTAGAATTTGGTGGCTGGTACAAACACTTACATTTGGTCATGACATGAAGTGGACCGGTTCTGAGCTTTGTTTATTTTCTACTTTGAAGTGAATGTGCTGGTATTTTCTTGATGCATGGAACAATGAAGAATGAATGGAATCAGTTTATACTTTGGTACTTAGGTAAAGTCAGCTTAATCTTGACTAAAAACCTAAAGCGTATAAGGCTGTATGTGGTCAATTCAGTTATGAGTGTAGTGTATGTGTTATGAGTGTGATAAATTGGTTTGATTTAAGTACATAACACTTGGTGTAATTGATGATTTTTGTACTTCAAATTGAATTGACTTGATTATACATTGGCACTGAACTTGCTTGGAAAATGGTCGTTTATGCAGGTTTTCTTTTGGCATGAAACATGGACTAAGGCTTGGATATAACCAAGTTGGAATAAAGAAATCTTGGAAGATAATGGATTGAAGATGAATAAGCTTAGAAATGAATGATAGAGACCTCAATTTAGGATTCTTTTGCTTTAGGCCACTTGAAGATTTAGTGTAAATTCTTGTTTTGATTTAGTAATCTTGGATGTAAATGGCCTTTGTAATCTTCTCTTGTAATGCTCCAATGACACGGCTTGTAAATTGCATGGTTATGACCTCGAATGAACGAGAATGAATTTGGATAACCCTTTGACAAATCATGCGTGATGCTTAGAACTTGTAAAGATCATATCATTGAATGAACGTGAACCCTTGGATCTTGATGAGTTTTGATGAACAAAACTAATTGATTAACCTTGAATGATGTTATGACTTATAATTCTTTGCAAATTTATAACTTGTACACCAAGAGAACCACATGAACGAATCTTCCAACCTTATCTTGAATAAACCATCGCCAAATCATGAAATTGAAACCTTGAGCTAATATCAATCTCGAGCATAATTAGTAGTTTCGATGAATCCAAATTGACTTCAATTCTTAACGAACAAAAACCTTAATCAGCTTGCCTTCTTGTTAAAAATCCTAACCTCAATCTCAAATACATATTATATTGCTCTACAAGCAATAAGAAATTGAGAGGACAATAATGCCTTGGTCACAAGGAACTCACATCTTCATCTTTGTATCATAACTCAAATGCTTTTGCACCTCAATCTTCAAAGATATCTTGACTTGCGGAGCACACAATGTAAATGCCTTAAAGAACTCTTGGAGATGGATGATGAGGCTCGAAATGGTGAAGAGGAACCGAACCTAACTCAAAGCAATCTCTACTGAAAACCAATATTGAAACCCTAATTCCTGAAGGTTCTCGCCCCCTTGCGAAGTTATGTTGTTAGCGGATGTATGCAATGTTAAATGAACTAATGGAGTTATGTTCCTGAGAAAAGCGCGACAATACATAAACCAGATACAAGTAAGAGAGTAGGAAAAATTTGGGGTATTACACCTCCCACCTCCCACCGTACCATCACCATTACCTTGGTACTACAAAGCCGACCAAACATGTGCTTTTCATCAGGGAGCACCAGGGCATAATGTTGAGTATTGTTATCCTTTGAAGTTTGAGGTACAGAAGTTGGTGAAGTATGGTGTTCTATCTTTCAAGGATGTGGGACCTAATGTAAAAGACAATCCTCTACCCAAGCATGGGAGAGTAAATGTTGTGAATATGGTGGCCGGTTGTCCAGGCCACTTCCAGATTTTTTATATTAATCTGGTTAGAGGAGATTTGGTGAAAATGAATGCAAACCTTTATGAATTTAGCTACTATATGCATGACCATTCCGGTTGTGTTATTTGCAGTACAGACATACAGGGTTGCAATAAGATAAAGGCTGATTTGCAAGAGATGATGGATGAGGGCCTAATCCACATAATCAGGCCTAGGGAAGAGTATGAGGAGGAGGTGAATATGGTTTCTCGATGTCCTGGAGAATTTAGAATTTTTGATGTAGAGTATATGAACGAGTACCTTGTGCAATTGCATGCTACCTTCTTCCATATGGTTGGTCAGGTGGAACACCAATATGGATCTTTCCGAGTTTTCTGTCAAGATTCCCGAGGATGTTAAATCGTAAAGAAGGGTGTTCATTCATTGTTAGATAACAAAATTATCAAGGTTATAAGTCAAAGGGATGATTACCATGAAGTTGATATGGTTGAGGTTTTTTTGACAGAAGAAGAGTCGGATAAAGAGTATGCCTCCGCAGATGAGTATTTCTCCTCATATGAGGATTTGTTTTCCAGAAATAACTCAATAATGACTGATTGTGTTGAAGAAGGGGTAAACATCATTGTACCTTGTTTTGGGGCACCTTTCCTTCTTGAAGTTGAGTATTATAGCAAACCAGTTGTTACCCCGTTGGTGATTAGTTTTCCAGGTCCTATCCCCTACAAGTCAGATAAGGCTGTGCCTTACAAATACAACGCTACAATCTTAGAGGATGGAGTGGAAGTTCTCATCCAGCCAATTCCTGATGTTGGGAATATTGCTGAAAATAGCATGGTGACCCGCAGCGGTCGTGTGTTTGCACCAGTTGTTCGAAGAGATGTTAGTGCTGGAAAGAAAATTGCTGAGAAGGTTGAACCCAAGAAGGCTACGGGTGAGACTAGTGGGGCTGCGTTAGAGAAAGAAGTGGATGATATTTTGAAGATAATCAAGATGAGTGACTACAGAATTGTAGATCAGCTATTGCAGACTCCTTCAAAAATAAATATCTTGGCTTTATTGATATACTCCTCTCCTCACAGAGAATCCTTGATGAGGGTACTGGACCAAGATTTTATGGAGAGTGATATGCCAATAGACCAATTCAGTAGTGTAATAGGGAACATTACGCCATGTAATAACTTGAGCTTCTGCGATGATGAATTACCAGATGAAGGAAGGAATCACAACCTGTCGCTCCACATCTCTATGAACTGTAAGAATGATTCCCTATCCAATGTGTTGATTGATAATGGATCTGCTTTGAATGTTATACCGAGGAGAACTCTTAGGAAGTTGAAATATCAAGGAACGCCTATGCGCCCGAGTGGCATCATTGTGAAAGTGTTTGATGGATCAAGGAAATCTGTTATTGGTGAAGTGGACTTGCCTATTCATATAGGACCACATTTATTTCAGATTACTTTCCAAGTCATGGACATTGTTCCCACTTATAGCTGTTTGTTGGGACGGCCGTGGATACATGAGGCAGGGGCTGTCACTTCAACTTTACACTAGAAACTGAAGTTTGTACGTGAAGGGAAAGTAGTGATCATAAATGGGGAACATGCATTATTGATATCTCATTTGTCCTCTTTCAGCATTGTGGAGGCGGATGAAGTTGTTATTGGAACCCAGTTCCAAGCCTTATCCATTGACAATATAAGAGGAAATGAGAATTCCATGGTTTCACTTAAGGATGCGCAGCAGGTTTTGCGTAAGGGTCATAGTGAAGTGTGGGGACAAATTATGGATCCACTGGTGAAAAAAAACAAAGCTGGTTTGGGGTTCTCTTTGAAGAATGATAAAGGTAAGGGCATGAAGTAGAAGTCTGCTGCAAGCAAGTATCAAGACATCTTCTATAGCAAGGGTTATCTTCATCCAACTGTTTCTAGGATCAATGCCATTGGGGAAGATGAAGCAGAGAAAGAAAGGCCGAATCATGTGACGCACAGAGTTAGGGTTCAGAACTGGATCACCATTGATGTTCCCTCTTGCATACATGTTTCAAAGTAATTTGTTTTGTTAATCTTTTTGAAAAGCTTTCACTCTGCCCAAGGTGGAAGTATTAATGTTGTACGGTTTATCTGTTTGCTGTGACTTTTAAAATCAATAATAAAAGTTGTCTTTGTTTCCCAAATTGTGTCTTTATTTTCTGCTTTTTATTGAAAAATGGTAATAAATAAAAAAACCCTTCAAAATAAATACTAACTGAAATTCAATCTGCATGATCACTTGTTATATGCGTCAGTTTCTAAAAGCAATCATAAATCATATGTGCAGATTAATTATAAAAAAGTTGAATACAATGACCCTGCACCCTCTCCCAACTTTGAATGTCTTGTGTAAGGGGATGAAGAAGAAGATTATGATGAGATTCTAGAAGAGGTTTCACGATTGCTTGAGCACGAGGAAAATACCATTCAACCATATAAAGAGCCATTGGAAGTGATCAATTTGGGTTCAGAAGAAGATCCGAAGAAAGTAAAGATTAGAGCATTATTGCATCGTGATGTGAAGAGCAGGTTGATTGAGCTGTTGAAAGAGTATTTGGATATTTTTGCTTGGTCTTACCAAGATATTCCTAGTCTAGATACATATATTATAGAGCACCGTTTGCTGTTGAAGCCAGAGTGTCCGCCAATTAAACAAAAGTTGCGAAGAACTCACCCAGATATGGCAGTAAAATCAAAGAAGAGGTTCTAAAGCAGATTAATGTTGGTTTTCTTGTGACGTTAGTGTACCCTCAATGGATTTCCAATATTGTCCCTGTATCGAAAAAGGACGGAAAAGTCTGCATGTGCGTAGATTACAGAGATCTAAATAAAGCTAGTCCAAAAGATGATTTTTCCATTGCCACACATTGATATGATAGTGGATAGAACAACAAAATTCAAAGTATTATCGTTCATGGACGGATTTTCCGGGTAATATCAAATAAGAATGGCTCTGGAAGACATGGAAAAAACAACGTTTATCACACCCTGGGGAACATTCTGTTACAGAGTGATGCCCTTCGGGTTGACGAGCGCTGGTGCAACGTACCCGAGGGCTATGACAACCTTATTCCATGATCTGATGCACAAGGAAATCGAAGTCTATGTTGATGATATGATTTCCAAATCCCAGACTCAAGAAGGGCATGTAGAAGATTTGTTGAAGTTGTTTCAGCATTTAAGGAAGTATCGTCTCTGCTTGAATCCAAATAAATGCACCTTCGGTGTTCGATCAAAGAAATTGTTGGGTTTCATTGTTAGCCAGAAAGGAATTGAAGTTGACCCTGATAAAGTCAAAGAAATTCAAGATATACCAGCACCAAGAACTGAAAAGCAAGTCAGAGTTTTCCTCGGGCGTTTGTATTATATTTCCAGATTCATTTCCCATATGACTGCAACATGTGAACTGATCTTTAAGTTATTAAAGAAATATCAAGGTTGTGTGTGGATGGATGACTTCCAAAGGCCATTTGAAAGTATTAAATAATATCTTCTTGAACCTCATATCTTGCTCCCTCCTGTGGAAGGAAGACTGTTGATTATGTATCTGACAGTGTTAGATAAATCCATGGGTTGTATTATGGGACAACAAGATGAAACAAGGAAGAAGGAGTTCTCCATCTATTATCTCAGTAAAAAATTCACTGATTGTGAGTCACAGTATTCCATGCTGGAAAAGACATGTTGTGCTTTGGCCTGGGTAACAAAGCTTTGGCCTGGTTGATCTCCAAAATGGATCCAATCAAGTACCTTTTTGAAAAGCCTGCTCTTACTGGGAGAATTTCCCACTGGAAGATGTTGTTATCTCAATACGATATCAAATACCACACTCAAAAAGCTATTAAAAGCATTGTGTTGGCAGATTATCTTGCTCACCAACCAGTGGAGGATCACCAGTTTGTAGAATATGAGTTCCCCGATGAGGATGTGATGTTCCTGAAAGTGAAAGATTATGATGAACCATTGCCTGAGGAAGGTCCTGACCCTGAATCTCGCTGGAGTATGATATTTGATGGAGCTGTGAATGCTTATGGTAAAGGGATTTGTTCTGTGATTGTGACTCCACATGGATTACACATTCCTTTTACCGCAAGGTTAACATTTGATTATACTAATAATATGGCAGAATATGAGGCTTGCATCATGGGTCTCGAAGAAGCTATTCATCTCAGAATTAAAATTCTAGATGTGTATGGTGATTCAGCTTTGGTAATAAATCAGATTAAAGGAGAATGGGACACTCGTCACCCCGACTTGATCCCTTACAAAGATTATGCTAGAAGATTGTTACCCTTCTTTAACAAAGTTGAATTCCATCATATTCCTAGAGATGAAAATCAAATGGCAGATGCTCTGGCAACTCTGACTTCTATGTACCAAGTAAATACTTGGAATGATATACCTCGAATTATGGTTCGGTGACTGGATAGGCCCGCTCATGTGTTCACAACAGAGGAGGTAGCGGATGAAAAACCTTGGTATCATGACATCAAGCATTTTCTTCAGACTCAGGAATACCCGATTGGTGCTTCGAAGAAAGATAGAAAGACATTGAGAAGATTGGCAGGCAATTTCTTCCTCAGTGAAAATGTGTTGTATAAGATAAATTATGACATGGTATTGCTCAGATGCGTGGATAGACACGAAGCATACATGTTGATGCATGAGGTTCACGAAGGTTCATTTGGAACTCATGCTAATGGACATTCGATGGCTAAAAGGATGCTAAGGGAAGGTTTCTATTGGCTGACAATGGAATCTGATTGTTATAAATTTGCAAAGAAGTGTCATAAATGTCAGATTTATGCAGACAAGGTCCATGTGCCTCCGAAACTTCTCAATGTGATTTCCTCCCCGTGGCCTTTCTCTATGTGGGGTATTGACATGATAGGGATGATAGAACCCAAAGCTTCGAATGGACACCGTTTCATCTTGGTAGTAATTGATTACTTCACCAAATGGGTGGAGGCTGCTTCATAGGCCAACGTTACTAAGCAAGTGGTTGTGTGTTTCATCAAGAATAATCTTATATGTCGATATGGTGTGCCGAGCAGAATTATCACCGACAATGGCTTGAATTTGAACAACAAGATAATGACAGAACTTTGTGAAGAATTCAAGATTGTCCATCACAATTCATCTCCGTACAGGCCTAAGATTATTAGGGCTGTTGAAGCTACTAATAAGAATATCAAGAAAATTACCCAGAAAATGGTTGTTACTTATAAGGATTGGCATGAAATGCTCTCTTTTGCTTTGCATGGATATCAAACATATGTCCGCACTTCAACAGGAGAAACCCCGTTATCCCTTGTGTATGGAATGGAATTCGTACTCCCAGTCGAGGTTGAGATTCCCTCTTTGCGTGTGATAATGGAAAGCAAGTAGTCAAAGGCTGAATGGGTCCAAAACCGGTTTGACTAATTGAATTTGATTGAGGAGAAGAGGGTGACAACTTTGTGTCATGGCCAATTATATCAGAAAAGGATGAAAAAGGATTTTGATCAGAAGGTCAAACCTCATGAATTGAGAGGAGACTACCTCGTGCTCAAGAAGATCGTGTCTTTCAACACTGATTCTAGGGGTAAGTGAACTCCCAACTTTGAAGGCCCATATGTTGTCAAGAAAGCCTTCTCTGGTGGTGCATTAATTCTTGAAACTATGGATGGCGAGGAGTTCCCACGTCCCATGAATCCTGATGCATTCAAGAAATACTTCTCCTAAAGAAATAAAAGAACAACTCACTAAGTTGAAAACCCGAAAGGGCGGCTTAGGCAAAAAAGTGCATCTCGGTAGGCCAAAAACCCGAAAGGGCGGTCTAGGAAAAAATTAGAGACACAAACAGAATAAATTTCCCGCTAAGTTGAAAACCCGCAAGGGTAGCTTAGGCAAAAGTTAAAGACTTTCTTGGAAAGTAACTACATCAGACGAGACTTGATCATTGGAGAAACAATCTTCTCGGATTCTCATCACACTTCAACAGAAGTAATTGCTCAGGATTTCAAAAGTTGTTAGAGGGGATAATGGCCATTGTATCTCAATGTATCTTTTCCATTATATATTACCATTTTCTGAACTTTGTAATTATCGATGGAGTCTCGCCATTCGCAGACTACCATTCTATTAATGAGATTTGAGCTTTTACCCAATTATTTGTATTTCTTATTTTATTTATCTTGCAAAGACTCCATTTATTATTGATAATAACTTTCAAAGCAAAAAGCTTAAATAACAAAATTGATTTTTCAAAAAGAATTTCCAATTTGCTTTTACCTTGGAATCTGTGATGAAATAATGGAAACAAAAATGGTGATCCCAGGAATGGACAAACTCCAGTTTGTTTTAAGAAGTTTTTGTTCCCCTCGGGAAGGTTTACTCAGGATGATTCTCCGTATTGGGTTCGTGACTCCGGTATCCTCAGTCAAGTTTGGATTCATTTCTCCTCTTTTATGAGTTTTCATGATGTGAAGTTTCAATCCAAGATACCTCTAGTGAAGTTTTCGTTCGGTCTAATGGAAGTTCTTTTTCCTGAGAAGTTGGTACCATAATCACTCCTGAAGAACGCAGGTCACTATTTTCTCTAGTGAAGAATGTGTTTTGGTTTTCCCTTTGAGGATATGGTGTTAATCTCCCCAAAGAAGTAGGCCTGAATTCCCCAGTGAACGTTTTCATGATTTGGTGTCCATCTGCTTTACTTGAGACTGCTTTTGCAATCCCCATTAGAAGTGTTACTTTTGAAAACATTTGTTTCCTCGGTGAATCCTGAAGAAGGATGTTCTATCCCTATATCTGTACTATTTTTTCACTTTGATTTGTTTAGTTCCGGATTGTGTTTCTCCCCAGTAAAGCTAAAGCAGGAAGTAGGTTTTGTTTCCTCAGTTGGAATTTACTTTTTCTTGGAATGATAATCCTGGATGTGGTTTAGCCGAGTGTTGTTTGTGCCAGAGTTGGTTTTTCTTGGTTACTCCCAGGGTTGTGTATCTGTTTTGTCAGCATACACACGATAACACTCATACATTCATACATACATCATGCATAGCTAAAATTGGCAAATCATTGTTCATTAACATTTGTTAATATCTTTTGTTGACATATCACCCTGTTTTGCAGAGTTACATTATCCTCTCTTCAAAAGAGTGTTGGCCTTAAGTAGAAAGCATATATTCTTTCAATTTCCCCATTGAGTTGTCCCTTGTGGAAGATTTTTTCTTTAACCTTCTTGTACAACTCCTTGTTTGGATGGATTTGGTTTTCCCTCTTGAGTTTATTTCTCAAAGGATGTATTTAGGTTGACTGTTTCATTCCAGTTTATTTCTGGTTTGAATCTGTGGTTCCAGAACAATATTATTTACTTTGGATTTTTGAAAAATTTGAGTTTTGGTTTGTGCATTTATTTTTCATAAGAAGACTTTATCTCCTCAACAAGAATATCATGGCATTTCCCCAGGAAGTCATATTTCTTTCCCTAGGAAGCCATATTTCTATCCCCAGAAAGTCATTTCTTTTTACAATCCACCATGAAAACAAGTAACAGGTCTCTTTATTTGAGAAACTTGTGCTTCCCTGTAAAAGTCGACGTAACCTTTTTGCTATCTCCACTATAAGTGGACAGTTTGCAGTCCATCGTCAGTATACTCCAGTGGAGGGCAAGACTTTTAAATTCGCAGAAACAACTCGTTGTGAAATCTTTACAAGTGGAAGTCTATTTATTTGAGACAGCCTACATATTACCCTTTCAAGGAAAATCGCATCGGTTAAAGAAGAAGTTGAGACCCGTTCTAGGCGAAATTCCAGAATTCTAGGGAAACTTGTTATCTTTTTGCTACCTTCAGTGAACGTTGGTAGTTCATCGTCAGTGAACGGCGATGCTATGATATTTTCTCTTTCTACCTTCAGTGAAAGTTGGTAGATCACCATCAGTGAAAGTTGGTGTTGGTTATCTTTTTGTTACCCTCAGTGAACGTTGGTAGTTCATCGTAAGTGAACGGCGATGCTATGATATATTCTCTTTCTACCTTCAGTGAAAGTTGGTAGGTCATTGGAAGTGAACATCGATGATTGTTATCTTTTTACTACCTTCAGTGAATGTTGGTAGTTCATCGTCAGTGAACGGCGATGCTATGATATTTTCTCTTTCTACCTTCAGTGAAAGTTGCTAGATCACCATCAGTGAAAGTTGGTGTTGGTTATCTTTTTGCTACTCTCGGTGAACGTTGGTAGTTCATTGTCAGTGAATGACGATGCTATGATATATTCTCTTTCTTCCTTCAGCGAAAGTTGGTAGGTCATTGGAAGTGAACGTCGATGATTGTTATCTTTTTGCTACCCTTAGTGAACGTTGGTAGTTCATCGTCAGTGAACGGCGATGCTATGATATATTCTCTTTCTACCTTCAGTTAAAGTTGGTAGGTCATTGGCAGTGAACGTCGATGATTGTTATCTTTTTGCTACTCTTAGTGAACGTTGGTAGTTCATCGTCAGTGAACGGTGATGCTATGATATATTCTCTTTATATCTTCAGTGAAAGTTGGTAGGTCATTCGCAGCGAACGTCGATGATTGTTATCTTTTTGCTACCCTCAGTGAATGCTGGTAGTTCATCGTCAGTGAACGAAGATGCTATGATATTTCTTTTCCTTCTACCTTCAGTGAACATTAGTAGCTCACCGTCAATGAATGTCGGTGTTATTATTTCTTTTCCTTCTACTTTCAGTGAACGTTGGTAGTTTTACCTCCAGTAGGAGTTGGTGTATCCTTTGACCTTTTTACCATCCTCTCTGAGTCGGATCTTTTGATCCACCAGTAATTTATTTTCCTGGTTGGGTCGCTCTCTTGTTTCTTTATTTTTTGTTACATCCCCAGTGGTGTTCTGCGTCCCTTTGGATTTGTCCATGTGCACTCATATTCATAAGCATTGCATGGCATCTTAGGGCCAAAAATAGGGTTTGTTTTATATTTAAGTATCTTCTATCGCGTCGACACGAAGATTTTTAACCTTCGTATCTCCGGAAAGAAGAAACTTAAATAAGGGCAGCTGTTGTACCCCAATTTTCCCCCTAAGATCCCTTCACTATACCATATTGATTCAATCACAACAAGATCACATTAGGGCTTTTGGTTCTCCTCCCTATCTTTAGCTTTGCTCTTTGAGGAATAACCAAGCACCTTGACTTGTTTTTCTTGTGTAATCATTCATGTTTTGTTTTTATTTTCCTTTTAATTAATAAAATGCAATGTTGGTTTGTCTTACTTGTCAACAACGTAGGTAAAGGAAATAGGGCTTAGCAAGTTGATCCATATGTTCAAGAGTTTATTTCCATGACCTAGTTAATGAAGCTTGAGAAGTTCAAACCTCACCATGGAAGTTATTTTGGAAGGGATGGCATGGAAAGGTTATTTTGGTTCACTACATTTCCAAGTTATCTAGATTGATTCAAAAGTGCAAGGGGTTGATTGAAGAAGTTGTCATGCTTGGACAAAGCCTTGTTCCCATTGATCACAAGTGCATATTTCTCTCAATTCTCAAGATATAGAAGTGGTTGTGGTTGCTATGAGTTCTCATTATCATCCTCAACAACTTATATTTACAAATCATTTGTTTTGGTACATGAAGTTTGTTCAAAATTGTCAAAGTTCCTCAAGGCATGTTCCTTAATCTAGGAGCTAGGGTTTTGAACTTCAAAGGAGTATATCTTTCTCATCTTTCGGTATTTTTGAGTGATTCCAAATACATCCTTTTCTTTAAAGGGTTACAACAAATCACTTCAAAAGTTCCAAGGAGTTTTCGTGTGGAAGAAACTTGATGAAGAAGAAAGATTACAAGTCCTCCAGATGAATCCCCAATTTTCCATGTGTTACTTCAAATGATCATAACTTGGTCAATTTTTATCACCTTGAGCCCATTATTTTTCCATAATTATCTTTAAGATGTGGAATTTTTGCCTTCTTTTATGTGCAAAGTGATAAAATGGATGGAAATTTCCTTAAGGATACAAAAGGTTATAGGTCATTTCATGATTTTTTTGCCAACTTCAACAATTAATAACTCTCTCAATTTTTGGATATTTTGAATGGTTCAAGTCCCAAAATGTCATTAAAGAGATCTACTTCATGCCATATTTTTTGGTCAAGAGCAAATTCCAAGTGGAAGGCCGTGTTTGGATGCAAGACATTATAGGTCACTTTTGAAGAAAAATTTGAAATATTTCTAAGTATGGAAAGTCAACATTTTTTCTCCAACTTTGACTCAACACAACTTTCAGATCAAGCATCCATTTGATTCCATTCTTTTTCCATTGCAAATCTTGTAACCTCATCTTTCTGAAGCATTAAGAATCATTCCCTAAGACCCCTTGAGCTGAGAATGCCATTGGTCAGAAGTTGGCACTTTGAAACTGAATTTTTCACCAAGTCAGAAGTTTGAAATCTATTTTTTGGCTTCTAATCACAAGTTTTCCACGTGTTTTTGCCTCTAAACATGTTTAGTGAAGTTCCATAATTGTTTAGCACCTCAAAACACAAGGATTGGATGAGTTTTGGTGAAAATCAGATCACACTTCACTCGTGTATCAGGTTTGCACGAATTCCCTCCAAAATGTATTATTCACTCTTCCTTTTGATCCCATTTGCTTCTCCTATAAATAGATGAACTATCCCATTCATTTTCTCAAGCTTGGATAGCCAGAATCACCCTACCAAACTTGTTCCCTAACTCAGAATTCAGCAAACTTCGATATCCATTCTCAAGCCTTTTTCAATCCAATTTTTTCATCAATTCACCTTCCTTGATCTTCCCTGAAGCTAACCATATAATCACATTCAAGAATCGTGTCCTATATTGTTCCATAAAAGTCCTGTTTCAGAGCTCTGCAACTCAACTTCAATAGGTAGATTCCGTCATTAATTCTTCAAAACTTTGATATCATTGTGATGCTTTCATTGCTCTGGTTCTAGTCGCAACACTTGCTTTTTACTGGAAACACGTTTTGACCCTGAAATTTCAAATCCCTTTTCAAAACTTTCTTTCCAAATTTCTTGAGCTACAGTTTATATAAATTCGGCGCGAGGGTATGGTTGTTTTCGTCTTGAAGAGACGAAGCGAATGGCATAGGTCTGAGCTTCTGATTTTACAGTTTGAGAGATCTACAATTCACGTTGGCTGGAGGTTGAAGATGACCAATGTGTCATCTTCCAACCAATGATGGCACGCCACTTGTTAGTTTTGAATTCTGATTTAATAATTGATTCAATGCTTTATTCACTAATGACCATGATATGCACAGCGCGCCAGATCCCTTGGATTTGATTACTAATGCGTTTTGATTATTCTCTTTCTGATTTTTATTTTTTCACAATTTAATTTTGTGCTTTGGTATTTTTTTATAAATTTACACTTTATTTGAATTATTTTAAATGTTTAAAAATACTTTTATGCATTTTTAAATTCTAAAAAATTATGGAATGATCCAATGATATTGTGACAAATATTGGTGACCTTATTTTATTTTTGTTCCTGACTTTTTTATTTTTTTTAATCATTTTTGGTTTATTTTACCCCTTTCTTTTAATTTTAAAAATAGTTTCTGACTTTAAAAATTACCAAAAAATTTATAAAATCATTTGAGACCTTTTCTGATTTTTCTATGGTCTTACTTTTTATTTCTTGATTAATTTGAACATAGTTGATATTTTTATCTTTTATTTCTATTTTTAAACATTATTTTGAAACCTTTTTGTATATATTAAAATGTAATATTATTTTGTGACTATTTTCTGACTGATCTTAGGTTAAATTTTTGATCATGAAATTTATTAACATCATTGGATCCATGATGTTGAGTCTAACTCCATAAAAATTGATGAATGATTTTAATAATAGTTTGATTAAATTTAATCCAAAAGTGGTTTGTATATTTTCTCTCACCCCTCTTCATCCCATCCCATTTCTTATTGCACTAAATGTTGTTGGAGCATGATCTCTATATCATGTCTCAAAACAAATGGTGCATAGATTATCATTGACCGGCCTCAAAATAGGTGTGACTTCTATATAAGTCCACTTACGATTGCTTAACATAGCGCTAGATTTTGTCCCGATTCGAAAAAATGATCATTCGTGGCCCAAACTTATGATTGCAAGCCCAAGTATGTTAATTTGATCTCTTTGATCCAATAACCTTGAGATTCATTGTGTGGAGGCTTTGGTTCTACCAATCCTCTAATGGATCTACAACACCTTTGGTCAACGCGGATAATTTAAACATCGTTGATCATTAAATGGTACTCATGAGGATTCCAAATGGATGATATACTTGACAAAAAGAAAATTTAACTTTTTGTGTGGAGGCTTTGGTTCTACCAATCCTCTAATGAGTTCCAAATTCAAGTTTCAAGATGATCATCAAACTAACCACTAATCACTAATAATCGACTTTATCCTTTATTCTTTTATATGTCCCTTTTATTTTTTATGCACTATTTACTTTTAGCATTTACATTTCATGCCATTTTCATCTTTGCTCATTTGAGTATTTACTTTCTTGTCATTTTTATTTTTGCTCACTAGAGCTTTACTTTTAGTTTTTTCAAAACATCTAATAATCAACATAAATCCTAAAAATCTTTAATGATACTTGGACTTTTTGGTTACTATCCTTGGCATTATGGAGCATTGGATTTTTTGGACTTAGGATTAGAAACATTGGTCTATGATTGGAGACCTTGTAATATTATCTGATTATTTTGTCTGGAGCTCTTGAGGTTTACCTCAAGACATTGGGTTGTTTATTTGTTTTGTATGCAGGTTATTATGATTACACCCTTTGTTTGTAATTTGGAATTCACCCGTATACAACCGTTACTCTGCCCCATTTTTATGAAGACTTAATACACTTGAAGTTTGGTTTTCTCAAGAGGTCTAGAATCATTGCTTGTTTGGTTTCAATCCAAAGAATAGGAATTCTATTTTGGCTCATAGTGTCAAGTATTGGCTTCTTGTTGGTTAGAAGGTTCTTATCCCTAGCTTTTACCTTATATTGTATGATAGCCTCTTCTTCTCCTCCCATCTTCTTTAATTTCAAAAATATTCTCCCTCCTTTTGAAAACTCTTCTTGTTTTAAAGTTGAATTACTTTCATAATAAAACTGGACTTAGGTCCATGCATTTTCAAACATTTTCATAAATAAATTTCAATAAACTTAACAATACTTTGACATTTTTGTGAGAAGACTAAAAGTCAATCAATCTGATTTCGAAACATCTTGCCACTTTGGATTTTATCTTTAAACTTTTCTCAAAAGATTGAACTCTTGTCAATCCTTGTAGTGATGCAAACAACTATACTTCTACAATATGTAGTAAAGAGACATATTTTCCACTTGGGTTTTAAGTGAGGCATTGTTGATTTTAAAATCCAAGCCATATCCTCCACTTTGAGATGATGTAAATTCTCCTTTCTCATGATTGTGGGTAGTAGATATGTTCTCCACACGGATAATAACGATGATGTTTTATCTCATAAAATTAACCAACACATTTGTGTTTTAAAATTTTTAAAAAGAGGAACTACGTGTACCCTTATCCCCTATTGCACGGAAGGTGGTACGTATTGCAAAAATCATAAAAAATATATTTCTTTTCTCACCTCCACCATCTATTTTATACAACATTTTTTTATAGCCAAAATATACATATTTTTTCAAAGAGGTTCCTACAGAGTACCGTAGATGTTTAGGGTGCTAATACCTTCCCTTTGCATAACCAACCCCCTTACCTTGAATCTTTCCCCTCTCTTTTTGGGTTATTCGGTCTTTTCCCATTCCTTTGGAAACAATAAAGCACGGTGACAATTTTTATTTTGATTTGTATAAGTCTAGTCCATCCAATTGCTTAGTCTTAAACATTTTTGTCGCTACACTTACGGTGCTACGAACTTTTGTTCGATTGGTACATTTCCCTTCTATTTTCTTTCCGCATTTTATTGCTTCCTAGACATAATGAGAAATAGGAATTTTACTACTTTCCTTGCCATGAGAAGTAGGACTAGAGATGTATGACGGGGGTCTCTGTTGTTGATCATGTAAGGAACCCCTCTGGTTTATTTAAAGGCATGTTTAAGGCAATTATGCATTATGTGCATTTTGCGTGCTAGTTGTGTTTGTTTAAAACCCTACCTTTGTAGTAGTTATTCTGCAGGTGTGTTTACATTTGTGCTCACATATACTACAAATGGTAAGTGCTCAAAAGGAGGTGAGCGGAAAGGGTTAGTAGCCAACCCTCACACATTCTAGTATGTGTTGTCCTTAGCTCACGTTGTACGTCGATGCTTAGGATTTGTGCAGTTCTTATATATTGAGCGAGTCATGTGGAAAAGGGTTTTGTCCCGACCGCCACACTTTATCAGGAGTTCGCAATTGTCAATGTTGACACTCCACTACCTGCTTGTTTGCTTCGGATGATCCGTTCCCCTTAGCTAAAGCATTTCTATTCTTTTACTTTTACCAATACCGATTGTTTTCTTCGGGTGATCCGCTCCCCTTAGCTAAAGCATTTCTCTTGAGTTTTATTTTACCTACCTCGATTCATGATATCTTTCTTAGGCCATTTTTCTTAAGCTAGTGTGCACTACTCTCGCCATGTATGTGCGCCCCTTTCTTGAGCTTGTTGCTTGGTCGAGGCACTACTATTGCCATGTGTATGCTCTCTTTATTGTTGTTTAGGATGTACTACTCTCGCCATGTATGTGCTTCCTCCGCTTTCTTTCGTAGTATATACCATGCTCCCTTAGGACTTCTAGATTCATCCTTTGGAGGCGATTCGAGATAGGCATTAGGATTGTGATCTATGCATGTTAACATAGGATAAAGATTTACCTTTTCATCCTTGTAATACGGTGGGAGACCTGACTGGTTTTTGCGTTTATTCGCAAATGTGCGGATAACAAGAGTCACCGCCGACTTTTCTTTTATCTAAATAAGGAAAGGTTGAAAAGAACAGGAAAGACCTTCGAGATTTTTGAGTTTGGGGGTAGGTTATGAAAAGGGAATGTGTTAGCACCCTTTTCATTCGTAGTTATCTAAGGGCTCTTAATCGCTAGCTCACTTTGTTTTGAAAATTGCTTTGTGAATGTGTGCTTGAAAGATATCTTGAAAATGCCAGTTGTAAGGCAAGACTTTGTAATGATTCTCGTTTCTGTTCTCGAGAATGCATACAAAGTGTTTGTTTTAAAAATATTTTTGAAAGTGTCTTGTGTGAAATGTTTTGTTTTATTTTTGAAATGTTTTTGAGAAAGTGACTACGAGCGTTCTACCTACTTAAAGTCTTTCTTGTAATTTTCCTTTCCTTTAGATAGTGCTTTTCTACCATTAGTTAGTAGGAAGCCCTATCATTGGATGTGAAGGGACATGTGCGAGTCATCATACATTCATAGAAGGAAACTCGTATGGACACTTTAGAATTTTATCATTTAAGGAACTAGATCATTTACCGAAGGCAACATCGAAAGGGTCATCAAGGCACTACGATCTTTGTTTTCGAGGGACTGTGCTAAAGCGTCCCCATGTTCGAGGGGCATGACTGTTTCTTTATCGAGGTAGCAAGGGAGGTTACCCTAGAGTGCGAGTGTGCAAGGTGATTTTTTTCCAGTTAGTTTAATCTTGAAATTAGGGTTAGCTAACGTTTACTTTTAATTTTTCCATACAAACCTAATTACTAAGCAGTAAACATAACAGTAATGAAAAGCAGTAAAGTACGGAAAATAAATGCTGAAAATAATGCCCTAGACTATTACAATTATTTGGGAGAGGTACATAAGTAGAAGTACGAAAAATAAACCCTAATTACTATTATATCCCATAGACAGTTACAATAATGATAAAAATGCGAGAAAATAAATCAACGATAATTGTAAGACTAAGAAAAAGGAAAATAAAATTGTTTTTGGTGATTTTTTTTATAAAAGGTTTTAATAATGATTAACCCTAAAAATTCTAATTGGTTTTAAAATTTCAAAAAAGGTTAATTAATTAAATTAAAGGGTTGATAAAAACCTAAAAAATAAATTAATTTTAATTAGTAAAAGGTTAATTTAAAAGTTGATTAAAAACCTAAAACCTAATTTAATTAGGGTTTGTAAAAAATATTAGGTTAATTAAAAATAATTAAGGTTAATTAACTAAAAAGAAAATAATTGAAAAAATGAGATAATAAGGGTTAGTGAAAAAAACAATGAAAAAGAATGTTGGGGTGGGTGTTGAACCCACGCTCCTTGCCTCTCCAGTGTGACTCTTTACCACTACGCCCAATGCTTGTTGGTGTCAAGAAAACAAACATGCTGCAATACATATGAAACCTGCAAAAAAATATGAAAAAATAAAGAAATTTTGCAAAGACATGGATTGAACCCACGCCGTAGTGCAATAATACTTTAATGCGCGTGCTTCTACCACTGGGGTGGCCATACATCCATTTATTTATTCAAATCAAAAAATATATAAAATAAGTCTAATCAGGATGGTCGGAGAAGCGCTAGAGCCCTAGCTCCGATCGTCTTCTCCGGCTAGGTGCTTGTTCAAACCTGCAAAATAACAACTGTTAGTGATCCAAAGGGACCCTACCCCCTTAAATTGACCCTCATGAATCCAATGGTCAGGTTGTTTTGGTCTAAAACTGATCTTACTATGAGTTTCAAAGAAAAGGTCTAATTGTTCCCTAATAATGGCACTTTATTATTCATGTGTTAGAGCTCAGATGTTATGCATTAAACCTGTTCTAATGGTGGATATGAAGACATGTAAGCACACCAGGTTAATTAACAATTCATAAATTAAAAGTTTGGATTTGAAAAACAATATCGAAACCGCTGAGGATGAAACGTGGTGTTCCTGTGTGCTTTAGGCTTCAAAGAGGGCAGGGATGACCTCATGGGATCTTTAGGGAGATGATAGAAGGTCTGGCTTTTATTGTAAGAGGTTGGAGACAAGGTTTTTCTCTTGCCCTAGTTTTGACAACTTTTGGAATTTTGGAATATTGATCATTGTAAGGTTTTCTTCGTGTCCCTTCTTTGTCTGAATGCACGCAATATGTAGAAGAGAATTTAGGTCAAATGTTGGGCTTGGACTCTTGTAATAAGCCTTGATCTTATTTTGTTTTATTTTTGAATTTTAAATAAATAAAAATAAAAAATAAATATAATAAACCAAAGGGAGGCGCATGAAAAAGTATTGAGGTTCACTATAAGCTGCAAGGCACATTTGGACTTTGAAATAATAGCCCATTAGCCCAAAAAATCAAGTTCGCTCAATTTAAACATCATGCATTTGTTCAAAATTTCCCAACTTGCACTGGTCATAACTCTCTCAATTTTCATCATTTGAAGGTGATCTTGGACTTTTAGGAAAGCTCATTATGTACTATACAATCTCTATGTTGACAACTTTTGTATTTGAAGAGTTTTCTTGATGTAAGTCGCCTTGACAAAAAGTATCTTTTTGTTGACTTTTGAAATGACATGTAATGTATTGGCCCATATCTCTCAAATGAAACATTTTTTGGACTTGAGCTTAGAGAGACAAAGTTGTAGATAATTGAATTTCCTCCAAAATGATCTTTGTTTAAGTAAAATCTGATGAAGCATTTGAAAGTTATGCTTGGTCAAACTTCAGTTGACTTCTCCTTAGGAAACCCTGATTTGGCAACTTTTGACTTTTGATGATTTGAGAGTTTTCCTTAATGAATCATGATAAACACTTGATCAAATGATGAATATGACTTCAAAATGTTGAAGTTGACCAAAAATCTAGAATTTTGACTATATGTTGACCATAATTGACTTTTTGTCCAATATAGTTGATTTTCAGTCATCTGAGCCATTGAGTGAGTAAACTTGTGATGCAAGGCATGAAACTTGGTATGATCATTCTTGGAGACATATAAGAGACCATGAATTCCATTTGAGACCTTATATACCTTAAATTCCTTGTAAAAGATGAAACCCTAGTTGTGGACCCATTGCTTAGGAGGAGAATTTGTCTGACTAATTCTTGAGCATCCTTGAGCATTTGAGAACCCTAGGAGAATGTCTTAAATAAAAGGGAGGGAAAATTTTGGGGTACATCAATCCTCGACCTTATGATCAATCATTGTATGATAACATTAGGGATAGAACTAGATAGTCTCCCTTAGATGTTTTTTTTCTTTCTTTTGCATCCTTGCATTAAGACTAAAACTCTTTTCTTGGCAAATGCATAAAACATCTAACAAATTTAAAATCTTTCTTTAAGGTAAAAAAATATCAACCAATACAATTTTTTTTCACCTTCGGGCCTTTCTTTCAAAATTTTCAAAAGAGCATGTTAATTCACTTATGTGTTGACGCGTGAGTCTCCAAAGGTCGAGTTGCTGCAGAAGGAGAAATTAATATTGTTCATTAAAAAACACAAAAGAATCAAAACATGTAAGCTGAACTACAATAACTCTGATTCCTTAAAAAGGATACATAGGAATTTGGGTAGGGCCCAAGCGAGCATAACTTTATTTTCCCTACATTATTTTCTCTTTTCTTTTACATGCATTCCCTCTTTGCATTTTTATTTTAGCTCTTAAGCATTAGATTTGAACACACCCTTTGATTAGAACATCAAGAGTGGATACAATAGAATACTACGGGTGTATGTAATGCTAATAGCTTACCCTTGCATAACATACTCCCTTACCTGTATCTCTCAGACATTCGACCTTGATTTCACCCTTCTCAGGTTTACTCGATGTTTACCTTTCTCTTCCTGTGGGATTGTGATACGGTGAGAGAACTGACTTGGGATGTTTTGCATTTGATCGCAAATGTTTCAGTTAGCAAGAGTCGCCACCGAATTTTATTTTATCCAAAAAGGAAATGCTGAAAAGAACAGGAAAGACCTTTGCGATTATTTTTTGAGTTCGGGGGGTAGATTATGAAAAGGGAAGGTGTTAGCACCCTTTTCATCCATAGTTATCTATGGGATCTTAGTTTCTTGCTAGATCACTTGCTTTTGTTTGAAAAATATGCTTTGTGGTGGTTTTGAAAGTATTTTGAAAAGGCGCCCTCGTTTAGGCAAACTTTGTAATGGTTCTCGTTCGTAAGAACGTATATATAGTGTTGGACTTTTGAAAATATTTTATCTTTTGAAAGTTTATTTTTGAAAGTGTTTGGTGTTTGTTTTGAAAATGAGCAAGGATATTGATTTTGAAAATGAGCAAGCAACTAGGAATAATCTACCTACTCAAAAGTCTTTGTTTATTTCTTCCTTCCTTTGATATTGTTATCTTACCATTGATTTGGTAAAAAGCCTTACCTTTGGATGTAAAGGGACGGGTGTGGGTCATCGTTTAGTCATGATAGCAATGCTGTGAGATATCTTAGCATTTCTCTTTGAGGGACTAAGATCATTTTGAAAGGAAACATTTGTAGCGTCATCGAGGGACTATGATCTTGTATTTTGATTTGTTTTTGCTAAGACATCCCACATGCATAACATGACCATTTTTATAAGGAAACAAAGTGGAATTACCCTAAGGGTGCAAGTGTGTAAGTGTGTTTGATTTACATGTATTGTTTATCTTGAATTAGGGTTTACTAATTATTGATTTTAGTCTTACCATACAAACCCTAATTACTGACATTTATATGAAAGCAATAAATTGCGGAAAGTAAAATTACTACACTATTACATCATTACGGGAGGGGGTATACAAATTTACAAATGGGGATTGCAAGAAAATTAAACCTAATTATCTATTACAACCATATTAAATAATGTACAAGCATTGAATAAATGTGCAAGAAAATAAATGGAAATGAAATGATTTTTGTTTGGTTTTTGAGGAAGGGTTTAGTTTTGACCTAATTAAGAAAATGATTAATTAAAATTAAATAAAATTAAACCTAAACTAATTAAGAAAAGAAATTAAGTTAGAAAGAAATTTTTTAGGGTTTTTAAGAAAAGGTTTTAAGTTTAATAAAAATAATATGGAAATTAATTAATTAAAAGAAACCTAAATTCTAAGTTAATTTTAATTTAAAAGAAAATAAAATAAACTTGAGTCTAATTATTATTTAAATTTAAAAAGAAAAGAAATTAAATATGTTAAGAAAATGTTTTTGTCTTTTTATCTTGTTTTATAAAGAAAATAAAAATAAAAATGAGTAAATAATGAATAAAAATATTTTTGGATTTTTTATTAATAAAAATAATAATAATATTAATAGTAATAAAAAAATAATAAATAAAAAATGAAATAAAATATAAAATATAAAAGAAAATAAATTAAATTAAAAATAAAAAAGGTTTGGGCCAGGTGTGTGAAAGCAGGCAGGGGGTTAGAAATCAGCAAAAATGACAAGGCCCAATGATTAAGCCCAGGCGCTCCTGTTTGTGACAAAAAAATGTGAAAAATGTAAAAAGTGGCAGCGCTGGGGCTTGAACCCACGCCCTATACGTGAAACGAGTGTTGCCTTACCACTGGGGTGGCTATACATCTGTTAACATAAGTGAAACAATAAATACGTAACACAAGTCAAGTCCTGAAAATGACTTCATCTTTAACCTCCAGCCATGGTTCTAGTAACTTGCTCATTTATCAACAAAAATGAAAGATGCAAACATGAAAGTTTCTCCAGTTTTCCAAACGAATCCAACCATATAAATATCATAAGCTATAAATCAAAGATGAATGAGAATTTCTAAAAGTACCAAATTCTGACCTAATTTTTTCAGAGATTTAAACCTAAAATTCTTTAAGCTCAATCAATATAAATGAAATCTATGGACATGTACAGTTTCAGGGCAATGATGTCTAGATTTTATCTTCACAAATTCAAGCCTAACAATACCTAAATGAAAAGATAGAAGTTCAGAAATGATACCTCAAAACTAGAAATTGTGAAATGCAAATGAGCTTGATTCAAGGTGCTACAATGATCAGGTTAGCTTCCTCAAGTTCCCAGGAAGTTAATGCAATGATTAGCTTGAGCAATGGATGACTGGAATGGCCTGGAGAAGTCAACTTGTAGTGCTCTGTTTTTGATTATGGAGGATGATGGAGATGGATTTACAGTTATGAAACATGGACAGGGATTAACTATATTTGATTTATAGGAGCTTTATGATTGATTAGGAAGGAAAACGCAGGATGGAATTGTGAGTTATTAGTTCAAAGTCAGAATGTGCACATAAATGGAGTTTTGATGCAAGTTCTGATTTGAGGGAGTTTGGGAGATTTTCAGGGTGCTTAAGCTCATGTCTTAGCTTACAAATAGTGCCTCTATTTATAAGCAACAATTTTTGAGACTTGTAGTTGATCAGAATTCAAAATCAAATGTTTAAGCTCAACATGTGATTTTCTTGAAAAATCAAGTTTCAATGCCTTTGTACTTGCTATTGTAGAGTGCTTATGCTTTAAAAAAACTTGCTTCTGACTTGGTAGATGGATTGTGATTTGAGGGGACAAGTGAGAGGCTCAAGAAATGACTTTGCGCATAAAGCTTGCTTTTCAGGAATGACAATGTTAGCTTTCTTCCCAAAATGGCAAATGGACTTGGACAATGCTTAAACCACTTGGATTATAGCTCAAAAGTTTGTGTAATCCATTAATTATGGATATATGCACAAGTTAGAAGACCTGCAAAGCAAGATTATGCAGCCTAACATTGAGATTGGATTATGTGTTCATCAAGAAATGGCTTGTATTCAAGTTGGAAACCCTAACTTCTTGCCTTCGATTCTCCTAGCTCAAGTACGATCTCAATGAGTTCTTGGACATTTTGGAAAGCTTGTAACATCCCCTACAACCTTAATGTTTAACATTTTTGAAAATTACATTTTGAACTAGATGAAAGGTTGCCATTAAGTTAGGTCAAAATCCTGCCTTAACTAGGGCAAAATTTCACTAAGTCTTCAAGTTTCATGAACATGTCTTCACAAAATCATAACTTAAAACCCAAGAATTTATAGGAAAAGTTATGATCTACAATGTTTTAGATCTCATTGAGATCTACAACTTTCATGTTGGAAGTTTTCTTTGAATCATCTTGCATCATGGTGTAAATTTCGCTCAAAATTGTGAAAAAAATGTGAATTTCCAACACTTAGAAAAAATTCTAAGTTTAGAAATTTTGACTTTTCAAAATGATATCTTGACATTTTGATTTCTTTATGTACAAGTTTCACATTTTGACACGCCTTGATGAATTGTAATCTTTGAAACTTGATTTTGATCAAAAAGTCAAAGTTTGACTTTTCAGTGTACATTTGACTTTTCATCAGTTGACTGAAATTCAACTATCAATAAATTGAACTTTAGAAATGTTTTTCTCCATTAAATTAGGTCAAAATGAAGAATTTGAATCCTTGAGGTCATGTCTTAAACCAATAAGTCATTTTCCAAGTCAAAAATCAGAAATTGCACCTTCTCAGTCAAAACCCTAATTTTGACATTTTTCCCTTTTGATGATCTGATCAAATTTCTTGAGGAATTGTGATCCAAAATTGATAAAATGACATATATGAGTTAATAATGTTGATATAGATAAAAAATTATGAAGTTTAACTGTAGATTGACCACAATTGACTTTTTCCCTATTACATTTGATTTTAGGTCAACTGATCAATTGACTGAGCAAAAATGAGATCCAAGACTTGAAAATTGACATGAGAAATCTTGAGGATCCACAATGATCCATGAAAGTCATATGGGGCATTAAAAGTCCATTTGTCCTTGTGCAAACCCAAACCCTAATTTGATTCATCAGTGCTGAGGAGGTGTGTTGAGCTGATCAAACCTTGTGTAGTCTTGAATCAATTGGAGATCTTGTGAGAGATTTCTTGAGAAATGAGAGGGAAAATTTTGGGGTATAACACCTTCCCCTGTTCAATCTTCTTAAACCTGAAGAGTTATATTGGCGGATCCGCCATTCCTGACTTGAAGGTGGAAGATGATTGAATACTAGAGTGCCCATAAATTTGCACTCGAAGATGTATTAGGAATGGGCTTATAGATGCCATTTGGAGGAATGATGGTAAATACTGGAAGAAGTATCAACACAAATCTATGGTCGATTTATACTAAAACTTGGTGTTTTACTTGTGAGAAAAAAAAGGTTAGTTAAATGCAGATGTATGCGTGATATTCACAAGATGAATGAGATTGTGCTAAATGCGTTTCATATGTATATGCTATGATGTATGAATGTGGGATGCATATTTTTCCGGGAAAATAAATCCCTGACTACTGCTGAGGAATCCTGGGAAGCTGAATCCCGGGTTACTGTTGGGGATGAAGAATATACATATCGCCAAACTTTGTTCACATAATGCTTCTGTCAGGGAATATCTCTTGAATATTAACTGTTATCTGGTCGGGTCCTTGCTTCACAATAACTTTCTGAGGATGAGGAAGTCAACGACTATCTGGTCAGATCCAGGCTTCATGGTATCTTACTAGGGAAGAATAAATTAACTGTAATCTGGTCAGATTCCAAGCTTTGCAGAAAATTTCTTGAAATTGAGCTGTTATCTGGTCGGATCCCGGCTTCGCAGATTTCTTGAAGTGGTAACTACTATCTGGTCGGGTCCAGGTTTCATTGTTTTTTGGAGGTTATACTAATATCTGATCGGGTCCAGGATTCATAGTGTCTTGCTGGGAATTGTAGCTAGTTGTTTTCTGGTCGAACTCCAAGATTCATAATAACTTGCTTGAATGGACGAAGTTGAACTGATATCTGGTCGGATCCAGGCTTCATAGATTTTGAGGTGGATGAAGTTAATTGTTATCTGGTCGGGTCCAAGCTTCATAATAAACTTGTCTGAAGAGATAGGGTTGAACGGATATCTGGTCGGGCCCAGGCTTTACAGTAACTTGCTTGGAACTTAGTTGTTATCTGGTCAGATTCCAGGTTTCACAACAAACTTCTTAGGAGAATTGCTATCTGTCAGATCCAGTCTTCACAATTACTTGTTTAAAAAGATGAAGTTTAAAACTGATATCTGGTCGGATCCATGATTCACAGTAACTTGCTGGGGTAGAGGCAAACTCTACTGGGGAAAAAGAAGTTAAACCCTGGTCTGGTTGAGTCTAGGTTCTTCTATATCTTAAAGAGTTAAACTATTATCTGGTCAGGTCCAGGTTTCATAGTATCTGGAGAATTGTACTAATATCTTGGTTGGGTCCAGGCTTCACAGTACTTGAAAGGTTACACTAGTATCTGGTCGGGTCCAAGCTTCATAGTAGCTTGAAAATTGTACTAATATATGGTCGGGTCTAGGCTTCATAGTACCTTTTGGAGGTAGTAAAGGTTTTGTTGACGACTTTACTGGGGAAGAGCGGTTGTGGCCCTCTGATTTGTAATAGCCTGAAAGGGAAACTCATGATGGAGGGGATAGACTCAGCCGGGGAAGACAGACTCAGCTGGGGAAGATAGACTATGTCGGGGGAATTTGTTGTTCGTTGATTATTGTATGTTGGGGAAATAAACCTTGTTGGAGAAATAAACGTTGTTGATGAATACTTGATGAACTTCTAACAAGGTGAGTTATTTTTAGGAAGAGATCCATAAGAATTCTTCTTGTAAGATCAACTTAGCTGGGGAGAGAGTTGTCCAGAGATTGAGACTCTGGCTGGAGATCAACCTATGCAAAGAGACTTTGTGGGTAACTTTGTTGAGGATTGGTTTATTGTAACCATCCTTGTGGGGATAATGCTAATGAAATAACTCTATGGGGATATTCCATATACATTAAAGAGATGCTTGTTGCTGCTTAGCAGGGCACATGTACCAAATATTTTTAATTATGTTCATATGCATATGTTCATTCAATTTTAGTCATTGGACAACTTTGCACTCAAAACAAAAACAAAAAGTTTGCACTTCCAAGTATATTTGTATTGATATTTTTCCCATGAATATGCGTTTTGTACAAAGAGACAGAGATCTTAGTAAGAGGAAATCATCGAAAGGAAAACAAAATTGAAAACAAAGAAATATCCATGTGGAAGTGATCTCATTGCATTCCAACTCTACTATTTCCCCAATGTCTTAGAATGCCCTTTGTCGTTGACAGAAGTAGATTGGATTGATCTTTGACAGTTTGAACTCGAACCTTGGTAATAAAGTTGACTGTGGTGATTCCACGGGACATAATCATATGCTTTCAATCCTTAATTTTTGCCTGGATCGCCGTTTCGGGTTTTCAGGGCACCAGGATACCCATTTTTGCCCAAGTCTCCCTTTCGCATTTTCAACTTGCCAGGTGTACAATCTTTTGCATATATCCCTATTTTTTTACCAAACCTTTTGGTTTGCCGGAATGCCCTTATTTTTCCTAGGTGTGTCAACCTAGCGGGTCCTTTATGCGTAGTATTTTTTTAACTATGTCCGCATTCACATGATGCGGGAAGTATTCACCATCCATGGTTGTCAGCATCATGGCACCGCCAGAGAAAACTCTCTTGACAACAAATGGCCCTTCATAGGTGGGAGTCCATTTGCCCCTGGGGTAGCCTTGTGGTAGAATAATGTGCTTTATCACCAAGTCACCCGCTTGATATACTCGAGGCTTGACCTTTTTGTTGAAAGCCTTAATCATGCGCTTTTGGTGCGTCTGACCATGAAAAACAACAGCTAGTCGCTTCTCATCGATCAAGTTCAACTGATCCAATCTTTTCTGTATCCCCTCGTCTTCGCCTAAGCCTGCCTCATTCATAATCCTTAGTGATGGAATATGAACTTCCACTGGCAAAACAGCTTCCATGCCATAGACTAATGAAAAGGGAGTTTCCCCATTTGATGTCCTAGCTGAAGTACAGTAGCCGTGAAGAGCAAATGGTAACTTCTCATGCCAATCCTTGTATGTTAGTACCATCTTCTGCACAATCTTCTTAATGTTTTTGTTGGTTGCTTCGATTGCGCCATTCATTTTAGGTCTATAAGGAGAAGAATTGTGATTCTTGATTTTGAGCTGAGTGCAAAGTTCTGTAATCATAGCATTGTTGAGGTTAGTCCCATTGTCGATGATGATCCTTTCGGGGATACCATAGCGGAAGATGAGGTTATGTTTGATGAATCTGGTTACCAAATTCTTGGTGACTGAGGCAAATGAAGCGGCTTCGACCCATTTCGTGAAATAATCAATAGCGACCAGAACGAAGCGATGTCCATTGGAAGCAGTGGTCTTGATCTCTCTAATCATGTCAATGCCCCACATTGCAAATGGCCACGAAGCGATCATGACGTTCAGAGGGATATGAGGCACATGGACCTTATCAGCATATATTTGGAATTTGTGACAAGTTCTAGAGTGTTGGTGGAAATCGGTCTCCATTGTTGACCAATAGTAACCAACTCTCAGGATTTTCTTGGCCATCATATGTCCGCTTGAGTGAGTGCCAAAGAGACCATCGTGCATGTCTTCCATAATTTCTTCTGCCTCCTTCTTTTCAACACATCAGAGTAGAGTAAAATCATGGTTGCGCTTGTACAGTATTTCGTTGATTAGGAAGAATATGGCTGAAAATCTTTGTAAGAACTTTCTATCATTGATCGTTTCCCCCTCAAGGTACTCTTGTGTTTCAAGGTATCTCTTCACCTCATGGTACCATGTCTTTTCTGTATTAGTGTCAAGCTCACAGCAATGTGCAGGTGCGTCGAACCTTTCAATTTTAATCATAGGGGTTTCGTTGTCCCATCTTACCTTGAACATAGAAGACATGGTGGCCAAAACATCAGCCAACTGATTTTCTTCTCTATGGAAGTGTTCAAAGGTGATCTCTTCAAAGTAAGGAATCAGAGATAGCACAAGCTCCTTGTAAGGTATGAGATTAGGGTGTTTAGTATCCCAATCTCCTTTTACTTGGCTAATCACTAGAGAGGAATCCCCAAACACAATCAAATGCTTGATCCTCAAATCAATGGCGGCGTTCAGACCCAAAATGCATGCTTCGTACTCAACCATTTTGTTCGTACAATCGAAGCATAGTTTGGAAGTGAATGGTGTGTGGCAACCTTCAGGGGAGATCATCACAACACCAATTCCGTTACCCAAAGCGTTGAAAGCCCCGTCGAAGACCATAGTCCATCGGGATCCTTGTCCAGGTCCGTCATACGGTCCAGGTTTCACGCAGTCGATCACTAGCATGATGCTCTCATCCGGGAAGTCAAAGTTCATAGACTGATAATCATCGTCAGCTTGATGGGCCAAATGATATGCTAATACGCTTCCTTTGATGGACTTTTGCATTGTGTATTGAATGTCGTACTCGGTCAAGATCATTTTCCACCTTGTTATCCGTCCGGAAAGAGTAGGTTTCTCAAAGATGTACTTGATCGCGTCCATCTTAGAAATCAACAAGTGGTATGAGTCAACATATACTATCTTAGACGGTGAGCATCCCATGCTAGAGTGCAACAAGTTTTCTCGAGCAGTGAATATCTGGTTTCACAGTCGGTAAACGTTTTGCTCAGGTAGTAAATAGCATGCTCTTTTATGCCAGACTCGTGATGTTGGCCCAAAACACAACCCATAGAGTTATCTAGTACTGTCAAGTACATGATCAAGGGTCTTCCTTCAACTGGAGGCATGAGAATAGGAGGTTCTTGTAGATATTCTTTGATTTTGTCGAAGGCAGCTTGGCATTCATCATTCCATCTGACTACTTGATCTTTCTTCAAGAGTTTGAAGATTGGCTCACAAGTAGCAGTCAAGTGAGATATGAAGCGGGCAATGTAATTGAGATGACCCAAGAATCCTCGAACTTCCTTTTCAGAGTGGGGGACTAGCATTTCTTGGATGACCTTTACTTTGGCAGGATCACCTTAGATTCCTTTACCGCTGACAACAAAACCTAGAAGCTTTCCAGATCGTACTCCGAATGTGCACTTGTTAGGGTTCAACCTCAACTTATACTTTTTCAACCTCTTGAAAAGCTTGTACAAGTGATCGAGATGTTCCTCTTCAGTTTTTGATCTGGAAATCATATCATCCACATATACCTCTATTTCATGATGAATAATGTCAGGAAACAAAGCTACCATAGCTCTTTGATATGTTGCCCCTGTATTCTTCAATCTGAACGGCATGACCTTATAATAAAAGGTTCCCTATTTTATAACTAAAGTGGTCTTATCCATGTCTTCGGGAGCCATCCTAATTTGATTATAGACCGAGAAGTCATCCATTAAAGAGAAGACTTTATGCTGAGCAGTATTATGGACCAAGACGTCAATGTGTGGTAGAGGGAAGTCATCCTTGGGGCTTGCCGTATTCAGATCCCTATAATCTATGCACATGTGAAATTTTCCATCTTTCTTCAGTACTGGCACCACATTTGCAACCCATTGGGGATAAGATATCACAGTTAGGAATCCTGCATCAAATTGTTTCATCACTTCAACTTTTTTCTTCACAGACATGTTAGGCCTCATGGACGAACTTTTTGTTTGACAGGAAGACAGTCTTCTTTTATTGGCAGACGATGAACTACAATGTCGGTATCCAACCCTGGCATATCTTCATACGACCAAGCAAACACTTCCACATAGTCATGCAACATTTGAACCAACCTGCTCTTGACACTGTCTTCTAAGTTAGCACCGATCTTAACTTCTTTCTTGTCTGTCTCGGTACCTAGATTGATGATTTCAACTGACTCTTCGTGCGTCCGAATAGCTTTTTCCTCTTGTAATAGAAGTCTTTCTAGTTCTCCCGGTATTTCACAATATTCCCCGCCTTTGTCTTCGGCTTGGTTAATTGGACGTTCGAAGTCATAGTCAGCAATAGTAAAATCATTGGCAATAAGATCCAGAGTGGATGAGGACCTGCAAGAGTGTGTCTGTGTGCATGTAAGATACATGGCTATTTTGAAAAATTTATTTGAAGAAAAAGAAAGACAATGAGCACAAATATTTGAATGCAAAAGACTCTGATGATTTGTATTGAATGATCATATGATAACATGAACATAAATAAAACCCTTGACAAATGGACCAAAGTGCCCCGGGCCAGGCACATGGCTTAAAAGTCATTGTTAAATATTACAAACAAAATGTTCTTGAATTAATAAGAAAGAAAAAAACAAGTGATTAATCCTCAATGAAAGAGATGGGGACGAAGTCCTTTGCTTTCCAATTGTTGAGTTCCATTGTAGTAGGATACACCCAATCTTCAAATGCACACTCATCATCAGAATCACCTACAACGTTGACTTCCTGTCCATGTTTTGGCATAGGCGCAATGATTACATTCGGAGTTGAAGGAGGATCAAATTAAACGGTCTTGTTATCGATCAAGTCCTGAATTTTATTCTTCAGTTCCCAGCATTGGTTATTCTTATGCCCGGGACTACTTGAATGGTATGCACATTTATCGTTTGGATTGTACTTTGGTGAAGAGGTATCGGGATTGGATGGAGGATCGCGCAATGTCACCAAATTATACTTTAGCAAGTGTTGTAAGGCTTGGGATAGTGACAGCCTATCCTCGTGAATTGTCTTCTCAGAGTTTCAAACCTTTGGTGATTAGCAGATGGTCTTTGAGCAGAAGTTGCATTGGAAATTCGGACATCATTAACAGACTGGCGGTCATCCTTCTTGGTACGGGCCCTTTCCCCATACACATCATTGATTTCTTTCTTTGAAACAACAAGTTTCTTTACAAGATTGGAGGTGGAGGAAGACGCCATGGGAATCTTCCCGCTTTTGATGCCACTTTCCACTCTTTCACCGGTTAAGATAAACTCGGTAAAACCGGAAGAAGAACAACCAACCAACAAGTTAAAGAATGGACCAGATAAAGTGCCCATAAACATGTCAATGTGATCCCTATCAGTCAAAGGTGGTTGCACCCTATTGGCAAGGTCCCTCCACTTTTGTGCATATTCTTTGAATCCTTCATTCTTCCCCATTGTCATGTCTTGCAACTGAACTCTTGTCGGCGCCAAGTCGGCATTATACAGGTATTGGTGGTAGAAAGCGGTAGCTAAGTCTTCCCATGTATTTATACGGGAACCATCCAACTGGTAAAACCACTCTATTTGCGTTTCGGCCAAGCTTTCTTGAAAAAAGTGAACCCATGATTTCTTATCAGCAATGTGCGGCTGTATCTTGCACACATAAGATTTCAGGTGAAGTTTTGGACAGGAAACTCCATTGTACTTTGCAAAGACTGATATCTTGAATTTGTGGGGAATGTCAACCCCAGATATCAAACCCAAATCATCAAAATCTAAACCGGAAATGGCTTGGATCTCGACGGCCTTAAATCTGTCTTCTAGCTGCCTATACTTGACATCGGCGGGAGGATACTTCTCATCAAAATAATCATCATCAGACGCTTGATCATTAATACACCCAGCCTGGGTACTCCTAGCCTCTCCAATCTGATTCTCGTCTTCCTCAGATGAGTCTTCCACTACCGGGATCTGACGGACTGACTCTTTGAACCTTCTACCCATGTTGACCAGAGCTTTCCTCTTGGGTTTCTTCTTGGCTGCCAGTAATGCCATCATATCTTGTTTCCCCATGGCTAGGGCTAGTAGAGTCTCTTGGAACTGGGAGTTTTGTGCCTGTAGGTCCTTCACTGTTTTCTCTAGATGCATCTTGCTAAAATAAACAGTAGAAAGATAAGGAAACCTGTTGTGTGAAAACCTGTTATGTTATGATGCATGGAAGATGTGTATGAAAATGATTTCAAGGATTTATGAAATTTAAATTTGTATAGATAAGGCATGAAAAAACGTCAAATCTCATTAATTAGTTCAAAATTACTACAACATGCCTCTTGGGCTTACAAAATAAATTTCTAAAATGACCGAACGCATCCTCTTTGGTGCAATGTAGGCGTTCACGCTTTGCTCTTCATGTAGCTGCTTTGTAAGCTCCAAGACCCTTTTCTCACTAGCATAGAATTGAGCCTCGAAGGTATCTCGTTCTTCCTTCAGCTAAATCCAACCCTTTTGTATGTATTCAAGAGAAGTAGACATGTCGGGATGGAGGACACTGTACGGGACATCTCCTTCAAGCACAGGTTCCATGATAACTGGTAAGATGGAGGGATAAGGCATCACAAATTTCTGAGCACGAGCTCGTACCCACCTAAGGTAAGGCTCAAGGGGAATGGAATTATTGTGTCCCAACGTCTTACTATCCACTTTTCTTACCATCCTCCAAGCTCGTATAAATATCTGACGACAACCTTGATCGTCGCTCTCGTAGTCAAATACCACTCCTTGGATGAGCATCTCATGTGGGCCATCCCTTCGGGCATAACCAAATTGTCGCAAGGCTAAGCAAGGGTTGTAAGTGATACCTACCCTAATGCCAAGCAAAGGGACATTAGGGAATTCCCCACAACGGTTGATGATAGTAATGTTCTCCAAGGATCGAGAACACCAATGAATATCTGAATGTCTGAGCGTCATCAACCTATGGGACCACCTCAAACCTTGCTCGTTCTTCAATACAGACTGGGGAAGATGCGAAATAAACCATCTAGCCAAGAGAGGAGTGAAACACATGAGGGCACGTCTCTTCCTCATAGCGCGAGAGTGAAAAGAATGTAGGATATCTCCCAACAAAGTAGGCACTGGATTGCGAGACATGAAGATTTGACAGCATTTACATCTATAAGTTGGTCAGGGTTTGGAAACAAAACCATCCCATAGATGAAAAGGGCCAAGATTTCTTCAAAAGCTTGTAAGTCCAAAGAGTTCCAACAATCTTGAGCTTTCTCAAACAAGAACTAGGCTAAGAACACTTTGACGCCACTCATTGTTTCCCAATTAATCGTGACATCAGATTGTTGCAAGTGTAGTGCTCGGGAAATCTCTTTAGGTTTTGGATCTCTTTTTGTACCATTAAAGGGTAGTTGATTGATAATGGGAATCCTTAAGAGTTGTGAGAATTCTTCAAAAGTAGGTACAAGCTGATAATCGGGAAAAGTGGAACAATGGTGTAGAGGATCAAAGAACTGGAAAAGCACCTTCATCATATTCTCATCAGTGCTTGAGGTAACCATGTTTAGGAGGAGACCGTCTCTTTCGGTGAATGAAGAGTTCTCAAGGACCCTTGATTCTAACTCTTTGAGTTGAGAAGGAATTCTTACGAGGTTAACTTGGATAGTATTCCTGCGGATAGAAGCCATGTCCTACAAAATAGAACAAAGATAAATCCAAATAATCCTTGAAATGGTTAGTGAGAATGAGTATGATGTTATGATGTTTATGATGTTATGTACAAATAAGCATATACAAACAAAGCAAACAAGTCCTTAGGTTTAGGCTTGCATGGAGTTTTATAGGTAAGTTCCCTCTTGAAGTTTAGTTGGCTCAAACCTGTCCTAGAAAGAGTAACCAGGTTCTAAGGGATCTCAATATCACCGATCTTTCTTGTCGGGCATGGTTTCAGCGCAAGCCTCTTTCACGAAGACCGAAATATCCGGAGAAGTCTGATCTCAATGAGTGTAGTATCGAGTATCAACCAACTTTGGACTGCACCAAAGCCGGCTATCTCACTACTTCCTAATGGCCAAGTTGGTCAAGTAAAGGTTCTAAATTTAGTTAGTGCTTCATGACACCACACAGCGGCCCTGTATTCTCCTTAACTATTCAAGGGCTATCATTACCCACAAACGTGTCACACTAACGTAGCTATTGCTTAGACCATGTCGATATACCCCGCATAGTTTCCACAACGTATTGCTACTTACCTATAAGGTATCCCAAATCCGGGTAGAGGATTAAAATAAGCCCAAACAAGGAACTAAAATGTAAAGCAAACAAATCAAACAATGAAAGCAAGTAAAGGTGATCTAGCCCTAAGGTAACCCCACTTTTAAGTTTTTCCCCAACAGAGTCGCTAGTTCTGGCGATACGGTGGGAGAACTGACTTGGGATATTTTGCGTCTGATCGCAAATGTTGCGGTTAGCAAGAGTCGCCACCGACTTTTCTTTTATCCAAAAAGGAAAGGCTGAAAAATACAGGAAAGGCCTTTGAGATTATTTCTTGAGTTCGGGGGGTAGATTATGAAAAGGGAATGTGTTAGCACCCTTTTCATCAATAGTTATCTATGGGCTCTTAGTTGCTTGCTAGATCACTTGCTTTTGTTTGAAAAATATGGTTTGTGGTGGTTTTGAAAGTATTTTGAAAATGCGCCTTCGTTTAGGCAAACTTTGTAATGGTTCTCGTTCGTAAGAACGTATACAAAGTGTTGGACTTTTGAAAATATTTTATGTTTTGAAAGTTTGTTTTTGAAAGAGTTTGGTGTTTATTTTTAAAATGAGCAAGGATATTAGTTTTGAAAATGAGCAAGCAACTAGGAATAATCTACCTACTGAAAATTCTTTGTTCATTTCTTCCTTCCTTTGATATTGCTATCTTACCATTGATTTGATAAGAAGCCTTACCTTCGGATGTAAAGGGACGAGCGTGGGTCATCGTATAGTCATGATAGCAATGTTGTGAGATATCTTAGCATTTCTCTTTGAGGTACTAAGATCATTTTGAAAGGAAACATTCGTAGCGTCATCAAGGGACCATGATCTTGTATTTTGATTTGTTTTTGCTAAGACAGCCCACATGCATAACATAACCATTTTTATAAGGCAACAAAGTGGAATTACCCTAAGGGTTCAAGTGTGTAAGTTTATTTGATTTACATGTATTGTTTATCTTTGAATTAGGGTTTACTAATTATTGATTTTAGTCTTACCATACAAACCCTAATTACTAACATTTATATGAAAGCGATAAATTGCGGAAAGTAAAATCACTACACTATTACATCATTAGGGGAGGGGGTATACAATTTTACAAATGGGGATTGCAAGAAAATTAAACCTAATTATCTATCACAAACATATTGAATAATGTACAAGCATTGAATAAATGTGCAAGAAAATAAATGGAAATGAAATGATTTTTGTTTGGTTTTTGAGGAAGGGTTTAGTTTTGACCTAATTAAGAAAATGATTAATTAAAATTAAATAAAATTAAAACTAAACTAATTAAGGAAAGAAATTAAGTTAGAAAGAAATTTTTTAGGGTTTTTAAGAAAAGATTTTAAGTTTAATAAAAATAATATGGAAATTAATTAATTAAAAGAAACCTGAATTCTAAGTTAATTTTAATTTAAAAGAAAATAAAATAAACTTGAGTCTAATTATTATTTAAATTTAAAAAGAAAAGAAATTAAATTTGTTAAGAAAATGTTTTTGTCTTTTTATCTTGTTTTATAAAGAAAATAAAAATAAAAATGAGTAAATAATAAATAAAAATAATTTTGGATTTTTTATTAATAATAATAATAATAATAATATTAATAGTAATACAAAATAATAAAGAAAAATTTAAATAAAATATAAAATATAAAAGAAAATAAGTTAAATTAAAAATAAAAAAAGGTTTACGCCAGGTGTGTGAAAGCAGGCAGGGGGGGTTAGAAATCAGCAAAAATGACAAGGCCTAATGTTTAAGCCCATGCGCTCCTGTTTGTGACAAAAAAAGGATAAAAAATGTGAAAAATGTGAAAAGTGGCAGCGCTGGGGCTTGAATCCACGCCCTGTACATGAAACGTGCGCTGCCTTACAACCGGGATGGCTATACATCCGTTAACATAAGTGAAACATTAAATACATAAGACAAGTCAAGTCCTGAAAATGACTTCATCTTCAACCTCCAGCCATGGTTCCAGTAACTTGCTCATTTCTCAACAAAAATGCAAGATGCAAACATGAAAGTTGCTCCATTTTTCTATACGAATCCAACCATATAAATATCATAAGATATAAATCAAAGATGAATGAGAATTTCTAAAAGTACCAAATTCTGACCTAACTTTTTTCAGAAATTCAAAGTTTTGAAATTTCCAACACTTAAAAAAAATTTTAAGTTTAGAAATTTTGACTTTTCAAAATGAAATCTTGAATTTTTTATTTCTTGATTTACAAGTTTACCATTTTGACATGCCTTGATGAATTGTAATCTTAGAAACTTGATTTTGATCAAAAAGTCAAAGTTTGACTTTTAAATGTACAATTGACTTTTCATCAGTTGACTGAAATTCAACTATCAATCAATTGAACTTGAGAAATTTTTTGAGCCATGCCATTAGGTCAAAATGAATTATTTGAATCCTTGAGGTTGTTTCTTAAACCAATAAGTCATTTTCCAGGTCAAAAATCAGAAATTGCACCTTCTCAGTCAAAACCCTAATTTTGACCATTTTGCCCTTTTGATGATCTGATCAAATTTCTTGAGAAATTGTGATCCAAAATTGATAAAGTGACATATTTGAGTTCATAATGTTGATATGTATAAAAAATTATGAAGTTTAATTGTAGATTGACCACAATTGACTTTTGCACCAATACAACATATTTTAGGTCAACTGATCAATTGACTGTGCAAAAATGAGATCCAAGACTTGAAACTTGACATGAGCAATCTTGAGGATCCAAAATGATCCATGAAAGTCATATGGGGCATTAAAAGTCCATTTGTCCTTGTGAAAACCCAAACCCTAATTTGAATCATCAGTGCTGAGGAGGTGTCTTGAGCTGATCAAACCTTGTGTAGTCTTGAATCAATTAGAGATCTTGTGAGAGATTTCTTGAGAAATGAGAGGGAAAATTTGGGGTAAAATAGGGTTAAAATAAGCTCGATGGCGACTTCATTGATTTCATCTTGATGATTTGTTCATCCAGTTGTTTCATGTACAACAAGAGCCTCGCAACTTAAATTATACATACTCTAACTCTAAAATAAAACTACAAGACTGAATGAGATTACTTATCATTTTAGATGTGCCAACAATGTTTTAGTGTGATGACTGTTGAAATTCTAGTACTCATATCTTAGATGTCCTAAGAGATATTTAGACAATGACCTTGGAACAAAACACAATGACAAGGTATAACAATTAAATGGTGCATAAAAATAAAGGAACGCAAAGAATTTTTAACCCAATTTGGTGTACAATAACACCTACTATGGGGGCTACCAAGCCAGGGATGAAATCAACTAAGTAGTATCAATTTCTAGACCCACAACAAACTCTCACTGGTTTACAATCTACTTACTTAATCACTACACATGCTTAACTTCTACCTAAGACTCACCTAGGTATGAGACCCTTCTCAAATCCCTTTCAATCACAATAGTGATTGAAAAATCTAAGCAATAGTATAATTTTAGAAGATACACTTCAAATACACAAAATCATTGAATGCTTAAAAGCTTATGAATGATCAACAAAACTTACAACTCTAAGAACAATCATACTCTTGTATCAAGATGATATTGGAGAGGCTCACAATTAGCAATCACAAACCCTAACAAAAACACATGTAATTTCCACATTAAAACTAGGTTAGTCTATTTAAAGCAATCTTTTGGACTGGATTTGAGCTTTGAAAAGCGCAACAGGACAGGGAAATAAGGTTGCAGATTTATCTCCTAAAAAATAGGACTTTAATCATTTGTTTCCTAAATTTTCTCCATAATTTGAAACTAATAATATCCCTTGAATTCAACTTAGATATCTTAATCATTAAACTGATTGCCATATAGGATAACATAATATTCCCAAAATATTCTGCATTTATAACAACCTAAAATAATCCAACTGTCCAATTGTACACAATCACGATGTCGAATGATTCTACATATGACATCTTGTTCAATATGTTTCTCCTGTTGATAGAACATCTTATTTCAACATGTTTATGCTAAGTTAGTTTTACTAAACATAATTCCAATCATAAAAAATAGAGAATTAAACATCTCCCCATTTGGCTTATTTTGGCTAAAACAACATAATACTCCTTACACCTATAAACAACAAAACAACACAGGTTTGAAAAAAAATTAAACACACATCAAAAGCACAACATCATAACTCAACTAACACCAGAAATATCAGAGGTAATAGCAGCAAAACAAACATATCAGATTGTTAGTTAGTAGAATCTGCAAGCCTGACAACATTATGCCAGTCAGTCAGATATGAGTCGGGACATCATGTCTGAAATTTCTTCAAGCCAGTCCAAAATAGAATAGGGACTCCTCCTCAAAACCTTCTAAGTAACACTCCAGAGAATATAAAATTCTCCCCCTCAACAACAGCAATCAGTCAGTGGTTAGATCGCACACATTACTCCTTGTTTTTAGCCATAATATGACAAAGGTAAGTAACTAACCAAAATCAACCACAGTGGCGTATTATCACATAAAAATTAGCACACAAAGTGCAAACATATGATAAACATATCCCAGCCAATTAACCCTTACAAGATCATAAACCAATAAAAAACAAGTACACAAAACAAAATCAAAAGGGGTTACAGAAGCAATAATCATGCCTCATACTCTTCTTCTTCTCCATCAGCATCAACACCAACAGAGGCAACAATTTCACAACTAGTAACAACATCATTACTCTTGTCAGCAAGGTCTTCACATGCGAAGATATCACAACAATTTCTGGAACATATGTTCCATCAGACAATTTATAATGCAAAGATAAAGGAGATTCCATTTTATTAACAATACTAATAGACAATAAAATACCAGGATGTATGTGGTATAATTGAAGGATTTTATTGATCCACAACAATAGAAATAAATTCTATAAGTCCTTATAGATACATATCCCTAGTCTCCTTATCAAGTATTCGAATTGAACTGAATCTAGAACTTTAGTAAAAATATTAGCAAGCTGATTTTTAGTGCTAACATGCTCAAGAGTTATGACTTTGTCCTCAACAAGTTCTCTAATGAAGTGATGCCTGATATCAAAGTGTTTAGTCTTACTATGATGAATAGGATTTTTAGAAATATTAATAGCACTCAAGTTGTCACAAAATAATGTCATGACATCTTGTGTGACATTATATTCAGATAACATTTTCTTCATTCACACCAGTTGAGAGAAGCTTCTACCTGTAGCTATGTACTCAGCTTCAATAGTAGATAAAGATACACAATTAAGTTTCTTGATAAACCATGAAATCAGATTGTTTCCCAAGAAAAAAACATCCTCCAAAGGTACTATTTCTATCATGATCACTTCCAGCCCAATCAGCATCACAATACCCCATCAAAACTGAATTTGAATCATGAGAATACAATATTCCATACTCACATGTACCATTCACATACTTCTAAATTATTTTGACTTGATTGATGTGACTCCCTTTGGGTTCTGCTTGATATCTAGCACATACTCCAACATCAAAAGCTATATCTGGCCTGCTAGCTGTAAGATATAGAAGGCTACCTGTAATACGGTGGGAGAACTGACTGGTTTTGCATTTTATTGCAAATGTTACAGATAGCTAGAGTCGCCATCGACTTTTCTTTTATCCAACAAGGAATAGGTGAAAAGAACAGGAAAGACCTTTTAAGATTTTTATTTCGGGGGGTAGGTTATGAAAAGGGAAGGTGTTAGCATCCTTCTCATCCGTAGATATCTACAGGCTCTTAATCGCTTAACTCACTTTGAAATTTGCTTTTTTGTGTAAGTGTTTAAAAATATTTTGAAAATTTTCCAATGTAAGGCAAACTTTGTAATAACTCTTGTATCGGTCCTTAAGAGTGTATACGAAGTGTTTTGAAAATATCTTTGAAAGTGTTTGTGTAAAATGATTTTTGTTTTGAAAGGTTTGTGAGCAAGCGATTAACAATTCTACCCACTCAAGGTCGTTTTTGTACTTTTCCTTCTCTTTTAGATTGTGTTATCCGTACCATTACTTAATAGGAAGCCCTATCGTCGGATGTGAAGGCACATGCGAAGGGTCATCGTACGATCATCAAAGGCAACTAGTAAGGACGCTTTAGAAATTTTGTAAGGGACTAGATCATTTATCGAAAGGTAACATCGAAAGGGTCACCGAGGAAATATGATATTTTATTCGAGGGACTTTGTTAAGCCGTCCCTACTTTTGAGGGACATGACCATTGTTTTTCTGAAAGCAACAGAGGGAGGTTACCCTAGAGGTGTGGGTGTGCAAAGTGTGTTTGATTCAGTTTTTTAGTCTTGAAATTTGGTTTTCTAGCGTTTGCTTTTAGTCTTGCCATACAAACCCTGATTACTAAAAACAATACAGTAAATATAGTAGTAGAAGATAAAGTGCAGGAATGTAAACTTAGGCTACTACAGAGCTTTAGGGTAGATACATAATAGAGGTGCGACAAAATAAAATGTGGAAAATAAACCTATACAACTATTATATCCTGGAACAATTACATGATAATAAAAGCGAGTGAAAAATAAAATCTAGACTATTACATTCGCGAAACCTATGCAGTAAATCTAAGAAATATAAAAGTAAGATAAAAATAGATAAGGAAAATATTTTAATGATTTTTTATGATAATTAAAATAAAACCTAAAAAAGCTAATTAATTTTAATTAATTAAAGAGTTAATTAATTAAATTATTTTAAAAAAACTTAAACCTAAATGATTAGGGTTTTCCAAAAAAAAAGGTTTTGTTGATTAATTAAAAAAAATATTAAGTTTGCCAAAATAATTAGAGTTGGAAGAAATTAAGGAAGAAAGAAAACAAATTGGAAACAAAATCAAACAAAATGTCAAGGGCGGGTGTTGAACCGACACCCTTAGCCTTTTCCACTGCACGCCTTGCCACTATGCCAGGCACTGGCTTGTGTTGATAGGATGCACGCAACACAACATGTCTTCAAAACTGTAACAAATAGGAAAATATGAAAAACAAAAATGTCAAAATGCAGAATCGAACCTACTCCTTTGTACACAAATTCCTTAACGCGCGCTTCCTTGCCACTGGGGTGGCTGAGTCATCTGGTAACTAAGTGAAAACAAATAAATATATAACAAACTTAAATAACTAGGTCGGAGAAGCGTCGGATTTGAGCTAATGATTCCCAAGGAGTGTTAATGATTCCCAGGGACCCTACCCCCCCTAATTTGAGCTATGCGAGTTCAATGGAAGCATTTGTTTTGGAACAATCGTGTTGTAGAAAGAGATACAACGAAAATAATGTCCCACGGTGCAAACATAGGAAATCACGATTCAGCCATTATAGAGGCCACGCGATGGGTCTAATCTGCACATTGATATCTTAGAAGCAAGTTAATATTGTTAGTATGAATTGAAACACAAAGAAAATAAAAATATAATTTCATGCATGAATGGAAAAACGGTGATGCATGGTTGTGCGTTTCAGGCCCTTTGGATCCTCGATATTGATATATTCTTACCCTGCAATACTCCAGAGATCGTTTAGAAGGGTTGACTTGCTTGGAAAGAGGTTGTAAGATAGGGTTTCACTTTGCCATAGTTTTGATATTTTTTGGAATATTGGAAAGGTGATCTTGAGCAAGGGTTTCGTATCCGTGTTATGCCTGAACAATGAGAATATATAGAGAGGATATTAGGTCAAACAAGTGTGGGCTTGGACCTTGTATGAAAGGATCTTATTTTATCTAATTTATTTTGAATTTTAAATAAATCAAATCAAATATAAATAGAATAAAAATCCAAGTGGTGTATGAATAAGTTCAGAGGTTCATATTGAGGCCTATAACACGCATGGACCTTGAAATACAATCCCACTGGCCTAAAAATTCAAGTTTGGTCACTTTAGGTTTCATGCATTTTCTCAAAATTTCCTAACTTGTACCAAACATAACTCTCTCAATTTTTATCATTTGAAAGTGATCTTGGACTTTTTTGAAATCTCAAGATGTCCTCAACAATCTCTATGTTGATCATTTTTTTATTTTAAGATCTTATATTGATGTAAGTTGCCTTGACAAAAAGTGTCTTTCTGTTGACTTTTGAAATGACCCATAATGTTTTGGCCCATATCTCTCAAATGAAGCATTTTTTGATTTGAGCTTAGATAGACAAAGTTTTAGAGAATTTAATTTCCTTCACAATGAGCTTTGGTTGAGGAAAATCTGATGAAGCATGTGAAAGTTGTGCTTGGTTATTATTCAGTTGACTTCTCCTTAGAAAAGCCCTAATTTAGTAACTTTTGACTTTTGATGAATCTTGAGTTTTCTTGAGGAATCATGATCAACCCTTGATCAAATGATGAATGTGACTTCAAAATATTGATGTTGACAAAAAATCTTGAAGTTTGATTGTATGTTGACCATAGTTGGCTTTTTGTCCAATACAATTGATTTTCAATCATCTGAGCAATTGACTAAGCAAACTTGTGATGCAAGGCTTAAAATTTGGCATGAGCATTCCTTGAGACATATGAGGAATAATGAAGTACACTTGAGGCATTAGAAGTCTAATTTCCTTTGAGAAAAGTGAAACCCTAGTTATAGGTTAATTTCTTAGGAGGAGAATTTGTCTGATCAATTCTTTCAACCTTGAGCATTTGAGAACCCTAGGAGAATGTCTTGGATAATGGGAGGGAAAATTTTCGGGTACAAAAGCTTCCCCTGTTCAATCTTCATAAACCTGAAGAGTTAGATTGGCATGTTCGTCGTTTGTGATCTGAAGGTGGAAGAGTATTGAACACTTAAGTGCACAAAAATTTTAACTCGCATGTGCATGCATGTCGTACCCCAAAATTTTATCTCTCTTTTCTCAAGACATTTATCACCAAAGATTTCAAATGCTCAAGGGTTCTCAAGGGTTTGATCAGGCAAGCTCACCTCTTAAGCATTGAGCCTCCAAATTAGGGTTTTGGTTTTCTCATGGACAATTGGATTTTTGATGCTTCAAATGACATTCATGGTTCATTATAGGTCTCCAATATTATTCATACCAAGTTTCAAGTCTTTCATCACAAATTTGCTCAGTCAATTGCTCAGATGACTGAATATCACCTGTATTGGGTAAAAAGTCAATTGTGGTCAATATATAGTCAAACTTCATGATTTTTTGCCAACATCAACATTTTAAGGCCATATTCATCAATTGATCAAGTGTTGATCACAATTCCTCAAGAAAAACACTCAAATCATCAAAAGGGCAAAATTGTCAAAATTAGGGTTTTTATTGTGAATGACTGATCAGTGACTTTTGACCTAGTACATGACCTAATGACTTAGAGCATAATCTGAAGGACTCAAACGCAACATGTTGAAATAATTACATGGCTCAAATAATTCCTAAAGATCAATGGATTGGTAGTTGAAATTTGATCAACTGATGAAAAGTCAATTGATACACAAAAAGTCAAACTTTACTTTTTTGATCAACATTGAATTTCAATGATCAAAATTCATCAAGACACTCAAAAATATAAAACTTGGTCAACAAGAATTAATAAAGTCAAGAAATTCCACAAGAAGTCAATATTTTCAATACTTATAAAAATTCTAAGTGTTTTTAACCATGATAATTTCACTACTTCATGATAATTTTTCACCAAGATGCAAGATGATTGAAGGAAAACTTTCAACGTGAAAGTTTTAGATCTTGATAAATTCTACAACTTTTTTCCTTATGGTTTATGTCTAAAAAATGCATATATTTGAAGATATAAGCTCATAAAGTCATGACATTTTTCATAAAACACTTAGTGAAAATTTTAGCAAGTTTAGGCAGATTTTTGTCCTAACTTATTGACCAATTTTCACCAAGCTCTAAGTTGATTTAGCCAAAGTAGTCAACATGAAGGTTATAGATAATATTTCAAGCTTTCCAAAATGTCTAAGAACTTGAAGAGATCATGCTTGAGCTAGGAGAATCGAAGAGAATAAGTTGGAGATCCATTCTTAAATTATAGGGCATTTTCATGAAGAACACTTGAACAAATCTCAAGCCATGCTGCATAATCTTACTTTGCAGACCTTCTAACTTGAAAACCACTCAATAATCAAATGCTTACACAATGGATTGGGCCATTGTCCAAGCATTTGAGCCATTCTCCAAGTGATTAATCCATTTTTGGCATAAAGGTAACATTGCCATTTTGGAAAAGCTAGCTTTAATCACAATGTCAACTCCTTGAGCTTTGCACTTGTTCCTTCTAAACACACGCAATCTCAAATCCAGAAGCAACTTGTCTAGAGCCTGTTAACCACCCTACAAGCCCTTGTACTTCACATTGAAACTATGCATTTCAAGTTTGCTTCAAAAACAAGTTTCAAAACCATAACATGTGTTCTCTTGAATTTGATGTTATCCTTCCCTAAAACCTTTATCTATAAATAGACAAGTCATTTGCAACCTAAGACACGAGTTTACAAGCCTTGAAACACCCTCAAATACTCTGAAGTCATAATTTGCATTTTAAACCTCCATTGTTGCACATTCTGACCATAACCTCCAAAATCCTAATTCCATCGTGCATTTTCATTTATAACGAATCAAAAAGCTTCCATACTTCATTTAGAACTCATCCCCACCCCTGTTTAATAATTGTAACTCCATCTTCATCATCCTCCAAACTCAAAAACTCAGCTCTGCAACTTGACTTCTCCAAGAAGATTCAAGCACTCTCAGCATAAAGTAACAATTACATTAGCCTCCGGAGAGTCCAGCGAAGCTATCCAGATCATCACCATACTTCCAGGGATGCTCAAACTCCATACACGATTTCCAGTTTTGAGGTAAGTTTTCTCAACTTTGAACTCTCTCTACAAGCATCATTAATGGTTACTTTGTGAACGAAAAATGTAGACATCATTGCCCCGAAGCTAACCATGCCTTTAGTTTTCATTTATGTTGCCTGAGTGATGCAAATTTTGAGTTGGAACTTTCATAAAAAATTAGGTTTTATTTGGTACAAACATAAATTCATGTTCATATTTGATTTACAACTTTAGTTATTTACATGGTTGAATTCGTGGTGAAAAATTGAATAACTTTCATGTTTACAAATTTGAAAATGGTTGAGAAATGAAGAAGTTGCAGTTTTAGCCATGGTGTTGTTCTTCTCTGCGTGCGCAAGGTTGAAGATCAAGTCGTTTTCAAATATTAGAACTGAGTTTATTTTAAGTTTATTGCATGTTGTATTATGACGGGATGAAACAACCACCCCAGTGGCAGAGGAAGCGCGCGTAAGGAATTGAACTATATGGACCTGGGTTCGAGCCCTAGTGGTACCCTTTTGTTTTATCACATTTTTCTTATTTCAGATTTCATACATACAAGTCATGCGCGCCTACCATGGATCTCATGTCATCACCATCAGATGTGCAAGCAGCGAAGATCAAACGTTCCACATGTGTAGCCCATGACGCATCTCAAAAAGTCAGCAACATGGGATCATAGAAAAATGCTTGGGCTCTTGTTGTTTTGGGCCTGAACTGAATTTCTTTCTAATACCCCCCTTCTACTAAAAATAGCGCAAGCCTACTTCTTCTTTTTTTTGTTATTTTCTGATTCAAAACAAAAACATGATTTGGGCCTGACTGCTATTTTTAACCCCCATATCACTTCTTAACACCCAGCCCATTTATTTTTATCTCTTTTTATATTTTTATATTTTTATTTATCTATTTATTTTATTAAAACCAAAAATACAAAAAACATATATTTTTCTTAAATAACTTAATTTAAGCATTTTTTATTATTTTTGTTAAATGAATTTTTTATTATTTTTCTTTTACATTGTAAAACATTTTCTTAATTAATATTAATATTAAAATTGTTTTCTAAACAAATTACTTAGACTTAGGCTTTATTTTTTTCTTAATTTTAAATAGCTTAGATTTTAGGTTTTGTTAAATAATTAATTAATTATTCTTGTAATTAAGTTTAATTAGTTTAATTAGGTTAATTATTAAAACCTTTTTCCATCAAAACCCTAAAAACAATTTCCTTCTCCTCCTTTACATTTTGTACATTTTATCATTATTCATGTATATCGTGTGTAATAGATAATTAGGATTTATTTCTTTCTTCCCCCTATTCACAAAATTGTACCCCCATTCCCAAAGCGTTATAATAGCGTAGAATATTTAATTTCCACAATTTATCGCTTTCCTTATTATTGTTAGTAATTAGGGTTTGAATGACAAGACTTAAAATAAAACTTAGCAAAACCCTAATTCAAAGATAAAAATAATTAAATCAAACACACTTTGCACACATACACCTCTAGGGTAACCCACACTTGTTGCCTCAGATAAAAAATACTCATGTCCCTCGAACGTGAGATGTTTTAGCAAAAGACCCTCTATTAAAACACAGTCCCCCGATGACCCTTCAAATGTTGTTGTAATACGGTGGGAGAACTGACTTGGGTGTTTTGCGTTTTATCACAATTGTTGCGGATAGCAAGAGTCGTCACTGACTTTTCTTTTATCCAATAAAGGAAAGGGTGAAAATAACAGGAAATACCTTTGAGAATTTTCTTGAGTTCGGGGGGTAGGTTATGAAAAGGGAAGGTGTTAGCACCATTTTCATCTGTAGTTATCTACGGGCTCTTAATTTCTAGCTCACTTTGAAATGCTTGGTTTAAAATGTGTTTGTGATTGGTTTTGAAAGTATTTTTGAAAAGTGCCATCATTTAGGCAAACATTGTAATGATTCTCGTCTCTATAAGAATGCATACAAAGTTTTGACTTTGAAAAATATTTCATTTTAAAATGTTGGTGTGTTTGAAAGATGTTTTAAAGATGGTTGTGAGAAAGAAACTATGAACGTTCTACCTACTCAAAAAGTCTTAGTTATTTTCCTCCTCCTTTAGATATTGCTATCTTACCATTGATTGATAAGAAGCCCTATTATTGGATGTGAAGGGACATGCATGGGTCGTCGTACAGTCATAGAAGGTAACATTGTAGGATACCTTAGAAATTTCTTGTGAGGGTCTAAGATCGTTTACCGAAGGCAACATTTGAAGGGTCATCGAGAGACTACGATCTTGTATTCTAAGGTCATTGCTAAAGTATCCCACGTTCGAGAGACATGACTGTTTTTTCTCAAGGCAACAAGTGAGGTTAACCCTAGAGGGAAAAGTGTGCAAAGTGTTTGTTTTCATGCATTTGTATTGAATTAGGGTTATCTACTTATTGGTTTTATCTTTCCATACAAACCCTAATTACTAGCATTTATTCGAAAGCGGTAAATTGCGGAAATTTAAAATCCTACACTATTACATCGTTCAGGGGATGGGGATACAAATTATAAATAGGGATGAAAGAAATTAAAACCTAATTACTATTACAACCAAATTGAATAAAAAAGTCTCAAAACCAAGATTTTTGGTATTTAGGCTGACACGGGCCGTGTCATGAGACACGGGCACCCGTGTCAGAAACCTGTCCTGCCACTTTGCCAAGTTTTTAATCCCAGTAAGAGGGACACGGGCCATGTCCTGTGACACGGGCACCTGTGTTAGAACCCTGTCTATCATTTTTTCAAGTTTTATCCGAGTAAGAGGGACACGGGCCTTGTCTTGTGACATGGGTACCCATGTCATAACCCTGCCTTGCCATTTTGTCCTGTTTTCTTTCTGACACGGCCCATGTCAGGTGACACGACCGACCGTGTCAGGCTTCCAGAAGCATTTTTCTGTAGTTTTGAGTGTCTGTAACTCTTCTACTCTGATTTGTCATGTTTTATTATTTTGAAAATGAAACTAAAATGATATATGAACAAGGATATCACAGTTTGAGAAAACTTACCTCTTCAAGTAAAAACTCAAAATGTTTATGGATGTTTCCAGGTGCAATGTGATGATTGATTGAGCTTCCTTAGACCTCTTAGAAGTTGTTTCAGTCCTCACTTTATGCTGAAAGTTTTTGTGTCTTGCCAACCAAGTCAACTTGCAAGACAATGTTTTTTATTTTTGAATATGGTGATAATGATGTTACAAAAGTTGTTCTTGTGTTTGAACAACTTCTATATGATGTATGTGAAGTATTTGGATGGTTTGTTTGAGGAAAACTTGCAAAGTATGAGATTCAACGATTTAGACTTCAAAGCTCAAAGATGGGGGTTTTATGAGCAGTTCTGGTTTTTTTAGGAGTGAAGGGATTTTGAGAAGTTTTCAACACACAAGAAGCTTCCATTTAGCTTGCAAATGACCTCTCTATTTATAGAGAAAAGGTTTGGGAAGTTGAATTGATCAGATATGCAAGATAACAAATTATGGTTTGGTTGGAATTGTAAATATCAAGTTATGCCAAGTCTTCCATGGTCCCAAGATGAAGTACCAAAGTTGCTGGTATAGAGGGGCTCATTTCCATGATTTATGGTGGAGTAAAATTAGAAGTAAACAAGGTATGGGCTCAAGACAAATTTTGTACCAACAAGCTTGCTTTTCAAGAATAACAATGGTAACTTTATGCCATAAATGGAAAGATCTTCTGGAAAATGGCTCAAACACTTGGGTAATAGCTCAAGAGTAGGTGTAAGCATTAAATTATGGTGAGCTTTGCAAGTTAGAAGGCATGCAACATGGGATTATGCAGCATAACATGTAGATTGGATCATGTGTTCTTCAACAAAAAGACTTGTAATTCAAGGATGGATGCCCAACTTCATGCCCTTGAATCTCATAGCTCAAGTATGATAAATTCATGCTATTGGATGTTTTGGAAATCATGAAACATCCTCTATAACTTTCATGTTGGCCATTTTGATAAAATTATATTGGAACTATGTAAAAAAATGCTAAGAAGTTGAGATAAAATCCTGACCAAAATCTATTGAAAATTTCTCTAAGTGTTAGATGAAAATGTCATGATTTCATGGACTTATATCTTCAAATCTAAGAGTTTTTTGGACATCAACCCTCTAATACAAAGTTTTATAATTCACCAAGATCTACAAATTTCATGTTTAAAGTTTCCTTTGAATCATTTTGCATCATGGTGAAAAATTGGCATGAAGTTATGAAATTATCATGTATGAAAACACTTAGAAAAAATTTCTAAGTCTTGAAAAGTTTGACTTTTAAAATTGACTTTAGACTTTCTTAATTTCTTGATGATTGAGCTTTATATCTTTGAATTTCTTGATAAAATGTGATCTTTGAAACTCAAATTTGATCAGAAAGTCAAAGTTTGACTTTTTGGTGTACAATTGACTTTTTCATCAGTTGATCAAATTTCAACTATCAATCCATTAATCTTGAAGAATGTTTTGAACCATGGTAAACGTGTTTCATTTGAATCATTGATATCATGTTTAAAATTAATAAGTCATGTATTAAGTCAAAAGTCAAGAATCAGTCATTCTTAGTCAAAACCCTAATTTTGACCATTTTGCCCTTTTGATGATTTAAACATTTCTCTTGAGGAATTGTGATCCAAAATTGATCAACTGATGCATACGACTTCAAAATTTTGATATTGGTCAAAAATCTTGAAGTTTGGTTGTAAGTTGACCACAGTTGACATTTTACCCAATATAGTTGATTTTTAGTCATCTGGTCAATTGGCTGAGCAAAATTGTGATTTCAAGACATGAAACTTGACATGAGCAATATTGAAGGTCCATAATGATCCATGAAAGTAATTTCGAGTATTAGAAGTCTAATTGTCCTTGTGCAAACTCAAACCCTAATTTGAGGTATCAATGTTGAGGAGATGGCCTCTCTCTTCATTTGCCTGTCTTTAATCTGGAAGAAATAAATCTAACCATAAGGGATCTTTGTCCAACTGTATTTAATCTAAAAGAAATAAATCTAACTAGAAGAGGTCTTCGTCTGCCTGTCTTTAATCTAGAAGAAATAAATCTCACCAGAAGAGGTCTTTGCCTACCTGTCTTTAATCTGGAAGAAATAAATCTAACCATAAGAGGTCTTTTATTTTATTGACTGATTTTTCCTGCAAGGAAGGGGGTTAGCTGCATGCAGATGTATGCATGGCGTAATGATGTTTTCAAAATAAATGAGATTATGTTGTATGCATTTGTCATGTAATTGCTATGGTGTATGAATGTGAAACATTGAAGTGCATCTCTGTCTGGAAAATAAATCCTTGACAAAATCTGGGGAGTTTTGGGAAGTTAAATCTTGGATTGCTATTGGGGATGAAGAGTATGTCCATCTTCAAACCTTGTTTAGAGTGTTTCCGCTGGGGATTCCTGCTTTGTTGTTTTTTAGGAGAATTCTGCTGGGTTGACTTTGCTTGAGAAAACTCTGCGGGGAGTGTTGATTTCTTTTTGGGGAATACAATTCAGGAGTTTTAGTTATCCATTGCTCTATTGTGGAGAATAAATATTAACTGTTATCTGGTCAGATTCCGGGCTTCGTAACAACTTGCTGGGGAAAATAAAGTTGACTGTTATCTTGTCGTATTCTAGGCTTCATAACAACTTACTGGGGAAGATGAAGTTTAACGGTTATCTGGTCATATTCCAGGCTTCGCAACAACTTACTTGGAAGGATGAAGTTAACTGTTATCTTGTCGGATTCCAGGCTTTACAGTAACTTACTTGGAAAGATGAAGTTAACTGTTATCTGGTTGAATTCTAGGATTTGCAGTAACTTACTTGGAAGGACAAAGTTAACTGTTATCTGGTCGGATTCCAGGCTTCACAATGATTTTCTGAAGTTAATAGTTATCTGGTTAGTTTATAGGCTTCGCAACAACTTGCTGAGGATAGTATCAACTTTGTTGGTGACAAGGGGTTTTGTCCGTTGATTTGTAACAGTCTGAGAAAAGAACTCGAGCAGGGGAATTTGTAGTCTATTGGCGAAATAAAACCTATTGAGAAGGATATTTTTGAGACATTACTGGGGACATAAATTCTTTCAGGCAAGGTTCATTTTTTCAGTTAAGGCCACACTCAGCTGGGGAGAGGGTTTTCAGGAGATTATACTTTGTGGGGATAATCTTGTTGAAGTAACTCTGTGGGGATATCCCGAATTCTAAATAAAATGTTTATTACTGTTTTTAAACATACCTTTGTTAAAAGTTAATCATATTCATATGCATATGTTCATTCGATTTTAGTCACTGGACGTTTTTGCACTCAAAACAAAAAAAAAAACAAGTTTGCACTTCGAAGTATATTTGTATTGATTATTTACCTATAAATAGGAGTTTTTGGTACAAGGAGACAGAGATCCTAGTAAGAGGAAATCGTCGAAAGAATACAAAGTGGAAACAAAAATACCATCCATGTGGAAGTGATCTCATTGTGTTCCAACTCTACTATTACCCCTATGTCTTCGAACATCATCCCTTGTCGTTGAAAGAAGTCGATTGAATTGATGTTATACCATTGAACTTGGACCTTGGTAATAAAGCTTGGTTGTGGTGATTCACATGACATAATTGTTTTACCCCAAAATTTTCCCTCTCATTCCTTAAGGCATTTCTTACAAGGATTCTCAAAATTCAAGGTTGCACAAGTATATTTGGATTTTCCAGCACCAAGTTAAAGAGGAAACTGTTAAAAAGGGGAAAACAAATAAAAATAATAATTTTGAGAAAATTGAAGGAAAAACAAGTTTCCTTCGATTCACATATTTCGATTGTACTTCTGGCATCTTTTGATGCAAGCTTGGCTTGCATCCTTCGATTGGGCGTGGGCCTCTAGCACGCTTGCTTTGATTCACAAGGAAGGAGCTTCCTACATGCGACCTTTGATTGCATCTTTGGCCTCACAGGGTTCACAATGCAATGGTTGCCTATGTTCCTGCTTCGATTAGATGCTTGATGCTTGCATGCCTGTGTTGACTGGATAAATATTTTCCCCCATGCTTGCTTTAATTCACAATTTGATGACTAGCTGCATCCAAGCCTTCGTTTGAGCCATAAATTCTTGCGCGCAAGAGGCTCCCACCATGCTAGCATGCACAAGGAAAAAAGCCTCTTGTAGCCTCCTTCGATTCCTAGGCAAAAATCCTCCTTTTGGCATCCTTCGATTGCATAATTTTCTTTTTGCATGCCTCTTTCGTTTGGGCATTTGGATTTCCTTGATGACTCTTTCGTTTGGGCATGTGACCTTCCTTTGATTCCTCTTTCGTTTGGTAATGTGGCCTTCTTGCATGCCTCTTTCGTTTGGGCATTTAAACTTCCTGGATGCCTCTTTCGTTTGGGCATTTAAACTTCTTGCATGTCTCTTTAGTTTGGGCATGTGGCCTTCTTGCATTCCTCTTTAGTTTGGGCATGTGGCCTTCTTTGACGCCTCTTTCGTTTGGGAATTTAAACTTCTTGCATGCCTCTTTTGTTTGGGCATGTGGCCTTCCTTGACGCCTCTTTCGTTTGGGAATTTAAGACCTTCTTGCATGCATCTTTCGTTTGGCTTTGTGGCCTCCTTCGAATGAAAGCTGGGGTTACGTCCTTCGTTTGGGAAGGAAATCTCCTTCGATGCAAGTTTAATCCATAAGCTTAGTTTGGGCATTTTGCTCCCTTCGAAGCAGTCTTCTTTAGTACATTTCTAGAACTCTTCGACGCAAGTGAAAAATAGGATTTTGAAAGAACACTAATCAAATCTATAGGCCATGCTACATGATCTTACTTTACAGGCCTTAATGCTTGTATTTCACTCCATAATTAATTGCTTATATTATGGATTAAGTTATTATCCAGGTGATTAAGCCTTTGTCCAAAAGATTTTTTATGAAAGTAAACTTGCTAGTACAAATCCTGTCTTAAGCCCATGCTTTGCTTAAATCGTGATTGTACTTCACCTTAAGTCATGGAAGTTATCCCCTTTTAACCAACAACTTTAGTACTTCACCTTGGGATCTTGGAAAGCCCGACATAGCTTAATATTCACGTTTCAACCAAGCCATATCTTTGTTCAAACTCCCAAACCTTTTCTCTACAAATAGAGAAACCATTGACAAAGAAAGGGGCCAGATTTTTGCTAAAGAGAAAAATCATAAAAATCCCCAAACACTCAAACTCTCCAATATTCTCAAACTCTCCAATATCCTCAAACCTTCAAAACTTTGAAACTTTTCACAAAAAAATCTCAATAATGTAACCTTCGATTCACTCCACCAAACTATAGTATAACACCACCTTCGATTCACTCCACCAAAATATAGTATTACACCACCTTTAGTTCACTCCCCCAGATTGTAGTATACCAACACCTTCGATTTCCTCATAAATACCAACTTTTAGATTCAAGCAGAGAAGTGGTCCCAGTGGCCCAAGGAAGGTTCCAGTAAAGTTTGGTCCACCACCAAGGATGTCATATACAACTCCTTCGATTGACACTTCAAGAGGTAAGTTCCTCTAAACTTGGAACTTTCCATTTAAAACATCATTTGTACATATAAATAAAAGAAAAATGTAGATATCACATCTAGGAAATTGACCATGTTTTAGCTTTCGATTATCACTGCCATGTACATTTAGTCATTGGATTTTCGTGCCAAATAAATTTGTGTTAACCACTGGGCCTGTAGCTTTTGAAGGTCACTTTTGTTAGGTTCGTATCCAAACTTTAGGCAGGTTGTGTGTACCCTTCGATTGGCGGAACAAGGGAGCCTTTCAAATCTCAACTGGGAAGAGTTGTATTCCTGCAATCGAAGGGGAGAGCTGGGCATTTTAAAAGTTTATAAACCAGTTTACCTTGTACCCAATTGAAGCTGCCTCATGAACGGATGAAACAGACCATCCAATGGTATAAACAACACGCGCGTGAAAAGTATTTCTATGTAGGGACCTGAGTTTAAACCTTGGCAGGACTAAAAACAATTTTTTTCCTTTTGTTGGTGTTCTTTGTATTTTTTAACAAAACTTCAAACATTTTTCAACCAATCAAAACAACTCCCTTTGAGTTTATTTTCTACACACTATTTACTTAAAGTTTTATTTCATGAATGTATAAAAATATTACAAAAAAAGTTTTTTTTCATAATTATTTAATTAATAAAAACCTTTCATATAAATAAAAGTCAAAACAAAGTTCATCTTCTTTTCATTCCAATTTTATACATTTATTCACATTCGACATGGTTGTAATAGATAATTAGAATTTTATTTCTTGCAACCCCCATTTGTACATTTGCATCCCTATCCCCAAGTGATCTAATAGCGTAGTAAATTTACTTTCCGCAATTTATCGCTTTCATATAAATGCTAGTAATTAAGGTGTGTGTGGCAAGATTAAAACCAATGCTTATAAAACCTTAAATTCAATAAAAAAAATGAATGCAATCAAACACACTTGTACACATGCACCCCTAGGGTTAACTCCACTTGTTGTCTTGAGAAAATGGTCATAATATGCATGTGAGATGTTTTAGCAAAAAACAATCAAAAGATCATAGTCCTGCGATGATGCTTCGAATGTTGCTTTAAAAATGATCTTAGTCCCTCAAAAGAAATGCTAAGAAATCTCACAACATTTCTATTCATGACTATATAAATGTCCCACAGCCGTCCTTTCACATCCAATAATGGGGCTTCTTACCAAATCAATGGTAAGATAGTAACATCCAAAGGAGGAGGAAAATTACATAAAGACCTTTTGAGTAGGTAGGATGCTCATAGTTGCTAGCTTTCTCACAACAAAAACATTTTATACACTAACACTTTCATTTTGAAACATTTTCAAAAGACAGAGATTTTTGTACGCGTTCTTATAGAAACAAGAGCCATTACAAAGACACTTTTCAAAATCACTTCAAAAACACATTCCACAAACACCTCTTTGAATTATTTTCAAAACCAACACTTTGTACGTGTTCTTATAGAAACGAGAACCATTACAAAGACGTTTTCAAAATAATTTCAAAACTCACACCACAAGCACATTTTCAAACAAAAAGCAATTGATCTAGCAAGCAACTAAGAGCCCGTAGATAACTACGGATGAAAAGGGTGCTAACACCTTCCCTTTTCATAACCTACCCCCCGAACTCAAGAAATAATCTAAAAGGTCTTTCCTGTTCTTTTCACCCTTTCCTTATTGGATAAAAGAAAAGTTGGTGGCGAATCTTGATATCCGCAACAATTGCGATCAAATGCAAAACAACCAAGTCAGTTCTCCCACCGTATTACAGAACTGACGACTCTGTTGAGGAATCTCTTAAAAGTGGGGTTACCTTAGGGCTAGATCACCTTCACTTGCTTTCCTTGTTTGACTTGTTTGCTTTACATTATGGTTCCTTGTTTGGGCTTTTTTTTTATCCTCCACCCGGATTTGGGAAACCTTTTAGGTAAGTAGCAATAGATTGTGGAAACTGTACGACATAGACCTATATGGTTGAAACAATGCCTACGTTAGTGTGACGCATTTATTGGTATCGATATCCCTTGTGTTGAATCGAGGAGAATACAGGGACGCTGAGCGGCGTCATGAAGCACTAACTGACCTTAGAACCTGAATTGAACAAATTGTCCATTTAGGAAGTAGTGAGATAGCCGACTTTGGTGTAAAGTTGGAGATTGGTTGATACTCGATACTACACTCACTAAGATCAGACTTTTGGGATATCGCGGCCGCAAGAAAAGATTGATTGTGTTGAGACAATGCCTAAAAGAAAGGTCAATGGTATTGAGGTCCCCTAGAACCCGGTTACTTTCTAGGATAGGTTGAGCCAACTAAAATTCAAGAGGGCACTTACCTACAAACTCCATGCAAGCCTAAACCTAAGGACTTGTCTGCTTTATGTATACATAAAAACTTGCTTACTTTGCATACTTGTTCATAATATCATAAACATCATAACATCATAAGCATTCTCACTAACCATATCAAGGATTTATGAATTTATCTTTGCTTTGTTTTGTAGGCCATGAATCCCATTAGAAGGAATACCATCTGAGTCAGCTCCGTGAAAGCACATCCTCAACTCTAAGAGTTAGCATCAAGGGTGCTTGGAGATTCTCCCTTCACCAAGAAATATGGTCGACTTCTAAACTTGGATACCTCCAACTTCCAAGAAGAAATGATGTGTGTGCTCTTCCAATTCTTTAATATCATGCATCATTGCTTCACCTTTCCCGACTATTAGTTGGTGCCTACATTAGAAGAATTCTCTCAGCTGTTAGGAGTGCCCGTGCTTGATCAAATATCATTCACCAGTTTAGAAGAGACTCCAAAGCCTGAAGTCATTTCCGAAGCCCTGCATCTGAAGAGAGCCGACATTGTAACAAATTGGGAGACAAGAAGCGGAGTTAAGGGTTTCCTAGCCATGTTTCTGTTGTAGAAGGCTTGTTTGTTCTGGGATGATTTGGATTTTCAAGCTCTTGAAGATGTCTTAGCCCTTCTAATCTATGGTTTGATTCGTTTTCCCAATATGGACCAATTCATAGATGTGAATGCCATTAAGGTTTTCCTCTCCCGTAATCCTATACCTACTTTTCTTGGAGACATTTTACATTGTTTCCACACTCGCACCATGAAGAAAAGAGGTACTCATTTGTGTTGCATTCCCCTACTCACTAATGGTTTACTTCACACCTACCTCGATCAACGTTGAAGAACGAGCAAGGTTTGACATGGTCTCAAAGGATGATGTCCCTCACACACTCTGACATTTATTTGTGTTCTTGATCCTTGGAAGACACTACTAACATTGACCATTATGGGGAATTCCATAATGTACCACTCTTAGGCATTAGGGGAGGTATCACCTATAACCCTTCTATTGCATTACGACAATTTGGGTATGCACGAAGAGATGGTCCTCACGATGCACTCATCCAAGGTTTGGTATTCGACTATGAAGGCGACAACCAAGGCTACCGTCAAAGGTTCATTCGAGCTTGGAGGATGATAAACAAGGTCGTTAGCAAGATATTTGGGCATAAGAACTCCATTCCTTTTGATCCCTATCTTAAGTGGGTATGAACTCGTGCTCAAAGACTCGGTATGCCATACCCTGCCACTTTGCCTATCATTATGGAGCCATTAGTTGAAGGAGATGTTCCCTAGGCTATCCTTCATCCTACCATGCCTACTTATTTTGAAGACTTACAAAGATCTTGGATCCAATTGAAGGAAGAACGAGACACCTTCGAAGTCCAGTTCTACGCAAGTGAAAAGAAGGTTTTGGAACTTACGAGACATCTTCATGAAGAGTAGAGTTTGAACTCCTACATTTCTCCAAAAAGGATGCGCTCGACCTTCCTGTCTTAGGAGTTTACTTTATATTCATTTCCTTCTTTGTAAGCCCCAAGAGGCGTGATGTAATCAAACTTGTATTTATTAATACAATGTGTGTTTCCTGTTGTCTAAACAAATTTAAATCTCCTATTTTCCTTGAAATCATTTGCATATGCATTTTCATTCATCATAACACAAACAGGTTTTTTACAACAGGTCTTATTATCTTTCTGCTATTTATTTCAATGAGATGGATATTGAACAGGCAGTAAAAGATCTCCAAGCACACAATTCTCAATTCCAACAGATGTTCCTGGCTCTGGCTAAGAGGCAAGAGGATCTGAAGGCTCTCATGATCAAAGATAAGAAGAAGAAAGAGAAGAAACCAATCGATGTTTTGAATTTGGGAAGAAGATTCAGAGGACCAGCCAACCGAGCTCTAGATTTCGCAACCTCGTCGAGTGAAGGAGCTAATCAAGAAGGAAAGGACAAGGAAGGAAAGGACAACCCATAGTCTGAGGAAGATGAAGTTGAAGCTAACTACTCTGAAGAAAAATATCCTCCTGCTGTTGATAAATATAAACAGCTGGAGGATCGCCTCAATGCTATGGAGATCCATAGAGTACCCAGGCTAGATTTTGAAGAATTGGGATTGGTCTCAGGGGTGGTCATCCCACAGAAATTCAAGGTCCCCACATTTTCTAAATATGACGGTGTCTCTTGTCCTAAAATACATTTAAGTTCATACGTCAGAAAGATTCAACCCCATACTGCTGATAGGAACCTATGGGTACATTTTTTCCAAGAAAGTCTGTCAGGAACGCAAATGGATTGGTTTTATCAATTGGAGGGAACCAATATTTGCAATTGGGAAGATTTGGCTGCTGCCTTTTATAAACAATACCAGTATAATGTTGACCTAGCTCCAACTTGAACACAACTACAAAGTATATCTATGGATTCTTGTGAGGGTTTCAAAAATTATGCCCATAAATGGAGGGATCTCGCAGGAAGAGTCCAACCCCCTTTATCTGACAGAGACTTGGTGGATATGTTCTTGGGAACTTTGTCTGGTCCATTATTCAACCATCTGATTGGAAGCTCTTCAGCTGGCTTTATTGAGTTGATCATGACTGGTGAGCAAGTAGAAGACGGTATTAAGAGTGGCAAGATTCAAAGAGATGCATCCTCAAGCACGATGAAGAAACCCTTCACTGGAAAGAAGGAGGCCAGTGTTGCTTATGGCCATAGGAATCAAAATAAAACCGAACGTCTTTCGACGGTAGGGGCTGTTATGATCTCCAATCTTGTACCAAATAAACAGCGAAACCATCAATGCAAGCCAGAGGCTCCCATAAGACGATTCACCCAAATCAACATGACCTTGTCCCAGGTTTTGTCACATCTGTTGAAGTCCAATCTTGTGAATCTAAGGGAAGCTCCCAAGAACTCCAATACTTCTTCTCCCTGCTACAACCTGAATGCTTGGTGTGCCTATCATTCTGAAAGTCCGGGGCATGATACAAACGATTGTTGGACCCTGAAAAATAAGGTACAAGACCTTATCGAGGCGAAAGAAATTGAGTTTGACCCTCCATAAACACCTAATGTAATAACGACGCCAATTCTCAAACATGGCCAAGGTGTCAATGTTGTTGATGATGACTGTTTTGTTTCCTCTGTGGATGAATTAACTACTCTCCTTTTGACTGTTAAACAGAATCTATTGCAAACCGGTTTATTTCTGGGCTGTGATGAAAGTTGTCACTCATGTATGTCTCTACCAAATGGCTGTTTATTACTAAAGATGGGCGTTCAATGCCTGATGGTTAATAAAGAAATCATGTTCGAAAAAGTTCCTCTTGCCAGAAATTCATGTGAAGATGTTTCAATAATCATTATTTCCGACAATCCTCCCAGGTTCTCCACCAAAAGACCCGTCAGGATTACATATGTTCCAAAGTTTTCTCCCCTAATCATCACCATGTCGGGGCCCATACCATATTCCTCTGATAAAGTTATTCCCTGGAATTATGGGGCTGACGTCTATTACCATGGCATCAAGCAAGACCCGTTGGCTATCAAAGACAAAGTTACTAAAAGTACTGATCCTGACATCGACAATATCGCTGGGACCAGTAAGATAACGAGAAGCGGAAGAGTTTACTCCCCCGAGATATCTCCAAAGACCACTGCCAGTCCTATGATCATTCCTGCTGCTGATCCTGTCAGTATTCCCATGGTTATTCACGCTGCTAGCCCTGCTGTTATCCCTGCTACCGAGTCGGTCAAGACACGGGGCAAATAGGTTTTGGTTGAGCCTGTCCAGAAGAAGGCGCATCCAGAAGTCATTCCTGAGGCATCTAAGAAGGAGATGGAAGAGATATTAAAGATAATCAAGAAAAGTGATTATAACGTCATGGAGCAGTTGGGGCAGACCCCCTCAAAAATATCAATGTTGGCCTTACTTTTATGCTTGGAAGCCCACGCTAAGGCTTTAGTAATATTTCTGAAGACCGCCCACGTGCCCCAAGAGACCTTCGTTGATCAACTTGAGAATTATGTGGGCAGTCTAACTGCTGATAATGGACTGGGTTTTTCTGACGCTGACTTAACTCCCAAGGGAAAGAAACACAATGATGTCCTGCATGTCTCCATTGAGTGCAGGGGCACTACATTAGCCCACGTTTTGGTGGATACAGGTTTGTCATTGAATGTCTTACCCAAGATTGCTCTTGACCGGTTAGATTACGAAGGACTCACGTTTAAGCCCAACAACATTATGGTGAGGGCCTTCAATGGTTCTAAAAGAATGGTGCATGGGGAAGTGGACATACCTATCAAAGTTGGAAACCATACTTTTGATTCAACCTTCTATGTGACGGATATCCTCCCATCTTATTCCTGTTTATTAGGTCGACCCTGGATCCATGGGGCTGGTGCTGTCACTTCTACCCTACATCAGATGATGAAGTACCCAATCAAGGGAAAGATTATCACAGTCCATGGGGAGGAGGAATACATGGTTAGTCACCTGAACTCTTTCAGGTATGTTGAAATGGACGGCGAGTTCATCGAGACTCCCTATCAGAATTTTGAGGAGGTTCCATAGACAGTGGTGTAATACCCAAAATTTGTCCTACCCTTCTACTTTTATTTGGTTTATAAATTGTCGCGCTTTTCTCATGTACATATCTCCATTGGGTCATTTAACATTGCATAAATTCGCTAACAACATAATTTGGCATGGAATCAGTGATATGATGGAATTAGGGTTTCTATGGCTTTGATGATCCTCATCTTCACTCAGGCCTGAATCAGTTGGTTTCCTAGTAACTGTGGTTTATGGAATTAGGGTTTGGATTCTTAATTATTGTGAACTTCTCCCTCATCAAGCTATAAGGATGTCATCCTCGTCAAGGGCAAGATCACTAGGGTTTCACTAAAGGTTTAAGTAAAGACTATGTGAACTAAGGTCTAAGTTCAAAGTCATCTTGAATATCTTCTTCAGGGGTCCAAGACGTCGTTATTCTAGTGCTCATATAGTCGGGACATGGTACAAGATGTGGATTGTAATCAAGGTGTCATTATTTCAGATGCTTGTTGCTTGACACACAAGTTTGGTTTATATTGAGGAAGTGAATTGAATTAGGATTCATTGAAGTTGTAATTTGATTGGAACTCGTTCATTAAGATGTGAAGAGGATTTGGGGTGAATAAAAGTTCTTAAATATTTGTGTGGGATTTCTTAGAATAAAAAGGCATGTATCGAACTCATTTGTTTCATCCAACAATCAAAGTGTCATCCAAATAGTCATTCAAGAACTCATTAAAGATTCAAGTCTCTTCGTGATTACCTTGCAAGAATTATGGATTTGTGCCATGATTTTTTGAATTCATACAAAAGCCATTTCATTATGTGGAAATAAATTCAACATACATTCAAATACATACAAGTCAAAATTCCATTACAATTATACACAACATCTATACATTTTTACCAAAACCTATCCTAATTTTCAATCATTCTTCATGCTTCAACCTTTAACCCAAACTTCAAGCTTCCAAAACTTCGTGTTGTACGTCTTTGTTCCAACTTCATATCATCTCCAAACTCATTCAAATCCTCACTTGGTGTTTTCCTTTTGCCTTTGCTTCCCAATAGCCCTGATATCCAAACATGGACCTGCACCAAAAAATCAACAAAAACGATTCAATTTGTGATTCCAAAATTAATCAGAAAATCATATTTGCAGCCCTGTACATAAAAAAGGGTTTATAACAGAATTTCCAACATTCCCTAACCATTTTCTAAAACAACCCTGCACAATAACAAACTACAAACAGATTCATGACAGATCAGAACTAACTTAACAAACCTTTAACCAACCTTTAACTGAATCAAAAAAGAATTCAACAAACTTCCTCTAACCTCCTAACCTTTTTTCTCCAATTTCTCAACCGTTTCTAACTACCCAAACAGCCCTGCCAACCTCGTAACCAACCGCCATATAACTTCTATAACAATAACCAAAACAAAAAAAACAGAAATAAACTACTTCCTAAACTACAAACCTGCAACAAAACCAATTTCTATAACCTACTGTGACAGTTACTTCCAACAAAAACTCCCTCCAATTAATCCATAACCCCTCTTACCCCTTTCAAACAGAATATATAATTTCACAAACTGCAATATCCCAAAACAGAATAAACTTCCCAACAAACTTCCTAACAAACTCATAAAAAACCCCAACCATTTCTAACCTTCCTCTAACTAACTCTGTAACAAACATATTCACCTATATAGCAAATTCACATTTTCACAGAAAAGGGGGGACAATTCAAAGCTATCACAAAAAGTAAACTCAGAGAAAAATACATCATCTTCATCTCTCTCACGCTTCTACGATCTTGACCTCACCATTCCTCGCCTTTCATTCACCTCCAATAATCGTTCAATAACCACACCTTTGACCCTGGTCCCCGTGCTCTCATTTATCCCTGTAACAACAACCCTCAGATTCTCTCATCAGATTCACAACTTCAATTCAACATCGTACAACAACAATTCAATACAACGAAGAAACGAGACGCAAATGCATTGCAACAATAATATAGAAGAATAAACAAGAACGCAAAGTAGGAGAAGCAGTAGAATAAATTGAAGAAAGAGAGCGAAGATAGAAGATTACCTCAGAGTTTATCTCCGTTAGACCATCTTCACCATCATCGCCGTCGAGGTAGGGCACGGGTCCTTTTTCATTCATTTCTTGATACCACGATGCAATTCTTTCCTCTGTGAGACGTTCCCCCATTTTGGTAGCTCGATTCCCTACTTCATCACCGTTTAATTCCGGCTTTAGGGTTTTGGGATTTTCTCGGGGTTTAGATTTCAGAGATAAGAGATTGAGGGAGGTTTGTGAGGTAAGATCGAAGACGGAATGGAAGAGTCATTTGGGCGGAGGAAGAATATGGTCGCGGCGGCGCTAATGTCCGATCAGAGGAGAGGGGTCAGCCGCTGTGAAATGGAAGGCAGTTTACCCTAACTAAATGATTCATCCCCTTTTTATATTCCTTCCACTATTATTTTTATTTACTCTTTTAGTTTAACTCATTAAAAAGAATTTAAAATGCTGCAAATAAATGAGAATGGTTAAGCATTTGGATAGGTAATGCTTGGATCAGGGTCGGGTTTGTACCTTGCTTAGGCCCATTGGTACGTTTTTGGTAGCTTACTTCCTGACACAAAAAAATTGCTATTGGATTCATTCATGAATTGGGCCTAGCACCCTGTCCATGCACTGCTACCCCAGAATTCAATTCTCACCCCCCTATTTCTTTTACTTTATCTTATGTTTTTTTAAATACTTTCTTTCATTTTTTTTTCTTCTCTTAACAAAAATGCATAACAAAAATGTTTAAAAAAATATTAGAAGGCACTCTAGAAATTAATTAGAAATATATTTCTTCTTTTCGCCAATTTTTAGTCAATTTTATTCGTTAGTTTTTGTTCATTTTTATATCATGTATTTCATTTGCGATTTTTGGTAAGGATTGTATGCAATGCTTTAATACTCGTTGTTTAGTTTTACTTGTTTGCATAGTCTTTCATGATCCCTTAGGTGACTTTGGTTCAAATTTAATCTTCAATCTAATTGAACTAAAATGAAACAGGGCTTTATCGCAATCCATGTGCATGCTAACATTAGGTAGATGTTTCCCATTTCATTCATCCTTGACATAGGGCTACTAACGCATGATAAAATTAGGTTTAGAAATAGGCTAGTCTCCCTATGACTTTTTTCCCTTTTGCATGTGCATTCAAAACTAAAACTTCTTTTCTCAGCAAATCAAAAACATGCTAATCTCACTTAAACCCTTTTTCAGGTAAGGACATGATTAGTTTACTTCTGTGCCAACGCATAAGTCTCTAAAGGTTGAGCTGTGGCAGAAGGCAGAATTAACATTGTCCATAAAAAGGACAAACAAACAAAAACATATGAGCCGAACTACGGTAGCTCTGATTCCTCAAAAAGGATACGCAGGCATTGGGGTAGGGCCCAGGCGAGCACAATTTTATTTTCCCTACATTATTTTCCCTTTTTGTTTGCATGCATTTTCCCTTCAGTAGTATAGTAAACAGTGAGCATAGATTAAACACACCCATAAGATAGATAACAAGAGTGGATACCGTAGGGTACTACGGGCGTGTGGGGTGCTAATACCTTCCCCTCGCGTAATAGACTCCCTTACCCGATCTCTCGGTCACAAGACCGTGACTTCTCCCTTATCAGGTTTTCTCGATGTTTACCTTTCCCTACACGTAGGATAAAAGACATTCGATGGCGACTTCATTGTTTGATGATTTTCAGCCGGTTGTTTCAGCTGGCGACTTCACTAGGGATAGGTCGACCAAATGCTGGTCCATCCCGGAGTCTCTCCTAGCTCTTGTTTTCTTTCATTTGGGTGTTTATCTTTATGCTTTCAGTTTATTCATTCACTTTGTATATACTTGAGCATACGTATGCATTACATTTTAGTTTTTTCCGTATACTACTGCTGTACTGGATCTGCTTCTTGTTTGGGTGGATGTTACTATTGAGGTAAAAGGCCCAGTACCCATGCCAGAGTGCACTAGGACACCTAGGAATAGAGTGAGGGCATGGTGGCTATAGGACTTGGTCCGATTAGTGCAGTCATGTCATATACCACACTCGGATGAGGTTCAAATGAATTACTATCGGCGCCCACGTCTGTGGGTAAGCCCATAGCACTTTCAGGAGGACCAGTGATTTTCGAGTTACCATTGTCTTACCCTGACCTAGTTTTCACCTGTGAGTGGGGAGGGAATTTCTATCACAGGTACAGATGGTGGCTATGTTCAGATGTTTACTCATATTCAGATGGTGACTATGCTCAGACAGTGACTATTTGTTCTAATGGCTATGTTCTGGATTTCTGTTATGACTTTATGCAGATGTTACACTCTGTTAATGACCATATGGTTCTCAAATTTATTTTCTGAGTTCCTGACTTGTTTACTTGGATATTTATTCGAGCCTTCGATCTTGGTATTCCTAGCATATTTAGAAAATGCTCAACAGTATCCGATGTTCCAGAAGCCTTGACCCCGTATAATGGGAGATCTACAGGATACTTGGTTCTTATATGTGCGGAAGCTATGTCAGACCTTTGATCTGATGGTACACACATGATTCAGAACAGTGCATCAATCATATTCAGAAATGATGGAACCTTGGTCCTCTTTGATCTCATGCCTTTGCATTCATAACATGTCTAACCACATGCTTAACATACATGTTCTTTTATTTCCTTAGAAATTACCGAACATGACATGACATTCATTCATGCACCCCATGCATATTCATGCATTCATGACAGGTACCCGAAGATTGGGGATTCTTATTCATACTTGGGGTTATATTCAAAGGTTCAACTTAATTTCTCACCGCACATGCTCAGAGATCAGTTATGGAATAACTCCGAGTGGTACAGGAAAGCTTTGACCCATGGTTAGAAATCTCTTCAAGCAGGAAGATAATTAATTAAATACTCAGATAAGCCAGGTCGTGGAGACTTTGATGATGATGTCTACTATTTCTTTAAGACATGATATACTTGGTGATACAGTTATACTGATTCGTTGGGTAAATCATTCATTCGTTCTGCTGAAAGAACCTTATATGCATATTATACTGGGGAACCTGGCCAATCGATTGAAGATGGTATGTCATCCAGAGACCAAGTCCAAGACTAGATCAATTCAGAGACTGTCATGATCACATCAGATCTGAAAGGGAATTCTCTCGCCCACTCGAGCATCAAGACTACAGAAAGTCGTCAGAATCAGCAAGTCCATACGGAGTCAAGTCTCCTCAACAGTGGAAATCATTGGTTTCTTTACTGCATTTTCATTTGCATTCTTGCTTGTTTGTTTAAACATTACTTTTATATAGAAACTTGTCTATTTTTAAACGAAAATCTTAATGCAATAAGTATGCTTGTCTTGAAGTGTTCCTTTCATTTTTACTCATCCATTCGTTATCACTCTTTAAATGTTTTACTTGTATATTGATACCAAATTTCCTAGTCTTATGCTTAGGTAAAGATTCAAAGGAGGATGATGACAATCTGAAAACGCAAAAAAATGTCTGGTTGGTACGCTTTTGAGTAAGACCCTGCTGACGATGTATAGGCCTTGTTTCAAATCCATAAACACCGGAGATATAAGGGAGATAAACCCTCGTTAACCCCTCTGAGCCTTCGAAGTAGGAGTTTCTTTTCTGTTCAGAAAAAACCTCATTTTAACCCTGGGGCGGGTAGTGTTCAGTTAATCTGATCAGGCATTCAGAACTCATCAAGAGTGTGCGTCCAAGGATACAACACTGGTTATCCATCAAAAGGTTGAGAAAAGTCAAAACCACAAATGTTAACCTTCGTCTATCAGCAACGTGCATCAACTAATGATACCCCAATGAGTATCCCTCGCACGTCAAAATGTCAACAAATGATGATACAATAATGGCTATCCATCATCTACTAAAGACTCAGGAAGTCACAATCACTTCCGACAAATCAAAGATAACGCAAAGATCAATGACTTGTTCAAAATGGAAAATACGAATAATAAAGAAACAAAAAGCCCCGTTAATTCGAAACTTGAAAACAAGTCTCTTAGGCAAAAATTGGGGCATCCCGCTGGACTTTCAAATCGAAATTCAAAATAATTTGTCCAGGAAAAATTAGGTAAATCAAGAAAGAAATTGAAAAGCCTAAAAGGCGAGAAAAGGATTACCAACAAAAATCCTCATCAAAGAACAAAGTCGTCTGATCAGACACCAAAGGCAAAGAAGTTAGCGACTGTCGTGTCCAAGAAACCACTGTGGTTCCTCAATTATCACAAACTCTTCTCGAGAGATGAACGCTTGTGTCAGGTCAACTGAACGTAGGAATGGAGAACATCATGGAGAATGGGTGGGCACCAAATAATTTTGAGCCTTATATCCTTTTTCTAAAAACTGTGAACCAGGCCACGTTACAACCCATAAAAGTCCTAGCTGAAGCATGGGTCAATTCGAAAGCTTGCTACAACGAGATAGCGTTTAACTGACTCCTAAGGGGTACGTTCCAATATTTGTTTGGGCATCATATGCTTGCATTGTCTTTCGTAAAAAAGAATTTGCAAATGTTTCTCTCTAGCTAGTGACTCGTTCGCAACAGAGTTGTGACGTCATTTCATTCAAAGTTTTTTCAAACTTCAAGACTTACATATGTGTTGCATTAGAATTATCATTCTCATAATAAACATTATTCTGCATACAAAACAACTAATTGACATCAAGTAAGTTTACACAATGAACAATCGGTAAAGAGCTCAATCTTGTCAGAGAAGAGAGGCTTGAATACCCTGTTGAAGCAAGAGTCATCACCACAAGAGAAATGACTAATCCAGAGGCATGTTAATCGGTGATCATGTCAAGAGAAATCATCTTGGTACTTCACAGTCTGAGTACCATTCAGGGATGAAGTTAGCAGAGCCTGCCAATCTGAGGAAATCAAGTCAAGAGTCGATCTCTCCAAGCTCAGCCAAATTTGGGGCATTCCTTCAAAGATTATCAATTAGAGGTTATCACGTCGATTAATCTCTTCAAGCTGTCAATTAGAGGTTATCACGTCGATTAATCTCTTCAAGCTGTCAATCAGAGGATATCACGTTGATAAATCTCTTCAAGCTCGATCGATCAGAGGCTATCACATCGAGGAATCTATTCAGAATCCATTCAACCTGGGGCAGTTACGTCGAGATTCGACAAATCTCTCCAAGAAAGTTGTAATCAAGAGCAGTTTACTTCGTGACTCAAGATATTAGGGAAGGCCACCTCATATCATATTGTGGCACGAATATTCTGGTATTCTATTCAACATAGATCTTCTCAAAGACCCTCCAGACAGGGGCACTCCTCATCCGTACTTAGTTTCTCAAGTCAATTATGTTGTACAAGACTACAATAAGCTAAAAGCATCATAACGGTCGCTCTGACCTCGCCAGCGCACGAAGCTTCCTTCATCTGCTACAGACAACTTCAAATCTGATTCCCCAAGTGAGTTCAGAAAATTCGGAGTCGTCGTTTGACTCAACACGCGCAAGTGCATCCTCAGTGGAGTTAATCGAGAGCATACCTAGTAAAGCTAAACCGGGGCATTCGCAGAGCTCAACCGGGGAATTCACAAAGCTAAACCAGGGCATTCACATAGCTCAACCGGGGCATTCACAAAGTTAAATCGGGGAACTCGTAGGTGCCCATGCCCATCTCTTATCCCCAAGTGATTCAAGAGATAATTCCCCAGTATGTGTGAACTTGGGGCAAGTATTCAGAGAGATCCACATGGTGTTTAATATCCTTTCTTCAGCATATTCAGTTCTATCATCCTCTCAACGGTTCAAGATGTATGGAGGTCTGGCCATATTATCTCTTCCCCAAACGGTATGATTCAGGATCCAGCAGCATACCTGAAGACTTGCTTCATCAGCAATTCAACCCTCAGCAGAGTCAACAACGGTCTTTGGTCTTCAAGAGCTCCCTAGTGCAAATTCTTATAAGTATCCCCAACAACCTTTGATGCTGCAGGCTTCCAACGTCGATATATATTGATGTACCCAGTGAACAATGGTTCCCAGCAAGCCTACTCTTATCCCCATGAAGTTTATTTCTATGCATTTCATATAGTTATCACTGCATAACATTTCATCCTCAAAAGCGCGTATCTGATCCATCATAATGGATCTTTGCGGAAAAAGAAATTCAAACATACATACAAAGCATAAGCCAGATCAGGTACCTTACACAAAAGACCTAAATCATTCAAGGACAATAATACGTCCCTACAAAAGGATATCATGGCCAAAGTCCCCAGTCAGTGACCTTCACATTTTCAATGCCCAGCAAAATCAATACACTTTGTCGTTCTAAACCCAGTTCTTGTCTGGTAGTCAGTTCCTTAAACACTCGTCTGTGTCCATTCCTAAACACTCATCTATGTCAGATTCAAAAACTCGTCCGTGTTTAACTTTTGATACTCGTCTGTATCTTCTTTCAATACTCGTCTGTATTGAATCAAACATTCGTCTGTGTTTAACTTTTGATACTCGTCCCTATCTTCTTTCAATACTCGTCCGTATTGAATCAAACACTCGTTCGTGTTTAAATTTTGATACTCACCTGTATCTTCTTTCAATACTCGTCCGTATTGATTCAAACACTCGTCTGTGTTTAACCTTTTGATACTCACCTGTATCTTCTTTCAATACTCGTCCGTATTGATTCAAACACTCGTCCGTGTTTAGCCTTTTGATACTCACCTGCATCTTATTTCAATACTCGTCCGTATTGATTCAAACACTCGCCCGTGTTTAACCTTTGATACTCGTCTGTATCTCCTTTCAATGCTCGTCCGTATTGATTCAAACACTCGCCCGTGTTTAACCTTTGATACTCGTCCGTATCTCCTTTTAATGCTCGTCCGTATTGATTCAAACACTCTTCTGTGTTTAACCTCTGATACTCGTCTGTATCTTCTTTCAATACTCGTCCGTATTGATTCAAACACTCGTTTGTGTTTAACCTTTTGATACTCGCCCGTATCTTCTTTCAATACTCGTCCGTATTGATTCAAACACTCGTCTGTATCTTCTTTCAATACTCGTCCGTATTGATTCAAACACTCGTCCGTGTTTAACTTGTTGATACTCATCCATATCTTCTTTTAATACTCGTCCATATTGATTCAAACACTCATCCATGTTTAACCTTTGATACTCGTCCGTATCTTCTTTCAATACTCGTCTGTATTGATTCAAACACTCGTCCGTGTTTAACCTTTCTTGATGCTCGGCTGTGCCGCTTATCTAAACAATCGTCATGTCGTAACCCATGTTCCCATCTTAGAACCTGAGATCGCCTCTTGGCTAGGTTCCTCCTTAGATCACCTTCTTAGAACTTAAGATCGTCTCTTGGATAGGTTCTTCCCTCAAATAATCGTTGAACCTGAGATCGCCTCCTGGCTAGGTTATTTCCATATACTTTGTCTTAGAACCTGAGATCGCCCTTTGGCTAGGTTCTCTGTCAAATCACTCTCATGTGTCACCTTAGGATCGTGGGTCTCCCGTAGACCTCATCCGCTGTCTTTTCATACCAACCATTTGTCTTGTATTGGCATCAAGCCACGTTACAAGTCCAGTCTATGTCTCTTCATTGAAAAAACAAATTTATTTTCCCTAGCAGATAACACAAAAATAAATAAAGAAAACACTTACTCTCTCTCTCAGGAAATTTTTTTGGCATTGATATTTAATCATCTTCAACCTTGAACTTCCGAAAGGCATGTGCCAATCGTACTTTCAGGTTTAAGACGATTAAATAGGGGCAGCTGTAATACCCCAAATTTGTCCTACCCTTCTACTTTTATCTGGTTTATTCATTGTCGCGATTTTCTCATGTACATATCTCCATTAGGTCATTTAACATTGCATACATTCACTAACAACATAATTTGGCATGGAATCAGTGATATGGTGGAATTAGGGTTTTTATGGCTTTGATGGTCCTCATCTTCACTCAGGCCTGAATTAGTTGGTTTGCCAGTAACTGTGGTTTATGGAATTAGGGTTTGGATTCTTAATTATTGTGAACTTCTCCCCCATCAAGCTATAAGGTTGTCATCCTCGTCAAGGGCATGATCACTAGGGTTTCACTAAAGGTTTAAGTAAAGACTATGTGAACTAAGGTCTATGTTCAAAGTCATCTTGAATATCTTCTTCAGGGGTCCAAGACGTCGTTATTATAGTGCTCATATAGTCGGGACATGGTACAAGATGTGGATTGTAATCAAGGTCTCATTATTTCAGATGCTTGTTTCTTGACACACAAGTTTGGTTTATATTGAGGAAGTGAATTGAATTAGGGATTCATTGAAGTTGTAATTTGATTGGAACTCGTTCATTAAGATGTGAAGAGGATTTGGGGTGAATAAAAGTTCTTAAATATTTGTGTGGTATTTCTTAGAATAAAAAGGCATGTATCGAACTCATTTGTTTCATCCAATAATCAAAGTGTCATCCAAATAGTCATTCAAGAACTCATTAAAGATTCAAGTATCTTCGTGATTACCTTGCAAAAATTATGGATTCGTGCCATGATTATTTGAATTCATACAAAATCCATTTCATTATGTGGAAATAAAGTCAACATACATTCAAATACATACAAGTCAAAATTCCATTACAATTATACACAACATCTATACATTTTTTCCAAAACCTATCCTAATTTTCAATCATTCTTCATGCTTCAACCTTTAACCCAAACTTCAAGCTTCCAAAACTTCGTGTTGTACGTATTTGTTCCAACTTCATATCATCTCCAAACTCATTCAAATCCTCACTTGGTGTTTTCCTTTTGCCTTTACTTCCCAATAGCCCTGATATCCAAACATGGACCTGCACCGAAAAATCAACAAAAAAACGATTCAATTTGTGATTCCAAAATTAATCCGAAAATCATATTTGCAGCCCTGAACATAAAAAAGGGTTTATAACAGAATTTCCAACATTCCCTAACCATTTTCTAAAACAGCCCTGCATAATAACAAACTACAAACAGATTCATGACAGATCCGAACTAACTTAACAAACCTTTAACCAACCTCTAACTGAATCAAAACAGAATTCAACAAACTTCCTCTAACCTCCTAACCTTTTTCTCCCATTTCTCAACCGTTTCTAACTACCCAAACAACCCTGCCAACCTCCTAACCAACTGCCATATAACTTCTATAACAATAACCAAAACAAAAAAAACAGAAATAAACTGCTTCCTAAACTACCAACCTGCAACAAAACCAATTTCTATAACCTACTGTGACAGTTACTTCCAACAAAAACTCCCTCCAATTAATCCCTAACCCCTCTCACCCCTTTCAAACAGAATATATAATTTCACAAACTGCAATAGCCCAAAACATAATAAACTTCCCAACAAACTTCCTAACAAACTCATAACAAACCCTAACCATTTCTAACCCTCCTCTAACTAACTTTGTAACAAACATTCTCACCTATATAAAAAATTGACATTTTCACAGAAAAGGGGGGACGATTCAAAGCTTTCACAAAAAGTAAACTCAGAGAAAAATACATCATCTTCATCTCTCTCACGCTTCTACGATCTTGACCTCACCATTCCTCGCCTTTCATTCACCTCCAATAATCGTTCAATAACCACACCTTTGACCCTGGTCCCCGTGCTCTCATCTATCCCTGTAACAACAGCCCTCAGATTCTCTCATCAGATTCACAGCTTCAATTCAACACCGTACAACAACAATTCAATACAACGAAGAAACGAGACGCAAATGCTTTGCAACAACAATATAGAAGAACAAACAAGAACGCAAAGAAGGAGAAGCAGTAGAATAAATTGAAGAAAGAGAGCGAAGATACAAGATTACCTCAGAGTTTATCTTCGTTAGACCATCTTCACCATCATCGCCGTCGAGGTAGGGCACGCGTCCTTTTTCATTCATTTCTTGATACCACGATGCGATTCTTTCCTCTGTGAGACATTCCCCCATATTGGTAGCTCGATTCCCTACTTCATCACCGTTTAATTCCGGCTTTAGGGTTTTGGGATTTACTCGGGGTTTAGATTTCAGAGATAAGAGATTGAGGGAGGTTTGTGAGGTAAGATCGAAGACAGAATGGAAGAGGCGTTTGGGCGGAGGAAGAATATGGCCGCGGCGGCGCTAATGTCCGATCAGAGGAGAGGGGTCAGCCGCTGTGAAATGGAAGGCAGTTTACCCTAACTAAACAATTCATCCCCTTTTTAATATTCCTTCCAATATTATTTTTATTTACTCTTTTAGTTTAACTCATTAAAAAGAATATAAAATGCTGCAAATAAATGAGAATGGTTAAGACTTTGGATAGGTAATGCTTAGATCAGGGCCGGGTTTGTACCTTGCTTAGGCCCATTGGTACGTTTTTGGTAGCTTACTTCCTGACACAAAAAAAATTGCTATTGGATTCATTCATGAATTGGGCCTAGCGCCCTGTCCATGCACTGCTACCCCAGAATTCAATTCTCACCCCCCTATTTATTTTACTTTCTCTTATGTTTTTTTTAAATACTTTCTTTCATGTTTTTTTCTTCTCTTAACAAAAATGCATAACAAAAATGTCTAAAAAAATATTAGAAGGCACTCTAGAAATTAATTAGAAATATATTTCTTCTTTTCGCCAATTTTTAGTGAATTTTATTCGTTAGTTTTTGTTCATTTTTATATCATGTATTTCATTTGCGCTTTTTGGTAAGGATAGTATGAAATGCTTTAATACTCGTTGTTTAGTTTTACTTGTTTTCATAGTCTTTCATGATCTCTTAGGTAACTTTGGTTCAAATTTAATCTTCGATCTAATTGAACTAAAATGAAATAGGGCTTTATCGCAATCCATGTGCATGCTAACATTAGGTAGATGTTTCCCTTTCATTCATCCTTTACATAGGGCTACTAACGCATGATAAAATTAGGTTTAGAAATAGGCTAGTCTCCCTATGACTTTTTTCCCTTTTGCATGTGCATTCAAAACTAAAACTTCTTTTCTCAGCAAATCAAAAACATGCCAATCTCTCTTAAACCCTTTTTCAAGGTAATAAAACAAAAAACCAATTCAAACCATTTTGTGCGCTCGAGCACCTTTTCTCTAAAACCCTTTTTAGGCAAGGACATGATTAGTTTACTTATGTGCCAACGCATAAGTCTCCAAAGGTCGAGCTGCGGCAGAAGGCGGAATTGACATTGTCCATAAAAAACACAAACAAACAAAAACATATGAGGCAAACTACGGTAGCTCTGATACCTCAAAAAGGATACGCAGGAATTGGGGTAGGGCCCAGGCGAGCACAATTTTGTTTTCCCTACATTCTTTTCCCTTTTCGTTTGCATGCATTTTCCCTTCAGTAGTATAGTAAACAGTGAGCATAGATTAAACACACCCATAAGATAGATAACAAGAGTGGATACCGTAGAGTACTACGGGCGTGTGGGGTGCTAATACCTTCCCCTCGCTAATAGACTCCCTTACTCGATCTCTCGGTTGCAAGACCGTGACTTCTCCCTTATCAGGTTTTCTCGATGTTTACCTTTCCCTACACGTGGGATAAAAGACGTTCGATGGCGACTTCATTGTTTGATGATTTTCAGCCGGTTGTTTCAAGTGGATATAACCAAAACTATTACCAAGACTCCAAAGATTACCAGACCTCCTTTAAAAATGGCTTATCTGAAGGATGCTAAAGCAGTAGTTGAGGAAGGGGGATGTACCATTTGGGGTCAACTTTCGGATATTCCCTACAAATCTGACAAGTTTGGTTTGGGTTTCACTTCGGAGGCCCAAACAGTTTTTCGATGTACTCGCACTGGGGGACCACCATTACGTATCAACAATCACGGATTCAATGCTTTAGAAGACAATGATAGCAACTGTGACATGGACGCGTGGATTTTTCCGACCATCAACGGTGGACTCAACAATTGGGAGGCCAAATATTTTTTTCCTATTACTTTTATTCAAGAGTAATTGTCTTTTAAATTTTTGGACTTGTAATATTTAAATAATTTAAACTTTAAAATCTTGTGTCTTACCCGAGGCACAATGGTCCATCTGTGAGGGTTGTTATCTCCATCTTTATATGTCATTAATAAATCATGAGACATTTTTGCATACAAATTTTTACGCTCTTTGTTTTCTTCTTCTACTTTTTACTTTATCGAAAATAGTTATGCTCTTACACACACTCACATATCAAAATGCGTATCCATATCCACTCGGGATCCCATTAGTAACAATTCTGCTATTGCTCACTATGACTTTGAAAATCCGATCTACCAAGCCGAGGACGAAAGTGAGGAAGATTGCGAGGTACCAGGAGACCTTGCCATGCTGTTACAACAAGAAGAAAGGGAAATACAGCCTGATGAGGATCCAGTTGAGACAATGAACTTGGGTACTGAAGAGGACAGAAAAGAAGTCAAAGTAGGTGCTAACTTAGAGCCCAGTGTTAAACATTGGTTAATACAGATGCTACATGACTATGTTGAAGTTTTTGCCTTGTCATATAAAGACATGTCGGGATTTGACACTGATATTGTGGTTCACCGCCTACCTACAAAAGAGGACTACCCTCCAGTGAAAAAAAGGTTTGGTGTATGCGACCGGATATTTAAAAAAAGATCAAAGCTGAAGTCATGAAACAGTTCAATACTGGTTTCTTAGCTGTCACCTCTTATCCATAATGGGTTGCCAATGTTGTTCCAGTACCTAAGAAGGACAACAAGGTACACATGTGTGTGGATTACAGATACCTGAATAGGGTAAGCCCCAAGGATGACTTCCTGGTTCCCCATATTGATGTTCTGGTTGACAATACTGCATAACATAAAGTATTTTCCTTCATGGATGGTTTCTCCGGGTACAATCATATCAAGATGGCACCTGAGGACATGGAGAAGACGACCTTTGTCACACAGTGGGGCACTTTCTGCTACAAAGTTATGCCATTTGGACTAAAGAACTCTGGGGAAACCTATAAGCGTGCCATGGTAGCTTTATTTCACGATATGATCCACCGCAAGATAGAGGTCTATGTGGATGATATGATAGCCAGATCTCAAACTAAAGAGGAATACCTTGACCACCTGCAGAAGCTATTTGAAAGACTGAAGAAATACAAACTAAGGTTGAATCCGAATAAATGCAATTTTGGAGTAAGGTCCGATAAGATCTTAGGCTTCATTGTCAGCGGCAAAGGTATTGAAGTATACCCTGCAAAAGTAAAAGAAATACAAGAAATTTCCGCTCCTTGCACTGAGAAGGAAGTTAGGGGATTCTTGGGACGTCTAAACTACATTGCCAGACTCATTTCCAATCTGACCGCTACTTGTCAGCCAATCTTCAAGTTACAGAAAAAAGATCAAGCAGTGATGTGGAATGATGATTACCAAAACGCCTTTGACAAAATCAAGGAGTACCTTCAAGAGCCTACCATTTTGATGTCGCCAATTGAGGGAAGACCTCTAATCATGTACCTAACAGTTTTAGAAAATTCAATGGGGTGTGTGCTGGGTGTAGCCGTAGAAATGTTTAAGACTAAGCCATTGGATTGACTAGACTTGTACATATCAAAATAAAAATCGCCACCGTGCTTTATTGTTTCCAAAGGAATGGGAAAAGATCGAATAACCCAAAAATAGGGGGAAAGATTCTAGGTAAGGGGGTTGGTTATGCAAAGGGAAGGTATGTTGCACCCCAAAATTTACCCTCTTGATTTAGGCTTATGTTTCATCATGAATATCATATTGCATTGCATTCATACATTGTGATGGGATCAAAGTACTTTGGTTATCAAGTCTTCCTCAAGCCTTGAAGGTTGATTGCATTGAAAAGTTGCTCAAGTAGAATCTTATCATCTAAACCTTTGTATCTTTCAACCTCAAAAGTTATTTCATATCTCAAGATATTTTACCCATCTCTTTGGATCATCAGAGGATTGAAGTTTGTGTTTGATTATAAGAAGAATCACTCTTTTGATTCACCAGTCAAATTAGGGTTTTGTTTGAGCAAGGCTATTGATCAATGTACAAGTATTGATTTGTAAGCTACAACATCTCATTGGTATTTGGAAAGTCTTTGTACAAGAGATTGGTCAAGATGCCCAGAGGATTTGAAATTTTGGAGACGATTCATCAATTTCCTAAGGTGTCAACTAAAACTAGGGTTTGGGATTTCATCAAGATTTCTTGAGAACTTTGAAGTGAAACTTTGTACATGGCCTCTATATATTTGGAAGATCATATGTTTTAAGTTTTGATCATCAATTTTGAAGGGAAGTGGATCAATTGATTCAAAGGGGCAAAATGGTCATTTTGGTCAAAATTAGTCAAAGGCAAGGTTGACCAAGTGAACTTTTGGTAAACCATCAATTCAAGGGTGTAATTTTCATATTTTAAGTCCATTTTGATCATTGGATCAAAAAGATTGAGGTTTGGGTTGAAACTTGTTCATGAAGAAACCCTAAAAGTTTCTAATTTTGGAAAATAAGGACTTAACTTCAAAAATTCATATTTTATTCACCTTTGATCAAAAAAATGCAAATGAAGTATGCTTGGAAATATAAGAGGATGATCTTTCATCTCCTTTGGGTCTCATGTCTAAATTGGCAAAGAGTCAAGAGTTATGGTCTTTGGAAGTTCATGCCTCAAGTTAAAATTATAGGTCATTTTCCAAATTTAGTGAATTTCATGTCAAATTTTGAGGACTTTAATTGATTCAATTGCAAAAACACAAAACTAAGGGATTGTAGATCTTTTCAATACCTTTCAAAATTGTACTCACTTGTGTCCAAATTCAAAAATATGAGCAAGTTATGAACTTTGGAATTTTGAGGCATTTTATTGAAATTTGACAAGTATGCAAAATGGCCATTTCTTGCAAACTCAAGTTTTATCCATTCCTTTTGTTTCTAATCAAGCCCATGAACAATTTGTGACATGTTGTGGCCCGTTACACTCACCATTTCGTGCCCATGTGCTTCTTGAACTTGCTTGAATGAAAAAAATACAAAACATGCTCAATTTTGCAAATTCACCAACACTTCTTCATTTCAAGTAATCATGGGCTGGAACTTTGAGCATTGGTTTCTGACCTTATTTAGCCCACAAAATGCACAAAAGGCAAGAAAATGCACGAGCAAATGACCTGATCCGATGCACACTTCATTTTCGGCACAAACTTCCAATCTTGCCCTGCAACAACTTTGAGTGCCAAATACCACTTCTATCCTCTTCCTCTCGTGCTATATAACAAGAATCAAGGCTCAGTTGTGAAAAAGGAGGCTCATAATCGCTACATTCCAAATCTGAAAATTTTTAAGCATCTCTGCAAATTGCTTCGAATCTCTCTTCTCCTTGGATCATTCTTAAAAATTCTTGTTGGTTTAGCTTCAGTGAAGTAAGGAGATCAAGCTTGCACCATTGGATTGCTTCTGGAGTGAAGGAATCGAGTTTCCAGTTTTCACATCCATGTGAGTTTCTTGAACTTTGATTTATGTGTTTCAGTTTAAATTGATGATGTAAATCATGTCCATTGAGTTGCTAGCTGGCCAATCACTAGGATTGATGTATATTTCAGCTTTGATTCAAGCAGAATGGATGAAATTGTGTTCCTGATTTTGATGTTTGCAGTGAGTTTTTTCAGTTTTTGAGATTTTATTTCTTGATCCATGCTTGATCTTTGAGATTGATTTGAATTGCATAATGTAGTATGATATGTTAGCTTTAATTTGCACTTAAATTCATGGATTTTGGTTGAGAAACGAGCACGATTGATGGATCTGAACATAGGCTCATGACCTGTTTTGTTTCATGCGTTTTGCCCTATGCTGGAGGTTGAAGACAAAGTGAGGTGGCGCGCTGTGATTGGCTTGTTTTAAATTTTAATGCATTTCATATTATTTGATTTTAATTGATTTTCTAATTTTTATTTCTTGATAAAACAATTTAAAAAATTCTGAAAAAAATTATCACAGGTCCAAAATAATTTCTACTATCTTGTGTAATTTTATTGGAAATTTTGAAAAATGTTTTGATCGGTTTAAAATTTCATAAGTTTAATTAATTGTTTGTTCAATGATTATTTTCATTTTAATAGTTCTTTTGATCTAAAAATTCCAAAAAAAATGTATTGGACTCATAAAATAATATAGAAATTGATTCTGATTTTGGTTTAGCATTTTTTTTCTATTTTTGATTAGAAATTTAATTTGAAGAGTTTAATTGTTTAATTGTTTGTATGATTTTATTTTAATATTTCCTTTAATTAAAAAATTCTCAAAAAAATCATATAAGTTTGTTTTTAATCATAGAGTCTGAATATAATTTTGTTTTGACCTTTTTGTGACTTTTGGCTAGGTTTTTCGTTTTTTTTCATTAAATAATTGTTTAATTGTTTAATTGTTTGTATGATTTTATTTTAATATTTCCTTTAATTCAAAAATTCCACGAAAAATCAAGAATGCTGGTTTTTAATTCTAATATTTGAATATAATTTTGGTTGGATTTTTTTTAACTTTTGATTGGAATTTCATTTTGAAAATGTGAATATTTGTTTATTTATTTAATAGTTAGAATTTGAATTTATTTTTGACTTTTCTTTAATCCTAAAAATGTGAAAAAAATATGTATTCTGATATTTAGGGTTTCCTTGTGATTTGCATGATCTTGGTTTGAATTGGTTGAATTATGATCTTACCTAATTAATATTTAAGATTAAAATTCAAACAATTAGGGTTTTGTGGCTTACATTGCAAGTTTTATTTTCAAAACCAATTTGCCTTGGGTTTCCATTGGAATTTAGGTCTTGATTAAGGTTCATGGATATATTGAGGATCTGAAAACCATTTTTCTTGAATTATTTGACTTGATTGGATATTTTTCCCCAAATTATTTTGAAAACTTGTCTAGTTTTGATAGTTTGGCCAACTAGTTTTGAACTTTGGGCCTCATTTGATCCCCTCCTCAACCATTCATGAACTTAAGACTTTCTTTTTGACTTCTACACACTTCAAAGATGCTAAGAAATTTTTTGTGTGAATTATTGATCCTGGTTTCCATGTTTGATGTATATTTAAAGTGAAGGTACCCAATTAATGTTGCATATCTTGTTGCAATTTGCTTGATGGCCAATGAACTTGAGTGAGGCCTATAATTGGGAACCTAATAATAATTTTGGTTCTGTTTATCCACATAAACTCAAGTCATTTCATTTAATGCCCCATGTTTGAATGATTGAACCTTTTGATGCATTGTGTGGGATTCCTCTTCTATTATGCTTGTGAGTTGTGTTGAATTAATTGTGTATGATTGAATTGTGTTTGCTACTGACCTTCATGGTCTTTGATTGTATTCTTCTCAATCTCCCATGATCCTTGATTGATATTCAATTGTAAACTCAACATGGTGATAGAAAGGAGCAACATTTCCCCTAATTTTTTACCAAATTGTGCATATGCCTGTTTCTTTTTGTCTATCATATCTAATATTTTGATAGTTGCTATCATGTTTCCTCACTTCATTATGGTGTCATCATCCATCCCTTATGTGAGTCATCATTCTATTTATGGGAATACTAACTTGGCTGTTGAATGTGTGAGGTACTTTGAGAAAAGTTTTCCATTTTTGACTTGAGGCTATTGTGTTTCACTTTATTTGTGGAACAAAATGTATTATATTGGCACTACTCTTGTGCTTGGCATATTTGATAGTCTATGCAGGATATATGCATGTGATTATGAATGCTATACATTGCCCATGGGATCTATTCATATCTGATAATCTCAATACTTACATCTTGATGGCGTAATTTTTAACTTGATTTGTCTGCTGATTCCAGCTTGCTTGATGTTCTCTGGGTTTCTTTTGTTCTTGTTCAGTTGCTGCGGATAGTTATCCGTTTGGTATTGCACCATTTTCTTTCTTCTATTTTCATTTTGTATAGTTCTATGTTGCATGATGGGACCTCTGTTGCTGATATATGTCAGGAGGCCCTATGTTTTTGTTTGATACATGTGTTGTGTTTGTTTCTTTAACTTTTGATAGATGAGTTACTCAATTTAGAAATTGAGATCACGACTTCGCTCTCAGTGAATGTTCCCTATAGGATGTTTATTGTTTTTCTTCTTTAATTGTTGATCGCTGAGTCACTCAATTTAGAAATTGAGATCATGACTTCTCTCTTAGTGCATGTTCCCTATAGGATGTTTATTATTTTTCTTCTTTAATTGTTGATCGATGAGTCACTCAATTTAGAAATTGAGATCACGACTTCGCTCTCAGTGCATGTTCCCTATAGGATAGTTTTGTTAAGCTTCCTTTAACATGTTGATTAAGGTAGGAATCCATGTATGCTAGCATAGGGTAGGATTTTCCTTTATCCTCAACCTTAGGATCAATCATTATATGATAACACTAGGGATAGTGCTAGGCTAGTTTCCCTTAGTTATTTTTCTTTCTTTGCATTTTGCATCTTAAAACAAAAATTATTTTCTTGGCAAATCATAAAACACCTCTAATAAACTCAAACCCTTCTTCAAGGTAAAATATACAAATCAATCTTATTTGTTTGTGCGCATCTTGGTTTTTCTTTTTAAACCTATTTTAGCCGATATTTCGCCATCGCACATTTGTTTGAAGCCGATGTTTCGCCATCGCACATGTTTGTTATCCTACTTTGATTCTCAATATCATTGTTAGGTGTGATGTTTTGTCATCCGATTTATCGATGTTTCGCCATATTTGCCATGATACCTTACTACCTTTTAGCCGATGTTTCGCCATTGCACATTTGTTTGAAGTCGATGTTTCGCCATCGCACATGTTTTTTATCCTACTTTGATTCTCAATATCATTGTTAGGTGTGATGTTTTGTCATCCATTTTATCAATGTTTCACCATCTTTACCATGATATCTTGTTATATTTTAGCCGATGTTTCGCCATTGCACATTTGTTTGAAGCCGATGTTTCGCCATCACACATGTTTGTTATCCTACTTTGATTCTCAATATCGTTGTTAGGTGTGATGTTTTGTCATCTATTTTATCGATGTTTCGCCATCTTTACCATGATATCTTGTTATATTTTAGCCGATGTTTCGCCATCACACATTTGTTCGAAGCCGATGTTTCGCCATCGCACATGTTTGTTATTCTACTTTGATTCTCAATATCATTGTTAGGTGTGATGTTTTGTCATCCATTTTATCGATGTTTCGCCATCGCACATTTGTTTGAAAGTCGATGTTTCGCCATTGTATATGTTGGTTATCCTACTTTGATTCTCAATATCAATGTTAGGTGTGATTTTTTGTCATCCATTTTATCATTTGATGTTTCTCCATCTGTGATATGTTACTATATTATTATTTAGTCGATGTTTGACCATCTCATTTGTTTGTTGTTTCATTCGATGTTTTGCCATCTTGATTGTTTTTGTTGTCTTAACTAAAAAACACAAACCAACCAAAATATATGAGCCGAACTACGGCTGCTCTAATTCCTTAAAAGGGATACGTAGGCATTGTGGTAGGGCCCAATCGAGCATAAATTTTATTTTCCCTACATTGTTTTCTTTTTTCTTTCTTTCGCATGCATTCCCTTTTTAGCTTTAAGCGATAAACATAGGATTTGACCACACCCATTAGATGAGACGACAAGAGTGGATATCGTAGAGTACTACGGGCGTGTGGGGTGCTAATACCTTCCCCTCGCGTAATAGACTCCCTTACCCGATCTCTCGATCGAAAGACCGTGATTTCACCCTCTTCAGGTTTTCTCGATGTTTACCTTTCCCTCTCAGTGGGATAAAATACGTTCAGTGGCGACTTCATTGATGTTTCATTACACCAGATGACAGGTTCGGCCATGGCGGTTTCAAAGTATTAGCACCCTAATCATCTACGGTACTCCGTAGGAACCTCTTTGTAAAATCTGTATATTTTGGCTATAAAATGTTGTATAAAAATGGATGGTGGAGGTGAGAAAAGAATTATATTTTTATGGTTTTTGCACCCGCCGCGGTTGTAATGTTGATTTTTATGGTTTTTAGTCTTCTCACAAAATTGTTGAGGTATTATTAATGTTGATTGAAGTTTAATTGTGAAAGATGTTTTTAAAATTCATGGACCTAAGTCCAAGTTTATTATGAAAGTAGTTCAATTTTAAAAATAAGAAGAGTTTTCAAAAGGAGGGAGAAGATTTTTTGAAATTTGAGAAGATGGGAGGAGAAGAAGAGGCTATCCTAAAGCATAAGGTAAAAGCTAGGGATAAGAACCATCTAACTAACAAGAATCCAATACTTGACATTATGAGCCAAGATAGAATTCCCATTCTTTGGATTAGAACCAAGCAAGCAAAGATACTAGACCTCTTGTGAGAACCAAACTTCAAGTGTATTAAGTCTTCATAAAAAAATTGGGCAGGGTAACAGCTGTATACGGGTGAATGCCATATTAGAAACAAAGAATGTAATCATAATAACCTGCACACAAAACAAACAAACAACCCAATGTCTTGAGGTAAACCTCAAGAACTCCAGACAAAATATCAATTAAGGTCACAAGGTCTCCAACATAGGCCAAGGTTTCTAATCTTAAGTTCAAGAAGTCCAATATTCCATAATACCAAGGATAGTAACCAAATAGTCCAAGTATCATTAAAGTTTTTTATGGTTCGTGTTGATTATTAGGTGTCTTAGAAGAGAAAAGAAAAGGCTCAAGTGAGAAAAATAAAACTGACATGAAATATAATGCCTAAAGTAAATGGTACACAAAGCATAAATAATAAAAAGGCATAAAATAAAAACAATTTAGTATCTTGAAACTTACATTTGGAACTCATTAGAGGATTGGTAGAACCAAAGCCTCCACCCAACAAGTTGCATTTTATTTTTGTCAACTATAACATCCATTTGAAATCCTCAAAAGTACCATTTAATGATCAACGATGTTTAAGTGATCCGCATTGACCAAAAGTGTTGTAGATCCATTAGAGGATTGGTAGAACCAAAGCCTCCACACAATGAATCTCAAGGTTATTGGATCAAAGAGATCAAATTAACATACTTGGGCTTGCAAACATAGGTTTGGTCCACGAATGATCATTTATTCAAATCGGGACAAAATTTAGCACTACGTTAAGCAATCGTAAGCAGACTTATGTAGAAGTCGCACCTATTTTGAGGTCGGTCAATAGCAATTTATACACCATTTATTTTGAGACATGATATAGAGATCATGCTCCAATAACACTTAGTGCAATGAGAAAGGGATGAGATGAAGAGGGGTGGGAGAGAATATACAAACCACATTTGAATTAAATTTAAATCAAACTATTATTAAAATCATTCATCCATTTTTGTGGAGTTAGACTCAACACCATGGATACAATGATGTTAACAAAGTTCATGACCAAAAATTTAATCCAAGATCATCAAGAAAATAATCACAAAATAATATTGCATTTAATATATACATTAAAAAAGGTTTTTAAAATGTTTTAAAATAGAAATAATGGAGAAAAATATCAACTATATTCAAATTAATCAAGAAATAAAAAGTAAGACCATAGAAAAATCAGAAATGAACTAAAATGATTTTATAAAATTTTTGGTAATTTTTTAATGTCAGAAACTATTTTTAAAATGAAAATAAATGAGTAAAATAAACCAAAAATGATAAAAAATAAAAAATTCAAAAATAAAAAATTAATGAGGTCACCAATATTTGTCACAATATCGTTGGATCATTCCATTTTTTTTTCAGAATTAAAAAATGCATAAAAGTATTTTTAAACATTTAAAACAAATCAAATAAAGTGAAAATTTATAAAAATATATCAAAACACAATAAAATTGTGAAAAAATAAAAATCAAAAAGAGTAAAATCAAAAAAAAGTTTCCTAATTTTTTCAGATTTTTTTGACTAAAAATGAAATCTCTATGAATTTTTGAAATTTAAAACAATTAAATATAAATATCAGATAAGAAAAATAAAGTAAAAAATATGTGGTCCATTGGACGAGAGTCAAAACGCGTTAGTAATCGAATCCAAGGGATCTGGCGCGCTGCGCATATCATGGTCATTAGTGAATAAAGCATAAAATCATTAATTAAATCAGATTTTCAAAAAAACAGATGGCGCACCTTCATTGGTTGGAAGGTGATACGTTGGTTATCTTCAACCTCCAGTCAATGTGAATTGTAGGTCTCTCAAACTGTAAAATCAGAAGCTCGGACCTATGCCATTCGCTTCGTCTCTTCAAGACGAAGACAACAACACCTTCGCGACAAATTTATATAAATTATAGCTTAAGCAATTTGGAAGGAAAGTTTTGAAAAGGGATTTGAAAATTCATGGTAAAAACATGTTTTCAAATAAAAGTAAGTGTTGCAACTAGAACCAGGGCAATGAGAGCATCACAATGATATCAAAGTTTTGAAGAATTGATGAAGGAATCTACCTATTGAAGTTGAGTTGCAGAGCTCTGAAACTGGACTTCTATGGAACAATATAGGGCACGATTCTTGAATGTAATTATATGGTTAGCTTCAGGGAAGATCAAGGAAGGTGAATTGATGGAAAAATGGATTAAAAAAGGCTTGAGAATAGATTTCGAAGTAGCAGAATTTTGAGTTATGGAACAAGTTTGGTAGGGTAATTCTGGCTATCCAAGCTTGAGGAAATGAATGGGGGATGACCCTCTATTTATAGGGAATCAAATGGAATGTCCAAGCATGTGAAATGATGAAGTTTTGAGGGAAATCGTGTGAAGTTGTAAACAAGAAAAGTGTGACTTCTAATTTGATCAAAACACATCCAAAGCGCGCGCTTTATTGTGATAATCAGTTCTAGAAGTTCACAAAACATGTTTAGAGGAAAAAATGCGTGGAAAACTTGTGATTAGAAGCCAAAACAAAGATTTCAAATTCTGACTTATGGAGAAACTTGAGTTCCAAGTTACCAAGTTCAATCCAATGGCATTCTCAGCTCAAGGGGTCTTATGGCATGATTCTTGATGCTTTAGAAAGATGAGGTTACAAGATTTGCAATGGAAAAAGAATGGAATCAAATGGATGTTTGAGCTGAAAGTTGCATTGAGTCAAAGTTGGGAAAAAACAAGTTGACTTTCCATAATTAGAAATATTTCAACTTTTTCTTCAAAAGTGACCTATAATGTTTTTCATCCAAACATGGACTTCCACTTGGAATTTTCTCTTTATCAAAAAATATGGCATGAAATAGACCTCCTGAATGACATTTTGAAACTTGAACCATTCAAAATCTCAAAAAATTGAGAGAGTTATGAGTTGTTGAAGTTGGCAAAAAATCATGAAATGACCTATAGTCATTTGTATCCTTAGGGCATATTCCATCCATTTTCTCACTTTGCACATAAAAGAAAGCATAAATTTCACATCCTCAAGATCATTGTGGAAAACGAATGGGCTCAAGGTGATAAAAATTGACCAAGTTATGATCATTTGAAGTCACACATGAGAAATTGGGGATTCATTTGGAGGCTTGTAATCTTTCTTCATCATCAAGTTTCTTCCACATGAAAACTCCTTGAAACTTTTGAAGTGATTTGTTAATAACCCCTTTAATAGTAGTATTTCTTTGGAATTACTCAAAAATACCAAAAGATGAGCAATATATACTTCTTTGAAGTTCAAAACCCTAGCTCATAGATCAAGAAAATGCCTTGAGGAAGTTTGACAATTTTGAACAAACTTCTTGTACCAACACAAATGCTTTGTAAATAGAAGTTGCTGAGTATGAAAATTAGAATTCATAGCCACAAAAACCACTTCCATATCTTGAGAATTGAGAGAAAAATGCACTTGTGACCAATGGGAACAAAGCCTTGTCCAAGCATGACAACTTCTCCAATCAACCCCTTGTACTTTTGAATCAAATTTGATAACCTTGAAATATGGTAAACAAAAATAACCTTGCCATGCCATTTCTTCCGAAACAACTTAATGGTGAGGTTTGAACTTCTCAAGCTTTATTGACTAGGGAATGGAAATAAACTCATTAACCCATGGAGCAACTTGCTAAGTCTCATTACCTTCACCTACATTAGTAACAAGCAAGACAAACAAACATTGCATTTTATTAATTAAAAGGAAAAAAAAGACAAAATATTCATGATCACAAAGAAAACAAGTCAAGGTGCTTGGTGATTCCTCAAAGAGCAAAGCTAAAGGTAGAGAGGATAACCAAAAGCCCTAATGTGATCTTGTTGTGATTGAATCAATATGGTATAATGAAGGGATACTAGGGGGGAAATTTGGGGTACAACACTGGGGCAGCATGACGAGTCTGGCCAAAAAGAGCACGCAGTATACTACCTGAGCAAAAAGTCTACCGACTGTGAAACCAAATATTCATTGCTTGAGAAAACTTGCTACGCTCTGGCATGGGCTTCTAGCCGGCTAAGAAAGTATATGCTGACTCACACCACTATATTGATCTCTAAAATGGACCCTATCAAATACATCTTCGAAAAACCCGCTCTCTCTGGACAGATAGCTAGATGGCAAATGATTCTGACTGAATATGACATCCAGTATACAACACAAAAGGCCATTAAAGGAAGTATATTAGTAGATCATTTGGCTCACCAAGATGTTAATGACTATCAATCTATGAACTTTGAATTCTCGAATGAGAATATCATGTTAGTGACCTACTGTACAAAACCTGGACTGTATAGCGGGCCTGAACAAGAATCCCAATGGACTATGGTTTTTGATGGGGCTTCCAATGCTCTGGGTAAAGGAATTTGTGTTATGATAATCTCTCCTGAAGGTTGCCACACTCCTTTCACTGCTAGATTATGCTTCAATTGTATGAACAACATGGCTCAGTACGAAACATGCATCTTAGGTCTGAAGGCTGCCATAGACTTGAGGATTAAACACTTGGATGTATTTGGAGATTCCGCTCTAGTAATTATCCAAGTAAAGGGAGAATGGGATACCAAGCATCCTAACCTCATTCCATACAAAGAGCTTATGTTAAATGTGATTCCATACTTCAAGGAGATCACCTTTGAGCATTTCCCTAGGGAGGAAAATCAGTTAGCCAACGCTTTGGCCACAATGTCTTCCATGTTCAAGGTCAAATAGGACAATGAAGCTCCTATAATAATAATCGAAATATTCGACGAACCTTCATACTTCTATGAGTTCAACACCGACAAAGAGAAACCATAGTACCGTGAGGTGAAAAGATATCTTGAAGCACAAGAATATCTTGAAGCGGCCTCCGTTAATGATAATAAGTTTCTGTGAAGATTTTCAGCCAAATTCTTTCTAAGAAACAGAACCATATACAAGTGCAATCATGATTCTACTCTACTCTGATGTGTGGACAAGAAGGAGGCAGAGAAAATTATGGAAGACATGCACAATTTCTTCTTTGGGACCCACTCTAGTGGACATACTATGGCCAAGAAAATCCTGAGGGCTGGTTACTATTGGTCCATAATGGAAACTTATTGTCATCATCACTCAAGAACTTGCCATAAGTGTCAAATCTATGCTGATAAGGTGCATGTACCCCCAGTTCCTTTAAACATCTTAACTGCTCCTTGGCCATTCGCAATGTGGGGCATCAACATGATTGGAGAGATTAGACCGACAACTTCTCATAGGCACCGTTTCATCTTGGTTTCCATTGATTACATCACGAAGTGGGTCGAGGCAACTTCATTCGCTTCTGTTACCAAGAAAGTTGTGGCTCGATTCATCAAACATAACCTTATCTGTAGGTACGGTATTCTAGAAAGGATCATTACAAATAATGGTACCAATATCAACAACACTATGATCACCGAGCTTTGCATGCAATTCGAGATTCAGAATCATAACTCTTCTCCCTACCAGCCGAAGATGAATGGCGTTGTAGAAGCTGCTAATAAAAACATCAAAAAGATCATACAAAAGATGACAGTGACATATAAAGACTGGCATGAGATGTTACCATTTGCTCTCCATAGTTACCGTACCACAGTGCGCACATCAACAGGGGTAACTCCTTTCAGTTTGGTATATGGTATGGAAGCTGTCCTACCAATAGAAGTCCAAATCCCTTCCTTGAGAGCACTAAAGGATGCAGGTTTGAATGAAGATGATTGGTTCCAGACTCGACTTGACCAAGTAAACCTGATTGACGAGAAGAGGCTTATGGCGCTCTGCCATGGTCAGATGTACCAAAAACAAATGATTAAAGCTTTTAATAAAAAGGTCAGGTGTCAGGTATATCAGGTTGGTGACGTGGTAGTCAAGCGTATCATACTTCCACAAGGTGATCCCAGGGGCAAATGGACTCCTACATACGAAGGACCATTTGTAATCAAAATCATATTTTCGGGTGGGGCCATGATCTTAACCACTATGGATGGTGAAGACCTTCCAAACCCTGTATACATGGACATAGTTAAAAGATATTACGCATGAAGAAGACCCGCTAGGTTGACTGATGAAATAATTGGTCGAACCGTCATCTGATATAAAATCAATGAAGTCGCCACCAAACGTCTTTTATCCCGCCGAAAGGGAAAGGTAAACATCGAGAAAACCTGAAGAGGGAGAAATCACGGTCTTGCGACCGAGTGATCGAGTAAGGGAGTCTGTTATACGAGGGGAAGGTATTAGCACCCCACACGCCCGTAGTACTCTACGGTATCCACTCTTGTTTGTTCTAATCTAAGGGTGTGTTATGATCTATATTTAGGCTTAAAGCTGAGAAGGGAATGCATGCAAATAAAAAGGAAAACAAAGTGTGGGGAAAAGAAAGGAATATTTACAAAGATATGCTCGATTAGGCCCCACAAAAGCCTCTTCCTACGTATCCCTTTCAAGGAATCAGAGCAGCCGTAGTTCGGCTCATACATTTTGGTTGGTTTGTGTTTTTTAGTTAAGAAGATAAAAGCAACAATCAAGACGGCAAAACATCAAATAGAATGACAGAACATTAACAATTATGATAGAGTACCAAAAAAAAGATGATAAGACATCACATGGTAACACAAACTCAGATAAAATGATAAAATGTTAGCATGATAGCAAAGTGTTAGACAAGACGACGAGACATTACACCTAACAATGATATCAAAAATTAAAGTAAGATAACAAACATGTGCGATGGCGAAACATCAGCGACAAACATATGCGATGGTGAGACATTGATAAAGAGATAATAAAATAACACGGCAAGGATGGCAAAACATCAAAAACTCAGATGATAAAACATAATAGCTAACAATGATATCGAAAATCAAAGTAGAATAACAAACATGTGCGATGTCGAAACATCGGCGCAGAGATAACAAAATATCATGGCAAGGATGGTGAAACATCAATAAACCAGAGGATAAAATATCGCACCTAACAATGATATTGAGGATCAAAGTAGGATAACAAACATGTGTGATGGAGAGACATCGACGACAAACATATGTAATGCCAAAACATCGGCAAAAGGATAACAAGATAGCATGGCAAAGATGGTGAAACATCCATAAACCAGATGATAAAACATCACACCTATCAATGATATTGAGGATCAAAGTAGGATAACAAACATGTGCGATGGCGAGACATCGAAAAAAGATAATAGAATGACATGGCAAAGATGATGAAATATCAATTTGATAGGGTTTAAAATAAAATAGAAAAGGCGCACAAACAATTAAGATTGGTGTGTATTTTTTACCTTGAAGAAAGATTTAAGTTTTTTAGAGATGTTTTATGATTTTCCAAAAAAAAGTGTTAGTTTTAAGATGCAATATTCAAAAGGAAGGATAAACAACTAAGGGAGACTAGCCTAGCACTATCCCTAATGTTATCATACGATGGTTGATCCTAAAGTTGAGGATGAAAGAGGGAATTTTCTACCCTAAGTTAGCATGCATGGATACCTATCCTAATGTCTAGCTCGAGAACTAAACCTGCACGAGCGATCCTAAAGGAGCAAAATGAGGGTGTGCCATCTCAAAATATACACATGAAGATGAAATAAAGCAAACAAACTAGAAAGATCAAGAGAGAAAACCTAGAGATCCTATCTAGGTTAGCATGCCAAAGAAAGTCTAACAATACTATCCCATGGGAAACAGGAAATGAGAGCAAAGTCGTGATCTCAATTTCTAAATTAAATGACTCATCGATCAACAATTAAGGAAAGTAATAAAAATCCTATAGGGAACATGCACTGAGAGCGAAGTCGTGATATCAATTTATAAATTGAGTGACTCATCAATCAATCAATTAAGGAAAGCAATAAAAATCATATAGGGAACATGCACTGAGAGCGAAGTCGTGATCTCAATTTCTAAATTGAGTCACTCATAGATCAACAATTAAGGAAGTAAACACAAACACAACACATATAGAAAACAAAGTGCAGAATGCCTGTTACATGTCTTTAAAGAAAACAGAGGGCCTTCTGACATATATCAGCAATAGAGGTCCCATCATACAATAGAAAGCAATAAAGAACGGAAACAGTAAAAAGGAAATAGTGCAATACCAAATGGATAACTATCCGTAGAAACTGAGCAAGAAGAAAAAGAAACCTAGAGAATTTCAAGCAAGCTAGCATCAGTAGATAAATCAAGTCAGAAATTACGCCATCAAAATGTAAGCACAGAGGCTTTCAAATATTAGCATATCCCACACGTGATGTACAACAATCATAATCACATATATATCCTGCAAAGACTATCAAACATGCCAAGCACAAGAATGGTGCAAACATAGCAAATTGTGTTCCACAAGTAAAGTGGAACACTGCAACCTCAAGTTAATAATGGAAAACTTTTCTCAGGGTACCTCACACATTCAACAGACAAATTAGTGTTCTCAAAGATAAAATGATGAATCACATAAGGGATGGATGGTGACACAATAAGGAAATTGTAAAACATGATAGCAAATATCATAGCAGTAGACATGAGAAAACACCAAGTAGGCATAGGCAACAATTTGGTCAAAACTGAAAGACTGTTGCTCCTTTTAATCACCATGTTGATTTGACAAATAAATATAAATCAAGGATCAAAGGAGCTATAGAAGAATAAAATTAAATACTTTGAAAGTCAGTAGCAAGCACTACTTTACCATGCATACATATTTCATTATGGTTCACAAGCATAATAGAGGAGGGATTCTACAAAAATGTTCCACAAAGTTTGGATCACAAGTTAGCAATGGAAGAAAGTTAAACAAAAACAAAGTTAGAGAGCTTAAACCATTCAAATATTTGAAATCAAGCTTCTAACATATTATGAGGATATGATCAAAAGGTTAGAATGTTGATTCTAATACATGTTGCACAAGCGCATTCACTATACCTCAAAGATTCAAAATGAGAAAAGAAAGGAACATCAAATTCATATATGAATGAAATTGGTTCAAGCACTAGAGATCAATTATTCTTAAGTCCTTATGAGACTATCATTTAAGTGTCGTTTCTCTACATATTATCATTGGCCACTTGATGATCTAAAACTCAAGCTAAAAGCTCAAGTTTCAAAGTGAAAATCAATAAGAAAACAAAAGTTATAAAGCATGCATCAAAAGGCTCAACATTCAATTATGAGGAAACTAAATGAATTGACTTGAGTTTATGTGAATAAACAGAAGCCATATGATCATTAGGTTCCCACATTACAGGCCTCACATAAGTTCATTGGCCAATAAACAAGTTGCAATAATGAATACAAACTCAATTGATCATCTTCACTTCAAAAATACATCAAAAGTAGAAACAAGGATCAACAAATCATACAAAAAAAATATTAACATCTTTGAAGTGTATAGAATTCAGAAAGCAAGTCTTAAGTTCATGAATAGTTGAGGAAGGGATCAAATAAGGCTCAAAGTTCAAAACTAGTTGGCTAAACTACCAAACTAGACAAGTTTTCAAAATATTTTGTGAAAAAATATCAAACCAATTCCAATAATCCAAGTAAAATTATATTTAGATCCTCAACCTATCTATGAACCTTAAACAAGATCCAAATCCCATTGGAAGACTAGGGCATAATGATTTTAAAATTGAAACTTGCACAATAAGCAAAAAAACCTAATTGTTTGGCTTTTAATCTTAAATATTAATTAGATAAGATAAAAATTCAAAAAATTCAAAACAAATATACACCAATCATGAGAAAACTCAAAAGGTAAGAATATCTATTTTTTCAATTTTTTAGAATTAAAGAATAGTCAAAGAAATCAAATTCAAACAATTTATCAATTAAACAAATCACCTACATTTCACAATAAAATTCTAATTAAAAGTCAGAAGAAAATTATACTCAAAATTAAGATTCAAATATTACAATTAAAAGCAAACATCTCTGAATTTTTTTGTAGATTTTTTTTATTAAGGAAAATATTAAAATAAAATCAAATACCGACGAAAAGATCATTAAACCATTATTTAGATCACAAAATGAAAACCCTAACCAAAAATCAGAAGAGGATCAAAACAAAATTATATTCAAATACTATGATTAAAAACAAGCTTCTATGATTTTTTTTATGAATTTTTGGATCAAGGAAAATATTAAAACAAAAATTGTGAAACAAAAAGGATTAAATAAAACTCTCAAATTAAATTTCTAATAAAAATAGGAAAAATACCAAACAAATTTCAGAATCAAACTCTAAATAATTTTAAGAGTTCAAAACATTTTTTTTTGGAATTTTTAGATAAAAAAAAAGTATTAAAACAAAAATAAACTCCAAACAAACAATTATTTCTATTTACGAATTTTTAAACCAATCAAATCGTTTTTAAAAATTCCAATAAAATTAAGCAAAATAATTGAAATTGTTTTGGGCTTGTGATAATATTTCAAAATTTTTAAAATTGTTTTGATCAAGAAACGAAAATCTGAAAATCAATTGAAATCAAAATATAAACTAATATTCAAAAATTCAAATGGATCGTTCAGATGCTGGCACATCATCATCCCTAACCTCCAGCCAAACCAGAAGACACGCGCACCCATCAGTGTTGCACCCCAACTCCAGGCTCTCTAAACAAACTCGTTTCTCAACCATTTTTTGTCAAATCAAGTGCAAATTAAAGCCATCATGAGAAGGAATTCAATGTAATTCGAATCTCATCAAGTAGTCAAACACAGATCTAGAAAATTATGCACGAAAACAGCAAAAACTCACTAAAACCTAGAGTTGCAGAGATCTCAAACAAGCATTGTACACCAAATCAAACCTCAAATTGCTTCAGAATCATTCATATAACATCCACAAACAAATATTCATGCTTAATTTCAACAATAAACGACTACATTTCAAAAATTAAAGTTGAATGAACCTACCTCAATTCAAGATCCGGATGCTTGATTCCCTTACTCCAGATGCGATTCAAGGCTTGGTTTAGCTTCCTTAGCACTTGAGGATGAAGAACCAAGAAGAACAACTCCAAATGCACCACTGAAACTTGAGATTCTAAGAAAAGTGCAGCTATGGAAATTCTGAGTTCAGATATGGAATTTGGAAGTTGTGAGCTCTCTCTCTCTCTCTCTCTCTCTCTCTCTCTCTCTCGCTTTCAGTGCTTGCTTCTCATTATATAGAACTCACTGAATATATTTTATAAGAGAAATGGGCCTCAAAGTGAGTGCATTGCCCAATTGGATTTTTTTCCATGTTGAAAAATGAAATTTTAATCATGCCTTTGGCTCGTGCATTTTTCCTCCTTTCAATTTCTTTTGAGGCCTTTCATACTCATATTTTGATCCACAAAATCTTGTCCCTTGATTCCTCATGATGAGATCATGCTAGTATTTTTGCAAATTTGGTAAGTTTTGTCAATTTTGAAGCCATGAAGGTACAGTTGCACATGGGGCATGATTTTGCTGCCATTATGGGCTTCCATAAATCAAAAATGGGTCATGGGCCTGATTAGAAGTGAAGAGAATGTCTGAAAATGAAGTTCTCAAGTTTTGGCCTTTTGACACGTTGTGAAAATTCAATAAAGATGGCCAAATTTCAAATGATCACAACTTGCTCATTCTTTTGAACTTTGACACAAATGATCACTCTTTGGAAAGGTATTGCAATGCTCTTCAACCCTGTGGCAATTGGCCTCACATTTGATTCCATTGAGTCCTTCAAAATATGGTATGAAAATCACAAATTTTGAGAAATGACCCTTAATTTTATGGCTTCCAAGCTTCATAACTTAGCACCACTTCATGCATTGTTCTCAAACATGGAATCATGTGAAAGAGCTCTCTCTTAGATTTCCAAGCATACTCCATTTTCATTTTTTATCAAAGATGAATAAGATATGAATTTTCAAAGTTTCATACTCATTTTCCAAATTTAGAAACTTTCCAAATTTCTTCATGAACAAGTTTCAAACCAAACTTCAATCTTCTTGATCCAATGATCAAAATGGATTTTAAAAAGGAAAATTACACCCTTGAATTGATGGTTGACCAAAAGTTCACTTGGTTAACTTTGACTGATTTTGGCCAAAATGACCATTTTTCCCCTTTGAATCAATTGACCACTTCTCTTCAAAATTTATGATCAAAACTTCAAACATATGATCTTCCAAACATATAGAGACCGTGTATAAAGTTTCATCTATAAATACTCAAGAGAACCTGATGAAATCCCAAACCCTAATTTTGGTCAACACCTTAGGAGAATGATGAATCATCTTCGAAACTTTATATCCTCTGGATATCTTGGCCAATTTCTTGCACAAAGATATCTCTAATGTCAATGAGATGTTTTGGCTTCAAAATCAAGACTTTCTCATGCATCAATAGCCTTAATCAACCAAAACCCTAATTTTGACTGATGAATCAAAAGGATGTGATTCTCCTTATAATTAACACAATCTTCAATCTTCTGATGATTCAATGAAGTGGATGAGCTATCTTAGGATATGTGAATCCTTTTGGCTAGAAAGGTCCAAAGATTTAAATAATAAGGCTCTCCTTGAGCAACTTGTCAACACAATCAACCTCCAAAGCTTGAGAAAGACCTGATAAAAAGAATATTTTGATCCATCACCATGTATGAATGCAATGCAATATGATGTTTATGATGGAACATAAGCCTTAATCAAGAGGGTAAGTTTTGGGGTGCAACAACTGGCCTAGGAAAAAATTAGGGATATACAAAAAAAAATTTGTACACCTGACAAGTCGAAAACCTAAAAATGAAGCTTGGGCAAAAAAGGTCATCTCGGTGGACTAAAAACCCGAAAGGGCGGTCTAGGAAAAAGTTAGGGATGTTAAGCGTATGACTATGTCCCATTGGATCACCTTACTGTAAATCTTCAACATCAACTATCAAGCTCAAGCGATACTAATCAATCCAGTCAGCTTCAGACAAACAGCAAAGAGATGAGACGCTCAAAGACATAAAGGCAATAGCAGAATAACAACCCGATGGGATTATTTCACATAGTTGTTTTTCTTTGTACACTATTTTTTATTAGTTTCATTCTTACGATGGCATTCTCTTACTAGGGTGTTCGTCTCCTTGTATAAAAATGCCTATTATAGGCACAAATCTTTCAAATCAATACAAAAGCAATCCCTTTGAAAGTGTAAAACTATTAGTTTTTATTTTTCTACTTTGTTTGCAAAAATGTCCAATGATTATTTTTGAACACATGCATTTGAATGTGATTACCATTTGCGAATACTCGCATAAAAAACGGAAAATAAAAGACAGTTATTAATGCTTTAAGAAACTGGAAAATATCCAAAGGCCATCCACAAAATCCCTGCAGATATTTCCTCCAACTTGTACTTTCTCCAACAAGTACAGAGGCAGAGATATCCTACTACAAAGATCATTGCCATTTTCTCAGTATGCAGCCTATTAGTGTCAGGATTCCCCAACAGGATTTCACAAAATCCCCAAATAATGCACGGAATTTCCCTTCCCCAACAAGGCTTATTTATCTAAAAAATGGAAAAACCATCTATCGACACTTCAACTTCAACAAAATATGAATACTTACACCCCTCATTTCCAGCAGTAGTCAGGGATTTATTTTCCCTAATCCAGCAACACTACAGCAGAATAACTAATATGTTCATACATCATAGCATCGACAACATAAATGCATATATCGCAATCTCATTTATTCTGAGAATCATCTTTACGCCATGCATTTCATACATCATGGCATTGTATACAACTAACTTTCTACCTTTTCAGGAAAGATCAATCAACAGAAAATTACCATCAAACAATTTTCGACAAGATAGGACAACTATCTGTGAATAAATTATTTGTAGATAAATTCCTGAAACAAGACGGGGTGACTATCTTCATGACAAACACTTCCTCCAGACTTCTGCTAGTTCAGTTTAAATCTATCAATGGTTTATCCTGATTCCTTTTTGGTAGACATTTTCTCTAGTTCAGATAAACCGCTCCAAAGATTTATTATGATTCTTTCCGGTTAAAGAATATTCAAGACCTCTGCTGGTTCAGTTTAAATTGATCAATGGTTTATCTTGATTCCTTTCTAGTATAAACTTTCTCTGGTTCAGATAGATCGCTCCAAAGATTTATTCTGATTCTTTCCAGTTAAAGAATATTCAAGACCTTTGCTGGTTCAGTTTAAAATGATCAATGATTTATGTTGATTCTTTCCCGGTAGACGCTTTATCTGGTTCAGATAAATCGCTCTAAAGATTTATCTTGATTCCTTCCAGTTAAAGTTTATTCCAGACCTCTGCAGGTTCAGCTTAAATCGATCATGGTTTATCCTGATTCTTTCCCATTAGACACTTTCTCTAGTTCAGATAAATCGCTCCAAAGATTTATCCTGATTCCTTCCAGTTAAAGTTTTATTCCAGACCTCTGTTGTTTTAGTTTAAATTGAGAAATGGTTTATCCTGATTCTTTTTGGTAGACGCTTTCTCTGGTTCAGATAAGTTGCTCCAAAGATTTATCCTGATTCCTTCTAGTTAAAGTTTATTCAAGACTTTTGTTGGTTCAGTTTTAAATCGATCAATGGTTTATCCTGATTCCTTTCCGGTAGACACTTTCTCTAGTTCAGATAAATCACTCTAAAGATTTATTCTGAATCTTTCCCGGTTGAAGTCAAAGCTTAGACTTAGTCTAATTCCTGTCAACAGTCACCTTTGGATGGCATCTGTAAGCGTATCTCCGACAACTCTCCATCATCACTCCAAATGGCATCTTTAAGCCTATTCCCTACACAATCAACCACCATGTCATCAAGTGCAAATTTCTGGGCACTCTAGTTTTCAATCATATTCCACCTTCAAGTCACGAATGGCCGACTCGCCAGTCTAACTCTTCAGGTTTAAGAAGATTGAACAAGGGAAGCTGTTGTACCCTAAAATTTTCCCTCTCATTCCTAAAGGCATTTCTTACAAGGATTCTCAAAATTCAAGCTTGCACAAGTATATTTGGATTTTCCAGCATCAAGTTAAAGAGGAAACTGTTAGAAAGGGGGAAAACGGATAAAAATAATCTTTTTGACAAAATTGAAGGAAAAACAACTTTCCTTCAATTCACATCTTTTTATTGGACTTATGGAATCTTTCGATGCAAGCTTGGCTTGCATCCTTCGATAGGGCGTGGGCCTCTGGCACGCAGGCTTTGATTCACAAGGCAGGAGCTTCCTGCATGCCACCTTCGATTGCATCTTTGGCCTCACAGGGTTCACAATGCAATGGATTCCTATGTGCCTGCTTCGATTGGATGTTTGATTCTTGCATTCCTGTGTTGACTGGACAAATATTTCCCCCCATGCCTGCTTTAACTCACAAGTTGATGACTAGCTGGATACAAGCCTTCATTTGAGCCATAACTTCTTGCGCGCAAGAGGCTCCCACCATGCTAGCATGCACAAGGCAAAAAGCCTCTTGTATCCTCCTTCGATTCCAAGGCAAAAAGACTCCTTTTGGAATCCTTCGATTGCACAATTTTCTCTATGCATGCCTCTTTCGTTAGGGCATTTGGCTTTCCTTGATGACTCTTTCGTTTGGGTATGTGACCTTCCTTGGATTCCTCTTTTGTTTGAGCATGTGGGCTTCTTGCATGTCTCTTTCGTTTGGGCATGTGGCTTTCCTTGATGCCTCTTTCATTTGGGAATTTAAACTTCCTTGATTCCTCTTTCGTTTGGGCATTTAAACTTCTTGCATGCCTCTTTCGTTTGGGCATGTGGCCTTCTTGCATGCCTCTTTCGTTTGGGCATGTAGCCTTCCTTGACGCCTCTTTCATTTGGGCATTTAAACTTCTTGCATGCCTCTTTCGTTTGGGCATGTGACCTTCCTTGACGCCTCTTTAGTTTGGGCATTTAAGACCTTCCTGCATGCATCTTTCATTTGGCTTTGTGTCCTCCTTCGAATGAAAGATGGGGTTACATCCTTCGTTTCGGCAGGAAGTCTCCTTTGATGCAAGTTTAATCCATAAGTTTCGTTTGGGTATTTTGCTCCCTTCGAAGCAGTCTTCTTTAGTACATTTCTAGAACTCTTCGACACTATTGGAAAATAGGATTTTGAAACAACACTGATAAAATCTATAGGCCATGCTACATGATCTTACTTTACAGGCCTTAATGCTTGTATTTCACTCCATAAGTAAATTGCTTACATTATGGATTAAGTTATTATCCAAGTGATTAAGCCTTTGTCCAAAAGATTTTTTATGAAAGTAAACTTGCTAGTACGAATCTTGTCTTAAGCTCATGCTTTGCTTAAATCCTGATTGTACTTCACCTTAAGTCAGGGAAGTCATCCCCTTTTAACCAACAACTTTAGTACTTCACCTTGGGATCTTGGAAAATCTGACATAGCTTAATATTCACGTTTCAACCAAGCCATATCTTTGTTCAAACTCCCAAACCTTTTCTCTATAAATAGAGAAACCATTGACAAAGAAAGGGGCCAGATTTTTGCTAAAGAGAAAAATCATAAAAATCCTCAAACACTCAAACTCTCAAATATTCTCAAACTCTCCAATATTCTCAAACCTTCAAAACTTTGAAACTTTTAACAAAACAATCTCAATAGTGTAACCTTCGATTCACTCCACCAAACTATAGCATAACACCACCTTCGATTCACTCCACCAAAATATAGTATTACACCACCTTCGAATCACTCCCCCGGACTGCAGTATACCAACGCCTTCGATTTCCTCATAAATACCAACTTTTTGATTCAAGCAAAGAAGTTGTCCGAGTGGCCCAAGGAAGGTTCCAACAAAGTTTGGTCCACCACCAAGGAAGTCATATACAGCTCCTTCGATTAACACTTGAAGAGGTAAGTTCCTCTAAACTTGGAACTTTCCATTTAAAACATCATTTGTACATATAAATAAAAGAAAAATGTAGATATCACATCTAGGAAATTGACCATGTTTTAGCTTTCGATTATCACTGCCATGTACATTTATTCTTTGGATTTTGGTGCCAAATAAATTTATGTTAACCATTGGGCCTGTAGCTTTCGAAGGTCACTTTTGTTAGGTCTGTATCCAAACTTTAGGCAGGTTGTGTGTACCCTTCGATTGGCTGAACAAGGGAGCCTTTCGAATCTCAACTGGGAAGAGTTGCATTCCTGAAATCGAAGGGGAGAGCTGGGCATTTTAAAAGTTCAGAAACCAGTTTACCTTGTACCCAATTGAAGCCGCCTCATGAACGGATGAAACAGACCACCCCAACAGTATAAACAACGTGCACGAAAAGTATTTCTATGTAGGGACTTGAGTTCAAACCTTGGCAGGACCAAAAACAATTTTTTTTTCTTTTGTTAGTGTTCTTTGTATTTTTTAACAAAACTTCAAATATTTTCAACCAATCAAAACAACTCCCTTTGAGTTTATTTTTTACACATTATTTACTTTCAAGTTTTATTTCATGAATGTATAAAAATATTACAAAAAAAGATTTTTTTCATAATTATTTTAATTAATCAAAACCTTATAAATAAAAGTCAAAACAAACTTCATCTTCTTTTCATTCCAATTTTGTACATTTATTCACATTCGACATGGTTGTAATAGAAAATTAGAATTTTATTTCTTGCGACCCCCATTTGTACATTTGTATCCGCATCCCCAAGTGATGTAATAGCGTGGTAAATTTACTTTCTGCAACTTATCGCTTTCATATAAATGATAGTAATTAGGGTGTGTATGGCAAGATTAAAACCAATTCTTAGAAAACCTTAAATTCAAGACAAAAATGCATGCAATCAAACACACTTGTACACATGCACCCATAGGGTTAACTTCACTTGTTGCCTTTAGAAAATGGTCATAATATTCATGTGAGACATTTTAGCAAAAAAACAATCAAAAGATCATAGTCCCGCGATGACGCTTCAAATATTGCCTTACAAATGATCTTAGTCCCTCAAAAGAAATGATAAGACATCTCACAACATTTCTATTCATGACTATATAAATGTCCCACGCCCGTCCCTTCACATCCAATAATGGGGGTTCTTACCAAATCAATGGTAAGATAGTAACATCTAAAGGAGGAGGAAAAGAACATTAAGACTTTTTGAGTAGGTAGGATGCTCCTAGTTGCTCGTTTTCTCACAACAAAAACATTTTATACACCAACACTTTCATTTTGAAACATTTTCAAAAGACAAAGCTTTTTGTACGCGTTCTTATAGAAACAAGAGCCATTACAAAGACACTTTTCAAAATCACTTTCAAAAACACATTCCACAAACACCTCTTTGAATTATTTTCAAAACCAACACTTTGTACGCGTTCTTATAGAAACGAGAACCATTACAAAGATGTTTTCAAAATACTTTCAAAACTCACACCACAAGCACATTTTCAAACAAAAAGCAATTGATCTAGCAAGCAACTAAGAGTCTGTAGATAACTACAGATGAAAAGGGTACTAACACCTTCCATTTTCATAACCTACACTCCAAACTGAAGAAATAATCTCAAAGGTCTTTCATGTTCTTTTCACCCTTTCCTTATTGGATAAAAGAAAAGTCGATGGCGATTCTTGCTATCCGCAACAATTGCGATCAAACGCAAAACAACCAAGTCAGTTCTCCCACCGTATTACAATAATCATATGATTTAATCCTTAACTTTTTCCTGGACCACCCTTTCTCTTGTTTAGCCCACCAAGATACCATTTTTTTCCAAAGCCGCCCTTTCGGGTTTTCGACTTTCTGGGTGTACAATCTTTTGTATATATCCCTAACTTTTGCCTGAACCTTTTGGTTCGCCGGGATGCCTTTATTTTTTCCTAGGTATGTAAACCTAGCGGGTCATTCTTTATGCGTAGTATTTTTTATCTATGTCCGTGTTCACAAGATGCGGGAACTCTTCACCGTCCATGGTAGTTAGCATCATGGCATCGCCAGAGAATACGTTCTTAACAACAAATGGCCCTTCGTAAGTGGGACTCCATTTTCCCCTGGGATCGCCTTGAGGAAGAATGATGCGTTTTATTACCAAATCTCCAATCTGATACACTTGAGGTTTGATCTTTTTGTTGAAAGCCCTGAACATACGCTTTTGATGCATTTGACCATGACAAACAACAGCCAGTATCGTCTCATCAATTAAGTTCAACTGATCCAACCTATTCTAAATCCATTCATCTTCGCCTAAATCTTCTTCTTTCATAATCCTTAAGGAAGGAATTTGAACTTCCATAGGCAGGACAACTTCCATGCCGTAGACTAAAGAGAAAGGGGTTGCCCCAGTTGAAGTTCGAGCTGAAGTACAGTAGCCATGAAGAGAAAATGATAGCATCTCGTGCTAGTATTTATAGGTTACCACCATCTTTTGCACAATCTTCTTTATGTTTTTATTGGTAGCTTCCAGTGCGCCATTCATATTAGGTCTATATGGAGTAGAGTTATGATTCTTGATTTTGAACTGAGTGCAAAGCTCTGTAATCATAGTATTATTGAGATTGGTTCAGTTGTCAGTGATGAACCTTTCAGGGATACCGTAACGGCATATAAGGTTATGTTTGATAAACCAGGCTACAATGTTCTTTGTAACTGAGGTAAATGAAGCAACTTCGACCCATTTAGTGAAGTAGTCGATGACAACGAGGATGAAAGAATGCCCATTAGAGGCAGTGGGCTTGATCTATCCAATCATTTCAATGCACTACATTGCAAATGGACACAGAGAAGTCATGACATTCAAAGGAATTGGAAGCACGTGAACCTTGCCGACATAGATTTGACACTTATGACAAGTTCTCGAGTGATGGTGGTAATCAGTTTCCATAGTCGACCAATAGTACCCAGCCCTCAGAATCTTCTTGGCCAAACTATGCCCACTAGAATGAGTTCCAAAGAGGCCATCATGCATATCTTCCATGATCTTCTCTGGCTCCTTCTTATCGATACAACGGAGAAGAGTAGAATCATGGTTGCGCTTGTACAAAATCTCATTGCTTAGGAAGAATTTGGCTGAGAATCTTTGCAGGAATTTTTTTTTGTTGATGGAAGCTCCTTCAGGATATTGTTGTGCTTCAAGATATATCCTTACTTCATGGTACCAAGGCTTCTCCTTATCAATTTCCATCTCATAAAAGTGCGTCGATTCGTCAAATATTTCGATTGTAATTCTAGGAGCCTCATTGTCCCAATTGACCCTGAACATGGATGACATTGTTTCTAAGGCATCTGCTAACTTATTTTCTTCCCTTGGGAAGTGTTCAAAGGTGACCTCCTCAAAGCATGGGATCAAGGTTAACACAAGCTCATTGTAGGGGATTATATTTGGATGCTTAGTATCCCATTCTCCTTTAACTTGACTGATTACTAAAGTCAAATCTCTATATACGCTTAAGCATTTGATTCTTAGGTTAATAGTAGCCTTATGACCGAAGATGCATGCCTCATACTCAGCCATGTTGTTCGTACAGTCGAAGCATAGTCTGGAAGTGAAAGGCATATGGTAACCTTTAGAGGAAATAATCATAGCACCAATTCCATTACCTAAAGCATTGGAAGCTCCATCAAAAACCATAGTCCATCAGGATCCTTGTTCAGGTTCTTCATACGGTCCATGCTTTTCACAACCAGTTATCAGCATGATATTCTCGTCCGGGAATTTAAAGTTCATGGATTGGTAGTCATCAACATCTTGATGGGCCAAATGATACTCCAATACACTTCCTTTGATTGATTTTTGTGTGGTATACTGGATGTCGTATTCGGTCAAGATCATTTTCCATCTAGCTATTCGTCCGGAGAGAGTTGGCTTTTCGAAGATATATTTGATGGGGTCCATCTTAGAAATCAATAGAGTGGTGTGAGAAATCAATAGAGTGGTGTGTGTTAGCATATAATGTCTTAGCCAGCGAGCAGCCCATGCCAGAGCGTAATAAGTTTTCTAGAGCGGTGAATATCTGGTTTCACAGTCGGTAAACTTTTGGCTCAGGTAGTATATTGCATACTCTTTTCGGACAGACTCGTCATGTTGGCCCAACACACACCCCATTGAATTCTCTAACACAGTCAAATACATAATCAGAGGTCTTCCTTCAACTAGAGGTATCAGGATGGGAGATTCTTGTAAATATTCCTTGATCTTGTCAAAGGATGCTTGACAGTCATCGTTCCAACTGACTACTTGATCTTTCTTCAAGAGTTTTAAGATTGGATCACAAGTAGTAGTCAAGTGAGATGTGAATCGAGCAATGTAGTTGAGTCAACCTAAGAAACCCCTAACCTCTTTCTTAATACAGGGAGCTGGAGTTTCTTGTATGGCTTTGACTTTTGTAGGGTCGACCTCAATACCTTTTCCACTGACGATAAACCCTAAGAGTTTTCCAGATCTTACCCAGAAGGTGCATTTGTTGGGATTCAACCTTAGCTTGTATTTCTTTAACCTCTCAAACAACTTTTGAAGATGATCAAGGTGATGTTCCCCAGTTTGCGACCTTGCAATCATATCATCAACGTATACTTCTATCTCATGATGGATCATATCATGAAATAGAGCTACCATGGCTCATTGATAGGTTTCCCCTACATTCTTCAAATCGAAAGGCATGAACTTATAGCAGAAAGTGACCCACTGTGTGACAAAGATGGTCTTCTCCATGTCCTTGGGAGTCATTTTGATTTGGTTATAGCCAGAGAAGCCATCCATGAAGGAGAAGACTCTATGTTGAGCAGTGTTGTCGACCAAGACGTCAATGTGCGGTAGTGGGAAATCATCTTTTGGGCTTTCCCTATTCAAATATCTATAATCTATGCACATACGGACCTTTCCATACTTCTTCGACACGGGGACCACATTTGCCACCCATTGGGGATATGATGTCACTGCCAGAAAACCTGCATTGAATTGCTTCACTACCTCGACTTTTATTTTCTCAGACATGTCTGGCCGCATACGACGAACCTTTTGTTTAACTGGAGGATAATTTTCCTTTGTTGGTAGATGATGAACTACAATGTTGGTATCAAGCCCCGACATATCTTTATATAACCAAGCAAACACTTCAACATAGTCATGTAACATCTGGATCAATTTGTCTTTGACACCGTCTTCCAAGTTAGAGCCAATCTTGACTTCCTTCTTATCTGCCTCAGTACCCAGGTTGACCACTTTAACTGGCTCTTCATGCGGTTGAATAGCTTTTTCTTCTTGCATCAGAAGTCTGGCTAATTCCCCAGGTATTTCACAATCTTCCTCGCCTTCATCTTCAACTTGGTAGATTGGATATTCAAAATCATAGGTGGCAATAGCATAGTCGTTGTCAATGATACCCGGAGTGGATGAGGATCTCCAAATATGTGTGTGTCTGTGTGCATGTAAGATACATGGCTATTTTGAAAATGCAATAAAGTGAAAGAAAGGCAATGAGCGCAAAATTTGAATGCAAAAGAGTCCAATGTTTTGTCATTAAATGATCATATGGCATATGAAAATGAGAAAACCCTTAACAAATAAACCATGGTGCCCCGGGTAAGGTATATGGCTTAAAGTCATTGTTTTAATAAAATTACAGACAAAGTTCTTAAGTTAATAAAAAAGTAAATGGTAATTACTCTTATTGAAGGAGATGGGAATGAAATCCTTGGCACGCCAGTTGTTGAGTCTTTCCTTGGTAGTCAGGTAGATCCATTCATCAAAATAACAGTCGTTGTCAGAGTCTTCAAGAGCATTCACTTCACGATTACTTATGCGAAGAGGTGTTTTTCCTATGCGAGCACGTCTGACCTCCTTTTGGGCTTTGGCAGTGAAACCCAAACCACTTTTGTCAAACTTGAAAGGGATGTCCGTGATTTGTACCCAAATGGTACAACATTCGTCTTCAACCACAACACGAACATCTTTCAGGGAATCCATCCTTGGCACATCTTTAACAGCTTTCGGAACATCAGGAGTAGCCTTGGCAGCAGCAACCAAGGGAGGGACCACTTTGAAGGCTTGACAAGGAGTTTCTATGAACTCTTCATCCATTTAAACATATTTGAACAAATTTAGATGGCTAACCATAAACTCCTCTTCACCACACATGGTAACAATATTTCCTTTGATTGGATATTTCAATTTTTGATGAAATGTAGAAGTCACTGCTCCTGCTCTGTGTATCCAAAGGCATCAAAGTAGGCAAGAGTAGGCAAGACGGATTTCCATCACATAGAAAGTCGAGTTAAAAGTTTGAGAACCAACTTTGATGGGGAGGTCAACCTCTCCATGTACCATCCTCTTTGATCCATCGAAAGCCCTTACCACTATGTCACTTGGCTTCAACATCAAACCTTTGCAATCCAACCGATCTAGGGCATCCTTGGATAAGACATTTAGAGAGGACCTAGTATCCACCAATACATGGGCTAGAGTGATTCCTTTGCATTCAATAGAGACATGCAAAGCCTTGTTATGATTTCTTTCGGCTGGAGTTAAATCAACATCTGAGAATCCCAATCCATTATCAGCAATCAAACTTGCTACACAATTTTCAAACTGATCGGCTGTAGTCTCTTAAGGAACATGATCTTTCTTCTGAAATTTTATCAAGGCTTGAGCATGCACATCAGAACAAAGCAATAAAGATAGCATAGAAATCTTAGAGGGGGTTTGCCCCAACTTCTATACTATCTTATAATAACTTTTCCTTATAATCTTCAAAATCTCATTCATCTCTTGAGTAGAGGGTTCCTCAGTAATAATGTCTTTGGCGGGCGCCTCCATCCTGGCAGGCTCAATCATCTTTTCTTTTCCTGTAACATCAGTACTAGGTTTGTCCACAGTAATATGAACAGGTGTAGTTGTGGTGGTTGGAGGTGAAATGTTAGGAGAAAAGTTTTTCCCCGTCCTTGTCACATTGCTAAAGTCAGAAATGTTGGTAATATCGGCAATCCTATATTCATCGATCCAGGAGTCTTGTCTAATACCATGGTAGAATACTTCAGTGCCATAATTCCAAGGTACCGCCTTATCGGAAGAATAGGGGACTGGCCCCAGTGTGGTAATCATCAATGAGGCTATCTTTGGTTCATTGGAAATCCTAATAGGACCCTTTGAAGTGATCCTAATAGGCTTGTTGGAGATAGTGATGATGGATATGTCTTCAACTTCTTGAGGCACAAATTCAGTCAAACTTTTTACGAATGGAGTTCTTTCAAACAGGATCTCATGGCTACCTATTAGGTGTTGGACACCTCTTTTCATCCATTCACATCCATCGGTTTGCACAGCGCAGTAACAACAATCTTCAAGGAAACCAGGGAAAACCCCAGCTTTCAAAAAATTGTTTTTGGCAAACTTCAGTGGAGTGGTTAAGTCATTAATAGAGAGAAAAAATGAAGTATCTTCAATAGCATTGACACATTTTCCATGGTTTGGCATAGGTGCAGTGATTACATTCCGAGTTGGAGGAGGATTAAATTTAATGGTCTTGTTGTTAATGAGGTCTTGGATCTTGCATTTTAATGCCAAAAAGTGATTAGTGTCATGTCCGGGACTATTGGAGTGGTAAACACATTTGGCGTTCGGGTTATACTTTGGAGATGAAACGTTGGGATTTGAAGGGGGATCATGTAATGTTACCAAATTAGCCTTCAATAGGTGTTGTAGGGCTTGAGATAGTGACATGTTGATCCTTGTAAATTGTCTTCTTGGAATATCAGGTCTTTGGTAGCCAACTTTGTTGTTGTGGTCTTTGAGTAGAGGTTGGATTGGAGATTAGAACTATATTTACGGATTGATGATGGTCCTTCTTGATATGGCCCCTTGACCCATACACGACATTAGTTTCTTTTTTACTGGTAAGTGGTTTCTTTAGAGTATTTGATGTAGAGGCAAAGGTCATGGGAATCTTCCCAATTTTGATACCACTCTCGACCGTTTCATCGGTCAAGATTAACTCAGTGAAACCAGATGATGAACTCCCAATTAACAAGTTGAAAAATGGTTCAGTCAATGTTCCTATGAACATATCTACCAACTCCCTATCAGTCAATGGTGGCTACACCCTACCTGCCAGGTCTCTCCATTTTTGTGCATATTCTTTGAAACCTTCATTGGAACCCATGGTCATTCCTTGTAACTGCACTCTAGTTGGCGCCAAATCGGTATTGTACTGATATTGACGATAGAAAGCGGTGGCCAAGTCCTCCCAGGTATGGATGTTAGAACCTTTTAACTGGTAAAACCACTCCAATTGAGTCCCAAACAGACTCTCTTAAAATAAGTGCACCCATAACTTCTTATCGGTGGTATGCAGTTGAGTTTTACGGACGTAAGATCTTAAGTGAAGCTTCGGGCATGAAACACCATCGTACTTAGCAAAGAGTGGGATCTTGAAATTATGGGGAATAACTACCCCATGAACCAAACTTAGATCACCAAAATCCAAGCCAGGCACGACTTGAATTTCTACAGCCTTCAACCTATCTTCCAGTTGCTTATACTTATCCTCAGCGGGTGGATATTTCTCGTCAAAATAGTCCTCATCCTCAGAGACAGAACTGTTTCCACCCCTAGCATGATGCTCCTTGCATCTTCATCCTGATTCTCATCCTCCTCGGATTACTCTTCTACCAATTGCGCTCGTCGAACGGAGCCTTTGAATCTCTTCCCCACGTTGATCAAAGCTTTCTTCTTGGTCTTCTTCTTGGTAACCAGAAGTGACACCATTTCTTCCCGCCCTTTGGCCAAGTTGAGTAAGGTTTCTTGAAATTGAGAATTTTGTGTCTGCAAGTCCTTCACAGTCAGCTCGAGATCCATCTTACTGAAATAAACAGTAGAAAGAGGAGGAAACCTGTGTCAGAAAACCTGCTTATGTTATGATGCATGTAATGTGAATGAAAATGTTTTCAAGGACCCCTAATATTTAAATTTTCTTAAATAAATAAGGAACAAACATTAATTGTATTAATAAGTTCAAATGGTTATAAAAACATGCCTCTTGGGCTTACAACAACAAAAAACAAGCAAAATTAAATAATACAAAAGGCTCAGGTCTCCCATGGATGCTTCCTCTTTGGAGTAATGTAGGCATTCAGGTTCCGCTCCACGTGGATTTTCCTTGGGAGCTCCAACACTTTCTTATCGCTTGAGTAGAACTGGGATTCAAAGGTGTCTCACTCCCTCTTGAGTCGAATCCATGACCTTTGCAATTCCTCGAGAGTGGTAGGCATGTCAGGATGAAGAATAATATAGGGAACATCACCTTTGGTGATAGGCTCCATGATGATAGGTAAGATGGTAGGATACGGAATCATGAGGATTTGAGCGCGAGCTCGCACCCACTTGAGATAAGGCTCCAAAGGAATGGAGTTATTATGCCCCAATGTCTTGCTATCAACTTTATTCACCATGCCCCAAGCTCGTACAAATATTTGACGATAACCTTGGCCATCGTTCTCATAGTAAAATACAATACTTTGGACAAGTGCATAGTTGATACCTCCCCTAATGCCAAAGAGAGGGACATTAGGGAATTCCCCACAATGATCAATTATGGTGACATCCTCTAAAGATCGAGAACACCAATGGATATCGGAATGCGAGAGTGACATCAACCTTTGAGACCAATCCATACCTTGTTCATTATTCAAAACTGATCGAGGAAGGTGAGAAATAAACCACCTAGCCAACAAAGGATTACAACACACAAGAATCCCCCTTCACTTCACGGTGCGAGTATGAAAAGAATGCAAAATATCTCTAAGTAAGGTAGGCACTGGATTACGAGATAGAAAAACATTGACCGTGTTTACATCTATGAGTTGGTCCGGGTTAGGAAATAGTACCATCCCATATAGTAGAAGAGCCAAATTTTCTTCAAAAGCTTGCAAATCCAAAGCATCCAAATATTATTGATCCTTCTCAAATAGAAACTTGGCTAAAAAACCTTTAACATCACTTCTTGTTTCCCAATTTTCCACAACGTCAGACCATTGCAAATGTAAATCTAAAGAAATCTCCTTGGGTCTTGGGTCTTTCTCAATACCGGTGAAGGATAATTGATCAAAAATAGGCACTCCCAAGAGTTGAGAAAACTCCTCCATGGTGGGAACTAATTGGTAATCATGAAATGTAAACCAATGGTGCTTAGGGTCAAATAATTGAAAGAGTACCCCCATCATCTTTTCTTCAAAATTTGAGATAGCCAAGTTGATGAGATGACCATACTTGGTGAACGGAGAATCATGGGGAACTATTGACGCTAACTCCTTGAGTTGAGGAGGCACTTTCACAAAGCCGATTCAGATAGTCTTTCTACGAGTGGAATCCATGTCCTACAAAATAGACAAAGATAAATCCCAAGGTCCTTGAAATGGTTAATGCCAAATGCCACGGTATGATGTCATGATGTTATGTATAAATAAACATATACAAACAAAGAAAACAAGTCCTCTGGCTTAGGCTTGTATGAGGTTCATAGGTAAGTACCCTCTTGAAGTTTAGTTGGTTCAACTTGTCCTACAAAGTGATCAGGTTCTAGGGAATCTCCATATCATTGATCTTTCTTCATTGGGCATTGTCTCAGCAAATAAAATCCTTTCTTGTGGCCTAAATATCCCAAAAGTCCGATCTCAGTGAGCATAGTATCGAGAGTCAACCCATTTTTAGCTTTCCACTGAAACCGGATATCTCACTACTTCCTAATGACCAAGTTGTTCAATTAAAGGTTCTAAGGTCAGTTAGTGCTTCATGAAACCACACAGTGGCCCCATATTCTCCTTGATTTAACACAAAGGATACTGGTACCCACAAATGTGTCACACTAACATAGTTATTGCTTGAACCATATCAGTCTACGCCATATAGTCTTCAAAGGCTTTGCTACTTACCTAATAATGTTCCCAGATCCGGGTAGAGGATCAATACAAAACCCAAACAAGGACCCAAAATATAAAGAAGGAAAGTCAAACAATGAAATAATTTAAAGGTTATCTAATCTATAAGGTAACCCCGCTTTTAAGTACTCCCCAGCAGAGTCGCCAGTTTTATAATACGGTGGGAGAACTGACTTGGGTGTTTTGCGTTTTATCGCAATTGTCGCGGATAGCAAAAGTCGCCACCGACTTTTCTTTTATCCAATGAAGGAAAGGGTGAAAAGAACAGGAAAGACCTTTTGAGAATTTTCTTGAATTCGGGGGGTAGGTTATGAAAAGGGAAGGTGTTAGAACCCTTTTCATCTGTAGTTATCTACGGGCTCTTAATTGTTATCTCACTTTGAAATGCTTTGTTTGAAATGTGTTTTTGATTTGTTTTGAAAGTATTTTTGAAAAGTTCCATCATTTGGGAAAACTTTGTAAGATTCTCGTCTCTATAAGAATGCATACAAAGTGTTAACTCTGAAAAATATTTCATTTGAAAGTGTTGGTGTGTTTGAAAGATGTTTTGAAGATGGTTGTTAGCAAGAAACTATGAACGTTCTACCTACTCATAAAGTCTTAGTTCTTTTCCTCCTCCTTTAGATATTTCTATCTTACCATTTATTAATAAGAAGCCATATCATTGGATGTGAAGGGACAGGCGTGGATCATCGTACAGTCATAGAAGGCAACATTGTAGGATACCTTAGCAATTTGTTGTGAGGGTCTAAGATCGTTTACCGAAGGTAACATTTGAAGGGTCATCGAGGGACTACGATCTTGTATTCGAGGGTCATTGCTAAAGTATCCCACGTTCGAGGGACATGACTATTTTTTCTCAAGGCAACAAGTGAGGTTAACCCTAGAGGTGAAAGTGTGTGAAGTGTTTGTTTTCATGCATTTGTCTTGAATTAGGGTTATCTACTTGTTGATTTTATCTTTCCATACAAACCCTAATTACTAGCATTAATTCGAAAGCGATAAATTGCAAAAATTTAAAGTCCTATGCTATTACATCATTTAGAGGGTGGGGATACAAATTATAAATGGGGATGAAAGAAATTAAAACCAAATTACTATTACAACCAAATTGGATAAAAAGTCTCAAAATCAATATTTTTGGTATTTAGGCTGACACGGGCCATGTCCTGTGACACGGGCACCTGTGTCAGAACCTTGTAAAAAATCAATGCATTTCTTTTTTTGTCCCAGTTGAGCTGACACGGGAACCGGTGTCAAAACCCTGTCATGCCTCTTTGCCAAGTTTTTAATCCTAGTAAGAGGGACACGGGCCGTGTCCTATGACACGGGAACCCGTGTCAGAACCCTGCCTGTCATTTTATCAAGTTTTCTCCCAATAAGAGGGACACATGTTGTGTCCTATGACACGGGAACCCGTGTCACAACCCTGACTTTCCATTTTGTCATGTTTTCTTCCTGACATGGCCCATGTCAGGTGACACGGCTGACCGTGTCAGGCTTCTAAAAGCATTTTTATGTAGTTTTGAGTGTTTGAAACTCTTCTAATCTGATTTGTCATGTTTTATTCTTTTGAAAACGAAAGTAAAATGATATATGAACAAGGATATCACAGTTTGAGAAAACTTACCTCTTGAATTAAAAATTCAAAATGTGTATGGATGTTTCCAGGTGCAATATGATGATTGATTGAGCTTCCTTAGACCTCCTTGAAGTTGTTTTGATCCTTACTTTGTGCTGAAAGTGTTTGGGTCTTTTTAACCAAGTCAACTTGCATGACAATGTTTTTGAGTTTATAAGGTGGTGATAATGATGTTACATTAGTTGTTATTGTATTTGAACAACTTCTATATGATGTATGTGAATTATTTGGATGGTTTGTTTGAGGAAAACTTGCAATGTATAAGATTCAAAGATTTGGACTTCAAAGCTCAAAGATGGAGGTTTTATGAACAGTTCTGGTTTTTTTTGTGAGTGAAGGGATTTTAATGATTTTTCAACATACAAGAAGATGCCCTTTATCTTGAAAATAACCTCTCTATTTATAGAGAAAGGTTTGGGAAGTTGAAGTGATCAGATTTGCAAGATAACAAATTATAGTTTGGTTGGAATGCAAATATCAGGATATGCCAAGTCTTCCATGGTCGAAAGATGAAGTACCAAAGTTGTTGGTATAGAGGGGATACTTTCCATGATTTATGGTGGAGTAAAATCAGAAGTAAACAAGGTATGCGCTCAAGACAAATTTTGTACCAACAAGCTTGCTTTTCAAGAATAGCAATGCTAAATTTATGCCATAAATGGAAAGATCTTTTGGACAATGGCTCAAACACTTGTGTAATAGCTCAAGTGTAGGTATGAGCATTAAATTATGGTGAGCTTTGCAAGTTAGAAGGCCTGCAACATGATATTATGTACCATATCATGTAGATTGGATCATGTGTTCTTCAACAAAAAGACTTGTAATTCAAGGATGGATGCCCAACTTCATGCCCTTGAATATCCTAGCTCAAGTATGATAAATTCATGCTCTTGGATGTTTTGGAAAACTTGAAATATCCTCCATAACTTTCATGTTGGCCATTTTGACAAAATTATCTTGGAACTATGTGAAAGAATGCCAAGAAGTTGGAATAAAATCCTGACCAAAATCTGTTGAAAATTCCTCTAAGTGTTAGATGAAAATGTCATGACTTCATGGGCTTATATCTTCAAATTTAAGCATTTTTTGGACGTCAACCCTCTAAAAAATAGTTGTAGAAATCATCAAGATCTACAACTTTCATGTTGAAAGTTTCCTTTGAATCATTTTGCATCATGGTGTAAAATTGGCACGAAGTTATGAAATTATCATGTATGAAAACACTTAGAAAAAATTTCTAAGTCTCGAAAAGTTTGAATTTTCAAATTGACTTTTTACTTTCTTGATTTCTTGATGATCAAGCTTCATATCTTTGAATGTCTTGATGAAATGTGATATTTGAAACTCAAATTTGATCAGAAAGTAAAAGTTTAACTTTTGGGTGTACAATTGACCTTTACATTAGTTGATCAAATTTCAACTATCAATCCATTGATACCGAAGAATGTTTTGAACCATGAAATTATGTTAGCATGTTGCATTTGAATCCTTGATATCATTTTTTAAACTAATAAGTCATGTATTAAGTCAAAAGTCAAGAATTAGTCATTCTAAGTCAAAACCCTAATTTTGACCATTTATCCCTTTTGATGATTTGAACATTTTTCTTGAGGAATTGTGATCCAAACTTGATCAATTGATGCATACAACTTCAAAATTTTGATATTGGCCAAAAATCTTGAAGTTTGGCTGTAAGTTGACCACAATTGAATTTTTACCCAATACAACTGATTTTTACTCATCTTGTCAATTGGCTGAGCAAAGTTGTGATTTCAAGACTTGAAAATTGACATGAGCAATATTGAAGGTCCATAGTGATCCATGAAAGTCATTTGAAGTATTAGAAGTCCAATTGTCTTTGTGCAAACTCAAACTCTAATTTGAGGTATTAGTGTTGAGGAGATGGCTTGACATAGTCAATACTTGTGCAAGCTTGAGCTTTTGAAGAACTTTGTGAAACTTCGGTAAATGATCTTAGTCCCTTACGACAATTGCTAAGACATCTTACAAGTTTCCTTCTATGATTATACAGTGACCCACGCCTGTCCTGCACATCCAATGATAAGGCTCTATACCAATCAATGGTAAAATAGAACTATCTAAAGGAGGAGGAAAAGAACAAATACTTTTTGAGTAGGTAGATTGCTCATAATTTCTTGCTCACAAACAAAACCATCCACACCTCACACTTTCAAAACACTTTTAAAACAAAGATTTTGTATAAATTCTCAACGATACGGGAATCATTACAAAATTGCCTTACATTGGCATTTTCAAAACATCTTTCAAAACAAATGTTTTCAAAACAAACACTTTGTATACATTCTCAAATGATACAATAATCATTACAAAGTTTGTCGTACTAAGGCGTTTTCAAAATATTTCCAAACAAACAATTTGTATACATTCTCAACGATATGAGAATCATTACAAAATTACCATTTTCAAAACATCTTCAAAAACATCTTTCAACATACACAAACATAAAGAATTTTAAAGTGACCGATCAATTAAGAGCCCGTACGTAACTACGTATGAAAAGGGTGCTAACACCTTCCCTTTTCATAACCTACCCCTCGAACTCAAGAAAATTCTCAAAAGGTATTTCCTGTTCTTTTCACCCTTTTCGATAAAAGAAAATTCAGTGGCGACTTATGCTATCCGCAACATTTGCGATAAAACGCAAAACACCAAGTCAGTTCTCCCACCAGTTGTACCCCAATTTTTGCCCCTAAGATCCCTTCATCATACCATGTTGATTCAATCACAACAAGATCACATTAGGGCTTTTGGTTCTTCTCCTTATCTTCAACTTTGCTCTTTGAGGAATCCCAAAACACCTTGAATTGTTTTCTTTTGTGATCATGAATATTTTGTTTTGATTTTCTTTCTAATTGATAAAATGCAATGTTGGTTTGTCTTACTTGTTAATAATGTAGGTAAAGGCAATGAAGTTTAGCAAGTTGCTTCATGGGTTCATAATTTTATTTCCATGCCTTAGTCAATAAATCTTGAGAAATTCAAACCTCACCATTGAAGTTGTTTTGGAAGAAATGGCATGACAAGGCTTATTTTGGTTCAACATATTTCAAAGTTATCAAAATTGATTCAAAAGTACAAGGGATTGAGGGAAGAAGTTGTCATGATTGGACAATGTCTTGTTCCTATTGGTCACAAGAGCACATTTCTCTCAAATTTTAAGATATGGAAGTGGTTTTGGTGGCTATGAGTACTCATCATCATCCTCAACAACTTATATTCACAAAACAAGAATATTTGCACAAGAAGTTTGTTCAAACTTGTCAAAGTTCCTCAAAGCTCTCTCTTGATCTGGAAGTTATGGTTTTGAACTCCAAAGGAGCATATCTTGCTCACCTTTTGGTATTTTTGAGTGATTCAAAATAAATCTTTCTCTTCAAAGGGTTATCAACAATTCACTTCAAAAGTTCCAAGGAGTTTTCATGTGGAAGGAACTTGGTGAAGAAGAAAGATTACAAGTCATCCAGATGAATCAACAATTTTCCATATGTGATTTCAAATGGTCATAACTTGGTCAATTTTTATCACCTTGAGTCCATTATTTTTCCATGATGATCTTGAAGATGTGTACTTTATGCCTTCGTTTATGTGCAAAGTGAGAAAATGCATGGAAGTTGCCTTAAATATGAAAAAGATGATAGGTCATTTCATGATTTTTTGCCAACTTCAACAAGTCATAACTTGCTCATTTTTTGGATATTTTGAGTGTTTCAAGTTTCAAAATGTCATTAAAGAGATCTACTTCATTCTATATTTTTTAGTCAAGAGCAAATTCCAAGTGGAAGACCATGTTTGGATACAAAAGATTATAGGTCATTTTTGAAGAAGAATTTGAAATATTTCTAAGTATGGAAAGTCAACTCTTTTTCTTCAACTTTGACTCCATGTAACTTTCAGCTCAAGCATCCATTTGGTTCCATTCTTTTTCCATTGCAAATCTTGTAACCTCATCTTTCCAAAGCATCAAGAATTATGCCCTAAGACCCCTTGAGTTGGAAATGCCATGTATTTGAATTTGGTAACTTGTAACTGAATTTTTCACAAAGTCAGAATTTTGAAATCCATAATGTGACTTCTAAACATAAAATTTATGCGCGTTTTTGATTTAAACTTGTTTAGAAAACTTGCCAGAAGTGATTAGCACCCTAAAACGCAAGATTTGGCTGAGTTTTGATGGGAATGAAGTCACACTTCACTCGTGCTCGTCCTTCACTCAATTTCCCTCCAAACTTCCTTGTTTCTTCAAATTTTCATTCCCATTCACTTCCCTATAAATAGAGGGTCATCCCCCATCCATTTTCCTAAGCTTAGAGAGCCAAGAACACCCTGCCAAAACCTCACATGAACCCACTTCTTTTGAATTCAGTTTATGAGATTTATGCTTTCTTTTCCAAAATTCTTTGCGCATTCATCATCCTTAAGCATCATATAAACTCTCCAGCACTTAAACCAATAAAAAAAAGCCACAATTAAAGCTACAGAAGTCCAGTTTTAGAGCTTCTTACTTGAACTTTGAAAAGGTATAATTCTCCACCATTTGGATCCAAATCAAGCCCTAATCTATTATACTCCTTCTTCTAATTCTAATGCCACTTACAATTTTTAAATCCATTGAGAATTGAGAGAGAAATCTAAAATTGAAGGTGCTCGCTATTTTCTGGGTTTTTGATTCATATCTCTTTCCATACCTTATATAAATTTGGCGCGATGGTTGTGTTAGAATCGTCTTGAAGAGACGAGTTCAATGATGCTAGCCTGGGATCCTAATTTTTCCATTTGAAGGATCTAAAAAAATCCTCATTGCAGGGTGTCTGGAGGTTGAAGACGATGACATGTCTCGTCTCAGCCAATGATAGCGTGCCAAACGTTTTAATTTCATTGATTGCCCTTTTTCTGATCACGTGTGTGTTTCACTAAGGTCCATATCAAGCACAACGCGTCTGGTCCATTGAATTAGCTTACTAACGCGTTTTGACTATGATCTAATGGTCCACATCTTTTTGGTTTTATTTTATTTTCTGATTTTATATTTTTATTGATTAAAATTTTAAAAATTCATAAGTCTTTTATTTTTTATCCAAAAAATATGAAAAAATTCACAAAAATACTTTGAATTATATCTTATCTCATGACTATTTTTTCACATTTTTATTTTAACATTTGGTATTTTATATATTTTTTGTATTATTTTCTTTCTTTTAATTACTTAAAAAAAATACTTTCTGACATTTTTTAATTCTGGAAAAATTCATAAATATTATTTTCCATATTTTTGACTTTCTAAAAATTTTATGGAATTTTATGTTGAGGTTTACTATTTTAGACATATTTTATGTTTGTTTTAGCAATTTTAAATAGTTTAAAAATAGTGTCTGATTTTTAAAAATCACCAAAATTTTTATAAAAATGTTTGGATCCATTTCTGATTTTTCTATGGCCTTACTTCTCATTTCTTGATTAATTTGAACATAATTGATATTTTTCTCATTATTTTCTATTTTTTTAAAACATTTTTTAATCCTTTTTTATATTAAATGTGATATTATTTTGTGATTATTTTCTAGCTAATCTTGGGTTAGGTTTTGGATCATGAACTTTATTAACATCATTGGATCCATGGTGTTGAGTTTAACTCCACAAAAATGGATGAATGATTTTAATAATAGTTTGATTAAAATTTAATTCAAATGTGGTTTGTACATTCTTTTTACCCCATCCCTCTTCATCTCATCCCCTTCTTATTGCACTAAATGTTATTGGAGCATGATCTCTATATCATGTCTCAAAACAAAATGGTGCATACATTGCTATTGACCGGCCTCAAAATAGGTGTGACTTCTATATAAGTCCAGTTACGATTGCTTAACATAGCGCTAAATTGTGTCCCGATTCGAATAAATGATCATCCGTGGCCCAAACTTATGATTGCAATCCCAAGTATGTTAATTTGATCTCTTTGATCCAATAACGTTGAGATTCATTGTGTGGAGGCTTTGGTTCTACCAATCCTCTAATGGATCTACAAAACCTTTGGCAACGCATATCACTTAAACATCGTTGATCATTAAATGGTACTTATGAGAATTCCAAATGGATGATATACTTGACAAAAAGAAAATGCAACTTGTTGTGTGGAGGATTTGGTTCTACCAATCCTCTAATGAGTTCCAAATGCAAGTTTCAAGATGGTCATCCAACTAACCACTAATTATTGACTTGTTTTACCTTATGCTTTTATTCATTTTTATGCTTTATGTACTATTTACTTTTAGCATTTACATTTCATGCCATTTTTATCTTTGCTCATTTGAGCATTTATTTTCTTGCCATTTTTACTTTGCTCACTTGAGCTTTTCTTTTCCTTTCTTAAGATACTTAATAATTAACATAAACCCTAAAAAAATCTTTAATGGTACTTGGACTATTTGGTTACTATCCTTGGCATTATGGAGCATGTGACTTTTTCCTTGGACTTAGGATTAGAAACCTTGGCCTATCTTGGAGACCTTGTGATCTTATCTGATTATTTTGTCTGGAGTTATTGAGGTTTACCTCAATACATTGGGTTGCTTGTTTGTTTTTGTGTGCAGGTTTTTTTGTGATTACACCTTTTGTTTGTAATCTGTAATTCACACGTATACAACCGTTACTCTGCCCAATTTTTGTGAAGACTTAATACACTTGAAGTTTGGTTCTCTCAAGAGGTCTAGTATCTTTTCTTGCTTGGTTTCAATCCAAAGAATGGGAATTCTATCTTGAAACATAATGTCATGTTTTGGCTTCTTGTTGGTTAGATGGTTCTTATCCCTAGCTTTTACTTTATGATATAAGATAGTCTCTTCTTCTCCTCCCATCTTCTTTTATTTCAAAAAAATCTTCTCCCTCCTTTTGAAAACTCTTATTGTTTTGGTACTTAAACCACTTTTATAATAAACTTGGACTTATGTCCATGCATTTTCAAAATATTTTCATAAATAAACTTCAATCAATTTAATAATACCTTGACATTTTTTTTGTGAGAAGACTAAAAGTCAATCAATCTCATTTCAAACCATTTTTCCACTTTGGCTTTTTTATCTTTAAACTTTTCTCAAAAGATTAGACTCTTGTCAATCCTTGTAGTGATGCAAACAACTATACTTCTATAATATGTAGTGAAGTGAGATATTTTCCACTTGGGTGTTGAGTGAGGCATTGTTGATTTTAAAATCCAAGCCATATCCTCCACTTTGAGATGGTGCAAATTCTCCTTTCTCATGATTGTGGGTAGTAAGTATATTTTCCACACGGACAATGACGATGATGACTTATCTCTTAAAATTAACCAACACACTTGTGTTTCAAATTTTTAAAAGAGGAACTACGTGTACCCTGATCCCATATTGCATGAAAGGTGGTACGTAGGCACTAAAGGTTTGCAACCAAGGCGGGTGCAAAAATCATAAAAAATACATCTCTTTTCTCACCTCTACCATCTATTTCTATACAACACATTTTATAGCCAAAATATACAGATTTTTCAAAGAGGTTCCTGCGGAGTGCCGTAGATGTTTAGGGTGCTAATATCTTCTCTTTGCATAACCAACCCCCTTACCTTGAATCTTTCCCCATCTTTTGGGTTATTCACTCTTTTCCCATTCCTTTGGAAACAGTAAAGCGCGGTGGCAATTTTTATTTTTGATTTGTATAAAGTCTAGTCAATCCAATGGCTTAGTCTTGAACATTTCTACCACTACAGAAAAAATGGCGACTTCACCGGGGACAGATTGACTTCTTGTTGGTCCATCCCTAAGTGGGTTGAGCCTATCTTTGTTTATATCTGTATATATGCTATTGTTGTTTATGTGTTATATTTTGTAAATGTGTTTGTTTGGATTTTCCTGGTTTTCAAGGTGCTTGGTGATTACTCATAAGTCCTATACCCGGACTTGGGTAAACTTTAAGATATGACGGGCAGTATAGTCATGTTAACTTTGAGGGAGTAATCCCAAAAAAGGAGGCATGAGATCCCACACTCAGTGGAGGCCCCTTTGACTGTAGTGTCGTTTACCGAGTAATCAGGAAGATGTACTGCTTTCGACCTGGGAGCCTGCTAAAACTGAGGACCGTAGAATACCAAACCCATCTTGGACTTTTAGGTGTCGTGCGGAAGCTATGACGAAGTAATCCGGAAATAGTTGTCACGCGATACTACGCTTGGACGAGTCTTTCTTGAGAATATTACTAATTACTGAGTTAATCGGGACGTTGGTAATATCCAAAGGAAGGATGTAGACTCTGGGAATCTCTAGAACCTTGTTCAGCAGGTGATAACTTTTTAGACCAACACCTTATGGGTAGTACCTTCAACCTCATGCTCGTGACGTTGAACCTATGAACCCTATATGTGTGATCTTGTGTGTGATTGTTGCATCATGCATCCATGCACTCATAAGCATCTTTTGAAGAAAATAATATTTCAAGGGATTTAAAGGTTGACTATTTGTGAATATCTCAGGTACTTTTAACCATGGATTCTGGAAAGAGAAAGACCGGGAAATACAGTTTCAAGGATCCCAAGATAGATGAGTTGGTCAGTCTAATTCCATAGATCGAGTATTCTGCAGACTTTCGGAAGAAGTATGGATCTATTATTCCTCTCATGAAGCTGAAGATGAAGGAGGGTATTCTCTCGACCTTGGTCCAGTTCTATGATCTACTATATCATTGCTTTACTTTTCCTGACTATCAGTTGATGCCTACACTGGAGGAGTATTCTTATCTATTGGATTTATCTGTTACCAATCATGTTCCTTTTACCAGTTTAGAGGGTGAGCCAAAACCACATGAGATTGCTGCTTTGATTCATCTGGGGAAGTCTGAGGTGGAAGCCCATATGACTACTAAAGAAGGGATTAGAGGATTACCAGCTCAGTTCTTATTAGAGAAAGCTCGTTACTTTGCTAGAATGAAGAGTACGGTTGCTTTTGAGGCCATCTTTGCTCTACTTGCTTACGAATTGTTCTTATTTCCTAATGTGGACAAGTTTGTCGACATTAACGATATCAGGATTTTCATGATTGGAAACCCAGTTCCTACACTGTTGGGTGATGCTTATTACTATGTTCATCTTCGGAGTTCTTATCATGGGGGAATGATTATCTGTTGTACCAATGGTTCATCTCTCATATGCCTCAGTCTGATGCTTTTTGGGATGTCAAGAAGGAACCCCGGTGGGCTCCTAAGATCATGGCACTTACTCACTCGGATATTGATTGGTATCATCGAGCTTACCAGGATATAGAGATTATTGACAGTTGTGGTAGTTTCCCCAATGTACCTCTTCTTGGTAGAAATGGAGGAATTAACTATAACCCTGTTCTTGCACGGCGACAGCTTAGTTATCCGATGAGGGATAAACCGAATAGTATTCATTTGAGTAGTTTCTTTCTGAAGGAAGGAGATGACCATAGGGAAGCTAGGGAGCAAATTGTGAAGGCGTGGCGTCACATTCATAAGAAGGGTAGGAAGGATTTAGGACCTAGGGATGTTGTTTCTTTGGATCCATACCTTCAGTGGATCCGATTAAGAGCTATTCAGTTGAAGATGCTGCATATTCGGGAGACACCCATGCCTGATCTATTTGTGAAGACCACTCCTCCCTTATTAGATTATCTAGAAGAGCTGCAACTCGCTTTGGTTAGGATGCAACAAGAAAGGGATGCTTGGAAGAACAAGTTCCAGATTTTAGAGAGTTCCTACAGAGCAGACTTGAAGGAGAAAGACGATTTGATCGAGATCCTTAAGAGTCGAGCAGTAGAGTCTATGGAGAGGCAAGGGGATTTATTTTCCCCTAAGCCTCAAACAGGTGTTGATTACTCACTTCCTAATCCAGATGATTGAAAGGAGGTTACCATCAGACATGTGGAAGAAAACCAGAGGTTGGGGGCTCAGATTGCCAGGACCACAGGGCAGCGCCAGCGTACAGATTGATCTTCATCAGTTCTTTTTCTCAGGATTTTAGATTATATTTTCATCCTGTACTTGGGATCACTGAAACTTGAAATCCATTTTGAAGTTATTATAATAAAAAATTTCAGTATTTCAAAAGCTTTATTACTTTGATGTTTACAATATGCCTATAAATCTTAAATCCCTTGAAATATTAAATAATGAAGTCAAAATAATCATATGCATTGCACATCATGCATCATATTGCATATATTTCTTGCATTTGTTATGCATACCCAGGTGTCTTACCAAGCTTCCTTACTTCATTCAACAAGCTAACTTATCACTAAAATACTCGGGTTAATTTCAAAAAGAAGATGGATAACTTAGAACAGGAGAATTGCGAGTTGCACGAAGAAGTTTCTGCTTTGAAGGCCGGCTTGGCCGATTTGACAACTGTGATGGAAGCTCTGGTGGTTGCTCAGAATCAACCACCGAGTGTTCAACCTCAACCAACAAGGGCAAATACTGAAGTTCTGACTGTTCCTGTATCTGCTACTCCGGTTGTTGTTCAAAATCGTATGCCTCAAGGTTATCCATGGGGAATGCCAGAGAATTTCGCACCTGAAGGTTTCAATCTTGGTCCTCAAGATGCTCCAGTGGTTCAGACGGTTGTTACTCCAGCACCTCCTGTGGTGCATACTGTTCCTGTTGCACCTCCTTCGGTGAATTTGGTTCTGTTTGTTAATGATGATGTGTGTCGTCCTTTCCCTCCGCTGAGTGAAGACTTGGGTCTCTATGATAGAATGGATGGCTTTCAGGAGAAGTTTGATAGAATGCAAAGAGAGATGAAGGCTCTTAGGGGAAAAGAGCTATTTGGGAAGAGTGTGAATGAGCTATGTGTTGTCCCAAATGTTAAGTTACCTTCTAAGTTCAAGGTCCCGGAGTTTGAGAAGTATAAGGGTAACACTTGTCCTCGTGCTCACTTGGTAATGTATGTGAGGAGAATGTCTACCCACACTGATGATCAGCGTTTGCTGATTCACTTTTTTCAGGATAGTTTGACTGGCGCAACACTAAAATGGTATATGAGTTTGGACAGCGCCAACGTCCATACTTTTAATGATTTGGGAGAAGCATTCATCAAACAATACAAGTACAATATGGACATGGAACCCGACCATGACCAACTTAGGGCCTGTGGCGGTAGAAATGTGCAAGACTAAGAAATTGGATTGACTAGACTTTATACAAATCAAAATAAAAATCGCCACCGCGCTTTATTGTTTCCAAAGGAATGGGAAAAGAGAGAATAACCCAAAAAGAGGGGGAAAGATTCAAGGTAAGGGGGTTGGTTATGCAAAGGGGAGGTATTAACACCCTAAACATCTACGGTACACCACAAGAACCTCTTTGAAAAATCTGTATATTTTGGCTATAAAAATGTGTTGTATATAAAATGGATGGTGGAGGTGAGAAAAGAAATATTTTTATGATTTTTGCACCCGCCGCGGTTGCGAACCTTTAGTGCCGACATACCACCTTTCATGCAATAGGGGATCAGGGTACACGTAGTTCCTCTTTTTAAAAATTTGAAACACAAGTGTGTTGGTTAATTTTATGCGATAAGACATCATCGCAATTGTCCGTGTGAAAAACATACTTACTACCAACAATCATGAGAAAGGAGAATTTACATCATCTAAAAGTGGAGGATATGGCTTGGATTTTAAAATCAACAATGCCTCACTCAACACCCAAGTGGAAAATATCTCACTTCACTACATATTGTAGAAGTATAGTTGTTTGCATCAATACAAGGATTGACAAGAGTCTAATCTTCTGAGAAAAGTTTAAAGATAAAAGCCAAAGTGGCAAAATGGCTTGAAATGAGATTGATTGACTTTTAGTATTCTCACAAAAAAAGGTCCAGGTATTATTAAATTGATTGAAATTTATTTATGAAAATGTTTCGAAGATGCATGGACCTAAGTCCAAGTTTATTATGAAAATGTTTCAAGTTTTAAAACAAGAAAGGTTTTTTTTTAAAGGTGGGGGGAGATTTTTGAAATTAAAGAAGATGGGAGGAGAAGAAGAGGCTATCCTAAAGCATAAGGTAAAAGCTAGGGATAAGAACCATCTAACAAACAAGAAGCCAATACTTGACATTATGAGTCAATATAGAATTCCCATTCTTCGGATTGAAACCAAGCAAGCAAAGATACTAGACCTCTTGAGAGAACCAAACTTCAAGTGTTTTAAGTCTTCGCAAAAATTGGGCAGAGTAACGACTGTATACGGGTGAATTCCATATTACAAACAAAAATCGTAATCTCAATAACATGCACACAAAACAAACAAACAACCCAATGTCTTGAGGTAAACCTCAAGAACTCCAGACAAAATATCAAATAAAGTCACAAAGTCTCCAAGATAGGCCAAGGTCTCTAATCCTAAGTCTAAGAAGTCCATCACTCCATAATGCAAAGGATAGTAACCATGTAGTCCAAGTATCATTATTGATTTTTATGGTTCTTGTTCAAACTTTCCATCAAACACCTTATGATCATGGATCCACTTGAGCACGAAAATCCATCAAATTATGAGAAAATAACACCATTGAAATCACAAAATAATGCTCAAAGAATCAATCCCAAAGATCACCAAGAGATCACATTATGAAAGATGAATTATCCAACTTACCAAAGGTAGATCTAGAGAATTATCAAAACAACTTCAAGAATTTACTTCAATTCAACCACAAGAATCAATTGACCAAGCTTGGATGTAGAGAATTGATGGAGAAAAAGTGTTTGGATGAAGGTTTAGCTCAAATATTAGTAAGCTTCAATGCAAAGCTTACTAACTTTTTGAAAATGGAGCTTTGAGTGAATTTGGTAGATGGAGAGAATTGAGAGATTTTTTAGCAAGGTGGATTTGGCTATCAAAAGCTTGAAATTTGAATGAAATGAGAGCTCTATTTATAGAGTTTTAGAATTGGGATTAGTGGTAATTTGGTAATTGATTCTTGGAGCCAAAATTTGAATTAATGATAATTCTTTCAAATATTAGAGCCAAAATTTGAATTAATGATAATTCTTTTTTAAAAATGAAAGATTGGCACTAAAATTTGAATTAATGATACATCTTTCAAAAGTGAAGGAAAATTGGAGCCAAAATTTGAAAAGTTCAAAATGCTGATTTTTTTTAATTTTCACGCTGTGCAATCGATTGCACTACAGTGCAAATCGATTTGCACAGTGTATTTTTTTAAAAATGGCGCAAAATGCACTATGTGCAATCGATTGCACTTTAAGAGCAATCGATTGCATCAGTGAAAAAAATGAAAATTTTAATTCTTTTTCTTTGCAAAAATAGAGATTTTAGGAAAATAATACCAGAAATCCTTATTTCAGATGCTTCGACTTGGTACCTACAAAACAAAAATATACAAAGACAAAGACAAATATATTTTTTTGTATTTTGGTTAGAAGTTAGTCAACAACACATATACAAAATACACAACCAAGGTGCTTGGAGATTCCTCAAGAGCAAACTTAAAGATAGGAAAAAAGAGGAAGAACCAACCCTAATGTGATCTTGTTATGATCGAGTTGATATGATATGATAGAGGAATCTTAGGGGCAAAAATTGGGGTACAACAGCTTCCCTTATTTAAGTGTCTTCTATCCGGAGATACGAAGGTTACAAATCTTCGTGTCGACGCGATTGAAGATACTTAAATATAAAACAAGCCCTATTTTTGTCTCTAAGATGCCATGCAATGCTTATGATTATGGATGCATATGAACATAACAAAAGAGACGCAAAGTAACACTGGGGATGCCACAAAAATGAAGAAACAAAGGAGCAACCCCACCAGGAAAATAAATCACTGGTGGACCAAAAGAATAGAACCAGAGAGGAGGATAACAAGCATCGAAGTTCACTGCCGATGTCTACCAACGTTCATTGAAGATAGAGAGAAGAAGATATACCGACTCACAGATGACGGTAAACTACCAACTCAATAGTTGAAGGTAGAAGAGAAAATATATCATGCCATCGCCGTTCACTGACGAGGAACTATCACCATTCACTGATTGATAGAAAAAAGATAAGAAACACCAACGTTCACTGCCGATGCACTACCAACATTCACTGAAGGTAGATTTTGAAAATAACATACCATCGCCGTTCACTGACGAGGAACCACCACCGTTCACTGATGATAGCAAAAAGATAAGAAACACCGACGTTCACTGCCGATGCACTACCAACATTCAATGAAGGTAGATTTTGAAAATATCATACCATCGTCGTTCACTGACGAGGAACCACCACCGTTCACTGATGATAGAAAAAAGATAAGAAACACCAACGTTCACTGCCAATGCACTATCAACGTTCACTGAAGGTAGATTTTGAAAATATCATACCATCGCCGTTCACTGACGAGAAACCACCACCGTTCACTGATGATAGCAAAAAGATAAGAAACACCGATGTTCACTGCCGATGCACTACCAACGTTCACTGAAGGTAGATTTTGAAAATATCATACCATCACCGTTCACTAACGAGGAACCACCACCGTTCACTGATGATAGCAAAAAGATAAGAAACACCAACGTTCACTACCGACGCGCTACCAACGTTCACTGAAGGTAGATTTTGAAAATATCATACCATCGCCGTTCACTGACGAGGAACCACCACCGTTCACTGATGATAGCAAAAAGATAAGAAACACTGACGTTCACTGCCGATGCACTACCAACGTTCACTGATGGTAGATTTTTGAAAAATATCATATCATCATCGTTCACTGACGAGGAACCACCACCGTTCACTGATGATAGCAAAAAGATAAGAAACACTGACGTTCACTACCGATGCACTACCAACGTTCACTGAAGGTAGATTTTTGAAAATATCATACCATCTCTGTTCATTAACGAGGAACCACCACCGTTCACTGATGATAGCAAAAAGATAAGAAATACCGACGTTCACTGCCGATGCACTACCAACGTTCACTAAAGGTAGATTTTGAAAATATCATATGTTCCCCAAACTTCTGGTGTTTCACCTAGAACGGGTCTCAACTTCTTCCTTAACCAAGGAAATCCGCCTGGAAAGTGTAATATGTAAGTTGTCTCAAATAAAGAGACTTCCACTTGCAAAGATTTCACAACGAGCAATTTCTGTGAATTTGAAAGTCTTGCCATCCACTGGCGTAAACTGACGACGGACTGCAAGCTAACCACTCATAGAGGAAATAGCAAAAAAAGTTACGTTGACTTGTACAGGGAAGCACGAGTTGCTCAAACAAAGATACTTGTTGCCTGTTATCATGGAGGATTGCAAAAAGAAACGACTTTCTGGGGATAGAAATGTGGCTTCCTGGGGAAATAGATATGACTTCCTGGGGAAATGAGATATGACTTCCTGGGGAAATGCCACATTATTCCTGCTGAAGAGATAAAGTCTTCTCATGCAAAATAAATGCACAAATCAAAGCCCAAAGTCCTCAGAAATCCAGAGTAAATAATATTGTCATGCAACCACGAATCCAATTCAGAAATAAACCGGAGCAAGACGGCCAATGCAGATACATCCTTTGAGAAATAAACTCAAGAGGGAAAACCAAATCCAACTAAACAAGGAGCGCTACAGGAAGGTTTGAACAAAATGTCAATAAAAAATGATTTGTAACAATGCATGATGCATGTATGAATGTATGAGTGATATTGTGCATATGCTGGTAAAAGGATACATAATCGAACAAAATTGCCTCAGGTACTAACAACATTGGTCTAAACTTCACCCAGAAAGATCAATCCAAGAAAGGTAAAAGTAACTGCGGAAACCAAACCTATTGTCTGTCCTAACTTCACTGAGGAGAAACATAATCCGGATGTAGCCAAATCAAACAGATACCGGGATAGAACATCTTTCTTCCGTTTTCATCGGAGAAACCAGTTTTCCAAAAACAACGTGCCTACTGAAGATTGCAAAACTAGTCTCAAATAAAGCAGACTGACGCCGAGACAACCAAACCTCACTGAGGAATTCAAACCCACTTCCCTGGGGAGAAAAAAAACTGAGGATTGAAAACTTTTCATCATGAATACTCATTCCAACAAGAGATGCCCTGGGATAACCTTCCCAGGGAATAACACACAGACCTCCATGGGGGAAACAAATGTTTCACAGTCCGTACTCCTACTGGGGATTTCGATACTGATTGTGAATAAGGCAAATGGAAACCAAATTGTCAAAACATTCACTGGGAAAATCAGGCCCACTTTGAAGGAAGAAAAACATACGGACTTCACTAAGGGAGACAATACTTCGTCATCGAGACCTCTACCGAGGACTTCATGCTGACTTCAATGGGGAGGTCAACACCACATCATCGAGGGGAAACCAAGATACGTGCTCCACTGGGGAAACGGAGATACGTTCTTCACTGGGGAACCCGGAGATACGTTCTTCACTGGAGAAACCGGAGACACGTTCTTCACTGGAGATACGTTCTTCACTGGGGAAACCAGAGATACGTGCTCTACTAGGGAAACCAGAGATACGCGCTCCACTGGGGAAACCGGAGATACGTTCTTCAAGAGTAATTATTGCACCAACTTCTTTGGGGAGAAAGGACTTCTATCAAATAAACGAGGCCTACACTGGAGAATATTCGATTGAGTCTTCATATCATACAAACCTGTTCCAACAAAAGAGTATAGTCTTCCTAGGAAATCATGAAGTCAACACTAATGCCAATACTGCAAAAAGAGCGATATCTTAGCACACCAAGGGAATAAAACCTTTCATCATATGAGGGAAAAATTCGTTAGGGAACCTGGGACAGAGGCTTCTGACCATGCAAACCCAAAATCAAAAGCGAACCGAGACTTGGCCGGGGATAATAGGATCACAAACCAAATATTGTACCTTTCACCCACTGGTATCGTCTTTAATATAAAAAAATCACGCGCATTCCAGTGAAAATGACCTGAGAAAACCTTCCTGGGGAACCAAGAAGTTAACAGTACAGCCAGAAGTCAAAGTTATGGGGATTTTAAATCAAACTCAACACTTGGTGAGAGAAAACCCAAAAAAATGACAGTTGTCTCAACACCTCTTAGAAAATATACTGCCCTTGTCTAGCTACTTGGGAAGCACATTACAACAATAATGTCGTAACAGGAGAAAGCACTGCTCTACAAGAGATTCCATATCAATAAAAAGGGAGAAAGAACTTCATCAAATGAGCAAAGGCTTCGTAGCTCTTTTTAATCTCCATTTCATCACCACCTGGATGGGTAAAGAATCACACTCAGCTGGAGAAGTCTGCAGCAAGACTGGAAAAATGGGATTATGAACCCAACATCATAACACAACTTGAGGAAGGTTCTCAGCTTGGGGTAGACATAGTAAATATCTTGAAGAAATCTGGATATGCCCTTGGAAACCAATATGGTGTCTCAAGCTTACCATGCTGATCAAAGTAACTTTCGTAACTTGCCCTTGGCTGCATGCTTTTAAGATAACCTTTCTGATCAAATGGCTTTCATAGATTTGTCGAATCTTGACGTAACTGCCCTAGATTGGCTGAATGTTTCATCCTCTTTGCTCCACAAATCTTCTCGGCAACATGCCTTTTGCTGATACTCAAATGTAAACTTTCATGATATCAATCAGTTGTTTTACAAGAAGAAAATGTTTATTCTAAGAATGAAAATTCTAATGCAACAATTATGTAAGTCTTGAAGATTTCATTTGAAAAGATGTCGCAAAACCCTGTGAATGAATCACTAGCCAGGATGCGACATGGATTTTTTGCGTGAAAGATAACAAAAGCATATGATACCAATCACAATAATTTATCAAAATTAATGGGAGTCAGGAAACACTATTTCATTGGAGTATGCTTTCGAAATAAACCCTATTTCAATTAGGACTTTTGAGGGTTGTAACGTGGCCTGGTTCACGGTTTTTTAGAAAAAAAATTTAAGGCTCAAAAATATTTGGTGCCCACCCCCTTCATGATGTTCTTCAGTCCTAAGTTCAGTTAACTTGACACAAACATTCATCTCTCACAAGAAATTTCGAGATGGTTGAAGAATCAAACAAGGTTTTCTTTGGACATGCAAGTCACTCATTCCTGCTTATTTTGGGTTTCTTCTCACGTGACTCTGTTCTTTGCTAAGGATTTCACATTGTAATCCTTTATCGCATTTTAGGCTTTCGATTTCTTCCTTGCCTTCGGGACAAATTCCTTTTGACTTTGACTCTGAAGTGCAGTGGGATGCCTTGACTTTTTCCTAAGCGACTTGTTTTTTCAAGTTCCGACTTAGCGGAGCTTTTTGTCTCTTTCTTTTTCATGTTATCTTTTTCTTTTGAACATGTCGCGTGACTTCGAGTCATTTGTGACTAGTAGGAAGAATTGTGACTGTCCTATTTCTGGGTAGATGAAATATAACCATTGTTGTATCGTCATCTGCTGATCCCCTGATATGTGAGAGATACCCATTGGGATAACATCTTCTTTTGAAGCACACTACTGATATGCGGAGATTTAAACATTGCGGTTTTGAATTCTCTCAACCTTTTGAAGGATAACCATTATTGTATCCTTAGATGCGCACTCCTGATGAGTTCTGAATGCTCGATCAAATTAACTGAACACTACCCTACCCCAGGTTAAAAAAATGAGGGCTTTTTTTTAATAGAAAAAGAAACTCCTACTTCAAGGCTCAATGGGGTTAATGAGGGTTTCACTCCCTTATATCTCCGGTGTTTGAGGATTTGAAATAATGCCTGTACATCATCAACAGGGTTTTATCCAAAAGCATACAACCAGAAAATTTGTGTTTTAATATCATCATCCTCCTCCCAATCTCTGCCTAGGAAAGAGAATGAGTAACAAGTTGGTATCATAAAGAAATTTAAAATTGAAAACAAATACGAGTGAAACGAATGAATTTCTTCAAGACCAACATACTCATTGTATTAAGATTAAACATTCAAATGCAAACAAGTTCTTACATGCAAACAATGCAATGATAAACAAGAAAAAATTACAAATGAAAAAGCAGTAAAAATGATAATAAACTGAGAAGGCTAATCATCCTTAAACTCCAAGGCATTCTTCAATCAAGTTTATTCTTCGGCAAAGATTTGACTTGAACCTCAAGAAAAATATCCTTAAATGACAAGATACCACTTTGGACCAACCTCTGAACTTCAACCTTCAAAGCAAAGCAATCTTCCAAACCGTGCCCAGGAGCATCCTGATGAAAGGCACAAGAAGCGTCAACCTTATATCCTCTTGGCAGTTTTTTTGGAACAACTGGTCGAGCTCGAGTTTGAACCATATTCTTCTTCAACAAAGAAGGATACAACTCTGTGTATGTCATTGGAATTGGATCAAAGCTCATTTTCCTCTGATGACATTGCCCTTGATTTCCTTGTTGAGGTACCCTCTAATATGCAACAGCAGTCAGAGTCTCATTGATGAATGGAGTCACAGAAGCAACTTGTTGATTCCTATTATGAGATCCTCCTCGCCTACCACGAAGTATAACGTAAGAGTCTTGCTCTTTCTTCTTGGAATAATTATCACCATACTTCTTAGCACCATTTGACGAGTCCCCGTCTTCAGATAAATGACCTTCACAGACAGTTTCCTCTAAATGGACTCCCATGCTTACCATTTCGTTGAAATCAGCGGGAGCACTTGCAACCATCTTCTCATAGTAGAAGGAACTAAGAATTTTCAGGAAGATCTTTGTCATCTCCTTTTCTTCCATGGGAGGAATCACTTGTGCAGCCACTTCGCGCCATCTCTGCACATATTTGAATGATTCTCTGTCTTTCTGAACCATGGCCCTAAGCTGGTCACGGTCAGGCGCCATGTCCACATCGTACTTGTATTGTTTAATGAATGCTTCTCCCAAATCATTAAAAGTATGGATGTTGACGTTGTCTAAACTCATGTACCATTTAAACGCAGCACCAGCCAAACTATCCTGAAAAAAGTGAATCAGCAGACGCTGATCATCAGTATGGGTAGACATTCTCCTCACATACATCACCAAGTGAGCACGAGGGCAAGTGTTGCCCTTGTACTTCTCAAATTCCGGGACCTTGAACTTAGCAGACACTTTAACATTCGGGACCAAACACAGCTCATTCACATTCTGCCCGAATAACTCTTTTCCCCTAAAAGCCTTCATCTCTCTTTGCATTCTATCGAACTGCTCTTGGAAATCATCCATTCTGTCATAAAGACCCAAGTCTTCACTCGGCGGAGGGAAAGGACGACACACATCTTCATTAACAAACAGAACAAAATTCACCGAAGGAGGTGCAGCAGGAATAGTATGCACAACAGGAGGTGCAGGAGTAACAACATTTGGAACCACTGGAGCATCTTGAGGACCCAGATTGAAACCTTCAGGTGCAAAATTCTCTGGCATTCCCCACAGGTAACCCTGAGGCATACGATTTTGAACAACATCCGGAGTAGCGGATACAGGAACAGTCAGAACTTCAGTACTTGCCCTTGTTGGTTGAGGTTGAACACTCAGTGGCTGATTCTGAGCAACCACCAGAGCTTCCATTAGAGTAGTCAAGTTGGCCAAGCCAGCCTTTAAAGTAGAAACTTCTTCGCGCAGCTCGCGATTCTCCTGTTCTAATTTGTCCATCTTCTTTTTGAAATTAGCCCGAGTGTTGTAGTGATGAGTCAGCTTGCTGAATGAAGTAAAGAAGCTGGGTAAGGCACCTGGATATGCATAACAAATGCAAAAACATGTGCAATATGATGCATGACATGCAATGCACATTATTTTATTTTATTTAATATTTCAAGGGAGTTATGGTTTATAGACACGTTGCCAACATCATAGTAATAAGGCTTTTGTTTCTCTTTCCAGAATCCATGGTTTAACAGTACCTGAGATATTCACAAATAGTCAACCTTTAAATCCCTTAAAATATTGTTTTTTCAAAAGATGCTTATGAGTGCATGGATGCATGATGCAACAATAACACACAAGATCACACATATAGGGTTCATAGGTTCAACGTCACGAGAATGAGGTCGAAGGTACTACCCATAAGGTATTGGTCTAAAAAGTTATCACCTGCCGAACAAGGTTCTAGAGGTTCCCAGAGTCTACATCCTTCCTTTGGATATTACCAACTTCCCGATTAACTCGGTAATTAGTAATATTCTCAAGAAAAACTCGTCTGAGTGTAGTATCGCGTGACAACTACTTCCGGATTACTCCGTTATAGCTTTCGCACTACACCTAAAAGGCCAAGAGGGGTTAGGTAATCTACGGTCCTCAGCTTCAGCAGGCTCCCAGGTCGAAAGCAGTACGTCTTCTCGATTACTCGGTAAACGACACTACAGTCAAAGGGGCCTCCACTGAGTGGGGGATCTCATGCCTCCTTTTTTGGGATTACTCCCTTAAAGTTAACATGACTATACCACCCGTCCTATCTTAAAGTTTTCCCAAGTCCGGGTATAGGACTTATGAGTAATCACCAAGCACCCTGTAAACCAGGAAAATCAAAACAAACATATATACAAAATATAACACATAAACAACAATAGCACATATACAGATATAAACAAAATAGGTTTAACCCACTTAGGGATGGACCAGCAAGAGGTCAATCTATCCCCAGTGAAGTCGCCATTTTTTCTGTGGCGGTAGAAATGTGCAAGACTAAGCCATTGGATTGACTAGACTTTATACAAATCAAAATAAAAATCGCCACCGCGCTTTATTGTTTCCAAAGGAATGGGAAAAGAGCGAATAACCCAAAAAGAGAGGGAAAGATTCAAGGTAAGGGGGTTGGTTATGCAAAGGGAAGGTATTAGCACCCTAAACATCTACGGTACTCCGCAGGAACCTCTTTGAAAAATCTGTATATTTTGGCTATAAAAATGTGTTGTATATAAAATTGATGGTGGAGGTGAGAAAAGAAATATTTTTATGATTTTTGCACCCGCCGCGGTTGTGAACCTTTAGTGCCTACGTACCACCTTTCGTGCAATAGGGGATCAGGGTACACGTAGTTCCTCTTTTTAAAAATTTGAAACACAAGTGTGTTGGTTAATTTTATGAGATAAGACATCATCGCAATTGTCCGTGTGAAAAACATACTTACTACCCACAATCATGAGAAAGGAGAATTTGCATCATCTAAAAGTGGAGGATATGGCTTGGATTTTAAAATCAACAATGCCTCACTCAACACCCAAGTGGAAAATATCTCACTTCAATACATATTGTAGAAGTATAATTGTTTGCATCACTACAAGGATTGACAAGAGTCTAATCTTCTGAGAAAAGTTTAAAGATAAAAGCCAAAGTGGCAAAATGGTTTGAAATGAGATTGATTGACTTTTAGTCTTCTCACAAAAAAAAGGTCAAGGTATTATTAAATTGATTGAAATTTATTTATGAAAATGTTTCGAAGATGCATGGACCTAAGTCCAAGTTTATTATGAAAATGTTTCAAGTTTCAAAACAAGAAAGGTTTTTTTTTAAAGGAGGGAGGAGATTTTTGAAATTAAAGAAGATGGGAGGAGAAGAAGAGGCTATCCTAAAGCATAAGGTAAAATCTAGGGATAAGAACCATCTAACCAACAAGAAGCCAATACTTGACATTATGAGTCAATATAGAATTCCCATTCTTCGGATTGAAACCAAGCAAGCAAAGATACTAGACCTCTTGAGAGAACCAAACTTCAAGTGTTTTAAGTCTTCAAAAAATTGGGCAGAGTAACGGCTGTATACGGGTGAATTCCAGATTACAAACAAAGATCGTAATCTCAATAACCTGCAGACAAAACAAACAAACAACCCAATGTCTTGAGGTAAACCTCTAGAACTCCAGACAAAATATCAAATAAAGTCACAAAGTCTCCAAGATAGGCCAAGGTCTCTAATCCTAAGTCCAAGAAGTCCATCACTCCATAATGCAAAGGATAGTAACCATGTAGTCCAAGTATCATTAATGATTTTTATGGTTCATGTTGATTATTAAGTGTCTTTAAAAAGAAAGAAAAGATCAAGTGATAAAAATAAAAATTACATAAAAGTAAATGCTCAAGTGAGCAAAGATGAAAATAGCATGAAATGTAAAATGCTAAAAGTAAATGGTATATAAAGCATGAAAATAAAAGCGTAAAGTAAAGTTAATTGTTAGTAATTAGTGGTTAGTTGAATGACCATCTTGAAACTTGCATTTGGAACTCATTAGAGGATTGGTAGAACCAAAGCCTCCACACAACAAGTTGCATTTTCTTTTTTTCAAGTATATCATCCATTTTGGAATTCTCACAAGGCAACATGTAATGATCAAAGATGTTTAAGTGATCCGCGTTGACCAAAGGTGTTGTAGATCCATTAGAGGATTGGTAGAACCAAAGCCTCCACACAATGAATCTCAAGGTTATTGGATCAAAGAGATCAAATTAACATACTTGGACTTGCAATCATAAGTTTGGGCCACGAATGATCATTTATTCGAATCGGGACAAAATTTAGCGCTATGTTAAGCAATCGTAAGTGGACTTATGTAGAAGTCACACCTATTTTGAGGCCGGTCAATAGAAATATATGTACTTCATGTTTGGATAAATGATATAGAGATCACCATCCCTTAACATGTAGCACAATTAAAAAAGAAAGGGATAAGATGAAGAGGGAGGGGAATCATAAGCTAATTTGGATCATCATTTCAAAATTCTTTCATCTTTAAATTCAACCACTCCTCTGGATGGATTGAAGCACTAAACATATCATTAATCCAAAGCAACAAAAATGAATTAAATAATTCACTCTTAGGTAGATTTGAATTAATGAACATTTATCCAACTTCATCTACATCACAAAGTCCATTGAGTTTAAATACAAATTGGACATTTAAAATTGCAATCCAAACCAACAATCAAAACGAGTGAGTAGAAAAAGCATTTTGGATCAAAGCTGCTCCAAAACAAGGCAAAAAATGCATTTTGTCCTGGTGTAAATCGATTTACACTACTATGTAAATCGATTTACACAGTACAATTTTCAAAAATTCGCGTGAAATTGCTTCTGTGCAATCAATTTACACTTAGTGCAAATCGATTGCACACAGTAACAATAGCAAAAACAACATTTTAAAAGGGCAATTTCTTGTTCAAACTTTCCATCAAACACCTTATGATCATGGATCTACTTGAGCACGAAAATTCCATCAAATTATGAGAAAATAACACCATTGAAATCACAAAATAATGCTCAAAGAATCAATCCCAAAGATCACCAAGAGATCACATTGTGAAAGAGGAATTATCCAACTTACCAAAGGTAGATCTAGATAATTATCAAAACAACTTCAAGAATTTGCTTCAATTCAACCACAAGAATCAATTGACCAAGCTTGGATGTAGAGAATTTATGGAAAAAAAGTGTTTGGATGAAGGTTTAGCTCAAATATTAGTAAGCTTCAATGAAAAGCTTACTAACTTTTTGAAAATGGAGCTTTGAGTGAATTTGGTAGATGGAGAGAATTGAGAGATTTTTTAGCAAGGTGGATTTGGCTATCAAAAGCTTGAAATTTGAATGAAATGAGAGCTCTATTTATAGAGTTTTAGGATTGGGATTAGTGGTAATTTGGTAATTGATTCTTGGAGCCAAAATTTGATTTAATGATAATTCTTTCAAATATTAGAGCCAAAATTTGAATTAATGATAATTCTTTTTTAAAAATGAAAGATTGGTACTAAAATTTGAATTAATGATACATCTTTCAAAAGTGAAGGAAAATTGGAGCCAAAATTTGACAAGTTCAAAATGCTGATTTTTTTTTTAATTTTCACGTTGTGCAGTCGATTTCACTACAGTGAAAATCGATTTGCACAGTGTATTTTTTTAAAAATGGCGCAAAATGCACTATGTGCAATCGATTGAACTTTAAGAGCAATCGATTGCATCAGTGAAAAAAATGAAAATTTTAATTCTTTTTCTTTGCAAAGATAGAGATTTTAGGAAAATAATACCAGAAATCCTTATTTGTCAGATGCTTCGACTTGGTACCTACAAAGAAAAAATATACAAAGACAAAGACAAATATTTTTTTTTGTATTTTGGTTAGAAGTTAGTCAACAACACATATACAAAATACACAACCAAGGTGCTTGGAGATTCCTCAAGAGCAAACTTAAAGATAGGAAAAAAGAGGAAGAACCAACCCTAATGTGATCTTGTTATGATCGAGTTGATATGATATGATAGAGGAATCTTAGGGGCAAAAATTAGGGTACAACAGGGCCATGGTTCAGAAAGACAGGGAATCGTTCAAAGAGTATGCGTAGAGATGGCGTGAAGTATCTGACCAAGTGATTCCTCCCATGGAAGAGAAAGAAATGACTAAAATTTTTCTAAAGACGCTAGGAGCTTTCTACTACGAAAGAATGGTAGCAAGCGCACCAAGTGATTTTTCAGAGATGGTAGGAATGGGTATCCGCTTAGAAGAGGCTGTAAGAGAAGGCCGTTTAACGAAGAGTGAAGGATCCGGAGGTGTGCATAAGCCATATTATGGGTTTACCAAGAAGAAAGAAGGGGATGCAAATGTTGTTATACAAGAGAGGAGGACAAATGCTCCTAGAAGGAATTATCAGCGTCACCATCAAGTCGCCTCAGTTACTTCTATGATAAGTTCCGCTCTGACTACCGTTGCTTATCAAAGACCGTCCCAGCAGGGGAACCAAGGGAATAATCAGAGAAGAGAGAGCTATGACCCTATTCCCATGAGCTATGAAGAGCTACTACCGGCATTGATTCAGAAGAAGTTGGTCCAGACACGACCACCTCCCGCCATACCATCACCATTGCCTTGGTATTACAAGGCAGACCAAACATGTGCTTTTCATCAGGGAGCACCAGGGCATAGTGTTGAGAATTGTTATCCTTTGAGGACTGAAGTGCAAAGGTTGGTGAAGTCTGGAATTCTATCTTTCAAGGACATGGGACCTAATGTGAAAGATAATCCTATACCCAAGCACGGGGGAGTAAATGCTATAAATATGGTGGCCGGTTGTTCAGGTGACTTCCAGATTTTTGACATTAATCTGGTTAGAGGAGATTTGGTGAAAATGAACGCAGACCTCTGTGAATTCAGCTACTATACACATGACCATGTCGGTTGTGTTGTTTGCAGTACAAACATACAAGGTTGCGAGAAGATAAAGGTTGGTTTGCAGAAGATGATGGATGAGGGCTTAATCTATATAATCAGGCCTAGGGCAGAGTATGAAGAGAAAATGAATATGGTTTCCAGATGTCCTGGTGAATTCATAATTTTTTATGTGGAGTATTTGAATGAGGATCTCGTGCAGTTGCATGCTACCTTCTTCCCTACTGCTGATCAGGTGGAACACCAATGTGGATCTTGTCTGGTTTGTTGTCGAAATCCCCGAGGATGTTCAATTGTGATGGAGGGTATTCAGTTGCTGTTAGACAATGGAACTATCAGGATCACAGGTCATAGGGATGATTATCATGAGATTGATATGGTTGAAGTTTGTTTAACGGAAGAAGAGTCAAAGGAAGAGTAAGCCTCCGTGGATAAGTATTTCTCTTCAGACGAAGATTTGTTTCCCAGAAATGACTTTTTGATGATTGATTGTGTTGAAGAAGGGGTAAACGTCATTGTGCCTTGTTTTCGTGCACCCGCTCATTTGGAAGTGGAGTACCATAGCAAACCAGCTATTACCCCATTGGTATTTAGTTTTCCAGGTCCTATTCCCTACAAATCAGATAAAGTTGTGCCTTACAAATACAACGCTACAATCTTAGAAGATGGGGTGGAAGTTCCCATCTAGCCAATGACTGATGTTGGAAATATAGCTGAAAATATCAGGATGACCCGTAGCGGTCGTGTGTTTGCGCCGGTTGTACGAAGAGATGTTATTGCTGGAAATAAAATTGCTGAGAATGATGAGCCTAAGAAGGCTATAGGAGAGACTAGTGGAGCTACATTAGAGAAATAAGTGGATGATATTTTGAAGATAATTAAGATGAGCGACTACAGAATTGTAGATCAGCTACTGCAGACTCCTTTAAAGATATCTATCCTAGATTTATTAATGAATTCCTCCGCTCACAGAGAATCACTGATGAGAGTACTAGACCAAGATTTTGTGGAGAGTGACATGCCAATATATCAATTTAGCAGCGTAATTGGAAACATTACGTCATGTAGCAATTTGAGTTTCTGCGATGATGAGTTACCGGATGAAGGGAGGAATCACAACCTGGCCTTCCACATATCCATGAACTGTAAGAATGATGCGCTATCCAATGTGCTAATTGATAATGGATCTATGTTGAATGTTATACCGAGGAGTACTCTCACGAAGTTGAAGTATCAAGGAGCACCAATGTGCCCAAGTGGCATCATTGTGAAGGCATTTGATGGGTCGAGGAAATTTGTCATCGGTGAAGTGGATTTACCTATCCATATAGGACCATATTTGTTCTTGATAACCTTCCAGGTCATGAACATTATTCCCGCGTATAGTTGTTTATTAGGACGGCCATGGATACATGAAGCAGGGGCTGTCACTTCAACTCTGCATCAGAAGCTAAAGTTTGTGCGTGAGGGGAAGGTGGTGATCATAAATGGGGAGCAGGCGTTTCTAATATCTAACTTATCCTCTTTCAGTATTGTAGAAGCAGATGAGGCTGCTATCGGAACCCAATTCAAAGCCCTATCCATTGACAACATAAGGAGAAATGAGAATTTTGAGGTTTCGCTGAAGGACGCGCAGCAGGTGGTGCGCAATGGTCATAATACAATTTGGGGACGAATTATGGATCCACCCGTGAACAAGAATTGAACTGGTTTGGGTTTCTCTTCGAAGAATGGCAAAGGCGAAAGTTTGAAGCCAAAGTCTATTGTGAACAATTATCATGATGTTTTCCGTAGCGGAGGCTACCTCCATACAATTGATTCTGGAATTAATGTTGTTGAAGAGGATGAAGCAGAGCAAGAGGTACCGAGTTATGTGACGCATGGAGTCAGAGTTCAGCACTGGGTCACCATTGATGTTCCTTCTTGCATACATGTTTCAAAGTAATTTGTTTTGTTAATCTCTTCTTTATTGAAAAAGCTTTCACTCTGCCCGAGGTGGAAGTATTAATGTTGTAGGGCTTATCTGTTTGGTGTGACTTTTAAGATCATTAATAAAAGTTGTCTTTGCTTCCCAAATTATATCTTTATTTTATGCTTTCTCTTGGAAAATGGTAATAAAAAAAAACCCTTTCAAAATAAATAATAACTGAAAATTAATCTGCATGATCACTTGTTATATGTGTTAGTTTCTAAAAGCAATCATAAATCATATGTGCAGATTAATTAAAAAACCCGTTGAGTACAATGACCCTGCACCCTCTCCCAACTTTGAATGTCCTGTGTTTGGGGCTGAAGAATAAGATTATGATGAGATTCCAGAAGAGGTCTCACGGTTGCTTGAGCACGAGGAAAATACCATTCGACCATATAAGGAGCCTTTGGAAGTGATCAATTTGGGTTCAGAAGAAGATCCGAAAGAAGTCAAGATTGGAGCATCGTTGCATCCTGATGTGAAGAGCGGGTTGATTGAGCTGTTGAAAGAGTATATGGATATTTTTGCTTGGTCTTACCAAGATATGCCCGGTCTAGATACAGATATTGTCGAGCATCGTTTGTTGTTGAAGCCAGCGTGTCCGCTAGTTTAAAAAAAGTTGAGAATAACCCACCCAGGTATGGCAATAAAGATCAAAGAGGAGGTCCTAAAGAAGATTAATGTTGGTTTTCTTGTGACGTCAGTGTATCCTCAATGGATTGCCAATATTGTCCCAGTACCGAAAAAATACGGAAAAGTCCGCCTGTGCGTAGATTACAGAGATCTAAATAAAGCTAGTCCAAAAGATGATTTTCCATTGCCTCACATCGACATGTTAGTGGATAGCATAGAAAAATTAAAAGTATTCTCGTTCATGGACGGATTTTCCAGGTATAATCAAATAAGAATGGCTCCAGAGGACATGGAAAAAACAACGTTTATCACACCCTAGGGAACATTCTGTTACAGAGTGATGCCCTTCGGGTTGAAGAACGTTGGTGCAACGTGCCAGAGGGCTATGACAACCCTATTCCATGATCTGATGCACAAAGAAATCAAAGTGTATGTTGATGATATGATTGCCAAGTCCCAGACTGAAGAAGGGCATATAGAATATTTGTTGAATTTATTTCAGCGTTTGAGGAAGTATCGTCTCCGCTTGAATCCAAATAAATGCACCTTCAGTGTTTAATCAGGGAAATTGTTGGGTTTAATTGTTAGCCAGAAAGGAATTGAAGTTGGCCCTGATAAAGTTAAAGCAATTCAAGAAATTCCAGCACCAAGAACTGAAAAGCAAGTCAGAGGTTTCCTCGGGCGTTTGAATTATATTTCCAGATTTATTTCCCACATAACTGTAACATGTGAACCGATCTTATAGTTGTTAAAGAAAAATCAAGGTTGTGTATGGACGGATGACTGCCAAAGGACATTTGAGAGCATTAAAGAATATCTGCTTGAACCTCCTATCTTGCTCCCTCCCGTAGAAGGAAGACCGCTGATTATGTATCTAACAGTGTTAGATAAATCCATGGGTTGTATTCTGGGACAACAGGATTAAATAGGGAAGAAGGAGTTCGCCATTTATTATCTCAGCAAAAATTTCACTGATTGTGAGTCGCGGTATTCCATGTTGGAAAATACATGTTGTGCTTTGGCCTGGGCGGCGAAGCGTTTGCGGCAGTATATGTTGAATCATACCACTTGGTTGATCTCCAAAATGGATCCAATCAAGTATATTTTTGAAAAGCCTGCTCTTACCGGGAGAATTTCCCGCTGGCAGATATTGTTATCTGAATATGATATCGAGTATCGCACTCAAAAGGCTATTAAAAGTAGTGTGTTGGCAGATTACCTTGCTCACCAGCCGGTGGAAGATCATCAGTCTACAGAATATGATTTCCCCGATGAGGATGTAATGTTCCTGAAAGTGAAAGATTGTGATGAACCATTGCATGAGGAAGGCCCTAACCCTGAATCTCGTTGGAGTATGATATTTGATGGAGCGATATATGCTTATGGTAAAGGAATTAGTGTTGTGATTGTCACTCCTCACGGATCACACATTCCTTTTACTGCGAGGTTAACATTCGATTGCACTAATAATAGGGTAGAATATGAGGCTTGCATCATGGGTCTTGAGAAAGCTATTGATCTCAAAATCAAAATTCTAGATGTGTATGGTGATTCAACTTTGGTAATAAATCAGATTAAAGGAGAACGAGACACTCGTCACCCTGGCTTGATCCCTTACAAAGATTATGCTAGAAGATTATTATCCTTCTTCAATAAAGTTGAATTCCATCACATCCCTAGAGATGAAAATCAAATGGTGGATGCTCTGACAACTCTGGCTTCCATGTACCAAGTGAATACACAGAATGATATACCCCGAATTACAGTTCGACGGTTGGATAAGCCCGCTCATGTGTTTACGACAGAGGAGGTAGCAAATGAAAACCCTTGGTATTATGATATCAAGCATTTCCTTCAGTCTCAGGAATACCTGATTGGTGCATCGAGGAAAGATAGGAAGACACTGAGAAGGTTGGCAGGCAGTTTCTTCCTCAGTGAAAATGTGTTATACAAGAAAAATTATGACATGGTCTTGCTCAGATGTGTGGATCAACACGAAGCAAACATGTTGATGCATGAGATTCATGAAGGTTCATTTGACACTCATGCTAATGGACATTCAATGGCTAAAACGATGCTAAGGGCAGGTTATTATTGGCTAATAATGGAGTCTGATTGTTACAAATTTGCAAAGAAGTGCCATAAATGCCATATCTATGCAGACAAGGTCCATGTTCCTATGACACTTCTCAATGTGATTTCCTCCCCATGGCCTTTCTCTATGTGGGGTATTGACATGATCGGGATGATAGAACCCAAAGCTTCGAATGGGAACTGTTTTATCTTGGTAGCAATTGACTACTTCACCAAATGGGTAGAGGCTGCTTCATATGCCAATGTTACCAAACAGGTGGTTGTGTGTTTCATCAAAGATAATCTTATATGTCGGTATGGTGTGCCGAGCAGAATCATCACCGACAATGGCTCGAATTTGAACAACAAGATGATGACAGAACTGTGTGAAGAATTCAAGATTTTCAATCTTAATTCATCTCCATACATGTCAAAGATGAATGGGGCTATTGAGGCTGCTAATAAGAATATCAAGAGAATTATCCAGAAAATGGTTGTTACTTATAAGGATTGGCATGAAATTCTCCCTTTTGCTCTGCATGGATATCGAAAATCTGTTCGCACTTCAACAGGAGCAACCCCATTCTCCCTGGTGTATGGAATGGAAGTTGGACTCCCTGTCGAGGAAGAGATTCCCTCGTTGTGTATGATAATGGAAACCAAGTTGACAGAGGCTGAATGGACCAGAACAGGTTTAACCAATTAAATATGATTAAGGAAAAGAGAATGACAACTTTATGTCATGGGCAATTATATCAGAAAAGAATGAAGAAAGATTTTGATAAAAAGGTCAAACCTCGTGAATTCAGAGAAGGCGACCTCGTGCTCAGGAAGATCATGTCTTTCAACACTGATTCTAGGGGCAAGTGGACTCACAATTTTGAAGGCCCGTATGTTGTCAAGAAAGCCTTCTCTGGCGGTGCATTAATTCATGAAACTATGGATGGCGAGGAGTTCCCACGTCCCATGAATGGTGACACAGTCAAGAAATACTTCGCCTAAAGAAATAAAAGAACAGCTCGCTAAGTTGAAAACCCGAAAGGGCGGCTTAGGAAAAAAGGAGCATCTCGGTAGGCCGAAAACCCGAAAGGGAGGTCTAGGCAAAAATTAGAGACATAAACAGAATAAATTTCCCGCTAAGTTGAAAACCCGCAAGGGCAGCTTAGGCAAAAGTTAGGGATTTTCTTGGCAAGTAACTACGTCAGACAAGACTTGATCGTTGAAGCAACAATCTTCTCGGATCCTTGTCGTACCCCAAATTTTACCTATCTCTTTTATTCTTGTATGGCTTCAAACTTTGCATTCCATTTGCATCATTTGATCATTCAGTCATTTGCATATCCTGCATCTCAGGGAATCAGGCGCTTTGGTTTGAAGTATTAGGGCTACGCCCTCTTTTTGTTTAATCTTGTTTTGAGGTTTTCTTATCAGGTAAAGAGGAAGCACATCTGGTTCTCGATTAGTGGATCGTAGAACGAATGTTGTCATCACGTTACAAGTTTGGTTCTCGCTCAATTTTGTCAGAGCCTGGATTAGGGTTTATTTCCCTATGTGTGCTGGTCAAGATGTTAGGGTTTCGAGTTTTTGGTTTCTGTGAAGATTTTTCTGTCGCCTTCCTCGAGGGTGGCTCAAAGCTCAGTGTATTAGGCCTTTCTCACAAGGATTCTCAAGTTTTAAGTTTGCACAAGTGCATTGGGATCTTCCAGTACCAAAATTAAAAGGAAACTGTCAAAAAGAGAGAAAACAGATAAAAATATTATTTTGACAAATTTGGAGGAAAACGGGTCTCCTTCGATTCAGCACCCTTCAATTGACTCTTAGCCTCCTTCAATTCAGCACCCTTCGATTGATTCTTAGCCTCCTTCGATTCAGCACCCTTCGATTGACTCTTAGCCTCCTTCGAATGCAACTTGGGCATGTCCTTTGATTGACTCTTAGCCTCCTTCGAATGCAACTTGGGCATGTCCTTCGATTGACTCTTAGCCTCCTTCGAATGCAACTTGGGCATGTCCTTCATTTTGAACTTAAAGCCTCCTTCGAATGCAAGTTTAGGTACATCCTTCGTTTGGATTTGAAACCTCCTTTGATTCAGCCTTTCGATTGGACAAGTGTGTTGCCTACATGCTTGCAATCACAGGCCATGACATGTTGGCCACACATGCCACCTGCAAGGAAACCTTTTCGATTCACCAAGTTTACTGCCTGCAAAACTGCTTCAACTGGACAAGTTTGTTGCCTGCATGCTTGCTTCGTTTGGACAAGTTTCAATAGGACAAAGTAACCATCTCTATGCATCCTTCGAATCCACTTGCACCAAGGGCCTCTTGCATACTTTGCTTCATATAAGTTTCATTTGAGCCAAGAGGTATCTTCATACAAGATTTGACTAAGTTCTTGCTTCCCTTGAAAAAGTGCCCTTCAATTTAGAAGCCAGGAACCTCCCTCATGCTAAAAAGACACAAGGTAATGACTCCCTTTATGTTTGTTTCGATCCACATGCTTCGATTGGGCAATATGCTTCCTTCGAGAATGAGATTTTTATTTGGCAGTATGTTTCCTTCGAACCAAGCTTCGACTGGGCATTAGCTTGTTTCGACCACAAGCTTCGACTGAGGGAAAGGCTTCCTTCGAACATGTGTGTTTCGATCCCATTCTTGCATTCGACTCAAGACCAAATCTCATTTTCAATACTATGCTGCTTCCAAATCTTTACATAATCAGAGGCTTACACAAGTTTGTGATACATTTCCTAAGGGTTCGAAGGTTTATTCATTGGATAATATCATTCTTGGATAAATTGGCAAAAAAACTATGTACCCTTTTTTTTCAATAAAAGGTACTTTAGTCCAAAACAGCCAAATACAACACTCCAAAAATCTGTTGTTGCCGCTCCAATGCCTGCTGTAATATGCCAAAACAACATAGAAAAACCTGCTACAAAACTGGCCAAAACTGCTGCACAGCAGTCCTGAAACACTGCCCCATTCTTGCACCGAAATAGCATACAAGCATTGTCCCTCGAAGGCTACAAAGAGCAGTTTACTCAAATTGTTCAAATTATTTTGTTTTCCCTCCAAAAACTTCAGCCAACTTTGCCTATAAATAAGAGTCTCCAACACATGTTTAAGGGAGGATCTTTGGACCAGAGGAACGAATCCCCCAAATTTTCTCAAACACAATAAAACTCTCAAGTTCATCAACACTTGAGAAATCAAAAAAACCCAGAATCCCAAACACTCACCTCTTTCGATTCTGAAGAACATCCCACACATAGAAGTTTGTTCAAACTCAAAGACAACCTTGTGTGATAACTCTTCGTTCGAATCCCTCATCCATTCAAGGCCTGAAGTAAGGTAAGTCACTCTTACCCTTGAACTTTTCGTTTCATGGCATAGTATGTGAATAATCTTCCCTTTCATTTCAAAACATGTACATAACACTTTGGTTCTTTTCGTTTCCACCTACTTAATATGTTTTCAGAGCTAACCCCTTTCGTTTTGCTGCTTGTTTACTTAAATATGCATTAAGTATTAACTGATTGTAAGGCAATACTAGCATGGCCTTATGCCATGTTGCTGTTCAAAAAGTTCAAACGAAAGAAACAGGAGACAGGAGTATGAAACGAAGCCTTTGTTTTCCACACTGACTTCCAGGCCCAGCCAGAGACACGCTCACACTGATTTCACTGGCCCAATCGAAGAAGACAACAAGGCAGAAAGGCCCAGCCAGAGGCACACTTGCACTAAGTCTAGGCTCAGACGAAAGGCACTCCCATGCTGGTGCCAGCCTCCAATCGAAGTACATGACCTGACTGGTGCCAAAGCCCAATCGAAGGCCATGACCTCACTGGTGCGAACTCCCAATCGAAGGCTGCTACTGCCTGGGTCGAAAGACACTCATTTTTCTTACTTTTATCTTATTTTTTCCTTCATATTTTTTTATGCCTTTTGATATGGTTGTAATAGCGTAGGATTTTATCTTTCTGCATTTTATTTACTTTGTACAAATGCTAGTAATTAGGCGTGTATGGAAAGATAAAATCAACAAGTAAACAAACCAAAAAAAATGCAAAAACACTCTTTAATCATTACTTGAATATATCTTAAAACCCGCAAAACACTCAACAAATCAAAAACTCCCCCCCAAGGGCATGTTATCTCCGTTCTATCGCGATACCGGCCGTGCCTATTGCTAGAATGCGTACGTTAACATCGCCCACTAAAAAACACAAACAAATCAATCATTTTCCAGAGGAACTACGGTGTTCTGATTCCTTCATTAGATACATAGGCAAAGGGGCGTGAAACCCTCACGAATGCAATAATTAAAAACCTTTCATTTCCCCTTAAGCAAGCATAGTTGTAGATAAACACAACCTTTAAGACAAACAAACAAAATGGATCCCATTGAGTACAACGGATGTGAGGGGTGCTAATACCTTCCCCTCGCATAACCGACTCCCTTACCCTTTCTCTTGGTCGCAAGACCATCTTATCCATTCCCTTGTGGTTTTATCGATATTTCCCCTTCCTTAGGGATAAATAAAGTTCGGTGGCGGCTCTGTGTTTTCGGCCGGTTGTTTCAGCTGGCGACTCTGCTGGGGATTTTTAGCGAGTCTCTCCTAGTTTTGTTTACTTGTCTTTTTGGGTGTTTATTTATTTGCTTTATCTTGCTTTACTATTTTATTTCTTTATTTATTCTTTTGTATATATTGCATATTTTTTGCTACTCACACATTCTGGATATATTGTGTTGTTGGGTTTGGTGTTTACTTTTGATAAGTCCTCTACCCAGACTTGGGTTACACATAGGATTAGGACGGGCGGTATAGTCATGTTAACTTTGAGGGAGTAATCCCGAAGAAGGAGGCATGAGAATCCCCCACTTAGTGGAGGCCCCCTTGAAAGTAGTGATGTTTACCGAGTAATCGAGAAGACGTCGTTGCTTTCGACCTAGGAGCTCGAGAAGCTGAGGGCCGTAGAACCATTAACCCATCTTGGCCTTTTAGGTGTAATGCAGAGACTGTAACGAAGTAATCCGGAAGTAGTCGTCACGCGATATTACGCTCGGACGAGTTTTTCCTGCGAATATTACTGATTACCAAGTAATTAAGACGTCGGTAATATCCAAAGGAAGAGCGTAGACTTCGAGAACTCTTTAGAACCTTGTTCGGCAGGTGATAAACCCCTAGTACATACCTCGTGGGTGGTTACTCTGACTCCATGCATATGACGTCGAACTTTTGATCCTGTTACTTTCAGCCTGTGCAACGGACTGCGTAATGGTTATCCAGAATATGTGGAGCTGAGACTTCATACCATAGCATACCATAACATCACATCATCATGTATATATATCTCATATCTAGAGAAATCCAAAGACAAGTCTTGTTAATATAGCTTTTCAAAAAAGGGAAATTTTAAAAAGATAGACGAGTCTTTGGGTCTCATTAGAAATGAAGATAAAGCATTCATCCATGTTACCTTGCATTCATTTTTTCACAACAAAAACTCATTGGGGTCCCCTTTCTCAGAATCCAGTAAACAGCAAAGACGAATCATCAACATCAGTACACACAGAGACAACTGTATGTTCAACGAGCACGATCTGGGTCTTTTCAGCCGAGTCATCAACCCCAGGGGCAACAAGGAAGAAAGAGGAAGAAAGTTATTGAAAGGAGGGTGGGTCCCATTCCCATGTCTTATGCTTAACTTTTCCCTCAGTTGTTTGCCAATCAGTTGGTTCAACTGCGTGAGCTGGGTCCAACACCAAATCCTCTCCCACGAGGGTATGATGTCAGTGCTCGTTGCGAATTCCATTCAGGGGCTCCAGGCCACACAATTGAGAATTGTAGGGCATTAAAAAACAACGTTCAAGACCTCCTTGATGCCAACGTTATCACGTTCACTCCAAAGGGTCTGATAATGGATTGAATCCCCTTACTGATATAAGTGTCAAGACTGCAAGAGCGTCTCCTCATTTGAGCCAGGGCTGAAGAAGTCTCCCGAGCATGGCAATTTCTAATTTCATTTGCATTATCATTTGTAACCTTTCTTGTTTTGTTCAGTACCCGTTGTATGCAAAATTGTTTGTCTTTTTATATTGAATCACCATGCATTGACTGTGTTTGTCTTGAACTAATCCATTCGTATTCACTCATTTACGTTTTGTTATTGTACTTGCTTTTGATGCTTAACTCTTTTTAATTTAATTTAAAGAAAGAAAAAAAAAAGAAAAAACAACAACAACTATTGAGGGAGGATGATGAAGATCTGATACTTAGATTCTCAAACGGTATGATTTTGAATAAAACCATGCTGACGATGTACAGGCATTGTTTTAAATCCCCAAACACCGGAGTTATAAGGAAGATAGACCCTCGTCAACCCTTTTGAGCTTTGAAGTAGGAGTTTCTTTTACACAGAAAAAACCCTCATTTTTAACCCCAGGGCGGGTAGATTTCAGTTAATCCGATCGAGCATCCAGAACTCGTCAAGAGGGAGTTCCTAGCGATACAACAATGGTTATCCGTCAAAGGGCTAGGAGAAGTCAACGCCATAATGATAAACCGTCACCTACCAATAGCGTGCATCGAAGAGAACGATATCCTGATGGGTATCTCTTGCACAATCAGGAGGTCAGCATATGACGGTACCACAACAATTATTCTTCATCTATCCAGGACTCAGACAACCACAACCATTTCCAACAAATCAAAGATGGCGCGAAGATCAATAACTTGTTCAAAAAGAAAGAGACAAAAAGCCCCGTTAAGTCATAACTTAAAAAACAAGAGACTTAGGCAAAAGTTAGGGCATCCCGCTGGACTGCAACTTCAAAATCGAGAAATTGTCCAGGAAAAAATTAGGGAAAACGAAATAAAAAAATAATAATCCTCAACAAAGAACAAGATCGAGTGATCAGATGCCAAGAATCCAGTGATTGTCGGGTCTTAGAGACCCCTGTGGTTCCTTAATCACCGCAAACTCTCTTATCAGGAGATGAGTGCTCGTATCGAGTTAACTGAACATAGGAATGGAGAACATCATGGAGAATGGGTGGGCACCAAATAATTTTGAGCCTTAAATATTTTTTCTAAAACCTTGAACCAGGCCACGTTACAACCCTTAAAAGTCCTAACTAAAGCATGGGTTAATTCAAAAGCAATACTGTAGCGAGAGTACGGTAACCTGACTCCTCGGAGATGTACTAAAATTTGATTTGGTAACATGTCACCTATTCTTAAAAACAAAAAAAAACTGATGCTTCGACATCATTTCAATAAAAGTTTTTGAACTTCAAGACAAGCATAAAATTTTCATTAGAATCATCATTCTTAGACAAACATTCGTTGCATATAAATAAGTTTGTGAACATCAAGTAAGCTTGCGTGATGAGCATCATTTGAAAACATGGTTGCTGTAGAAACTTGTCAAAAAACAAAGAATGATCTTATTTTGGGGCATTCCCTCAAGCTGCCAATCAGAGGCTATCACGTCGATAAATCTCTTCCATATTTTGCCAGTCAATCAGAAGCAACCATGTCGATAAATCTCTTTAAACTTCAAACTGGGGAAATCAGGCTGAGTAACCTATTCAAAATTTGTGCAACCTGGGGTAGTTACATCGAGATTCGACAAATGTCTACAAGAATCCATGATCAGAGGCAGATATTGGGGCATGCCACATTGCGCCGTATTATGACACGAATCTTCTAGCATTCCACTCGAAGAGATCCTTGCAGACAGAGGCATTCCTCCTCCCCTCTTGGGGAGCTACTCAAGCAAATTCCTGTCATCCGTACAAATTCAATCAAGCTAAAAGCGTCATAACGTTCACTTTGGTTCAGTTAACATCCTCGGAATCATCATCATTCCCTGCACACGCAACTCCTCAGCAATGAAGTGAATTCGGGGCATCTGAAGACACTAATGTCCATTTCCTAATCCCCAAGTGGTTCGTGAAGTAAGGAAAGTCAGACGGGGCCCTTTCTTCCATGGGAATAGAGAAAACATGGGGCATTTGATGAGATCCATGTCTCTATTCAGTAATTTGCAAGCAGTCCAGCAGGTGAAGAAAGTTGGATCAAGCTACTCCTCCTCAACAAGATTTAATCCCCAGTGAACTCGACAAGGCTAATTCGTTCTTCTCAAATTTCAAGCACCAGTCCATATTGGTACCTCAAGATGACGGGAAACAAATCCCAATGAGTTTTTGACATTTTGCATACAATGATCGTCACGACCTACTGCATTTCATCCTCAAACGCATAGCATATCCATGGATCATCATGTCACACTTCAAATGCATATGAAGCATGAGCCAGATCAATCCCAAATAAACAAAACATCCTCAAAAAAATTTCATCCTCATAATTCCCCGTTAACATCTGTTATTACACTACCAACTAAAATAAACCATGGTGCCAGTACGTCGTACTTCTCCCCAACTCTCAATGTTCACGTTATCTTTCATAGGGTCGTAGGTCGCTCGTAGGTATTACCCTCATGTTATCTTTCATAGGGTCGTAGGTCGCTCGTAGGTCTTACCCTCACGTTATCTTTGCTAGGGTCGTAGGTTGCTCGTAGGTCTTATCCTCACGTTATCTTTCATAGGGTCGTAGGTCGCTCGTAGGTCTTACCCTCACGTTATCTTTCATAGGGTTGTAGGTCGCTCATAGGTCTTACCCTCATGTTATCTTTGCTAGGGTCGTAGGTCGCTCGTAGGTCTTACCCTCACGTTATCTTTCATAGGGTCGTAGGTCGCTCGTAGGTCTTACCCTCACGTTATCTTTCATAAGGTCGTAGGTCGCTCGTAGGTCTTACCCTCACGTTATCTTTGCTAGGGTCGTAGGTCACTCGTAGGTCTTACCCTCAAATTATCTTTTATAGGGTCGTAGGTCGCTCGTAAGTCTTACCCTCACGTTATCTTTTCATAGGATCGTAGTTCGCTCGTAGGTCTTACCCTCACGTTATCTTTCATAGGGTCGTAGGTCGCTCGTAGGTCTTACCCTCCCGTTATCTTTCATAGGGTCGTAGGTCGCTCGAAAGTCTTACCCTCACGTTATCTTTCATAGGGTCGTAGGTCTTACCCTCACGTTATCTTTTTTTATGGTCGTAGGTCACCCGTAGGTCTTACCCTCACTTTACCTTTCTCTTGGGTCATAGATCATACGTCTATCTTTACCCGTTGTCTTTACCTTTCTCTTGGGTCATAGATTATACGCCGATCTTTACCCATTATCTTTACCTTTCTTTTTGGGTCGTGAAATACCGCTTGATAGATTCTCAGTTGTCATCAAGTTCTACTCAATGTATTTAAGTTGTCATTTTGTCAAGTAATTCTACTTTCAGTCTTCACAACATCGTCAACCATATCCTTCCAGTCACTTTACCGCCCACTCCCTCAAGAACCTTGTATTGGCACCGTTACCCCAGCACAAGCTACCCTTTTTCAACCATGTTTTATCCATCATGACCAGTCCACCAGAAGACCAGTTTGTCTTTCTCCAGCAGACATCCACACCAGTGAATAACATTTACACCATCTCTCCAAGGCAAATTTCGGGTCCTGGTATTTAATAATCTTCCACCTTGAACTCTCGAAAGGTTGATGCCAATCTCGCCTTCAGGTTTAAGACGATTAAATAGGGGCAGCTGTCGTACCCCAAATTTTCCCTATCTCTTTTATTCTTGTCTGGCTTCAAACTTTGCGTTCCATTTGCATCATTTTATCATTCAGTCATTTGCATATCCCGCATCTCAGGGAATCAGGCGCTTTGGTTTGAAGTATTAGGGCTACGCCCTCTTTTTGTTTAATCTTGTTTTGAGGTTTTCTTATCAGGTAAAAAGGAAGCACATCTGGTTCTCGATTAGTGGATCGTAGAACGAATGTTGTCATCACGTTACAAGGTTGGTTCTTGCTCAATTTTGTCAGAGCCTGGATTAGGGTTTATTTCCCTATGTGTGCTGGTCAAGATGCTAGGGTTTCGAGTTTTTGGTTTCTGTGAAGATCTTTCTGTCGCCTGCCTCGAGGGTGGCTTAAAGCTCAGTGTATTAGGCCTTTCTCACAAGGATTCTCAGGGTTTAATTTTGTACAAGTGCATTGGGATCTTCCAGTACCAAAATTAAAAGGAAACTGTCAAAAAGAGAGAAAACAGATAAAAATATTATTTTGACAAATTTGGAGGAAAACAGGTCTCCTTCGATTCAGCACCCTTCGATTGACTCTTAGCCTCCTTTGAATGCAACTTGGGCATGTCCTTCGATTGACTCTTAGCCTCCTTCGAATTCAACTTGGGCATGTCCTTCGATTGACTCTTAGCCTCCTTCGAATGCAACTTGGGCATGTCCTTCATTTTGAACTTAAAGCCTCCTTCGAATGCAAGTTTAGGTACATCCTTCGTTTGGGTTTGAAACCTCCTTTGATTCAGCCTTTCGATTGGACAAGTGTGCTTCCTACATGATTGCAATCACAGGCTATGACATGTTGGCCACACATGCCCCCTGCAAGGAAACCTTTTCGATTCACCAAGTTTACTGCCTGCAAACCTGCTTGGACTGGACAAGTTTGCTGCCTGCATGCTTGCTTCGTTTGGACAAGTTTCGATAGGACAAAGTAACCATCTCTATGCATCCTTCGAATCCACTTGCACCAAGGGCCTCTTGCATACTTTGCTTCATATAAGTTTCGTTTGAGCCAAGAGGTATCTTCATACAAGATTTGACTAAGTTCTTGCTTCCCTTGAAAAAGTGCCCTTCAATTTAGAAGCCAGGAACCTCCCTCATGCTAAAAAGACACAAGACAATGACTCCCTTTATGTTTGTTTCGATCCACATGCTTCGATTGGGCAGTATGCTTCTTTCGAGCATGAGCTTTCGATTTGGCAGTATGTTTCCTGCGATACAAGCTTCGACTGGGCATTAGCTTGTTTGGACCACAAGCTTCGACTGAGGGAAAGGCTTCCTTCGAACAAGTGTGTTTCGATCCCATTCTTGCATTCGACTCAAGACCAAATCTCATTTTCAATGCTATGCTGCTTCCAAATCTTTACATAATCAGAGGCTTACACAAGTTTGTGATACATTTCCTAAGGGTTCGAAGGTTTATTCATTGGATAATATCATTCTTGGATAAATTGGCAAAAAAACTATGTACCCTTTTTTTTCCAGTAAAAGGTACTTTAGTCCAAAATAGCCAAATACAACACTCCAAAAATCTGTTGTTGCTGCTCCAATGCCTGTTGTAAGATGCCAAAACAACACAGAAAAACTGGCTACAAAACTGGCCAAAACTGTTGCACAGCAGTCCTGAAACACTGCCCCATTCTTGCACCGAAATAGCATACAAGCATTGTCCCTCGAAGGCTACAAAGAGCAGTTTACTCAAATTGTTCAAATTATTTTGTTTTTCCTCCAAAAACTTCAGCCAACTTTGCCTATAAATAAGAGGCTCCAACACATGTTTAAGGGAGGATCTTTGGACCAGAGGAACGAATCCCCCAAATTTTCTCAAACACAATAAAACTCTCAAGTTAATCAACACTTGAGAAATCAAAAAAACCCAGAATCCCAAACACTCACCTCTTTCGATTCTGAAGAACATCCCACACATAGAAGTTTGTTCAAACTCAAAGACAACCTTGTGTGATAACTCTTCGTTCGAATCCCACATCCATTCAAGGCCTGAAGCAAGGTAAGTCACTCTTACCCTTGAACTTTTCGTTTCATGGCATAGTATGTGAATAATCTTCCCTTTCATTTCAAAACATGTACATAACAGTTTGGTTCTTTTCGTTTCCACCTACTTAATATGTTTTCAGAGCTAACCCCTTTCGTTTTGCTGCTTGTTTACTTAAATATGCATTAAGTATTAACTGATTGTAAGGTAATACTAGCATGGCCTTATGCCATGTTGCTGTTCAAAAAGTTCAAACGAAAGAAACATGAGACAAGAGTATGAAACGAAGCCTTTGGTTTCCACAATGACTTCCAGGCCCAGCCAGAGACACGCTCACACTGATTTCACTGGCCCAATCGAAGAAGACAACAAGGCAGAAAGGCCCATCCAGAGGCACACTTGCACTAAGTCCAGGCTCAGACAAAAGGCACTCCCATGCTGGTGCCAGCCTCCAATCGAAGTACATGACCTGACTAGTGCCAAAGCCCAATCGAAGGCCATGACCTCACTGGTGCGAACTCCCAGTCGAAGGCTGCTACTGCCTGGGTCGAAAGACACTCATTTTTCTTACTTTTATCTTATTTTTTTCCTTCATATTTTATTATGCCTTTTGATATGGTTGTAATAGCGTAGGATTTTATCTTTCTGCATTTTATTTACTTTGTACAAATGTTAGTAATTGGTTGTGTATGGCAAGATAAAATCAACAAGTAAACAAACTAAAAAAATCCAAAAACACTCTTTAATCATTACTTGAATATATCTTAAAACCCGCAAAACACTCAACAAATCAAAAACTCCCCCCAAGGGCATGTTATCTACGTTCTACCGCGATACCGGCCGTGCCTATTGCTAGAATGCGTGCGTTAACATCGCCCACTAAAAAACACAAACAAATCAATCATTTTCCAGAGGAACTATAGTGTTCTGATTCCTTCATTGGATACGTAGGCAAAGGGTTGCGAAACCCTCACGAACGCAATAATCAAAAACCTTTCATTTCCCCTTAAGCAAGCATAGTTGTAGATAAACACACCCTTTAAGACAAACAAGCAAACAAAATGGATCCCGTTGAGTACAACGGATGTGAGGGGTGCTAATACCTTCCCCTCACATAACCGACTCCCTTACCCTTTTTCTTGGTCGCAACACCATCTTATCCATTCCCTTGTGGTTTTATCGATATTTCCCCTTCCTTCGGGATAAATAAAGTTCGGTGGCGGCTCTGTGTTTTCTACCGGAGGTTTCAATCCTCACCATACTTCAACAAAAGTTGCTGCTCAGGATTTCAAAAGTTTCTAGGGGGGATAGTGGTCATTGTATCTCAATGTATCTTTTCCATTATGTATTACCATTTTCCAAACTTTGTAATCATCCATGGAGTCTCGCCATTCGCAAACTACCATTCTATTAATGAAATTCGAGATTTTACCCAATTCTTTGTGTTCTTATTTTATTTAGCTTGCAAAGACTCCATTTATTACTGATAATAACTTTCAAGCAAAAATATTAAAAAACAAAATAGTTTTTTTCAAAAAAAGAGAGATCTTTACAATACAATTTACTTTGAGATTTTTGATGAAATAATGACAACAAAAATGGTGATCCCAAGAATGAACAAAATCCGGTTGTTTTGAGAAGATTTACTTCCTTCATGAAGGTTCTCTCAGGTCATTTTTCTGGTATGTGCGCGATCTTTGTATGTTTCTCAGGTGGTTAAAGACGATACTAATTGGTGTAAGGTGTAGTATTGGGAATGTAATCCCATTATCCCCATTCAAGTCTTGGTTCACTTTTGATTTTGGGTTTGCATGGTCAGAAGCCTCTTCCCATATTCCTCAGCGAAGTCTTCCCTCATATTCCCTTGGTGTGCTGAGATGTTGCTCTTTCTGCAGTATTAGAATTATTGTTGGTATTTGTTTCCCAGTCAACTAGACCAGGGCAATATCTTTTGAGAAGTGTTGAAATGATTATCAACCTTTGGGTTTTCACCCGCCAAGTGTTGGGTTTGATTTAAAATACCCATGAGTTTGACCTCTTTCTATAATGTTGACTTCTTGATCCCCCAAGAAGGCTATCCCAGGGCATCTTTTGTTGGAATAAGTTTTCATGATGTAAAGTTTCAATCCGCATTTTTTCTCCAGGAAGGTAGGCTCGAATTCCCTAGTGAAGTTTGATTATTTAGGCGTCAGTCTTCTTTATTTGAGGCTGGTCTTGCAATCTCCAGTAGGCATGTTACTTTCGGAAAAACTGGTTTCTCCGATGAAGTCGGAAGAAGGATGTTCTATCCCGGTATCTATTTGGTTTATCTACCTCCGAATTATGTTTCTATTTAGTAAGTATAAAGGCAGTCAATATGTTTGGTTTCCGCAGTTGGCCTTTACCTTTCTTGGAATGATCTTTCTGGTTGAAGTTTAGCCAAGTGTTGTTAGTACCTAAGGCAGTTTTGTTTGTTTGTTCCTACGGATTGTGTATCTGTTTTACCAGCATACGCACGATAGCACTAGTACATTCATACATACATCATGCATGGCTAAAATTGACAAATCATTGTTCATTGATATTTTGCTCTGGCCTTCCTACAACACTCCTTGCTTAGATGGATTCGGTTGTCCCTCTTGAGTTTATTTCTCAAAGGATGTATCTTCATTGACTGTCTTGCTCCAGTTTATTTCTGATTTGGATATGTGGTTATATTACCATATTATTTACTTTGGATTTCTGGAAGCTTTGAGTTTTAGTTTGTGCATTTATTTTGCACGAGAAGACTTTATCTCCTCAGCAGGAATATCGTGGCATTTCCCCGGGAAGTCATATTTCTATCCCCAGAAAGTCATTCCTTTTCGCATTTCTCCATGACAACAAGTAACAAGTCTCTTTATTTGAGACAACTTATGTTTGATCTTTTCTAGGAAGATTTCCCTGGTTAAAGAAGAAGTTGAGACCCGTTCTAGGTGAAACACCATAATTTTGGGGAAAACTTAATAGATATTCTCTTTCTACCTTCAGTGAACGTTGGTGTTTATTATCTTTTTGCTATCTTCAGTGAACGTTGATAGTTCATCGTCAGTGAACGACGGTGATATGATATTCTCTTTCTACCTTCAGTGAACGTTGGTAGGACATCAGAAGTGAACGTCGATGTTTATTATCTTTTTTCTATCTTCAGTGAACGTTGATAGTTCATCGTCAGTGAACAGCGGTGATATGATATTCTCTTTCTAACTTCAGTGAACGTTGGTAGGACATCGGCAGTGAACGTCAGTGTTTATTTTCTTTTGGCTATCTTCAGTGAATGTTGATAGTTCATCGTCAGTGAACGGCGGTGATATGATATTCTCTTTCTACGTTCAGTCAATGTTGGTAGGACATCGGCAGTAAACGTCAGTGTTTATTATCTTTTTTCTATCTTCAATGAATGTTAATAGTTCATCGTCAGTGAACAGAGGTGATATGATATTCTCTTTCTACCTTCAGTGAACGTTGGTAGGACATCGACAGTGAACATCGGTGTTTATTATCTTTTTTCTATCTTCAGTGAACATTGATAGTTCATCGTCAGTGATCGGCAGTGATATGATATTCTCTTTCTACCTTCAGTGAACGTTGGTAGGGCATCGACAGTGAACGTAGGTGTTTATTATCTTTTTTCTATCTTCATTGAACGTTGATATTTCATCGTCAGTGAACAGCGGTGATATGATATTCTCTTTCTACCTTCAGTGAATGTTGGTAGGACATCGGCAGTGAACGTCGTTGTTTATTATCTTTTTTCTATCTTCAGTGAGTGTTGATAGTTCATCGTCAGTGAACGGCGGTGATATGATATTCTCTTTCTACCTTCAGTGAATGTTGGTACACCATCGGCAGTGAACGTCGATGCTTGTTATCTTCCTCTCTGATTTAGTTATTTTGGTCCACCAGTGATTTATTTTTCCTGGTGGGGTTGCTCTTTTGTTTCTTTATTTTTGTTACATCCCCAATGATACTTTGCGTCTCTTTGGTATTGTTCATATGCATTTACATGAATAAGCATTTGCATGGCATCTTAAGGCCAAAAATAGGGTTTGTTTTATATTTAAGTATCTTTGATCACGTCAACACGAAGATTTTAAACCTTCGTATCTCTGGATAGAAGAAACTTAAATAAGGGCAACTGTTGTACCCTAATTTTCCCCCTAAGATCCCTTCATCATACCATGTTGATTCAATCACAACAAGATCACATTAGGGCTTTTGGTTCTTCTCCCTATCTTCAGCTTTGCTCTTTGAGGAATCCCAAAGCACCTTGACTTGTTTTCTTTTGTTATCATGAATATTTTGTTTTGATTTTCTTTCTAATTAATAAAATTCAATGTTGGTTTGTCTTACTTGTTAATAATTTAGGTAAAGGCAATGAAGTTTAGCAAGTTGCTTCATGGGTTCATGAGTTTATTTCCATCCCATAGTCAATAAATCTTGAGAAATTCAAACCTCACCATTGAAGTTGTTTTTGAAGAAATGGCATGACAAGGCTTATTTTGGTTCAACATATTTCAAAGTTATCAAAATTAATTCAAAAGTACAAGGGGTTGAGGGAAGAAGTTGTCATGATTGGACAAGGTCTTGTTCCTATTGGTCACAAGAGCATATTTCTCTCAAATTTCAAGATATGGAAGTGGTTTTGGTGGCTATGAGTCCTCATCATCATCCTCAACAACTTATATTCACAAAACAAGAATATTGGCACAAGAAGTTTTTTCAAACTTGTCAAAGTTCCTCAAAGCTTTCTCTTGATCTAGAAGCTAGGGTTTTGAACTTCAAAGGAGCATATCTTGCTCACCTTTTGGTATTTTTGAGTGATTACAAATAAATCTTTCTCTTCAAAGGGTTATCAACAAATCACTTCAAAAGTTCAAAGTAGTTTGCATGTGGAAGGAACTTGGTGAAGAAGAAAGATTACAAGTCATCCAAATGAATCCACAATTTTCATATGTGACTTCAAATGGTCATAACATGGTCAATTTTTATCACCTTGAGTCCATTATTTTTCCATGATGATCTTGAAGACGTATACTTTATTCCTTCTATTATGTGCAAAGTGAGAAAATGGATAGAAGTTACCTTAAATATGCAAAAGATTATAGGTCATTTCATGATTTTTTTCCAACTTCAACAAGTCATAACTTGCTCATTTTTTGGAGATTTTGAGTGGTTCGAGTTTCAAAATGTCATTCAACATATCTACTTCATTATATCTTTTTTGGTCAAGAGTAAATTCTAAATGGAAGGCAATGTTTGGATGCAAACTATTATAGGTCATTTTTGAAGAAGAATTTGAAATATTTCTAAGTATGGAAAGTCAACTCTTTTTCTTCAACTTTGACTCCATGTAACTTTCAGCTCAAACATTCGTTCGGTTCCATTCTTTTTCCATTGCAAAGCTTGTAACCTCATCTTTCCAAAGCATAAAGAATTATGCCCTAAGACCCCTTGAGTTGGAAATGCCAGTGATTTCAATTTGGTAACTTGAAACTGAATTTTTCACAAATCAGAATTTTGAAATCCATAATGTGACTTCTAAACACAAAATTTATGTGTGTTTTTTATTTAAACTTGATTAGAAAACTTGCTAGAAATGATTAGCACCCTAAAACGCAAGATTTGGCTGAGTTTTGATGGGAATGAACTCACAATTCACTCGTGCTCAACCTTCCCTCAATTTCCCTCCAAACTTCCTTGTTTCTTCAAATTTTCATTCCCATTCACTTCCTTATAAATAGAGGGTCATCCCCCATCCATTTTCCCAAGCTTAGAGAGCCAAGAAGACCCTGCCAAAACCTCACACGAACCCACTTCTTTTGAATTCAATTTCTGAGATTTAAGCTTCCTTTTCTAAAACTATTTGCGCATTCATCATCCTTGAGCATCATATAAACTCTCCAGCACTTAAACCAATCAAAACGAGCCATAATTCAAGCTACAAAAGTCCAGTTTCAGAGCTTCTTACTTGAACTTCGAAAAGGTAGAATTCTCCACCATTTGGATCCAAATCAATCACTAATCTATTTTACTCCTTCTTCTGATTCTAATGTTGCTTACAATTTTTAAATTCATTGAGAATTGAGAGAGAAATCTCAAATTGAAGGTGCTCGATATTTTCTGGGTTTTTGATTCATATCTCTTTCCATACCTTATATAAATTTGGCGCGATGGTTGTGTTAGAATTGTCTTGAAGAGACGAGTTCAAAGATGTTAGCCTGGGATCCTAATTTTTCCATTTGAAGGATCTAAAAAAATCCCCATTGCAGGGTGTCTGGATGTTGAAGATGATGACATGTCTCGTCTCAGCCAATGATAGCGTGTCAAACATTTTAATTTCATTGATTGCACTTTTTCTAATCACATGTGTGTTTCACTAAGGTCCATATCAAGCATAACGCATCTGGTCCATTCGATTAGCTTACTAACGCGTTTTGACTATGATCTGATGGTCCACATCTTTTTGGTTTTATTTTATTTTCTGATTTTATATTTTTATTGATTAAATTTTCAAAAATTCATAGCTCTTTTATTTTTTATCCAAAAAATACGAAAAAATTCACAAAAATACTTTGAATTATTTCTGATCTCATGACTATTTTTTCACATTTTTATTTTAAAATTTGGTATTTTTTATATTTTTTGTATTATTTGCTTTCTTTTAATTACTTAAAAAAATACTTTCTGACATTTTTTAATTCTGGAAAAATTCATAAATATTATTTTGCATATTTTTGACTTTCTGAAAATTTTATGGAATTTTATGTTGAGGTTTACTATTTTTGACATATTTTATGTTTGTTTTAGCAATTTTAAATAGTTTAAAAATAGTTTCTGATTTTTAAAAATCACCAAAATTTTTATAAAAATATTTGGATCCATTTTTTATTTTTCTATGGCCTTACTTCTCATTTCTTAATTAATTTGAACATAATTGATATTTTTCTCATTATTTTCTATTTTTTTTAAACATTTTTTAATCCTTTTTTATATTAAATGTGATATTATTTTGTGATTATTTTCTGGCTAATCTTGGGTTAGGTTTTGGATCATGAACTTTATTAACATCATTGGATCCATGGTGTTGAGTTTAACTCCACAAAAATGGATAAATGATTTTAATAATAGTTTGATTAAAATTTAATTCAAATGTGGTTTGTACATTCTTTTTACCCCATCCCTCTTCATCTTATCCCCTTCTTATTGCACTAAATGTTGTTGGAGCATGATCTCTATATCATGTCTCAAAACAAATGGTGCATAGATTTCTATTGACCGGCCTCAAAATAGGTGTGACTTCTATATAAGTCCACTTACGATTGCTTAACATAGCGTTAAATTTTGTCCCGATTCGAATAAATCATCATCTGTGGCCCAAACTTATGATTGGAAGCCCAAGTATGTTAATTTGATCTCTTTGATCCAATAACCTTGAGATTCATTGTGTGGAGGCTTTGGTTCTACCAATCCTCTAATGGATCTACAACACCTTTGGTCAACGCAGATCACTTAAACATCGTTGATCATTAAATGGTACTTGTGAGAATTCCAAATGGATGATATACTTGACAAAAAGCAAATGCAACTTGTTGTATGGATGCTTTGGTTCTACCAATCCTCTAATGAGTTCCAAATGCAAGTTTCAAGATAGTCATCCAACTAACCACTAATTATTGACTTGTTTTACCTTATTCTTTTATTCTTTTTTATGCTTTATGTACTATTTACTTTTAGCATTTACATTTCATGCCATTTTCATCTTTGCTCATTTGAGCATTTATTTTCTTGCCATTTTTACTTTGCTCACTTGGGCTTTTCTTTTCCTTTCTTAAGATACTTAATAATCAACATAAACCCTAAAAAAATCTTTAATGGTACTTGGACTATTTGGTTACTATCCTTGGCATTATGGAGCATGGGACTTTTTCCTTGGACTTAGGATTAGAAACCTTGGCCTATATTGGAGAACTTGTGATCTTATCTGATTATTTTGTCTGGAGTTCTTGAGGTTTACCTCAAGACATTGGGTTGCTTGTTTGTTTTTGTGTGCAGGTTTTTTTGTGATTATACCTTTTGTTTGTAATCTGGAATTCAAACGTATACAGCCGTTACTCTGCCCAATTTTTGTGAAGACTTAATACACTTAAAGTTTGGTTCTCTCAAGAGGTCTAGTATCTTTTCTTGCTTGGTTTCAATCCAAAGAATGGGAATTCTATCTTGACACATAATGTCAAGTTTTGTCTTCTTGTTGGTTAGATGGTTCTTATCCCTAGCTTTTACTTTAAGCTTTAAGATAGTCTCTTCTTCTCCTCCCATCTTCTTTAATTTTAAAAAAATCTTATCCCTCCTTTAAACTCTTCTTGTTTTGGAACTTAAACCACTTTTATAATAAACTTGGACTTATGTCCATGCATTTTCAAAATATTTTCATAAATAAACTTCAATCAATTTAATAATACCTTGACATTTTTTTTGTGAGAAGACTAAAATTCAATCAATATCATTTCAAACGATTTTGCCACTTTGACTTTTTTATCTTTAAACTTTTCTTAAAATATTAGACTCTTGTCAATCCTTGTAGTGATGCAAACAACTATACTTCTACAATATGTAGTGAAGTGAGATATTTTCCACTTGGGTGTTGAGTGAGGCATTGTTGATTTTAAAATCCAAGCTATATCCTCCACTTTGATATGATGCAAATTCTCCTTTCTCATGATTGTGGGTTGTAAGTATGTTTTCCACACGGACAATTACGATGATGTCTTATCTCTTAAAATTAACCAACACACTTGTGTTTCAAATTTTTAAAAGAGGAACTACGTTTACCCTGATCCCCTATTGCATAAAAGGTGGTACGTAGGCACTAAAGGTTCGCAACCGCGGCGGGTGCAAAAAGAATAAAAAATAAATTTCTTTTCTCACTTCTACCATCTATTTCTATACAACACATTTTATAGCCAAAATATACAAATTTTTCAAAGAGGTTCCTGCGGAGTACCATAGATGTTTAGGGTTCTAATACCTTCCCTTTGCATAACAAACCCATTTACCTTGAATCTTTCCCCCTCTTTTGGGTTATTCGCTCTTTTCCCATTCCTTTGGAAACAATAAAGCGCGGTGGCGATTTTTATTTTTGATTTGTATAAAGTCTAGTAAATCCAATGGCTTAGTATTGAACATTTCTACCGCTACACAATCGTATTACAATGCAGTAACACTATTGGTTAATAATATTTCTTGAATGAGCTTAAAGATTCCATTTTGGGAGGTGATAGATTGTCATCGGAGATGGGCTTATAGATGCCACCAAAAGTATCTATTGATAAGAGTGTCAGAATGAGTCTACGCCTGACTGTATCTGAAGATTTCTTTTCAAAATGAATCTATCTGATCCTGTATGAGGGAAAGTCTTTCCTAAATAAATCTCTGAGGGAAATCCTCTAGTCATGTAGATAGTCGCCCGATCCTGTTTCGGTAATTGAACTACAATATGTCTTTTTATTGGTAAACCCGTACTGTTTCGGGAATTCATATCGCCTGATCGTATAGATAGTTGCCCCGTCTTATTTCGGGAATTAACCTCTGACCTATTTTTTGTTGGTAAACTCGTTTTGTTTCGGGAATTCATATCACTTGGTCGTATAGATAGTTGCCTTGTTCTATTTCGGGAATTAATCTCTGACCTGTTTTTTTGTTAGTAAACCCGTCCTGTTTCAGGAATTCATATAGCCTGGTTGTATAGATAGTTGCCCCGTCCTATTTCGGGAATTAATCTCCTACCTGCTTTCTATTGGTAAACTTGTCCTGTTTCAGGACTTCATAACATCTGGTCGTATAGATAGTTTCCCCATCCTGTTTCAGGAATTAATCTTTGACCTGTTTGAAAATTGCGGATGATATCCGTCTGTTTGCGGACTAACCTGGAAGAAACAAAGTTAGTTTTATGCAATGTCATGATGTATGTAATGATGTTCTCAAAATAAATGAGAGTGTCATATGCGTTTCGTATGCATATGTTATGATGTTTTGTAAATGATGTATGAATATGAGATGTTTCTGACCACGGCGGTAGCTTCGTATAACATCTTTGGTTGGGGAAAATAAATCCCTGACTGTTGTTGGGAATGAAGAATATGAATCTTCAATCTTGTTTCGAATGTCTTCATTGGGGATTCCTGCTTTCTGTTTGAGGATATTTCGCTGGGGACGTTCGACTTCCGCTTGGGGATAGAAGAAATTCAAGAATAGTGGTCTTTCATCGTTCTCTTGGAGGATTTAGTTCTTATATACCCTGACTGAGGATAAAAGAGATGGATAACCTTTTGATGTGTTGTCTGACCAAGTTTTAGATATGGACGTCAACTCTTCTAGGGAGGACAAAGTTTAATGACATCTGGCCTGGTAAGAGAATCCTGTCGGGGAACTGCAAGAATCGGAGGAATAACCTCGGTTTGGGAAATAAACCATGTTGGGGAAATAAACCCTGTTTAGGAAATAAACCTTGCTGGAGAAGATAATTCTGTAGGGATTTTACGGTGTTGGAGAAATAAACTCCGCTGGAGAATTAAATTCTTGTAAGTTGTGGTGAGGAAATAATCTGATGGAGATTGGAATTTCAAAGTCCGTGTTAAGGAAGTTTTCACTGTATGCTGGGGAAATGATCAAACTTCCTTATATGCTAGGGGACCAACTGTGGGAGATGATCATGGGAACTGCTGGAAGATACATCAATTTCTGTCTGAAAGCATATTAGACTTGCTGAGGAATATATCTATGTCGAGGATGAGCTTGTAAAGGTAGTTCTGTGGGGATTTCTCTGTGGGGATTTGTGGACGACTTGAACGTTATCCCAACTCCTAGAGTCTTTAGTAAATTCTAGCTTGTTTTTATTCACATATTTATTAACAGTAATCATATTCATATGCATATGTTCACTCAATTTTATCGTTGGACGTTTTTGCAAACAAAACAGAGAAAGTAAATTTGAAATTTGAATTATATTTGTACTGATAATTTGCCTATAAACAGGTGGTTTTGTACAAAGAGACAAAGATCCTTGTAAGAGGAAATCATCGTAACATACAAACAAGGAAAAACAGCTATGTGGAAATGATCCCATCGAGTTTCAACTCCACTATTGTTGTAACACCCCAATTCTACCAGACATTTATTATTAAATCAGAGTTATAAAACTTCAACAACTAAATCAGGATGCTACAAATTCAACTTAAAACAACGGTACTCATCAATGATACATAACACATTAAATTTGGATGAACCAACAACATCATAAATTCATCTTTTAAAACCAGCAACTTTCATAACCACGCAGCAGAATCAAATATTCAACTTAAAAGAATGTAACATCTTTATCCAACTGAAACAACTTCAAACAATAAGTACTTAATGAACAACAACTTAAAGTGCAACAACTAAATAATAACAACAATAATATATGAAGTGTTCATCCCCCGAGTGTTACATATCAGAGCTATGACACCGACTCGAACTACTGAAGGTAAATCTCCTTCACTCTATATTACCTGCACGTTACCAACATCGGGGTAACATTCAAACAGAAGGGGTGAGATATCGAACAATATAATCAAATGTATGATAAATATTACATTAGAATGAGTCCATTCCAAATTACCACTTCACAACTTTAAACAACATCAATCACAACAAAACATCAACGAAACATAATAATTAATTCATCAACATGACAACTCAATATGCAACGTGAAATGCGACTCATTACTATGCATATGCATGTGGTACCAGCGGAGCTGGACTCCCAACTTAATAATTGCCAATTAATAGAGGCATCAACAAGGCATAAGCCTTCTTTGTAGTTTTCCAGTCCAGGCCATCATAAAATATGCAAATGTATGTGACTCAATGAATGCACTATCACATACTCACAACAATCATCGTTCATCACAAGGCATAAGCCTATATCACCATTATTACCAGTAAATAGAGGTATTCACCGTCATTTAAAATTCTCTGCAACTTTATTATCAAAAAAAAAATTCACAGCAACAATCACAACAACACAACAACTTTGGCATAAGCCTACTACTTAATATCTACCCATAATTAGAGGCATCTCAACATAAATCATCAACCTGTAATTTCTCAACTCAGAACAACTTACACAGCAACTAAGAAGAATATCAACTAACTTATACTCCTCGGCTCAACCTGTAACTTCGTTCCGCTCGACAATAATATTGTTCTCCTCGACACGCCTCACAGCCTAATGCCGCTCGACATCCAACGCATATATTCCCCGACACACTTCGCATCCTAAATGCCACTCGACACCTAATACCATTAGCATCTACCTTGACCACTAGTTCCGGCCAACAGCATGGAACACCACAACGTCATAACGACTACATTAATACGATTCATAACTTTCGACCAACTACTAGAATACCATAGTAACGGGCAACCATATTTCCTATCAACAGATTTGTTCATTGTATAAGACTGTCACCCATAAACCCTCCTAATACGACCACAACAACAATTCCTAATTTCTTGTCTACTGCTTGGAACACTATAGCATCATAACGACCATACCACCTAATGATAAACTACACTAACCTAATCGTCGATTCTTTTGGGAAATCATACATACAACTCAAAACGCCCACAACACTACTAATGGGTGACTTCAACAACATGTGTACTAATCATGCGATACAGTCATACAGTGACTCCCCAACGAGCACAACATAGAGGAACAAGAAACTTCGATAACAAATCCAGAAACATCAACGCACACAGTCATGAAAACGACCAATACCCACATGATACACATCATAAATCCTATTATAAGGTCAGAACCCCACCCTTACCTGGATTGAAGTTCGCTTAACCAAAGCTCCGGCCGTAATCCTCGCTTTTCTCTGCTCAACACCTAACAACTTGCTCCTTCCTCCGTGCAACTCTTACGGTCAGCGTACAAACCCTTAATCACCAACTAAATCAAATCCTTGTGGCAGCTTAACCTTATATCATTAGTCCAATTGGGCTTAACTCTCACACCCCGACTTTACTACTTCCAACCAATAAAATTAGCCCAACACAATTATTCCATTAATTCCAACATTATTATTATTATAATTAATCAACTAATTAATTAATTAATAATAATCTAACAACTTCTACCAATAATTCCAAACATCTTACAACTTAAACAAATAATTCAAAAAACTAATTTAATTAAATAATCAATTAAATAAATGGGCGTTACAACTCTCCTCCACTTAGACTATTTTCGTCCTCAAAAATTTACCTTATTCGAAAAACTCAGGATAGGAGTCCCGCATCTTGCTTTCCAACTCCCAAGTCCTGCTTTCTCCAACAGCTCCTAGCGAGACTACTTTCACCAAATCAATTTCCTTGCCTCTTAAAGTATTCATTTCAGGATCCGCGATTCGTACAGGCATCATCTCCACAATAAGATTATCTCGTACTTGCACATCATCCATATGAATCACATGAGATGGATCTGAAATATACTTCCGGAGTTGTGACACATGAAATACATCATGCAAATTCGAAATATTAGGCGGTAAAGCCACTCTATAAGCAACATTTCCAACTCTGTCTGAAATCTGATACGAACCAATAAAACGAGAAGTGAGCTTCTTAGACTTCAATGCTCGCCCAACACCAGTCACAAGTGTAACTCTCAAAAACACATGGTCACCTGCTGGAAATTCCAAATCTTTCCTTCGCTTGTCATGATAACTCTTATGTCTACTTTGGGAAGCTTTAATATTTTCTCGAATTCTTAGTAGTCTCACGAACAAGTTCAGGTCCAAGCGCTACACTTTCTCCAGATTCATGCCAACATAAAGGAGTTCTACATCTCCGACCATACAATGCTTTAAAAGGTGCCATTCCAATACTAGAATGGTAACTGTTATTATAAGTGAACTCTATTAATAAAAGACAAGTGTCCCACGAACCTCCTTGCTCAAGAACACATGCTCTCAACAAATCTTCTAACGACTGAATAGTTCTTTTTGTTTGACCATCCGTTTGAGGATGATACGCCAAACTCAACCTCAACATATAACCCAACGCCTCCTGCAAAGTCTTCCAAAAATCTAAAGTAAACCTCAGATCTCTATCTGACACAATACACAAAGAAACACCATGCAGCTTTACAATTACACTAGTGTAAATCTCTGCCAACTTCGATACTGGAAAACTGATGTTAATAGGAATAAAATAATCCGACTTTGTAAGCCTATCAACAATCACCCAAATTGAATCATATCCTCTTGAAGTATTAGGTAATCCCGTCACAAAGTCCATCAAAATGCTATCCCATTTCCATTTCGGAACTTCTAACAATTGCATCAACCCTGCAGGCTTCTGATGTTCAACTTTCGACTTCTGACAAGTCAAACATACATACACAAACCGAGCCACATCACTCTTCATTCCAGGCCACCAAAACAAATTCTTTAAATCTTGGTACATCTTTGTAGCTCCCTGATGAATGCTCAACTTGCTTCTATGACTTTCCTCAAGAATTACTTTCTTCATCTCTGCATCATCAGGAATACAAATTCAAACACGGAATCTTAAGACACCTTGTGCATCTAGCTTGAAATCATTACTCTCAGATTGACCGATTCCAACCATTGAATCTACCAGTTTCACGTCCAACTTCTGAGCTTCTTTGATACTGTCTAGAAATTCATTATTAATTTTCAACATTCCCAACATAACACTCTGCGGTGTCACTTCTCAAACTAAGCTCATATCTTTGAACTGTTCAATTAATTCCAACTCTTTAACCATCATTGCTGACATATGTAAGGTCTTTCGACTTAACGCATCAACCACCACATTCGCTTTTCCTGGATGATAATTCAAACCGAAATCATAATCCTTTAACAACTCCAACCATATTTGTTGTCTCATATTCAATTCCTTCTGATCAAACAAATACTTTAAACTCTTATGGTCTCTAAATACTTCAAATCTAGAACCATAAAGATAATGCCTCCAAAATCTTCCAAACAAAAACAACTACAACAAGCTCTAAATCATGCGTAGGGTAGTTCTTTTCACGAGTCCTCAACTGTCTTGACGCATAAGCAACTACCTTTTCATTCTGCATAAGTACACCTCCTAAACCCATCTTGGAAGCATCACAATATACTACGAAAGGTTCTCCCAGATTAGGTAACGTCAAAGTTGGAGCTGACGTTAATCTTTTCTTTAATTCTGAAAAACTTTCTTCATATTGAACATCCCACACAAAAGCTCTACCTTTACAAGTCAACTTAGTTAATAGAAATTACAACTTAGAAAAACCTTCTATAAACATTCTATAATAACCATCTAATCCCAAAAAGTTTCTAATCTTGCTAGCCGACTTTGGAGTTTCCCATTGCAACACAACGTCTACCTTAGATGGATCTACAGCAATGCCAACACCTGAGATAACATGACCAAGAAATATAATCTCCTTTAACCAAAATTCACACTTAGACAACTTTGCATACAACTTCTTCTCTTTCAAAACTTGCACTACTATTCTTAAGTGTTCCGCATGCGCTTCTTCTAATTTAGAGTAAATCAAAATGTCATCAATGAATACCACTACAAACCGATCCAAAGAAGTATGAAAGATACGGTTCATGTACTCCATGAATACTTCTGAAGCATTAGTTTTGTACCCCAAAATTTTCCCTCCCCTTTTCACATAAGACATACTCTTAGAGGTTCTCAATTGCTCAAGGTTTACCAAGGATTAACCAGACAATTCTCCTCCTAAAGCAATGAACCCCCAACTAGGGTTTCCATTTTCATCAAGATGGTTGAGCTATAAGGATCCCAAATGTTCTCCATTGTCCTAATATGTCCTCAAGATCATCCATGCCAAGTTTCATGCCTTGCTCAACAAGTTTGCTCAGTCAAATGCTCAAGTATTGGAAAATCAACTATGCTAGGTCAAAAGTCAACTGTGGCCCATGTACAATCAAACTTCAAGATTTTTGGTCAACATCAACATTTTGACGCCCTTCAGATTCCCAATGTTTTCACTGCTCCTATGCCCAAGCACGACCGTGGTGTTAATGCTATTGAAGATGATGTGTTTGTTACTTCTGTTGAGGAACTTGTTACTCCTCTCTTGACCGTTAAGTGGAAATTGTTGAAAGCCAGTTTATTTTCGGGCTGTGGCGAAGGTTGCCACTTTTGTTTGTCTCTACCGGCTGGTTGTCATTTGTTGAAGGCAGGTGTTCAGCGCCTGATGGATGATAGAGAGATTTTTTTTGAAAAGACTCTCGTTCCAACCATTTCTTGCAAGGATGTTTTAATAATAACCATTTCCGCCAATCCTCCTAGGGTCTCCACCAAAAGACCCTTCAGGATTACATCTGTTCCGAAGGTGACTCCACTGATAATTACTATGCTAGGGTCAATCTGATACTCCTCGGACAAAATTGTTCCCTGGAACTATGGGGGTGACGTCTACTACCATGGTGTCAAGTAAGACCTGCTGGCTGTTGAAGACCAAGTTTCTGAGAATGTTGATCCCGATATTGACAACATTGTTGGAACCAGCAAAATAACCAGAAGTGGATGAGTGTTCTCCCCTGAGATTTCTATTATGAAAGTTGTTACTGGTCGTGTGATCATTCCTACTTTTGTTCCTACTGATAATACTACTATAATTCCTATGATTACCCCTGCTGACACCCCTATCACCGAGTTGACCGAGACTCAGGGCAAAGACATATTGGTTGCGCATGTCCTGGTGAAGGCGTAGTCAATATCTATCCCAGAGGCTTCCAAGAAGGAAATGGAAGAAATTTTGAAGATTATCAAGAAGAGCGACTACAATGTGGTCGAGCAGCTGGGGCAGACCCCTTCAAAAATTTCCATGCTAGCCTTATTGTTGTGCTCCGAAGCTCATACGAAGGCTCTAGTGAAATTTCTTAAAACTGCCCATGTGCCACAGGAAACCTCTACTGACCAATTTGAAGATTGTGTGGCCAGTTTGACGGCTGGTGTGATGCGGTGGGAGAACTGACTTGAGGTTTTGCGTTTGTGTTCACAAATGTTTCGGTTTAGCAAGAGTCGCCACCGACCTTTATTTTATCCAAAAGGAAAGGTAAAAAATCACAGGAAAGACCTTTGAGATTGTTTTTGGGCTCGGGGGGTAGATTATGAAAAGGGAAGGTACTAGCACCCTTTTCATCCATGGTTTTCCATGGGCTCTTAGTTACTTGATTTAGATCACTTGATTTTGCTTTTCAATTGTTTGAAATGGTGCTTTTGTGTGTGGTTTTGAAAGTATTTTGAAAAGAGGCCTTTGTTTAGGCTACCTTTGTAATGATTCTTGTTTTGAATGTATACAAAGGTGTTTGTATTTTGAAAAATGTTTCAATGTTTGAAAGTTTGTTTTGGGAAATGTTTTGAAATTGTGTTTTTTTGAAATTAGCAAGGATGGTTTGCAAATTGATCAAGTAACTAGGAGTTGTCTACCCTACTCAAAAGTATTTCCTACAAATTTTTAACCCTTTGACATTGTTGTTTTACCATTGTATTTGGTAAACAACCTTGTGTTTGGATGTTAAACGGGACGGGCGTGGGTCATCGTATGACCATGATAACAATATTGTCAAGTATCTTAGCAAGTGTTTTCGAGGGTCTAGATCATTTTTGTTTAGCAACCAAGATAGCGTCATCGAGGGACTATGATCTTTTTGTTTTGATTTGTTTTGCCAAGATACCTAGCATGCATACCATGGCCATGTTTTTAAGGCAACAAGTGGGTGAAACCCTAGAGATGCTTGTGTGCATTGTGTTGTCATTTTTCATGCATTTTTGTCTTGTATTTAGTCATGCTATTTGTTTGATTTTGGTCTTTTGCATACAAACCCTAATCTTACTATCATGCATATTTGAAAGCAATAAAATGCGTAAAAGTAAATTTAAGACTATTACAACATTATTATGGGGAGGGGGATACAAGTTTGAATAGGGGGTATTGCTCAAAAATAAAGCCTTAAAACTATTACAACCATATTGAATTTATTTGTATAATTAAATAAATAAGCAAATATTTAAATATGCAATATATTATAAATATGCAAAAAATGTTTTTGTATTTTATTTTATGTATGTAAAATAAATTATTTATGTCTCAAAAATAAGAAAAATATTAATGATTATTTTTGGAAAGGGTGGAAACCCTAGTTTTGATTTAAAAAGAAAATGCATATTCTAATTATTTATTTATTCATTTATGTACAAGAAAATAAATAAAAATATATATAAAAATGTTAAAAAATAATATTTGTGAGAAAATAATATTTTACGTGTATAATATAATAAAATAAAAATATGAAGTATTTTAATATTATTCACAAATTTATTTAAGAAAATAAAAGTATTTAACCTAATAAAATATTTATTATGCAAATAAAAATATGATAAAATTCCAAAAATAAAGAAAATATTTTTTGTGATTTTAAATGTTCAAGAAAAAATAATAAAGTCAGAAAATAAAAAAAGAAATGCAAAAATAAAGAAATGGGCCAAGGGGTGCAGAAAGCAAGCATTGGGGTGTCAAAAGCAGAACAAAGCCAGGCCCAGCCCAAGTCACGCTTCATCCCTGTCCTTTGGCCAAAACGCGCGCTTCTTCAACTTCAAACCTGTTCTCTCTTGTTCTTGCATGAAATCTAAAACTCATAACATGAAAATTATAGAGCTTTAAACGACGATTTCAATGATATAAAAAACTTGATCTAACTCTCAAAGACCAGAGAGAATTTCCTTGGCCCTAAATTCTAACCTAGTTTTTTCAGCAACTTCAACATCTAAAGTCTCCTAGCTCAGTTAACATAAATGAATTCTATGCATATGTACAGTTCAAGGACATTAAGGGCTACATTTTTGCTTCACAAACCTAAGCCTAATGATTCCTAAATAAGGAGATAGAAGTTTGAAACTTACCTACTTCAGTCAAGTTCGAATATGGCAATGTAGGAGTTTTGGATGAGGCATGAAGGTCGTGTTAGCTTTCCTGAAGTTCACTCAACCATCTCCAATGCTTGGCTTGCTTTGAACTTTCCTGAATGTGCTTGTAGAACTCAACCTGCAAAGCTTCAAAGTAAAAATGGTGAAGTGTGAAAATGGAGTTACAGTGGCTGGACAAGGACTTGGGTAGCTTGGATGGGATGTATGCAATGTGTCTGAAGTGGTTTGGGACAAAACGCACGAGTGGAATTTGTTTTGGAAGTGAATCTGTAGAACTTGCCCTGTTTTTGCAAGAACTTGTGATTTTTGTGCATAAGGGTGTTTTATATGCCAAGAGCTCGTGTTTTTGACTTGGTATATTGTGATGCGGTTGTTTGAAATGTGCACAAGACTTGGGTTTAACAGATACAAGAGATATGTTAACTTTTGCAAGTTACTTGCTTTTGAAGCAAAAGTTGAAACGACAAAGCTTAAGGGATGTACTTGTTAGCTTGGGGCCTACTGATAGTTGGTACATCTTTCCTGATATTAGTGAACTTTGTTTGCAGAAAAAGGCTTGGTCCATGGCTCAAGATAAACAATTTGACATAAAGCATGTTTTATCAATGTGGCAATGTTATCTTTTTGCCAAAAATGGATTAATTCAATGTGTAATGTTCTAAATCTCAGAACAAAGCCTCTAACAAATGTATTTACATTTAATTTTTGAGTGTAGAAGAGATTAGAACCTGTAAACTAAGTACAAGCATGCTTTGGACAGAATTGCAAGTTGTAGCAATGTGCAAAATGCCTTGGACAAAAAGTGATAATTTGCCATTTTCAAACTTTAGATTCTCCCTAACCACAAATTATCTTGGAGAGTTATTGGACATTTTCGAAAGCCTGTAACATGCTCTAAAATCCATTTTTGAAATGCATTTTGAGATTCCAATTGGAACTATGTGAAAAATTTCCATGAAGATAGGTCAAAATCCTGCTTAAACTAGGGCAAAATTTCACTAAGTTAGAAAATTTTTGGACCCCTATTCACAAAATCATAACTTGAGATCCAAGCATCTTTTAGGAAAACTTTGTGAATAAAGGTTGTATATTTTTTGGAGGACTACAACTTTCATGTTGGAAGTTTTCTTTGAATCCAATTTCATCATGGTGAAAAAGTTGGGAAAAATTAAGAAATTTTTATAACTTAGAAAATTTCTAAGTTATGAAAATTTTCCATTTTAAACCCTAATTTTCAAAATTAGGTTTCTTGGTGAAAAATTTTCATGCTTTGACACATCTTGATTAAAAATGACCCTTGGCACTTGATTTTGACCAAAAAGACAAAATTTGACTTTTCAGTGTACAGTTGATTTTTGATCAGTTGACTGGAAAATTCATCTGTCAATCCAATGCATTTGAGATCTTTTGAACCTTGTGATTAGGTCAACATGATGCCATTGAGTCCTTTAATTCATGCTTGAACCCAATTTTCCATTGGCTTGGTGAAAAATCTGAAATTGCCCTTCTACAGTCAAAACCCTAAAAATGACCATTTTGCCCTTTTGATGATCTGATCAAATTTATTGAGGAGTTGTGGTCCAAACTTGATCAAATGGTTCATATGAGTCTATAATGTTGATGTGAATAAAAAATTATGAGGTTTGACTGTAAATTGGCCATGGTTGACTTTTTCCCCAATACAACTGATTTTTAGGTCAACTGTCCAATTGACTGGGCAAATATTTGATTCAAGGCTTGAAACTTGGTATGGGAAATATTATAAGTCCAACATGAAGTATGAAAGTCACATTGAGCATTGGAAGTCCAAAACTTCCTGTGCAAACTCAAACCCTAATTTTAGGTCAACAGTGCAAGGAGGTGTCTTGAGTAGAGCAAACCCTAATTCTATCTTGAGTCCAAAGAGTCTTGTGAGGAGAAATATTGATAAAATGAGAGGAAAAATTTTGGGGTACAACAGCTGTCCCTGTTCAATCTTCTTGAACCTAAAGAGTTAGATTGGCGAGTTTGCCGTTCGTGACTCGAAGGTAAAAGATGATTGGACACTAGAGTGCCCGTAAATTTGCACTTGTCAAAATGTAGTGGAGGAAATGGGCTTAAAGATTCCATTTGGAGAGGTGACAGAGTCTTGTCAGAGATGGGCTTAAAGATGCCATCCAAAATGTTTGTTGAAAATCAGGAGAATGAACATCAGAATGGTATCTGTATCTGGAACATATCTGAGTTGTATCTGGGGATTGGATATGTATGATCAAGGGAATGGCGTCCGTGTCTGGAGCGTATCCGAGTTGTAACTGTATTTGATTCTCGAATGAATAACAGAATGAGATCCGTGTCTGGAGTGTATCTGTATTGGGGATAAAGTCAGAATAAGTGACAGAATGGCAACCGTGTCTGGAGCGTATATTGACTGTATCTGAAGTTGAGATCTGTATGAGTAGCATAATGACTTCCGTGTCTGGAGTGTATCTGAACTGTAACTGGGATCTGGACAAGTGACAAAATGACTTCCGTGTCTGGAGTGTATCTGAACTTGAAATTGATAGTTGAATCTGAATGAGAAATAAAATGGCTTTTGTGTCTAGAGTGTATCTAATCTGTATCTGATTGTTGAAGTCTGAATGAGTGACAAAATGGAATCCCTGTCTGGAGTGTCTCTGAACTGTATCTGACTTTGAATTATGAATGAGTAATAGAATGACCTCCGTGTCTAGGGTGTATCCATACTGTATCTTGACTTTGAATTCTGAATGAGTAATAGAATGACCTCCATGTCTGGGGTGTATCCATATTGTATCTGAATAAGAGATTTGAATGAGTAACATAATGACTTCTGTGTCTGGAGTGTATCTTTACTGTATCTGAAATCTTTGAATATTTGTTAAAGATAACTTTTAATCTTATCCTGAAAAGGGTAAAATGTTAGCTGAAACACAAGGTTATGTTGCATGAAATGTATGATTCAATAAAATGTGTTTTATCAATGTTTATGATATATGAATGTAATGTATGCACATGTAAGCTGATTGGCTGTCTTGCTGAGGAAAATAAATCCTTGATAGCTGGAGATAATAAAATCTTTGGCTGCTTCCAGGGAAAATAAATCCCTGATTGCTGCTAGAGATTCAAAATCTTTGATTGTTGAGGATGAGAAATCCTTGGACCACTATTGTGGATAGAAAATCCTTGGCAACTCGTGGGGATTATCAAAAACTCTGACAACTTCTGTAGGGATGTGAGAATCCTTCACGACTTTCCTGGGGACATAGGGATCCTTCAAGTCTTTGGATTTGGAGGATGACAAAAACTTTGCTTGGGGAAATAATGCCATGTACAGCCTGAGAAATCTGCTTTGGAGAATCCAGAGAACTTTGAAGACTATGGCTGGGGATTACACAATTGGGAATCCTTACTCGGCTGGGGAATAGGGAAAACTCTAGCAATCTCTACCAGGGATCAAACAAAGGAAAACCTTGATCTGTTGGAGAATAAGGAAGACTCTGATGGCTTCTGCAGGGAATTAAGAATGAGAATCTTCAATCTGCTAGGGGAATCTGAATCCTTGGGGACTTCATGCTGAGGAGTCTAGAATGAGAATCTTCAATCTGCAGGGGATTAAGAATTCTGACAAATTCATGCTGGGGAGTTATGAAGACTCTGGCAACTTCATTGGGGAATCAAGAATGAGAATCTTCATTCTGTTGGGGAGTAAAAATTTTGTGGGGAATAACTATACTACTGGAGAGTAAGCTATCCTGCTGGAGAGTAAGTTCAGGACTCTGGGGGAAAAGCTTATTCTTGTTTGGAAGAAGTTCAGGAGTTTGGGTTGTATGCCAATCTACTGGGGAATTATCCTAGTTTGGGGATAAGACAAAAGTTAACTGTTATCTGGTTGATTTTCAGATTTTAAGACAACTTGCTGAGGAGATTGGGGAAAACTGAACGGTTCCCGTTGCGGATTGGTAGTTGGAAATTTGCCTCCGTTGGGGAAGAAGGTTTCATCTCCGATGAGGGTCTGTAGTTCAAAGTTTTTGCTCCGCTGTGGATTGGGAGTTTGGAGGTTTAACTCTGATGGTGGATTAAAGGTTTGAACTATAACTCCGCCGGGGATTGGGAGTTTGAAGTTTTGACTCTGGCGGGGATTTTGAAATTTAATTCCGCTGGGGATATGTATTTCAAGGTTTTAGCTCTGCTCGGTGTTGTACCCCAAATTTTGACCTAAGATACCATCTCCCATCTGCATCATTACATTGCAAGGGTTTTGACCTATTTTTATCAATTTTCAAAGTGGATTTTAAATTCATAACTTTTTCAAGTCGAGAGCTGTTTATTTTTTTTGAATGCTAAATTTATTAATTGATCAATGCTAAAACAATGTTTTTTTAATTATTTATTATTCTGAATTTAAATAATTGGAATTTATTTTCAGTTATTATATAATTTAAAGAATTATAAATAATGAAGTAAATAATTGAAGAGAAGTTTATTAATTGATCAAACAATGTTTATTTAATTATTTATCATTCTAAGTTTAAATGGTTGAAATTTTATTTTCAATTATTATAATTTAGAAGAATTATAAATAATGAAATAAATAATTGAAGAGAAGTTAATTAATCAATGATGTTTATTTAATTATTTGTAATTCTAAATTTAAATAATTGGAATTTATTTTCAGTTATTATATAATTTAAAGAATTATAAATGATAAAATAAATAATTGAAAAGAAAAAGAATTAACTGGTAAATAATAGAATTTTTATTCATCTTTATTCTAATCATTACAATTGTTGTTTAAATATTGTATTATGTACAAAGTATTTACAATGACAATTACATAAGATGTTTAAAGTAAAATAAAAACTATTTTTCTAAGATTCTAAATCTTCATCTTCTATCCAATACTTCTTCAATGCTCATTTGATTTTACTTGCAAAGAATTAAAAGAAAAAGTCAGAAATAAATAGATAATTAAAAGTAGAAAATTAATTTAGCGTTCATCATTAAAAGCAAACGGTTGGAATCAGTTTTTTACCCTTTTTGCAAATCACGGGATTTCTCCCGGTTCACAAAAAGGGATGAATTTTTATTGATAAATATGAATGCACAAGTTAAAAATATGCACAAATTCATTTTTTGTCAAAACTGCATATTTCAAAGTAAACTGCATAATTCAAAACCAATTGCACAAATTCATTTTTGCCAAAATCCACTGCATATTTCAAAAGCAAAACATCATATGCATAGTTCAACAGCATATGCATTTTTCAAAGACAAAAGTCCAACGTAAACTACCCAAGGCATGTGGGAAGAAGTCAAAACATAAGGCTCCCATACTGTACCATGCAATTGACAAAGAGAACATGTGCAGTTAAAACCAAATATGCAAGCAATATATTTCCTAATTACATCATTTTCCAGCTTGTGCTTTTTCAGAACTTAAAAGTACATACAACATTTTAGTGTTTCAACTGTACTAAAGAGAGAGAAGAGAGAAAGATTGTGGGTTTATAGGTTTTGGCCTTAGGCAGAAAAAGGAATAGAGAACAAAAACAGCAGTAACACAGGAAATAGAAGAAAGCATAAAAAAGAATATGGACAAACTGAATAAAACAGTTTTAGAGTGCAGAGTATCAAGAAAAATATAGTAAAAATATTCAAAACCTGAATGATCCAAAGCAAAAGGCCAACCAACTGTTATAACACAAAAAAAACCCTTCAAGAAAAGTTCAGAGATGATATAACGTTTGGAAGCCTAAAACCAAAACTGAGTTAAAATAACTCAAACTGGAACATAAACAAAAACATACATACAACCAGCATTCAAAACCATGTCAATCCATTTCGAAGCCAAAGCCATAGTAACATAAACCAATATGGCCTAAAAAACCATAAAACCAATTCAACCTGTTTCCATCAACCTGCATAAACCAGTAAAGCCTCACCAAAACACAACCAATATGGCCTAAACCATAAAACCTGTACCATCCTAAAAAACCAGTAAACACAACCTACTGTCCAGCCAAAGCCTTATCCCTTTTCAAAAACGATAACCTGTAACATAAACCAAGGCCACAAACCAAAAACCAGGCCAAACCTGAAGCAAAACCAGTATGAACCATCAACCTTAAACCACTGTCAATCCATACAAAAGCCAAAAACACCATAAACCCTCAGATTCAAATCACACAACAACCAACACAAGGCAACCATAAGAAAAGAAAGAAAATCAAACGTGTTCAAAGGCATTTCCAGCATACCATCATCAAAATCATCGAGGCAACATGAACTTTCAGATAGAAGCATCATAGGATAGCAAAAACATCAAGCTAGTCAAAACAAACATTTCAACAGTAGCATACTCAAGCATACAGTCAAGCCTCAGAGTTGTTCCATCATGGGCAAATAAAAGGCAACAGAAGCAAGGGAAGAAGAAGAGAGGAAAATTATTCGAAGGCAACAGTCAAGCATCAAGCCAACAGAAGAAGAAAGAAAAGAAGCGTGTATAAGCAAAGCAAGGCAGGGTCAACAGAAGAAGAAGAAAATATCACATAGGGTTTTCAACAACATCATCAAACCACAAATCAAAGAAGAAAGACACAAATACAGAGTACCAGGGAGCTTCGTTCATGTTTTCCCTCGTCGTCTTGGCCTCCTACGCACACCCCCAACCTTCCTTCCTCCGTCTCCAAAGGTAATGTTTATCCTCCTTTTCTTCCATGTACCTCAAATAACCATAGCAATAGGAAATCAGAATCAAAAATGGGTGAAGATCATAACATGCAGTAATGAAAACACTAACGAAATAAAAGTGAAATTGGTACCTTTAGTCTGTCGCCCTAACGTTTTGTTGGAGGGAAGAAGAAGCTTGGGATGCTGGTGGCCATGGGCAAGGAATTCAGAAGCTTAGGCAAAGGGAGGCGAAGAAGATGAAATGAACGAACGACGCAAAACCTTAAGCCCTTTGCTAACCCTAACTAACTAAGACAATGTTTAACCCTAAAACAATTATGAAATATGTTTGGACCTTACTCATTTCATGCCTAAAGCCCAGCGAATCCCACTTTACACCCCCCCATTGCTGTTTTTGATTGGGCCCCCCTTGGAACTTCTCAGGCCCATACATTTGCTTATTTACCCCCTTTATTTTTTGGCCACCCCCTTTTCTATTTGCTTTCTTTTAATTTTTTTTTAGAATTTTATTGATTTAGTTAAATAGTAAGTTAATCAAATAAGAGGTTAATTTAATTAGACAAATTTTAATGTTTTACCAAACTTTATTAGTTTAAGTTTTGTTTTAATTTAGTAATTTTAGTATTCCTTCTTTAATTAGATTTAAGTTAATAACCATTTAAAGTTTTAATTTAATTTAGAATTATTTAATATTTCTTAAAATAATACTTTATATTAATATTAAAAAACATATAAAAATAGAAACTTAATTAAAATGTTTTTGTTTTCTTTAATTTATTCTCTTGCTTTATCCATATAAAAAAATAAAAAAATATAAAGTGCATGTTCATGCCATTTAGGTCTGTTTATTCAATCGTTGTTATGATCATATATCACTTAGCTACTTAATCATTATCTGCATAATTTTCTGTTTAATTATTTTGTATTTACATGGTTATTCTGTTTACGTCTAAATCCAAGAGAAAAATGATTAAATTTGTTGACTTCATGTCCTCAAGTCCAATCACGCGAATATCTTCATCTCATTAAAACTTAAGACAATTTTTCCTCAAATATTCAATCTTTTCAAAACTTATACCTTTTAAGCCAAAACTTTGACATTAGGTCGTCGTACCTTCAAAAACCCGTCCGTACCCCTTTTCGGCCAAAACAATTTATTTTTAATCAAACGAACATTTTAATAAACAGATATTTCAAAAGGTTCCTATAGAGTACTATAGATACATTGGGTGCTAATACCTTCCCACTGTATAACCAACCCCCGAACCATAGATCTCTTTTTCAAAAATGCCTTGTATTTTTATTACTTTTAGAAAGTATTATTTTACATTGCATATTTAGGGTTTTATTTCGCTCTTTCCCCTTTTCCCTTGGAAATAATAAAGCGCGGTGGCGACTCTTGCTTTTGTGAGACGAATTAATCAATAATTCGATCTCCGATTTACCCCGCTACATTTTTTATCGCTACAGAATTGGCGACTCTGCTGGGGACAGATTGACCTCTTGCTGGTCCATCCCTAAGTGGGTTAAGCCTAATTTGTCTTATCTGTTTTATTATTATTTGATTTGTTTGATTATGTGTTTAAATTGGGGTGTTTGGGTTTTTTGCAAAGGACGAATCCTATACCCGGATTAAGTTACACTTAAGGAATAGGACGGGCGGTACAGTCATGTTAACTTTGAGGGAGTAATCCCGAAGAAGGAGGCATGAGATCCCCCACTCAATGGAAGGCCCTCTTGAACTTAATATTTGTTTACCGAGTAATCGGGATGACATTATTATTTTCGACCTAGGAGCCAGAGAAATTGAGGACCGTAGAACCCTAACCCATCTTGGCCTTTAGGTGTAGCGCAGAGACTATACCGGAGTAATTCAGAAGTAGTTGTTACGCGATGCTACGCTCAGATGAGTTTCTCTTGAGAATATTGCTAATTATTGAGTAATCAAGACGTTGGCAATATCCGAAGGAGGAATGTAGACTCTGGGAACTCTTAGAACCTTGTCTTACAGGTGTGATTGAACCGTTAGTACATACCTTGGGGTGGGCTTTACCCTCGACTCCATGCTCGAAACGTTGAACCTTTGAACCCCATATTTGTGAACTTGTGTGTAACTGTTGCATTATCATTCATTCATGCATTCATCAACATTTTTGTAAAAAACTTATTTTTCAAGGAACTTATGAATGATTTTTGCAGACACCTCAGGTACTATTATGGAATTTGGAAGGAGAAACACTCGAAGTTTTAGTTTTAAGGAGCCCGAGATTGAAGAACTGAAGAGTTTAATTCCTAAGATCAAGAACCCGACGGATTTTCAGAAAAAGTATGGGTCCATTATACCTCTCATGAAGCGCAAGATGAAAGAAGGCATCCTTAATACGTTAGTCCAATTCTACGATCCTTTGTACCGATGTTTCACCTTTCCGGATTACCAGTTAATGCCCACCTTAGAAGAGTACTCCTACATACTTGGTTTGCCGATCACCGACTGTGTTCCTTTTTCTGGCTTAGAAGAGGAACCCAAATCTCACGAGATAGCAACCATCACCCACTTGAAGAAATCAGAGATAGAGGAGAACATGACTACAAAAGGGGGAATCTGAGGCTTGTCTGCGCAGTTTCTGTTGAGGAAAGCTCGTCATTTCGCTGAGATAAAAGATACTATTGCCTTTGAAGACGTCTTTGCTTTACTCGCTTATGGTCTATTCTTATTCCCTAACGTTGATAAGTTTGTGGATATCAACGCCATCAGAATTTTCTTGATTGGAAATCCGGTCCCTACGCTGCTCGGAGATACCTACTACTCCATCCATCTTCGAAACTCTTATCAAGGAGGAATGATTATTTGTTGTGCACCGTTGTTGTATCAGTGGTATGTTTCTCATTTACCTAGGTCTGATGTTTTCTGGGATCTCGAGAAGGAGCCGCGATGGGCGCCAAAAATTATGGCTCTCACTCATTTCGACATTGATTGGTATAATCTAGCTTACTATGACGTGAAGATCATCGATAGATGTGGTGCTTTTCCTAATGTGCCTCTTCTTGGTACAAAAGGTGGAATTAACTATAACCCTGTTCTCGCGCGCCGTCAGTTTGGATACCCGATGAGGGATAAGCCAAACAACATCCATGTGAGTGGTTTCTTTCTACAATAAGGACAAGATCATCAGGCAGCTAAGAGGGAGATCGAAGGAGCTTGGCGCCACATCCATAGGAAAGGGAGAGATATGTTAGGACATATAGGTGCCGTTTCTTTGGAGCCTTACCTACAATGGGTCCGCGCTAGGGCTTGTGCTCTCAAGATGCCCTATAAACCTGAGAAACCTCTATTCCCTACTGTTGCATCATCATCTGTTGTTATCCCTATCGAGAATATGGGAGAATACCAAGCAAATCTGGCTAGGATGAAGTCCGAGAGAGATGCTTGGAAAGAAAAGTATAATATGTCTGAATATGAGAATCGGGTCCTGGCTCGACAACTAAAGGAAAAGGAGGATTTACTCTTTATTCAAGACGGCTGGTTCATTGATCATGATGAGAAACTTCGTCGAAAGGATGCCTTACTGAAGAAGTATACTAGTGAAAGGAAGAGAAAGAAGGAAGGTTCGGTAAGCGTTGCTCTTGTTCCTGATCCGCAAAAGGAAATCATTGATCGACTAGTAGCTGAGAAGAAAGAGATGGAAGACTTTTATGAAGAGAAGATCAGGAAGCTCCGGTTACAGGTGGCATTTGGTCCTTCATATGATGATTCTGAGTGATCTTTAGATTTTAGTTTTATTTTTACTGATGTCATTTTGTAAAACTCTGTAAAAGGGCTTCATGTTCCGAAGTTGTAATTTACTGCTTTTATTATGGGCTTCATGCTCCGAAGTTGTAATTTACTGCTTTATTATGGGCTTCATGTTCCAAAGTTGTAGTTTACTGCTTTTATTATTGGGTTGTTATCCCAAAGTTGTAATTTATTGTTTTGTTGTTCCAAAGTTGTAAGTTGTAATTTACCGCTTTTGATTAATGGATTGAGTTTTTGTTGTTCCAAATTCCTTTACCATTGATGTGTGTAAAATTATTGAAGTTCCTTGAAAAAACTACTGAAATGAATTATCATTTGCATCACATATCATGCATCATCCAACATTCCACTTCACATGTTTTCTAGAGTCTTATCCTTGTTTCTTTTTCCACTCCGATAGATTGTCAAGCTGTCTCATCGATACGATACTCGAGCCAATCGTCAGAGGAAGATGGAAGATCTGGAACAGGAAAACCACGAGCTTTGTGAGGAGGTCGCTACCCTTCGTGTCGGTATGGAAAAGTTAACTGCGCTAGTGGAAAGTTTGATGGCTGCTCAGAATCAGCCATCGACTACAGCTGCTGAGATTCAGACTTCAACTACTGTGGTTTCTGAGATTGTCACTGTTCCAACATCCGTGACTCAAATCAACTCTCCGCTTCAACATCAGATGCCAAAAGGTTTTCCGTGGGGAATGCCTTACAACTTTGTGCCAGAGGGGTATCAGCCTGTCGTACAGCCTTTGTTTCAACCTACTTTGTCTCTTCCTCAACCAGAGACAACTGCCATGCCGCCGGTAATCCTGTCTGTAACACCTTTCCCGCAACCGGTGATGACAACTGTCGCTCCTGTGCTTCACTCCGTGCCATACTTGAATGAACCTACTTATCCTGCCGAGCCTGCTGAAAGTTTGGGTCTTTTTGATAGAATGGAAGAATTTCAGGACCAATTCCAAGAAATGCAGAGGGAGCTTAGAGCGTTAAAGGGGAAGGATTTGTTTGGGAAGAACACTCATGACCTTTGTTTAGTTCCGAATGTCAAGATTCCAGCAAAATTCAAAGTGCCAGACTTTGAAAGATATAAGGGTGATTCGTGTCCTCGGAGTCACTTGACTATGTACGTGAGGAAGATGTCTACATATTATGACGATCATGACTTGTTGGTTCACTATTTTCAAGACAGTTTGACGGGTGCTGCTCTAAAGTGGTATATGGGTTTAGACAGTATTCGGATCCGCAACTTCAACGACCTTAGCGAAGCTTTTGTTCACCAGTATAAGTACAATGTTGACATGGCACCGGACAGGGATCAACTCCGGGCGATGTCCCAAAGAGACAGAGAATCTTTTAAGGAATACGCCCAGAGGTGGCGTGAAATTGCTGCTCAAATCTATCCTCCTCTTGAGGAGAAAGAGATGACGAAGATATTCTTGAAGACTTTAGGTTCCTTTTACTATGAAAGAATGATTTCCAGCGCACCCAGTGACTTCACTGAAATGGTAAGCATGGGCATGCGGTTGGAGGAAGGGATTCGCGAAGGGCGTTTGGTTAAAGAAGAAGTCCGTCTAGCAGTACTAAGAAATTTGGAAGTGTTTTCCCGAAAAGAAAAGAGCAGGATGTCAGCGTAATCTTCCCAGGGAGACCAAGGAGAGGTTACTCGCACGTTGCGGCAGTCACTCCGGCTGTCCGCACAGCTTTGATGACCCCAACTCATCAAACCCCACAAACTCAACAACGGCCATTTCAGCAGCAGCCTCGACAACAGGCTTATCCATTCAACAACCAGAACCGTTCACCAAGAAAACCGCAATTCGATGCCATTCCTATGACTTATACTGAATTGTTCCCTGCTCTTATAAGAAAGAACCTAATAACGACGAAGCCTCCTCCTGTCGCACCGAACAATACTTCTCCGTGGTACAAGGCAGATCAGTTTTGTGAATATCATCAAGGGTCGCCGGGGCACAACCTTGAAAATTGTTTTGCTCTGAAGGCGGACGTGCAGAGGTTGATTAAGAATGGTATCTTGTCTTTCAAGGATGTTAACCTAAATGTTAGAGATAATCCTTTGCCTCGACATAGGGCAGCATCAGTGAATATGGTGGAAGGTTGTCCGGGAAAGTTTCGAGTTTTTCAAGTTGAACACATAAGAGAGTCGTTGATCAGGTTACATCAGACCTTAAGAAGACTTGCCTTTGTTAGGCATCAACATGATTATGACGTTTGTGAATTTTGTTCAAGAGAGGTTGATTGTCCTATTGTGAAGGAGGATATTCAAAAGTTGTTAGACCAGAGGATTATCACTATTACATATGACAGAGATCCGGAGGATGAAGTGAATGTTATAATACCACAATTCAATTTGCCTGAATCAGTAGAGATCGTTTACGACAGTCAGACTGCACCTGTTGCTCCTTTGATCATTTATCCACCTGGTCCTGTGCCTTACAACTCAGACCAAGCTATACCATATAAGTATAATGCCACAATGATTGAGAATGGGGTAGAAGTCCATATACCAACCAGGCCGTCTTTTGTTAACATCGATGATGTGAGTAGAGTTACGAGAAGCGGACGTGTCTTTGCAGCAGTACCTTTGAAGAGACTAAAAGTTCAAGTCAGGAGACCCATACCGGCAGAAATTCCAGCGAGAAATGTTGAACCAAGGGTTGAGATAGGCCGATCCAATGAACCTATCCCTCATCCTGAGGATGATGAGATTCTGAAGCTTATCAAGAGAAGTGAATATAAGATTGTGGACCAACTTTTGCAAACTCCTTCCAAGATTTCTTTGCTTGCTTTACTGAGAGATTCTGGTGCCCATAGAGAAGCTTTGATGAAGGTCTTGGACCAGGCATTCGTGGATCATGATGTGACGGTTGACCAATTTGATGGAATTGTGGGAAATATTACTTCGTGTAACAATCTGGGTTTCAGTGATGAAGAGCTTACGGAGGAGGGAAGGAACCATAATATGGCTTTGCATATCTTAATAAGTTGTGGAAATGATACTTTATCAAGTGTGTTGGTAGATACAGGCTCGTCGTTAAATGTAATGCCCAAAACTACATTATCTCGACTCTCATATCAAGGTGCTCCCATGAGACCCAGTGGAGTAATTGTTAAAGCGTTTGATGGTTCTAGGAAGACTGTCATTGGTGAAGTGGATCTTCCTATAGTGATTGGTCCTCATACTTTTCAGATCACTTTTCAAGTAATGGATATTCGTGCCGCCTACAGTTGCCTATTGGGTCGTCCATGGATCTATGATGCAGGGGCAGTCACTTCCACGCTCCATCAAAGATTGAAGTTTGTGAGGCATGGAAAGCTGGTAATGATTGGTGGAGAGTAGGCTATGGTGGTAAGCCATTTGTCATCTTTCTCTTTTATTGATGCTGATGAGGATGTTGGAACCCAATTCCAAGCTCTATCTGTTGCTAATAATGAAGTGAAGAAGCAAGGGATATCTATTTCTTCTTTTGAGGATGCGCGACGGGTGGTTGAAAGTGGTTCGGCTGAAGGTTGGGGCCAAGTGTTGACTCTGCCCGAGAACAAGTCTGGAGAAGGTCTTGGTTTTCATCCCGTGTCTACAAGAGTCAAGCAGGAAGTAGTTACTCGTCCGATACAAGAGGTTTTCCGAAGCGCATGTTTTATCCATCCGACTCCTCCTGAAGTTGATGCCATAATAGGAGACGATTCTGAAGAGGATTTACCCAATTTTGTAACGCATGGAGTGGCTTGCCAGAACTGGATTGCTGTTGATGTTCCTGTTGTGATGCACATTTCTGAGTAATGTTTTGTTTTATTTTTGAAAAAAATTTCGCTCTGCCCAAGGCGAAAAGTATTTGTGTCGGGCTATGATGAAAATAAATCCTTTTGCTCTGCCCAAGGCAAAAGAGAAAATGTTTGGGCTCTTTGTTTCAAGTATTTCCCCTCATGAATAAAAATGTTATTTTGTCCACTACTGTTTTATTTTTCACATTTTCTGGGAAATAGTAATGAAAATTAATTGGTAGTAATAGGAAAATATAATAACTTTTTGTTTTATTTGTACAAATCGATTTCTAAAATAAAGCATAATCATATGTGCAGATTAATCCATGACTTAACCATTGAAAACAATGATCCTATGCCCTCTCCCAACTTTGAATTCCCTGTGTTCAGAGCCGAAGAAGAGGATAGTGAAGAGATTCCTGATGAAATTTCCCGTTTACTTGAGCACGATGAAAAGACTATTCAGCCGTTTGAAGAACCTATAGAGTTGATCAATTTGGGTGACGAAGAAGATAAAAAGGAAGTTAAGGTCGGAGCATTACTTATCCCAGAGGTCAAAGAGAAAATGTTGGAGCTTCTCAAAGAGTATGTTGATGTGTTTGCTTGGTCCTACCAAGATATGCCAGGTTTGGACAACAATATTGTGGAGCATCGTTTACCGTTGAGACCTGAATGTCCACCGATTAAGCAGAAGTTGAGAAGGACTCATCCCGATATGGCTGACAAGATCAAAGAGGAAGTTCAAAAACAGATTAATGCAGGTTTCCTTGTTACATCGGTCTATCCTCAATGGTTAGCCAACATAGTGCCTGTTGCTAAGAAGGATGGCAAAGTTCGAATGTGTGTAGACTATAGAGATCTGAATAGAGCTAGCCCAAAGGATGACTTCCCATTACCGCACATTGACGTATTGGTCGACAGTACCGCAAAGTTCAAAGTCTTTTCTTTCATGGATTGTTTCTCTGGTTACAATCAAATCAAGATGGCACCAGAGGATATGGAGAAGAAAGCTTTCATTACACCTTGGGGAACCTTTTGTTATCGGGTTATGCCGTTTGGTTTGAGGAATGCTGGTGCAACATACCAAAGGGCCATGACTGCTTTGTTCCATGACATGATGCATAAAGAGATAGAAGTGTATGTAGATGACATGATTGCCAAATCACAAACTGAAGAAGATCATTTGGAACATTTATTGAAGCTATTCCAGCGTTTGAGAAAGTATAAACTCCATCTGAATCCCAACAAGTGCACTTTTGGTGTTCGTTCTGGAAGACTTCTGGGTTTCATTGTCAGTCAGAAAGGTATTGAGGTAGATCCTGATAAAGTCAAAGCTATTCGGGAAATGCTTGCACCCAAGACGGAAAAACAAGTAAGAGGATTCCTTGGGAGACTGAACTACATTTCTAGATTTATATCTCATATGACTGCTACCTGTGGGCCGATTTTTAAGCTTCTCTGAAAGAACCAAGGATGTGTGTGGACAGAAGATTGTCAGAGAGCTTTTGATAGCATCAAAGAATATTTGCTTGAACCTCCCATTTTGATTCCTCCAGTGGAAGGAAGACCTTTGATTATGTACCTGACTATATTGGAAGATTCCATGGGATGTGTGCTTGGTCAACAAGATGAGACTGGAAGAAAGGAACATGCCGTATATTATCTGAGTAAGAAATTCACAGACTGTGAGTCTCGATACTCATTGCTTGAGAAAACCTGTTGTGCTTTAGCTTGGGCTGCTCGTTGTCTGCGCCAATATATGATTAACCACACCACTTGGTTGATCTCCAAAATGGATCTGATCAATTATATCTTTGAGAAGCCCGCCTTATCTGGAAGAATAGCCCGTTGGCAGATGTTGTTGTCTGAATATGACATTGAGTATCACACTCAGAAAGCAATCAAAGGGAGTATTTTAGCCGACCATTTGGCTCACCAACCAATTGACGATTATCAATCCATCAAGATTGATTTCCCAGATGAAGATGTTATGTACCTGAAAGCTAAAGATTGTGAAGAGCCGTTACCCGAAGAAGGACCTGATCCTGAATCGCATTGGGGTTTGATATTTGACGGAGCTGTGAATTCTTATGGAAATGGAATTGGGGAAATCATCGTCACTCCCCGAGGTACTCATATCCCGTTCACGACAAGATTGAAGTTTGACTGCACGAACAACATGGCTGAATATGAGGCATGTATTATGGGTCTCGAAGAAGCAGTGGATCTAAGGATCAAGATTCTTGATATTTACGGAGATTCGGCATTGGTAATTAATCAAATCAAAGGAGAATGGGAGACTCGTCATCCTGGTTTGATCCCTTACAGAGACTATGCTAGAAGATTGTTAACTTTCTTCAACAAAGTGGAATTACATCATATCCCTAGAGATGAAAACCAAATGGCTGATGCTTTAGCTACTTTGTCTTCAATGTTTCAAGTGAATGGTTGGAACGATGTGCCTACAATCCGGGTTATGCGCCTCGATAGACCTGCTCATGTGTTCTTATTAGAAGAGGTTACCAACGACAAACCGTGGTTCTATGACATTAAACGTGTTCTTCAAACTCAGGAGTATCCGCCTGGGGCATCCAGTAAAGATAGGAAGACATTGAGAAGATTAGCAAGCAGTTTCTTCCTCAATGAAGAAGTATTATATAAGAGGAATTATGACATGGTCCTACTCAGATGTGTAGACAAACGTGAAGCAGACATGCTGATGCAAGAAGTACATGAAGGATCCTTTGGAACTCATGCCAACGGACATGCAATGGCTAAAAAGATGTTGAGAGCTGGTTACTATTGGATGACAATGGAATCTGATTGCTGCAAATATGTGAAGAAATGTCATAAATGCCAGATTTATGTGGACAAGATACATGTGCCACCGACCCTCCTTAACGTTATCTCTTCACCTTGGCCTTTCTCTATGTGGGACATTGATATGATTGGAATGATTGAACCCAAAGCTTCAAATGGTCATCGTTTCATCTTGGTAGCGATCGATTATTTTACTAAATGGGTGGAAGCAGCATCTTATGCTAATGTAACCAGACAGGTGGTAGTCAGATTTATCAAGAATCAGATCATTTGTCGATACGGTATCCCGAGCAAGATCATCACTGATAATGGTTCAAATTTGAATAATAAGATGATGAGAGAGCTTTGTGAAGAGTTCAAGATCGAACATCATAATTCTTCTCCTTACAGACCGAAGATGAATGGGGCTGTTGAAGCTGCTAACAAGAATATCAAAAAGATTGTCCAGAAGATGGTGGTAACTTATAAAGATTGGCATGAAATGCTTCCGTTTGCTCTGCATGGATACCGTACTTCGGTTTGAACTTCAACAGGCGCTACCCCATTTTCCCTAGTTTATGGTATGGAAGCAGTACTCCCCGTGGAGGTTGAGATTCCGTCTATGAGAGTGTTGATGGAAGCTAAACTTTCTGAGGCTGAATGGTGTCAAAGTAGATATGATCAGTTGAATTTAATTGAAGAAAAGAGATTGACAGCATTGTGTCACGGTCAATTGTATCAGCAGAGAATGAAGAAGGCTTTTGATAAGAAGGTTCGACTGCGCGAGTTCAGAGAAGGTGACCTTGTGCTCAAGAATATATTATCTTTCCAACCTGATTCTAGGGGCAAGTGGGCTCCGAATTATGAGGGACCGTATGTCGTTAAGAAAGTTTTCTCTGGAGGTGCCTTGATTCTCACCAATATGGACGGTGAAAAGCTCCCGCGCTCCATGAACGTCGATGCAGTCAAGAAATATTTCGCTTAGGTTTGAGTTGACAGTTTGCTAAGTTGAAAACCCGAAGGGGCGGCTTAGGAAAGCTTTTGGTCAGACCAGTCTTGGCATTTGAACACATTTCGGAATTCTAAGTTGTTAGGGAGAATAGTGATCATTATTTTTGTGTAACCTTTTCCTTTCATGTACTATTTCCCAAACTTTTGTAAACCGTTGGAGTCGCATTGTTAGCGAACTACCATCTTATTAATGAAATGTGAGCACTTACCTTTTGTGGGCAAAATTTTAATTTTTACGGAAATATTCTAAACAAAGTTACTTAAAGTATTCTTATTTTAAAATGTGTCGTGAATAATGAAAGGAATATTAACAGTTCTTCCGAGAATGGTCAAGCCATAAAATGCAAAACAATACAGTAATTTATCCTTGCATGATGAACATGTTTTGTTTCAAAATCGTCATGAGGGGTTGGTTGTGTTAAACTTGCGTTTCTCGTGGTACTAAGTTTGGTGACTCCCCAGTTATTCCAGTAAAGCGTTTTTTTGGCTACCTTCATTTGAGCAATTTCTAAAGTGTGGTACGCTTTGTCTCATGCCAGTAGTCTATTGGTATTAGATGATTGGATTTGAATACTTTTCTCCTCAGAAGGTTTGAGCCTTGTAGCGTGATACGCTCCGACTTTGCTTTGGGGTTCCAATTCCATTTTTCCGTCTTTTTTAAGATTGGCCGAGTATCTATTATGTCGTGACATCTTATTGTCTTCAAGATATTCCGTCTATTCGTTTCGTCATCATAACATTCATTTATTCATTTACACTTACATCAGTATGCATATTCTCATTTGCCATTGATTTTGGGTTGTTTTACTTTGTTTTAATACAATGTACACGTTCTTTCCAAGTAGAAGGTTAGCTTAGGCAGAAAATGTGCTTCCTTTCTAAATTCCCCTACTGAGCTGATCCTCGTGGATGATTTTTGATCTAGCCTACCTTGTCCATTTCTGGATAGGATGAATCCCCAATCGAGTTACTTTCTCATTGGGTGGAGTCTTGTTTGACTGTTTTCTCTCTAGTTTATTCCTGGATGAAGTTGTTGTCTCTTGCATAGGCTATCTCATGATTTTCCCCAGTGAAGTCGCGACCTAGACGAATGATGCATTTATTTTGCACGTTTAAGTATGTGATCTCCTCGGGAAGGATGATTCATGGTTCTCTTTGACGAAGATTTTATTCTCTGCCAGTGTCATCGCAATTTCCTTTTGAATTATTTCTGGAAAACGACAAGCGGCGGTCTCTTCATGAGCAACTTGTACGTTATAGACATCGGAAAACGACAATCGGCGGTCTCTTCATGAGCAACTTGTACGTTATTATTTTTGGGAAACGGCAAGCGGCAGTCTCTTTATTTGAGCAACTTGTACGTTATTATTTTCTGGAATACAACAAGTGGTAGCTTCTTTATTTGAGCAGCTTGTATGTTATTGGCATAGTATTTTTGGAAGACAGCAAGCGGTGGCTTCTTTATTTGAGCAGCTTGTATGTTATTGGCATAGTATTTTTGGAAGACAGCAAGCGGCGGCTTCTTTATTTGAGCAACTTGTATGTTATTGACACCCCTGGACGACAGCAAGTGGCAGCCTCTTTATTTGAGCAGCTTGTATGTCATAATATTTTTGGGAAGACAGCAAGTGGCAGCTTCTTTATTTGAGGCAACTTGCGTATCTACAATCTTATTATTATTTCAGCATTAATGAGTATATCTCCGGAAATCTCGCAGAGAAAGTTTGTTATGAGTCTTTACCTTCAGAAGTTGGTAGTCCATCATCAGCAAATTTGATACTTTCTGTCTATCTTTGACCTCGAGTTGTGAACTCACTGTTTTTGGGTCAATAATCTGTTTTTATGGCCTATGCAAGATGCCTTCTTTGTTAGGGTCGGAGGTCATATTCCCTCAATTTTATTCCCGTCAAGAGTCTGTCATTTGAAGTCAATGGCTCGCTTCCCCGGTAGTGTATAATCCTTGTCCCTGTGTTTTGTGGGTGTTTGATTTCTCCAGCATTGTCTTGTCTCATACAAAATCTTTCTCTGTGAATTCAATTACTACATTCATATCAAACATAATGGCGGTATCTTAGGGGAAAAATTTGCGTATTATGTATTTAAGTACCTTCTATCTCGTCGAGATGAAGATTTTAATCTTCATATCTCCGGATAGAAGAAACTTAAATAGGGGCAGCTGTTGTACCCCAAATTTTGACCTAAGATACCATCTCCCATCTGCATCATTACATTGCAAGGGTTTTGACCTATTTTTATCAATTTTCAAAGTGGATTTTAAATTCATAACTTTTTCAAGTCGAGAGTTGTTTATTTTTTTTGAACGCTAAATTTACTAATTGATCAATGCTAAAACAACATTTATTTAATTATTTATTATTCTAAATTTAAATAATTGGAATTTATTTTTAGTTATTATATAATTTAAAGAATTATAAATAATGAAGTAAATAATTGAAGAGAAGTTTATTAATTGATCAAACAATGTTTATTTAATTATTTATCATTCTAAGTTTAAATGGTTGAAATTTTATTTTCAATTATTATAATTTAGAAGAATTATAAATAATGAAATAAATAATTGAAGAGAAGTTAATTAATCAATGATGTTTATTTAATTATTTGTCATTCTAAATTTAAATAATTGGAATTTATTTTCAGTTATTATATAATTTAAAGAATTATAAATGATAAAATAAATAATTGGAAAGAAAAAGAATTAACTGGTAAATAATAGAATTTTTATTCATCTTTATTCTAATTATTACAATTGTTGTTTAAATACTGTATTATATACAAAGTATTTACAATGACAATTACATAAGATGTTTAAAGTAAAATAAAAACTATTTTTATAAGATTCTAAATCTTCATCTTCTATCCAATACTTCTTCAATGCTCATTTGATTTTACCTGCAAAGAATTAAAAGAAAAAGTCAGAAATAAATAGATAATTAAAAGCAGAAAATTAATTTAGCGTTCATCATTAAAAGCAAACGGCTGGAATCAGTTTTTTACCCTTTTTGCAAATCACGGGATTTCTCCCGGTTCACAAAAAGGGATGAATTTTTATTGATAAATATGAATGCACAAGTTAAAAATATGCACAAATTCATTTTTTGTCAAAACTGCATATTTCAAAGTAAACTGCATAATTCAAAACCAATTGCACAAATTCATTTTTGCCAAAATCCACTGCATATTTCAAAAGCAAAACATCATATGCATAGTTCAACAGCATATGCATTTTTCAAAGACAAAAGTCCAACGTAAACTACCCAAGGCATGTGGGAAGAAGTCAAAACATAAGGCTCCCATACTGTACCATGCAATTGACAAAGAGAACATGTGCAGTTAAAACCAAATATGGAAGCAATATATTTCCTAATTACATCATTTTCCAGCTTGTGCTTTTTCAGAACTTAAAAGTACATACAACATTTTAGTGTTTCAACTGTACTAAGGAGAGAGAAGAGAGAAAGAGTGTGGGTTTACAGGTTTTGGCCTTAGGCAGAAAAAGGAATAGAGAACAAAAACAGCAGTAACACAGGAAAGAGAAGGAAGCATAAAAAAGAATATGGACAAACTGAATAAAACCATTTTAGAGTGCAGAGTATCAAGAAAAATATAGTAAAAATATTCAAAACCTGAATGATCCAAAGCAAAAGGCCAACCAACTGTTATAACACAAAAAAAACCCTTCAAGAAAAGTTCAGAGATGATATAACGTTTGGAAGCCTAAAACCAAAACTGAGTTAAAATAACTCAAATTGGAACATAAACAAAAACATACATACAACCTGCATTCAAAACCATGTCAATCCATTTCAAAGCCAAAGTCATAGTAACATAAACCAATATGGCCTAAAAAACCATAAAACCAGTTCAACCTGTTTCCATCAACCTGCATAAACCAGTAAAGCCTCACCAAAACACAACCAATATGGCCTAAACCATAAAACCTGTACCATCCTAAAAAACCAGTAAACACAACCTACTGTCCAGCCAAAGCCTTATCCCTTTTCAAAAACGATAACCTGTAACATAAACCAAGGCCACAAACCAAAAACCAGGCCAAACCTGAAGCAAAACCAGTATGAACCATCAACCTTAAACCACTGTCAATCCATACAAAAGCCAAAAACACCATAAACCCTCAGATTCAAATCACACAGCAACCAACACAAGGCAACCATAAGAAAAGAAATAAAATCAAACGTGTTCAAAGGCATTTCCAGCATACCATCATCAAAATCATCGAGGCAACATGAACTTTCAGATAGAAGCATCATAGGATAGCAAAAACATCAAGCTAGTCAAAACAAACATTTCAACAGTAGCATACTCAAGCATACAGTCAAGCCTCAGAGTTGTTCCATCATGGGCAAATAAAAGGCAACAGAAGCAAGGCAAGAAGAAGAGAGGAAAATTATTCGAAGGCAACAGTCAAGCATCAAGCCAACAGAAGAAGAAAGAAAAGAAGCGTGTATAAGCAAAGCAAGGCAGGGTCAACAGAAGAAGAAGAAAATATCACATAGGGTTTTCAACAACATCATCAAACCACAAATCAAAGAAGAAAGACACAAATACAGAGTACCAGGGAGCTTCGTTCACGTTTTCCCTCGCCGTCATGGCCTCCTACGCACACCCCCAACCTTCCTTCCTCCGTCTCCAAAGGTAATGTTTATCCTCCTTTTCTTCCATGTACCTCAAATAACCATAGCAATAGGAAATCAGAATCAAAAATGGGTGAAGATCATAACATGCAGTAATGAAAACACTAACGAAATAAAAGTGAAATTGGTACCTTGAGTCTATCGCCCTAACGTTTTGTTGGAGGGAAGAAGAAGCTTGGGTTGCCGGTGGCCATGGGCAAGGAATTCAGAAGCTTAGGCAAAGGGAGGCGAAGAAGATGAAATGAACGAACGGTGCAAAACCTTAAGCCCTTTGCTAACCCTAACTAACTAAGACAATGTTTAACCCTAAAACAATTATGAAATATGTTTGGACCTTACTCATTTCCTGCCTAAAGCCCAGCGAATCCCACTTTACACCCCCCCATTGCTGTTTTTTTTTAGAATTTTATTGATTTAGTTAAATAGTAAGTTAATCAAATAAGAGGTTAATTTAATTAGACAAATTTTAATGTTTTAACCAACTTTATTAGTTTAAGTTTTGTTTTAATTTAGTAATTTTAGTATTCCTTCTTTAATTAGATTTAAGTTAATAACCATTTAAAGTTTTAATTTAATTTAGAATTATTTAACATTTCTTAAAATAATACTTTATATTAATATTAAAAAACATATAAAAATAGAAACTTAATTAAAATGTTTTTGTTTTCTTTAATTTATTCTCTTGCTTTATCCATATAAAAAAATAAAAAAATATAAAGTGCATGTTCACGCCATTTAGGTCTGTTTATTCAATCGTTGTTATGATCATATATCACTTAGCTACTTAATCATTATCTGCATAATTTTCTGTTTAATTATTTTGTATTTACATGGTTATTCTGTTTACGTCTAAACCCAAGAGAAAAATGATTAAATTTGTTGACTTCATGTCCTCAAGTCCAATCACGCGAATATCTTCATCTCATTAAAACTTAAGACAATTTTTCCTCAAATATTCAATCTTTTCAAAACTTATACCTTTTAAGCCAAAACTTCGACATTAGGTCGTCGTACCTTCAAAAACCCGTCCGTACCCCTTTTCGGCCAAAAAAATTTATTTTTAATCAAACGAACATTTTAATAAACAGATATTTCAAAAGGTTCCTATAGAGTACTATAGATACATTGGGTGCTAATACCTTCCCACTGTATAACCAACCCCCGAACCATAGATCTCTTTTTCAAAAACGCCTTGTATTTTTATTACTTTTAGAAAGTATTATTTTACATTGCATATTTAGGGTTTTATTTCGCTCTTTCCCCTTTTCCCTTGGAAATAATAAAGCGCGGTGGCGACTCTTGCTTTTGTGAGACGAATTAATCAATAATTCGATCTCCGATTTAGCCCGCTACATTTTTTATCGCTACACTCGGGATCTAGATGATGTACAGTAGGATATTTCTCTTGGAATAGCCTAAAGACATTTTCTTATACTTTCAACCTGTCAGTAACCGTTATTTCTCATTTCTTTTATTTGTAAACATGTGATTATATTCGAATGCATATGCTCATTAATAAATCATTGGACGTTTTCAAATAAAACACAAGTGTAAAAAAGAAGAAAAGGCAAATAGTTTTCTGCACTTTGAAGTATCTTTGTATTAACTATGTAAGCATTTTGTACAAAGGAGACAGTCATCCTAGTAAGAGAATGTTGTCATAAAAAATGAGAAAAATTTATACAAAGAAAGATGACTATTTGTTTAAAAAAATCCACGGGGTTCCCATTCTGCTATAGCCTTCATAACTCTGAATATCTTGTCCATTCGTTGCTTCGTCCGAAGATGATTGAGTTGATCAGAAGCCTGGAGCTTGTCTGTGAGGAGATTTTCCTTAAAGTGATCCAACGCGACATAGTCATACGCTTTAATTCCCTAACTTTTGCCTGGACCGCCCTTTCGAGTTTTCGATCCACCGGGAAAACCTTTTTTGCCCAAGTCGCCCTTTCGGGTTTTCAACTTGCCGGGTGTACAGATTTTTTATTTATTAATCCCTAATTTTTGCCTGAACCGCCCTTTCGGGTTTTCGATTCAACGGGATGCCCATTTTTGCCCAAGTCGCCCTTTCGGGTTTTCAACTTGTCGGGTCATTTATGCGTAGTATCTTTTGACTATGTCTGCATTCGCATGGTGTGGCAGGTCGTCGCCATCCATGGTGGTTAAGATCATTGCCCCACCAGAAAAGATGTTTTTGATCACAAATGGTCCTTCGTAAGTAGGAGTCTATTTGCCCTTGGGATCACTTTGCGGCAAGATGATCCGCTTGATTACAAGATCCCCGAATTGATATACCTAGCGCCTGACTTTCTTGTTGAATGCCTTGATCATCCGTTTTTTGATACGCCTGACAATGGCAAACAACAGTAAGTCGCTTTTCATCAATCAAGTTAAGTTGATCAAGTCGGGTCTGAATCCAATCGTCTTCACTCAAACCAGCATCTTTCATGATTCTCAAGGAGGGAATCTGAACCTCGATAGGTAAAACAGCTTCCATGTCGTATACCAAAGAATAAGGTGTTGCCCCAGTTGATGTGCGTGTCGTGGTACGGTACCCGTGAAGAGCAAACGGTAACATCTCATGCCAGTCCTTATAGGTGACTGTCATCTTTTGTATGATCTTCTTGATATTTTTGTTCGCAGCTTCGACAACACCGTTCATCTTTGGCCGATAGGGAGATGAATTGTGATGTTGAGTCTGGAACTGTTCGCACAGAGCGGTGATCATAGTATTGTTAAGGTTTTTACTGTTGTCGGTAATAATCCTTTCGGGGATGCCATACCGGAAAATGAGGTTCTGTTTGATGAAACGGGCAACCACATTCTTTGTGACGGATGCGAAGTAAGTTGCTTCGACTAATTTGGTGAAGTAATCAATGGCCACCAGGATGAAGCGGTGTCCATTGGATGATGTAGGCTTGATCTCTCCAATCATGTCGATTCCCCACATAGCGAATGGCCAAGGAGCTTTTAAGACATTGAGAGGAACTGGAGGTATGTGTACCTTGTCTGCATAGATTTGACATTTATGACAAGTTTGGGAATGTTGATAGCAGTCAACTTCCATGGTAGACCATTAATAGCCTCCCCGTATAATATTCTTATCCATCGTATGTCCGCTAGAGTGAGTGCCAAAGGTACCCTTGTGCAGTTCAACCATGATCTGTTCAGCTTCAACCTTGTCCACACAACGAAGCAAAATGCAATCATGATTGCGCTTGTATAGGATACCATTGCTCAAAAAGAACTTAGCTGAGAACCTCCTTAAGAACTTTTTATCGTTGACTGAAGCTCCTTCAGGGTATTCTTGTGCTTCGAGATACCTTTTGACTTCGTGAAACCAAGGTCGGTCCACTACTTCTTCGGTATTAATCTTGTGACAATGTGCAGGTTCGTCCATTCGTTCAATGGTGATTTGGGGAGCCTCATTATCTTAGTTAAGTTTAAACATGGATAACATTGTAGCTAGAGCATCCGCTATATGATTTTCCTCTCGCGGGAAGTGCTCGAAGCTAATCTTCTCGAAATGTATTAACAATGTCAGGACATGTTCTTTGTAAGGGATGAGGTTTGGATGTTTAGTATCCCACTCTTCTTTGATCTGACTGATGACCAAAGCTGAGTCCCCAAATACAATCAAAGATCTGATTCCCAAGTCCATGGAAGCCTTGAGACCAAAGATATAAGCTTCATACTCGGCCATGTTGTTGGTGCAGCTGAAGTAGAGTCTGGCGGTGAAAGGTGTATGGCAACCTTCTGGAGAAATAAGTACCACGCCAATACCGTTGCCAAGTGCATTGGAGGCACAATCAAAGTACAGGGTCCATCGGGATCCTTGTTCAGGTCCATCATATGGTCTGAAATCTTTAATGTTGTCCAATGTCATAATGTCTTCGTCGGGGAAGTCGAACCTCATGGATTGGTAATCTTCGACAGCTTGATGGGCTAGATGATCAGCTAGCACACTTCCCTTTATAGCTTTTTGGGTCCTGTACTGGATATCGTATTCCGTGAGGATCATCTACCACCTTGTTATTCTTCCAGATAAAGCAGGCTTCTCAAAGATGTACTTGATCGGATCCATCTTAGATATCAGCAAAGTGGTATGAGTCAACATATACTGCCTTAGCTGGCGAGTAGCCCATACCAAAGCGCAGCAAGTTTTATCGGGCGGTGAGTATCAGGTCTCACAGTCGGTAAACTTTTTGCTAAGGTAATAAGTGGCATGCTCTTTTCGGCCAGACTCGTCATGTTGGCCCAGTACGCACCATATTGAATTCTCTAGGACAGTCAGATACATGATTAGCGGCCTTCCTTCGATGGGTGGCATCAAGATAGGAGGTTCTAGCAAATACTTCTTGATTTTATCGAAAGCAACTTGACAGTCATCATTCCATTTAACCACCTGATCTTTCTTTAACAGCTTGAAGATTGGTTCACAGGTAGATGTTAGGTGAGAAATGAACCTTGCAATGTAGTTTAGGCGTCCCAAGAAACCTATGACTTCCTTCTCAGTGCGAGGGGTAGGCATTTCTTGTATAGCTTTGACTTTGGAAGGATCAACCTCGATGCCTTTGTTGCTGACTATGAAACCCAAGAGTTTACCGGACCTGACTCCGAAAGTGCACTTGTTAGGGTTCGGTCTGAGCTTGTACTCTTTCAACCTGACAAACAGCTTTTGCAAATGGTCGAGGTATTCTTCTTTTGTTTGTGATCGAGCTATCATGTCATCTACGTAGACCTCTATCTCATGATGTATCATATCATAAAACAAAACTACCATGGCGCGTTGATAGGTTTCCCCGGCATTCTTCAGTCCGAATGGCATTACTTTATAGAAGAACGTACCCCACTGTGTAACAAAAGTAGTTTTCTCTATGTCTTCAGGGGCCATTTTGATATGGTTGTACCCTGAGAATCCGTCCATGAAAGAAAATACCTTGTGCTGAGTTGTATTGTCAACCAAGATATCAATGTGCGGTAGTGGAAAGTCATCTTTAGGGCTAGCCCTGTTTAAGTCTCTGTAATCCATGCACATTCTGACTTTTCCGTCCTTCTTGGGAACGGGCACAATGTTAGGAACCCATAGTGGATAGGAAGTAATTGCAAGAAAACCAGCATTGAACTGTTTCATCACTTCAGCTTTGATCTTTTAGACATATCGGGCCTCATTCGATGGACTTTCTATTTAATTTGTGGACAATCTTCTCTTGTGGGTAGACGGTGAACCACAATATCTGTATCAAGTCCCGGAATGTCTTCATAGGACCAGGCGAAGATCTCAACATATTCATTCAACAGCTGAATTAAGCGCTCTTTGACACTTGGCTCTAGGTTGGCACCCACTCTGATTTCTTTTCTGTCTTCATCAGTTCCCAAGTTGATTGTCTCTAAAAACTCCTCATGAGGTAGAATAGCCCTTTCTTCCTGTTGTAGCAGTCTAGCCAACTCTCCAGGCACTTCACAGTCTTCATCACCTTCGTATTCGGCATGGTAGGGTACCTGCATTTGTAAGTGTGGGTGTGTGTAAGGGATAGCCACCTTTAAACAAATAAAATGCAAAAAAGAAAGACAATGAACACAAAATTTTATATGTGAAAACGTCCATGATTCATTAAAATGGCATATGAAGATGAAAAATCAAACCCTTACAAATAGACCTATATGCCTCGGGTAAGGCACAAGGTTAAAAGTGTACGAGTTGTTTGAGAATTATTACAAACCAACATAAATGTTTGAAAGATAAATTACTGATTCATGAAAGTAATGGGAACAAAGTCCTTTGCCTCCCAATTGCATAGTCCTCCATCAACAGTAGGGAAAATCCAGTCTTCCAGATTGCTCTCCTCTTCACCATCCTTCAAAGCATTGACTCCATGATGGGTGATCTTCACTGGTGGCCCTCCATCCCGAGAGCGACGCACAGCCTTTTGACTAGCCGAAGTGAAACCCAAGCCCAATTTATCTGACTTGAAAGGAAAATCAGGAAGTTACCCCCAGATTGTGCTTCCCCCTTCTTTAATCACAGCCTTTGCATCTTTGAGGGATGACATTCGAGGCACAGGTTTGGTAATAATGGGTACGAAAGCCACTGTCTTTGTTGCCGCAATCTCCTGAACTACCTCCTCAAAATGCTGAAAGGGGGTTTCGATGAATTCACTATCCAATTCTACATAGAGGAAAGAATTTAGATGGCTTATCATGTATTCCTCTTCGCCGTGAACAGTTATAATTTTCCCTTGGACAGGGTACTTGAGATTTTGATGCAGAGTGGAGGTAACAACTCCATTATGTTGAATCCAAGGTCTTCCCAACAAGCAAGAATAGGAAGGATAGATGTCCATCACATAGAATATGTAGTTGAAGGTTTAAGTTCCCACTTTAATCAGGATGTCTATCTCCCCGTGGACCATCCTTTTAGAACCATCAAAGGCTCTGACAATGATGTTGTTGGGTTTCAGGGTTAGGCCTTCACAATCCAACCTATCCAAGGCCTTCTTCGGCAAGACATTCAGCGAAGAACTAGTGTCTACCAGAACGTGTGCTAGAGTAGTCCCTCTGCATTCCACCGAGACATGCAAAGCGTCATTATGTTTCCTCCCTTTTGATGCTAAATCGGCATCGGAGAACCCTAGACCATTGTCAGTTGTTAGGCTAGCTACACATTCCTGGACTTGATCCACGGAGGTTTCCTGTGGCACGTGGGCCGTCTTCAAAAATCTGATCAAAGCTTTAGCATTAGATTTTGAACAAAGCAGCAAGGCCAAGATTGAGATCTTTGAGGGGGTTTGCCCCAGTTGTTCCACAACATCATAATCTCTTTTCTTGATTATTTTCAAAATCTCTTCCATTTCTTTCTGAGTGGTTTCAGGGATGATCAACGGTTGAGCCCTCGTCCTGACGGGCTCTTCTTGGATCCCTTTCCCTCTATCATCAGCAACAATAGAGGGGACAACCACAGGAGTTACAACTTCTTCTATAACTGGAGTTCTCGCAGATATGTTGACCGGTACAGGAGTAACCTTAGGAGCGGCTGAGGGTCCGAAGATTTCCTTTGGAGGGGAAATCTCCGGAGAGAAAATTCTTCCACTGCGGGTGATTTTACTCGTTCCAGCAATGTTTCCAATGTCGGCAGTCTCTTCATCAGAACTCTCTTCAGTTGATTGAATTTGTTTAATACCGTGGTAAAAGATCTCTCCCCCATAGTTCCATGGTATTGATTTGTTGGACTTGTACGGGATGGGCCCCGGTATGGTTATCTTCAAAGGTGCAATCTTCAGATCGGATGTAATCTTAACAGGTATTTTGGAGACCTTGGAAAGATTGGCGGAGATGGTAATTATTGAAATATCATTGATAGGAGTCGGTGTAACATGAGTCTTTTCAAAAAGGATTTCTTGATTATCCATTAGGCGTTGGATGCCTAACTTCAACAACGAACAGTCGGTTGGTAAGGATGAACAAAGGTAGCAATCTTCTTCACAACCTGGGAAAATCCCAGCCTTCAACAAATTCAGCTTGATTATCGGTAGCGGAGTCATCAAATCATCAACAGTAGCAACAAAAAGATCCTCTTCAATAGCATGGGCATGATGACCATGTTTTGGCATTGGAGTAGAGATCACATTTGGCTTTTCAGGGGAATCGAATTCAACTTCTTTAGCATCTATTAAATCCCGAATCTTATTCTTAAGGGCCCAACAATTGTTAGTGTCGTGCCCTATACTCCCCGAATGATAAGCACACTTGGCATTTGAATGGTAGTAAGGAGAAGTTGTATTCAGATTCTTCAGTGCCTCTTTCATACTAGAAAGGTTTAACTTCAACAGATGGGGGAGGACCTGAGCAGGAGTCATGTTTATCTGGGTAAATTTACGTACAGGCCTTTCCACCCTTGCTTGGTTGGTTCTCGGTTGATTATTTCTAGGCTGATCAGCTGTAGACTTCTGAATCATTACGGCCCCCACCGCTGGCCGGCGCTCAAATCTTCCTTGACCTCTTTGAAAGTAGACAGTTGAGACTTCTTTCTTTGCCGGAAAGGTCTTTTTGATGGCAGCGGAAGCAGATGCATACTTTTGAATTTTCCCGCTCTTGATTCCGGCTTCAACTCTTTCACCAGTCAGAATTAACTTGGTGAACCCCGCAGATGAACTTCCAATTAGGTGACTAAAGAAAGGACCTGACAGGGTCCCCAAGAACATATCCACAAGCTCTCTTTCAGATAATGGTGGCTGCACCCTTCCCGCTAAGTCTCTCCATTTCTGGGCATACTCTTTGAAACCTTCATTTAAGACCATGCCCATACTCTGTAATTGAGTACGGGTTGGTGCTAAGTCCGTATTATATTGATACTGTCTGTAGAAGGCAGCAGCCAAATCCTCTCAATTATGCACATCAGACTTCTCTAGCTGGTAGAACCAATCCAACTGTGTCGCCGAAAGACTGTCCTAGAAGAAATGTACCCACAGGTCTTTGTCAGAAGAATGTGGTTGGATTTTCCTGACATAAGACCGTAGGTGCATCTTTGGACAAGACAACCCATCGTACTTAGAAAAAAGAGGTACATTAAACTTAGGGGGGATGACAATTCCAGAAACCAGCCCTAACTCTTCAAAATCCAGCCCAGGCACTCTCTATATCTCCATAGCTGCCAAACGTTCTTCCAAGTTCTTGTATTTCTCATCTGTGGGAGGATACTGCTGTTCAGAATAGTCTTCATCCTCCTCCTCTTCTTCTTCCTCAGATTCAGATGGCACTGCAGCTCCCTTTCCTTTTCCTACCCCTTCATCTGATGTTGAGGGGAAATCCAGGACCCTTCTAGCTTGACCTTTAAATCTTCTACCCAAAGTAGCCACACCAACTCTTTTCTTTTTATTTTTCTCTTTTTCCTTTTCCAGCAAAGTTTTGAGCTCCTTCTGCCCCTTCTCCAGGGTCATGAGTAGTTTCTAGAACTGTGAATTTTGCGCTTGCAAGTCTTTAACCATCTGCTCAATATCCATCTTGCTGAAATAAACAGTAGAGAGATAAGGAAACCTGGTGTGAAGACCTGTTTATGCATATGATGAATGATATGTATTCATGTAATGCATTCAAGGATTCAGAAATTCAAATTTGTTTTAAACAAAAAAGGAACACACGTCATATTAATAAGATAGAATTTGTTAGTACATCAATGCCCCATGGGCAAAATAATACAAAATTCTAATGTAAAAAGACGTTGCGCATCCTCTTTGGTGCAATGTAGGTGTTGAGAGTCTGCTCTTCGTGAAGTTGACGAGTAAGTTCCAAAACCTTCTTCTCACTGGCGTAAAATTGGGCTTCAAAAGTATCGTGTTCTCCCTTGAGCTGTATCCAACTCCTTTGCAAATCTTCTAATGATGTTGGCATGTCAGGATGTAAGAGGGTGTATGGAACCTCTCCTTCCATAACAAGCTCTTTAATCATAGGAAGCATGTAGGGGTAAGGCATCATAAGACTTTGGGCGCGGGTTCGTACCCACTTGAGGTAAGGCTCAAGGGGGATGGAATTCTTGTGTCCTAAGGTCTTACTGTCCACCTTGTTGGGCATCCTCCAAGCTTGGATGAACCTTTGTCAAAGTCCTTGATCGTCGTTGTAGAAGTCAAAAACCAAGTCTGGAATCAGCATGTCATGTGGGCCATCCCTTCGGGCATACCCAAACTGTCTCAGAGCCAAACAAGGGTTATAGGTACTGCCTCCTCTAATGCCTAGTAGAGGGACATTAGGGAATTCCCCACAACGGTCAATGATGATAACATTTTTTCTGGATCGAGAACACAAATGAACATCTGAATGTGTAAGAGTCATCAACCGTTGTGACCACCTCAAACCTTGCTCATTCCTCAAAACTAATTGTGGAATATGAGAAATAAACCATCTTGCCCGTAGAGGAGTACAACACATGAGAACACCTTTTTTCCTCATTGTTCGAGTGTGAAATGAGTGGAGGATATCCCCAAGCAATGTAGGCACCGGGTTGCGAGCCATGAAGATTTTGACAGCATTGACATCTATAAGTTGGTCAGGGTTTGGGAACTAGACCAACCCATAGATGAGAAGAGCTACAATCTCCTCAAAGGCTTGTAGGTCTAAGTAATTCCAACATTCTTGAGCTTTCTCAAACAGAAACTTTGCCAAGAAACCCTTGACACCACTTCTGGTTTCCCAATGGCCTATGACATCAGATGGTTGCAAGTGTAGGGCTTGGGAAACATCTTCAGGCTTTGGATCTCTTTCCGTACCGTTTTAGGGTAGTTGATGGAGAATAGGAATCCTTAAGAGTTGAGAAAATTCCTCCAAAGTAGGTACCAGCTGGTAATCAGGAAATGTAAAGCAATGGTGTAGGGGGTCAAAGAACTGAAAGAGAACTTTCACCATGTCTTCCTCAGTGTTGGTGTTGACTAAGTTGAGAAGACGACCATTCCTCTCGGTAAATGGAGAATACTCTGGAATCTTGGAAGCAAGCTCCTTGAGTTGAGGAGGAATTCTCACAAGGTTGACCTGAATAGTTTTCCTGCGGAGTGATTCCATAACCTACAAAACAGGAACAAAGATGAAGATCCAAATCCTTGAATTGGTTAGTGGATGCATATGATGCTTCATGATGTCCATGATGTTATGCACAAGTATATATGTACAAAAAAGTCACACAAGTTCCTAGTTTCAGGCTAGCATGGGGTTTCGTAGGTAAGTACCCTCTTGAAGTTTAGTTGGCTCAACCTGTCCTATAAATAGTAACTGGGTTCTAAGGAGCTCAATATCACTGATTATTTTCTGTGTTCATTATTTCAGTTTAGCCACTTTACTGGCGACTGAAATATTCCAAGAAAACAACCCTCAATGAGTGTAGTATCGAGTATCTACCAACTTCGGACTGCACCAAATCCGGTTATCTCACTACCCCTAAAAAGGCCAAGTTGGTCAAGTAAAGGTTCTAAAAGTCCATTAGTGCTTCATGACATCACTAAACGGCCCCGTATTCTCTTCGATTAACTCAAAGGCTACTGGTACCCACAAATATGTCAAACTAATAAAGCTATTGCTTCAAGTATGTTGGTATACCCCACACAATTTCCACAACGTATTGCTATTTACCTATGAATGTTTCCCAAATCTGGGTAGAGGATTCAAACCCAAACAATAGAACCAAAGTGTAAAGCAAACAAGTCAAGAAAGATAAGCATGTCAAGGTGATCTAAAACCCTAAGGTAACCCCACTTTCGGATTTATTATCCCCAGCAGAGTCGCCAGTTCTGTGATGCGGTGGGAGAACTGACTTGAGGTTTTGCGTTTGTGTTCGCAAATGTTTCAGTTTAGCAAGAGTCGCCACCGACCTTTATTTTATCCAAAAGGAAAGGTAAAAAAGCACATGAAAGACCTTTGAGATTGTTTTTGGGTTCGGGGGGTAGATTATGAAAAGGGAAGGTGCTAGCACCATTTTCATCCATGGTTTTCCATGGGCTCTTAGTTACTTGATTTAGATCAATTGCTTTTGCTTTTCAATTGTTTGAAATGGTGCTTTTGTGTGTGGTTTTGAAAGTATTTTGAAAAGAGGCCTTTGTTTATGCTACCTTTGTAATGACTCTTGTTTTGAATGTATACAAAGGTGTTTGTCTTTTGAAAAATGTTTCAATGTTTGAAAGTTTGTTTTGGGAAATGTTTTGAAATTGTGTGTTTTTGAAATTAGCAAGGACGGTTTGCAAATTGATCAAGTAACTAGGAGTTGTCTACCCTACTCAAAAGTATTTCCTACACATTTTTAACCCTTTAACATTGTTGTTTTACCATTGTATTTGGTAAACAACCTTGTGTTTGGATGTTAAACGGGACGGGCGTGGGTCATCGTATGACCATGATAACAATATTGCCAAGTATCTTAGCAAGTTTTTTTGAGGGTCTAGATCATTTTTGTTTAGCAACCAAGATAGCGTCATCGAGGGACTATGATCTTTTTGTTTTGATTTGTTTTGCCAAGATACCTAGCATGCATACCATGGCCATGTTTTTTAGGCAACAAGTGGGTGAAAACCTAGAGATGCTTGTGTGCATTATGTTATCAGTTTGCATGCATTTTTGTCTTGTGTTTAGTCATGCTATTTGTTTGATTTTGGTCTTTTGCATACAAACCCTAATCTTACTATCATGCATATTTGAACGCAATAAAATGCGTAAAAGTATATCTAAGACTATTACAACATTATTATGGGGAGGGGGATACAAGTTTGAATAGGGGGTATGGCTCAAAAATAAAGCCTTAAAACTATTACAACCATATTGAATTTATTTGTATATATAAATAAATAAGCAAATATTTAAATATGCAATATATTATAAATATGCAAAAAATGTTTTTGTATTTTATTTTATGTATGTAAAATAAATCATTTATGTCTAAAAAATAAGAAAAATATTAATGATTATTTTTTGGAAAGGATGGAAACCCTAGTTTTGATTTAAAAAGGAAATGCATATTCTAATTATTTATTTATTCATTTATGTACAAGAAAATAAATAAAAATAAATATATAAATGTTAAAAAATAATATTTGTGAGAAAATAATATTTTAAGTGTATAATATAATAAAATAAAAATATGTAAGTATTTTAATATTATTCACAAATTTATTTAAGAAAATAAAAGTATTTAACCTTATAAAATATTTATTATGCAAATAAAATAAAAATGATAAAATTCCAAAAATAAAGAAAATTTATTTTGTGATTTTAAATGTTCAAGAAAAAATAATAAAGTCAGAAAATAAAAAAAAAACAAAAATATGCAAAAATAAAGAAATGGGCCAAGGGGTGCAGAAAGCAAGCATGGGGGTGTCAAAAGCAGAACAAAGCTAGGCCCAACCCAAGTCACGCTTCATCCCTGTCCTTTGGCCAAAACGCGCGCTTCTGCAACTTCAAACCTGTTCTCTCTTGTTCTTGCATGAAATAAAAAACTCATAACATGAAAATTATAGAGCTTTAAACCATGATTTCAATGATATAAAAAACTTGATCTAACTCTCAAAGACCAGAGAGAATTTCCTTGGCCCTAAATTCTAACCTAGTTTTTTCAGCAACTTCAACATCTAAATTCTCTTAGCTCAGTTAACATAAATGAATTATATGCATATGTACAGTTCAAGGACATTAAGGGCTACATTTTTGCTTCACAAACCTAAGCTTAATGATTCCTAAATAAGGAGATAGAAGTTTGAAAATTTCCTGCTTCAGTCAAGTTCGACTATGGCAATGTAGGATTTTTGGATGAGGCCTGAAGGTCGTGTTAGCTTGCCTGAAGTTCACTCAACCTTCTCCAATGCTTGGCTTGCTTTGAACTTGCCTGAATGTGCTTGTAGAACTCAACCTGCAAAGCTTCAAAGTAAAAATGGTGAAGTGTGAAAATGGAGTTACAGTGGCTGGACAGGGACTTGGGTAGCTTGGATGGGATGTATGCAATGTGTCTGAAGTGCTTTGGGACAAAACGCACGAGTGGAATTTGTTTTGGAAGTGAATCTGCAGAACTTGCCCTGTTTTTGCAAGAACTTGTGATTTTTGTGCTTAAGGGTGTTTTAGATGCCAAGAGCTCATGTTTTTGACTTGGTATATTGTGCTGAGGTTGTTTGAAATGTGCACAAGACTTGGTTTTAACAGATACAAGAGATATGCTGACTTTTGCAAGTTACTTGCTTTTGAAGCAAAAGTTGAAACGACAAAGCTTAAGGGCTGTACTTGTTAGCTTGAGGCCTGCTGATAGTTGGTACATCTTTCCTGATATTAGTGAACTTTGTTTGCAGCAAAAGGCTTGGTCCATGGCTCAAGATAAACAATTTGACATAAAGCATGCTTTATCAAAGGGGCAATGTTATCTTTTTGCCAAAAATGGATTAATTCAATGTGTAATGTTCTAAAGCTCAGAACAAAGCCTCTAACCAATGTATTTGAATTTAATTTTTGAGTGTAGAAGAGATTAGAACCTGTAAACCAAGTATAAGCATGCTTTGGACAGAATTGCAAGTTGTACCAATGTGCAAAATGCCATGGACAAAAGTGATAATTTGCCATTTTCAAACTTTTGATTCTCCCTAACCACAAATGATCTTGGAGAGTTCTTGGATATTTTGGAAATCTTGTAACATTCTTTAAATCCATCTTTGAAATGAATTTTGAGATTCCAATTGGAAATATGTGAAAATTTTCCATGAAGATAGGTCAAAATCCTACCTAAACTAGGGCAAAATTTCACTAAGTTAGAAAGTTTTTGGACCCCTATTCACAAAATCATAACTTGAGATCCAAGCATCTTTTGGGAAAACTTTGGGAATAAAAGTTGTAGATTTTGTGGAGGACTACAACTTTCATGTTTAAAGTTTTCTTTGAATCCAATTTCATCATGGTCAAAAAGTTGAGAAAAATTAAGAAATTTTCATAACTTAGAAAATTTCTAAGTTATGAAAATTTTCCATTTTAAACCCTAATTTTCAAAATTAGGTTTCTTGGTGAAAAAGTTTCATGTTTTGACACATCTTGATGAAAAATGACCCTTGGCACTTGATTTTGACCAAAAAGTCAAAATTTGACTTTTCAGTGTACAGTTGATTTTTGATCAGTTGATTGGAAAATTCATCTGTCAATCCAATGCATTTGGATCTTTTGAACCTTGTGATTAGGTAAAGATGATGCCATTAAGTCCTTGAAATCATGCTTGAACCCAATTTTCCATTGGCTAGGTGAAAAATCTGAAATTGCCCTTCTACAGTCAAAACCCTAAAAATGACCATTTTGCCCTTTCGATGATCTGATCAAATTTCTTGAGGAGTTGTGGTCCAAACTTGATCAAATAGTTCATAAGAGTCTATAATGTTGATGTGGATCAAAAATTATGAGGTTTGACTGTAAATTGGCCATGGTTGACTTTTTCCCCAATACAACTGATTTTTAGGTCAATTGTCTAATTGACTGGGCAAAAATTTGATTCAAGGCTTGAAACTTGGTATGGGCAATCTTATAAGTCCAACATGAAGTATGAAAGTCACATTGAGCATTGGAAGTCCAAAAATCCCTGTGCAAACTCAAACCCTAATTTCAGGTTAACAGTGCAAGGAGATGTCTTGAGCAGAGCAAACCCTAATTATGTCTTGAGTCCAAAGAGTCTTGTGAGGAGAAATCTTGATAAAATGAGAGGGAAAATTTTGGGGTACAACAGCTGGTAACAGTTTGGGTTTTTCTGATGTTGATCTAACGCCTAGAGGGAGGAAACACAATGATGCGTTGCATGTCTCTATTGAATGCAGGGGCACTACTTTGGCCCATGTCCTAGTAGATACTGGTTCATCATTAAACGTGCTGCCTAAGAAAGCTCTAGATAGACTAGACTGTAAAGGTTTGACCTTGAAACCCAGCAACATTGTAGTGAGGGCTTTTGACGGTTCGAAGAGAATGTTGCACGAGGAGGTGGACATCCCCATCAAAGTTGGTTCTCAGACTTTCGAGTCTACCTTCTACGTGATGGATATCAGACCATCATATTCTTGTTTATTGGGTCGCCCTTGGATCCATGGGGCGGGAGCTGTTACATCTACTCTGAATTAGATGATGAAGTACTCGGTAAAAGGAAAGATTGTCACGGTACACGGTGAAGAAGAATACACGGTTAGTCACCTGAACTCCTTCAGGTACGTAGAAATGGATGGAGAGTTCATCGAGTCTCCATGTCAGAACTTCTAAGAGGTTCCTCAGACTACCGTTGCAACTGAAATTGTCACCAATATGCCAAAGATCACCAGACCTCCCCCTTGAAGATGGCTTCTCTCAAGGATGAAAGAGAAGTTATTGAAGAAGGTGGGTCTACCATCTAGGGACAACTCCCTGACATTCCATACAAATCTGATAAGTTTGGCTTGGGTTTCTATTCAGGGGATCAAAGGGTTGTTCACCGTGCTTGTGCTGGAAGACCTTCCCTACGTATCAATAATCATGGGGTCAACACTCTAGAAGATAGCGACGGTGACAATGACATGGATAGATGGATCTTCCCTACTACCAATGATGGACCCAGTAACTGGACGGAAAGAGACTTTATACCGATTACTTTTGTTCAGAAGTAATTGTCTTTTTTGTTTTTCGGATATGTAATAAAAATATAATTTTATGGCCATGTGTCTTACCCGGGGCACATTGGTTTATTTGTGAGGGTTATCATATTTCAATTACGTATGGAATTAATAAAGCATTGGACGTTTATGCATACAAATTTTGTGCTCTCTGTTTTTCTTTTCAGTTTTTACTTTGTATATCCAACTATGCTCTTACACACACCCATGTATCAAACTGCACATCCATATCCACTATGGATCCCATTGATAACAGTTTTTCTATTGTCGACTATGACTTTGAAAATCCGATCAACCAAGTCGAGGACGAAGGTGAGGAAGATTTTGATCTACCCAGAGAACTTGCTAGACTGTTACAGCAGGAAGAAAAGGCTATACAGCCTCATGAAGATCTAGTTGAAACAATAAACTTAGGCATAGAAGAGGACAGAAAAGAAGTCAAGATAGGTGCAAATTTGGAGCTTAGTGCCAAACAGCGATTGATACAGATGTTGCATAATTATGTCGAGATCTTTTCCTGGTCATATGAAGACATGCCAGGGCTAGACATGGATATTGTGGTTCATGTCTGCCAACTAAAGAAGATTGCCCTCCGGTAAAGCATAAGGTCCATCGTATGCGCCCTAAAATGTCAGAGAAGATCAAAGCAGAAGTTATGAAACAATTCAATGTTGGGTTCTTAGTTGTCACCTCTTATCCATAATGGGTTGCTAACGTAGTCCCGGTTCCTAAAAAGGACGGCAAGGTACAAATGTGTGTGGAATACCGAGATTTGAATAGGGCAAGCCCCAAGGATGACTTTCCACTCCTCCACATTGACATTCTGGTTGACAACACCGCGCAGCACGAGATCTTTTCCTTCATGGATGGTTTCTCTGGTTACAATCAGATTAAGATGGCACCCGAAGACATGGAGAAGACAACCTTCGTCACACAATGGGGCACTTTCTGTTACAAAGTGATTCCGTTTGGGTTGAAGAATGTTGGGGCAACCTATCAGCGAGCCATGGTAGCTTTGTTCCATGACATGATTCACCATGAAATAGAGGTTTATGTTAAAGACATGATAGCAGGTCTCAAACTGAGGAGGAACACCTTGATCATCTACAAAATTTGTTTGATAGGTTGAAGACATACAAGCTGAGGTTAAATCCAAACAAGTGCACCTTCGGAGTAAGGTATGGTAAACTTCTAGGTTTCATTGTCAGCGACAAGGGCATTCAGGTAGACCCTGCAAAGGTGAAAGCTATATAAGAGATGCCGGTTCCTCGAACTGAGAAGGAGGTTAGAGGCTTCTTGGGACGCCTAAATTACATTGCCAAGTTCATTTCCCATTTAACTGCTACTTGTGAGCCAATCTTAAAACTCTTGAAGAAAGATCAAGTGGTAAAATGGAATGACGAATGCCAGACTGCCTTCGAGAAAATCAAGGAATACATTCAAGAGCCTAAAATTTGAGGCCTCTGATTGAAGGAAGACCTTTGATAATGTAATTAACAGTGTTAGACAATTCAATGAGTTGTGTGCTGGGGCAGCATGACGAGTCCGGTCGAAAAGAGCATGCAATATACTACCTTAGCAAAACATTTACCGACTATGAAACAAGATACTCACTGCTCGAGAAAACTTGTTGTGCTTTGGCATGGGTTGCTCGCTGACTGAGACAGTATATGTTGACCCACACCAATTTGTTGATATCTAAGATGGATTCAATCAAGTACATCTTCGAGAAGCCCTCTCTCTCCGGAAGAATAGCAAGATGGCAAATGATCTTGACCGAATACAACATCCAATACACGACCCAGAAAGCAATCATGGGAAGTATACTAGCTGATCATTTGGCTCATCGGGCTGTGGATGACTACTAGTGCATGAACTTTGAATTCTTGGACGAGAATATTATGCTAGTGACTGACTATGAAGAACCTGAACCGAATGAAGGACCTGAGGAAGGATTCGATGGACCATGGTTTTTGAAGGAGCCTCCAATGCACTCGGCAACGGCATCGGTGCTTCAATCATATCTCCCGAGGGATGTCACACTCCTTTCACCACCCGACTATGCTTCAACTGTACCAACAAAATAGAGGAGTATGAATCATGCATCATGGGTCTAAAAGCTGATATTGACCTGAGGATCAAGTCCTTTAGTGCTTTAGGGTACTCGGCCTTGGTTATAAGTCAAATAAAAGGAGAGTAGGATACGAAGCACCCGAATCTCATCCCTTACAAAGAACATGTGCTGACATTGCTTCCACACTTTGAAGAGGTTGCCTTTAAACATTTTCCACGAGAAGAGAATCAGTTAGCGGACGCGCTAGCTACCATGTCGTCTATGTCCCAGGTCAAATGGGACAACAAAGCTCCTTAGATCACTATTGAAAGGTTGGATTAACCAGCATACTGCTATGAGATTGACACTAAAGAAGTAGCAGAAAAACCTTGGTTCCATGAAGTGAAGAGGCATCTCGAGGATCAAGAATACCCTCAGGGTGCATCTGTCAATGATAAGAAGTTTTTGAGAAGGTTCTCCGCAAAGTTCTTCCTCAGTAGTGGAATCCTCTACAAGCGCAATCATGACTCTACTTTACTTTGGTGCATAGACAAGAGCGAAGTAGAGAGGATTATGACAGATTTACACGAAGGCACCTTCGACACCCATTCTAGTGGACATATCATGGCTAAAAAGATCCTACGGAAAGGATATTATTGGTCAACTATGGAAGCAGACTGTTATCAGCATTCCCGAACTTGTCACAAGGGCCAGATCTATAGTGATAAAGTGCATGTACCTCCGGTTTGATGGCTCCCTAGCCCTTTGTAATGTGGGGCATTAACATGATCGAAGAGATTAGACCTACCGCTTCCAATGGGCATCGCTTCATCCTAGTGGCCATTGATTACTTCACGAAGTGGGTCGAGGCTGCCTCTTTTGCTACTGTTACCAAGAATGTTGTGGCGCGGTTTATCAAGCATAACCTGATTTGGTATGGTGTTCCAGAGAGAATCATTACTGACAATGGTACAAATCTCAACAATACAGTGATCACTGAACTTTGTAAACAATTCAAGATCCAACATCATAATTTTCCCCCTTACCGGTCGAAGATGAATGGCACTGTAGAGGTTACTAACAAGAATATCAAGAAAATTATACAGAAGATGACGGTGACATACAAAGACTGGCATGAGATGTTACCATTCACTCTTCATGGTTATCATGCCTCAGCACGTACATCAACAGGGGAAACACCTTATTCTCTTGTATATGGTATGGAGGTTGTCCTGCCTATTGAAGTCCAGATCCCTTCTTTGAGGATCATGAAGGATGAAGACTTGGACGAAGACGATTGGATCTAGACTCGACTTAATCAACTGAATCAGATTGATGAGAAAAGGCTCACTGCTGTCTGTTATGGTCAAATGTATCAAAAATGGATGATCAAGGCTTTCAACAAAAGAGACAGACGTCAAGTATATCAAGTGGGTGATCTTGTAATCAAGCGCATCATACTACCACAAGATGATCCCAGGGGAAAATGGACTCCCACGTGCGAAGGCCCATTTGTGACCAAAAGCATATTTTCCGGTGGAGCCATGATTCTAACCACCATGGATGGTGACGACCTTCCTCACCCTGTTAATGCGGACATAGTGAAAAGATACTACGCCTAAATAAAGACCCGCTAGGTTGACTAGCCTAGGAAAAAATAAGGGCATCCCGGTGAACCAAAAAGGTTCAGGCAAAAATTAGGGATATATACAAAAAAAATTGTACACCCGGCAAGCCGAAAACCTGAAAAGGCGGCTTGGGAAAAAAGGGGTATCCCGGTGGACTGAAAACCCGAAAGGGAGGTCCAGGAAAAAGTTAGATATTTAAAGTATATCACTATGTCCCATTGGATCACCTTGCGATCATACTTCAGTATCAACTATCAGACTCAAACGGTACCTATCAATCCAGTCAGCTTTGGACGAGTAGCAAAGTGATGAGATGCTTGAAGACATATGGGAAATAGAAGAATTGAAACTCAATGGGATAATTACACATAGTTGTTTTATCCTCTTTGTATACTATTTTTTATAATTCATTTTCACGACGGTGTTCTCCTACTAGAACGTCAGTCCCTTTGTACAAAATGCCTATTATAGGCGAACTTTAAAATCAATACAAATCATTTCTTTGAAAATATAAAACTATTTATTTTTCTTTTTTCTGTTTTGTTTTGTAAAAACGTCCAATGATTATTTTTGACATATGAATTTAAATATGATTATTGTTCATAAATACTTGCATAAAAAACAGAAAGACAGTTGCTGATGACTTTAAGAAATGAGGCAAAGTCAAAAAAACAATTTGCAGTCCCGACAGTTACTCCCTCCAACAGGTACAGGGGCAGGGACCATTTGAGACAAAGTCACCATTACATACAACCCATAACTTTTATATTCCCCACAAAGCAGAAACAACCAAGTTCTGGTCTCCTTCTTCCCCAAGCAGGAATTACCTCCTCCAACAAAGTTCCTTCAGAGATCTGAAATCTGCCTTCCCCAACCGAGTTTTATAATTTCAAACAGTTATAAAACCTCCTCACAGGTAGAGTTTATTTCTCTAACTACGGAAGCTCAGTCCCTAACAGTGCTTATGTCTCTACATCGGGAGAATCTCTCAATAAAGCATATCTCTCCACAGAGTTATTCTCAAGCAGAGTCAATCCCCGGCAGAACTTCCTCAAATAGAAAGAGGAAATCCCCGGAAAATCATATCCATTCATCATCCCCGGCAGAAACGAAGGATTCAGCTTCCCAATACTCTCCAGCAGTAGTCCGGGATTTATTTTCCTAGACTGGAAACATCTCAATAGCATCCCATATTCCTACATCATGGCATGAACATACACATCGCATACAACATAATCTCATTTATTTTGAGAACATTATCACACAATGCATTTCATACATCATGACATTGCATACAACTAAGCCTTTGCATTTCTCAGGGAAAAGATCAAATCAGCAAATGTCGTTGACTACTTATGTGACCTTGTAGTCTTCTCAAAAGCTACGTATAACAAAGGGTTATCTCAGAATCTTCCTTAGAAAGATGCCATCACAAGACCTTCTCTGGTTCAGTCAGATCGACACTAGGATCTCTATAATTCCTATTACAGTTGAAGATATTCCAAGACTTTTGTTTGGTTCACTTAAATCGATCCTAAGATTTTTCTGATTCTTATCTAGTCAAAGTTAATTAAAGACCTTCTCTGGTTCAGTCAGATCGACACTAAGATCCTATTCCAGTTTAAGATGATCCAAGACATTTTTCTGGTTCAGTTGGATCGATCCTAAGATTCTTCTGATTTCCATTCCAGTCAAAGTTAAATAAAGACCTTCTCTGGTTCAGTCAAATCGACACTAAGATCTCTCTGATTCCTATTCTAGTTGAAGATGATCGAAGACTTTTTTTTTGGTTCAGTTAAATCGACACTAAGATTTTTCTGATTCTTATCCAGTCAAAGTTAATTCAAGATTTCCCTTTGGTTCAGTTTGATCGACACTAAGATCTCTCTAATTTCTATTCCAGTCAAAGATAATTCAATACCTTTACTGGTTTAGTTAAATTGACACTAAGATTTTTATTATTCTTATCCAGTCAAAGATGAATCAAGACCTTCATTGGTTCAGTTCGAATCGACCATGGATTTGTTACTAATTCTTAAAAGTTTAATCACATTTCCCCAATAAGTCACTGTGAAGCCTGGAATACAACCAGATAGTAGTCGGCCTTATCATCCTCAACAAGTCACTGTGAAGCCTGGACCCTGACCAGATAGCAGTTCACTTCCGTCTCTTCAGTCAAGAGATGACTCCCCAGTAGATTAATGGACAACCAAAGCTCCTAGACTCGATTCCCCTAAAAACCATTCCCCAGCAGACTCCTCCTCGGACAGAAGGGACATGAATCCCCACAAAGAGACTCCTTATGAAGTCAGCATCTATTTTAGATGGCATCTTTAAGCCCATCTTCGACGAATCTCCGTCATATTCCTTGAATGGTATCTTTAAGCCCATCTCTGACAGTCTTCTGTCATCTTTTCCAAATGGCATATGTAAGCCCATTCCCGATATTATTCACCAACAGTCTGACTTTGGGCGAGTGCAAATTTTCGGGCACTCTAGTATTCAATCATCTTCCACCTTCAGATCACGAAAGGCAGACAGGCCGATCTACATCTTCAGGTTTAAGAAGATTAAACAGGGGCAGTTGTTGTACCCCAAAATTTTCCCTCCCTTTTTCACACAAGACATGCTCTTATAGGCTCTCAATTGCTCAAGGTTGACCAAGGATTGACTAGACAATTCTCCTCCTACGGCAATGAACCCCCAACTAGGGTTTCCATTTTCATCAAGATGGTTGAGCTCCAAGGATCCCAAATGTTATCTATTGTCCAAATATGTACTCAATATCATCCATGCCAAGTTGCATGCCTTGCTCAACAAGTTTTCTCAGTCAAATGGTCAAGTATTGGAAAATCAATTATGCTAGGTCAAAAGTCAACTATGGCCCATGTACAGTCAAACTTCAAGATTTTTGGTCAACATCAACATTTTGAAGTGATATCCATCATTTTATCAAGGGTTGATCATGATTCCTCAAGAAATACTCCTAACCCATCAAAAATCAAGAATGGCAAATTAGGGTTTCTATAAGAAAAGTCAACCAAACTTTGACCAGACATAACGTTCTCATACTTTATCATAAATTTTCCAACCAAATCTCATTTTAAAGAGAATCCAACTCTCTACAACTTATCTTCAGCCCCCAAGATCAAATATTTCACCATTTGAAGGATATGAGCTCAGACAATACATGTCATTTTCAAAAAGTCAACAAAAGCCACTTTTTTCCAAGACCTTTTACATCAAGATAACATATTCAAATGCAAAGTCGATAAAAATAGGGATTTAAGTAGACATCTTGGGCTTTTAAAAAAGTCTTAGATCATCATCATGAGGTCAAAATTGAGAAAGTAATGGCTTTCCCAAGTTGGGAAAATTTTGGGAAATTTCAAGAATGGTGCATTGAGCAAATTTGAATTTTTGGGTCAATGGCCTAACTTTTTGAGATTCCAATATCTTCCTAAGGTTATAGAGGATCATTAATCTCAATTTGAATGGCCTTACCATTTTTACCTATTTTTTTTACATATTTATTTTGATTTATTTCAAATAAATATAAAATAAATGGTACAAAATAATTGGGAATGGGCCTTGACCCTTGGGCATGTGTTTTGTCTTAGCATGAGGCCCACAATCACGTACAAATAGTTTCTAGATTCACTCATCATCAAAAATGGCATGAAATCACAAATTATGGCATTTTTTCAAATATGGATCATGGATTAAAAACAATGTTTATGGCCATGATTATTTCCATTCAACCTTGTCTCCTCATTCTACCCTATATATACCTCATGTTAGCAAGCCAAACACGCACACATATAGACTGAAAGAAGCCACACAAAATTTTCAAAAATCCACCAAAGTTGTCAAAACTAAAACACGATTTGTAGGGACTTTCAACTCAAACTAGCAATCATACGTTACTCCTGAAGTTCCCAAAGACCAGATCCAATCGTTCTCAAAGCTTGCAATGTCCCAGATCATCGGATCTTGATCTCACCGTTTGGTAAAATTTCCTTGATATCAAACTCCCAAAATACTTGATTTAAATCCATACTGATCATATATATGTGTTGTTGCTAATATTTATGTGTGTTTGAACATATTACATGAGAAACTAGGGCCTAGAATCATGCCATTCCATGGTTGACTGTTGTTAGGGTTTCAAGCTCGAACCTAATGATGTGTGAGGATTAAGCAACTTTAGAGACCATAATCATGATCAGGGGACTTTTTTAAGGAAGGTTGCTTTGTTTGTTTTTCGTTTTGTTTGATTTTTCAGCTGACCCCACCAGAGAAGACAGTGGAAACCACTGGCTCCGGTGGTTGGACTGGTCGGCCCTTGGTCAAGCAGCTGGCGTGGCTGCTAGCCATCATCCCATTGGCTTGATTCAAATGGATGATCTCTCTCTCCGTGTGTGATTGGATCATTTTAAATGCTGGGGGCCCACTGGATGGCGCGTTTGTGATAACTCAACAATTGTATTTGTTTTACATTATAATATTATTGTTTGATTTATATAAATGAATGATCATACAAATCAATTTGAAAAGGAACGTGTGCATGAGAGAGAGGACCTGGGTTCGAGTCCTAGGTCATGCATTTTCATTTTTCTAACATATTATCTGCAGATCATATGCTTCAAGTCCAAACACGTGCATCATAAACCACTAGATCCAAGCCATCAGATCACTACTTGATCCAGATCTAGCGCCTCCAATGTGTAGACCACCATGCACCCCTTCAGCTTGGACATACAGGATCCTTGACAAAGGTTGTGGGCTCTTATTTGTTGGGCCTAGCACGTTTTTAGATCAGCACCCCTTGTTTTGCTAAAAAAACCCAGGCCCATTTGTTTTGTCTTAATATTTTCTTTTTATAATTTTTGCTTTCATTCATTTAATTAACCATAAAAAATCATAAAAAGTCACCAAAAATATTAGGTTAGTATTTTTTAATTAAACTAATTTTGTAAATAATTTAAATAAATATTTTAACTATTTTCTTTAACTTTAAATGAAGTAGAACTTAGGATTTAATTAGATTTAATTATTTTCTTGTCATAATAAAAAAACAAAAAAAGCTTAGACTATTTTTCTTAATTAATTTATAATTTTTAAATAGACTTTAGGATGTTTAATTTAATTATTTTTCTTAATTAAAACAAAAATCAAACAAATAAGTTCTTTTTTACTTAGAATTTTTTTATTAGGTTTCTAGACGCTTCTTTATTTCGTGCGCGCATTATATATTATTATGTATTTGTCTATGGATTGTAATAGCCCTAATTAGGATTTTTGTTTTTTCGCACTTTACTTTCCGTCCATTATTATGTATCTACACCAAAGCCTTGTAATAACGTAGGAACCTGTATTTCTCGCTTTTACATTCTTGTATGCTTGTACGTAATTGCTTGTAAGTAGGTTTGCATGACAAGATTAATCAAATTAATCTTAGATCACTAACCTCAAGATAATATAACTGAAAAAACACACTTCTCACACTTGCATCCTTAGGGTATTCCTCACTCGGTTGCCTCAGAAATGGTCATGTCCCTCGAACGTAGGGATATCTTAGCAAAGACCCTCGGTATAAAAGTCATCATAAAAGATCATGGTCCCTTAACGTCCCTCAAGCTGCCTACGAGAAAAATGACCTTGCCCCTCGATGTTTCCTATATGATGACAGTCCCTTCGAAATTTCTAAGGAATCCTTACATATTGCCTTCAATAACCATAAAGGCCCTTTCGATAGTCCCTCTACATCCAACGATAGGGCTACCTACTCACTAATAGTAGGATAGCGCTATCTAAAGGAAAGGAGGAAAAGAACATCCGTTTTCGAGTAGGTAGATGACTGTTAGGTACTTTCTCAAGAACAACTTTTTCACACTTACTCACTTTCAAAGAATACTTTCAAAAAATGCTTTATCACACTCTTGAGGACTGATACAAGAGTTACCATAAAGCAAACAAAAAACTTTTAAAACACGCAAACACACAAACAATTTTCAAAATGAGCAAGTACCTAAGAGCCCGTGGAAAACCATGGATGGAAAGGGTGCTAACACCTTCCCTTTCCATAATCTACCCCCCTTACTCAGAAAATCTCGAAAAAGGTATTTTTATGTTCTTTTCACCCTTTCCTTTGTTGGATAAAAGAAAATTCGGTGGCGACTCTTGCTTACCACGACATTTGTGAACAAAAAATGAAAACCAGTATTAAACATGTCGGTTCAGCCACCGTATCACAATTAGTAACACCGAAAGGCATCACTGAATACTCATAATGTCCATGACGCATCCTGAAAGCTGTCTTTTAAATATCTTCATCCTTCACTATAATCTGATGATTACCCGATCTCAAATCAATCTTACTAAAAACTCGAGTACCCACCAATTGATCCATCAAATTGTCTATTCTCAGAAGCGGATACTTGTTCTTAATCGTCACTTTATTCAATTGTCTATAATCAATACAAAGTCTCATACTTCCATCTTTCTTTTTTACTAGCAACACTGGAGCTCCCTACGGTGATACACTTAGTCTTACAAATTTCTTCTCAAGTAACTTTTCCAATTGCTTCTTTAGTTCCGATAATTCAGATGAAGACATCATGTATGGTGCCATATAAACAGGTTTGGTACCAGGTACAAGATCAATAGTAAATTCAACTTCCCTCTCTGGTGGTACATCAGGAATTTCATCAGGGAAAACTTCAGGAAATTCACGTACCACTCGCAATTCCTCAATTATAGCTTGATTCTCGACAGTTAGCAACGCCATCAACGAGAACATCTGAGCCTCCTCTTGCATCAACTGCCTCAACTGTCTAGCAGAAAACATACCAGCTTCCTCTTCCTCAAGAGTAGAAAACCTCACCGACTTGTTATAATAGTTAATATGAACACAATTATGCTCTAACCAGTTCATACCTAAGATCACATCTAACTCACTTAAAGGAAAACAAACCAAATCAACAACAAAGTCTCTGTCGAATATCGACAAAGGACATTTTAAACACACAAAAGAAGTAGTCACCGAACTCTTGGTTGGAGTATCGACGACCATCTCTCTATTTATAGAAGACAACATAAGACCCAATCTTTAAACACAATCACCAGCAACAAAATAATGAGTAGCACCAAAGTCAATAGTAGTAATTAAAGGAGTACTATTAATGAAACATGTACCTCTGATGAGTCTGTCCTCATTAGCCGTTTGATTTTCAGCCAAAGTGAGCACTTTTCCACTGGTTTATGTCTTATTTGGTTTCTGACACTGACTACCAATGTGTCCTTCTTCACCATAATTAAATAAAATCACCACCTTATGCTTCCACTCAGATACAACATGTCTAGTCTTACCACAATGGAAACACCTCTTCACCTCAGCAGTACACACATTGCTCTTATGACCAGGTTTTCCATATTTGAAATAAACCAGACCAGCAGGAGCATCTCCCCCACTAGTTCTTTGACCCTGAGCAACTTTTTGTTTACCTTTACCAGCTAGGGTATCATAAGGCTTACCACGATCCTGTTGGTGCTTACCCCTCTTCTCACTGATAATCTTATAATGAGCATTATTATCCTCTTTATAAATCCTGCAACTATCAATCAAATCAGCAAAGACACGAATATTTTGGTATCCAACTTTCTTCTTGATCTCTGGGAGAAATCCATTCTCAAACTTGATACACTTCAAAAACTCAGGATTTGCCTCACTATAGTCCTGATAAAACTTAGCCAACTCCACAAACTTTGCAGCATACTCAACAACCGACATACTCCCCTGCTTTAGTTCAAGGAACTCAATTTCCTTCTTACCACGAATGTCTTAAGGGAAATACTTCCTCAGAAATTCCCTACGAAACACAGCCCAAGTGACATTTTCACCTGAAACTTCCAACCTCTGACACGTCTCTAGCCACCAGTCATCACCTTCGACTGCTAGCATATGAGTACCATATCAAACCTTCTACACTGGAGTGCAGTCCATCAAACGGAAGATCCTCTCAATCTCTTTCAACCAATCCAACGCTCCGTCAGGATCATACTTACCCTTGAAGGTAGGAAGATTCTACCTCTGGAAAGTTGCCATACTATGGGATACAACATTCCCTTCAGTGTTCGGCTGATTCTCCATAGCCTACTCCATTGCTTATAAAGCAACATCAAGTGCAACATCATCCCTTCCAGACATCTCAACTTATCACTACATCATAAACAACAGTTAGAACTCAAGTTAACAATACTCAATTGTTAGACAACTACGACTCGACAACTTGGTAGGACTGACTGACTTGCTCTAATATCAACTTTGTAACACCTAAATTCTACCCGACATTTATTATTAAATCAGAGTTATAAAACTTCCACAACTAAATCAGGATGCTACAAATTCAAATTAAAACAACGGAAGTCATCAATGATACATAACACATTAAATCTGGATGAACCAACAACATCGTAAATTCATCTTTTAAAACCAACAACTTTAATAACCACGCAGCGGAATCAAATATTCAACTTAAAAGAATGTAACATATTTATCCAACTAAAACAACTTCAAACAGTAAGTACTTAATGTAAAACAACTTAAAGTGAAACAACTAAATAATAACAACAATAATATAGCAAGCATTCATCCCCCCGAGTGTTACGTATCAGAGTAATGACACTGACTCAAACTACTGAAGGTAAATCGTCTTCACTCTGGATTACCTACACGTTACCAACATCAGGGTAACATTCCAACAAAAGGGGTTAGATATCGAACAATATAATCGAATGTATGATAAATATTACATTAGAATTAGTCCATGCCAAATCACCACTTCACAACTTTAAACAACATCAATCACAACAAAAAAAATGAAACATAATAATTAATTCATCAACACGACAACTCAATATGCAACGTGAAATGCGACTCATTACTATGCATATGCACGTGGTATCGGTGGAGCAGAACTCCCAACTTAAAAATGGAGCAGAACTCCCAACTTAATAATTGCCAATTAATAGAGGCATCAACAAGGCATAATCCTTCTTCATAGTTTGCCAGTCCAGGCCATCACAAAATATGCAAATGTATGTGACTCAATGAATGCACTATCACATACTCATAATAATCATTGTTCATCACAAGGCATAAGCCTATATCACCATTATTACCTGTAAATAGAGATAATTTATCATCATTTAAAATTCCCTACAACTTCGCATTATCAACAAAAATTCATAGCAACAATCATAACAACACAACAACATTGGCATAAGCCTTAAACTTAATATCTGCCCATAATTAGAGGCATCTCAACATAAATCATTAACCTGTAATTTCTGAACTCAGACCAACTTACACAGCAACTAAGAAGAATAAAAACTAACTTATACTCCTCGGCTTAACCTGTAACTTTGTTCTGCTCGACAACAGTATCGTGCTCCTCGGCACGCCTCACAGCCTAATGTCACTCGACATCCAACGCATATATTCCCTGTCACACTTTGCAGCCTAAACGTCGCTCAACACCTAACACCATCAGCATCCTCCTCGACCATTAGTTACAGCTAACAGCATGGAACAACACAACGTCATAACAACCACATCAATATGATTTATAACTTCCGACCAACTGCTCGGAATATCATAGTAACGGGTAACTATGTTTCCTATCAACATATTCGTTCATTTTATAAGATCGTCATGCATAAACCCTCCTAATACAACCACAACAACAATTCTTATTTTCCTGTCAACTGCTCGGAACACCATAGCATCATAACGACCACATCACCCAGTGATAAACTACACTAACCTAATCATAGATTCTACTGGGCAATCATACTTAAAACTCAAAACTTCCATAACATTACTAACGGGAGACTTCAACAACAAGTTTACTAATCATGTGATACAGTCATACAATGACTCCCTAACAACCACAACATTGAGAAACGAGCAACTTCGATAACAAATCAAGAAACATCAACATACACAGTCATACAAACGACCAATTCCCACATGATACACATCATAAATCCCATTATAATGTTAGAACCCCACCCTTACCTGGATTGAAGTTCGCTCAACCAATGCTCCGGCCGTAATCCTCGCTTTTCTCTGCTCGACACCGAGCAACTTGCTCCTTCCTCCGTGCAGCTCTTACGGCCAACATACAAACCCTTAATCACCAACTAAATCAAATCCTTGTGTCAACTTAACCTTATATCATTAGTCCAATTGGGCTTAACTTTCACACCCCCACTTTACTACTTCCAACCAAAAAAATTGGCCCAACACAATTATTCCATTAATTCCAACATTATTATTATTAATTAACTAATTAATTAATTAATAATAATATAACAACTTCTACCAATAATTCCCAACATCTTACAACTTCAACAAATAATTCAAAAAATAATAATTTAATTAAATAAACGGGCGTTACAATTGCCCTTATGTCTTCGAGCATCTCATCCCTTGCTGTCAGAAGAAGTTGATTGAATTGATTTGTACCATTTAAACTTGACGTTGATAACAAAGCTTGCTATAAGTAGATGACCCAACGGGACATAGTCGTACTCTTTAATCCGTAACTTTTTCCTGGACCGCCCTTCGGGTTTTCAATCCACCGGGATACCCTTTTTTGCCCAAACTTCCTTTTTAGGTTTTCGACTTGCAGGGTGTACAAATTTTTATACATATCCCTAATTTTTCCTGAACCCTTTTGGTTCGCCAGGATGCCCTTATTTTTTCCTTGGCCTGTCGACCTAGCGGGTCTCATTTATGCGTAGTATTTTTTTTACTATGTCCGCCTTCATATGATGCGGAAGATCTTCACCGTCCATGGTGGTAAGTATCATAGCGCCGCCCGAAAGTATCTTCTTAATCAAAAATGACCCTTCGGACGTGGGAGTCCATTTTCCCCTAGGATCAGCTTGTGGTAAGATGATGCACTTTATTACCAAATCACCAGCCTGATATATCTGATGTTTGACTTTCTTGTTAAAGGCTTTGATCATGCGATTCTGGTACATTTGACCATGACAAATAGCCACAAGCCTTTTCTCGTCAGTAAAATTTATCTGGTCTAGCCTAGTCTAAATCCACTCGTCTTTGTCTAAACTTGCATCTTTCATGATCCTTAAGGAAGGAATCTGGACTTCGACAGGTAAGACAGCCTCCATACCATAGACTAGAGAGAATGAGGTCTCCCTAGTTGATGTACATACTGAAGTGCGATATCCATGAAGAGAAAATGGTAACATTTCATGCCAATCTTTGTAGGTCATCGTCATCTTCTGCAAGATCTTCTTGATGTTCTTGTTGGCGGCTTCCACTGCGTCATTCACCTTGGGCTGATACGGAGAGGAATTATGATGTTTAATCTTGAGTTGTGTACAGAGTTTTGTGATCATGGTATTGTTAACATTGGTACCATTGTCTGTGATGATCCTTTCAGGGATGTTGTACCGACATATAAGGATATGATTAATGAATTGAGCCATAACATTCTTGGTAACGGAGGAAAACGAGGTTGCTTCGACCCACTTCATGAAGTAATCAATAACGACTAGGATGAAACGATGCCAATTAGAAGCCATAGGATTAATCTCTCCAATCATATTAATGCCCCACATTGCAAACAGCCAAGGTGTAGTCAAGACATTTAGAGGAACTTGAGGCACATGTATTTTATCAGCATAAATCTGGCATTTATGACAGGTTCTAGAATGACTATGGTAATCAGTTTCCATAGTCGACCAATAATAACCTACTCTCAGAATTTTCTTAGCCGCTGTGTGCTTGCTGGAATGAGTACCTAGGACCCCTTCATGCATATCTTCCATAATTTTCTCAGCTTCATTTTCATCCACACAACGAAGTAAATTCGAATCATGATTACGCTTGTACAAAATTCCATTGCTCAGAAAGAATTTGGAAGAGAACCTCCGTAGGAATTTCTTGTTGTTAATAGATGCCCCCTCGGGATACTCTTGAGCTTCGAGGCATATTTTCACTTCGTGGTACCAAGGATTTTCCTCTACTCCATTAGTATTAACTTCGTAGCAATGTGTTGGTCAGTCTAGTCTCTCAATAGTAAATTGAGGAGCTTCATTATCCCATCTGACTTTGAACATAGACAACATGGTAGCCAATGCGTCTTCCAATTGATTCTCTTCCCATGGAATATGTTCGAAAGTGATCTCCTTGAAGTACGAAATTAATGTCAACACATGCTCTCGATAAGGAATGAGATTTGGGTGCTTCGTATCCCATTCTACCTTAATCTGACTGATCACTAGGGCTGAGTACCCAAATACATCCAAGAACTTGATTCTCATATCAATGGCAGCTTTGAGGCCCATGATGCACGCTTCGTATTCTGTCATGTTGTTGGTACAGTCAAAACATAATATGGTAGTGAAGGGCATATGGTAACCCTTGGGAGAGATGATCACAACGCCAATTCCATTTCCCAGCGCGTCAGAAGCTCCATCAAAAACAAAAGTACATCGGGATCCCGGCTTACGTCCTTCATATGGTATAGGTTCTCCATAATCGGTAACTAGCATAATATTCTCATATGGGAACTCTAAATTCATAGACTGGTAGTCGTCTACAGCTTGATGAGCCAAATGATCTGCCAATACACTTTCTTTGATTACCTTCTGAGTGGTGTACTGAATGTCGTATTTTGTTAAGACCATTTTCCATCTGGCTATCCTTTCAGAGATAACGGGTTTCTCGAATATGTATTTTATGGCATATTTAGCGGTAGAAATGTTGAGACTAAGCCATTGGTTGACTTAACTCGTACAGATCAAAATGATAATCTCCACTGCGCTTGATTATTTCCAAAGGAATGGGAAAATAGCGAATAACCCAAAAAAGAAGGGGAGAGAATCTAAGTTCGGGGATTGGTTATGCAAAGGGAAGGTATTAGCACCCTAAACATCTACGGTACTCCATAGGAACCTCTTTGAAAATTTGTGTATTTTGGCTATAAATGTTGTATACAAAAATAGATTATGGGGATGAGAAAAGAAGTATTTTTTTATAATTTTTTCACCCACCGCGGTTGCAAACCTTTAGTGCCTACGTACCATCTTCCTTACAATAGGGGATCAGGGTACTCGTAGTTCACCTTTAAAAAAATTTAAAACACAAGTGTGTTGGTTAATTTTAAGAGACGAGACATCATTGTCTTTATCCGAGTGGAAGAACATATTTACTACCCACAATTATGAGAAAGGAGAATTTGCATCATCTCAAAGTGGAGGATATAGCTTTGGATTTTGAAATCAATACAACCTCACTCAACACCCAAGTGGAAAATATCTCACTTCACTATATATCATAGAAGTATAGTAGCTCGCATCACAACAAGGATTGAAAAGAGTCTAATATTTTGAGAAAATTTTAAAGTAAAAATCCAAAGTGGCAAAATGGTTTGAATGAGATTGATTTACTTTTAGTCTTCTCACAAAAATGTCAAGGTATTATTAAGTTGATTAAATTTTGATTAAGAAAATATTTTGAAAAGGGCATGGACCTAAGTCTAAGTTTATTGTGAAAGCGGTTCAAGTTTAAAAACAAGAAGAGTTTTCAAAAGGAGGGAGAAGATTTTTTTGAAATTAAAGAGGATGGGATGAGATTAAGGGACTATCCTAAAGCATTAAGGTAAAAGTTAGGGAAAAGAACCGTCTAACTAACAAGAAGCTAACACATGACACAATGAGTCAATGTAGAATTCCCGTCCTTTGGATTGAAACTAAACAAACAAAGATAATAAACCTCTTAGGAAAACTAGACTTCAAAGGCATTAAGTCTTCACAAAAATTGGGAAGAGTAACGGTTGTATACAGATGAATTCCCAATCACAGATAAAGCATATAATCAGAATAACCTGCACATAAAGAAAACAAACAACCCAATGTCTCAGGGTAAACCCTAAGAACTCCAGACAAAATATCAATAGAAGTCACAAGGTCCCAAGATAGGTCAAGGCTTTTAATCCTAAGTCCATAACTCCAAAATGTCAAGTATAGTAACCAAATTGTTCAAGTAACATTAAAGTTTTTAATGGTTCAGGTTGTTTATTAGGTATCTTCAAAAATAAAACTGAAAAGCTTAAGTGAGAAAAATGAAAATCACATAAAAGTAAATGCTCAAGTGAGCAAATATGAAAATGGCATGAAATGTAAATGTTAAAATAAAATGGTGCATAAAGTAAAGGCATAAAATAAAAGTACAAAATAAAGGGCATAAAATAAAAGAAAATGTTAATGAATTAGTAATTAGAGGTTAGTTGAATGACCATCTTGAAACTTGCATTTGAAAACTCATTAGAAGATTGATAAGATCAAATCCTCTTAACAACAAGTTTCATTTGCTTTTTTTTGAAGTACATCATTCATTTCATGTTCTCAATGTAACATATGACCAATAATGTTTAAGTGATTCACTTATACCAAAGTTTATGAAGATTCATTAGAGGATTGATAAGACCAAAGCCTCCTAACAATGAATCTCAAGGTTATTGGATCAAAGGTTTCAACTTAAATATCCATGGGCTTGCAAACTAAGGTTTGGGCCACGAATGATCATTTCTCGAATCGGGAAAAAATTTAGGGCTATGTTAAGCAATCATAAGTGGACTTATATAGAAGTCGCACCTATTTTGAGGTTGGTCAATAGCAATTCATGTGCCATATGTTTAGAGAGATGATATGTATATCATTTTCTAATAACATGCAACACAATGAGAAGAGGATGAGATGAAGAGGGAAGGGATATGTTTGAAATGAAAAATTTAATCAAACTATCATTAAAATCATTCATTCATTTTGGTAGAGTTAAACTCAACACCCAAGATCCAATGATGTTAATGAAGTCCATGATCAAAAGTCAAAAGGTCAGAATATATACAAAAATAAAATTGTATTTAATGAATAAAATAAAAAAAGAAAATGATTTTTAAAATGTTTTTAAAATGAAAAGAAAAGGGAAAATAGAAAACTATATTCAAAATATCAAAGAAAAATTAAAGAGACTATAGAAAAAATCAGAAATGACCTCAAATATTTTTAAATTTTTTTTGGTAATTTTTCAAATCAGAAAAGTATTTTTAAACTAATTAAAATTACTTAAATAAGTGAAAAATATATCAAAAATAGTAGAAGTCAAAAAAAAATTCAAAAAAAAAATTAGAAGGTCAGAAATAAGGGAACTGATTTTGATGAATTTTGTTCAAAATTTAAAAATGCCAAAAAGCATTTTTAAGCAATTAAAAAACAAGCCAAAACAAGGAAAAAATCATAAAAAATACCAAATCTGAAAATAAAATTATGAACAAATAAAAATCATAAAGAAAATATTTGAAAATATTTTTGTGAATTTTTTCATAATTTTTTTAGCCAGAAATGAATTTTCTATGATTTTTTGAAGTTTAAAAAAATTAAATATAAAAATTAGAAATAGAAAATAAAGTAAAAATAATATAGAACATTGGATGAGAGTCAAAACACATTAGTAAGCTAATCCAATGGATCAGTCTCATTGTGCATATCATGGACACGTAGGCCGTCTTCAACCTCTGTCCACGAGATTTGCAGGTTCATAAAATTGAAAAATTAGAGCTCGAGACAGGTACCCTCGCAAAAAATTTATTTAAGGTGTAACTCAGTCGTTTTGCAATAAAAATAGAAGGAAAATTTTGAATAGGGATTTGAAAATTCATGGCCAAAACTCACTTCCAGTTAAAAACAATTCTTGTGACTAGTATCAGAATGATGAGAGCTTCATTACAGTACCAAAGTTTGAGAGAATTGATGAAGGAATAGACTTATTGAAGTTCAAATTCACAGCTCTGAAACTTGACTTGGCTATCTTGATTTAGGATGCCTTAGAGCTTGGTTCTTCTTTTGTTGGGTTCAGTGACGTTCAAGGATGGAGAATTGACAAAGAAAATGGATTAAGGAAAGCTGTAAAACCAAATTCGAAGTTGCAGAAAAGTGGGTTGAGGAGAGAGTTTGACAGGGTGATTCTGGCTGCTCAAGCTTGTGAAAATGAGTGAGATATAACCCTCTATTTATAGGTAAGTAAATAAGATGCTCAAGTGTGTGGAATGATGAAGTTTGGAGGGAATTCGTGTGAAATTGCAAGCATGGGAAGTGTGACTTCTATTTTGCTCAAAACTCAACTAAAACTTGTGACTCAAGGTGCTAATCACTTTTGGGAGATTGCTAAACATGATTAGAATTAAAAACACGCAAAAAATTTGTGTCTAGAGGACAAATCATGAATTTCAAATTCTGACTTTGTAGAAAACTTCAGTTTCAAGGTACCATCTTTGAATCAATGGTGTGCACGATTTAGGGAACCTTAGGATTTGATTCTTGATGCATTGGAAAGATGAGATCAAAAACTTTAGAATGTTAAAAGAATGGAATCAAATGTATGCTTGAGTTAAAAGTTGTGATGAGTCAAATTTGAGAAAAAGATGCTGACTTTTATACTTAGAAAAATTTCAAGTTTTCTCTTCAAAAATGACCTATAATGTTTTAATTCCAAACAAAGATTTCCTCCAAAATCTTGATTTTATCAATGATTCTAGATTTAATTAGACTTCCCAAAGAGAATTGTGAAACTTGAATCATTCAAAAATACCAAGTATTGAAAAGTTATGGTCTTGCAAAATTGGTGAAAATTCATGAGATGACCTATAATCTTTTGCATCATTAGGGAATCTTCTACCCATTTTCAAGCTTTGTAGATAAAATAATAGTTGAAATTCACATCCTTAAGATCATAGTGGAAAAAGAATGGGCTCAAGGAGATAAAAATTGACCAAGTTATGATCTTTTGAATCCATATAAGGGAATTTAATGGCCTATCTAGAGGACTTGTAGTCTTTCTTCATCATTAGGAATCTACCACATAAAATCTCCTTGAAAATCTTAAAGATATTTGTTGTTAACCCTTTAAAGAGAATCATGTCTTTGGAATAACCTAAAAATACCAAAAGATGAGCAATATATATCCCTTAGAAGTTCAAAACCCTAGCTCTTAAAGCACCAAGATGCCTTGGGTGTCTTTTTCAATTTTAACAAACTGTCTTGCACAAATACTTTTGTCATGTAAATAGAAGTTGTTAAGGATGATAATGAGAAACTATAGCAACCATAACCACTTCCAAATGTTAATAATTGAGGGAATTATTCACTTGTGAACAAGAAATCAAGAACTTGTTCAACTAGGTCCAACTTCTTCAATTAACCCTTACATCTTTAGAACTCCTTTGAAAAATTGAGGCATGATGAACCATAGTAGACATTTTCATGATGTCACTTCAAAGTATCTTCAATGGTGAAGCTTGAATCTCAATGAACTTTTGTTGAAGAAGGCATGGTGTAACACGGTGGGAGAACGGACTTGGGTGTTTTGCGTTTGATCGCAATTGTTGCGGATAGCAAGAGTCGCCACCGACTTTTCTTTTATCCAAATAAAGGAAAGGGTGAAAAGAATAGGAAAAGACCTTTGAGATTATTTTCTTGAGTTCTGGGGGTAGATTATGAAAAGGTAAGGTCTTAGCATCCTTTTCATCCATAGTTATCTATGGGCTCTTACTTGCTTTCCTATATCATTGCTTTTGTTTGAAAGTGTGCTTTTTGGTGGTTTTTTGAAAGTATTTTTGAAAAGAGCCTTCGTTTAGGAAAACTTTGTAATGATTCTCGTCTCTATAAGAATGTATACAAAGTGTTAGACTTTTGAAAAATATTTCATGGAAAGTGTTGGTGCATTTGAAAAGGTGTTTGGGTTTTGAAGATGAGAAAGCAACTAGGAACATTATTCCTTACTCAAAAGCCTTTGGTTCATTCCTCTCTTCCTTTGATATTGATATCTTACCATTGATTGGTAAGAAGCCTTATCTTTGGATGTAAAAGGGATGGGTGCAGGTCATCGTATAGTCGTGATAGCAATGTTGTGAGATATCTTATCATTTCTCTTGAGGGACTAAGATCATTTGTAAGGCAACATTCTAAGCATCATCGAGGGACTATGATCTTATATTTTTTATTGTTTTTTGATAAGACGTCTCACATGAATAACATGACCATTTTTCATAAGGCAACAAGTGGAGTTAACCCGAGAGGTGTATGTGTGCAAAGTGTGTTTGATTGCATGCATTTTTGTCTTTTGATCAGGGTGGTCCACTAGTTGATTTTATCTTGCCATACACCCTAATTACTAACATTTTGTATAAAGCAAAAAATGCAGAAAGATAAAATCCTACACTATTACAACCATATTGAATTGCATGAAAAATATAAAGTAAAAAATAAGATAACAACAAGAAAAATGGTCTTTTCGATTTAGGCAACGAACCATTCGGTTCTTCACTTTCTGGATCTCTTCGATCTGGCTTGAAAAGGGTGAAGGCATGACTTTCGATTAGGGCCTGGGGGTCAGCATGTTGTGCCTTTTGTTTGGGAGTGAAAGTCAGTACGATATGCTTTCTGGCTGCTTATTTTGTTTGACCTGGAGGTTAGTGTCGAGGCCAAAGGCTTAGTTTCCAACTTCCCGTTTCCTGTTTCTTTCGTTTTAGTTTAAATAGCAACATGACCTAAGTTCATGCCAACATTACCTTAGGGCCAGGTTAGTTCTTAAAGCATGTTTAAATGTACAAATCAAAAACCAAGAAGGTTGTTAACCATGAAACATATTAAAAGGATGGAAACAAAAAGAAGAACAATAGTATATATATGTTTGAAACGAAAAGGAATTATATTTACATGTTATGCAAGAAATGAAGAGATCAAGGTTTAGAACAACTTACCTTGCTGGAGGGTGGAGCGTGTGCTAGACCTTTAAGTGGTTGGACAAAATGGTCCTGGATTCGAAGGAAAGAAACAGGTGTGGTGTTCCTTTGACTAGATTCAAAGGTCAGGAGGTGTGAGGGTGGTGTTTGTTATTTTTGGATTCGAAGGAGAAGAACAGGTGTAATGTTCTTTCTACTGGATTCGAAAGAAAACCAAAGTGTGGGGATTGCTTCATATTCGAAAGAGAAAAATAAACAAGTGTTGTGATTCGTTAGATTCCGGGTTTGTGCTTAGTGTTTGAGAATCTTAAGGCTTTAAGAGTTTTGAGAGTTTGATGATTTTTTAAGATTCTTTCCACACCACCCAAAATCTGGCAGCGTTCTCTCTTGTTTCCTTCCAGCCCCCTTTGATATGCAAATGAACTCTCTATTTATATAGAAATTTTTTTGAATGAGCAGCTTTGTGAAAGAATAAAATATAGTTTCTTCGAAATGCCAACATCCACTTGTGTCAACTTTTTATGATCTCAATGTAAAAGTACTAAAATCAATGGTTTAGATGGGTGGATGCTAGTTTATAGGGGGCAAGTGTGCAGAAGAGACAAGTGCAAGGCTCAAAAACTTTCTAAAAAGGTAATGATGTCATCAAGAGCAAGTTGGCTTGAAGAAAAAATTTAATAGGGAGTGAGGCACAAGTTAGAGGCCTATGTAGCTTGACCTATGGAAAACTTGACTCTTTGAATCGAATCCTTTACCTTTCCATAACCTTCGACAAGACTCAACAAAGCAGCATTCGTTTCCACCAGTTGTGTGTCCTTCGAATGGACCAACTGTGTATTCTTCGAATGGCCCTCTTCAGCTGAATATGCCACTTTGAGTCCTTGTGCTTTGACCACTTAGGTCTAAACCTTATACCAAAAACTAAATGTTCAACCATGGCAAGTCTTTCGAATGGGCCACCAAATTGTACGCCACAGTCCAGGAGCTAGGCGTATTGAAGGGTTTGCATATGGATTCGAAGGTGATATGAAGGTGATTCGAAGCAAACCTGAAGGTGGATTCAAAGCCAGCATGTAGGTGTATTTGAAGCAAACGTAAAGGGAATCATTTCTTTGTGGGTGCTAGTGTGAGAGAAACCCCTTCCTTGTACATGCAAGCTTGTAGGAGGATTCGAAGGTCATGTTCTGATTGAAGATCACATCTTCCATGCATCAAAGAATGAAATTTTAAGGGTCATGTTCTGATCAAAGAGTAGAGCTTCTGTATGTTGAAGAGTTAGATTCGAAGGGTCATGTTCTGATCGAAGGGTAGAGCTTATGTATGTTGAAGAGTGAGATTCGAAGGGTCATGTTCTGGACGAAGGGTAGAGCTTCTGTATGTTGAAGAGTGAGATTCAAAGGGTCATGTTCTGGACGAAATAAACTTCTAACCTTCGATTCTCCCTGCTCCAGCATGATCTGAAGGAATTCTTTAGAAATCTTATAACATGTTCTTCCATCCCTTTTTGAATCAGTTTTGCAAATTTTGATTGTACTTGTGGGAAAACTGGCCCAAAAGTTCTGTCTAAATTCTGACTTAAAAATGCCTAGAATTTACTAAGTGTTTTAGCTTCATGGACGTGTCTTCAAAAATTTATAACTTGAAATCCCAGCATTTCTAGGAGAAGTTCTGTTCAGGAATGTTTTAGATCTCATTGAGATCTATAACTTTCATGTCAAAAGTTATGGTTGAATCATCTTGCATCATGACGAAAATCTGGGCAAAAGTTATGTAATTATCGTATTTTTTTAACACTTAGAAAATTTTCTAAGTGTTGAGAAATTTGACTTTTCAAAGTAATTTTTGACTTTTTATTTCTTGATGAACCAACTTCATGTCTTGATGAAATATGATTTTTGAAACTTGATTTTGATCAAAAAGTCAAAGTTTGACTTTTTAGTGTGCATTTGACCATTTTGCCCTTGTGAGTGATTTTCTTGGAAAATTGTAATCCGAGACTTGAAACTTGACAAAAGCAATCCTGAGGGTCCAGGATGATCCCTTTATAAATGAGAGGGAAAATTTTGGGGTACAATAGTTGCCCCTGTTCAATCTTCTTAAACCTGAAGAGTTACATTGGCGGGTCCGCCATTCGTGACTTGAAGGTGGAAGATGATTGAACACTAAAGTGCCCAGAAATTTGCACTCAATGAAACTGTGGTTGAGGTGTAAGGAATGGGGTTAAAGATTCCATTTGGAAAGATGGTGGAGAGTTGTCAGAGATGGGCTTACAGATGCCACCCAGGAGTGATTGTTGGCATAAATTAAACTGAGTGTAAATTTGACTTCAATTGGAAAAGAGTCAGAATAAATCTTTGGAGCGGTTTATCTGAATCCGAGGAAGTGTCTACCAGAAAGGAATCGGGATAAACCCTTGATCAATTTAAACTGAACCATCATAGGTCTTAGATATTCTTCAATTTATGACGGGCCTGTGTAGGGATGGTTTAGGAGACATATTAGGGGGAAGCCTGGGTAGGGCTGCTTCAAGATGAATCCATGTGAAGCTTCATCTAGAATTTAAGAGAATGACCCTGGGTAGGGTTGCTTCAAGACGAGCTCGTGTAAAACTGCACCTGGAAATGAGAAGGAACTTGGATAGGGTTGTTTGATGATGAGTCTGTGTGAAACTGCATCTGGAAATGTAGAGAAGGAACCTGGGTAGGGTTGCTTCATGATGATTCCTTGTTAAACTTCATCTGGGTAGGGTTTCTTCATGATGAGTCCGTGTAAAACTGCATCTAGGAATGAGAAGGAACCTGGGTAAGGTTTCTTCTTGATGAGTTCGTGTTAAACTTCATCTGGAATTGTTATGAGAAGGAACCTGGGTAGGGTTACTTCAGGACGAGTCCATGTAAAGCTTCATCTGGAAATATAGAGAAGGAACTTGAGTAGGGTTACTTCATGATGAGTCCGTGTAAAACTTCATTTGGAAATATAGAGAAGGAACCTGTGTAGGGTTACTTCATGATGAGTCAGTGTAAAACTTCATCTGGAAATGTCTGAGAAGGAACCTGGGTATGGTTACTTCATGATGAGTCAGTGTAAAACTTTATCTGGAAATGTCTGAGAAGGAACCTGTGTAGGGCTACTTCATGATGAGTCAGTGTAAAACTTCATCTGGAAATGTAGAGAGGGAACCTGTGTAGGGTTACTTCATGATGAGTCCTTGTAAAACTTTATCTAGAAATGTATGAGAAGAAACTTGGGTAGGGTTGCTTCATGATGAGTCAGTGTAAGACTTCATCTGGAAATGTCTGAGAAGGAACCTGGGTAGGGTTGCTTCATCTGGTCGTGTAAATATTTTCCCCGACTTGTTTCAGGCATTGATCTTCTACCTTAGAAAGAAAGATAGTTTTCCTGGTTTGTTACAGGGATTAATCTTCAATTGGTCGTCCATAGATAGTTGCCCCGTCTTGTTACAAGCATTAATATGGACTTGTTGAAAATTATTGATGATAGTTATCTATTGATTGATCTTTCCTTAAAAGGTAAAGGGTTAGTTGTATGCAATGTCATGATGTATGAAATTAATTATGTAATGATGTTCTAAAAAATGAGGTTGTGTTGTATGCATATATCATGTATGTTATATGGTATATGAATGTGATGCATTTATTGTAGTGCGTCTTTGTCTAGGAAAATAAATCCTTGATAACATGCAGGGGAATCTTGGGAGGATGAATCCATAACTGTTGTTGGAGAACAGATGTATCTTCAACTTTGTTTAGAAATTTTCCGCTGGGAATTCTTGTTCTGTTGTTTGAGGAGAAACTCTGTTGGGGAATATTGGCTTATTTAAGAAGACTCTGTAGAGAGTGTTGATCTCTGCTTGGATAAAAGTGTTTAGGAGTCTTAGCTATTCATTAATCTACTGGGGAGTTATTCCTGACTGGAGAGAGTCAACAGTTAGTTGTTATCTGGTCGAAATCCAGGCTTGGCAGCAAATTGTTGAGGATAATGAAGTTGACTATTATCTGGTCAGATCCAGGCTTCGCAACGACTTACCGGGGAAGATTAAATTAACTGTTATCTGGTCGTATTCAAGGCTTTGTAGGAAATTACTTAGGAGAGTGAAGTTAGGTTGTTATTTGGTCGAATTATAGGCTTCGCAACAACTTTTTTAAGGTGGATGACGTTAATTATTATCTGGTCAAGCTCTAGGTTTCGTAATAACTTACTTGAAAGGATGAAGTTGAACTGATATCTGGTCGGGTCTAGGCTTCACAGTAACTTACTTGAAAGGATAAAGTTGAACTGATATATGGCCGGGTCCAGGCTTCACAGTAACTTGCTTGAACGGATGAAGTTAAACTGATATCTGGTCGGGTCCAGGCTTCACAGTAACTTTCTTAGAAGGATGAAGTTGAACTGATATCTAGTCGGGTCCAGGCTTCACAGTTACTTTCTTGAAAGGATGAAGTTGAACTTATATCTGGTCGGGTCCAGGCTTCATAATAACTTTCTTAAAAGGATGAAGTTGAACTGATATCTAGTCGGGTCCAGGCTTCACAGTAACTTGCTAAGGGTGAAGTTGAACTGATATCTGGTCAGGTCCAAGATTCACAATAACATGATGGGGGTAGAGGAAAACTCTATTGGGGAAAGAAGTTAAGCCATTGTCTGGTTGAAATTCAGGCTTTACAATATCTCGAGAGGTTAGACTACTATCTGGTCAGGTCCAGGCTTCATAGTAACCGAAAATTGTTTGAATAGAAATGATTCTGTTGGAGAGTGTATCATTTTGTTGGGGAATAAACCCTGTTGAAAATAAAATTTGATGACTTGCTGGTAAGATGAATTCTTTAAGAAGAAATCCACAAGGCTTCTTATTTTAAGACCAACTCAGCTGGGGAGAAGGTTGTCTAGAGATTGAAACTCTGGCCGGGGATCATCTTATGAAAAGGACTTTGTGGTGGATTTGTCATTGCCCCTAGAAGCAAGTGTTTGTGGAACTGCCAGGAAAATGTTTGACTATACGTAACCTTTTGTTGGAATTCACGTTTAATTCCCCATGTGGTTCAGATACAGACCTGTCCCTGGTATATTCAACATTTTTAAGAGATTTCTTGGAATCTTGACTGGACTGCCCCAGATGTGTTGGACAATGACACGTCATGCCCTCTTACTTATAGGAGATTTGTTATTGGAAGTGTCTTCCCACTTGAAGTGATTTTGTTCATTGAGAGAGTTTTTTTGTTTGCTGGATATTCATCGTGTGAATTTCTTCGCTGTCAAACAATTAGCCATATGCAAACAGCGATATTGAAATAATGCAAAGTTTATGTTTGTCTTTGAAGTTTTAAAAATGCGTTTTTAGCAGATAAACGAATTTTTTTTAAGAATATGAATTCAACTCAGGATTTAGAGTAAGACTTACAAGATTCAAGATACCTTTTGTAACAGTGTGCTTTCAAACTAACCTATGCTTCAATTAGGACTTTTGAATGGTTGTAGCGTGACTTGGTTCACGGTTTAAGAAACAAAGGATAAGGCTCAAAGTGTATTTGTACCCTCCCGTTCTTCGTGATGTTCTTCAGTCCTAAACTCAGTTAATTATACATTTGAACTCCAGTTGAGTCTGAAATGATGTCTTGGTGATGGTTCAGACAAGTTAAGTTTGTTAGAAGGCATTCATTTTTGCCAAATTTTCCATGTTGTTAAGGATTTGTAGTGACCTCTTTTTGATTTATTATCCCTGATTTCGCATGACTGTTCTTGTTTTTGAGATTACAGTCAATGGGATGCCCCAGTTTTTCTTTAGTCCCCTTTGTAGGTTTTGACTTAGTGGGCTTTTCTTTTTTAGATATAATGACTACCTATGTGATAAGGACCCATCGTCATCTTTTAATTCAGAAGGATGTTTTTGATATCACTCGTTTTATACTAGGTGAATGTTTGCGACTGAACGCGCATTTGAATTAATTGAGAAGCTACCCTGCCCTATGTTTTGATTAAAGGTTTCAATTTGTCTAAAAAGGAAACTCCTATTTATTTGGCTCGAAGGGGTTGACTAGGGATTATCCTCCTTATAACTCCAGTGTTTAGGAATTGAAAGAACGCATGTACATCGTCAGCAAGGTCTGTCCAAAAGCATACTGTATGGGAAATATTTGGCATTGTTTTTGTTATCCTCCCTCTAAAGGCTTGTAACTTTTAGCAAGAGTTGAATGTCATAAATAGAGTAAAAAGCATAGCTTAAATATAGTGAAAACGAATGGATGAATTCAAGACAAACATATGCAATGCATTAATGAAACAAATTTTAACATTAATAGATAAGTGTTTGAACAACAAAAGAAAATACAATTGAAAATTCAAAATGAACTGGAACGCTCAATGATTTGGCATGGGAGGAATGATCACATTTGGAGTCTCAGGAGGACCGAACTCAATCACCTTAGCGTCAATCATATTATGAATCTTGTATTTCAGCGCCCAACAATCGTTAGTATCATACACAGGACTGTCAGAATGATAAGCACATATTGCATCAGGATTGTAGTTAGGGGAAGAAGTTTTAGGGTTTAGATGACGTCATATTAATGTGATCAGATTCATCCTTAATATCTGTTGCAATGCTTGTGACAGTGGCATATTGATGTTGGTAAACTATCTCTTGGGCTCTTCTTGCCTTCCCTAATTTCCCCGTTGTTGTTGTCGCATTGATGCAGGACTAGAGGTCAGGACTACCCCCACAAGTTGGTCGTGGTTATTCTTGTTATGAACCTTTTGACCATACACAGTATATGACTCTTTCTTCCCATTGTATGGCTATTTCTGAGTATCAGAGGGTGTAGCTCCTTGGATCTTTTCGCTTTTGATGCCAGCTTCGACCCTTTCGCCAGTCAGTATTATCTCAGTGAACCTGACTGAGGAGCTTCCGATTAGATGTTTAAAGAAAGGTCCTGTCAAAGCTCCCATAAAGATGTCAATCAGATCCCTGTCATTCAAGGGGTGGTTGCACCCTTCCATCCAGGTCTCTCCACTTTTGGGTGTATTCTTGAAGCCCTCGTTGGAACGCATGGTCATATTCTTTAATTTCACACGAGTTGGTGCAAGATCAACATTATATCGGTACTTCTTGTAAAAAGTAGCAGCTATATCTTCCTAAGTATGGATGTGGGAACTCTCCAATTGATAGAACCACTCAAGTTGCGTCCCAGCTAAGCTCTCTTGGAAGAAATGGATCCAAAGCTTCTGATCAGTTGTGTATGGTTGAATCTTGCAGACATAAGACTTCAGATGCATCTTAGAAAAAGAGACCCCATCATACGTGATGAAGGTAGGGATGTTGAACTTTGGTGGGATGACAACTCCAGAAACCAAACCCATGTCTCCTAAGTCTAAACCAGGCACAACTTGGATCTCCACAACTTTTAGTCTATCTTCAAGCTGTTTGTATTTTTCATCTGCCGGTGGATACTGATCCTCAGAATATTCTTTGTCATCAATAGCTATATTAGCTATAATGCTTCTAGCTTCCTCGTCTTGACTGTCTTCTTCTTCAAAAGAAGCATCTTATTTTTGAGCTAATTGGGCATGCCCCTTGGACCTTCTTCCCACGTTGAGGATGACAGCCTTTTTCTTAGTCTTCTTCTTGTTCTCTTTGGTGAAGAGTGTTTTCAGATCTTCCTGCCCCTTGGCTAAGTTCATGAGCATTTGTTGGAACTGAGTATTTTGTGCTTGGAGATCCTTCACCGTTTGTTCCATATCGATTTTACTGAAATAAACAGTAGGAAGATAAGGAGACCTGTATGGGAGAAACCTGTCATGATATGATGCATGATATGGATGCATGTTTTCAAGGATCTCGCAGGGTAAACAAAAGAAGATGTTAGAAGTTCAATTTTGATCAACAACTTTGATTGGAGAACTTTGTACTAGTGGATGTCCTTCCACGAGAACCAAGCTTACCATGTCAAGTGGGTCGTAACCCTTGTCTCAAGTTAACGTTCTTTGGTCTTGACGGCATTTGGTTAGAGGAAAATAAATCCTCTTTCCCCTTGATAGATGTCTGGTTCAATGTGACCCTGCATCCAAGGCCCTTGAGATCCTTGAAATGGTTATTGAAAATGATGTGCAAGTATGCAAAGCAAGCAAGTTGTTATGTACAAATAGTCATATATACACAAAGAAGACAAGTCCTTAGGTTTAGGCTTGCATGGAGTTTGATAGGTAAGTACCCTCTTGAAGTTTAGTTGGATCAACCTATCCTAGTGATAGTAACCGGGTTCTAGGGGATCTCAATATCACTAATCTTTCTTCATCGGGCCTTGTTTCAGCTCAAGCCTCTTTAATGGCGACCAAAATATCCCGAATGTCCGATCTCAATGAGTGTAGCATCGAGTATCAACCAACTTTGGACTGCACCAAAGCCGACTACCTCACTACTTCCTAATGGCCAAGTTGTTCAAGTAAAGTTCTAAAGTCAGTTAGTGCTTCATGACACCGCACAGCAGCCCCGTATTCTCCTTGACTACTCAAGTGCTAACGGTACCAACAAATATGTCACACTAACGTAGCTATTGCTTAGACCATATTGGTATACCCCGCACAATTTCCACAACTTATTGCTACTTACCTAAGAAGGTTTCCCAAATCCGGGTAGAGGATCAAACAATCCTAAACAAGAAACCAAAATGTAAAGCAAACAAGTCAAACAAAGAAAATCAAGTAAAGGTGATATAGCCCTAAGGTAACCCCACTTTTAAGATCTCCCTAGCAGAGTCGCAAGTTCTGTAACACGGTGGGAGAAATGACTTGGGTGTTTTATGTTTGATCATAATTGTTGCGGATAGCAAGAGTCTCCACTGACTTTTCTTTTATACAAATAATGGAAAGGGTGAAAAGAACAGGAAACTACCTTTGGAGTTATTTTCTTGAGTTCGGGGGGTATATTATGAAAAGGGAAGGTGTTAGCACCCTTTTCATCCATAGTTATCTATGGGCTCTTAGTTACTTTCCTAGATCATTGCTTTTGTTTGAAAGTGTGATTTGTGGTGGTTTTTTGAAAGTATTTTTGAAAAATGCCTTCATTTAGGAAAACTTTGTAATGATTCTCGTCTCTATAAGAATGTATACAAAGTGTTGGACTTTTGAAAATATTTCATGGAAAGTGTTGGTGCATTTCAAAAGGTCTTTGTATTTTGAAGATGAGCAAGCAACTCGGAACATTCTTCCTTACTCAAAAGTCTTTTGTTCATTCCTCTCTTCCTTTGATATTGCTATCTTACCATTGATTGGTAAGAAGCCTTATCTTTGGATATAAAAGGGATGGGTGTGGGTCATCGTATAGTCATGATAGCAATGTTGTGAAATATCTTACCATTTCTCTTGAGGGACTAAGATCATTTGTAAGGCAACATTCGAAGCGTCATCGAGGGACTATGATCGTATATTTTTGATTTTTTTTGCTAAGACGTCTCACATGCATAACATGACCATTTTTCATAAGGCAACAAGTGGAGTTAACCCTAGAGGTGCACGTGTGGAAAGTGTGTTTGATTGCATGCTTTTTTTCTTTTGATCAGAGTGGTCTACTTGTTCATTTTTTCTTGACATACACCCTAATTACTAACATTTTGTATAAAGTAAAAAATGCAGAAAGATAAAATCTTACACTATTACAACCATATTGAATTGCATGAAAAATATAAAGGCAAAAATAAGATAAAAGCAACAAAAAGGGTCTTTTCGATTTAGGCAGAGAACCCTTCAATTCTACACTTTCTAGATCTCTTTGATCTGGCCTGAAAAGGGTGAAGGCATGACTTTTGATTGGGGCCTGGGGGTTAGCATGTTGTGCCTTTCGTCTGGGCCTAAAAGTCAGCATGGTATGCTTTCTGGCTACCTCTTTCGTTTGACCTGGAGAATAGTGTGGAGGCCAAAGGCTTCGTTTCCAATTTCCTGTTTCCTATTTCTTTCAGTTGAGTTTAAATAGCAACATGGCCTAAGGCCATGCCAACATTACCTTAGGGCCAGGTTAGTTTTTAAAGCATATTTAAATGTACAAAGAGCAAAAACCAAGAAGGTTGTTAACTATGAAACATATTAAAAGGATGGAAAGGAAAAGAAGATTAATATTATGTACATGTTTGAAACGAAAAGGAATTGCATTTACATGTTATGCAAGAAACAAAGAGTTCAATGTTTAGAACAAGTTACCTTGCTGGAGGCTGGAGCGTCTGCTGGACCTTCAAGTGGTTGGACTAGATGCTCCTGGATCCGAAGGAAAGAAACAGGTTTGGTTTTTCTTTTACTAGATTTGAAGGCCAGGAGGTGTGAGGGTGGTGTTTGTTATTTATGGATTTGAATTAGAAGAAAACGTGTAGTGTTCTTTCTACTGGATTCGAAAGAAAAACAAAGTGTGGGGATTGTTTCAGATTCAAAAGGGAAAAAGAAACAAGTGTTGTGATTCTTTAGATTCTGGGTTTGTTTTTAGTGTTTTAGAATCTTAAGGGTTTAAGAGTCTTGAGAGTTTGATGATTTTTGAATATTCTTTACACACCACCCAAAATCTGCCAATGTTCTCTCTTGTTGCCTTCCAGCACCCTTTGATATGCAAATCAACTCTCTATTTATAGAGAAAATATTTTGAATGAGAAGCTTTGTGAAAGAATAAAATATTATTTGAAAGGCCAAAATCCACTTGTGTCAACTTTTTATGATCCCAAGATAAAAGTACTAAAATCAATGGTTTAGATGGGTGGCTCCTAGTTTATAGGGGGAAAGTGTGCAGAACAGATAGGCGCAAGGCTCAAAAACTTTCTAAAAAGGTAGTGATGTCATCAAGAGCAAGTTGGCTTGAAGAAACAATTTAATATGGAGTAAGACACAAGTTGGAGGCCTATATAGCCTGACCTATGGACAACTTGACTCTTTGAATCTAATCCTTTATCTTTCCATAACCTTCGACAAGACTCAACAAAGTAGCATTCGTTTCCACCATTTGTGTGTCCTTCGAATGGACCAACTGTGTATTCTTCGAATGGCCCTCTTCAACTGAATATGACACTTTGATTCCTTCTGCTTTGACCATTTAGGTCCAAACCTTCGACCAAAAACTAAATGTTCAACCATGGCAAGTCTTTTGAATGGGACACCAAATTGTGCGCCACAGTGCAGGAGCTAGGCGTATTGAAGTGTTTGCATATGGATTCGAAGGTGATATGAAGGTGATTTGAGGCAAACCTGAAGGTGGATTCGAAGCCAGCATGTAGGTGTATTTGAAGCAAACTTAAAGGGAATCATTGCTTTGTGGGTGCTAGCGTGATAAAAACCCTTGCCTTGTGCATGCAAGCTTGTAGGAGGATTCGAAGGTCATGTTCTGATTGAAGAACACAACTTCCGTGCGTTGAATAATAAGATTTGAAGGGTCATGTTCTGATAAAAGAGTAGAGCTTCTGTATGTTGAAGAGTGATATTGGAAGGGTCGTGTTCTGATCGAAGGGTAGAGCTTTTGTATGTTGAAGAGTGAGATTCGAAGGGTCATGTTCTGGACGAAGGGTAGAGCTTCTGTATGTTGAAGAGTGAGATTCAAAGGGTCATGTTCTGGACGAAATAAACTTCTGACCTTCGATTCTCCCTGCTCCAGCATGATCTGAAGGAATTCTCTAAAAATCTTGTAAAATGTTCTGCTATCCCTTTTTGAATCACTTTTGCAAATTCTGATTGTACTTGTGAAAAACTGGCCTATAAGTTCTGTCTAAATTCTGACTTAAGAATGCCCAGAATTTACTAAGTGTTTTAGCTTCATGGACGTGTCTTCAAGAATTTATAACTTGAAATCCCAATATTTCTAGGAGAAGTTTTGTTCAGCAATGTTTTAAATCTCATTAAGATTTATAACTTTCATGTCAGATATTATGATTGAATCATATTGCATCATGACGAAAATCTGGCCCAAAGTTATGTAATTAGCGTATTTTTCTAACACTTAGAAAATTTTCTAAGTGTTGAGAAATTTGACTTTTCAAAGTAATTTTTGACTTTTGATTTCTTGATGAATTAACTTCATGTCTTGATGAAATATGATTTTTGAAACTTGATTTTCATCAAAAAGTTAAAGTTTGACTTTCCAGTGTGCATTTGACCATTTTTCCCTTGTGAGTGATTTTCTTGGATAATTGTAATCCGAGACTTGAAACTTGACAGAAGCAATCCTGACGGTCCCGGATGATCCCTTGATAAATGAGAGGGAAAATTTTGGGATACAACACATGGAATTAAACTCATGAACCTATAGATCAACCTGATGAAATGTGTTGTGCTTTCACCTATAGCATCAATTAGGGCACACATTTATTATACTTATTAGTTAAAATTTAATCAATACAAAACATACATGATCACAAAATATAAATCAAGGTTCTTGGTGATTTCCCCTGAGCTAACCTAAAGATAGGGAGAAGAACCAAAACCTAGTGTGATCTTGTTGTGATTGAGTTGATATGAGATGATAGAGGGATCTTAGGGGCAAAAATTGGGGTACAACAACTTCCCTTATTTAAGTGTCTTCTATCCGGAGATACGAAGGTTTAAAATCTTTGTGTCGATGCAATTGAAGATACTTAAATATAAAACAAGCCTATTTTTGGCCCTAAGATGCCATGCAATGCTTATGATTATGCATGCAAACAAATAGATCCAATGGTGGCACAAGACACCACTGGGGAAACAGAAAATAAAAGATCAAAAGAAAACTAGACAAGGAAAATAATTCACTGGTGAACAAAAGACTCAAATCAATTGGGGTAAAGCCCAAGGAGGAGACAAAGTAACATCAACTCAAACATTGAGGAAAAGGGTAATAGATGATAAAAATCGACAGATAACTGCGAACTATCTTCTCACAGAGAGGATAGAAAGAAAAAAAGTAAAGTCGACCCACAGGGAATGGAAGTGGCAGGATAATACCAGCAAATACCAATATTAGGGGTGGTAACAATTGTTTGGCATCAATACTCATGACTGGAAACAAACAAACTTCTTCAGAGAAAAGTGAATCTCAACGAAGAACTATCTCCCACAATGAAGAGACTACCATCCATTGGAAAAAGATCTCAATAACGGACTATCTCCCAGAATGACGAGACTACCTTTCATTGGAGTAAACAAATCTCAACAGCGAACTATATCCCATAATGACGAGACTTCCATTTATTGGACTAAACATCTAACCAATGAACTATCTACCATAATGACGAGACTACCATTCATTAGAGTAAACATCTCAACATCGAACTATCTCCCATAATGACGAGACTACCATTCATTAAAGTAAACATCTCAATAACGAACTATCTCCCATAATGACGAGACTACCATTCATTGGAGTAAACATCTCAACAATGAACTATATCCCATAATGACGAGACTACCATTCATTGAAGTAAACATCTCAACAACGAACTATCTCCCATAATGACAAGACTACCATTAATTGGAGTAAACAAATGAATCTTCTCAGGGGACTAACATATTTACTGGGGAAGTACAGGTTGCTCAAATAAAGAGACCTGCTACTTGCTATTATGAGAAGGAACTATAAAAAAGACTTCCCGGAGAAAGAAATATGGCTTCCTGGAGGAATGCCAATATATTCCTGCTGAGGAGCTAAAGTCTTCGCGTGCAAAATAAATGCACATTCTTAAACCATGGCTCAAAGCCTGCAGACATCAAAATAATAAAGTTATTGGGGACTACAGATTCAAACCAGAAATAAACTTGAATGAAACAATCAACCGAGATAGCACCTGATGAGAAATAAACTCAAAAGGGGATCACATTCCACCGAGATAAGAGAACTAAATAGGAAGGCTAAGACAAAATACTTCCACAAGGGGTAACTCAGTGGGGAAATTTGAAAGAATATACACTTTCTTCTTAAAGTTAACGATCTAATGGAGAGAGGGTAACATAACTCTTCAAATAGGATAATATGCCAATAAAAATATCAATAAACACAAATGAGTAATGATTTTAATTTAGCTATGCATGATGTATGTATGAATGTTATTATGTATATGCTGACAAGACAGACATACAACACTGGGAATAACCAGAAAAAACCAACTTGGGTAAAGTCAACACTCGGCTAAATCACATACAGGATTAAGATTCCCAAAAGACAATAAGTACCAACTGAGGAAACAAATTCCTATTCCATGGCTTAACTTCACTAGGAAGAAACACAACCCAAAAGTAATCAAATCACACAATAAAATCAGTGCAAGTACATGGATCTAACATCCTCCTCTGGGCTTCACCGGAGAACATCACACAAACTTCAATGGGGAAAACAAATGTTTCAACATCTAGATTTTCACTAGAGATTATAATAATGACTTCGTTAGGGTAGATGAAAACCACATCGTTGAGATATTGACTGGGGATTTCGTGCTAACTTCATTAGGGAGTATAACACCACATCATTGAGGAGCCCAAAATATATTTTTCAATACCAAGAGTGATGATTACACAATCTTCCCTGGGGAGAAATTATGAAACAACATGGGGATAACAACTTTTAGCCAGAAAAAAAGTCTCAGTTTCACTTGGGGATCTAAGAAATCAAACAATACAACAATAAATCAAAATTATGGGGATTTTAAAACAAACCCAACACTCGGCGAGAGAAAACCCAAAAAAGTTGACAATTGTTTCAACACTTCTTAGAAAAGATACTGCCTTTGCCTGGGAAGACAACAATAATTCCATTACTGCTAAGGAGAATGGACTTTCCTTATATGAGAGAAAACCTTACTGGGGAATCTGAGATAGAGACTTCAAACCAAGAAAACTCGAAATCAAAATGGACTAAGACTTGACTGGGGAAAACGAGATCAGAAGCCTAATATCTCACCTTACGCTAACTGGTTTCATCTCAAACTATCTGAGAGAGCCTTCTTGGGGGTAAAAAACTTCCAAAATTTCTGAGTTCGTCCATCCTTGGAATCATCATTTTTATTTTTCTTGTGTTACAAAATCTAAAGTAAAAAGTAATTTGTAAATTCTTTTCAAAAAATAATTTTGTTATTTAATCTTTTTGCTTTGAAAATTACTATCAATAATAAATGGAGTCTTCGTAAGCAGAATAAAATAAGAATTGCAAAGAATTGGATAAAAGCTCAAACTTTATTAATAGAATGGTGGTCTGCGAATGGCGAGACCCCATAGATGATTAAAAAGTTTGGAAAATGGTAATATATATTGGAAAAGATACATTGAAATACAATGACCACTATTCTCCCTAACAACTTTGAATTCCTGAGCAGCAACTTCTGTTGAAGTATGGTGAGAATCTAAGAAGATTGTTGCTTCAATGATCAAGTCTTGTCTGACGCAGTTATTTGCCAAGAAATCCCTAACTTTTGCCTAAGTTGCCCTTGCGGGTTTTCAACCTAGCGGGAAATTTTATTCTATTTAAGTCTCTAGTTTTTCCCTAGACCTCCATTTCAGGTTTTCATTCTACCGAGACGCTCCTTTTTGCCAAAGTCGCCCTTTCGAGTTTTCAACTTAGCGAGTTGTTCTTTTATTTCTTTAGGCAGAGTATTTCTTAACTGCATCAGCATTCACGGGACGCAGGAACTCCTCACCATCCATAGTTTCAAGAATCAATGCACCGCCAGAGAAGGCCTTCTTGATAAAATATGTGTCTTCAATATTAGGAGTCCACTTTCCCCTAGAATCAGCATTAAAAGACCTAATCTTCTTGAGCACGAGGTTACCTTCTCTGAATTTGCGAGGCTTGACCTTCTTCTCAAAAGATTTTTTAATTCTCTTCTGGTACAACTGACCATGACACAAAGCTGTCATTCTCTTTTCTTCAACCAAATTCAATTGGTTAAACCTGTTCTGGACCCATTCAGCCTCTGGCAACTTGGTTTCCATTATCACACGTAAGGAGGTAATCTCAATCTCGACAGGGAGCACTGCTTCCATACCATACATAAGGGAGAATAGGGTTTACCCTGTTGAAGTGCGGACAAATGTTCGATAACCATGCAAAGGAAAAGGGAGCATATCATGCCAATCTTTATAAGTAACAACCATTTTCAGGAAGATCTGCTCGATGTTTTTATTTACAGCTTCAACAGCCTCATTCATCTTCAGCCTGTATGGAGATGAATTATGGTGGAAAATCTTGAATTCTTCACAAAGTTCTATCATCATCTTGTTATTGAGATTTGAGCCGTTGTCGGTGATACTCTTTCTTGGCACACCATATCGACATATAAGATTGTTCTTGATGAAGCGTACTACCACCTGCTTTGTAACATTAGCATATGAAGCTGCTTCCACCCATTTGGTAAAGTAGTCAATTGCCACCAAGATAAAATGATGTCCATTCGATGCCTTGGGTTCAATCATTCCAATCATATCAATACCCCACATAGAGAAAGGCCACGGGGAAGAAATAAAATTGAGAAGTGTCAGAGGCACATGAACTTTGTCAGCATAAATCTGGAATTTAGGACACTTCTTTGCAAATTTGTAATAGTCAGATTCTATTGTCAGCCAATAGTAACCTTCCCTAAGCATTTGTTTTACCATCGAATGTCCATTGGCATGAGTGCCAAAGGAGCCTTCATGAATTTCATAAATGCATCTGAGCAAGACCATGTCATAATTTCTTTTGTATAGCACATCTTCATTGAGGAAAAAGATGTCTGCCAACCTTCTCAATGTCTTTCTATCTTTGTTCGATGCACCAATCGGGTATTCCCGAGTTTGGATAAAATGCTTAATATCGTAATACTAAGGTTTTTCATCTGACATTTCATCTATTGCAAACACATGAGCCAACCTATCCAGATGTTGTACTGTGACACGAGGCACATCATTCCAAGTATTTACTTGATACATAGAAGCCAGAGTTACCAAAGCATCCTCCATCTGATTTTCATCTCTGGGAATATGATGGAATTCAACTTTATTAAAGAAGGGTAATAATCGTCTAGCATAGTCTTTGTAGGGGATCAAGCCAGGGTGATGAGTATCCCATTCTCCTTTAATCTGATTTACTACCAAAGTTGAATGGCCATACACATCTAGAATTTTGATTCTGAGATCAATGGCCTCCTCGAGACCCATGATACAAGCCTCATACTCTGCCATATTATTGGTACAATTAAATGTCAGCCTTGCAGAAAAGGAATATATGATCCATGAGAAGTGATAATCACAACACCAATTCCTTTCCCATAAGCATTCAAAGCTCCATCAAATACCATGCCCCACTGAGATTCAGGATCAGGATCTTCCCCAGGAAAAGGTTCATCACAATTTTTTACCTTCAAAAACATCACATCCTCATCAAGGAAATCATATTTAATAGACTGGTAATCCTTAACCAGTTGGTGAGAAAGATAATCTAACAACACACTGCTTTTTATAGACTTATGAGTACGGTATTCAATGTCATATTCGGACAACAACATATGCAAATCGGAAATTCTTCCAGTAAGAGCAGGCTTTTCAAAAATATACTTAATTAGATCCATTTTGGAAATCAACCAAGTAGTATGATTCAAGATATATTGCTGCAACCGCTTTGCCGGCCAGGCCAGAGCCCAACATGTCTTTTCCAGCATAGAATATCATGACTCACAGTCAGTAAATTTCTTGTTGAGATAATAAATGGCATATTCTATTCTCCCTGTTTCATCTTTTTATCCTAAAATACAACCCATAGAATTATCTAACACTGTTAGATACATGATCAATGGTCTTCCTTCAATGGGAAGGAGCAAGATAGGAGGTTCAAGCAGATACTCTTTAATACTTTCAAATTCCCTTTGGCAATCATGTGTCCACGCACAACCTTGATCTATCTTTAACAACTTAAAGATCGGCTCACACGTTGCAGTCATATGGGAGATAAATCTGGAAATGTAATTCAAACACCCAAGGAAGCTTCTGACTTGCTTTTCAGTTCTTGGCGTTGAAATTTCTTGAATTGCTTTAACTTTATGATGATCAACTTCAATTCCTCTTTGGCTGACAGTGAAACCTAAAAATTTCCCTGATCGGACACCAAAGGTGCATTTATTTAGATTCAAGCAAAGACGATACTTCCTCAAACACTGAAACAATTTCAACAAATCTTCTATATTCCCTTCTTCAGTCTGGGATTTGGCAATTATATCATCAACATATACCTCAACTTCCTTATGCATCAGATCATGGAATAAGGTTGTCATAGCCCTCTAGTACGTTGCACCAGTGTTCTTCAAACCGAAGGGCATCACTTTGTACAAGAATGTTCCCCAGGGTGTGATAAACGTTGTTTTTTCCATGTCCTCAAGAGCCATTCTGATTTGATTATATCCAGAAAATCCGTCCATGAATGAGAATATTTTGAATTTTGTTGTGCTATCAACCAACATATCAATATGCGTTAATGGAAAATCATCTTTTGGACTAGCTTTGTTTAAATCTCTATAATCAATGCACATGTGAACTTTTTTGTCTTTCTTTGGTACTGGGAAAATATTGGCAATCCACTGAGGGTACACTGATGTCATAAGAAAACCGGCATTAATCTTCTTTAAAACCTCCTCTTTAATTTTTACTGCCATATCAGGGTGAGTTCTTCGTAATTTCTGCTTGATTGGTGGGCATTCTGGATGTAGCGGCAAATGATGTTCCACAATATCAGTATCCAAACCAGGAATGTCTCGGTATGACCAAGCAAATATGTCCACATATTCTTCCAACAATTCAATCAACCTTCTCTTCACGTCGGGGTGCAGTAATGCTCCAATCTTGACTTCTTTTGGATCCTCATCTAAGCCTAAATTAATTGTCTCCAATGGCTCTTTATACGGTTGAATGGAACTTTGCTCGCGCTCAAGCAACCGTGAAACCTATTCTAGGATTTCATCATATTTTTCTTCTTCTTCGGCCACATACGCATGATATTCAAAGTTGGGAGAGGGTGCAGGGTCATTGCATTCAACAGGTTTTTTAATTAATCTGCACATATGATTTATGATTGCTTTTAGAAACTGGCACATATAGCAAGTGATTATATATATTACAATTACTTATTTATTTTTGAAAGGTTTTTTTCTGATTACCATTTTCCAAGAAAAAGAAAAAAATAAAAACACAATTAGGAATCAAAGACAAATTTTTTTATTGATTTTAAAGAACAAAGCAAACAGATAAGCCCATACAACATCAATACTTTCACCTTGGGTAGGGTGAAATATTTTTAAAAAGATTAACAAAACATAAATTACTTTGAGACATGAATGCAAGAGGTAACATCAATGGTGATCCAATTTTGGACTCTAACTCCATGCGACACATAGTTTGGCATCTCATGCTCTGCTCCATCTTCCACAATAGCATTGATCCCAGGAACAGTTGGATGAAGATAACCTCAGTTGCGAAAGATATCTTGATATTTTTCCAGAGCAGACTTCGGCTTCATGTTCTTACCTTTATCATTCTTCACAGAGAATCCCAAACCAGCTTTATTCTTTTTTACAGGTGGATCAACAATCTGCCCCCATACTTTACTAGGGCCATTACATACTACATGTTGAGCATATTTAAGAGAAGCTATAGAATTCTCATTTCCTCTTATATTATCAATGGGTAAAGCTTGGAATTGATTCCAAACAACAGCTACATCCACTTCCACAACACTGAAAGAGGATAAATGAGATATTAACAATGCATGTTCTCCATTTATGATGACCACCTTTCCTTCACGCACAAACTTCAGCTTCTGGTGTAAAGTTGAAGTGACAGCCCCTACCTCATGGATCCACGGTCGTCCCAGTAAACAGCTGTAAGTGGGCACAATATCCATAAACTGGAAAGTAATTTGAAATAAATGCGGGCCTATATGAATATGCAAATCTACTTCCCCGATGACAGACATCCTTGATCCATCGAAAGCCTTCATAATTATGCCACTCAGGCGCATGGGAGTTCCTTGATACTTCAACTTCATGGGCGTGCTCCTCGATATTACATTTAAAGAGGACCCATTATCAATTAACATATTAGACAATGAATTGTTCTTACAGTTCATGGAGATATGAAGAGCCAAATTATGATTCCTTCCTTCATCGGGAAACTCATCATCACAGAAACTCAGGTTATTACAGGATGTAATATTCCCCACCACACTACTGAATTGGTCCAAAGGCTTATCACTTTCCATGAAAGATACAATACTCTCATCACAGATTCCCTGTGGGCAGAAGAGTTTATTATCAAGGCTAGAATAGATATTTTTATAGGGTTTGCAACAATTGATCTATGATCCTGTAGTCGCTCATCTTGATAATCTTCAATATATCATCCATATCTTTTTCCATAGTAGTACCACTAGATTCCCCCACTGCTTTCTTGGGTTCAACATTTTCAACAATCTTTTTGTCAGCATTAACACTCCCTCGAATGACAGGTGCGAAAATACGACCACTGCGGGTCACTCGGCTAGCTTCAGCAATATTCTTAACATCAAACAAAGGTTGGATGGGAACTTCCACACCATCCTCCAAGATTGTAGCATTGTATTTGTATGGCACGGTCTTGTCTGATTCATATAGGGGCGGAAAGCAAATCACCACTAGAGAAACAACTGGCTTGTTGTGATATTCAATCTCAATAGGGTCGGGAACATCGAAACAAGGTGCAATAACATTCACCCCCTCTTCAGAATACTTAGACATCACATAATCATTTCTGGAAAACACATCTTCATCTGAAGAAAAGAATTCATCTGCAGAAGCATACTCATCATTTGACACAGTCCCAGTCAAGAAATCTTTAACCACATTAATCCCATTATACGCATCTCTATTGCCCGAATCTTTGATAGTACCATTGTCTAACAACAAATGAACACCCTTCCTCACCAAGGAGCAACCACGAGAATATCTGCAGTAGATCTGGAAAGACCCATAATGGTATTTTTCTTGACCATCCACGTGACTGAAAGTAGCATGCAACTGCACCAAATCATCATTCATATGATCCACGTCAAAAATCTGGAATTCTCCAAGACATCCAAAGACCATATTCACATCTTCCCCGTACTTTGTCCAAGGCCTGATTATATGAATAAGTCCTTCGTCCATAATTTCCTGAAGATCAGCTTTTATCTTATCACACCCCTGTATATATGTACTACAAATACTACAACCAGCATGGTCATGCATATAGTAACTAAACTCGCAGAGGTCAGCATGCATCTTTACCAAATCTCCTATAACCAGGTTGATATAAAAAATACGGAAGTTCCCTGGAAAACCAACAACCATGTTTACAACATTTTCTCCTCCATGCTTTGGCAAAGGATTATCTTTCACATTAGGGCCAACATCTTTAAAGGATAAAAGGCTAGATCTCACCATCTTTTGTACTTCAGATTTCAAAGGATAATAGTTCTCAACATTGTGCCCTGATGCTCCCTGATGAAAAGCACATTCCTGGTCTGCCTAATAATACCAACGCAAAGGTGATGGTATAACAGGGGGTGGCCTAGTTTGAACCAACTTCTTCTGAATTAACACCGAGAGTTACTCGGCATAGCTCATGGGAATAGAGTCAAAGGACTCTCTCTTCTGATTCTGCCCCTGATTTCCCTGAGGGAATGGTCTCTGATAGGCAACTGTGGTCAGAGCTACATTGACGAATGGACTTACCAAAGCAACCTGTGGATGGCGCTGATGACTTCTTCTAGGAGGATTAACCATTCTATCTTGAAAGACAACATTTGTATCTCCTTCTTTTTTCTTAGCAAACTCGTATGATGGTTTCTTGGTACTACCGGAATTTTCACTTCTTGTCAAACGACCCTCTATCACAGCTTCTTCCAAATGAACACCCATGCTCACCATTTCGGTAAAATCACTTGGTGCACTCGCCACCATTCTTTCATAGTATAAGGCACCTAGAGTCTTTAGGAAAATCTCCATCATCTCTTTCTCTTCCATTGAAGGGATCACCTGGGCGGTTACTTCACGCCATATCTGTGCGTACTTCTTAAACGAGTCCTTGTCTTTTTGGACCATTGCCCTGAGTTGATCACGGTCATGTGCCATGTCCATATTATACTTGTATTGTCTAATAAACACTTCACCCAAGTCATTGAAAGTATGAATGTTGGCCCTATCCAAGCTCATGTACCACTTTAATGCATCACCAATCAAATTGTCCTGAAAAAAGGGGATTAGAAGACACTGATCATCGGTGTGAGTAGACATCCTTCTCACATATATCACAAGGTGAGCTCGAGGACAAGTATTGCCCTTGTATTTCTTGAATTCTGGTACTTTGAACATTGCAAGTATTTTCACATTTGGAAACAAACATAGGTCGTTCACATTCTGCCCAAACAATTCTTTCCCTTTGAGGGCCTTCATCTCTTTCTTCATCTTATCAAACTTATCCTGGAAATCATTCATTCAATCATAGAAACCCAAGCTTTCACTTGGCGGAGGAATAGGATGATAAATTTCATCATTAACAAGTGGCACACCATTCACCGAAGGAGGTGCAGCATATCGAATCTCATTTCTAGCAGCAGCAGTAATATGAACCACGGGAGGTGCAGGAGTAGCAACAGCTTGAACAGTTGGAGCATCAATATTAAAACCTTATTGTATGAAGTTTTTTGGCATTCCCCATGGATAACCCTGAGGCATACGATTATGGGAAACAGTAACGGGGCAACAGAAATGGGAACTCATGAACCTTCAGAAGCAAATGTTATTTGTTGAGGATGAGAAAGTGGTGGCTGATTCTGAGCAGCCACCAGTGATTCCATCAAAGCAGTTAAATTATCCATACCGGCCTTCAGAGTAGTAACCTCGTCGCGCAACTCACTATTTTCCTATTCAAGATTCTCTATTTTCTTCTTTGAATTAGCTCGAGTATTATACTGATGAGATAGCTTGCTATTAAAGTAGAGAAATTCAGTAAGACACCTAGGTATGAAAAGAAATGCAAGAAATATGTACAGGACGATGCATGATATGCAATTCATATGATTTATTTTATTATTAATAATTCAAGGAACTCAAAGATTTATTAACAATTTGCGAATATTAAAAAGTACTAGCACATTTGAAATACTGAAAAATATCATTATAATAATTTCAAAATGGATTACAACTTTTCAGTACAAGTTTCAACAATCCCAAGTACTAAAATCCTAAGAAAGCAAAGCTAATTAAAATCACTCCATACGCTGACGCTTTCCTATGAGTCTTGTAGTCTGAGCCTTCAGCTGCTTGTCTCTTCTGCATACTTGTCAGCAACCACTTTCCAATCACCAGAGTCGGTAAGTGAATGACTAAGTCCTAACTGAACTCTAGAGGAAACTAAATCCTCTTTCTTCTCCATCACCTCTATAGCACGTCTCTCGAGAATCTCGATCAAGTCATCTTTCTCCTTTAAGTCTGATCGGTATGATATCTCTAAAGTCTGACACTTATTCTTCCAAGCCTCTTTCTTCTGTTGTATCCTAACTAGGGCAAGCTGAAGCTCTTCCACATCATCCAAAAGGGGAGGAGTGCTCTTCAAAAAAATATCAAGAATAGGTGCTTCACGGGAATATGGCATCTTCAACTGAATTTTCCTTGCTTGTGCCCACTGAAGATAAGGCTCCAAAGAAACAGCTCCTCTAGGTCCTAAGTCTTTCCTTCTCTTCCTGCGAACATGACGCCAAGCCTTTGCAATCTTCTCCTTAGCTTCCTTATGATTTTCTCCCTCTTTAAGAAATAAACCACTAAGATGAATCATATTTATCTTATATCTCATCGGATATCCAAGTTTTCATCGTGCAAGAACATGATTGTAGTTAATTTCTCCCTTTGTACCAAGAAGATGTGCATTGGGGAAACTACCACAACTATCAAAAATCTACACATTATAGTAAGCCTGATGGTACCAAATAATATCTGAATGAGTGAGGGCCGTAATCTTTTGTGGCCAACGAGGTTCCTTCCTAACATCCCAGAAAGCATCGGAACGAGGCAAGTGAGAAATAAACCACTGATACAACAAAGGCGTGCAACATATGATCATCCCTCCATGATAAAAATCCCGTAGATGAATGGAGTAATAAGAATCTCCTAAGAATGTAGAGACTAGATTCCCTATTAAAAAGATCCTGATGGAAATAATATCCAAAAAGTTGTCGACATTCAGAAATAAGAACAACCCATATGCAAGTAAAGCAAAGATGACCTCAAAAGCAACCGTACTCTTCATCCTAGAAAAAAAGGGAGATTTCTCCAATAAAAACTAAGCGGGTAATCCTCTAATCCCTCCTTTGGTAGTCATGTAGGCTTCAACCTCAGACTTCCCCAAATGAACCATAACAGCAATCTCCTAAGATTTTGGCTCCCTCTCCAGGCCGGTGAAAGGAACACGATCGGTAACAGGTAAAACTTTGCAGATAAGAATACTCCTCTAATGTATGCATCAAATGATAATAAAGGAAAGTGAAACAACAATATGTCGGATCATAGAAGTGGACCAAAGTCGAGAGAATACCCTCCTTCATTCCGAGCTTCATGAGAAACACGATGGATCCAGACTTCTTCCAAAAATATGTAGAACTTTCAATTTCTGGAATTAAACTCATCAAATCATCTATCTTGGGATTCTTGAAACTGAACTTTTGAGTATTTATTTTTCCAGAATCCATGGTCAAAAGTACCTGAGATATTTACAAAGATTCAACTTTAAGTCCCTTGAACCGTAATGTCTTAAAAGATGCTCATGGGTGCATGAATGCATGATGCAACAATCACACACAAGATCACGAACATGGAGTCAAAGGTACTACCCACAAGGTATGGTCTAATAGTTTATCACCTGCCGAACAAGGTTCTAAGAGGTTCCCAGAGTCTACATCCTTCCTTCAAATATTACCAATATCCCGATTGACTCGGTAATTAGTAATATTCTCAGGAAAAACTCGTTTGAGTGTAGTATCACGTGACAAACATATCTAGATTAATCTGTCATAGCTTCCACACTACACCTAAAAGCCCAAGATGGGTTAAGGGTCCTCAGTTTCAGCAGGCTCCCAGGTCGTAAGCAGCATGTCTTCCCGATTACTCAGTAAATGACACTATAGTCAAAGGGGCCTCCACTGAGTGGGACATCTCATGTCTCCTTTTTTGGGATTACTCCCCCAAAGTTAACATGACTAAACCACCCTTCCTATCTTAAGTTTTCCCAAGTCCGGGTATAGGACTTATGACAAATCACCAAACACCTAAAAACCAGGAAAAACCAGAAAAACACATAATATACAACAAATAAAAATACATACACCACAATAAACAAAGATATGATCAACCCGCTTAAGAATGGACTAGCAATACGTTAATCTTTCCCCAGCAGAGTCGCAATTTTTTCTGTAGCGGTAGAAATGTTGAGACTAAGCCATTGGATTAACTTAACTCGTACAAATCAAAATAAAAATCGCCACTGCGCTTTATTATTTCCAAAGGAATGGGAAAAGAGCAAATAACCCAAAAGAGAAGGGGGAGAATTTAAGTTCAGGGGTTGGTTATGCAAAGGGAACGTATTATCACCCTAAACATCTATGGTACTCCGTAGGAACCTCTTTGAAAATTTGTGTATTTTGGCTATAAATATTGTATACAAAAATAGATTATGGGGATGAGAAAATAAGTAATTTTTTTTAATGATTTTTGCACCCGTCGCGGTTGAAAACCTTTAGTGCCTACGTACCACATTTCGTGCAATAGGGGATCAGGGTACTCATAGCTCACCTTAAAAAAAATTAAAACACAAGTGTGTTGGTTAATTTTAAGAGACGAGACATCATCATCTTTATCCGAGTGGAAGAACATACTTACTACAATTATGAGAAAGGAGAATTTGCGTCATATCATAGTGGAGGATATAGCTTTGGATTTTGAAATCAACAAAGTCATGCTCAACACCCAAGTGGAAAATATCTCACTTCACTACATATCTTATAAGTATAGTAGCTTGCATCACTACAAGGATTGACAAGAGTCTAATATTTTGAGAAAAATTTAAAGTAAAAAGCCAAAGTGGCAAATGGTTTGAATGAGATTGATTTACTTTTAGTCTTCTCACAAAAATGTCAAGGTATTATTAAGTTGATTAAATTTTGATTAAGAAAATATTTTGAAAAGGGCATGGACCTAAGTCTAAGTTTATTGTGAAAGTGGTTCAAGTTTAAAAACAAGAAGAGTTTTCAAAAGGAAGGAGAATATTTTTTTTGAAATTAAAGAAGATGGGAGGAGATGAAGGAACTATCCTAAAGCATAAAGGTAAAATCTAGGGAAAAGAACTGTCTAACCAACAAGAAGCTAACACTTGACACAGTGAGTCAATGTAGAATTCCCATCCTTTGGATTGAAACCAAACAAGGAAAGATAATAAACTTCTTGGGAAAACCAAACTTCAAAGGCATTAAGTCTTCACAGAAATTGGGCAGAGTAACAAAGATGAATTCCCAATCACAGATAAAGCATATAATCAGAATAACCTACACACAAAGAAAACAAACAACACAATGTCTCGGGGTAAACCCCAAGAACTCCAGACAAAATAACAATAGAAGTCACAAGGTCCCAAGATAGGTCGAGGCTTCTAATCATAAGTCCGAGAAGTCCATAACTCCAAAATGCCAAGGATAGTAACCAAATAGTCCAAGTAACATTAAATTTTTTTATGGTTCAAGTTGATTATTAGGTATCTTCAAAAAGATAAATGAAAATATCAAGTGAGCAAAATGAAAATGACATAAAAGTAAATGCTCAAGTGAGTAAAGATGAAAATAGAATGAAATGTAAATGTTAAAATAAAATGGTGCATAAAGTAAAGGCATAAAATAAAAGTACAAAATAAAGGGCATAAAGTAAAAGAAAAATGTTAATGAATTAGTAATTAGAGGTTACTTGAATGCCCATCTTTAAACTTGCATTTGAAAACTCATTAGAAGATTGATAAGATCAAAACCTCACACCAACAAGTTTCTTTTGCTTTTTGTCAAGTATATCATTCATTTCAAGTACTCAATGTAACAACATATGATCAATAATGTTTAAGTGACTCACTTATATCAAAGTTTATGAAGATTCATTAGAGGATTGATAAGACCAAAGCCTCCTAACAATGAATCTCAAGGTTATTGAATCAAAGGTTTCAACTTAAACATCCTTGGGATTGTACTTAGGGGAGAAAGTGTTGGGATTCTGAGGCAGATCTCTTAACATTATCAACTCTTCCTTTAGTAGATGTTGTAATGCCTAAGACAAGGGCATATTGATCTTAGTAAATTTTCTCCTGGGTGCGTCTGACCTATGCTAATTTCCTTGTTGATGTTGTTGCACTGATGCAGGATTAAAAATTAGCACAACTCCCACAGACTGGTTGTGGTCATTTCTAGCATGACCCTTCTGGCCATACACATCATTAGTTTATTTTTTACCGTTGAACGTATTCTTCATAGTACTTGAAGACGCATCCACCTGAATTTTTCCACTCCTGATTCCACCTTCAACTTGTTCCCCTGCTAATATCAGCTCGGTGAATCTGGATGAAAAGCATCTGATCAGATGATTGAAGAAAGGACCTGTCAAATTTCCCATAAACATATCAACTAGCTCCCTATCAGATAAAGGAGGTTGAACTCTTCTAGCTAGATCCCTCCATTTCTGGGCATATTCTTTAAAGCCTTCGTTCGAGCCCATAGTCATACTTGGTAACACATTGTTGTACCCCAAAATTTGCCCTTCCTTTTTCTCAAGACATTTCTTGCAAAAGTTCTCAAAAGCTCAAGAATACTCAAGAGATTATCAGACAAGCTCACCTCTTAAGCACTGGGTCCATAACTTTTGGTTTTCTCAAGGAAAATTGGACTTATAATGCCTCAAGTAACTTCCATGGTTCATCATAGGTCTCTAATAATGCTCATACCAAGTTTCAAGCCTTGCATCACAAATTTGCAGAGTCAATTGATCAGATGACTGAAAATCGGTTGTATTGGGTAAAAAGTAAATTATGGTCAACATATAGTCAAACTTAAATATTTTTGGTCAACATCAACATTTTTAAGTCATATTCATCATTTGATTAATGGTTGATCGTAATTCCTCAAGAAAAACCCTCAGATTACCAAAGGGGCAAAATTGTCAAAATTAAGGTTTTAACTAAAAATGACTGATCATTGATTTTTGACCTAGTACATGACCTAATGACTTGAAAAATTATCTCAAGGGCTCAAATATATTGTCTTGACCTAATTACATGGTTCAAAACATTTCTAAAGAACAAGTGATTGATAGTTGAAATTTGGATCAACTGATGAAAAGTCAATTGTCACATAAAAGTCAAACCTTGCCTTTTTGGTCAACTTTGAACTTCAAAGATCAAGAATTATCAAGATATTCAAAATTATCAATAACAAATTCAATAAAGTCAACAAAAAGTCAAAATTTCCAATACTTTGAAAAATTCTAAGTGATTTGTCCTTAATAAATTCATGACTTCATAACCATTTTTCACTAAGATACAAGATGGTTCAAGGAAAACTTTCAACATGAAAGTTGTAGAGAATGATGAATTCTACAACTTTGTCCTTGAGGGTTGATGTCCAAAAAATGCTTGGTTTAGGAGATATAGGCCCATGAAGCCATGACATTTTTATCTAACACTTAGAGAAATTTTCAACAAGTTTGGTCAGATTTTCATCCCAACTTCTTTGCAAATTTTCACCAAACTCCAATTTGATTTAGCCAAAGTGGTCAACATGAAAGTTGTATACAATGTTTCAAGATTTCCAAAATTTCAAATAACACATTTTTATCATGTTTGAGCTAGGAGATTCGAAGAGATAAAGTTGGGTATCCATTCTTGAATTATAGGTCATATTTGTGAAGAGCTCAAGAACAAATCTTCATGCCATGCTGCATAATCTTGTTTTGAAGGCATCTAAACTTGCAAATATCACCATAATTAAATGTTTACACAACTGATTAAACCATTATCCACTTTATTCAAGCTTTGTCTAAAACAATTTTCCATTTTTGGCACATAGTTACCATTTATATTCTTGTAAAGCATGCTTTATCATAATGTCCACTCTCCTTGAGCCTTTAACCTGTTCCCTCTACACACACTCCATACAAAATCTAGAAGCAACATGTTTAAAGCCTATAACCACTCTAGATTTCCTTGCACCTCACATTGGAACCATTTTCTTCAAGTTTGCTTCATGTACAATCCAACCTAGCCATAACATGTGATTTTGAAAACCAAGCCCACTCAGCCTCTAAAACCTTTTCTCTATAAATAGAGGAAGTATTTTCAAGCTATGACACGAATTCATAGCCCTAAAAACACCCTCATGCTCCCTCAAGCCAGAATTTGTATTAAAAACTCCATTGCTTGCAATTTCTGACCTTGAACTCCAAACACCCAATCCACTCGTACGTTTTCATTCTAAATCATTCACGAAGCTTCTATAATTCATATAGAACCCATCCAAAGCCATGTTTCATCATTGTAACATCATCTTCATCATCCTCCATTTTCAAGAACAGAGCTCTGCAACTTGACTTGTCTAGAAGAATTGAGGCACTCTCAATTGAAAGTAAGCATTGTAAAAGCTTCCTAGGAGTTCAGTGAAGCTATTCAGATCATCACAACATCTACAGATTCGATTATCACTTCAGAGGTAAGTTTTTCTAACTTTTAAATCCTTATTTAAGCATCATTTGCACTTGCTTTCTAAAGAAAAAATGTAGATATCATTGCCCTGAAGCTAACCATGTGCTTACTTTTCATTTATATTGTCTGCGTGATGAGAATTTTGAAATTGAAGTTTATGAAAAATTAGGGTTCAGTTTGGTACCAACAGAAATTCATCTTAATATTTGAGTTTTAGCTTAAGTTAATGCCATGGTTGAATTTATGGTGAAATTTAGAACAACTTCGATGTTTACATTTTCCAAGATGGTTGAGAAATGAGCATTTCCAGAAATTCAAAAATGTGTTCATGGCCACTGGCGCGAGGAAAAAGATGAAGTTCCATCCAGAAACAAGTTTATAATTGAAATTCTGGCAGCAGATACTCAATGTCACAGTGAATGTTATGACACCGTATCTGACTTTCTATAAGACAGTAAATAAAAACAGTAAAGAACACAATCAATTGTTTACCCAGTTCAGGCTGAAACAACACCTACTCTGGGGGCTACCAAGCCAGGGAGGAAATCCACTATAAGAGATATTAATTCAGGAATAAACCAACCAGTTTATCTCCTTCACTTAATACCTACCCAATGCAACTTCAATCTAAGTTCAACTTAAACCTGAGTTCCTACTCACTCCCCCTCAATCACAACAGTGATACTTAAAACAATTGACTAATGAAATAATGAAGACACTCTTCAGAACATACACTTGATTATGCTTCACAGCTTTTTAATCAAGTAACACAAACACTCGTGCTTCACAGCTTTGAGTGATACATAAACCTAACTTGACTTTGCTTCAAAGCTTTAGTCAAGAAACACAAAACACTCTTGCTTCAAAGCTTTGAGTGATACAAAAACCCTTACAATCAAAACCTATTCCAAGTCACTTATCACAATGATACTTGCTTGGATTACAGCAGTTAAAACTATACATATCCTAATTGATCTTCAGTCAAAAGAGTTACTTTGCAACCAGCATTCCTGTTGAATATATATGCAGTTGTTTCTTCAGTTAGGGTTTCCACAAAAAGCTAGGGTTAATTAGGTTTAACCTTAAGACTTGGTCACAAGACTTTATCAACCAGATTAGGGTTGAGCTAGGTTAACCCAAAGTCCACGTTAGATTCTGTTCTGGAAAGAATGAGCCATCTTCCTGAAAAATCTCAGAATTAACCAAACTGCATATCTGTTAGATCAATACAGGATTTCTTAACATTTTTTATGACATCAGAATTCCTGTTTACTGATTTTGGTAGAAGGCAATAAATGTGATCATTGCAAAATGCTCAGATACACACTCATAAATAGTAGCTACTGTATGCCATACTTTTTCTGCATAAAGTACCTAATAATCCAGAATGTTATGACATCAGTCATGACATCCACACACCTGGTTTTACCAAAAATACAAGCCAATAACTAAACACTTACAAACTCCCCCTTTGGCAGATTTTTGGCTAAAACCTCTAAGCAATCCGAGAATAGAGAGCAACAGAATGAATATGACTGCAGAAAAAATATGATGTCTACCAATGTCTATCTCCCCCTCTTTAGCCACAAATAGGCCAAAGATACATGTACTTAAATGTTATACAGTCATCCAAAATGAGTAATAAAAACAACAAATAAAATCTGAAAACACTTGCATCAACAGGAACCAGCATCAGGCTTGTCAACTCCACCAAACTTTAAGCACTGTCATCTTCAGAGGAGCTACTTTCTTCAGCATTGAGTTGATCTTCAACAGCACCCTCTTCCCTTCTGTTTCCTTCAGTCTCCTCCTGTTCTAATCTGGCAATTAGGTTTTCTAGAGTCTTTTTCCTTGTCTCCAGCTCTTTGCAGGTCTCTTTCAATATAGCTATAACATCAAATGTCTTGGACTGAGTTTTTACAGTTGATGTCTCAGCTGATGTTATGACAATGTCAGGAACATGAGATCCCTGAAATAGCTTGTAGTGTAACCCAAGAGCAGGAGCTCTTTTGCAAGCAGTATCTCTTTCCACCAGGATGTCAGGGTACTGAGCAAGGATAATTCCACATAGGAGGGAGGGAAAGGCAATAGGGCCTTTAACAGCATAGCTTCCAGCATGTTTTAAAGTTTGATCAAAAATATACCTGCCATAGTCAAATTCAGTCCTGGTTCCAACAGCATATATGAATCTCCCCAATCCTGTGGAGATGGTTGATTTATGGTTGGTAGGGACCAAGTTGGCTGCACCAATCTTGTGCAGGATGACAAATTTCATGCTTAGTTTGCTGGCATTCAGCTTGCCTTTTAAGGGCCAGCACTTGACTTGTCTTGCTGTGATGGTTTGGCAAACTTCATTTCCAGTGACTTCTAGTTCAGGGAAAGCCTCATTTGATCTTCCAAGAAATTTGTTAATTTCAGATGGAGAGAAATTAACCCTTCTTCCTCTCACATAGACACATTCAAAGTCAGCTGACCTTCCATCAGCACATTCATCAGACAAATTCACTATGAATTCCTTGACCAGATTTTCATAGCATTTGGTAAATTTTACCACAGTTTTCATTAGTCCAGCAGCTTTGATCAGGTCCATGATTTCCTTGCAATCCATGGCACCATTGTTTAGTTCTCTTTCCAAGGCTATTCTCTTTAAGCAAACATACTTCCATCTGTTGGCATTTTCAGGGTGGTGAAATGAAATGTTGTCAGTGGGGACTTCAGGAACTCTAGCCATTTTGCTGGAAGGGAGTTTCCTTCTGAGAGGAATGTCTTCAGCATCAATTTCAAATTCTGATTCCTCATCAGAATCAGAAGGCTCAGGTTCTTTTCTCTTCTTTGTTATTGGTTGTCTCGCAGGCTTTGAGAGACTCCCAGTATGCACTTGGGCTTTCACCTTCCCTTTGGACAGTCCAGTCTTCACAGTTTCTACACCAGTCTTTCCTTCAGACCTGGTTTTCTTATCAGCAGGTTTCTCTTTGGTCAGACATTTTGCAGCATCCTGATTACCCTTTCTGTTCATCATTCTCCTAGCTATGCTAGGGTTGATATTTGCAATTAGGTCATTGTCTGAGTATTCCTCATCCACATCAATAACAGGTGGTTCAACATTCTTCTCTGAAGGGTTCTGAATATCATCAAGGTTTTCAGATGATTTTTGAATGTTGTCATTTGGTGTGTCAACATTCTCAGAGACATCTGGATTTACTTCAACATTTGGGCTTGCTGATTCTTGATTTAATGGAACAGAAATCCCCGGTACAGAGTGGTTCTCACTCAGGATTCTTGTAACAAGCCTAGATATTGCTTGATGTACATAAGCTGATCCTTCCCTATTTGGTACAGAAGATGAAGGTTGAGAGGGATTACCGGATGAAGTAGCTTGAGACCTTCCTGCATGCCTTGTTCTCAGCTTTTTGACCTTGGAGGGGTTAGTTGCCATTTCTCTAAGAGGAGTAATCTCCAGGACTTCAGAATCCATGCATGAGGTGATTGCCTGAGAATCTTGATCAGATGATGAAGATGAAACAGTCGTCTTGGATGAGGATGATGTTTGAGACATTTTGATTGACTTAGAAAAACAGTAGCAACTAGAGAGAAAACTTTGATTGAGAGAAAGGGATTTGTTGCAAAGTCGAGAGAGGAAGGAGGCAAATGAGTGTCTATTCAACTTCTTAATAATTTTGAAAGAATTGGGAAAACATATGATTAACCCACTCAAAATAGACTTAACAAAAATAACTCCTTCAACCCTTGTTTTAAGCAAAATTAATTGCTACAATTTCTCATGTTGGCAAATACCCAACTTGCCCCTCAAGTTTTCAAATTGATTTGCATCAAGTTCCTTGGTAAAAATGTCAGCCAGTTGTAGCTCATTGGCAACATGTTCCAGATTAATTGTTTTCTCCTCTACAAGGTCTTTGATTAAGTGATGTCTAATGTCAATGTGCTTGGACCTGCTATGCTGAATAGGGTTCTTGGAAATGTTGATTGTACTCAGATTGTCACAGTACAATGTCATAACATCTTATGTGACATTATACTCAGTGAGCATCTGTGTCATCCAGATAATTTGAGAACAGCTACTACCAGCTGCAATGTATTCAGCTTCAGCACAAAAATGTAAAGGAAGTCTTTTGGCATGTATCATAGATCTGGAAGATTCCTGTATGTTCCTATTTTTCCTCTCTTCAACTCCATTTTGTTAAGGAGTTATAGGAGAAGAGAATTCATGACTAATTCCTTCTGAGGAACAGAACTCATTAAACTTACTGTTTTCAAATTCCTTGTCATGATCACTTCTGATTCTGACAATACACCCTTCTTTTTCTCTTTGAATTATTTTGCACAGTTCTTTAAAAACTTCAAACACATCAGATTTTTCCCTAATGAAGTTAATCCAGGTGAATCTGGACAAGTTATCCACCACAACATAGGCATATCTCTTTCCACCAAGACTTTCCACCTGCATTGGTCCCATATGAAGAAGTTCTAGAACCTTAGAGGTGGTCAGATGTCTTGACTTTGGATGTGACATCCTAGTCTTCTTACCAACCTGACATTCACCACAAACTCTCCTTTCATCAATTTGCAGTCTTGGAATCCCTCTGACTGCCTCCATGGAGATACTCCTTTTCATTCCTCTTAGATGAAGATGGCCAAGTTTTTTGTGCCACAGTTTCACCTCTTTTTCTTCTTTTGCAATAGAACACACAGTGGAGTAATTAGTGTTCTCAGGCTCCCACAAGTAACAGTTGTCTTTAGATCTGACTCCTTTCATTATAACTTCTTGTTTTTCATTAGTTACAAGACATTCAGATTTTGAGAAGTTGACCTTGAATCCTAGATCACATAATTGACTGATACTAATGAGATTAGCAGTCAGGCCTTTTACCAATAGTACTTCATTTAGATTTGGAACTCCAGGGCAGTCCAAATTACCAACTCCTTTGATTTCACCTGTAGCACCATCTCCAAAGGTCACATAACTAGTGGTGTGAGGTTTAACATTATTGAGAAGGTTCTTGATTCCAGTCATGTTCTTAGAACACCCACTGTCAAAGTACCAGTCTTCCTTCGCAGAGACTCTCAGGGAAGTGTGGGCTATCATCGCAGTAGCCTTTTTCTTCCATTGAGGAGTATGTGGTACCCTGTTAGACTTAGGTTTGACACCTGGGTTCTGATTAGGGTATCCATACAATCTGAAGCAGAAAGGCTTTATGTGACCAAACCTCCCACAATGATGACATCTCCATCTTTGGTACTTTTTCTTCATATTTCTCTGTTCCCGATGTTGAGTGTTATGTTGTGACATCTGCTTTGACATTTGTTTATCAGAGATGATCTTCTTGTCTGCACCAGATTTCTTTGCTGCCACAAATCCTAGACCAGACTTGTTTCTCACATTTTGTCCAACCTGAAGGATTTCTTCCAATTTGTCAGTTCCATTTGTCAGCATCTTGACAGATTTGGTCATCTGGTTCAGTTTTGAGTTCAGCATTTGAACTTCCCCTTCTAGATGACTTATAGTTTCAAGGTCTGCCCTTTTTTCAGTCTCCAACTTTATGATGAGTTTTGTTTGTCTCTCATTTTGCACACAGACTTCAGCACTTCTGATACACAATTTCTTATAAGTATCAGCCAGTTCTTCAAATGTCACTTCCTCATCACTAGTGTCACTTTCAGAGGTACAAACACCAGTTAGTGCAGTAACTAGTTTGGCAGATTCTTCTTCATAATTACTTTCTGAATCACAGTAAGACCAGGTAGCAGTCATTCCTTTCTTTTGTTTCTTAAGAAAGGTAGGACATTCAGCTCGAATATGCCCATATCCTTCACAACCATGGCATTGAATTCCTCTGCCTTGATTTCCCTTCTCTTTAGACCTTGGTCTTCTGCTGGAGTCATAAGATCTGTTAATGTCAGAGGGGATGTTCTCAACATTTGACCTTGACTTTGGATCCATTCTCTTGATGAGTTTGTTGAATTTTCTTCCAAGCATGGCTATAGCTTCTGAAATATTTTCTTCTTCATCCTCCTTGTTTTTATCTTCAGAGTTGGATACAAGTGCTATGCTCTTGTTTTTCTTGTCAACATTGTCACTGATCCCCATCTCAAAAGTCTGTAGAGACCCAATGAGTTCATCCACCTTTAACTTGATGATATCCCGGGCTTCCTCTATAGCAGTTACCTTCATTGCAAATCTTTTAGGCAGGGATCTGAGAAACTTTCTCACCAGTTTTTCTTCAGACATCTTTTCTCCCAATGCTCCTGAGGTGTTGGCAATCTCCAAGATGTTCATGTGAAACTCATGAATGGTTTCATCTTCCTTCATCCTTAGGTTCTCAAACTTGGTAGTCAGCATCTGAAGTCTTGACATTTTTACTTTGTATGTGCCCTCATGGGTAGTTTTGAGAGTGTCCCACACTTCCTTGGCCAGTTCACATTGATATACTAGTCTGAATATGTTTCTATCAATTCCATTGAACAAGGCATTTAAAGCTTTGGAATAACCCAGGGCTAACTCATCTTCTTCTTTGCTCCATTCTTCCTCAGGCTTCAGGCTGATTGTCCCATCTTTCTCAATTATGGTGGGATGGTTCCATCCTTTGTCAGCAGCTCTCCAAGCCTTTTTGTCCAGTGATTTTAAGAAGGAAATCATACGAGGTTTCTAGTATTCATAATTTGTTCCATCCAGAAAGGGTGGTCTATTTCCAAAAACTCCTTCTTTGTCCATAGTGCCAGAAAGTGATATCCTTATATCTCACCCAGTAATACAGGCAGGGTGCCTGCTCTGATGCCAATTGAAATTCTGGCAGCAGATACTCAATGTCACAGTGAATGTTATGACACCGTATCTGACTTTCTATAAGACAGTAAATAAAAACAGTAAAGAACACAGTCAATTGTTTACCCAGTTCAGTGTGAAACAACACCTACTCTGGGGGCTACCAAGCCAGGGAGGAAATCCACTATAAGAGATATTAATTCAGGAATAAACCAACCAGTTTACCTCCTTCACCTAAGACCTACCCAATGCAACTTCAATCTAAGTTCAACTTAAACCTGAGTTCCTACTCACACCCCCTCAATCACAGCAGTGATACTTAAAACAATTGACTAATGAAATAATGAAGACACTCTTCAGAACATACACTTGATTATGCTTCACAGCTTTTTAATCAAGTAACACAAACACTCGTGCTTCACAGCTTTGAGTGATACATAAACCTAACTTGACTTTGCTTCAAAGCTTTAGTCAAGAGACATAAAACACTCTTGCTTCAAAGCTTTGAGTGATACAAAAACCCTTACAATCAAAACCTATTCCAAGTCACTTATCACAATGATACTTGCTTGGATTACATCAGTTAAAACTATACAGCTCCTAATTGATCTTCAGTCGAAAGAGTTACTTTGCAACCAGCATTCTTGTTGAATATATATGCAGTTGTTTCTTCAGTTAGGGTTTCCACAAAAAGCTAGGGTTAATTAGGTTTAACCTTAAGACTTGGTCACAAGACTTTATCAACCAGATTAGGGTTGAGCTAGGTTAACCCAAAGTCCACGTGAGATTCTGTTCTGGAAAGAATGAGCCATCTTCCTGAAAAATCTCAGAATTAACCAAACTGCATATCTGTTAGATCAGTACAGGATGTCTTAACATTTGTTATGACATCAGAATTCCTGTTTACTGATTTTGGTAGAAGGCAATAAATGTGATCATTGCAAAATGCTCAGATACACACTCATAAACAGTAGCTACTGTATGCCATACTTTTTCTGCATAAAGTACCTAATAATCCAGAATGTTATGACATCAGTCATGACATCCACACACCTGGTTTTACCAAAAATACAAGCCAATAACTAAACACTTAAAATAATATATTTAAGAGTTTGTGTATAAGCTAACAGATGTATTACTACCCAAATGGTTAAAGCGCACGCCTGTGACTATAGGAACCTTGGTTCGAGCCCCTATGATACCATTTTAATTTTCACATATTTATATTTTTGAGATCATGTGAAGGCCATTCCAAGGGGCGTACCATGCGCCTCTCATCATCGCCATTTGATCTCCCCATGGCCAAATCCAACGCCCCAGATGAACAAACGCACGATACACTTTCAAGACGCAACCACACTGGATTCAAACAGGCGCTGGATTCCTTTGGTTTTGGGCTCAACAATTGATTTTGTTTCACACCCCCAATTTAATTTCATCACGCAGGTCCATCTCACTTTTTATGCTTTTTTTTTCTGATTCAAACAAAAAAATTGTTTGGGCCTGACATTTTTGCTATTTCTCACCCCCGTTTTTACTTGTTACTACAGGCCCATTTTATTTTCCCTTTTTAATTTAATTAATTTTTATTTTCTAATTTCTTTTTTTCTATTTAATCATAAAATCATAAAAGAAAATAATATAAAAAATTAGATTTAGGTCCTTTTTAATTAATTTAATTTTTGACAAAAAAATTGATTTATTTTAATCACTTTGATTTTATTAAAATTAGGTTATACCTAAAATATCTCTTCTAAATAAAACTCCAAAAAATACTTTCTAAATACTTATAATTTTTTAGACTTTAAATTAATTTAATTTTGATAATAAAAGATTATTTAGTCACATATTACTTATTTTAATTAATTAATTTGTAAATATAAATTAGAAATTAGGTCTAACATTTCTTTCACAATTTTAATATTTCCTAAACAAAGAAACAAAAAAATATTTTTTAATACTTAGAAGTTTGTTAGGGTTTTAAACATTTTCCCTTTTCACCATCTCCGCGCCTTTATTTATTTGTCACATCACTATTTTCATAGTTATTTAATTGCTCAAACACTTTGTAATAGAAAATTTAGGGTTTATTGCTTTACTCCCTCATTCATAAACTTGTATCCCCATCCCCGAAGCGTTGTAATAGCGTAGGAAATTTAATTTCCGCAATTTACAGTTTTCCTTATTACTGTTAGTAATTAAGGTTTGTGTGGCAAGATAAAGAACAAACATTAGATAACATAATCCCAAAGACAAATACTTGAAATCAAAATACTTTGCACACACGCACCTCTAGAGTTAACCTCACTTGTTGCCTCGGAGATAAACAGTCATGTCCCTCGAACATGGAATACTTTAGAAAAGGCCCTTGGTTAAAAGATCATAGTTCCTTAATGACCCTTCGATGTTGACTTTGTTAAACGATCTTAGTCCCTTACGACAATTGCTAAAGCATCCTACGAGTTTCCTTTTATGACTGTGCGATGACCCATGCATGTCCCTCACATCCAATGATATGGATTCTTACTCAGTAATGGTAGGATAGCACTATTTAAAGGAGGACGAAAATAACAAAGACTTTTTGAGTAGGTAGATCGCTCGTAATTGCTCGCTCACAAACTCAAACAAATTCCACACTTCACACTTTTAAAACAACTATTTTCAAAACAAAAATTTTGTATACATTCTCTACGATACGAGAATCATTACAAAATTGCCTTACATGGGCACCTTCAAAACATATTTCCACAAAACAACACTTCCTTTCAATAAATATTTTTAAAACAAACATTTTTTATACATTCTCAACAAGACGAGAATCATTACAAAATTGTTGCACTTAGGCATTTTCAAAATATTTGAGAACATACACAAACATAAAGTATTTTCAAAGTGAGTTAGAAATTAAGAGCCCGTATATAAGTACGGATGAAAAGGATGCTAACACCTTCCCTTTTCATAACCTACCCCCAAAACTCAAGAAAATTCTCAAAAGGTCTTTCCTGTTCTTTTTACCCTTTCATTTATTGAATAAAAGAAAAATCGGTAGCGACTCTTGTTATCTGCAACATTTGCGATAAAATGCAAAAAACCCAAGTCAACTCTCCAACCGTATTACAGGACTGGAGACTCTGCTGGGGACATAAATAAATTGGGTTTACCTTACGAGCTAGATCATCTTTAGTGCTTTACTTGTTTGCCTTGTTTCCTTTATACTTCGGGTTATGCTTGGGTTTATTTCTTGTATAGATTCTATACCTGAATCTGGGGCATTTTAGGTAAGTAGAAATAAATTGTGAAAATTGTATGGCATAGACCGATGTGGTTGAAATGATGGCTATGTTAGTGTGACACATTTGTTGGTACCGGTTTCCCTTGAGATAAATCAAGGAGAATACGGGGCCGTTGTGTGGTATCATAAAGCACTACCTGACCATAGAACCTTAGTTGAACAACTTAGCCATTAGAAAGTAGTGAGATAGCAGGCTTTGGTGCAGACTGAAGTTGGTTAATACTCGTTACTACACTCATTGAGATCAGACTATCAAAATATTTCGATCGCAGTTCTGATGCTTGTGCTAAAACAATGTCCGAGAAGAAAGATCCGTGATTCTGAGGTTCCTAGAACCCGGTTACGTCTGTTAGGATGGGTTGAGCCAACTAAAACTTCAAGAGGGTACTTACCTATAAACTCCATGCAAGCTTAAACCTAAGTCCTTGTGGGTTTTGTTTGTGTATGATTAATTATTCGAACATGACATGATAAACATCATGACATCATGCCATATCATTTTCACTAAACATTTCAAGGGTCTAGGGATTTATCTTTGTTTTGTTTTGTAGGTTATGGCCTCCGCTCGCAGAAACATTATTCAAATCAGATTTGTAAGGGTGCCTTCTCGACTTAAGAAGTTAGTCTTAAGGGTTCCCGAAAGTATTCCATTCATCAAAAGGCATGGTCGACTAATCAGTTTGGTTACCTTGGGTTTTGAAGAAGATATGAGGAGTGTTCTATTCCAGTTCTTTGATCCCGATCATCACTGTTTCACCTTTCCAGATTATCAACTGGTACCCACAATAGAAGAATTCTCTGAGTTGCTGGGAATACCTGTTCTTGACCGGAAACCTTTCACCGGTTTAGAGAAAGATCCATAACCTGGAGAAATTTCAACAGTCTTGCATATAAAGAGGTCCGACATTGTAGCTAGTTGGGAATCAAGGAGTGGATTCAAGGGTTTTCTGGCTAAATTCCTATTAGACAAGGCTCAACTGTTTTTGGAGGCTATGAATTTTCAAGCTTTTGAAGAAATCTTGGTTCTATTGATCTATGGTTTGGTGTTATTCCCTAATCCAGACAAACTCATAGATGTGAATGCTGTTAAAATCTTCCTTTCTCATAACCCTGTGCCTACTTTGCTCGGAGACATTCTGCATTCTCTTCACACTCGTACTGTGAGGAGGAGAGAGGCTCTTTTGTGTTGCATATTGTTGCTATCTAGGTGGTTTATTTCTCACATTCCCCGATCAGTATGAAGAATGAACAAGGTTTGAGGTGGTCTTAAAGGATGATGTCCCTCTCTCATTCGAATATCTATTGGTGTTCCCGATCTCATGAGGATATTACTATCATTGACCGTTGTGGAGAATTCCCTAATTTTCCACTCCTTGGTATTATGGGAGGTATTACTTACAACCCTTCTCTAGCTCTACGATAATTTGGTTATGCTTGAAGAGATGGTCCTCATGACGCGCTTATCTAGGGTATCGTGTTCGACTACAAGAATGATTTTCAAGGTTATCGTCAAAGGTTTGTACGAGATTAGGGCATGGTAAACAAAATTGATAGCAAGACTTTAGGACATAATAATTCTATCCCTTTGGATAATTATTTTAAATGGGTGTGAGATCACGCTCAAAACCTCATGATGCTATATCCAGCTATCCTACCAGTGATTATGGAGCCCGTTTTCGAAGAGGATATTCCTTATACCGTTCTCCATCCTGACATGCCTACTAACCTCGAAGAATTGCAGGAATCCTGGATTCAACTCAAGGGAGAACGAGACACCTTTGAAGCACAATTCTATGAAAGCGAGAAGAAAGTGTTGGAGCTCACAAAGAAGATTCACGAGGAGAAAAGCTTCAATGCATACATCGACACGAAGAGGAAGTGTCCGTGGGAGACTTGAGTCTTAGGTTTTAGAAGTTCATTTTTTTATCTCTTTAATACTCTTTTTCTTTTCATTGTAATCCCAAGATACAATTGTAATTTTTGAACTTATTAATGCAATCTTTGTTTCTGTTTCCATTTTTGGCTAGCAAATTTAAATCTCTTAAGGTCTTTGAAAACATTGCATCCACATATCATGCATAATTGCATAAGAAGTTTTTCCAATACAGGTTTCCTCCTCTATTTAGTGTTTATTTTAGAAAGAAGGAGTATAAGATGGCTCTCGAGCAAATCGTAAAAGATCTGCAAACTCAACACACATAGTTTCAAGAGACTCTCCTTAACCTAGCCAAAGGGAAACAAGAGATGATGGCTCTGAAGATCTGAAAAACACAAGAAGGGGGGTTGAATTGAAAACTTGGATCTAAAACAGCTTAATGACACAGTATTTGTATGCTGGTTCGTTTGATCTTAAAATACTCCAGTCCACCCGTCAAGGTGATTTCGCCTCTCTCCAACGAGGTCTTAATCCACTAATCTCAAAAGATTACAAAAGCTACTTTAACAACTGTTAAAGTCTTCTTGAGTACAACCCCAATCCGATTAATCTCAAGGATTTCTTTTACAATATTATTGAACAAAATGTGTTGTTGTTTTTCTAACAAAAACGGTTTATCACAACTTTGATAATTTACACAGGTTTGTAGCTTAGAATAAAATTTGCTTAAGTTTGAATATACATGGTTGGTGATCTTAGCAAAATGTTTTGTGTACGTACGTGCTTATTTTTGAAAGCAGACTTGTTTATATAGGCAGTGTAATGACGTTGATCATTAAGCAAGTTTAATGTCATTAACACACTTTCCTTTTGGAGAAGATCCTGTCTGAAGAAGGCCGTTGGAATTAATTCTATCTTGAATGTTCAGTAACGCTTCAGAGTCTTTTCTCCTTACTACTGATGATGCTTTAGAATATTGATGACTTGGTTTGATATGTTCTTGTTCAGAATCAGATTTTACTTGATTAAGCGCAGGTTCTGGTCATCAATCTTCAGCGTATGTTCTGATTGCTTCAGCGTGTAGCACTAATGGCTTATCTTCTGATGCTGATTTGATCAGAACTTCTACATACATAAAACATATTTTGAAGGTGCATATTTGTTCTTTGTATTTATTTATTCTTTGTATTTGTTATCATCAAAACTTTAACCAAGGGTTGTAGAATCAAACTATGTTCTAACAATCTCCCCCTTTTTGATGATGACAAAAAATAGATTTTTCAATTAAAAAATAAAGAATAAAAAGTATAGAATAAAGAAGAAAAACTCCCCCTGAGTTGATTACTTCCATTAAGTTCCTTGAGTCTTTGAGCATCAGAGTTTAACTGCGTCTTTCATTAGAGTTTGTACTTGTTCAAGCTTTTCAAAAGAAAGAGGTTAAGTAGTTCAGAATGTTTGAGACTTCTATCTCAGTAAACCGTTATTGAAAATATCTTACTTTCTCCCCCTTGTTGTCAGTTATCAAAAAGGCTATATAATCAGAGCTAAAAAGTTGATTTATATTAAAAATAAGAAGCATTGATAAGTAGTTCAGAACAGAAGCAATGTAAAACACACGTTACAGATAAACAAATTTAAAACAAAAAAGAATCTAAGAGGGAGGAGGAAGGCGTGTGAACAAAGCTTCCAGCAAGCCCTTGATCTTGGTGTTAGTTTCCTCTTGTTTGCTCAAAATGATCTTGATTTCTTTGTTTGTTTCCTCCTGCTTATCCAGACTTTCCTAGATAACAAGATTTGCTCTCTTCAATTCTTCCAGAGTTTGCCTGTCATAGGAAGAAGCTGGAGTTTCTTCAGTATCTGGACGCTTCTCAGAGCATTCTGCAACTTGATCACTTTGAACCAATTCCTCTGTTGAGATCATCTCATCTGAGGCAGCAATCAGAGTGAGACCTTCTGATTCTGGTTGAACTTCATCTGAGGGACGATGTTCTGACCAGGGAGCATTATCTAGAGGGAGAATCTCCTCTTTGAGCAGTTGGCTCAGAACTTGGTCTTTAAAAACCTTTAGCATAGCACTGAAATTCCGTTGAACCTGTTCATATCTTTGTTCTTGCAGCTTACGTGTTTCAAAACTTAGCCAGTTTTTGAAACTTGTCCATAGATAATCTGAACCAGCAGGATTAGTTATCTCTAGACTAGCATGCTTCAGGGAGGTTATCCATTCTTGTATTCCTGTTTCAAACATCAACAAACTAGTACCAACATCTGGTGTGGTTTCAGTTGGTGTTGGTTTTGGAATGGCAATTTTGGTTTTGTGAGATATAGCAGGTAAATGTTCCAATACAGTTGGATCAATGACAAGTCTTACGTTGTCAATTGGATTGCTCTTGGGTGAGGGAGTGGGAGAGTCGGGTATGATGATTGGACTTGTTGGGGAATTTTTTGGTGTGGATTCTAGAGAAGAAGGAATTTGTGGAACGTCCAGGATGGTGAGAGGCATGTGAATGGCAAGTGGTTCAGTGATTCCCGGGATTGGTATAGAATCTGAATCTGATGTAGATTCTTCAGATTGGTTGGATGGAACATTGTGAGGTTCTGGTTCATAGGTCTCAGATGGTTGAATCTCAGAAGTTTGAGCTTCTGGTTATGATTGTTCAGGTTGAGGTGATGGTGGATGAGGAATATCTTATTGTGGAGAGAGAGGTAGTGGAATATCTGGTGGTGGAGAGATAGGTAGTGGAATATCTGGTTGTGGAACATCTGTTGTAGTTTCAGAGTTTGGGTTATCAGGGATTTGAGGATTTGGATTTTGTGGTGTGGGAGCAGAAATATCTTGGTCAAAAGGGTCAATATCTGACAGAACTATGGCAAGTTCTGGTTGAGTTTGGTCAGGATTTGGATTGATAGGAAGGGAGTGAGTTTCTCTTAGACTTAGAGTTTCTGATGGATCAAACCCTATGTTAAAGTCATCAAAGGTTTATGGGGTTGGATGTTCTGATTGGGTAGTTAAGGTTTCAGATGTTGATATAGTTATTGATTCTTAAACAGTAACAGAGGAAGGATTACCTTTCTTTTTAGCATCTTTTGGAGTCCTCTAGGATGATCCTTCTGCTGCTGCCTTCCTTTTCTTGGTCTTCTTCAAAACAACTTCTGAAGCCGCCTGATGCAAGTCCTGAATATTTATTTCTGGTGCAGTGCCATCTGCCTTACACGCATCCAAATATCTGACAATTATCTCAGGGTTGGAGTCAATCTCAGAGAAAAGAGGAAAATCATCCAGAGGAATTCTTCTGGAAGTGATGGTTGCAAAAGAAGTAACGTTGGGTTCCTTCTTGATGTTCTCAATGATTTTCATCTTTTTCAGATTCTTTGCATTCAGAGGCTTCCCGGCAGTTTCTTCTAGTGAGATAATTTCCCGTGCTTCAGTCAGATGCTCTATCAGCCTAGTCTCTGTCAGAATATCTGATATGAGTCTTCCTAGGGGTATCCAGTCCCTTTTGGTACGCTCATCTTCTCTTGTTTCCTTTACACTGGTCCTCAGATGATTAAATAGCAAGTGAGGGAGATTTACCTTGGTCTTCATGAAGATAAAGTAGATCAGAAACTGCTGATCAATGTTTATGTAGTCAGGAGAGCTAGTTGGCTTCCTGTGGTTGATGCATCCCAGAATTATCTTAGCCCAGATTCTGTGATCATCCTTCAAATCCCTAATCTTGCTGGAGGGTAGACCCAGAGTGAATATTTCTCTTGCAATAGAAGCAACATCAGAACATCTTTCAGCCATGTCTATACACCTGACACCTCCACCATTGTAACCTATCTGTCTTGAAATTAGGTCTTCTATAATGACAATCTTCTTCCCCGTGACATGCGAGGTAACTTGATGGTTTGAGGAGGAAGCATGAATCCAGAATTCTTTGACAAGAATTGGAAATGTTGGCCCTAGAAGACGGTCAAAATATTTGTTCCATCCTTGAGCATTGACATCTTCAGAGAGATTGAAGCCATTTTCTCGAAGGCTTTCAAAATCAACAATCAGTTCTGAAAGAACTTCCAGGTTGTCAATGGGCGTGAGTAGCGTTCTGTATGGTTCCTCGTACTGTTCCATAGAAGCAATTTCCTGAGTACTGGTGTTTTGGACACTTGAAGAAGCCATGTTCACACAAGAAATTTGAGAAAGATGAAAGGGTTTTTGAAAGTACGAACTGAAAATAATTAGAAGGTATTGAGAAAGTAAAAGTGAAAGAGTGTAAAGAGTGAAACTTGAGTTTAAATATATTTTCTTGAAAGCATAAACTGTAAGAGAGAGAAATAACTAGCCATGATTATAAGCACTAGTGACAACTGATTTTAGGGGATTCAGAAAGATATTGGAACGGTTACCCGTGACATGTGTCTCAATGCACCCAATCAGCGCTTTTGATCTTTCAGAAAAGTGAAGGCGTGTTCAGCCTCAGAAGGTAGCTGATGAATGGATGACAATTGTTTGCTTACATGAATAAGCACACTTCTATCCTTGAAATGAAACGCTCAGATCTTCGTGGATAGATTCCGATACAATCTGTACTTCTAAAATTCTGAAGGCAGGTTGATCAGTAGTTCACAAAAAATAACTAAAATTATGAAGGCTAAGATATGTAAATAAAACAATTTATTCTGGGCAAAGCTTCATGCTGAGATGTTTCAGAATAAAGTTAAAGATATCTTTAAAAAGAGGTTTTGTAAAGACATCAGCCCATTGATGGTTTGTGTCAATGAATTTTAAGTTAAGAATCCCTTTCTGAATATAGTCCCTAATAAAATGATGTTTTATTTCTATATGCTTAGCCCTAGAATGCAAAATAGGATTTTTACTGAGACAAATAGCAGAAGTATTGTCACAGAGAATAAGGATGTTACTCTCAATTATATTAAAGTCCTCAAGTTGACTTTTCATCCAGAGCATTTGCGTACTGCATCTAGCAGCTGCTATGTATTCAGCTTCTGCTGTTGATAGAGCTATTGTGGATTGTCTTTTGTTGGACCATGAGATCAGATTTTCTCCCAGAAACTGGCAGCTTCCAGAAGTGCTTTTACGTTCTACTCTTTCAGATACTTGAAAATTCGCTTAACTGTTGTTAAGTGAGATTCTCTAGGATCTGATTGGAATCTAGCACAAATGCAAACACTCTTCTTTTTTCAGAATGCACGTGGGATGCATTGGAATCCTTGAGGGCTTACATTCTGAGAGATCAAATTTCTTCAGAAGTTCTCTGATATATTTGCTCTGATGAATGTAAGTTTCTTCTGGAGTTTGATTTATTTGAATGCCCAGAAAGAATTTTAGTTCCCCCATTAGACTCATCTCAAACTCTGCCTGCATACATTTAGCTAACTCTCTTCCAATAGAGGTTTTAGTGGATCCAAATATGATGTCATCAACATAAATCTAACATACTAATATGTCATTCTTAACTGTCTTACAGAACAAGGTTGTGTCCACTTTCCCTCTAGTGAATTCCTTTTCTAACAGGAAGTTACTTAGTCTTTCATACCAAGCTCTGGGATCTTGTCTCAGACCATAGAGTGACTTCTTTAGTTTGAAAACATATTCTGGATTTTTGGAACTTTCAAAACCAGGGGGTTGGTGCACATATACCTCTTCATCTATATAGCCATTTAAGAATGCACTTTTGACATCCATCTGATACAGAGTGATGCCTTTATTAACAGCAAATGATATTAAAAGTCTGATAGATTCTAACCTGGAGACTGGAGCAAAGGTTTCTGTATAGTCTATCCCCTCTTGCTGACTATAACCTTGTGCTACCAGTCGTGCTTTGTGTCTGATGACTTCACCTTGCACGTTCAGTTTGTTTCTGAATACCCATTTTGTACCAATGACGTTGAACCCTTTTGGTTTGGGAACCAGATCCCATACGTCATTTCTGGTGAATTGATTTAGTTCCTCTTGCATTTCCAAAATCTAGTCATTGTCTAGAAGTGCTTCATCAATTTTTGTTGGTTCAATAAGAGAAACCAGTCCCATGAGAGATTCTTCAGAGTTTCTGAATGTTGATCTTGTTCTGATTGGATCTTCCTTCTTTCCCAAAATTGTATCTTCTGGGTGATCAATGCTGCTTCTGGATAGTCTTTTCTGGAGTTGATTAACAGAAGGTGTTGGATTGCTTGTAGTGACTCTTTCTGCTGTTGAGGGAGTGTCTCTGTTGAGAGCCTCTGATGAGTTGTCTTCAGTACCTGTGAGTTCAACTTCCATACCTGCAAGGAATTCATTCTGCTTTGACTTTTGAGAGTCAAGCTTATCATCAAACCTAACACTGATTGACTCTTCAAAAATCTGTGTTTCTGTATTGTATACTCTATACCCTCTCGAGCGTTCAGAGTATCCTAACATGATACACTTTTGTGCTTTAGAGTCAAATTTGTTCAAATAATTTTGTGTATTCAGAATAAAACATGTGCATCCAAATGGGTGAAAATAAGAAATGTTGGGCTTTCTGTTCTTCCACAATTCATATGGAGTCTTTTCTAGAATAGGTCTTATGGAGATTCTATTCTAAATGTAACACGTTGTGTTTATTGCCTCTGCCCAGAAGATCTTAGCAATGTTAGTCTCGTTGATCATGGTTATGGCCATTTCTTGCAATGTTCTGTTCTTTCATTCTACAACTCCATTTTGCTGGGGAGTTCTAGGACAAGAGAAATCATGCAGAATGCCTTTTTCATTAAAGAACAATTCAGAATCTTTATTTTCAAATTCTCCACCATGATCACTTGTGACTTTGACAATTCTAAGATCTTTTTCATTCTGAACTTGGTTGCAGAAGGTAACAAACACAGAGTGTGACTCTTCCTTGTGTCTTAAGAACTTTACCCATGTCCATCTGCTATAGTCATCTACGATTACTAAGCCATACTTCTTGCCACTGACTGAAGCAGTTTTTACTGGTCCAAATAAGTCAATGTGCAGAAGTTCTAATGGCTTAGAGGTGGAAACAACATTTTTGGATTTGAAATCTGGTTTTGCAAACTTGCCTTTCTGACATGCTTCACACAGAGCATCTGAATTGAACTTCAAGTTAGGAAGTCCTCTGACCAGATTGAGTTTGTTAATCTGAGATATTATTCTCATACTAACTTGTCCCAATCTTTTGTGCCAGATCCATTGCTCGTTGTTAACAGACAGTAGACATTTTACATTCTGACTTTTTAGTTCAGAAAGTTTTATTTTATAAATGTTGTTTTTCCTCTTTCCATTAAATAGGATAGTCCCATCTTTCTGACTAACAGCTTTGCATGAATTTTGATTGAAGATTATATCATAAACATTATCACTTAATTGACTTATGGATAACACGTTATGCATTAATCCATCAATTAATAAAACATTACTTATAGAGGGAAGATTTCAAGTACCTACTGTTCCATATCCAATGATCTTTCCTTTTTGATTGCCTCCAAAGCCCACGTGGCCTCCAGGCTTTGGAACATATGCCTTCTTCCCGTCATGTGTCGTGAGCAGCCAGAGTCTAGGTACCATGATTGGTGTCTTGGCCTTGCTACTAAAGATATCTGCCACATGTATGATTTTATCCTTAGGTACCCACATTTTCTTGGGACCTGATTTGTTAGTTTTACCAAAATTCTGGTTGAATTTTGGTTTGACAGAATAATCACTACTTGTGTATTTTATGTCATGTGTGTACCTATATATAAAATGTGAATTGAGTGGAGTGCGTTTTATAACTAAATCCATGGCATTTGTTGGTGTAGGTACCTTACCTTGAATCCTATCCCTTTTCTGCCATTTCTGCTAACTCCATAGATCATTGAAGCCATTTTTCTTTTGTCTATGTTTTTAGATAGAAACTTCTGAAAGATGTGATCATACTCTTTGATGATCTCATCAGCATTGCTGGGAGTTTCAGAGATTGTTTCCTTCTGAGAGTTTTGCATCTGGTTTTCTAATTTTGAAATTTTTTCTTTTAACTCAGAATTCTCCAATCTGAGACTCTCAGTCTTATCAGAGTCAGAGGCAAGATTCCTTTTCAGGTTTCTGAATTTGACTCTGATCTGCTGATACCTTTCCAGAATTTCATTTAGGCTTTCAGCAAGTTCAGCCTTAGTAAAGTTTATAGTAAAGTCAGGGAATACCTCTTCAGTGTCTGATTATGAGTCTGAACCAGAAGCTTCACTGTCTTCTGATACCTTTTCCATGAGAGCTATGTTTACTCTTTCATCATCTGATTCTGAGTCAGCTTCAGATGTGTTAGAATCATCCCATGTAGCCATGAGGCTTTTCTTCTTTTCCTTGAGAAACTTCTTTTTGGGATTTTCCTTCTGAAGCTTTGGGCAGTCACTTTTGTAGTGCTCCTGCTCGTTACATTCATAGAAGATGATGTCTTTGTTGTTTGGCTTTCTGTATCCTGAAGAAACTTCAGATCTTTTGTGTCCAGAGGAGGATTCTGACCTTCTGTATCTGGAGGAGGATTCATTCTGATTTTCTGGTCTTCTGGGATTCCTGAACTTCCTTTGTCTTTGCTTCCACAGTTGGTTCACCCTTCTAGAGAGGAGAGACAGATCATCTTCTTCTGATGAGGATCCATCAGAGATTTCTTCTACAGCTTGCAAAACTTTGGAGTCAGATTTTCTGTTAGATTTTAAAGCTAATGGCTTACTTTACTTTTAAAGTTCGTTTTCTTCTAGCTCTATCTCGTGACTTCTGAGGGAGCTAACAAGTTCCTCCAGAGAGATTTTGTTGAGATCTTTGGCTAGCTTAAGTTCTATGACCATTGGCCTCCATTGTTTTGGCAAGCTTCCGATGATCTTCTTAACGTGATCAGCAGTAGAATACCCTTTTTCAAGAACTTTTAGTCCAGCAACAAGAATTTGAAATCTTGAAAACATAGTTTCTATTGATTCAATATCTTCCATCTTGAATGCCTCATACTTCTGAATGAGCGCAAGGGCCTTGGTTTATTTGACTTGAATGTTGCCTTCATGCGTCATTCTCAGTGAGTCAAACATATTCTTGGCAGTTTCTCTGTTTCATATTTTCTCATATTCTGAATATGAGATGGCGCTGAGGAGAATTGTTCTGGCCTTGTGGTGGTTTCTGAATTCACACTTTTGCTGATCAGACATCATTTTCCTGTCTATCTTCTGACCACGTCCATCCACAGGATGTGTGTATCCATCAGTCACCATGTCCCATAGGTCAGCATCATGGGCCAGAAAGAAACTCTCAATTTTGTCTTTCCAGTAGTCAAAGTTTTCTCCATCAAAGACTGGAGGTTTACCACTGAATCTGTCTCTTTCTTCATTGTTGTCATTGCTGATGTTTTGGCTTGGTCCCTCCATAATGTTTTTCTGATGCTTGGATCTTGTACTAACACGGTTAAGTGTTTAAGCTCGGAACCAGGCGCTCTGATGCCAATTGAATATGTGAAAAACACAAGAAGGGGGGGGGGGGGGGGGGGTTGAATTGAAAACTTGGATCTAAAACAGCTTAATGACACAGTATTTTTATCCTGGTTCCTTTGATCTCAAACTACTCCAGTCCACCCGTCAAAGTGATTTCGCCTCTCTCCAACAAGGTCTTAATCCACTAATGTCAAAAGATTACAAAAGCTACTTTAACAACTGTTAAAGTCTTCTTGAGTACAACCATAATCCGATTAATCTCAAGGATCTCTTTTACAATATTATTGAACAAAATGTGTTGTTGTTTTTCTAACAAAAACGGTTTATCACAACTATGATAATTTACACAGGTTTGTAGCTTAGAATAAAGATTGAATTTGCTTAAGCTTGAATATACGTGGTTGGTGATCTTAGCAAAATGTTGTGTGTACGTACGTGCTTCTTTTTGAAAGCAGACTTGTTTATATAGGCAGTGTAATGACGTTGATCATTAAGCAAGTTTAATGTCATTAACACACTTTCCTTTTGGAGAAGATCCTGTCTGAAGAAGGCCGTTGGAATTAATTTTGTCTTGAATGTTCAGTAATGCTTCAGAGTCTTTTCTCCTTACTGCTGATGACGCTTCAGAATATTGATGACTTGGTTTGATATGTTCTTGTTCAGAATCAAAGTTTACTTGATTAAGCGTAGGTTATGGTCATCAATATATAGCGTATGTTCTGATTGCTTCAGCGTGTAGCACTGATGGCTTATCTTCTGATGCTGATTTGATCAGAACTTCTGCATACATAAAACATATTTTTAAGGTGCATATTTGTTCTTTGTATTTATTTATACTTTGTATTTTTTATCATCAAAACTTTAACCAAGGGTTGTAGAATCAAACTATGTTCTAACAGGCTCTCCTCGTCATGAAGAAGAAGACTAAGAAGCGGGTTGTTATCCTCAACATGGGGATGATATTCAAAGGTCCTTCCCGATTGGCTCAAGCAGATGATGTCTCCTCCGAGGAAGACGACAATCAAGAAGAGGATGTTAGAAGCACCAGGGATGATGGTGAAAATAACTAGATTTATGAGGATGAAGACTACTCTGATAAGCAGTACCCACCAGCAGATAACAAATACAAACAATTGGAAGACCGACTCAAGGTTGTGGAAATCCAAAAAGTGCCTGGATTGGACTATGGAGATTTAGGCTTGGTCCCAGGGGTAGTCATCCCTTGCAAATTCAAGGTCCCTATCTTCGCCAAATATGATGGGATCTCTTGTCCCAAACTCCATTTAAGTTCATATGTCTGAAAGATTCAACCACACACTGCCGACAGGAAGTTATGGGTTCATTTCTTTCAAGAGAGCCTATCTAGAACACAGTTGAATGGTTCTACCAACTAGAAGGGACTATTATTCGTGCTTGGGAGGACTTGATTGCTACCTTCTACAAACAATACCAATACAATGCTGACCTTGCACCAACTCGCATGCAATTACAGAGTATGACTATGGGCTCGAACGAAGGCTTTAAGGAGTATGCTCAAAAATGGAGGGATCTGGCTGGAAGGGTGCAACCCTCTTTGACTGATCGAGAATTGGTGGACATGTTCATGGGTACTCTGACGGGTCCATTCTTTAATTTTTTGATTGGGAGTTCTTCATTAGGGTTTACTGAACTGATTTTCACTGGCGAACAAGTTGAAAGTGGTATCAAGAGCAGGAAGATTCAATGGTTGCATCCACTAGTACCTTGAAAAAACCATTCATTGGAAAGAAAGACACCAACGCTGTCTATGGCCAGAGGAGCCGTAGTAAGAATGATCGTCATCAGTCTGTAGGAGCAGTGTTAATCTCTAATCCAACACCTGTTCGACCACAACAACCGGAAAATCAGTGAAGGTCAGACGCTCCGAGGAGGCAATTCACCAGGATTAATGTGCCATTGGCTCAAGCATTACAATATCTCTTGAAAGCACAATTGACAACACTGCGTGATACTCCTCAGAATCCCAACACATCATCACCGAAGTATAACCCTAATGCAAAGTGTGCCTACCATTCAAATAGTCCTGGGCACGACACCAACGATTGTTGGTCCCTAAAAAGAAAAATTCAAGACATGATTGATGCAAAGGAAATTGGATTTGATCCTCCCTAAACCCCTAATGTGATTATTGTACCCATGCCCAGTCATGGTAAGGGTGTTAATGCTATTGATGGTGTTTCCTATGTTTCCACCATAAGTGACTTAACCACTCCTTCGATGATCGTTAAGAAGAATCTGTTATGAGCTGGTTTATTTTTGGGTTGTCCTAAAAATTGTTACCATTGTGCTTCCCAAACTAATGGATATATGTGGCTGAAGAAAGGTATTCAATGCTTGATTGGTAGCCATGAAATTTTGTTCAAGAAAACTCCACCCATGAAGAGTTTACATGAAAGTATACCTCAAGAACTGAGACTTAAAGATGTTTCTATAATAACAATTTTCAGTAATCCTATAAGGATCACCTCTAAAGGCCCTATAAGGATTCCTGCTGAGCCAAGAGTGGCTCCCCTGATCATCATCGCACCGAGGCTAGTCCGTTATTCATCTGACAAGGTTGTTCCCTGGAACTACGGAGCAGAAGTTTATTACCATGGTGTTAGGCAAGAGCCATGGATCACCGATGATGAAGATTCTGAAGTTACCAGTCTCAATGTTGAAAATATTGTCGGAACTAGTAAAGCTACTCGAATGGGAAATATCTTCTCCCCGGAGATCTCGCCTCCAAAAACTATCACAACACCTGTTCATATTCCTGCTGCTGGGTCAACTACTAACGCCTGGGGCAAAGAAAAAGTAGTTGAGCCTGCCCACATGAAGGCACCCTCAAAAGATGTTACAACTGAAGACTCCTTTAAACAAGAGATGGAGGAAATACTGAAGATCATTCATAAAAGTGACTACAAAATAGTTGAACAACTAAGGCATACACCCTAAAAGATATCCATGTTATCCTTGTTATTATGTTCTGAAGCCCATGCTCAAGCTTTGTTGAAATTTTTGAAGAATGCTCACGTACCACAAGAGACCTCTGCTGATCAGTTTGAGAATTGTGTTGCAAGCCTAATAGCTGATAATGGTTTAGGCTTTTCTGATGTCGACTTAACTCCAGCGGGGATGAATCATAACAAGGTGCTTCATATATCTATTGAGTGTAAGGACACTACTTTGGCGCATGTGTTAGTTGATACAGGTTCCTCCCTGAATGTATTACCAAAAGGTGCTCTGGATAGATTAGACTGTGAAGGGCTGGTGTTGAAACCCAGCGATATTATGGTAAGCGCCTTTGATGGGTCAAAAAGAATGGTGCACAGAGAGGTTGATCTTCCGATCAAGGGTGGATCTCAGGTTTTCAACTCCACTTTTTATATAATGCATATTCTCCTGGCCTATTCCTGTCTGGTAGGACGCCCCTGGATTCACGGGGCAGGCGTTGTTACCTCTACCCTAAATAAAAAATTGATGTATCCAGTGAAAGGGAAGATCGTTACAGTATGCGGAGAGGAAGAATATATGGTCAACCATTTGAATTCTTTCAAATATGTTGAAATGGATGGTGAATTCATTGAAACTCCCTATCATACATTTGAAGTAATCCCTCTGACGATTGTCATTGCTAAAGCTACTCCTGCTGCTCCCAAGATTATCAAAGACACACCAATAATGGCTTCTCTAAAGGATGCTAGGGATGTGATAGAAGAAGGAAGTTTCACTATTTGGGGTCAGCTTCTAGATATTCCTTATAAATCCAACAAATTTGGTTTGGGTTTCACCTTAAAATCTCAGAAGGAGGTTCGTTATGTTCATGCTGGAGGACCACCTTTCTGTATTAGCAATAATTAAGTCAATGCTCTGGAAGACACTAATAGTGATGGTGACTTGGACAATTGGATATTCCCTACCGTTGGCGACTAACTCAACAATTGGAAAGCTAAAGACTTTGTACCCATCTCCTTTAGTCAGGAGTAATTGATATTTCCTATTTTTATCACTTTAAGAAGTTTGGTTATGTAATTCCTTTTAAAATAATGACTTTAAACCTTGTGTCTTTCCCGGGGCATAATGGTCCATTTGTTAAGGGTTGTCATTTCATATGTCATGTTTTCATTTAATGAAAAACATTAGACGTTTTGCATTCAAATCTTGCGCTCTCTGTCTTTCTTTTACTTTATTACACTTTTAAATAACTATGTGTTCTTACACACATCCACACACTACATTACAGATCTCCATCCACTCTGGATCATGTTGATAACGATCATGATATTGCCACTTATGACTTTGAAAATCCAATCTACCAAGTCGAAGACGAAGGTGATAAAGGTTGTGAAATACCTGGAGAAGTTTCTAGACTCTTGATTCAAGAAGAAAAGGCTATCCAACCACATAAAGAGCTGGTCAAGGTGGTAAAATTGGGTTCTGAGACAGATAAAAAGGAAGTCAAGATTGGCGCCAACCTGGAGGAAAGTGTCAAGAACAGATTGATTCATACGTTGCATGAATATGTTGAGGTCTTTGCTTGGTCATACGAAGACATGCCATGGCTCGATACTGATATTGTGGTTCATCGTCTGCCAATGAAAAAGGGTTGTTCTTCTCCATGGTTCTGAGATCAAAGTCGAGGTCATGAAATAGTTCAATGCAGGGTTCTTAGAAGTGACATCGTATCCTCAATGGGTTGCCAATGTTGTTCTAGTGCCAAAGAATGACGGTTAGGTACGTATGTGTGTAGATTACAGGGATCTGAACAGGATAAGCCCCAAAGATGATTTCCCAATTCCATATATTGACATCTTTGTCAAAAACACTTCTAAGCACAAGGTATTCTCCTTCATGGATGGTTTCTCGGGCTATAGTCAGATCAAGATGGCGCCTGAAGACATGGATAAAACTACCTTTGTCACGCAGTGGGGCATATTCTGTTACAAGGTCATGCCTTTTGGGTTGAAGAATGCAAGGGTAACTTATTAGTGAGCAATGGTAGCTTTATTCCTTGACATGATTCATCATGAGATAGAAGTCTATGTCGATGATATGATAGCCAGGTCACAAAGTGAGGAAGAACACCTTGATCATCTGCAAAAATTATTTGAAAGGTTAAAGAAGTACAATCTAAGGCTGAATCCAAACAAATGCACCTTTGGGGTGAGGTCTGGAAAACTCCTAGGTTTCGCCGTCAGTGGTAAAGGTATTGAAGTCGGTCCTGCAAAAGTTAAAGATATCCAAGAAATTTTGGATCCCCGTACTGAGAAGGAGGTCAGAGGTTTCTTAGGACGACTAAACTACATTGCTCGTTTCATTTCTCATTTGACTTCTACTTGTGAGCCAATCTTCAAACTTCTGAAGAAAGATCAAGTAGTGAAGTGGAACGACGACTTGTAAATAGCCTTTGATAAATGCAAGGAGTACTTACAATAACCTTTGATTCTGATGCCACCAGTTGAAGGGAGACCTCTAATCATGTACCTAACAGTGCTAGAGAATTCAATGGGGTGTGTATTGGGGAAACATGACGAGTCTGGTCAAAAAGAGCATGCAATATACTACCTTAGAAAAAAGTTTACCGACTGTGAAACAAGATATTCACTACTCGAGAAAACTTGATGAGCATTGGCATGGGCTGCTCGCCGACTAAGTCAGTATATGTTGACTCATACTACTCTATTGATCTCTAAAATGGATCTCATCAAATACATATTTGAGAAGCCAACTCTCTACAGAAGAATAGCCCGATGGAAAATGATCTTAACAGAGTACGACATTCAGTACACCACTCAAAAAGCAATCAAAGGAAGTATACTGGAAGATCATTTGGCGCATCAAGCTGTAGATGACTATCAGTCTATGCACTTCAAATTCCCGGATGAGAACATCATGCTAATAACAGACTGTGAAGAACCTGGAACGTATGAAGGACATGAGCTAGGATCCTGATGGACTATGGGTTTTTATGGAGCTTCTAATGCACTTTGCAATGGAATCGGTGATGTAATTATCTCCCCTCAAGGTTGCCATACACCCTTCACTTCCAGACATTTCTTTTACTATACCAACAACATGGTTGAGTACGAAGCATGAATCGTAGGTCTTAAAACTGCTATTGACTTAAGAATCAAATTCCTAGGCGTATATGGGTATTCAGCCTTGGTGATCAGTCAAGTCAAGGGAGAATGGGATACAAAGCATCTGAATCTTATCCCTTACAAAGAACATGTGCTAACCTTGACTTCGTACTTTGAAGCTATTACCTTTTAGCACATCTCAAGGGAAGAAAATTAGATGGCTGACGCCTTAGCTACCATGTCATCCATGTTCAAGCTCAGATGGGACAACGAGGCTCCCAGAATTACCATTAAAAGATTCGACGAGTCGGCACACTGCTTTGAAATTGATATTGATGAAGTAGAAGATAAGTCTTGGTTTCATGAAGTAAAAAGGTATCTTGAGGCTCAAGAATACCATGAAGGAGCATCTATCAATGACAAGAAATTCCTACAGAGGTTATCAGCTAAGTTCTTCCTGAGCAATGGAATTATGTACAAGTGCAACTATGATTCAACTTTGCTTCGTTGTGTGGAAAAAAGAAAGCAGAGAAAATTATGGAGGATATGCACGAAGGCATCTTTGGTACTTACTCCAGCGGGCATGTTATGGCTAAGAAAATCTTGAGAGCAGGTTATTATTGTTCGACCATGGAAACTGACTGTCATCACCACTCAATAACTTGTCATACGTGTCATATCTTTGCTGATAAAGTTCATGTGCCTCCAGTACCTTTGAGTGTCATGACTGCTCCTTGGCCATTCACGATGTGGGGCATTGACATGATTGGAGAAATCAAGCCTACTGCATCTAACGGACATCCCTTCATTCTCGTCGCCATTGACTACTTCGTAAAATAGGTTGAAGCAGCTTCATTCACTTCCATTACCAAGAATCTGGTTTCCCGGTTCATCAAACATAACCTCATCTGTCGGTATGGCATCCCCGAGAGAATCATCACTGACAATGGTACCGACCTCAACAACACAATGATCACCGAACTCTGTACACAATTTAAGATCAAGCACCATAACTCTTCTCCAAACATACCAAAGATGGATGGCGCAGTGGAAGCCGCCAACAAGAACATAAAGAAGATTATGCAAAAAGATGATTGTGACCTATAAAGACTAGCACGAGATGTTACCATTTTCTCTTCACGGCTATCACACTTCAGCGCGAACATCAACTGGGGAAACCCCATTCTCTCTAGTCTATGGAATGGAAGTTGTCCTACTTGTCGAAGTTCAAATTCCTTCTTTGAGAATCATGAAAGAGGCAGACTTAGACGAAGACGAGTGGATTCAGACTAGGTTGGATCAGTTGAATTTGATTGACGAAAAGAGGCTCGCGACTGTCTGTCACGGTCAGGTGTATCAGAAACGTATGATCAAGGCATTCAATAAGAAGATCAAGCATCGGGTATATCAGGATGGTGACTTGGTAATAAAGCGCATCAAACTACCACAAGGTGATCTCAGGGGCGAATGGACTCCCACCTTCAAAGGGCAATTTATTATCAAGAAAGTATTTTCAAGAGGTGCTATGATAATAACCACCATGGACGATGAAGATTTTCCACACACTGTGAACGCAGACATAATCAAAAGATACTACGCATAAAAATGACCCGCTAGGTTGGCTGGCCTAGGGGAAAAATGGCTTTCCGCCGAATCGAAAGGGTTCGGGCAAAAATTAGGGATATATATGCACAACATTTTACACTTGGCAAGTCGAAAACCTGAAAAGGCGACTTGGGCAAGAAAGGGTATCCTAGTGGACTGAAAACCCGAATGGGCGGTCTCAGAAAAAAATTAGGGATTTAAAGTGTACGACTATGTCCCGTTGGATTACTTACTGCAAGCTTTATTAACAAGGTCAAAAGTTTAAATGGTACAGATCAGCTCAATCAACTTCTTCCGACAGCAAGGGATGAGATGTTCAAAGACATAGGGGCAATAGCAGGGTTGGAACCCAACGAGATCATTTCCACATAACTATATGTTTTATTTTCACTTTGTATTCTTTTCATTTGACGATAATTTCCTCTTACTAGGACTTATGTCTCTTTGTACAAAAAACGCATGTTTATAGGCAAAATATCAATACAAATACACCTTAAAGTTCAACTTCTTGTTTTTTCTGTTTTGTTTGCAAAAAAGTCCAATGACTAAAATTGAATGAACATATGCATATGAACATGATTAACTATTAACAAATATATGCACAAGAACAGGAATAAGCATTTACTCAAGACTCTAGGAGTTAGGATAATGTTCAAGCTATCCATAAATCCCCACAGAGACACTTCCATGAGATTACCCCCATAGAGTAATCTTCAACGAAGATACATCCCCCGTAATTTCCCCAACCTACGGAGTTCCAATCAGTATGATTCATGGAAATTCTCTTCCCCAGCTGATTTTATTCCTCCAAAATTGAAAAATCCCTGCAGATTTCTTCTCTCTAAAATTCAATTTCCCCAGGAGAGTTTGTCTCCTCAACAGAATACTTCTCTGTCAAATAGGGTTTATTTCCCTAACAACTTTTATTTCCCCAATAGGGTTTATTTCCCCAACATATTACAGTCTCCTTAGCTGGACTCTATTCCTCAGATTAAATCGAACAATGATTTATTATGATACTTCTTCCAGTTAAAGACAAAAAAACTTCTTCTTGCTTAGATTAAATCGACCAAAGAGTTATTCTAATACCTCTTCTAGTAGACCTTTTTTGGCTCAGATTAAATCGACCAAATATTTATTCTTATACTTCTCCCAAAAAGACATTTCCTAGCTCAGAATAAATCGACCAAAGATTTATTATGATACTTATCCCAGTTAAAGACGGACGCAGACATCTTTTGGCTCAGATTAAATCCACCAAAGATTTATTCTGATACTTCTTCCAGTAGAAATTTCTTGGCTCAGATTAAATCGACCAAAGATTTATTCTAATACTTTTCCAGTAGACATTTTCTGGCTCAGACTAAATCGACCAAAGATTTATTCTGATACTTCTCCCTGTTAGAGTCGAACGTAGATTTAGTCTAATTTCTCTATCATAAGTTACTTTGGATGGCATATATAATCCCATCTCCGAAAACTCTTCATTACCTCTCCAAATGGAATCTTTTAAGTCCATTCCCGGCATAATCAACCGACAACATTACTTCATGCATTTCTGGGCACTTATGTGTTCAATCATCTTCCACCTTCAAGTCATGAATAGCGGACATGCCAATCTAAATCTTTAGGTTTAAGAAGATTGAACAGGGGCAGCTGTTGTACCCTAAAATGTTCCCTTCCTTTTTCTTAAGACATTTCTTGCAAAAGTTCTCAAAAGCTCAAGAATACTCAAAAGATGATCAGAGAAGTTCACCTCCTAAGCACTAGGTCCATAACAAGGGTTTTGGTTTTCTCAAGTAAAATTGGACTTCTAATGCCTCAAGTGACTTTCATGGTTCATCATATGTCTCCAATAATTCTCATACCAAGTTTCAAGCCTTGCATCATAAATTTGCTCAGTCAATTGATCAGATGACTAAAAATTAGCTGTATTTTGTAAAAAAACAATTGTGGTCAACATACAGTTAAACTTAAATATTTTTGGTCAACATCAACATTTTGAAGTCATATTTTTATCAATGGTTGATCATAATTCCTCAAGAAAAGCCCCCGGATCACCAAAGGGGTAAAATTGTCAAAATTAGGGTTTTGACTGAGAATGACTGATCATTGACTTTTGACCTAGTACATGACCTAATGAATTGAAACATGATCTCAATGGCTCAAATATAATGTATTAACCAAATTACATGGTTTAAAACATTTCTAAAGATCAAGTGATTGATAGTTAAAATTTGGATCAACTAATGAAAAGTCAATTGTCACACAAAAGTCAAACCTTGACTTTTTGGTCAACTTTAAACTTCAAAGATCAAGAATCAACAAGACATTCAAAATTATCAATCTTGATTAAAAAGAATAAGAAAAGTCAAGAAAAGTTAATAAAAAGTCAAATTTTCCAATACATAGAAAATTTCTAAGTGATTTGTCCTTAATGAAATCATTACTTCATGAACATTTTTCACTAAGATACAAGATGATTCAAGGAAAACTTTCAACATGAAAGTTGTAGAGAATGATGTATTCTACAACTTTGTCCTTGATAATTTATGTCCAAAAAAGGGTTGGATTAGGAGATATAGGCCCATGAAGTCATGACAATTTTATTTAACACTTAGAGAAATTTTCAACAAGTTTGGTCAGATTTTTATCCCAACTTCTTGGCAAATTTTCATCAAGCTCCAATTTGATTTAGCCAAAGTGGTAAACATAAAAGTTGTAGACAATGTTTCATTCTTTCCAAAATGTCCAAGAACACATTTTTATCATGTTTGAGTTAGGAGATTCGAAGAGATGAAGTTGGGCATCCATTCTTGAATTATAGTTCATATTTGTGAAGAGCTCAAGAAAAAATCTTCATGCCATGCTGCATAATCTTGTTTTCAAGGTCTCTTAACTTGCAATTATAACCATAATTAAATGTTTACACAACTTATTGAACCATTATCCACTTGATTCAAGCTTTGTCCAAAACAATTTTCCATTTTTGGCACATAGTTACCATTTCCATTCTTGTAAAGCATGCTTTATCATAAAGTCCACTCTCCTTGAGCATCTAACTTATTCCCTCTACACACACTCCATACAAAATCCAGAAGAAACATGTTTAAAGCTTCTAACCACTCTATATTTCCTTGTAATTCACATTGGAACCATGTTCTTCAAGTTTGCTTCATGTACAATCCAACCTAGCCATAACATGTGATTTTGAAAACCAAGCCCTCTCAGCCTCTAAAACCTTTTCTCCATAAATAGAGGAAGTATTTGCAAGCTAAGTTACGAATTCATAACCCTTAAAACACCTTCATACTCCCTCAAGCCAGAATTTGCATAAAAACTCCATTGCTTGCAATTTCTGACATTGAACTCCAAACACCTAATCCACTCGTGTGTTTTCATTCTAAATCATTCATAAAGCTTCTATAACTCATATAGAATCTATTCAAAGCCATGTTTAATCACTATAACATCATCATCATCATCCTCCATTTTCAAGAACAGAGCTCTGCAACTTGACTTGTCCAGAAGAATTGTGGCACTCTCAATCCAAAGTAAGCATTGCAAAAGCTTCCTAGGAGTTCAGTGAAGTTATTCAGATCATCACAACGTCTCCAGGAGTGCTCTAACTCCATATTCGATTCTCACTTCAGAGGTACGTTTTTCTAACTTTGAAATCCTTATTTAATCATCATTTGCACTTGTTTTCTAAAGAAAAAATTTAGATATCATTTCCCTAAAGCTAACCATGTGCTTACTTTTCATTTATATTGCATGCATAATGAGAATTTTGGAACAAAAGTTTCTAAAAAATTGGGGTTCAGTTTGGTACCAATAGAAATTCATCTTAATGATGTGAACATTATTAATTATTTTATGTGCAAAGTGATAAAATGGATGGAGGATTCCCTAAGGATACAAAGGATTATAGGTCATTTCATGAATTTTTTCCAACTTCAACAAATCATAACTCTCTCAATTTTTGGAGATTTTGAATGGTTAAACTTCCAAAATGTCATTAAATAAGTATATTGCATGCCATATTTTTTTGTCAAGGTAAAATTCCAAGAGGAAGGCCATGTTTGGATGCAAAACATTATAGGTCACTTTTGAAGAAAAAACATGAAATATTTCTAAGTATGGAAAGTCAACTTCTTTTTCCCAACTTAGACTCATTCCAACTTTCAGCTAAAACATCCATTTGATTCCATTCTTTTCCCATTGCAAAGCTTGTAATCTCATCTTTCTAAAGCATCAAGAATCATACCCTAAGACCCCTTGAGTTGAAAATGCCATTGTTTTGAAATTGGTAACTTGAAACTGAAGTTTTTTCAAAAGTCAGAATTTGAAATCCTTGATTTAGCTTCTAAACACATTTTTTGCGTGCTTTTGCTTCTAAACATGTTTAGTGAACCTCCAGAAGTGATTAGCACATAAAAACACAAAGTTTGGATGAGTTTTGATCAGAATAGAAGTTACACTTTTATTGTTTGCAACTTCACACGATTTCCCTCCAAACTTCATCATTTCACACGCTTGAACATTCTATTTGATTCCCTATAAATAGAGGGTCATCCCTCATTCATTTCCTCAAGCTTGAACAACCAAAATCACTCTGCCTAACTCATTCCATAACTCACTTTTTTGCAACTTCGAAATTAGTGTTCAAGCCTTTTTCAATCCATTTTTTCTATCAATTCAGCTTCCTTGATCTTCCCTGAAGCTAACCATACAATTACCATCAAGAATCGTGACCTATATTGATCCATAAAAGTCCACTTTCAGAACTCTGCAACACAACTTCAATAGGTAGATTTCTCCATCAATTTTTCCAAACTTTAATATCATTGTGAAGCTCTCATTGCCCTGGTTCTAGTCGCAACACTTGCTTTTAACTGGAAACACATTTTGGCCATGAATTTTAAAATTCTCTTTCAAAACTTTTCTTCCAAATTGCTTGAGCTACACTTTATATAAATTTTTCACGAAGGTCTGGTTGTCTTCGTCTTGATGAGACGAAGCGAATGACATAGGTCTCGCGCTCTAATTTTATAATTTAAGTGACGTGGTTTTGAGACTGGCTGGAGGTTGAAGATGACCAACGTGTCATCCTTCAACCAATGAAACAACGTCATTTGTTTTTTTTATTTCTGATTTTATATTGAATCTTATACTTTATTCAATAAAGTCCATAACATGCACAACGCGCCAGGTCCACTTGATCTGTTTACTAACGCGTTTTGATAATAATCAGATGGCCCATATTTTTTTGGTTTGATATTTAATTTTCTGATTTTTATTTTAATTGACTTAAATTTCAAAAAATCATAGAAAACTCATTTTAAGTCCAAAAAATCAGAAAAAATTATGAAAAATATTTTTGATTTTTCTCTTTCTGATTTTTATTTTTTTACAATTTTATTTTGTGTTTTGTTATTTTTTATAAATTTTCACTTTATTTGAATTGTTTTAAATGTTTAAAAATGCTTTTATGCATTTTAAAATTCTGGAAAATTTTTTGGAATAATCCAATAATATTGTGACAAATATTGGTGACCTCACTTATTTTTTATTTCTGAATTTGTTATTTTTTTATCATTTTTGGTTTATTTTACTCATTTCTTCTAATTTTAAAAATAGTTTCTAACTTTAAAAAATTACCAAAAAATTTATAAAAATATTTGAGTCCATTTCTGATTTTTCTATGGTCTTACTTAATTTTTTTTAAATTAATTTGAGCATAGTTGATATTTTTATCTCTTATTTCCATATTAAAACATTTTAAAACCTTTTTTTAATACATATATTAAATGTAATATTATATTGTGATTATTTTCTGGTTGATCTTGGGTTGAATTTTTTATCATGAACTTTGCTAACATCATTGGATCCATGGTGTTGAGTCTAACTCCATAAAAATGGATGAATGATTTTAATAATAGTTTGATTAAAATTTAATTCAAATGTGGTTTGTATATTCTTTCACAACCCTCTTCATCTCATCTCTTTCTTATTGCATTACGTGTTATTGGAGCACGATCTCTATATCATGTCTCAAAACAAATGGTACATAGATTGCTATTGACCGGCCTCAAAATAGGTGCGACTTCTATATAAGTCCACTTACGATTGCTTAACGTAGCGCTAAATTTTGTCCTGATTCGAATAAATGATCATTCGTGACCCAAACCTATGTTTGCAAGCCCAAGTATATTAATTTGATCTCTTTGATCCAATAACCTTGAGATTCATTATATGGAGGCTTTGGTTCTACCAATCCTCTAATGGATCTACATCACTTTTGGTCAACGCGGATCACTTAAACATCGTTGATCATTAAATGTTACTTTTGAGGATTCCAAATGGATGATATACTTGACAAAAAGCAAATGCAACTTGTTATGTTGAGTCTTTGGTTCTACCAATCCTCTAATGAGTTCCAAATAAAAGTTTCAAGATGGTCATCCAACTAACCACTAATTATTGATAATTGACTTTATTTTGTGCTTTTATTTTTATGTTTTTTATGTTAGGCACCATTTACTTTAGCATTTACATTTCATGCTATTTTCATCTTTGCTCACTTGAGCATTTACTTCCTTGTTATTTTTATTTTGCTCACTTGAGCTTTTCTTTTCTTTTTAAAGAGACCTAATAATCAACATAAACCATAAAAAACATTAATGATACTTGGACTATTTGGTTACTATCCTTGGCATTATGGAGAATTGGACTTCTTGGATTTAGGATTAGAAACCTTGGCCTGTGTTGGAGACCTTGTGACTTTAATTGATATTTTGTTCAGAGTTCTTGAGGTTAACCTCAATACATTGGGTTGTTTGTTTGTTTCGTGTGTAGGTTATTGAGATTACATACTTTGTTTGTAATCTAGAATTCACCCGTATACAGTCGTTACTCTGCCCTATTTTTTGAGAAGACTTAATATACTTGAAGTTTAGTTCTCTCAATAAGTCTAGTATCTTTGCTTGTTTGGTTTCAATTCAAAGAATTGGAATTCAAAGAAATGGCGACTTCACTGGGGAAATATTGACCTCTTGTTGGTCCATCCCTAAGTGGGTTGAGCCTATCTTTGTTTATATTTGTATATGTGCTATTGTTGTTTATGTTTTATATGTTGTATATATGTTTGTATGGATTTTCCTGGTTTTCAGGGTGCTTGGTGATTACTTATAAGTCATATACCCAGACTTGGCCAAACTTTAAGATAGGACGGGTGGTATAGTCATGCTAACTTTGAGGGAGTAATCCCAAAAAAGGAGGCATGAGATCCCCCACTCAGTGGAGGCCCCTTTAACTGTAGTGTCGTTTACCTCGTAATCGGGAAGACATACTGCTTTCGATCTGGGAGCCTATTGAAGCTGAGGACTGTAGAATACCTAACCCATCTTGGCCTTTTAGGTGTAGTGCGGAAGCTATGACGGAGTAATCCGTAAATAGTTGTCACGTGATACTACGCTCGGACGAGTTTTTCTTGAGAATATTACTAATTACCGAGTTAATCAGGAAGTTGGTAATATCCGAAGGAAGGATGTAGACTCTGAGACCTTCTAGAACATTGTTCGGCAGGTGATAACTTTTAGACCATAACTTATGGGTAGTACATTCAATCTCATGCTCGTGACGTTGAATCTATGAACCCTATGTTTGTGATCTTGTGTGTGATTATTGCATCATGCATCCATGCACTCATAAGCATCTTTTGAAGAAATTTTATTTCAAGGGACTTAAAAGTTGACCATTCGTGAATATCTTAGGTACTTTTTGACCATAGATTATGGAAAAAGAACGATCGGAAAATACAGTTTCAAAGATCCCAAGATAGATGAGTTGATCAGTCTAATTCTCGAGATTGAGTGTTCTGCAGATTTTCGAAAGAAGTATGGATCCATCATTCCTCTCATGAAGCTTATGATGAAGGAGGGTATTCTCTCCACCTTGGTCCAGTTCTATGATCTAATGTATCATTTATTTACTTTCCCTGACTATCAGTTGATGCCTACTGTGATCGGTGGATCTGGAACTGACTGTTTAACGCTGGTTCGCGAAATGTCGCGGAAGCAAGAGTCGCCACCGTCTTTTATTTTCTCCAAATGGAAAGGACAAAAGCACAGAAAAATTCCTTAAAGAGATTGCTCTCGGTTCGGGAGGTAGATTATAGAAAGGGAAGGTGTTAGCACCCTTTCTATCCATGGTTATCCATGGGCTCTTAGATACTTGCTCATTGTGTTTTCAAAAATGGTTTGTTTGCTTTTCAACTGTGGGTTTTAAAAAGTTTCTTTGAAAATTCCAGTTCGACTCTTGTATCAGTCCTCAAGAGTGTTTGAAAAATTGCTTTCGAAAGCTTTTTGAAAATGTGTTGGTGTGAAAAGTATTTTGTTTTGTTTTGAAATTTACAGCAAGTATCTAGAGTCGTCTACCTACCCTAAGGAATTCGTCTGTGTAAATGTCCTTTAAAGTAGTGCCATCCCACCATTGAGAGGTAGGTAGCACCACCGTTGGAGGTGTTCGGGTCAATTCGAGGTTCGGGACATGGTGATCACCAGAGCAATGGGAAGACACCTTAGAAGCTACCCTCATGCCAGGTTCCCAGATCATGAGGACTTACTAAGACATCCTCTACTCGACGATCACCTTTCGAGGCAAGGCAACAGTGAGGCGTACCCTAGGGGTGGTGTGTGATTTGTGTGTCAGATTCATTTATTTTTGTCTTGTCAGGTTATGGGTGATCTATGCGTTTGTTTTTATTTTTTTGTCATTCATTCTTGCATGCCATTATTTAACAGTTAAAAGTTGCGGAAAAATAAATCTAAACTATTACAAAGGCGCGGGTCAACATCGCCCAAATTAAACGGACCCGATTTGACGGAAAATAAATGAAGCGAATAAAAGTGCGAAAAGTATAAATTGTTACAACGCTTTGGGAGAGATACATAATTATTTAAGCAATAAAGTAAATGCGCGAAATAAAATAATTAAAACAATGGGTGTTGGACCCTTTTGCAAACAATTAGAGTTAACGAGGAATTAAAATTAAAGTCAAATGTTTTTGGTATTTTGTGTTTTTTAGGATTTGAGGAGAAAAAAGAATTAATTAAAATTAAAATGAAATATTAAACCTAATTCTAATTATTTTTAAGTTATTAAGAAAATATTGAAATTTGACCTAATTTAAATCTAATTATTTTTATGCATTTTTTAATTTATGAAAATAAATAAAATAATATTATGATAAAAAGGAAAAATTAAAAGGAATGGAAATTGTCAACTAAACCTAATTCTACCTTTTTTAGATTTATTAAAAAGAATTAAACTTGCAAAAATCCTAATTAAAACTAAATAATTACATGTTAATTTATTTACAAGAAAATAATTACAATAAAAATATTTATTATCTTTTGTCTTTTTCTGGATTTTTTATGCATTTTTTATGTATTGTAAAAATAGTGAATTAAATTAAAACAATAAAACAAATAAAAATAATAATTTGAAAAAAAGATATAAGAAAAATAAAACAAAACTTGCAAACCAGGGGGGGTGGAGGTCCCCAATATGGAGGTGTAACTTGGAATAGTCTGGCCCAATTAAGCATGAGATTCGCTGACTTTTCCAGGCCACATATGCGCTGGTTGACTTGTCCTTATGGTGTCCTTTAATTCTGAGTCCTTGGCTTGATCTTAGTGCACACGTGGGTGGCCTGGATGTAGAGTGCACGATGGATGCTAGTTTGATAATCATATAGAAGCATTGTTAGAAAAATAGCATGGAAATTATTGAAGACCTAGGGATCGAACCCAGGTCTTGTGTATTGCCATCACGTTCGCTTGCCGTCTGTGCCAATTGCGCATTATTAATATATGATGACAAACAAATACAATAAAGAAATAAGCGTTAGTGGGAGCTATCACGCACGAAATTCAAAAAGGAACCAATCCAACCACGCCACGAGATCATCTTCTTCCTTGTGTTTTCCTGAAACGAATTTAGTAAACATTTAACGGGGGTTTTGAACCCCCTCAATATACGCTTGTTTTAAAAATAGCGATTAGCACGCCTTAGTTCAGAAATTTGGCGCGAGCATTGCATCTCCTTCGTCCAAGCTTCCTGGTCATGATCATGGCATTATCGTGTTTCAATTTTACAGGATAAGAGAATCCCCAATTGAGAGCTCAAGAAACCCTAGAATGCATTCATGTCAATATCACGTATAGAGCATAAAAACGCAATCAAACTGCATGGTTAGCATCAGAGACTTATAACAAACATGAATCAATCAATCAAAATGACAAAATATGCATAAATTATGATGCACGATCCCAGAAATTTTTGGACACAGTTGAGGTTCAATCTACCAATTCTTGGAGCTTTTGTTGTTGTTTGTGATTGGCACACGTTCAGAGAACCACAATGAAGCTATTGGGATCAAGATTAGGGCTTGAATCGTCCTCTAGAATGCTTTTCAGAATTGTGTTTTATGGAAAAAAATTCAAGTTTTCAAAGTGTTCTTGGGCGCAGCTTTTAGTCTAATGCCATTAGGTTTGTGTTCTAGGTTATGTACTGAGGCAATTAGGTCAAAAACATGGATCAAATCTCTTGGAATTTATTGTTTTGAATATTTGATTTCCTTAAGGATCTTCCACATCTTTTCCATGTGCATTTTTGTTCAATCATGCCAATCATCTCCAAATCTTTCCCCATTTGTACTTACACGAAATATTGAGTATCAAACATGCATAAAAAGATTGGTTAAGGCAATTTTGATATTTTCCATGTATTTAATTGATTTAATTGAATTAATATAAATAAAAATCCAAATAAATAAATAAAAAATGAGAAAAAACTTCCCTTTGGGCCAAGTGGTCGTGCATAGGCTTGGAATGATGAATCATGGAAGAAAAATGGGCCCATTAGCAATTTTAGGTCATTTGGATCAAAGTTGACTTTTCAAAATTCCTAAAAATTTCCCAACTTCCACAAGGCATAATTTGCTCCATTTTTAAGCTTTTCACATTTTTTTGGACATTTTGGAAAGGTCTTTGAGTCCTCTAACCAATGCCTTTGGTCCCATGTCATTTTGATTTACCAATCTCAAGTTATGGCCTTTGACTTAAAGTCCCTTTTTGTTGACTTTTGAAAATGACCTATAATGTTGAAATTGATAACTTTTTGTGAGTGCATTTCTTGGACTTGGAATATGAAGATGAGTTGTAGGAAATGTCTTTATCTTCAAAATGAGCTTTGGATGGAATTTTTCTGATATTCCATGTGAAAGTTATGCCCTGGTCAATTTCAGTTGACTTTTTCAGCTGTCCAAATATAGTAACTTTTGCATCTCTGATTATTTCTGAGCCAAATTTTGAGAATCATGATCAAGCATTGATCAAATGATGTTTGTGGCTTCAAAATGATATGTTGACCAAAAATTTGAACTTTTGACTGTCAAATGACCATTTTGCCCCTACAGTTGACTGTAGTGCAATTTAGGGTTTTGACTGTGCAATTTTGAGCTGAATGCCTTGAAACTTGATATGAGGATGCTTGACCATCTTTGTAAGCATGTGAGACTTGATTGGGCCTTTGAAAACTTTCAATTCTTGATCAGAACCCAAACCCTAGTTTTGACTACATAGGAGACAGTTGAACTGCATAACCCTTGGGGAATTTTGTGACCTGACTTGGCAATTTCTTGGAGAATATGGGAGGGCAAATTTTGGGGTACAACACCTACACTAGAGGAGTATTCTTATCTGTTGGATTTACCTATTACCGATCATATTTCTTTTACTGGTTTGGAGGGTAAGCCAAAATCACATGAGATTACTGGTTTGATCCATCTGGGGAAGTCTGAGGTTGAAGCCCATATGACTACTAAAGGAGGGATTAGAGGATTACCAGCTGAGTTCTTATTGAAGAAAGCTCGTTACTTTGCCAGGATGAAGAGTACAGTCGCTTTTGAGGCCATCTTTGCTCTACTTGCTTACGGGTTATTTTTATTTCCTAATATGGATAAGTTTGTTGATATTAATGCTATCAGGATCTTCATGATTGGAAACCCGGTTCCTACATTGTTGGGTGATGCTTATTACTCTGTTCATCTTCGGAATTCTTATCATGAGGGGATGATTATCTGTTGCACACCTCTGTTGTACCAGTGGTTTATTTCTCATATGCCCCAGTCTGATGCTTTTTGGGATGTCAAGAAGGAACCCCGTTGGGCTCCTAAGATCATGGAACTTACTCACTTGGATATTGATTGGTATCATCGGGCTTACCAGGATGTATGGACTGTCGACAGTTGTGGTAGTTTCCCCAATGTACATCTTCTTGGTACAAAGGGAGGAATTAACTACGACCCTGTTCTTGCACGACGACAACTTGGTTATCCGGTATTAATTTGAGTAGTTTTTTCCTGAAGGAAGGAGAATACCATAAGGAAGCTAGGGAGAAGATTGCAAAGGCCTGGCATCACATTCATAGGAAGATTAGGAAAGACTTGGGACCTAGGGGGCTTTTTCTTTGGAGCCTTATCTTTAGTGGGTCCAAACGAGAGCTATTCAGTTAAAGATGAGGTATTCTCGGGAAGCACCTATGCATGATTTGTTTGTGAAGACCACTCCTCCCTTATTGGATGATGTGGAAGAGCTATAGCTTGCTTTGGTCAGAATGCAGCGGGAGAAGGATGCTTGGAAGAATAAGTACCAAACTTTATAGATTTCCTATAGAGCAGACTTGAAGGAGAAACATGATTGAGTTTCTTGAGAGTCGGGCTGTAGAGATGATGCAGAGGCAAGGGGATTTATTTTCTCCTAATCCTCAGTCAGATTCTAGTTGCTCAGGTGATTGGAAGGAGGTTTCCACCTGATATGTGGAAGAAAACCAGAGGTTGAAGGCTCAGATTTCCAGGCTTACAGGGAAGCGCCATCGTATAGAGTGATCTCCATCAGCTTTAATTCTTAGGGTTTTAGACTTTATTTTCATCTGTACTTGGGATTATTGAAACTTGTAATCCATTTTGAAGTTATTATAATAAAAAATTTCAGTATTTCAAATGTGTTATTACTTTGATATTTGCAATGTGTCTATAAATCTTTAAGTCCCTTGAAAAATATATAAATCATGTGCATTGCATATCATGCATCATATTGCACATATTTCTTGCATTTTGTTATGCATATCCAGGTGTCTTACCAAGCTTCTTTTCTTTGTTCAGCAAGTTGTCTCACCACTACAATACTCGAGCTAATTTCAGAAGGAAGATGGACAACTTAGAACGAGAGAATCGCAAGCTGCGCGATGAATTTTCAACTCTGAAGGCCGGCATGGCTAATCTCACTGCTCTAATGGAATCTCAGGTGGCTTCTTAGAATCAGCCAACGAGTGTTCAACTTCAACAAACAAGGGTTACTACTGAAGCTCCGACTGTTCCTGTGTCTGCCATTCCAGCTGTTGTTCAGAATCGCATGCCTTAAGGTTTTCCATCGGGAATGCCAGAGAACTGTGTACCTGAAGGTTTCAATCTTGGTCCTCAAGATGCTCTAGTTGTTCAGACTACTGTTACTCCTGACCTCATGTGGTGCATATTGCTCCTGTTGTGCCTCCTTCGGTGAATATGGTCCCATTTTCTAATGATGATATGTATCGTCCTTTTCCTTCACCAAGTGAAGACTTGGGTCTCTATGATAGAATGGATGATTTTCAAGAAAAGTTTGACAAGATGGAGAGGGATATGAAGCCCCTCAGGGGAAACGAATTGTTCGAGAAGAATGTGAATGATTTATGCTTGGACCCGAATGTCAAGATACCTGCAAACTTTAAAGTCTCGAAATTCGAGAAGTACAAGGGCAACACTTGTCCTCGTGCTCATCTTGTGATATATTTAAGAAGAACGTATACCCATACTGATGATCAACGTCTGCTAATTCACTTTTTTTAGGATAGTTTGACTGGTGCTGCACTAAAGTGGTATATGAGTTTGGACAATGTCAATATCCATACTTTCAATTACTTGGGAGAAGCATTTATCCGACAATAGAAATACAACATGGACATGGCTCCTGGCCGTGATCAACTCAGGTCCACCGTCCAGAAGGATAGGGAATCATTCAAAGAATATGCACAGAGATGGCGTGAGGTAGCCGCCCAAGTGATTCATCCCATGGAAGAAAAGGAGATGACTAAGATTTTCTTGAAGACTCTGGGTGCTTTCTACTACGACAGGATGGTAGCGAGTGCGCCAAGTGACTTTACTGAAATTTTAGGCATGGGTATCCGTTTAGAAGAGGCTGTAAGAGAGGGTCGTTTAATAAAAAGTGAAAGTTCTAGAAATACGAAGAAGCCATCCTATGGGTTTTCCAAAAAGAAGGAAATATATACAAATGCTATTATGCAAGAGAGGAGGGTTAATTCTCCTAGAAGAAATTATCAGCGTCATCAACAAGTCGCCTTAGTAACTCCAGTTGTTGGTGTAGCTACAACCACTGTTGCTTATCAGAGACCATCCCATCAGGGGAATCAAAGGTATAATTAGATAAGGGAGAGTTATGACCCTATGAGCTATACAGAATTACTCCCAGGGTTAATTTAGAAGAAGTTGGTTCAGACCAGACCACCTCCCACTATACCATCACCATTGCCTTGGTATTACAAGGCATACCAAACATGTGCTTTACATTAGGGAGCACCAGGGCACAATGTTGAAAACTGCTATCCTTTGAAAACTGAAGTACAAAAATTTGTGAAGTCTGGTATCTTATCTTTTAAGGATGTTGGCCCTAATGTGAAAGTTAATCCTTTACCCAAGCATGGAGGAGCAAATGTTGTGAACATGGTAGCCGGTTGTCCAGGCGACTTTCAGATCTTTGATATTAAATTGGTTAGAGGGGATTTGGTAAGAATGCATGCAGTCCTATGAATTTAGCTATTATACGCATGACCATGCCGATTATGCTATTTGTAGTACGGATATACAGGGTTATGACAAGATAAAGGATGATTTGCAGAAGATGATGGATGAAGGCCTCATCCACATAATCAGGCCAGGGCAGAGTATGAAGAAGAATTAAACATGGTTTCTATATGTCCTATAGAATTTAAAATCTTTTATGTGGAATATATGAATGAGGATCTTGTACAATTGCATGCTACTTTCTGCCACATGGCTGGTCAGGTAGAACATCAGTATGGATCTTGCCGAATTTGCTGTCGAGAATCCCAAGGATATTCAATTGTAAGGAAATGTATTCAGTTGTTGTTGGATAATAGGACTATCAAGGTTACAGGCCAAAGGGATGATTACCATGAGGTTAATGAGATTGATGTTTCTCTGGCCAATGAAGACTCAGATGATGAGTATGCCAATACGGATGAGTTCTTCTCCTCAGATGAAGATATGTTTTCCAGAGATGACTCTGTAATGATTGAATGTGTTGAAGAGGGAGTAAATTTTATTGTGCCTTGTTTTAGTGTGCCTACCCCATTTGAAGTTGAATATCATAGCAAGCCAGCTATTACTCCATTGGTGATTAGTTTGTCGGGTCCTGTCCCCTACAAGTCAGACAAGGTTGTACCCTACAAATATAATGCTACAATTTTGTAGGATGGTGTTGAAGTTCCCATCCAGTTAATGCCTAATGTTGGAAATATTGTTGAGACTAGAAGAGTGACCCGCAGTGGTCGTGTATTTGTACCAGTCGTTCGTGGAGATGTTAGTATTGGAAATAAAGTTGTGGAAAATGTTGAACCCAAGAAGGAAGTGGGTGAATCTAGTGGAACTAAGCTAGAAAAAGAGGTGGATGATATTTTAAAGATAATCAAGATGAGCGGTTACAAAATTGTATATTAGCTACTGCAAACTCCTTCAAAAATATCTATCTTGGCTTTATTGATGAACTCCTCTGCTCACAGAGAATCTTTGATGAGGGTACTGGACCAAGCTTTCAAGGAAAGTGATATGCTTGTAGACCAATTGAACAGTGTGGTAGGGAACATTACATCATGTAATAACCTGAGTTTCTGTGACGATGAACTTCCAGATGAAGGAAGGAATCACAATCTTTCCCTCCACATCTCTATGAACGGCAAGAATGATGCATTATCCAATGTGTTGATTGATAATGGATCCGCATTGAATGTTATACCAAGGAGCACCCTTATGAAGTTGAAATATCAAGGAACGCCCATGCGCCCAAGTGGAATTATTGTGAAAGCGTTTGATGGATCAAGTAAATCTGTTATTGGTGAAGTGGACTTGCCTATTTATATAATCCCACATTTGTTTCAAATTACTTTCCAGGTCATGGATATTGTACTCGCTTACAGTTCTTTGTTGGGACGGTCGTGGATACATGAGGCAGGGGCTGTCACTTCGACTTTACACCAGAAGTTGTAGTTTGTGCGTGAAGGAAAAGTTGTAATTATAAATGAAGAACATGCATTATTGATATCTCATTTGTCCTCTTTCAGCATTGTGGAGGCAGATGAAGCTGCTGTTGGAACCCAGTTTCAAGCTTTATCCATTGATAATATAAGAGGAAATGAGAATTCTATGGCTTCGTTTAAGAACGCTCAGTAGGTTGTGCGTAATGTCCATAGTGAAGTATGGGGACAAATTGTTGATCCACCTGTAAACAAGAATAGAGCTGGCTTGGGGTTCTCTGTGAAGAATGATAAAGGTAAGAGCATGAAGTTGAAGTCTGCTGCAGGCAAGTATCAAGACATCTTTCATAGCGGGGGTTATCTTCATCCAACTATTTCCGGGATTAATTCCATTGTGGAAGATGAAGTAGAACCAGAAATACCAAATTATGTGATGCATGGAGTTAGGGTTCCGAACTGGATCATCATTGATGTTCCCTCTTGCATACATGTTTCAAAGTAATTTGTTTTTTGTTAATCTTTTTGAAAAACTTTCACTCTGCCCAAGGTGAAAGTATTGATATTGTATGGGCTTATCGTTTGCTTTGATTTTTAAAATCAATAATAAAAGTTGTCTTTGTTTCCCAAATTGTGTTTTTATTTTTTGCTTTTTCTTGGAAAATGGTAATAAAAAAAACCTTTCAAAATAAATAATAACTGAAATTCAATATCCATGATCACTTGTTATATGTGTCAGTTTCTGAAAGTAATCATAAATCATATGTGCAGATTAATTAAAAAAACCCATTAAATACAATGACCCCGCACCCTCTCCCAACTTTGAATGTCCTGTGTATGGGGCCGAAGAAGAAGACTATGATGAGATTCCAAAAGAGGTCTCATGGTTGCTTGAGCGCAAGGAAAATTCCATTTAGCCATATAAAGAGCCATTAGAAGTAATCAATTTGGGTTCAGAAGAAGATCCGAAGAAAGTCAATATTGGTGCGTTGTTACATCCTGATGTGAAGAGCAGGTTGATTGAGATGTTGAAAGAGTATGTGGATATTTTTGCTTGGTCTTTCCAAGATATGCCTGGTCTAGATACAAATATTGTAGAGCACTGTTTGCTGCTGAAGCCAGAGTGCCCGCCAATCAAACAGAAGTTGCGAAGAACTCACCCAGATATGGCAGTGAAGATCAAAGAAGAAGTTCTAAAGTAGATTAATACCAGTTTTCTTGTGACATCAGTGTACCCTTAGTGGATTTCCAATATTGTCCCAGTACCAAATAAAGACGGAAAAGTTTGCATGTGCTAAGATTACAGAGATCTAAATAAAGCTAGTCCAAAAGATGATTTTCCATTGCATGGACGGATTTTCTGGGTATAATCAAATAAGGATGGCTCCTGAGGACATGTAAAAAACAACGTTTATCACACCCTGGGGAACATTCTATTACAGAGTGATGCCCTTCGGGTTGAAGAACGCTGGTGCAATGTACCAGAGGGCTATGACAACCCTATTCCATGATCTGATGCACAAGGAAATTGAGGTATATGTTGATGATATGATTACTAAATCCCAGACTGAAGAAGGGCATGTAGAAGATTTGTTGAAGTTGTTTCAACGTTTGAGGAAGTATCGTCTCTGCTTGAATCCAAATAAATGCACCTTCGGTGTTCGGTCATGGAAATTTTTGGGTTTCATTGTTAGCCAGAAAGGGATTGAGGTTTACCCTGATAAAGTCAAAGCAATTCAAGAAATTCCAGCACCAAGAGCTGAAAAGCTAGTCAGAGGGTTCCTCGGGTGTTTGAATTACATTTCCAAATTCATTTCTAACATGACTGCAACGTGTGAACCGATCTTTAAGTTGTTAAAGAAAGATCAAGGTTGTGTATGGACAGATGACTGCCAAAGGGCATTTGAAAGTATTAAAGAAAATCTGCTTGAACCTCCTATCTTAATCCCTCCTGTTGAAGGAAGACCATTGATTATGTATCTGACAGTGTTAGATAATTCCATGTGTTGTATTATGGGACAACAAGATGAAACAGGGAAGAAAGAGTATTCCATTTATCATCTCAGTAAAAAGTTTACTGATTGTGAGTTGTGATATTCTATGCTGGAAAAGACATGTTATGCTTTGGCCTGGGCGGCAAAACGTTTGCAGCAGTATATGTTGAATCACACTACTTGGTTGATCTCCAAAATGGATCCAATCAAGTACATTTTTGAAAAGCCTACTCTTACTGGGAGAATTGGCCGCTGGAAGATGCTGTTATCTGAATATGACATTGAATACCGCACTCAAAAAGCTATTAAAAGCAGTGTGTTGGCAGATTATCTTGCTCACCAACCAGTTGATGATTATCAGTCTATGATGTTTAATTTCCCCGATGAGGATGTGATGTTTCTGAAAGTGAAAGATTGTGATGAACCATTGCCTGAGGAAGGTCCTGATCCTGAATCTCGCTGGAGTATGATATTTGATGGAGTTGTGAATGCTTATGGTAAAGGAATTGGTGTTGTGATTGTCACTCCACATGGATCACACATTCCTTTTACCGCAAGGTTGACATTTGATTATACTAATAATATGGAAGAATATGAGGCTCGCATCATGGGTCTCGAGGAAGCTATTGATCTCAGAATTAAAATTCTAGATGTGTATGGCGATTCAGCTTTGGTAATAAATCAGATTAAAGGAGAGCGGGATACTCGTCACCCCGGCTTGATCCCTTACAAAGATTATGCTAGAAGATTGTTACCCTTCTTTAATAAAGTTGAATTCCATCACATCCCCAGAGACGAAAATCAAATGGCGGATTCTCTGGCAACTCTGGCTTATATGTATCAAGTGAATACTTGGAATGATATACCTCGAATTATAGTTCGGCGACTGGATACGCCCGCTCATGTGTTTACAACAGAAGAGGTAGAAGATGAGAAACCTTGGTATTATGATATGAAGCATTTTCTCCAGACTCGGGAATACCCGATTGGTGCATCGAATAAAGATAGAAAGACATTGAGACGATTGGTTGGCAGCTTCTTCCTCAGTAAAAATGTGTTGTACAAGAGAAATTATGACATGGTCTTGCTCAGATGTGTGGATAGACACGAAGCAGACATGTTGATGCATGAGATTCATGAAGGTTCATTTGGCACTCATACCAATGGACATTCGATGGCTAAAAAAATGCTAAGGGCGGGTTAGTATTAGCTGACAATGGAATCTGACTGTTACAGATTTGCAAAGAAGTGCCATAAATGCCAGATTTATGCGGACAAAAATCATGTGCTTCCGATACTTCTCAATGTTATTTCTTCCCCGTGGCCTTTCTCTATGTGGTTTATTGACATGATTGGAATGATAGAACCCAAAGCTTCGAATGGACACCGTTTTATCTAGGTAGCAATTGATTACTTCACCAAATGGGTGGAAGCTGCTTCATATGCTAATGTGACTAAGCAGGTGGTAGTGCGTTTCATTAAGAATAATCTCATATGTCGGTATGGTGTGCCAAACAGAATCATCACTGATAATGGATTGAATCTGAACAACAAGATGATGACAGAACTTTGTGAAGAATTCAAGATTATCCATCACAATTCATCTTCATACAGGCCGAAGATGAATGGGGTTGTTGAAGCTGCTAATAAGAATATCAAGAAGATCATCTAGAAGATGGTTGTTACTTATAAAGATTGGCATGAAATGCTCCCTTTTTATTTACAAGGATATAGGACATATGTCCGCACTTCAACAGGAGAAACCATGTTCTCTCTTGTGTATGGAATGGAATAAGTGCTCCCAATTGAGTTTGAGATTCCCTTTTTTGCGTGTGATAATGGAAACCAAGTTGTCAGAGGCTGAATGGGTCCAGAACAGGTTTGACCAATTGAGTTTGATCGAAGAGAAGAGAATGACGGCTTTCTGTCATGGGCAGTTGTATCAGAAGAGAATGAAGAAAGCTTTTAATAAGAAGGCCAAACCTCTTGAATTCAGAGAAGGTGACCTCGTGCTCAGGAAGATCATGTCTTTTAATGCTGATTCTAGGGGCAAGTGGACTCCCAATTTTGAAGGCTCATATGTTGTCAAGAAAGCCTTCTCTGGAGGTGCATTAATTCTTGAAACTATGGATGGCGAGGAGTTCCCACGTCCTATGAATGGTGATGCAGTCAAGAAATACTTTGCCTAAAGAAATAAAAAGAATGGCTCATTAAGTTGAAAACCCGAAAGGGAGGCTTAGGCAAAAAGGAGCGTCTCGGTAGGCTGAAAACCCGAAAGGGCGGTCTAGGCAAAAATTAGAGACATAAACAGAATAAAATTTCCCACTAAGTTGAAAACCCGCAAGGGCAGCTTAGGCAAAAGTTAGGGACTTTCTTGGCAATTAACTACATCAGACAAGACTTGATCATTGAAGCAACAATTTTATTGGATCCTCACCATACATCAACAGAAGTTGCTGCTCAGAATTTCAAAGTTGTTAGAGGGAATAGTGGTCATTGTATCTTTTCCATTATATATTACCATTTTCCGAACTTTGTAATCATCCGTGGAGTCTCGCCATTCGTGGACTACCATTATATCAATAAAATTTGAGCCTTTACCCAATTCTTTGTAATTCTTATTTTATTCAGCTTACAAAGACTCCATTTATTATTGATAATAAGTTTCAAAGCAAAAAGATTAAATAAAAAAATTATTTTTCAAAAAGAATTTACAACTTACTTTTACTTTAAATTTTGTGATTCAAGAGGAAAACAAAAGTGGTGATCCCAGGAATGGATGAACTCCAATAATTTTTGGGAAGTTTTGTTTCCCCCGGGAAGGTTTTCTCAGGTCATTTTCACTGGTATGCGTGTGATTTTTGTATATTGAACACGATACCAATTGGCGTAAGGTGCAGTATTGGGTTTGTGATCCCAATGTCCCCAGTCAAGCCTTGGTTCATTTTTCATTTTGGGTTTGCATGGTCTGAAGTCTCTATCCCAGATTCCCCAGTGAAATCTTCCATCATATGAGAAAGGTCTTGTTTCTTGGTGTACTGAGATGGAACTATTTGCAAAATGTCGCTCTTTCTACAGTATTGACATTATTGTTGGTATTTATTTCCCAGGAAACTAGACCAGGGCAATATATTTTCTAAGAGTTGTTGAGACAATTGTCAATTTTTGGGTTTTCACATGCCCAGTGTTGGGTTTGATTTAAAATCCCCATGAGTTTGACCTATTTTTATAAAGTTTATTTCTTGATTCCTCAGGAAGGCTATCCCAGGGCATCCTTTGTTGGAATAAGTTTGCATGATATGAAGACTCAATCCGAGATTCCCCAGTGAAGACTTTGCTATTTGATAGACGTCTTTTCTCCCCGTGCATGCTGAGTTAGACTCATTTGCGAAACATCTCCCTTTCGGCAGTACTTGCATTTTGTTTGATTTCCCGATAATCAGGAAAGGGCAATGTTTTATTTAAGTGTTGAAGCATTTGTCAACTCTTTTTGGGTTTTCTCCCACCAAGTGTTGGGTTTGATTTTAAATCCCGATAATTTTGATTTAATGCTGTTATGTTTGACTTCTTAACTCTCTAAGTTGTTATCCCCGTGAGGTTTCATAATTTCTCCCCAGAGAAGTTGGTGCAGTACTTACTCTCAATAGTGAAGAACGTATCTTGGTTTCCCCTCTTTGATATGGTGTTGGCCTCCCCAATGAAGTCAGCACGAGGTTCCTAGTTGATATCTCGATGATGAGGAACTTTCTCCCCTAAGTGAAGTCTGTATGATATTTCCCAAATGAAGTCAGCTCTAGATCCTCAGTTGATGTTTTGACGATATGGTTTCCATCTGACTTATTTGAAATCAGTATTGCAATCCCTAGTAGAAGTACGGACTGTGAAACATTTTCCCCCATTGAAGTTTGTGTGTTATTCCCTGGTGGAGCCTGGAGAAGGATGTTATATCCATGTATCTGTGTTGATTTGATGCTATAATATGATTATTTTCAGATTATGTTCCTTCCCAGTGAAGTTAAGCCACGGATTAGGATTCTGTTCCTCAGTTGGTGCTTATCTTTCTTATGGAATGTTCATCTTGCATGTGATTTAGCCGAGTGTTGATTGTGCTCGAGTTAGTTTTGTTTGTTTATCCCCAATGTTATATGTATGTTTTGTCAGCATATGCATGATAACACTCATGCATTGATACATAGATCATGCATAGTTAAATTTAGCAAATCATTGCTCATTCACATTCATTAATATTTTGTTGACATATTACCCTATTATGCAGAGTTATGTTGTCCTCTCTCCAATAGAGTGTCGGCCTTAAGCAGAAAGTGTATATTCTTTCAATTTCCCCGCTGAGTTATCCCTCGTGGAAGATTTTTGCTTTAGTCTTCCTGTACAGCTCTTTGTCTGGATGATTTGGATTTCCTTCTTGTGTTTATTTCTCAGAGGATGTATTTTGGTTGACTGTTTCACTCCAGTTTATTTCTGGTTTGAATCTTTATTTCCCAGCAATATTATTACATTGATCTCTGCATGTTTCGAGCCTTGGTTTGAGAATGTGCACTTATTTTGCACGAGAAAACTTTATCTCCTCAGTAGAAATATATTGGCATTTCCCCAGGAAGTCATATTTCTTTCCCCAGGAAGTCATATTTCATTCCCCAGGAAGTCATATTTCATTCCCCAAGAAGTCATATTCCATTCCCCAAGAAGTCATATTGTTTTCCCCAGAAAGTCATTTTTATAATCCTTCATATGACAACCAGTAGCAGGTCTCATTATTTGAGCAACTTGTATTTCCCCGTAAAAGTCGATGTTACTTTTTTGCTATCTTCTTTATGAGTGGATAGTTTGTAGCTCATTGTCAAAATACTCCAGTGGATGGCAAGTCTTTCAATATCGCAAAGGCAGTTCATTGTGAAAACTTTGCAAGTGGTAGTCTCTTTATTTGAGACAGCTTATATATTACCCTTTCCAGGCGGAATGCCTTGGTTAAAGAAGAAGTTGAGACCCGTTCTAGGTGAAACGCCAGAATTTTGGGAAAACTTGTTATCTTTTTTCTACCCTCAATGAACGTTGGTAGTTTACCGTCAGTGGACAACGGTGCTATGATATTTCTTTTCTCTTACTACCTTCAGTGAAAGTTGGTAGTTCACCATCAGTGAAAGTTGGTGATTGTTATATTTTTGCTACCTTCAGTGAACGTTGGTAGTTCACCGTCAATGAACATCGGTGTTATGATATATTTTCTCTCTACCATCAGTGAAAGTTGGTAGGTCACCATCAGTGAAAGTTGGTGATTATTATCTTTTTGCTACCTTTAGTAAACATTGGTAGTTCACCGTCAGTGAACATCGGTGCTATGATATTTTCTCTTACTACCTTCAGTGAAAGTTGGTAGGTCACCATCAGTGAAAGTTGGTGATTGTTATCTTTTTGCTACCTTCAGTGAATGTTGGTAGCTCACCGTCTATGAACGTCAGTGTTGTTATTCTTTTCTATTTCTACCTTCAGTGAACGTTGGTAGTTTCACCTTCAGTAAAAGTTGGTGTATCTTTTATCTTGTACTATCTCTTCTTTAGTTGAGCTGATGCTACCTTATCTCTTCTTTGGGTGTTATACCAATAGAGTCTGGTCCTTTTGATTCACTAGTGATTTATATTTCTAGTCTGGTTTCTCTTTTGATACTTATTTCCTTTGCTACATCCCCAATGATGTTTTGCGTCCCTTTGAAGTTGTTCATATGCATTCATACTCATAAGCATTACATGGCATCTTAGGGCCAAAAATAGGGTTTTTTTTAATATTTAAGTATCTTCGATGACGTCGACACGAATATTTTTAACCTTCGTATCTCCGGATAGAAGAAACTTAAATAAGGGCAGTTGTTGTACCCCAATTTTTCCCCCTAAGACCCCTTCATCATACCATATTGATTAAAGCACAACAAGATCACATTAGGGCTTTTGGTTCTCCTCCATATATTTAGTTTTGCTCTTTGAGGAGTCACCAAGCACCTTGACTTATTTTTCTTTTGTGATCATACATGTTTTGTTTTAACTTTTCCTTTTAATTAATAAAATTAAATGTTGGTTTGTCTTACTTGTTAATAATGTAGGTAAAGGAAATGTGGCTTATCAAGTTGATCCATGGGTTCATGAGTTTATTTCCATGCCCTAGTCAATAAAGCTTGAGAAATTCAAACCTCACCATTGAAGTTGTTTTGTAAGAAATGGCATGGCAAGGTTAAGTTTGGTTCACCACATTTTGAAGTTATCAAGATTGATTCAAAAGTACAAGGGGTTGATTGAAGAAGTTGTCATGATTGGACAAATCCTTGTTCCCATTGGTCACAAGGGCATATTTCTCTCAATTCTCGAGATATGGAAGTGGTTTTGGTTTATATGAGTTCTCATTATCATCCTTAACAACTTCTATCTACAAAGTAAAAGTGTTGGTACAAGAAGGTTGTTTAAAATTGTCAAAGTTCCTCAAAGCATTTTCTTGATCTAGGAGCTAGGGTTTTGAACTTCAAAGAAGTATATATTTCTCATATTTTGGTATTTTTGAGTGATTCCAAAAAAATCCTTCTCTTCAAAGGGCTATTAATAAATTCAAGGAGTTTTCATGTGGAAGAAACTTGATGATTAAGAAATATTACAAGTCCTCTAGATGAACCCCCAACTTCCCATGTGTGACTTCAAATGATCATAACTTGGTCAATTTGTATCACCTTGAGCCCACTCTTTTTCCATAATGATCTTGATGATGTGAACATTATTAATTATTTTATGTGCAAAGTGATAAAATGGATGGAGGATTCCCTAAGGATACAAATGATTATAGGTCATTTCACGAATTTTTTCCAACTTCAACAAGTCATAACTCTCTCAATTTTTGGAGATTTTGAATGGTTCAAGTTTCAAAATGTCGTTCAAGAGGTCTATTTCATGCCATATTTTTTGGTCAAGAGCAAATTCCAAGAGGAAGGCCATGTTTGGATGCAAAACATTATAGGTCACTTTTGAAGAAAAAACTTGAAATATTTCTAAGTATGGAAAGTCAAGTTCTTTTTCCCAACTTTGACTCATTGCAACTTTCAGCTTAAACATCCATTTGATTCCATTCTTTTTCCATTGTAAAGCTTGTAATCTCTTCTTTCTAAAGCATCAAGAATCATACCCTAAGATCCCTTGAGTTGAAAATGCCATTGTTTTGAAATTGGTAACTTGAAACTGAAGTTTCTTCAAAAGTCAGTATTTGAAATCCTTGATTTAGCTTCTAAACACATTTTTTCTGTGCGCTTTTGCTTCTAAACATGTTTAGTGAACCTCCAGATGTGATTAGCACATTTAAACGCAACATTTGGATGAGTTTTGATCAGAATAGAAGTCACACTTTTCTTGTTAGCAGCTTCACACGATTTCCCTTCAAACTTCATCATTACACATGCTTGAACATTCCATTTGATTCCATATAAATAAAGGGTCATCCCTCGTTCATTTCCTCAAGCTTGAACAGCCAAAATCACCCTGCCAAACTCATTCCATAACTTACTTTTCTGCAACTTCGAAATAAGTGTTCAAGCCTTTTTCAATCCATTTTTTTTATCAATTCACCTTCCTTTATCTTCCCTGAAGCTAACTATACAATTACCTTCAAGAATTGTGACCTATATTGATCCATAGAAGTTCAGTTTCAGAGCTCTACTACTCAACTTTAATAGGTAGATTTCTCCATCAATTCTTCCAAACTTTGATATCATTGTGAAGCTCTCATTGCCCTGGTTCTACTTGCAACACTTGCTTTTTAACTGGAAACATGTTTTGGCCATGAATTTTCAAATTCACTTTCAAAACTTTCCTTTAAAATGGCTTCTCTCTTACCCGCAAATGGCTTCTTATCAGCATTAGAAGATGTAGCCGTCGAGATCTTCCCACTCTTGATACCACTTTCAATCCTTTCTCCAGTCAGGACCATATTTGTGAAACCGGTTGAAGAACTCCCAATTAGCAGGTTAAAGAACGGGCCTGTCAGAGTGCCCATGAACATGTCTACCATTTCCTAATCATTCAGAGGAGGTTGTACCCTGCCAGCTAGATCTCTCCATTTCTGGGCATAGTCTTTAAAGCCCTCGCTCGAACCCATAGATATATTTTGGAGATGTGTACGGGTGGGAGCAAGGTCTGCATTATACTTATATTGCTTATAAAATGCAGCAGCAAGGTCTTCCCAGTTGCGGACATTGGTTCCCTCCAGTTGATAGAACCATTCAAGTTGAGTCCCAGGCAGACTGTCCTGAAAGAAATGGACCCAAAAATTCCTATCAGCAATGTGAGTCCCAGGCTGAATCCTCCTCACATTGGAACCGAGATGAAGTTTAGGACAAGACACCCCATCATACTTCACAAATATCGTAGCCTTGAACTTCTGTGGGATTACTACCCCAGATATCAAACCTAGCTCTTCGAAATTCAGTCCTGGTATTATTTGGATCTCCATCACGCTCAGACGATCTTCCAACTGTTTGTATCTATCCTCAGCAGGAGGATATTACTCGTCATTATAATCGGTATCATTATCAGAGACTGCAGGACTAGGGTCTTTCTCTTCTTCTTGGTTATCCCCTTCCTTAGATGAAGAGGTCAGGTCGGCTTGTCGCTTCAACTGCTCTTCAAACCATCGGCCCATATTCAGAATACCAGCAACCTTCTTTTTTCTCTTCATCTCTTTCAGAATGAGGACTTTCAGATCCTCCTGCCCCTTTGCTAGACTGATGAACATTTGTTGGAACTTGGCATTCTATGCCTGAAGGTCCTTAATGCTTTATTCTGAAGACATTTCTGTTGAAATAAACAGCGAAGGAGATGAGAAACCTGTAATGGTACCTGTAATGATGTGTATGATAATGGTATGCGCATTCAATGATTTCAAAGACCTCGGAAAATTTAAATTTGTTAGCCAAAAATAAACAAAAACTTTACTAGCTGAAATTGAAGTTCAAATGCCTTGAAGGCGTTACAATTAAAAATAAATCTAAAACAAGAAAGAAAAAATCAAAATTTCCATGAATGCTTCCTCTTTGCACCGAGATAATCATTCAGTCCTTTTTCCTCATGCAACTGCTTTGTAAGCTCTAAGGACTTCCTCTCCTGAGCATAGAACTGATCCCTGTAAGTATCCCGCTCTTTCATCATCTGAATCCAAGACCTCACTAAATTCCCCCAGATCAGTGGGCATGTAAGGGTAAAGAACTGTGTAGGGAATGCCTTCTTTAGTAGTGGGTTCCACAATCACTAGAAAAACAGCCACATAGGGCATCATAAGATGTTGAGCACGAGCTCGTACCCATTGTAGATAAGGTTCCATTGGAAGGGAAGTATTTGGCCCAAAAGCCCTTACGCTCGATCTGTTTACCATGCCCCAAGCTCGTATGAACCTCTAGCGATACTCTTGAATGTCATCCTCATAGCTGAATACAATGCCCTTGATAAGTAACTCATGGGGACCATCCCTTCGAGCGTAACCAAATTGTCACAAAGCTAAACAAGGATTGTAGGTTATACCCCCTCTGATACCATGTAATGGGACATTAGGGTACTCCCCGCAGCGGTCAATGATAGCAATGTTTTCCATAGATCGAGAACACCAAAGAATATCTGTATGAGCGAGTGACATTATCCTTTGTGACCAAACCAGACCTTCTTCATTTTTCAGTATAGACTTAGGGAGGTGAGAAATAAACCAACTCGACAGCAATGGCATGCAGCACACAAGAATCCCTCTTCTCTTCATGGTACGAGTATGGAGAGTGTGCAAAATATCTCCGAGTAAGGTAGGCACAAGATTGCGAGAGAGAAAGATCTTGATAGCATTCACATCTACGAATGAGTATGAATTAGGAAAGAGAACTAAACCATAGATAAGAAGAGCCAAGACCTCCTCAAAAGCCTGAAAATCCATATTATCCCAAAACAGCTGGGCTTTGTCTATCAGAAACTTAGCTAGAAAACCCTTGACTCCGCTTCTAGTTTCCCAAATGGATACCACGTTGGTCCGTTTCAGATGTAAAGCTGAGGCAATGACTTCTGGCTTAGGAACTTCTTCTAGACCTGTGAAGGGTACCTGTTCAAGAATAGGTATATCCAATAGCTGAGAGAATTCTTCCAAAGTAGGCACCAACTGATAGTCTGGAAAGGTGAAGCAGTGGTGCTTAGGATCAAAGAACTGAAAGAGTACACTCATCATCTTTTCATCAAAGTTTGAAGTAACCAGGTTGAAAAGTTGACCATGTCTCTTAGTGAACGTAGAAGTTTTAGAAACCCTTGATGCTAGCTCTTTGAGTCGGGAAGGTATCTTCACAAAGCTGATTCAGATACTGTTTCTACGAACGAAAGCCATAATCTGCAAAACAGAACAAAGATAAACTCCCTTGGTATTTGAAATGGTTAGTGCAATAAGCATGGATGCCATGTTATGATGTGTTGTACCCCAAAATTTTCCCTCCCATTTTTCATTGATCTCTCATCACAAAGTCCTTGGAGATCAAGATCCAGTTAGGGTTTCATCTGCTCAAGACTTCTCCTTGCACTGTTGACCCAAATTAGGGTTTGTGTTTGCACAAAGATGTTTTGACCTAAAATGCCTAAGATGACTTTCATGCTTCATATTGGACTCCCAAGTTTATCCATACCAAGTTTCAAGTCTTGATTCCAAGTTTTGCCCAGTCAATTGGACAGTTGACCTAGAAATCAGCTGTATTGGGGAAAAAGTCAACTATGGCCAATTGACAGTCAAACCTCATGAAAATTGACCCCCATCAACATTTTGAACTCATATGAACCATTTGACCAAGTTTGGATCACCATTCCATAAGAAATTTGATCAGATCACCAAAAGGGCAAAATGGTCATTTTTAGGGTTTTGACTGCACAAAGGCAATTTTTGACTGTTTGACCTAGCCAATGGCAAACCAAGCTCACATATGGACTCAAGGACCCCATGGAATTATCTTGACATGCTCAAAAAACTCAAAAGATCCCAGGTACACAAGATTGACATTTGAATTTCCCAGTCAATTGATCAATTTTGACTGTATACTGAAAAGTCAAACTTTGACTTTTTGGTCAAAATCAAGAGGCAAGATTCATTTTTCATCAAAAGGTGCCAAATCATGAAACTTGTTCATCAAGAAATCACAAAATGCAAATTAGGGTTAGAAATTAGAATTTTTCATAACTTAGAATTTTTCTAAGTTATGAAAAACCCTAATTTTTTCCCAACTTTGCCCCACTTTCTCACCAAGATCCATTTGGATTCAAACAAAAGTCAAAACATGAAAGTTGTAGCTTGTTGCATAATCTACAACTTTGATTCACAAAGTTTTCCCATTTGAGGCTTGTATCTCAAGTTACAAATTTTTGAATAAGGGCACTAAACCATTCTTAACTTAGTGAAATTTTAACCTATTTTGACAAGGTTTTCTACCCAACTTCAAGGCCATTTTCCATACACTTCCACTTGGAATTTCAATTTTCATTTCAAATATGGATTGTAGTACACATTCCAAGCTTTCCAAAATGTCCAAGAACTTCTCAAACAACCTCATAACTTGAGAGAATCGAATTTCACAATATGGCAAAAACTCACTTTTGAATTGAGCATGAACATGTTCATAACTTAGGCCACTTTCAAGTCAGCATAGTTTGTGCTAAATTACAGGTCCTAAAACCCTTTGACACTCAATAATTCAATGCAAAACCTTTGTGCCAAGACCATGTTTTGTGTGTTCAAGCATTGCCTAGAGGATTAATCCCAAAATAGATAAAGCATTTCTTCCATTTTTGCAAAAGGTAGCTTTATGTCCAATTGAAAATCCAAGCAGTACAAATGAGATCTAATTGGCACAAGATTATGAGCAAAAACACTCTGATCAAGGAGAGATTATGCAGCTCATTAGGGGGCCTCTACTGACCTAGAACACAACTTGGGCATTTGTTGCTTAAAGTGTAAGTAACTTGGCATATTGTAACATAACTCTCATATCAGCTTACAAACACTTAAGCAAACTTGTAAAACACATCCAGGACATCATAACCAAGCTAGTACACGACCCTAACATCTCTCATACACTCCCAATCTCAGAATCACCTTCAAACTGCAAAAACAGGGCCAGGCCTGCAGTTTGAGTGCCATCTTCCATTTCCCTCAAGCTCTCTTGCCCAAACCAGTTCACACACATTCCCTAGCATCTATGCAAGCTAACCATGACTTGAAACACGACCTGTAACTCCTCTAACAAGTTCCACCATTTTCATTTTTTCATTTTGCAGTTGAAGTTCTACAGCTCAGTTTAAGGTGTCTCAAGGCAAAGTAGATATTGGAACAGCATCACCACACCTCAAGGAAGCTATACCAACCATTATCTTGCACTGAAAGCTCCCCCATTGCCAGATAGAACTTCAACTGAACAGGTATTTTGGTGAACTTCTATCTCTCTTATTAGGCATCATTAGCTCTAAGTTTGTGAATAAGCAATGTTCTACTCATGCCACTGAACCTATACATACTTTCACTTTTCATTTCTTTTGCCTGAGCTGTGAGAATTTAAGGTTTGAAAATGGAAGAAAATCTAGGTTAGGATTTGGGGGAGAAGAAATTCTCCCTCATCTTAGAGAGTTAGATCAAGTTCTGCATATGGTTGGATTCGTCTCTTGATGCTGAACATTTTTTATGTTATGAGTTTTCATTAATAAGCCGGGAATCAGGATGTGTGGATGGAAGAACAGGGCGTGCGTTTTTTTGAATAACATGGTTCAGAGGTTGAAGAAGGTGCCTCATGGGCTGGGCCAGCTTTTGTTTTGCTTCTTACACCATGCTTTTTGGTTCACACCCCCCTGAGCCCATTTGCTTTATTTTTAATGTTTTTGACTTTTTCTTTTTTTAATTGACTCATTTATTTTTTCTCAGCATATTAAAAATATAAAAATATTTTTTCTCATCATTTTTGAATTTATTAGGTATTTATTTGATTTTTTCTTTTAGTTTGTACATAAATAAATAAATAAATAAATATATACTTTTTGTTTAGAATATTAAAATAGTACAAATATATTTTTATACATTTTTATCTTATTTTTACTTCCTGAAAATATTTTATAAAAAAAATACTTTTTTTATTAAATATTAAATATTATTAATTAGTATATATAATACATATTTTATAAATAATATAAATGAATATGTATATATTAATACACTTAGGATAAAATACCAAAATATACATATTTTTATTTTATTAATATTTAATGCTAAAAAAATACATTTTTACAAATATACTTCATTTTTCTTTTATTCTTTGTATATAAATAGAAAATATTATATATATTAAATAATTAATACCCTTTTAATTAAAATTAGGGTTTTTTGCCCTAAATATAAAAATACTCCAAAAAATACTACCTTTTTATTTCTCTTTTTATTTTACATAAATAATACTTTTTCATACATATAAAAATTCTTTTACATCTTGCATATTTATTTCATTTCCATTTAATTTATGCTTTTGATTATAATGTAAATATTCAAAGAAAATGATGTAATAGCTAGGTTTAATTTCTTGTCTAAATATACCCCATTTGAAACATTATACCCCCCTCCCCATATTATTGTGTTGTAATAGCGTAGGAATTTAAATTTCGCACTTTAATGCTTTCTAAACATGCCATGCTAGAATTAGGGTTTGTATGCGAATAAAACGAACAAAATAGTTTGACCTAATTTCAAGATAAACAAGCATGAAAATGGACAACACATTTCACACTTGCACCCCTAGGGTATTCCACTTTGTTGCCTTCAAATAATTGGGCCATGTTGCATGTTAGGTTTCTTTGGGTTAAACAAACAATCAAATGATCATAAGTCCCTCGATGACGCTTTAAAAAAAGGTTACCTAAAAAGATCAAATCCCTTTCAAAGAAAAATTGCCCAAAGACATTTAACACTATTGCAATTATGGTCTAAACGATGACCCGCGCCTGTCCCTTTCACCTCCTAATACAAGATTGTCCACCAAATGCAATGGTGGAACAAAATTGTCAAAAGGTTTAAAACATAACAAAAATCTTTGAGAAAACTTTAGGGTAGATAACTCTTAAGTACTTGCCAATTTGCAAAGAAAACACTTGCCTAATTTCAAACCACACTTCACAAACACTTTCAAAACCAACTTTCAAAAACCTTGAAACATCTTTTTAAAAAGACAAAACACCTTTTGTAAAACATTCGAGTAAAGAATTGTTACAAGGGTAGCCTATACAAGGCATCTTTTCAAAACATTTTCAAAACCACACACCAAGCACCATTTCAAACAATTAAAAACCAAGGCAAGTTGATCTAAGCAAGTACCTAAGAGCCCATGGATAACCATGGATAGAAAGGGTGCTAATACCTTCCCTTTCTATAATCTACTCCCCGAACCCAAGAAAAATCTCAAAGGTTTTTGCTGTGCTTTTTAAACCTTTCCTTAGGATAAAATAAAAAGTCGGTGGCGACTCTTGCTCAACCGAAACATTTGCGAAAACAAACGCAAAACCCTAGTCAGTTCTCCCACCGTATCACATGATGCATGATGTCATGATAAACCACAGGTATAGCAAACACAAGTATATCAAGCATAGTCAAATCACACAAAGTCCTTAGGTGTAAGACTTGCATGAGGTTAAAGGTAGTACCCTCTTGAAGTTTAGTTGGTTCAACCTGTCCTAAAAAGTAATCGAGTTCTAGAGATTCTCAATATCACTGACCATCCTTTATCGGGCATTGTTTCAGCTCTCTGTCTTTTCTTGCAGCCAAGATATCCCGAAATTCTGATCTCAATGAGTGTAGCATCGAGTATCAACCAGTTCTCAGCTCTACACCGAGGCCGGATATCTCGCTACTTTCTAATGTCCAAGTTGTTCAACTAAGGTTCTAAGGTCCGTTAGTGCTTCACGACACCACGTGGAGGCCCCGTATTCTCCTCGTTTCCCTATGAAGGATACCGATACCAATCAAAGTTCCACACTAACACAACCATCGCTTAAACCATATCGGTCTACGCCATACAGTCTCCACGATCTATTGTTGTTTACCTAATGAGTGCCCCCAGATCTGGGTGTAAGATCTATAGTAATCCCAAGACAGTCAAGAGAAGCAATTTTAATGACCTAGATCCTAAGGTATACCCCACTTATATGGTCCCCAACAGAGTCGCCAGTTTTGTGATACGGTAGCAGAACCGACTGTTTAATACTGGTTTGCATTTTGCGTTTTCGGTTTGCAAAATGTCGCGGTAAGCAAGAGTCGCCACCGACTTTTATTTCATCCAATCATGGAAAAGGAAAAAGAATAGAAAAAACCTTTTTTCGAGATATTTCTGAGTACGAGGGGTAGATTATAGAAAGGGAAGGTGTTAGCACCCTTTCTATCTGTAGTTATCTACGAGCTCTTAGGTACTTGCTCATTTTTAAAATTGCTTGTGTGTGCTTGTCTTGAAAATGTTTTTACTTCGTGATAACCCTTGTATCAGTCCTCAAGGATGTGACGAAGTTTGTTCTGAAAACTATTTTTGAAAAGTGTTTGTGTGGAAAGTTTTATTTTGAGCAAGTACCTACTAGCATCTACCTACTCGAAAAAAGATCATTTCTGTTCTAATTCCTTTAAACAATGCTATTCCACTATTAAGGAGTAGGTAGCACCGTCGTTGGAGTTATAAGGGACATTCGAAAGGGACGTATGGTCACAAAAGCAATGTTAGGACACCTTAGTAACCATCCTAGAGTCCTAAAGATCTTTTCCGAGGCAACAGTCAAAAGGGTCACTTTTTGATCTTTTGAGACATAAAGGATAGCCACTAAAACATCCTATGCTTCATGACCGTTTACCGAAGGCAACCGGAGTGAGAGTATACCCTAAGAGTGAGCATGTGCAAGTGTGCTTTTTCAATTAATTTTATCTTTTCACATTATGGTTTTCTAATTGTTTTAATTTTTCATGCATTCTTGCCATACAATCCTATTAGTCATACATCTAACAGTTAAAGATTGCGGAAATTAAAAGTGCGAGGAAGTAAAACCTAGATATTACATGGCTTTGACAGTTACATAATTGCATTGATGGGAAATAAAAGCACATAATTTAAAACCCTAATTAAAACTATTACAAACTCGGAGCAATTGCAATAATAATAAAACGTAATTAAAATATGCGCGACGAATTAAATGCGAGGACGATTATAAAACCTAAAAAATCTAATTTGAGAAAATATTTAAGTTATTTTTGAAGAAGAAATTAATTATCATACAAAAGTAAACCCTAATTTCTAATTTATTTTAATTACAAAAAAAAGATTTAATTGCTGTAATTTAATTTAATTAATTAATTCAAGGAAAATATTTATTAAGAAAATAAGTCTTTTTGTGATTTTTGTGATTTTTTGGTTTTATGATTAATTAAAAAAAATTAATTTTTGGTGAAAAAAAAATAAAAAAAAAATAATTAAAACAAGAGAAATAAATAAAGAACAGAAAAAGAATGGGCCTAGAGTGATGAAGCAGACTGGGAGTGCATGCTGAACTTCTGAACCCCAGAAGGATGGCCCAGAGTCTGGCGCCTGATCCAATGAGACCATCTTCTGGGGACTCATGGTGGACCTGCATATGCTGGCATTGGATCTGGCTAGAGTTGGATTCAGAGGATGATGATCCTTAGAAGGTGAGGTGCGTTGGATCTGGCTGCAGATGGATCCAGAAGATGATGATCCTCATAAGGTGAGGTGCGCTGGATCTGGCTGGAGATGGATCCAAAAGATGATGATCCTCAGAATGTGAGGTATACTGGATCTGGCTGGAGATGGATCCAGAAGATGATGATCCTTAGAAGGTGAAGTGTGCTGGATCTGGCTGGAGATGGATCCAGAAGATGATGATCCTCAGAAGGTGAGGTGTGCTGGACCTGGTAAAAATAATGGAGAAAATGCCAAAAGCTCACGCCTGGGATCGAACCCAGGACATGAGCTTCTGACTTTCTTCCTCTGACCAAATGCGCTGGATGTTAACTCATACATATAATCAAAAGATAAAACAAAAAGTGTAAAATAATGATTATGCCAAAAACGCATCAGAATTCAAACCAAGCCAGTCAGGTTGTGACACGTTGTTGTCTTCTTCCCTGTCTGTCGTTTTAGATAGGAGACTTTTACCTACAGCAGTTTTGCTGTAACTGTAAACCTGTATTATTCAATAATCAAGCACACGCAATATAAATTCATTTGGGGACCATGAATCAACTGGTTTTGAAGCTCTGATCATCATGGTACCCATTATCATGCCTAATTTTGCTTAAATCACAAAACCCCAAATTGGAGCACGAAACCCTAGCAATGGCAAAAGCTTGTTCTTGCACTGTAACTTAAATCAAACTATCCAGAAACATTGCAAACATGATGATGAACACAAATATATGGGTAAAATATATTTATAATGCGTAAATCATAGAAATCGAATTTGAGTTTTTTGTGCAAACCATGATGTTGTAACGTGCGGTTCTTGACACTTTGAGGCTTGCAAATGAATGGAGAAGCTTCCTGAGTTGTCCAAGAATGTATTGCTAGCCTTGAAACTCCTTTAGGATGGATCTAAGATGGATTTTAATCTCACAATTTTTGTCCTAAATTTCAGTTTTCTTCTGACAGTTTCCCGCCTCCAATCCTTGTTTTCTTGATCTGAAATTGTTATGTATATGTAGTGGACTGAATTAGGTCAACAAAAAGTATTCAAATCCTGGAAAATTAGGAAGATTGGATTTGATTTCCTCATGTATGATTTCTTTCCAAAACTTGCTTCAATCCAATCTTTTTCATCCCTAATGAAACTTGCAGGATTTGGTTGGCATGCTAGCTGTACATGGACTCAGAATATGCATAAAAATCTCAAGATTTGATTTGTTTTCATTTTTTTTCCATTTAATTTGATTTATTTTTATTTAATTGAATAAAAAATCAAAATAAATGATAAAAGTAATAAAAAAAATAGGTGGAAAAGCTCAGGGGTCGTGGGTCCTATTAGAAACATGTTTCAAGCAAGAAAACTTGGGGCCCTTTGGAAAAAATGCAAATTTGATCAATGTTGACTTTTGACAATTTTGCAAAAAGGTCAACTTTGAAAAGGAATATCTCTCTCAATTTTGACCCTAGGAGGATTTTATTGGACTTTTAAAAGATTAGGATGTCCCCTAAGCAACCCTTTTGGTCTCATCTCAATTGAGTCTTCCATGTTCATGTATGAAGCTTTGACCCAAAAGGTGTTTTTGTTGACTTTCCAGAAGGACCTATAATGTCAAAATTTATATCTTTTTATGAGTGCATATTCTGAACTTGTAAGCTGAAGATGAGTTATAGGAAATTGTATCCTCTTCAAAATGAGCTTTGGATGGAAAATTTCTGATAAAGTATGAAGAAGTTATGCCTGGTCTAAGTTGGATTGACTTTTACTGAGAAACCCTAATTTAGCAACATTTGGGTTTTGATGAATTTAGAGCATTCCTTGAGGAATCATGACCAACCCTTGATCAAATGATGGATATAACTTCAAAATGTTGATGCTGACCAAAAATCTTGAGGTTTGACTGTATGTGGGCAACAATTGACTTTTGACCTAGTAGAGTCGATTCTCAAGCATCTGAGCAGTTGACTGAGAAAACTTCTTGTGCAAGGCTTGAAACTTGGCATTGATGATCTTGGGAACATATTAAAACCTTGGAAATCATTTGAACCCTTTGTGGTCCACCCATCTTGATGAAAGTAGAAACCTTAATTGCCTTAGGAGAGAGTTTGTCTGGTCAACTCTTGGACTTCCTTGAGCAACTTGGGGACCTCAATTGACATTTGTTGAGTAAAATGGGAGGGAAAATTTTGGGGTACAACAGCTGCCCTGTTCAATATTATTAAACTTGAGGATGTAGATTGGCTGCTCTGCCTTTCGTGATCTGAAGGTGGAAGATGATTGAACACTAGAGTGCCCAGAAATTTGCACTCGCATGAAGTGGCACCAGATTTGTGATATTGGGAATGGGCTTACAGATGCCATTTGGAGGTCGAGGATTGACGATTATCAGAGATAGGCTTAAAGGTGCCATCCTGGATGTGGTTGAGAATCGTCGGAGATGGGCTTAAAGATGCCATCTAGAGGATGTCGATTTCCTGTCTTGGGAGAAATAGAGTTTTAGGAACTTCAGTTGTCTGTTACTCTACTGGGGAATAACTCCAGCTTGAGGAAGCGGAAGTGTACTGCATATCTGGTCAAAGAATATGTTGCACCGCGACTTACTGGGGAAACGAGAAACCAATCATGTTTGATCGGGTCCCGGTCTTACAATGTTGGATCGTTGCTTGGGGATAAGAGAGGAGGAACCTGGATAGTAAGGTTAAGAGAAGGAACATGGATAGTAGGGTAACTTTGACATGAAATCATGGATAGTAGGGCTATGAGAAGGAACCTGGATAGTAGGGTTACTTCGATATGAAAGCCTTGATAGTAGGGCTGCTGAGAAGGAACCTGGATGGTAGGGTTACTTCGATATGAAAGCCCGGATAGTAGGGCTGTAAGAAGCAACCTGTATGGTAGGGTTACTTTGATATGAAAGCCTGGATAGTAGGGCTGTGAGAAGGAACCTGGACGGTAGGGTTACTTCGATATGAAAGCTTGGATAGTAGGGCTGTGAGAAGGAACCTGGATGGTAGGGTTACTTCGATATGAAAGCCTGGATATTAGGGCTGTGAGAAGGAACCTGGATAGTAGGGTTACTTCGATATGAAAGCCTGGATAGTAGGGTTGTGAGAAGGAACCTGGATGGTAGGGTTACTTCGATATGAAAGCCTGGATAGTAGGGCTGTGAGAAGGAACCTGGATGGTAAAGTTACTTCGATATGAAAGCCTGGATAGTAGGGCTGTGAGAAGGAACCTGGATGGTAAGGTTACTTCGATATGAAATCCTGGGTCGTAGGGATGTGAGAAGAAACCTGGGTGAGGCTTCTTTGTGAGGAGTTTGGGTAAAACTGCATCTGAACCGAGAAGGAACCTGGGTAAGGTTGCTTTGGAATAAGTTTGTGTAAAACTTCAGGATGAACCGGGGTAAGGTTATAAGTTTGTGTAAAACTTCGGGATGAACCAGGGTAAGGTTATAAGTTTGTGTAAAACTTCAGGAGGAACCAGGGTAAGGTTACCTTGATATGATAATGTAGTTTAGTTGACCCGTTTGATTTCTGGAACTGAGTTTCCATTAGTTGTCTGTAGATGTAATCTGTATAACTATTGGATTTGTTGAAGCTAGCCGTCTTTTCCTGAAAAATATCAGGGTTAGTTATATGCGATGCATGAAATGCAGGGCGAGATAATGTTCTCAAAATAAATGAGATTATGTTGTATGCAATATGTATGCGCACGTCATGATATATGAGCATGAAATGCTATTGTGACATATCCGAGTGGGAAAATAAATCCCTGACCGCTGCTGGAGAGTAACGGAAATTGAGTTCCTGACCATCGTAGAAAGTGGTTCTTCTACTTCCGTTGGAGACGGTGAACCGAAGATGACTATGCTGGGGATTTGACCCTTGTTTAAGGATATTCTGCCGAGGAGAGACTCTACTTGAGAATAATTATGTGGGGGATATAGGTATCAATGGCTTTTATGTGATAGTGACTATGTTTCCAACTGTCTCTGCCCCTTGTACCATGCTGGAAAAAGTACATGCAAAGATTTTGTGGATGGATCTATATCGTGATTATACTTGAACATGTATTTAATGAGTGTCAGGATGACATCTGTCTCGGGATCGTATCTGAACTGTACTTGAAACATGTGTTGAATGAGTGTCAGAATGACATCCGTCTCTGGATCGTATCTGAATTGTACTTGAAACATGTGTTGAATAGTGTCAGAATGACATCCGTATCTAGATCCTATCTGAACTATACTTGAAACATGTGTTGAATGAGTGTCAGAATGACATCCGTCTCTGGATCGTATCTGAACTGTACTTGAAACATGTGTTGAATGAGTGTCAGAATGACATCCGTCTCCGGATCATATCTGAACTGTACTTGAAACATGTGTTGAATGAGTGTCAGAATGACATCCGTCTCTGGATCGTATCTGAACTGTACTTGAAACATGTGTTGAATGAGTATCAGAATAGCATCTATATCTAGAGCGTATCTGAATTGTATCTGATGTATGAAAATTTTGAATAAGTAGCAGAATGACATCATCATTTGGATCGTATCTGAACCGTTTCTAGATGAAAGTCTAGAATAAGTGTTAGAATGACATCCGTCTCTGGATTGTACCTGAACCGTTTCTAGACGAAAGTCTGGAATAAGTGTCAGGATGTCACCCGTCTTTGGATCGTACCTGAACTGTTTCTAGATGAAAGTCTAGAATAAGTGTCAGGATGACATCTGTATCTGGATCGTATCTGAACCGTTTCTAGATGTATGAAAATCTTGAATAAGTGTCAGGATGACATCCGCCTTTGGATCGTACCTGAACCGTTTCTAGATGTATGAAAATATTGAATAAGTAGTAGAATGACATCCGTATCTGGATCGTACCTGAACTGTTTCTAGATGTATGAAAATCTTAAATAAGTAGCAGAATGACATCCATATCTGGATCGTATCTGAACTGTTTCTCGATGTAGTGCTCTTGATGACTGTTGACCAAGGTGCTAAGTCTTCCACGGATAGACAGGTAACAGGATATAGCCATACGTTTTAAATCCCTACCTTTTTCCTGGACCGCTGTTGTACCCCAAAATTTGCCCTCGCATTTTTCCACAGGAAATAACAACTTCAGGATTTTCATGATCTTTCAAACTGGCTCAAGAATCGGACAAACGGAATTTTTTTCGTCAGCCAAACACAATTAGGGTTTTATTGATTTTCAGGGCTCTGGAATGCTTCAAACAGTTGGTTTAGGGTTTTGGTTGATTTTGGCTCAACTTTGATCAGGCGAACGCTCTTTGGCATTTAATCAGGAATTAGGGTTTTTGTGGGCACGTTCTCAGAAGGATCTAAATTCTACAGTGCTTTGCAAGATATTCCGAGATTTGGATTGAATTCGCATTATTTGACTTAATCAGTAAAAGAATGCATTTGGATTGAATTCACATTTGTTTGACTAGATCAGTAAAAGATTGCATTGGGTTGAATTTGCAATGTTTGGTAAAAATCAGTGAAAGGGGGAAATGCGTCTGATCAATTGTTGTGATTAACTGTTATTTTGCTTTGAACATTGGAAGCGTCAAGTTTATTAATTGATCAATACTGAAATTTTGTTTAGATAATTATTTATTATTCTAAAGATTAAATAAGTTGGAATTTATTTTCAATTTATTTTAATTTAAAGAACTATAAATAATAAATAAACAATTAGAGAAGAAAAGAATTAATTAAATAAAAGGACTTTTTATTTATCTTTAATCATTTGTGTAATTGTTTTTGTTTACAAAATGTTTACAAAAATAATATTACATTTATTTAAAGTTAAATAAAAACTATCCTAATTATTTTTCTAATCTTCAATTCTTCATCTGCTATCCCTCGCTCCGGTGCTCCATTTTTCATCTGCAAAAGAAAAGGAGAAAAGTCAAAAAGCAGATAAGTAAATTAAAGAGACAGATAAATTTAGACTCATCATTAAAAGCAACGGCCGGGATCAGTTGGCCCTCTCTGCAAATCACGGGATTTCTCCCGGTTCACAAAAAAGGGTGAAAATGTTTGCAAATTAAATGAATGCACAAAATTAAAATTGCACATTTCAAATTGTCAAAACTGCATAGTTCAAAAGCAAGACAGCATATGCAAATAACCAAAGTCCAAGTTACAAACTGAATTGCCAAACAAAGTCCAAATTCAACTTTCTGCCAAAATGCTGTCACAAGGCTACCCAAGCTGGCAAAAAGAAGATATCAAGAAGCACAAAATCTGGAAGATATAAAATGCAGAGGTAACATGTATTGCAAGAAAACAATTTTCAGCTTCATCATTTCCCTAGGCCATTACTTTTTCAGAAGTAGTACATGTCAAGCAATATAGTATGCTAAATACTGTACTAGAGAGAGAAAAAGAGAGAGAAAAGTGTTTAGGCTTACAGGTTTAGGCTTGAGACATAGAAGAACATGGAAAATAAAATTGCAATAACACAGTGGACAAGGAAAAGGGAAGATAAAGGCAGGAGAGCAAAAACCAATACAAAAGAAGATATAAAAACTGATAAGCCTCCCAACAAAAAGGACCTGAAGCACAAAAGCCTGCCTACTGCATAAACCAAGCCAGCATTAACCTGTTAACCCTCAAGAAGCAAAACCTGAAAAGCCATATCAAAAATACAAAGGCCTAAACCAGTAAGACCTGCATCAAGCCTCAAAAACCAGTAAGACCTGCATCAAGCCTCAAAAACCAGTAAGACCTGCATCAAGCCTCAAAAACCAGTAAGACCAGCATCAAGCCTAAACACTTACCATTCAACCCAAACATAACAAAAAAGGCCTTAAACCAAAGAATCTGCAAGCAAGGCCAGGCCTGAGCCCCAAGGCCATTAACCTGCCAGAAATCCCCAAACCATCAAACCAATACCACAAAAAATCATGCATCACCATTTCAAAACCAACAAAAACCAGTTAAGCATAACCTGCCTATTATCACACTCAGGACAACCAAACCAAACCCAAAACAAGTTAACATGTCAAGCCAACCAACTCAGCATAGGCCAAAAACTTGTTTGAAGCCTTCAAGCCTCACGCGAAAAAGGGCAAACATTCAAGGCAAAGGGAGAAGAGAACAAGAAGTACATTCAAGGCAAGCCTCAGAAAAAAAAACAACATCACAGGCAAATCAAAGGGGCATAGCATACGAAATAGGCAACAGAGGGACAAGTAAAAGAAGATACAGAAGCAACATCACGGGCAATTCAAAGGGAACCAAAGAAACACGTTCAAAGCAACGAGGCAACAGTGATACGGGCAAGGAAAAGAAGAAGAAAAAGGTGTAACAAGAACGAAATACCAGGCAATAGAAGCGAAGCAAGCGTCACGTGTTTCCCGGCCGCCTGAGCGCCTCTACCTACCCTACCTCTCCTCCATCTCCAAAGAACGAAGGTAGTAAGCTTTTCTCTCTCTTTCTTCTCCACCACCTCCATAGTAATATAGATTTAAGGGTCAAAATTCAAATTGAAACAACGCATGCAATTCGAAAAAAAGGGAACATAAACATCGAAATCAAACCTCGTATCATAAGACCACTGGGCTCAAGCCATGGAGGGAAGAGAGATTTGGGGGGGGGGGGGGGGTGGCGCTGGTGGCTAGACGGAGGAGTTGTATCCAGAAGACGAAGATGAACGGAACTCCATGAACGCGCCGCTGCAAACCCTAAGCATTGTCAAACTGGATACTAAAACCATGAACCATAAAAACCAACGCTTGCACTGTGGGCTTCGCCCGTTTCTGAATGCCCAAGCCCATTCTTTTCAAAAAAAAACATCTTTTAACATCTTGCACTAATTAACCACTCTTTTTTTTTTACTTAATACTACTTGTATTCTACTATTACACTAATATTTTTATTTTTAAACAAACTTAATTAAATAAAAATACAAAGTATGGCAATAGTACTTTACTACAAAAATACTTAAAAACATATTTCTATATATACATAACTCTAATAAATTTAATAGAACCATTTTTTTTTATATACAATATAGTAAAAATTGAAAATATCTTTTTTCCTTTAAATGTTACTTTTGTACATAACAATATAAAGATACGCTTCCTTTTTAATATATATAATTCAATTCTTGACATTTAATACTTTTTGTATATAATGACAAAAATACATTTTTTACATCACATAATTAAAATTGAAAATACTTTTTTTCTTTAAATTCAAATATTCTTACTAATAAACAAAAATACTTTTTTCCACTTTGTTTCTTGATATTTATTTAAATATACTTTTTATAATAGATAAAGATACATTTTGATACATAATATAATTGAAAATATTTTCTTTTCATTAAAACTTTCTTTTTATACATATCAAAATACAAGATTATAAGACTAATTAATTAAATAGACATTTAATTTTTCTTTAAGTTAAACAATACCTAATACACATTAATTTCACCTTGTCGCATTTGTAAATAATCACATACGCATATACTTGTACACTTACAATACATTTCACATTATACACTTACACAACACAAATACATTCACATTGCCCCTATACACATTTGTTTATCTTATGCATTGATATACGTCATTTACATTTGATCGCAAATTCGATTTGGTTGTAACTTATTGGGTACTATAAGTCTCATCCTCATTCATACACATGTACCCCCACTCCCAGATACTTATTCTGTAATAGCGTAGACTTTACATTTCCGCAATTTACTGTTTTCAATTATACCATAGTTAGACCTAGGGTTTGCATGTACATAAAATCAAACGCTAGATAACCTAAATACAAGACAAATACATGAAATCAATACACAATCACACTTGCACCCTCTAGGGTAATCCCACATGTTGCCTTCAAAAATGGGCCATGCTTGCACGTCGAGTATCTTTGGCAAAACGAATTCAAAATGATCATAAGTCCCTCAAAATGTTGCCTAAACGGAATGATCAAGTCCCACAAAGCAAATTGCCAAAGACACTTGGTACCATTGCATTCATGGTCCATACGATGACCCGCGCCCGTCCGCAATAAACTTCCTAAACGCAAGATTGTCCACCAAATTCAATGGTGGAACAAAATTGTTAAAAAGGGTTAAAACATAACAAAAACCTTTGAGTACAATAGGGTAGACAAAACTCTTAGTTACTTGAGATCAAATTGCAAAAACACTCGCCTTCCTTTCAAAAACCACAATCCATAACACTTTCAAAACAAACTCTCAAAACATTTTGAAACATCTTTTCGAAAAGATACACGCCTTTGTAAAATATTCGAGTAAAGAATTGTTACAAGGTTCGCCTAAGACAAGGCATCTCTTCAAAAAAATTTTCAAAACACCCACACACACCATCTTCAAGCAATCGAAAATCAAGGCAAGTGATCTAAAAAACCAAGTAACTAAGAGCCCATGGATAACCATGGATGAAAAGGGTGCTAATACCTTCCCTTTTCATAATCTACCCCCCGAACCCACGAAATATCTCAAAAGGTTTTTGCTGTGCTTTTTTTTAACCTTTCCTTTAGGATAAAATAAAAAGTTGGTGGCGACTCTTGCTCAACCGCACAAGTGCGAATACGAACGCAAAACACTAGTCAGTTCTCCCACCGTATCACAGAACTGGCGACTCTACTGGGGATGATTCTTAAAAGTGGGGTTACCTTAGGGTTTAGATCACCTTTATTTTCTTGCTTTGATTGACTTGATTGATTTATCTTTTGGGTTCTTGTTTGGGTTTGTTGTAAATCCTACACCTGGATTTGGGGCACCTTTTTAGGTAAATAGCAAAAAAAACTGTGAGGGAACTGTGCGGGGTATACCGACATGGTTGAAGCAGTAAGCTATGTTAGTGTGACATATTTGTGAGTACCGGTAACCCTTGAGTAGTCAAGGAGAGTACGGGGCCGCTGTGTGATGTCATGAAGCACTAACGAACTCTTAGAACTTTAATTGACCATCTTAGCCTTTTTAGGGGTAGTGAGATGACCGGCTTTGGTGCAGTCCGAAGTTGGTAGATCCTCGATACTACACTCTTTTGAGGATTGTTTTCTTGGAATATTTTGGTCGCCAGTAAGTGGCTAAACCGAAACAATGAACACAGAAAACAATCCAATGATATTGAGCTCCTTAGACCCCGGTTACTTTTGATAGGACAGGTTTTAACCAACAAACTGAAAGAGGGTAGTACCTGAACCTCATGCAAGCCTAAACCTAAGGACTTGTCTGCTTTGTGTGAATATGTTTGTCTGTATATACACTCTTTTGTTTGTGCATACATGTACATAACATCATGACATCATACCATAGCATTTTCAATAACCATTTCAAGGATCTCGAGGTTTTCTTTTGATGCAGGGTTACGTTGAACCAGACGCCTACCAAGGGGCAAGAGGTTTCTCCTCTAACCAATACCAATCAAAGTTCAAATACAACAACTTGAATCAGTGGCTATGACCCACTCGACATGGTGAGCTTGATTCTCGTGGAAAGACATCCACCGATACAAAGCTCTCCAATCAAAGTTCAAATACAACAAACTTGAATCAGTGGCTATGACCCACTTGACATGGCGAGCTTGATACTAGTGGAGGGACGTCCACCGGTGCAGAGATCTCCAATCCAAGAGCAAAGTTCAACCTCTAACATTTTCTTGTGTTTACCCCAAGAGATCCTTGAAAGCATTGCATCCGCATATCATGCATTGCATTTTGACAATCTTTCCTTTTTCAGGTTTCCTTACTCTCCTGCTGTTTATTTCAGCAAGAGATGGCTCTAGAAAGGTCTGTCAAAGACATTTAAGACCAGACTGCTCAGCTGCAGGAAATGTTCCTGAACTTGTCTCTGGGGCAAGATGAGATGAAAGCTCTCCTCACCAAGGGCTTGGGGAATTCCAACAATGCCAGGAGTGACGAGCTTGCGGAGCTGCAGTTTGATCTAACCACCTTGAGGACCCAAGTGATGGGACAGTTGGTGGGCCAGATAGCTCTCATCCAAGACCTATCTCAAAGACAAGAGGAACTCAGAGTTCTGGTCCGCCAACTGCTTCCGAACAACCAACTGGGGCAAACATCTGAGGTTGAAGAGCAAGTCACCGCTCAGCCTCCATCCATTCAAGAAGACAAAGGGAAAGCTCTTTTACTTGCTTTAGGGTCACAATCCCATCAACAACCTCGCCAGCGTCAACGGGGCAATCGGCGTAAGAAAGAAAAGTCGGGAAGACAGTTCACGAGACTAAAATACCATCATTTTTCATACTGAAGCGCCTGTTGGAGGTCAACTTACTTACCGTAAAGGACCCTCCTCAGAAGCTCAATATCTCCTTTCCTCACTATCATCCTGACGCATTCCGTGTTTACCACTCCTACAGCCCGGGACACGACACCAAGGACTGTTGGGCCTTGAAGAACAAGATTCAAGATCTGATCGACATTGGGGTGCTGGAATTCATGCCAGACGACGAGATGAAAATCTTCCGTTAAAGGGTTCTCCAATTTAAGTAACGAAGCTCGAGCTGAAAGACTTTTGCTTCTTTTTGAATTTTCAAAGTTGTAATTTCTTTTGCTGTCAAACAATTATTTGTTAATGTTAAACTCTGTTTTCATTAATGCATTGCATATGTTTGTCTTGAATTCATCCATTCGTTTCACTACTCTTATGCTTTTCTTTATGATATTTGACTCTTGATAAAAAGCTGTAAGCCTTTAGAGGGAGGATGACGAAACAATACCATGATCTTATACAGTATGCTTTTGAACAGACCTTGCTGATGATGTACAGGCATTTCTTTCAAATCCCAAACACTGGAGTTATAAGGAAGTTAATCCCTAGTCAACCCCTTCGAGCCAAAGAAGTAGGAGTTTCCTGTTCTGAAACGATCAAAACCCTTGATATAAACCTAGGGCAGGGTAGTATCTCAGTTAATTCAAGAGAAAATGCGCATTGAAGTCGCAAACTCTCAAATTCATAGTCCAACGAACGACGTCGAAAAAGAAAGCATTCCCTTGGAGTCAAAAGACAAGGGTGGTTCCCTATCACATAGACAGTCAATCTCTCAAAAGAGAAAAGCCCACTGAGCCAAAACCTATAAAGGAGGCTTAAGAAAGCCGGGGCATCCCGCTGACTGTAATCCCGGAAAACAGTAACAGTCAGGCAAAAGTTAGGGATAACAAATCAAAATCAAAATAGTGAGGTCATTACAAAATCCTCAACAACATGAAAAAATGTTGAAAAGGAAAAGGAGATGATGACTGTCTCCCAAAATTCAACTGGTGAACAGTCGCCCAAAAGTCATTCCAAACTCAAAGCAGAGTGTGACGCATAATTAACTGAGCTTAGGTTGGAGAACATCACGAAGAGCGGGTGGGTACAAATATACTTTGAGCCTTTATCCTTTGTTTCTTAAACCGTGAACCAGACCACGTTACAACCCTTCAAAAGTCCTAATTGAAGCATGGGTTAGTTCGAAAGCATACTGTTACAAAAGGTATCCTGACTCCTGTAGGGCTTTGCTCTAAATCTTGTGTTGATCTGTCTTATAAAAAGTTTTCTTCTAAAAAACGCATTTTTCAAAACTTCGAGACAAACATAAACTTTGCATTATACGAATATCACTATCTGCATTTGACCTTTTTGTTTGACAGCGAAGAAATTCATACAGCGAATGTTCGGAGGAACGAAAACTCTCTCAGTAAGTCAAAATCACTTCAAGAGGATAACACTTCCATCAAATCTCCTATCAATAAGGGGCATGGCATGTCACAATTCGATTAACCTGGGGCAGTCCAGTCAAGGTCTAACAGATCTTTCAAAGTTCAGTTAACCTAGGGCGGTCCAATAAAGATTTCAAGAAATCTCTCAATATGCAGAGTAATCTGATTCAAGACTCCTTCACCACCACTTGGGGCATTCGAATGTCAAAAGTGTTCAACAAATCAACTACCACATTTCCAGACTCGATTCCTGTATCTAGCCAGGGCACGTCTGAAGAGTTTCCAGATTCGACTCCTGTATCCGGCCAGGGCATATCTATCAACTATCACATTTCCAGATTCAACTCCTGTATCCAGCCAGGGCATCTCTGTTGACCACATTTCCAGACTCGATTCCTGTATCCAGCCAGGGCATGTCTGAAGAATTCCAGATCAACACCTGTAACAACCCAGGAAACATCGGTGAACGACCGATTGTAGACCAACACCTGTAATAAGCTAGGAATTTATCTACATCACCACTTGGGGCATTCGAATGTCAAAAGTGTTCAAAAACCGATGCAGTTTTACGCAAGCTCATCATCAGGAAACCCTACACCGGTTCCTCTTCAAGACGTCTGAAAACAGTTTACGGATTCTTCCCAACAACGGATGTCAATCTACCGACTTGTTCAGACTCTTCTCAACCTTTGAAATTAGTTTACGGACGCTTCCCAACAACGGATGTGGCTCTATTGCTGATTCAACTTCAAGACTTCTGAAACAAGTTTACGGATTCTTCCCAACAACGGATGTTAATCTACCAACTTGTTCAGACTCTTCTCAACCTTTGAAATTAGTTTACGGACGCTTCCCAACAACGGATGCGGCTCTATTGCTGATTCAACTTCAAGACTTCTGAAACAAGTTCACGGGTTCTCCAAGTAAACGGATGTTAACCTATCACTTGTTCAGATTCTTCTTCAAGACTTCTGAAAACAGTTTATGGATTCTTCCCAACAACGGATGTTAATCTATCAGCTTGTTCAGATGCAACCTTTGAAATTAGTTTACGGACGCTTCCCAACAACTGATGCGGCTCCATTGCTGATTCAACCTTAAAGATTTCTGAGAACAGTTCACGGGTTCACCAAGTAAACGGATGTTAACCTATCACTTGTTCAGATTCTTCTTCAAGACTTCTGAAAACAGTTTATGGATTCTTCCCAACAACGGATTTTAATCTATCAGCTTGTTCAGATGCAACCTTTGAAATTAGTTTACGGACGCTTCCCAACAACGGATGCGGCTCCATTGCTGATTCAATCTCAAGATTTCTGAAAACAGTTCACGGATTCTTCCCTACAACGGATGATAATCTACCAACTTATTCAGATTCTTCCAGAGGCTAACTCCACTCAGAGTCAAGTTTCATTATCTCCAGCAAAGCTAAAACTTCAAATTATCAATTCCCAGCGGAGCCAGACCATTGAACCTTCTCCCCACAGAGTTTTGGGATGGCAAATCTTGAGTTCCCCAGTGAAGTCGCCAGAGTTACTTCCTACCGAGCTGAAGATTCTCAATCTTACCTCCCCAGCATGAGCCTATTAGATTGGAACTCCCCAGTAGAGGTCATCAAGAATTCTCCTCCCCAGCAGCAGCCAAGGATTTATTTTCCCCGGCAGCAGTCAAGATGCTTTTATCTTCAGCCATCTCGGATCCATTTATCCTCAGCAAGATAGCTCATCAGCTTACATGCGCATTCATCACATTCATGTCATAAACATTGATGTCACATACATTGCATCATGCATCATAACATTGCATACGGCTAACCCTTTACTTTTCAGGTAAGAGCAGTCGACAGATGCAGATCATCTCCAGAGATTCATCCAGAAATAGTTCAGATGTGACCCAGACACGGCGACATTCTGATACTTATTCCAGATCCATTCAGACGCATTATCAAGAAACCCTACACCGGTTCCTCTTCAAATTCAAGACTTCTGAAAACAGTTTACAGATTCTTCCCTGCAACGGATGTCAATCTACCGACTTGTTCAGACTCTTCTCAACTTTTGAAAACAGTTTACAGATTCTTCCCTACAACGGATGTCAATCTACCTACTTGTTCAGACTCTTCTCAACTTTTGAAAACAGCTTACGGACGCCTCCCAACAACGGACGTTGCTCTATTGCCTATTCAATCTCAACTCCTGAAAATAGTTTACGGATTCTCCGAAACGTGAACGTCAATCTGTTGCTTGTTCGGACCCCAATTCAGAGATGTTCTGAAACATGGAGGCCCTTCTGACACTTGTCCACTCACCATTGACATACAGTTCAACATAACCAGATGGCATCTATAAGCCCATCCTCCTACCAGCAGTCACCAGATGGCATCTTTAAGCTCATCACCAAATGGCATCTCTAAGCCCATTCCTGACAAGATTCTATCGCACCAGATGGCATCTTTAAGCCCATCACCAAATGGCATCTGTAAGCCCATTCACCTCTACCATCACATCGACGAGTGCAAATTTTATGGGCACTTTAGTGTCCAATCTTCTTTTACCTTCAAGTCGCGAAAGGCAAACTTGCCAATCTAACTCTTCAGGTCCAAGAAGATTGAACAGGGGCAACTGTTGTACCCCAAAATTTGCCCTCGCATTTTCCACAGGAAATAACAACTTCAGGATTTTCATGATCTTTCAAACTGGCTCAAGAATCGGACAAACGGACTTTTTTTCGTCAACCAAACACAATTAGGGTTTTATTGATTTTCAGGGCTCTGGAATGCTTCAAACAGTTGGTTTAGGGTTTTGGTTGATTTTGGCTCAACTTTGATCAGGCGGACGCTCTTTGGCATTTAATCAGGAATTAGGGTTTTTGTGGGCACGTTCTCAGAAGGATCTAAATTCTACAGTGCTTTGCAAGATATTCCGAGATTTGGATTGAATTCGCATTATTTGACTTAATCAGTAAAAGAATGCATTTGGATTGAATTCACATTTGTTTGACTAGATCAGTAAAAGATTGCATTGGGTTTGAATTTGCAATGTTTGGTAAAAATCAGTGAAAGGGGGAAATGCGTCTGATCAATTGTTGTGATTAACTGTTATTTTGCTTTGAACATTGGAAGCGTCAAGTTTATTAATTGATCAACACTGAAATTTTGTTTAGATAATTATTTATTATTCTAAAGATTAAATAAGTTGGAATTTATTTTCAATTTATTTTAATTTAAAGTAATATAAATAATAAATAAACAATTAGAGAAGAAAAGAATTAATTAAATAAAAGGACTTTTTATTTATCTTTAATCATGTGTGTAATTGTTTTTGTTTACAAAATGTTTACAAAAATAATATTACATTTATTTAAAGTTAAATAAAAACTATCCTAATTATTTTTCTAATCTTCAATTCTTCATCTGCTATCCCTCGCTCCGGTGCTCCATTTTTCATCTGCAAAAGAAAAGGAGAAAAGTCAAAAAGCAGATAAGTAAATTAAAGAGACAGATAAATTTAGACTCATCATTAAAAGCAACGGCCGGGATCAGTTGGCCCTCTCTGCAAATCACGGGATTTCTCCCGGTTCACAAAAAAGGGTGAAAATGTTTGCAAATTAAATGAATGCACAAAATTAAAATTGCACATTTCAAATTGTCAAAACTGCATAGTTCAAAAGCAAGACAGCATATGCAAATAACCAAAGTCCAAGTTACAAACTGAATTGCCAAACAAAGTCCAAATTCAACTTTCTGCCAAAATGCTGTCACAAGGCTACCCAAGCTGGCAAAAAGAAGATATCAAGAAGCACAAAATCTGGAAGATATAAAATGCAGAGGTAACATGTATTGCAAGAAAACAATTTTCAGCTTCATCATTTCCCTAGGCCATTACTTTTTCAGAAGTAGTACATGTCAAGCAATATAGTATGCTAAATACTGTACTAGAGAGAGAAAAAGAGAGAGAAAGGTGTTTAGGCTTACAGGTTTAGGCTTGAGACATAGAAGAACATGGAAAATAAAATTGCAATAACACAGTGGACAAGGAAAAGGGAAGATAAAGGCAGGAGAGCAAAAACCAATACAAAAGAAGATATAAAAACTGATAAGCCTCCCAACAAAAAGGACTTGAAGCACAAAAGCCTGCCTATTGCATAAACCAAGCCAGCATTAACCTGTTAACCCTCAAGAAGCAAAACCTGAAAAGCCATATCAAAAATACAAAGGCCTAAACCAGTAAGACCTGCATCAAGCCTCAAAAACCAGTAAGACCTGCATCAAGCCTCAAAAACCAGTAAGACCTGCATCAAGCCTCAAAAACCAGTAAGACCAGCATCAAGCCTAAACACTTACCATTCAACCCAAACATAACAAAAAAGTCCTTAAACCAAAGAATCTGCAAGCAAGGCCAGGCCTGAGCCCCAAGGCCATTAACCTTCCAGAAATCCCCAAACCATCAAACCAATACCACAAAAAATCATGCATCACCATTTCAAAACCAACAAAAACCAGTTAAGTATAATCTGCCTATTATCATACTCAGGACAACCAAACCAAACCCAAAACAAGTTAACCTGTCAAGCCAACCAACTCAGCATAGGCCAAAAACTTGTTTGAAGCCTTCAAGCCTCACGCGAAAAAGGGCAAACATTCAAGGCAAAGGGAGAAGAGAACAAGAAGTACATTCAAGGCAAGCCTCAGAAAAAAAAACAACATCACAGGCAAATCAAAGGGGCATAGCATACGAAATAGGCAACTGAGAGACAAGTAAAAGAAGATACAGAAGCAACATCACGGGCAATTCAAAGGGAACCAAAGAAACACGTTCAAAGCAACGAGGCAACAGTGATACGGGCAAGGAAAAGAAGAAGAAAAAGGTGTAACAAGAACGAAATACAAGGCAATAGAAGCGAAGCAAGCGTCACGTGTTTCCCGGCCGCCTGAGCGCCTCCACCAACCCTACCTCTCATCCATCTCCAAAGAACGAAGGTAGTAAGCTTTTCTATCTCTTTCTTCTCCACCACCTCCATAGTAATATAGATTTAAGGGTCAAAATTCAAATTGAAACAACGCATGCAATTCGAAAAAAAGGGAACATAAACATCGAAATCAAACCTCGTATCATAAGACCACTGGGCTCAAGCCATGGAGGGAAGAGAGATTTGGGGGGGGGGGGGGGGGGGGGTGGCGCTGGTGGCTAGACGGAGGAGTTGTATCCATAAGACGAAGATGAACGGAACTCCATGAACGCGCCGTTGCAAACCCTAAGCATTGTCAAACTGGATACTAAAACCATGAACCCTAAAAACCAACGCTTGCACTGTGGGCTTCGCCCGTTTCTGAATGCCCAAGCCCATTCTTTTAAAAAAAAAACGTCTTTTAACATCTTGCACTAATTAACCACTCTTTTTTTTTACTTAATACTACTTGTATTCTACTATTACACTAATATTTTTATTTTTAAACAAACTTAATTAAATAAAAATACAAAGTATGGCAATAGTACTTTACTACAAAAATACTTAAAAACATATTTCTATATATACATAACTCTAATAAATTTAATAGAACCATTTTTTTTATATACAATATAGTAAAAATTGAAAATATCTTTTTTCCTTTAAATGTTCCTTTTGTACATAACAATATAAAGATACGCTTCCTTTTTAATATATATAATTCAATTCTTGACATTTAATACTTTTTGTATATAATGACAAAAATACATTTTTTACATCACATAATTAAAATTGAAAATACTTTTTTTCTTTAAATTCAAATATTCTTACTAATAAACAAAAATACTTTTTTCCACTTTGTTTCTTGATATTTATTTAAATATACTTTTTATAATAGATAAAGATACATTTTGATACATAATATAATTGAAAACATTTTCTTTTCATTAAAACTTTCTTTTTATACATATCAAAATACAAGATTATAAGACTAATTAATTAAATAGACATTTAATTTTTCTTTAAGTTAAACAATACCTAATACACATTAATTTCACCTTGTCGCATTTGTAAATAATCACATACGCATATACTTGTACACTTACAATACATTTCACATTATACACTTACACAACACAAATACATTCACATTGCCCCTATACACATTTGTTTATCTTATGCATTGATATACGTCATTTACATTTGATCGCAAATTCGATTTGGTTGTAACTTATTGGGTACTATAAGTCTCATCCCCATTCATACACATGTACCCCCACTCCCGGATACTTATTCTGTAATAGCGTAGACTTTACATTTCCGCAATTTACTGTTTTCAATTATACCATAGTTAGACCTAGGGTTTGCATGTACATAAAATCAAACGCTAGATAACCTAAATATAAGACAAATACATGAAATCAATACACAATCACACTTGCACCCTCTAGGGTAATCCCACATGTTGCCTTCAAAAATGGGCCATGCTTGCACGTCGAGTATCTTTGGCAAAACGAATTCAAAATGATCATAAGTCCCTCAAAATGTTGCCTAAACGGAATGATCAAGTCCCACAAAGCAAATTGCCAAAGACACTTGGTACCATTGCATTCATGGTCCATACGATGACCCGCGCCCGTCCCGAATAAACTTCCTAAACGCAAGATTGTCCACCAAATTCAATGGTGGAACAAAATTGTTAAAAAGGGTTAAAACATAACAAAAACCTTTGAGTACAATAGGGTAGACAAAACTCTTAGTTACTTGAGATCAAATTGCAAAAACACTCGCCTTCCTTTCAAAAACCGCAATCCACAACACTTTCAAAACAAACTCTCAAAACATTTTGAAACATCTTTTCGAAAAGATACACGCCTTTGTAAAATATTCGAGTAAAGAATTATTACAAGGTTCGCCTAAGACAAGGCATCTCTTCAAAAACATTTTCAAAACACCCACACACACCATCTTCAAGCAATCGAAAATCAAGGCAAGTGATCTAAAAAACCAAGTAACTAAGAGCCCATGGATAACCATGGATGAAAAGGGTGCTAATACCTTCCCTTTTCATAATCTACCCCCCGAACCCACGAAATATCTCAAAAGGTTTTTGCTGTGCTTTTTTTTAACCTTTCCTTTAGGATAAAATAAAAAGTCGGTGGCGAATCTTGCTCAACCGCACAAGTGCGAATACAAACGCAAAACACTAGTCAGTTCTCCCACCGTATCACAACCACCCTTTCGGGTTTTCAGTCTACCGGGATACCCTTTTTTGCCCAAGCCGCTCTTTCGGGTTTTCTACTTTCTGGGTGTACAGATTTTCATTTTTTTATCCCTAATTTTTGCCCGAACCCTTTTGGTTCGCCGGGATTCCCTTATTTTTGCCTAGGTGTGTCAACTTAGCGGCTCTTTGTTATGCGTAGTATTTTCCGACTATGTCCATGCTCTCAGGATGTATAGAGTTATCACCGTACCTAGTGTTGTGTTGTAGTACTGTCAAAAATGTTTTCTTGATGGCACATGAGTCGTCGCTGGAATGCATGCACAATTCCCCAAGTGATTAGGATAGAGATATGCCCCTGGTTATTTGGCACCTTTGGAGAGACTTCCCCAGGTGTGTTAGACACCATGTCCTGCCCCTTTGCTTATGGAAGACCTGTTTATTGGAAATGTCCTCCATTTGTAGTAATTATGGAGAGTTTCCATTAATCGAACTTTTGTCATGAGAACTTCTCTGCTGTCAAACAAATAGTTACATGCAAACAATGGTATTTAAAGAATGCAAAGCTTATGTCTGTCTTGAGGTTTTGAAAATGCAGTTTTTTTTAGTAAAATCGAATTTTGCAAAGATGTGATATCAACTCAGGATTTGTAATGGACCTTACAGGAGTCAGGATACCTTTTGTAACAGTATTCTTTCGAACTAACCCATGCTTCAGCTAGGACTTTTAAGGGTTATAATGTGGCCTGGTTCACGGTTCAAGAAACAAAGGAAAAAGGCTCAAAATTTATTTGTACCCACCCATTCTTCGTGATGTGCTTCAGTCATATGCTCAGTTAATTGCGCGTTTAGAATCCCAGTTGTGTTCTGGAATATTGTCCTTGATGTTTTGGTGATGGTTCGGATACTGAAAGTTTACTTGAATAGGCAGTCATTTCTTTTTTGTTGAGGATTTGTAGGACCTCTTTCTTTTTTTGATTTTATTATCCCTGTCTTTTGCCTGAACTGTTTCCTTTTGTGATTACAGTCAGCGGGATGCCCCCAGTGTTTTACCTTAAGTCTCCTTCATCGGTTTTAACTTAATGGGCTTTTATTTCGAGAGATAATGACTGCCTGTCTTGATGATTATGTTGAACCATCACCATTTTTTTGGAGAGCATCTTCTACTCTATTTGTCGTGTATGAAGGTAAAGCTTGTAATTGGATGCACATTCGAATTAGCTGAGAAAACTACCCTGCCCCGGGTTATGATTAAGGGTTTTAATTTGTGTAAAATAAAAAACTCCTACTTCTTTGGCTCAAAGGGGTTAAGTAGGGATTATCTTCCTTATATCTCCAGTGTTTAGGATTTGAAAAAATTCTTGTACATCGTCAGCCAGGTCTGTCCAAAAGCATACTGTATGGAACATGGTATTTTTCGTCATCATCCCTCTAAAGGCTTGTAGCTTGTAACCGAGAGTTGAATATCACAAAAAATAAGTAAAACACAATTTAAATATAATGAGTTACTTCAAGACAAACATATGCAACGCATTAATGGGAACACCAAAGTTTGATATTATAGTAATTATTAGAACCAGTAAAAGAAATTACAATTGAAAAATCACAAATGAATGGGACACTCTCAATGATTTGGCCTAGGAGCAGTGATCACTTTATGAGTCTCTGGAGGGTCGAATTTAATCTCCTTGGCGTTAATCATATCCTTAATTTTGTTCTTCAGGGCCCAGCAGCCATTCATATCATGTCCAGGACTATGAGAATGGTATGCACACCTTTCGTTGGGGTGGTAACTGGGAGCAGAAGTGTTGGGATTCTGTAGAGGATCCTTTAACGTAATCATCCCTGCCTTCAACATGTGTTGTAACGCTTGTGCTAGTGACATGTTGATCTTGGTGAATTGTATTTTAGGTGCGACCTCCTTACGCTGATCCCATGTTGATGTCGTTGCGCGGGTATAGGATTAGAGACCAGTACTGCCCCTGCAGATTGGTGGTAGTCTGCCTTGTTACGACCATTCTGGCCATACACAGCATTGGCTTCCCTCTTACCCGCAAATGGCTTCTTATCAGCATTAGAAGATGCAGCCGTCGAGATCTTCCCACTCTTGATACCACTTTCAATCCTTTCTCCAGTCAGGACCATATTTGTGAAACCGGATGAAGAACTCCCAATTAGCAGGTTAAAGAACGGGCCTGTCAGAGTGCCCATGAACATGTCTACCATTTCCCGATCATTCAGAGGAGGTTGTACCCTGCCAGCTAGATCCCTCCATTTCTGGGCATAGTCTTTAAAGCCCTCGCTCGAACCCATATACATATTTTGGAGTTGTGTACGGGTGGGAGCAAGGTCTGCATTATACTGATATTTCTTATAAAATGCAGCAACAAGGTCTTCCCAGTTGCGGACATTGGTTCCCTCCAGTTGATAGAACCATTCAAGCTGAGTCCCAGACAGAATGTCCTGAAATAAATGGACCCACAAATTCCTATCAGCAGTGTGAGGCTGAATCCTCCTCACATAGGAACGGAGATCAATTTTAGGACAAGACACCCCATCATACTTCGCAAATATGGGAGCCTTGAAATTTTGTGGGATGACTACCCCAGATATCAAACCTAGCTCTTCGAAATCCAGTCTTGGTATTCTTTGGATCTCCATTGCGCTCAGACGATCTTCCAACTGTTTGTATCTATCCTCAGCAGGAGGATATTGATCGTCATTATAATTGGTATCATTGTCAGAGATTGCAGGACTAGGGTCCTTCTCTTCTTCTTGGTTCTCCCCTTCCTTAGATGAAGAGGTCAGGTAGGCTTGTCGCTTCAACCGCTCTCCAAACCTTCGGCCCATATTCAGAATACCAGCATCCTTCTTCTTTCTCTTCCTCTCTTTCAGAATGAGGGCTTTCAAATCCTCCCGCCCCTTTGCCAGACTGATGAACATTTGTTAGAACTGGGCGTTCTATGCCTAAAGGTCCTTAATGCTTTGTTCGGAAGACATTTCTGCTGAAATAAACAGCGAAGGAGATGAGAAACCTGTAATGGTACCTGTAATGATGTGTATGATAATGGTATGCGCATGCAATAATTTCAAAGACCTCGAAAAATTCAGATTTGCGATCCAAAAATAAACAAAAACTGTATTAGCTGAAATTAAAGTTCAAATGCCTTTAAGGTGTTACAATTTAAAATAAATCTAAAACTAGAAAGAAAAAATCAAAAGTCCCATGGATGCTTCCTCTTTGCGCCGAGATAATCATTCAGTCCTTTTTCCTCATGCAACTGCTTTGTGAGCTCTAAGGCCTTCCTCTCCTGAGCATAGAACTGATCCATGTAAGTATCCCGCTCTTTCATCATCTGAATCCAAGACCTCACTAAATTCCCCCAGATCAGTGGGCATGTAAGGGTAAAGAACCGTGTAGGGAATGCCTTCTTCAGTAGTGGGTTCCACAATCAATGGAAAAACAGCCACATAGGGCATCATAAGATGCTGAGCACGAGCTCGTACCCATTGTAGATAAGGTTCCATTGGAAGGGAAGTATTTGGCCCAAAAGCCATGACGCTCGATCTATTTACCATGCCCCAAGCTTGTATGAACCTCTAGCGATACTCTTGAATGTCATCCTCATAGCTAAATACAATGCCCTTGATAAGTAACTCATGGGGACCATCCCTTCAAGCGTAACAGAATTGTCTCAGAGCTAAACAAGGATTGTAGGTTATACCCCCTCTGATACCATGTAATGGGACATTAGGGTACTCCCCGCAGCGGTCAATGATAGAAATGTTTTCCATAGATCGAGAACACCAAAGAATATTCGTATGAGCGAGTGACATTATCCTTTGTGACCAAACCAGACCTTCTTCATTCTTCAGTATGGACTTAGGGAGGTAAGAAATAAACCACCTCGACAGCAATGGCATGCAGCACACAAGAATCCCTCTTCTCCTCATGGTATGAGTTTGGAGAGTGTGCAAAATATCTCCGAGTAAGGTAGGCACAGGATTGCGAGAGAGAAAGATCTTGATAGCATTCACATCTACGAATGAGTCTGAATTAGGAAAGAGAACTAAACCATAGATAAGAAGAGCCAAGACCTCCTCAAAAGTCTGAAAATCCATATTATCCCAAAATAGATGGGCTTTGTCTATCAGAAACTTTGCTAGAAAACCCTTGACTCCGCTTCTAGTTTCCCAATTGGATACCACGTCGGCCCATTTCTGAAGTAAAGCTGAGGCAATGACTTCTGGCTTAGGAACTTCTTCTAGACCTGTGAAGGGTACCTGTTCTAGAATAGGTATATCCAATAGCTGAGAGAATTCTTCCAAGGTAGGCACCAACTGATAGTCTGGAAAGGTGAAGCAGTGGTGCTTAGGATCAAAGAACTGAAAGAGTACACTCATAATCTTTTCATCAAAGTTTGAAGTAACCAGGTTGAGAAGTTGACCATGTCTCTTAGTGAACGTAGAAGTTTTAGAAACCCTTGATGCTAGCTCTTTGAGTCGGGAAGGTATCTTCACAAAGCTGATTCGGATAATGTTTCTACGAACGAAAGCCATAATCGGAAAAACAGAACAAAGATAAACTCCCTTGGTCTTTGAAATTGTTAGTGCAATAAGCATGGATGCCATGTTATGATGCATGATGTCATGATAAACCACAGGTATAGCAAACACAGGTATAGCAAGCACAGTCAAATCACACAAAGTCTTTAGGTGTAAGGCTTGCATAAGGTTAAAGGTAGTACCCTCTTGAAGTTTAGTTGGTTCAACCTATCTTAAAAAGTAACCGGGTTCTAGAGATTCTCAATATCACTGACCATCCTTTATCGACCATTGTTTCAGCTCTCAATCTTTTCTTGCAGCCAAAATATCCCGAAATTCTGATCTCAATGAGTGTAGCATCGAGTATCAACCGGTTCTCAGCTCTACACGGAGGCCGGCTATCTCGTTAATTTCTAATGGCCAAGTTGTTCAACTAAGGTTCTAAGGTCCATTAGTGCTTCACGACACCACGCGGCGGCCCCGTATTCTCCTTGTTTCCCTACGAAGGATACCAATACCAATCAAAGTGCCACACTAACACAGCCATCGATTAAACCATATCGGTCTATGCCGTACAATCTCCACGATCTATTGTTGTTTACCTAATGAGTGCCCCCAGATCCGGGTGTAGGATCTATAGTAACCCCAAACAAACCCTCAAAAGTAAAGCAATCAAGACAATCAAGAGAAGCAATTTTAATGACCTAGATCCTAAGGTATACCCCACTTATATGGTCCCCAGCGGAGTCACCAGTTCTGTGATACAGTGGCAGAACCGATTGTTTAATACTGGTTTGCGTTTGGTGTTTTGGGTTTGAAAAATGTCGCGGTAAGCAAGAGTCGCCATAAACTTTTATTTCATCCGATCATGGAAAAGGAAAAAGAACAGAAAAAACCTTTTTTCGAGATATTTCTGAGTACAGGGGTAGATTATAGAAAGGGAAGGTGTTATCACCCTTTCTATCCGTAGTTATCTACGGGCTCTTAGGTACTTGCTCCTTTTTTCAAATGCTTGTGTGTGCTTGTCTTGAAATTTTTTTTACTTTGTGATAACCCTTGTATCAGTCCTCAAGGATGTGACGAAGTTTGTTCTGAAAACTATTTTTGAAAAGTGTTTGTGTGAAAAGTTTTATTTTGAGCAAGTACCTACTAGCATCTACCTACTCGAAAAAAGATCGTTTCTGTTTCATTAGGGTTTTTCAGTTAATTTTATCTTTGCACATTAGGGTTTTCTAACTGTTTTAATTTTTCATGCATTCTTGCCATACAATCCTATTAGCCATACATCTAACAGTTAAAGATTGTAGAAATTAAAAGTGCGAGGAAGTAAAACCTAGCTATTACATGGCTTTGACGGTTACATAATTGCCTTGATGGGAAATAAAAGTATGGAATTTAAAACCCTAATTAAAACTATTACAAACTCGGAGAAATTACAATAATAATAAAATGTAACTAAAATATGCGCGACGAATTAAATGCGAGGACGATTATAAAACCTAAAAAATCTTATTTGATAAAATATTTAAGTTATTTTTGAATAAGAAATTAATTATCATACAAAAGTAAACCCTAATCTCTAATTTATTTTAATTACAAAAATAAGATTTAATTTCCCTAATATAATTAAATTAATTAATTCAAGGAAAATATTTATTAAGAAAATAAGTCTTTTTGTGATTTTTGTGATTTATTGGTTTTATGATTAATTAAAAAACAATTGATTTTTGGTGAAAAATAAATAAACAAAAATAATTAAAACAAGAGAAATAAATAAAGAAGAGAAAAAGAATGGGCCTGGAGTGATGAAGCAGACTGGGAGTGCATGTTGAACTTCTGAACCCCAGAAGGATGGCCCAGAGTCTGGTATCTGATCCAATGAGACCATCTTCTATGGACTCATGGTAGACCTGTATATGCTGGCGTTGGATCTGGATGGAGATGGATACAGAGGATGATGATCCTCAGAAGGTGAGGTGCGCTGGATCTGGATGGAGATGGATCCAGAAGATGATGATCCTCAGAAGGTGAGGTGCGCTGCATCTGGCTGGAGATGGATCCAGAAGATGATGATCCTTGGAAGGTAAGGTATATTGGATATGGCTGGAGATGGATCCAGATAATGATGATCCTCAGAAGGCGAGGTGTACTGGATCTGGCTGGAGATGGATCCAGAAGATGATGATCCTCAGAAGGTGAGGTGTGCTGGACCTGGTGAAAATAATGGAGAAAATGCCAAAAGCTCACGCCTGGGATCGAACCTAGGACATGAGCTTCTGACTTCCTTCCTCTGACCAACTACGCTGGATGTTAACTCATACATATAATCAAAAGATAAAACGAAAAGTGTAAAATAATGATTATGCCGAAAACGCGCCAGAATTCAAACCAAGCCAGTCAGGTTGTGACACGCTGTTGTCTTCTTCCCTGTTCGTCGTTTTAGATAGGAGACTTTTACCTACAACAATTTTGTTGTAACTGTAAACCTGTATTATTCAATAATCAAGCACACACAATATAAATTCATTTGGGGACCATGAATCAATTGGTTTTGAAGCTCTGATCATCATGGTACCCATTATCAGGCCTAATTTTGCTTAAATAACAAAACCCCAAATTGGAGGACAAAACCCTAACAATGGCAAAAGCTTGTTCCTGCACTGTAACTTAAATCAAACTATCCAAAAACATTGCAAACATTATGATAAACATAAATATATGGGTAAAATACATTTATAATGCGTAAATCATAGAAATCGAATTTGAGTTTTTTTGTGCAAACCGTGATGTTGTAACGTGCGATTCTTGACACTTTGAGGCTTACAAATGAATGGAGAAGCTTCCTGAGTTGTCCAGGAATGTATTTTTAGCCTTGAAACTCCTTGAGGATGGATCTAAGATAGATTTCAATCTCACACTTTTTGTACAAAATTTCAATTTTCTTCTGACAGTTTCACGCCTTCAATCCTTGTTTTCTTGATCTAGAATTGTTATGTATATGTAGTGGACTGAATTAGGTCCACAAAAAGTATTCAAATCTTGGAAAATTAGGAAGATTGTATTTGATTTCCTCATGTATGATTTCTTTCCAAAACTTGCTTCAATCCAATATTTTTCATCCCTAATGAAACTTGCACGATTTGGTTGGCATGCTAGCTGTACATGGACTCAGAATATGCATAAAAATCTCAAGATTTGATTTTTTTTCATTTTTTCCATTTAATTTGATTTATTTTCATTTAATTGAATAAAAAATCAAAATAAATGATAAAATAAATAAAAAATAGGTGGAAAAGCTCAAGGGTCGTGGGTCCTATTAGAAACATGTTTCTAGCAAGAAAACATGGGCCCCTTTGGAAAAAATGCAAATTTGATCAATGTTGACTTTAGACAATTTTGCAAAAAGGTCAACTTTGACAAGGCATATCTCTCTCAATTTTGATCCTAGGAGGATGTTCTTGGACTTTTTAGAAAGCTTGGGATGTCCTCTAAGCAACCCTTTTGGTCTCATCTCAATTGAGTCTTCCATGTTCATGTATGAAGCTTTGACCCAAAAGGTGTTTTTGTTGACTTTCCAAAATGACCTATAATGTCAAAACTCATATCTTTTTATGAATGCATATTCTGAACTCGTGAGCTGAAGATGAGTTGTAGGAAATTTTATCCTCTTCAAAATGAGCTTTGGATGGAAAATTCCTGATAAAGTATAAAGAATTTATGCCTGGTCTAAGTTGGGTTGACTTTTACTAAAACCCTAATTTAGCAACTTTTGGGTTTTGATGAATTTAGAGCATTCCTTGAGGAATCATGACCAACCCTTGATCAAATGATGGATATGACTTCAAAATTTTGATGCTGACCAAAAATCTTGAGGTTTGACTGTATGTGGGCCACAATTGACTTTTGACCTAGTATAGTCGATTCTCAAGAATCTGAGCAGTTGACTGAGCAAACTTCTTGTGCAAGGCTTGAAACTTGGCATGGATGATCTTGGGAACATGTTAAAACCTTAGAAATCATTTGATCCCTTTATGGTCCACCCATCTTGATGAAAGTAGAAACCCTAATTGCCTTAGGAGAGAGAGTTTGTCTGGTCAACTCTTGGACTTCCTTGAGCAACTTGGGGACCTCAATTGACATTTGTTGATTAAAATGGGAGGGTAAATTTTGGGGTACAACAGTCAAGTATTGGCTTCTTGTTGGTTAGATTGTTCTTATCCCTAGATTTTACATTATGCTTTAGGATAGTCTCTTCTTCTCCTCCCATCTTCTTTAATTTAAAAAATCTTCTCCCTCCTTTTGAAAACTCTTCTAGTTTTGAAACTTGAACCACTTTCAAAATAAACTTGGACTTAGGTCCATGCCTTTTCAAAAAAACTTTTCATAAATAAACTTCAATCAATTTAATAATACCTTGACATTTTTGTGAGAAGACTAAAAGTCAATCAATCTCATTTCAAACCATTTTCCATTTTGGCTCTTATCTTTAAAACTTTTCTTAAAAGATTAGACTCTTGTCAATCCTTGTAGTGATGCAAACAACTATACTTCTACAATATGTAGTGAAGAGAGATATTTTCCACTTGGGTGTTTAGTGAGGCATTGTTGATTTTAAAATCCAAGCCATATCCTCCACTTTGAGATGATGTAAATTCTCCTTTCTCATGATTGTGGGTAGTAAGTATGTTTTCCATACGGACAACGACGGTGATGTCTTATCTCATAAAATTAACCAACACACTTGTATTTTAAAAAAAATTTAAAAGGTGAACTACATGTACCCTGATCCCCTATTGCACAAAAGGTGGTACGTAGGCACCAAAGGTTCGCAACCGCGGCGGGTTCAAAAATCATAAAAAATACTTTTTTCTCACCTCCACCATATATTTTTTATAAAACATTTTATAGCCAAAATATACAGATTTTACAAAGAGGTTCCTGCAGAGTACCATAGATGTTTAGGGTTCTAATACCTTCCCTTTGCATAAACAACCCCCTTACCTTGAATCTTTCCCCCCTCTTTTGGTTTACTCGCTCTTTTCCCATTCATTTGGAAACAATAAAGCGCAGTCGCGATTTTTATTTTTGATCTGTATAAGTCTAGTCAATCCAATGGCTTAGTCTTAAACATTTCTACTGCTACACCACGCACCTCTCATTATCAACATCTGATCTCCCCATGTCCAAATCCAACGCCCCAAATGAACAAATGCATGATACACTTTCAAGAGGCAACCACACTAGATCCAAACAGGCGTTGGATTCCTTTTGTTTTGGGCTTAACAATTGATTTTCTTTCACACCTCCAATTTACTTTAATCACGCAGGCCCATCCCACTTTTTATGCTTTTTTTCTGATTCAAACAATAAAAGTGTTTGCGCCTGACATTCTTGCTATTTCTCACCCCCTTTTTTACTTGTTACTCCAGGCCCATTTTATTTTCCATTTTCATTTTAATTAATTTTGCTTTTCTAATTTATTTTTTCTATTTAATCAAAAAATCTTAAAAGAAAATAATATAAAAAATTAGATTTAGGTCCTAAAAAATTAACTTAATTTTTGACAAAAAAATTATTTATTTTAATCACTTTGATTTTATTAAAATTAGGTTTTACCTCAAATATCTCTTCTAAATAAAACTCAAAAAAATATTTTATAAATACTTAGAATTCTTTAGACTTTAAATTAATTTAATTTTGATAATAAAATATTATTTAGTCACACCTTAGTTTATTTTAATTAATTAATTTGTAAATATAAATTAGAAATTAGGTCTAACATTTATTTCACATTTTTTAATACTTTCTAAACCAAGAAACAACAAAACATTTTTTAATACTTAGAAATTTGTTAGGGTTTTAAACATTTTCCCTTTTCACCATCTCCGCGTGTTTATTTATTTTTCACATCATTATTTTCATAGTTATGTAATTGCCCAAACACTTTGTAATATACAAATTAGGGTTTATTACTTTCCTCCCCCATTCCCGAAGCGTCGTAATAGCTTAGGACTATTAATTTCCGCAATTTACATTTTTCCTTATTACTATTAGTAATTAGGGTTTGTTTGGCAAGATAAAGAACAAACATTAGATAACCTAATCTCAAATACAAATACTTGAAATTAAAACAATTTGCACACACGCACCTCTAGGGTTAACCTCACTTGTTGCCTCATAGATAAACAGTAATGTCCCTCGAACATGGAATACTTTAGCAAATACCCTCGGTTAAAAGATCATAGTCCCTCGATAACCCTTCGAAGTTGCCTTCGATAAACGATCTTAGTCCCTTACGAAAATTGCTAAAGCATCCTACGAGTTGCCTTCTATGACTGTACAATGACCCACGCTTGTCCCTCACATCCAATAATAGGGTTTCTTACTAACTAATGGTAGGATAGAACTATCTAAAGGAGGAGGAAAAGAACAAAGACTTTTTGAGTAGGTAGATCCCTCGTAATCGCTCGCTCACAAACTCAAACAAATTCCACACTTCACACTTTCAAAACAACTATTTTCAAAACACTTTTCAAAACAAACATTTTGTATACATTCTTAACGATACGAGAATCATTACAAAATTGCCTTACATTGGCACCTTCAAAACATCTTTCCACAAAACAACACTTTCTTTCAACAAATATTTTCAAAACAAACATTTTGTATACATTCTCAACAATACGAGAATCATTACAAAAATGCCGCACTTAGGCATTTTAAAAATATTTGCGAACATACACAAACACAAAGCATTTTCAAAGTGAGCTAGTAATTAAGAGCCAGTAGATAAATACGGATGAAAAGGGTTATAACACCTTCCCTTTTCATAACCTGCACCCCGAACTCAATAAAATTCTCAAAAGGTCTTTCCTATTCTTTTCACCCTTTCCTTTATTGGATAAAAGAAAAGTCGGTGGAGAATCTTGCTATTTGCAAAATTTGCGATAAAACACAAAAAACCCAAGTCAGTTCTCCCACCGTATTACACACACGATTTGGTGCAAGTTCAGCATTGTACTGGTATTGTATATAAAAAGCAACATCCAAGTCTTCCCAAGTACGAATATTGGTTCCTTCTAGTTGATAGAACCATTCCAATTGTGTTCCCGAAAAGCTTGCTTGAAATAAATGCACCCATAACTTCCTATCAGTAGTGTGGGGTTAAATATTCCGGTCATAAGACCTTAAATGAAGCTTAGGACAAGAAACACTGTCATACTTCGCAAAAGTAGGGACCTTGAATTTGTAAGGAATAACAACTTCTGAGACTAAGCACGACTCTTAAAAATCCAACCCTGGCACTCTCTGTATCTCTATAGCATTGAGATAATCTTCCAATTGTTTGTATTAGTCATCAGCAGGAGGATACTGTTCATCTGAATAGTCTGCTTCTTCATCAGAACCCTGGTTGTTATTCTCCTCAGCTTTCACACTCTTATCATCTTCCTCTTGGTTATCATCTTCATTTGATGGGACCTCAAAATGTAGATCCCTCTTGACCGGACCTTTGAATCTTCTACCCATATTAAGGATGACGGATAGTTTCTTAGTCTTTTTCTTCCTCTATTTGGTGATGATGGTCTTTAGCTTTTGTTGCCCTTTGGCTAAGTTCAGGAACATTTGTTAAAATTGAGCGTTCTGAGCTTGAAGATCTTTGACGTTTTGTTTGAGAGACATCTTTTACTGAAACAAACAAAAAGAAGATGAGAAAACCTGTCTTGGGAAAAACTGATATGTGATGATATGTGGATGCATATGAAATGCTTTCAAGGATCTCGCGAGATAAATAAAAAAGGATGAAATAGTAGAAGTTGAGTTTGCAGCTTTGTCTGAAGAGCTTTGGGTCTTCATGTTTGAATGTTCCTCTATAAGAATCGAGCTCACCATGTCAAGTGGCTCCTATCTTTTGACTCATGAGGGCATACTTTGATCTTGATAGCATCTGGATAGAGGAAAACAAATCATCTTGCCCCTTGCTAGAAGTCTGGTTCAAGATAAACCTGCACCACAGGTCCCTAAGATCCTTGAAAACGGTTAGTGAAAATGCCATGGTATGATGTTATGATGTCATGTTTAAACAAGATAGCAAAAACGAACAAATCATACAAAGGCCTTAGGTTTAAAGGCTTGCATGAGGTCTGGAGGTAAGAACCCCTTTCTATTGAAGTTTAGTTGGCCTAACCTATCCTAAAATAGTAACCTGGTTCTAGGAATCTCATATCACAGATCTTTCTAGAAGGTTTTATTTTAGTATAGCAACTGACTTGCCACCAAAACATCCCGCGAGTCGAGCCTCAATGAGTGTAGCATCGAGTATCAACCAACTTTGTACTGCACCAAATCCGTCTATCTCACTACCTTCTAATTCCCAAGATGGGTCAATTAAGGCTGTAAAGGTCAATTAGTTCTTATGACACCACGCGACTTCCCAATGTTATGCTCGAATGACTCAAGGAACATCAGTACAAACGAAAGTGTCACACTAACGTAGCCATCACTTCAACCATATCGGACTATGCCATACAATTTCCATGATCTATTGCTACTTACCTATGGCACCCTAGATCCGAGTGTAGGATCTTTGCAAGGAATTAAACCCAAGCAGTCATTAATTTTGAAGTAAACAAAGCAGACAAGTAAAAGCAAGTAAAAGTGATCTAAGACTCTAAGGTAACCCATTTTTTTAAGTCGTCCCCAACAGAGTCTCCAGTCCTATAATATGGTGGGAGAACTGACTTGTTTTGCATTTTATCGCAAATGTTACAGATAGCTAGAGTCGCCACCGACTTTTCTTTTATTCAACAAGAAAAGGGTAAAAAGAACAGGAAAGACCTTTTAAGATTTTGAGTTTTGGGGGTAGGTTATGAAAAGGGAAGGTGTTATCACCCTTTTCATCCGTAGTTATCTACAGGCTCTTAATCACTTAGCTCACTTTGAAAATTTTCTTTTTTGTGTAAGTGTTTGAAAATATTTTAAAAATTTTCTAATGTTGTAATAACTCTTGTATCGGTCCTCAAGAGTGTATACAAAGTGTTTTGAAAATATCTTTGAAAGTGTTTGTGTAAAATATTTTTGTTTTGAAAGGTTTATGAGCAAGCGATTAATAGTTCTACCCACTCAAGGTTGTTCATGTACTTTTCCTTCTGCTTTAGATAATTCTATATGTATCATTAGTTAGTAGGAAGCCCAATCGTCGGATGTGAAGGGACATGCGAAGGGTCATCGTACGGTCATCAAAAGCAACTAATAAGGATGCTTTAGCAATTTTCTTAAGGGACTAGATCATTTATCGAAAGGCAACATTGAAAGGGTCTTCGAGGGACTATGATCTTTTATTCGAGGGACTTTGCTAAAGTGTCCCTACTTTCGAGGGACATGATCGTTGTTTTTTCGAAGGCAACATAGGGAGGTTACCCTAGAGGCGAGGGTGTGCAAAGTATGTTTGGTTTAGTTTTTTAGTCTTGAAATTAGGTTTTCTAGCGTTTGATTTTAGTCTTGCTATACAAACCCTAATTACTAACAACAATACAGTAAATATAGTAGCATAAGATAAAGTGCAAGAATGTAAACCTAGGCTATTACAGAGCTTTGGGGAAGATACATAATAGAGGTGCAAGAAAATAAAATGCAGAAATTAAAACCTACAACTATTACATCCCGGAGAGATTACATGATAATAAAAGCAAGAAAAAAGTAAAATCTAGACTATTACATTCGCGAAACCTATGCAGTCGATCTAAGAAATATAAAAGTAAGATAAAAATAGATAAGAAAAATATTTTTAGTGATTTTTTATGAAAAGAATGATTTTTGATGATGATTAAAATAAAACCTAAAAAAGATAATTAATTTTAATTAATAAAAGAGTTAATTAATTAAATTTATTAAAAAAACTAAAACCTAAATAATTAGGGTTTGCAAAAAAAAGGTTTTGTTGATTAATTAAAAAAAGATTAAGTTTGCCAAAAGAATTAGGGTTGGAAGAAATTAAGGAAGAAAGAAAACAAGTTGGAAACAAAACCAAACAAAATATCAGGGGTGGGTGTTGAACCCACGCCCTTAGCCTTTTCCATTGCACACCTTGCCATTGCGCCAGGCACTGGTTTGTGTTTGTAGGATGCATGCAACACAACATGTATTCAAACCTGTAAAAAATTGGAAAATATGAAAAATAAAAATGTCAAAAGACATGATCGAACCCACGCCTTTGTACACAAATACCTTAACGCGTGATTCCTTTCCACTGGGGTGGCTGAGTCATCTGGTAACTAAGTGAAATCAAATAAAGATATAATAAAATCAAATAACTAGGCTGAAGAAGCGCCGGAGCCCTAACTCTGGCGTCTTCTCTGGAGAGCATGTTCTTCAACCTGCAAAAACAAGGAGTGTAGTGATTCCCATGGACCTTACCCCCTATTTTGGGCCCTGCGAGTTCAACGGAAGCGTTAGTTTTGACTAAATCATGTTGTATAAAGAGATACAACGAAAATAATAACCCACAGTGCAAACATGGCCAAACACGATTCAGTCGTTATCAAGGCCATGCGATGGGTCTAATCTTCACATTGATATCTCATAAGCAAGTTAGTACTGTTAGTATGAATTGAAGTGCAAAGAAAACAAAAATGAAATTTCATGCAAGAATGGCCAAACGGTGATGCATGGTTGTGCATTTCAGGCCCTTTGGATCCTCGAGATTGATCCATTCTTACCCTACAATACTCTAGAGATCGTTTGGAAGGGTTGGCTTGCTTGGAAAGAGGTTGTAAGATAGGGTTTCACTTTGCCCTATTTTTTATATTTTTTGGAATTTTTGAAAGGTGATCTTGAGCAAGGGTTTTTTGTCCTTGTTATGTCTAAACAATGAGAATATATAGAGAGGAAATTAGGCCAAACAAGTGTGGGCTTGGACTTTGTATGAAAGGCACATATTTTATCTAATATATTTTGAATTTTAAATAAATAAAATCAAATATAAATAGAATACAAATTCAAGGGGTGTATGAATAATTTCATGGCTTCATGTTGAGGCCTATAACACACATGGACCTTGAAACACAAGCCCGCTAGCCCAAAAATTCAAGTTTGGTCACTTTAGGTTTCATGCATTTTCTCAAAAGTTTCCAACTTGAACCAATCATAAATCTCTCAATTTTTATAAATTAAAAGTGATATTGGACTTTTTGGAAATCCCAAGATGTCCTCTACAATCTCTATGTTTATCATTTTTTCATTTGAAGAATTTATCTTGATATAAGTTGCCTTGACAAAAAGTGTCTTTTGTTGACTTTTGAAATGACCCATAATGTTTTGGTCCATATCTCTCAAATGAAGCATTTTTTGACTTGAGCTTAGAGAGACAAAGTTGTAGAGAATAAAATATCCTTCAAAATGAGCTTTGGTTGAGAAAAATCTAATGAAGCATGTGAAAGTTGTGATTGATCAAAGTCCAGTTGTCTTCTCCTTAAGAAAACCCTAATTTAGTAACATTTGACTTTTGATGAATCTTGAGTTTTCTTGATGAATCATGATCAACCCTTGATCAAATGATGAATGTGACTTCAAAATCTTGATTTTGACCAAAAATATTGAAGTTTGACTATATGTTGAGGACAATTGACTTTTTGTCCAATACAGTTGATTTTCAGTCATCTGAGTAATTAACTAAGAAAACTTGTGATACAAGGCTTGAAATTTGGCATGAGCATTCCTTGAAACATATGAGGAACCATGAATTCCAATTGAGGCATTATAAGTCCAATTTCCTTTGAGAAAAGTGAAACCCTAGTTGTAAGTCAACTGCTTAGGAGGAGAATTTGGCTGATCAATTCTTGCAACCTTGAGCATTTGAGAACCCTAGGAGAATGTCTTGGATAATGGGAGGGAAAATTTTGGGGTACAACACTACCAATCAGGATTCTATATAAACTCTTATCAACACTCACTCTCTTTTCATCTTTGGATAAATTTAAGTGTGTAGGAGTAGGAGTTCTCTTACGGCTTGAACTCTTCATTCCAAATTTCTTCACAATATTCTTTACGTATTTGCTTCGACAAAGAAAGATGGAGTCTTACATCTTCTTGACTTGAAGAATAAGAAATTATGTTTTCTCTCCTACCAAACTCATCTCAAACTCAGATTGCATCTGCTTGACAAAATGTTAGACCATCTCATCTGACATCCCTCCAAACACAATATCATCCACATAGATCTGAGTTATCATAAGTTTCCATCGCTCTCTTTGACAAAAAGAGTCTGTCAATTCCACCTTTTATATATCCATGATTAATGAGAAAAATAGTGAATCTCTCATACCAAGCTCTTGGAGCTTTCTTTAAACCATACAACACCTTCTTTAATTTGAACACATGTTTTGGAAAAGAAGGATCAACAAATTTGTATGGTTGTTCAACATATACTTCTTCATTCAGATAACCATTTAATAAGTCACTCTTAACATCCATATGGAACAACTTGAACTTTAAGATACATACCACTCCAAATAGTAATATGATAGATTCCAAACGAGCTACAGGAGAAAATGTTTCATCAAAGTCCACTTCTTCAATCTGAGTGTACCCTTGAGAAACAAGTCTGACCTTGTTTCTGGTGACAACCCCTTGTTCATTTGACTTGTTGTTATAAACCCATTTAGTACCAATAACATTTACTCCTCCAGGTCTTGGTACTAAGTCCCAAACTTCATTTCTCATGAATTGACCAAGTTCATCTTGCATAGCATGAATCCAGAATTCATCAGTCAAGGCCTATTTGACATTTTTTGGTTCAAATTTTGAAACAAATCTAGAATTTTATACAACTTCCCTTGACCTGGTTTTGACTCCTTCATTTAGAATTCAATTATAAGCTCATTAGGGTGATGTTTCTGAATCCTAATAAAAGGTCCTTTATCAGTTGCATCAGTTTCTTTAGGTTTAGTATTGACACATGAGTCTGCAAAATCTTCAGGAACATCATCATTCATGGGAAAAAATGTTTCAACATCATCTGGGACATCGGCTTCTTTGGTTGAGTCATCAACCACAACATTTATGGATTCCACCACTACCTTGGTTATATAGTTGAATACTCTATAAGCCCTATTGTTTGTAGAGTATCTTAAAAAAATTCCCTCATCACTTTTAGGACCCTTCTTCCTTCTTTGTTCATGATCTGCTAGGATGTAACACCTACTTCCAAAAACATGGAAATATTTCATAGTAGGCTTTCTTCCCTTCCATAGTTCATAGAGTAATGAATGTACCATATCTGATAGTCACTCTGTTATGGATATAGTAGGAAGTGTTTGTGGCTTCATCCAAAAAATGATATGAAAGTTTCTTAGCATGAAGCATGACCCTGGAACATTCTTAAATAGTCATATTCTTGCGCTCCACCACACCATTATGTTGAGGAGTGATCGGTGAAGAGAACTCGTGACTAATCCCTTCAGAGGTGCAAAATTCATCAAACTTGCTATTTTCAATTTCTTTCCCATAGTCACTTCTAATTCTGATAATACCATAGTCCTTCTCTCTTTGAATCCTTTGGCACACTTCTTTAAAGACTTCAAACACTTCAGACTTCTATTTGATGAAATTCTCCCAGGTGAACCTTGAGAAATCATCAACAACAACAACATAAGCATACATCTTTCCTCCAAGACTTTCAACTTGCATAGGTCTCATCAAGTCCATATGGAGAAGTTCTAGAACTCTTGAAGTGGTAAGATGTTGGAGCTTCTAATGTGACATCTTAGTTTGCTTCCTAATCTGACACTCACAACATATTCTTCCTTAATCAATCTTCATCTTATGAATACCTCTAACAACTTTCTTTGACAATACCTTCTTCATACCTTTCAGATATAAGTGACCAAGTTTTTGATGCCATAATTTAACTTGATCTTCATGTGCCACTAAGCATATAGAGAGGCATTCTATTTCTTGAGAACTCCACAGATAACAATTATCTTTTGATCTGGTTCCCTTTATGATAACTCCATTCTTCTCATTTGTTACCAAGCATTCATATTTAGTAAAGTTAACTTTGAGACCTTGGTCACATAGCTGACTAATACTTATCAAATTGGCAGTTAGCCCCTTAGCAAATAGCACATCATCAAGACTAGGTTGTCCTGCATACTCCAACTCTCTAACACACATTACTTCTCCTTTTTCTCTATCTCCAAAAGTGACCTAACTAGTGGAGTGTGATTTAATATATTTCAATAATTTCTTGACACCAGTCATGTGTCTATAACAACCACTATCAAAGTACCAAATGGTAGAAGCTCTGAGAGAAGTATGAGCTATGAATCCAGAAGTACCATTTTTTAGAAACCACTGTTTCTTTGCTTTAACAGCAGCATGTTCTCTTCTGGGTTAAGCAACATATTTGGGGAATCCATATTGAAGGTGTGAAAACACAAGAAAATAGGGGGGGTTGAATTGGGTTTAAATCGAAAAACATTTCTAAAAATATCATTCCCCTTTAAGTTAAAATACTTTTTTCCTTCACTCTTGAGAATAACAATAAGTAAGAACAATAAGTAAGAACAAGAAGTAAAGAACAAGGTATGTTTATATTAGTTCACTTGAAAATTATCAAGTTAGTCTAATCCACCTGCCAAGGTGATTTCGCCTCACTCAATCGAGGACTTAATTCAGTATAACCAAACCGTTTACAATTTGCACAAGCTACCTGCAAGTTCTAACAACCTCTAAGACACATAAGTGCTAGACTTCTTAAGGATACAGACCTACCCGGTCCCTTAAGGAAAGTCCTGCACAATCTACCCGCAAGTGACTATCAACCTCTAAGACAAACAAGTCCTAGAATTCTTAATGATACAGACCTACCCGGTCCCTTAAGGAAAAATCAAACAACTGTTTGAATACAAGTTTTGTTTACAAGAGTATGGCTTCTACACAAGCTGAATATGTAAACTATTTTAAGAACAATGACTAAAAAATATGAAATTATGGACAACGCTTTGTGCATGGATATTTGGTTGATTGGAAGCTTTCTCTCTTAGTCTTCAAGCCTTTATATAGCCAATAGAATAATATATCCATTGAGGATTACTCTTGGGATTTACAAAAACATTTGGCAGCTTGAGAAATAATATGGGGACAAGATCGTACAATGCGTCCGTCTTTTCATGGTAGTGGAATGAAACATTGATTGTACCATGTACTATTTGTACCACATTAATGTTATCTTGTTTCCTTCTTCACTTTAGAGGTTTCTGCGAGCATGAGTTTAGAAGAAATAACATAATACAAGGTCGTCAGAACTTCAAGTCTTCAGAGTCTTCAGAACTGCGTCTTCAGAGTCTTCAACACTTGGTTGTGAGAACCTTTTCTTGTAACCTTTTGTCTTTAGAACTTCAAGTCTTTAGAATCTTTAGAACTTCTGTCTTTAGAGTCTTCAACACTTGGTATCTAGAACCGTTATCTTTTGAACCCCGGGTCTTTAGAAACTTGAGTCTTTAGCATCTGGAATTGAGTAGAAACTTCTGTCTTCAGATCTTCTGACTGTTTCTTCAGAACTCGTTGTCTTCAGAAACATGAGTTTTAGCATCTGGACTTAAGTAGCAACTTTTGTCTTCAGATCTTTTGACTGTTTCTTTAGACAAACATCAAAGCTTACACTTCAGAGCCTTCTGGATTGTCTTACTACTGTTCAACAGAACTTGTGTAGCACAAAAGCAGAACTAATTCTCTTCTAATGTCTTGGCCATGCCATCCATCAGAAGCATGACCTATTTGTTTAGTACTCAACAATAACAAACATTAGAGTATCAAATTTGTTCATAAAAACATACTCATTTGTTATCATCAAAAATCAGAGATAATATTGCAAAACCAAATCTTGTTCTTACAATCTCCCCCTTTTTGATGGTGACAAAACTATGTATTTTGGTGACACAATTTTGTTCATATAATCAGAAAATGGAAAATAGAAAGGTAAGGAATACTTATCATTTTTATGATACTCCCCCTGAATCAATGAATTAACGAAGATCGGATATTCTGAATCTGAACCATTTGAGTAAAACTCCCCCTTAATAGATCAGATATCGAGATCTTGAGAGTCTTGACTTTGGATGCCAATGGAAAAATTGAGATCTTGATGCCAATAGAACAGTTGAGATCTTGATTTCTTAGAACTTCTTCTTATTAAATCTTGACTTTAGATGCCAATGAGAATGAAATTAAATGCAAATCTTTGAAACCTTAATTTCACTAAGACAACTTCCAGATTCTCAAAATATATCTTTAGAGTTAGACATAAGTCTTGCATATTATTTTCTGATCTTCTTTAATCAGAGTTCTTATTTCTTGAAAAAGACAAACAATTCTAAAAGAAACAAAAGTTTAGCTGGGTTAGAATGTAAGTGAACAATTTCTAGAACTTGATTATTGAAATCAATATTATGTTCATTTAAATAGTCCCCCTTTTTGTCATAATCAAAAAGGTAATTATCTGTGAAAAACATAAAAACCAGAAGAAATAACAAGAAAATATAAGAAGTTTCATTGATATTCGAAGGAGATTACAACATAAGGAGAAACAACAGAGTAAACATAGACATGGAAAACTATCTAAACTTCAAACACATTATAACTCTCATCAAATAGAGCATTTCCTCTGATGAACAGATTTCTTTGAACACCTTCAATTATACCCGTTAACACAAACAGTTCAGACAATACACGTCCATACGGAATGAATGATTTTTTAGAGTTCCTGAATGCTAGGATTGATAGCTTCATATGATTGAATATTATTTCTGAAAGATGAATTGGAATATTCTTGCGAAAGCAATAAAGAAAATACATATCCCTAGGAAAAACTTTATCAAGATCTTCTCCTCTGGGGTGAAGATTTTTCAACAAGAACTGAAACCAGATTTTAGCAAGTGGTTTCAAATTATCTGAATTAATAGGCTCATATCTAAATGAAGAATTAGGAACATTTGGAAACATGTCAACATTCATGAAAGAGTTGGGTAAAGGTGGACTCTGGATGGCTTTGTCAATGTAGGAGCGAGTGATGGTAATAGAAATGCCAAAGATGTAAGAATGGATGACGTTTTCATCAGGACTGACATAAACATGAAGCTAAAAGTTCTTTAAGAGGTTAGGATAAATAGGACCTCTCACCATTGTTGCATACCCAGATCATCCTTGATTTTCAATAAACCCGTTGATGAAACCATCGTCGGACACATAGTTGGGTCTTTTCTATTTGATTACCTCGAGAAGATTTTCATCTCCTTGAAAGGTTCTAACAGCCATGATGTGGAGACAAGCTTGAAGAGAATAGACAGTAGAAAATTAACCAAGGATTAAGACTTGATGAATGGCTATAGATGAAAGGAGATATAAATAGTCAGTCAAGTAGTTCATGAGGTAAGACGATTGAAACACTCAAATGACGTCATGGAATGCTAAAAGAAGGAAATGAAAAGAGAAGTAGATCAAATTTTAAGATGAGAGAACATGAAAAACTTTAATTAGAACACGACAGGGAATATCAGACAAAGGCATAGGGGTATGACATGAAATGTCTGTTCCCAAGACATAGCGAAAAGGAGTAGTTAAATAAATGTAATCATGATTAATAAATTTCAAGAAAAATAATTACTCGTGCATGACCTAGGTAAAGTGTGATAGACACTAAATCTATTTAGGTAATGCGTTTGATATTCTCAACATCTGTAAAACCATGAAGATTTCCATATAATCAGGAACATTTCTAACCGAAACATCTTTTGACGACTGAGATAAAACAAATTAGAAGTATTTTGTTTAAGTCAGAATTTTATCCCTTCAGACTATGACTAAAACACGTTGGATTCTAATGACATCTTATTCTGGACATTGACCCATTTTTAGATTCTTTAGAATAAACAGAAATCTATCTTCAACTAAGGGTTTTGTAAAAATATCATCCCACTGATGGTCTGTATCTATGAATTTCAAAGATAGGATCCCTTTATGAACATAGTCTTTGTTATACCCCAAAATTTCCCTCCCATTTTTCAAGGATAAATTGATTCAACGTGCTCAAGTACTCAAAACTATTCAAGAATTGATCAGACAAATTCTCCTCCTAGGTAGTGGCTATAATTAGGGTTTTGGTTTTCTCAGAAGAAATGGGACTTCTAATGCCTCGAGTGGACTTCTTGGTTTCTCATATACTTAAAATAATCCTCATTTCAAGTTTCAAGCATTACATCACAAATTTGCTCAGTCAATTACTTAGATGATTGAAAATCAATTGTATTGGGTAAAAATTCAGTTGTGGTCAACATACAGTCAAACTTCAAGATCTTTGGTAAACATCAATATTTTGAATTTAAGTTCATCATTTTATAAAGGTTGATCATAACTCATTAAGAAAACTAAAGATTCATAAAAAGTCAAAAGTTACTAAATTAGGGTTTTCTTTAGGAGAAGTCAAGTGAACTTTGACCAGGCACAACTTTCACATGCTTCATCATATTTTTCTCAACCAAAGCTCATTTTAAAGAAAATTCAATTCTTTACATCTTTGTCTCTCTAAGCTCAAGTCCAAAAAATGCTTCATTTGAGAGATATGGGCGAAAACATTATAGGTCATTTTAAAAGTCAATAAAAAGACACTTTTTGTCAAGGCAACTTACATCAAGATAAATTCTTCAAATGGAAAAATGATCAACATAGAGATTGTAGGGGACATCTTGAGATTTTAAAAAAGTCCAAGATCACCTTCATATGATGAAAATTGAGAGTTATGATTGGTGCAAGTTGAGCAATTTTGAGAAAGTGCATGAAACCCAAATTGATCAAAATTGAATTTTTGGGCTAGTGGGCTTATCTTTCAAGGTCCAAACGTGTCTTAGACCTCATAAGTGAACCTCTGAATCTACTTGTACACCCCTTTGATTTTTATTCCATTTATTTTTTATTTTATTTATTTAAATTCAAAATTAAATTAAATTAAAATCAAATTTTTCATACAAAGGTCCAAGCCCGTCCTTCTTGACCTAATTCTACTCTATATATATTCTTCATTCAGACAACAAAGAAAAACATGAAACCTTTCAAGAAACCACCTTCCAAAACCTTCAAAATTTGTCAAAACTAGGGCAAATTGAAACCCTTCTTTCCAGCCTTCCTCAAGGCCAAATAACTATTCCAATCAATCCCTGAGACAGTACAGAGTAAGTATGAATCGATTGTGAGGATCCAAGAGGCCTGAAACTCGTAACTATGCATCATCGGTTTTCATTCTTGCATGAAATCCATATTTTCATTTTTATTGTGATGTGATCAAAACTAACATTGCTAACGTGCTTTTGAGATATAGATATATAGGTTTGAACCATCGTATGGCCTCCATGATGCCAGAATCATATGTTGCCATTCTTGCACTGATTGACTTTGTTGTCTTTATATCTCTTCATACAGGATGATTCAGAAAAAACCATGACATCCATTGAATTCGCAAGGGTCAAATGAAGGGGTAGGGTCCCTTTGAACCACTAATATTTATTATTTTACAGGAATAAAAAACGAAGTCACCGGAGAAGACGACGACATCTAAGGCTCTGACGCCTCTCTGACCCAGTCCATTATGTTTATTTTATTTATAGGTTTCCATTCCCATACCGGATGTAACAGCCACCCTAGTGGCAAGGAAGCACGCGTTAAGTCATTGGTCTCTCAGGGCATGGGTTCAATCCCTGCCTTTTGACGCTTTTTTTCTTCATATTTTCTTAATTCTTGTAGGTTTAATATGTATCAAGTTGCATCTATGCTCCAGATACCAGCGCACACCTGGCGCAATGGAAAGCCATACTGTTGTGAAGGAAAAGGGCGCGGGTTCAACACCCACCCCTGGAATTTTTCCTATTTCTTTGTTTCTAACCTTGTTTGTCATTGATTTTTCTTCCCTAATCCTATTTTTTGGCTAACCCTAATTCTTTTTAACCTAATTTATTTTTAACTAACCAAAAAAAAAAACCTCTTTAAAAAACTCTAATTAATTAGATTTTTAGGTTTTTAATTAACCTTTTAATAATTTAATTGATTGAATTTCTTTTCAATTTTAAAATTAATTAGATTTTTAGGTTTTATTTAATTAGTTGTCATCATAAATCATTTTTCTTAACAAAAACCCTAACAAACATTTAAACTAATTTTTTTCTTGTTTCTTTTTCTTTCATTTCCTAGATCAAGTGTATAGGGCGTGTTCAACTATAATAGCGTAGCTTTATATTTTTCGCACTTTTTCTATTATATATCTGCTTCCGGGATGTAATAGTTTTAGGGTTTATTTCTGCACTCTCTATACTTATGTAACTGCCCCCAAAGCCCTGTAATAGCTTAGGTCTTTACATTCTGCATTTTACTTTTCCTGCTATATTGTATACTGCTAGTAACTATGGTTTGTATAACATGACTATGACCAATCGATAGAAAACCCTAATTCAAGATAAATATAATTGAACTGTGTTGTAACCCAAAATTTTCCCTCTCATTTTTATTCAAGACGTCCTCCTAGGATTCCCAAATGCTCAAGGTTGCTCAAGAATTGATTTCACAAATTCTCCTCCTAAGCAATGGATCCATAACTAGGGTTTCACTTTTTACAAGGAAGTTTGGGTTTCATAGTCTTGAATGGAATTAATGGTCTCTTATATGTCTCCAATAATGCTCATACCAAGTTTCAAGCCTTGCATCATAAGCTTGCTTAGTCAAAGGTTCAGATAACTGAAAATCAACTGTATTGGGTAAAAAGTCAATTATGGTCAACATACAGTCAAACTTCAATATTTTTGGTCAAACATCAACATTTTGAAGTCATATTCATCATTTTATCAAGGGTTTAACATTACTCCTCAAGAAAAACCCTCAAATCATCAAAAGTCAAAAGTTGCCAAAATAGGGTTTCCTTAGAAGAAGTCAAATGAACTTTGACCAAGCATAACTTTCACATGCTCCATCAGTTTTTCTCTAACAAGGGCTCATTTTGAAGGATATTCAATTCTCTACCACTTTGCCTCTCTAAGTTCAAGTCCAAAAAATGCCTCATTTGAAAGATATGGGCCAATACATTACAGGTCATTTCAAAAGTTAACAAAAAGACACTTTTATCAAGGCATCTTACATTAAGATAAATCTTAAAATGCAAAAATGATCAACATAGAGATTTTAGAGGACACCTTGGGCTCTCCAAAAAGTCAAAGATCACCTTCAAAAGATGAAAATTGAGAGAGTTATGGCCAGTGCAATTTATGAAATTTTGAGCAAATGCGTGAACTTCAAATTGAGCAAACTTGAGTTTTGGGCTAATGGGCCGTTATTTTAAAGTCCAAACGTGCTCTATACTCCTTATACACCTCAGAACTCATTCATACACTCCTTGGGTTTTTAGTTTATTCATTTTTTATTTTTTATTAATTTAAAGTCAAAATAAAATAAGATAAAATCATACCTTGCTACAAGGGTCCAAGCCCATCCCATATTTGACCTAATCAAGCATTATATATTCTTTTTCGTTCATGCAAGCAACAGAGGAAACCTTTCCTCACAAAACTTGTCAAAAAATATCAAAAATTTCAAGAACCTTAAAAACTTGAAACCCTTATCATAAGCCCTTTCACCACAAACTAGTCATCCTAATCAACTCCATTAATTTCCAAGTTAAGATTGGATCAAGTTTGATGGTCCAAAATGCATAAAATACCATCGCATCAAATCATGATTCCATCCTTACTTGAATTTCATATTTTTCGTTTTTACTGCATTCTAACATTTACTGATGCTTGTTATGTGTTTGTGAGATTCAATTATGTAGGAATAACCCTTCGTGGAGGCCCCATGCTGGCCAAATCACAAAACACCATAACTATACCGTTCCATGCATTTTTCACCATAACTCAAAATCCCTTGCGATTTAGGCCAGGATAACTATTTCATTAGATTTGTAGCCCTTGATTTAGGGGGTAGGGTCCCTTTGGATTACTAATTCTGTTTAGTTTGCAGGTTTGATAAAAGAAGGAAACCAGAGAAGACGACCGGAGCTAGGGCTCCGGCGCCTCTCCGGTTCAGGCAGCTTGTTTATATTATATATTTATGGTTTGATATAAATGAACGGATGTATTACTGCCCCAGCGGTTGAAGCGCGTGCGTTAAGTCATTGGTATCAAAGAGCATGGGTTTGATCCAGCCTTTTGCCGTTTATTTTCCTAATATTTTCCTGTTTTGCAGGGCAAGATACAAAATGTGCTGGAGCCATATCCTAACACCAAGGCGCGCTTGCCCTGATGGTGATTGTATTGCTTGAAGGATCTGAGGGAGTGGGTTCAACACCCACCCCTACCATTTGGTTTATGTCTTTTATAAGTCCTTTTCTTCTTACTTTTTCTTTTCTCTATTTTTTACAACAAAAAAAAACTTTTTTTCAAAACCCTAACATTTTCACCCTAATTAATTTTTTAGGTTTTTAGTTAATTAACCCTAATTAATTTTTCCGTTCTTATTTAATTAACCCTAATTAATTTTTAGGTTTTCATTTAATTAATTAATTTAGGTTTTTAGGTTTTTTCCATTAAACTTTCTTTTTAATTAAAATTAACTTATATTTTTAGGGTTTTATTAATTTAATTAACCAATCATTTTTTATAAATTAAAATTAATTAGGTTATTTGATTAATTGTCAAAATATTTTTCATAAAAAAAAAACACAAAACAATTTCAATTTCCCTTTTCCCTTTATTTTATAAAGTTTCGCGTATTTTATTACCATCGCGCTTGTTTTTCAATTATGTATCTGCTTACAGTTTGTAATAGTTTAATTAAGATTTTGTTTTTTTGCTTTTTTCCCCCGTTTTACTATTGGTACCCCCATTCTTGAAGTCTTGTAATAACGTATGACTCTTTAATTTCTGCCTTTACTTTCTGTATTTATCGCTTTCCTTATAACCGTTTAGCTAAAAGGGTTTGTATGGCAAGATATAAAAATAATCGTAGAAAACCCTAATTTCAAATAAACTAAAAACAAATCACTCTTCAAACTCGCACCTCTAGGATAACCTCATTTGTTGTCTTCATAAAACAGACATGTCCCTCAAACATGGGGACACTTTAGCATTGTCCCTCGATTAAATAATATCGTAGTCCCTCGATGACCCTTCGAATGTTGCCTTCGGTAAATCATCTAGTCCCTTACGATAAAATTGCTAAAGCGCCCCCACGAGTTACCTTTATGACTGTACGATGAGCCGCGCATGTCCCTTCACATCCAACGATAAGGCTTCCTACTAACTAATGGTACGGATAGCATTATCTAAAGGAGGAGGAAAAATACAAGAACAACCTTGAGTAGGTAGACCGCTGTTAATTGCTTGCTCACAAACATTTCAAAACAAAAACATCTTTTCATAAACACCCTTCAAAAGATATTTTAAAAACAATTTATTTGTACGCATTCTCAAGGACAGATATGAGAATCATTACAAAGTTTCGCCTTACATTGGCAAATTTCAAAATATTTTCCAAACACACACAAAAGGAAAATTTTCAAAGTGAGCTAAGCAATTAAGAGCCCGTAGATAACTACGGATGAAAAGGGTGATAACACCTTCAATTTTCATAACCTACCCTCTGAACTCAAAAAAATCTCGAAGGTCTTTATTGTTATTTTCACCCTTTCCTTATTGGATAAAATAAAAGTCAGTGGTAACTCTTGCTATCCGCAACATTTGCGATAAAATGAAAAAACCAAGTCAATTCTTCCCACCTTATGACAAAACTGCTGACTCTAATGGGGAACTGGAAAAAAAAGTGAGGTTACCTTTAGAGTTAGATCATTTTTAAATGCTTTCCTTGTTTGTCTTATATGCTTTACATTTTGGGCTTGCGCGGGTTTACTTTTCTTGCAAAGATCCTACACTCGGATCTGGGGACATTTTAGGTAAGTAGTAATAGATCATGGAAATTATACGGCGTATATAAATATGGTTAAAGTGATGGCTACATTAGTGCGACACATTGGTTTGAACTGTTTCCCCTCGAGTCAGTCGGGGAGAATACTAGGTTGTTGTGTGGTGTCATAAGCACTAACTGACTTTTAGAACCTTAATTGGCCCAACTTAACCATTAGAAGGTAGTGAGATAGCTGGATTTGGTGCAGTATGAAGCTGGTTGATACTGGATGCTATGCTCATTGAGATTCGACTATCGAGTTTTGTTTAGTGGCAAGTTAGTTGTCGTGCTAGACAAAACTTGTGGGAAAAATCTATGCTATTGAGATCCCTAGAACCCGATTACTTCTTTAGGACAGGTTGAGCCAACTAAACTTCAAGAGGGTACTTACCTACGAACCCCATGCAATCCTTAAACCTAAGGATTTTGTGTGCTTTGTTTGTGTTTCATTATTTGTTTGAACATGACATCATGACATTATAACATCATAACATCATATCATGACTAACCATTTCAAGGATCTAGGGGAGTTATCTTTGTTTTGTGTTACAGGGCCATGGCTTCCATTCGTAAGAATACGATCTGGATCAACTTCGTAAGGATACCCTCCAAGCTTGAGGAATTAGTCTCAAAGGTTCCTGACAATCCTCAATTCGCTAAGAGACATGGTCATCTACTTAGTTTGGTTACTACTGGTTTCCAGGAAGACATGATGAGCGTTCTTTTCCAGTTCTTTGATCCTAAGCATCACTGTTTTACCTTCCCAGACTATCAGTTGGTGCCCACAATGGAATAATTCTCTAAACTACTTGGAGTGCCTATTCTTGATCAGATACCTTTCACCAGTTCAGAGCAAGTTCTGAAACCTGAAGACGTTGCAATAGCCTTACATCTGAAATGATCGGACATTGTATCTACTTGGGAAACAAGGAATGGAGTCAAGGGTTTTTCTCCTAAATTTACGATAGAGAAGGCTCAGGGGTTTTTATATGCCAAAAATTTCCATGCTTTTAAAGATATCTTGGCTTTGTTGATCTATGGTTTGGTATTATTCCCTAATCCGGACCAATTCATAGATGTGAATTCCATCAAAATATTTCTCACTCATAATCCGGTACTTACTTTTCTCAGAGACGTCATGCATTCCCTCCACACTCGTACTATGAAGAAGCGAGGAACTCTTATGTGTTGCATACCTCTACTATCCAGGTGGTTTATTTCGCGCCTTCCCCGATCAGTGATAAATAACAAACAAGGTTTGGGTGGTCTCAAAGGTTGATGTCACTCTCTCATTCAGATATCCATTGGTGTTCTCGATCTCATGCAGATGTCACTATTATTGATCATTGTGGGGGATTCCCTAATGTACCATTCCTTGGTATAAGAGGGGGCGTCACTTAGAACCCTTCTCTAGCTCTGTGTCAGTTTGGTTATGCTCGAAGGGACGGTCCTCATGATATGCCCATCCAGGGTATTGTGTTCGACTATGAAAATGATCCGCAAAATTACCATAAAAGGTTCGTACGTGCTTGGGGCGCGGTCAACAATATTGATAGCAAGACTTTAGGACACAAGAATTACATTCCTCTATAGCCTTACCTCAGATGGGTGCAGTCTCGTGCTCAGAATCTTAAAATGTCATATCCTGCTATCTTACAAGTGGTCTTAAAGCCTATTGTTGAAGGGGATGTTTCTCATACCATTCTTCATCCTGATATGCCTACTGACTTCGAAGAACTACAGAAGTCTTAGACTCAGCTCAAGGAGGAAAGATATACCTTTGAGGCTTAGTTCTATGCTAGTGAGAAGAAATTACTGGAGCTGACAAAATGATTCCACGAAGAATAAAGCCTTAATTCATATGTCAAAACAAAGAGGAAGCGCCCATGGGAGACTTGAATTAACATTTTGTTGTTTTGTAACTCTTTTTATTGAAAGCAATTATGATTTGAGCTTGTTACTAAAATTTCTTTTGTTTCCTTTTGTTTAAAGAAATTTAAATCCCGCAAAGGTCCTTGAAAACATTGCACTTGCATTTGCACATCATGCATACCATCACATAACAAGTACTCTATAAGCAAGTTTTCTCATCTTCTTGATGTTTTTCCTAGGTAAAAGATGGCTCTAGAACAAACTGTCAAGGAACTCCAAGCACAAAATGCCCAATTCCAAGAAACTCTCTTAAACTTAGTCTATGGGAAAAAGGAGATGATGGCGCTCATTTCCAAAAAGAAGAAGACTCGGAAACCAGTCATCCTCAACATGGGGAGAAGGTTCAAAAACCTCCACAAGCAAGCTCAAAACTTTGTTATTTCCTCTGATGAAGATGACAATTAGGAGGAAGATGGTAGAAGTACTAAAGCTGAAGGAGGAAGTTGTAACACCCCAATTCTACCCGACGATTATTATAAAAATCAGAGTTATAAAATTCCATCATACAAATTAAGGTGCTTTAATTTCAACTTATTACAACGGCATTTAATCGCATATAAAAAAGATACATAACACATAAACACGGATGAACAACATAACTTAGTCTTTTAAAACCAAAACCTTTCATAATTACGCAGTGGATTCATAATATTCAACTTAAAAGGACATACCATCTTTGTCCAACTTTAAAACAACAACTATTTAACGAACAACAACTTAAAGTCCAATCAACTGGAATAATAACAAAAATCATTATGTCAAACAAGCACATAGGCAGCGCTTTTTTTGTCCATATACAGCGCTTTAAAGCGTTGCCTAAACCAGTGCTGCTATAAGTAAATGCAGAGCTTTAGATTAATGTAAAAGCGCTGCTATATGTCCCCTTTAGGAAGCGCTTTTACTTTACAAGCGCTTTCTTATGCACCCCTTTAGCAGCGCTTTCTCTTTTGAAACGCTTTCTTATGTACCCCTTTAGCAGCGCTTTCTCTTTAGACAGTGCTTTAGATTATATTTTACGCATCGCTTTAGACAACGCTTTTCTTTAAAAGTAATTTCTTTTCCCCACTTTAGGCAGTGATTTTCCATTTTAGGCAGCGATTTTCCCCACTTTAGGCAGCGCTTTTTCCCAAATTTAGACATCGCTTTTCTCATTAAGCATTGTGTAATGTTCACAAAAAATTTTAAATATTAGAATTATTTTCATTTACAAAAAGCGTTGTCTAATATCTACAATAAATTTTCACCAGATTTTGCACCAGGTTTTCACCACATTTTGCACTAGAATTGGTAGCTTCAATACAATATAAATGCACCAAATTTGCATATACAAAAAATCTACTTATATATAATTGATGATATATACAATAACAATTTGAAAATTGATAATGCAACTTGAAAATTCTAAAATTCTAAATTGATGTTTAATCTACATATTACTATCTTTGAGAATTTCTAAAAAAATAACAACAACGAACTTGTTAACTTGATCTTCTACATCTGCACCTATAACCTGAAACAAAACCAAAAGATCAAAATTCATACCATGATAAAACAAAACTTTATTCGAATTTATACTCAAAACTCAAAAATTATACTCAAAATTCTCATCAATGAAAGAAAGACAATATACCTTATAGAATTCTCAACTCCATAATGAATTGACACCATTCCTCCATAAGTTCATCCAATTGATCTTTTGAGTAATGAGCACAATCGAATCCGTTAAAGTACTACATAATAATATAACATAGTATGTGATTTAGTTAAAACGCTATGCCATTTTATGAGAAATATTAAAATAATTCCTGAATTAGAAATCCATATCGTGGATGGAATCTTTATTCGGTCCAAAAGAAGTGTTTCTTTCATAAACCTCAATATGAAATAACCGCAATCTATACCATTACATTGACGAGGACACTACACATGGAAAGAAAATACATATATATATATATATATATATATATATATATATATATATATATATATCAGGATATACCCCTTAACTTGTTTTATCAAGTATCATCACTAATATAATCAAAATTGTGAAAATATACCTGCACTCTGATCCACGTAATGTTGTTGGCTCTACTCTTTGGTACTTGAATACCTCTTTGTGATCGAAAAGATTTTAGAAAACTATAATAAAATATAAACGACTATTTAGAACAATCTCACATAGATAAATAAATATACATACGAATATTTAGAACAATCTCACTTACGTATCAATCATCTTCTTCAAATCTGGGTATGTTGTCCAATCATTGTATAACGAATCTAGATAGTATACAATTTCTACTATAGAATTAATCGCAAGCAACAACCAATGTCCACTGTAAGATTAAAAAAAATTAGATGGTAAGTTTCTACACAACGTCAAAAAACGAAAAATTATAATAGATGAAGTTAGGATGAAAAATCTAACTCGTGGCCAGTATTATATGGTAAAAAGAACAACTTTTTTGTATCTTTGTTGGCCACAAATAAACCGAGTACATATGATATGACATCATCTGGTTTTGTTAGGATTAACCCTGCGTTGACGGTGTTGGGAGCTTAGAAAGCAAATATTTCTTCCAATCCATGCGGGCTCATCACTTTGTCATACAGAAACCTTAAATAAAAACATCATTAAAATTAGAATATATTCATCGAAATGAGTAAATAAATTGTTCATTTAATTAAAAAAAGTTGATCGGAGTATACCTGATGTATGTATCGATAACACCGAGGCCTAAAGTCAAATGTTGAAAAACTTGATCCATATCTTCTCTACCAATTGCTTCCATGTATTCATAACCAAAAATGTCTTCCGGCATAGGTATAAGACGAGTACCACCAATTGGAATATATGTTATTCTTATGTATGTCTGAAGGCACAACCTATACTGAGAAGTAGTTTTTTTTCTAGCCGCGGTCTTCTTACCCCTACTGACTTGTTCAATCTCTTTAGCATGCATCTAAATATCATATAATTAGTTAGGGGAAGTATAAGATCATTTTATGCATAAATATCATATAATTGTGTTATACCTCTTTTTTTGATGCAACTGACTCGGTTGCCGCATCATCCCCTTATCTTTTGATTTGGGTTTTGTAGGAGTCTAACATTACCATGTAAAAAAATGTACGTAAAATGCTCTTAAAAACTTTGAATAATCAAAGGTTCATAATGGTTTTAAGCATACCTCATCATATACGAGAATGAGGCTTGACGGCCATGCAACATACGCATCTACTACCTCTCCCACCAATGTTGCATCCGAAACATCATCTGGTATTGTTAATAATGCACCCCCCTCTAAAGCAATATCAATTGATTCCTTCAAATATCCAGCAGGGAGCGGTTTATGGTGAAGTACTTCTCACAAAGTATTATGCACTTTCCCCTTTCCAACTATCTGATAAGTCGATGACGATAAATAGAGTTGACAGGATGAAATGCCCTAAAACCAATAATAAATATGACATTATATATATATATATATATATATATATATATATATATATATATATATATATATATATATATATATATATATATATATATATATATATATATATATATATATATATATATATATATATATATATATATATATATATATATATATATATATATATATATATATATATATATATATATATATATATATATATATATATATATATATATATATATATATATATATATATATATATATATATATGTGTGTGTGTGTGTGTGTGTGTGTGTGTGTGTGTGTGTGTGTGTGTGTGTGTGTGTGTGTGTGTGTGTGTGTGTGTGTGTCAATTAAATAAGTTACGCTAATTTAATTTCATAATGACATATATAATTACCCCGGGAATATTAGGTTGAACATTACAATTGACACTAGCTTTGTCACTAGTATCTTTAAAACCTGAAGCTTCCCTTTCAGATTGATCTCTTTCTCTTTCCTTTCTTAATTCACGAACTTCAGCTTCTAATGCTTGCAACTTTGCCTGCAGTTCTTTATTGCTAGGAGATTTTGTCTTTGGATTTTTCTTTTTCAATGATGTTGGAGGGACCCCATATCCCATACCCGTCACCCGACCAGAATACTCACGAACATCTAATGATCAACTGAGTATGCTCTTGTAATCATTGTAGTCATCTAGAGATATAGACTGAGACAGATTCTCCTGAAATTCATATGAATATCGAAAGAGCATGAATATTATATGTTAATAAACTTTTGATTTAATTAAACAATTAATGTTATACTTACACATTTTTCAAAAAAATTTGAACCTCTTCTTTAACAACTCCATCCTTACCCACACGGGCAGCCTTCCACAAAACATGTTCCGAAACAGATGTTTCGGAACTATTCTCCTCTTTTAACTACACATTAAGACAAAAAATAAGATCAATTATAACTCATGATGAACAAGTATGTCATTGCAATTTATAGACACTTACTATTTTTTGTTATAAGCGTGCATATCCCATGCATCCTTTTCTGTATGGATACGCGGGACTTGATGCTCATTGGCGATTTATGACACTCGTATTCTGAAATTTTTCGGTTATTCCTTTGTATTTAAAAGTGTCCCATTCTTATGGTGAAATCAAGTCTTCATATATACTTGGACGCTCGGCATCAACAAAATTTTTTTTGGTATTTCTTAGATACTTGTTTGATAAAAAAGATCTAAACCCTCTATGTCTTTTTCCATCCAATTGAAGATAATAATCTCTTCTGGTATCACGAATGTTGAAAGACCTCTACGAAAAACATACATAGAGTGGGTTAGTATAAGTAATTTAAAGACATAATCATAATCAAAAACAAATAACATCACATATGGTACATGTATCTCACTCCAGATTTTGTCTTTAGCGGTATCCAATGCTCGTTTCTCCAATTATCACAAGTAATTGGAACTTCTCTCCTTGCAAGTGAACCAATGTAAATTGTCAATTTAGAACCATTAGGTTCAATTAGTTTCTCATTTGTATTTTTAATTTAGAACCGTTAGGTTCAATTAGCTTGAGAGACTAGAATAAAAGGCTCATCTTTGTACCCCCTATCCTATTAAGATCCACTTGCAAAACTCCTGACTTATCCATTCGTATGCCACTATTATGTACCCACTTGCAACCAAAGATAGGAATCTGAAACTTCTCGTAATCAAACACCCAAATGCGATCGATAACTTAAAAATATGACATATTTTCATATTTGGGGTTTAAGTCCTTCATACTTGAAATGTGCATTGCTTCAGCTACCATGGTGACACCACTATTTTGCATAGTACTTTTATAATCTTGTTATTTGGTATAAAATGTGTATCCATTAATTGTGTATGCGCTATGAGAAAACATATGTAAACTTGGACCATATGCCAAACATCTCAACATTTATGTTATTGAAGCGGGATCTGAATAAAACTTTGAATAAATATTATACTAAAACCATTATATAAAACATTGATTTTTCTCTCGTACTATCCAATTTTCATTTCTATTCTAATTCCCACCTCAGAGTACATCCTTGTGCATTTGAACATACGGATCAACCTTATTGTCATTATGCAGAACATACAAATGCACTTAATCTCGTTCATCCCTAGATATTGTCACAATTTTATTACCAATTAATTTTTTACCTTCTTCTTTTTTCTTCGAAAATATGTGATTTGGGGAGTCCAATGGATTTCACATTGGACAAATATTAAGTACAAAACTCAATCACTTCTTCAACAATGTATCGTTCAACAATATAACCCTCTGGACGACTTCGGTTTTTCACGTACCCTTTTAATATTTTCATAAAATGTTCAGCAGGGTACATCCATCTCATATAAGCTGGTCCACACAATTGTGTCTCTTTTACAAGATGAACAACTAGATGTACCATTATGTCAAAAAATGAGGGAGGAATAAACATTTCAAGCTCACACAAAGTAATAACTATTTCTTTTTGCAATGTCGGTATGATCTCAGGATCGATCACCTTACTACAAATTGACTTGAAGAAAAAACAAAATTTAGTTATTGTGCTTCTTACTTTTTCTGGAAAAATAGAACGTATACCTATTGGTAGAAATTGTTCCATTATTACATGGAAATCATGTGTCTTTAAACTCTTTAACTTGAGGTATTTCATAGACACATGTCTTCTGATATCTGAAGAGTATTCTTCAGGAACTTTAACTTCACTTAGAAACTTACACAATAGTTTTTTCTCCTTTCTAGATAGAGTATGAGCAGCAGGTGGTAGATATGTCCATCTTCCTTTCTTCACGGGTCCTAATTCAATTCGTATTCCCATCTTTACCATCTCCTCCCTTGCTTTAAGGCCATCCTTAGACTTTCCTTTTATATTAAGTAACATACCAATAACACTTTTAAATACATTTTTTTCAATATGCATAACATCGAGAAAATGTCTCACATACAAAGACTTCCAATATGGAAATTACCTCGGTGTCTCCATTGAATACTTTTCTCCACCCACGGTAGTGATGTTTAGAATTTAAGAATCTGCGATGACCGAGAAAGACATTCTTCTGACAAAGGTCTAATCGCGTCGTATTGGTTCCATCTTCACAAATAGGACACACTTTTTGACCTTTAATGCTATACCCTGATAGATTCCCGTATGATGTAAAATCATTAATTGTGCCAAACAACATCACCCTCAAATTGAAACTTTGTTTCCTATATCCATCATAAACCTCCACACTGTTCTCCCGCAAAATCTTTAAATCTTTGATCAAAGGTGTCAAGTATACGTCTATGTCATTCCCTGGTTGTTTATGCCCAGAAATTAACATAGATAACACCATGTACTTACGTTTCATACATAGCCATGTAGGTAGGTTATAAATCATAAGAATCACATGCCATGTGGTATGTGAGATACTTTGAAGACCATGTGGGTTCATTCCATCCGTAGATAATTCCAAGCGAAGGCTTCTTGCTTCTTCTCGAAAATAAGGAAAATCATTATCAATTTTAAACCACTGTGGTGAATCTGTCGGATGTCGATACTTTCCATCATAATTCTTTCATATGCATGACAAGTCAAATGTCTTGCATTGGTTTCACTATAAAACATGCGTCTAAATCTCAGAATTATAGGAAAATACCATTAGACTTTTGTTGAAGACAATTTTTTCCTATATAGAGATAAACCGCATCTAGGACACTCATTTAACGATCCATATTTGTTTCGAAACAAAATGAAATCATTTGGACAAGCATATATCTTATCATAGCTCATGCCAACAGAGCACAACATTTTTTTGGCCTCATAGGTTCGATTAGGAAGAACATTATCCTCCGGAAGCATATCTCTCATAATGGCTAATAACTCTGAAACTATTATTCGATCATCCATTGCCCGCCTTTAAGTTGTACAACTTTAATACCACTGACAGTCTTGTGAATTTAGTGCAACCTTTATACAACGGTTTCTCTGCATCACTTACCAACCTCTCAAACATTTTGGGACAATCCTGAAGATCTTCTTCAAGTGCTTCTGCAATCTCTTCGACTCGATCACAATCGTATGTATCTATGCCATTACCATCTGAAGCATATGTCGTACTATCTCCCGGTTCAACATTCTCGTTATTTTTCTCACCATGGAATATCCAACATGTGTAACTTCGACCAATTCCACGCCTCAATAAATGAGATTGCAACCCAACCATGTCAATTCGACCCACAAAACAACAACTTAAGCAAGGAAATTTCATTCGATTGGCGTCTTCGTCGTGTTCGACAACAAACTTAACGAATTCAAATACCCCATTCTCGTACTCTTTGGACAATCGATTGGCAGACATCCATTTTTTATCCATGGTCTTACTATTAAGTAAGCTAAACAAAAGCAATACTTAAAAAAAAGGACAGAGAAAAAGTTTAATACTAATTAGGCATATTCACAGAAAATCATAGGAGCATAGGAGCATATTCTAATGGAATATAAAGCATATAAGGTTCTCTAACCGTAGTGTAAAACAAGAATTTTGACTTGTCCAACCAACTTAATTCAAAATTGAAGGTCTTCAAGTATAATTTTGTCTCCAAAATGTGTAACCTGGATACAAAATGAAGCTCAAATGAGAATATTACAAAAGTGAATATATAAGATACCAAAAGCCAATGCCTACAATTTGAGAAAACTCAAACATATTATGTAACAGTCATCCATTTTTTATTCATTGATAATAAAAATACTATAATTATTCAAGAAACTATAGCAAATTAAAAGAACAACTAAATACATGTAGAGAAGTCAGCAACTTCTGAAACCACACAGTGTAATATTCTTGAAAACGCTCAGAAACTCCACTCTTCACAAGTAACTTATATAAATGATCAATTAATTTCATTATAATAAAAAAAAATCTATAGAATAAGAATTACATTAGAATATAAATACTATAACTATCCTTTTGAATATAATATAATATAATAATAATAATATAATAATAATATAATACTATTATATTATTATTAATTATTTCAAAAAAATCAAATTTTATTTTTCTAAAAATTTATATTAATTATTTAGCAAATAATATTTATAACTAACTCTAAAATTTATCATATTTTTTAAAACTATTTTAAAAAAAGTGAAATCACAAAGTAATTTAATTTGACGCATGTAAGAACTGGGGTATCTTGTATATTCTTTTTAACATATATTTTACTAATAAAACAATATTGAATAATCACTAATATTTATACATCATGCATTAAGAATATTTATATTATCGATGACCGTCAAAAACCATCACTAATATATATATATATATATATATATATATATATATATATATATATATATATATATATATATATATATATATATATATATATATATATATATATATATATATATATATATATATATATATATATATATATATATATATATATATATATATATATATATATATTATCACTAATATTTATACACCATCAAGAATATATATTATCTTTTCTATTCTATATTATCACTAATATTTATATTATCGTTTCAAATTTATATTATCATTAAATAATCACTTATATTATCAACTTTACACCATTAACTATATGAGTTCTTTCAATTTCAACTCTATGTGAAGTGCTTTCAATTTCAACACTATAAGTGTTATTACGACAACCTCACAAACCAAAATTTATAGGTCGATTAATTGTATAGGAACATATTTTCTCTCAATCAATACATGTAATACTCATTGTGACATTTACACAAACACCTTACATGCAAAACTCATTGTGACATTTTGACAAACACCTTACATGCAAAAACCACATGCCACACAAAACACAACATAATGTAATATTATCAACACTAAATCAACACTATCAACACTATCAACTAAACCAAATGCAACATTATATATCAACATTATCAAATATATCAAAAATCATACCTATAGGAGAAGAGAATCTTGGTTGTGAATGGAAGAAAGGATGAAACAATCTTGAAGGGAAGAAGGATGAGAACCTTGAATAATATGGAACAAATAGAATTGATTTTAGTTAAGAATCAAATGGAAAAAATGGAACTTCAGGCAGCGTGAGAGGGTTCGTACTGTGTTAGGCGTGAGAACAGGGTTCGTGAGAATGGGGTTATGGAAATAATGTTTTTGTGTGTTGGGCATGTTTTATTTTTTTTATAATAGGACTTTAGGCAACGCTTTCAAAAGCGATGCGTAAGCCCACCCTTAGCCAGCGCTTCTAGTAGAAAGCGTTGCGTAATCCCCCCCCCCCCCCCCCCCCCTTTAGGAAGCGCTTTTACAAAGCACTGCGTAAGACCAACCTTTAGGCAGCGCTTTAAAAAAGCGCTTTGTAAGTCCACCCTTTAGGCAGTGCTTCTCCAAAGCGCCACAGTAACTACCCATTTAGCAGCGTTTATACAAAGTGCTTTCTAACACCCCCCCTTTAGCAACGCTTTATCAAACCACTTTCACCCTCTTAGGCAGCACTTTTTTAAAAAGCGTTGTCTAAGGTATACGACCAAATTCCCGTGTTTTTAAAATGGACTTTTAGCAGCTCTTTTGATAATAAGCGCTGCCTAAGGTGTGTTGTCTAATCTTATTTTTAGCATAGTGAATAAAACAGCAAGCGTTCATCCCCCCGAGTGTTATGTATCAGAGCAATGACACCGACTCGATCTACTGAAGGTAAATCGCCTTCACTCTGGATTACCTGCACGTTACCAACATCGGGGTAACATTAAAACAGAAGGGATGAGATATCGACAATATAATAAGATGTATGATAATATTACATTAGAATTAGTCTATGCTAAATCACCACTTCACAACTTTCAACAACGTCAATCACAGCGAAACATAAACAAAATATAACAAATAACTCATCAACACAACAAGTCGAATATGCAACGTGAAATGCAACTCATTATTATGCACATGCATGTGGTACCAATGGAGCAGAACTCCCAACTTAGAAATCTTCCAATAAATAGAGACATCAACAAGGCATAAGCCTTTAACTTAATATTTTTGCCAATCCAGGTCAACTTAACGATTATCGGCTCCAACATGATATATGATGTATGCGACACAACATGATTAAATGCAACATCAACAACAACAACAACATAACAACATTGCATAAGCCTACAAATTAGTAATTCAACTTAATTCAACATTGGCCATAAACCTACAACTTAATAATTCACCTTAATTCAACATTGGTCATAAGCCTACAACTTAATAATTTAACTTAATTCAACATTGGCCATAAGCCTACAACTTAATTATTCAACTTATCTCAACATTGGCCATAAGACTACAACTTAATAATTGTCAATTATAGATGCAATACAACATAACTCACCACTACCTGCAACTTCAATAATTAATAACAACAATACCACAACTTACACATGCCAATAATATTATTAAGACGATCCTACTAAAATACTTCTACTAAATTATTCTGCCATAAGCCTCATTAGTAGTTTTCTGCTAAATTAATGAAACTATTATTTTCCTGCTACTTAAATTACCTCTACTTCTAATATATTTTAGGTACTAATACTTCTGTTATTTACTATTAGTTCTGCAACTAAAACGATATCAGTTATTAATTCTGCAATTTAATAATTATCCTGGCTAAATATCTACTGCTATTACTTTCATAATTCACTGCTACCAGCAATTTTCATTACATTGTCTAATAATTTTTTGCTAACATTTAATAACTTTGCTACTCATTAATATTACATGTTATGCTTATGCTAATTCATTAATTTATCACTTATGTTGTTAATAAATAACCTCTAATGTTATTCATCATTTTTCTAAGCCTGCTACATACGTTCCTGCAATAACATGTTAAGGTAACAGACACCCAGAATAAAACACAACAAAACACCAAAAGGAGATACTGTAATTAGGGGAATCCAAATTGTTCCCCTCGACATAAAAGCATGGTTCCGGTCGGCACCCTTTATCAACACATGTGCCGTTCGACACGTGTCCATAATTCCAGTTGCAATTCTGCAACACATACAGTAACAATTTTACACAACCCAATTCCCACGTAACATGCATCATATAGCCAATTATAGAGTTAGAACTCCACCCTTACCTTGGATTGAAGGTTGCTCTACGATTTTCCGATCGAATCCCGCTTTGTCTTTTTTCCTTCTTCTCTGCAACTTCCACGTTTCTTTCTCTCTTCCGACCCTTATTCCTCTTCTTGACAAAAACCTATTTTTCTATTATTATAATTAAACTTAATCATAATATAATTATTTCTATTGGGCTTAATTCTCGCACCCTCTTAGTACTAGATACCACCAAAACATGCCCAACAACTAATACAATTAATTCGAACATTATTATTATTATTAATCAATTAATTAATTAATTAATAATAATCTAACAACTTATACCAACAATTCACAACATCTCAGAACTTCAACAAGTAATCCAAAAATAATTTAATTAAATAATTAATTAAATTAACCGGTGTTACAACTCTCTCCCACTTAGAATATTTTCGTCCTCGAAAATCTATCTGATACCACCACTCTTAACGCGAATTTTTCATCTCATTCTCTTATCCCCAAGTCGCGTCTGGAAACACATCGACCACTACTTCTCGACACAACAATAACTCAAAACGATTTAAATCAAATACACACATGCTAATCATTTAACACCTTTGTAACCCTATCGTTAATAACTTATCACCCCTTCAGCAATATTTTGACATATCAACATTTAAAGTAGTAACAGTCATAACGCACTTATACTTGGATATACAATATCACATTATCATCTCAACAACATCTTCAACATCAAAACACGTACACAATTTCATTTCCATATATATATATATATATATATATATATATATATATATATATATATATATATATATATATATATATATATATATATATATCAACTTCCCACAAACTATTAACAACTCTATTCATATCGACGTATCACCATTATAGTGACATCAACATAACCAACATAATCAACTTTGTCATATTATGGAGTGTTATTCATCATTTACGGTAACTAACAACAACATCACGGCAACGGGAACAAAATCATTATAACATCAACTTAACAGTATAACTCAACAATTATACACACAACTCGCCATCAACCAACAACCACATTAATATCCTTATAAAATCAGCAAACATTTACGAGAAAATACAGTACCTTGGCACGTCATCCCAATATCAACAATCCACCAAATCAAACATGTAGATCAAGACATATCATTCCCATAGGCTTCTGGTATTTAGTCTTTCACTTATAACGAGTCGTACAAGCATAGCAACTGCACCACATCACGCTTCAACTGCGCAACTCATATCATCCATCTTAAGTCACCGTCATCATTAAAATTTTTGTCAAATATATGGTTTACAAGTTTCAATCAAGTTTCAGACTTTCTTTAACATCCACCATAAAATCGTTGTTCATTTGATATTATCAATCTTTCACTTTACGACGTTAGCTCGCATATAAACCCGCTACACTGACTTGTTCGATACGTCTCAATTCTTTCCTAGCTACTCCTCTATTAATTCACACAAACTGGTGAGCGACTATTCTCACGATATACATCAATCACTTTACGCACCATTAAGATAGCAAGACAAATCTATACCATCCAACAAGATCTCATCTACTATCAACAAGAGATTAAGGGTGATCAGTTCCTTAATTTGTCAATAGATAACCAACAACCATAATGGAGTATAAACCATTGTTATCAAACTATAATAGTTTTCCTCTAGAACTTGTACTCAAGTCACCTAAAGCACCATAATCCAATAATTTCCAATGAGGTTTACAAATACTTCCACAATTTTCCCTATCATTCAATTCTATCGATGAGACACCAATGCTCAACATATTACACGGTCCATATTACACTCACTTATCCTCACACGAAGGTTAAGCATCCCCCAACTCAAGAATTACTTTCTTCATCTCCGCATCATCAGGAATACAAATTTGATTACTGAATCTCAACACACCCTGTGCATCTAACTTGAAATCATCATTCTCAGACTGATCGAGTCCAACCACCGAATCTACCAATTTCACATCTAACTTCTGAGTTCCTTTGATATTGTCCAGAAAATCATTGTTAATCTTCAACATCCCTAACATAACACTCTTCGGTGTCACTTTGCAAACTAAGCTCATATCTCTGAACTGTTCAATTAACTCCAATTATTTAACCATCATTACCGACATATATAAAGTCTTTCGACTTAAAGCATCCGCCACGACATTAGCTTTACCTGGATGATAATTCAAACCGAAATCATAATCTTTCAACAACTCCAACCATCTTAGTTATCTCATATTTAATTCTTCTGATCAATAAATACTTTAAACTCTTGTAGTCACTAAATACTTTAAATATAGAACCGAAAATACAATGTCTCCAAACATCAACATAAACACCACTAAGTCCCATCTTAGACGCATTCATAATACACTATCAATGACTCACTCGGATTAGGAAAAACTAATATCGGAGAAGTCGTCAATTTTTTCTTTAGTTCTACAAAACTTTCTTCACATGCAACATCACATACTTGAAATGATAAACGACTATCCTTTTTAATTTCGTACATCTCATTTCTCAACTTAATCGCCAACAACATTTTATGCTTTACCTTGTTTGGAACAACTGCAATAATAATCATTTGTGCCCAAAAGCCTCTAGTTCCATAAAAAAATTCAGAGTTCCTCGATATGGGAATGCATCAACCATATTTGAAAAAACTTTCATATGATATAATATATTTCTATCTCCTCATAGGTTCAAATGGAACACCAATCCGATACTCGGAACACAAGATATGAATTTCCAAAGTTATCTGAAAATGCGAACACCGACGTCATGTAACGCCATACTATTACACACCTTACGATAACATCAGAACATGATTTCTTTGTAGCTGTACCAACACTTAACATTCTTATTTCTTGAAATCGTACTCATCTCCTTACATTTTCAACTCGTGATTCAAAACATTCCAATAACTTCAAAACCTTTTACAATCACTCACAAGGATCCCACAACAAGGTCTACAGCAATTTGTCACTCTATCACTGTTCAAACATCGACATCTTATCCAAGGGCTACCCAAACCGGCAACTTCACAGTCCACCAACATCGCTGAAAAATCTCAACTTTCTAAGTTCCATCTTCTAAAAATTATCATTGTTACTTAACAATCACCTTCATAAACATCATGGATTTACACTCTTCTCGTATATCAACAACTATTACGTTGCTCCTCATCCTTCGAGAAGTAAACATCAACAAGGTCTGATCATCCTCCCTCAAGACGCTCCAACTTGATTAACAAACAAAATCTTGAATCCATGTCATCTCGGATTTGGGAAACAAAAAAACTTCAACAATACTTGCACTATCGACATCAACAACATATTGAACTAACATCTTACACCCAAAACATATTGGATAAGCAAGGCTTCTCCCCCTCTTATCTTTAAACCAACTCCTGCATACAATCAATTGGAAAAGCAAACAAGTACCGATGGTGTGTCGCACATATGTCATGTACTAAGAAACAACACATCAATAATAATCAACTATCAGACTACTCTACTGACTCAACAACTTGGTAAGACAGACCGACTTGCGATGATACCAACTTGTAACACTCTAATTCTATCGATGATTATTATAAAAATCAGATTTATAAAATTCCATCATACAAATCAAGATGCTACAATTTCAACTTATTACAACAGCATTTAATCACATGCAAAACAGATACATAACACATAAACAAGGATGAACAACATAATTTAGTCCTTTAAAACCAACAACTTTCATAAATACGCAGCAGATTCAAAATATTCAACTTAAAAGGACATAACATCTTTGTCCAACTTTAAACAACTTTAAAACAACTAGTATTTAATGAACAACAACTTAAAGTTTAATCAACTGGAATAATAACAACAATAAAATGACAAGCGTTCATCCCCCCGAGTGTTATGTATCAGACTAATGACACCGACTCGAACTACTGAAGGTAAATCACCTTCACTTTAGATTACCTGCACATTACCAACATTGGGGTAACATTCAAACAGAAGGGGTGAAATATCAAACAATATAATCAGATGTATGATAATATTACATTAGAATTAGTCTATGCTAAATCACCACTTCACAACTTTAAACAACGTCAATCACAACAAAACATCAATAAAATATAACAAATAACTCATCAATACAACAACTCGAATATGTAACGTGAAATGTAACTCATTATTATGCACATGCATGTGGTACCAATGGAGCAGAACTCCCAACTTAGAAATCTGCCAATAAATAGAGGCATCAACAAGGCATAAGCCTTCAACTTAATATTTTTTCCAATCCAGGTCAACTTAACGAGCATCGGCTCCAACATGATATGTGATGTATGCGACACAACATAATTAAATGCGACATCAACAACAACAACATAACAACATTGGCATAAGCCTACAACTTAATAGTTCAACTTAATTCAACATTGTCCATAAGCCTACAACTTAATAATTCAACTTAATTCAACATTGGCCATAAGCCTACAACTTAATAATTCAACTTAATTCAACATTGTCCATAAGCCTACAACTTAATAATTCAACTTAATTCAACATTGTTCATAAGCCTACAACTTAATAATTGCCAATTATAGATGCAATACAACATAACTCACTACTACCTGCAACTTCAACAATTAATAACAACAATACCACAATTTACACATGCCAATAATATTATTAACACGGTCCTACTAAAATACTTCTACTAAATTATTCTTCCATAAGCATCATTAATAGTTTTCTGCTAAATTAGTGAAACTATAATTTTCCTGCTACTTAAATTACCTCTACTGCTAATATATTTTGGGTGCTAATACTTTTGTTATTTTACTATTAGTTCTACAACTAAAACTATACCAGTTATTAATTCTTCAATTTAATAATTATCCTTGCTAAATATCTACTGCTATTACTTTCATAATTCACTACTATCAGCAATTTTCATTACATTGTCTACTAATTACTAATTTTCTGCTAACATTTACTAACTCTGCTACTCCTTAATATTACCGGTTATACTTATGTTAATTCATCAATTTATCACTTCTGTTGTTAATAAATAACCTCTAATATTACTCATCCTTTTTCTAAGTCTGCTACACGCATTCCTGCAATAACATGCTAAGGTAATAGACACCCAAAATAAAACACAGCAAAACACCTAAAGGAGATACTGTAATTGGGATCCATGCCCCCCGACACAAAATCATGGTGCCGTTCGGCACCCTTTATCAACATATGTGCCGCTCGGCACATGTCCATAATCCCAGTTGCAATTATATAACTTCGTTCCATGTTTCTTGCAATCAGTGATTCTTTCCGTTCCCATGATCTCAGACCAACATAATAACTATTCACAACAATATAATAATTGTACCCACATCAATACATAACAAATTCTAACACTCAATTCATCGATCGAATCGCTGCAATGTTAGCACAATTATCACAGATACCAAACAACAATTTATTCTTACAACCATCGCATATAGTAACAATTTCACACAACCCAATTCCCATGTAACATGCATCATATACACGATTATAGAGTCAGAACCCCACCCTTACCTTGGATTGAAGGTCACTTTACGATTTTCTGATCGAATCCTGCTTTGCCTCTTTTCCTTCTTCTCTACAACTTCCATGTTCTCTTTCTCTTTTCCAACCCTTATTTCTCTTCTTCTTAACAAAAACCTATTTTTCTATTATTGTAACTAAACTTAATAATAATAGAATTATTTCTATTGGGATTAATTCTCGCACCCCTTAGTACTACATACCACCAAACCAAGCCCAAACACTAATACAATTAATTCCAACATTATTATTATTATTAATCAACTAATTAATTAATAATAATCTAACAACTTATACCAACAATCCACAACATCTCAGAACTTCAACAAATCATCCAAAAATAATTTAATTAAATAATTAATTCAATTAACGGGCGTTACATAAGCAATCATGGTTCTGGTAAAATTCCTAAGGATGAAGACTATTATGATGAGCAGTATCCTCCTGCTAATGACGGATACAAGCAATTGGAACATTGACTTAATGCTATGGAAATGCAGAAAGTTCATGGGTTGGACTTTGAAGAGTTGTGTCTTATCTCAGGAGTTGTTATCCCTCAAAAATTCAAGGTTCCTACCTTTTCCAAGTAAGATGGTGGTTCTTGCCCTAAGCTTCATCTGAGATCATTTGTTCGGAAGATTCAACCCCATACTGCTGACAGAAAGTTACGGGTCCACTTCTTTCAAGAAAGTTTGTCTGGTACACAACTTGAATGGTTCTATCAGCTTGAAGGAACCAACATTCGTACTTGGGAAGACCTGGCTGCTGCTTTTTACAAGTAGTATCAATATAATGCTGACCTTGCACCAACTCGTGTGCAATGACAAAATATGACCATGGGCTTGAATGAAGGGTTCAAAGAATATGACCAAAAGTGGAGAGATCTAGCCGGAAGAGTACAACCTCCTTTGTCTGACAGGGAGCTGGTTGAAATGTTCATTGGCACTTTGACATGGCCATTCTTTAATCATATGATTGTAAGCTCCTCATCTGGTTTCACTGAGCTGGTTCTAACTGGAAAATATGTTGAAAGTGGTATCAAGAGCAGAAAAATTCCAATAGTTGCATCTTCAAGCGCTGTGAAGAAGACATTCAGTGGGAAGAAGGAGACCAGTGATGTTTATATCTAGAGGGGCCATGTTAAAAGTGATCGCAACCAATCTGTAGGAGATGTGTTAATTTCTAATCATACGCACGTTCAACAACAACAACAGGGCAATCAACATAGGACAAACACTCCGAGAAGACAATTTATGTAGATCAACATGCCACTGTCTCAGGCATTACAACATTTACTGAAAGCGAAGTTGATAACATTAAGGGAGCCTCCTCAGAATCCTAACACCTCCTCTCTCGGCTACAATCCAAATATGAAGTGTGCCTATCATTCCAATAGTCCTGGGCATGACACCAACAACTGTTGGGCCCTGAAAAACAAGATTCAGGATATGATTAATAACAAAGAGATTGAGTTTATTCCTCCGGAGAATCTGAATGTAATTAGTGCACCAATGCCAAAGCATGAAAAATGTGTAAGTTCTATTGATCATGGTTTTTATGTTGCTATTGTAGGTGAACTGGTTACCCCCTCCCAATTATCAAAGAGAATTTGTTGCAGGCCGGTTTATTTTTGGGTTGTATCAAAAGATGTTACTGCTGCGCAGCCCGATCCAATGGTTGAAAGTTACTAAAGGAAGGCATTCAATTCCTAATGGAAATCACATAATTTTGGTTGAGAAGATTCTGTCTGCTGAGGATCTATTTCAAGACTTATATGTAATATCCAGCCCTCTTATCAGGATCACCTCCAAAGTTCCTGTAAGGATTACTGCCAATCCAAAAGTTACTCCTCTAATCATTACTACACCTGGACCTATCCTATATTCTTCGAATAAATCTATTTCGTGGAACTATGGATCCAACGTCTACTACCATAGCGTCAAGCAAGAGTTGTCAACTAATGAAGACGAAGTTACTAAAGTTGTAGATCCCAACATTGACAATATTGATGGGACTAGCAAGATTACTAGAAGAGGAATGGTTTTCTCCCCGACAATGTCTCTGAAGATTATTGCTACACCCGTTAAAATTACCGCTACCAATTCGATTATTGAGACTCGGGGCAAAGAGAAAATAACAGAGCCTGCCTAGACGGCGGAACCTAATGAAGTTGTAGCTGAAGACACCTTCAGGTAAGAGATGGAGGAGATATTGAAGATTATACGTAAGAGAGATTACAAGATTATTGAACAGTTGGGGCAGACCCCATCTAAGATCTCTATGTTATCCCTATTATTGTGTTCTGAAGCCCATGTGCAGGCTTCAGTTAAATTCTTGAATACTGCGCATGTGCCACAAGAAATCCCTACCATCAATTTGGAAGTTATGTTGCTAGCTTGACGATTGACAATGGGTTAGGTTTTTCCAATGCTGACCTAACTCCTGAAGGAAGAAACCACAATAAACCCTTGTATGTCTCTATTGAGTGCAGGGGCACTACTATGGCACATGTATTGGTTGATACTGGTTCCTCGTTGAATTTTCTACCAAAAGGTGCTCTTGACAGACTGGATTGCGAATGGGTTATACTGAAACCTAGTGATATTATAGTCTGAGCCTTTGACGGATCAAAGAGAATTGTGCACGGAGAGGTGGTCTCCAAATCAAGGTAGGTTCACAAGTCTTCAAATCTACCTTCTATGTAATGGATATTCGGCCAACTTATTCTTGCTTATTGGGACGCCCCTGAATCCATGGGGAAAGCGCTGTTACCTCAACCCTACACCAGAATTAGAAGTATCTTGTGCAGGGAAAGGTTGTTACAGTCTGTGGCAAAGAAGAGTATATGGTTAGCCACTTGAACTCATTCTGGTATGTAGAGATGGATGGCGAATTCATTGAGACTCCCTATCATACTTTTGAAGTTATCCCTCTAGCTGTTATTGGAGATCTCTCCGCCATTCCCAAGGTTACCAAGGTTCCACCCAGAATGACTTCTTTGAAGGATGGAAAAGCTACTATAGAAGAAGGTGGTTGTACTATTTGAGGTCAACTTCCTGATATTTCATATAAATATGACAAATTTGGTTTGGGTTTCACTGCAAAGGTTCAGAGGGTTGTTTGTAGCGCTAATGGTGGAAGACCATAATTTCGTGTCAACAACAACAGATTCAACATAATAGAAGATGCTGATAGTGATTATGACCTTGACAGTTGGATCTTTCCTACCGTCGGCAACATATCCAACAACTGAAAGGCTCAAGACATTATCTCTATCTCCTTTAGTCATGAGTAATAGTTGCATACCTGTTTTATTTCTTTAAAATGTTTTGGTTATGTAATGTTTAAACAATGACTTTAAACCTTGTGCCTTACCCGGGGCATAATGGTTCGTTTGTTAAGTGTTGTCATTTCATAAACATATTTTCATTTAATAAAGCATTGGACGTTTTGCATTCAAATTTTTGCTCTCTGTCTTTCTTTTTACTTATATCATTTTCAAATAGCTATGTGTTCTTACATACACCCACACAATACAGTGCCGATCCACATCCACTTTGGATCCCGTTGATAACGACTATGCTATTGCAACTTATGACTTTGAAAATCCGATCTATCAAGCTGAGGACGAAGGTAAGGAAGATTGTAAAATACCTGGAGAACTTTCCAGACTGTTAATACAATAGGAAAAGGTTATTCAACCACATGAAGAGCCAGTCGAAATCGTAAACTTGGGTACTGAAGCAGGCAGAAAAGAAGTCAAGATAGGCGCCAACTTAGATGATAGTGTCAGGAACATGTTAATACAGATGTTACATGAATATGTTGAGATCTTTGCTTGGTCATACAAAGATATGCCAGGGCTCGATACTGATATTATGGTTCACCGTCTGCCGATGAAAGAGGGTTGTCCTCCAATAAAGTAGAAGGTTCATTGCATGCGTCTCGAGATGTCATAGAAGATCAAAGTCGAGGTTATGAAACAATTTAATGCAGGTTTCTTGGTTGTTACATTGTATCCTCAATGGGTTGCAAATGTTGTTCTGGTACCAAAGAAAGACGGCAAGGTACATATGTGTGTAGACCACATGGATCTGAATAGGGCGAGCCCCAAAGATGACTTCCCACTTCTACATATTGATGCTCTGGTTGACAACTCCACTTAACACAAGGTATTCTCCTTCATGGATGGTTTCTAGGGTTATAATAAGATCAAGATGGCACCTGAAGATATGGATAAAACTACTTTTGTCACACAGTGGGGAACTTTCTACTACAAAGTTATACCTTTTGGGTTAAAGAACATCGACGCAACATATCAACGCGCCATGGTAGCTTTGTTCCATGACATGATTCACCACGAGATAAAGGTCTACATCAACGATATGATAGCCAGATCTTAGACTGAAGAAGAGCATCTTGACCATCTACACAAGCTGTTAGAGAGGTTGAATCTGAATAAGTGCACTTTTGGGGTGAGATATGGTAAACTCATGGGTTTCGTTGTCAATGGTAAAGGTATCTAAGTTGATCCCGCTAAGGTCAAGGCTATTTAAGAAATGTCTTCTCCCCGTACTGAGAATGAATTCAGAGGTTTCTTGGGTCGACTAAATTACATTGCTCGATTCATTTCTCATTTGATTGCTACTTGTGAGCCAATCTTCAAGCTATTGAAGAAAGATCAGGTAGTAAAATGGAATGACAATTGCCAGTTAGACTTTGAAAAAATCAAGGAGTACTTACAAGAACCTCCAATTCTAATGCTACCAATTGAAGGGACCTCTGATTATGTACCTAACAGTGTTAGAGAACTCAATGGGGTGTGTATTGTGCCAGCATGACGAGTCTGGTCAAAAAGAGCATGCAATATACTACCTTAGCAAAAAGTTTACCGACTGTGAAACAAGATACCCACTGCTCGAGAAAACTTGTTGCACTTTGGCATGGGCTTCTCGCTGACTAAGACAATATATGTTGAACCCCACCACTTTGTTGATCTCTAAAATGGATCCCATCAAATACATATTCGAGAAGTTAGCTCTCTCCAGAAGAATAGCCTGATGGAAAATGGTCTTAACAGAATATGAAATTAAGTACACCAATCAGAAGGCAATCAAAGGAAGTTTATTGGTAGACCACTTGGCTCATCAAGCTTTAGGAGACTATCAGTCTATGAATTTTGAATTCCCGAACGAGAATATCATTATAATAAAAAATTATAAAGAACCTGGACCGTATGAAGGACCTGAGCCAGGATCTCGATGGACTATGGTTTTTGATGGAGCTTTTAACGCACTTGGTAATAGAATTGGCGTTGTAATTATATCTCCCCAGGGTTGCCATACACCCTTTACTGCCAGACTTTGCTTTGACTGTACCAACAATATGGCCGAATATGAAGCGTGCGTCATGGGCATCAGAGTTGTTATTGACCTGAGGATCAAGTTCTTGAATGTGTACGGATACTCATCCTTGGTAATCAGTCAAATTAAGGGAGAATGGGATACGAAGCACCCGAATCTCATTCCTTATCGAGAGCATGTATTGACATTAATCTAGTACTTCGAGGAAATCACTTTTGAGCACATCCCAAGAGAAGAGAATCAGTTGGCAGACACATTAGCTACCATGTCATCTATGTCCAAAGTTAGATGGGACAACGAAGATCCTTGAATTACCATCAAAAGACTGGATGAACTGGCATATTGTTACGAAGTTGATTCTAACAAAGTAGAAGAGAAGCCTTGGTTTCATGAAGTAAAGAGATACCTCAAAGCTCAAGAGTATCCTGAGGGTGCATCTATCAATGACAAGAACTTCCTATGGAGGTTCTCTACCACGTTCTTGCTGGGTAATGGAATTTTGTACAAGCTCAACCATGATTCGACTCTGCTTCATTGTATTGACAAGAAGGAAGCGAAGAAGATTATGGAAGTTATGCACGAAGGCATCTTTGGTACTCGTTCCAGTGGGCACACTATGGCTAAGAAGATTCTGAGAGCGGGTTACTATTGGTCGACTATGGAAACCGATTGCTATCGCCACTCAAGAACTTGTCACAAATGTTAGATCTATGCTGACAAAGTACGTGTGCCTCCAGTACCTTTGAATGTCTTGACTGCTCCTTGGCCGTTTGCAATGTGGGGAATTGATATGATTGGAGAAATCAAGCCTACCGCTTCTAACGGACATCGCTTCATCCTAATCTCCATTGATTACTTCACAAAGTTGGTTGAATCAGCCTCGTTTGCCTTTGTTACTAAGAATGTTGTTGCCCGATTCATTAAGCATAACCTTATTTGTCGATATGGCATCCCCGAGAGAATTGTCACGTATAATGGTACTAATCTTAACAATACTATGATCACGGAACTCTGCATGCAATTCAAGATTAAGCACCATAACTCTTCTCCGTATCGACCGAAGATGAATGGTGCAGTGCAGGCCGCCAATAAGAACATTAAGAAGATTATACAGAACATGACGGTGACATATAAAGATTTACACGAGATATTACCATTCGCTCTTCATGGCTATCTCACTTCATCTTGGACATTAACTGGGGCAACCCCATTCTCTTAGGTTTACAGTATAGAAGTTGTCCTACCTGTTGAAGTTCAAATTCCTTCTCTAAGGATCATGAAAGATGCAGGTTTAGACGAAGATGAATGGATTCAGACTAGGCTAGACCAGTTGAATTTAAATGACAAGAAAAGACTGGCAACTGTCTGCCACAGTCAGATGTATCAGAAGTGTATGATTAAAGCCTTCAACAAGAAAGTCAAGCATCGGGTATATCAGGCTAGTGACTTGATGATAAAGCGCATCATTCTACCGCAAGGTGACCCCAGGGGCGAATGAGGTCCCACATATGATACTAACCACCATGGACGGTGAGGATTTCCTGCACCGTGTAAACGCAGACATAGTCAAAAGATACTACGCATAAAAGTGACCTATTGGGTTAATTGGCCTAGGAAAAAATAAGGGCGTATGGCGAACCAAAAGGGTTTGGGAAAAAATTAGGGATATATATAAAGATTGTACACCCGACAATTCGAAAACCTGAAAAGGCGATTTAGGAAAAAAAGGGTATCCCGGTGGACTGAAAACCCGAAAGGATGGTCAAGGCAAAAGTTAGGGGTTAAAGCGTACGACTATGTCTCGTTGGATCACCTACATAAAACAAGCTTTGTTAAAAACATCAAGTTCAAATGGTACAAGATCAATTCAATCAGCTTCTTCCAACAACAAGGGATGAGATGCTCAAAGCCATTGGGGCAATAGCATAGTCGAAACTCAATGAGATCATTTACACATAGCTATATGTTTTATTGTTATCCTTTCATTTTGCGACAATGTCCTCTTACTAGGATATATGTCTCTTTGTACAAAACCACATGTTTATAGGAAAATTATCAATACAATTACCACTTCAAAATTTAAATCTTTGTTTTACTTTTTCTGTTTTGTTTGCAAAAATGTCCAATGACTAAACTGAATGAACATATGCATGTGAATATGATTACTGTTAACAAATATATGCATAAAAAATAAGAATAAGCATTTGCTCAAGACTCTAGGAGTTAGGATAGCGCCCATGTCATCCATAAATATCCACAGAGAAATCCCCCACAGAGCTATCTTCACAAGCTCATCTTCAACAAATATACATTCCCCACAGGTCCGAAATTCCATAAGACATGAATTGGGACACCTTCCAGTAATTAACCTAATCACACTCCCCAGCAGATCTCCTAGAGGATAAAGGAGTATGATCTTTTCCCCAACAATGTCGCCAACCTACAAAAGTCCCGATCCTCATCAGAGATTATATCGTCAGCACGGTTCATAGTAATTCTCTTCCACAGCTAAGTTTATTTCTCCAAATAAAAAATCCCCTACAGAGTTCTCTTCTCCAGCGGGGCTTATTATCTCAGCAAAATATGTCTCCCCAGCTTGAGTCTATTTCTCTGACTACTACAAATCACCGGCAAAATTCCTCTCTCTAGTGAAGGATAGTCCAGACAACTATCCCTAGAGAGTTGTTACAAAATTTGAAGTCAGACCATATATCGTTTAACTTTATCCTCCCCGGACGAGTCGGCATCCATATCAGAAACTCGTTCAGATAGAACCTCGGGAGGTTATCCATCTCTTTTATCCCCATCCAGGGTATATAAGAATTAAATTCCCCAGTAGAGCGACGAACGACCAATGTTCCTGAACTCTTCTCCCCGAGAAGAAATCACATTCCCCAACGGAGTATCCTCAAACAGAAAGTAGGAATTCCCAGCAGATACATTCTAAACAAGATTGAAGAATTGTTGTCTCCATTCCCAGCAGCAGTCAGAGATTTATTTTCCCAATCGAAGATGTTATACAAAGCTACCAACACACTTCAACAACATCTCACATCCATACATTATCTACAAGTATCATAGCATGTGCATGCGACACACATATTATACTCTCATTTACTTTGATAACATAATTACGCAATGCATTACATACATTATGACATTGTATACAACTAACTTTTTACCTTTTCAAGTGAATCCTACATACATGAGAATATCATCAACAATTTTCAAATAGGTCGCAGATTAATTCCTGAAACAGGACATGGCAACTATCTGTGAAAACAAATTATAGATCAATTCCCGAAACAGGACGGGGAAAGTATCTACATAAACAGGTCAAAGATTAAATCCAGAAACAGGACGGAGAAACTATCTATGCAATCGAGCAAAGATTAACTCCCGAAATAGGACATGGAAACTATTTTTCTATCTTTATGAGTAGGTGAAGATCAATTCCCGAAACAGGACGGGACAACTATCTTTATTACCAGGTGGTATGAATTCCTGAAACAGGACGAGTTTACCAACAAAAACAGACTGTAGATCAATTCCCGAAACAAGACGGGGCGACTATCTACATGACAAACATTTCCCTCAGAGACTAAATCTAATAAGCAACTACTTAAACACCTTCCCCAAAGGTTCATTCTGGAAATTATTCTTCAAATACAGTTGAGCGTAGACTCATTCTGATACTTCTATTAATGGATACTTTGGGTGGCATCCATAAGCCCATCTCCGATGATATTCCATCATCTCTATGGCATATTTAATCCTATTTAAGCAATACAATCAATCCACAACATTACTTTTTGCACAGGCGAGTGCAAATTTATGGGCACTTAGATGTTCAATCATCTTCTACATTCAGATCACGAATGGCGAACATGTTAATCTAACTCTTCAGGTTTAAGAAGATTGAATAGGGGAAGTTGTTGTACCCTAAAATTTTCCCTCATTGTTATTCAAGACATCCTCCTAGGATTCCCAAATGCTCAAGGTTGCTAAGAATTGATCAGACAAATTCTTCTCCTAAGCAATGGATCCACAACTAGGATTTCACTTTTCACAAGGAAGTTTTGGTTTCAAAGGTCTTAAATGGAATTCATGGTCTCTTATATGTATCCTGGAATACTCATACCAAGTTTCAAGCCTTTCATCACAAGCTTGCTTAGTCAAAGGTTTGGATAACTGAAAATCAGCTGTATTGGGTAAAAAGTCAACTATGGTCAACATATAGTCAAACTTCAAGATTTTTGGTCAAACATCAACACTTTGAAGTCATATTCATCATTTTAACAAGGGTTGATCATGACTCCTCAGGAAAAGCCCTCAAATCATCAAAATTCAAAATTTTCCAAATTAGGGTTTCCATAGGAGAAGTCAACCGAACTTTGACGAAGCATAACTTTCACATTCTCCATCAGTTTTCCCCAACCAAGGCTCATTTTGAAGGAAATTAAATTCTCTACCAATTTGTCTCTCTAAGATCAAGTCTAAAAAATTCCTCATTTGAAAGATATGGGCCAATACATTACAGGTCATTTCAAAAGATAACAAGAAGACACTTTTTGTCAAGGCAATTTACATCAAGATAAAGTCTTCAAATGAAAAAATGATCAACATAGAGATTGTAGAGGACAACTTGGTCTCTCCAAAAAGTCCAAGATCATCTTCAAATGATAAAAATTGAGAGATTTGTGGCTAGTTCAAGTTGGGAAATTTTGAGCAAATGCATGAAGTTCAAATTGAGCAAACTTGAGTTTGGGGCTAATGGGCCATTATTTTAAAGTCCAAATGTGCTCTATACTTCTTATACACCTCAGAAATCATTCATATACTCCTTGGGTTTTTATTTTATTTATTTTTTATTTTTTATTAATTTAAAGTCAAAATAAAATAAGATAAAATCATACCTTCCTACAAGAGTCCAAGCCCATCCCATCTTTGACCTAATCAAGCATTATATATTTTTCTTCATTCGTGCAAGCAACAGATGAAACCATGCCTTGCAAAACATGTCAAAAAAGATCAAAAATTTAAATAACCCTAAAAACTTGAAACCCTTATCATAAGCCATTTCACCACAAACTAGCCATCCCAATCAACTCCATTCATTCCCAGGTTAAGATCGGATCAAGTTTGATGGTCCAAAACGCACAAAATACCATTGCATGACATCACGATTCCATCCTTACATGAATTTCATATTTTTTGTTTTTAATGCATTCTCACATTTACTGATGCTTGTTATGTGTTTATGAGATTCAATTATGCAAGAATAACCCTCCGTGGAGGCCTCATGCTAGCCAAATCACAAAACACCATAGCTATACTAATCCATGCATTTTTCACCATAACTCAAAATCCCTTGCAATTTAAGCCATGATAACTATTTTGTTGGATTTGTATCCCTCGACTTAGGGGGTAGGGTCCCTTTGGATTACTAATTCTGTTTATTTTGTAGGTTTGATAGAATAAGGAAACCAGAGAAGACGACCAGAGCTAGGGCTCTGGCGCCTCTCCGGTTAAGGTAGCTTGTTTGTATTATATATTTATGGTTTGATATAAATGAATGAAAGTATTACCGCCCCAGCAGTTGAAGTGCATCGTTAAGTCATTGGTATTAAATGTCATGGGTTTGATCTAGCCTTTTGCCATTTATTTTCCTAATATTTTCCTATTTTACAGGGCAAGATACAAAACATGCTGGAGCCATATCCTAATACCAAGGCGCGTTTAGCCTGGTGGTGATTGTATTTGAAGGTTCTAAGGGCGTGGATTCAACACCCACCCCTACCATTTGGTTTATGTCTTTTATAAGTCATTTTCTTCTTACCTTTTTCTTTTCACTGTTTTTTACAACAACAAAAAATTCAAAACCCTAACATTTTCACAAACCCTAATTAATTTTTTAGGTTTTTAGTTAATTAACCCTAATTAATTATTAGCTTCTTATTTAATTAACCCTAATTAATTTTTAGTTTTTCATTTAACTAATTAATTTAGTTTTTTATGTTTTTCCATTAAACTTTCTTTTTAATTAAAATTAACTTAGATTTTTAGGGTTTGATTAATTTAATTAACCAATAATTTTTTATCAATTAAAATTAATTAGGTTATTTAATTAATTGTAAAAATCTTTTTCATAAAAAAAACACAACAATTTCAATTTCCCTTTTCCCTTAATTTTATAAAGTTTCTCGTATTTTATTACCGTCGCGCTTGTTTTTCATTTATGTGTCTGATTACAGTTTGTAATAGTTTAATTAGGGCTTTGCTTTTTTTTCCCCTTTTCCCTTGTTTTACTATTTGTACCCCCATTCCCGAAGCCTTGTAATAGCGTAGGACTCTTTAATTTCCGCCTTTACTTTCTGCATTTATCGCTTTCCTTATATTTGTTTAGCTAATAGGGTTTGTATGGCAAGATATAAAAACAATCGTAGAAAATCCTAATTTCAAATAAACTGAAAACAAATCACTCTTCACACTTGCACCTCTAGGATAACCTCACTTGTTGCCTTCAGAAAACATTCATGTCCCTCGAACATGGGGATTCTTTAGCATTGTCCCTGGATTAAAAAAGATCATAGTCCCTCGATGACCCTTCAAATGTTGCCTTCGGTAAACGATCTAGTCCCTTACGATAAAATTGCTAAAGCGCCCCATGATTTGCCTTTATGATTGTACAATGACCCACGCATATCCCTTTACATGTAACGATAGGCTTCCTACTAACTAATGGTATGGATAGCACTATCTAAAGGAGGAGGAAAAATGCAAGAACGAACTTGAGTAGGTAGACCGTTGTTAATCGCTTTCTCACAAACACTCTTCAAAAGATATTTTCAAAATGAACTCTTTGTACGCATTCTCGAGGAGGGATACGAGAATCATTACAAAGTTTCGCCTTACATTGACAAATTTCAAAATATTTTCTAAACACACATAAAAGGAAAATTTTCAAAGTGAGCTAAGTGATTAAGAGCCCGTAGATAACTATGGATGAAAAGGGTGTTAACACCTTCCCTTTCCATTACCTACCCCCCGAACTCAAAAAAAATCGTGAAGGTCTTTCTTGTTCTTTTCACCCTTTCATTATTGGAGAAACGAAAAGTCAGTGGCGACTCTTGCTATCCGCAACGTTTGCGATAAAATGCAAATACCAAGTTAGTTCTTTCCACCGTATGGAAAACTGAAACACTTTTTACACTTACACCTCTAGGGTAACCTCTCTTGTTTCCTTACGAATAATGGTCATGTCCCTCTAAAATAGGGATACTTTAGCAAAGTCCCTTCATATAAATATCATAGTCCCTCGATGACCCTTCGATGTTTCCTATGAAAAATGATCTAGTCCCTCCAAAAAATTGCTAAAGTATCCTTATAAATTGCCTTTGATGACCATACGGTGAACCTTGATTGTCCCTTCACATCCAATAGATAGGATTACATAACAATTAATGGTATGGATAATACTATCTCCAAAGAAGAAGGAATATAACAAGAAATACCTTTAGTGGGTAAGAACTCCTAATTGCTTGCTCAAAACTTTTCTAAAACATTTTTTCACACATCACTTTCAAACAAATACTTTCAAAACACTTTGTACGCATTCTTGAGGACTGATACAAGAATCATTACAAAGTTAACCGTACTTTGAATTTTCAAAATATTTTTCCAAAACACTTACACAAAAAAGCAATTTTCAAAAGTGAGCTAGTGATTAAGAGCCAGTAGATAACTACAGATGAAAAGGGTGCTAACACCTTCCCTTTTCATATCTTACCCCCCGAACTCAAAATCTTCAAGGTCTTTCCTATTATTTTCACCCTTTCCTTATTAGATAAAAGAAAAATCGGTGGCGACTCTTGATATCCTCACATCTGGATAAAACCAAAAAAGTTGGTTCTCCCACCGTATTACATTCTCTAATAAAATGATATTTGATTTCTATGTGTTAGCCCTAGAGTGTAGGATATGATTATTACTTAAACAAATAGTAGTGGTATTGTCACAAAAGATAGGAATGTTACTCTCATAAATCTGATAATCTTCTAGATAATTCTTCATCCATAACATCTGAGTAATGTATAGTGGTGATGAAATGTACTCTGCTTCTACTATTGAAAGAGCAATTGTTGATTGCCTCTTGCTTGACCATGTGATCATATTCTTGCCTAGAAACTAACAATTTCCAAAAGTACTCTTCCTCTCTAGCCGATCTCCAGCGTATTCTGCATCACAGAAACCAGAGAGAGAATACTTTGATGTTTTCTCATACATCATGCCAAGATAGAGGTTCCTTTTAGATACCTTATAATTCTCTTAACAACAGTTAAATGAGATTCCCTAGGATCAGATTGGAATCTAGCGCAAAGATGAACACTGAATAAGATATTAGGTCTAGATACAGTCATATACATAAGAGAGCCTATCATACCACGATAGAGCTTCTGAAAAACCTTTCCACTTACCTCTGGTTTTTGATCAATCTGGATTCCCATAAAGAACTTCAGTTCTCCCATCATGCTCATTTCAAAATCAACTTGCATTAGTTAGAGAATTCCTCGCAGAGGGATAGATTAGCATAACCAAAAATAATATCATCAAAATAAATTTGAACAATTATAATATCTTTTTTGAAAGTTTTGCAGAAGAGTGTGGTGTCAACCTTTTCTCTGGTAAATTTATTCACTAGAAGAAAATTACTCAATCTGTCATACTAAGTTTTGGGAGATTGTTTCAAGCCATAAAGAGATTTCTTTAGTTTAAAAACAAAGTCTGATTTCTCATAGTTTTCAAATCCAGGAGGTTGTTTGACATACACTTCTTCTAAAATATAATCATTCAGAATGCACTCTTAACATCCATCTGATAAAGGATAATGCTATGATTGACAGAAAAAGAAACTAACAACCGAATAGCTTCTAACCTGACGACTGGTGGAAATGTTTCTATATAGTCTATCCCTTCTTGTTGACTATAACCTTGTGCAAACAATCATGCTTTGTTTATGACAACTTCACCCTTCTCATTGAGCTTGTTTCTGAACACCCATATGGTTCTAATGACGTGGACACCTTTAGGTTTGTCAAAAAGATCCCATACATCATTCTTTGAGAATTGGTTCAGTTATTCTTCCATATCCATAATCCAATCTTTATCTAGAATGGATTCTTCAATAGATGAAGGTTCTATTAAAGAAACTAAACCCATAAGCACTTCATCAGAAGGTTTGAGAGCTGATCTTGTTCTGACTGGAGCATCTTTACTTCCAAGGATAAGGTCTTCGGGGTGAGGGGATGTGATTCTGCTCTTCCTTGGTTGAGGTTTATCATAATAACTATCAATAATATCAGAAAAAGGAGCTTTTTATTCTTTATCTTCTTGAATCTTCTCCTTTGGTTCAGCGAACATTATGGTTATATCTGCAAGCTTTTCACACAGCTTTGACTTTTCATAGTCAAGTTTATCATCAAATATGACATGGATTGATTCCTCCATGATTTATGATTTTGTGTTATAAATTTTGAAGCCTTTAGAGTGTTCAAAGTATCCTAATAGCAGACACTTCTATGCCTTGGAATCAAACTTACCCAGATTCTCTTTAGTGTTTAACATATAACAAGTACATCCAAATGGATGGAAATAGAAAATGTTGGGCTTTCTATTCTTTCATAATTCATAAGGAGTCTTACTCAAAATAGGTCTTATGTAGATTCTATTTTGAATATAACACGATGTATTCACTGCTTCTGCCCATAAGTGCTCAGCCATCTAAGTTTCTTGAATCATGGTGCGAGCCATTTCTTGCAGTGTTTTATTTTTCATTTCTACAACCCCATTTTGTTAGAGTTATAGGATAAGAAAAATCATGTACTATGCCATTTGAATAAAAAAAAATTCAAAATCTTTATTTTTAAATTATACACCATTATCACTTCGAACTCTGACTATTTTGTAATCTTTTTCACTTTGCACTTGGGAACAGAAGGAAGAAAATACAGAGTACGACTCATCCTTTTGTTTCAAGAATTTTACACATACCTATCTGCTATAGTCATCAATGATGACAAGTCCATATTTCTTACCATTGACATAAGCAATTTTCACTAGTCCAAATAAGTCAATATGAAGAAGTTCTAATGGCCTAGAAGTAGAAACAATCTTTTTAGCTTTAAAAGAGGTTTTTGAAATTTTGCCTTTCGGACAAGCTTTATAAAGGGAATATGAAGTATACTTAAGATTGGGCAAGCCTCTGGCTAATCCAAGTTTATTTAGTTAAGAAATCTTTCTCAAGCTATCATGACCCAGACGTAGATGCCAGACCCATTGCTCTTTTTGATTTTTCAAATCTGATAATCTTATTTTGTAAATATTGTTCTTCCTCTTTCCAATGAACATAAGTGAGCCATTCTTCTGGCTAACAGCTTTACAGGATGTTTGATTAAAAATAATGTCATAACCACTGTCACTAAGTTAACTAATTAATAATTAAGTTATGCATCAGACCCTCGACTAAAAGAACATTGTTAATAAAGGGGAGTTCACAATTACCAACTATTCTAGAACCGATGATCTTTCCCTTCTGATTTCCTCTGAAACCAAAAACTCCTCCATACTTAAGTTCTAAATCTTGGAACATATGCCTTTCGCCTGTCATGTGTTGAGAGCATCCACTGTCCAAGTACCATGATTGGTGTTTCAGTGGCGCCATCAAGGACATCTGAAACTGTTTACCCGTGGATTTGGTAAACAATGTTAGTCTCTTGAAAACAAGTTTACGTGCGAGATCGACCAGGGAATCTTAGAGTCATGCTTCAGTTCGCGTGCGTAGTCAAAGTGTTTTCAAAAAGGGTGTGTTCGACTGGGAACCAAACGTATTTAAATTGCAAAAGATAAAGGACAAAAAGACAATGTAAAGGAAACGAAAAGCGCTTTAAGTTGTAAAAGATAATGGCATGACATTAAAGAAAGTTTTAAAATAGGCTGGTTCAAACATATATTTCACTTTCCTAACTCATTTTGCTCGTTCGCTTGGTTACTTTGACTGACTAGTGTGTAGGAATTTGAAAAGTTTGACATTTTACAAGAGTGCACTAAGTGATTTATTTATAATACACAGAAATAACTACTTTCTTAGTGGGCTTTGTTTCCTAGCATGCCACGTGTTCTTCAGAACTTCCCCTCACGAACCCACATTCTCTATTGTAACTTTTGTTTGTGAACCCATGTTCTCCATTATGGTTGAATCCATGTTCTCCCTCCATAACATTTCGCCTTTACAGTTTTAGGCGATTATGGGCCTTTTAACTCTTTTTGGCTTCTCACCTCCTCCCTGGGCCCAATCCATTCACCATGAACTTTTCTGCGGTCGACTGCGCTCATGAAACATTAGTCGTCTGCCTGTAAAATCAACCATGGTCTACATGCTTATGTAGTCGACTCCTCATAATTTAATGCTCTCAAGAGAGCCTTTTTGACTTTTTTTTGAATTTCTCTCTTTATGAAAATCTCAGCCAACAAATTTCCCCCTAAAATGTCCTTTTTGACTGCAGAGGCAGAAACAAACATTTTAATCCTTTCCTCATAGTGCAAAGTGACATCATTATAATCATGATTTTATTCTGAAACCATTACATCATCAATCACACAGCCACTCCTCTACTTTCTAGCTTCAACTTCCTAGGACAATCGTGGCCTCTAACTTACCAACTTCCTCACCTTAGTCACCATCTGTTTGACATGTGTCATTCGTGTGGCCATAATTTTCACCCACTTTCTTCCTAAACATTTGGCCTCTTTTTTGGGACAAATACCCTTTTCAATCCTTCATTTTATTTTTACGCTCTCTTTGCATCCTTAAAATCTTAGCTTCCAAACTCAGCAAACAAAAACCACCTTCATTTTTACTCAATATTTTCAATCACCTTCCATGACGTCTCTGTTGTACCCCAATTTTTGCCCCTAAGATCCCCTCATCATACCATGTTGATTCACTCATAACAAGATCACACTAGGATTCTTGGTTCCCCTCCCTACTTTGAGCTTTGCTCCTTTTGAGGAATTACCAAGCACCTTGACTTATGTTCCTTTTGTAATCATTAATATTGTTTTGTTTTCTTCACTTAACTAATAAAATACAATGTTGGCTTGTCTTGCTTGTTGTCCATGTAGGTAAGGGCAATGAGATTTAACAAGTTACTCCATAGGTTCATGAGTTTATTTCCATGCCCTAGCCAATAAAATCTTGAGAGCTTCAAGCCTCACCATTGGAGTGGTTTTGGAATAAATGGCATGGCAAAGTTTGTTTGGGTTCATCACATTTCAAGGTTATTAGATTTGACTCAAAAGTACAAGGGGTTGATTGGAGAAGTTGTCATGTTTGGACAAGGCTTTGTTCCTATTAGTAACAAGGTCATATTTCTATCAAAATTCAAGATATGGAAGTGGTTTTGGTGGCTAACAGTTCTCATTATCATCCTAAACAACTTCTATTCACAATGTAAGAATATTGGTACAAGAAGTTTGTTCAAACTTGTCTCTCCAAGGCATTTTCTTAATCTAGAAGCTAGGGTTTTGAACTTCAAAGGAGTATATCTTGCTCACCTTTTGGTATTTTTGAGTGATTCCAAATACATCATTCTCTTCAAAGTGTTATCAACAAATCACTTCAAAGGTTCCAAATAGTTTTCATGTGGAAGAAACTTGGTGAAGAAGAAAGATTACAAGTCATCCAGATGAATCCACAATTTTACATAAGTATCTTCAATTGATCATAACTTGGTCAATTTGCATCACCTTGGGTCCATTATTTTTCCATAATGATCTTGAAGATGTGAACTTTATGCATTCTTTTGTGTGCAAAGTGGGAAAATGGATGGAAGTTGCCTTAAATATGCAAAAGATTATAGGTCATTTCATGATATTTGGCCAACTTAATCAAGTCATAACTTGCTCAATTTTTGGAGATTTTGAGTGGTTCAAGTTTCAAAATGTCATTCAAGAGATCTAATTCATTCCATCTTTTTTGGTCAAGAGAAAATTCCAAGTGGAAGGCCATATTTGGATGCAAAATATTATAGATCCTTTTTAAAGAAGAATTTGAAATATTTCTAAGTATGGAAAGTCAACCCTTTTTCTTCAACTTTGACTCAATGCAACTTTCAGATCAAGCATCCATTTGATTACATTATTTTTCCATTGCAAAGTTTGTAACCTCATCTTTATAAAGCATCAAGAATCATGCCCTAAACCCCCTTGAGTTGGAAATGCCATGGATTTGAATTTGGTAACTTGAAACTGAATTTTCCACAAAGTCAGAATATTGAAATCCATAATGTGACTTCTAAACACAAGATTTATGTGCGTTTTTTATTTAAACTTGATTAGCAAACTTGCAAGAAGTGATTAGCACCCTAAAACACAAGATTTGGTTGAGTTTTGATGGAAATGAAGTCACACTTCACTCGTGCTCGACCTTCATCCAATTTCCCTCCAAACTTCTTTGTTTCTTCCAATTTTAATTCCCATTCACTTCCCTATAAATAGAGGGTCATCCCCCATCCTTTTCTTCAAGCTTTGAGAGCCAAAAACACCCTGCCAAAACCTCACATGAACCCATCTTTTTTTGAATTCAGTTTTTGAGATTTAAGCTCCCTGTTCCAAAATTCTTTGCGCATTCATCATCCTTAAGCATCATACAAACTCTCCAGCACTTAAACCAATCAAAACGAGCCATAATTCAAGCTACAGAAGTCCAGTTTCAGAGCTTCTTCCTTGAGCTTTGAAAAGGTAGAATTCTCCACCATTTGGATCCAAATCAAGCAGTAATCTATTCTACTCCTTCTCTTGATTCTAATGTTGCTTACAATTTTTAAATCCGTTGAGAATTGAGAGAGAAATCTCAAATTGAAGGTGCTCTCTGTTTTCTGGATTTTTGATTCATATCTCTCTCCATATCTTATATAAATTTGGCGCGATGGTGGTGTTAGAATTGTCTTGAAGAGACGAGTTCAATGATACTAGGTTGGGATCCTACTTTTTCCATTTGAAGGATCTCACAAAATCCCCATTGCAGGGTATCTGGAGGTTGAAGACGATGACATGTCTTGTCTCAGCCAATGATAGTGTGCCAAACGTTTTAATTTCATTAGTTGCCCTTTTTCTGATCCTATATGTATCTCACTAAGGTCCATATCAAGCACAACGTGTATGGTCCACTGGATCAGCTTACTAACGCGTTTTGACTATGATCTGATGGTCCACATCTTTTTGGTTTTATTTTATTTTCTGATTTTATATTTTTTATTTATTAAATTTTCAAAAATTCAGAACTCTTTTATTTTTTATCCAAAAATTATGAAAAAAATTCACAAAAATACTTTGAATTATTTCCGATCTCATGACTATTTTTTCATATTTTTATTTTGATATTTGATATTTTTTGTATTTTTTTGAATCATTTGCTTTCTTTTAATTACTTAAAAAATACTTTCTGACATTTTTTAATTCTGAAAAAATTCATAAATATTATTTTGCATATTTTTTACTTTCTGAAAATTTTATGGAATTTTATATTGAGGTTTACTATTTTTGACCTACTTTCTATTTATTTGAATAATTTTAAATAGTTTAAAAATAGTTTCTGACTGTTAAAAATTACCAAAAATTTTATAAAAATATTTGGATCCATTTCTGATTTTTCTATTATCTTACTTTTTATTTTTTGATTAATTTGAACATAGTTGGTATTTTTTTTCTCTTTATTTTCTATTTTTAAACTTTTTTTAACCCTTTTGCATATATTAAAATGTGATATTATTTTGTGACTATTTCCTGGTTGATCTTAGGTTAGATTTTGGATCATGAACTTTATTAACATCATTGGATCTATGGTGTTGAGTTTAACTCCACAAAAATGGATGAATGATTTTAATAATAGTTTGATTAAAATTTAATTCAAATATGGTTTGTATATTTTTTTCCTATCCCTCTTCATCTCATCCTCTTCTTATTGCACTAAGTGTTATTGGAGCATGATCTTTATATCATGTCTCAAAACAAATGGTGCATAAATTGCTATTGACCAGCCTCAAAATAGGTGTGACTTCTATATAAGTCTACTTACGATTGCTTAACATAGCGCTAAATTTTGTCCCGATTCGAATAAATGATCATTCGTGGCCCAAACTTATGATTGCAAACCCAAGTTTGTTAATTTGATCTCTTTGATCCAATAACCTTGAGATTCATTGTGTGGAGGCTTTGGTTCTACCAATCCTCTAATGGATCTATAACACCTTTGGTCAATGCGGATCACTTAAATATCGTTGATCATTAAATGGTACTTTTGAGAATTCCAAATGGATGATATACTTGACAAAAAGCAAATGCAACTTGTTGTGTGGAGGCTTTGGTTCTACCAATCCTCTAATGAGTTCTAAATGCAAGTTTCAAGATGGTCATCCAACTAACCACTAATTATGTACTTGTTTTACCTTATGCTTTTATTCTCTTTTTATGCTTTATGTACTATTTACTTTTAGCATTTACATTTCATGCCATTTTCATCTTTGCTCATTTGAGCATTTACTTTCTTGCCATTTTTACTTTGCTCACTTGAGCTTTTCTTTTCCTTTCTTAAGATACTTAATAATCAACATAAACCCTAAAAAATATTTAATGGTACTTGGACTATTTGGTTACTATCCCTGGCATTATGGAGCATGGGACTTTTCTTGGACTTAGGATTAGAAACCTTGGCCTATCTTGGAGACCTTGTGATCTTATCTGATTATTTTGTCTGGAGCTCTTGAGGTTTGCCTCAAGATATTGGGTTGTTTGTTTTGTGTGCAGGTTATTGTGATTACACCATTTGTTTGTAATCTGGAATTCTCCCATATACAGCTGTTACACTCCCCAATTTTTATAAAGACTTAATACACTTGAAGTTTGGTTCTCTCAAGAGGTCTAGTATTTTTGCTTGCTTGGTTTCAATCCAAGGAATGGGAATTCTATATTGGCTCATAATGTCAAGTATTGGCTTCTTGTTGGTTAGATGGTTCTTATCCCTAGCTTTTACCTTATTCTTTAGGATAGTCTCTTCTTCTCCTCCCATCTTCTTTAATTTCAAAAATCTTCTTTTTCTTTTTGAAAACTCTTCTAGTTTTTGAACTTGAACCATTTTCATAATAAACTTGGACTTATGTTAATGAATTTTCAAAACATTTTCATAAATAAAATCCAATCAACTTAATAATACCTTGACTTTTTTTGTGAGAAGACTAAAAGTCAATCAATCTCATTTCAAACCATTTTTCCACTTTGGCTTTTTTATCTTTTAAACTTTTCTTAAAAGATTAAACTCTTGTCAATCCTTGTAGTGATGCAAACAACTATACTTCTACAATATATAGTGAAGAGAGATATTTTCCACTTAGGTGTTGAGCGAGGCATGGTTGATTTTAAAATCCAAGCCATATCCTCCACTTTGACATGATGCAAATTCTCCTTTCTCATGATTGTGGGTATTAGGTAGGTTTTCCACAAGGATAATGACGATGATGTTTTATATTATAAAATTAACCAACACATTTGGGTTTTAAATTTTTAAAAGAGGAACTACGTGTACCCTGACCCCCTATTGCACGAAAGGTGGTACGTAGGCACTAAAGGTTCGCAACCACGGCGGGTGCAAAAAATCATAAAATATATATTTCTTTTCTCACCTCCACCATCCATTTTATACAACACTTTTTATAGCCAAAATATACAGATTTTACAAAGAGGCTCCTGTGGAGTACCATAGATGTTTCGGGTGCTAATACCTTCCCTTTGCATAACCAACCCCCTTACCTTGAATCTTTCCCCCTCTTTTTGGGTTATTCTCACTTTTCCCATTCCTTTGGAAACAATAAAGCACGGTGGCGATTTTTACTTTGATTTTTATAAAGTCTAGTCAATCCAATGGCTTAGTCTTGAACATTTCTACCGCTATAGAAAAATGGCGACTTCACTGGGGAAAGCTTGACCTCTTGTTGGTCCATCCCTAAGTGGGTTAAGCCTATCTTTGTTTATATTTGTATATGTGTTATTACTGTTTTTTGTGTTATATGTTATATGTATGTTTGTCTGGATTTTCCTGGTTTTCAGGGTGCTTGGTGATTACTCATAAGTCCTATACCCGGACTTGGGCAAACTTTAAGATAGGACGGGCGGTATAGTCATGTTAACTTTGAGGGAGTAATCCAAAAAAAGGAGGCATGAGATCCCCTACTCAGTAGAGGCCCCTTTGACTATAGTGTCATTTACCGAGTAATCGGGAAGACGTACTGCTTTCGACCTGGGAGCCTGCTGAAACTGAGGACCGTAGAATACCAAACCCATCTTGGCTTTTTAGGTGTAGTGCGGAAGCTATGACGGAGTAATTTGGAAGTAGTTGTCACGCGATACTATGCTCGGATGAGTCTTTCTTGAGAATATTACTAATTACCGAGTTAATCGGGAAGTTGGTAATACCCGAAGGAAGGATGTAGACTCTAGGAACCTCTAGAACCTTGTTCGGCAGGTGATAACTTTAGACCAACACCTTATGGGTAGTACCTTCGACCTCATGCTCGTGACGTTGAACCTATGAACCCTATATGTGTGATCTTGTGTGTGATTGTTGCATCATGCATCCATGCACTCATAAGCTTCTTTTGAAGAAACCATATTTCAAGGGATTTTAAAGGTTGACTATTTGTGAATATCTCAGGTACTTTTAACCATGGATTCTGGAAAGAGAAAGACCAAGAAATACAGTTTCAAGGATCCCAAGATAGATGAGTTGATCAGTATAATTCCCGAGATCGAGTGTTCTGCATACTTTCGGAAGAAGTATGGATCCATTATCCCTCTCATGAAGCTAAAGATGAAGGAGGGTATTCTATCGACCTTGATCCAGTTCTATGATCCGATGTATCATTGCTTCACTTTTCCCGACTATCAGTTGATGCCTACATTGGAGGAGTATTATTATCTTTTGGATTTTACCTGTTACCGATTGTGTTCCTTTTACTGGTTTGGAGGGTGAGCCAAAACCACATGAGATTGCTGCTTTGATTCATCTAGGGAAGTCTGAGGTGGAAGCCCATATGACTACTAAAGGAGGGATTAGAGGATTACCAGCTCAGTTCTTATTAGAGAAAGCTCGTTACTTTGCCAGAATGAAAAGTACAGTTGCTTTTGAGGCCATCTTTGCTCTACTTGCTTACAGGTTGTTCTTATTTCCTAATGTGGACAAGTTTGTTGACATTAACGCTATCAGGATTTTCATGATTGGAAACCCAGTTCCTACACTGTTGGGTGATGCTTATTACTCTATTCATCTTCGGAATTCTTATCATGGGGGAATGATTATCTGTTGCACGCCTCTATTGTACCGGTGGTTTATCTCTCATATGCCTCAGCCTGATGCTTTTTGGGATGTCTAGAAGGAACCCTGTTGGACTCCTAAGATCATGGCACTTACTCACTCAGATATTGATTGGTACCATTGAGCCTATCAGGATATAGAGATTATTGACAGTTGTGGTAGTTTCTCTAATGTACCTCTTCTTGGTACAAAGGGAGGAATTAACTATAACCTTGTTCTTGCACGGCGACAGCTTGGTTATCCGATGAGGGATAAACCGAATAGTATTCATTTGAGTAGTTTCTTTCTGAAGGAAGGGGAAGACCATAGGGAAGCTAGGGAGCAGATTGCGAAGGCCTGTCGTCACATTCATAAGAAGGGTAAGAAGGATTTGGGACCTAGGGGTGTTGTTTCTTTGGAGCCATATCTTTAGTGGATCTGATCAAGAGCCATTCAGTTAAATATGCCGTATACCCAGGAGACACCTATGCTTGATCTGTTTGTGAATACCATTCCTCCCTTATTAGATGATTTGGAAGAGCTGCAACTTGATTTGATTAGGATGCAACAGGAAAGGCATGCTTGGAAAACAAGTTCCAGACTTTAGAGAGTTCCTATAGAGCAGACCTGAAGGAGAAAGACGACTTGATTGAGATCCTTGAGAGTCGGGCGGTGGAGTCTATGGAGAGGCAAGGGGATTTATTTTCTCCTTAGCCTCAATCAGGTGTTGATCACTTACTTCCTGATTCAGATGATTGGAAGGAGATTGCCATCAGACATGTGGAAGAAAACCAGAGGTTGAAGGCTCAGATTGCTAGGCTCACGGGGAAGCGCCAGCGTATAGAGTGATCTCCATCAGTTCTTTTTCTCAGGATTTTAGATTGTATTTTCATCTTGAACTTGAGATCATTGAGACTTGTAATCCATTTTGGAATTATTATAATAAAAAATTTCAGTATTTCAAAGGCTTTATTACTTTGATGTTTGCAATATGTCTATAAACTTTAAATCCCTTGAAATATTAAATAATGAAGTAAAAATAATCATATGCATTGCATATCATGCATCATATTGCACATATTTCCTGCATTTATTATGCATATCCAGGTGTCTTACCCAGCTTTTTTACTTTATTCAGCAAGCTGACGCATCACTACAATACTCGGGCTAATTTTAAGAAGAAGATGGACAACTTAGAACAAGAGAACCGTGAGCTACACGAAGAAGTTTCTGCTTTGAAGGTCGGCATGGCCAATCTGACTACTCTGATGGAAGCTCTGGTGGCTGCTCAGAATCAGCCACCGAGTGTTCAACCTCAACCAACAAGGGCAACTACTGAAGTTCCGACTGTTCCTGTATCTACTACTCTGGCTGTTGTTCAGAATCGCATGCCTCAAGGTTATCCATGGGGAATGCCAGATAATTTTTCACCTGAAGGTTTCAATCTTTATACTCCAGTGGTTCAGACTATTGTTACTCCGGCACCTCCTGTGGTGCATGCTGTTCCTGCTGCACCTCCTTCGATGAATATGGTTCCGTTTGTTAATGATGATGTGTGTCGTCCTTTCCCTCCACCAAGTGAAGAATTGGGTCTTTATGACAGAATGGGTGATTTTCAAGAGCAGTTTGACAAAATGCAAAGAGAGATGAAGGCCCTCAGGGGAAAAGAGCTATTTGGGCAGAATGTGAATGAGCTATGTTTGGTCCCAAATGTTAAGATACCTGCTAAGTTTAAGGACCCGGAATTTGAGAAGTATAAGGGCAAAACTTGCCCTCGTGCTCATCTGGTGATGTACGTGAGAAGCATGTCTACCCATATTGACGATCAACGTCTGCTGATTCACTTTTTTCAGGATAGTTTGACTGGTGTTGCGTTAAAGTTGTATATGAGTTTGAACAGCGCTAATATCCATACTTTTAATGATTTGGGAGAAGAACCCATCAAAAAATACAAGTACAACATGGACATGGCGCCTGACCGTGATCAACTTAGGGCCATGGTTCAGAAATACAAGGAATCATTCAAAGAGTATGCACAAAGATGGCGTGAGGTAGCCGCCCAAGTGATTCCTCCCATGGAAGATAAGGAGATGACTAAGATTTTCTTGAAGACGATGTGTGCTTTCTACTACGAGAGGATGGTAGCAAGCGCGCCAAGTGACTTTACTGAGATGGTAGGAATGGGTATCCGCTTAGAAGAGGCTGTAAGAGAAGGCCTTTTGACGAAGAGTGAAGGATCTGGAGGTGTAAAAAAGCCATCTTATGGGTTTACCAAGAAGAAAGAAGGAGATGCAAATGTTGTTATACAAGAGAGGAGGGTAAACGCTTCTAGAAGGAATTATCAGCGCCATCAGCAAGTCGCCTCAGTTACTCCTGTTATGAATGCCGCTCTGACTACTGTTGCTTATCAGAGACCATCCCAGCAGGGGAATCAAGGGTATAATCAGAGAAGGGAGAATTATGACCCTATTCCCATGACCTATACAGAGTTGCTACCGGCCTTGATTTAGAAAAAGTTAGTCCAGACACGACCACCTCCCGCCGTACCGTCACCATTGCCTCGGTATTACAAGGCATACCAAACATGTGCTTTTCATCAGGGAGCACCAGGGCATAGTGTTGAGAATTGTTATCCTTTAAAGAATGAGGTGCATAAATTGGTAAAGTCCTGTGTTCTATCTTTCAAGGACATGGGACCTAATGTGAAAGATAATCCTCTACCCAAGCATGGGGGAGTAAATGTTGTAAATATGGTGGCCGGTTGTCCAGGCGACTTCCGTATTTTTGACATTAATCTGGTTAGAGGAGATTTGGTGAAGATGCACACAGACCTCAGTGAATTTAGCTACTACACGCATGACCATTCCGTTTGTGCTATTTGTAGTACAAATATACAAGGTTACAATAAGATAAAGGCTGATTTACAGGAGATGATGGATGAGGGCCTCATTCACATGATCAGACCTAGGGAAGAGTATGAAGAGGAAGTGAATATGGTTTCTAGATGTCCTGGTGAATTCAGAATTTTTGATGTGGAGCATTTGAATGAGGACCTCGTGCAGTTGCACGCTACCTTCTGCCACACGGCTGGTCAGGTGGAGCACTAATATGGATCTTGCCTAGTTTGCTGTCGAGATCCCCGAGGATGTTCAATCGTGAAGGAGGGTGTTCAGTTGCTGTTAGACAATGGAACTATCAAGATCACGGGTCAGAGGGATGATTATCCTGAGGTTGGTATGGTTGAAGTTTGTTTAACGGAAGAAGAGTCAGAGGAAGAGTATGCTTCCGCGAATGAGTATTTTTCTTCAAACAAAGATTCGTTTTCTAGAAATGACTTATTGACGACTGGTTGTGTTGAAGAAGGGGTAAACGTCATTGTGTCGTGTTTTGGCGTACCCGCTCATTTTGAGGTGGAGTATCATAGCAATCCAGATCTTACCCCATTGGTAATTAGTTTGCCAGGTCCTATCCCCTACAAGTCAGATAAGGTTGTGCCTTACAAATACGACGCTACAATCTTAGAAGACGGGGTGGAAATTCCCATCCATCCAATGCCCGATGTTGGGAATATAGCTGAAAATAGCAGGGTGACCTGTAGCGGTCATGTGTTTGCACCGGTTGTTCAGAGAGATGTTGCTACTGGAAAGAAAATTGTTGAGAATGATGAACCTAAGAAGGCTACAGGAGAGACTAGCGGAGCTACGTTCGAGAAAGAAGTGGATGATATTTTGAAGATAATTAAGATGAGCGACTACAGAATTATAGATCAGCTACTGCAGACTCCTTCAAAAATATCTATCTTAGCTTTATTGATGAACTCCTCTGCTCATAGAGAATCCTTGATGAGGGTACTGCACCAAGCCTTTGTGGAGATTGATATGCCAATAGATCAATTCAGCAGCATAATTGGAAACATTACGTCACGTAATAACTTGAGTTTCTGCGATGATGAATTACCAGATGAAGGGAGGAATCACAACCTGGCCCTCCAAATATCTATGAATTGCAAGAATGATTTGCTATCCAATGTGCTAATTGATAATGGATCCGCACTGAATGTTATACAGAGGAGTACTCTCATGAAGTTGAAATATCAAGGGACACCTATGCGCCCGAGTGGCATCATTGTGAAAGCATTTGATGGGTCAAGGAAATCTGTCATCGGTGAAGTGGACTTACCCATCCATATAGGACCATATTTGTTCCAGATAACCTTCCAGGTCATGGACATCATTCCCGCATATAGTTGTTTGTTAGGACGTCCATGGATACATGAAGCAGGGGCTGTCACTTCAACTTTACATCAGAAGCTAAAATTTGTGCGTGAAGGGAAGGTAGTGATTATAAGTGGGGAGCAGGCATAGTTGATATCTCATTTGTCCTCCTTCAAAATTGTAGAAGCGGATGAGGTTGCTGTTGGAACCCAGTTCCAAGCCCTATCTGTTGACAACATAAGGAGAAATGTGAGTTCCATGGTTTCGCTGAAGGACGTGCAGCAGGTTGTGAGCAATGGTCATAATGCAGTTTGTGGGTGAATTGTGGATCCACCCATGAACAAGAACAGAATTGGTTTGGGTTTCTCTTCAAAGAATGGAAGAGTCGAAGGTTTGAAGTCAAAGTCTACTATGAGCAGCTATCATGATGTTTTCTGCAGCGGAGGTTACCTCCATCCAACTGATTCTGACGTTAATGTTGTTGAAGAGGACGAAGTAGAGCAGGAAATGCCGAATTATGTGACGCATGGAGTCAGGGTTCAGAACTGGGTCACCATTGATATTCCATCTTGCACACATATTTCAAAGTAATTTGATTTGATTAATCTTTTTTTCTTGAAAGGATTTCACTCTGCCCATGGTGGAGGTATTAATGTTGTAGGACTTATCTGTTTGATGTGACTTTTAAGATCATTAATAAAAGTTGACTTTGTTTCCCAAATTGTGTTTTTGTTTTTTTGTTGTTTTCTTGGAAATGGTAATAAAAAACCCTTTCAAAATAAATAATAACTGAAATTCAATCTGCATGATCACTTGTTATATGTGTCAGTTTCTAAAAGCAATCATAAATCATATGTGCAGATTAACAAAAAAACTTGTTGAATACAATGACCCTGCACCCTCTCCCAACTTTGAATGTCCTTTGTTTGGGGCTGAAGAAGAAGATTATGATGAGATTCCAGAAGAGGTCTCACGGTTACTTGAGCACGAGGAAAATACCATTCAGCCATATAAAGAGCCTTTGGAAGTGATCAATTTGGGTTCAGAAGAAGATCCGAAGGAAGTTAAGATTGGAGCATCGTTGCATCCTGATGTGAAGAGAAGGTTGATTGATTTGTTGAAAGAGTATGTGGATATTTTTTCTTGGTCTTACCAAGATATGCCCGGTCTAGATACAAATATTGTCGAGCATCATTTTCCGTTGAAGCCAGCGTGTCCGCCAATTAAACAAAAGTTGAGAAGAACTCACCCAGATATGGAAATAAAGATCAAAGAGGAGGTTCTAAAGCAGATTAATGTTGATTTTCTTGTGACGTCAATGTATCCTCAATGGATTGCCAATACTTTCCCAGAACCGAAAAAATACGGAAAGGTCTGCATGTGCATAGATTACAGAGACCTAAATAAAGCTAGTCCAAAAGATGATTTTCCATTGCCTCACATCGACATGCTAGTGGATAGCACAGCAAAATTCAAAGTATTCTAGTTCATGGACGGATTTTCCGGGTATAATCAAATAAGAATGGCTCCAGAGGACATGGAAAAAACAACGTTTATCACACCCTGGGGAACATTCTGTTACAGAGTGATGCCCTTCGGGTTGAAGAACGCTGGTGCAACGTACCAGAGGGCTACGACAACCCTATTCCATGATCTGATGCACAAGGAAATAGAAGTATATGTTGAAGATATGATTGCCAAATCCCAGACTGAAGAAGGGCATATATAAGATTTGTTGAAGTTGTTTTAGCGTTTGAGGAAGACTCGTCTCCGCCTGAATTCATATAAATGCACCTTCGGTGTTTGATCGGGGAAGTTGTCAGGTTTCATTGTTAGCTAGGAAGGAATTGAAGTTTACCCTGATAAAGTCAAAGCAATTCAAGAAATGCCAGCACCAAGAACTGAAAAGCAAGTCATAGGTTTCCTCGGGCGTTTGAATTATATTTCCATATTCATTTCCCACATGACTACAACATGCGAACCGATATTTAAGTTGTTAAAGGAAGATCAAGGTTGTGTGTGGATGGATGACTTCCAAAGGGCATTTGAGAGTATTAAAGAATATATGCTTGAACCTCCTATCTTGCTCCCTCCCGTAGAAGGAAGATCGTTGATTATGTATCTGACAGTGTTAGATAAATCCATGGGTTATATTCCGGGTCAACTGGATGAAACAGGGAAGAAGGAGTTCACCATCTATCATCTCAGTAAAAAGTTCACTGATTGTGAGTTGCGGTATTCCATGCTGGAAAAAACATGTTGTGCTTTGGCCTGGGCGGAAAAGCGTTTGCGGTAGTATATGTTGAATCACACCACTTGGTTGATCTTCAAAATGGATCCAATCAAGTACATTTTTGAAAAGCCTGCTCTTACTGGGAGAATTTCCCGCTGGAAGATGTTTTTATTTGAATATGATATTGAATACCGCACTCAAAAGGCTATTAAAAGTAGTATGTTGGCGGATTTTCTTGCTCACCAACCAGTGGAAGATCACCAGTCTACAGAATATGAATTCCCCGATGAGGATGTGATGTTACTGAAAGTGAAAGATTGTGATGAACCATTACATGAGGAAGGTCCTGACCCTGAATCTCGTTGGAGTATGATATTTGATGGAGTTGTGAATGCTTATGGTAAAGGAATTGGTGTTGTGATTGTCACTCCTCATGGATCACACATTCCTTTTACTGCAAGGTTAACATTTGATTGCACCAATAATATGGCAGAAAATGAGGCTTGCATCATGGGTCTCGAAGAAGCTATTGATCTCAGAATTAAAATTCTCTATGTGTATGGTGATTCAGCTTTAGTAATAAATCATATTAAAGGAGAATGGGACACTCGTCACCCTGGCTTGATCCCTTACAAAGATTATGCTAGAAGATTATTACTGTTCTTCAATAAATTTGAACTCCATCACATCCCTAGAGACGAAAATCAAATGGCGGATGCTCTGGAAACTCTGGCTTCTATGTACCAAGTGAATACTTGGAATGATATACCCCAAATTGCGGTTCGACGGCTGGATAGGCCCGCTCATGTGTTTACGGAAGAGGAGGTATCAGATGAAAAACCCAGGTATTATGATATCAAGCATTTTCTTCAAACTCAAGAATACCCGATTGGTGCGTCGAAGAAAGATAGAAAAATATTGAGAAGATTGGCAGGCAGTTTCTTCCTCAGTGAAAATTTGTTATACAAGAGAAATTATGACATGGTCTTGCTCAGATGCGTGGATAGACACGAAGCAGACATGTTAATGCACGAGATTCATGAAGGTTCATTTGGCACTCATGCCAATGGACATTCAATGGCTAAAAAGATGCTAAGGGCATGTTACTATTGGCTAACAATGGAATCTGATTGTTACAAATTTGCAAAGAAGTGCCATAAGTGCCAGATTTATACAGACAAGGTCCATGTGCCTCCGACATTTCTCAATGTGATTTCCTCCTCGTGGCCTTTCTCTATGTGGGATATTGACATGATTGGGATGATAGAACCCAAAGCTTCGAATGGGCACCGTTTTATCTTGGTAGCAATTGATTACGTCACCAAGTGGGTGGAGGCTGCTTCATATGCCAATGTTACTAAGCAGGTGGTTGTGCGCTTCATTAAGAATAATCTTATATGTCGGTATGGTGTGCTAAGTAGAATCATCACTGACAATGGCTCGAATTTGAACAATAATATGATGACAGAATTGTGTGAAGAATTCAAGATTGTCCATCACAATTCATCTCCATACAGGCCAAAGATGAATGGGGTTGTTGAAGCTTCTAATAAGAATATCAAGATAATTATCCAGAAGATGGTTGTTACTTATAAGGATTGGCATGAAATGCTTCCTTTTGCTCTGCATGGATATCGAACATCTGTCTGCACTTCAACGGGAGCAACCCCGTTCTCCTTAGTATATGGAATGGAAGTTGTACTCCCAGTTGAGGTAGAGAATCCCTCATTGCGTGTGATAATGGAAACCAAGTTAACGGAGGCTGAATGGGTCCAGAACAAGTTTGACCAATTGAATTTGATTGAGGAAAAGAGAATGATAGCTTTGTGTCATGGCCAGTTATATCAGAGAAGAATGAAGAAAGCTTTTGATAAAAAGGTCAAACCTCGTGAATTCAGAGAAGGCGACCTCGTGCTCAGGAAGATCATGTCTTTCAACACTGATTCTAGGGACAAGTGGACTCCCAATTTTGAAGGTCCATATGTTGTCAAGAAAGCCTTCTCTGGTGGTGCATTAATTCTTGAAACTATGGACGGCGAAGATTTCCCACGTCCCATGAATGTTGACGCAGTCAAGAAATATTTCGCCTAAAGAAATAAAAGAACAGCTCGCTAAGTTGAAAACCCGAAAGGGCGACTTAGGCAAAAAGGAGCGTCTCGGTAGGCTGAAAACCCGAAAGGGTGGTCTAGGCAAAAATTAGAGACAGAAACAGAATAAATTTCTCGCTAAGTTGAAAACCCGCAAGGGCAGCTTAGGCAAAAGTTGGAGATTTTCTTGGCAAGTAACTATGTCAGACAAGACTTGATCGTTGAAGCAACAATCTTTTAATGTATATATTACATATAATATTATTTTGTGATTATTTTTTGGCTGTCTTGAGTTGATTTTTTGATCATGACTTTATTAACATCATTGGATCTTGGGTGTTGAGTTCAACTCCACAAAAATGGATGAATGATTTTAATAATAGTTTGATTAAATTTTTTATTCAAAAGTGGTTTATTCATTTTTTTCCATCCCCTCTTCATCTTATCCCTTTCTTATTGCATTAGATGTTGTTGGAGCATGATCTCTATATCATGTCCCAAAACAAATGGTGCATAAATTGCTATTGACCGGCCTCAAAATAGGTGCGACTTCTATATAAGTCCACTTACGATTGCTTAACATAGCACTAAATTTTGTCTCGATTCAAATAAATGATCATTCGTGGCCCAAACTTATGATTGCAAGCCCAAGTATGTTAATTTGATCTCTTTGATCCAATAACCTTGAGATTCATTATGCGGAGGCTTTGGTTCTACCAATCCTCTAATGGATCTACAACACCTTTGGTCAACGCGGATCACTTAAACATCGTTGATCATTAAATGGTGCTTATGAGAATTCCAAATGGATGATATACATGACAAAAAGAAAATGCAACTTGTTGTGTGCAGGATTTGGTTCTACCAATCCTCTAATGAATTCCAAATTCAAGTTTCAAGATGGTCATCCAACTAACCACTAATTATTGACTTGTTTTACCTTATGCTTTTATTCTCTTTTTATGCTTTATGTACTATTTACTTTTAGCATTTACATTTCATGCCATTTTAATCTTTGCTCATTTGAGCATTTACTTTCTTGCCATTTTTACTTTGCTCACTTAAGCTTTTCTTTTCCTTTCTTAATATACTTAATAATCAACATAAACCCTAAAAAATCTTTAATGGTACTTGGACTATTTGGTTACTATCTCTGGCATTATGGAGCATGGGACTTTTCTTGGACTTACGATTAGAAACCTTGGTCTATCTTGGAGACCTTGTAATCTTATCTGATTATTTTGTCTGGAGCTCATGAGGTTTGCCTCAAGATATTGGGTTGTTTGTTTTGTGTACAGGTTATTGTGATTACACCATTTGTTTGTAATCTGGAATTCACCTGTATACAGCCGTTACTCTGCCCAATTTTTATGAAGACTTAATACACTTGAAGTTTGATTCTCTCAAGAGGTCTAGTATTTTTTCTTGCTTGGTTTCAATCCAAGGAATGGGAATTCTATCTTGGCTCATAATGTCAAGTATTGGCTTCTTGTTGGTTAGATGGTTCTTATCCATAGCTTTTACCTTATGCTTTAGGATACTCTCTTCTTCTCCTCCCATCTTCTTTAATTTCAAAAATATTCTTTCCCTTTTTGAAAACTCTTCTAGTTTTTGAACTTGAACCATTTTCATAATAAACTTGGACTTATGTCCATGCATTTTCAAAACATTTTCATAAATGAACTCCAATCAACTTAATAATACCTTTACATTTTTTTGTGAGAAGACTAAAAGTCAATCAATCTCATTTCAAACCATTTTTCCACTTTGGCTTTTTTATCTTTAAAACTTTTCTTAAAATATTAAACTCTTGTCAATCCTTGAAGTGATGAAAATAACTATACTTCTACAATATGTAGTGAAGAGAGATATTTTCCACTTGGGTGTTGAGTGAGGCATTGTTGATTTTGAAATCCAAGCCATATCCTCCATTTTGAGATGATGCAAATTCTCCTTTCTCATGATTGTGGGTAATAGGTAGGTTTTCCACACGGATAAAGACGATGATGTTTTATCTTATAAAATTAACCAACACATTTGGGTTTTAAATTTTTAAAAGAGGAACTACGTGTACCCTAATCCCCTATTGCATGAAAGGTGGTACGTAGGCACTAATGGTTCGCAACCGCGGCGAGTGCAAAAAACATAAAATATATATTTCTTTTCTCACCTCCACCATCCATTTTATACAATAGTTTTTATAGCCAAAATATACAGATTTTACAAAGAGGCTCCTGCGGAGTACCGTAGATGTTTAGGGTGCTAATACCTTCCCTTTTCATACCAACCCCCTTACCTTGAATCTTTCTCCCTCTTTTTGGGTTATTCTCTCTTTTCCCATTCCTTTGGAAACAATAAAGCACGGTGGCGGTTTTTATTTTTATTTGTATGAAGTCTAGTCAATCCAATGGTTTAGTCTTGAACATTTCTACCGCTACAGTCTCTAAACCAAATTTTTGAACACACTAACACTCCTCACGTGATTGAGCTAGTTTCCACTATGCCTAAGTTCCCCGTTGTTGATGGACATACCTTTATGCTGGAACCAAACCCAGCATGCAACATTGTTACTTTCTGTTCTAATTGGTTTCTTCCATTTGTCTGCAACAACACTGCATACGCTCTAATGGGACCCACCTCTGATGATATTAGGGCACCAAAAAATCTGCAAAAATGTTTCCCTGTTCATAGAAGCACAAGGCCCCCTATCGCCCGAAAGTGTCCTTTAGATTTCTCCCATATCTACAGAACCTCAAAAGTTTTTCGCTCTACACCTGCTCTCAACCAGGACTACGTTGAATGGTTCAATAAGGTGGAGAAGGTTAAAGGTGATGTCTGGAAGTACCAAGGAATCTTTGACCTGATTCAACTTTCTTGGGTTGGTCCTAGTTACTGCAACTATATGATGATTTCCACTCTCTACTTCTGGGAGAGTTCCACAAACACGTTCCATTTTGCAATGGGTGTGTTAACCCCTACGTTGTTCGGCGTTGCAGCTATCACTAGCCTTCTTCCTACAGGTGAAACTTTCACCCCTAATGCAGCTGATGAGGATGTCATTCTTTTTGATAAGGACGTCTTTGGTTTTACCAAGTACATGGAGCGTTTCCATGCTAAGGATGTCGACATGGTGTCTGATGAAGAGAGCATCGCCTTGTTGGCCTTGTGGCAGTCTAAATATATTTTCTGCAGTAGGCCTCTAAAGGTGGCCAAACGTTTTATTATGTTTGCGTATCACCTCCACACGGGTCGAAAAATATGCTTAAGCAAACTCACCCGAGGGTCGCTTTATTAATCGCTCAATATGGGGGTCGACCAGATGATCTCCCTTGCACCAATTGCCAACTATCTTCTTGTAGGGCCATTTTGGCTGCTGCAATTGTGGCTAAATGCCTCCTTTGGGGATCAGCTTAAATTGAAGCTTTCAGAAGCACGTGAGGCATTCTTTGCCAATCGTGCCATTGAAGGCCCTCGTCTTGCTGCGATGACATCGTCCAACAATGACCTGACTCGAGAGGAGGCCCTTGAAACGTACTTGAAGTTTTTCTTTAGATGCGCCTCTTTTCACCCCAGTATGGCGCCGTTTGATTCAAGACCATGCTGTCCTAAATGGTTTACTCAACCATTTCCTCCTACTGAGCCAACGCATGCCCCTGAATCCAAAGCCATTTGGCAAGCTTTTCTGACCCCTAAGCTTATAGCGTCTAGGGTGGGTGCTAACGATGGGGTGACACTTCTGTGTTACCAACCCAATATGGTGGCTAGGCAATTTGTTTTATGCCAACCTTTTCCTCGCAGATTTTATAAGCCATCAGACGCGATGTGCCTTTCGTCCCAAAGTTATAGTGAATCAGAGTGTGTTCATTTACTCCAATACTTTGCTGCTAACGCTCCCAACCTGAACTTCGTCACCTTTGAACCCCTCTTATATACAATGAAGAAGTTCTTTGGTTGGTGGACTGTGAGGTGTTCATAAAGAAGAATGGGAACGTCAAATCCTTCAAGCATCAACTGGCCAGCGCTTTCGAATCTATGAATCAACAATTCAAGTAAGGTATGACTTACTACTATAATTATTGATCATGTTAATGGATTTCTCGCTTCTTCATGTTTTAACCTTTAAACTTTATTTTGTGTTTTTGTTTTCGTCAACAGTTGTGCACAAGAAACATGCTAGGGGGGATGTTAGTAGTGCAGTTGTTTCTGCTTCAGTTGAAGAAGCTCCTGTAACTTCCTCTCAAATAATCTATCAATTTTGGTGTTCTTTTAATTAATTGCATCCCCTAACTAACATGTTGATTATGTCGACCCTATTTGTAGGCTATTGAAGCCCGTATTGTTGTCCCTTCTGGACCCTCTCCAAAGAGGCGAAAATACTCTTCTCGTGAGGAGAAGCCAATGGACAACATGTCTTCCCCTGTCATCCCCTTCAAATACAAAAAGTATTGATCGACTCAATCTGAAGGAATCTCAAAACAAACTACTTCTTCCACTCTTCCTGCTCTAGTGGTAGAAAAAGTACGAGTTGTGCAACCAACTTCGACTCGCCAAGAGAGCACCAATTATAGCCATGAAGGGGAATCTCGGGTATCTTTCTTTTCCCAAAACTTATTTACTCGTCAAGATCATTTTCTCCTTTTTAGCATTGTCCTTAATTGTCTCTATTTGTTTCAGCGACTGTTGTACCCCAAAATTTGCCCTCCCGTATTTCTCAAGGAAGACCAACGATTGACCAGACAAACTCTCTCCTAAGGCAGTCTACCTCAAATTAAGGTTTCAGTTTGCATCAAGATGCTTGAGTCCAAAGGATCCAAAATGCTCACCAGTGTCCTAATATGTTCTCTAGATCATCTATGTCAAGTTTCAAGCCTTGCAGAGGAAGTTTGCTCAGTCAATTGCTCAAAGGCCTGAAAATCGATTGTGCTAGGGCAAAAGTCAATTGTGTCCTACATACAGTCAAACTTCAAGATTTTTGGTCAACATCCTCATTTTGAAGTATTATTCATCATTTGATCAAGGGTTGATCATGATTCCTCAAGGATTGCTCACAATTCATCAAAACCCAAAAGTTGCCAAATTAGGGTTTTGAAGGAAAAGTCAACTCAACTTTGACCAAGCATAACTTTCTCATACTTTATCAAAAATGACCCATCCAAGGCTCATTTTGAAGAGGATGTAATTTCCTACAATCCATCTCCAGCTCCCAAGTTTAAAATATGCACTCACAAGAAGATATAAATTTGGACATTACAGGTCATTTTGAAAAGTCAACAAAAACACCTTTTTTGTCAAAGCTTCATACATGAACATGGAAGACTCAATTGAGATGATACCAAAAGGGTTGATTATAGGACATCTTGAGATTTCTAAAAAGTCCAAGAACATATCTCTAGGGTCAAAATTGAAGGAGTTATGCATTGGCAAAGTTGACCTTTTTTGCAAAGTTGCCAAAAGTCAAAAGTGTCTCAAATTGCAATTTTTATCAAATGGGCGCAACTTTTTATGCTTTCATTAAGTTTGAAACATGACCCACGACCAATGATATCTCCCACTTGTCTTTATTTTATTTTTGTCATTTATTTTGATTTTATTTCAATTAAATCAAATAAAATCATGAAAATATCAAAACTAATCAAAGCTTGAGACTTTGTGCATGTTTAGGCCTATTATACAGCTGGAAAGAGAATAAAATCGTGCAAGCTTCATTTGGACACAAAAAGATTGGATTTGGCTTGATTTGGAAATATTTGCATAAGGATCAAATCTTGAATCAATGATCTTAATTGAGGAAGATTTGAAACAAGTTTGTAACCCAAATTCGTTCTAGGGTACATAAGGAACATGTGCAGACCAAAAGAAGGGGAATTGGAGGCGTGAAAAGAAGAGAACAAATCTCAAAATTTCAAGGAAAAGTTGCAATCTAATTTCCTAGTTCCAGGATTCTTATAGCCATTCCAGGCACACCATTCCTTTGTTGGACATCCAAGGATCACATTGCAACCCTTAGCAAGCTCCCTCAAGCCTTGAAACGCATTGTAAGTACCACGTGGTTTTCATACTTTCTTGATTTTGAATCCATCAATTTTGGCATCTTTAATATGATTCATTGATATATTCTTAATCATTGAGGTGTTTGTAAGCTAATGGTAATATCCAATTGTATTTTTATTGGCTATACAGCAAGTTGCCATGTTTAGGGTTTTAGTTTCGTGTTTAGGGGTTTTGCGTGCAGGAACAATTAGCCATGGATAATGGTACCATGATGCTCGTGAGGTTGCAACGAGTTGATTGGTACCACTGGTATTAATTTATCATACAAGGATAAGATTTTGGAGATGCACAGGGTTGTACCTACGCCCATATGATTGTAGGTAAAAGTCCAAAAACTTTTAGCAACAGAGGGAGGAAGAAGATGATAACGTGGCCTTCCCTGACTGGCCCATTCAAATTTCGCGCACTTTCAGAATCCACTTTTTGTCTTCATCATATAATTCTTGTTTATTATTATTCATACAAGAAAACAAGCCAGCTCAGATGGTCATCATGTGTTGTGAAAATGCCAAAGGGCCTGGGTTCGATCCCCAGGTCCCCCAAACTTGCTTTCTATATTTTTTTCCTTGTGTAATCAGGTAAACGTGCATACAATGAGTCTGCCATGCATCATAAATATCTCATCATTCAGGTCATCAACAGACTAGATCCAAGGGCCATCCCGTGGAGGTCCACCATAGGCATGAGTCAAATGCCCACATAGGATCTGGGAAGTCAAACGGGCCATGCACTTTTTGGGCTCAGATCTGCCATTGGCACCCCCTCTTTTTGCTATTTACATCAGGCCTTTTTCTTTTTCTTTCCTAATTATTTCTTTTATTTAATTTGTTTAATTTATTTTCCAACTACAAATTAATTTCTTTCTTTTTTTTACAAAAAAATCATAAAATCAATTTCATCAATTTAGAATTTAGGTTTTATTGTATTTTATCAAAATCAATTTTATATTAGTTTTCAATTTAGGTTTAATTCTAACTTTTTTTGTAAATAATTAAAATCAAATTAGACAATTAGGTTTGTTCTTGATTTAATTTTTATTTCTTTTCACAAAATAACAAAAAATACAAAAATAGTTAATTTAATTATTTTTCTTAAATAAAATTATTTAGTCATTAGGTTTTCTTTATTTATTCAATTAAACTCTATTTTTCTCAAAATAATGCAAAAACCACAAAAATATGATTTTTCTTTCAATTAGGTTTAGACGGGGTCAAAACCCTAATTTTTCTCGTTCTCGATTAGGTTTAGTTTAATTAGGATTTTCTTTTATTTCTCGTTTTACGGGTTTTTGGCAATGTAATTAATCCCTCTCCCCGAAGCCTTGTAATAGCGTAGTTTTTATTTCTCGCATTTTAATTCTCGCAAAATATTAACTGTTAGATGTATGATAATAGGATTGCATGACAAGACTATGTGTTAATTTAAAATGGCTAGCAAACCCTAATGTACAAAGATAATAACTGAAGCCAAATCACTCGCACATGCGTACTCTTAGGGTATACTCTCACTTCGATTGCCTTCGGTAAACGATCATTAGGTATAGGGTGTTTTAGTGGTCGCCATCCTGTCTAAACAAAGATCAAAAGTCCCGTTCAAAAATGTTGCCTCGGAAATGTTGCCTCGAATATGATCTTAATGTTAGAACAAAGTTTGAATCTACTACCCTATATTTAAGTTTTGATGATAACAAAGTGAAAAGATATAGTATTTATAAGTTTCATGTATGAACTATCTGCTGCCTAAAATTATTATGTTCTGACTTGCAGATATTCTGATTGATATAAGCAAGATCACATCTATTCAGCATCAGAACTTGATTTCAGACACCAGCATCAGAAGTTTCCATATCAGAATGTCAAAATCAGATGATCAACTCACGTACATGCTGAAGCCTGATGAACAAGACTGCGCTCAACACTCTGACAAAGAAACACAACAGTTCATCAGCAGCGAAGCAGAGTCAGAATGAGCCAAGCCAGAACTTGCATTAAGTAAGCAACGGTACTGTGCATTGAAAGCAAATTAATTCCAACGGCCTCATTCCAGACAAGATCTGCTCAATAAGGAAAGCTTGTTATTAGCATTGAATCAAGAATATTGCATCCAACGTTCATCATCTCAGTGCTATATAAACAAGACTTTGAAGATTGAAATGGCTAATGCTCTCAAAATCTCTACACGCTCAAAAGCTATTATAATCTTCTTTCTCTCAGTTTTGCTAAACCACATACTCTGATATTCTATCATTGTTTAGCAATCTAGTTTCTAAGCTTCAATTTGTGTATACATCACAGTTGTGATAAAGTTTTGTAGAAAACATTCACACACTTAGTTTTATCTCTTTGTAAGAAAGTGTTACCTTGACAAACCGGGTTGTGGTTTGGATCAAGAAGGCTTTAGCAGTTGTTAAAGCAGTCTGTAATATTCAGTTGAATATAGTGGATTAAGACCTCGTTGGAGAGAGGCGAAATCACCTTGACGGGTGGACTGGAGTAGTTTGAGATCAAACGAACCAGGATAAAAATATCTTGTTCATTGCATTAGATTTCAGTTTTACAATTCAACCCCCCCCCCCCCCCTTCTTGTGTTTTTCACCACTTCAATTGGCATCAGAGCGCCTGGTTCTGAGCTAAAACACTTAACCGTGTCAGTACAAGATCCAGCGTCAGAAAAACACAATGGCAGGAAACAATTCTCACATCAGCAATGACAATAATGAGGACAGAGACAGATTCAGTGGCAAACCTCCAGTCTTTGATGGAGAAAACTTTGATTACTGGAAAGACAGAATTGAAAGCTTCTTTCTGGCACATGATGCTGATCTGTGGGATATGGTGACTGATGGATACACGCACCCTGTGAATGCAAGTGGTCAGAAGATTGATAGAAAAACAATGTCTGATCAAAAAAAGCGTGACTTCAAGAATCACCACAAGGCCAGAACCATCCTCCTCAGCGCCATCTCCTATACTGAGTATGAAAAGATCTCCAACAGAGACACAGCAAAGAATATTTTTGACTCACTCAGAATGACGCATGAGGGCAACGTTCAGGTCAAAGAAACAACAGCTCTGGCGCTCATTCAGAAGTATGAGGCGTTCAAAATGGAAGAATCTGAATCCATTGAAACCATGTTCTCTAGATTCCAGATTCTGGTAGCTGGTCTCAAAGTTCTGGACAAAGGATACTCTACTGCTGACCATGTCAAGAAAATCATCAGAAGTTTACCCAAGCAGTGGAGACCTATGGTTACTGCTCTGAAGCTAGCTAAAGATCTCAACAAAATCACTCTGGAGGAACTTATCAGCTCCCTCAGAAGTCATGAGATAGAGCTAGAAGCTGATGAGCCTCAGAAGCAAGGTAAGCCTTTAGCATTAAAATCTAACAGAAAATTTGAGTCTAAAGTTTTGCAGGAAGTTGAAGAAACATCTGATGGATCCTTATCAGAAGAAGACGAACTCTCCCTTCTCTCCAGAAGAGTAAATCAACTGTGGAAGCAAAGACAAAGGAAGTTCAGGAATCCCAGAAGATCTGATCAGAACGAGTCTTCTTCCAAATACAGAAGGACAGATTCTTCCTCTGGATACAGAAGATCTAAAGGCTCCTCCAGTAGCAAAAAGTCAAACACCAAAGACATCATCTGCTATGAGTGCAATGAGCAAGGACACTATAAGAGTGACTGCCCAAAGCTTCAGAGGGAAAATCCCAAAAAGAAGTTTGGAAGAGAGAAGAAGAAAAGTCTCATGGCTACATGGGATGACTCTGACTCGTCTGAAGCTGACTCAAATCAGATGATGAAAGGGAAAACATAGCTCTCATGGCTAACATCTCAGAAGATAGTGAAGCTTCTGAATCAGACTCAGAATCAGACACTGAAGAGGTATTTCCTAACTTTGCTGTTAATTTTACAAAGGCTGAACTTGCTGAAAGCCTTAATGAGATTCTGGAACGTTATCAGCAAATTAGAGCTAAATTCAGAGACCTGAAAAGGAATCTTGAATCTGACTCTAATAAGACTGAGAGTCTCAAATTGGAAAATTCTGAGCTGAGAAATAAGATTTCAAAATTAGAAAACACTTTACAAAACTCTCAGAAGGAACCAATTTCTGAAACTCCCAGCAACGCTGATGAGATCATCAAGGAGTATGATCACAGTTTCCAGAAGTTCCTAGCTAAAAGCATAGATAGAAGCAGAATGGCTCCAATGATCTATGGAGTTAGCAGAAACGGCAGGAAAGGAATAGGATACCAAGGTAAGGTTCCTACACCAAAGAATGTCATGGACTTAACCATTAAACACACTCCTCTGAATTCACATTTTGTATATGGTCACACACATGATATCAAATACACTAGCAGTAAGCACTCTGTGAAACCAAAATTCAACCAGAGTTTTGGTAAAACTAACAAATCAGGACCCAAGAAAATCTGGGTACCTAAGGATAAAATAATACATGTTGCAGATATCTTTAGCAGCAAGTCAGAAACACCAGTCATGGTACCTGGACTCTGGCTGCTCACGACACATGACGGGAAGAAGGCATATGTTCCAAAGCCTGGAACTTATACCTGGAGGCCACGTTGGCTTTGGAGGCAATCAGAGGGGAAAGATAATTGGCTCTGGAACTGTAGGTAATGGAAATCTTCCCTCTATTAATAATGTTCTGCTAGTAGATGGATTGATGCATAATCTGTTATCCATAAGTCAATTAAGTGATAACGGTTATGATATAATCTTTAATCAAAAATCATGTAAAGCTGTTAGTCAGAAAGATGGGACTATCCTGTTTAATGGTAAGAGGAAAAACAACATTTACAAAATCAAACTTTCTGAACTAAAGAGTCAGAATGTAAAATGTCTTCTGTCTGTTAACAACGAGCAGTGGATCTGGCACAGAAGATTGGGACATGTTAGTATGAGAAGAATATCTCAGATTAACAAACTCAATCTGGTCAGAGGACTTCCTAACTTGAAGTTCAATTCAGATGCTCTGTGTGAAGCATGTCAGAAAGGCAAATTTGCAAAACCTTCTTTTAAATCCAAAAATGTTGTTTCTACCTCTAAGCCATTAGAACTTCTGCACATTGACTTATTTAGACCAGTTAAAACTGCTTCAGTCAGTGGTAAGAAGTATGGGTTAGTAATCGTAGATGACTATAGCAGATGGACATGGGTAAAGTTCTTAAGACACAAGGACGAGTCACACTCTGTGTTTGTTACCTTCTGTAACCAAGTTCAGAATGAAAAGGATCTTAGAATCGTTAAAGTCAGAAGTGATCATGGTGGAGAATTTGAAAACAAAGATTTTGAGTCATTCTTTAATGACAGAGGCATTCTGCATGATTTCTCTTGTCCTAGAACTCCCCAACAAAATGGAGTTGTAGAACGAAAGAACAGAACATTGCAAGAAATGGCCAGAACCATGATCAATGAGACAAACGTTGCTAAGACCTTCTGGGCAGAGGCAATAAACACAGCGTGCTACATTCATAATAGAATCTCAATAAGACCTATTCTGGAAAAAACTCCATATGAATTGTGGAAGAACAGAAAGCCCAACATTTCATATTTTCATCCATTTGGATGTACTTGCTTTATATTAAATACAAGGAATTATTTGAACAAGTTTGACTCTAAAGCACAGAAGTGTATTATGTTAGGATACTCTGAACGCTCAAGAGGGTACAGAGTATACAATACAAAAACACAGATTGTGGAAGAATCAATCAGTGTTCGTTTTGATGATAAGCTTGACTCTGAAAAGTCAAAGCAGAATGAAGTTTTTGCAGGTATAGAAATTGAATTTGCAGGTTCTGAAGACAAGTCATCAGAAGCTCTTAACACAGACATTCCTTCAACGTCTGAAAGGAGCACTGCTAGAAATCCTACAACAGCTGCTGATCAACCTCAGAAGAGATTACCCAGAAGCAGCTTGGATCACCCAGAACATACTATCCTAGGAAGAAAGGAAGATCCAATCAGAACAAGAGCAAGCTTCAGAAACTCCGAAGAAACACTTATGGGACTTGTGTCTCTGATTGAACCTTCTTCTATTGATGAAGCACTTCTGGATAATGACTGGATTCTGGCAATGCAAGAAGAGCTGAATCAATTCACCAGAAACGACGTATGGGATCTCGTTCCCAGACCAAAAGGATTCAACGTCATTGGAACAAGATGGGTGTTCAGAAACAAGCTAAATGAACAAGGTGAAGTCATCAGAAACAAGGCACGACTGGTTGCACAAGGTTATAGTCAGCAAGAGGGGATAGACTATACAGAAACCTTTGCCCCAGTCGCCAGGTTAGAATCTATCAGACTTTTAATTTCATTTGTTGTTAATAGAGGCATCACTCTGTATCAGATGGATGTCAAAAGTGCATTCTTAAATGGTTATATAGAAGAAGAAGTGTATGTACACCAACCCCCAGGTTTTGAAAATACAAAACATCCAGAACATGTTTTCAAACTAAAGAAGTCACTGTATGGTCTGAAACAAGCTCCCAGAGCTTGGTATGAAAGGCTAAGTAACTTTCTGCTGGAAAATGAATTCACCAGAGGGAAGGTGGACACTACTCTATTCTGTAAATCAGTTAAGAGTGACATCTTAGTCTGTCAAATTTATGTTGATGATATTATTTTTGGTTCTACTAATCCTTCTCTTGGAAGAAAATTTGCTAAGTGTATGCAGGCAGAATTTGAGATGAGCCTCATGGGGGAACTGGAATTCTTTCTAGGAATTCAGATTAATCAAACTCCAGAAGGAACTTACATTCATCAGAGCAAATACATCAGAGATCTTCTGAAGAAATTTGACCTCTCAGAATGTAAGCCATCAAAGATTCCAATGCATCCCACGTGCATTCTGGAAAGAGAAGAGGTAAGCAAAAATGTAGAACAGAATGTCTACAGAGGTATGATTGGTTCTCTCCTCTATCTGACTGCTTCAAGACCTGACATATTATTCAGTGTTTGTATCTGTGCTAGATTCCAATCAGATCCTAGAGAATCTCACTTAACAGCTGTTAAGCGAATTTTCAAGTATCTGAAAGGTACTACTAATCTGGGTTTGTTTTATAGAAAATCTAGTGATTACAGCTTAGTAGGCTACTGTGATGCTGATTTTGCTGGAGACAGAGTGGAACGTAAAAGTACTTCTGGAAGCTTCCAGTTTCTGGGAGAAAATCTGATCTCTTGGTCCAGCAAAAGGCAATCAACAATTGCTCTGTCAACAGCAGAAGCTGAGTACATAGCAGCAGCAGGATGTAGCACACAAATGCTCTGGATGAAAAGTCAGCTTGAAGACTTCCAGATTTTTGAGAGTAACATTCCTATACTTTGTGATAATACTTCTGCTATTTGCTTAAGTAAGAACCCCATTTTACATTCTAGAGCTAAGCATATAGAAATAAAACATCACTTCATTAGGGACTATATTCAGAAAGGTATTTTGAACTTAAAATTTAGATACAGACCATCAATGGGCTGATATCTTTACTAAACCCCTTTCAGAAGATAGGTTTAATTTCATTCTGAAACATCTCAGCATGAAAGTGTGTCCAGAGTGAAAATGTTTTAATTCCATATATTTACCTTCAGAATGTAATTGTTTTACTGTGAACTTCTGATCAATCTCCTTTCAGAAAGATAGAACATGCAGATTGTATCAGATGCAAGTCTAAAGATCTGAGAGTCTAAGCTCAAAGATAGACGTGCTGATCACTACATCAAACAAGTGTCATCCAATCATCAGCATATCTCTGAAGCAGAACGCGTGCACGCTTCTGAGAAGGCAAAGCGCTGATTGGGTGCATTGAGACACATGTCTGGTAACCGTTTTTAAGTATCTTTCTCAAATCCCCCAAAATCAGCAAGCATTTAATGAAAAGTAATCATGCTTTTAAAATGCAATCATGATTTTTCTCTCTCTTAAAAACGTTTATCTTTTCAAAACAGTTTTGAAAACTCTATTTAAGCACATTAATCTCTCATTCTCATTCTTTACGCTTTCTCACTAATACTCAAGCTTTTTCTGCATATTTCTGTGTTCATCTCTTGCAACCTATTTTCCTCAGTTTATTCTCAAAACCCTTTTAGTGTGAACATGGCAACCTCCAGCAGCGCTTCTGCAGGTCCTCAGAAGAAAGCATCATCTGAGCAATATCAAGTGCCATTCAGAACTCTCCTCACTCCTGTGAAGAACCTTGAAGTGCTTTCTGAATTAATCATTGATTTTGAAAGCTTGAAGGAGAACGGTTTTGACCTAACTGAAGAAGTTAGGGCTCAGAAGTGGGAAAGGTACTTTGATAGGTTGGTTGGACCAACATTCCCAATGCTAGTCAAGGAATTCTGGATTCACGCCAAGGCTTCAACATATCTAGTCACCTCCTTTGTTTTGGGGAAGAAGATTGTGATCACTGAGGATCACATTGCAAGGTTAATCGGTCACAGTGGCGGTGGCGTCTGTTGTGTGGACATGGCTGAAAGATGTGCTGATGTAGGTGTGATAGCTGCAAGGATTTTCACTCTTGGGGTGCCCAGCAGCAAGATTAAAGATCTGAAGGATCATTACAGAATATGGGCTAAGATAATTCTGGGGTGCTTCAACCACAGGAACCCAACCAGTTCTCCTGATTACATAAATGTGGATCAGTAGTTTCTGATCTACTTTATTGATCAGAAGGTAAAGATCAATCTGGCTCACTTCCTGTTCAACCACCTCAGAACAAGTGTGAAGGAAACAAGGGAAGAAGAAAGAACCAAGAGGGATTGGATACCTTTTGGAAGGTTGATATCAGATATTCTAACAGAGAATAGGCTGATTGAGCATCTGATAGAAGCTCAAGAGCTAAGCACTATTGAACCAACAATTGGGAAACCTCTGAACGCAAAGAACTTGAAAAAGATGAAGCTGATAGAGAATATTCAGAAGGAACCCATAGCCACTTCTATTGCTGATATCTCCAGCAGAAGAGTGCCTCTGAGTGACTTTCCGTTATTTTCTGAAATTGAATCCAAACCAGAGGTGATTCTCAGGTACTTGGATGCGTGCAAGGCAGATGGTACAGATCCAAATCTGAATATCAGAGATCTGCATCAACCTCAACCAGAAGTGACTCTGAAGAAGACGAAGAAGAGGAAGGCACCATCAGAAGGATCATCCCAGCAGACACCCAGGAAAAGAGGTAATTCATCTGCTGCCCCTGTTTTAAATTCTTCTACTATTCCAGCATGTATTCCTCCTCAAACCTCTCATAGAATCTCAATCCCCATCCCTACCATAGATGAAACTGTACAAGAAGAGGACCCTTCTGAGGCATTAAAACTCAGAAGACCCAGAACCAAACATCCCAAACAACCAACAATCTCAACAACATCAGCAATTGACCAAGTGCTGTCTGACATTGATCAACACACCTCTGATCAACCAATCTCTGAACCACAAACTGTTCCTCCTCCACAACCAGAACAACAGCAATCTGCTGAAGAACCAGAACAACAACAACCACTCTCATCAATTCCAGAAGAACCCCTTAACCCTGAACAATCAGAAATTCCGTCTCCCTCTCCCCAACCAGAAATTAATCCACCATCACCTCAAACAGAGTTTCATCACTCTGAAACTCCTTCTCCTCAACCATCTGAACCTCATTCACCTCAACCATCACCTCTGGCAATCCAGCTGCCATGTGGAACAACTGTTATCATGCCCTAGTTACCATCCTCACCAGAATCTACACCACCAAATACTCCCAAAACACCACCCAGTCCAATCATAATCTCTGATACTGATACTCCATCTCCAAAACAAACAGCTGCTCAGAAAACCTCCGAAAACCCCAGCAGGACTTTCATAGACTTAACCAGTCTTGACCGTCTTGCTGATCTAAAACACAAAATTGCCATCCCAAAACCAAAGCAACCAAATGTTGGCTCTGGTATTATGAATTTTGAAACAGGTGTGCTGCAATGGATCGCTTCTTTGAAGCAAGTCTGTCCTAGAATGATTGACCCAGCTGCTTCTGATCAGCTCTGGTCACAATTCAGACTTTGGGTACGTGCTGAAGCCCTCAAGTTGCAAGATATCAACTATGAGCAGGCACAACAGAACTTCAGCAAGCTGCTGAAGGAAGTTGAAAGTCAGCTGCCTCAGGAAGCTGTGCTCCCTCTGGACAGTGAACCTTGGTCTGAGAAACAGCAAGCTGCAAAGGTGCAATCAGAAGAAGACAAGACCATTCAAGCTGAAGAAAGTCAAGCAGAGGATGTTGCTGAAAGTTCTCAGAAGCCTCCTGCTTCTGATGCTTCTCAAGCTGCCTTGGACAGGCAGACTCTGGAAGAACTAAGGCTGAATGACATGCGTCTGCAGCAGCGGATGGATGAAAGCGATCAGAAGATGAAAGAGAGAATGGATGTGCAGGATAGCAAGATTGACACTCTTGTCAGCATGGTGCACAAGCAGAATGAGACTGCTGAAAAGATCCAAGCCATGCTGGAGAACCTGTTCACACGCTTGCCTCCTCAACCTTAGTCTCTTTTTTTCATTCATGACCTTTTTCATGTTTTCCTTGATTTTCTGATGTACTGTTTGAATATGTTTTGTAATATTTTCTTGTTTTGATTCTGAACTCTCTCAATATTATTAGTTTTTCTGATCTTATTTTTTTTAGCACATCACCTACACTTTTTGATTGCTGACAAAAAGGGGGAGAACAAGAATGATATTTTATCAATAACGGCTAACTAGACAGAAATTCTCAAACATTCTAACTCTATTTACTTGAAAATGTTTTTCTGTTTTGCTTAAAGTCTACAGGTACAAGGAAGCTCCTGGACACTCTGAAGACTAGAAGCTCTGAAGCTCTGATCACTATGAAGTTCTGATCTGCTCTGATATTCTGATCCAAAGCAAAGCTCTGACAAGAAAAACTCTGAAGCTCTGCTCTGACATAAAGCTTCTGATAAGTCAAAGACTCTGATACTCTGATGTTCAAAGAAAGGCAAAAAGATCTGATCCTGAAGAGAGCATCGCCTTGTTGGCCTTGTGGAAGACTAAATATATTTTCTGCAGTAGGCCTCTAAAGGTGGCCAAACGTTTTATTATGTTTGCGTATCACCTCCACACGGGTCGAAAAATATGCTTAAGCAAACTCACCCGAGGGTCGCTTTATTAATCGCTCAATATGGGGGTCGACCAGATGATCTCCCTTGCACCAATTGCCAACTATCTTCTTGTAGGGCCATTTTGGCTGCTGCAATTGTGGCTAAATGCATCCTTTGGGGATCAGCTTAAATTGAAGCTTTCAGAAGCATGTGAGGCATTCTTTGCCAATCGTGCCATTGAAGGCCCTCGTCTTGCTGCGATGACATCGTCCAACAATGACCTGACTCGAGAGGAGGCGCTTGAAACGTACTTGAAGTTTTTCTTTAGATGCGCCTCTTTTCACCCCAGTATGGCGCCGTTTGATTCAAGACCCTGCTGTCCTAAATGGTTTACTCAACCATTTCCTCCTACTGAGCCAACGCATGCCCCTGAATCCAAAGCCATTTGGCAAGCTTTTCTGACCCCTAAGCTTATAGCGTCTAGGGTGGGTGCTAACGATGGGGTGACACTTCTGTGTTACCAACCCAATATGGTGGCTAGGCAATTTGTTTTATGCCAACCTTTTCCTCGCAGATTTTATAAGCCATCAGACGCGATGTGCCTTTCGTCCCAAAGTTATAGTGAATCAGAGTGTGTTCATTTACTCCAATACTTTGCTGCTAACGCTCCCAACCTGAACTTCGTCACCTTTGAACCCCTCTTATATACAATGAAGAAGTTCTTTGATTGGTGGACTATGAGGTGTTCATAAAGAAGAATGGGAACGTCAAATCCTTCAAGCATCAACTGGCCAGCGCTTTCGAATCTATGAATCAACAATTCAAGTAAGGTATGACTTACTACTATAATTATTGATCATGTTAATGGATTTCTCGCTTCTTCATGTTTTAACCTTTAAACTTTATTTTGTGTTTTTGTTTGCGTCAGCAGTTGAGCACAAGAAGCATGCTAGGGGGGATGTTAGTAGTGCATTTGTTTCTGCTTCAGTTGAAGAAGCTCCTGTAACTTCCTCTCAAATAATCTATCAATTTTGGTGTTCTTTTAATTAATTGCATCCCCTAACTAACATGTTGATTATGTCGACCCTATTTGTAGGCTATTGAAGCCCGTATTGTTGTCCCTTCTGGACCCTCTCCAAAGAGGCGAAAATACTCTTCTCGTGAGGAGAAGCCAATGGACAACATGTCTTCCCCTGTCATCCCCTTCAAATACAAAAAGTATTGATCGACTCAATCTGAAGGAATCTCAAAACAAACTACTTCTTCCACTCTTCCTGCTCTAGTGGTAGAAAAAGTATGAGTTGTGCAACCAACTTCGACTCGCCAAGAGAGCACCAATTCTAGCCCTGAAGGGGAATCTCGGGTATCTTTCTTTTCCCAAAACTTATTTACTCTTCAAGATCATTTTCTCCTTTTTAGCATTGTCCTTAATTGTCTCTATTTGTTTCAGCGACTGTTGTACCCCAAAATTTGCCCTCCCGTATTTCTCAAGGAAGACCAACGATTGACCAGACAAACTCTCTCCTAAGGCAGTCTACCTCAAATTAGGGTTTCAGTTTGCATCAAGATGCTTGAGTCCAAAGGATCCAAAATGCTCACCAGTGTCCTAATATGTTCTCTAGATCATCTATGTCAAGTTTCAAGCCTTGCAGAGGAAGTTTGCTCAGTCAATAGCTCAAAGGCCTGAAAATCGATTGTGCTAGGGCAAAAGTCAATTGTGTCCTACATACAGTCAAACTTCAAGATTTTTGGTCAACATCCTCATTTTGAAGTATTATTCATCATTTGATCAAGGGTTGATCATGATTCCTCAAGGATTGCTCACAATTCATCAAAACCCAAAAGTTGCCAAATTAGGGTTTTGAAGGAAAAGTCAACTCAACTTTGACCAAGCATAACTTTCTCATACTTTATCAAAAATGACCCATCCAAGGCTCATTTTGAAGAGGATGTAATTTCCTACAATCCATCTCCAGCTCCCAAGTTTAAAATATGCACTCACAAGAAGATATAAATTTGGACATTACAGGTCATTTTGAAAAGTCAACAAAAACACCTTTTTTGTCAAAGCTTCATACATGAACATGGAAGACTCAATTGAGATGATACCAAAAGGGTTGATTATAGGACATCTTGAGATTTCTAAAAAGTCCAAGAACATATCTCTAGGGTCAAAATTGAAGGAGTTATGCATTGGCAAAGTTGACCTTTTTTGCAAAATTGCCAAAAGTCAAAAGTGTCTCAAATTGCAATTTTTATCAAATGGGCGCAACTTTTTATGCTTGCATTAAGTTTGAAACATGACCCACGACCAATGATCTCTCCCACTTGTCTTTATTTTATTTTTGTCATTTATTTTGATTTTATTTCAATTAAATCAAATAAAATCATGAAAATATCAAAACTAATCAAAGCTTGAGACTTTGTGCATGTTTAGGCCTATTATACAGCTGGAAAGAGAATAAAATCGTGCAAGCTTCATTTGGACACAAAAAGATTGGATTTGGCTTGATTTGGAAATATTTGCATAAGGATCAAATCTTGAATCAATGATCTTAATTGAGGAAGATTTGAAACAAGTTTGTAACCCAAATTCGTTCTAGGGTACATAAGGAACATGTGCAGACCAAAAGAAGGGGAATTGGAGGCGTGAAAAGAAGAGAACAAATCTCAAAATTTCAAGGAAAAGTTGCAATCTGATTTCCTAGTTCCAGGATTCTTATAGCCATTCCAGGCACACCATTCCTTTGTTGGACATCCAAGGATCACATTGCAACCCTTAGCAAGCTCCCTCAAGCCTTGAAACGCATTGTAAGTACCACGTGGTTTTCATACTTTCTTGATTTTGAATCCATCAATTTTGGCATCTTTAATATGATTCATTGATATATTCTTAATCATTGAGGTGTTTGTAAGCTAATGGTAATATCCAATTGTATTTTTATTGGCTATACAGCAAGTTGCCATGTTTAGGGTTTTAGTTTCGTGTTTAGGGGTTTTGCGTGCAGGAACAATTAGCCATGGATAATGGTACCATGATGCTCGTGAGGTTGCAACGAGTTGATTGGTACCACTGGTATTAATTTATCATACAAGGATAAGATTTTGGAGATGCACAGGGTTGTACCTACGCCCATATGATTGTAGGTAAAAGTCCAAAAACTTTTAGCAACAGAGGGAGGAAGAAGATGATAACGTGGCCTTCCCTGACTGGCCCATTCAAATTTCGCGCACTTTCAGAATCCACTTTTTGTCTTCATCATATAATTCTTGTTTATTATTATTCATACAAGAAAACAAGCCAGCTCAGATGGTCATCATGTGTTGTGAAAATGCCAAAGGGCCTGGGTTCGATCCCCAGGTCCCCCAAACTTGCTTTCTATATTTTTTTCCTTGTGTAATCAGGTAAACGTGCATACAATGAGTCTGCCATGCATCATAAATATCTCATCATTCAGGTCATCAACAGACTAGATCCAAGGGCCATCCCGTGGAGGTCCACCATAGGCATGAGTCAAATGCCCACATAGGATCTGGGAAGTCAAACGGGCCATGCACTTTTTGGGCTCAGATCTGCCATTGGCACCCCCTCTTTTTGCTATTTACATCAGGCCTTTTTCTTTTTCTTTCCTAATTATTTCTTTTATTTAATTTGTTTAATTTATTTTCCAACTACAAATTAATTTCTTTCTTTTTTTTACAAAAAAATCATAAAATCAATTTCATCAATTTAGAATTTAGGTTTTATTGTATTTTATCAAAATCAATTTTATATTAGTTTTCAATTTAGGTTTAATTCTAACTTTTTTTGTAAATAATTAAAATCAAATTAGACAATTAGGTTTGTTCTTGATTTAATTTTTATTTCTTTTCACAAAATAACAAAAAATACAAAAATAGTTAATTTAATTATTTTTCTTAAATAAAATTATTTAGTCATTAGGTTTTCTTTATTTATTCAATTAAACTCTATTTTTTTCAAAATAATGCAAAAACCACAAAAATATGATTTTTCTTTCAATTAGGTTTAGACGGGGTCAAAACCCTAATTTTTCTCGTTCTCGATTAGGTTTAGTTTAATTAGGATTTTCTTTTATTTCTCGTTTTACGGGTTTTTGGCAATGTAATTAATCCCTCTCCCCGAAGCCTTGTAATAGCGTATTTTTTATTTCTCGCATTTTAATTCTCGCAAAATATTAACTGTTAGATGTATGATAATAGGATTGCATGACAAGACTATGTGTTAATTTAAAATGGCTAGCAAACCCTAATGTATAAAGATAATAACTGAAACCAAATCACTCGCACATGCGTACTCTTAGGGTATACTCTCACTTCGATTGCCTTCGGTAAACGATCATTAGGTATAGGGTGTTTTAGTGGTCGCCATCCTATCTAAACAAAGATCAAAAGTCCCGTTCAAAAATGTTGCCACGGAAATGTTGCCTCGAATATGATCTTAATGTTAGAATAAAGTTTGAATCTACTACCCTATATTTAAGTTTTGATGATAACAAAGTGAAAAGATATAGTATTTATAAGTTTCATGTATGAACTATCTGCTGCCTAAAATTATTATGTTCTGACTTGCAGATATTCTGATTGATATAAGCAAGATCACATCTATTCAGCATCAGAACTTGATTTCAGACACCAGCATCAGAAGTTGCCATATCAGAATGTCAAAATCAGATGATCAACTCACGTACATGCTGAAGCCTGATGAACAAGCCTGCACTCAACACTCTGACAAAGAAACACAACAGTTCATCAGCAGCGAAGCAGAGTCAGAATGAGCCAAGCCAGAACTTGCATTAAGTAAGCAACGGTACTGTGCATTGAAAGCAAATTAATTCCAACGGCCTCATTCCAGACAAGATCTGCTCAATAAGGAAAGCTTGTTATTAGCATTGAATCAAGAATATTGCATCCAACGTTCATCATCTCAGTGCTATATAAACAAGACTTTGAAGATTGAAATGGCTAATTCTCTCAAAATCTCTACACGCTCAAAAGCTATTATAATCTTCTTTCTCTCAGTTTTGCTAAACCACATACTCTGATATTCTATCATTGTTTAGCAATCTAGTTTCTAAGCTTCAATTTGTGTATACATCACAGTTGTGATAAAGTTTTGTAGAAAACATTCACACACTTAGTTTTATCTCTTTGTAAGAAAGTGTTACCTTGACAAACCGGGTTGTGGTTTGGATCAATAAGGCTTTAGCAGTTGTTAAAGCAGTCTGTAATATTCAGTTGAATATAGTGGATTAAGACCTCGTTGGAGAGAGGCGAAATCACCTTGACGGGTGGACTGGAGTAGTTTGAGATCAAACGAACCAGGATAAAAATATCTTGTTCATTGCATTAGATTTCAGTTTTACAATTCAACCCCCCCTTCTTGTGTTTTTCACCACTTTACTTAAGACATTAGGGATATTACTAAGACGTCCTAACATTACTTTAGTGATTGTACATCCCTTTCGAATTGACCCTTACAATTCCAACGATGGTGCTTCCTATTTCTCAATAAGTAGGATAGCACTGTCTAAAGGAAAAAAGAATAGAAATAGTTCTTTTTCGAGTAGGTTGATATTAGTAGGTACTTGCTCAAAATAAACTTTCTCGCACTTACACTCTTTTCAAACAAAGTTTTCAAAAACACTTTGTAAAACTCTTGAAGACAGAAGCAAGAGTTAAAACCAAGTCATACAAAAATTTTCAAAACACACAAACACGGAAGCAATTTTTAAAATGATGAGCAAGTACCTAAGAGCCCATAGAAAACTATGGATAGAAAGGGTGCTAATACCTTCCCTTTCTATAATCTACCCCCCGTACTCAAAATCTCAAAAAAGGAATTTTTCTGTGCTTTTTTCCTTTCCAGTTGGATAAAATAAAAGTCGGTGGCGACTCTTGCTTACCGCGACATTTTGCAAACACAAACGCAAAACGCAAACCAGCATTTTCTCAAAATAGTCGGTTCTGCCACTGTATCACAGAACTGGCGACTCTGCTGGGGATGTAGTAAGTGGGGTATACCTTTGGATTAGTTCATCATAAATTGCTTCTTTTGTTTGTTTTGGTTGCTTTACTGTTAAAAGGTTTTTGTATTGGGAGTTACTATAGATCCTAACCCGGATCTAAGGGACACCTTTTAAGTAAGTAGCAATAAATTGTGAGGGAACTGTACAGCGTAGACCGATACGGTTGAAGCAGTAGCTACGTTGATGTGGCACATTGGTTGGTACGGGTATCCCTTGTGGATAAATGAGGAGAATACGGAGCTGCTATGTGTGTCGTTAAGCATCAACTGACCTTAGAATCCATAATTGACCAACTTGGCCATTAGGAAGTAGTGAGATAGCCGACCTCGGTGTAAAGCTGAGAACTGGTTGATACTCGATACTACACTCATTGAGACCATACTCTCGAGATAGTTCCAGCCGCAAGAAAAGATTGCGTTACGTGAAACCATGACCGATGGAGGATGGTCAGTGATATTGAGAACCTCTAGAACCTGGTTACTTTTGCTAGGACAGGTTGAAACCAACTGAACTTCAAGAGGGTAGTACCTAGACCCCATGCAAGCCTTAAACTTAAGGGCTTTTTGGTGTGACTTGTTTGCCTTTGCCATGCCTGTTATCTGCTATACCTGTTGTTTATTTTTACCATGACATCATGCATCATAACATAGCATGCATACTTCATTACACTAACCATTTCAAAGACCGAGGGGATTTATCTTTGTTCTGTTTTGCAGATTATGGCTTCCGTGCGCAGAAACACCATTCGAGTTAACTTTGTGCAAATACCTGCTCAACTCAAAGATTTAGCCTCAAGAGTTTCTGATACTTCTTCCTTCATTAAGAGACATGGTCAGCTTCTTAGTTTGGTTACTTCAAAGTTTGATGAGCAGATGATGAGTGTGCTTTTCCAGTTCTTCGATCTTGTGCATCATTGCTTCACTTTCCCGGATTATCAGCTAGTTCCCACTTTGGAAGAGTTTTCTCACTTATTGGGCATATCATCCTTGAGCAGATGCCCTTCACAGGTTTGGAAGAGACTCCTAGACCAGAAGACGTTTCCTTAGCTCTGCATATGAAACGGGCTGATGTAGTATCCAACTGGGAAACACGAAGCAGGGTTGAAGGTTTCTTAGCCAAGTTTCTGATAGATCAAGCTCATCTATTCTGGGACAGTTTGGACTTTCAGGCTTTTGAAGATATCTTGGCTCTCCTTATCTACGGTTTGGTTCTCTTTCTGAATCCAGATTCCTTTATAGATGTGAATGCGGTTAAGATCTTCCTGTCTCGCAATCCTGTGCCTACTCTACTGGGTGATATCTTGCATGCCCTCTACACTCGTATTGTGCTTAGAAGAGGGACCCTCATGTGTTGCATGCCTTTGCTGGCAAGGTGGTTTATTTCGCACCTCCCCAAGTCCGTATTGAAGAATGAAGAAGGTTTGGGATGGTCTTACAGGATAATTTCACTTGCCCATACAGACATTCTTTGGAGTTCTAAGGTTATGGAAAGCACTGTTGTTATTGATCATTGCGGGGGATACCCTAATGTCCCACTGCTTGGAATCAGAGGGGGAATAACCTACAGTCCTTGTTTAGCTTTGGGACAATTTGGTCGTGCTCGGAGAGACGGTCCTCATGAGCTACTTCTTACAGATATTTCATTTGACTACAAGGAAGACGTAGACGAGCATTGCCAGAGGTTTATATGAGCTTGGGGCATGGTGAACAGATCTGACTCTCAAGAGCTAGGACCAAGGACTTCCCTCCCTATGCAGCCTTACCTCCAGTGGGTCCGAGCTCGTGCTCAGAAGCTTGGGATGCCTTATGAAGCTGTGTTGCAAGTGAGTGGAGCCCACCAATGAAGATGGCATTCCTTATATAGTCCTTTATCCCTACATGCCCACTGATCTTGGGGCATTGAAAAGGTCTTGGATTCAGCTGAAAGAGGAGAGAGATACCTACCGGGAGAAGTACCATGAGCAAGAAAGGAAGATCTTGAAGCTCACCAGGCAACTCGAGAATTAAAGGACGATCAATGACTACGTCAGCACGAAGGGGAAGCGTCCATGGGATTTCTGATTTTTCTTTTTCTATTTTAGATTTGTTTTTCATTTACTTCTTTGTAAATGCCTTAAAGGTATTGTTGAACCTTTTTACAAGTTTAATCTAATAAAGTTTATTTGTTTTTTTGGTTTGCAAATTTAAATCTCCCAAAGTCTTTGAAAACATGACATACGCATCCCATTATCATGCACACCATTACAGGTACCATTACAGGTTTCTCATCTTATTCGCTGTTTATTTCAACAAAAATGTCTTCCGATCAAGCTATCAAAGATCTTCAGGCACAAAATGCCCAATTCCAAGATATGTTCTTGAGCTTGGCTAAAGGGCAAGAGGATTTGAAAGCTCTCATTCTGAAAGAGAAAGAGAAGAAGAAGAAGAAGAAGAAGAAGAAGAAGAAGAAGAAGAAGCTCATTCTCCTGAGTATGGGCAAAAGGTTTGGGGATAGGTTGAAACAGCAAGCTGATCTGTCCTTTTCATCCAAGGAAGGGGAGGACCAAGAAGAAGAAAGGGGCCATAGTCCTGCAGTTTCTGATAATGATACAGGTTATGATGAGGAGCAATATCCTCCTGCCGAGGATAGGTACAAACAGTTAGAAGACCGTCTGAGTGCTATGGAGATTCAGAAGATCCCTGGTTTGGATTTCGGAGAGCTGCGACTGGTATCTGGAGTGGTGATCCCTCATAAGTTCAAGGCTATGGTTTTTGCCAAGTACGACGGAGCATCCTGTCCAAAACTCCATCTTCGCTCGTACGTCCGAAAAATTCAACCCCACACTGCTGATAGAAATTTGTGTGTACATTTCTTTCAAGATAGTCTGTCAGGGACTCAGCTTGAATGGTTTTATCAATTGGAAGGAGCTAATGTCCAAAATTGGGAAGACCTTGCTGCTGCTTTCTACAGGCAGTATCAGTATAATGCCGACCTTGCTCCCACTCGTACTCAGCTTCAGGGTATGTCTATGGGTGCAAGCAAAGGTTTTAAGGATTATGCTCAGAAGTGGAGAGATTTGGCTGGAAGAGACCAGCCCCCTTTGTCTGACAGGGAGTTGGTTGACATGTTTCTAGAGACGCTGTCTGGTCCATTTTTCAATCATCTGATCGGCAGTTCGTCATTTGGGTTTACTGAGTTGATCTTGACTGGAGAGAGAGTAGAAGCTGGTATCCGAAGTGGTAAGATACAGAAGGATACTTCATCAAGTGGAGTGAAGAAACCTTTCACCGGTAAGAAAGAACCTAGTGCAGTCTATGGCTCGAGGGGCCAAAGCAGACCTGAACACCGTCAAGCAGTAAATGCGGTAATGATATCAAGACCCATAGTTGCTCCACAATGCAAAAATCAACAGAAGGTGGAAAGACCACAGAGACAGTATACTCGGCTCAATATGACCTTGTCTCAAATTCTACCACAACTATTGAAGACTAATCTGGTAACTCTGAGGGAGGCCCCGAAGAATCCCAACACCACATCTCCACTATATAACCCGAATTCCCGTTGCGCCTATCACTCTGATGGCCCAGGTCATGATATAAACAACTGTTGGGCCTTGAAAAATAAGGTGCAAGACTTGATCGAAGCCAAAGAGATTTAGTTTGACGCTCCGGAGAAGCCCAACGTCATAACTGCTCCTATGCCCAGGCATGGTCATAGAGTGAATGTTGTGGACGATGATTTATTTGTGACCTCCGTGGAAGAAATTTCTACTCCTTTGATGATAGTCAAGAAGAATCTATTGTTGGCCGGTTCATTTCCGGGTTGTGGCGAAGGTTGCCACATGTGTTCAAATCTGCCTGCTGGTTGCCACTTATTGAAATCAGGTGTTCAACGCCTGATGGATAACAAAGAGATCCTGTTTGAGAAGACTATGATTCTGTTAGTTCTAGTTGAAGATGTTTCCATCATAACCATTTCCACCAATCCTTCTAAGGCTTCCTCGAGAAAGCCTGTTAGGATTACACTCGTTCCAAGAATCGCTTCGTTAATTATTATTTTCCCTGGTCATATCCCATACACTTCGGATAAGGCTGTCCCTTGGCACTATGGGGCTGAGGTATATTACCATGGAGTTAAACAAGACTTAAAGAGTGAGGGAGCTGATGCTGATGTCAGCAATATTGTCGGGGCTAGCAAGGTCACCAGAAGTGGAAGACTTTTCTCTCCCAAGATTTCTCCTCCGACTGTCCACAAACCTATTGTCATTCCATCTGCTAGTACATAAACTGCTGTCCCGGTTCCTATTCCAGTTATCACCCCTGTCACCGAGTCATTTGGGACTCGGGGAAAAGAAATCACAAGTGAGCCTTCCCGGACGGAGGCACCTAAGAAGATCATTGTAGAAACCTCTAAGCAGGAGATAGAGGAAATTCTGAAGATTATCAAGAAGAGTGACTGCAACATAGTCGAGCAGTTGGGGAAGACCCCGTCTAAAATCTCCATGTTGTCCTTGTTATTGTGTTTTGAAGCCCATGCAAAGGCTTTAATTGCTTTCCTCAAAACTGCGCACGTGCCGCAGGAAACTTCTGTTGATCAATTCAAAGATTGAGTAGCTAGTTTGACTGCTGACAATGGGTTGGGTTTCTCAGACGCAGATCTGACTGCTAAAGGAAGAAATCACAATGATGCTCTTCACGTCTCGATCGAGTGCAGGGGCACTACTATGGCCCATGTACTAGTGGATATCGAATCTGCATTAAATGTTTTGCCAAAGAAAGCGTTAGACCGTCTGGACTGTGAAGGTTTGATTCTAAAGCCGAGCAATATCGTGGTTAGGGCTTTTGATGGGTCAAAAAGGATGGTGCACGGGGAGGTGGACGTCCCTGTTAAAGTTGGCTCTCAGGATTTCGCATCTACTTTCTACGTGATGGATATTCGACCATCATATTCTTTCTTGTTGGGTCGTCCTTGGATTCATAAGGATGGGGAAGTGACTTCCACGCTCCACCAAATGTTGAAATATCCAGTGAAGGGGAAGATTGTCACGATACAAGGTGAGGAGGAGTACATGGTGATTCATCTTAATTCCTTTCGCTACGTGGAGATGGATGGGGAATTCATCGAAACCCCTTGTCAGAACTTTGAAGAGGTCCCCCAGACTTTGGCGTTGACTGAAGTTGCTACTGACAAACCTCCGATTAAGATGGCTTCCCTCAAGGATGTCAGGGCTGTAATTGAAAAAGGTGGGTGTGCAAATTGGGGTCAACTCCCTAATTTCACACACAAGACTGACAAGTATGGTTTGGGCTTTACTACAGGGGCTCAAAGGGCTGTTCGGCGCACATGGATTGGAAGACCTCCTCTGCACATCAGTAATCAAGGAGTGAATGAAATTGAATATGGTGAAGAAGATTCAGATATCGACAGCTGGATCTACCCGACAACCGATGGTGGATTAAACAACTAGACGGCGAAGGACTTCATACATGTTTCTTTTATTACACAGTAATAGACTTTTGTTTTGAGATTTGTAACAGACAGTTTGAAACTTTACGGCCCGAGGCACCTTGGCCTTGCTTGTGAGGGCTTATTATCTGTCATTTCATATATCATCAATAAAACATTGGACGTTTCTTGCATTACAAATTTTGTGCTCCTTGTTTTTATTTTTCTGTCTCTCGCTTTATCAAAAACAGCTATTCTCTTACACACACTCACATACCATAATGTAGATCCATATCCACTCTGGATCCCATTGATAATAACTCTGCCAGTTCCAGTTATGACTTCGAAAGTCCGATCAACCAAGCCGAGGACTAAGGTGAGGATGATTGTGAGGTGCCCGGAGAACTTGCTAGACTGTTACTACAGGAAGAGAGGGCTATACAGCCTCATGAAGATCCAGTTGAACCAGTAAATTTGGGTACAGAGGAAGACAGGAAAGAGGTCAAGATAGGTGCGAATCTGGAGCCTAATGTTAAGCAGCGGTTGATACAGATGCTACACGACTATGTTGAGATATTCGCTTGTTCCTATGAAGATATGCTTGGTTTGGACACTGACATTGTGGTACACCGCCTGCCAACCAAAGAAGACTGTCCTCTGGTAAAGCAGAAGGTTCTCCGTATACGTCCTGAGATGTCTGAGAAAATCAAAGCTGAGGTCATGAAACAGTTTGACGCCGGATTTCTAGTTGTCACTTCTTACCCGCAGTGGGTCGCCAATGTTGTTCCAGTTCCTAAGAAGAATGGTAAGGTACGGATGTGTGTGGACTATAGAGATCTGAACAGGGTGAGCCCCAAAGATGAATTTCCACTTCCTCACATCGAGGTTCTGGTCGACAACACCGTGCAGCATAAGATCTTCTCCTTCATGGATGGTTTTTCCGGTTAAAATCAGATTAAGATGGCTCCCGAAGACATGGAGAAGACAACCTTCGTTACGCAGTGGGGCACCTTCTGTTACAAGGTAATGCTTTTCGGGTTGAAGAATGCTGGGGCAACTTATCAGCGCGCCATGGTCACTTTGTTCCACGACATGATTCACCATGAGATTGAGTTTTACATTTATGACATGATCGCAAGGTCCCAGACTAAGGAAGAACACCTTGACCATCTCCAGAAACTGTTTGACGGGTTGAAGATGTATAAGCTGAGGTTGAACCCGAACAAGTGCACCTTCGGGGTAAAGTCTGGTAAGCTGTTGGGTTTCATCGTTAGTGATAAAGGTATTCAGGTGGATCCTGCGAAGGTAAAGGCTATACAGGAGATGCTGGCTCCCCCCACAGAAAAGGAAGTTAGAGGCTTTTTGGGACATATGAACTACATTGCTCGATTCATTTCACATATGACAGCCACTTGTGAACCAATCTTCAAGCTGCTGAAGAAAGATCAAGTGGTAAAATGGAATGATGAATGTCAGACCGCCTTCGAAAGGATCAAGTAATACCTCCAAGAGACACCAATTATGATGCCTCCAGTTGAAGGAAGACCTTTGATCTTATACTTGACAGTATTGGACAATTCAATGGGGTGTGTGCTGGGGCAGCATGACGAGTCTGGCCGAAAAGAGCACGTTATTTACTACCTTAGCAAAAAGTTTACCGACTGTGAGACCCGATACTCACTGCTTGAGAAAACTTGCTGCGCTTTGGCATGGGTTGCTCGCTGGCTGAGACAGTATATGCTGACTCACACCACCTTATTGATCTCAAAGATGGATCCAATCAAGTATATCTTCGAAAAGCCTGCCTTGTCCGGAAGAATAGCAAGATGGAAGATGATCTTAACTGAGTATGACATCCAATACACAACCCAAAAAGCAATCAAGGGGAGTATATTGGTAGATCATTTGGCGCATCAGGCTGTGGATGACTACCAATCCATGAATTTTGAGTTCCCGGATGAGAATATCATGTTGGTGACTGACTCTGAAGAACCTGGACCGGATGAAGGACCTGAGGAAGGATCCTGATGGTCTATGTATTTTGACGGAGCCTCAAACGCATTGGGTAATGGCATTGGCGTTGTGATTATATCTTCTGAGGGTTGTCATACTCCGTTCACCACCCGTTTATGTTTTAACTGCACCAACAATATGGCGGAGTATGAAGCATGCATCATGGGTCTTCGAGCTGCTACTGACCTGAGGATTAAGTTCTTGAGTGTATTCGGAGATTCTGCTCTAGTGATCAGCCTGATCAAAGGCGAGTAGGATACGAAGCACCCAAATCTTATTCCTTACAAAGAGTATGTACTGACGTTGCTTCCTCACTTCAAGGAGATAACCTTTGAACACTTCCCAAGAGAGGAGAACCAGTTGGCGGACGCGCTAGCTACCATGTCTTCTATGTTCAAAGTCAGGTGGGACAATGAAGCTCCCCAGATTACCATTGAGAGGTTGGACGAACCCTCACATTGCTGTGACATCGAGACTGGAGAGATAGTAGATAAACCCTGGTTCCACGAGGTAAAGAGGTATCTTGAGGCTCAAGAATATCCCGAGGGTGCATCTGTTAATGATACGAAGTTCTTGAGAAGGTTCACTGTAAAGTCCTTCATCAGTAATGGGATCCTTTATAAACGTAACCATGATTCGACCTTACTGCGATGTGTGGACAAGAGCGAGGCAGAAAGGATCATGGCAGAGTTACATGAAGGTACCTTTGGAACTCATTCCAGTGGACATACCATGGCAAAAAAAATCCTACGGGCAGGATATTATCGGTCTACTATGGAAGCCGATTGTTATCAGCACTCTCAGACCTGTCATAAATGCCAAGTCTATGCTGATAAGGTGCATGTACCTCTAGTTCCTATGAATGTTTTGATAGCTCCTTGCCTTTCGCAATGTGGGGCATCGACATGATCGGAGAGATCAGACCTACTGCATCCAACGGGCATCATTTCATCCTGGTAGCCATTGATTATTTCACAAAGTGGGTTGAGGTAGCTTCCTTTGCTACGGTAACCAAGAACATCGTGGTGCAGTTTATCCGACATAATCTGATCTGTCGATATGGTGTACCAGAGAGGATCATCACAGACAATGGTACAAATCTCAACAATACAATGATCACCGAGCTCTGCAAATAGCTCAAGATACAGCATCACAACTCTTCTCCCTACCGGCCGAAGATGAATGGGGTTGTTGAAGCAGCTAATAAGAACATCAAGAAGATTGTGCAGAAAATGACGGTAACATACAAAGACTGGCACGAGATGTTACCATTCGCTCTTCATGGGTACCGTACCTCAGCACGGACATCGACAGGGGCAACACCCTACTCTCTGGTATATGGCATGGAGGCAGTCCTACCCATTGAAGTCTTAATACCCTCTCTCCGGATTATGAAGGATGCAGGTTTGAGCGAAGATGACTGGATCCAGACTCGACTTGATCAGCTGAACTTAATCGATGAGAAGAGATTCACTGCTATTTGTCATGGTCAGACGTATCAAAAGCGAATGATCAAGGCTTTTAACAAGAAAGTCAAACGTCAAAAATATCAAGTCGGGGATCTGGTGATCAAACGCATAATACTGCCACAAGGTGATCCTAGGGGAAAATGGACCCCTACATACGAAGGGCCATTTGTGGTTAAGAACATTTTCTCAGGAGGAGCTATGATTCTAACCACCATGGATGGTGACGACCTTCCTCACCCTGTCAATACAGACATAGTGAAAAGATACTACGCCTAATCAAAGACCCGCTAGGTCGTCTGGCCTAGACAAAAATAAGGGCTTCCCAGCGAACCAAAAGGGTTTGGGCAAAAGTAAGGGATGAAAATGAAAAAAAATTGCACCCGGCAAGTCGAAAACCTTAAAAGGCAACTTGGGCAAAAAAGGGTATCCCGGTGGACTGAAAACCTGAAAGGGCGGTCCAGGCAAAAATTAGGGATCAAAGCGTAACACTATGTCTCATTGTATCATCTTACAACCAGACTTCGGTATCGGCTATCAAGCTTGGATGGCGCCAATCAATCTGATTTACCTTCGACCAAGTATCAAAGTGATGAGACGCTCGAAGATATAAGGGCAATAGCAGAGTTGGAACCCAATGGGATTGTTCACATAGTTATTTTTCTTTCTTTTTCACAAATTGTATAATTTCTGTCTTTCGGCGGTGTTCTCTTACTAGGACGTCAGCCTCTTGTACAAAACGCCTATTACAGGCTAACTGCAAAATCAATATAATTCATTTTACAATAAATTCCAAAAAAAAATTCTTTTTCTGTTTTGTTTTGCAAGAACGTCCAATGAACCATTTTTGATATATGCATTTAACAATAATTGCTGCTCATAAACATTTGCATGCGAAACAAAAGACAATTACTCGTAATTCCAGGAACAGGGGAAAACAAGAAGTGTCCAAACCTTACATTTGCTCTACCCACCAGGTACAGGGATAGAGCCAGCTTGAGAATATGACTAAAGATACATACACTCCCTGCAGAGTAGGAAATATCCGAAGACAGTGGTGTTAGCTCTCCCCATCCGAGGTTCATAATCATGAATAAGTTGGCAAAATTCTCCCCAAAGCAGAGTTTATATATCACCAATAATAGAGGTTCACCGTCAGCAGAGTTTATTTCCTCCACGGGTAGGAATTCAATCCCGGACAGAGTTCATCATCACCAGCAACGGTAATTCATCCCCAGCAGAGTGGTTTCTCCAAATCAGCAGATCGTCCAACAGAATATCTCTCTTCCCCACAGAGTCACTCTCTCGCCAATTTATTCTCTAGCAGAGTCTCTCCCGGCAGAATATTCTCAAACAGAACGGACACAAGTCTCTGGCTAATCATCTTCGATCGTTATCCCCAGCGAGCGCGAAGAACTCAACTCCTTGAACTCTTCAACAGCAGTCCGGGATTTATTTTCCCCAGCTAGAGAACATCACAAGAACATTGCATATTCATACATCATGGTGTATGCATAAGCATCATACAGCACAATCTCATTTATTTTGAAAACATCATTACTTAATACATGTCATACATCATGGCATTACATACGACTAACTCTTTACCTTTCAGGGAAAGATAAAATCAAATTCTCACAAGTTTTCTCTGGTTCAGTCAAATTGATGCTAAGATTTCTATTCCAGTTCAATCTATGAAGCCCGGATCCAACCGGATAATATCTTGATTTCTCCATCATACTGTGAAGCCCAGAGAACGACCGGATAACAGTACCAAAATACTACGAAGCCTGGAATCGACCAGATAGTGGTATATCCAAAATTCAAGCTATGAAGCCCGGATTCGACCAGATAATATCTTGATTTCTCCAAAATACTACGAAGCCTGGAATCTACCAGATGGTGGTATATCTTAAATTCAAGCTATGAAGCCCGGGTTCGACCGGATAATATCTTGATATCTCAGAATACTACGAAGCCTGGAATCGACCAGATAGTGGTATGTCTTAAACACAAGCTTAAAGCTTGGAAGTCAACTGGAAAACAGCTTAACCCCCAGCAAGATATTGTGAAGCCTGGAAATCGACCAGATAGCAATACAAGATACCATGAAGCCTGGACTCGACCAGATAATGGTATAAGACACCGTGAAGCCTGGATCACGACCAGATAACGACAAAAGATACTGAAGCCTGGGACACGACCAGATAACAGTATAAGACACTACGAAGCTTGGATTTCAACCAAATAGCAGTTTACCTGGCCAATTACTAAGAAGCCCGGAATCGACCGGATATTAGTATGCCTTAAATTCAAGTTGAAGCCCGGATGCGACCGGATAACAACTTAATTCATTTTGAAGCCTGGAGTATGACCAGATAAGAATTGAGAAATTGCGAAGCCTGGAGAACGACCAGATAGCAAGTTTAACCTCATCCCCCCAGTAAGTCACTGTGAAGCCTGGAGCACGACCAGATAGCAGTCGGTCTTATTTTTCTCAAAAAATCACTGTGAAGCCTGTAGCACGACCAGATAGCAGTTCATTTTCGCCTCTTCGACTAAGAGATGATCCCCCAGTAGAATAACGGACAACTGAAGCTCCTAAAAATTCTACTTTTACCAAGACGGAGACCAGCATTCCCCAGCGTAGTCCTCCTCAATAACAGGTATACGAGCTCTCGCAAAGGAATCTGTTATACAATCGACACTTCTTCTGATGGCATCTTTAAGCCCATCTTCCAACATCAACTTCCAAATGGCATCTATAAGCCCAATCCCGACATCACAAGACAAATACCACTTCATGCGAGTGCAAATTTTTGGGCACTCTAGTGTTCAATCATCTTCCACCTTCGGATCACGAAAGGTAGACAAGCTAATATACATCCTCGGGTTTAATAAGATTGAACAGGGGTAGCTGTTGTACAACAAAATTTTCCCTCCCATATTTCTCAAGAAAGACCAAGGATTGACCAGACAAACTCTCTCCTAAGGCAGTCTACCTCAAATTACGGTTTCAAATTGCATCAAGATGCTTGAGTACAAAGGATCCCAAATGCTCACCACTGTCCTAATATGTTCTCCAGATCATCTATGTCAAGTTTCAAGCCTTGCAGAGGAAGTTTGCTCAGTCAATTGCTCAAAGGCCTGAAAATCGACTATGCTAGGGCAAAAGTCAATTGTGTCCTACATACAGTCAAACTTCAAGATTTTTGGTCAACATCCTCATTTTGAAGTATTATTCATCATTTTATCAATGGTTGATCATGATTCCTTAAGGGTTGCTCACAATTCATCAAAACCCAAAAGTTGCTAAATTAGGGTTTTGCAGGAAAAGTCAACTCAACTTTGACCAAGCATAACTTTCTCATGCTTTATCAAAAATGACCCATACAAAGCTCATTTTGAATAGGATGTAATTTCCTACAATCCATATTCATCTCCCAAGGTCAAAATATTCACCCACAAGAAGATATAAATTTGGACATTATAGGTCATTTTGAAAAGTCAACAAAAACACCTTTTTTCTCAAAGCTTCATACATGAACATGGAAGACTCAATTGAGATGAGACAAAAAGGGTTGCTTATAGGACATCTTGATATTTCTAAAAATTCTAAGAACACATCTCTAGGGTCAAAATTGAAGGAGTTGTGCATTGGTAAAGTTGACCTTTTTTGCAAAATTGCCAAAAGTCAAAAGTGTCTCAAATTGCAATGTTTATCAAATGGGCCCAACTTTTTATACTTGCATTAAGTTTGAAACATGACCCATGACCCATGATCTCTCCCACTTGTCTTTATTTTATTTTTGTCATTTATTTTGATTTTATTTCAATTAAATCAAAATAAAATCATGAAAATATCAAAACTAATCAAAGCTTGAGATTTTGTGCATGTTTAGGCCTATTATACAGCTGGAAAGAGAATCAAATCGTGCAAGATTCATCTGGACACAAAAAGATTGGATTTGGCTTGATTTGGAAATATTTGCATAAGGATCAAATCTTGAATCAATGATCTTAATTGAGGAAGATTTGAAACAAGTTTGTAACCCTAATTCGTTCTAGGGTACATAAGGAACATGTGCAGACCAAAAGCAGGGGAATTGGAGGCGTGAAAAGAAGAGAACAAATCTCAAAATTTCAAGGAAAAGTTGCAATCTTATTTCCTAGTTCCAGGCTTCCTCAAGCCATTCCAGGCACACCATTCGTTTGTTGGATATCCAAGGATCACATTGCAACCCTTAGCAAGCTCCCTCAAGCCTTGAAACGCACTGTAAGTACCACGCAGTTTTCATACTTTCCTGATTTCGAATCCATCAATTTTGGCATATTTAACATGATTCATTGATATATTCTTAATCCTTGAGGTGTTTGCAAGCTAATGGTAATATCCAATTGTATTTTTATTGGCTATACAGCAAGTTGCCATGTTTAGGGTTTTAGTTTCGTTTTTAGGGGTTTTGCGTGTAGGAACAATTAGCCATGGATAGCGGTACCATGATGCTCGTGAGGTTGCAACGAGTTGACTGATACCACTTGTATTGATTTATCATACAGGGATAAGATTTTGGAGATGCACAGGGTTATACCTACGCCCAGATGACTGTAGGTAAAAGTCCAAAAACTTTTAGCAATGGAGGGAGGAAGACGATGATAACGTGGCCTTCCCTGACTGGCCCATTCAAATTTCGCGCACTTTCAGAATTCACTTTTTGTCTTTATCATATAATGCTTATTTATTATTATTCATACAAGAAAACAAGCCAGCTCAGATGGTCAGCGTGTGTTGTGAAAATGCCAAAGGGCCTGGGTTTGATCCCCAGGTCCCCCAAACTTGCTTTCTATATTTTTTCCTTGTGTAATCAGGTACACGTGCATACAATGAGCCTGCCATGCATCATCAATATCTTATCATCCAGATCATCAACAGGTTAGATCCAAGGGCCATCCTTTGGAGGTCCACCATAGGCATGAGTCAAACGCCCACACAAGATCTGGAAAGTCAAACGGGCCATGCACATTTTGGGCTCAGATCTGCCATTGGCACCCCCTCTTTTTTCTATTTACATCAGGCCTTTTTCTTTTTCTTTCCTAATTATTTCTTTTATTTAATTTGTTTAATTTATTTTCTAACCACAAATTAATTTCTTTGTTTTTTTCCAAAAAAAATCATAAAATCAATTTCACCAATTTAGAATTTAGGTTTTACTGTATTTTATCAAAATCAATTTTATATTAGTTTTCAATTTAGGTTTAATTCTAACTTTTTTTGTAAATAATTAAAATCAAATTAGACAATTAGGTTTGTTCTTGATTTAATTTTTATTTCTTTTCACAAAATAACAAAAAATACAAAAATAGTTAATTTAATTATTTTTCTTAAATAAAATTAATTAGTCATTTGGTTTTCTTTATTTATTCAATTAAACTCTATTTTTCTCAAAATAATGCAAAAACCACAAAAATATGGTTTTTCTTTCAATTAGGTTTAGACGGGGTCAAAACCCTATTTTTTCTCGTTCTCGATTCATCGCGTGCATTTATTATTTTTACGATATTAATGTAACTGCTCACGGTATGTAATAGTTTAATTAGGATTTTCTTTTATTTCTCGTTTTACGGGTTTTTGGCTATGTAATTAATCCCTCTCCCTGAAGCCTTGTAATAGCGTAGTTTTTATTTCTCGCATTTTAATTCTCGCAAAATATTAACCGTTAGATGTATGATAATAGGATTGCATGACAAGACTGTGTGTTAATTTAAAATGGCTAGCAAACCTTAATGTGCAAAGATAATAACTGAAATCAAATCACTCTCACATGTGCACTCTTAGGGTATACTCTCACTTCGGTTGCCTTCGGTAAATGATCATTATGTATAGGGTGTTTTAGTGGTCTCCCTCCTGTCTAAACAAAGATCAAAAGTCTCGTTCGGAAATGTTGCCTCGGAAAGGTTGCCTCAGAAATGTTGCCTCGAATATGATCTTAAGACATTAGGGATATTACTAAGACGTCCTAACATTACTTTAGTGATTGTACGTCCCTTTCGCTTTGACCCTTACAATTCCAACGACGGTGCTTCCTATTTCTCAATAAGTAGGATAACACTGTCTAAAGGAAAAAATAATAGAAATAGTCCTTTTTCGAGTAGGTAGATGCTAGTAGGTACTTGCTCAAAATAAACTTTCTCGCACTTACACTCTTTTCAAACAAAGTTTTCAAAAAAACTTTGTAACACTCTTGAAGACAAAAGCAAGAGTTAAAACAAAGTCATACAAAACTTTTCAAAACATACAAACACGGAAGAAATTTTTAAAATGATGAGCAAGTACCTAAGAGCCCGTAGAAAACTACGGATAGAAAGGGTGCTAATACCTTCCCTTTCTATAATCTACCCCCCGTACTCAAAATCTCAAAAAAGGAATTTTTCTGTGCTTTTTTCCTTTCCAGTTGGATAAAATAAAAGTCGGTGGTGACTCTTGCTTACTGCGACATTTTGCAAACACAAACGCAAAACGCAAACCAGCATTTTCTCAAAACAGTCGGTTCTGCCACCGTATCACAGCGACCAACCCTCAAATCCAAATAGCTCCCCGCCCAGTTCATTTTAAGGACTTCAAAGGGTAAAAGTAAAACGCATGTGATTCTGTTAGGTAGTGAATCTATTGATAGTGATCTCAATTCCCTCGTCGATCAGGGGGCCCTGAGTATTCTCCCATCAGTAAGGGGGTGGAAGATAGCGCATATAACGACAGCTTATAGGGGGATGTTGAAGATGATAAATGGAGGGCCCTGAGTATGCTTCCAACATTGAAGGGCTATTGTTGTACCCCAAAATTTTCCCTCTCATTTCTCAAGGATTCTCTCACAAGATCTTCCATGACATCAAGTTTGCAGCACTGATACATCAATTTAGGTTTGGAATTGGCACAAGGGAGAAATGGTCAATTGCATGTTGAAAAGTCAAACTTTGACTTTTGGATAAAAATATAGTTTCAAGAATCATATTTCATCAAGATATGTTAAAATATGAAGATTTTTTCATTAAGAAAGTCAAAAGTCAAAATTCTAAATACTTAGAAATTTTTCTAAGTGTTTAGGAAAGATTATAAGTTCAGAACTTCTGGCCAGATTTTCACCATAATGCAAGTTGATTCTGGAAGAACTTTTGACACAAGAGTTGTAGATTTCAATTAGATCTAAGACATTACAGAATAGAAATTCTCCTAGAAATGTTCGGATTTCAAGTTATAAATCCTTGAAGACACGTCCATGAAACTGAAGCACTCAGTAAATTCTGGACATTTCCAAGACAGAATTTGGTTAGAACTTTTGGGCCAGTTTTCACGTAGGTTCAATCAGAATTTGCAAGAGTAATTCAAAGAGGGTCTGCAAAGCATGTTACAAGTTTTCTGAAAAGTCTGAGAGCTCCTTCATAACATGATGGAGCAGGGAGATTCAAAGATCAGAAGTTGGATATCTTTTCTAAGTTACGCTGATGCTGAAATTCTGATCCAGATTAAGCTATGATACATAATCTAATATTGCAGTTTTTCTATTTTGATAAATCTCATCATCATTTAATTCTCACACCCACTTTTGAGTCTGTATCCAAAGGATTTACCCACGTATGGCATAGAAGTACCATTGTTGTCCTTGAAAAGTAAACTTTTGTACAAAGTTTATGTTAGGCCCATGCTTTAATTTTGCTTCTGAGGGTACTTTTTCATAATTCATGCTTACAAATTTAGATTAAGCGCGGCTAAAGCTGCTAACCACCCTACTTTGTGCCTTAAACCATACTTGTTTAAACTTGCTTCAAGAACAAGTCAGCGCCCTAGCATATGATGGTTGTACTCTTGGCTTCTCCAAGCTCCTAAATCCTTGCCTATAAATTTAACTTCATTTGCAATTGTTAAAGAGGTCGAGAATTTGAGAAAAAAACCTTAAAACTTTTCTGAAATTTCAAAGAATTTGAAACTGTAAACATAAACACAAAAACCTGCTAAGCTTCTGTTTTTTTTACACCCAAACTCTAATTTTCTTGCACATTTCTTGATAAAATCATCCACACAGTTTCTAACATGCATTTAGAAACAATCCCAACTTTTGTTTACATACTGCAATTCAATCTCCACCAACCTCCATTTCAAAAATCAGAACATTGCTTCTTGGATGCTCTAGAACATTACAGCCATTAATAACTCAAGTGGAGGTTTGTTTCAGCTTTCTGGGAATGTGAGAAAGCTAACCAGAACATCACAACAGTCAGAACCAGGCTCTAGTTCACAAAACATTTTCCAACTGCAAGGTAAGCTTCTGCAGACTTTTATCACATTACGTAGGCATTGATAATCTTGCATGTTCAAAAATACAATATAGACATCTTGACTCTAATTCTGTACATATTCATATATTTCATGTATTTTGGCCTAAGTAGAGAGAATTTCAGTTCAGAACTTCTTGAGGAAATTAGGATTCATAATTAGGATTAGAAAAATTCATATTTGCTTCTGATTTATAGTTTTTATACTTTATATTTCTGAAACCATGATGAAACCTGCCATAACTGCTATGTTTGCATTTTTTTGTTTTATTGAGAAATGGCTAAGCTGCAGATGCTCTTATTGGCATGGAGAAGGATATGAAATTCATCATCCGAGCTTACTTTGTAATATATGTTTATGTTTTTTATTCTAATATTGTATATATAGCCACCCCAGTGGTAGAGAGTGTGTGCATAAGACATTAGTCTTAAGGGTCCTGAGTTCTAGCCCCAGAAAGACCTCTTTATGTTTATTTCCTGACGTTTTTACCCCATTAGTTGGACCAGAACTTCTAGATCAATCCCATTTAATTGCTGGTCAAAATAGTGATCCTGAACCAGAACTTCTAGATATTCTCATCCAACAGCATTAACACTTCACTTGCCTATTATCAGAACTTCTAGGTGTCCAATTGCTTCAAAATCTCTAAGCTCTCTCAAACAACCAGAACTTCAGACCTGCCAGTCACATTAGAACTTTTAGACTCCCTCAGCAATCAGAATTTCTAGGCTTTCCTTTGCTCCCAGTGACCCCAGAGCTTTAATGTGTCCAGATCCAGAACTTCTGACCTTCCCCTTTTCTGCTAACATTTTCTTTCTGACTTGCAGCGCACTAGAGTTAGAACTTTTGTTCTCTCTTATTTCAGCAACGCGCTGATTCTGACCCTTTACCTCCTATTATTTTTATCATCATTTATTATCACTAACCAAAAATACAAAAAAAAATACTTTATATTCATATACTTTGCTTTATTTCTTTTAAAACAAAAAGACTAAGAATATTTTTCTTAAGCAAATTTATTTATTTCTTAACCAAAACAAAACTAATGCACTTTTGCATTTCATTTCTTGTAAATTATTACAATATGGTTGTAATAGATAATTAGGACTTTAATTTCTTGCAATCCCGATTTGTAAATTTGTACACCCCATCCCCCTAATGATTGTAATAGCGTAGAATATTTATTTTACGCAATTTTTTGCATTCATATAAATGCTAGTAATTAGGATTTGTATGGCAAGAGAAAAACAACAAGTAGACAACCCTAAATCAAAGACTAAATGCATGAAAATCAAATATATTATTCACACATGCACCCCTAGGGTTTAACTCTGTTAGAACAAAGTTTGAATCTACTACCCTATGTTTAAGTTTTGATGATAACAAAATGAAAAGATATATTACTTATATGATTCATGTATGAACTATTTGCTACCTAAAAGTATTACGTTCTACTTTGCAGAAACTCTGATAGGTATCAGCAAGAGCACACTTAATCAGCATCAGAATATTGGTTCTTAACATCAGCATCAGAAGTTGCTATATCAGAATACCAGAATCAGAAGATCAACTCACGTGTATGCTGAAGCTTGATGAACAGAACTGCGCTCAACACTCTGATAAAGAAAAACAACAATTCATCAGCAGTTAAGCAGAGTCAGAATGAGCCAAGCCAGAACATGGATTAAGTATGCAACGGTACTGTGCATTGAAAGCAAATTATTACCAACGACCTCATTCCAGACAAGATCTGCTCAATAAGGAAAGTTTGTTATTAGCATTGAAATCAAGAATATTGCTCCAACGTTCAACAATCTCAGTGCTATATAAACAAGACTATGAAGATTGAATTGGCTAATGCTCTCCAACATTTTACACGCCTAAAAGCTAATCATAATCTTCCTTCTCTCAGTTTGCTAAACGCTACATATCTCCTTACTCAATCATTGTTTAGCAATCTAGTTTTCATAAGCTTAAGTTGTGTATACATCACAGTTGTGATACAGTTTTGTAGAAAACATTCACACACCTAGATTTATCTTCTTTGTAAGAAAGTGTTTCCTTGACAAACCGGGTTGTGGTTTGCATCAAGAAGGCTTTAGCAGTTGTTAAAGCAGTTTGTAATATTCAGTTGAATATAGTGGATTAAGACCTCGTTGGAGAGAGGCGAAATCACCTTGACGGGTGGACTGGAGTAGTTTGAGATCAAACGAACCAGGATAAAAATATCTTGTTCATTGCATTGATTTTCAGTTTTACAATTCAACCCCCCTTCTTGTGTTTTTCGCTTCTTCAATTGGCATCAGAGCGCCTGGTTCTGAGCTAAAACACTTAACAGTGTCAGTACAAGATCCAGCGTCAGAAAAACACAATGGCAGGAAATTATTCTCACACCAGCAATGACAACCATGAGGACAGAGACAGATTCAGCGGCAAACCTCCAGTCTTTGATGGAGAAAACTTTGATTACTGGAAAGACAGAATTGAAAGCATCTTTCTGGCACATGATGCTGATTTGTGGGATATGGTGACAGATGGATACACGCACCCTGTGAATGCAAGCGGTCAGAAGATTGATAGAAAAACAATGTCTGACCAACAAAAGCGTGACTTCAAGAATCACCACAAGGCCAGAACCATCCTCCTCAGCGCCATCTCCTATACTGAATATGAAAAGATCTCTAACAGAGACACAGCAAAGAACATTTTTGACTCTCTCAGAATGACGCATGAGGGCAACGTTCAGGTCAAAGAAACTAAAGCTCTGGCGCTCATTCAGAAGTATGAGGCGTTCAAAATGGAAGAATCCGAATCCATTGAAACAATGTTCTCAAGATTCCAGATTCTGGTAGCTGGTCTCAAGGTTCTGGACAAAGGATACTCTACTGCTGACCATGTCAAGAAAATCATCAGAAGTTTACCCAAGCAGTGGAGAACAATGGTTACAGCTCTGAAGCTAGCAAAAGATCTCAACAAAATCACTCTGGAGGAACTTATCAGCTCCCTCAGAAGTCATGAGATAGAGCTAGAAGCTGACGAGCCTCAGAAGCAAGGTAAGCCTTTAGCATTAAAATCTAACAAAAAATATGAGTCTAAAGTTTTGCAGGCAGTTGAAGAAACATCTGATGGATCCTCATCAGAAGAAGACGAACTCTCCCTCCTCTCCAGAAGAGTAAATCAACTGTGGAAGCAAAGACAAAGGAAGTTCAGGAATCCCAGAAGATCTGATCAAAACGAGTCCTCTTCCAGATACAGAAGGACAGATTCCTCCTCTGGATACAGAAGATTTGAAGGCTCCTCAAGTAGCAAAAAGCCAAACACCAAGGACATCATCTGCTATGAGTGCAATGAGCAAGGACACTACAAGAGTGACTGTCCAAAGCTTCAGAGGGAAAAGCCCAAAAAGAAATTTGGAAGAGAAAAGAAGAAAAGTCTCATGGCTACATGGGATGACTATGACTCGTCTGAAGCTGACTCAGAATCAGATGATGAGAGGGCAAACATAGCTCTCATGGCTAACATTTCAGAAGATAGTAAAGCTTCTGAATCAGACTCTGAATCAGACACTGAAGAGGTATTTCCTAACTTTGCTGTTAATTTTACCAAGGCTGAACTTGCTGATAGCCTTAATGAAATTCTGGAAAGGTATCAGCAAATTAGAGTTAAATTCAGAGACCTGAAAAGGAATCTTGAATCTGACTCTAATAAGACTGAGAGTCTCAAATTGAAGAATTCTGAGCTGAGAAATAAGATTTCAAAATTAGAAAATACTTTACAAAACTCTCAGAAGGAACCAATTTCTGAAACTCCCAGCAACGCTGATGAGATCATCAAGGAGTATGATCACAGTTTCCAGAAGTTCCTTGCTAAAAGCATAGATAGAAGCAAAATGGCTTCAATGATCTATGGAGTTAGCAGAAACGGCAGGAAAGGAATAGGATACCAAGGTAAGGTTCCTACACCAAAGAATGTCATGGACTTAACCATTAAACACACTCCTCTGAATTCACATTTTGTGTATGGTCACACACATGATATTAAATACACTAGCAGTAAGCACTCTGAAACCAAAATTCAACCAGAGTTTTGGTAAAACTAACAAATCAGGACCCAAGAAAATCTGGGTACCTAAGGATAAAATAATACATGTTGCAGATATCTTTAGCAGCAAGTCAGAAACACCAGTCATGATACCTGGACTCTGGCTGCTCGCGACACATGACGGGAAGAAGGCATATGTTCCAAAGCCTGGAACTTAAGCTTGGAGGCTACGTTGGCTTTGGAGGCAATCAGAGGGGAAAGATAATTGGCTCTGGAACTGTAGGTAAGGGAAATCTTCCCTCTATTAATAATGTTCTGCTAGTAGATGGATTAATGCATAATCTGTTATCCATAAGTCAATTAAGTGATAATGGTTATGATATAATCTTTAATCAAAAATCATGTAAAGCTGTTAGTCAGAAAGATGGGACTATCCTGTTTAATGGTAAGAGGAAAAACAACATTTAAAAAATCAAACTTTCTGAACTAAAAAGTCAGAATGTAAAGTGCCTTCTGTCTGTTAACAACGAGCAGTGGATTTGGCACAGAAGATTCGGGCATGTTAGTATGAGAAGAATATCTCAGATTAACAAACTCAATCTGGTCAGAGGACTTCCTAATTTGAAGTTCAACTCAGATGCTCTGTGTGAAGCATGTCAGAAAGGCAAGTTTGCAAAACCTTCTTTTAAATATAAAAATGTTGTTTCTATCTCTAAGTCATTAGAACTTCTGCACATTGACTTATTTGGACCAGTTAAAACTACTTCAGTCAGTGGCAAGAAGTATGGGTTAGTAATCGTAGATGACTATAGCAGATGGACATGGGTAAAGTTCTTAAGACACAAGGACGAGTCACACTCTGTGTTTGTTACCTTCTGTAACCAAGTTCAGAATGAAAAGGATCTTAGAATCGTTAAAGTCAGAAGTGATCATGGTGGAGAATTTGAAAACAAAGATTTTGAGTCATTCTTTAATGACAGAGGCATTCTGCATGATTTCTCTTGTCCTAGAACTCCCCAACAAAATGGAGTTGTAGAACGAAAGAACAGAACATTGCAAGAAATGGCCAGAACCATGATCAATGAGACAAACTTTGCTAAGATCTTCTGGGCAGAGGCAATAAACACAGCGTGCTACATTCAGAATAGAATCTCAATAAGACCTATTCTGGAAAAGACTCCATATGAATTGTGGAAGAACAGAAAGCCCAACATTTCATATTTTCATCCATTTGGATGTACCTGTTTTATGTTAAATACAAAGAATTATTTGAACAAGTTTGACTCTAAAGCACAGAAGTGTATTATGTTAGGATACTCTGAACGCTCAAGAGGGTACAGAGTATACAATACAGAAACACAGATTTTGGAAGAATCAATCAGTGTTCGTTTTGATGATAAGCTTGACTCTGAAAAGTCAAAGCAGAATGAAGTTTTTGCAGGTATGGAAATTGAATTTACAGGTTCTAAAGACAAGTCATCAGAAGCTCTCAACACAGACACTCCTTTAACGTCTGAAAGGAGCACTGCTAGCAATCCTACAACAACTGCTGATCAACCTCATAAGAGATTACCTAGAAGCAGCTTGGATCACCCAGAAGAGACTATCTTAGGAAGAAAGGAAGATCCAATCAGAACAAGAGCAAGCTTCAGAAACTCTGAAGAAACACTCATGAGACTTGTGTCTCTGATTGAACCTTCTTCTATTGATGAAGCACTTCTGGATAATGACTGGATTCTGGCAATGCAAGAAGAGCTGAATCAATTCACCAGAAATGACGTATGGGATCTTGTTCCCAAACCAACAGGATTCAACGTCATTGGAACAAGATGGGTCTTCAGAAACAAGCTAAATGAACAAGGTGAAGTCATCAGAAACAAGGCACAACTGGTTGCACAAGGTTATAGTCAGCAAGAGGGGATAGACTATACAGAAACCTTTGCCCCAGTCGCCAGGTTAGAATCTATCAGATTTTTAATTTCATTTGCTGTTAATAGAGGCATCACTCTGTATCTGATGGATGTCAAGAGTGCATTCTTAAACGGTTATATAGAAGAAGAGGTTTATGTGCACCAACCCCCTGGTTTTGAAAATACAAAACATCCAGAACATGTTTTCAAACTAAAGAAGTCACTATATGGTCTGAAACAAGCTCCCAGAGCTTGGTATGAAAGGCTAAGTAACTTTCTGTTAGAAAATGAATTCACCAGAGGGAAGGTGGACACTACCTTATTCTGTAAATCAGTTAAGAATGACATCTTAGTCTGTCAAATTTACGTTGATGATATTATTTTTGGTTCTACTAATCCTTCTCTTGGAATAAAATTTGCTAAGTGTATGCAGGCAGAATTTGAGATGAGCCTTATGGGGGAACTGAAATTCTTTCTAGGAATTCAGATCAATCAAACTCCAGAGGGAACTTACATTCATCAGAGCAAATACATCAGAGATCTTCTGAAGAAATTTGACCTCTCAGAATGTAAGCCATCAAAGATTCCAATGCATCCCACGTGCATTCTGGAAAGAGAAGAGGTAAGCAAAAATGTAGAACAGAAAGTCTACAGAGGTATGATTGGTTCTCTCCTTTATCTGACTACTTCAAGACCTGATATATTATTCAGCATTTGTATTTGTGCTAGATTCCAATCAGATCCTAGAGAATCTCACTTAACAGCTGTTAAGCGAATTTTCAAGTATCTGAAAGGTACTACTAATCTGGGTTTGTTTTACAGAAAATCTAGTGATTACAGTTTAGTAGGCTATTGCGATGCTGACTTTGCTGGAGACAGAGTGGAGCGTAAAAGTACTTCTGGAAGCTGCCAGTTTCTGGGAGAAAATCTGATCTCTTGGTCCAACAAAAGGCAATCAACAATTGCGCTATCAACAGCAGAAGCTGAGTACATAGCAGCAGCAGGATGTAGCACACAAATGCTCTGGATGAAAATTCAGCTTGAAGACTTCCAGATTTTTGAGAGTAACATTCCTATACTCTGTGATAATACTTCTGCTATTTGCTTAAGTAAGAATCCTATTTTACATTCTAGAGCTAAGCATATAGAAATAAAACATCACTTCATTAGGGACTATATTCAGAAAGGAATTTTGAATTTAAAATTTATAGATACAGACCATCAATGGGCTGATATCTTCACTAAACCCCTTTCTGAAGATAGGTTTAATTTCATTCTGAAACATCTCAGCATGAAAATCTGCCCAGAGTGAAAATGTTTTAATTCCATATATTTATCTTCAGAATGTATTTGTTTTACTGTGAACTTCTGATCAATTTTCTTTCAGAAAGATAGAACATGCAGATTGTATCAGATGCAAGTCTAAAGATCTGAGAGTCTAAGCTCAAAGACAGACGTGTTGATCACTACATCAAACAAGTGTCATCCAATCATCAACAAATCTCTGAAGCAGGACGCGTGCACGCTTCTGAGAAGGCAAAACGCTGATTGGGTGCATTGAGACACATGTCTGGTAACCGTTTTTAAGTATCTTTCTCAAATCCCCCAAAATCAGCAAGTATTAAATGAAAGTAATCATGTTTTTAAAACGTAATCATGATTTTATTTCTCTTTCTTAAAAACGTTTACTCTTTCAAAATATTTTGAACCCTATTTAAACACGTTAACCTCTCATTTCAATCTTTTACAGTTTCTCACTATTTCTCAAGCATTCTCTGCATTTTTCTGTGTTCATCTCTCTCAAACTTTTTTCTCAGTTTTTCTCAAAAATCCCTAAGTGTGAACATGGCAACCTCCAGCAGTGCTTCTGCAGGTTCTCAGAAGAAAGCATCATCTGAACAGTATCAAGTGCCATTCGGAACACTCCTCACTCCTGTGAAGAATCTTGAAGTGTTATCTGAATTAATCATTGATTTTAGAAGTCTGAAGGAAAACGGTTTTGACTTAACAGAAGAAGTTAGGGCACAGAAATGAGAAAGGTAATTTGACAGGTCGGTTGGACCAACATTCCCTATGTTAGTCAAGGAGTTCTGGATTCATGCGACGGCTTCAACGCATCAAGTCACCTCCTACATTATGGGGAAGAAGATTGTGATCACTGAGGATCACATAGCAAGGTTAATTGGTTACAGTGGCGGTGGCGTCCGCTGTATTGATATGGCTGAGAGATGTGCTGACGTGGGCGTCATAGCAGAAAGGATTTTCACCCATGGGGTGCCCAGCAGCAAGATCAAAGATCTGAAGGATCATCACAGAGTTTGGGCAAAGATAATTCTGGGGTGTTTTAACCATAGGAAGCCAACTAGTTCCCCTGATTACATAAATGTAGACCAGCAGTTTCTGATCTACTTTATCAATCAGAAGGTAAAAATCAACTTGGCTCATCTTCTGTTTAACCACCTCAGAACAAGCGTGAAGGAAACCAAGGAAGAAGAAAGAACAAAGAGGGATTGGATACCCTTTGGAAGGTTGATATCAGATATTCTGACTGAGAATAGGCTGATAGAGTATCTGATAGAAGCTCAAGAGTTAAGCACCATTGAACCAACGGTTGGGAAGCCTCTAAACGCGAAGAACTTGAAGAAAATGAAGTTGATAGAGAATATCAAAAAGGAACCCAGCGCTACTCCTATTGCTGATATCACCAGCAGAAGAGTTCCACTGAGTGACTTTCCTTTATTCTCTGAGATAGAATCCAAGCCAGTGGTAGTTCTCAGATATCTGGACGCGTGCAAAGCTGATGGTACAGATCCCAATCTGAAGATCAAAGATCTGCACCAATCTCAACCAGAAGTGACTCTGAAGAAGACGAAGAAAAGGAAGGCACCTTCAGAAGGATTATCCCAGCAGACACCCAAGAAAAGAGGTAATTTATTTGTTGCTTCTGTTTTAAATTCTTCTACTATTCCAGCATCAATTCCACCTCCAACCTCTCATAGAATCTCAATCCCCATCCCAAAAATAGATGAAACTGAACCAAAAGATGACCCTTCTGAGGCATTACAACTCAGAAGACCCAGAACCAAACATCCCAAACCAACAATCTCAACAACATCAGCCATTGACAAAGTGCTGTCTGACATTGATCAACACACTTCTGATCACTCCTCCATTAATCCAAACTCTGAACGACAAATTGTTCCTTCTCCACAACCAGAACAACAACAATCTGCTGAAGAACCAGAACAACAACAACCTCTCTCATCCATTCCAGAAGAACCTCTTATCCCTGAACAACCAGAAATTCTAACAACTTCTCCACAACCAGCAATTCCTTCTCACTCTCCTTAACCAGAAATTCATCCACCATCACCTCAACCTGAGTTTCATCACTCTGAAACTCCAACTCCTCCACCTTCTGAACCTCATTCACCTCAACCATCACCTCTGGCAATCCAGCTGCCATGTGGAACAACAGTCACAATGGCCCAACTGCCATCCTCGCCAGAATCTACACCACCAAATACTCCCAAAACACCAAACAGTCCAATCATTATTTCTGATTCTCCCACTCCATCTCCAAAACAAACAGCTCCCAAGCAAACCACCAAAAACCCCAGCAGGACCTTCATAGACTTAACAATCCTTGACCGTCTTGCTGATCTGAAACATAAAATAGCCATTCCAAAACCAAAACAACCAGATGTTGGCTCTAGTATTATGAATTTTGAAACAGGTTTGCAGCAGTGGATTGCTTCTCTGAAGCAAGTCTGTCCTGGAATGATTGACCCAGCTGCCTCTGACCAGCTCTGGTCACAATTCAGAATTTGGGTACGTGCTGAAGCCCTCAAGTTGCAGGATATCAACTATGAGCAGGCACAACAGAACTTCAGCAAGCTGCTGAAGGAAGTTGAAAGTCAGCTGCCACAGGAAGACGTGCTCCCTCTGGATAGTGAGCCATGGTCTGAGAAACAGCTAGCTTCAAAGGTGCAACCAGAAGAAGACAAGACCATTCAAGCTGAAGCAAGTCAAGCAGAAGATGTTGCAGAAAGCTCTCAGAAGCTCCCTGCTTCTGATGTTTCTCAAGCTGCCTTGGACAGGCAGACTCTGGAAGAGCTGAAGCTGAATGACATGCGTCTGCAGCAAACGATGGATGAAAACGACCAGAAGATGAAAGAAAGGATGGATGTGCAGGATAGCAAGATAGACACAGTTTTCAGCATGGTACACAAGCAGAATGAGACTGCTGATCAGATCAAAGCCATGCTGGAGAACCTGTTCACACGCCTTCCTCCCCAACCTTAGTTTTCCATTCATGTCATTTTCATGTTTTCTTTTATTATCTGTTGTACTGTTTTGTTTGATTCTGAACCTTTTAATATGACAAGTTTTTCTGCCTTAAATGTTTTAGCACATCACTTACACTTTTTGATTGCTGACAAAAAGGGGGAGAACAAGAATGATATTTTAAACAATAACGGATTACTAAGACAGAAATTCTCGAACATTCTAACTCTGATATACTTGAATATGTTCTATGTTTTGCTTAAGTCTACAGGTACAAGAAAGCTCCATGGTACTCTGAAGACTAAAGCTCTGATACTCTGACCCGCTCTGATACTCTGACCCAAAGCAAAGCTCTGACAAGAAAAGCTCTGATACGCTGATCTGAAGCTCTGCTCTGATATGCTGATCTAAAGCTTCTGATAGTCAAAGACTCTGATACTCTAATGTCCAAAGAAAGGCAAAAAGGGAAGTAATAAATTCAGGGGGAGTATCTCTCAACTCTTATCCCTTATCTTTGATAACCTCTTACTCTGATACATCTTATCATTTGGTTACCTCTGATACTTTTTCACGTTATTTTCAATTTAAAAATATCTAGTTTTTGTCATCATCAAAAAGGGGGAGATTGTTAGAACAAAGTTTGAATCTACTACCCTATGTTTAAGTTTTGATGATAACAAAATGAAAAGATATATTACTTATATGATTCATGTATGAACTATTTGCTACCTAAAAGTATTACGTTCTACTTTGCAGAAACTCTGATAGGTATCAGCAAGAGCACACTTAATCAGCATCAGAATATTGGTTCTTAACATCAACATCAGAAGTTGCTATATCAGAATACCAGAATCAGAAGATCAACTCACGTGTATGCTAAAGCTTGATGAACAGAACTGCGCTCAACACTCTGATAAAGAAAAACAACAGTTCATCAGCAGTTAAGTAGAGTCAGAATGAGCCAAGCCAGAACATGCATTAAGTATGCAACGGTACTGTGCATTGAAAGCAAATTATTACCAACGGCCTCATTCTAGACAAGATCTGCTCAATAAGGAAAGTTTGTTATTAGCATTGAAATCAAGAATATTGCTCCAACATTCAACAATCTCAATGCTATATAAACAAGACTATGAAGATTGAATTGGCTAATGCTCTCCAACATTTTACACGCCTAAAAGCTAATCATAATCTTCCTTCTCTCAGTTTGCTAAACGCTACATATCTCCTTACTCAATCATTGTTTAGCAATCTAGTTTTCATAAGCTTAAGTTGTGTATACATCACAGTTGTGATACAGTTTTATAGAAAACATTCACACACCTAGATTTATCTTCTTTGTAAGAAAGTGTTTCCTTGACAAACCGGGTTGTGGTTTGCATCAAGAAGGCTTTAGCAGTTGTTAAAGCAGTTTGTAATATTCAGTTGAATATAGTGGATTAAGACCTCGTTGGAGAGAGGCGAAATCACCTTGACGGGTGGACTGGAGTAGTTTGAGATCAAACGAACCAGGATAAAAATATCTTGTTCATTGCATTGATTTTCAGTTTTACAATTCAACCCCCCTTCTTGTGTTTTTCACTTCTTCAAACTCCACTTGCTACCTAAAAATGGTTATAATACGCATGTAAGATGTCTTAGCAAAAATAATCAAAAGATCATAGTCCCTCGATGACGCTTCGAATGTTGCCTTACAAATGATCTTAGTCCCTCAAGAGAAATGCTAAGATGCCTCACAATATTGCTATTCGTGACTATGCAATGACCCACGCCCGTCCCTTTTACATCCAAAGATAAGGCTTCTTACCAATCAATGGTAAGATAGCAATATCAAAGGAAGAGAGAAATGAACAAAAGACTTTTGAGTAGGTAGAAACGTTCCTAGTTGCTTGCTCACTTTCAAGACAAATATCCTTGTAAACACACACCAAACACTTTCAAAACACGAAATATTTTCAAAATTCCAACACTTTGTATACGTTCTTATAAGACGAGAACCATTACAAAGTTTGCCTAAACGAAGGCGCTTTTTAAAAATACTTTCAAAAACCACCACAAAGCACACTTTCAAATAAAGCAAGTAATCTAGCAAGCAACTAAGAGCCCATAGATAACTATGGATGAAAAGGGTGCTAACACCTTCCTTTTTCATAATCTACCCCCCAAACTCAAGAAAATAATCTCAAAGGTCTTTCCTGTTCTTTTCACCCTTTCCTTTATTGGATAAAAGAAATGTCGGTGGCGACTCTTTCTAACCGCAACAATTACGATCAAACGCAAAACATCCCAAGTCAGTTCTCCCATCGTGTTACAGAACTGGAGACTCTGCTGGGGAATTACTTAAAAGTGGGGTTACCTTAGGGCTAGATCACCTTTACTTTCTTTCATTGTTTGACTTGCTTGCTTTACATTTTGGTTCCTTGTTTGGGCTTGTTTTGATCCTTTACCCGGATCTGGGACATCTTTTTAGGTAAGTAGCAATAAGTTGTGGAAACTGTGCGGGGTATAACGACATGGTCTAAGAAATAGCAACATTAGTGTGACACATTTGTTTGTGTCGGTAGCCCTTGAGTAGTCAAGGAGAATACAGGGCCGTTGTGTGGTGTCATGAAGCACTAACTGACTTTAGAACCTTTACTTGACCAACATGGCTATTAGGAAGTAGTGAGGTAGCCGGATTTGGTGCAGTCCAAAGTTGGTTGATACTCGATACTACACTCATTAAGATCGGACTTTCGGGATATTTTGGTCGCTATTAAAGAGGCTTGCGCTGAAACAATGCCCGATGAAGAAAGATCAGTGATATTGAGATCCCCTAGATCCTGGTTACTATTACTAGGATAGGTTGAGCCAACTAAACTTCAAGAGGGTACTTATCTACAAACTCCATGCAAGCCTAAGCCTAAGGACTTGTTTGCTTTGTGTGAATATGATTATTTGTACATAACAACTTGCTTACTTTGCATACTTGTACATAACATCATGACATCTTACCATAGAATTTTCAATAACCATTTCAAGGATCTCAAGGGCCTATGATGCAGGGTCATGTTGAACCAGATGCCTATCAAGGGACAAAAGGATTCATTCTCTAATCAAATGTTGTCAAGACCAAAGCACGGTAACTTGAGTTAAGGGCTATGACCCACTTGACATGGTGAGCTGGATTCTCGTGGAAGGACATCCACCGATACGAAGTTCCCCAATCAAATTGTTGATCAACATTCAAATTCTAACATCTTCTTGTGTTTACCCCGCGAGATCCTTGAAAACATTGCATCCACATATCATGCATGTCATCATAACAGGTTTTCCCGTACAGGCTTTCTCATCTGCTTACTGTTTATTTCAGTAAGAGATGGCACTAGAGCAAACATTTAAAGATCTCCAAGCTCAAAACACTCAGTTCCAACAAGCGCTCATGAACTCGGCCAAGGGGCAGAAAGATCTGAAAACACTTTTCACCAAAGAGAGCAAGAAGAAGAAAAAGGTTGTTATCCTTAACATGAGAAGAAGGTCCAAGGGGAATGCCCAACTAGCTCAAAAAGAAGATGTTTCTTCTGAGGAAGAAGACAGTCAAGAAGAGGAAGCTAGAAGCACTAGAGCTAACATAGCTACTGATGACAATGATTCTTATGAGGAGAAGTATCCACTGGCAGATGAAAAATACAAACAACTTAAAGACAGACTAAAAGCTGTGGAGGTCCAAGCTATGTCTGGCTTGAACTTAGGAGACATGGGTTTGGTTTCTGGAGTGGTCATCCCACCAAAATTCAAACCCTACCTTTTCCCCGTACGATGGAGTCTCTTGCCCTAAGATGCACCTAAAGTCTTATATCCGCAAGATTCAACCATACACAACTGATCAGAAGCTTTGGATCCACTTCTTCCAAGAGAGTTTAGCTGGGACACAACTTGAACGGTTCTATCAATTGGAGAGTTCCCACATTCACACTTGGGAAAATCTAGTTGCTACTTTTTACAAGAAGTACCGATACAATGCTGATCTTGCACCAACTCGTGTGCAGTTGTAGAATATGACCATGCGTTCCAACGAGGGCTTCAAAGAATACGCCCAAAAATGGAGGGACTTGGCTGGCAGGGTGCAGCCACCCTTAACTGACAGAGAGATGATTGACATTTTTATGGGAACTTTGACGGGACCTTTCTTCAATCACCTAATCGGAAGCTCCTCATCCAGGTTCACCAAAATAACACTAACAGGGGAAAGGGTCGAAGTTGGCATCAAAAGCGATAAAATCCAATGGGGTTCATCTTCGAGTATAGGGAAACAACTTTTCATTGGGAAGAAAGAGTATAAGGTTGTATGATCGGTGGATCTGGAAATGACTGTTTAACGCTGGTTCGCGAAATGTCGCGGAAGCAAGAGTCGCCACCGTCTTTTATTTTCTCCAACATGGAAAGGACAAAAGCACAGAAAAATTCCTTATTGAGATTAGCTCTCGGTTCGGGAGGTAGATTTATAGAAAGGGAAGGTGTTAGCACCCTTTCTATCCATGGTTATCCATGGGCTCTTAGATACTTGCTCATTTGTGTTTTCAAATTGTTTGTTTGCTTTTCAACTGTGGGTTTAAAAAAAGTTTCGTTTAAAATTTCAGTTCGACTCTTGTATCAGTCCTCAAGAGTGTTTGAAAAGTTGTTTTTGAAAGCTTTTTGAAAAGTGTCGGTGTGAAAAGAAGTTTTTTGATTTTGTTTTAAATTAGAGCAAGTATCTACGAGTCATCTACCTACCCTAAGGAATTAGTCTGTGTAAATGTCCTTAAAGTAGTGCCATCCCACCATTGAGAGGTAGGTAGCACCACCGTTGGAGGTGTTCGGGTCAATTCGAGGGTTCGGGACATTGGGGTCACCAGAGAAATAGGAAGACACCTTAGAAGCTACCCCCATGCCATGTTCATGGACATGAGGACTTACTAAAACGTCCTCTACTCGACGACCACGTTTCGAGGGGCAAGGCAACAGTGAGGCGTACCCTAAGAGTGGTGTGTGATTTGTGTGTCATTTTCAGTTATATTTGTCTTGATCATGCATTGAGCGTTCTACGCTTTGATTTTTTTTTTTTTTGGCATACACTCTTTCATGCGATTATTAACAGTTAAAAGGTGCGGGAATTTAAAGAGCGGAAAGTAAAAGTCCTACGCTATTACAAGGCGCGGGTCTACAACGCCAAATTAAACCAAGACCCGATTTGAACAAATAAAAATGCGGAAAATAAATATCCTAATTATCTATTACAAGGCTTTGGGGAATTTACATAAAAAGGAAAATAAAAAAAGTAAACATTCGAAAAGAAATAAAAATCGAGAATGCGAGGGCGTTGGACCCTTTAAGGAAATTAAATTGGAATTAGTGATTAAATTATTAAATGAGAAAAAGAATTTATTTATTTTTTAATGTTTTTGGATTTATGAAAATTAATGAGAAAATTAATTGGAATTGAAAGTTAAATAAAACCTAATTCTAAATTGTTTTTAATTTATTAGAAAATATTTTAGTTTGACCTAATTTACATTAATTATTTAAATGGTATATTTATTTACAAAAATAATTAATAATTAATAATGGTAAAAAAAGGAAAAAAGAATGGAAGTATTAAAACCCTAATTTCTACATTTTTTAGTTTATTAAAAAAGCATTAAAATTAAACCTAAAATTAAAACTAAGTTAATTATTAAATTTATTTACAAAATAAAACATTAGTGAATTAAATAATAAAAATATATTTTATTTTTGACTTTCTGATTTTTTTTTTGTATTTTGTATGGTAAAAATTATTTTTTGATGAATTAAAAGAAAAAACAATTAAATTGAAACAAATAAAAAAAGAAAAACAAAAGAGATAGAGATACAAACAAGAGGGGGGGTTCTGACCCCATTGTGGAGGTATGTGAGAAGCATTTTGGCCCACTGATTCTTGGCCTTTTTTGACTTTTCAATGATGCGTGTGGAGCGTTTGACTGATGTCCATGGTGAACTGCCTATCCTGGCCTTTGGATTGGAGTTGTTGGGCGCGTGGCAAGCCAGATTATGAGGCTGTATGGTACTCCCCTGGATGTGATGACCACCTGAACATGTAAATATGAAAAACATAGAGAAATATGGGGGACCTGGGATTCGAACCCAGGTCCCAATGCTTGCCACTATCCTTGTCCACCAACTGAGCTATGCACGCGCGTTTGTTAATATAATAAGATAAAAATAATATATATGAAACGTGCAATTATTCTGGAAAAAATAAAAAACGCGCTAAGTTTCAAATACACCAATCATGCCAAGCCACGCCAACGTCTTCCCCATCGTTCTTCGTTTTACCTGAAAATACAAGTTAGATAACGGGGGTTTTAAACCCCCACAATCTGAAACCACAAATAATAGCGAATAGAAATTGGGCAATGATAAATTGAGCGCGATGAGGGTTTTAGATTCGTTGGAATGTTACGAATTCAATGGTCCTAGTCTCATGGTCTAATTTTACCAGATGAAAGAAACCCCAAATTCAGAGCTTTGAAACCTTAGGCAGCTTCCATGGCAACTTCTCATACAGACAACGTTAGTTCAAATAGAAGATACCAATAGCTTCAGCACACTCATATTAACATGAATCAATCATTAAAACTCAGTAATTATGTATGAAAAACCAAATACGAATATGCAAATTTTTGGGGACAGGGCAACGTGGTTCTACCGTTTCTTTGTGTATGGAGAGTGGAAAACGATTAAGGCACGTCCAAGAATGTCCCAGCAAGCCTTTGGAATGGTTCTTTTTCTTTGAAACCCACTGAAACTATGAAATCAGCTTTGAGCTTTTTAAGAAAAATGCAAGTTTGTGTTTTTCAGTTTGGGCGCAGCTTCCAGGTTCTTGTGATTAGGGTTAGGTTTCTGTATGTATATGGAATGATTTTTGTCAAAAATCCAAGCCCAACAACCATGTATTCAATGCTTTTGAGATTTGATTTCAATGGTATCTTTTTCAATCTTTTTCATGTGAAGAACATGCCAATCATTGTCAATCACCTTGATTCTTTCCTTATTTAATAGTGCACGAAATCTTGAGTGAATTCTATGCACAAAAAGATTTGAAAAGCATGGATTAGTATTTTTCTTATAATTAATTTTAATTAAATGAATTAAATAGATTAAATATTCAATTAATTAATTAAAAATAGGAAAATAACTCCCCTTTGGGTCAATGGGTCGTGCATAGCTTTTGGGTGATGATTCTTGGAAGAAATTGAGGCCCATTAGCAATTTTGAGGTATTTGAAGTAAAGTTGACTTTTCAAAATTCCCAAAAATTTCCCAACTTCCACAAGGCATATCTTGCTCAATGTTTAAGCTTTGATCATGTTCTTGGACATTTTGGAAAGGTCTTGAAGTCCTCTAACAAATGCCTTTGGTCCCATGTCATTTTGATTTACCAATCTCAAGTTATGGTCTTTGACTTAAAGTGCCTTTTTGTTGACTTTTGAAAATGACCTATAATGTTGAGATTGATAACTTTTTGAGAGAGCATTTATTGGACTTGAAGTGTGAAGAGGAGTTGTAGGAAATGTCATTCTCTTCAAAATAAGCTTTGGATGGAATTTTTCTGATAAACCATGTGGAAGTTATACCTTGGTCAAGTTACAGTTGACTTTTTCAACTGTCCAAAAATAGAAACTTTTGCATCTTGAGACTTTTTGAGCCATGCCTTGAGAATCATGATAAAGAATTGATCAAATGATGTTTGTGGCTTCAAAATAAGATGTTGACCAAAAAATTTGACTTTTGACTGTCAAATGACCATTTTGCCCCTGCAGTTGACTGTAGGGCAATTAGGGTTTCTGACTGTGCAATTTTGTGCTGTAAGTCTTGAAACTTGGCATATGGATGCTTGACCATGTTTGTAGGCATGTGGGACTTGATTGGACCCTTGGAAACTTCAATTTCTTTGCTAGAATCAAAACCCTAATTTTTGACTGTTAGGAGGCCATTGAACTGTGCAACCTTTGGGAGATTTTGAAGCATGCTCTTAGCAAATCTTGAAGGATATGGGAGGGCAAATTTTGGGGTACAACAGTTGCCCCTGTTCAATCTTCTTAGACCTGAGGATGTAGATTGGCTTACGTGCCTTTCGTAATCCGAAGGTGGAAGATGATTGAACACTAGAGTGCCCAGAAATTTGCGCTCACATAGTAGTGTGATGGTGGGAATGGGCTTACAGATGCCATTTGGAGATTGGATAGGTGGATGGGCTTATAGATGCCATCTGATGGGGTGTCGATCGCATAAGAGATTCCTTAGCGAGAACTTGTGTACCTGAAAAAGAAAATGATTACCTGGCCTGTTACAGGAGCTGGTCTTCAAACTCTTTATGTAGATGCATTCTGGCTGGACACATGTATCAAATTTTTGAACCTCCTCAGACGTGCCCTGGCGAGATACAGGAATCGAGTCTGGAGCTTCAAAAGGTGATGAATGGATCAGGGATGGTTACTACCTCAACGGGACGGTGAGAGAGCCTTGGGTGATTACTACCTCAATAGTAACGATGAGAGAACCTGGGGCGATTACTACCTCAACAGTAACGATGAGAGAATCTGGGGTGATTACCACCTCAACAATAACGATGAGAGAATCTGGGATGTCTTCTACTGAGTCTTCTTTAGGAAAATCTTTAGGAATCGATTTAACTGGACTAGAGAAGGCCTTTGACTGGATAAGAATCAGGAAAATCTTAGGGTCGATTTAACTGAACCGGGAAAGGTCTTGGAATATCTTCAACTGGATAAGAATCAGGGAGATCTTAGGGTCGATCTGACTGAACCAGAGAAGGCCTTTGACTGGATAAGAATCAGGAAAATCTTAGGGTCGATTTAACTGAACCGGGCAAGGTCTTGGAATATCTTCAACTGGATAAGAATCAGGGAGATCTTAGGGTCGATCTGACTGAACCAGAGAAGGCCTTTGACTGGATAAGAATCAGGAAAATCTTAGGGTCGATTTAACTAAACCGGACAAGGTCTTGGAATCTTCAACTGGATAAGAATCAGGGAGATCTTAGGGTCGATCTGACTGAACCAGAGAAAGCCTTTGACTGGATAAGAATCAGGAAAATCTTAGGGTCGATTTAACTGAACCAGACTAAAGTCTTGGACATAGCTGAGAACTTAACTGGATCTTTCCTGAAAGGTAAAGGTCAGTCATATGCAATGCATGATATGGATCAAGCAATGATGTTCTCAACATAAATGAGATTGTAAGATATGATGCGTTTATGCATGTATCATGATGTATGTGATGTTTATGAATGTATTTTTTCGTCTTAGGGAAATAAATCCTTGACGGGTGCCGGGAAGTCACATCCTGGGCTGATGTTGGAGAATAGTGCTTTGTTGTTTCCGCTGGGGATGATAGTTGCAAAAATACTGGTAGGAGAAGATAACTCCGTTGGGGAATGAAATTGGCGAATGGATTACTCTGCGGGGAGAAAATTACTCTAGCGATCTTGCTGGGGAACAATACTCTGCGGGGAGAGAGGTATGTTGTTGAGATGCTGATGATAACTTCGCTGGGGATACCGGTGATGTTGGAAGTGTTAATAGACTTCGCTGGGGGTAATAAGACTTCGCCGAGAACGATCTTTCCGTGGCTTTTGGCTGAGGGTAACCCAGTTATATCTTGATAGGGAAATAACCTTTGAATAAAGCCGGGGGACGCGTTCGTGCTCTACGGGGATAAGCTTCCAGAATCTACTGGGGATAAGCTTACTGCTTGGGGAGATGGATTCCAACTTTCCTGGGGAAACTGGATTGGACTCTCCTGGGGAAATTTTGAACTATATTGGGGAAGTGACTCCATTGGATGTTTGATATACCGCCGGGGAACAATCTTTAGGTCAAGACTGTCGGGGATGCTTATTTAAGAATATTTGTATATCGTGCTGGGGAATGTTGAGATCTGCGGGGGTACCCAACTTCCTTAAGGCTGATAAGAGCTTTGCTTGGGGAGAGTGCACTGACTTGCTGGTTCACTCTCTGGGGGGTTAAGATATACTGGTTGTGTTCTTCAGCTGAACCTACCTTGATACCTTGATGGACAGAGCAATTAGATCGCTTAGACAACTCATTATTGCCCCTGTTTCTAATGTTACCTGTAATTAATCTTTTGTTTCGTATGCAAATATTTATGAGTTAGCAACTATTGTCAAATGCATATATCACAAATTGAACCTTGGACGTTCTTCGCAAAACAAAACAGAAAAAGGAAAACAATAGGCAATTTGTCTGAAAAGTGTATTTGTATTGATTTTTGAATTTGCCTGTAAATAGGCGTTTATATACAAGAGGCTGACGTCCTAGTAAGAGAACTCCGCCGAACAAAAGAATTTATACAAATTTGTACAAAGGAAGATAAAACAGCTGTGTGAAAAGAATGATCCCACTGGGTTCCAACTCTGCTATCGCCTTTATATCTTCGAGCGTCTCATCACTTGATGACCTAGCTGAAGATGAAGCTGATTGATCGATGTCGTCCGAACTTGATGTAGATACCGGATTCTGGATGCAAAGTGATCCAATGAGACATAGTATTACGCTTTATCCCTAACTTTTGCCTGGACCGCCCTTTCGGGTTTTCAGTCCACCGGGATACCCATTTTTGCCCAAGCCGCCTTTTCAGGTTTTCGACTCGCCGGGTGTACAGATTTTTTCATTTCATCCCTTCATTTTGCCCGAACCCTTTTGGTTCGCCGGGAAGCCCTAATTTTTGCCTAGGTATGTCAACCTAGCGGGTCTTTTTTCATGCGTAGTATCTTTTTACTATGTCTGCATTGGCGGGGTGAGGAAGGTCATCACCATCCATGTTGGTTAGAATCATGGCTCCTCCTGAGAACACATGCTTAACCACAAATGGCCCTTCCTACGTAGGGGTCCATTTGCCCCTTGGATCACTCTGAGGAAGAATGATGCGCTTGATTACCAGATCCTCGACTTGATACTCTTGTGGTCTGACCTTCTTGTTAAATGCCCTGATCATCCGTTTTTGGTATGTTTGACCATGACAAATAGCAGCAAGTCTCTTTTCGTCGATTAAGTTCAGCTGATCAAGTCGTGTCTGGATCCAATCATCTTCGCTCAGATCTGCATCCTTCATTATCCGAAGAGAGGGTATCTGCACTTCAATCGGTAAGACCGCCTCCATGTCGTAGACCAAGGAGAAAGGAGTTGCCTCGGTTGACGTCCTTGCTGAGGTACGATACCCATGTAGAGCAAACGGTAACATTTCGTGCCAATCTTTATAAGTCACTGTCATCTTCTGCACAATTTTCTTGATATTCTTATTTGCTGCTTCTACAGCCCCATTCATCTTCGGCCGGTAGGGAGAAGAGTTGTGGTGCTGTATTTTAAATTGCTCGCAGAGCTCAGTGATCATCTTGTTATTGAGATTGATACCGTTGTCTGTAATGATCCTCTCCGGGACGCCGTATCGACAGATCAGGTTATGCCGAATGAACCGTGCTACCACATTCTTGGTTACAGTGGCGTAAGAAGCTGCTTCAACCCACTTCGTGAAATAATCAATCGCTACCAAGATGAAGCGATGCCCATTGGATGCCGTAGGTTTAATCTCACTGATCATATATATGCCCCACATTGCAAAAGGCCAAGGTGCAGTCAGAACATTCAGAGGAACTGGAGGAACATGCACCTTATCTGCATATATCTGGCATTTATGGCATGTCCGAGAGTGTTGGTAACAGTCGGCTTCCATTGTGGACCAGAAATACCCTGCCCGAAGGATCTTCTTTGCCATAGTGTGCCCACTGGAATGTGTTCCGAAGGTACCTTCATGTAGCTCTGCCATGATCTTTTCTGCTTCAGTCTTATCCACACAACACAGTAAGGTCGAATCATGGTTTCTCTTATACAGGATGTCGTTGCTAAGGAAGAACTTCGCTGCGAACCTTCTCAGAAACTTCTTATCGTTGACAGATGCACCTTCAGGGTATTCCTGAGCTTCCAAGTATCTTTTCACCTCATGGTACCAAGGCTTCTCAGTCACCAATTCAGTCTCAAGATCACAACAGTATGCCGGTTCGTCCAGTTTCCAGATGATGATCCGGGGAGCCTCATTGTCCCATTTGACCTTGAACATAGAAGACATTGTAGCTAACGCGTCCGCCAGCTGATTCTCCTCTCTCGGAAAATGTTCAAAGGTTATCTCTGTGAAGTGGGGGATCATTGTCAACACATATTCTCTGTAAGGAATAAGATTCGGATGTTTCGTATCCCACTCGCCTTTGATCTGATTGATCACGAGAGCGGAATCTCCGAAGACACTCAGAAACTTGATCCTTGGTCGATTGCAGCTTGAAGACCCATAATGCATGCCTCATACTCCGCCATGTTGTTGGTGCAGTTGAAACATAGCCGGGCAGTGAGTGGAGTATGAGTGCCTTGAGGAGATATGATCACAGCGCCGATACCGTTACCCAAAGCATTGGAGGCTCCGTCAAAGTGCATAGACCATCGGGATCCTTCCTCAGGTCCTTCATCTGGTCCAGGTACTTCACAATCAGTCACAATCATGATACTCTCGTCTGGAAACTCGAAGTTCATTGACTGATAGTCGTCTACTACCTGATGTGCCAAGTGGTCTGCCAGTACACTTCCTTTGATAGCTTTCTGGGTCGTGTACTGGATGTCGTATTCTGTCAAGATCATCTGCCATCTTGCTATTCTCCCAGACAGAGCAGGCTTTTCAAATATATACTTTATAGGATTCATCTTTGAAATCAACAAGGTAGTGTGAGTCAGCATATACTGTCTCAGCCGGCGAGCAGCCCATACCAAAGCGCAGTAAGTTTTCTCAAGCAGTGAGTATCGGGTCTCACAGTCGGTAAACTTTTTGCTAAGGTAATAAATGGCATGCTCTTTTCGGCCAGACTCGTCATGCTGCCCCAGCACACACCCCATTGAATTGTCAAGTACTGTCAGGTATAGTATCAGAGGTCTCCCTTTAACCGGTGGCATAAGAATGGGTGGTTCTTGGAGATACTCTTTGATTCTGTCAAAAGAGGCCTGACATTCATCATTCCAACGTACTACCTGATCTTTCTTCAGCAGCTTGAAGATTGGTTCACAGGTAGCGGTTTGGTGCGAGATGAATCGGGCAATATAATTCAGGCGTCCTAAAAAGCCTCTGACCTCTTTCTCTGTCTTGGGAACTGGCATCTCTTGAATAGCTTTAACCTTGGCAGGGTCCACTTGAATACCCTTATCACTCACGACGAAGCCTAGCAACTTTCCAGATCTAACCCCGAAGGTGCACTTGTTCGGGTTCAACCTCAGCTTGTACAGTTTCAGACGGTCAAACAATTTCTGCAGATGATCAAGATGTTCCTCCTCGGTTTGGGACCTTGCAATCATGTCGTCGACATACACTTCTATCTCATGATGGATCATGTCATGAAATAAAGCAACCATGGCACGTTGGTAGGTTGCCCCAGCATTTTTTAACCCGAATGGCATGACCTTGTAGCAGAAGGTGCCCCACTGAGTAACAAAGGTAGTCTTTTCCATGTCTTCAGGAGCCATCTTGATTTGATTATACCCTGAAAAACCATCCATGAAAGAGAACACCTTGTGCTGAGCAGTATTATCAACCAGAACGTCAATGTGAGGCATGGGAAAGTCATCTTTGGGGCTGGCCCTGTTTAGATCCCTGTAGTCGACACACATTCTGACCTTTCCGTCTTTCTTTGGTACCGGCACCACATTAGCAACCCACTGAGGGTAAGAAGTCACTGCAAGAAACCCAGCATCAAACTGTTTCATAACCTCGGCTTTGATCTTCTTAGACATCTCTGGACGCATACGGCGGACCTTTTGCTTAACCGGAGGGCAGTCTTCCTTGGTAGGCAAATGATGGACCACAATGTCGGTATCCAACCCGGGCATGTCTTCGTAGGACCGGGCAAAGATCTCCACATAATCATGTAGTATCTGCGTCAACCGTTGCTTCACGCTGAGCTCTAGGTTGGCACCAATCTTGACTTCCTTCCTATCTGTCTCAGTACCCAGATTTATTGTTTCCACTGGCTCTTCATGTGGTTGAATTGCCCTCTCTTCCTGGAGTAACAGCCTTGCAATTTCTCCAGGCACTTCGCAATCATCTTCACCTTCGTCTTCGGCTAAGTTGATCGGATTTTCGAAGTCATAACTGGCAGTAGCAGAGTCGTTACCAGTGAGATCCAGAGTGGATTGAAACCTGTATGAGTGAGTGTGTGTAAATACAGCTGTTTTGCAATATATAAAGAAAGGAAAGAAAGAAAAAGAGCATAAGATTTGAAGTGCGAGAAAACGTCCAAGGTCTTTATTCATGATATATGAAATGACAATTAATATGCCCTCACAAATGAAGCCACGGTGCCCCGGGTAAGACACTGGGCCATAGAGTTTTAATTCATTGTTTATTACAAATAACAAAAACAAAGGAGCTTATTACTGCGTAACAAAAGTAACAGGAGTATGATCTTTAGCAGTCCAATTGGTCAATCCACCATCAGTCGTCGGGTAAATCCATCTATCAAACTCTGACTCTTCCACTTCGTCTTTATCCCCAATAGCATTCACCCTTGGATTGGTGATGAGCACAGGAGGTCTTCCGGTTCTAGCTTTGCGCACAGCCCTCTGAGCCTCTGCAGTAAAACCCAGTCCGAACTTGTCAGTTTTAGGTGTAAAATCAGGGAGCCTGCCCCAGTTAACACATTCACCTTTCTTGATTACAGCCCGGGCATCCTTCAGGGAAGCCATCTTCAAAGGAACATCCTCTTCAACCACTGTTTCTGCCGCTGCCAATGTTGGAGGTACCTCTTCAAAATGCTAAAAGGGGGTTTCAATAAACTCCCCGTCCATCTCAATATATCGGAAGGAATTCAAATGGCTCACCATATATTCTTCCTCTCCCTGCACAGTGACAATCTCCCCTCTGACGGGGTACTTGAGCTTCTGGTGTAGGGTAGAGGTCACTGCCCCAGCTTTGTGAATCCAAGGTCGACCCACTAAACTGGAATAAGATGGACAGATATCCATCACATAGAAAGTTAAGTCGAATACTTGAGATCCCACACGAATAGGAATGTCTACCTCTCCATGAACCATTCTCTTAGAACCGTCAAAGGCCCTGACAATGATGTTGCTAGGTTTCAGCTCCAGGCCCTCACAATCCAACCGGTCTAAGGCCTTTTTGGGTAACACATTCAGGGAAGAACCAGTGTCCACCAACACGTGCGCAAGAGTAGTGCCCCTGCATTCTATAGAGACATGCAGGGCATCATTGTGGTTCTTTCCCTTAGCAGTAAGGTCAGCATCCGAGAAACCCAAACCATTGTCCGCTGTCAAATTGGCTACGCAATCAGTAAACTGGTCTGCAGATGTCTCCTGTGGCACATGGGCCGTCTTGAGAAATAAAATCAGGGCCTTAGCGTGGGCCTCTGAGCACAACAGCAAGGAGAGCATAGAGATCTTGGAGGGGGTATGCCCCAGCTGTTCAACAACATTAAAGTCGCTCTTTTTGATTATTTTGAGAATTTCCTCCATCTCTTGCTGGGAGGCTTCAACATTTACAGACTTTGGCGCCTCCATCCGGGCAGGCTCATCTTCAATCCCTTTGCCCCGAGCATTAGATGACTCGGCAGCAGGGGAAGCAACTTGATCAGAAATGGGAACAGGTGCACTTGCAGGTGTTATAACGAGAGGTCTTCGAATAACTGGTGGCGCAATGTCAGGCGAGAAGAGCCTGCCACTGCGGGTAACTTTGGCTGGACCAGTAATATTGCTGATGCTGGTACCAGTGTTGAATTCTTGCTTTATACCATGTACATATACATCTGCCCCATAGTGCCATGGGACAGCCTTATCAGATTCATAGGGGAGAGGTCCCGGAACAGTAATAACAATGGGTGCGACAGTCATGATTTTAACTGGCTTCCTCGGGGGAGCCTTGATCGGATTACTGAAAATTGTAACAACAGATACTTCTTCCACAGGAACAAACGGAACAGCGGTCTTCTTGAACAGAATCTCTTTGCTGTCCATCAGGATTTGGATGCCTAACTTCAGCAAAGGACAACCAGAAAGGGAAACAGCACACAAAAGGCAACCTTCGCTACAACCCGGAAATAAACCGGCCAGCAGTAGGTTCCTCTTAACAGTCATCAGAGGAGTAGCTACATCATTCACAGAAACGGCATACACATCTTCATCAACGGCGTTCACTCCATGCTGGGGCATAGGAGCAGTCACCACATTTGGCCTCTCAGGCGCCTCAAATTGTATCTCTTTCGCATCAATAAGGTCTTGCACCTTATTCCTTAAGGCCCAGCAGTCATCAGTAGAATGCCCCGGGCTATCGGAGTGATAAGCACAGCAGGCATTTGGATTATACTTGGGAGAGGCAGTATTCACAACCTTTGGGGCCTCCCTGACAGTCACCAAATTGGTGGATAGCAACTGCGGCAAGATTTGTGATAGGGTCATACTTAGCCGGGTAAACTCTCTTTTGGGTCTTTCAGCCCTTTGTGGATTGGTTTGCCGAGGAGCGGCAGTAGGTTTAGCAATCATCACCGCGTTGACAGATTGGCGGCGCTCTGGTTTATCTTGCCTTTTAGGCCCATATACAGCACTGGCCTCCTTCTTAAAGGGTTTCTTCTCAGAACTTGAAGATGCACCCTTCTGAATTTTACCGGACTTCATTCCAGCCTCTATCCTCTCCCCAGTCAGAATAAGATCAGTGAATCCTGCAGACGAGTTACCGATAAGATGATTGAAAAACGGCCCAGATAGGGTCCCCAAGAACATATCCACCAGCTCACGGTCAGTTAACGGAGGCTGCACCCTGCCAGCCAGATCCCTCCACTTCTGTGCATACTCTTTAAAACCTTCGCTTGACCCTAGCGACATACCCTGGAGTTGGGTACGTGTAGGAGCAAGGTCGGCATTATATTGATACTGCTTGTAAAAAGCAGTAGCCAACTCCTCCCAGCTACGAACCTTGGTTCCATCCAGCTGATAGAACCATTCGAGATGAGTCCCTGAAAGACTCTCCTGGAAGAAGTGGATCCACAAATTCTTATCCATTGTGTACGGTTGAATCTTCCGCACATCAGATCTGAGGTGCAACTTGGGGCAAGACGCCCTGTCATATTTGGTGAAAGATGGTGCCTTAAACTTGTGAGGAATGATCACACCAGTAGATAAGCCCAAGTCTCCGAAATCCAGCCCAGGCACTTGTTAGATCTCCATGGCATTCAGTCTGTCTTCCAACTGCTTGTACCGGTCTTCAGCTGGAGGATAATGTTCCTCATTAAAGTCAGTCTCGTTGTCAGAGACTACTGGACTTAGAGCCTTTCCCCCCTGGGGACTGTCTTTGCCTACAGAAGAGCCAGCTTCCTTGTTCTGCAGAGTATTACCAAACCTCCGGCCCGAGTTGAAAAGAACAGTTCTCTTCTTCTTCTTCTCCTTCTTCAGGAGCAAAGCCTTCAGCTCTTCTTGGCCTTGAGCCAAACCCATGATCAGCTCTTGAAATTGTGCGTTCTGCGCCTGAAGGGCCTTGATAGACATCTTGGTTGATGATTCAGTGTTCATGATGCTGAAATAAACAGTGAAGAACAGTAAGCAACCTGAAAAGAAGAATACCTGCTATGCACATGATGAATGGAATGCGTATGATTTATGTTTTCAAAGACAATTGGGAATCAACTTTGTAAACAAAAAGGAACACACTTCATTAGATTCAACTTTGAAATTTAAATTGTTCAACAGATTGCCCTTAGGCGTTACAGGGAAATATTGAAAAGGGAAATAAAACTGTAAAAGAACATCCAAAGTTCATCATTGATCCCATGGTCTCCTCTTCTCAGTACGGATGTAGTCATTCAGAGCTCGTTCATTCTCCAACTGCTTTGTCAGCTTCTGGATCTTCAATTCCTTCTCGTTGAACTTTTCCCGATAAGAATCCCGTTCTTCTCGCAGTTGCGACCAAGACCTCTTTAATGTCTCATAATCAGTAGGTATCTGAGGAGGGAGGATAGTTGGAGGAGCCCCATCTTTGTCAGGATACTCAAGAATGACAGGTCTGACAGCTTCGTACGGCATACCTAACTTCTGAGCACGGATGCGAACCCACTTGTAGTAGGCTTCCATAGGTAGAGCAGTCTTTGGCCCCAACTCTTGTGGGTGAGCTTTATGAACTCTGTCCTAAGCTTTGATGAACCTACAACGCAGCTCGTCACTATCCACCTGAAACTCAAAACTGATGTGAGGCACCAACATCTCATGAGGCCCTGCTCTTCTGGCTCTTCCAAACTGACGGAGAGCTAGACATGGATTGTAAGAGATTCCTCCTTGGGTACCGATCAAAGGAACATTAGGGTATTCTCCGCAACAATCAATAACAACTGTCTCATCCAAACCTCTGAGAGTCCAAATGATGTCCTTGTCAGTGAGAGACATTAACCTATGAGCCCAACCTCTTCCTTCTTGGTTCGTCAGCACGAACTTAGGGAGGTGCGAAATAAACCACCTCGCCAACAAAGGGATACAACACCACAGAGTTCCTCGTCTTTGGGCAGTACGAGCATAAAGTTGTTACAGGATGTCGCCCAAGAGAGTGGGCACAGGATTCTGAGACATGAATATCCTTATGGCAGTGACATTGATGAAGTTGTCAGGATTAGGAAACAAGACTAGCCCATAGATTAAGAGAGCCAAGATGTCTTCATATGCCCTAAAGTCCAAGTCATTCCAGAAACTGTTAGCTTTACCCATCAGAAACTTGGCCAAGAAACCCTTAACTCCGCTTCTAGTCACCCAGTTGTCCATTACTTCTTGATGGGTCAAGGGAAGAGCTGAAGCAACCTCCTCAAGCCTAAGAGTCTTTTCCCAACCAGTGAAGGGAGTCTGATCCAAGATAGGGATACCAAGAAAATCAGAGAACTCTTCCAGGGTAGGGACCAACTGGAAGTCTTGAAAGGTGAAACACTGGTACAGAGGGTCATAGAACTGGGTCAGGACACTCATCAACTGTTGATCCCGCTTTGAAGTGACTAAACTGAGAAGAGAACCATGCCTCTGATGAAGGAAGTGGTGTTTGGAATTCTGCTAACCAATTCTTCAAGCAACTCAGGTGGGTGAACAAAGTTGAACCGGATAGTATTCCTTCGCATAGGCATCATGATATCCTACAAAATAGAACAAAGGTGAAACCCTCTTGTCTTTGAAATGGTCAGTCCTTATGCAGGATGCATGCAATGCTCATGATGTTATGATGTTATGATAAAGCACACCACAAAGGCAAACATGATAAGGCACACAAGTCACACAAGACAAGCCCTTAAAGTTTAGGCCAGCATGAGGTCTAGGTATTACCCTCTTTCAGTTTGTTGGTTCATACCTGTCCTATCAAAAGTAACCGGGTTCTTAGAGGATCCCAATATCATCGACTACCCTCAATCGGTCATAACTCCAGCATCGCAATCTTTTCTTGCAGCCAGAACCATCACGAGAGTTTAGCCTCAATGGGTGTAGCATACTGCTACTGTTCTATCGGCCAAGTTGTGTCATTTAAGGTTCTAAGGTCTGTTGGTGCTTAATGACTCCTTGGAAGACCCATATTCTCCTCGTTGCGACACAAGGGATATCGGTACAGACCAAGGTGCCACACCAACGTAGCCACTGCTTCACCCATGTCGGTCTACGCCGGACAGGTCCCTCACAGCTTATGCTACCTAAACAGGGTATCCCCAGATCTGGGTTAGGATCTATGTAACTCCCATGCAACCCACAATTTAAAGCAAACAAGTCAAAACAATTGAAAACACAGTTATGAACTATCCTAAGGTACACCTCACTTTATATTCTCCCCAGCAGAGTCGCCAATTCTGTGATCGGTGGATCTGGAACTGACTGTTTAACGCTGGTTCGCGAAATGTCGCGGAAGCAAGAGTCGCCACCGTCTTTTATTTTCTCCAACATGGAAAGGACAAAAGCACAGAAAAATTCCTTATTGAGATTAGCTCTCGGTTCGGGAGGTAGATTTATAGAAAGGGAAGGTGTTAGCACCCTTTCTATCCATGGTTATCCATTGGCTCTTAGATACTTGCTCATTTGTGTTTTCAAATTGTTTGTTTGCTTTTCAACTGTGGGTTTAAAAAAAGTTTCGTTTAAAATTTCAGTTCGACTCTTGTATTAGTCCTCAAGAGTGTTTGAAAAGTTGTTTTTGAAAGCTTTTTGAAAAGTGTCGGTGTGAAAAGAAGTTTTTTTATTTTGTTTTAAATTAGAGCAAGTATCTACGAGTCATCTACCTACCCTAAGGAATTAGTCTGTGTAAATGTCCTTAAAGTAGTGCCATCCCACCATTGAGAGGTAGGTAGCACCACCGTTGGAGGTGTTCGGGTCAATTCGAGGGTTCGGGACATTGGGGTCACCAGAGCAATAGGAAGACACCTTAGAAGCTACCCCCATGCCATGTTCATGGACATGAGGACTTACTAAAACGTCCTCTACTCGACGACCACGTTTCGAGGGGCAAGGCAACAGTGAGGCGTACCCTAAGAGTGGTGTGTGATTTGTGTGTCATTTTCAGTTATATTTGTCTTGATCATGCATTGAGCGTTCTACGCTTTGATTTTATTTTTTTTGGTATACATTCTTTCATGCGATTATTAACAGTTAAAAGGTGCGGGAATTTAAAGAGCGGAAAGTAAAAGTCCTACGCTATTACAAGGCACGGGTCTACAACGCCAAATTAAACCAAGACCCGATTTGAATAAATAAAAATGCGGAAAATAAATATCCTAATTATCTATTACAAGGCTTTGGGGAATTTACATAAAAAGGAAAATAAAAAAAGTAAACATGCGAAAAGAAATAAAAATCGAGAATGCGAGGGCGTTGGACCCTTTAAGGAAATTAAATTGGAATTAGTGATTAAATTATTAAATGAGAAAAAGAATTTTTTTTTATGTTTTTGGATTTATGAAAATTAATGAGAAAATTAATTGGAATTGAAAGTTAAATAAAACCTAATTCTAAATTGTTTTTAATTTATTAGAAAATATTTTAGTTTGACCTAATTTACATTAATGATTTAAATGGTATATTTATTTACAAAAATAATTAATAATTAATAATGGTAAAAAAAGGAAAAAAGAATGGAAGTATTAAAACCCTAATTTCTACATTTTTTAGTTTATTAAAAAAGCATTAAAATTAAACCTAAAATTAAAACTAAGTTAATTATTAAATTTATTTACAAAATAAAACATTAGTGAATTAAATAATAAAAATATATTTTATTTTTGACTTTCTGATTTTTTTTTGTATTTTGTATGGTAAAAATTATTTTTTGATGAATTAAAAGAAAAAACAATTAAATTGAAACAAATAAAAAAAAGAAAAAGAAAAGAGATAGAGATACAAACAAGAGGGGGGGTTCTGACCCCATTGTGGAGGTATGTGAGAAGCATTTTGGCCCACTGATTCTTGGCCTTTTTTGACTTTTCAATGATGCGTGTGGAGCGTTTGACTGATGTCCATGGTGAACTGCCTATCCTGGCCTTTGGATTGGAGTTGTTGGGCGCGTGGCAAGCCAGATTATGAGGCTGTATGGTACTCCCCTGGATGTGATGACCACCTGAACATGTAAATATGAAAAACATAGAGAAATATGGGGGACCTGGGATTCGAACCCAGGTCCCAATGCTTGCCACTATCCTTGTCCACCAACTGAGCTATGCACGCGCGTTTGTTAATATAATAAGATAAAAATAATATATATGAAACGTGCAATTATTCTGGAAAAAATAAAAAACGCGCTAAGTTTCAAATACACCAATCATGCCAAGCCACGCCAGCGTCTTCCCCATCGTTCTTCGTTTTACCTGAAAATACAAGTTAGATAGCGGGGGTTTTAAACCCCCACAATCTGAAACCACAAATAATAGCGAATAGAAATTGGGCAATGATAAATTGAGCGTGATGAGGGTTTTAGATTCGTTGGAATGTTACGAATTCAATGGTCCCAGTCTCATGGTCTAATTTTACCAGATGAAAGAAACCCCAAATTCAGAGCTTTGAAACCCTAGGCAGCTTCCATGGCAACTTCTCATACAGGCAACGTTAGTTCAAATAGAAGATACCAATAGCTTCAGCACACTCATATTAACATGAATCAATCATTAAAACTCAGTAATTATGTATGAAAAACCAAATACGAATATGCAAATTTTTGGGGACAGGGCAACGTGGTTCTACCGTTTCTTTGTGTATGGAGAGTGGAAAACGATTAAGGCACGTCCAAGAATGTCCCAGCAAGCCTTTGGAATGGTTCTTTTGCTTTGAAACCCACTGAAACTATGAAATCAGCTTTGAGCTTTTTAAGAAAAATGCAAGTTTGTGTTTTTCAGTTTGGGCGCAGCTTCCAGGTTCTTGTGATTAGGGTTAGGTTTCTGTATGTATATGGAATGATTTTTGTCAAAAATCCAAGCCCAACAACCATGTATTCAATGCTTTTGAGATTTGATTTCAATGGTATCTTTTTCAATCTTTTTCATGTGAAGAACATACCAATCATTGCCAATCACCTTGATTCTTTCCTTATTGAATAGTACACGAAATCTTGAGTGAATTCTATGCACAAAAAGATTTGAAAAGCATGGATTAGTATTTTTCTTATAATTAATTTTAATTAATTGAATTAAATAGATTAAATATTCAATTAATTAATTAAAAATAGGAAAATAACTCCCCTTTGGGTCAATGGGTCGTGCATAGCTTTTGGGTGATGATTCTTGGAAGAAATTGAGGCCCATTAGCAATTTTGAGGTATTTGAAGTAAAGTTGACTTTTCAAAATTCCCAAAAATTTCCCAACTTCCACAAGGCATATCTTGCTCAATGTTTAAGCTTTGATCATGTTCTTGGACATTTTGGAAAGGTCTTGAAGTCCTCTAACCAATGCCTTTGGTCCCATGTCATTTTGATTTACCAATCTCAAGTTATGGTCTTTGACTTAAAGTGCCTTTTTGTTGACTTTTGAAAATGACCTATAATGTTGAGATTGATAACTTTTTGTGAGAGCATTTCTTGGACTTGAAGTGTGAAGAGGAGTTGTAGGAAATGTCATTCTCTTCAAAATGAGCTTTGGATGGAATTTTTCTGATAAACCATGTGGAAGTTATACCTTGGTCAAGTTACAGTTGACTTTTTCAGCTGTCCAAAAATAGAAACTTTTGCATCTTGAGACTTTTTAAGACATGCCTTGAGAATCATGATCAAGAATTGATCAAATGATGTTTGTGGCTTCAAAATAAGATGTTTACCAAAAATTTTGACTTTTGACTGTCAAATGACCATTTTGCCCCTGCAGTTGACTGTAGGGCAATTAGGGTTTCTGACTGTGCAATTTTGTGTTGTAAGTCTTGAAACTTGGCATATGGATGCTTGAACATGTTTGTAGGCATGTGGGACTTGATTGGACCCTTGGAAACTTCAATTTCTTTGCTAGAATCAAAACCCTAATTTTTGACTGTTAGGAGGCCATTGAACTGTGCAACCTTTGGGAGATTTTGAAGCATGCTCTTAGCAAATCTTGAAGGATATGGGAGGGCAAATTTTGGGGTACAACAGGTTGCGTATGGTTAAAAAGGTCGTAACCAGGGTAACCATGACCAGTATGTGGGGGAAATTCTGATCTCCAATCCTGCATTGGTGCAATAACGACAACAGGGGCATCAGCGTAAGGAGGTCGCGCCTAAAAGACAATTCACTAAGATCAAAATGCCACTGGCTCAAGCGCTACAAGGAATGTTGAAAGCAGAGTTGATTATGTTAAAGGCTCCTCTCCGGAACCCCAACACTTATGCTCCTACCTATCATCCTAATGAAAGGTGTGCATACCACTCTGATAGTCCTGGACACGACACGAACAGTTGTTGGGCTCTGAAGAACAAGATCCAAAATATGATTGATACCAAGGAGATTGAGTTTGACCCTCCAGGGGCTCCTAACATGATCACTACTCCTATATTAAATCATTGAGAGCGTCATGTTCATGTTGAACTTTCAATTGTAATTTATTTTGCTTGTTCAAACACTTATCTATTAATGTCAAACTCTGTTTCGTTAATGCATTGCATATGTTTGTTTTGAATTGATACATTCGTTTACATTACATTTAAACTATGTTGTTTACTCCCTTTATGATATTCAACTCTTGTTTTAAAAGAGTTGCAAGCCTTTAGAGGGATGATGACGAAAACCATGCCTTAATCTCATACAGTATACTTTTAAATAGACCTTGCTGACGATGTACATGAGTTCTTTCAAATCCTAAACACTGGAGTTATAAGGAAGATAATCCCTAGTCAACCCCTTTTAGCCAAAGAAGTATGAGTTTCCTTTTTTACACAAATTGAAACCTTTAATCAAAACCTAGGGCAGGGTAGTCTCTCAGTTAATTCAAATGCATGTTCAGTTGCAAACTTTCATTTCGTATACAACGAGCGATATCAAAAACATTTTTATGAAATCAAAAGACAGTGATGGTCCCCTATCATATAGGAAGTCATTATCTCTCAAAAATAAAAGCCCGCTAAGTCAAAACCTACAAAGGAGACTTAAGAAAAACCGAGGCATCCCGCTGACTGTAATCTCAAAACAAGAACACTCAGGAAAAATCAGGGAGAATAAATCAAAAAAAGAGGTCACTGCAAATCCTCAACAACATGAAAAATGTTGCAAAAAAAATGACTTCCTTCTGATAAACTAGACTTGTCTGAACCATCACCAAAACGTCATTGGAATTCTAACGTACAATTAACTAAGTTTAGGACTGAAGAACATCATGAAGAACGGGTGGGTATAAATAAAATTTGAGCCTTTATCCTTTGTTTCTTAAACCATGAACCAAGCCACGTTACAACCCTTCAAAATTCCTAATTGAAGCATGGGTTAATTCGAAAGCATACTGTTACAAAAGGTATGCTGACTCCTGTAAGGCTTTACTCTAAATCCTGAGTTGAGTTTTCTTACAATAAATTCTTTTATCTGCTAATACGCATTTTCAATACTTCAAGACAAGCATAAACTTTGCACTATTTGAATATCACCGTTTGCATATGGCTATTTGTTTGACAGCGGAGAAATTCGCACGATGAATATTCAGTGAACAAAAACCCTCTCAATGAACAAAATCACTTTAAGTGGGAAGACACTTCCAATAACATATCTCCTATAAGCAAGGAGGCTTTACGTGTCACTATCCAACATACTTGGGCCAGTCCAATCAAGATCCCAAGAAAGCTCTCAATAAATGTTGAATATACAAGGGGCAGGTCTCCATCTGAATCACTTGGGGCATTGAACGTGAATCCCAACAAAGGGTTACGTACAGTCAAACATTTCCTAGTAGTGCCATAAACACCTGCTACTAGGTACAGGGATAAATCTCCCACAAAGTCCTTTTCATAGGGTAGTCCAAGACCAGAGTCTCAATCTCTTGACAACCCTCTCCCCAGCTGAGTTTCTCCTAAAAGAAGAAGCCTTATGGATATCTTCCTATAAGAACTCACCTTATCAGCAGTTAGTCAAATATTCCTCAAACAATGTTTATTTCCCCAGCTGAGTATGTCTTCCCCGGCTAAGTCTATCCTCTCCAGCTTGAGTTTGCCTCTCATACTATTACAAATCCGAGGACCACGACCTCTTTTCCCCAGTGAAGTCGCCAACATAGTCATTGCTATCTCAAATACTATGAAGCATGGACCCGACCAGATAATAGTTCAACTTTCAAGTCACTATGAAGCCTGGACCCAACCAGATAATAGTGTAACTTCTCAAATACTATGAAGCCTGGATCCGACCAGACAATAGTTAACTTCTCAAGACACTATGAAGTCTGGACCCGACCAGATAATAGTTTAACTCTTCGAGATATTGAAAAACCTGGACTCAACCAGACAAGGGTTTAACTTCTTTTCCCCAGTAGAGTTTTCTTCTTCCCCAGCAAGTTACTGTGAAGCTTGGACCCGGCCAAATATCAGTTTAACTTTATCTTTTCAAGCAAGTTATTGTGAAGCCTAGAATCTGACCAGATAGCAATTAACTTTATTCCCTCAGAAATTTGTTGTGAAGCCTGAAATCTGACCAGATAACAACTAGTTTCAAGCAAGTTACTATTCTTGGACCCGACTAGATATTAGTTCAACTTTATCTTTTCAAGCGAGTTATTATGAAGCCTGGAATCCGACCAGATAGAAATTAACTTTATTCCCTCAGAAATTTGTTGTCAAGCCTGGAATCCGACCAAATAACAACTAGTTTCAAGAAAGTTATTGTGAAGCATGGACCCGACCATATATCATTTCAACTTTATCTTTTCAAGCGAGTTATTATGAATCCTGGAATCCGACCAGATAGCAATTAACTTTTATTCCCTCAGAAATTTGTTGTGAAGCCTAAAATCTGACCAGATAACAACTAATTTCAAGCAAGTTGTTGTGAAGCCTTGATCCGGCCAGATATCAGTTCAACTTCATCTATTCAAGTAAGTCAGTGTGAAGCCTGGAATTCGACCAGATAACAGTTAATTTAATCTTCCCCAGTAAGTCACTGTGAAGCCTGGAACCCGACCAGATAGCAGTTCAACTTTAAGCAATTTTCTGTGAAGCCTGGATTCCAACCAGATAACAGTTAATTCAGAAATTCCCCTGCAAGTCACTGTAGAGCCTCGAATACGACCAGATAGCATTCAAGTTCATTATCCCCAACAAATTGCTGCCAAGCCTGGGTTTCGACCAGATAACAACCAACTTTCGATGCTCTCCAGTCAAGAATAATTCCCCAATAAGAGCATTGAACAATCAAAACTCCTAAACTCTTTTCCTCGGGCAGAGATCAACACTCTCCAGAGTCTCCTTAAACAAGCCAGTATTCCCCAGCGGAGTTTCTCCTCAAACAATAGAACAAGAATTCCCTACAGAAACAGTCTAAACAAGTTGAAGATGCACCTACTCTCCAACAATAGTTCAAGTCTCAGCCTCCCAAGGCTCCCCAACATGTTCTCAAGGATTTATTTTCTTAGACAAAGACACGCTGTAAGGAACGCATCACATTCATAAACCATAATGCATACATGACAAATGCATACAGTATAATCTCATTTATTTTGAGAACATCATTACATCGTGCATACATCTTTATGCAACTAACCTTTTCCCTTGCAGAAAAATCTACATACAAAGACATCTACCACTCCAGTTTAAATCAACCAAAAGATTTATCATGATACTTTCCCCAGTCACTCTGAATGGCATCTCTAAGCCCATTCCCTACACAGTCAACTAACACATCATCGAGTGCAAATTTCTGGGCACTTTAGTATTCAATCATCTTCCATCTTCAAGTCACGAATGGAAGGCGTGCCAATCTAACTCTTCTGGTTTAAGAAGATTGGACAGGGGCAGCTGTTGTACCCCAAAATTTTCCCTCTCATTTCTCAAGGATTCTCTCACAAGATCTTCCATGACATCAAGTTTGCAACACTGATATATCAATTTAGGTTTGGAATTGGCACAAGGGGAAAATGGTCAATTGCATGCTGAAAAGTCAAACTTTGACTTTTAGATCAAAATCAAGTTTCAAGAAACATATTTCATCACGATATGTTAAAATATGAAGTTTGTTTCATCAAGAAAGTCAAAAGTCAAAATTCTAAATACTTAGAAAATTTTCTAAGTGTTTAGGAAAGATGATAAGTTCAGAACTTCTGGCCAGATTTTCACCATGATGCAAGCTGATTCTGGAAAAACTTCTGACACAAGAGTTGTAGATTTCAATGAGATTTAAGACATTGCAGAACAGAACTTCTCCTAGAAATGCTGGGATTTCAAGTTATAAATCCTTGAAGACACGTCCATGAAACTGAAGCACTCAGTAAATTCTGGACATTTCCAAGACAGAATTTGGTTAGAACTTCTGGGCCAGTTTTCATGTAGGTTCAATCAAAATTTGTAAGAGTAATTCAAAGAGGATCTGCAAAGCATGTTATAAGATTTCTAAAAAGTCTGAGAGCTCCTTCAGAACATGTTGGAGCAGGGAGATTCAAAGATCAAAAGTTGGATATTTGTTCTAAGTTACGCTGATGTTGAACTTCTGATCCAGATTAAGCTATGATACATAATCTCATATTGCAGGTTTTCTATTTTGATAAATGTCATCATCATTTAATTCTAACACCAACTTTTGAGTCTTTATCCAAAGGATTTCCCCACGTGTGGCATAGAAGTACCATTGTTGTCCTTGAAAAGCAAACTTTTGTACAAAGGTTATGTTGGGGCCATGCTTTAATTTTGCTTCTGAGGGTACTTTTCCATAATTCATGCTTACAAATTCAGATTAAGCACGGCTGAAGCTGCTAACCACCCTACTTTGTGCCTTAAACCATACTTGTTTAAACTTGCTTCAAGAACAAGTCAGCGCCCTAGCATATGATGGTTGTACTCTTGGCTTCTCCAAGCTCCTAAACCCTTGCCTATAAATTGAACTTCATTTGCAAATGTTAAAGAGGTTAAGAATTTGAGAAAAAAACCTTGAAACTTTGCTGAAATTTCAAAGAATTTGAAACTGCAAACATAAACACAAAAACCAGCTAAGCTTTTGTTTTTTTACACCCAAACTCTAATTTTCTTGCACATTTCTTGGAAAAATCACCCACACAGTTTCTAACATACGTTTAGAAACAATCCCAACTTCTGTTTACAGACTGCAATTCAATCTCCACCAGCCTCCATTTCAAAAATCAGAGCATTGCTTCTTGTCTGCTCTAGAATATTACAGTCATTGATAACTCAAGTGGAGGTTTGTTTTAGCTTTCTGGGAACGTTAGAAAGTTAACCAGAACATCACAATAGTCAGAATCGGGCTCTAGTTCACAGAACATTTTCCAACTGCAAGGTAAGCTTCTGCGGACTTTTATCACATTACTTAGGCATTGATATGCTTGCATGTTCAAAAATACAATGTAGACACCCTGACTCTAATTTTGTACATATTCATAGATTTCATGTATTTTGGCCTAAGTAGAGAGAATTTCAGTTCAGAACTTCTTGAGCAAATTAGGATTCAGAATTAGGATTAGCAAAATCCATGCTTGCTTCTGATTTACAGTTTTGATACTTTATATTTTTGAAACCATGATGAAACCTGCCATAACAGCTATGTGTTCATTTTCTGCTTTGTTAAGAAATCGCTAAGCTGCAGATGCTCTGATTGGCATAGAGAAGGAGATGAAATTCATCATCAGAGCTTACTTTGTAATATATGTTTATGTTTTTGCTTCTAATACCGTATGCATAGCCACCCCATTGGTAGAGATCATGTGCATAAGACATTAGTGTTAAGGGTCCTGAGTTCTAGCCCCAGAAACACCTTTTTATGTTTATTTCCTAACATTTTTACCCCATTAGTTGGACCAGAACTTCTAGATCAATGCCCTTTAATTGCTTGTCAAAACAGAGATCCTGGACCATAACTTCTAGATATTCTCATCCAACAGCATTAACACTTCAATTGCCTATTATCAGAACTTCTAGGTTTCCAATTGCTTCAGAACCTCTAAGCTCTCTCAAACAACCATAACTTCAGACCTGCCAGTGACATTAGAACTTTTAGAATCCCTCAGCAATCAGAATTTCTAGGCTTTCCTTTGTTCCCAGTGACCCCAGAGCTTTAATGTGTCTGGATCCAGAACTTCTGACCTTCCCCTTTTCTGCTAACATTTTCTTTCTGACTTGCAGTGCACCAAAGTCAGTACTTATGTTCTCTCTTATTTCAGCAACGTGCTGATTCTGACCCTTTTCCTCCTATTATTTTTATCATCATTTTATATTCACTAACCAAAAACACAAAAAAATACTTTATATTCATACATTTTGCTTTATTTCTTTTAAAACAAAAAGACTAAAAATATTTTTCTTAAGAAAATTTATTTATTTCTTAACCAAAACAAAACTAATCCACTTTTACATTTCATTTCTTGTACATTATTTCAATATGGTTGTAATAGATAATTAGGACTTTAATTTCTTGCAATCCCCATTTATAAATTTGTACACCCCATCCCCCTAATGATTGTAATAGCGTAGAATATTTACTTTCCGTAATTTTTCGCTTTCATATAAATACTAGTAATTAGGATTTGTATGGCAAGAGAAAAACAACAAGTAGACAACCCTTAATTAAAGACTAAATGCATGAAAATCAAACACACTATTCACACATGCACCCCTAGGGTTTAACTCCACTTGTTTCCTAAAAGTGGTCATAATACGCATGTAAGACGTGTTAGTAAAAACAATCAAAAGATTATAGTCCCTCGATGATGCTTCGAATGTTTCCTTACAAATGATCTTAGTACCTCAAGAGAAATGCTAAGATGTCTCACAACATTTCTATTCATGACTATGCGATGACCCACGCCCATCCCTTTTACATCCAAAGATAAGGCTTCTTACCAATCAATGGTAAGATAGCAATATCAAAGGAAGAGAGAAATGAACAAAAGACTTTTGAGTAGATAGAAACGTTCCTAGTTGCTTGCTCACTTTCAAGACAAACATCCTTGCAAACACACACCAAACACTTTCAAAACACGAAATATTTTCAAAAGTCCAACACTTTGTATACGTTCTTATAAGACGAGAACCATTACAAAGTTTGCCTAAACGAAGGCGTATTTCAAAAATACTTTCAAAAACCACCACAAATCATACTTTCAAACAAAGCAAGTGATCTAGCAAGCAACTAAGAGCCCATAGATAACTATGGATGAAAATGGTGCTAACACCTTCCCTTTTCATAATCTACCCCCCGAACTCAAGAAAATAATCTTAAAGGTCTTTCCTGTTCTTTTCACCCTTTCCTTTATTGGATAAAAGAAAAGTTAGTGGCGACTCTTGCTAACTACAACAATTGAGATCAAATGCAAAACATCCCAAGTCAGTTCTCCCACCGTGTTACAGCTATCAACCAACAACCTTTTCAAACAGCTAAAAAGTCTCCTCAAACAGATGCTCCCTTTGGCTTCATCTCAACTCTACCCAGTGTGGTTCCTACTAGCACCATCATGTCGCCTTAATCCATTTTTGCTTTAAAATAAAGTATCCATCTGGAATATTTGAATTTCTTGGTGGCTGCTAGAAATCGCTCGACTGATGGGGGCTCTAGCGCTTCGACTGTCTCTAAGAGTGTTTATCCTCTTGGAACTCAAGGTGAAGTCCTCATTCGCCTGAAAATTCAGTTATTTCGTGTCGATCTGATCAATCATTTGGAGGCATTTCATGCTGATGGCGCCAAGGTCAAAGAGGTGTTGCAAAAGGTTGACGTTCATACAACTTCTCCTCAAGTCGTCACCTTTGTGGTTGAGGTATCTACTTTTCTTGACCAGTTCTTGATCGAATTTTCCAAACGCGGGGAGATCATGGGGAAACGTGTTCCTAAAGATAAGGAACATAACCTTGAATTGGCCTTCGTGGAGTCCTCCATAACTGCTAGTGAAGCGCTAAAGGAAGCTCTTGATAAAGCAAAAGAGGACTTCAAAAAGAGGGTCGATACTATCTCTTTGTGGCAGCGACAAATTGTTTTTTTGAAACACCAAATTAAAGAGATGGAAAAGAAGATTAATGAAGTTGAAACCTCGCAATCCATTGGATTTAAGACAGTTGAAAAGGCGTTGAATGACGAAGCATCTGCTGGGTTTTTCACTGGGAGCGTGTTGAGGCATTGGACATTGAGCTAGCTGAAATGGATACCTCTCTTTCATTAACCAATGCTCGATTGTCCCTCACTCGAGACCTTTATATGACCCTTAAGAATAATGTGCCCTTTTTGCCAACTTTGTAATGCTCATTGTATTTTGCAGGCCCTTTAGTGGCCTTTTATCATTTAATGAATGGTTTTCTACTCTTTGCTTATTACAATTTCTTGCAACATAGGTCTATATTTCTTTAAGCATTTACCATTTAATCATAACATTCAACCTTCTGACGTGAACTCTTCGATCTCATAAGCATTGTTTGAAAAAACTTGAACCACTTGAAATGGTCTTTCCCACTTTGGTGACCATTTTCCTAGAATTTTATCTCTTTGATCCATGGGTAAGATTACTTTCCAGGCCAAGTCCCCAATAACGAAAGCTTTTGCATTCACCCTTCTGTTGTAGGCCTTTGCTCATTGTTCTTTCTACTTGAGCAAAGTGTCTAAAGCTGCTAGCCTATGTTCTTCAACATCTATCAGCGCATCATGTATAGTTCCCCAATAATACTCAGTAGGAACATCTGATTTCCTCTATATTCTCACTGATTGCAAATGGAATTCTAATGGCATGAATTCTTCATGTACATAAACCAAACTGAAAGGTGTTGTGTTATTTGACTTCTTTGGTGAGTTTTGACATGCCCACAGTGCTTGGCCCAAAATCGTATGCCAACTTCTAGGCTTTTGGCCAACATATTTTGATTAAACCGATAATGGTCTTATTCGCTGCTTCGAATTGCCCATTTGTCTAGGCATAATATGGTGTTGATGTTGACAATTTGAACCCCATTTCTGCAGCGAACTCATTCACCTTTCGCCCTAACAAACACAATCCCTTAGTCAATTATTATGGTCTCTGGCATCCCAAACCTATATATGATTTTGTTTTTAATGAAGGCCATGACTTCCTCTTGGTCTACTTTAACTAAAGCGACTGCTTCTACCCATTTTGAAAAATAATCAATACCTACCAAGATGTATTTGTGGCCTTTTGATGATGCAGGCTTAATTTCTCCAATAATATCCAAAGCTCATCCCTTGAAAGGCCAAGGTTTGATAACATAATGCAATTCACTAGTTATTACATGTTAAATTCCAGCATGATTTTGGCATTCTTGGCATCTTTTCGCATAATCAATACGATTTTTTAACATGGTCTACCAATATACCCCGATTAGACACAACAACCATTTCATCTTCTGGCCTATTTAATGTGTTCTACAGGCACCACTATGCACTTCAGATGTTGCCACATATGCTTCATTCTCTCCTAAGTATTTTAACAACACTCCTTCAGGTGTTTTTCTGTATAAGTTGTCTCCCATTAATTTATAACTTAATACCCTGTACTTAACCTTATGCTCTGTCGACTCAACCAGATTTTTTAAGTAATCAGCTATGGGTTTCCTCCAGTTATCTTCAGCTAATGCATCAATGGAAAAAACTTCATCTACCATTTAAAAATTTCCAAAATGCTCATAATTTAGGAGATCAAGGATTATTTCAGGTGTTACCCCCCAAGTTTTTGTCATTGGTGTGATTTCAAATTCTAATTTTTCTTTTACCTTAATGAACTCATCTATGCTTTCTTTGGGTATTTCGTATCTAGATGCCAACTGAGACATGTCATTTGCTTCTTGGTTGTTAATGCGCTTCACATGACTAATCGACACATTATCAAATTTTTGAAGTAATAACACCGCTCTAGCCATATACATTACCAGGTGATCTTTAATGCAATTGTATTATTTGGCCAACTGTTTCACCACTACCTATGAGTCTCCTTTAATATCAACATCTCTTATTCCAACGTCTAAGATAATTTGAAGACCAATTATTAAGGCTTCATACTCAGCCACATTATTAGAGAAGTCACCTTTGATTTTATAACGAAATCTAGTTGGAATGCCATCTGCTGATAAGATGAAAATCCCTACCCCAGTTCCTTGTTTGTTTTTAGAACCATCAAAATAACATTTCTAGGACTTAGTGCTCACATAAGCTTCAGTAGTGTCGACCATTGAATGGCCAATTATGAAGTCTGGAATGATTTTCCCCTTGACTACTTTCAAAGGGACATGTGTTGACGAGTATTCAGTTAATGCAAGTGTCCATTTACCTATTCGACTGTGCAAAATGGGTTTAGATAACATATGTTTGATGACATCAAAATGATAATAAACAGAAACTTCAACTGGTTTTATATAATGCTTGAGTTTAGTACATGAGAAATACAAACATAAACATAACTTTTCAATTGCATTATATCTAGTTTCAGTGTCATTTAATACTCGACTAAGGTGATAAATGGCTCTTTCGACCCCATGATCATCTTATTGGGCCAACATGCTTCCCAATATCGACTCTGACGTTGTAATATACAGTTTCATGCCTTTGTTTCTGTTTGGAGGTGCCAGCATTGGAGGCTTCATCAAATAATCTTTCAGACGATCGAATGCCTCTTGGTGTTCGTTTTCCCACTTGAATTCAGACTTTTTGCCTAATTTCAGCAAAGGACAAAATGCCAAAGTTTTGCCACTCATGTTTGACACGAACCACCTTAGGAAATTTATTTTTCCCAACAAAGATTGGAGTTATTTCTTTGTTGTTGGTGCTTTGGTATTCAAAATTGCCTTGGTTTTGTTTTGATTGATCTCTATGCCTTTCTTGTGTACTACAAAACCCAGAAAATCTCTTGCACGAACACAAAAAGCACACTTTAATGGATTCATTTTTAATCCATATCCATCATTCTAATAAAAGATTGTCTAAGGTGGTCTAAATGATGATCTCTCAAGGGTGACTTGACTACAATGACATCAATGTACACCTACATGAAGGTGTTTATGAAATCATGAAACATTAAGTTCATTACTCTTTGATAAGTCGCCCTTGCGTTTTTTAAACCAAAAGGCATGGCGACCCACTCATATGTGCCTAACGCCCCAGGGCATTAAAATGCAGTTTTGTGGGTATCGTCTTTAGCGATGAAAATTTGATTATAGCCTGAATATCCATCCAAAAGACTTACATATTCAAATCCTTCAGCCAAATCAACCAGCATTTCTGCCATAGGCATTGGATATTCGTCCTTTGGGGTGGCTTTATTTAAATCCCTAAAGTATATGCAAATTCTCAAAGTTCCATTTTTCTTTATTACATGGACTATATTAGCTAACCATTCAACATATCTGGTTGTTCTGATGAACTTGCTCTTCAACAACTGTTTAATCTCCACTTTGATTTTGGACAATACTTGGCACGAACCTTCTTGGCATCTGCTTGATTGGTCATTTTCCTAGATTTATAGGCAGCTTCATCTCCACCATTTCTCTACTCAAACCATGCATCTCATTGTAGTCCCATGTAAAGCAGTCTCTGAATTATTTGAGCAATTCGATCACTTGATCTTTTATCTGGTTATCGATCTTTGTGCTAATGTAAGTAATTTTATTGATCGAACTATCACCCAGGTCAACTTCCTCCAAGGGATCTTGTGCTTGCATCTTTAAAACATTGTCTCTTGGATCTTTCTCAAACCCCAAAGGCTCTTCTTCGTATATACAATCAAACCTCTGGCTTTCTGAAGCTGTTGTTTTGCTTGGTTCTCCAAGCTCTTCCGCCATGATGGCCTCAGGTGCCATATTTGCAACATCTTCAGCCTCTAAGGCCGCGTTTATTCTATTTGCGGCCATATAAGCCAAAATCCTTGCCAGAGCATTCGCCTCAGGCATCATCATGATTTTGTTCTTTTTCCCACCCAGTGGGCTCAAAATCCCCTTCTATAGTTGTACATGTGTCCAACTTTTCTTGGTCCCAAATAGAACCATGAGTGAGGTGTAAACTGAAAAAATTGATTGCATCAGGATCCGGCTTGAAAACTGCATCTTCTGGGTCGCACGGTGGTATGGTTGCAAATGCTTTGTCGAAATTCTTTTGACTCACCACCTTCACATCAGTAGTAAAATAGCTATGATCCGCCTCTATGTTTCCAACAATCCCATCTTGATGCCATATGGACACACGCTAATGCAAGGTCAACAGTACCGCCCCTATTCCATGTATCCATTCGTGCCCCAAAAACAGGTTGAAATTTGCCTTGGACGCTATCACCATAAATAACGTTGGCCTTGAGGTCGAGCCAACTGACAAATTGACTTGAATCACACCAAAGATGTGACTTGTCTTTCCTTCATTGTTCGACAGGACCATATTATGTGTTTTAAGGTCTGTGTCGAACTTATCAATCTTCGTCAGCAATGACCGTGGCATCAAATTAACAGTAGCGCCACCATTAGCAAACACTTTGTTTACCGAGAATCCATCAACTTTAGCTCTTATGAACAAAAGTTTTAGATGATACATCATGTCAGCTGTAGGTTTCTCAAATGTTGCATGTTTCTCTTCTACCACCCCATGGTTCATGACATAATAACATAGAGGTTTTTGACCTGCTGATTCTACACACATGTCTTATTCCTCATCCCCAGATGCCTCTAAAGCGAACCCATACTCATTTGGAAAAACCGACATAATGTTGTAGTGAATTATCAACATGTCCTTTGAATTGTCTTAAAAGTCGTCTGATACTTCATCATCCATGTTGTCGTCACCAAGATCTTCAACCTTTTCTGGTGACTCATTTCTAACTGACATCGATAACCTTTCTTTGGTTGGTCGATGTTGTACTTCCTTTTGGATGCTCTCACCCTTTTGTGGAACAACCTCTATTGTAGCATCTCCCATAGCCTTCTTATTCCTCTGTTGTGGAACAAATTTTGTTGCAGCCTTCCTTACCGCTTTCTTGTTCCTCTGAAACCTCCATTGAGTTATTATCATAGGATTCTTCCCTTTGTAGATGGGAGGTGTTGTACCCCAAAATTTGCCCTCCCATATTCTCCAAGAAATTGCCAAGTCAAGCTGCAAAATTCCCCAAGGGTTGCACAGTGCAACTGTCTCCTATACAGTCAAAACTAGGGTTTGTGTGCTGGTCAAGAAAAGGAAGTTTTCAAAGGCCCAATCAAGTCTCATATGCTTACAAATGTGGTCAAGTATCCTCATATCAAGTTTCAAGGCATTCAGCTCAAAATTGCACGGTCAAAAACCCTAAATTGCACTACAGTCAACTGTAGGGGCAAAATGGTCATTTGACAGTTAAAAGTTCAAATTTTTGGTCAACATATCATTTTGAAGCCACAAACATAATTTGATCAATGCTTGATCATGATTCTCAAAATTTGGCTCAGAAATCATCAAAGATGCAAAAGTTTCCTTATTTGGACAGCTGAAAAAGTCAACTGAAATTGACCAGGGCATAACTTTCACATGGATTATCAGAAAAATCCCATCCAAAGCTCATTTTGAAGAGAAAGACATTTCCTACAACTCATCTTCATACTTAAAGTCCAAGAAATGCTCTCACAAAAAGTTATCAATTTCAACATTATAGGTCATTTTCAAAAGTCAACAAAAAGGGACTTTAAGTCAAAGGCCATAACTTGAGATTGGAAAATCAAAATGACATGGGACCAAAGGCATTGGTTAGAGGACTCAAAGACCTTTCCAAAATGTCCAAGAACATGAGAAAAGCTTAAAAATGGAGCAAGTTATGCCTTGTGGAAGTTGGGAAATTTTTGGATATTTTGAAAAGTCAACATTGATTCAAATGACCTAAAAATGCTAATGGGCCCATTTTTCTTCCATGATTCATCATTCCAAGCATGTGCACGACCACTTGGCCCAAAGGGAAGTATTTTCTCATTTTTTATTTATTTATTTGAATTATTATTTATATTAATTCATTTAAATTATTTAAATACATGAAAAATATCAAACTTGCCTTACCAAATCTTTTTGTACACATTTCAGCCTCAATATTTCGTGCACATCCCAACATGGAAAGATTTGGTTTGATTTAGGCTAATTGACACAAAAATACATGTGAAAAAGATATGGAAAGATCTTATGAAATCAAATATTGAAAACTATCAATGCCATGGATTTGTTCTAGTTTTGTTGACCTAACAGCCTCAGTACATAAGCATGAATCAAAACCTAATCATAAGAGACAAAAAAGCTGCGCAAGAAATACATTGGAAAACTTGAAATTTTCTCCATAAAACACAAAACTGAAATCAACTTTAGAGGACGATTCAAGCCCTAATATTCATTCCCTTGGCTTCCTGAAGCTTCACTGACCACGTTCCAATCAAGAACCTCCACTCAAACGCCAAGAATCGGTACCTAGGACTCAAACTGTGTCAAGAAATTTCCAGAATCGTGCATCATAATTCACGCATCTTTTGCATTTTTTACTTATGGATTCTTGTTCCTTATGATGTTTTAAAGCTAACCATGATCTTTAATTTGATTATTATGCTGTGTATGAGATTTTACCATGTTTATTTCTTAGGGTTTTCAGAGCTTGAATTTAGGGCTTTTACAAAGAGGAAAAATTAAGCCTCCAAACCATGACCATTAGACTCAGCACATGGAGACGAAGAAGAATCTACCCTCGCACTCAATTTATGAGCGTTGAGGAGTTAATCGCTATTTTCTATAAACTGGCCTAAAACCACGCTATGAAAACCGTTGCCTTCGTGTTTTGTTTTCAGGGACATGGAGAAGATGGAGTCGTGGCATCCACAGATTGGCCAGTTTGAAACTTCGCGCGCAGAGATTCATTAATCTTTTGTTTCTTGTTATAATATTTCTTGTTTGGTTATTAATCAAAAGCGTGAACTGGCACAGATGGCAAGCGAGTCTCTTGGCAAGGCATATGACCTGGGTTCGAACCCCAGGTCTGTGTAACTTTCAATATTATTTTTCCACATTAATTCCCATGCAGGCACAACATTGATGCACACCATATTCCTTCATCATCTAGCCATCCACGTATCTAACAAATTCAAATCAAAGGCTGAGATTGGAGGTACATCATAGGCTTGGTCAAAGGGTCAACACGCTGCCTGGGAAAGTCAATGGATCTGAATATTAAATGGGCCAGAATTTCACACTAAGACCTCCACTTTGGGGCCTGAACCCCCCCCCCCCCCCCTGGTTTGCTTTCTCTATATTTTTCTTATTTTATTGTTAATTGTTATTTTATTTTCTTTATTTGTTTAAATTAATTATTATTTTTTACAAAATATAAAAACTTCATAAAAATCAGAAAAAAGATAAAAACATAATAAAATATTTAATTTTCATATTTTCTTGTAAATAATTGCATGTAAATAAATTTAGTATTAAATAGGTTTTAATTTTAATTCTTTTTAATAAATAAAAAATCCAAAAATATAGAATTAGGTTTAATAACTTTTTATTCCTTTTAATTTTCCTTTTTTACCATAATATTATTGATTTATTTATTTTTTATAATTAAATTGTATATAAAAAACTTAGGTTTAATTTAGGTTAAATTTTAATACTTTCATAATAAATTTAAAAACAATTAGAATTAGGTTTAGCTTTTTATGTTAATTTTAATTAATTCTTTTTTCTGTTAAATCTTAAAAAACATAAAAATACATAAAACATTTTCCTTTAATTTTAATTTTAAATCCTTATTAATAATATTTTGCAAAAGGGTCCAACGCCCTCGTTCGTAATTTATTTAATTTCGCATATTTATTTTTATTTCATTCAAATAATCATGTACCTCTCCCAAAGCCATGTAACTCGGACAATTTAACTTCTCGCACTTTTATTTCTTTTGCTTTATTTACTTTCCGTCAAATCGGGTCCGGTTTAATTTTGGCGGTGTGGACCCGCGCCATTTGTAATAGTTTAGATTTATTTTCCCGCAAACATTTTAACTGTTAAATAAGCATGCAAGAATGAATGACTTAAATAAAATCAAGCGTAGAACACCTTAACATGAAAAAGACAAAAATAAATGAATCTGACACACAAATCACACACCACCCCTAGGGTACGTCTCACTGTTGCCTTGCCTCGAAAGGTGATCGTCGAGTAGAGGATGTCTTAGTAAGTCCTCATGATCCGAGAACCTGGCATGAGGGTAGCTTCTAAGGTGTCTTCCCATTGCTCTGGTGATCACCATGTCCCGAACCTCGAGTTGACCCGAATACCTCCAACGGTGGTGCTACCTACCTCTCAATGGTGGGATGGCACTACTTTAAAGGACATTTACACAGACGAATTCCTTAGGGTAGGTAGACGACTCGTGGATACTTGCTCTAATTCAAAACAAAACAAATCAAAAATACTTTTCACACCAACACATTTTCAAAAAGCTTTCGAAAGCATTTTTCAAACACTCTTGAGGACTGATACAAGAGTCGAACTGGAATTTTCAAAGAAACTTTTTAAAACCCACATTTGAAAAGAAAACAAACCATTTTTGAAAACACAAATGAGCAAGTATCTAAGAGCCCATGGATAACCATGGATAGAAAGGGTTCTAACACCTTCCCTTTCTATAACCTACCTCCCGAACCGAGAGCAATCTCTTTAAGGAATTTTTCTGTGCTTTTGTCCTTTCCATTTGGAGAAAATAAAAGACGGTGGTGACTCTTGCTTCCGCGACATTTCGCGAACCAGCGTTAAACAGTCAGTTCCAGATCCACCGATCACAGAACTGGCGACTCTGCTGGGGACTATCTTATAAAGTGAGGTGTACCTTAGGGTTAGTTCATAACTGTGTTTCCAATTGTATTGCTTTGCTTGCTTTAAATTGTGGGACTGTCTTGGGAGTTCTATAGATCCTAACCCGGATCTGGGGGATACCTTCTTAGAAAGTAGCAACAAGGCTGTGAGGGAACTGTGCGGGGTATACCGACATGGTTGAAACAGTCTGCTACGTTGATGTGGCACTTTGGTGTGTACCGGTAACCCTTGAGTTCAGTCAAGGAGAGTACGGGGCCTCCGCGTGGTGTCGTGAAGCATCAACAGACCTTAGGAACCTTAATTGAACTATCTTGGCCTCTTTAGGGTAGTGAGATAACTGACTTTGGTGCAGTCCGAGGTTGGTTGATACTCGATACTACACTCAATTGAGGGTTGCTTTCTTGGAATATTTCGGTCGCCAGTTCAGTGGCTAAATCGAAACGATGAACAATGAAAGCAATCCCGTGATATTGGGACCCTTAGAACCCGGTTACTTCTAATAGGACAGGTTGAGCCCACCAACTTCAAGAGGGTAATACCCAGACCCCATGCTGGCCTAAACTCTAAGGGCTTCTCTTGTGTGACTTGTGTGCATTCGTACTTGACTACTTGTATGCTTGTTATCTGACACATGAACTACTTGCAGGTTTTGTTTTAGTCCTTAATTGGGACCCATGACAGGGCTTACTAAATTTCTTGCAGGTTTTGTTTATAGTCCTTAATTGGGACTCATAACAGGGTATCCTAAGTTTCTTACAGGTTTTGGTTTGCAGTCCTTAATGGGGACTCATAACAGGGTTACCTACATTACCCCATGCATCATGACATCATACCATTGCATACATCCTAACCCATTTCAAGGATCTCAAGGGCTTGTGATGCAGGTCACGGTGAATCAACTATCCTAGCAAGGGGCAAAGAGGATTTATTTTCCTCTAGCCAAGGTTGTCAGGGGCTATGACCCACTTGATATGGTGAGCTTTGACACTTGAAGAAGGTTCCCCTAACCAAGGTTGTTTGGAAACCAAAACCAGACATGATGACTTGAGTCAGGGGCTATGACCCACTTGATATGGTGAGCCTTTGACCCTTTGAAGAAGGACTCTCAACAATATGCAGTTCCTTCAATCAAACTACCGGACCCGAGTTCTAACAAATTTTCTTGTTTACCCCGCGGGATCCTTGAAAACATTGCATGCATGTCATACACATCATTATATAACAGGTATCTTTGTTGCAGGTCACTTACCTTTCTCGCTGTTTATTTCAGCAATGGCCTTCCAACCAGATAACCAGGACTGTCTTGCTCAAGAGACTCGGTTTGGGGAAATTCTCCTGAATCTATCCAAAGGGCAGGAAGAGCTAAGGACCCTTCTCAGGGAGACCTTTGTCAGGAACAGTGCTGAGGGGGAAAGGTTGAAACACCTACAAGCTGAGATGGATGCAATGAAAGCCCAAATGCTGGGGCAGAGGAATGCCATTCAAGGGTTAGCTCAAAGACAAGATGAGCTCTGGTTTCTCGTCAACCAACTGCTTCAGGGTAACCAACTGGGGCAAACGTCTAAGGGTAAAGAGCCAGTCATCGTTCGACCATCTTTGAGACAGAGAGGCAAGGAGAAAGCTCCTCATATGGCTTCAGTATCACCAATTCAGTATCAACCTCACCAGCTTCAGTCAGACAAGCCCAAAAGGAAATTCACCAAGCTCAACGTGTCACTACCTCAAGCCTTACAACAACTGCTGAGGTTGAATTTGGTAACTCTAAAGGATCCTCCTAAGAATCCCAACAGGACACCTTCAAGGTATAACCCCAACGCTCACTGCGCTTATCATTCTGACAGCCTGCGGCATGCTACAGAGGATTGTTGGACTCTGAAAAATAAGATCCAGGATCTGATCGAGGAGGGAGCTATGGAATTCACCCAAGATGGCCAGGCTGAGTGCTTCTACCATCCCTACAGGAGGCACCATTTGAAGTGACAAGCCCCGAGACTAGAAAACTTTTGTTCATTCGAATGTTCAAGATTGCAATTTTCTTTTGTTCAAACATTTATTCATGTTAAACATTGTTATTCCATTAATGCATCGCATACGTCTGTTTTGAAGCAATATATTCGTATTCACTAAATGCAAATTATTTTCATAATTTTTTTCTGATGTCAACTCTTGATCTAAAATTCCAAGCCTCTTGAGGGAGGATGACGAAAACGATACCGTGATCATTACAGTATGCTTTTGAACAGCCCCCGCTGATGAGGTACAGGCATTGTTTCAATCCCTAAACACTGGAGTTATAAGGATGATAATCCCTCGTCAACCCCTTTGAGCCAAAGAAGTAGGAGTTTTTTTTTTTTTTTTTTTTTTTCGAAACCCTTAATCATAACCTGGGGCAGGGTAGTCTCTCAGTTGATCCAAGTGCATAACAAACGGCACCAAAAAGGTCGTTACAAAACAAAGGAAGACAGTGATGGTTCCGAACAATCATACAGACAGGCAGTCATTACTTCTCAAAATAAAAAACCCATTAAGTCAAAACCCATGAAGGAGACTTACAAAACTGGGGCATCCCGCTGACTGTGATTCCAAAAAAGGAAACAGTTCAGGCAAAAAAAGAAAGGGATAACAAAAATCAAAAAAAGAAAGAGGTCCTACAAACCCTCAGCAAAAAAAAAAGGAGATGACTGCCTATTCAAATAAACGTTCAATATCCGAATCATCACTAGTATATTAGAGCAAAGACTCAAACAAGGTCTAACGTATGATCAACTGAGTTTAGGTTTGAAGAACATCACGAAGAGCGGGTGGGTATAAATAGATTTGAGCCTTTATCCTTTGTTTCTTGAACCGTGAACCAAGCCACGTTATAACCCTTAAAAGTCCTAGCTGAAGCATGGGTTAGTTCGAAAGCATACTGTTACGAAAGGTATCCTGACTCCTTAAGGCTTACGGTAAATACGGAGTTGACATCACGTTTTACAAACGTTCACTTGTTTTATGAAAAAGAATGCATTTTCAAAATCTTCAAGACAGACATAAGCTTTGCATTTTAACATAACTTTGTTTGCATATGACTTTTGTTTGAACAGCATAGAAATTCGCACGACGAATGCCTAATGAACAAGAGTACTTCCAATCAAGGGGCAGACATGACCGTGGTCCATTATCTGAGGCAATCCAGTCAAGATTCAAAGGCCGAATAGCCTGGAGCAAATCTCCGCCTAAGTCACTTGGGGCACTCCAACAACGAATCTTGCGCGATCAGACACCTTCTGGTAATATGGCAACACAAGCAGCCAGGGGCACCTCCCTGCATTCTGAGAGCGTGGACATAGTCAAAAAAATACTACGCACAATCAAAGACCCGCTAGGTTGACATACCTAGGCAAAAATAAGGGCTTCCCGGCGAACCAAAAGGGTTCGGGCAAAAATCAGGGATGAAAATAAAAAAATCTGTACACCCGGCAAGTCGAAAACCTGAAAAGGCGGCTTGGGCAAAAATGGGTATCCCGGTGGACTGAAAACCCGAAAGGGCAGTCCAGGCAAAAGTTAGGGATCAAAGCGTACGACTATGTCCTGTCATCTTGTCACCTGCCTATCAGAAGAAGAGTTTGTCCATCAACAAGCTATCAGCACCTCTTAGGCCTTCCTCTCAGAAACAGGGGCAGCAATGAGTCGTCCAAACAATCTAATGGCTCTGTCCACCTAAGTACTAAGATAGGTTCAGCTAAAGAACATGACCAGTACATCTTAAATTCCCCAGAGAGTCAGCAGTCAGTGCATTCTTCTCCAAGCTATTATCAAACCTCAAGGAAGTTAGGTATCCTCCAGCAGATCTCAACATCCCCCAGCAGCAATACATCTATTCTTAACCAGCATCCCCGGCAGTCTTGACCTAAAGATCGTTCCCCGGCAGTCTTGACCTAAAGATTGTTCCCCGGCGGCATACCAACATTCAAAGAAATCACTTCCCCGACATAGCTCAAAACTTCCCCAGGAGAGTCCAATCCAGTTTCCCCAGGAAAGCTGGAATTCATATCCCCAAACAGTAAGCTTATCCCCAGTAAATTCTGGAAGCTTATTCCCTCGCAGAGCACGAACGCGTCGTCCCGCTTGATTTAAAGAGTTATTTCCTTAACAGGATATAACTGGGTTATCCTCAGCCAAAAGCCACGGAAAGAGCGTCCTCGACGAAGTCTTCTTACCCCAGCGAAGCCTATCAACACTTCCAGCACAACAAGGATATCCCCAGCAAGTTACCATCAACGATTCAGCAAAGCATCTCTATCCCCACAGAGTACTGCTTCCCAGCACGGTCGCTAGAGTATCTTTTCTCCCTGCAGAATCTGGCATTTTCCAAGTTTATTCCGCAACGGAGTCATCTTCTCCTACCGGTATTCTTGCAACTATCATCCCCAGCGGAAGTAAAAGCTTATTCTCCAACACCAGCCCAGGATATCGACTTCCCGGCACCCGTCAGGGATCTACTTTCCTAGACGAAAACATTCATAAAACATCACATCACATACATCATTATAGCATGCATAGACGCATCATATCATACAAATCTCATTTATGTTGAGAACATCATTGCTTGATCCATATCATGCATTGCGTATGACTGACCTTTACCTTTCAGGAAAGACGCAGTTAAAATGCTCAAACATATTTCAAAGCCTTCTCCAGTCCAGCTAAATCGACTCCCAACAGATTTTTCTGATAAAGACTCAGCAGAAGTGATGGTCCCCTCTCCGACAAGTGCGTGAGGTGGTAATTCCTTTTTCAGATGTTTCCCTCTCCGACGGTGAGTGTGAGGTGATAGTCTCCTATGGTCCCCTCTCCGACGAGTGCGTGAGGTGGTAATTCCTTTTTCAAGATGTTTCCCTCTCTGACGGTGAGTGTGAGGTGATAGTCTCCTATGGTCCCCTCTCCGACGAGTGCGTGAGGTGGTAATTCCTTTTTCAAGATGTTTCCCTCTCCGACGGTGAGTGTGAGGTGATAGTCTCCTATGGTCCCCTCTCCGACGAGTGCGTGAGGTGGTAATTCCTTTTTCAAGATGTTTCCCTCTCCGACGGTGAGTGTGAGGTGATAGTCTCCTATGGTCCCCTCTCCGACGAGTGCGTGAGGTGGTAATTCCTTTTTCAAGATGTTTCCCTCTCCGACGGTGAGTGTGAGGTGATAGTCTCCTATGTTCCCCTCTCCAACGGCGAGTGAGGTAGTAAGTCCTTTTTCAGATGTTTCCCTCTCCGACGATGAGTGTGAGGTGATAGTCTCCTATGGTTCCCTCTCCAACGGCGAGTGAGGTGGTAAGTCCTTTTTCAGATGTTTCCCTCTCCGACGGTGAGTGTGAGGTGATAGTCTCCTATGGTTCCCTCTCCAATAGCGAGTGAGGTGGTAAGTCCTTTTTTAGATGTTTCCCTCTCCGACGGTGAGTGTGAGGTGATAGTCTCTTATGGTCCCCTCTCCAACGGTGAGTGAGGTGGTAATTCCTTTTTCAAGATGTTTCCCTCTCCGACGGTGAGTGTGAGGTGATAGTCTCCTATGGTTCCCTCTCCAACAGTGAGTGAGGTGACAATTCCTTTTCCTATGATTCCCTCTCCGACGGCGAGTGAGGTGATCCCCTTTCAGAGTATAAGTGCCTATGGTTCTCTTCCTGATACTGCAAAGATGGTATTTCCCACCAAGATTTTCTCAACGAGCGTTGTTGAAGTTAAAATCACCCAAGGTTCTCTTACCATTCATGCTAAGGCAGTAACCATACCTAGTTCATTCATCGCCGTTTGAAGCTCCAGACTCAGCCCCTGTAACCAGTCAGGACATATCTATACCAAGCATCTAAAATCAGCTCCTGCAACGTGTCAGGTACTCATTTTTTTCTTTTGCAGGTATGCATGTTCTCGCCAAGGAATCTCTTACGCAATCAACATCCAGATGGCATCTATAAGCCCATCATCCTATCCAGCAACCGCCCAATGGCATCTATAAGCCCATTCCACCATCACTGTTACTATGTGAGCGCAAATTTCTGGGCACTCTAGTGTCCAATCATCTTCTACCCTCGGATTACGAAAGGCACGTCCGCCAATCTGCATCCTCAGGTCTAAGAAGATTGAACAGGGGCAACTGTTGTACCCCAAAATTTGCCCTCCCATATTCTCCAAGAAATTGCCAAGTCAAGCTGCAAAATTCCCCAAGGGTTGCACAGTGCAACTGTCTCCTATACAGTCAAAACTAGGGTTTGTGTGCTGGTCAAGAAAAGGAAGTTTTCAAAGGCCCAATCAAGTCTCATATGCTTACAAATGTGGTCAAGTATCCTCATATCAAGTTTCAAGGCATTCAGCTCAAAATTGCACAGTCAAAAACCCTAAATTGCACTACAGTCAACTGTAGGGGCAAAATGGTCATTTGACAGTTAAAAGTTCAAATTTTTGGTCAACATATCATTTTGAAGCCACAAACATCATTTGATCAATGCTTGATCATGATTCTCAAAATTTGGCTCAGAAATCATCAAAGATGCAAAAGTTTCCTTATTTGGACAGCTGAAAAAGTCAACTGAAATTGACCAGGGCATAACTTTCACATGGATTATCATAAAAATCCCATCCAAAGCTCATTTTGAAGAGAAAGACATTTCCTACAACTCATCTTCATACTTCAAGTCCAAGAAATGCTCTCACAAAAAGTTATCAATTTCAACATTATAGGTCATTTTCAAAAGTCAACAAAAAGGGACTTTAAGTCAAAGGCCATAACTTGAGATTGGAAAATCAAAATGACATGGGACCAAAGGCATTGGTTAGAGGACTCAAAGACCTTTCCAAAATGTCCAAGAACATGAGAAAAGCTTAAAAATGGAGCAAGTTATGCCTTGTGGAAGTTGGGAAATTTTTGGATATTTTGAAAAGTCAACATTGATTCAAATGACCTAAAAATGCTAATGGGCCCATTTTTCTTCCATGATTCATCATTCCAAACATGTGCACGACCACTTGGCCCAAAGGGAAGTATTTTCTCATTTTTTATTTATTTATTTGAATTATTATTTATATTAATTCATTTAAATTATTTAAATACATGAAAAATATCAAACTTGCCTTAACAAATCTTTTTGTACACATTTCAGCCTCAATATTTCGTGCACATCCCAACATGGAAAGATTTGGTTTGATTTAGGCTAATTGACACAAAAATACATGTGAAAAAGATATGGAAAGATCTTATGAAATCAAATATTGAAAACTATCAATGCCATGGATTTGTTCTAGTTTTGTTGACCTAACAGCCTCAGTACATAAGCATGAATCAAAACCTAATCATAAGAGACAAAAAAGCTGCGCAAGAAATACATTGGAAAACTTGAAATTTTCTCCATAAAACACAAAACTGAAATCAACTTTAGAGGACGATTCAAGCCCTAATATTCATTCCCTTGGCTTCCTGAAGCTTCACTGACCACGTTCCAATCAAGAACCTCCACTCAAACGCCAAGAATCGGTACCTAGGACTCAAACTGTGTCAAGAAATTTCCAGAATCGTGCATCATAATTCACGCATCTTTTGCATTTTTTACTTATGGATTCTTGTTCCTTATGATGTTTTAAAGCTAACCATGATCTTTAATTTGATTATTATGCTGTGTATGAGATTTTACCATGTTTATTTCTTAGGGTTTTCAGAGCTTGAATTTAGGGCTTTTACAAAGAGGAAAAATTAAGCCTCCAAACCATGACCATTAGACTCAGCACATGGAGACGAAGAAGAATCTACCCTCGCGCTCAATTTATGAGCGTTGAGGAGTTAATCGCTATTTTCTATAAACTGGCCTAAAACCACGCTATGAAAACCGTTGCCTTCGTGTTTTGTTTTCAGGGACATGGAGAAGATGGAGTCGTGGCATCCACAGATTGGCCAGTTTGAAACTTCGCGCGCAGAGATTCATTAATCTTTTGTTTCTTGTTATAATATTTCTTGTTTGGTTATTAATCAAAAGCGTGAACTGGCACAGATGGCAAGCGAGTCTCTTGGCAAGGCATATGACCTGGGTTCGAACCCCAGGTCTGTGTAACTTTCAATATTATTTTTCCACATTAATTCCCATGCAGGCACAACATTGATGCACACCATATTCCTTCATCATCTAGCCATCCACGTATCTAACAAATTCAAATCAAAGGCTGAGATTGGAGGTACATCATAGGCTTGGTCAAAGGGTCAACACGCTGCCTGGGAAAGTCAATGGATCTGAATATTAAATGGGCCAGAATTTCACACTAAGACCTCCACTTTGGGGCCTGAACCCCCCCCCTGGTTTGCTTTCTCTATATTTTTCTTATTTTATTGTTAATTGTTATTTTATTTTCTTTATTTGTTTAAATTAATTATTATTTTTTACAAAATATAAAAACTTCATAAAAATCAGAAAAAAGATAAAAACATAATAAAATATTTAATTTTCATATTTTCTTGTAAATAATTGCATGTAAATAAATTTAGTATTAAATAGGTTTTAATTTTAATTCTTTTTAATAAATAAAAAATCCAAAAATATAGAATTAGGTTTAATAACTTTTTATTCCTTTTAATTTTCCTTTTTTACCATAATATTATTGATTTATTTATTTTTTATAATTAAATTGTATATAAAAAACTTAGGTTTAATTTAGGTTAAATTTTAATACTTTCATAATAAATTTAAAAACAATTAGAATTAGGTTTAGCTTTTTATGTTAATTTTAATTAATTATTTTTTCTGTTAAATCTTAAAAAACATAAAAATACATAAAACATTTTCCTTTAATTTTAATTTTAAATCCTTATTAATAATATTTTGCAAAAGGGTCCAACGCCCTCGTTCGTAATTTATTTAATTTCGCATATTTATTTTTATTTCATTCAAATAATCATGTACCTCTCCCAAAGCCATGTAACTCGGACAATTTAACTTCTCGCACTTTTATTTCTTTTGCTTTATTTACTTTCCGTCAAATCGGGTCCGGTTTAATTTTGGCGGTGTGGAGCCGCGCCATTTGTAATAGTTTAGATTTATTTTCCCGCAAACATTTTAACTGTTAAATAAGCATGCAAGAATGAATGACTTAAATAAAATCAAGCGTAGAACACCTTAACATGAAAAAGACAAAAATAAATGAATCTGACACACAAATCACACACCACCCCTAGGGTACGTCTCACTGTTGCCTTGCCTCGAAAGGTGATCGTCGAGTAGAGGATGTCTTAGTAAGTCCTCATGATCCGGGAACCTGGCATGAGGGTAGCTTCTAAGGTGTCTTCCCATTGCTCTGGTGATCACCATGTCCCGAACCTCGAATTGACCCGAATACCTCCAACGGTGGTGCTACCTACCTCTCAATGGTGGGATGGCACTACTTTAAAGGACATTTACACAGACGAATTCCTTAGGGTAGGTAGACGACTCGTGGATACTTGCTCTAATTCAAAACAAAACAAATCAAAAATACTTTTCACACCAACACATTTTCAAAAAGCTTTCGAAAGCATTTTTCAAACACTCTTGAGGACTGATACAAGAGTCGAACTGGAATTTTCAAAGAAACTTTTTAAAACCCACATTTGAAAAGAAAACAAACCATTTTTGAAAACACAAATGAGCAAGTATCTAAGAGCCCATGGATAACCATGGATAGAAAGGGTGCTAACACCTTCCCTTTCTATAACCTACCTCCCGAACCGAGAGCAATCTCTTTAAGGAATTTTTCTGTGCTTTTGTCCTTTCCATTTGGAGAAAATAAAAGACGGTGGTGACTCTTGCTTCCGCGACATTTCGTGAACCAGCGTTAAACAGTCAGTTCCAGATCCACTGATCACAGGAGGTACATGGTATTTATTTGGAATGATCACCATCTCAGCAAGTTGAGTCGAACTAGATCCTTTTTCCATCATCTCCCATTTGGGGGTCGAACCTGACCCTTTTTTTACCACTTTCTAGTTTTGGTTTTCCCCCCTAGGATGAAAGGGACGAACCCAGTTATTGTTGGGCACATCACTTGGTGGCACAAAAGTCCTCATATATGGAAACTTGGGTTTCTCTCGAGGCACTTGAACGTCGTTTGGCCCCTTAGCATGGCCGAACACCACTTTTGGATTGTCTCCTTGATGATGATTTTTCTTCAGCGCCTCGATCTTCTTTACAGCCTCTTCGTCATAGATCATATTACAGTTTGGGCATAACATGGATCTAGAGTTACTCAGCTAACATATGTTCAAAAAGTTTATCAACTCCTCTTTGGGTTTAGGAAACACGGTCTTCATTAATTCAGCCATTGTTTCCTCAGACAACTCTTCATCTTTGCAGTCCTTTTTCGTCCTGATCACCTTCAGGCTTTTCAGCAAAATCAACCATCATCCCTTCATGTGGCTTAGACAGATTTCCATTGCCACCTTTGAGACCCTCGGTAGCCTCGACTGCTGCAGCCAAACTCGGTTCGTCTTCAAGACCATCAGTGACCTTGAGCGTCAATGTCTCTATCAAATTGATAGTGTCTACTTGTTCATCTATGAGGCCCTTGTTGTACCCTAATTTTTGCCCCTAAGATCCCTTCATCATACCATATTGATTCAATCACAACAAGATCACATTAGGGCTTTTGGTTCTCCTCCCTATCTTTAGCTTTGCTCTTTGAGGAATCACCAAGCACCTTGACTTGTTTTTCTTTTGTGATCATGCATGTTTTGTTTTTACTTTCCTTTTAATTAATAAAATGCAATGTTGGTTTGTCTTACTTGTTAATAATGTAGGTAAAGGCAATGTGGCTTAGCAAGTTGATCCATGGGTTCATGAGTTTATTTACATGCCCTAGTCAATAAAGCTTGAGAAATTAAAACCTCACCATTGAAGTTGTTTTGGAAGAAATGGCATGGCAAGGTTTATTTTGGTTCACCACATTTCAAAGTTATCAAGATTGATTCAAAAGTACAAGGGGTTGATTGAAGAAGTTTTCATGGTTGGACAAGGCCTTGTTCCCATTGGTCACAATTTCATATTTCTCTTAATTATCAAGATATGGAAGTTATTTTGATTTCTATGAGTTCTCACTATCATCCTCAACAACTTATATCTACAAATAAAAAGTGTTGGTACAAGAAGGTTGGTTAAAATTGTCAAAGTTCCTCAAAGCATTTTCTTGATCTAGGAGCTAGGGTTTTAAACTTCAAAGAAGTATATCTTGATCATCTTTTGGTATTTTTGAGTGATTCCAAAAACATCCTTCTCTTCAAAGGGTTATTAAAAAATCACTTCAAAAGTTTCAAGGAGTTTTCATGTGGAAGAAACATGATGATGAAGAAAGACTACAAGTCCTCCAGATGAACCCCCAACTTCCCATGTGTGACTTTAAATGATCATAACTTGGCCAATTTTAATCACATTGAGCCTACTTTTTTTCCATAATGATCTTAAGGATATTAACTTTATTCCTTCTTTTATGTGTAAAGTGAGAAAATGGATGGAGGATTCCTTAAGGATACAAAAGACTAAAGGTCATTTCATGATTTTTTGCCAACTTCATCAATTCATAACTCTCTCAATTTTTAGATATTTTGAATGGTTCAAGTTTCAAAATTTCATTAAAGAGGTCTATTTCATGCCATATTTTTTGGTCAAGAGCAAATTCCAAGAGGAAGGCCATGTTTGGATGAAAATTATTATAGGTCACTTTTGAAGAAAAACTTGAAATATTTCTAAGTATGGAAAGTCAACCTCTTTTTCCCAACTTTGACTCATTGCAACTTTCAGCTCAGACATCCATTTGATTCCATTCTTTTCCCATTGAAAATCTTGTAATCTCATCTTTATAAAGCATCAAGAACCATGCCTTAAGACCCCTTGAGCTGAGAATGCCATTGTTTCAAAAGTGGTAACTTGGAATTGAAATTTCATCGCAAGTCAGAATTTGAATTTCATGTTACAACTTCTAACCCACAAATTAGCACGTGTTTTGGGTCTAAACATGATTATCCAACTTTCCCAAGTGGATTAGTGCATTAAAACGCGCGTTTTGGATGAGTTTTGACAAAAGAGAAGTCACATTTTCTTCATGATGCAGACCCACACGAATTCCCTCCAAATTGCATCGTTCACCCTTCATTTTGGTCCCATTTTCTTCTCCTATAAATACATAATCTATCCCATTCATTTTCTCAAGCTTGAATAGCCAAAATCACCCTGCGAAACTCGCTCCATAACTTACTTTTCTACAACTTCGAAATAATTGTTCAAGCCTTTTTCAATCTATTTTTTCTATCAATTCACCTTCCTCGATCTTCCATGAAGCTAACAGAAGAAGCATTGAGCCTTGAAACCTTCTAAATTGATCTGACCAAGTCCATTTATAGAGCTCTGCAACTGAACTTCAATAGGTAGATTTCTCCATCAATTCTTCCAAACTTTGATATCATTGTGAAGCTCTCATTGCCCTGATTCTTGTGCTTCTTACAATTTTTAAATCCATTGAGAATTGAGAGAGAAATCTCAAATTGAAGGTGCTCGCTATTTTATAGGTTTTTGATTCATATCTCTTTGCATACCTTATATAAATTTGGCGCGATGGTGATGTTAGGATCGTCTTGAAGAGACGAATCCAATGATACTAGCCTGGGATCCTAATTTTTCCATTTGAAGGATCTCACAAAATCTTCATTGCAGGGCGTCTGGAGGTTAAAGACGATGACATGTCTCGTCTCAGCCAATGATAGCGTGCCAAATGTTTTAATTTCATTGGTTTCCTTTTTTCTGATCATATGCGTATCTCACTAAGGTCCATATCAAGCACAGCGCGTCTGGTCCATTGGATAAGCTTACTAACGCATTTTGACTATAATCTGATGGCCCACATCTTTTTGGTTTTATTTTATTTTCTGATTTTATATTTTAATTGATTTAATTTTCAAAAATTCATAACTCTTATTTTTTACCCAAAAATTATGAAAAAATTCACAAAAATACTTTAAATTATTTCTGATCTCATGATTATATTTTCACATTTTTATTTTGACATTTGATATTTTTTATATTTTTTGCATTATTTTCTTTCTTTTAATTACTTTTAAAATACTTTCTGACATTTTTTAATTCTAAAAAATTTCATAAATATTATTTTACATATTTCTGACTTTTTGAAAATTTTATGGAATTTTATATTGATGTTTAGTATTATTTTTTATCTATTTTATATTTGTTTGAGCAATTTAATTAGCTTAAAAATAGTTTGACTTTGAAAAATTACCAAAAATTTTATAAAAATATTTGAGTTTATTTCTGATTTTTCTATGGCCTTATTTCTTTTTTATGAATCAATTTGAATATAGTTGATTTTTTCCTTTATTTTCATTTTTATTCATTTTTAAACCCTTTTCAACATATATATTAAATGTAATATTATTTTGTGATTATTTTCTGGCTGATCTTGGGTTGTATATTTGATCATGAACTTTATTAACATCATTGGATCCATGGTGTTGAGTCTAACTCCATAAAAATGGATGAATGATTTTAATAATAGTTTGATTAAATTTTAATTCAAATGTAGTTTATATGTTCTTTCCCACCCCTTTTCATCTTATCCCTTTCTTATTGCACTAAGTTTTATTGGAGCATGATCTCTATATCATGTCTCAAAACAAATGGTGCATAGATTGCTATTGTCCGGCCTCAAAATAGGTGCGACTTCTACATAAGTCCACTTACGATTGCTTAACATAGTGCTAAATATTGTCCTGATTCGAATAAATGATCATTCATGGCCCAAACCTATGTTTGCAAGCCCAAATATGTTAATTTGATCTCTTTGATCCAATAACGTTGAGATTCATTGTGTGGAGGATTTGGTTCTATCAATCCTCTAATGGATCTACATCACTTTTGGTCAACGCAGATCACTTAAACGCCATTGATCATTAAATGGTACTTTTAAGGATTCTAAAATGGATGATATACTTCGCAAAAAGCAAATGCAACTTGTTGTGTGAAGGCTTTGGTTCTACCAATCCTATAATGAGTTCCAAATGTAAATTTCAAGATGTTCATCCAACTAACCACTAATTTCTAACAATTGACTTTATTTTGTGCTTTTATTTTATTCTCTTTTATTTTATGCACCATTTACTTTAGAATTTACATTTCATGCTATTTTTCATCTTTGCTCACTTGAGCATTTACTTTCTTGTCATTTTTATTTTGCTCACTTGACCTTTTCTTTTTTATTAAGACACCTAATAATCAACATGAACCATAAAAAACTTTAATGATACTTAGACTATTTGGTTATTATCCTTGGCATTATGGAGTATTGGACTTCTTGGACGTAGGATTAGAAACCTTGGCCTATGTTGGAGACCTTGTGACCTTAATTGATATTTTTTCTGGAGTTCTTGAGGTTTACCTCAAGGAATTGGGTTGTTTGTTTGTTTTGTGTGCAGGTTATTGTGATTACATACTTTCTTTGTAATATGGAATTCACCCGTGTACAGCCGTTTATCTGCCCAATTTTTGTGAAGACTTAATACACTTGATGTTTGGTTCTCTCAAGAGGTCTAGTATCTTTGCTTTCTTGGTTTCAATCCAAAGAATGGGAATTCTATCTTGACTCATAATGTTAAGTATTGGCTTCTTGTTGGTTAGATGGTTCTTATCCCTTTATTTTACCTTATGCTTTAGGATAGTCTCTTCTTCTCCTCATATCTTCTTTAATTTCAAAAATCTTCTCTCTCCTTTTGAAAACTCTTCTTGTTTTTAAACTTGAACCACTTTTATAATAAACTTGGACTTAGGTCCATGCATTTTCAAAAACCTTTTCATAAATAAACTTCAATCAATTTAATAATACCTTCACATTTTTTGTGAGAAGACTAAAAGTCAATCATTCTTATTTCAAACCATTTTTCCACTTTGGCTTTTTATTTTAAAACCTTTCTTAAAAGATTATACTCTTGTCAATCCTTGTAGTGATGAAAACAACTATACTTCTGCAATATGTAGTAAAGAGATATATTTTCCACTTGGGTGTTGAGTGAGGCATTGTTGATTTTAAAATCCAAGTCATATCCTCCACTTTGAGATGATGCAAATTCTCCTTTCTCATGATTGTGGTTAGTAAGTATCTTTTCCACACGGACAATGATGATGATGTCTTATCTCATAAAATCAACCAATGCACTTGTGTTTTAAAATTTTTAAAAGAGGAACTACGTGTACCCTGATCCCCTATTGCATGGAAGGTGGTACGTAGGCACTAAAGGTTCGCAACCGCGGCGGGTGCAAAAATCATAAAAAAATATATTTATTTTCTCACCTCCACCATCTATTTTTATACTACATTTTATAGCCAAAATATACAGATTTTTCAAAGAGGTTCATGCGGAGTACCGTAGATGTTTAGGGTGCTAATACCTTCCCTTTTCATAACCAACCCCCTTACCTTGAATCTTTCCCCCTATTTTTGGGTTACTCGCTCTTTTCCCATTCTTTTGGAAATAATAAATCGCGGTGGCGATTTTTATTTTGATCTGTATAAGTCTAGTTAATCCAATGGCTTAGTCTTAAACATTTCTACCGCTACAGAAAAAATGGCGACTTCACTGGGGAAAGATTGACCTCTTGTTGGTCCATCCCTAAGTGGGTTGAGCCTATCTTTGTTTATATCTGTATATGTGCTATTATTTGTTATATATTATATGTTGTATATATATTTGTCTGGATTTTCCTGGTTTTCAGGGTGCTTGGTGATTACTTATAAGTCCTATACCCAGACTTGGGAAAACATTAAGATAGGACGGGCAGTATAGCCATGCTAACTTTGATGGAGTAATCCCAAAAAAAGGAGGCATGAGATCCACCACTCAGTGGAGCCCCCTTTGACTGTAGTGTCGTTTACCGAGTAATCGGGAAGACGTGCTGCTTTCGACATGGGAGCATGCTGAAGCTGAGGACCGTAGAATACCTAACCCATCTTGGCCTTTTAGGTGTTGTGCGGAAGCTATGCCGGAGTAATCCGGAAATAGTTGTCACGTGATACTACGCTCGGACTAGTTTTTCTTAAGAATATCACTAATTACCGAGTTAATCGGGAAGTTGGTAATATCCGAAGGAAGGATGTAGACTCTGGGAACCTCTAAAACCTTGTTCGGCAGGTGATAACTTTTAGACCATACCATATGGGTAGTACCTTCGACCTCATGCTCGTGACGTTGAACCTATGAACCTTATGTTTGTGACCTTGTGTGTGATTGTTGCATCATGCATCCATGCACTCATAAGCATCTTTTGAAGAAATTTTATTTCAAGGGACTTAAAAGTTGACCATTTGTGAATGTATCAGGTACCTTTTGACCATGGATTCTGGAAAAAGAAAGACCAGAAAATACAGTTTCAAAGATCCCAAGATAGATGAGTTAATCAGTCTAATTCCTGAGATTGAGTGTTCTGCAGATTTTCAGAAGAAGTATGGATCCATCATTCCTCTCATGAAGCTCAGGATGAAGGAGGGTATTCTCTCGACCTTGGTCCAGTTCTATGATTTGTTGTATCATTGTTTTACTTTCCCTAACTATAATTTGATGCCTACACTAGAGGAGTATTCTTATTTGTTTGATTTACCTATTACCGATCGTGTTCCTTTTACTGGTTTGGAGGGTGAGCCAAAACCACACGAGATTGCTGCTTTGATCCATCTGGGGAATTCTGAGGTTGAAGCTCATATGACTACTAAAGGAGGAATTAGAGGATTACCAGCTCAGTTCTTATTGGAGAAAGCTCGTTACTTTTCCAGGATGAAGATTATAATCGCTTCTAAGGCCATCTTTGCTCTACTTGCTTACGGGTTGTTCTTATTTCCTAATATGGACAAGTTTGTTGACATTAATGCTATCAGGATTTTCATGATTGGAAACCCATTACCTACATTGTTGGGTGATGCTTATTACTCTATTCATATTAGAAATTCTTATCATGGGGGGATGATTATCTGTTGCACGCCTCTATTGTACCGGTGGTTTATTTCGCATATGCCTCAGTCTGATGATTTATGAGATGTCAGGAAGGAACTTTGTTGGGCTCCTAAGATCGTGGCCCTTACTCACTCAGATATTAGTTGGTATCATCGGGCTTACCATGATGTATAGATTGTCGACAGTTATGGTAGTTTCCCCAATGTACCTCTTCTTGGTACAAAGGGAGGAATTGACTACAACCCTGTTCTGGCACGACGATAGCTTGGTTATCCGGTGAGGGATAAACAAAATAGTATTCATTTGAGTAGTTTATTCCTGGAGGAGGGAGAAGACCATAAAGAAGTTAGGGAAAAGATTGTGAAGGCCCTGCGTCACACTCATAGGAAGAGTAGGAAAGACTTGGGACCTAGGGGGCTGTTTCTTTGGAGCCTTATCTTCACTGGGTCCAAACGAGAGCCATTCAGTTGAATATGTTGTATTCCAGGGAAGCACCTATGCCTGACTTGTTTGTGAAGATCACTCCTCCCTTATTAGATGATGTGGAAGATATACAGCTTGCTTTAGTCAGGATGCAGTAAGAAAAGGACGCTTGAAAGAATAAGTGCCAAAGTTTAGAGATTTCCTATAGAACAGACTTGAAGGAGAAAGACAACTCGATTGAGATTCTTGAGAGTCGGGCTGTAGAGACAATGGAGAGGCAAGGGGATTTATTTTCCTCTAAGCCTCAATCAGATGCTAGTTGCTCGCTTCCTGATTCATGTGATTGGAATGAGGTTACTACCAGATATGCGGAAGAAAACCAGAGGTTGAAGGCTGAGATTGCCAGGCTTACAAGGAAGCGCCAGCGTATAGAGTGATCTCCATCAGCTTTACTTCTTAGGGTTTTAGACTTTATTTTCATCTTGAACTTGGGACTATTGAAACTTGTAATCCATTTTGAAGTTATTATAATAAAAATTTTCAGTATTTCAAATGTGTTATTACTTTGATATTTGCAATGTGTCTATAAATCTTTAAAGTCCCTTGAAATATTAATAAAATAAATCATGTGCATTGCATATCATGCATCATATTGCACATATTTCTTGCATTTATTATGCATATACAGGTGTCTTACCAAGATTCTTTACTTTGTTCAGTAAGTTGTCTCACCACTACAATACTCGAGCTAATTTCAGAAGGAAGATGGACAACTTAGAACAAGAGAATCGCGAGCTGTGCGAGGAAGTTTCTACTCTAAAGGACGGCATGGCCAATCTCACTGCTCTGATGGAATCTCTGGTGGCTGCTCAGAATCAGCCACCGAGTGTTCAACCTTAACAGACAAAGGTTACTACTGAAGCTCTGGCTATTCCTGTGTCTGTTACTCCAGTTGTTGTTTAGAATCGCATGCCTCAAGGTTTTCCATGGGTGTGATACGGTGGGAAAGAACTGACTATTTTTTGGAATGTTGGTTTGTGTTTTGCGTTTGTTTTCGCAAAATGTCGCGGTAAGCAAGAGTCGCCACCGACTTTTATTTTATCCAACAAGGAAAGGAAAAAAAGCACAGAAAAATTCCTTTTTTGAGATATTTCCCGGGTTCGGGGGGTATATTATAGAAAGGGAAGGTGTTAGCACCCTTTCTATCTGTGGTTATCCACGGGCTCTTAGGTACTTGCTCATATTGTTTTCAAAATTGTTTTCTTTGTGCTTGTGGGTTTGAAAAAAGTTTTTATTTTGAAAACTTCGATTTAACTCTTGCTTCTGTCCTCAAGAGCGTATGAAGTGTTTTTGAAAACTTTGTTCGAAAAGTGTAAGTGTGAAGAGTTTTTGTTTTTTAAAAGAGCAAGTATATAAGAACCATCTACCTAATCGAAAAAGGAATCGTTCTATGCTATCTTCCTTTAGGCAATGCTATCCCACTATTGATGAGTAGGTAGCATCGTCGTTGGAGTTTTAAGGGTCAATTCGAATTTAGGGACTTACAGTCACCAAAGCAATGTTAGGACGCTTTAGCGGTAACCCTAATGTCTTAGATCATTTGTTTTGAGGCAACAATATTCGAGGCAACCGTTTCGAGGAAACTATGATCTTTGGACAAGAGGTTGACCTCTAAAACTACCTATACTCAATGACCGCGTTACGAAGGCAACCAAGTGGGGTGTACCCTAAGAGTGCGCATGTGCGAGTGTGCCATTTTCAGATATTTTTATCTTTATACATGTTAATGGTGATCTAAGTTGATTTTAGGTTAAAACATTTAATCTTGTCATGCATACCTATTATCAAGCATCTAACAGTTATAAATTGAGGAAAATAAATTGCGGAATTTAAATCACAAGGCGTCGGGTATTTACATCGCCAAAGACAAACCCTTTGAAATTTAAATGCGGAAAATAAATAAAGCGATAAAAATAGTCCTAATTATCTATTACATCCTGGGAACAAATACAATATCGAATAAAATGGATCGCGTGCGGGAAATTAAATTGAATGCGAGTTCTAGGTTTTTGACCCTTTGTTATTTAAAGAAAAGATTTTCGCTGTTTTTGAATTTTAAGAAATAAACTATCCTAAATTAATTATTATATTAAATTAATTAATTAATTAATGAAAATATATATTTTTGGGTTTTTTTGTTATTTAAAGAAATAAAAATTAATTAATGTTAGTAAAAATCTAATTAAGTCTAATTGATTTTAATAATTGACAAAATATATTAAAGTTATTCCTAATTAATGGCCTAAATTAATTAAATTAATATTTGTTAATAAAAATTAAAATTTGATTTTATGAAGAAAATATTTTTGTGGTTTTAATTTTATAAAGAAAGAATTTGATTGGTTAATTGATAATAAAAATATAATAAAACAAATAATTAAATAAAATAAAAATGAAATAGAAAGAGTTAGGGGTGTGGGCCTGATTAGAGGTGTTTGAATTGCAATTCCAAGGCCCATCAGGCGCTGGCCTGGCTGACTTTGTGAGATCCAGTGTGTGCACTTTGACTTGGTTCCATGGTGGACGTTCCCTTCTTGGCCACCAGATCTGGCCAGGGGCCATCTGGCAATTGATTAAGTGAGGAAGTATGGTGGGCTATACGCTTGGGTACACACACAATCGCCTGCAAGGAAAAAACAAAGAGGAATTTGGAGGACCTGGGATTCGAACCTAGGTCCTGAAGGTATTTGCATTGCTTGCTTCGCCACTAGGCCAATGTGTCTCAATTGATAATAACATGCAAAAACAATATTATAAGACAAAATGCGTTAATATGCCAGCAAATAAAAAAAGGTGTGTGAAAATTTGAAAGGACCAATCAGGGGAGGACACGATGTCGTTCCTGTCCTCGGGCCTGTAAAGAAATTACCTGCGGATTTGAATCTGCAGCTAAATGCCTAGGTCGTTCCCAAAATTCATCTCAGGCCATATAAACTCCTTCCAAGACCATGGTTGTGTTCGTCTTTCTCTTCCGGTCATGTCCATGGCCATTATTGGGGCTAATTTTACCTGTAAGAGAAACGCCCAAAAACAAACCACGAAACCCTAGATATGGTACTTGGCTTTACAGGTCAGATAAATAAAATTAACTAATGCAAAAAGCTTTGAAATGTCATGAGGATCACGAATATATCAATGATTTGCCCAGAGGATGCAAGAATGGAGAGTTAAGATTTCGAATACAGGGCTGAAAAACGTGATGCTTACAGTGCGTTTTGGTGTGTATGAGAGCTTTCTTTGTATTGCAGAAGGTTGAGTAGACACCCAGCAATCGATTGGTATCAAGCTTTGCTTCTGAAAACGCCTCAAAGTAGGATTTTGGTTTCACACTTTTTTGTGAATTTTGCAAGTTTTGCTTTGCTTATTTCTGCAGCCTCTAACTTTGTTTTCGTGCCCTCTAGCTTCCTTATGTAATGTGGAATGCATTAGGTTAACAATTGTGCTTTGAATCTTTTCCACATCAATGCCATGAGATTTGATTTAATTCACCATTACTAAACCTTCTAAAATTGTCAAAACTCAATCTTTTTGCACATGGATTGCTTGATACGAGTTTGATACCCTTGATGATGATGATTCAGTCCTGAAATAGCCAAAAAGATATCAAGTAATCAATATTTTGATTTTATTTGATTTAATTTGATTTAAAATGAAATAATTCAATAAAAAATCAAATAAAATAATAAAATTGATAAATGTACACAAGGCTGAAGTTAGGACACGTGTGCAATGGTACAAGCTCAAATCAAGTGGAAAATAATGGGCCCATTTGACAAAATTTGAAGTTTTGGGGATAGTTGACTTTTGGCAATTTTGCCAAAATGCCCAACTTCAACAATGCATAACTTCTTCCATTTTTCACTTTTGGAGGTGTTCTTGGACTTTATAGAAAGCTTGATATGTCCTCTAACCAACCCTTTTGGTCTCATCTCATTTTGATATTCCATGCTCAAGTTATAAGTTTTGACAAAAAAGGTGTTTTTGTTGACTTTCAAAGATGACCTATAATGTCCAAATTTGTAACTTATTGTGAGTGCATTTCTTGATCTTGCGGTATGAAGATGGATTGTAGGAAATTTCATCCTCTTCAAAATGAGATTTGTATGGGTCATTTCTCATAAAGTATGAGAAAGTTATGCTTCGTCAAAGTTGGTTTGACTTTTCCTGCAAAACCCTAATTTAGCAACTTTTGAGTCTTGATGAATTTTGAGCAATCCTTGATGAATCATGATCAAACCTTTATCAAATGATGAAATAACCTTCAAATGATAATGTTGGCAAAAAATATTGAAGTTTGACTATTTGTAGGTCACAGTTGACTTTTGCCCTAGCACAGTCGATTTTTGGACCCATTTGAGCAATTGACTGAGCAAACTTCCTCTGCAAGGCTTGAAATTTGACATGGATGACCTTGAGAACATATTAGGACATTGGGGAGCACTTGAGGTCATTTGTACTCAAAGATATTGATGCAACACAAAACCCTAATTTGGGGGTTACTGCCTTAGGAGATAGCTTGATTGTTCAACTCTTGAGCAATCTTGAGCCACTTGGAGATTTTTCTTGCCTTGTTTTGAGAAATATGAGAGAGTAAATTTTGGGGTACAACAGATGCCCCTGTTCAATCTTCTTAAACCTGAGGATGTAGATTGGCTTTCGTGTCTTTCGTGATCCAAAGGTAGAAGATGATTGAACACTAGAGTGCCCAGAAATTTGCACTCGCATGAAGTGGTATCAGCCTGGTGATGTCGGGAATGGGCTTACAGATGCGATTTGGAGATTGTTGGTAGGAGGATGGGCTCACAGATGCCATCTGTAGGAGCGTTGATCACATAAGTGATTCATTAGCGAGAACGTGCATACCTATTGTTGTAGAAGATTCCGCTGGGGAAGTCTAACTTTTGTTGAGATTTAGGAACTTGCTTGTACTTCAGCTGAGAGAACATCTTTGCTGAGTTTTAAGAACTTATCCATAATTCAACTAGGGGGAAACATCTTCATCAAGATCTAGGACTTTCTGGTCTTCAACATAGTATACCGTTGAGATTGTAGAACTCGTCCACACTATGACGGAGGAAAACATCTTCATCAAGATCTAGGAACTGTCTGGTCTTCAACGTAGTATACCATTGAGATTATAGAACTCATCCACACTATGACAGAGGAAAACATCAAGATCTAGGAACTGTCTGGTCTTTAACATAGTATATCGTTGAGATTGTAGAACTCGTCCACACTATGACAGAGGAAAATTGTCAAGATCTAGAAACTGTCTGGTCTTCAACGTAGTATACCGTTGAGATTGTAGAACTCGTCCACACTATGACAGGGGGAAACATCTTCATCAAGATCTAGGAATTATCTAGTCTTTAACGTAGTATACTATTGAGATTGTAGAACTCGTCCACACTATGACGGAGGAAAATTGTCAAGATCTAGGAACTGTCTGGTCTTCAACGTAGTATACTGTTGAGATTGTAGAACTCGTCCACACTATGACAGGGGGAAACATCTTCATCAAGATCTAGGAACTGTCTGGTCTTCAACGTAGTATACCGTTGAGATTGTAGAACTCGTCCACACTATGACGGAGGAAAATTGTCAAGATCTAGGAACTGTCTGGTCTTCAACGTAGTATACCGTTGAGATTGTAGAACTCGTCCACACTATGACGGAGGGAAACATCTTCATCAAGATCTAGGAACTGTCTGGTCTTCAATGTAGTATACCGTTGAGATTGTAGAACTCGTCCACACTATGACGGAGAAAAATTGTCAAGATCTAGGAACTGTCTGGTCTTCAACATAGTATACCGTTGAGATTGCAGAACTCGTCCACACTATGACGGAGGGAAACATCTTCATCAAGATCTAGGAACTGTCTGGTATTCAACGTAGTATACCGTTGAGATTGTAGAACCCCTTCACACTATGACGGAGGAAAATTGTCAAGATCTAGGAACTGTCTGGTCTTCAACGTAGTATACCGTTGAGATTGCAGAACTCGTCCACACTATGACGGGGGGAAACATCTTCATCAAGATCTAGGAACTGTCTGGTCTTCAACGTAGTATACCGTTGAGATTGTAGAACTCGTCCACACTATGACGGAGGAAAATTGTCAAGATTGAGAACCTTATCTGAAATTCAACCGAGGATAATTCAATTGAGATTTAAGAACCGGTCCAGGTCTTCGACATAGCTGAGAACTTAACTGCATCTTTCCTGAAAGGTAAAGGTCAGTTGTATGCAATGCATGATATATATCAAGTAATGATGTTCTCAAAATAAATGAGATTGTGTTGTATGATGCTTATATGCATGTATCATGATTTATGGAAATGTAATGTTTCTAGCTGGGGAAAATAAATCCCGAATAACTACTAGAGAAAAGAGTTGGATTCTTCGTTTCTATTGGAGATGGCGAACGAAGATGATTGCGAGAATAAACCTGCAGAAGAGGATAACTTCATTGGGGAATAAACTGATGAGGAGATTACTATGTGGGGAAGAGATGTTCTGCTGAGGATTGAGTTCCTGTTTGTGAAAGGAAAGAACTCCGCTGGGGATGATCTTTCAGTTGCGGTTTCACCGGGGATAACCTGTTAGACTCTAATTGGGATAATCCTTTGAGCTTTGGCTGGGGACAATCTTCCTTTGAACTCGGCTGGGGATATTTATTTTTATACTCTTCCGGGGACGGACTTCCAAAGTCTACTGGGGATGAACTTCCAGAGTCTACTGGGGATGATTCTTCAACTCCACCGGGGAATATTTTTTAGACTACACTGGGAAAATTTTAACTCCACTAGGGATATCTTGTATTCTACCGAGGAATATTCTTATACTCTGTTGGGGAATATTAAGACTGTCGGGGATATTAAGCCTTTTCAGTGTTGATGGTGGATAAACTCTTCTTGGGGAGAATATTACCGACTCATTCACAGTTGCAAGCCTTAGCTGGGGAGATCTATCATTACTGTCTTACTCTGCGGGGAGTGAAAGTATTTTAGCCATATTCTTCAGCTGAATCTACCTCTGTACCTTGGTGGACAGAGCAACTATACAACTTGGACAATTCTCATTTGCCCCTGTTTCTGATATTACCAGTAATCATCTTTTTGTTTCGCATGCAAATATTTATGAGCAGCAATTAATGTCAAGTGCATATATCAAAAATGAACATTGGACGTTCTTTGCAAAACAAAACAGATAAAGGAAAAACAGTTTGAAATTTCTTTGAAAATGAATTGTATTGATTTTGAAGTTTGGCCTGTAAATAGGCGCTTTTGTACAAGAGGTTGACGTCCTAGTAAGAGAACACCGTCGAACAGATATAGTTTATACAATTTGTGAAAAACTAAATAAAATAGCTATGTGAATAATCCCACTGGGTTCCAACTCTGATATTGCCCTTATGTCCTCGAGCATCTCATCACTTTGCTACTTGGTTGAAGGTAGATCAGATTGATTAGTGTCGTCTGAGCTTGATAGTCAATACCGAAATCTGGATGCAAGGTGATCCAATGAGACATAGTGTTACGCTTTAATCCCTAATTTTTTCCTGGACCGCCCTTTCGGGTTTTCAGTCCACCGGGATACCCTTTTTTGCCCAAGCCACCTTTTCAGGTTTTCGACTCGCCGGGTGTACAGATGTTTTCATTTCATCCCTTATTTTTGCCCGAACCCTTTTGGTTCGTCGGGAAGCCCTTATTTTTGCCTAGTCCAGTCAACCTAGTGGGACTTTGATTATGCGTAGTATATTTTCACTATGTCTGCATTGACGGGGTGAGGAAGGTCGTCACCATCCATAGTGGTTAGAATCATAGCTCCTCCTGAGAAAATGTTCTTAACCACAAATGGCCCTTCGTAAGTAAGGGTCCATTTGCCCCTGGGATCACCTTGAGGTAGTATGATGCGCTTGATAACCAGGTCCCCAACTTGATACTCTTGTCGTCTGACTTTCTTGTTAAATGCCTTGATCATCCGTTTTTGATACGTTTGACCATGACAAATAGCAGTAAGTCTCTTTTCGTCGATTAGGTTCAGCTGATCAAGTCGGGTCTGAATCCAGTCATCTTCGCTCGAACTTGCATCCTTCATAATCTGAAGAGAGGGTATCTGAACTTCAATGGGAAAGACTGCCTCCATACCATATACCAAGGAATATGGTGTTACCCCTGTTGACGTCCGTGTTGAGGTACAGTACCCATGAAGAGGAAATGGTAACATCTCGTGCCAATCTTTGTATGTCACTGTCATCTTCTGCACAATCTTCTTAATGTTCTTATTAGCCGCTTCAACAGCCCCATTCATCTTCGGTCGATAAGGAGAAGAGTTGTGATGATGTATCTTGAATTGCTTGCAGAGCTCAGTGATCATCTTGTTGTTGAGATCGGTTCCATTGTCCGTAATGATCCTCTCTGGTACACCGTATCGACAGATTAGATTATGTCAAATGAACCGCGCCATGACGTTCTTGGTTACTGTAGCAAAGGAAGCTGCTTCAACCCACTTCGTAAAGTAATCGATTGCTACCAGGATGAAACGATGTCCGTTGGATGCTGTAGGTCTGATCTCGCCGATCATATCAATGCCCCACATGGCAAAAAGCCACGGAGCTGTCAAGACATTCAGAGGTACTGGAGGTATGTGCACCTTATCAGCATAGACTTGGCACTTGTGACATGTCCGAGAATGCTGATAACAGTCGGCTTCCATAGTGGACCAATAATATCCTTCCCGTAGGATTTTCTTTGCCCTGGTGTGTCCACTAGAATGGGTCCCGAAAGTACCTTCATGTAAATCTTCCATGATTCTTTCTGCTTCATTCTTATCCACACAATGCAGTAAGGTTGAATCATGGTTACGCTTGTAAAGAATTCCATTGCTGATGAAGAACTTTGCCGCGAACCTCCTTAGAAACTTCTTATCATTAATAGATGCACCCTCGGGGTATTCATGAGCCTCGAGATACCTCTTCACCTCATGAAACCAGGGTTTATCTGCTACCTCTTCAGTCTCAATGTTGCAACAATGTGCAGGTTCGTCCAATCTTTCAATGATAATCCGGGGAGCTTCATTGTCCCAATTAACTTTGAACATAGAAGACATCGTAGCCAGCACGCCTGCCAACTGATTCTCCTCTTTTGGGAAGTGTTCAAAGGTTATCTCCTCAAAATGTGGAAGCAATGTCAACACATACTCCTTGTAGGGAATAAGATTTGGGTGTTTTGTATCCCACTTGCCTTTGATCTGACTGATCACGAGAGCGGAATCTCTGAAGACACTCAAGAACTTAATCCTTAGTTCGATTGCTGCTCGAAGACCCATAATGCATGCCTCATACTCCGCCATGTTGTTGGTGCAGTTGAAACATAGTCGGGCGGTGAACGGAGTATGAGAGCCTTTAGGAGATATGATCACGGTGCCAATGCCATTACCCAACGCGTTCGAAGCTCCATCAAAGTACATAGACCATCGGGATCCTTCCTCAGGTCCTTCATCCGGTCCAGGTGTCTTACAATCAGTTACTATCATGATACTCTCATCCGGAAATTCAAAGTTCATAGACTGGTAATCATCCACTGCCTAATGTGCCAAATGGTCTGCCAACACACTTCCCTTAATTGCCTTTTGGGTCGTATATTAGATGTCATACTGAGTCAAAATCATGTGCCATCTTGCTATTCTTCCGGATAAGGCAGGCTTCTCGAAGATATACTTGATTGGATCCATATTTGATATCAATAAAGTAGTGTGAGTCAACATATACTGTCTCAGCCGGCGAGCAGCCCATGCCAAAGCGCAGCAAGTTTTCTCAAGCAACGAGTATCGAATCTCGCAGTCGGTAAAGTTTTTGCTAAGGTAATAAATAGCATGCTCTTTTTGGCCAGACTCGTCATGTTGACCCAGCACACACCCCATTGAGTTGTCGAGTACTGTCAAGTATAGGATCAAAGGTCTCCCTTCAACTGGTGGCATCAGAATAGATGGCTCTTGGAGATACTCTTTGATCCTTTCGAAAGCGGCCTGACATTCATCATTCCATCGTATCACTTGATCTTTCTTCAATAGCTTGAAAATTGGCTCACAAGTAGCAGTCAAGTGCGAGATGAATCGGGCGATATAGTTCAGTCGTCCCAGAAAGCCTCTAACTTCTTTCTCTATTTGGGGAACTGGCATTTCCTGTATAGCTTTCACCTTTGCAGGATCCACCTGAATACCTTTGTCGCTTACAACAAAACCCAGCAGTTTACCGGATCTCACCCCGAAGGTGCACTTGTTCGGGTTTAACCTCAGCTTGTACAATTTCAACTTGTCAAATAACTTCTGAAGGTGGTCAAGATGCTCTTCTTCAGTCTGAGATCTTGCAATCATGTTGTCGACGTATACCTCAATCTCATGATGGATCATATCATGGAACAAAGGAACCATGGCACGCTGATACGTTGCCCCAGCATTCTTTAATCCAAAAGGCATGACCTTGTAGCAAAAGGTACCCTACTGAGTAACAAAAGTTGTCTTCTCCATGTCTTCGGCAGCCATTTTAATCTGATTATAACCGGAGAAACCATCCATAAAGGAGAATACCTTATGTTGTGCGGTGTTGTCAACCAGAACATCGATGTGAGGTAGAGGGAAACCATCCTTGGGGCTCGCCCTGTTTAGATCCCTATAGTCGACACACATTCGAACCTTACCATCCTTCTTCGGCACTGGAACCACGTTGGCCACCCACTGTGGGTAAGAAGTAACCGCTAGAAAACCGGCATCAAATTGTTCCATAACCTCAGCCTTGATTTTCTCAGACATATCTGGGCGCATTCGGCGGACCTTCTGTTTTAATGGAGGACAGTCTTCCTTGGTAGGCAGGCGGTGAACCACAATATCGGTATCCAACCCAGGCATATCTTCATAAGACCAGGCAAAGATCTCAACATATTCACGCAGCATCTGAATCAACCGTTGCGTCACACTAAGCTCCATATTTTCCCCGATCTTGACCTCTTTCTTGTCCTTTTCTGTACCCAGATTCACTGTTTCTACTGACTCTTCATGTGGTTGTATAGCCCTCTCTTCCTGAAGTAACAGTCTTGCAAGTTCACCAGGCACTTCGCAATCATCTTCACCTTCGTCTTCGACAGAGTTGATCGGGCTTTCGAAGTCATAACTGGCAGTAGTAGAATCGTTACCAGTGAGATCCAGAGTGGATGTAGACCTGTATATGTGAGTGTGTGTAAAATAGCTGTTTTGCAATATGTATAAAAGAAAAACAAGGAGCACAAAATTTGAAATGCAAGAAACGTCCAATGCTTTTATTAATGATATATGTAGATGACACACATAAAGCCCTCACAAATGAAACCACAGTGCCCCGGGTAAGACACCAGGCCATAAAGTTTAAAATATTGTCTGTTACAAATTCAAAACAAAAAGTCTATGTTGTACCACAAAATTTTCCCTCCCATATTCCTCAAGATATGTCAAGAATCATCTCCAAATTGCTCAAGATGGCCCAAGGGTTGTATAGTCCAAACACCTCCTAAGACAGCTGAAATTAGGGTTTTGGTTCTTTCAAGGAAATTGGGGTTTTCAATGGTTCAATCAAGTCTCATAGGCCTATATGCATTCTCAAGCACCTACATGCCAAGTTTCAAGACTCACAGTGCCAATTTGCACAGTCAAAAGCCTCATTTGACCTATAGTCAACTGCAAGGGCAAAATGGTCATTTTGCAGTCAAAAGTCATAATTTTTGGACAACATCTCATTTTGAGTTCACAATCATAATTTGATCAAGTCTTGATCATGATTCCACAAGAATAGCTCAAAAATTATCAAGGTGCAAAAAGTTACTATTTTTGGACAGTAGAAAAGTCAACTGTATCTTGACCATGGCATAACTTTTTCATGGTTTGTCAGAAAAATTCCATCCAATTCTCATTTTAAAGGGGATGCAATTTCCTACAATCCATCTTCACACTCCAAGTTCAAGAAATGCTCTCACAAGAAGTTACCAATTTTTACATTATAGGTCAATTTCAAAAGTCAACAAATGTACACTTTGAGTCAAAGGCCATAACTTAATATTGGTAAACCCAAATTACATGGGACCAAAGGCATTGGTTAGAGGACTTCAAGAGCTTTCCAAAATGTCCAAGAACATGGTCATATGATCAAAATTGAGCAAGTTGTGCATTAGAGAAGTTGGGAAATTTTCATGAATTTGCAAAAGTCAACTTTGCTCAAAACACCTTATTTTTGCTAATGGGCCTCAAATTTCTTCTTGAAACTTCATCCATGACCTATGCACGACCCATCAAGATTAATTGGATTTATTTTCTTATTTTTATTGATTAATTGGATTTTTAATACATATTAATTCATTTAATTAATTTAAATCATAAGAAAATAGAAGATTTGTTTTTTTAAATCTTTTTGTGAAGCAAGTATGACCTAAACATGCTGGAAAATTCGTGCACAAGTCAAAGATACAGAAAAATCCAATTTTGGCAAGTTTGTTCAATCATGAAAATCAAGGATATTTGATTTTACAATCAAGGATTCAATCATCAATGCACATGGATTTTTGCCCAGCTTTTGACCTAATTTGATTCTCCTATATGTATGCAAGTTAACCATACCCTAGCACACGTGAAAAAACTGCAGAAATCACCCTGTCCAATTTCAAGAAATTCCAAGAAAACTCAAAACTGATTTTTGCATCCTAGGCTAATTCAAGGTGTTTTGACCATTCTAATACATTGCAGGAGGTTCCAAGAACGTTTTTCAATCAAACTCAGGCATCAAAGCTCAAGAAATCAAGGAATACAGTTTCACGGTTTGCACCTTTTATTCAAAATCGTACATCTTAATTCATGTGCATTTAACCTGTTTTCTTGATTGATTTGCATTGCTAGAGACTGAACAAAGCTGATGGAATGATCTAATTGAATTATAATGCCCTGAATCGTGAGATGCCATGATCAAATTTCTAGGGTTCTTGAGCTTTGAATTAGGGCTTTATGAACCAGGAAAAATTGGGACTAGCGAGATACATGACTGAAATCGTGAGACCAAGACGAACATAACACACCCCTCGCGAAATATTTATGATCACTGTGGTTCTAATCGCTATTTTTTGTGCAGGTAGATAGTGGAGGTTAAAAACCCCCGCTATCTGATGTTATTTACACAGGAAAAATGAAGAAGACGATGATGTGTTGATACCTGAGTGGCTAATTTGAAAAGCGCGCGTTTGTTTTTTATTTACAGCATATTATCTTGTTTTCATATATGTTAATTGCTTATCATTACAATAATAAAAGGATGCAGGTGGTTGAGTGGTAAACGTGTTGATCTGGAAGCCTTGGGACCTGGGTTCGAATCCCAGGTCCCCTAAAACATTTATCCTATTTTGCTTCATATAATCACATGCAGGTTTCAAAAGATGTTCTACCATATGCTTCAAATCCCAGCGCGCCATGTGGCTTCAGGCCAAGATCCAGTGGCCAAAGATGATGACTACCATAGTCCTTAGTCAACCAGCGCATGGATAATCTCAAAGGTCAAATGAGGCTTGAGCATTGTTGGGCCAGAAAATTCCAGAATCACCTCCAAAATTGGGCCAGCACCCCCCTGAGTTTATTTTCTTCTTCTCCTTTTATTTTTACTTAAATTGTTTTTATTAATTTTTAATTAACTACTAACTAAAACAATTAACATTTTTTTAATAAATTCAGAAAACAAAATAAAAATATAATATTTTTATTTATTAAATTTAATTAGTTATAAATACTAACATAATTAATTTAGTTTTTAATTAGGTTAATTCTAACTTTTTGCAATAATTTAAAATCAATATAGAATTAGGTTTTTTTGATAACTTTTAATCATTTTATTTTTTATTTTCCTTAACACATAAAAAACTCAAAAAAAAATATTTCTTTTTAATTAATTAATTAGTCAAGGTTTAATTTAATTCATAAATGGTAAAAATCTCTTCCTTTCTCAAAAAAAGGGTCAAAACCCTAAAAAACTCTCCGATTTAATTTTTCTCGCGCGCGTGATTGTTTTTTATTCATAATTTTTTATCATATAATTGTAATTGTTCCGAGGATGTAATAGCTTTAATTAGGACTTTTTATCTCTTTTCTTTAATTTTCCGCAATTTACTTTTCAAGGGTTTGCTTTAGGCGATGTAAATATCTGACGCCTTGTAATAGCTTAGCTTTATTTTCCGCAACTATTAACTGCTAGATGTGTGCTAAATAGGCTATGCATGACAAGACTTATCCTTAAATTAAAATCAATCGTAGCTCACCATAACATGTACAAAGATAACATAACTGAAACCTGACACACTCGCACATGCCACTCCTAGGGTACGCCTCACTTGGTTGCCTCGACGTGGTCATTGAGTATAGGGTGCTTTAGAGGTCGCCCTCTTGTCTAAAGATCAAAGTTGCCTCGAAACGGTTGCCTCGATAAAAAATGATCTAAGACATTAGGGTTACCGCTAAGGCGTCTTACCATTGCTTTAGTGACCACATGTCCCTATAATCGAATTGACCCGAAAACTCCAACGACGATGCTACCTACTTCTCAATAGTGGGATAGTATTGTCTAAAGGACAGTTACACAGCTAAGTTTCTTTTGAGTAGGTAGAGGTTCTCAGGTACTTGCTCTTTCAAAACAAAAACACTTTTCGCACCTACACTTTTCTGACAAAAGTTTTCAAACAAACACTTCATACACTCTTGAGGACAGACACAAGAGTTAAATCGAAGTTTTCAAACAAACTTTTTCAAAACCCACAAACACAAGAAAAGCAAAACATTTTGAAAACATAGTGAGCAAGTACCTAAGAGCCCATGGATAACCACGGATAGAAAGGGTGCTAACACCTTCCCTTTCTATAATCTACCTCCCGAACCCGAGAAACATCTCGAAAAGGAATTTTGCTGTGCTTTTGTCCTTTCCTTATTGGAGAAAATAAAAGATGGTGGCGACTCTTGCTTACCGCGACATTTTGCGAAACGCAAACGCGAACCAGCATTCTAAAACAGTCAGTTCTATTTCCACCGATCACAGAACTGGCGACTCTGCTGGGGAGTATCTTATAAGTGAGGTGTACCTTAGGATAAGATCACCATGTTTTCAATTGTATGCCTGTATGCTTTAATTTTGTGGGCTTGTATCAGAGTTTTATAGATCCTAACCCGGATCTGGGGTACCCTTTTTTAGGTAAGTAGCAATAAACTGTGAGGGACCTGTCCGGCGTAGACCGACACGGGTGAAGCAGTAGCTACGTTGGTGTGACACCTTGGTCTGTACCGATATCCCTTGTGTTGGAACGAGGAGAATATGGGTCTTCTGAGGGGTCATTAAGCACCAATTGACCTTAGAACCTTAAATTGACCAACTTGGCCATAGAACAGTAGCAGTATGCTACACTCATTGAGGCTAAACTCTCGCGATGGTTCCGGCCGCAAGAAAAGATTGCCAAACTAGAATTATGACCGATCGAGGGTAGTCAGTGATATTGAGATCCTCTAGAACCCGGTTACTATTTTTAGGACGGGTCTTAACCAACTGAAACTGAAAGAGGGTAGTACCTAAACTTCATGCCAGCCTAAAATCTAAGAGCTCTTGTGTGACTTGTGTTCCTTTACCATGTTTGCCTTTTGTGAATACTTGTGGTGTGCCTTTATCATAACATCATAACATTATAACATTTCATACATCCTGCATAAGGACTAACCCATTTCAAGGATCTCAAGGGTTTGTGATGCAGGTCATGATGAACCAAATGTCTAGCAAGGGGCAAAGGGGATTTATTTTCCTCTAGCCAAGGTTGTTTGGAGATCAAAACACGATAACTTGAGTTAGGGGCTATGACCCACTCGATATGGTGAGCTTGACTCTTGAAGAAGGACTCTTAACAACATGAAGTTCCTTCAATCAAGCCGCAAAATTCAAATTCTAACAAGTTTCTTTGTTTACCCCACGAGATCCTTGAAAACATTGCATACATAAATCATACGCATTTCATTTCATCATATGCATAACAGGTACCCTTTTTACAGGTCACTTATCTTCTTCGCTGTTTATTTCAGCAATCATCATGTCTACTGAACCTTCCACTGAACAAGCTATCAAGGCCCTCCAGGCCCAGAATGCCCAGTTCCAAGAGTTGGTTATGAGCCTAGCCCAGGGTCAACAGGAGTTGAAGACTCTGATTTTGAAAGAAAAGAAGAAGAAGAAGAAGAAGAGGACCGTCTTGTTCAACACTGGACGCAGATTTGGGAATGGACTGCAGAATGAGGTTGATCTAACTACCTCATCTATAGGGAAAGATAGCCCACAAGAGAGAAGGGTTCCTAGTCCCGTGGTCTCCAACAACGAGACGGATTATGATGAAGAACAGTACCCTCCTGCTGAGGATAGGTATAAACAGTTGGAGGACCGCTTGAGCGCCATGGAGATACAGAATGTGCCCGGGTTGGACTTTGGAGACCTAGGCTTATCCTCTGGGGTGGTGATTCCCCATAAGTTCAAGGCACCTGCTTTTTCCAAATATGACGGAGCCTCCTGCCCAAAGTTGCACCTCCGGTCGTATGTAAGGTAGATCCAACCTTACACTGCTGACAAGAATTTGTGGATCCATTTCTTTCAGGATAGTCTTTTAGGGACTCAACTGGAGTGGTTCTATCAGCTAGATGGGGCCAGTATCCGCAACTGGGAGGATTTGGCTACTGCGTTTTATAAGCAGTATCAATATAATTCCGACCTCGCTCCTACGCGTACCCAACTCCAGGGTATGTCACTAGGGACGGGTGAAGGATTTAAAGAATACGCTCAAAAGTGGAGAGACCTTGTTGGAAGGGTGCAGCCACCCTTAACTGATCGTGAACTTGTGGATATGTTCTTGGGGACCCTGTCTGGTCCGTTCTTCAACCATTTGATTGGAAATTCTTTGGCCGGGTTTACAGACCTTATCTTGACTGGTGAGAGAATTGAAGTTGGTATCAAGTCTGGAAAGATACAAAAGGGTGCCTCATTAAGCACTGAAAAGAAGTCGTTCAAGAAAGAATCCAGTGTTGTCTATGGTTCAAGGAGACCAAATAGATCTGAACACCGCCAAGCTGTCAAAGCGGTGGTCATTTCAAAACCTGCTGCTGCTCCTCAGCATCACAACCAACAAAGGGGTGAAAGACCTAGAAGGCAGTTCACTCGCCTCAGCATGACCTTGTCCCAGATATTGCCACAGTTACTGACAACCAATTTGGTAACTCTAAGGGAAGCCCCAAAGAATCCGAATACTACATCTCCAAAGTACAATCCTAACGCCCGCTGCGCTTATCACTCTGACAGCCCGGGGCATAATATGGATGATTGCTGGACTTTGAAGAATAAGATCCAGGACCTGATCGATGCAAAGGAGGTTGAGTTCGAGGCGCCCGAGAGGCCTAATGTTGTAACAGCCCCCATGCCCAAGCATGGAGTAAATGCTATTAGGGATGATGATGACGTGGAGGAATCTGAATTCGACAGCTGGATCTACCCTACGACTGACGGTGGACCGAACAACTGGACTGTGAAAGACTTCATCCCTATTACTTTTGTTACTCAGTAATGAACTCCTTTGTTTTGAATTTGTAACAGACAATATTGTGAAACTTTATGGCCCGGTGTCTTACCCAGGGCACCGTGGCTTCATTTGTGAGGGCTTTTGTGTGTCATTTTCATATATCATTAATAAAACCATTGGACGTTTTTTGCATTTCAAATCTTGCGCTCCTTGTCTTTCTTTATTATATATTGCAAAACAGCTATTTACACACACTCACATATACAGGTCCCAATCCACTCTGGATCTCACTGGTAACGACTCTGCTACTGCCAGTTATGACTTCGAAAATCCGATCAACTTAGCTGAAGACGAAGGTGAAGATGATTGCGAAGTGCCTGGTGAGCTTGCAAGACTCCAGGAAGAGAGGGCCATTCAGCCACATAAAGAGCCAGTGGAAACGGTAAATCTGGGTACTGAGACAGACAGGAAGGAAGTCAAGATTGGTGCCAATCTGGAGCTTAGTGTGAAACAGCGGTTGATTCAAATGCTGCATGACTACGTGGAAATCTTTGCCTGGTCTTACGAAGATATGCCTGGGTTGGATACCGACATTGTGGTTCATCACCTACCTACCAAGGAAGAATGCCCTCCGGTAAAACAGAAGGTTCGCCGTATGCGCCTCGAGATGTCTGAGTAAATCAAAGCCGAAGTTATGAAACAGTTTGATGCCGGTTTTCTAGCAGTGACTTCTTACCCTCAGTGGGTTGCCAATGTGGTTCCGGTACCGAAGAAAGATGGTAAGGTCCGAATGTGTGTTGACTACAGGGATTTGAACAGGGTAAGCCCTAAGGATGACTTCCCTCTGCCTCACATCGACGTTCTGGTTGACAACACTGCTCAGCATAAGGTATTCTCCTTCATGGACGGTTTCTCCGGTTATAATCAGATAAAGATGGCTCCTGAAGACATGGAGAAGACCACTTTTGTTACTCAGTGGGGCACCTTTTGTTACAAGGTCATGCCTTTTGGGTTGAAAAATGCTGGGGCAACGTATCAGCGTGCCATGGTTGCCCTGTTTCATGACATGATCCATCATGAGATTGAAGTATATGTTGATGATATGATTGCAAGGTCCCAAACTGAGGAGGAACACCTTGACCATCTGCAGAAGCTGTTTGACCGGTTGAAGTTGTACAAACTGAGATTAAACCCGAACAAGTGCACCTTCGGGGTGAGATCTGGAAAATTGCTAGGCTTCGTCGTAAGAGACAAAGGTATTCAAGTGGACCCTGCCAAAGTGAAATCCATACAAGAGATGCCAGTTCCCAAGACAGAAAAAGAAGTCAGCGGCTTTCTAGGACGGCTGAACTACATTGCCCGATTCATCTCGCATCTAACTGCTACTTGTGGACCAATCTTCAAGCTGCTGAAGAAAGATCAAGTAGTACGTTGGAACGATGAATGTCAGGCCGATTTCGAAAGAATCAAAGAGTATCTCCAAGAGCCACCCATTCTTATGCCACCAGTTTAAGGGAGACCTCTAATCTTATACTTGATAGTACTGGATAATTCAATGGGTTGTGTGCTGGGTCAGCATGACGAGTCTGGCCGAAAAGAGCATGTTATTTATTACCTTAGCAAAACGTTTACCGACTGTGAGACCCGATACTCACTGCTCGAGAAAACTTGTTGCGCTTTGGTATGGGCTGCTCGCCGGCTAAGACAGTATATGTTGACTCACACTACTCTGTTGATTTCAAAAATGGACCCAATCAAGTATATCTTCGAAAAGCCTGCCTTGTCCGGAAGAATAGCAAGATGGCAGATGATCTTGACTGAATATGACATCCAGTACATGACTCAGAAAGCAATCAAGGGAAGTGTGTTGGCAGACCATTTGGCACATCAGGCAGTGGATGATTACCAGTCCATGAACTTTGAATTTTCAGACGAGAATATCATGGTAGTGACTGATTGTGAAATACCTGGACCGGATGAAGGACCTGAAGAAGGATCCTGATGGTCTATGCACTTTGACGGAGCCTCAAACGCTTTAGGTAATGGCATTGGCACTGTGATCATATCTCCTAAAGGCTCTCATACTCCACTTACCGCTCGACTATGTTTCAACTGCACCAACAACATGGCGGAGTATGAAGCATGCATTATGGGTCTTCGAGCTGCAATTGACCTAAGGATCAAGTTTATGAGTGTCTTTGGAGATTCCGCTCTCGTGATCAGCCAGATCAAAGGCGAGTGGGATACGAAACACCCAAATCTTATTCCTTACAGGGAGTATGTGTTGACGTTGCTTCCCCACTTCGAGGAAATAACCTTTGAACACTTCCCAAGAGAGGAGAACCAGTTGGCGGACGCGCTAGCTATGATGTCTTCTATGTTCAAAGTCAAATGGGACAACGAGGCTCCCCGGATCATTATTTGGAAATTGGATGAACCTGCGCATTGTTGTGACCTTGAGACTGAAGAGGTAACAGAAAAGCCTTGGTATCATGAAGTAAAAAGGTACCTTGAAGCTTAAGAATACCCCGAGGGTGCATCCGTTAATGACAAGAAGTTTCTGAGAAGGTTCGCGGAAAAGTTCTTCATCAGCAATGGCATTCTTTATAAACGTAACCATGATTCAACCTTACTGCGTTGTGTGGATAAGATTTAAGCAGAAAGGATCATGGCAGAGCTGCATGAAGGTACCTTCAGAACTCATTCCAGTGGACATACCATGGCAAAGAAAATCCTTCGGGCAGGATATTACTGGTCCACAATGGAAGCCGACTGTTATCAACATTCTCGGACGTGTCACAAATGCCAGGTCTATGCGGATAAGGTGCACATTCCTCCAGTTCCTTTGAACGTCTTGACAGCAACTTAGCCTTTTGCAATGTGGGGCATTAATATGATCGGCGAGATCAGACCTACGGCATCCAACGGGCATCGTTTCATCCTGGTAGCAATTGATTACTTTACGAAGTGGGTTAAAGCAGCTTCCTTTGCTACCGTAACCAAAAACGTCGTGGCACGGTTCATTCGGCACAACCTGATCTGTCGATACGGTGTACCAGAGAGGATCATTACGGATAATGGTATCAATCTTAACAACAAGATGATCACTGAGCTCTGCGAGCAATTCAAGATACAGCACCACAACTCTTCTCCCTACCGGCCGAAGATGAATGGGGCTGTAGAAGCGGCTAATAAGAACATTAAGATGATTGTGCAGAAGATGACAGTGACCTACAAAGATTGGCACGAGATGTTACCATTTGCTCTTCATGGGTACCGTACCTCAGCACGGACGTCAACAGGGGCAACACCCTACTCCTTGGTATACGGCATGGAGGCAGTCATGCCCATTGAAGTTCAGATACCCTCTCTCCGGATCATGAAGGATGCGGGTTTAAGCGAAGATGACTGGATCCAGACCCGGCTTGATCAACTAAACCTAATCGAAGAAAAGAGACTCACTGCTATTTGTCATGGTCAGACGTACCAAAAACGGATGATCAAGGCATTTAACAAGAAAGTCAGACGACAAGAGTATCGAGTCGGGGACCTGGTAATCAAATGCATCATTCTACCTCAAGGTGATCCCAGGGGCAAATGGACCCCTACGTACAAAGGGCCACTTGTGGTTAAGAATATCTTCTCAGGAGGAGCGATGATTCTAACCACCATGGATGGTGACGACCTTCCTCACCCCGCCAATGCAGACATAGTAAAAAGATACTATGCATGACTAAAGACCCGCTAGGTCGACTGGCCTAGGCCAAAATAAGGGCTTCCCGGCGAACCAAAAGGGTTCGGGCAAAAATAAGGGATGAAAATAAAGAAATCTGTACACCCGGCAAGTCGAAAACCTGAAAAGGCGGCTTGGGCAAAAATGGGTATCCCGGTGGACTGAAAACCCGAAAGGGCGGTCCAGGAAAAAATTAGGGATAAGCGTAACACTATATCTCATTGGATCACCCCGCATCCGGACTTCAATATCAACTATCAGGCTCGGAAGACACCAATCAATCAGATTCATCTCCAACTAAGCAGCAAAGTGATGAGATGCTTGACGACAGAAAGGCGATAGCAGAGTTGGAACCCAGTGGGATTTTTCATATAGCTGTTTTCTTTTCTTTTCACAAATTGTATAAATTTTATTTGCTCGGCGGCGTTCTCTTACTAGGACGTCAACCTCTTGTACAAAAACGCCTATTTACAGGCAACTTCGAAATCAATACAAGCTCATTTTCTAAGACAAATTGCAAATTGTTTTTCTTTATCTGTTTTGTTTTGCAAAGAACGTCCAATGTTCATTTTTGATATATGCATTTAACATTAATTGCTACTCATAAATATTTGCATGCGAAACAAAGGACTAATTACGGGTGACATCGGAAGTAGGGGCAATAAGAATTGTCTAAGCGGTCTAGTTGCTTTGTCCACCAAGGTACCAAGGTAGGTTCGGTTGAAGAATATGACCAAGATACCTTCACTCCCCAAGAGTAAGACAGTAATGGTAGCTCTCCCTACTGAGACTTGCAACCGTGAACGAATCAGCAATACTCTCCCCAAGCAGAGTTGGTCTACCATCAGCCCTAAAGAAGTTGGGTATCCCCAGTAGATCTTAATATTCCCCAGCGGAGTATAAAGATATTCCTCATCAAGCATCCCCGACAGTCTTAATATTCCTCGACAGAATATAAGAATGTTCCCCGGCAGAATACAAGATACCCCTAGTGGAGCCATTCCCCAGTGCAGTCTAAAAAAGCTTCCCCGCCAGAGTTGAATCATCTCCCCAGTAGATTCTGGAAACTTGTCCCCTGCAGAGTACAAATGCTCTCCCCAGCCATATTCAGAAGGTTATCCCCACGAGAGTCTAACTGGGTTATCCTCAGCATGTTGCAATGGAAAGATCATCCCCAACGAAGTTCCTTCTATCCCCAGCGGAGTTCATCATCAAAATCCCCAATAGAGCTTATCAACGGAATCCCCAGTGGAGTTATCGTTAGAATTTCAGCAAAGCACCTCTTCCCACAGAGTAATTCCCTGCAGAGTAATCTCTTCATCAAGTTTATTCCCCAACGGAGTTCTTTTCTCCTGCAGGTTTATTCACATAATCATCTTCGTTCATCATCCCCAACGGAAACGAAGAACTCAACTCTATTCTCCAACAGTTATCCGGGATTTATTTTCCCCAGCTAAAACATCATATTTTCATACATCATGATACATGCATATACGCATCATATCATACGATCTCATTTATGTTGAGAACATCATTGCTTGATCCATATCATGCATTGCATACGATTGACCTTTGCTTTTCAGGAAAGATACAGCTAAAGTTCTCAGCAGTCAAAGGAGACAAATTCAGTCAAAGGAGACAAAGTCAGTCAAAGGAGACAAAATCCAGTCAAAGGAGACAAATCCAGTCAATGGAGACAAAATCAGTCAACGGAGACAAAATCAGTTAAATCGATTCCTAAAGATTTTTCTGAGGCGAAGCCAGTCAATGGAGACAAAATCAGTTAAATCGATTCCTAAAGATTTTTCTGAGGCGAAGCCAGTCAATGGAGACAAAACCAGTTAAATCGATTCCTAAAGATTTTTCTGAGCCGAATTCAGTCAAGGGAGACAAAATCAGCTAAGTCGATTCCTAAAGATTTTTCTGATGCTAATCCCGTCAATAGAGACAAAACCAGTTAAATCGATTCCTAAAGATTTTTCTGAGGCAATCCAGTCAAAGAAGACAAGTCCAGTTAAATCAATTCCTAAAGATTTTTCTGATGATCACCCGTCAATAGAGACAACCCGTCAATAGAGACAACCCGTCAATAGAGACAACCCATCAATGGAGACAACCTGTCAATGGAGACAACGTGTCAATAGAGACAACCCGTCAATGGAGACAACCCGTCAATGGAGACAACCCATCAAAAGAGACAACCCATCAACCTTTTCAAGTTCCATATTAATACCTGTAACTATCCAGGAATACTATCTGTGGACGATTGATTGTAGATTAATACCTGAAACCAGCCAGGAAAACTATCTACATAAAGAGATTGAAGATTAACACCTGTAACAGGCCAGGAAACTATCTTTCTTTCTCAGGTCAGAGATTAATACCTGAAACCAGACAGGACAATTATCTACTTGACAATCATGAAGCAACCCTACACTGGTTCCTTCTCTTTCCAAGATGAAGTTTTACACGGACTCATCCTCAGGCAACCCTACACCGGTTCCTTCTCAATTTCAGATGAAGTTTTACACGAACTTATCCCAAGGCAACCCTACACCGGTTCCTTCTCAATTTCAAATGAAGTTTCACACAGACTCATCATCAGTCAACCCTACACAGGTTTCCTTCCTTCCAAGATGCAGTTTCACACGGACTCATCATCAGTCAACCCTACACAGGTTCCCTTCCTTCCAAAATGCAGTTTTACACAGACTCATCGTCAGGCAACCCTACACAGGTTCCTTCCTTCAACTTACAAAGTTACAATTCAACAAACAATCTCCAGATGGCATCTATAAGCCCATCCTCCCACCAACAAACTCCAAATGGCATCTGTAAGCCCATTCCTGACATCACATTGTTGATACTACACCATGCGAGTGCAAATTTTTGGGCACTTTAGTGTTCAATCATCTTCCACCTTCGGATCACGAAAGGCACGCAAGCCAATCTACATCCTCAGGTTTAAGAAGATTGAACAGGGGCAACTGTTGTACCCCAAAATTTTCCCTCCCATATTCCTCAACATATGTCAAGAATCATCTCCAAATTGCTCAAGATGGCCCAAGGGTTGTATAGTCCAAACACCTCCTAAGACAGCTGAAATTAGGGTTTTGGTTCTTTCAAGGAAATTGGGGTTTTCAATGGTTCAATCAAGTCTCATAGGCCTATATGCATTCTCAAGCACCTACATGCCAAGTTTCAAGACTCACAGTGCCAATTTGCACAGTCAAAAGCCTCATTTGACCTACAGTCAACTACAAGGGCAAAATGGTCATTTTGTAGTCAAAAGTCAGAATTTTTGGTCAACGTCTCATTTTGAGTTCACAATCATCATTTGATCAAGTCTTGATCATGATTCCACAAGAATAGCTCAAAAATCATCAAGGTGCAAAAAGTTACTATTTTTGGACAGCAGAAAAGTCAAATGTATCTTGACCAGGGCATAACTTTTTCATGGTTTGTCAGAAAAATTCCATCCAATGCTCATTTTGAAGGGGATGCAATTTCCTACAATCCATCTTCACACTCCAAGTTCAAGAAATGCTCTCACAAGAAGTTACCAATTTTTACATTATAGGTCAATTTCAAAAGTCAATAAATGTACACTTTGAGTCAAAGGCCATAACTTGAGATTGGTAAACCCAAATGACATGGGACCAAAGGCATTGGTTAGAGGACTTCAAGAGCTTTCCAAAATGTCCAATAACATGGTCATATGATCAAAATTGAGCAAGTTGTGCATTGGAGAAGTTGGGAAAGTTTCATGAATTTGCAAAAGTCAACTTTGCTCAAAACACCTTATTTTTGCTAATGGGCCTCAAATTTCTTCTTGAAACTTCATCCATGACCTATGCAGGACCCATCAAGATTAATTGGATTTATTTTCTTATTTTTATTGATTAATTGGATTTTTAATACATATTAATTCATTTAATTAATTTAAATCATAAGAAAATAGAAGATTTGTTTTTTTAAATCTTTTTGTGAAGCAAATATGACCTAAACATGCTGGCAAATTCGTGCACAAGTCAAAGATACAGAAAAATCCAATTTTGGCAAGTTTGTTCAATCATGAAAATCAAGGATATTTGAGTTTTCAATCAAGGATTCAATCATCAATGCACATGGATTTTTGCCCAGCTTTTGACCTAATTTGATTCTCCTTTATGTATGCAAGCTAACCATACCCTAGCACACGTGAAAAAACTGCAGAAATCACCATGTCCAATTTCAAGAAATTCCAAGAAAACTCAAAACTGATTTTTGCATCCTAGGCTAATTTAAGGTGTTTTGACCATTCTAATACATTGCAGGAGGTTCCAGGAACGTTTTGCAATCAAACTCAGGCATCAAAACTCAAGAAATCAAGGAATACAGTTTCACGGTTTGCACCTTTTATTCAAAATCGTACATCTTAATTCATGCGCATTTAACCTGTTTTCTTGATTGATTTGCATTGCTAGAGACTGAACAAAGCTGATGGAATGATCTAATTGAATTATAATGCCCTGAATCGTGAGATGCCATGATCAAATTTCTAGGGTTCTTGAGCTTTGAATTAGGGCTTTATGAACCAGGAAAAATTGGGACTAGCGAGATACATGACTGAAATCGTGAGACCAAGACGAACATAACACACCCCTCGCGAAATATTTATGATCACTGTGGTTCTAATCGCTATTTTTCGTGCAGATAGATAGTGGAGGTTAAAAACCCCCACTATCTGATGTTATTTACACAGGAAAAATGAAGAAGACGATGTTGTGTTGATACCTGAGTGGCTAATTTGAAAAGCGCACGTTTGTTTTTTATTTACAGCATATTATCTTGTTCCATATATATTAATTGCTTATCATTATAATAATAAAAGGATGCAGGTGGTTGAGTGGTAAACGTGTTGATCTGGAAGCTTTGGGACTTGGGTTCGAATCCCAGGTCCCCCAAAACATTTATCCTAGTTTGCTTCATATAATCACATGCAGGTTTCAAAAGATGTTCTACCATATGCTTCAAATCCCAGCGCGCCATGTGGCTTCAGGCCAAGATCCAGTGGCCAAAGATGATGACTACCATAGTCCTTAGTCAACCAGCGCATGGATAATCTCAAAGGTCAAATGAGGCTTGAGCATTGTTGGGCCAGAAAATTCCAGAATCACCTCCAAAATTGGGCCAGCACCCCCCTGAGTTTATTTTCTTCTTCTCCTTTTATTTTTACTTAAATTGTTTTTATTAATTTTTAATTAACTACTAACTAAAACAATTAACATTTTTTTAATAAATTCAGAAAACATAAAAAATATAATATTTTTATTTATTAAATTTAATTAGTTATAAATACTAACATAATTAATTTAGTTTTTAATTAGGTTAATTCTAACTTTTTGCAATAATTTAAAATCAATATAGAATTAGGTTTTTTTGATAACTTTTAATCATTTTATTTTTTATTTTCCTTAACACATAAAAAACTCAAAAAAAAATATTTCTTTTTAATTAATTAATTAGTCTAGGTTTAATTTAATTCATAAATGGTAAAAATCTCTTCCTTTCTCAAAAAAAGGGTCAAAACCCTAAAAAACTCTCCGATTTAATTTTTCTCGCGCGCGTGATTGTTTTTTATTCATAATTTTTTATCATATAATTGTAATTGTTCCAAGGATGTAATAGCTTTAATTAGGAATTTTTATCGCTTTTCTTTAATTTTCCGCAATTTACTTTTCAAGGGTTTGCTTTTGGCGATGTAAATACCTGACGCCTTGTAATAGCTTAGCTTTATTTTCCGCAACTATTAACTGCTAGATGTGTGCTAAATAGGCTATGCATGACAAGACTTATCCTTAAATTAAAATCAATCGTAGCTCACCATAACATGTACAAAGATAACATAACTGAAACCTGACACACTCGCACATGCCACTCCTAGGGTACGCCTCACTTGGTTGCCTCGACGTGGTCATTGAGTATAGGGTGCTTTAGAGGTCGCCCTCCTGTCTAAAGATCAAAGTTTCCTCGAAACGGTTGCCTCGATAAAAAATGATCTAAGACATTAGGGTTACCGCTAAGGCGTCATACCATTGCTTTAGTGACCACATGTCCCTATAATCGAATTGACCCGAAAACTCCAACGACGGTGCTACCTACTTCTCAATAGTGGGATAGTACTGTCTAAAGGACATTTACACAGCTTAGTTTCTTTTGAGTAGGTAGAGTTTCTCAGGTACTTGCTCTTTCAAAACAAAAACACTTTTCGCACCTACACTTTTCTGACAAAAGTTTTCAAACAAACACTTCATACACTCTTGAGGACAGACACAAGAGTTAAATCGAAGTTTTCAAACAAACTTTTTCAAAACCCACAAACACAAGAAAAGCAAAACATTTTGAAAACATAGTGAGCAAGTACCTAAGAGCCCGTGGATAACCACGGATAGAAAGGGTGCTAACACCTTCCCTTTCTATAATCTACCTCCCGAAGCCGAGAAACATCTCGAAAAGGAATTTTGCTGTGCTTTTGTCCTTTCCTTATTGGAGAAAATAAAAGACGGTGGCGACTCTTGCTTACCGCGACATTTTGCGAAACACAAACGCGAACCAGCATTCTAAAACAGTCTGTTCTATTTCCACCGATCACAGTCTCATTACTGGGTAACAAAAGAAATTGGGATGAAGTCCTTTGCTATCCAGTTGCTTAGTCCACTGTTGATTGTTGGGTAGATCCAACTATCAAACTCAGACTCTTCGACATCGTCTTCAATGGAATTCACTCCTGATTTGCTGATGAACAAGGGAGGTCTTCCGATCCGTGCATTCTGAACAGCCTTTTGAGCTTCTACAGTGAAACCCAAACCAAACTTGTTAGTCTTCTATGCAAAATCAGGGAGTTGGCCCCAATTTGCACACCCACCTTTCTCAACAACAGTCCGGGCATCCTTGAGGGAAGCCATCTTCATAGGAGGATCCTCAACCACAGTCTCAGTCGATGCCAGCGTCTGGGGAACCTCTTCAAAATGTTGGAACGGGGTCTCAATGAACTCCCCATCCATCTCTACATACCGGAAAGAGTTGAGGTGGCTCACCATGTACTCTTCTTCTCCTTGTACGGTCACAATTTTACCTTTTACTGGGTACTTCAGCTTCTGGTGGAGCGTAGAAGTTACTGCCCCAGCTTTGTGGATCCATGGACGGCCCAGCAAACAAGAATAGGATGGCCGAATGTCCATCACATAGAATGTAGAGGCGAAAACCTGAGAACCAACCTTAATTGGAATATCCACTTCTCCATGCACCATCCTCTTAGACCCATCAAAGGCCCTGATGACAATGTTGCTTGGTTTCAGCTCCAACCCTTCACAGTCCAACCGGTCTAGAGCCTTCTTAGGCAAGACGTTCAATGAGGAACCAGTATCCACCAATACATGAGCAAGAGTGGTGCCCCTGCATTCAATGGAGACATGCAGGGCATCATTGTGATTCTTCCCTTTAGCAATCAAGTCGGCGTCAAAGAAACCCAACCTATTATCAGCAGTCATACTAGCCATGCAATCTTTAAACTGATCAACTGATGTTTCTTGAGGTACGTGTGCAATCTTCAGGAATGAAATCAGAGCCTTGGCATGGGCCTCTGAGCATAGCAACAGTGACAACATAGATATTTTGGATGGGGTTTGCCCCAGCTGCTCGACTACATTGTAGTCGCTCTTTTTGATGATCTTCAAAATTTCCTCCATCTCTTGTCTAGAGGCTTCAACAGTAATTTTCTTTGGTGTCTCTGTCTCGGCAGGCTCATCAGTGGTCCCTTTGCCCCGAGTGTCAGACAACTCGGCAACAGGGGTAAGAATGGGAACTTGAACAGGAATAGTAGCAGGTACACTGGTAGGTGTAATAACAACAGGTTTCCGAGCAGTTGGTGGAGAGATGTCAGGGGAGAAAAGTCTTCCACTGCAGGTGACTTTGGAAGGTCCAACAATGTTGTTGACGTCAGTATCAGCATCCAAATCTTGTTTAACTCTGTGATAATAAACATCAGCCCCGTAGTGCCAAGGGACAGCTTTATCAGATGTATAGGGGATAGGCCCTAGAATAGTGATGATCACCGGCGCGATTCTTGGAACAGATGTAATTCTAACAGGCTTCCTCGAGGGAGCCTTGGAAGAATTATCGAAAATGGTGATAATGGCAACTTCTTCAGTAGGGATCAAAGGAACAAGAGTCTTCTCAAATAGAATTTCTTTATTATATATCAGGCGTTAGACACCTGACTTCAAAAGATGGCAACCGGTAGGTAGGACAGAACATATACGGCAACCTGCGTCACATCCTGGAAATAAACTGGCTAACAGAAGGTTCTTCTTTACAGTCATTAAAGGGGAAACAATGTTGTTCGTAGAAACCACAAACGAGTCTTCATCTACAGCGTTTACTCCATGCTTGGGCATGGGAGCAGTCACAACATTAGGTCTTTCAGGAGCCTGGAACTCAATCTCCCTAGCATCAATCAAGTCTTGTACTTTGTTCTTCAAAACCCAACAATCATCTGTATCATGCCCCGGGCTATCAGAGTGAAAAGCACAGCGGGCATTAGGGTTATACTTTGGTGATATAGTGTTGGGATTCTTTGGGGCCTCCCTTGGAATCACTAGATTGGTTTTCAATAACTTTGGCAGAATCTGAGATAAAGTCATGTTGAGCTGAGTGAATTTTCTTCGCGGTCTCTCGGCCTTTGGCTGATTGTTGTGCTGAGGAGCACCAGTAGGTCTTGAAATAACAACCGCATTAACAGCTTGGCGGCGTTCAGCTCTATTCTGACTTTTTGAACTGTAAACGGCACTGGACTCCTTCTTAAAAGGCTTCTTCTCGATGCCTGATGAAGCACCCTTTTGTATTTTACCAGACTTAATACCAGCCTTAATCCTTTCCCCTGTCATAATCAGCTCCGTAAATCTGGACGATGAACTCCCAATCAAATGGTTGAAATACGGACCAGACAAGGTCCCCAGAAACATATCAACTAACTCCCTATCAGCCAAGGGTGGTTGCACTCTTCCAGCGAGGTCCCTCCACTTCTGAGCATAATCTTTGAAACCTTCGCCCGCACCCATTGACATACCCTGGAGCTGGGTACGTGTGGGAGCGAGGTCGGCATTGTATTGGTACTGCTTGTAGAAAGCAGCATCCAAATCTTCCCAACTACGGATACTGGCTCCTTCTAGCTGGTAAAACCATTCAAGCTGAGTCCCTGAGAGACTGTTTTGAAAGAAGTGGATCCATAGGTTCTTGTCAGCGGTGTACGGTTGAATCTTCCTAACATACGACTGGAGGTGCAGTTTCGGGCAAGAAACTCCGTCGTATTTAGCAAAGGTTGGTGCTTTGAATTTGTGGGGAATCACCACCCCAGATGACAGACCCAGATCACCAAAGTCCAGACCAAGCACTTTCTGAACTTCCATCGCATTCAAACGGTCTTCCAGTTGTTTGTATCTATCCTTGGTCGGAGGATACTGGTCTTCGTCGAAGTATGTCTCATTGTCTGAAACCACAGGGCTAGGAGCCCTCCTTTCTTCTTGACTATCTTTCCCTCCAGATGAGGTGGTCAAATCAACTTCATCTCGTAGCCTGTTTCCAAACCTGTGACCCGTGTTAAACAGGACTGTCCTTTTCTTCTTTTTCTTCTTCTCTTTCAGAATAAGGGTCTTCAGATCTTGATGACCCTTAGCCAAATTCATGAACAACTCTTGGAATTGGGCATTTTGAGCCTGCAGAGCCTTGATTGCTTGTTCAGTTGATGGTTCAGAAGACATGATGCTGAAATAAACAATGAAGAAGATGAGAAAACTTGTAAGGGTATCTGCTATGAGGTGCATGGAATGAGATGCGTATGATATGATTTCAAAGACGTCAAGAGATTCAAATTCGTAAACAAGAAATGAAGTACACTTTTATTAGATAAACTTGAAATTCAATTGTTCAAAATATGCCCTTAAGGCGTTACAAGAAAGGAAATACTGAAAAGTAAATAAAAATTCGAAATAATCAAAGGACATCAGCGCTCCCATGGACGTTTGGCTTTAGTGCTAACATAGTCATTAATGATTTGCTCCCTCTCCAGCTGCCTAGTCAACTTTTGAATCTTCTGCTCTTGCTTGTGATACTTTTCTCGGTAAGTATCCCGCTCTTCCCTTAGCTGCATCCAGGATCTCTTCAATGCCCCAATATCAGTAGGCATGTAAGGGTGTAAGATAGTAGGAGGAACCCCTTCCTTATTAGCAACTTCAACAATAATAGGCAAGACGGCTTCATAGGGCATTCCCAGCTTTTGGGCCCGTATGCGAACCCATCGGAGATATGGTTCCATTGGTAAAGAAGTCTTCGCACCCAGCTCGTGTGGATCAGATATGTGTACTCTATCCCAAGTTCTTATGAATCTGCGGCGTTGCTCATCGCTATCCCCTTAGAAATCAAAGATTATACTAGGCATTAGCAGCTCATGAGGTCCTTCCCTTCTGGCTCGCCCAAACTGACGTAAGGCCAAGCATGGATTGTAAGTAATTCCTCCATTGGTTCCTATCAGTGGAACATTGGGGTATTCCCCACAGCGATCAATAACGGCCACCTCATCCATACCCTTAATAGTCCAAATGATGTCATTGTGAGAGAGAGAGACATAACCCTATAAGCCCATCCCATGCCTTCTTTGTTCTTCAAAACTGATTTGGGGAGGTGAGAAATAAACCACCTCGCCAACAGTGGAGCACAACACATCAAGGTTCCCCGCTTCCGAGCCGTACAGGCATAAAGCTGATGAAGAATGTCACCCAAGAGAGTGGGTACAGGATTACCAGAGATGAAGATTTTTACCACATTCACATCAACAAAGGAGTCAGAGTTAGGAAACAATACCAAGCCATATATCAGAAGAGCCAGAATATCTTCGAATGCTTGGAAGTCTAGACTATCCCATAAATGATTAGCCTTACCAACCAATAACTTAGTCAGAAAGCCCTTTGCTCCACTACGAGTTTCCCAATTGGCCATTACCTCAGCCTTGGTCAGATGAAAGGCCGAAGCAATCTCTTCCGGCCTAAGGATCTTCTCCCAACCTGTAAACGGGGTCTGCTCCAGAATAGAGATACCGAGTAGATTAGAGAACTCTTCCAAGGTAGGGACCAACTGGTAGTCCTGAAAAGTAAAGCAATGGTACAGTGGATCAAAGAACTGGACTAGGACACTCATCATCTGCTCGTCCAATTTGGTGGTGACCAAACCAAGAAGATGCCCATGTCTTCTGATAAAGGAAGTAGTATCTGACATCTTTGCAACTAGCTCTTTAAGCATAGTGGGAACCTGGACAAAGTTGATCCGGATGGTGTTCCTACGCATAGGTGCCATGACCTACAAAATAGAACAAAGATGAATCCCTCCTGTCTTTGAAATAGGTTAGTCTAATGCAAGATGTATGTAATGTTATGATGTCATGATGTCATGATAGAAAACACACCACAAGTATCCACAAATAGAAAACATGGTAAAGGCACACAAGTCACACAGAGAGCCCTTAGATTTCAGGCTGGCAAGGAGTCTAGGTACTACCCTCTTTCAGTTCAGTTGGTTTAAACCTGTCCTAAAAATAGTAACCGGGTTCTAGAGGATCTCAATATCACTGACTACCCTTGATCGGTCATAATTCCAATTTAGCAACCTTTTCTTGCGGCCGGAATCATCGCGAGAGTTTAGTCTCAATGAGTGTAGCATACTGCTACTGTTCTATGGCCAAGTTGGTCAATTTAAAGGTTCTAAGGTCAGTTGGTGCTTAATGACCCCTTAGCAGACCCATATTCTCCTCGTTCCAACACAAGGTATATCGGTACATACTAAAGTGCCACACCAACGTAGCTACTGCTTCAACTGTATCGGTCTATGCTGTATAGTTCCCTCACAGTTGATTGCTACTTACCTAAAGGGTATCCCCCAGATCCGGGTTAGGATCTATAGTAACTCCGATTCAACCCACAAAGATAAAGCATACAAGTCAAGCAATTGAAAACATTATGAACTATTCCTAAGGTACACCCCACTTCTTAATATTCCCCAGCAGAGTCGCCAGTTCTGTGATACGGCGGGAAAGAACTGACTGTTTTTTGGAATGCTGGTTTGCGTTTGTTTTTGCAAAATTTCGCGGTAAGCAAGAGTCGCCACCGACTTTTATTTTATCCAACAAGGAAAGGAAAAAAAGCACAGAAAAATTCCTTTTTTGAGATATTTCCCGGGTTCGGGGGGTAGATTATAGAAAGGGGAGGTGTTAGCACCCTTTCTATCTGTGGTTATCCACGGGCTCTTAGGTACTTGCTCATATTGTTTTCAAAATTGTTTTCTTTGTGCTTGTGGGTTTGAAAAAAGTTTTTATTTTGAAAACTTCGATTTAACTCTTGCTTTTGTCCTCAAGAGCGTATGAAGTGTTTTTGAAAACTTTGTTCGAAAAGTGTAAGTGTGAAGAGTTTTTGTTTTTTAAAAGAGAAAGTATCTAAGAACCATCTACCTACTCGAAAAAGGAATTGTTCTATGCTATCTTCCTTTAGGAAATGCTATCCCACTATTGATGAGTAGGTAGCATCGTCGTTGGAGTTTTAAGGGTCAATTCGAATTTAGGGACTTACGGTCACCAAAGCAATGTTAGGACGCTTTAGCGGTAACCCTAATGTCTTAGATCATTTGTTTTGAGGCAACAATATCCGAGGCAACCGTTCTGAGGCAACTATGATCTTTGGACAAGAGGGAGACCTCTAAAACTACCTATACTCAATGACCGCGTTACGAAGCAACCAAGTGGGGTGTACCCTAAGAGTGCGCATGTGCGAGTGTGCCGTTTTCAGTTATTTTTATCTTTATACATGTTAATGGTGATCTAAGTTGATTTTAGGTTAAAACATTTAATCTTTTCATGCATACTTATTATCAAGCATCTAACAGTTATAAATTGCGGAATTTAAATTACAAGGCATCGGGTATTTACATCGCCAAAGACAAACCCTTTGAAATTTAAATGCGGAAAATAAATAAAGCGATAAAAATAGTCCTAATTATCTATTACATCCTGGGAACAAATACAATATCGAATAAAATGGATCGCGTGCGGGAAATTAAATCGAGTGTGAGTTCTAGGGTTTTGACCCTTTGTTATTTAAAGAAAAGATTTTCGTTGTTTTTGAATTTTAAGAAATAAACTATCCTAAATTAATTATTATATTAGATAAATTAATTAATTAATGAAAATAAATATTTTTGGGTTTTTTTGTTATTTAAAGAAATAAAAATTAATTAATGTTAGTAAAAATCTAATTAAGTCTAAATGATTTTAATGATTGACAAAATATATTAAAGTCATTCCTAATTAATGGCCTAAATTAATTAAATTAATATTTGTTAATAAAAATTAAAATTTGATTTTATGAAGAAAATATTTTTTTGGTTTTAATTTTATAAAGAAAGAATTTGATTGGTTAATTGATAATAAAAATATAATAAAACAAACAATTCAATAAAATAAAAATGAAATAGAAAGAGTTAGGGGTGTGGGCCTGATTAGAGGTGTTTGAATTGCAATTCCAAGGCCCATCAGGCGCTGGCCTGGCTGACTTTGTGAGATCCAGTGGGTGCACTTTGACTTGGTTCCATGGTGGACGTTCCCTTCTTGGCCACCAGATCTGGCCAGGGGCCATCTGGCAATTGATTGAGTGAGGGAGTATGGTGGGTTATACGCTTGGGTACACACACAATCGCCTGCAAGGAAAAAACAAAGAGGAATTTGGAGGACCTGGGATTCGAACCTAGGTCCTGAAGGTATTTGCATTGCTTGCTTTGCCACTAGGACAATGTGTCTCAATTGATAATAACATGCAAAAACAATATTATAAGACAAAACGCGTTAATATGCCAGCAAATAAAAAAAGGTGTGCGAAAATTTGAAAGGACCAATCAGGGGAGGACACGATGTCGTCCCTGTCCTTAGGCCTGTAAAGAAAATACCTGCGGATTTGAATCTGCAGCTAAATGCCTAGGTCATTCCCAAAATTCATCTCAGGCTATATAAACTCCTCCCAAGACCATGGTTGCGTTCGTCTTTCTCTTCCGGTCATGTCCATGGCTATTATTGGGGCTAATTTACCCTGTAAGAGAAACGCCCAAAAACAAACCACGAAACCCTAGATATGTACTTGGCTTTACAGGTCAGATAAATCAAATTAACTAATGCAAAAAGCTTTGAAATGCCATGAGGATCACGAATATATCAACGATTTTCCCAGAGGATGCAAGAATGGAGAGTTAAGATTTCGAATACAGGGCTGAAAAACGTGATGCTTACAATGTGTTTTGGTGTGTATGAGAGCTTGCTTTGGATTGCAGAAGGTTGAGTAGACACCCAGCAATCGATTGGTATCAAGCTTTGCTTCTGAAAAAGCCTCAAAGTAGGATTTTGGTTTCACACTTTTTTGTGAATTTTGCAAGTTTTGCTTTGCTTATTTCTGCAGCCTCTAGCTTTGTTTTTGTGCCCTCTAGCTTCCTTATGTAATGTGGAATGCATTAGGTTAACAATTGTGCTTTGAATCTTTCCACATCAATGCGATGAGATTTGATTTGATTCACCATTACTAAACCTTCCAAAATTGTCAAAACTCAATCTTTTTGCACATGGATTGCTTGATACGAGTTTGATACCCTTGATGATGATGATTCAGTCCTGAAATAGCCAAAAAGATATCAAGTAATCAATATTTGGATTTAATTTGATTTAATTTGATTTAAAATGAAATAATTCAATAAAAAATCAAATAAAATAATAAAATTGATAAATGGACACAAGGCTGAATCTAGGACACGTGTGCAATGGTACAAGCTCAAATCAAGTGGAAACGAATGGGCCCATTTGACAAAATTTGAAGTTTTAGGGATAGTTGACTTTTGGCAATTTTGCCAAAATACCCAACTTCAACAATGCATAACTTCTTCAATTTTGCACTTTTGGAGGTTTTCTTGGACTTTCTAGAAATCTTGAGATGTCCTCTAACCAACCCTTTTGGTCTAGTCTCCTTTTGATATTCCATGCTCAAGTTATAAGTTTTGACAAAAAAGGTGTTTTTGTTGACTTTCAAAGATGACCTATAATGTCCAAATTTGTAACTTTTTGTGAGTTAATTTCTTGATCTTGGGGTATGAATATGGATTCTAGGAAATTGCATCCTCTTCAAAATGATCTTTGGATGGGTCATTTCTCATAAAGTATGAGAAAGTTATGCTTGGTCAAAGTTGGTTTGGCTTTTCTTGTAAAACCCTAATTTAGCAACTTTTGAGTCTTGATGAATTTTGAGCAATCCTTGATGAATCATGATCGACCCTTGATCAAATGATGAAATACCCTTAAAAATGAGAATGTTGGCAAAAAATATTAAAGTTTGACTGTTTGTAGGTCACAGTTGACTTTTGCCCTAGCACAGTCGATTTTTGGACCCCTTTGAGCAATTGACTGAGCAAACTTCCTCTGCAAGGCTTGAAATTTGACATGGATGACCTTTAGAACATATTAGGACACTGGGGAGCACTTGAGGTCATTTGGACTCAAATATCTTGATGCAACACAAAACCCTAATTTGGGGTTGACTGCCTTAGGAGATAGCTTGACTGTTCAACTCTTGGGCAATCTTGAGCCACTTGGAGATTCTCCTTGCCTTGTTTTGAGAAATATGAGAGGGAAAATTTTGGGGTACAACAATGGGGAATTCCAGAGAACTTTGTGCCTGGAGGTTTCAATCTTGGTCCTCAAGTTACTCTAGTTGTTCAGACTACTGTTACTCCTACACCTCCTGTGGTGCATGCTACTCCTGCTACACCTCCTTCGGTGAATATGGTCCCATTTGATAATGATGATATGTATCGTACTTTTCCTCCACCAAGTGAAGGCTTGGATATCTATGATAGAATAGATGATTTTCAAGATCAGTTTGACAAGATGCAGAGGGAGATGAAGGCCCTCGGGGGAAAGGAATTGTTCGGGAAGAATGTGAACAATTTATCCTTGGTCCCGAATGTCAAGATACCTGCGAAGTTTAAAGTACCGGAATTCGAGAAGTACAAGGGCAACACTTGTCCTCGTGCCCAAATTATGTTATGCAATAGAGGAGGGTTAATCCTCCTAGAAGAAATTATCAGCGTCATCAATAACTCGCCTCAGTAACTCCAATTGTTGGTGTAGCTCCAAGCGTTGTTGCTTATAAGAGACCATCCCATCAGGGGAATCAAGGGTATAATCAGAGAAGGGAGAGTTATGACCCTATTCCTATGAGCTATGCAGAATTACTCCCGGTGTTAATTCAAAAGAAGTTGGTTCAGACCAGATCACCTCCCGCTATACCATCATTATTACCTTGGTATTACAAGGCAGACCAAACATGTGCTTTTCATCAGGGAGCACCAGGGCACAATGTTGAGAACTGCTATCCTTTGAAAACTGAAGTACAAAAATTGGTGAGGACTGGTATCTTATCCTTCAAAGATGTTGGCCCTAATGTGAAAGATAATCATTTGCCAAATCATGGAGGAGCAAATGTTGTGAACATGGTGGCTGGTTGTCCAGGCGACTTATGGATTTTTGATATTAATTTGGTTAGAGGAGATTTGGTAAAAATGCATGTAGACCTCTGAATTTAGCTACTATATGCATGACCATGTTGGTTGTGCTATTTTCAATACGAATATACAGGGTTGTGACAAGATAAAGGCTGATTTGCAAAAGATGATAGATGAGGGCCTCATCCACATAATCAAGCCTAGGGCAGAGTATGAAGAGGAAGTAAACATGGTTTCTAGATGTCCTAGAGAGTTTAGAATATTTGATGTGTAACATATGAATGAGGGTCTTGTACAATTGCATGCTACTTTCTGCCACATGGCTGGTCAGGTAGAACATCAGTATGGATCTTGCCGAATTTGCTGTCGGGACTCTCGAAGATGTTCAATTGTAAGGAAAGGTATTCAATTGTTATTGGATAATGGAACTATTAAGGTTACAGGCCAAAGGGATTATTACCATGAGGTTAATGAGATTGAGGTTTGTTTGGCTGAAGAAGAGTCAAATGATGAGTATGCCTCTGCGGATGAGTTCTTCTCCTCAGATGAAGATATGTTTTCCAGAGATGACTCTGTAATGACTGTATGTGTTGAAGAGGATTAAATGTTATTGTGCCTTATTTTGCTGCACCCACCCCTTTTAAAGTTGAATATCATAGCAAGCCAGCTATTGCTCCATTGGTGATTAGTTTGTCGGGTCTTGTCCCCTACAAGTCAGACAAGGTTGTACCCTACAAGTATAATGCTACAATTTTAGAGGATGTTGGAAGTTCCCATCCAGCTAATGTCTAAGGTTGGAAATATTGCTGAGACTAGCAGAGTGACCCGCAGTGGTTGTGTATTTGCACCAGTCGTTCACGAAGATGTTAGCGCAGGAAAGAAAGTTGTGGAAAGTGTTGAACCCAAGAAGGTTATAGGTGAATCTAGTGGAGTTACGCTAGAAAAAGAGGTGGATGATATTTTGAAGATAATCAAGATGAGCGACTAAATAATTGTAGATCATCTACTACAGACTCCTTCAAAAATATCTATCTTGGCTTTATTGATGAACTTCTATGCTCACAAAGAATCTTTGATGAGGGTATTGGACCAAGCTTTCGTGGAAAGTGATATGCCAGTAAACCAATTTAGCAGTGTGGTAGGGAACATTACATCATATAATAACCTGAGTTTCTGCGATGATGAACTGCCCGATGAAGGAAGTAATCACAATTTGGCCCTCCACATCTCTATGAACTGCAAGAATGATTCATTATCCAAAGTGTTGATTGATAATGGATCCGCATTGAACATTATACTAAGGAGCACACTTATGAAATTGAAATATCAAGGAACGCCCATGCGCCCAAGTGGCATTATTGTGAAAGCGTTTGATGGGTCAAGGAAATCTGTTATTGGTGAAGTGGACTTGCCTATTCATATAGGCCCACATTTGTTTCAGATTACTTTCCAGGTCATGGATATTATACCCGCTTACAGCTGTTTGTTGGGACGGTCGTGGATACATGAGGCAGGGGCTGTCACTTCAACTTTACACCAGAAGTTGAAGTTTGTGCGTGAAGGAAAAGTGGTAATTATAAATGGAGAACATGCATTATTGATATCTCATTTTTCCTCTTTTAGAATTGTGGAGGTGGATGAAGCTACTGTTGGAACCCAGTACCAAGCTTTATCCATTGATAATATAAGAGGAAATGAGAACTCTAGGGCTTTATTTAAGGATGCTCAGCAGGTTGTGCGTAATGGCCATAGTGAGGTATGGGGACAGATTGTTGATCCACCTGTAAACAAGAATAGAGTTGGCTTGTGGTTCTCTGTGAAGAATGATAAGGGTAAGAGCATGAATCTGAAGTCTTCTGCAGGCAAGTATCAGGATATCTTTCGTAGCTGGGGTTACCTTCATCCAACTGTTTCCGGGATTAATGCCATTATGGAAGATGAAGCAGAGCCAAAAAAGCCAAATTATTTGACGCACGGAGTTAGGGTTCATAACTGGATCACCATTGATGTTCCCTCTTGCATACATGTTTCAAAGTAATTTGTTTTTGTTAATCTTTTTGAAAATCTTTCACTCTGCCCAAGGTGAAAGTATTAATATTGTATGGGCTTATCGGTTTGCTTTGATTTTTAAAATCAATAATAAAAGTTGTCTTTGTTTCCCAAATTGTGTTTTATTTTTTGCTTTTTCTTGGAAAATGGTAATCAGAAAAAACCTTTCATAATAAATAATAACTGAAATTCAATATGCATAATCATTTGTTATATGTGTCAGTTTCTAAAAGCAATCATAAATTATATGTGCAAATTAATTAAAAAACCTATTGAATACAATGACCCTGCACCCTCTTCCAACTTTGAATGTCTTGTGTATGGGGCCAAAGAAGAAGACTATGATGAGATTCCGCAAGAGGTCTCACGGTTGCTTGAGCGTGATGAGAATGCCATTCAACCATATAAAGAGCCATTGGATGTAATCAATTTGGGCTCAGAAGAAGATCTGAAGGAAGTCAAGATTGGAGCATTGTTGCATCCTGATGTGAAGAGCAGGTTGATTGAGATGTTGAAAGAGTATGTGGATATTTTTGCTTGGTCTTACTAAGATATGCCTGGTTTAGATACAGATATTGTAGAGCACTGTTTGCCGCTGAAGCCAGAGTGCCCACCAATCAAACAGAAGTTGTGAAGAACTCACCCAGATATGGAAGTGAAGATCAAAGAAGAAGTTCTAAAGCAGATTAATGCCGGTTTTCTTGTGACATCGGTGTACCCTTAGTGGATTTCCAATATTGTCCCAGTACCGAAGAAAGATGGAAAAGTTTGCATGTGCGTAGATTACAGAGATCTAAATAAAGCTAGTCTAGAAGATGATTTTCCATTGCCACACATTGATATGTTAGTGGATAGCACAACAAAATTCAAAGTTTTCTCGTTCATGGATGTATTTTTCGGGTATAATCAAATAAGGATGGATCCTGAGGACATGGAAAAAACAAGATTTATCACACCCTGGGGAACATTCTGTTACAGAGTGATGCCCTTTGGGTTGAAGAACGCTGGTGCAACGTACCAGAGGGTTATGACAACCCTATTCCATGATCTGGTTCACAAGGAAATTGAGGTATATGTTGATGATATGATTGCTAAATCTCAGACTGAAGAAGGGCATGTAGAAGATTTGTTGAAGTTGTTTCATTGTTTGAGGAAGTATTGTCTCCGCTTGAATCCAAATAAATGTATCTTCGGTGTTCGGTCAGGGAAATTGTTGGGTTTCATTGTTAGCCAGAGAGGGATTAAAGTTGATCCAGATAAAGTCAAAGCAATTCAAGAAATGCTAGCACCGAGAACTGAAAAGCAAGTCAGAGGGTTCCTCGTGCGTTTGAATTATATTTCCAAATTCATTTCCCACATGATTGCAATGTGTGAACCTATTTTTAAGTTGTTAAAGAAAGATCAAGGTTGTGTGTGGACAGATGACTGCCAAAGGCCATTTTAAAGTATTAAAGAATATATGCTTGAACCTCCTATCTTGCTCCCTCCTGTTGAAGGAAGACCATTGGTTATGCATCTGACAGTGTTAGATAATTCCATGGGCTGTACTCTGGGACAACAAGATAAAACGGGGAAGAAAGAGTATGCCATTTATTATCTTAGTAAAAATTTTACTGATTGTGAGTCGCAGTATTCCATGCTGCAAAAGACATGTTGTGCTTTGGCCTGGGCGGAAAAACGTTTGCAACAGTATATGTTGAATCACACTACTTGGTTGATCTCCAAAATGGATCCAATCAAGTACATTTTTGAAAAGCCTGCTCTTACTGGGAGAATTTCCCGCTGGAAGATGCTGTTATCTAAATATGATATTGAATACTGCACCTAAAAAGCTATTAAAAGTAGCGTTACGGTAGATTATCTTGCTCACCAACCAGTTGATGATTATCAGTCTGTGATGTATGATTTCCCCGATGAGGATGTGATGTTTCTGAAAGTGAAAGATTATGATGAACCATTGCCCGAGGAAGGTCCTGATCCTGAATCTCGCTGGAGCATGATATTTGATGGAGCTGTGAATGCTTATGGTAAAGGAATTGGTGTTGTGATTGTCACTACACATGGATCACACATTCCTTTTACTTCAAGGTTGACATTCGATTATACTAATAATATGGAAGAATATGAGGCTTGCATCATGGGTCTCGAGGAAGCTATTGATCTCAGAATTAAAATTTTATGTGTATGGCGATTCATCTTTGGTAGTAAATCAGATTAAATGAAAGTGGGATACTCATCACCCCGGCTTGATCCCTTACAATGATTATGCTAGAAGATTGTTACCCTTATTTAATAAAGTTAAATTCCATCACATCCCCAGAGACGAAAATCAAATGGAGGATGCTCTGGCAACTCTGGCTTCTATGTATCAAGTGAATACTTGGAATGATATACCTCGAATTAGAGTTCGGCGACTGGATAGGCCCGCTCATGTGTTTACAACATAAGAGGTAGAAGATGAGAAACCTTGGTATTATGATATCAAGCATTTTCTCCAGACTCAGGAATACCCGATTGGTTCATCGAATAAAGATAGAAAGACATTGAGAAGATTGGCTGGCAGCTTCTTCCTTAGTGAAAATGTGTTGTACAAGAGAAATTATGACATGGTCTTGCTCAGATACGTGGATAGATACGAAGCAAACATGTTGATGCATGAGATTCATGAATGTTCATTTGTCACTCATGCCAATGGACACTCGATGGCTAAAAAGATGCTAAGGGAAGGTTACTATTGGCTGACAATGGAATCTGACTGTTACAGATTTGCAAAGAAGTGCCATAAATGCCAGATTTATGCGGACAAAATTCATGTGCCTCTGACACTTCTAAATGTTATTTCTTCCTCGTGGCCTTTCTCTATGTGGGTTATTGACATGATTGGAATGATAGAATCCAAAGCTTCGAATGGACACCGTTTTATCTTGTAGCAATTGATTACTTCACCAAATGGGTGGAAGCTGCTTCATATGCTAATGTTACTAAGTAGGTGGTAGTGCGCTTCATTAAGAATAATCTCATATGTTGGTATGGTGTGCCAAGCAGAATTATCACTGACAATGACTTGAATCTGAACAACAAGATGATGACAGAACTTTATGAAGTATTTAAGATTGTCCATCACAATTCATCTCCGTACAGGCCGAAGATGAATGTGGCTGTTGAAGTTGCTAATAAGAATATCAAGAAGATCATCCAGAAGATGGTTGTTACTTATAAAGATTGGCATGAAATGCTCCCTTTTGCTTTACATGGATATCGTACATTTGTTCGCACTTCAACAGGATCAACCCCTTTCTCCCTTGTGTATGGAATGGAAGTTGTGCTCCCAGTCGAGGTTGAGATTCCCTCTTTGCGTGTGATTTTTGTATATTGAAGACGATACCAATTGGCATAAGGTGCAGTATTGGGTTTGTGATCCCAGTGTCCCCAGTCAAGTCTTGGTTCATTTTTTTGATTTTGGGTTTGCATGGTCTAAGGCCTCTATCCGAGATTCCCCAGTGAAGTCTTCCCTCATATGACAAAAGTTCTTGTTCCCTTGATGCTGAGATGGAACTATTTGCAAAATGTCGCTCTTTCTGCAGTATTGGCATTATTGTTGGTATTTATTTCCCAAGCAACTAGACCAGGGTAGTATATTTTCTAAGAAGCATTGAGACAGTTGACAACCCCTTGGGTTTTCACCCACCAAGTGCTGGGTTTGATTTAAAATCCCCACGAGTTTGACCTTTTTCTATAATGTTAACTTCTTGATTCCCCAGGAAGGCTATCCCAGGGCATCTTTTGTTGGAATAAGTTTGCATGATATGAAGACTCAATCCAAGATTCCCAAGTGAAGGCTTCATTATTTGATAGAAGTCTTTTCTCCCTGTGCATGCTGAGATTTGACTCATTTACGAAGCATCTCCCTTTCGGCAGTACTTGCATTTTGTTTGATTTCCTAATAATTAGGCAAGGGCAATGTTTTATTTAAGATGTGTTGAGGCATTTGTCAGTTTTGTGGGTTTTCACCCGCCAAGTGCTGGGTTTGATTTAAAATCCCCATAAGATTGATTTCTTCCTGTAATGTTTGACTTCTTAACTCCACAAGTTGTTATCCCCATGGGGTTTCATACTTTTCCCCCAGAGAAGTTGGTGCAATACTTATTCTCAATATTGAAGAACGTATCTTGGTTTCCCCTCTTCAATATGGTGTTGGCCTTCCCAATAAAGTCAGCAAGAGGTCCCTAGTTAATGTCTCGATGATGAGGCGTTATCTCCCCTAGTGAAGTCTGTATGATATTTCCCCAATGAAGTCAGCTCGAAATCCTCAATTGATGTATTTCCGATATGGTTTCCATCTGCCTTATTTGAAATCAGTATTGCAATCCCCAATAGGAGTACGGACCGTGAAACATGTGTTTTCCAAATTGAAGTCTGAGTGTTATTCCCCGGTGAAGCCTGGAGAAGGATGTTATATCCCTGTATCTGTACTATTTTGTCGCTATGATTTGATTATTTCCGGACTGTGTTCTTTCCCAATGAAGTTAAGTTGTGCAATATGATTATGTTTCTTCGTTTGGTGCTTATTTTCTTATGGAATGTTCATCTTGGACAGGATCTAGCCAAGTGTTGATTGTGCCTGAATTGGTTTTGCCTGGTTACTCCCAGTGTTATATGTCTATTTTGTCAGCATATACACGATAACACCCATACATTCATACATACATCATGCATATTTAAATTTACAAATCATTGCTCATTCACATTCGTTAATATTTTGTTGACATATTACCCTGTTTTGCAGAGTTGCGTTGTCCTCTCTCCAATAGAATGTCGGTCTTAAGCAGAAAGTTATATTCTTTCAATTTTCCCACTGAGTTATCCCTCGTAGAATATTTTTTCTTTAGCCTTCCTATACAACTATTTGTCTAGATAGATTGGGTTTCCCTCTTGAGTTTATTTCTCAAAGGATGTATTTTGGTTGACTGTTTCACTCCAGTTTATTTCTGGTTTGAATCTTTGTTTCCCAGCATTATTATCACTTTAGATTTCTGCAAGCTTCGAGCATTGGTTTGAGAATGCGCATTTATTTTGCACGAGAAGACTTTACCACCTCAGCAGTAATATATTGGCATTTCCCCAGGAAGTCATGATTCATTCCCCAAGAAGTCATGATTCTTTCCCCGGGAAGTCATATTTCTTTCCCCAAGAAGCCATATTGCTTTCCCTAGAAAGTTATTTTTAAAATCCTTCCTATAACAGCAAGTGGTAGTCTCTTTATTTGAGACAGCTTTTATACTACCCTTTCCAGGCGGAATTCCTTGGTTAAAGAAGAATTTGAGACCCGTTCTAGGTGAAACACCATGATTTTGGGAAACATGTTGTTGTCAATATATCTGTTTTCTACCTTCAATGAACGTTGGTAGTTCACCGTCAATGAACGTCGGTGTTATGATATATCTTTTCTCTCTACCTTCATTGAAAGTTGGTAGTTCACCATCAGTTAACGTTGGTGATTGTTATCTTTTTGCTACCTTCAGCGAACATTGGTAGTTCACCGTCAGTGAACGTCGGTGCTATGATATTTATTTTCTCTCTACCTTCAGTGAAAGTTGGTAGTTCACCATCAGTGAACGTTGGTGATTGTTATCTTTTTGCTACGTTCAGTGAACGTTGGTAGTTCACCGTCAGTGAACGTCGATGCTATGATATTTCTTTTCTCTCTACCTTCAGTGAAAGTTGGTAGTTCAGCGTCAGTGAATGTTGGTGCTATGATATTTCTTTTCTCTCTACCTTCACTGAAAGTTGGTAGTTCACCATCAGTGAATGTTGGTGATTGTTATCTTTTTGTTACCTTCAGTGAAAGTTGGTAGTTCATCATTAGTGAACATCGATGTTTGTCTCTCTACCTTCAGTGAATGTTGGTAGCTCACCATCAGTGAACGTCAGTGTTGTTATTCTTTTCTCTTTCTACCTTCAGTGAATGTTGGTAGTTTCGCCTTCAGTAAAAGTTGGTGTATCCTTTGATCTTTTACCATCCTCTATGAGTCATTATATTTTTGATCTTCTACCTCCGACTATCGAGTTTGGTAGTTCATAGTTGGTTATCAATCACGTTTATCATGTACTGTGTTGTACCCCAAAATTTGCCCTCCCATATTCTTCAAGAAATTGCCAAGTCAAGCTGCAAAATTCCCCAAGGGTTTCACAGTGCAAAGATCTCCTATACAGTCAAAATTAGGGTTTGTGTTCTGATCAAGAAAAGGAAGTTTTCGAAGGTCCAATCAAGTCTCACATGCCCACAAATATGGTCAAGTATCCTCATATCAAGTTTCAAGGCATTCAGCACAAAATTGCACAGTCAAAAACCCTAATTGCACTACAGTCAACTGTAGGGGTAAAATGGTCATTTGGCAGTCAAAAGTTCAAATTTTTGGTCAACATATCATTTTGAAGCCACAAACATCATTTGATCAATGCTTGATCATGATTCTCAAAATTTGGCTCAGAAATCATCAAGATGCAAAAGTTTCCTTATTTGGACAGCTGAAAAAGTCAACTGAAATTGACCAGGGCATAACTTTCACATGGATTATCAGAAAAATTCCATCCAAAGCTCATTTTGAAGAGAAAGACATTTCCTACAATTCATCTTCATACTTAAAGTCCAAGAAATGCTCTCACAAAAAGTTATCAATTTCAACATTATAGGTCATTTTCAAAAGTCAACAAAAAGAGACTTTAAGTCAAAGGCCATAACTTTAGATTGGTAAATCAAAATGACATGGGACCAAAGGCATTGGTTAGAGGACTCAAAGACCTTTCCAAAATGTCCAAGAACATGAGAAAAGCTTAAAAATTGAGCAAGTTATGCCTTGTGGAAGTTGGGAAATTTTTGGATATTTTGAAAAGTCAACTTTGATCCAAATGACCTAAAATTGCTAATGGGCCCATTTTTCTTCCATGATTCATCATTATAAGCATGTGCACGACCACTTGGCCCAAAGGGAAGTATTTTCTCATTTTTTATTTATTTATTTGAATTATTATTCATATTAATTCATTTAAATCATTTAAATATATGAAAAATATCTAACATGACCTAACCAATCTTTTTATACATGTTTTGGACTCAATATTTCGTGCTTAGCTAAATGTGGAAAGATTTGGAGTGATTGGATCCTAATTGACACAAAGAACACATGGAAAAAGATATGAAAAGATCCTTAAAATCAAATTTTCAAAAACCATTAATTCATTGGATTTGTTCTACTTTTGTTAACCTAATGCACTCACTACATATGCTTGATCATAAACCTAATCATGCTAGACAAAAAGCTGCGCAAGAGAGCTCTCCAAAAACTTGAAATTTTTCTCCATAAACTCAATTCTGAAAACAAGGTTAGAGGGCGATTAAAGACCTAATTTTCATTCCAATAGCTTCCTTGGAGATCACTGATCACATTCCAGTCAAAAACAACAATCCAGACGCGAGAAATTGGTATACAGAATGCAAGATGTTTCGTGAAAAATTCATAATCATACTTTGAAATTTAGGCATTTTTATGGCATTTCAATTATTGATTCTTATTCCTTGAAAGATTATGAAGCTAACCAAACTATTTGATTGTATTTTTATGCACCCTACGTGAATCCACCATTAGCGTTTTTTAGGGTTCAAGAAGCTTGAAATTAGGGCTTTTGTAATGGGGAAAAATTAGCCCACGAAACCATGACCATTCAACTCAGGATGCTCTGACGGTCATAAGGGAACCCTCGCGATCAATTTATGAACCCTATAGCGCTATTCGCTATTTTCTCTAAAGCGGCCTAACACAACGCATGAAAAACCGTTGCTTTTGTTTTTATGTTTCAGGGATAATGGAGAAGACGATGTGTTGGCAAGAGGTGACAGGCCAATTCAAAAATGCGCGCGCGTTTCCAAGGCCACTAACCTTTTTCTTTTATAATATTTAGTTGTTATATTAATTTATGAATGAACAAAGCGCTTCAGTGGCAGGTGTACACCTTTGCAATGTCCATGACCTGGGTTCGAGCCCCAGGTCTGTATAATTTCCATACTATTTTTCATTAACAATTCACATGCAGCTTCGCTCACTGGAGTCCATGGTACATCTCCTCATCAAGCCAGCCACGCGTATGTCTAAGACAATCCAAGGGTGCGAAATTGATGAACACCATAAACTCAGGTCAACGTTGCTACACGCTACCTGGAAAGTCAAACGGACCCATGTCTTATTGGGCCCAGATCATTCAAAATCATACCTCCAATTTGGGACTTCCACCCCCCCCTGGTTTGCATTTTTCCATGTTTTTCTTATATTTTATTTGCAATTATTATTTTATTTTCTTTATTGTTTTAAATCAATTAATTATTCCTACAAAAATACAAAAATGCCTAAAAAAATCAGAAAAGATAAAAACATGATAAATATTTTTATTTTAATATTTTCTTGTAAATAAATGCTTGGAAATTAATTAGTTTAAGATAGGTTAATATTAATTCTTTTCATAAAAAAACACAAAATAATATAGAATTAGATTTAATTAATTTTTATTCCTTTTTAATTTTTTTCTTTTTTCCAATAATATTATTTCTTTTATTTATTTTTATAATTAAACTTGTAAATTAATTAGGGTTTCATTTAGGTTAAAAAACTCCAATATTTTTCTTAATAACTTAAAAAAAAATAATTAGAACTAGGTTTAACATTTTACTTTAGTTAATTAATTCTTTTTCTATTAAATCTTAAAACACTAAAAAACACCAAAAAATAAGTTCTTTTTCGTCTAATTTTAATTTTAATTCCTCGTTAATTTTAATTTTTTGCAAAAGGGTCCAACGCCCATGTTCTTAATTCTCATTAATTCGCGTATTTATTTTATTGCTTAAATAATTATGTATCTGTCCCGAAGCCTTGTAAATATTACTTCTCGCACTTTTAATTTCTTTACTTTTCTGTCAAATCGGGTCCGGTTTAATTTTGGCGATGTGGACCCGCGCCATTTGTAATAGCTTTAGATTTACTTTTTTCCTCGCAACTTTTAACTGTTAAACAAAGCATGCAAGAATGAATGGCCTTAAATAAAAACAAGCGTAGATCACTTTGACATGACAAGACAAATACAAACGAATATGACACACAAATCACACACCACCCCTAGGGTACGCCTCACTGTTGCCTTGCCTCGAAAGGTGATCGTCGAGTAGAGGATGTCTTAGTAAGTCCTCATGATCCGGGAACCTGGCATGAGGGTAGCTTCTAAGGTGTCTTCCCATTGCTCTGGTGATCACCATGTCCCGAACCTCGAATTGACCCGAACACCTCCAACGGTGGTGCTACCTACCTCTCAATGGTGGGATGGCACTACTTTAAAGGACATCTACACAGACAAATTCCTTAGGGTAGGTAGACGACTCTAGATACTTGCTCTAAATTTCAAAACAAATTCAAAAATACTTTTCACACCGACACCTTTTCAAAAAGCTTTCGAAAGCAATTTTTCAAACACTCTTGAGGACCGATACAAGAGTCGAACTGGAATTTTCAAAGAAACTTTTTTAAAACCCACAGTTGAAAAGCAAGCAAACCATTTTTGAAAACACAAATGAGCAAGTATCTAAGAGCCCATGGATAACCATGGATAGAAAGGGTGCTAACACCTTCCCTTTCTATAATCTACCTCCCGAACCGAGAGCAATCTCTTTAAGGAATTTTTCTGTGCTTTTGTCCTTTCCATTTGGAGAAAATAAAAGACGGTGGCGACTCTTGCTTCCGCGACATTTCGCGAACCAGCGTTAAACAGTCAGTTCCAGATCCACCGATCACAGAACTGGCGACTCTGCTGGGGACAAAACTTAAAGTGAGGTGTACCTTAGGGTAGTTCATAACTGTGTTTTCAATTGCTTTCCTTATTTGCTTTAAATTGTGGGACTGTCTTGGGAGTTCTATAGATCCTAACCCGGATCTGGGGATACCTTCTTAGAAAGTAGCAACAAGGCTGTGAGGGAACTGTGCGGGGTATACCGACATGGTTGAAACAGTCTGCTACGTTGATGTGGCACTTTGGTGTGTACCGGTAACCCTTGAGTTCAGTCAAGGAGAGTACGGGGCCTCCGCGTGGTGTCATAAAGCATCAACAGACCTTAGGAACCTTAATTGAACTATCGTGGCCTCTTTAGGGTAGTGAGATAACTGACTTTGGTGCAGTCCGAGGTTGGTTGATACTCGATACTACACTCAATTGAGGGTTGCTTTCCTGGAATATTTCGGTCGCCAGTTCAGTGGCTAAATCGAAACGATGAACAATGAAAGCAATCCCGTGATATTGGGAACCTTAGAACCCGGTTACTTCTGATAGGACAGGTTGAGCCCACCAACTTCAAGAGGGTACTACCCAGACCCCATGCTGGCCTAAAACCTAAGGGCTCTCTCTGGCGTGACTTGTGTGCCTTCGTACTTGACTATCTGCATGCTTGTTACCTAACACGTGTTTCTTGGAGGTTTTGTTTTAGTCCTTAACTGGGACTCGTGACAGGTTTTACTTGAGTTTCTTGCAGGCTTCTGTTTATAGTCCTTAATAAGGGCTCATAACAGGGTTACCTACAAGACCCCATGCATAGCATAACATCATACCATGGCATACATCTTAACCCATTTCAGGGATCTCAAGGGCTTGTGATGCAGGTCCTGATGAACCAACTGTCCAGCAAGGGGCAAAGGGGATTTCTATTCCTCCAGACAAGGTTGTCAGGGGCTATGACCCACTGGATATGGTGAGCCTTTGACCCTTGAAAAAAGGATTTTCAACAACATGAAGTTCCTTCAATCAAGTTCCCGGTTCTCAACTCTAACAATTCCTATGTTTACCCCGCGAGGTCCTTGAAATCATTGCATGCATATCATACATATCGTTGCATAACAGGTATCCTTTCTCTGCAGGTTACTTACCTTCTTCGCTGTTTATTTCAGCAGTCTCGTCATGAATCCTGAATCTTCAACCGATCACACTATCAAGGCCCTCCAGGCTCAGAACGCCCAGTTCCAAGGGCTGATCATGAATTTGACCCAGGGGCAACAAGATCTGAAGGCTCTGCTCTTGAAGAAGGAAAAGAAGAAGAAGAGGACTGTTTTGTTCAGCCCTAGACGCAGATCTGGGAACACCCTGCAGGATCAAGCTGAGAGGACAACTCCATCTGTGGGGAAAAGCAGTCATCAAGAGGAAAGGATTCCCAGCCCAGTGGTCTCTGACAATGAAACAGATTTCAATGACGAACAGTACCCTCCGGCTGAGGATAGATACAAACAGTTGGAAGACCGGCTCAGTGCTATGGAGATACAAAAGGTGCCTGGCCTGGACTTCGAGGATCTAGGTCTGTCTTCTGGGGTAGTGATCCCGCACAAGTTTAAGGCACCTGCCTTTGCTAAATACGACGGGGCATCCTGTCCTAAATTGCATCTCAAAGCTTACACAAGGAGGATCCAACCCTATACAGCTGACAAAAACTTATGGATCCATTTCTTCCAAGAGAGTCTTTCAGGGACTCAGCTCGAGTGGTTTTATCAATTGAATGGAGCCAACATCCGTACCTGGGAAGACTTAGCCACTGCTTTCTACAAGCATTACCAGTACAATGCCGACCTCGCTCCCACACGCACTCAGCTTCAGGGAATGTCTATGGGTGCGGGCGAAGGTTTCAAAGAGTATGCACAAAAATGGAGAGACCTTGCTGGAAGGGTGCAGCCTCTATTAACTGACCGGGAACTCGTTGATATGTTCTTGGGGACCCTATCCGGGCCATTCTTCAATCACCTCATTGGTAACTCATCTGCTGGATTTACCGACCTCATCCTGACTGGCGAAAGAATTGAAGCTGGTATCAAGAGTGGGAAAATTCAAGAGGCCACACCTTCTGATATTCATAAAAAGCCTTACACTGGAAAGAAGGAATCTAATGCTGCATACAGTCAGAAGAGTCGTCGTGATCAACATGCAGGGGCAGTCATGATCTCTGGTTCTGCACCACGCCGACAACCACAAAAGGGAAACCAGCGAAGGCCGGACGAGCCTAAAAGACAATTCACCAACATTAACATGCCATGGTCACAAGCATTGCAGCACATGTTGAAAATGAACCTGATTGCGGTGATCAACCCTCCTGCAAATCCCAAGACCTCCTCTCCAAGCTACAATCCAGAAGCAAGGTGTGCTTATCATTCTGATAGCCCGGGGCACGATATTGAGGATTGTTGGGCGCTGAAATACAAGATCCAGAATATGATCGATGCTAAAGAGATTGAATTTGAACCTGCTGAGATCCCCAACATGATCACTGCTCCCTTGCCAAAACATGGCTAGGCTTGAGAGATGTTTGTTCATTTGAATTCAAGTTGTATTTTTCTTTTCTTGTTCAAACAAACAATTATCATGTTAAACTCTTTTATTTCATGAATGCATTACACATGTCTGTCTTGAATTAATTATGTTTACTGTACTTAAAACTGCTTTCATATTTTGTGATGATCAACTCTTGACTGAAAATTCTAAACCTCTTGAGGGAGGATGACGAAAACGATACCATGATCTTTACAGTATGCTTTTGAACAGACCCCGCTGATGAGGTACAGGCATTGTTTCAATTCCTAAACACTGGAGTTATAAGGAAGATAATCCCTCGTCAACCCATCTGAGCCAAAGAAGTAGGAGTTTTTCTTTTCGAAATTTAAAACCCTTAATCATAACCTGGGGCAGGGTAGTCTCTCGGTTGATCCAAGTGCATAACGAATGGCACCAAAGAGATCCTTACAAAAAAGAAAGACAATGATGGTTCAGAACAATCAAAAGGACAGGCAGTCATTATCAAAAAATCATAAACGAAAAGCCCAAGAAGTCAAAACCTATAAAAAGGGACTTATGAAATTGGGGCATCCCGCTGACTGTAATTCCAAAAAGAAACTGTTCAGGCAAAAAAAAAATAGGGATAACGAAAGCAAAAAGAAAGAGGTCCTACAAACCCTCAACAAAAAAAAAGAGAAATGACTACCCATTCAAAATAAATCATCAATATCCGAACCATCACTGGAAAATCAGAGCAAAGACTCAAACAAGGTCTAACGTATGATCAACTGAGTTTAGGTTTGGAGAACATCACGAAGAGCGGGTGGGTACAAATAATTTGAGCCTTTATCCTTTGTTTCTTAAACCGTGAACCAGGCCACTATATAACCCTTAAAAGTCCTAGCTGAAGCATGGGTTAGTTCGAAAGCATACTGTTACGAAGGTATCCTGACTCCTGAAGGTTTGCTGTAAAATCTTGAGTTGACACCGCACGGTATTACAAAAAATGCATTTTCAAAATTCAAAGACAGACATAGGCTTTTGCATTCTTAAAATAACCTTGTTTGCATATGACTATTTGTTTGAACAGCAGGGAAATTCGCACGATGAACACCTTGTGAACAGAAGTACTTCCAATCAAGGGGCACAGTAGGAGCATTGCCCAGTATCTGGGGCATGACAAAATACTTCCAACAGGGGCAACTCCATACATTCTGAGAGCATGGACATAGTCGAAAAATACTGCGCCTAATCAAAGACCCGCTAGGTTGACACACCTAGGCAAAAATAAGGGCTTCCCGGCGAACCAAAAGGGGTCGGGCAAAAATAAGGGCTTCCCGGTGAACCAAAAGGGTTCGGGCAAAAATAAGGGATGAAATGAAAAAAAAAACATGTACACCCGGCAAGTCGAAAACCTGAAAAGGCAGCTTGGGCAAAAATGGGTATCCCGGTGGACTGAAAACCCGAAAAGGCGGTCCAGGCAAAAATTAGGGATTTAAGCGTACAACTATGTCCCGGCATCTCGTCACTTGTCTACCCGAAGATTTGTCAATCACCCACACAGGTATCCTCTTCCCTCATCTCCGAAGCAGGGGCAATAATGAGTCGTCCAGACGATCTAGTTGCTCTGTCAACCAAAACACTAAGGTCAATATAAAGATGATTACCATTTACCTTTACGAGTCCCAGATCAGCATTAAAAATCAGGTAGCCTTACCCCGGTTCCTCCAGAAGTCTTACACGGATTTATCCCAAGTTTTACACGAACTTATATCCAAGTAACCTAACCCCGGTTCCTCCAGAAGTCTCACATGGACCTATCTCAAGATGACCTAACCCCGGTTCATCAAGAAGTTTTTACACGAACTTATTCCAAGTAACCTAACCCCGGTTCCTCCAGAAGTTTTACACAAACTTATCCCACAAGATGACCTAACCCCGATTCATCAAGAAGTTTTTACATAAACTTATCCTACAGTAACCTAACCCCGGTTCCTCCAGAAGTCTTACATGGACCTATCTCAAGATGACCTTACCTCGGTTCGTCAAGAAGCTTTACACGAACTTATCCTGCGGCAACCTGACCCCGGTTCCCCCAGAAGTCTTACATGGATTTAGCTCAAGATAACCTCACCTCGGTTCATCAAGAAGTTTTACACGAACTAACCTCACCAGGTAACCCTACACAGGTTCTCCTTCTCCGGACGTAGTTTTACACGAACTCGACATCAAGCAACCCTACATCGGTTCCCTCTCTTCAAGATGCAGTTTTACATGGACTCGTCACCCAGAAACCCTACACAGGTTCTCCCTTCCCAAAAGCGAAGTTTTACACGAACTCATCATCAAAGTAACCCTACACAGGTTCCTTCTCCATTTTAGATGCGGTTTTACATGAGCTCATCAGCAGGAAACCCTACATAGGCTCCCTCTTTCAACTTACAAAATTACAGTCCAAAATCTCCCCAGGAGAGTCCAATCCAGTTCCCCAAGAGAGTTGGAATCCACATATCCCCAAGCAATAAGCTTATCCTCAGTAGATTCTGGAAGCTTATCCCCTCGCAGAGCACGAACGCGTCTCCCGACTTTATTCAAAGAGTTATTTCCTTAACAGGATATAACTGGGTTATCCTCAGCCAAAAGCCACGGAAAGAGCGTCCTCGACGAAGTCTTCTTACCCCAGCGAAGTCCATCAACACTCCCAACAATAGGGGTTACCCCAGCAAGTTACTATCAACACTCAGCAAGGCATCCCTCTTCCCACAGAGTATTGCTTCCCAGCATGGTCGCTAGAATATTTTTCTCCCTGCAGAATCTTCCATTTGCCAAGTTTATTCCTCAACGGAGTCATCTTCTCCTACGGTATTCTTGCAGCGGAAGTGAAAATCTATTCTTCAACATCAGCCCAGGATATGACTTCCCGGCACCCGTCAAGGATTTACTTTCCTAGACGAAAACATACATTCATAAAACATCACATACATCATTATAGCATGCATAGACGCATCATATCATACAAATCTCATTCATGTTGAGAACATCATTGCTTGATCCATATCATGCATTGCATATGACTGACCTTTACCTTTCAGGAAAGATGCAGTTAAAATTCTCAAACATATTCCCAGGCCTTCTCTAGTCCAGTTAAATCGACTCCCAACAGATTTTTCTGATGAAGACTCAGTAGAAATTATTTCAGATGTTTCCCTCTCCGACGGTGAGTGTGAGGTGATAGTCTCCTATGGTTCCCTCTCCGACGGTGAGTGAGGTGGTAAGTCCTTTTCAGATGTTTCCCTCTCCGACGGTGAGTGAGGTGATAATCTCCTATGGTTCCCTCTCCGACGGTGAGTGAGGTGGTAAGTCCTTTTCAGATGTTTCCCTCTCCAACGATGAGTGAGGTGATAATCTCCTGGGTTCCCTCTCCGACGGTGAGTGAGGTGGTAATTCCTTTTTCAGATGTTTCCCTCTCCGACAGTGAGTGTGAGGTGATAGTCTCCTATGGTTCCCTCTCCGACGGTGAGTGAGGTGGTAAGTCCTTTTCAGATGTTTCCCTCTCCGACGGTGAGTGAGGTGATAATCTCCTATGGTTCCCTCTCCGACGGTGAGTGAGGTGGTAAGTCCTTTTCAGATGTTTCCCTCTCCAACGGTGAGTGAGGTGATAATCTCCTGGGTTCCCTCTCCGACGGTGAGTGAGGTGGTAATTCCTTTTTCAGATGTTTCCCTCTCTGACGGTGAGTGTGAGGTGATAGTCTCTTATGGTCCCCTCTCCGACAGTGAGTGAGGTGGTAATTCCTTTTTCAGATGTTTCCCTCTCCGACGGTGAGTGTGAGGTGATAGTCTCTTATGGTCCCCTCTCCGACGGTGAGTGTGAGGTGGTAATTCCTTTTTCAGATGTTTCCCTCTCCAACGGTGAGTGTGAGGTGATAGTCTCTTATGGTCCCCTCTCCGACGGTGAGTGAGGTGGTAATTCCTTTTTCAGATGTTTCCCTCTCCAACGGTGAGTGTGAGGTGATAGTCTCCCATGGTTCCCTCTCCAACGGTGAGTGAGGTGGTAATCCCTTTTCAGATGTTTCCCTCTCCGACGGTGAGTGAGGTGACAATTCCTTTTCTTATGATTCCCTCTCCGACGGCGAGTGAGGTGATTCCTTTTCAAGATTATAATGGCCTATGGTTCTCGTCCCGATCCCGCAAAGATGGTATTTCCCACCAAGATTTTCTCAACGAGCGTTGTTGAAGTTAAAATCACCCAAGGTTCTCTTACCATTCAGGCTGAGATAGTAACCATCCCTGGTTCATTCATCATCTTTTGGAAGCTCCAGACCCAGCTCCTGTAACCATTCAGGATATATCTATACCAAGCATCTAAAAATCAGCTCCTGCAACGTGTCAGGTACTCATTTTCTTTTTTGCAGGTACGCAAGTTCTCGCTAAGGAATCTCTTATGCGATCAACATCCAGATGGCATCTATAAGCCCATCATCCTATCCAGCAACCTCCAAATGGCATCTATAAGCCCATTCCCCCCATCACACTGCTAACATGTGAGCGCAAATTTCTGGGCACTCTAGTGTTCAATCATCTTCCACCTTCGGATTACGAAAGGCACGTCAGCCAATCTGCATCCTCAGGTCTAAGAAGAATGAACAGGGGCAACTGTTGTACCCCAAAATTTTCCCTCCCATATTCTTCAAGAAATTGCCAAGTCAAGCTGCAAAATTCCCCAAGGGTTTCACAGTGCAAAGATCTCCTATACAGTCAAAATTAGGGTTTGTGTTCTGATCAAGAAAAGGAAGTTTTCGAAGGTCCAATCAAGTCTCACATGCCCACAAATATGGTCAAGTATCCTCATATCAAGTTTCAAGGCATTCAGCACAAAATTGCACAGTCAAAAACCCTAATTGCACTACAGTCAACTGTAGGGGTAAAATGGTCATTTGGCAGTCAAAAGTTCAAATTTTTGGTCAACATATCATTTTGAAGCCACAAACATCATTTGATCAATGCTTGATCATGATTCTCAAAATTTGGCTCAGAAATCATCAAGATGCAAAAGTTTCCTTATTTGGACAGCTGAAAAAGTCAACTGAAATTGACCAGGGCATAACTTTCACATGGATTATCAGAAAAATTCCATCCAAAGCTCATTTTGAAGAGAAAGACATTTCCTACAATTCATCTTCATACTTAAAGTCCAAGAAATGCTCTCACAAAAAGTTATCAATTTCAACATTATAGGTCATTTTCAAAAGTCAACAAAAAGAGACTTTAAGTCAAAGGCCATAACTTTAGATTGGTAAATCAAAATGACATGGGACCAAAGGAATTGGTTAGAGGACTCAAAGACCTTTCCAAAATGTCCAAGAACATGAGAAAAGCTTAAAAATTGAGCAAGTTATGCCTTGTGGAAGTTGGGAAATTTTTGGATATTTTGAAAAGTCAACTTTGATCCAAATGACCTAAAATTGCTAATGGGCCCATTTTTCTTCCATGATTCATCATTCTAAGCATGTGCACGACCACTTGGCCCAAAGGGAAGTATTTTCTCATTTTTTATTTATTTATTTGAATTATTATTCATATTAATTCATTTAAATCATTTAAATATATGAAAAATATCTAACATGACCTAACCAATCTTTTTATACATGTTTTGGACTCAATATTTCGTGCTTAGCTAAATGTGGAAAGATTTGGAGTGATTGGATCCTAATTGACACAAAGAACACATGGAAAAAGATATGAAAAGATCCTTAAAATCAAATTTTCAAAAACCATTAATTCATTGGATTTGTTCTACTTTTGTTAACCTAATGCACTCACTACATATGCTTGATCATAAACCTAATCATGCTAGACAAAAAGCTGCGCAAGAGAGCTCTCCAAAAACTTGAATTTTTTCTCCATAAACTCAATTTTGAAAACAAGGTTAGAGGGCGATTAAAGACCTAATTTTCATTCCAATAGCTTCCTTGGAGATCACTGATCACATTCCAGTCAAAAACAACAATCCATACGCGAGAAATTGGTATACAGAATGCAAGATGTTTCGTGAAAAATTCATAATCATACTTTGAAATTTAGGCATTTTTATGGCATTTCAATTATTGATTCTTATTCCTTGAAAGATTATGAAGCTAACCAAACTATTTGATTGTATTTTTATGCACCCTACGTGAATCCACCATTAGCGTTTTTTAGGGTTCAAGAAGCTTGAAATTAGGGCTTTTGTAATGGGGAAAAATTAGCCCACGAAACCATGACCATTCAACTCAGGATGCTCTGACGGTCATAAGGGAACCCTCGCGATCAATTTATGAACCCTATAGCGCTATTCGCTATTTTCTCTAAAGCGGCCTAACACAACGCATGAAAAACCGTTGCTTTTGTTTTTGTTTCAGGGATAATGGAGAAGACGATGTGTTGGCAAGAGGTGACAGGCCAATTCAAAAATGCGCGCGCGTTTCCAAGGCCACTGACCTTTTTCTTTTATAATATTTAGTTGTTATATTAATTTATGAATGAACAAAGCGCTTCAGTGGCAGGTGTACACCTTTGCAATGTCCATGACCTGGGTTCGAGCCCCAGGTCTGTATAATTTCCATACTATTTTTCATTAACAATTCACATGCAGCTTCGCTCACTGGAGTCCATGGTACATCTCCTCATCAGGCCAGCCACGCGTATGTCTAAGAAAATCCAAGGGTGCGAAATTGATGAACACCATAAACTCAGGTCAACGTTGCTACACGCTACCTGGAAAGTCAAACGGACCCATGTCTTATTGGGCCCAGATCATTCAAAATCATACCTCCAATTTGGGACTTCCACCCCCCCTGGTTTGCATTTTTCCATGTTTTTCTTATATTTTATTTGCAATTATTATTTTATTTTCTTTATTGTTTTAAATCAATTAATTATTCCTACAAAAATACAAAAATGCCTAAAAAAATCAGAAAAGATAAAAACATGATAAATATTTTTATTTTAATATTTTCTTGTAAATAAATGCTTGGAAATTAATTAGTTTAAGATAGGTTAATATTAATTCTTTTCATAAAAAAACACAAAATAATATAGAATTAGATTTAATTAATTTTTATTCCTTTTTAATTTTTTTCTTTTTTCCAATAATATTATTTCTTTTATTTATTTTTATAATTAAACTTGTAAATTAATTAGGGTTTCATTTAGGTTAAAAAACTCCAATATTTTTCTTAATAACTTAAAAAAAAATAATTAGAACTAGGTTTAACATTTTACTTTAGTTAATTAATTCTTTTTCTATTAAATCTTAAAACACTAAAAAACACCAAAAAATAAGTTCTTTTTCGTCTAATTTTAATTTTAATTCCTCGTTAATTTTAATTTTTTGCAAAAGGGTCCAACGCCCATGTTCTTAATTCTCATTAATTCGCGTATTTATTTTATTGCTTAAATAATTATGTATCTGTCCCGAAGCCTTGTAAATATTACTTCTCGCACTTTTAATTTCTTTACTTTTCTGTCAAATCGGGTCCGATTTAATTTTGGCGATGTGGACCCGCGCCATTTGTAATAGCTTTAGATTTACTTTTTTCCTCGCAACTTTTAACTGTTAAACAAAGCATGCAAGAATGAATGGCCTTAAATAAAAACAAGCGTAGATCACTTTGACATGACAAGACAAATACAAACGAATATGACACACAAATCACACACCACCCCTAGGGTACGCCTCACTGTTGCCTTGCCTCGAAAGGTGATCGTCGAGTAGAGGATGTCTTAGTAAGTCCTCATGATCCGGGAACCTGGCATGAGGGTAGCTTCTAAGGTGTCTTCCCATTGCTCTGGTGATCACCATGTCCCGAACCTCGAATTGACCCGAACACCTCCAACGGTGGTGCTACCTACCTCTCAATGGTGGGATGGCACTACTTTAAAGGACATCTACACAGACGAATTCCTTAGGGTAGGTAGACGACTCTAGATACTTGCTCTAAATTTCAAAACAAATTCAAAAATACTTTTCACACCGACACCTTTTCAAAAAGCTTTCGAAAGCAATTTTTCAAACACTCTTGAGGACCGATACAAGAGTCGAACTGGAATTTTCAAAGAAACTTTTTTAAAACCCACAGTTGAAAAGCAAGCAAACCATTTTTGAAAACACAAATGAGCAAGTATCTAAGAGCCCATGGATAACCATGGATAGAAAGGGTGCTAACACCTTCCCTTTCTATAATCTACCTCCCGAACCGAGAGCAATCTCTTTAAGGAATTTTTCTGTGCTTTTGTCCTTTCCATTTGGAGAAAATAAAAGACGGTGGCGACTCTTGCTTCCGCGACATTTCGCGAACCAGCGTTAAACAGTCAGTTCCAGATCCACCGATCACATACTGTCTCCTCTTTAGTTGATTTGATGCTACCTTATCTCTTCTTTGGGTGTTACACCAATAGAGTCGGTCTTTTTGATTCACCAGTGATTTATTTTCTTGGTCGGGTTTCTCTTTTGATCCTTATTTCCTTTGCTACATCCCTAATGGTGTTCTGCGTCCCTTTGAAGTTGTTCATATGCATTCATACTCATAAGCATTCCATGGCATCTTAGGGCAAAAAATAGGGTTTGTTTTATATTTAAGTATCTTCGATCACGTCGACACAAAGATTTTTAACCTTCGTATCTCCGGATAGAAGAAACTTAAATAAGGGCAGTTGTAGTACCCCAATTCTTGCCCCGAAGATCCCTTTATCATACCATATTGATTCAATCACAACAAGATCACATTAGGGCTTTTGGTTCTCCTCCCTATCTTTAGCTTTGCTCTTTGAGAAATCACCAAGCACCTTGACTTATTTTTCTTTTGTGATCATGCATGTTTTGTTTTGACTTTCCTTTTAATTAATAAAATGCAATGTTGGTTTGTCTTACTTGTTAATAATGTAGGTAAAGGCAATATGGCTTAGCAAGTTGATCCATGGATTCATGAGTTTATTTCCATGCCCTAGTCAATAAAGCTTGAGAAATTCAAACCTCACCATTGAAGTTGTTTTGGAAGAAATGGCATGGCAAGGTTTATTTTAGTTCACCACATTTCAAAGTTATCAAGATTGATTCAAAAGTACAAGGGGTTGATTAAAGAAGTTGTCATGGTTGGACAAGGCCTTGTTCCCATTGGTCACAAGTGCATATTTCTCTCAATTCTCAAGATATGGAAGTGGTTTTAGTTTCTATGAGTTCTCATTATCATCATCAACAACTTCTATCTACAAAGCAAAAGTGTTGGTATAAGAAGGTTGGTTAAAATTGTCAAAGTTCCTCAAAGCATTTTCTTGATCTAGGAGCTAGGGTTTTGAACTTCAAAGAAGTATATCTTGCTCATCTTTTGGTATTTTTTAGTGATTCAAAAAACATAATTCTCTTCAAAGGGTTATTAACAAATCACTTCAAAAGTTTTAAGGAGTTTTCATGTGGAAGAAACTTGATGATGAAGAAAGATTACAAGTCCTCCAAATGAACCCCTAACTTCCCATGTGTGACTTCAAATGATCATAACTTGGTCAATTTTTATCACCTTGAGCCTACTCTTTTTCCACAATGATCTTAAGGATGTGAACTGTATTCCTTATTTTATGTGAAAAGTGATAAAATGGATGGAGGATGCCTTAAGTATACAAAATATTATAGGTCATTTCATGATTTTTTGCCAACTTCAACAATTCATAACTCTCTCAATTTTTGGAGATTCTGAATGGTTCAAGTTTCAAAATGCCATTCAAGAGGTCTATTTAATGCCATATTTTTTGGTAGAGAGAAAATTCCAAGAGAAAGGCCATGTTTGGATGCAAAACATTATAGGTCACTTTTGAAGAAAAACTTGAAATATTTCTAAGTATGGAAAGTCCAGCTCTTTTTCCCAACTTTGACTCATTGCAACTTTCAGCTCAAACCTCCATTTGATTCCATTATTTTCCCATTGCAAAGCTTGTAATCTCATCTTTCTAAAGCGTCAAGAACCATGCCTTAAGACCCCTTGAGCTGAGAATGCCATTGTTTCAAAAGTGGTAACTTGGAATTGAAGTTTCATCGCAAGTCAGAATTTAAATTTCATGTTACAACTTCTAACCCTCAAATTAGCACGTGTTTTGGGTCTAAGCATGATTAGCCAACTTTCCCAAGTGGATTAGTGCATTAAAACGCGTGTTTTGGATGAGTTTTGACAAAAGAGAAGTCACACTTTCTTCATGATGCAGACCCACACGAATCCCCTCCAAATTGCATCATTCACCCTTCCTTTTGATCCCATTTGCTTCTCCTATAAATACATGAGCTATCCCATTCGTTTTCTCAAGCTTGAAAAGCCAAAATCATTCTTCCAATCTCGCTCCATAACTCACTTTTCTTCAACTTCGAAATCATTTTTCAAGCCTTTTTCAATCCATTTTTTCTATCAATTCACCTTCCTCAATCTTCCCTGAAGCTAACAGAAGAAGAATTGAGCCTTGAAACCTTCTGAATTGATCTGACCAAGTCCATTTACAGAGCTCTGCAACTGAACTTCAATAAGTAGATTTCTCCATCAATTCTTCCAAACCTTGATATCATTGTGAAGCTCTCATTTCCCTGATTCATGTGCTTCTTACAATTTTAAAATCCATTAAGAATTCAGAAAGAAATCTCAAATTGAAGATGCTCGCTATTTTCTGGGTTTTTGATTCATATCTCTTTGCATGCCTTATATAAATTTGGCACGATGGTGATGTTAGGATCATCTTGAAGAGACGAATCCAATTATACTAGTTTGGGATCCTAATTTTTCCATTTGAAGGATCTCACAAAATCTCCATTACAGGGCGTCTGGAGGTTGAAGACGATGACATGTCTCGTCTCATCCAATGATAGCGTGCCAAACGTTTTAATTTCATTGGTTGCCTTTTTTCTGATCCTATGTGTATCTCACTAAGGTCCATATCAAGCACAGCACGTCTGTGATCGGTGGATCTGGAACTGACTGTTTAACGCTGGTTCGCGAAATGTCGCGGAAGCAAGAGTCGCCACCGTCTTTTATTTTCTCCAAATGGAAAGGACAAAAGCACAGAAAAATTCCTTATAGAGATTGCTCTCGGTTCGGGAGGTAGATTATAGAAAGGGAAGGTGTTAGCACCCTTTCTATCCATGGTTATCCATGGGCTCTTAGATACTTGCTCATTTGTGTTTTCGAAATGGTTTGTTTGCTTTTCAACTGTGGGTTTAAAAAAAAGTTTCTTTGAAAATTTCAGTTCGACTCTTGTATCGGTCCTCAAGAGTGTTTGAAAAGTTGCTTTCGAAAGCTTTTTGAAAAGGTGTCGGTGTGAAAAGTATTTTTGATTTGTTTTTGAAATTAGAGCAAGTATCTAAAGTCGTCTACCTACCCTAAGGAATTCGTCTGTGTAAATGTCCTTAAAGTAGTGCCATCCCACCATTGAGAGGTAGGTAGCACCACCGTTGGAGGTATTCGGGTCAATTCGAAGGTTCGGGACATGGTGATCACCGGAGCAATAGGAAGACACCTTAGAAGCTACCCTCATGCCAGGTTCCTGGATCATGAGGACTTACTAAAACGTCCTCTACTCGACGATCACCTTTCGAGGGGCAAGGCAATAGTGAGGCGTACCCTAGGGGTGGTGTGTGATTTGTGTGTCATGTTCATTTGCATTTATCTTGTTCATGTCATGGGTGATCTACGCGTTGCTTTTATTTTGACATTCATTCTTTCATGCGATAGTTTAACAGTTAAAAGTTGCGGGAATATAAAAGTCATACGCTATTACAAAGGCGCGCGGGTCCACATCGCCAAATTAATCCAGGACCCGATTTGAGATAAAATAAAGTGCGAGAAATAAAACCCTAATTGATCTATTACACAGCTTTGGGAGAATTACATTATATTCACGAAAAGAAATAAAAAATGCGAAGAGAATTAAAATCGGGAATGCGAGGGCGTTGGACCCTTTTTAGGAAATTAAATTAAAATTACGAAATTAATTAAATTGAATAAAAAAAAGAAGTTTGTAGCGGTGAAAATCGGAGATCAAGCTATTAATTAACTTGACTCACAAAAGCAAGAGTCGCCACCGCGCTTTATTATTTCCAAGGGAAAAGGGAAAAGAGCGAAATAAAACCCTAAAATATGCAATGTAAAATAATACTTAAAAGTAATAAAAATACAATGCATTTTTTAAAAGAGATCGAGAGTTCGGGGGTTGGTTATACAATGGGAAGATATTAGCACCCAATGCATCTGCGGTACTCCTCATGAACCTTTTGAAATATCTGTTTTTGGTTAAAATTGTTTGTTTGATTAAAATGGTTCGTTTGGCTAAAAAAATGGGTATGGACGAGATTTTGAAGATGCGACGACCTAGTGTCGAAGTTTTGACTTAAAAGGTATGAGTTTGAAAATGGAGTCTTTTGGGAAAATTATCTTAAGTTTGGAAAAAAATAGTAAATAAGCAAAAAATGGATGAGGGTATTCGCACGATTGTAACAAATATATTTGATGACATGAAGTCAACAAAGTTAAAAACATTTCCCTTGGAATTAAAACCACAGACAGATAAATAAGCTAAGAGTATATCAAACCTCAGGTGAAAATAAATCACGAGCCGACAGCGTCAAAAAAACCAGATGTAAGATAATACTCCCAGCAGCGAATAAAGCGCAATGAACCACAAGCGAGAAGTGCAACGCGTGAAAATAAATCACGGGAAAAAAAAGAAATTGTGGATGACGCTCACGGTATAAGATTCCCTACATCACATGAAAAACTCCAACAACCAGATAAACAGGGTAACAGAGAAATAATATGAACATCTCATGTGAAATAAAGAATCAAGCTATGGGACCGGAATGCGTCAAATCGAAATCCATAAAATAAACTAGTCAATGAAGTTTATACATCCGTTATATATTTGAAAATTAAATCGAGTTCAAAATGTGAAATCACAATGAAATGATATAAAATAGACAACACAACTTAAATTTATTTACAAGATAAAATTCTAACTAAATCTAAAACTCAAAAGTTTCTATTAAATAAAATAATAAGAAAATTAAATCACAAATTGAATTTATTTAAAAACCAACAAATTAATTACACATTACATAATGTACTAAAGTAATCTAAAAAACAAAAGATAAACATTATTACTTCTAAATTTAAAATCTAATGTCTTAACTTTTTATTTATTTTTGGATAAACTTTTGAATATAAAAAAAAAACAAGAAAACTAAATTAAAAGAGTGAATATACAAAAATGATAACTAAATTAAAAAGAATAAAAGAAACAGAGCCACTACATGATTGAGTGGTATGTGCAGAAACTTACGCGGAAACGGAGGGTGATAGCTGGCGGAAAAGAAGCTCGCGTGAAGGAGGTTAGACGCTTTAATATCACATGAATGATCTTAGGATGACAATCTTCATGAAGATAAGCAAGTCCTTTTGCAGCTCCTAAAGCAATTCGCAGTCTTGTTGACAAATCCATAGTTGGTCGTCCATTTCCATGTAAATGGAATTCCAATGCATTGTTTGGAACAAACTCATAAACAAGTAACCTCTAAAACCCAGTGTTGCAGTATCCAACAAGAGAAACAAGATGTTTATGGTGAGCACGGCTAATAATCTCAACTTCAGCTTGAAATTCGCGTTCTCCTTGTCCACTTCCAGCTTTTAGCTGCTTAACAGCAACCTCTTTGCCATTAGGGAGAATAACTCTATGAACATATCCAAATCCACCTTGTCTAAGGAGGTTAGCATCAGAGAAGCCATCTGTTGCACGTGCCAACTCCTCGTATGTAAACGTACTCTTTGCAGTACTAAGTGCAAGGCCTGGAGATGGAGGTGGAAGCAGTTCGCCACCTGAATAGTTTGAGCCGGTACCACCACTGCTGCTCATGAGAGGAGGAGGAGGCGGAGCAACATGAGGAACCAGCGGCGTGAACAATAGCCGCGGAACGACCAGTAGTTGCGGACTGAACAATAGCCGTAGAAAAAATGTTATCATATAATTTGTTTTAGATATTTTCCAAACCAGAGCAATAGACAGATATGGAGATTAGAGAAAGAGATCAACTCAAATATATCAAAGCTCGTAAAACAACGTCAAGAGGAATGTCGTGAGCAAGATCTCTTGCAAATGATACTCCAGGGTGCAAAGAATTGTGAGGGAAGTGATGGCTTTTTATCAAACTCAATTTCGCGAGACAGGTTCATTATAGATAACTGCAAAACCATATTCTTTATTGGACATGAAACTACTGCAATTACAGCATCTTGGTGCTTAATGGTGTTGGCTGTTTTTATTGTGTGTATTTTTGTGAATGGTAGTGGAGAGAGGGAATGGTTGTGAGGTGGAGATTTTAGGTTGTTGATGGTGGCGTACTGGTGTTTAACAACGGAGTTTCGGTTTTGTTTAATGAGGCATAGGTAGTCGTTGCTGGAGGGGAAAGGTATTGGCGTGTTTTCGGTGATGGTGGTCAGGAGTGGTTTCGGAAATGAGATAAGGGTGCTGGTAAGAGACTGAGTTGTGGTGGTTTAGTGGAATAGCGAAGAAGGGTTGTGTTTTCTGTTCTCTGAAACTCTTCTCGCGGTAGTTGAGACGAATCAAAATGGAGTGTGGTAGTGGGGAAAGTGATATGAAGTATGGTTAGAGAAAGATGCTGGTTTTGTTGTATTTTTTTTGTTGTCTTCCACAAAGAAAAAAGAGACTATTAAAGTAGTCAGATGAAGAGGAAAAATGATTTCAGCTTGCAATCATATCCGTCCATTATTTTCATTAATCCTGCACAACTTCTATCAACCAATTAGAAAAAAGAATAGTTTAACAAAAAAAATTAATGATTAAAAATCCCTCTAAAAATAAAAATGACTTAAAAACCTGAAAGTGTACAAATTAATGCAATTTAAAATATATTTTTTTGAATTTTTATGAATAAAAAATAAAGACCCAAGATGACCGAAAAATAATAAAAAACGGACGAAAATTTATCCGAAAAAATAAAATGAACACATTAAAATAAACTACATGTCACGAAGATTAAAGAAAAAATATTCAAGAAGTCAAAAATCAAAAATAAAATAATAATAAAAATATCAGACTAAACAAACGTTTAAGGTTAAAAACGAGACTTCGAACTGTGCCGAAAAAATAAAGCGAGCATACCGTCATGATCTATGCGAAACGCAGATTCATAAAATGATCGGTAAAAGGTGAAAATTTGAAATATTTTCTCGCTAATTTCCCGCATAGTGTCGAATCGCTTTTAACAGTCGGTCTATAAAACCAAAATATTTTTATTATTGACATATAAACAACTTGGAGCAATGCAACAAATGAGTAAATAGATAAAAATGCATGAAGCAACATGCCGGGTATTTTACAACTGAAAGACGATGCAAACTTTGATTTAAACTGACTTTTTCTGATCAACTTAAATACGACTAATGATGCAAAATGTGATGAATGAAGATATTTACTAATGATTGTGACCAAATAACAAAATATGATATGAAAGTGCGACTAAAACATATTAGGGGCGAAATTTAGGGTGCAACAGTTGTGCCTTGATGAATCAGTCTTCAAGAATCCACAATCAACCGTACTTCTGGCTTGGGAGACTCAAAACCTTAATTGAGGTGCGACACCTGATGCTCTTGATTCAGACCTGTCTCAGCACATGAAACAAAAGAAAACATGAACATACACCTTGTATGCGATTAGAAATTAGTGATACATAGGCTAAAAATGTTCAAAACGCTTGACAATCTTCACATAGTCAAAGCTCGAAGGTGAGAGGTTAAAACCGGCCGTATTTAGTGACCTTGACTTTTGTATAAAAAAATGCAAAAATGCAAGTGGGATCTTAGGTCAAAAATTGGGGTACAACAGCTGCCCCTATTTAAGTTTCTTCTATCTGGAGATATGAAGGTTGGGATCTTCATTTCGACGAGATTGAAGGGACTTAAATATAGAATACACAATTTTTGGCCTTAAGATACCGCAATTATGTTCATGATATGATATTAATGTAATGCTCTGAATTTTACGGGAAATGACGCCATATGAGACAGACTATGTTGGAGAAACCAAGCACATTATACAGTAATCCCACAGAGGAAGAGGTTGTAACTCCACTGGGGAAACAAAGTCATAGACTTCAAATGAGAGACTCTTGAACGATTTACATCCATGTTGAGAATGGAAAAGAGATGATTTACATCAGTACGAAGACTGGAAAAAGAAATGATTTACATCAGTACGAAGACTGGGAAAAGAAATGATTTACATCAGTACGAAGACTGGAAAAAGAAATGATTTACATCAGCACTGTGGCTGGAAAACAAAATGATTTACATCAGCACTGTGGCTGGAAAACAAAATGATTGACATCAGCATTGTGGCTGGAAAACAAAATGATTGACATCAGCACTGTGGCTGGAGATAAACATCTCTGATTTCTGAATTTTACCAAGAACGGTAACACATTTCTTCTTTAACCAAGATATCGCTTGAAAAGGATAAAATAACAAACTTCCCCACGGGACTTTTCCGAAAGGGATGCCATTTGCTGAGTAGACATTATTGTTGGGGATACACAAGCTGCTCAAATAAAGAGGCCTCCACTTGCTTCCTTTCAAAGGTGTCAATAACATACAAGCTGCTCCTGAAGAGACCGCCATTTGCTGTCTTCAAAGAAAATTAAAGCACACAAGCTGCTCATGAAGAGTCCGCCACTTGTTGCCAAAAACCCACAAGCTACTCATAAAGAAGCTGCCACTTGCTGTCTTCAAAGAATATCAAAGCACACAAGCTGCTCATGAAGAGGCCGCCACTTGCTTCCTTTCAAAGGTGTCAATAACATACAAGCTGCTCCTGAAGAGACCGCCACTTGCTGTCTTCAAAGAAAATTAAAGCACACAAGCTGCTCATGAAGAGTCCGCCACTTGTTGCCAATAATCCACAAGCTGCTCATGAAGAAGCTGCCACTTGTTGTCTTCAAAGAATATCAAAGCACACAAGCTTCTCATGAAGAGGCCGCCACTTGCTTCCTTTCAAAGGTGTCAATAACATACAAGCTGCTCCTGAAGAGACCGCCACTTGCTGTCTTCAAAGAAAATTAAAGCACACAAGCTGCTCATGAAGAGTCCGCCACTTGTTGCCAATAATCCACAAGCTGCTCATAAAGAAGTTGCCACTTGTCGTTTTCAAGGGAACAATAACACGCAAGTTGCTCAAATAGATAAGCTGCCACTTGCTGTCTTCCAAAAATACTAACGTACAAGCTGCTCATGAAGAAGCTGCCACTTGCCGTTTTCAAAAAGTGTTGATAACATACAAGTTGTCCATGAAGAGACTGCCCCTTGCTGTTTTTAAAAGTGTTGATAACATACAAGTTGTCCATGAAGAGACTGCCGCTTGATGTTTTGTTGAAGATACTCATAAAAATATCGTGAAGATATTGCTGGAGGTGAGAATCAATAATTTCATCGAGGGTGGACAAACTGCTCATGAAGAGACCGCCATTTGTCGTAGAGAAATCAGAAATAACCAAACTTCTCAAATAAAGAGTCAGTCGCTTGTTGTCATGTCGATATTCCAGAAGAAGGTTGTGATAACACTGCTGGGGAATAAAGTTCATCTTCAACGGGGAACCATGAATAAATCCTTCTTGAGGAGACCAAGTATTTACGTTGCAAAATAAATGCACTCTCCATCTAGGTTTCACAGCCTAGAGAGATCCACAGGGTATCGTTCACAAGAGACAAAGCTCAATCCAGGAATAAACTGGAGAGAAAATAGTCAAACAAGACTCCGCCCAATGAGGAAACAACTCAAATGGGGATTTATCCTATCCAGAGATGGAAAAGGAAAGCTAAAGCAAGATTCTTCCACGAGAGTTAACTCAGTGGGGAATTAGAAAAGAGGCGCACTTTCTGCTTAAGTTGACACTCTATTTGGAAAGATCAAATACGCTATTTGAATAGACATAACCAAGGTATATGAACTCAAAGATATCAACAAATACAAATGTGCGTGCATGAGGCAAGTATGAACGAATGAATGAATGTCATGTATGTTGACAAAACAGACAGGGGAGATAGACAGAAGATGATAAGACGTCCCAGTACAACCCGACGCTCAGCTAATCTCAACAAAAGGGGAACATTACTGGAGATAAAACACAGGCCATCATTGGAGCAAGGTCCTTTTACAAGGCTTAAATATCTCTGGAGAGGAAGATATTTTCAGGTAGAAAACTCAAAGTCCAGTCTTCTATTGCAAACAATCCATTGAAAGGATAACAACACAAACAAAGTTTCAGCTGGAAAGAAGTCTTGCTTAGCTAGAGATACTGGGAACACCACCCTCTGATAATGTATGAAAAACATATCTTGACAAATCTAGATTTCCCCTGGGATTAATTTTGGATGCCCCAAGTTTACTGCTGATAAGCTTCGTGACGATTCTTGTGAATAACTTCACTTCTAAAATGCCTCAAGCTATATGGTTGATGAGGAGAAATCGTCTCAAGAGGATTTTACAAAAGACCTGGCATTCACTATGCTCTGGTGTCTTCAAACTCTTAGAGAGATTCATCAAATCTCGATGTGATTGCCCCGGATTGACTGTAGTTGGCACAACAAAGTCTTCGAATTTTTACCCCAAACAAGAAAACAAGTTGGGAAAAGCAATAACTGGGAGAAGCAACATGTTCGTGCTTACGGTCTTCAGGTGACATACCCATGGATATGATTTTGTTCTTGAAATGATTCTCCAATTACTCAACAGAGTTTCAGGCCTTAAAAGAATAAACTCATCACTAGTGCTCATATGTGAGCTTCCTTGATATCAAACAAATGTTTTGCAGTTAGAAAAAGTTTACAATAAGAATGAAAATTTCTAATGCAACAATTATGTAAGTCTTGAAGATTTTGAAAGATATCGCACAAATTTTGCGAGTTAAAGCACCATTTATTTTTGTATAGGAAAAACATATGATACCAACATAACTATTTAGAACATTCATGGGAGTCAGGAACACTATCTCATTGAAGTATGCTTTCAGAATAACCATGCTTCAATTAGGACTTTTGAAGGTTGTAATGTGGTCTGGTTCATGGTTTTAGAAAAAAAAGGATTTAAGGCTCAAGATATTTGGTGCCCACCCCCTTCATGATGTTCTCCAATCCTATGTTCAGTTAATTCAACATGAGTGTTCATCTCTCAAAAGGATTTTGTGACGGTCAAGGAAACGACGAGGCTTTCGGAGTAGAAACCGCCCTCATGTCTTCGTGTTTGTAGTCACCAATTTGTTCTTTGTTGAGGACTTTTCTTTGCAGTCCCTTTTCTTTGCAATTTTTATTTTCCCTAACTTTTGCCTGAACTAATTCTTTTGAATTGATAGTCCAGCGGGATGCCTTAATTTTGCCTAAGTCACACGTTTTCATGTTTTTTTTTACTTAGCAGGCTTTTCTTTTTCTTGATTTTTGACTTTTTGAACAAAATGTGTGACATTAGCTTGTCTTTGCTTGTTGAGAGGACTGTGATTGCCTCGTTTCTTGATGAATGAGGGATAACATTGTGGTTCCACATCCTCTAGATTCATTATACATGAAGGATAACCCTCGTAGTTTCTCTTCAAAAAAACATCTTCCTTATGAATTTTGAACACTCAGTCAGATTAACTAAAAACTACCCTGCCCCAGGTTAAAATTCAAGGTTTTTTTTCGTATAGAAAAGAAACTTCTGCTTCAAAGGCTCAAAAGGGGTTAGCAAGGGATTATCTTCCTTATATCTCTAGTGTTTAGGGATTTGAAACAATGCCTGTACATCATCAGCAAGATTTTATCCAAAAACATGCAACCAGAGATTTTGTGTTCTTTAAATCATCATCCTCCCTTCAATCTATGCCTAGGCAAGAGAATGAGCAACAATTTGGTATCATAGTGCAAAAGCAATTTAAAATTTGAAAACAAACATGAGTGAAACGAATGAATTTCTTCAAGAAAAACATACTCATTGTATTAAGATAATCATTCAGATGCAAACAAGTTCTTACATGCAAACAATGTTTTGATAAACAAGAAAAATTACAAAAAGCATAAATAAGTGAATAATCTGGGAAGGCTTTCCATCTGGACTTGAATTACCAAAAACATCCTTCAAAACTCAAAGTGACCATCAATCGTGTTTACTCTTCGGCACGTGCTTGATTTGAACTTCAAAACCAACGTCCTTGAACGACAAGATACCACTTCTGACCAACTTCTGAACCTCAATATTCAAAGCAAAGCAACCCTCCAAGTCATGCCCAGGAGCACCTTGATGAAAAGTACCAATCAAATCAGCTTTGTAGTACCAATGTATCTTCTTAGGAACCTTCGGTGGAGGTCGGGTCTGAACCAAATTCCTCTGCATCAGGATAGGGAACAACTCTGTATAGGTAATTGGAATTGGATCAAACTGGGTTTTCCTTTGATTAGGAACTTGCTGATTCTGTTGATGAATAGGAGAAACATGATGATTCTGACAATGATTATTTCTTCCTCTGGTTCTCTTCTTGGAAAAGTTATTATCAAACTTCTTCACACCATCAGCTGAGCTACCATCTTCATATAAACATCCCTTTCCGAAATCTTCTTCTAGACGCACTCCCACATTCACCATGTCAGGAAAGTCAATAGGCGCATTAACTATCACCTTCTCATGAGAGAATGATTTTAGAGTTTCAGTGAAGACTTTTATCATCGCTTCTTCCCTTCTAGAAGGATTGACTTGGGCGGCAACCAGAATTTCAACCAAACCAGTTAAGTGCTCCATACTAGCTTTCAAAATAGTCATCTCTCTACGGAGTTCAGAAACCTCTTGCTTGATATTCTCCATTGTTCTCTTAGCGCGAGTGTTGTACTTGTGAGACCAAAGGAAAAATAAGACTCGGAAAAAGACCTTTGACAGTGAAACAAAAAATGTAGAATGATGTATGATATGCAAAAGAGAGTTTTTATTTGATTTTCAAGGAACTCAAGATATTAAGTTGTAAACATCAGAGTATGAAGATAGAAGATGAATTTTAAATTGGCTCCAAACATTGATCAAGTTATCATCAAGATCAAGCATCTATTTTGGTGGATTAGGGTTTTCGCCCTATCAACACCCAAGATCCATTGAGTTTGACGAAACTTGTGATGTTTACAAAGAAAGACCTCCAAATTCCTTCAAAGTCAAGTGAAAAGGGTTTTATGGATGCATGAATGCATGGCTATGCAACAACCATAAGCAAGGTCACAAATTAAGTCGAAAGGTTCAACGTCACGAGCCTGGAGTCAAAGGTAAAGAACATCCCCAAGGTATGTACTAACAGTTTAAGCACACCTGTAGAATAAGGTTCTAAGAGTTCCCGAAGTCTACATTCCTCCTTCGGATATTACCAACGTCTTGATTACTCAATAATCAGCAATATTCTCAAGAGAAACTCATCCGAGCGTAGCATCGCGTAACAATTACTTCCGAATTACTCCGTTATAATCTCCGCGCTACACCTAAAAGGCCAAGATGGGTTAGGGTTCTACGGTTCCCAGCTTCTCTGGCTCCCAGGTCGAAAATAATAATGTCTTCCCGATTACTCGGTAAACAAATATTACGTTCAAAAGGGCCTTCCACTGAGTGGGGGATCTCATGCCTCCTTCTTCGGGATTACTCCCTCAAAGTTAACATGACTATACCGCCCGTCCTATTCCTAAGTGTAACTTAGTCCGGGTATAAGACTTGTCCTTTGTAAATATTATCAACACCCAAATAATCATAATATATACATATAATCAAACAATCAAATAATGATAAAACAGATAAAACAAATTAGGCTTAACCCACTTAGGGATGGACCAGCAAGAGGTCAATCTGTCCCCAGCAGAGTCGCCAATTCTGTAGCGGTGAAAATCGGAGATCAAGCTATTAATTAACTTGACTCACAAAAGCAAGAGTCGCCACCGCGCTTTATTATTTCCAAGGGAAAAGGGAAAAGAGAGAAATAAAACCCTAAAATATGCAATGTAAAATAATACTTAAAAGTAATAAAAATACAATGCATTTTTTAAAAGAGATCGAGAGTTCGGGGGTTGGTTATACAATGGGAAGGTATTAGCACCCAATGCATCTGCGGTACTCCGCAGGAACCTTTTGAAATATCTGTTTTTGGTTAAAATTGTTTGTTTGATTAAAATGGTTTGTTTGGCTAAAAAATGGGTATGGACGAGATTTTGAAGATGCGACGACCTAGTGTCGAAGTTTTGACTTAAAAGGTATGAGTTTGAAAATGGAGTCTTTTGGGAAAATTATCTTAAGTTTGGAAAAAAATAGTAAATAAGCAAAAAATGGATGAGGGTATTCGCACGATTATAACAAATATATTTGATTACATGAAGTCAACAAAGTTAAAAACATTTCCCTTGGAATTAAAACCACAGACAGATAAATAAGCTAAGAGTATATCAAACCTCAGGTGAAAATAAATCACGAGCCGACAGCGTCAAAAAAACCAGATGTAAGATAATACTCCCAGCAGCGAATAAAGCGCAATGAACCACAAGCGAGAAGTGCAACGCGTGAAAAAAAATCACGGAAAAAAAAAAAAGAAATCGTGGATGACGCTCACGGTATAAGATTCCCTACATCACATGAAAAACTCCAACAACCAGATAAACAGGGTAACAGAGAAATAATATGAACATCTCATGTGAAATAAAGAATCAAGCTATAGGACCGGAATGCGTCAAATCGAAATCCATAAAATAAACTGGTCAATGAAGTTTATACATCCGTTATATATTCGAAAATTAAATCGAGTTCAAAATGTGAAATCACAATGAAATGATATAAAATAGACAACACAACTTAAATTTATTTACAAGATAAAATTCTAACTAAATCTAAAACTCAAAAGTTTCTATTAAATAAAATAATAAGAAAATTAAATCACAAATTGAATTTATTTACAAACCAACAAATTAATTACACATTACATAATGTACTAAAGTAATCTAAAAAACAAAAGATAAACATTATTACTTCTAAATTTAAAATCTAATGTCTTAACTTTTTATTTATTTTTGGATAAACTTTTGAATATAAAAAAAAAACAAGAAAACTAAATTAAAAGAGTGAATATACAAAAATGATAACTAAATTAAAAAGAATAAAAGAAACAGAGCCACTACATGATTGAGTGGTATGTGCAGAAACTTACGCGGAAACGGAGGGTGATAGATGGCGGAAAAGAATCTCGCGTGAAGGAGGTTAGACGCTTTAATATCACATGAATGATCTTAGGATGACAATCTTCATGAAGATAAGCAAGTCCTTTTGCAGCTCCTAAAGCAATTCGCAGTCTTGTTGACCAATCCATAGTTGGTCGTCCATTTCCATGTAAATGGAATTCCAATGCATTGTTTGGAACAAACTCATAAACAAGTAACCTCTGAAACCCAGTGCTGCAGTATCCAACAAGAGAAACAAGATGTTTATGGTGAGCACGGCTAATAATCTCAACTTCAGCTTGAAATTCGCGTTCTCCTTGTCCACTTCCAGCTTTTAGCTGCTTAACAGCAACCTCTTTGCCATTAGGGAGAATAACTCTATGAACATATCCAAATCCACCTTGTCTAAGGAGGTTAGCATCAGAGAAGCCATCCGTTGCACGTGCCAACTCCTCGTATGTAAACGTACTCTTTGCAGTACTAAGTGCAAGGCCTGGAGATGGAGGTGGAAGCAGTTCGCCACCTGAATAGTTTGAGCCGGTACCACCACTGCTGCTCATGAGAGGAGGAGGAGGCGGAGCAACATGAGGAACCAGCAGCGTGAACAATAGCCGCGGAACGACCAGTAGTTGCGGACTGAACAATAGTCGTAGAAAAAATGTTATCATATAATTTGTTTTAGATATATTCTAAACCAGAGCAATAGACAGATATGGAGATTAGAGAAAGAGATCAACTCAAATATATCAAAGCTCGTAAAACAACATCAAGAGGAATGTCGTGAGCAAGATCTCTTGAAAATGATACTCCAGGGTGCAAAGAATTGTGAGGGAAGTGATGGCTTTTTATCAAACTCAATTTCGCGAGACAGGTTCATTATAGATAACTGCAAAACCATATTCTTTATTGGACATGAAACTACTGCAATTACAGCATCTTGGTGCTTAATGGTGTTGGCTGTTTTTATTGTGTGTATTTTTGTGAATGGTAGTGGAGAGAGGGAATGGTTGTGAGGTGGAGATTTTAGGTTGTTGATGGTGGCGTACTGGTGTTTAACAACGGAGTTTCGGTTTTATTTAATGAGGCATAGGTAGTCGTTGCTAGAGGGGAAAGGTATTGGCGTGTTTTCGGTGATGGTGGTCAGGAGTGGTTTCGGAAATGAGATAAGGGTGCTGGTAAGAGACTGAGTTGTGGTGGTTTAGTGGAATAGCGAAGAAGGGTTGTGTTTTCTGTTCTCTGAAACTCTTCTCGCGGTAGTTGAGACGAATCAAAATGGAGTGTGGTAGTGGGGAAAGTGATATGAAGTATGGTTAGAGAAAGATGCTGGTTTTGTTGTATTTTTTTTTGTTGTCTTCCACAAAGAAAAAAGAGACTATTAAAGTATTCAGATGAAGAGGAAAAATGATTTCAGCTTGCAATCATATCCGTCCATTATTTTCATTAATCCTGCACAACTTCTATCAACCAATTAGAAAAAAGAATAGTTTAACAAAAAAAATTAATGATTAAAAATCCCTCTAAAAATAAAAATGACTTAAAAACCTGAAAGTGTACAAATTAATGCAATTTAAAATATATTTTTTTTAATTTTTATGAATAAAAAATAAACACCCAAGATGACCGAAAAATAATAAAAAACGGACGAAAATTTATCCGAAAAAATAAAATGAACACATTAAAATAAACTACATGTCACGAAGATTAAAGAAAAAATATTCAAGAAGTCAAAAATCAAAAATAAAATAATAATAAAAATATCAGACTAAACAGACGTTTAAGGTTAAAAACGAGACTTCGAACTGTGCCGAAAAAATAAAGCGAGCATACCGTCATGATCTACGCGAAACGCTGATTCATAAAATGATCGGTAAAAGGTGAAAATTTGAAATATTTTCTCGCCAATTTCCCGCATAGTGTCGAATCGCTTTTAACAGTCGGTCTATAAAACCAAAATATTTTTATTATTGACATATAAACAACTTGGAGCAATGCAACAAATGAGTAAATAAATAAAAATGCATGAAGCAACATGCCGGGTATTTTACAACTGAAAGACGATGCAAACTTTGATTTAAACTGACTTTTTCTGATCAACTTAAATACGACTAATGATGCAAAATGTGATGAATGAAGATATTTACTAATGATTGTGACCAAATAACAAAATATGATATGAAAGTGCGACTAAAACATATTAGGGGCGAAATTTAGGGTGCAACAGTTGTGCCTTGATGAATCAGTCTTCGAGAATCCACAATCAACCGTACTTCTGGCTTGGGAGACTCAAAACCTTAATTGAGGTGCGACACCTGATGCTCTTGATTCAGACATGTCTCTGCACATGAAACAAAAGAAAACATGAACATACACCTTGTATGCGATTAGAAATTAGTGATACATAGGCTAAAAATGTTCAAAACGCTTGACAATCTTCACATATTCAAAGCTCAAAGGTGAGAGGTTAAAACCGGCCGTATTTAGTGACCTTGACTTTTGTATAAAAAAATGCAAAAATGCAAGTGGGATCTTAGGTCAAAAATTGGGGTACAACAAAGTTATTTTTGAGTTTTCGTATTTATGAATTTTAATGAGAATTAAAGGAATTAAAACCTAATTCTAAACTATTTTTAATTTATTAAAAAAACGTGTTTTTAGATTGACCTAACTTTAACCTAATTATTGACACGGTAATTTATTTACAAAAAAAATAATTATTAGTAATTAATATGGTGAAAAAGAAAAAAAGGAAAAAAAAGTATAAAAACCTAATTCTACATTTTTTAATTTATTAAGAAAAACATTTAAAATTAAATCTAGAATTAACCTAATTAATTAATACAATTTTATTTACAAAAATAAATAATTAATTATTAATAATGATAAAAGAAAAGAAAAAGATAAAAGTGATTAAAACCTAATTCTACAAATTTTTTAAGTTTATTAAGAAAACATTAAAATTAATCCTAGAATAAAAAACTACATTAATTGATAACATTTATTTACAAAAATAACATTTAAATAAAATATATTTTATTTTGTGACTTTCTGATTTTTTTTATATTTTGTGAAATTAATTTCTTGATGAATTAAATAAAAATAAATAAAACAAAGAAATACAAAAAATGAAAAGAAAGAAGATAGAAAAGCAAACCAATGGGGGGTTCTGCCCCAATCTGGAGGTATTGTCTAGCAATTAGGCCCAAGAAGCTTGGCCTTTTCTGACTTCTCAATGATCACGTGTAGCCTGGTTGACTTATGCACATGGTATTCCTCAGATCCTGGCCCTTTGATTGGCTTTTATGGACATGTGGCGTACCAAGATATTGGACGTATGATGGACCACAGGCCAGGAATTGTACCTGAACGTGTTATGAATAAAAACATTGAAGAATATGGGGGACCTGGGATTCGAACCCAGGTCCCAAGGCTTGCCAGCGTCACCTTTCACCAACTGTGTTGCATGTTCATTCATAAATATAATGGGACAAAATTATTATATGAGAAAAAAGCATGTTTATTGGTAGAAACAAAAAACGCGCTAAAATATTTGAACGCTCCAACCAGGCTGAGACAAGTCATCATCTTCTCCATTCATTTGCTTTTGGCCTGAAAAAATAGAACAAGATTGCGGGGGTTTTAAACCCCCACTATATGACACACAGAAAAATAGCGACTAGAACCCTGTCGCTCATAAATTAAGCGCGACATATGAAATTGGTTCGTCATGAGCCCCTGATTCCAATGATGCCACTTAGGTTGGCTAATTTTTCCCCAGGCGTAAAGCCCTAATTCGTGGTTCCTGCAACCCTAAAAAACAACAATGGCAATTCGCTGTACAAGCCGTATTAATTCAATCCAATGATACCATGAGTTTCGTTGAGTTCATATTAGTATAAGACAAGTATTAGAATGGATGAATGTGGCGTGAATGATGAAACACGATTATGCAAAAAATGTGAAACAGTTTGATTTCTATGTACCAATTCTTGATGCTATGGGCGTGGAAAAGTATTCAGTCAGGTTCAGTGATGTCTCAGGAACGTAATGGGATGGTTCTCTTGCCTTGAAACCCTATGGAATGATGTTTTCAGTTTTGAAAAAATTCACAAAAATTGCAAAGTGTATGAGAGGTTTTGAGCGCAGCTTTCTGGTCCTTTTCATTAGGTCTAGCTTCTGACTTATATGATGGATGAATTAGGGTTGAATTTTAGTCCAAAAGATCCTTGCATTGATGTATGAGATATTTGATTTTCCATGCATATTTTCCAAATCTTTTCCATGTGATTTTGATTCCAATCATGGCCAAACCTTCCAATTTTGGTATGCACGAAATCTTGAGTAGCCAATGAGTGATTATACTGCATAAAAAGATTCAATCACATTGGTTTAGTATTTTTCCATATTTTATTTAATTAAATGAATTAATTGTGATTAAAAATTCAAATAAATAATAAAAATGATGAAATAAATCCCATTTGGTCCAAATGGTCGTGCATAGCCCTTTGATGATGAATCTTGGAAGAAAATGTGGCCCCTTAGCAATTTTGAAGCATTTGAAGTAAAGTTGACTTTTCAAAATTCCCAAAAATTTCCCAACTTCCACAAGGCATATCTTGCTCAATTTTTAAGCTTTGATCATGTTCTTGGACATTTTGGAAAGGTCTTGAAGTCCTCTAACCAATGCCTTTCGTCCCATGTCGTTTTGATTTACCAATCTCAAGTTATGGCCTTTGACTTAAAGTCCCTTTTTGTTGACTTTTGAAAATGACCTATAATGTTGAAATTGATAACTTTTTGTGAGAGCATTTCTTGGACTTGAAGTGTGAAGAGGAGTTGTAGGAAATGTCATTCTCTTCAAAATGAGCTTTGGATGGAATTTTTCTAATAATCCATGTGGATGTTATGCCTTGGTCAAGTTACAGTTGACTTTTTCAACTGTCCAAATATGGAAACTTTTGCATCTTGAGACTTTTTGAGCCATACCTTAAAAATCATGATCAAGAATTGATCAAATGATGTTTGTGGCTTCAAAATAAGATGTTGACCAAAAATTTGAACTTTTGACTGTCAAATGACCATTTTGCCCCTGTAGTTGACTGTAGGGCAATTAGGGTTTTTGACTGTGCAATTTTGTGCTGTAAGTCTTGAAACTTGGCATGTGGATGCTTGACCATATTTGTAGGCATGTGGGACTTGATTGGATCCTTGGAAACTTCAACTTCTTTTCCAGAACCAAAACCCTAGTTTTTGACTGTTAGGAGGCCCTTGAACTGTGCAACCCTTGGGGAGATTTTGAAGCATGCTCTTTGCAATTCTTGAAGAATATGGGAGGGAAAATTTTGGGGTACAACAGTTGCCCCTGTTCAATCTTCTTAGACCTGAGGATGCAGATTGGCTGACGTGCCTTTCGTAATCCGAAGGTCGAAGATGATTGAACACTAGAGTGCCCAGAAATTTGCGCTCACATAGTAGCAGTGTGATGGTGGAATGGGCTTATAGATGCCATTTGGAGATTGATGGATGGTGGATGGGCTTATAGATGCCATCTGGATGTTGATCGCGTAAGAGATTCCTTAGCGAGAGCTTGCGTACCTGAAAAAGAAAAATGATTACCTGACCTGTTACAGGAGCTGGTCTTCAAATTCTTTGTGTAGATGTGTCCCGACTGGTTACAGAAGCTGGATCTGGAGCTTCAAAAGGTGATGAATGAACCAGGGATGGTTACTACCTCAACGGGATGGTGAGAGAACCTTGAACGATTACTACCTCAACAGGAACGCTGAGAGAACCTTGGACGATTACTACCTCAACAGGAACGCTGAGAGAACCTTGGACGATTACTACCTCAACAGGAACGCTGAGAGAACCTTGGACGATTACTACCTCAACAGGAACGCTGAGAGAATCTGGGGACGATTACTATCTCAACAGTAACGCTGAGAGAATCTTGGATGTCTTCTACTGAGTCTTTATCAAGAAAATCTTTTAGGGGTCGATTTAACTGGACCGGAAAAGGTCTTGAAATCTTCAACTGGATAAGAAACAGGGAGATCTTAGGGTCAATCTGACTGAACCAGAGAAGGCCTTTGACTGGATAAGAAACAGGAAAATCTTAGGGTCGATTTAGCTGAACCGGTCAAGGTCTTGAAATCTTCAACTGGATAAGAAACAGGGAGATCTTAGGGTCGATCTGACTGAACCAGAGAAGGCCTTTGACTGGATAAGAAACAGGAAAATCTTAGGGTCGATTTAGCTGAACCGGTCAAGGTCTTGAAATCTTCAACTGGATAAGAAACAGGGAGATCTTAGGGTCGATCTGACTGAACCAGAGAAGGCCTTTAACTGGATAAGAAACAGGAAAATCTTAGGGTCGATTTAGCTGAACCGGTCAAGGTCTTGAAATCTTCAACTGGATAAGAAACAGGGAGATCTTAGGGTCGATCTGACTGAACCAGAGAAGGCCTTTGACTGGATAAGAAACAGGAAAATCTTAGGGTCGATTTAGCTGAACCGGTCAAGGTCTTGAAATCTTCAATTGGATAAGAAACAGGGAGATCTTAGGGTCGATCTGACTGAACCAGAGAAGGCCTTTGACTGGATAAGAAACAGGAAAATCTTAGGGTCGATTTAACTGAACCAGTCTAGGTCTTGGAATGTAGCTGAGAACTTAACTGGATCTTTCCTGAAAGGTAAAGGTCAGTCATATGCAATGCGTGATATGGATCAAGCAATGATGTTCTCAACATAAATGAGATTTGTAAGATATGATGCGTATATGCATGCTATAATGTATGTAAGTGCGATGTTTATGAATGTATCTTTTCGTCTTAGGAAAATAAATCCTTGACGGGTGCCGGGAAGTCACTCCTGGGCTGATGTTGAAGAATAGATTTTGCTTCCGCTGGGGATGATAGTTGCAAGAATACCAGTAGGAGAAGATAACTCCGTTGGGGAATAAACTTGGCGAATGGATTACTCTGCGGGGAGAAAAGTACTCTAACGATCTTGCTGGGAAGCAATACTCTGTGGGGAGAGAGATACTTTGCTGAAATGTTGATGGTAACTTCGCTGGGGATACTGTTATTATGTTGGAAGTGTTAATATACTTCGCTGGGGATAAGAAGACTTCGCCGAGAACGATCTTTCCGTGGCTTTTGGCTGAGGATAACCCAGTTATATCCTGGTAGGGAAATAACCTTTGAATAAAGCCGGGAGACGCGTTCGTGCTCTGCGAGGATAAGCTTCCAGAATTTACTGGGGATAAGTTTACTTCTTGGGGAGATGGATTCCAACTTTCCTGGGGAAACTGGATTGGACTCTCCTGGGGAAGTTTTGAACTGTATCAGGGAAGTGACTCCATTGAATGTTCAATATACCGCCGGGGAACAATCTTTAGGTCAAGACTGTCGGGGATACTTGTTAAGAATGTATGTATATTGCTGGGGAATGTTGAGATCTGCTGGAGGATACCCAACTTCCTTAAGGTTTGATTGTAACTTTGCTTGGGGAGAGTGCATTGACCTGCTGGCTCACTCTCCGGGGAATTAAGATATGCCGGTTATGTTCTTCAGCTGAACCTACATTGATACCTTGGAGGACAGGACAATTAGATTGCTCAGACAACTCTTTATTGCCCCTGTTTCTAATGTTACCTGTAATTAATCCTTTGTTTCGTAGGAAAATATTCATGAGTTAGCAAATTATTGTCAATGCATATATCACAAATTGAACCTTGGACGTTCTTCGCAACACAAAACAGAAAAGGAAAAACAATTGGTAATTTTAACTGAAAAGTGATTTTTGCATTGATTTTGAGTTGCCTGTAAATAGGCGTTTTATGTACAAGAGGCTGACGTCCTAGTAAGAGAACGCCGCCGAACCAAAGAATTTATACAAGTTTGTACAAAAGAAAATAAAACAGCTGTGTGAAATGAATGATCCCACTGGGTTTCAACTCTGCTATCGCCTTTATGTCTTTGAGCGTCTCATCACTTGATGACCTTAGTTGAAAGTGAAGCTGACTGATCGATGCCGTCTGAACCTGATGTAGATACCGGATTTGGATGCAAGGTGATCCAATGAGACATGGTATTACGCTTTATCCCTAACTTTTGCCTGGACCGCCCTTTCGGGTTTTCAGTCCACCGGGATACCCATTTTTGCCCAAGCCGCCTTTTCAGGTTTTCGACTTGTCGGGTGTATAGATTCTTTTCATTTCATCCCTTCATTTTGCCCGAACCCTTTTGGTTCGCCGGGAAGCCCTTATTTTTGCCTAGGTGTGTCAACCTAGCGGGTCTTTTTCATGCGTAGTATCTTTTTACTATGTCTGCATTAGCGGGGTGAGGAAGGTCGTCACCATCCATGTTGGTTAGAATCATGGCTCCTCCTGAGAACATATGTTTAACCACAAATGGCCCTTCGTACGTAGGGGTCCATTTGCCCCTTGGATCACTCTGAGGAAGGATGATTCGCTTGATTACCAGATCCCCAACTTGATATTCTTGTGGTCTGACCTTTTTGTTAAATGCCCTGATCATTCGTTTTTGGTACGTTTGACCATGACAAATAGCAGCAAGTCTCTTTTCGTCAATAAGGTTTAACTGATCAAGTCGTGTCTGGATCCAATCATCTTCGTTCAGATCTGCATCCTTCATTATCCGGAGAGAGGGTATCTGCACTTCGATCGGTAAGACTGCCTCCATACCATAGACCAAGGAGAAAGGAGGTGCCCCGGTTGACGTCCTGGCTGAGGTACGGTACCCATGTAGAGCGAACGGTAACATCTCGTGCCAATCTTTATAAGTCACTGTCATCTTCTGCACGATTTTCTTAATGTTCTTATTTGCTGCTTCTACAGCCCCATTCATCTTCGGTCTATAAGGAGAAGAGTTGTGGTGTTGTATCTTAAACTGTTCACAGAGCTCAGTGATCATCTTATTATTAAGATTGGTACCGTTGTCTGTAATGATCCTTTCTGGGATGCCGTATCGACAGATCAGATTATGCCGAATGAACCGTGCCACAACCGTCTTGGTTACTGTAGCGTAGGAAGCTGCTTCAACCCACTTCGTGAAGTAATCAATCGCTACCAGGATGAAGCGATGCCCATTGGATGCCGTAGGTTTAATCTCACCGATCATGTCTATGCCCCACATTGCGAACGGCCAGGGCGCAGTCAGAACATTTAGAGGAACTGGAGGAACATGCACCTTGTCTGCATATATCTGGCATTTATGGCATGTCCGAGAGTGTTGGTAACAGTCAGCTTCCATTGTGGACCAGAAATACCCTGCCCGAAGGATTTTCTTCGCCATAGTGTGTCCACTGGAATGTGTTCCGAAGGTCCCCTCATGTAGCTCTTCCATGATCCTTTCTGCTTCAGTCTTATCCATACAACGCAGTAAGGTCGAATCATGGTTTCGCTTATACAGGATGTCGTTGCTAAGGAAGAACTTTGCTGCGAACCTTCTCAGAAACTTCTTATCATTGACAGAGGCACCTTCAGGGTATTCCTGAGCTTCCAAGTATCTCTTCACCTCATGGTACCAAGGCTTCTCAGTCACCAATTCAGTCTCGAGATCACAACAGTATGCCGGTTCATCCAGTTTCCAGATAATGATCCGGGGAGCCTCATTGTCCCACTTGACTTTGAACATAGAAGACATCGTAGCTAACGCGTCCGCCAACTGATTCTCCTCTCTCGGAAAGTGTTCAAAGGTTATCTCTGTGAAGTGGGGGATCAAGGTCAACACACATTCTCTGTAAGGAATAAGATTCGGATGTTTCGTATCCCACTCTCCTTTGATCTGATTGATCACGAGAGCGGAATCTCCGAAGACACTCAGAAACTTGATCCTTAAGTCAATCGCAGCTTGGAGACCCATGATGCATGCCTCATACTCCGCCATGTTGTTGGTGCAGTTGAAACATAGTCGGGCAGTGAGTGGAGTATGAGTGCCTTGAGGGGATATGATCACAGCGCTGATACCGTTACCCAAAGCGTTGGAGGCTCCGTCAAAGTGCATAGACCATTGGGATCCTTCCTCAGGTCCTTCATCCGGTCCAGGTACTTCACCATCAATCACAATCATGATGCTCTCGTCTAGAAACTCGAAATTCATTGACTGATAGTCGTCTACTGCCTAATGTGCCAAGTGGTCTGCCAATACACTTCCTTTGATGGATTTCTGGGTCGTGTACTGAATGTCATATTCTGTCAAGATCATTTGCCATCTTGCTATTCTCCCAGACAGAGCAGGCTTTTCAAATATGTACTTTATAGGATCCATCTTTGAGATCAACAAGGTAGTGTGAGTCAGCATATACTGTCTCAGCCGGCGAGCAGCCCATACCAAAGCGCAGCAAGTTTTCTCAAGCAGTGAGTATCGGGTCTCACAATCGGTAAACTTTTTGCTAAGGTAATAAATGGCGTGCTCTTTTCGTCCAGACTCGTCATGCTGCCCTAGCACACACCCCATTGAGTTGTCAAGTACTGTCAGGTATAGTATCAGAGGTCTCCCCTCAACCGGTGGCATAAGAATGGGTGGTTCTTGGAGATACTCTTTGATTCTGTCAAAAGCGGCCTGGAATTCATCGTTCCAACGTACTACCTGATCTTTCTTCAGCAGCTTGAAGATTGGTTCACAAGTAGCAGTTATGTGTGAGATGAATCGAGCAATGTAATTCAGGCGTCCTAGAAAGCCTCTGACCTCTTTCTCTGTCTTGGGAACAGGCATTTCTTGAATAGCTTTAACCTTGGCAGGGTCCACTTGAATACCCTTGTCACTTACAACGAAGCCTAGCAACTTTCCAGATCTCACCCCGAAGGTGCACTTGTTCGGGTTCAACCTCAGCTTGTACAGTTTTAAACGGTCAAACAACTTCTGCAGATGATCAAGGTGTTCCTCCTCAGTTTGAGACCTTGCGATCATGTCGTCAACATACACTTTTATCTCATGATGGATCATGTCATGAAATAAAGCAACCATGGCACGTTGGTAGGTTGCCCCAGCGTTTTTCAGTCCAAAATGCATGACCTTGTAGCAGAAGGTGCCCCACTGAGTAACAAAGGTAGTCTTTTCCCTGTCTTCAGGAGCCATCTTGATCTGATTATAACCTGAAAAACCATCCATGAAAGAGAACACTTTGTGCTGAGCAGTATTATCAACAAGGACATCAATGTGAGGTAGAGGGAAGTCATCTTTGGGGCTGGCCCTGTTCAGATCCCTATAATCGACACACATTCTGACCTTACCATCCTTCTTTGGTACTGGCACCACATTAGTAACCCACTGAGGGTAAGAAGTCACTGCAAGGAAACCGGCATCAAACTGTTTCATAACCTCGGCTTTGATCTTCTCAGACATCTCTGGACGCATACGGCGGACCTTTTGCTTGACCGGAGGGCAGTCTTCCTTGGTAGGCAAGTGATGGACCACAATGTCGGTATCCAACCCGGGCATGTCTTCGTAGGACCAGGCAAATATCTCCACATAATCGTGTAACATCTGAGTCAACCGTTGCTTCACGCTGAGCTCTAGGTTGGCACCAATCTTTACCTCATTTCTGTCTGTATCAGTACCCAGGTTTATTGTTTCCACTGGCTCTTCGTGTGGTTGAATTTCCCTCTCTTCCTGGAGTAACAGTCTTGCAAGCTCGCCAGGCACTTCGCAATCATCTTCACCTTCGTCTTCGGCTAAGTTGATCAGATTTTCGAAGTCATAACTGGCAGTAGCAGAGTCGTTACCAGTGAGATCCAGAGTGGATTGAAACCTGTATGAGTGAGTGTGTGTAAATACAGCTGTTTTGCAATATATAAAGAAAGGAAAGAAAGAAAAGGAGCATAAGATTTGAAATGCGAGAAAACGTCCAAGGTCTTTATTCATGATATATGAAATGACAATTTAATATACCCTCACAAATGAAGCCACGGTGCCCCGGGTAAGACACCGGGCCATAGAGTTTTAATTGTTTATTACAAATAACAAAACAAAGAAGTTTATTACTCAGTAACAAGAGAAACAAGTAGGTTGTCCTTTGCAATCCAATTGCTAGGTTCACTGTTGGTTGCCGGGTAAATCCAGCTGTCGAACTCAACTTCATCCACTTCATCATCCTCCCTGATAGCATTTACTCCATGGTTAGGCATGGGAGCAGTCACCACATTGGGCTTCTCAGGTGCCTCAAACTGTACCTCTTTTGCGTCAATAAGGTCTTGCACCTTATTCCTTAAGGCCCAACAGTCATCAGTGGAATGCCCCGGGATATCGGAGTGATAAGCACAGCGGGCATTTGGATTGTATTTCGGAGAGGCAGTATTCACAACTTTCGGGGCCTCCCTGACAGTCACCAAGTTGGTGGACAGCAACTGCGGCAAGATTTGCGATAAAGTCATACTCAAACGGGTAAACTCTCTTTTGGGTCTTTCAGCCCTTTGAGGATTGGTTTACCGAGGAGCGGCAGCAGGTTTAGCAATCATCACCACGTTGACAGATTGGCGGCGCTCGGGTTTCTCTTGTCTTCTAGACCCATATACAGCACTGGCCTCCTTCTTAAAGGTCTTCTTCTCCGAACTTGCAGATGCTCCCTTCTGAATTTTGCCAGACTTCATCCCAGCTTCTATTCTTTCTCCAGTCAGAATAAGATCAGTGAACCCTGCAGATGAGTTACCGATAAGATGATTGAAAAATGGCCCAGATAGGGTCCCCAAGAACATGTCTACCAACTCCCGGTCAGTTAACGGAGGCTGCACCCTGCCAGCCAGATCCCTCCACTTCTGTGCATACTCTTTGAAACCTTCGCTTGACCCTAGCGACATACCCTGGAGTTGGGTACGTGTAGGAGCAAGGTCGGCATTATATTGATACTGCTTGTAAAAAGCAGTAGCCAACTCCTCCCAGTTACGAACCTTGGTCCCATCCAGCTGATAGAACCATTCGAGATGAGTCCCTGAAAGACTCTCCTGGAAGAAGTGGATCCACAAATTCTTGTCCACTGAGTACGGTTGAATCTTCCGCACATAAGATCTGAGGTGTAGCTTGGGACAAGATGCCCCGTCATATTTGGTAAAAGATGGTGCCTTAAACTTATGAGGAATAATCACACCAGTAGATAAGCCCAAGTCTCCAAAATCCAGCCCAGGCACTTGTTGGATCTCCATTGCATTCAGTCTGTCCTCCAACTGCTTATACCGGTCTTCAGCAGGAGGATACTGTTCCTCATTGAAGTCAGTCTCGTTGTCAGAGACTACTGAACTAGGACCTTTTCCCCCTTGGGGACTGCTCTTGCCTATAGAAGAACCAGCCTCTTCATTCTGCAGAGTATTGCCAAACCTTCGGCCCGAGTTAAAAAGAACAGTTCTCTTCTTCTTCTTCTCCTTCTTCAGGAGAAAAGCCTTCATCTCTTCTTGGCCCTGAGCCAAACCCATGATTAGTTCCTGAAATTGCGCGTTCTGCGCCTGAAGAACCTTGATAGACATTTCAGTTGATGATGAGTCAGGATTCATGATGCTGAAATAAACAGCGAAGAACAGTAAGCAACCTGAAAAAGAAGAAAACCTGCTATGCACATGATGAATGGAATGCGTATGATTTATGTTTTCAAAGACAATCGGGAATCAACTTTGTAAACAAAAAGGAACACACTTCATTAGATTCAACTTTGAAACTTAAATTGTTCAACAGGTTGCCTTTAGGCGTTACATAAAAGGGAAATACTGAAAAGGGAAATAAAACTGCAAAAGAACATCCAGAGCTCTTCATTGATCCCATGGTCTCCTCTTCTCAGTACGGATGTAGTCATTCAGAGCTTGCTCATTCTCCAACTGCTTTATCAGCTTCTGGATTTTCAACTCCTGCTCGTTGAACTTTTCCCGGTAAGAATCCCGTTCTTCTCGCAGTTGCGACCAAGACCTCTTTAATGTCTCATAATCAGTAGGTATCTGAGGAGGGAAGACAGTCGGAGGAACCCCATCTTTGTCAGGATACTCAAGAATGATGGGTCTGACAGCTTCGTACGGCATACCTAACTTCTGAGCACGGATGCGAACCCATTTGTAGTAGGCTTCCATAGGTAGATAAGTCTTTGGCCCTAACTCTTGTGGGTCAGCTTTATGAACTTTATCCCAAGCCTTGATGAACCTACGATGCAGCTCGTCACTATCCACCTGAAACTCAAAACTGATGTGAGGCACCAACATCTCATGAGGCCCTGCTCTTCTAGCTCTTCCAAACTGACGGAGCACTAGACATGGATTGTAGGAGATCCCTCCTTGAGTACCAATCAAAGGAACATTAGGGTATTCTCCGCATCGATCAATAACAGCTATCTCATTCAAACCTCTACAAGTCCAAATGATGTCCTTATCAGTGAGAGACATTAACCTATGAGCCCAACCTCTTCCTTCTTGGTTCTTCAGCACGAACTTAGGGAGGTGCGAAATAAACCACCTCACCAACAAAGGGATACAACACCATAGGGTTCCTCGTCTTCGGGTAGTACGAGCATGAAGTTGTTGCAGGATGTCACCCAAGAGAGTGGGCACAGGGTTCTGAGACATAAAGATCCTTATGGCAGTGACATTGATGAAGTTGTCAGGATTAGGAAACAAGACTAGCCCATAGATTAAGAGAGATAGGATGTCTTCATATGCCCTAAAGTCCAGGTCATTCCAGAAACTGTTAGCTTTACCAATCAGAAACTTGGCCAAGAAACCCTTAACTCTGCTTCTAGTCACCCAGTTGTCCATTACTTCTTGATGTGTCAAAGGAAGAGCTGCAGCAACCTCCTCAAGCCTGAGGGTCTTCTCCCAACCAGTAAAGGGAGTCTGATCCAAGATAGGGATGCCAAGCAAATCAGAGAACTCTTCCAGGGTAGGGACCAGCTGGAAGTCTTGAAAGGTGAAGCACTGGTACAGAGGGTCATAGAACTGGGTCAGGACACTCATCAACTGTTGATCCCGCTTTGCAGTGACTAAACTGAGAAGAGAACCATGCCTCTGGATGAAGGAAGTGGTATTTGGAATTCTGCTAACCAACTCTTCAAGCAACTCAGGTGGGTGAACAAAGTTGAACCGGATAGTATTCCTTCGCACAGGCATCATGATGTCCTACAAAACAGAGCAAAGGTGAAACCCTCTTGTCTTTGAAATGGTCAGTCCTTATGCAGGATACATGCAATGCTCATGATGTTATGATGTTATGATAAAGCACACCACAAATAGATACAAAGGCAAACATGGTAAGGCACACAAGTCACACAAGACAAGCCCTTAAAGTTTAGGCCAGCATGAGGTCTAGGTATTACCCTCTTTCAGTTTGTTGGTTCATACCTGTCCTATCAAAGTAATCAGGTTCTTAGAGGATCCCAATATCATTGACTACCCTCAATCGGTCATATCTCCAGCATCGCAATCTTTTCTTGCAGCCAGAACCATCACGAGAGTTTAGCCTCAATGGGCGTAGCATACTGCTACTGTTCTAATGGCCAAGTTGTGTCATTTAAGGTTCTAAGGTCTGTTAGTGCTTAATGACTCCTCAGAAGACCCATATTCTCCTCGTTGCAACACAAGGGATATCGGTACATACCAAGGTGCCACACCAATGTAGCCACTGCTTCACCCATGTCGGTCTACGCCGGACAGGTCCCTCACAGCTTATGCTACCTAAACAGGGTATCCCCAGATCCGGGTTAGGATCTATGTAACTCCCAAGACAGTCCCACAATGATAAAGCAAACAAGTCAAAGCAATTGAAAACACAGTTATGAACTATCCTAAGGTACACCTCGCTTTAAAGTAAATAGTCCCCAGCAGAGTCGCCAGTTCTGTGATCGGTGGATCTGGAACTGACTGTTTAACGCTGGTTCGCGAAATGTCGCGGAAGCAAGAGTCGCCACCGTCTTTTATTTTCTCCAAATGGAAAGGACAAAAGCACAGAAAAATTCCTTATAGAGGTTGCTCTCGGTTCGGGATGTAGATTATAGAAAGGGAAGGTGTTAGCACCCTTTCTATCCATGGTTATCCATGGGCTCTTAGATACTTACTCATTTGTGTTTTCGAAATGGTTTGTTTGCTTTTCAACTGTGGGTTTAAAAAAAGTTTCTTTGAAAATTTCAGTTCGACTCTTGTATCGGTCCTCAAGAGTGTTTGAAAAGTTGCTTTCGAAAGCTTTTTGAAAAGGTGTCGGTGTGAAAAGTATTTTTGATTTGTTTTTGAAATTAGAGCAAGTATCTAGAGTCGTCTACCTACCCTAAGGAATTCTTCTATGTAAATGTCCTTAAAGTAGTGCCATCCCACCATTGAGAGGTAGGTAGCACCACCGTTGGAGGTATTCGGGTCAATTCGAAGGTTCGGGACATGGTGATCACCGGAGCAATAGGAAGACACCTTAGAAGCTACCCTCATGCCAGGTTCCTGGATCATGAGGACTTACTAAAACGTCCTCTACTCGATGATCACCTTTCGAGGGGCAAGGCAACAATGAGGCGTACCCTAGGGGTGGTGTGTGATTTGTGTGTCATGTTCATTTGCATTTATCTTGTTCATGTCATGGGTGATCTACGCGTTGCTTTTATTTTGACATTCATTCTTTCATGCGATAGTTTAACAGTTAAAAGTTGCGGGAATATAAAAGTCCTACGCTATTACAAAGGCGCGGGTCCACATCGCCAAATTAATCCAGGACCCGATTTGAGATAAAATAAAGTGCGAGAAATAAAACCCTAATTGATCTATTACATAGCTTTGGGAGAATTACATTATATTCACGAAAAGAAATAAAAAATGCGAAGAGAATTAAAATCGGGAATGCGAGGGCGTTGGACCCTTTTTAGGAAATTAAATTAAAATTACGAAATTAATTAAATTGAATAAAAAAAAGAAGTTATTTTTGAGTTTTCGTATTTATGAATTTTAATGAGAATTAAAGGAATTAAAACCTAATTCTAAACTATTTTTAATTTATTAAAAAAACGTGTTTTTAGATTGACCTAACTTTAACCTAATTATTGACACGGTAATTTATTTACAAAAAAAATAATTATTAGTAATTAATATGGTGAAAAAGAAAAAAAGGAAAAAAAAGTATAAAAACCTAATTCTACATTTTTTAATTTATTAAGAAAAACATTTAAAATTAAATCTAGAATTAACCTAATTAATTAATACAATTTTATTTACAAAAATAAATAATTAATTATTAATAATGATAAAAGAAAAGAAAAAGATAAAAGTGATTAAAACCTAATTCTACAAATTTTTTAAGTTTATTAAGAAAACATTAAAATTAATCCTAGAATAAAAAACTACATTAATTGATAACATTTATTTACAAAAATAACATTTAAATAAAATATATTTTATTTTGTGACTTTCTGATTTTTTTTATATTTTGTGAAATTAATTTCTTGATGAATTAAATAAAAATAAATAAAACAAAGAAATACAAAAAATGAAAAGAAAGAAGATAGAAAAGCAAACCAATGGGGGGTTCTGCCCCAGTCTGGAGGTATTGTCTAGCAATTAGGCCCAAGAAGCTTGGCCTTTTCTGACTTCTCAGTGATCACGTGTAGCCTGGTTGACTTATGCACATGGTATTCCTCAGATCCTGGCCCTTTGATTGACTTTTATGGACATGTGGCGTACCAAGATATTGGACGTATGATGGACCACAGGCCAGGAATTGTACCTGAACGTGTTATGAATAAAAACATTGAAGAATATGGGGGACCTGGGATTCGAACCCAGGTCCCAAGGCTTGCCAGCGTCACCTTTCACCAACTGTGCTGCATGTTCATTCATAAATATAATGGGACAAAATTATTATATGAGAAAAAAGCATGTTTATTGGTAGAAACAAAAAACGCGCTAAAATATTTGAACGCTCCAACCAGGCTGAGACAAGTCATCATCTTCTCCATTCATTTGCTTTTGGCCTGAAAAAATAGAACAAGATTGCGGGGGTTTTAAACCCCCACTATATGACACACAGAAAAATAGCGACTAGAACCCTGTCGCTCATAAATTAAGCGCGACATATGAAATTGGTTCGTCATGAGCCCCTGATTCCAATGATGCCACTTAGGTTGGCTAACTTTTCCCCAGGCGTAAAGCCCTAATTCGTGGTTCCTGCAACCCTAAAAAACAACAATGGCAATTCGCTGTACAAGCCGTATTAATTCAATCCAATGATACCATGAGTTTCGTTGAGTTCATATTAGTATAAAACAAGTATTAGAATGGATGAATATGGCGTGAATGATGAAACACGATTATGCAAAAAATGTGAAACAGTTTGATTTCTATGTACCAATTCTTGATGTTATGGGCGTGGAAAAGTATTTAGTCAGGTTCAGTGATGTCTCAGGAACGTAATGGGATGGTTCTCTTGCCTTGAAACCCTATGGAATGATGTTTTCAGTTTTGAAAAAATTCACAAAAATTGCAAAGTGTATGAGAGGTTTTGAGCGCAGCTTTCTGGCCCTTTTCATTAGGTCTAGCTTCTGACTTATATGAGGGATGAATTAGGGTTGAATTTTAGTCCAAAAGATCCTTGCATTGATGTATGAGATATTTGATTTTTCATGCATATTTTCCAAATCTTTTCCATGTGATTTTGATTCCAATCATGGCCAAACCTTCCAATTTTGGTATGCACGAAATCTTGAGTAGCCAATGAGTGATTATACTGCATAAAAAGATTCAATCACATTGGTTTAGTATTTTTCCATATTTTATTTAATTAATTGTGATTAAAAATTCAAATAAATAATAAAAATGATGAAATAAATCCCCTTTGGGCCAAATGGTCGTGCATAGCCCTTGGATGATGAATCTTGGAAGAAAATGTGGCCCCTTAGCAATTTTGAAGCATTTGAAGTAAAGTTGACTTTTCAAAATTCCCAAACATTTCCCAACTTCCACAAGGCATATCTTGCTCAAATTTTAAGCTTTGATCATGTTCTTTGACATTTTGGAAAGGTATTGAAGTCCTCTAACCAATGCCTTTGGTCCCATGTCGTTTGGATTTACCAATCTCAAGTTATGGCCTTTGACTTAAAGTCCCTTTTTGTTGACTTTTGAAAATGACCTATAATGTTAAAATTGATAACTTTTTGTGAGAGCATTTCTTGGACTTGAAGTGTGAAGAGGAGTTGTAGGAAATGTCATTATCTTCAAAATGAGCTTTGGATGGAATTTTTCTGATAATCCATGTGGAAGTTATGCCTTGGTCAAGTTACAGTTGACTTTTTCAACTGTCCAAATATGGAAACTTTTGCATCTTGAGACTTTTTGAGCCATACCTTAAAAATAATGATCAAGAATTGATCAAATGATGTTTGTGGCTTCAAAATAAGATGTTGACCAAAAATTTGAACTTTTGACTGTCAAATGATCATTTTGCCCCTGCAGTTGACTGTAGGGCAATTAGGGTTTTTGACTGTGCAATTTTGTGCTGTAAGTCTTGAAACTTGGCATGTGGATGCTTGACCATATTTGTAGGCATGTGGGACTTGATTGGACCCTTGGAAACTTCAACTTCTTTACCAGAACCAAAACCTTAGTTTTTGACTGTTAGGAGGCCCTTGAACTGTGCAACCCTTGGGGAGATTTTGAAGCATGCTCTTTGCAATTCTTGAAGAATATGGGAGGGTAAATTTTGGGGTACAACAACGTCTTATTCATTGGATCAGCTTACTAACGCGTTTTGACTATGATCTGATGGCCCACATCTTTTTGGTTTTATTTTATTTTCTGATTTTATATTTTAATTCATTTAATTTTCAAAAATTCATAACTCTTTTATTTTTTATCCAAAAGTAATGAAAAAATTCACAAAAATACTTTGAATTATTTCTGATCTCATGATTAATTTTTCACATTTTTATTTTGACATTTGATATTTTTTATATTTTTTGCATTATTTGCTTTCTTTTAATTACTTTAAAAATACTTTCTGACATTTTTTAATTCTAAAAAATTTCATAAATATTATTTTACATATTTCTGACTTTTTGAAAATTTTATGCAATTTTATATTGATGTTTACTATTTTTTGATCTATTTTCTTTTTGTTTGAGAAATTTTAATTAGTTTAAAAATAGTTTCTGACTTTAAAAATTACCTAAAATTTTATAAAAATATTTGAGTCTATTTCTGATTTTTCTATGGTCTTATTTCTTTTTTATGAATCAATTTTAATATAGTTGATTTTTTTTCCTTGATTTTCATTTTTATTCATTTTTAAACCCTTTTTCAACATATATATTAAATGTAATATTATTTTGTGATTATTTTCGGGCTGATCTTGGGTTGAATTTTTTATCATGAACTTTATTAACATCATTGGATCCATGGTGTTGAGTCTAACTCCATAAAAATTGATGAATGATTTTAATAATAGTTTGATTAAATTTTAATTCAAATGTGGTTTATATATTCTTTCTCACCCCTCTTCATCTTATCCCTTTCTTATTGCACTAAGTGATATTGGAGCATGATCTCTATATCATGTCTCAAAACAAATGGTGCATAGATTGCTATTCACCAGCCTCAAAATTGGTGCGACTTATACATAAGTCCACTTACGATTGATTAACTTAGCGCTAAATTTTGTCCCGATTTGAATAAATGATCATTCGTGGCCCAAACCTATGTTTGCAAGCCCAACTATGTTAATTTGATCTCTTTGATCCAATAACATTGAGATTCATTGTGTGGAGGCTTTGGTTCTACCAATCCTCTAATGGATCTACATCACTTTTGGTCAACGCGGATCACTTAAACATCGTTGATCATTAAATGGTACTTTTGAGGATTCCAAAATGGATGATATACTTGACAAAAAGAAAATGTAACTTGTTGTGTGGAGGATTTGGTTCTACCAATCCTCTAATGAGTTCCAAATGCAAGTTTCAAGATGGTCATCCAACTAACCACTAATTTCTAACAATTGACTTTATTTTGTGCTTTAATTTTATGCTCTTTTATTTTATGCACCATTTACTTTAGCATTTACATTTCATGCTATTTTTCATCTTTTCTCACTTGAGCATGTACTTTCTTGTCATTTTTATTTTGCTCACTTGAGCTTTTATTTTTTTTGTTAAGACACCTAATAATCAACATGAACCATAAAAAACTTTAATGATACTTGGACTATTTGGTTACTATCTTTGACGTTATGGAGTATTGGACTTCTTGGACTTAGGATTAGAAACCTTGGCCTATGTTGGAGACCTTGTGGCCTTAATTGATATTTTGTCTGGAGTTCTTGAGGTTTACCTCAAGGCATCGGGTTGTTTGTTTGTTTTGTGTGTAGGTTATTGTGATTACATACTTTGTTTGTAATCTGGAATCCACCCGTATACAGCCGTTACTCGGCCCAATTTTTGTGAAGACTTAATACACTTGAAGTTTGTTTCTCTCTAGAGGTCTAGTATATTTGATTGCTTGGTTTTAATCCAAAGAATGGGAATTCTATCTTGACTCATAATGTCAAGTATTGACTTCTTGTTGGTTAGATGGTTCTTATCCCTTTCTTTTACCTCATGCTTTAGGATAGTCTCTTCTTCTCCTCTTATCTTCTTTAATTTCAAAAATCTTCTCTCTCCTTTTGAAAACTCTTCTTGTTTTTAAACTTGAACCACTTTCATAATAAACTTAGACTTAGGTCCATGCATTTTCAAAAACCTTTTCATAAATAAACTTCAATCAATATAATAATATCTTGACTTTTTTGTGAGAAGACTAAAAGTCAATCAATCTCATTTCAAACCATTTTCCACTTTGGCTTTTTATTTTAAAACCTTTCTCAAAAGATTAGACTCTTGTCAATCCTTGTAGTGATGCAAACAACTATACTTCTGCAATATGTAGTGAAGAAAGATATTTTCCACTTGGGTGTTGAGTGAGGCATTGTTGATTTTAAAATTCAAGCCATATCCTCCAATTTGAGATGATGAAAATTCTTCTTTCTCATGATTGTGGGTAGTAAGTATGTTTTCCACATGGACAATGACGATGATGTCTTATCTCATAAAATCAACCAACACACTTGTGTTTTAAAATTTTTAAAATAGGAACTACGTGTACCCTGATCCCCTATTGCACAGAAGACGGTACGTAGGCACTAAAGTTTCGCAACCGCGGCGGGTGCAAAACTCATAAAAAATATATTTCTTTTCTCAGCTCCACCATCTATTTTTATACAACATTTTATAGCCAAAATATTCAGATTTTTCAAAGAGGTTCCTGCGGAGTACCATAGATGTTTAGTGTGTTAATACTCTCCCTTTGCATAACCAACCCCCTTACCTTGAATCTTTCCCCCTCTTTTTGGGTTACTCGCTCATTTCCCATTCTTTTGGAAACAATAAAGCGCGGTGGCAATTTTTATTTTGATCTGTATAAGTCTAGTCAATCCAATGGCTTAGTCTTAAACATTTCTACCGCTACAGCCTTCAGTAGCCTCCATCATCAGCACTTTAAATGGCTCCACATAATGTGCATTAGCCACATGTAAAGGATCCGAGTTGATCTTCATAGTCTTTGGTTTCTCACCAAATTTTAGTCGACCGTCCTTCAAAGCTTTTTGAATCAAATCCCTGAAAAGAAAATATTGAGAAGTATTATGACCCACTGTGATACGGTGGCCAGAACCGAGACGTGTTTCCCTTTTTAAGGAATTACTGGTTTGCATTTTGCGTTTGTGTTTGCAAAATGTCGCGGTAAGCAAGAGTCTCCACCGACTTTTATTTTATCCAACAAGGAAAGGAAAAAAGCACAAAAAAATTCCTTTTTCGAGATATTTCTGAGTACGGGGGGTAGATTATAGAAAGGGAAGGTATTATCACCCTTTCTATTTGTAGTTATCTACGGGCTCTTAGGTACTTTCTCATCATTTTCAAAATTGTTTTCTTCGTGTTTGTGTGCTTTGAAAAGTTTTTGTTTCGACTTCGATTTAACTCTTGCTTCTGTCTTCAAGAGTGTAATGAAGTGTTTTTGAAAACTTTGTTTGTAAAAGAGTGTAAGTGTGAAAAAAGTTTGTTTTGATTGAGCAAGTACTTAAGAACTAATCTACCTACTCGAAAAAAGAATCGTTCTATGTTCGTTTCTTTTAGACAGTGCTATCCTACTATTAGTGAGTAGGTAGCACCGTCGTTGGAGTTTTGAGGGTCAATTCGAAAAGGGACGTACGGTCACTAAAGCGATGTTAGGACGTATTAGTAGTAACCCTAATGTCTTAGATCAATTATCCGAGGCGACAATATCCGAGGCAACCTTTCCAAGGAAACTTTGATCTTTAGACAAAAGGACGACCACTAAAGCACCCTATACTCAATGACCGTTTACCGAAGGCAACCAAGTGGGAGTGTACCCTAGGAGTGCGCATGTGCGAGTGATTCAATTTCAGATTATTTATCTTTGCACATGTTAGGGTTATCTAACTGTTTTAAAGTTTTTTCCACATACATTCTTGTCATGCATCCTAATATCATACATCTAACAGTTAAATATTTACGGAATTTAAAATGCGGAAATTAAACTACGCTATTACAAGGCTTCGGGTATTTACATAGCCAAAAACAAACCCTTGAAAAGTAAAGCGGTAAATGAAAATAAAGTCCTAATTTTAAACTATTACAACCTTGTGAGCAGTTACAATAATAGGGTAAAAATAATAGAATAAAACGCGCGATGAAAATTAGAACGAATGTGAACTAGGTTTTGACCCTTCTATCCTAATTAAAAGAGAAAATGTTTTTGTTGTTTTTAATAAAAGAATTAAGTTTTCTAAACTAAATACAAAAATTAATTAGTTAATTAATTAATTAATGAAAATAATGACATGGCCTATTTTTGTGTTTTTGTTATTTTTTTAGAAAAAAGAAAATATAATTAAATTTGGAATGAAAACCTAATTGTTCTAATTACTTTTAAATTTATTAAAAAAAAGAATTAAAGTTATAACAACCTAATTTAATTAATTAATTTTTTTTGATAAAAAAAAATAAAATATAAACCTAATTTGTGAAAAATAATATTTTTGTGATTTTTGATAAAAAAGAAAATGGTTGATTGGTTAGTAAATAAATAAATATAAATTAATTAAAACAAATAAATAAATAAAAACAAAATAGAATAGAGAAAGAGATTTGGGCCTGAGCAACTATGGGGGGTGTGAGAAGCACTTTTGGGCCCAAGAAGAGTGTCCACGTTTGACTTCCCAGATCACATGCTCTGTGTTTGACTTGGCTTATGATACTCCTCCATTGCTGGCTCTTGGATCTGGCCAATTGACCACTTAGCATGTTAGATGGTGAGGCCATATGGTAGACCTTGAACTTACAAATGCATTGGATCCTGAAAAAGAAAATAATATGGAGAAATTGGTGGACCTGGGATTCGAACCCAGGTCCTGAAGCTCTTTCCACACCCTCACTACGACTGCACCACTAGTGTTTGTTTGTACATAATGTAAACAACAAATATTATAAAATAAATAAGCGAATCAAAGAGATAATGCGTGCAAATTTTCAAACGGACGAGTGAGGTGATGCCACGCCATCATCCCTGTCCTTGGTCCGTTGGTAAAAAGTCCCAGACTTTTAGCTACGGACGTTGGTCCGTTGCTATAAGCCTGCACATTCTCAAAATCAATTATAGGAAAGATAAATCAAAACTAAAGCCATGAATGATTTCACCTGGACCTACTGAGTTTAATGATGGCCCTTTCATGGCCTAATTTTGCCAGTAAACGAAGATCCCAATTTGAAGCAAGGAACCCTAATAATGGTGAAATCCACTACAGGCCATATAAATGCAATTAAACAATACAGGAAGCTTGCATATGTCTTAAGGATCAAGAATATACCATTAGTTCGTGCTATCAATGCCTAAATCATGGAATTCAATTTCAAGAAAAGTTAGGTATCGTGACTGACTTACAGCACGATATAGGGGCTGGAAATGCTTGCTTTTGATTGCTTTTTCTTGCTAGAGATCCCAGGAATCAATTGGAATGGGCAAAGAGTCTTGAATTGGCCTGGAACAATGAAATTGTGTTTGCACTTTTTCCTGATTTTTTCAAGTTCTATTCTTGATGATGCGCCTCCTTCTCTAGCCTCTTTAGGTCTGCACACACTCCTTATGTATTGAGGAGTGAATTAGGGTTGAAAGAATGCACTCAATCTTCCTCCATCAATGAGTTTGATCTTGATTTAATTCACCTTAAAATCTTTCCAAAAATTGCCTAAATCCAATCTTTTATGCACACCAAGCCTTTACACGAGTTTGATTTGATGCTAGCTGTAATTTAAAACTTGAAACAAGCACAAAATCTTTTGTTTTCAATATTTTGGATTTTCTCATGATTTATTTTGATTAAAATTGATTTAAATCAAATCAAAATCAAAATAAAAAAACATGATAATGACAAGTGGAAAGAGATAGAGCTCGTGGACCATGTTTCCAACTTAAAACAAGTGAAAAAGATTGGGCCCATTTGGCAAAAATTGAAGTTTTAGGCATTGTTGACTTTTGGCAATTTTGCAAAAAAGGTCAACTTCACCAATGCATAACTTCCTCAATTTTGACTCTTTGGAGGTGTTCTTGGACTTTTTAGAAAGCTTGAGATGTCCTCTAAGCAACCCTTTTGGTCCCATCTTAATTTTATATTCTATTCTCATGTATGAAGCTTTGACAAAAAAGGTGTTTTTGTTGACTTTTCAAAATGACCTATAATGTCCAAATTCATAACTTCTTGTGAGTTCATATTTTGATCTTGGGAGATGAATATGTATTGTAGGGAATTTCATCCTCTTAAAAATGAGCTTTGGATGGGTCATTTCTCATAAAGTATGAGAAAGTTATGCTTGGTCAAAGTTGAGTTGACTTTTCCTACAAAACCCTAATTTAGCAACTTTTGAGTCTTGATGAATTATGAGCAATCCTTGATGAATCATGATCAACCCTTGATAAAATGATGAAATATACTTCAAAATGAGGATGTTGACCAAAAATCTTGAAGTTTGACAGTATGTGGGCCACAGTTGACTTTTGCCCTAACACAATCGATTTTTGGGCCTTTGAGCAATTGACTGAGCAAACTTCCTCTGTAGGGATGGAAAATTGACATGGATGATCTTGAGAACATACTAGGGCAATGTTGAGCATTTGGGATAACTTGGACTCAAGTGTCTTGATGCAACATGAAACCCTAATTTGAGGTAGACTGCCTTAGGAGAGAGCTTGTCTGGTCAACCCTTGGACTACCTTGAGCAACTTGAGTATCATTCTTGAAATGTTTTGAGAAATATGGGAGGGAAAATTTTGGGGTACAACACCCACAAAAATATGATATTTTCAAAAACCTCTTTTTTCCTTTTGCTCTAATGGTGGAACCTTAGTGTCTGGGGGCACTATAATCTGACCATCTGAAACTAAAACATCAAATATTTCATCATATTTTGACACATCAAAAATATATGTTTTAGTATTAATGTTATCATTTTTTGGACCTTCAATCGTCTTTCCCTTAGACGTTCTTATAGGTTTACATGCATATGGAGGCCCATCTTTCAATTCGGACACATTAACCTCTCCTTCTCCCATGTATTCGTCCTCGGACTCTATGGAATAGTTCTTTGTGTCTACATAGGAAATTTTGCCTTTTCTATGGTCCTTTGACACTCTAGCTTTCTCTGTTTTCAAAAGTTTGACATATTGAACCTTATCATCTAGTTGAGACATATCCGTAATAGATTGAGGATCAAATTTTTTCCTAATAGAATAATCTAATCCCCCCCAGCGGCCATTTCGACCAGCTCATGTTCAGGAACCTTGGTATAACATCTAGACTTTAGGACCCTAAAACTATTCAAATACTCTTCCATTGACTCAGACAACATTCTCTTAATAGAGGATAATTCTTTCAAACTTATCTTAGGCTGACCAGCATAAAAATGTTCATGAAATATCCCATCGATTTGTTCCCAAGTACGTATAGAGTTTGGAGTTAACATTGTAAACTAAGTGAAAGCATTCTTTGTCAAATAATTAGGAAAATATCTTAACTTTAAACCCTCATCGTTGGCAATATCTCCATCTTCTGTTTTGTACATATCAATGTGTTCAATGGTTGACTCATTATTACCAGGAAACTTGGTAAACTTAGGCACCTTACATCCTCTAGGTAATTCTGCATGTCGAATGTAATCGGGCAAGGATGAAGAGTAATTGGGCCTCCGGAGGCCAACGTTTACTCCGGATCATGATAGTACTTCTTCTACCATATTCATTATGTTGTTACGTCGAAGAGTGGCATTTCTTAACACTCAGTCAACATCTTGGTTTCTCCTAACCACGATCGGACTAGATTCATATTGTTCAATAAATTCTTCCTCATCATAAGTGGGTGTTTCCACTCTTCGAGGCCTAAAAGGACGCTCATTGTTGCCCCCTCTAGTTCTTCAAAAACCCTTAATAGCATGTGGCGTGTTTGAGTTTGAGTTGTTTGGACCCCTAATGAGTCAATCAATCTACTTATTTGGTCAACCATAGGGTTTAGGGTGATTCCCATTTGTTGGGTTAAGACGTTTACTAACTCTAAATTACTTTCATCCATATGTTGTCTTAAAGCCATAACGGATGTAGTATTCAAAGATGGCGTCGACTGCAGGACATAACTAACACCACCTAGTCGGCCACTTGGGGCATAAATGCCTTGGTTTCTAGTGGAAACTACATTTTTTGTATATGTGGCAGGATTCGACTATAACCCAACCATCATGGAATAAGGCGTGCCATATTGGTGAGGGGAAAATGATGACCCTGGACCCCCTGGAAAGAGTGGTCTATTTGGGTCAAATGATGATACCTCATGCCTAGGTTTTGTCATTGTGGCTGTCGTTGCTGAACCAGAAACTACGGTCGATCCTACAGGAGATAAAACTGTTGCGTTTTGGGTTGTGTTACTTACTGGTATAACATCCATGTTTTGTGTAGAAATCTGCGTGTGTGCAGTGTTTGTGTCAGAGCGTGGCATTCTAGACTTAGAAAAAAGTTTACCACTTCTTAAATTCATACACACACTAACTATAATAACTTTGTGAAACTATATGTAAAAATATTAGCATGGTCCCACCAGGTGTGCCAATTTTTTTACCCGTGGATTTGGTAAACAATACTGGTCTCTTGAAAACAAGTTTATGTGCGAGATCGACCAGGGAATCTCGAAGCCGTGCTTTAGTTCGCGTGCGTAGCCAAAGTGTTTTCAAAAAGGGAGCGTTCGACTGGGAGCCAAACGTATTTAAATTGCAAAAGATAAGGACAAAAAGACAATGTAAAGGAAACGAAAAGCACTTTAAGTTGTAAAAGATAATGACATAACATTAAAGAAAATTGTAAAATAGGTTGGTTCAAACATACATTGCATTTGCCTAACTCATTTCTCTTGTTTTCTTGGTTAATTTGAGTGACTAGCGTGCAAGAATGTGAAAATTTTGACCTTTTACAAGAGTGCACTAAGTGCTTTATTTATAATACACATAAATACCTACTTTCTAAGTGGGCTTTGTTTCCTTGCATGCCATGTGTTCTTTGCAACTTTCCCTCATGAACCCACGTTCTCTATTGTAACTTCTCTTTATGAACCCACGTTCTTCCTACATAACGTTTCGCCTTTACAGCTTTAGGCGCTTATGGGCCTTTTAAATTTTTTTAGCTTCTCACCTCTCTGGGCCCAATCCATTCACCATGAAATTTTCTCTAGTCGACTGCGCTTATGAAACCTTGGTCGCCTGCCTGTAAAACCAACCATGGTCGACATGCTTATGTAGTCGACTCCTTATAATTTAATGCTCGTAATGCTCTCAAAAGAGCATTTTGACTTTTGGTTTAGATTTCTCTCTTTATGAAAACCCTAGCAAACAGTAACATAGATTATTTGATCCTTAGGTACCCATTTTCTGGATCCTTTCTTGTTTACAATTCCAGAGGTTCTGACACCTTTGGACTTATGTGCAACAAGATAATCATGTGAAATTTGTGCATGATACTTTGGTTTAGAAGTTTCCTTTTGTGTCTGTGTTTATGCTACAGTAGTATAAGAACCTTCTTGTTCTGCACATTTCAATTTTGTGCCAGCAAGCACAAAATGCTCAGAAAGAGGTTTTGGTTTGATATTAAGAGTCTCATCAATTTTCTTTGATTGTCCTGAATATCCCAAGCCTCTGCTTCCATTTCTACTAACACAATAGATAATTGAAGCCATTTTGCTTCTATTTGTGCTCTTAGCTAGGAAATGCTGAAAAGCTATATCATATATGATTACTTCATCAGCAATAGATGTGGTAGACATTATCTCTTATTCCAATCTATACACTTTACTTTTCAGAGCAATATTTGATTTTTCTAAAGCAAATAGTTTTTCATTTAAGTCAGAAATGTTTTGCGCATCTATAGTAGTGTTCTCAGAAGTATCCATAAATTTATTTTTCAAGATTTTGTGTTTACTTAGAAGAAGTTGATATCTTTTCATTAATTCAGATAAACCAATTTCAAGTTCAGAACGAGATAAGGAAGAAAGTACCTCTTCATCATCATCAGAGTCTGACTCATAGTTAAGTGTCAGTTTGTCTTCTGATGTTGCTTCTCCCTTACTGGTCCTGGCCTTGAATGCCATGTTTGCATGCTCTTAATCAAAATCTTCATCTTCTAATTCTGAAACAGCCCATGTTTCCATGAGACCCTTCTTAGCTTTGTGAGCCTTCTTAGGCTTTTTTTATCTTTCTTAAGCTTTGGACAGTCATTTTTGTAATGTTTAGGCTTGTTGCATGCAAACAAATAACTTCTTTTCCATAAGCACTCCTCTGACCGGAAGTGGATTCACCTCTTCTATATGTTCTTAATTGACCTTTGAACTTGTTTTGTCTGTGCTTCTAGATTTGACTTATTCTTCTGATATCATAGAGAGTTCATCATCATCATCTGAATCTTCTTTAGATTTTTCTGATTCTTCCTTAGCTTGATAAGCCTTGGCTTTCCCAGAAGTGGACTTTAGATCAACTGATTTTACCCTCTTTTTAGGTTCATCTTGTTTCATCTCTATTTCATGACTTCTTAAAGAGCTAATCAGCTCCTCAAGAGAGGTGTTGTTCAAATCCTTTTTCCAATTTTAAAGTAGTTACCATTGGTCTCCATTTTACAGGCAGACTTCTGATAATATTTTTAACATGATCTACGGTGGAACAACCATTATTCAGAACCTTAAGTTCTATCACAAGAGTCTGAAATCTTGAAAACATCATTTCCACTGATTCTCCATCTTCCATCTTGAAGGCTTCATATTTTTGAATTAAGGCCAAAGCCTTTGTTTCTTTTACTTGTGTGTTGCCTTCATATGTCATCTGAAGAGAATCAAAGATAGACTTTGCAGTCTCTCTATCTGTGATTTTCTCATATTCATTATATGAAATAAAACTTAGAAGAATGGTTCTTGCTTTGTAGTGATTTCTACATACTTTCTTATGTGCTTCTGTCATTGCACTTCTTGCAATCTTATAACCTTTATCGTCTACTGGGTGAGTCTAGCCATCAACTACTAAGTCCCATAGATCCAAGTCATATGCCAGAAAATAACTTTCTATTCTATCCTTCTAATAGTCAAATTTCTCCCCATCAAACATATGAGGTTTTGAACTATAGTGATCTCTATCATTATCCCTATTATCAACAGTGGAAGTAGGTGTAGCCATTTGTTTTTCACACACTGGATCAGTACTGAACACTATTACGTGTTGATAAAAATTCAAACTTTTATCTCCTCGGAACCGGAGCTCTGATGCCAATTAAAGGTGTGAAAAACAAAAGAAAAGGGGGGGGGGGGGTTGAATTGGGTTTTAAATAAAAAAAATCTAAAAATATTATTCCCCTTTAAGTTAAAATACCTTTTTCTTCACTCTTGATAATAACAATAAGTAAGAACGGGAAGTAAAGAACAAGGTATTTTTATATTAGTTCACTTGAAAATTATCAAGCTAGTCTAGTACACCCGTCAAGGTGATTTCGCCTCACTCAATCGAGAACTTAATTCACTATAACCAAATTGATCACAATTTGCACAAGCTACCCTCAAGTAACTAACAACCTCTAAGACACACAATTCCAAGACTTCTTAAGGATACAGACCTACCCGGTTCCTTAAGGAAAATCCTACACAAGCTACCCGCAAGGAACTAACAACCTCTAAGACAAACAAGTCCTAGACTTCTTAAGGATACAACCTACCTGATCCCTTAAGGAAAAATCAAACAACCGTTTGAATACAAGTTTTGTTTACAATAGTATTGCTTCTACACAAGTTGAATATGTAAACTATTTTAAGAACAATGACTAAAAAATATGAAAGCTATGAACAACGCTTTATGCATGGATATTTGGTTGATTGACAACTTTCTCTCTTAGTCTTCAAGCCTTTATATAGCCAATAGAATAATATATCCATTGAGGGTTATTCTTGGGATTTCCAGAAACATTTGACAGCTTGAGTAATAACGTGGGGGAGAAGATCGTGCAATGCATCCGTCTTTTAATGGTAGTGGAATGAAGCGTTGATTGTACCATGTACTATTTATACCATGTTAACGTTATCTTCTTTCCTTCTGCACTTTAGAGGCTTCTGTGAGCATGAGTTTAGAAGCGAGAACATAACACAAGTTCATCAGAACTTCAAGTCTTCAGAGTCTTCAGAACTTCATCTTTAGAGTCTTCAACACTTGGTTGTGAGAACCTTTTCTTGGAACCTTGGTTCTTTAGAAATTTAAGTCTTTAGAATCTTTAGAACTTTTGTATTTAAAGTCTTAGACACTTGGTATTTAGAACTCTTATCTTTAGAACCTTGGGTCTTTAGAAACTTGAGTCTTTAGCATCTGGACTTGAGTAGAAACTTCAGTCTTCATATCTTCTGATTGTTTCTTTAGAACTCGTTGTCTTAAGAAACATGAGACTTCAGCATCTAGACTTAAGTAGTAACTTCTATCTTCAGATCTTTTGACTGGTTTCTTTAGAAAAACATATGAGCTTACACTTCAGAGCCTTCTGGAGTATCTCGCTACTATTTAACAAAACTTGTGTAGCACAGAAGCGGAACTAATTCTCTTCTAATGTCTTGGCCACACCATCCATCAGAAGCATAACTTGTTTGTTAAGTACTCAACAATAACAAACATTAGAGTATCAAAATTGTTCATACAAACATACTCATTTGTTATCATCAAAACTCAGAGATAATATTGCATCCCATGGTCACTTCTAATTCTGATAATACCATAGTCCTTTTCTCTTTGAATCCTCTGACATAATTCTTTAAAGGCTTCAAACACTTCAGACTTCTCTTTGATGAAATTCACCCAGGTGAACCTTAAGAAATCATCAACAAAAACATAAGCATACCTCTTTCCTCCTAGACTTTCAACCTGCATAGGTCCCATCAAGTCCATATGAAGCAGTTCCATAACTCTTGAACTGGTCAGATGTTGGAGCTTCTTATGTGACATCCTAGTTTGCTTCCCAATTTGACATTCACCATCGATTCTTCCTTCATCAATCTTCAACTTATGAATACCTCTAACAACTTTCTTTGACAATATCTTCTTCATACCTTTCAGATGTAAGTGACCAAGCTTTTGATGCCATAATTTAACTTGATCTTCTTGTGCCACTAAGCATGTAGAGAGATAATCTATTTCTTGAGAACTCCATAGATAACAGTTATCTTTTGATTTGGTTCCCTTCATGATAACTTCATTCTTCTCATTTTTTACCAGTCATTCATATTTAGTAAAGTTAACTTTGAGACCTACGTCACATAGCTGACTAATACTTATCAAATTGGAAGTTAGCCCCTTAACAAATAGCGCATCATCAAGACTAGGTTGTCCTGCACAGTCCAACTCTCTAACACCCATTATTTCTCCTTTTGCTCCATATCCAAAAGTGACCTAACTAGTGGAGTGAGATTTAATATCTTTCAAGAATTTCTTGACACAAGTCATGTGTCTAGAACAACCACTATCAAAGTACCAACTGGTATAAGCTCTGAGAGAAGTATGAGTTATGAATCCAGAAGTACCATTTTTGGGAAACCACTGTTTCTTTGCTTTAACAACAGCTTGTTCTCTTCTGGGTTGAGTAACATATTTGGGATAGCCATATAACCTGTAACAATAGGGTTTTATATGACCAAACATTCCATAATAATGACATCTCCATCTTTGAGCCTTGTTTCCTGAGTTATTTTTCTGATGTCTTTGTTGATGTTGGGACATTTGATTTGATAACTTATGTTCTAGTTTCTTCTTTGGTTGAACAAACTTTACTTCAGGCTCTTTTCCTTTGTTTTCACACCTTGACTATCATAACCAAGACCTTGAAATTTATAGCATTCTTTCTAGACTGAAGAATCTCATCTAGCACATCAGAACTATTGACATTTGATCTTGACTTTCAGTCCATCTTATTCACAACTTTATTGAATTGTCTTCCAAGAAGAACAATTGCATTAGACAACCCTTCCTTTGTATCTAAGTCACATTCATCTTCTAAGTCTTCAGTATTAGTGACAAAAGCAATGCTTTTCTTCTTCTCAGACTTTTCACTGATCCCTAATTCAAAAGTTTGTAAAGATCTCATCATCTCATCAACCTTCATGTTATTTATATCTTGGGCGTTTTCAATGGTAGTCACCTTCATGTCAAACCTTTTTGGAAGAGATCTTAGAATTTTTCTGACCAACTTAGATTCTGACATCTTTTCCCTCAGGACACTTGAGGCATTTGCTATCTCAATAATACTCATGTGAAAGTCATGAATACTCTCATCCTCCTTCATTCTTAAGTTCTCAAACTTGGTAGTTGGAAGTTGAAGTCTTGCATCTTCACCTTAGAGGTTCCTTCTAGGAAGTTTCCCAAAAAGCGTGTGAGTGAAGACAAAGCATGCTGAAAAGACCCGTGTTGGTTTATGGGGTCAGTCGGTAATCCTGAAAGTATTTTAGAGCATTACAGGCCCGACCATAATAGAGGGAAAATAACCATTAAAAGACTATGTATATTTTAGTCTCTCACTTATGTACATTTCAATCTATCACTTAAAGCATCCCACCCATTCAGGCTTCATACTTGAGAGACTGTGTATCTTCCAATGATTTGGACTGTGTACATTCTGGTTTTTTACCTAAAGAGTCTCACCCTACAGACCTCATACTTGAGGGGTTGTGTATCTTTTGAGTTAATTGGCCGATCTCTTAGACCGATTTCTAAAGTAAGTTGATTACATCCTGATTTTCTAGAGATAAGACCGAGACCTTTCCCTAAAGCATATCGCCTTTACGAGCCTCATGTTTAGGGGTTATGTATATACCGAGTTTTCTAAATATAAGACCTGGATCTTTGTCTAAAGCATTTCACCCCTATAGACCTCATGCTTAAGGGATTGTGTGTGTACCTTCCAACGATTTAAATTGTGTATATTACAATCTTTTAGCTAAAGCATCTTGCCTCTACATACCTCATGGTTGATGGGTTGTGTTCCTTCCAAGTTAATTAGGTCAGTCTCTTAGACAGGTTTCTAAAGTGAGTCGAGTATATTCTAGGTTTTCTAGAGATAAGACTAGGACATTTGCCTAAAGCATCTCGCTCCTACGAATCTCATGCTTGAGAGGAACTATATACATTCCAAAATTTGTAGAGATAAGACTGAGATCTTTGTCTAAAATATATCTTCTCTACAGGCCTCATATATATATATATATATTATAAATATATATATATATATAATATATATATATATATATATATATATATATATATATATATATATATATATATATATATATATATATATATATATATATATATATATATATATATATATGTGTGTGTTCAAACTCTCTGCGGGTCGAGTATGGATCCAGATCCAGGATGACAAGATCAAATGAAATAGTCCGAGTAAAGACATATATTTGGACCAAGACCAAAAGATCGATCCACGAATAAAAGTGGCTCTATAGTGAACATCCATCTTAAATACTAATTAATAGTCATAAAAGGTCATTATTAGACAAAAGGACAAAGGAATCGATCCCTATTGAATGAGGTGCACTTGATAGAGAGACATGTACATTTATGACTTATCAAATTGGCTATGAAGGTTGAGCCATCAAGATTGCATATAACCATATCACTTATCAAGAACAAATCATCTTTTATGAATACAACTCATAACGAAAATAATCACGTGACCCTAACCCACTTAACTCTTAAGTGACCCACGAAAACATATAGTGTCAAATATTAAAATTAGTAAGGTTTTCAAACAATGGACCATACGTGTACAATAAAATAATTCATCCACTTATTTATTAAATACTAATTAATCAATAATTTATGTTATTAATTAATCAATCTTTTATAAACTAATGAGTCTTGGTAACACTGTTTAAGTCTTAAGAGAGAACAAATTAAAGATCACACAATTAAAAAATTTATAAGATAAATAATAAAATCTTAATCTTATCTTAATCTTAATATATATATTTAAAGTTGTCATAATAACAATCTTAGTCACGTATCATCATAACAACTCTTGATAAAAAATCATAATTATATTATTTATTAATTTAATCTTATATTAAAAATAAATAATAATAATATAATAATAATAATATTAATATTTAGTCATCATTATTAATAATAATAGTATAAATAATATATAATAATTTAATATTTAACTAATAATAATAATAATAATAATATAATATCCAACTATCACTATTATAATAAAAAAATTATCTATATTATAATTATAATTATTAATTATAATTATAATTAATAAATATAATAATTTAACATTCATCCATCATTATTATTAATATATATATATATATATATATATATATATATATATATATATATATATATATATATATATATATATATATATATATATATATATATATATATATATATATATATATATATATATATATATATAGATATAGATATTTATTTATTTATTTATTTATTTATTAAATTGACACTATATTAATAATTACCGGAAATATAATATATGACTGACTAATTTGATAATTATATTTATTCATCAAAAATAATAATTATATTTCTTTGATAATTTTTCTAAAAGTCTAATATTTAATTATGGAAGTTACCATTTTATTTATATTAATATTATTTAAGATATAATTTACTCAACATTATATTGTTATTTTAATTCATATTTATGATTGATGTTTTATTGATTTTATAATGTTATTTAAGAGGGAGAGTGATTCATCCATTTTTATTGGTTTATATACTTACTTTGTCTCACTTAAATTTTATTTCTTTTTGTTATGTGCAGATTTTCTAAAATATTATGCGCAGATTATGAAGATATGTTTAATAATTTTATTGAAAGATCAATAATAATTTTTCATTTTTTATAATATTATGTGCTTGTATTTAAGATATATTTTATATTTGAAGATTTTTCCAGAAGCTAGTATTCTTATTTAGAATTACAAGTTGAATATAGTTGTACTATTAGAAGATGTAATGATTTTGTTATCTTAGTAAATAATTGTTTTATGTTAATGCTACAAAAAATATATTATTTTAAGTTATCTGGATTTAGTAGGAGCTGAGATTTGTTTCAGTAACAGTTGAATTTTTAAATTTCATTTACCTCATGTTCTACTAGATTTTTGTGTTAGGTTCGAAAATATTAATAATATTATAATGATTTGTAAGACATTTAAATATTTAATTATTTTTTTTATTATATAAATTTAGATGTTAATAATTATATTTTAATTTCATATTTATTTTGAATTTATTTTATGTTAGAAATACTTTAATTTATATAATTTTTGTTATTATAGTATATGTATTTCTATATTTATATTTATTTTATTTTAATAGTTATATAATTATTTAAATTAGTATAATTATTATTAAAATAGATTATATTTATATTTTATGATAATTTGGATAAAATTCCTGTTATTATTTAATTTTTTAAAATAAGTTTGTGCCATTTTTTAAAATTATACTAAATTTATTTTTGATGACTAAGTTATAAGTTTATTATTATTTATTTTTATGTAAATTGATATTCATCAATTTTAATTAACAAATATATATATATATATATATATATATATATATATATATATATATATATATATATATATATAAATATATATATATATATATATATATATATATATATATATATATATATATATATATATATATATATATATATATATATATATATATATATATATATATATATATATATATATATATATATATATATATATATATATATATATATATATATATATATATATATATATATATATATATATATATATATATATATATATATATATATATATATATATATATATATATATATATATATATATATATATATATATATATATATATATATATATATATATATATATATATATATATATATATATATATATATATATATATGATGTGCATAAAATGATATCCTATATCTTTAATCAAAATATATGATATGATAAAATAAATAAAAAATACTTTTATCATAAGTTATTTATTATTGATTATGATGAAAATAAAAATTCTATCAAAGTATATTTCATATTATATTAATAAAATTACAATAGACTCTAATAAAAATTGTAAGTTTAGTATTTAAATTAAATATTTTTTAAAAATATAATGTCCAAAAAAATAATATTTTATGATAAAAAATATAAAAAACAAATGAAAGATTGGGGTGATGGAAATAAAATCTTCAAAAAAAAGTAATAGGAAATAGTAATTAATAAAAAGTGTTCTGGACTGGGCCCGACAGGCCCAATAGCATTGATAAGGCCCAATCCAAATGGACTTGCTGAGGACCACGCCGACCAAAGGGACACAGTCGTGCCCGACGTGCTCCCTGAGGTTACTTGCTCGACCTCCAACTGTCCAGCTCGACATCCTGCCGTCCAGCTCGACATCACCGCGAGCACCCCAACTAGGGCAGACTCATTCCACTGCACTCCCAACGAGACCCCGAAAAGACCGCGTCTCTGTCCGCCCGTACTTCACGCAGAACATCCAGGGAGAGGACCACGTGCGGGTCCCCACTACGCACGTAGAACCTGGCAGTTCCTCCACTGGGCCAAACCTGCCCAGCCCAATGAAGGAACCTTGGCCCAGCACTGGGGGCTATAAATACCCTCTGCTTCCAGAGGGTCAGGTATTCATCATTCTACCCATACTTACTATTGCCTGCTCGTGCTCTTACTTACTGTAGCATCGGAGTGTCTTGCAGGTACCCCCCCCCCCCACCTCGTTCAAAACTTTCAGCTCGGAGCCAGCCGTGACGGTCCAAGTCTGATCAGGTTAGATCAGTGGCGCCGTCTGTGGGAAACTAGCTTCCCCGTCTTACAAACAACTCAAAAGACCAAAGCTCATATTCAAACTACCTGTCATGGCTGATCCAGCTCGCGATGAGCAGAACGTCCGTGTCGTCGACACTAATAACGGCACGGCGGACAAGAACAGACATCTCGACAACGCCGGCAATCCCGGCCACAACACCATTCCTGCAACAACCTTCCCCGGAACCTCCTCATACAGGGACGGGGCTACTGCATCATCCTCCTCGCTCCCACCACCACTCGAGGAAGACCCGGCGGCCCTCGCCCACTACAGAGCCGCCCGGTTTCAGGAAGTCCCCGTCCCCTCCGGGGCGGATGCCACCACACAAGCGCTATTCGCAGCAATTAATCAAACGAACTATCTCATCTTCGCCCAAGGAGAGAGATTAAAGGCGCTTGAAGACGAGCGAAGACCCTCGAGGAGGCATCGAAGACCACATACTCCCCCTCCTCGAGTGACTGAAGCCCGACACCTTTCTCCCCCGCGGAGACACTACAGGGAGACCTCTAGAAGCCCTTCTCCCCGGCCAAAGCAGAGGCGACCCTATCTGGAGAGAGAGCCTGTCATCCCTGCCGGAGAACCCAGTCGCGACCCGGTAAGGCACGACAAGAGACACGCCGGAGACGGGCGTGTAACATTCAACCAACGAGCATCACGCTCGAGGGAGACTCAGCACGACCACCGTGCCAGACAATACTACAGGTCTCCATCTCTGTCTCCGGAGAGGAGCGACGAGGACGACCCCCGCGGTCCCCTGTCGCAGGCCATCATGGATGCACCCATCCCCCCGGGCATGGAGAAGCCCCCACATCTGAAGGAGTACGATGGAGTCGCGGACCCGGTCGACCACATTGACAGGTTCGAGGCTATGCTCCATTATCATAATGTCGGGGGGCCCATCAAGTGCCGTCTTTTCCCCACGACTCTCAGGAAGGCGGCCATGGACTGGTTGTTTACCTTGGTTTTTGGTAAACAACCGCTGATCTTCCAAATGGTTACTTATTTGGTTACTCGCAGGATCGATCAGATTGATCCTAGGACATAGGTTGATTTTGAAGTTTGATTAAGTTGGATAAGGCTTTAAATAAAGAGGCTTTAAATAACATAAAGAGGTTTCAAGTAAATTGCATGAAGAAAGGACTTGGTAAAATAAAGAAGGCTTAAAGTAAAAGGCTTCGACAGGAATGTAAAGAGGAAAGCAAGTAAATTTCTGGAAAAGTAAATGACTTTGATTAATAAAATTGGTGTTTCACACATACATTTCTCAACAATTCTTTCTCACACGCTGGGTACTCGAATCTATATGAGTGACTTTGTATAGAATTGTGAACACACGCGAGAAACTACATGACTACTATTATTTATACTAAAACATCCCAAGTAACCGTCGGGCAGTTACACTGCTTCGAGATCAATCCACTTGGCACGTTCTCCACGTTCGACGCTCCAGATCTTTGCACGTTTGCACGTGGTAACTGCTGGAAACCGTTTTCCCTCCAAACGCTTGAATTTCAAACTGCTCCACTCTGAACCATCGAACACTTTCGTCGAGAGACATCTTCGACGAGAAACTCCTTCAACGTCGAAGGCAACCAACTTCTCCCTTGGAAGAAATCTTCTAAGTACTTTGCCAATCTTTCGACGGGCCTTTCGACAGACTTAGCCAGTCGAAAACATCTTTCAGCTTTAATGGCTGACATCAACAAAACAAAGGTGTCGAATTTAGGAGCCAACAAATTGCCCCCCCAAGAATGCCTTATTTCGACTCTGACAGAAAAAGGCATTCTTTGAAACGCCATTCGACACTTGTCTTTTCACGCTTAGTTACAAATTAACTTGTGCACTTTTTGTTGTTTTCTACCAACTATTGGCAATCCCAAGAAAACCATCATTGTTCCGTACCTAGGACGTCACTTTCAGTACGGCGTGCAGTACCAAACGTCATTTCAGAATTTGTCATTATGACAATTCCCAAAAACGAGGACGCACGCTGCGTCCCTCTATTTCTGCAGAAGCGGCTAAAACAATAGGGGGCTGCCACGCGTCCCACTAACTCCTGCAATAATTAAATGGCATTTAATGTCCTCGTTATTGGGGATTTTTCCCCACTACTATAAATAGCAGCAAGTACCCCATTGTGGGACTTTTTACGCCATCTAGCCTTTCAAACTTCTCTGTTTTCATACAAGCTTGTTATCTTTGCAGAAACTCTTCCTCTTTCACTTCGTCTTCAACCTCAACTCTAACAATGGCATCTGCTTCCAATGCTCCTGGCGCTACTGTACCATCTGAAAATGCTAAACCCAAGGTTTTCGTCACTGCTCCGGTAGTAAATTCTACAGGCAAACGAAGAGTTCCTGAACCCTCGGACATCGCCGTTCGCGATGCCTACTCACGCCATCTTATGATCCCGGTTGGATACTCCAACCAGATCTTTGCAATGTCTGGCCCCATGTATCCAAGTATCTCTGAGGCTTTGAAGATCAAGAGCTATTTCCCGGTAGTTGAGAAACTCAAACCGGTCGCATGCGCCAAGAAAGACGCAGAAGACAATGAAGACCCTGCACATGAAAAAATCGACCTCCGTTTCTTCAACAGAGGTGTTAGGGCCTTCAGGTCTTGCCCTAACCTTACCCCTGATTACGTTGCTTGGCTAGTAAAGATGGAGAAGCACCAAACTTCGATCTGGAAGGATATGGGGATCTTCGACCTAGTGATGTTGTCGAAGACAGGTTTGAACTATTCTCCGGAGATGCTGATAGCTTCTCTGCTGTTCTGGGACTACTCCCACTTTACTTTCCATCTTCCCTGTGGGATGCTAACCCCCACACTCTTCGATGTGGCCGCTATTACTGGCCTTCGACCCACCGGGGATTACTTCGATCCGGAGGAGATGTCGGAGGACCAAATTGGCTTCTCTGAGACCAAACCAACATACACCACTTTCATCAACCATTATCACGACAGGTCGACAGATGCTGTGTCGGATGTCGAACACATAGCGTTTCTAGCCTTATGGCTGACTCGCTTTGTATTTTGCTCGAAGTCTTTACAGGTGACCAAAAAGATGGTCACTCTTGCTACTCAACTGCATCATCGCCAAAACATCTGTTTGGCAGAACTGATTCTGGCTAGCCTCTATGATTCGATCAGCAATGGGGCAACTCTTCTAAAAATTATCGAGAACAGGGCCAGCTTGCTACTTGCTGGGCCTTTTTGGCTGCTCCAATTGTGGCTCAATGCCACTTTCGAATCTTTCTTGCCTAAGAAGGTTCAGATAAATGAGCAGGCTCCAGCGATAGCGAACAGACGCGTCGAAGGAACCAGGCTGGCTCTGTTGACACCTATGGAAGATGGACTGGAGTTTCAACAAACCTTCACCAACTTCGTTCTAATGTTTGCTCGAAGGAAGGAGTTTGTTTCAACTATGGCTCCATTTGCTCGACGACAGGTAGGCCCAGCATGGTTCACAAGGCCACATCCAAGGACGTCGAGTGGTCCCAATGTCGACGAACATACAATACTGTGGGAGGCGTTCCTTACACCAAGGATCATGCCTCTTTGATTCAGGAGCTCTAAGACTCATTTGAGTCTGATTGCATACCAACCAAACCTGGTATCTCGCCAGTTTGGTATTATCCAAACCCTACCTTCTCCGATTTTTCCACGAGAGAAGTCAATGTTGTACTTCTGCAATGATTACACAGAAGAAGCTGCCATCAAGCATATCGGAAGATATGCTGGTCGAACAGTTCTCTCGTTGTTTGACTACCAGCTTAATTTTCTTTGTTCACCATCCTTCGAGGAGTGGTGGAAAAGCTATTATGCTGAGTACTTCTTCGACGAGAAGGACTTCATGGATGAGCTGCAGAAGTCTTTTGTCCTTGTGTTGGACAAAATAAAGAAATGTAAGTTCATGCTCTCACATTACTTTTTGTCTTTCTCTTCGACTGCTAGCCTGTTAACCATTTATTTGCTTTCAGTTGTTCGAAAGCCTGTAGCCAAGAAGGCTACAGAAGGCCAACAGGGAGGGGGCCCTTCAACAAAACCTCCACCGCCGGCGAAGACTACAGCGCCGGCGAAAACCACAAGCAACCAACAGGGGGAAGGCTCTTCGAAGAAGCCTTCTATATCGGTAACCAGACTTTCATTATTTTTTCCTGGCTTTCGATTTTTGACTTTCGATGCAATTATTAAATCGAATTCCCATTGGTTTTCTAGGCACCTTCGCCCAAGAAACGGCCAACACTGGTGGTCGAATCTGGGAGCGATGAAGAAAGTGATTCTCCTCCTGCCCCTCTAAAGAGGCGAAAGTTGACGAAGGATGCTTCTGTTCCTGCCCCTGCTCCTGAAGGTCGAACCATCAGAATAAAAGTTGCTGGGAGAAAGCCTAGGCCACCTCCAGTGATCATCGAAGAGCCAACTGAGGAGGAACTAAACATTCTTCTTAACAAGCCTGTCGAAAGCGACAATTCCAGCCCTGGGGCTGAAGCTAATCCACAGGTAATCCCTTAGACCTTTTTATAATTTAGGTATAGATACCCATATTCGATTGTGTCTCTTTCGATCTCTGAAGATTTGTCTTCTTTCCTTTTTCAGGCCACTACTGAAAGTTCTCCGCCAAGGACCTCTGAAACGCTGGAATCTGCTGAACTTAGCAGGCCTCAGGAAAAAGGCTTGGGAAATGACGAAGCCCATACTGAGAATGAGGCCAATGCTGAAACGGTAGAAAAACCAACAGAGGAACCTCTGGTGGAGGAACAACAGCCAGAAGCGGTTCAGGTGGTGGATCTGTCAGAAGAGAATCATGAAGAAAGGGACCAAGGCAATGCTGGCGAAGAAAATCAAGGTGCTGCTGACGAAGAGAACCAAGGTGGCACTGGCGAAGGGCACCAGGGTGACGCTAGCGAAGAGCACCAAGATGACGCTGGCGAAGGGCACCAGGGTGATGCTAGCGACGAGCCACAAGTCGACGCTGGTACTGCCCCAGTCCGAGTCGAAGAGCAACAAGTCGAGGCACCTAACACTCAACAACCTCAAACCCAAGACAATGCTGTTGCAAGGGTTACCTCAACGAAGCACAGGTCGAAAGAGGCCTTGGAACTCTTGAAACAAACTGACCCTGTTAGCTATCTCAACGCAATCATCGAGAGCAAGAGTTCGTCTGACGCTAGTCAGGAGGTTCCTACCCTGTCGGGGAAGTCCACTGAAACTTCTCCCCTTGATGATGCTTTGGCGAAGGTTAAGGCCCAGTTCTTCAAGAGGGACTTGATGAAGACTTTAGAGGGGGACCCCACTGCTCCATCATGCTTGAAGGATGTCTTGAATGCGGTCGACTTGTTAGCTGTAGCCCCAGAAGTCTCAGGCTTGATCATGGAGTTACACTCTATGATTGATCAAGTCTCAGCAGATTACAGGCGCCAAAGGGGGTTTAACAGTCAGCTTGAGGTGTTGTATGGCAAAAGCTCCTCTGCGTGGACTGCTGTCTCGGATTCGACTTCTCGAATTGCGGAGTTGTCGAAACAAAAAGCATATACGCAGGAAGAAGTCGATGCCATTGATCGAGAGAATGCTTCCTTCCGGGCACAAATCGCAGAGATAGAAGCGAAGATAAATGCCAACACTATACGCAAGGAGGAACTTCTTTCGACCATCTCAGACACCGAGAGCCAAACTGAAATCAAACAAGGCCTGGAATTTGCTGAGAGGGCCCAAGGCCTCGACGCTCAAATTGCCAAACTAGTGCAGGAGAATGTCTGGTGCAAGAAAAGGTTGGAGCTGCAGCAAGCCAAGTATCTTCGACTCAAGGACTCTCTTCCCTTTTGATTGATTCTCTTTTGTAACCATATTTTTGTAATCCATATTCGACAACAATTGCCATCTTGGCTGAAATTTATAAAATTTCCATTTTGGCATTTTTATGGTTAATTTAGTCTTGTTCTTTTATTATTTTATTTTTATCTCTTGAAGTATAGGTTTGTATTTTTTCAAATATTTACCATTTACTCTCAAGAGCCTTTTATCTCCACCTAACTCTTCGACTTCATAGGCTCCACCAGAAAAAGTTTGGATAACTCTGAAGGGTCCTTTCCACTTGGGTGACCATTTCCCCATGCTTCGATCTCTTCGATCCATGGGAAGAATTACCTTCCAAACTAGTTCTTCAGGCAAAAATACCTTAGGTTTTACCTTTCTATTATAAGAGTCTTCTACTCTTTTCTTCTGAAGCCTGAGTAGGTCGAGAGCGCGTAATCTCTCTTCGTCTAAATCCACCAGTTCGTCTAACATCATGTTCCAATAGACTTCAGAAGGAATATCATAATGCCTCTGAACCCTTGCAGATTGAAGACAAATTTCTGCTGGCAACACTGCATCATGGCCAAAAGTTAGCCTATACGGTGTTGTACCAGTGGCTTCTTTTGGGGACGTTCGACAAGCCCACAGAATCTGGTCTAACGTCTTATGCCAATTCTTTGGTTTCTTCCCAACATGTTTCTTTATCAAGCCAATCACCACTTTGTTAGCTGCTTCGACTTGACCGTTCGCCTGTGCATAATAAGGCGTTGATGTTAGGAGTTTGAAACCTGTTTCCTGAGCAAATTCCTGCATCTTTCGACCAGTGAAAACTGACCCTTGATCAGTTGTTATCGTCTCAGGGATTCCATACCTAAAGATAATGTTCTTTTGAATAAATTCAATGACATTTTCTTGGTCTACATTGACTAAAGGGACAGCTTCGATCCACTTAGTAAAATAATCAATGCCTACCAATATGTATTTCTGACTCTTTGATGATGCTGGTCGAATCTCTCCAATGAGATCCAACGCCCATCCTCTAAAGGGCCAAGGCTTCATTATCGAGTGAAGTTCGCTTGCTGGTACATGTTGGATGCCTGTATGAACTTGACACTCTTGACAACCTTTGGCGAACTCAACACAATCTTTCAGCATAGTGGGCCAATATAGTCCTTGTCGAAACAACAACCATTTCATCTTATGGCCTGCTTGGTGAGCCCCACATGCCCCAGCATGCGTCATCGAAAGGGCTATGTATGCTTCAGTTTCACTTAAACATTTCAGCAACACCCCTTCAGGCGTCTTCTTGAATAACTCATTACCCATGAGTACATAACTCAACGCCCTGAATTTTGTTTTTCGTTCTGTCGAAGCTCCTGGATTTTGAAGATAGCCCACAATGGGTTTCCTCCAATCTTGCTCTGACAAATTATCAATGAACGAAATCTCGAAGTTACTGTGATCAGCATATCCTAGTCTCGTCGATTCCAAGTCTGTTGGTGATAGACAAGTTGCTTTTATCTTTTCTCGAACTTCGATTGCTCTTTGTAATCTCGTTTTTGAAATCTTATACCCAGATGCAATCTGTGCCAAGTCGTTGGCTATTTGATTTTCGACTCTGGGTATGTGTCGAATATTGACCGCTTCAAATTTTTTCAATAAACGATTTGCTATCACAAAGTACATAATGAGATTTTCTCTTATGCATTTATATTCCTTTGTGACTTGCTTAATGACTAACTCTGAGTCTCCCATTATTTCGACTCGAGTTGCCCCCAATTCCAACAATATCTCAAGGCCAGTAATTAGAGCTTCATATTCAGCCTCATTGTTCGAACAAGAACCTGCTATTTTGTACTTGAATGTTGTTGGAATTTTATCTGGAGAAATAATCAAGACTCCTACCCCTGTTCCATCTTTATGGCTGGAACCATCGAAGTAGAATTTCCAAGGCTCTATCTCCACATAACTAATATCCTCAACTTGAATTGAGTGGTCGACTATAAAGTCTGCCACCACTTGTCCTTTTACTGCCTTAAGAGGCATAAAGGTCAAGGAGTATTCAGTTAATGCTAATGCCCACTTGCCAATTCGACTATGCAAGATAGGTTTCGACAACATATATTTGAAAACATCAAAATGAGACGAAACATAAACATCAACTGGTTTTATATATTGCTTGAGTTTTGTACAAGAGAAATACAGACATAGACACAATTTTTCAACTTCGCTATATCTAGTTTCTGCATCATTCAAAACTCTACTGAGATAATAAATGGGTCTTTCGACTCCATTCTCATCCTCTTGGGCTAACATGCTTCCCAGAGTTTTGTCGGATGCAGCTATGTACAATCTCATACTCCTATTGCTACAAGGAGGCACCAGAATAGGTGGCTTAGTGAGGTACCCTTTGATTTTGTCGAAGGCGTCTTGTTGCTCTTGCCCCCATTCGAACCCCTCTTTATTCAGTCGAAGTAAGGGTGAAAAGGCCTGAGCTTTCCCACTTAGATTAGATATAAACCTCCTTAAGAAATTTATCTTGCCTAAGAGAGATTGCAATTCCTTCTTATTCGATGGCGCTTTCGCTTCCAGAATTGCCTTCGTCTTGTTCTGGTTGATTTCGATTCCTTTCTTGTGGACAACGAAGCCCAAGAAATCTCCAGCTTTCACGCAGAACGCACACTTCAAAGGGTTCATCTTCAGACCATGTTCTCTCATTCTTTCGAATGATTGTCGAAGGTGGTCAATATGATTCTTCCTGGAAACAGATTTTATAACAATATCATCAATATATACTTGCATAAAAGTGTTAATAAAATCATGGAAGATAGTATTCATTGCTCGCTGGTACGTTGCCCCAGCGTTCTTCAGGCCAAAAGGCATCACTACCCATTCGTAAGTGCCTAAGGCTCCAGGGCATCGAAAAGCTGTTTTCGACACATCCTCTTCCGCAATGAAAATTTGATTATATCCTGAATAACCATCGAGCATACTCAGGTATTCATAACCAGCGGCAGAATCGACTAGCATTTCCGCCACAGGCATAGGATATTCATCTTTGGGGGTGGCAGCATTCAAATCTCTGAAATCTATGCACACCCTTAACGTACCATTTTTCTTAATTACTGGCACAATATTTGCAATCCATTCGACATACCTTGTAACACGGATGAATTTGCATTTCAGAAGTCTTTCGACCTCCGTTTTGATCTTCGACAGTATTTCTGGCGCGAAGCGCCTTGGATTTTGCTTGATTGGCTTCTTCCCAGGTTTGATTGGCAACTGAAGTTCTACCAATCCTCTGTCGAGACCAGGCATTTCGTCATAATCCCATGCAAAACAGTCTTTAAACTCTTTCAGCAATTGGATTACTTCCAACCTAAGTTCTGGATCGATTTTGGCGCTGATGTAAGTTGGCCTTTTCTCTGATCCTTCGCCTAAGTTGATTTCTTCTAAAGGGTCTTGTGCTAACATTTTAATGTTGTTCGCCAAGGGGTCCTTTTCGAAGCCCAAAGGCTCATCGTCATAGATGGCGTCGAGCCTCTGTTCCTGCATTTCTTCTGGCATGATATCAGGAGGTTTTGGATCGAAATCCTTTCCTGGGCCTACAGCAGATAATTGTTGATCATTGGCCTGTGTGGCCATGTACTTTACTTCGGCTTCGAGAGCCGTTATCATCTTGGTTTCGGCCACATAAGCCGAAATTCGCTTCAAAGATTGTGACTCAGTCATTATCACTGAATTCACTTCCCCAACCAGTTGGTTGGATATCAGTTAACCCACTGAAGTCTATGTGGGACAAGTCTTCTCTGTCCCATTGGAAACCATGCTCAGGATGCAGGTATAGGGAACAAAAGGTGATTGGCGCTGGCGCCATGTCGAAGTCAGGTGTTGGACATGGCCCTATGTGAGCCAAGTTCTTGTCGAAATCTGCCAAACCCAGGTGATTCACTTCGCCAAGGTAGTAGCTTTGATCTGCCTCTATGTTTTCGACCATCCCATCTGGACGCCATAGCAGCAGCCTTTGGTGCATTGATGAAGGCACAGCGCCAACACCATGAATCCATTCACGGCCTAACAAAAGATTATAGTTAGGTTTGGCCGATATGACCATGAACATCGTTGGTCGAAGGATAGACCCTACTTTGATATCTAGCTGGATCACTCCCATGGTGGTCCCTATGCCGCCCTCATAGTTCGACAAAACCATGTTGTGAGGCTTAATGTCCTCATCCCTTTTGCCAATTTTCCTTAGCATAGAGTGAGGGATAATATTGATGGTTGCCCCACAATCGACCAATATTTTATTCACAGTAGTTTCTTCGAGTTTAGCCCTTATGAATAAAGGCTTGAGGTGATTTTTCATCGCCTCTGTAGGTGGCTCGAAGAAGCCATTTTGTTCCTCAGTAGTACCATTGTCCATGACAAAATAGCACACTGGCCTATGTTTGGCCATTTCTTGCTCCACTTCCCAGTCACTTGCTTCGACTTCTACCTGTCGATTGAATTCTCTGGGCAGCACTGAAACGATATTCACCATTATGTCCAAAGTATCGTCAGACTCAGCATCGTCTTCGTCTTCGACTTCACTTTGGTTAGGCCAAACTAGCCTGTTGGTTACTGGCTCTCTCTCTAGAGGTTTCCTTTGTTTCCTTTGAGGAACATTCGAACTAGTTTCTGCCTTAGGTTCGTTGGCAGCCTCCCTTTCAGCTTTTCGTCTCCTTTGATATCTCCTCCATTGAGATCGAGACATAGGATTTTTACCTTTGTAGTTGCTGGACACTTGTGTAACCTTATGTGCAGCAACTTGAGGCTCTTTCTTTTGAGTCAAAGAGGAACCTCTTGGCACATCGAAAGAATGCCATTTCTCCTCACTTGGCCTTTTCCGGCCAGAGGTTTTGTACCAAGTGTCTACTGGCACATTTGTTGGAGGCCTAAAAGTCAATGGCCTCTTTTCTTGGTTAGAACCCCTTCTGGGATCATGTCGAAGGTCAGCATTCTCCCTTCTCTTATTCGCTGCTCTTACGCCTTGAATGTGCTCAACAGCTTTTTTATCAAAGATCGAACTGCATCTTGGACACACCATCACCTCTGATTTCTTTTTCTGGCATCTTTGTAAAAAATCTGCCAAGTTTTCATTTTCCCGAGGGAAAGCAGTCTTATTAGCTTGTTCTTGCCTCATGGCCTCTTCTGATGCTTTTGGGTCAGAAAGTTCGACCATGTTGATATTCATTGTATCTTTGTTAGCAAGAGTTAACTGCTTCATTTGTACCTCCAGATTCTCCGTCTGGCCTTGAACGGTGGCCAAGTGGGAACTGGCTTTTGATCCAGTTTTTTGTGCTTCAGCGGTCTCCGACTTCGGGTTTTCGACCGCTTGCTGAACAGCTTCAATTGTCTTCCTGGATAAATTTCCAGAAAAACTGCCAAAGATTGGCATGTTGATGTGGTCCTTTGAGACTTCGACCATGGTAATTCCTGGCTTCTTCGACTGGATCCTGGTTGCCTCTATCACGTTCACCTCAGAGGGTTCAGCATAGTGGGCTTCAGCCTGCAATGGATTTGAGTCGACAGCCATGGGGGATTTGTCAGCGAACTTCAATCTCCCCTCTTCGATAGCGTCTTGCACAAGATTCCTGAAAAGAAAACATTGAGAAGTTTTATGGCCCAAAAAATTATGATATTTGCAAAAACCTCTCTTCTTTCTTTGATCAAGAGGAGGCAGTTTTACCCCTGGGGGTATTATCATTTGGCCATCTTTAACCAATAAATCGAATATTTCATCACATTTTGTGATGTCAAAACTATAGGTCTTTTTTGGGAACCTATCGTTGGTCCTTTCTGGACCAATGGGATTTTTCCCACTTGAGGGGACCAACTGTTTACAAGAGTATGGTGGCCCTTGTTTCAGTTCTGCTAAGTCGACTTCTCCTTCTTCGACAGTTAAAGTATCGTCGAAGGATTCTAGATCTTCGTCATCCATCTCAACGTACGCTATCCTCTCTCTCTTGTGAGTTTTCGTTGCCTTAGCTTTTTCAGCTTTGAGGCGTTCTACCTGTCGAACTCTATCGGCCAGTTGGGCCATGTCTCTTAGGTATTGGGTGTCTAGCTTCTTCCTAATGGAATAATCTAAACCGCCTGCGGCTATTTCGACCAACTCATGTTCTGGCACTTGTGTAAAACATCTCGCCTTGAGCAGCCTAAACCTATTTAGATATTCGTCTATAGGTTCAGTGAAACGTCTCTTCACACTGGCCAGTTCTTTCAGGCTTATCTTGGTTTGCCCCATGTAGAATTGTTCATGGAACAATCTCTCCAACTGGGTCCAATGATGGATCGAATTGGGGGGAAGAGTTGTAAACCAAGTAAAAGCGTTCTTTGTTAAAGAACTTGGGAAGTACTTGATCCTTAGGTTTTCGTTATTCGAAATGTCACCCGCTTCGATCAAATACCTCGCCACATGCTCGACAGTAGATTCTGTCGTGTCCCCAGAGAACTTAGTAAATTTGGGGACTTTGCATCTAGGAGGTAAGTCCGTTTGTAACACGTATTCTGACAATGGAGATGTAAAGTTGGGCCTTCGAAAGCCCATGTTCATCCCATTCTGAGTCATGATCCTTTCAATCATGGTTGCCAGATTATTTTCCAAACCCATGTTTTGGTGTTGGATATGCTGAACCACTTCGTCAGCATTTTGGTTTCTGTTGACTAACCTTACCTCTGGGGTTATTACCCTAGGTTCTTCGACAGGTTGTTCCAATCGTGCCCTAAGGTTTTCTTCGACAGGCTGTTGAGCCTGGTTAATGGTGGTTTCTTCCTCTAAAAATATCCCCTGATTTCCCCTTATTTGCGCCCTTTGGGGCTGTCGAATAGGTTGGGGTACTCCAAAGAAGTCAGCCAAACGCGTCATTTGCGCTGTCACTTGCTGATTCGATTGAGTAGTGTTTTGTATTAGAGGGTTTAGCACTGTACTCAAAGTCTGTGCCAACATTTGCACCATATCATGGTTGCTTTCGTCCATTTGTTGCCTCAAGACTGCTGTCGAGGCATTTGTAAGGCCATGGGCTACTTGGGACGTTCCTCCTAAGAGTTGGGTCCTATTTCTATTCGCCATGCCTACTCCAGAGCCTTGGAGTGGCGAAGAGGCACTCACTAAAGGGTCTGAAAAAGTGGACGCAGCATTCGTCAGGCTTGCCACTTCAGAAGTTGGCATACCATAGAATGGAATAAATCCTGGGGGAACCAAAGGCCTTGTGCCTAAATTTCCCCTTGGTGGAGGAGTTCCCAAAGGCATCATGGGGCCTGTTAACGAAGGTATTGGCCCCGTGGTTGTGACCGATACTGCTGGTGTCGAACCAACATTTGTCGCTTCACTTACGGTCGTACTAACCGTTGCTCCCACACTCGTTTGTGGGATTTCGTTATTGTTTGGCGGATTCGCCATCTCTTCCCTTCTTCTGGCAGTATTGTTATCGTTAGTGTATATTCTACCACTTCTCAATAACATACAACTCGAAAAGATGAGATTATTTTCAACAATCAACACACAGTCCCACCGGGCGTGCCAATTTGTTTACCTTGGTTTTTGGTAAACAACCGCTGATCCTCCAAATGGTTACTTATTTGGTTACTCGCAGGATCGATCAGATTGATCCTAGGACATAGGTTGATTTTGAAGTTTGATTAAGTTGGATAAGGCTTTAAATAAAGAGGCTTTAAATAACATAAAGAGGTTTCAAGTAAATTGCATGAAGAAAGGACTTGGTAAAATAAAGAAGGCTTAAAGTAAAAGGCTTCGACAGGAATGTAAAGAGGAAAGCAAGTAAATTTCTGGAAAAGTAAATGACTTTGATTAATAAAATTGGTGTTTCACACATACATTTCTCAACAATTCTTTCTCACACGTTGGGTACTCGAATCTATATGAGTGACTTTGTATAGAATTGTGAACACACGCGAGAAACTACATGACTACTATTATTTATACTAAAACATCCCAAGTAACCGTCGGGCAGTTACACTGCTTCGAGATCAATCCACTTGGCACGTTCTCCACGTTCGACGCTCCAGATCTTTGCACGTTTGCACGTGGTAACTGCTGGAAACCGTTTTCCCTCCAAACGCTTGAATTTCAAACTGCTCCACTCTGAACCATCGAACACTTTCGTCGAGAGACATCTTCGACGAGAAACTCCTTCGACGTCGAAGGCAACCAACTTCTCCCTTGGAAGAAATCTTCTAAGTACTTTGCCAATCTTTCGACGGGCCTTTCGACAGACTTAGCCAGTCGAAAACATCTTTCAGCTTTAATGGCTGACATCAACAAAACAAAGGTGTCGAATTTAGGAGCCAACACTGGTACAAAGGGCTCGCCCCGGGCTCAATCACCTCGTGGCGGAACCTGAAGAACCAGTTCATCAGTTCCTTCACCGCTTCTCGACGCCATCCAAAGACCGAGGCAGCGCTCGAGGCCATCATCCAAAGACAGGATGAAACCTTGAGGGAGTTCATCAACCGCTTCAACCGAGAAGCGATACAGGTCCCCTGCACGGACCACATGAAGAGATATCTGCTGGAGAGGGGGCTCCTCCCCGGCACAGAGTTCAGAAAAGCCGTCGAAATCGAGCTGCCCAGGTCTTTCGACGCCCTCCTCGATAAAGCTCGGGCATACATGGATTACGAGGAGAGGGAAGCGGCCAACAGGGCCCGAGATTCCAGGACTCGGGGTCCCAACAACAGCAGCTCGCGCCAAGAGGCTCCTCCTCGACGAACCGGGGAGAAAAGGAAAGAAGACAGACCCCGGGAAGTCCAGGAACAAAGGGGCCCCTCGGGCCATTTCACCGAGTACACTCCGCTCACAGCTTCCCGTGAGCGTATCCTGGCGGAGTGTGCCAGTACAGACTTCAAGGACGGCGGCGTCAAGCGTCCCCGACCTGCTCCCGCCAAGCCTGGGGCGGACAAAAATAAATACTGTCAATATCATAGGAGTCATGGCCATCTGACAGAGGACTGCGTCCACCTCAAGGACGCCATTGAAACCCTCATCAAGGGAGGGAGGCTCGCGCAATACCGGCGAAACGACGCTCCTCGTCGTGACGCCCATGAAGCCAAGGAGCTAGAAGAAGACACCCGACCATCAGACGAGTCGGTGCCTATCCAAACCGCCTTCTCGGTGACCAGGCCCGAGGATTTCGACATTCCCGAGAACCTGCAGGAACCGTTGACAACGCACAGCAGGTGGGAATACTTTCCCTCCTCCATGGTCATTAATGGGGGCGGGTTCAACGACCTCACCATCAATTCAGCTAAGAGGAAGTTGGACGAGCTGGTCAACGCAGCTCCCCCGCAAACAGTAACGTTCGAAAGGGTGAAGGGCATGTCAGAGCCCATCACCTTCTACCTAGAAGAGCTCCCCGGCGGAGCCCCGAACGCGGTCATTCCCTTACTGATAAGGGCAAGAATGGCCAATTTTGACGTGCATGTCATCCTGGTCGACGAAGGGAGTTCCGTCGACGTGATGTACAGCCAACTGTTCCGAACCCTACAGCTTGACGACTCACATCTCTCTCCATATGTGGGGTCGGATCTACAAGGCTTCAACGGCTAGACTTCCAAACCTTGGGGTTATGTCGAGCTCCTGGTTACGTTCGGCGAAGGAACGGCTACGAGACAAGTTAAAGTATGTTTCCTCGTCATTGACTACCCGTCTCTGTACAACTGCATCTTGGGGAGACCGACACTGGCGGAACTAACAGCGGTGCCCTCGACCGTCCACCTGAAGATGAAGTTCTACACCAGGAGGGCACGGGTAGCCACCATCCAAGGAGACCTAGCCGCTGCCCGCAGATGCTTCAACGCCGCTTCTTAGGGACGGGATACCGTCGACATAGGGACCAGACCCGCCAAAAGGACAAAACAGGAGCCCGACAGGAAAGCATCCCCCGAGGAAGAAGTCCAGAAAGCTCCACCAAAGGTCGATTCCATAGCTCTGGACACCCGCTTCGATCAGGACGAGCCATCCAGCAGCGAGCAAATCCCACTCCGACCAATACCGGACGGGGATTTTGAACTCGTTCCCCTCGGCACAGACCCGACCAAGGGAGTGAAGATTGGCAAAGACCTCCCCGACTTGGCCAGGAAGCAGATCAAGGCCTGTCTGCGCGAGAATGCCGATCTGTTCGCCTAGAGCGCTGCAGAGATGCCCGGACTCGACCCTGAGGTCGCCTGTCACCACCTCGGCATTGATCCAACCGCTAGAGCCGTAGTACAACATAGGCGTAGGCAGTCTCCAGAAAAAACGGAGGCTGCTGAAAAAGCTGTAAAAGACCTCTTAGAGGCAAATTTTATTTCTGAAGCCCGGTATTCCACCTGGCTGTCAAATGTTGTACTCGTGAAAAAGAATAATGGAAAATGGAGAATGTGCGTTGATTATACTGATCTCAACCGGGCTTGCCCGAAAGATGCTTTTCCCTTGCCTAACATAGATATGCTGGTCGACAACTCGGCCGGCTACAAAACTTTGTCGTTCATGGACGCCTACTCGGGCTATAACCAAATCCCAATGGCCCTGGGCGACAAACACTGCACGACATTCATGACCAGCTCGGGCAACTATTACTACAACGTAATGCCCTTCAGACTGAAAAATGCCGGAGCAACTTACCAGCGCATGATGAACAGAGTTTTCAACAAACAGATCGGCGACATGCTTGAGGTATATATGGACGACATGATCGTCAAGTCCCGGGCAGACACCGACCACGCAGCTCATCTCAAGACAGTCTTTGCCCAAGCAAGACAGTGTAAAATGAGGTTCAACCCCGAGAAATGTACGTTCGGGGTTAAGGCAGGAAAATTCCTTGGATTTTATCTAACAGAACGGGGAATCGAAGCCAACCCTGATAAATGCCGGGCGTTCTCCGACCTCCCGACACCGACGTCGAAGAAGTCAATACAAATCATGAACGGCATGCTCACGTCGCTGTCCCGCTTCGTCGCGAAATCCGCTCAGCACGCCCTCCCCTTCTTCAAACTCCTTTGAAAGGAAGCAGCCTTCGAATGGAATGAGGAATGCGAGCAGGAACTACGCCACCTAAAGCAAAGTCTGTCTCAGCCGCCCGTGCTATCTCGACCAGACGACGGGGAACCGTTGTACTTGTACTTGGCCGTTTCGAACGAAGCCATCAGCGCAGCTCTTGTCCGCGAGACCCCCGACGGGCAGAAACCCGTCTACTTCACGAGCAAGGCCTTACAGGGGCCCGAAAGCAGATACCAGCAGATAGAAAAGATGGCTCTGGCCCTCGTCAACGCGGCGAGGAGGCTTAGACACTACTTTCTGGCCCACACGATCATCGTGCGAACCGACCAACCAGTGAGACAACTCCTGGGTCGGCCCGATATGGCGGGCAGAATGCTAAAATGGTCCTTGGAACTCTCCGAATTCGACATTCAGTAAGAAAGCAGGAAAGCCCTGAAAGCACAGGCCTTGGCCGACTTTGTCGCGGAAATGACCACTCACGACCCTTCCCCAGGGAAAGAACACAAGTGGACCATCTTCGTCGACGAAGCATCCAACTCGTCCGGAAGCGGCGCAGGAATCCTCCTGGAAAACAAAGAAGGCGTAGTAATCGAGCACTCCTTAGCTCTCTCCTTCCCGACGTCAAACAACCAGGCAGAATACGAAGCCCTGCTCGCGGGATTGAGACTGGCCGAGGACCTGGGAGCCCGCGAGGTACAGATCTACACCGACTCCCAGCTCGTCGCTTCTCAAGTACAGAGGAGCTACCAGGCCAAAAACAACAACCTCATCGAGTATTTGAACTTAGTCAAAAAATACATGACAAAGTTCGTACGAGCAGAAATTTCACATGTTCCCCGCGAGCAAAACACGAGGGCAGACATATTGTCCAAACTCGCGAGCACACGAAAGAAGGGCGGGAACAAATCCGTCATCCAGGAATCTCTAGCGCGTCCAAGCATCGAACGACCCTCGACTATAGTCGAGATCCACGCCATCGGGGATGCGACGTCCTGGATGACCCCGGTTTACAATTTCCTGAAAAAAGGCGAACTCCCACCGAACCAGGCCGAAGCTACCGTCACAAAGCGACGAGCGTGTTCCTACGTGGTTCTCGAGCAGAAACTGTACCGCAGAGGATTCTCCATCCCCCTCCTAAAATGCATCGACGAGTCCGCAGTCCCCGAAGTACTGCGTGAGATACACGAGGGGATCAACGCCCAGCACATGGGTGGTAAATCCTTAGCAAGGAAAGCCCTTCGAGCAGGATACTACTGGCCGACGATGCAGCAGGATGCCAAGGAACACGTCAAGAAATGTGACAAGTGCCAGAAACACGGGGACATGCACCTCGCCCCTCCGCATGAGCTGAGCATACTTTCGTCCCCGTGGCCATTCGCCTGATGGGATATGGACATCCTCGGGCCCTTCGTGCAAGGGACCCACCAGAACAAATTCCTCATCGTCGCCGTGGATTACTTCACGAAATGGATCGAGGCCGAGGCTCTCGCGAAGATCACCTCACATAACATCCTCCGTTTCTACAAAAGAAACATCCTCGCCAGATTCGGAATTCCGATGGCGCTGGTGACCGACAACGACACCCAATTCACCGACCACGGATTCTAAGACTTCGTTACCAAACTCGGGACAAAACAGCACTTCACCTCTGTCGAGCACCCTCAAACTAACGGGCAGGCCGAGGCCGCAAACAGGGTTATCCTCCGGGGACTCAAACGTCGACTCGGCGAAGCCAAGAGGGGATGGGTCGAGGAGCTCCACAGCGTCTTGTGGGCATACCGAACCACGCCCCACTCAACAACGGGCGAGACCCCATTTCGACTGACATATGGCACCGAGGCCGTTATCCCAGTTGAAATCATGGAACCGTCCAGACGAACAGAGAACCCCCTCGATAAAGAAATGAACGATGAGGCACTAAGGGAAGAACTCGCCCTAGTCGAGGAAATCCGATCTGGTGCAGCCCTGCGCGAAGCCACCCTAAAACAACGAGTGGCTCTATGCCACAACGACAAGGTCATCAAGCGCGAGTTCGAAATCGGCAGCCTGGTATTACGTAGGAACCAGAAAGATTCCCGCGAAGGGAAGCTGGCCGCGAACTGGGAAGGACCTTATCGCGTCCACGACACCACTGGTACCGGGGCGTACTATCTCGAGCAATTAGACGGGGAGCCATTACCACGACCCTGGAACGCTGCTAAGCTAAAGCAGTACTGTAACACCCTCTAAAACCCCGCATATAATTTTCGCAAATATTAAAAATTATAAACTCAGAGTACATGTAATAATCGAGGAATGCTACAATTCTCTTTTAATAAAATAAATTCCTGTCATGCATAATTTTAGTGGTAACTCATACATGTCTACACAGCGGAATAATTTATTTAATAAAATCAAATGTTATAATATTTTCCAAAATCATCAGGGGTTAACACCTGGAAAAGTCAACGTCATATTATAACAATTAAAAGAAAATAAACGAGTCTGACTAAAGCAGCTCGACAACCAAACGTTCCCGGAGTTACAACTATCAGAGCATGACCCGGACATACTAAAACGAAACTAAACTAGACACGATAAGCCTTCGCCAAGCACCTGAGCGAAGCTCCTCAATCTGAAATATTCAACAGTAAGGGTGAGCTTCTCAAATATACATTTGGTTATACATTCATAACAATCAATTCACGAAATCATAAGCATCACCCAATAATTAGCATATTTCATAGTTTACAAAACCTTTACAATTCATATATCCATGACATATTGCCTTTCATATTTGCAAATATTCACCAAACATCATCAACCATTTATCAAATCATACGTGCATACAAACAATCAAATATAACATTGGAAAAATCATCCATTCATGTTATATTCGAGTAATGCAACACACCCATGCATGTGGTACCACTTCACCGCCCCATTAAATCGCGGGTCACGGATAACTCACCGTTCCATTATATCGCGGACACGGCTACCACCTCAACGTTCCATTATATCGCGGACACGTATATTGGCCACCATGTTAATTCCACACAATGGGAATTAACAAATGCAACATGATATGTAAGTATGTAACACTCAGCATACTATGAACATCAATCAACATATCATGCACATCAACAATATCAAACATAACATGATAGGAATAGCATGTAACCACTCAGCATACTATTAAACATCAATCATATCAAGTTATATCATAATTCATGCTTGATAACATCATCTAAAAGCATGACAATAAGATCCACATAGTGTTGGTATCATAACATACAATCGTTATTCGATACACACATCAATCAACACTAGGAATTCAATAAACACATATTCAAAACATGTCAAACACTGCACATCAAAACCAGATCAATCCGTACTTAACAACATGCACGGAAAACATAGTTTAAAAACCAACACAGGAGGTTTAACACGGGTGCCCGTGTAAAACAACACTGCCCGTGTGGAAATGTGTCCAGAAAACACGTTTTTTTGACAAAACAGGGGATCAACACGGGCGCCCGTGTAAATCAACACGGCCCGTGTTGAATTGTGCCCAGAAAACCCATTTTTATGCCAACACAGTGAATCAACACGGGCGCCCGTGTTAATCAACACGCCCGTGTTGAATTATGGCCAGAAAACACATTTTCATCAGCATACAGTGAATCAACACGGGTGCCCGTGTAAATCAACGCGCCCGTGTTGATGAGTGCGAACCCAATTTTTCTGTTTTTGCAGCAGCTCATATACCCATTTTTTTGCACGAAAATACCTCTCTACGGCGGTGCAATATAGTACAAAGACATCCAATCCATCATAGGAACCTAAAGTCTCTAATTGATTCATAAAATCGGGAACTTAAACCTTTTCTAACAAAGTTCAATCCTAAGGTTATCGATCCCTAGAAACATCTAACAATTGGGATTTCCTACGATTACCCGAATCAACCGTACATAAACCCATAAACAAATATAAATCGAGTATAAACCCCCCTTACCTTATCAATTAGCAGCTTTGAGTTCTTGAGCGATGTTCTTCGTTCTCCGTTCTTCAGAGCTCTATTTTCCCAAATTCCAACTTCTGTTCTTACGTGAAAACCAAAAATGAGAAAATGGCCTAAGTCCCAAACATAACTTTATTTCTCTGCACCCCCACTCTTTACTAACAACATCTAAGCCCAATAACATAAAAATCCCAATATTCCTTATTTCTTTTATTTTCCTCAAATACTCCAAAATAAATAATTCTTTTTATTTTATTAATTCTAATAAAATAAATTCCCAAATTTAAATAAATCAATTAATTGAAAACGGGGTGTTACAACCCTCCCCCACTAAAAGAGTTTTCGTCCTCGAAAACATACCTTAGACGAACAGCTCCGGATAAGCCTCTTTCATCTGGCTCTCCAGCTCCCAAGTGATATTTCCATCTGCTGGACCTCCCCAAGCAACCTTCACTAATGCTATCTCTTTACCTCTTAATTGTTTCACTTCCCGATCTTCTATCCTCATAGGCAATGCTTCTACTGTCAGGTTATCTCTTACCTGTACATCATCTATTTGGATTACATGAGATGGGTCTGGAATGTATCTCCTCAACTGAGAAACATGAAAAACATCGTGCAAATTCGCAAGTCTCGGAGGTAAAGCAATGCGATAAGCAACTTCTCCCACTCTTTCCGTAATCTGAAACGGACCAATAAAACGCGGAGTCAACTTCTTAGACTTCAACGCCCGACCAATACCCGTCATCGGAGTAACTCTCATAAACACATGATCTCCAGCACTGAATTCTAAATTCTTTCTCCTCTTATCATGATAACTTTTCTGACGACTCTGAGGAGCTCTCATCTTCTCTTGAATCAATTTGATCTTTTCGGTAGTCTGCTGAACAATCTCTGGCCCAATTACCGAACTCTCTCCAGATTCATACCAACACAAAGGCGTCCTACACCGTCTACCATACAATGCCTCAAACGGAGCCATACCAATACTCGAATGGTAACTATTGTTATAAGTAAACTCAATCAATGGCAAATAGCTATCCCAAGCTCCACCTTTCTCTAAAACACAAGCACGCAATAAATCTTCCAACGATTGAATCGTCCTCTCCGTCTGTCCATCAGTCTGAGGATGGTAAGCTGAACTCAATCTCAACTTAGTACCCAAAGCCTTCTGCAATCCTTCCCAAAATTTCGAAGTGAACCTCGGATCTCTATCTGACACAATACTAGAAGGAACTCCATGCAAACTCACTATTTTCTCAATATACAACTGTGCCAATCTCTCCATCGAGTAATCCATTCGCACCGGTATAAAATGAGCAGACTTAGTCAACCTATCCACAACGACCCATATCGCTTCACAATTCATAGGAGTCCTTGGCAACCCAGATACGAAATCCATAGAAATACTATCCCACTTCCATTCTGGAATAAACATCGGTTGCATAAACCCAGACGGCTTTTGATGCTCAATCTTCGATTTCTGACAGATTAAACATGCATACACAAATTCAGCTATTTCCTTTTTCATTCTCGGCCACCAAAACAATTTCTTCAAATCATGATACATTTTCGTGGCACCCGGATGAATGCTCATCCCACTGCGATGTCCTTCCTCTAATATACTTTTCTTAATTTCTGCGACATCAGGAACACAAACTCTATCGCCAAATCTCATAACATCATTTTCATCAATCCTAAACTCACCACCTTGACCTTGGTTGATCAATGTCAATTTATCAACTAAATTAACATCGGATTTCTGCCCGATCCTGATCTCTTCTAGAATACCACTAGTAAGTTTCAACATACCCAAACGAACACACTTCGGAGTACTTTCACAAACCAAACTCAAATCTCGGAATTGCTCAATTAAATCCAATTCACGAACCATCATCATAGACATATGCAAGAACTTCCTGCTCAAAGCATCTGCAACTACATTTGCCTTACCAGGATGGTAATTCAAACCAAAATCATAATCTTTGAGGAATTCTAACCACCTTCTTTGCCTCATATTGAGCTCTTTCTGATCGAAAAGATACTTCAAACTCTTATGATCACTATACACTTCAAACCTCGAACCATACAGATAATGTCTCCACAATTTCAAGACAAACACAACTGCTGCCAACTCTAAGTCATGAGTAGGATAGTTCCTTTCATGAACCTTCAACTGTCTCGAAGCATACGCAACTACCTGCTGATTCTGCATTAAAACACCACCTAAACCCAACAGAGATGCATCACAATAAACCACAAAAGATTCCACCGGATTCGGCAAAATCAGAATAGGAGCACTAGTCAATCTCCGCTTCAGTTCTTGGAAACCTTTCTCACAATCAGAATCCCAAATAAACGCTTGTCCTTTACGAGTCAACTTCGTCAACGGCAATGCTAACTTTGAGAATCCTTCGATAAATTTTCTGTAATAACCTGCAAGACCAAGAAAACTTCTAATTTCAGAAACAGTCTTCGGCGCTTCCCACTGAGATACCGCTTCTACTTTCGCAGGATCCACTGCAATACCATTCTTAGAAATCACATGTCCAAGAAAACTAACTTCATTCAGCCAGAACTCACATTTGGACAACTTTGCATACAACTTCTTATCTTTCAACAACTCTAACACAATTCTGAGATGTTCCGCATGTTCTTCGTCATTCTCGGAATAAATCAGAATGTCATCAATAAAAACCACAACAAACTTATCCAGATATGGGTGAAAAATCCTATTCATATATTCCATGAAAACACCAGGTGCATTAGTAACTCCGAACGGCATAACAGAATATTCATAATGCCCATACCTCGTTCGAAAAGCAGTCTTTTGAATATCTTCCGCTTTCACACGAATCTGATGATATCCAGATCTCAAATCAATCTTACTGAATACACTGGCTCCAATTAACTGATCCATTAAATCATCAATCCTCGGTAACGGGTACCGATTCTTAATGGTTACCTTGTTCAATTGCCTGTAATCAACACACAGTCTCATAGAACCTTCTTTCTTCTTAACCAACAATACCGGAGCACCCCAAGGCGAAACACTTGGACGAATAAACTTCTTCTCCAGTAAATCTTCCAACTGACTCTTCAATTCAGCCAATTCAGACGCAGACATACGATATGGCGCCATCGACACCGGTCTCGTACCAGGAATTAAATCTATAGAAAATTCCACTTCTCTCTCAGGAGGTAACTCGCCAACATCATCAGGAAAGACTTCTGGAAAATCACACACCACTGGCAATTCACTACTCCTGACCTTTCCTGTTGCATCTAACGAAGCAAGTAACATAAACACATTAGCACCATCTTCCATTGCTTCTTGCACCTGCCTAGCAGTCATAGTCAAATTCTCGACACCAACTGCTTCTGGGAAAATCACCGTCTTAGCAAAGCAGTTCAGATGAACCCGGTTAAATTCCAACCAGTTCATCCCAAGGATAATATCAATTTGTTCAAGCGGTAGGCACACTAAATCCATACCGAAACCTCTACCAAAAATCTCAATAGGACAATTCCTACATACGAGTGAAGTTGTCACTGAACCCGATGCAGGAGTATCAACAACCATGCTACCTCGCATACCAGATATGTCCAGTTTCAACCTCTCAGCACAATCCAAAGAAATGAAAGAATGAGTTGCACCAGTATCAATAATTGCAACTAAAGGTGTGCCATGAATAAAACACGTACCTTTAATCAATCGATCCTCTGGGGTAGTCTCAGATCCAGACAAAGCAAACACTTTTCCACCTGACTGATCCTTCCTAGGCTTAGGACATTGCGGACGAATGTGACCTTCTTCGCCACAATTGTAACAAGTAACAGACTTCCCTTTGCAATCAATAGACAAATGACCAGCCTTTCCACATTTATAGCACTTCTTCTCATCACTCTTGCAATCTCGAATGTGATGACCAGACTCACCACACCTGTAGCATCTGATAGGAGCCTTAGAATCTCCCCCACTAGGCCTTTTCCAACCGCCTGATCTCTGGTTATCTCTACCATATGGCTTGCCACGGTCCATATGTTGCTTCCCTCTTTTATCAACAGCTCCACGAGAGTGAGACGACCGATTCTTGGTAATATCTTCTTCCAAGATTCTGCTACAATCCACCAGATCAGAAAATCTACGAATACGCTGGTACCTGATTCCCTGCTTAATCTCATCTCGGAGACCATTCTCAAATTTGATACATTTAGAGAATTCTCCAGCCTCATCATTGTTGTAGTGTGCATAATACTTTGCCAGCTCAGTGAACTTAGTAGCATACTCACTAACAGTCAGATTGCCCTGCTTAAGCTCCAAAAATTCAATTTCCTTTCTTCCCCGAACATCTTCAGGAAAGTACCTCCTCAGAAAAGCCCTTCTGAAGTTAGCCCAAGTCAGTGCCTCTCCATCCTGAACCATTTCAGTCCTTGTGGCAACCCACCAGTCGTCGGCCTCTTCTGCCAACATATGCGTACCATATCTGACTTTCAGATCTTCAGCACAATCGATCACACGGAAAATCCTTTCGATTTCCTTCAGCCACTTCTGAGCACCTTCGGGGTCATGTGTACCTTTGAACAACGGAGGATTGTTCCTCTGGAAATTTCCCAATTGCCTATCAGCACCAATCACGCCTCCAGTTGGGTTTCCAGCAAGTACACCAGCTAACATCCCCAAAGCCTCAGCTAGTGCAGCATCATTTCGTCCATTACCTCTTCCAGCCATATTCCTGAGAATTAAAACATACTCCACATCAGAATACAGTATCGACAGTGTTACCTTGCACTAGTCGCATACGAAAAGGAATGACTGACTCAAGACTCTGGTCACAACGACCGACTATGCTCTGATACCACTATTGTAACACCCTCTAAAACCCCGCATATAATTTTCGCAAATATTAAAAATTATAAACTCAGAGTACATGTAATAATCGAGGAATGCTACAATTCTCTTTTAATAAAATAAATTCCTGTCATGCATAATTTTAGTGGTAACTCATACATGTCTACACAGCGGAATAATTTATTTAATAAAATCAAATGTTATAATATTTTCCAAAATCATCAGGGGTTAACACCTGGAAAAGTCAACGTCATATTATAACAATTAAAAGAAAATAAACGAGTCTGACTAAAGCAGCTCGACAACCAAACGTTCCCGGAGTTACAACTATCAGAGCATGACCCGGACATACTAAAACGAAACTAAACTAGACACGATAAGCCTTCGCCAAGCACCTGAGCGAAGCTCCTCAATCTGAAATATTCAACAGTAAGGGTGAGCTTCTCAAATATACATTTGGTTATACATTCATAACAATCAATTCACGAAATCATAAGCATCACCCAATAATTAGCATATTTCATAGTTTACAAAACCTTTACAATTCATATATCCATGACATATTGCCTTTCATATTTGCAAATATTCACCAAACATCATCAACCATTTATCAAATCATACGTGCATACAAACAATCAAATATAACATTGGAAAAATCATCCATTCATGTTATATTCGAGTAATGCAACACACCCATGCATGTGGTACCACTTCACCGCCCCATTAAATCGCGGGTCACGGATAACTCACCGTTCCATTATATCGCGGACACGGCTACCACCTCAACGTTCCATTATATCGCGGACACGTATATTGGCCACCATGTTAATTCCACACAATGGGAATTAACAAATGCAACATGATATGTAAGTATGTAACACTCAGCATACTATGAACATCAATCAACATATCATGCACATCAACAATATCAAACATAACATGATAGGAATAGCATGTAACCACTCAGCATACTATTAAACATCAATCATATCAAGTTATATCATAATTCATGCTTGATAACATCATCTAAAAGCATGACAATAAGATCCACATAGTGTTGGTATCATAACATACAATCGTTATTCGATACACACATCAATCAACACTAGGAATTCAATAAACACATATTCAAAACATGTCAAACACTGCACATCAAAACCAGATCAATCCGTACTTAACAACATGCACGGAAAACATAGTTTAAAAACCAACACAGGAGGTTTAACACGGGTGCCCGTGTAAAACAACACTGCCCGTGTGGAAATGTGTCCAGAAAACACGTTTTTTTGACAAAACAGGGGATCAACACGGGCGCCTGTGTAAATCAACACGGCCCGTGTTGAATTGTGCCCAGAAAACCCATTTTTATGCCAACACAGTGAATCAACACGGGCGCCCGTGTTAATCAACACGCCCGTGTTGAATTATGGCCAGAAAACACATTTTCATCAGCATACAGTGAATCAACACGGGTGCCCGTGTAAATCAACGCGCCCGTGTTGATGAGTGCGAACCCAATTTTTCTGTTTTTGCAGCAGCTCATATACCCATTTTTTTGCACGAAAATACCTCTCTACGGCGGTGCAATATAGTACAAAGACATCCAATCCATCATAGGAACCTAAAGTCTCTAATTGATTCATAAAATCGGGAACTTAAACCTTTTCTAACAAAGTTCAATCCTAAGGTTATCGATCCCTAGAAACATCTAACAATTGGGATTTCCTACGATTACCCGAATCAACCGTACATAAACCCATAAACAAATATAAATCGAGTATAAACCCCCCTTACCTTATCAATTAGCAGCTTTGAGTTCTTGAGCGATGTTCTTCGTTCTCCGTTCTTCAGAGCTCTATTTTCCCAAATTCCAACTTCTGTTCTTACGTGAAAACCAAAAATGAGAAAATGGCCTAAGTCCCAAACATAACTTTATTTCTCTGCACCCCCACTCTTTACTAACAACATCTAAGCCCAATAACATAAAAATCCCAATATTCCTTATTTCTTTTATTTTCCTCAAATACTCCAAAATAAATAATTCTTTTTATTTTATTAATTCTAATAAAATAAATTCCCAAATTTAAATAAATCAATTAATTGAAAACGGGGTGTTACAAGTACTATAGCTAAAAAACTACCAACACCTAGGACCCTCGACCATCGGCACCCGCGCCCGGTCGACGAGGAAAAACGTCCGACTCCGTATAGAGGCTGAGGTACAAGCCCGACATATGGCTAAATCGCACAACATCGCTCAACAAACGAGACCAATCGATAGTGCCCGACGTGGACAACTACACCGAGCCCCACCGTCGTAGTACATGTAAGGCAGAACACCCAACTCGCGATGGGCAGTTCACACCAAGGGAAAATAGTCCCTACCGGGCTTCGCGCCCGACTGAGCAACTTCGCTCCATATGCCCGACAAGTCGTCAAGAAGGACGGGCCATCTAAAAGGGTCAAAGGGAAGTCTCTCCCCTCGAGTGCAGCACTTAGGTGACTCTGGCCAGCGAAAAAAGGCCGGGCACGTATACAAACGAAAGGCGGGCAAACTCGCCAGCTAAGTCACAGCCACTTACGGGCACTCCTCGGGCCCGTAACTTAGGCTAATTTTTATGCAAAAATATAAAAAACAAGCACGGGCAAACAATCAAATTTGAAACGGCATTCATTCAAAAAAAAAAAAAACGCCCGAAGGCAACAAAGCAAATAAGTATAAACCGACTAAGAAGGCCGGCGATGTTCGTGAAGTACAACCAACAGGCACGCAAGCCCAAAAAATACAAATATCAAAGGCACGCAGGCCCGCTATCCTACAATCAAGCTTCCCCGGAACCATCATTGTCGACAACAGGAGAGTCGGGCGGGGGCACGATCGCGCCATCCACGATCTGATGAGTGTAGCCCGTCCCCTCAGTGACCAAACCAGGATTTAGCAAGGAAAGCTGGCCGACTGCGGAGTCGAACCCCTCCTCCATAGCACCAACGCAATCTGCTTCGAGTAGCCGGATATGGGCGACCAGCTCCGATCGACTCTTCAAAGCAGCTATATCCTCTGGCTCGTCCTCGGCATGAAGCATGGCGACTTTCAGGTCCTCGATCTGTTGAGTCAGGCGCCCGATGTCGGTCTCCAGACGATCCCTGTCCGCGCGGAGAAGCTCTCCCTCCCCGGCTAGCTTCCCCGAATTTTCTTTCTCCAGGATCAGCATCTCTCTCTCAACAGCCAGCAGCGATGCCTGCTCGCGGAACATCTCCTCGGAGCGTTCCAGGGCAGTCCTTAACTTCCGCGAGCTCGAGGTGAGAGCCGCTTTCTCCTGCTCCAGTTCTTTAATACGGACAGGATCCTCCCCCTCCTCGGACAGCACCATGGCCATCTCGGCCATTTTCACCAGCCCAGCCATGTTGGTGGCCATGTGCCTCCTCCGATCCTCCTTACTCATCCTCTTGATAGTCTCAGCCTCATCGGCAACCACGGAAAGAGGGAATCTCTCGAAGAAACCCTCCTCTTTGAAGCAAGGGGGCAACCCGAAGGACCTTACGGCGCTGGCGTCCTCGCCAACCGCCGGTCCGCTTTCCACCCGGTTCCGCTTCCTCTGTATCAGGTCGGCATGTGGCTCGACCTCTTGAACCTCTGGGATTTCGTCTGACGCGGCCCCCGAGCTGGGCGACGAATCCACCCTCACCACCTGAGGAGCGCCCAGGCTATGCGGCGGGCCCATCCTCATTGCTTGGGGAGCCTTCACAACCCTCCTACCCCGCCTCTGGTTGCAAGACAGCTTCAAGAGTCTTTCCCGTCGTCCGGCCATCGAACCCGCACAAAATAAAAGACGGGTTAGGGTCGAGCAAATATGCAAACAAATGACAGGCAAAAAAATTCAAGCAATAAACGACCTAGCAAACGAGCAGCCTGCCTGAACGACTGGCACTCCACAAGTGCCTTAGTATCGATCGGTCTGGACTCGAATGTCGGATAACCCTCCTCGTCCAAGACATCTTCCCCTTCCCTCGTGGCCCACCTGGCGGGGTGGAAGCTGTCAACGAACCGACAAAGAGTGTCATATGCCTTCTCATCCTCGGAACACATGTCGCCCGCAGCGGTATGATAGTACCCAGTCCCGTGCTCATAATGCCTGAACATCCAATGCACGGGGAACTTGGCCGTGCGGGCCATCACGGGATACCCGTCGTTGTCTAAAATCGCCTCCCCGTCATCGTCGCTTATGGGCGCCTCCTCCTCGTACAGGGATTCTAAAGCAGATGTGGTAACCGGCCTCACGATATACCACTTGTCTTTAAAACCCCTTACGGAGTCCATGTACATCTTGAATAGTCTCCTCGACTGTTTTAAGGAGACCCAACTGTGCTTCCCTCCTCGGGACTGGCGCTGCAGATGGAAAATTCTGAAGAAGAAAGGTATAGTCGCCCCAATCCTCAGAAAGCGACATGTCAGCTCAAACGCCTGGATAAAGGCGAGCGAGTTCGGGTGTAGCTGCGACGGGGCCAGCCCCAGATGGGCGAAAACCCCGGTTTGAAAGTCACTGAAGGGCAGCTGCAGCCCAAGATCTTTGAACGCAATTTCGTACATGGGGAAGCTATACTCTGGGTACACCGAGCAGATCCGGGCATGGGAGGTCGGCCGCGTAACAACGAAACTCTTTTGAAAATCAGGCTGACCGTGGCCCGCCTCGTGGACAGCATATGGCTTTCGGTTACGCCGGCTATAGATCGACGCGATTCCTCTGGGCTCGACGCCCACCCAATCCAACAGAGGGTCGTCGACAGTGTCGATCAAACTCACCGCCTCGTCGGCACTTTGTTCCTCCCGTTCGGGGCGTCCAGAGGAGCACGGCTCGTCCTCCATGGTTACCTGCAGAGCACGGGAAACCAGTCAATTGGGCACGAAACCATACGCTCGACGTAACAGACCAGATGTAGTGTACGACAAACCACGTCGCTCCATGCACGACCACAAAAGTTAGTTTGCAACAAAATAGCAGTCGCCTCCCCCGACGTCCGGATAACTCGATGAGACCTTCTCCAAACCGCCTAAGCAAACCGACAACGCGGTCACTCACGAGTATGCCGACCCAAGGTATGAACATGGCGAGCAACATCATAAGACCTACAGCCAGAACCATGAACATACCGGGCACGATCATGAGCCAGGCGCCCTGGATCATGAAGACCCCGGGCAGCACTCCAGATTATTACCTAAACTATGTATCTACCGGCCACGAGCATGTGTTTGCCGGTCCTAAACATGAATTTGTCGAGCTAAACATGAATATACCGGGCTAGTCCCACACGCACAGTCCCTAAAACGTCTACAGCGGTGAAAATCATGCACCACAACAGGAAAACGAAGAAGATAAGTCACTTACTTGCAATCAAGGAGTGAGTTCTGCAACGGAGGAAAGGAATCTGTGACGGGAATCGCAGCTATGCTATGAAAATCTGGAAGAACAGCAGCAGTAGGAGCACAAAGAGTAGTAACGCGTTATGGGGCCCAAGGATCTTATTTATAGTGATGACGTGGAATACCAAACGTCACCTCGGGCAACCACGGAGTTTCTCTCCTCGACGCACGGCTCCCAAGGCAATGATGACCCTATCATCATAGGGTGGCGGCACAGTTCCCGAAAGATACCCCGTGCGCTCGACAGACGCGCGCCGGTGAGGATTCCCCGAACATCCACCACGAAAGATTTGTCTCCGAGCACGACACGGGGAAGCCCTCGAGGACCTGCACCTCTGACCCGGGCGCGAGACCCCGAAACGGAAACGACCTGAAATCAAGCCATGGCTCCTAACCCAAGGAACCACGACTTGGGGGGCTCCTGTTCTGGACTGGGCCCGACAGGCCCAATAGCATTGATAAGGCCCAATCCAAATGGACTTGCTGAGGACCACGCCGACCAAAGGGACACAGTCGTGCCCGACGTGCTCCCTGAGGTTACTTGCTCGACCTCCAACTGTCCAGCTCGACATCTTGCCATCCAGCTCGACATCACCGCGAGCACCCCAACTAGGGCAGACTCATTCCACTGCACTCCCAACGAGACCCCGAAAAGACCGCGTCTCTGTCCGCCCGCACTTCACGCAGAACATCCAGGGAGGGGACCACGTGCGGGTCCCCACTACGCACGTAGAACCTGGCAGTTCCTCCACTGGGCCAAACCTGCCCGGGCCAATGAAGGAACCTTGGCCCAGCGCTGGGGGCTATAAATACCCTCTGCTTCCAGAGGGTCAGGTATTCATCATTCTACCCATACTTACTATTGCCTGCTCGTGCTCTTACTTACTGTAGCATCGGAGTGTCTTGCAGGTATCCCTCCACCTCGTTCAAAACTTTCAGCTCGGAGTCAGCCGTGACGGTCCAAGTCTGATCAGGTTAGATAAAAAGCTTAACTAAACTATTTTATTAATCAAAATTTTGTATTAATATAGTGAATAAATGTATGATTGTAGTTGAGAATTGAATTATATATGTTAATCATATCTGTGCAATGAACGAGTAATTTTGAATATATATGTTGACATTATTATAATTTTAAGTTATTTAAGATAAAAAACATTTTGAAAATATATGAGAATATTTTTTATTAATATTTTTAAAGTCTTGTGGCGAGCGAGTAAACATCTAATATTTAAAAAAAAGAATATTTTGATCTACTATAATTTGATTGGATACCTTCTCATCATTAATCATCAAGTATTATACTCTCAGTCCCAAACTATAAAATATTTTGGATATTTTACACTGGTTAAGAAGGACAATTAATTTTGTATGAAAAATAGAAATTATGTATAAATTTACATTAATATCCTTTATTAATTATATAGGAAAGAGAAATGATAAGAATTAAAAAAGGAAAAGTAATGAGTAATATATACTATATTAAGAAAAAAATCATTAATATTTTATTAGAATTATAAATCGACTTATAATTTAAAATAGAGAGAGTATTTTATTTTTTATAATAATTTAATTAAAAATAAATAAAAATTGTAAATAGATTTTGTTCAGAAACAGATAAGTTGGGTATTTGTTATAAATGAGATGAATGCGAGGTGATGATCCAAAAACCACTTTTTGACGAAATAACAAAATCTGTCCAATAAAAAACAACGATCTCATTCAATACGCCCATATCTTACTAGTTAAGTATAATCAAACCCGTTTCTCTCTCTTTTCCAATAAGTACAAACGTACACTCATTTTTTCTTCTTTTTCCCCCCCTTTCATTGTATAATTATTAATTATAATTGTAACAGCCATTGCGACTCTCAACCGCGTTTAATTCCAAATGCTCAAATTCTCATTCCTCATTCCCCTCATCATCGCCACCACCATCGTCGCCGATGACGACGCCACCGTCATGAAAAACCTCCTCCGAAACCTTAAACCACCTCCTCCCAAATGGTCCTCCGATACTCCCTCCTGTCAATGGACCGGCATCACGTGCGATTCATCAAAACGCGTCACTGAAATACGACTCTCTTCGTTAAACCTCGCCGGAACCCTCCCCTCCGATCTCAACTCCCTCACTCAACTCACAGTTCTCGATCTCAGAAACAACTCTCTCTCCGGTTCATTCCCTTCCCTCGCCAATCTCTCCTCCCTCAAAACCGCTTACCTCGGGGCTAATAAATTCACCTCCGTCTCTTCCGCTGCATTTTCCGGCCTCACTTTGCTTCAAGAACTCTACTTCGACCATAACTCTGACCTCTCTCAATGGGAATTCCCCAACGAGTTGACTCAGTCTTCTAGTCTCACCACACTCGATCTTTCTTCCTCAATGATCAACGGAAATTTACCCGACATTTTCGGTAATTTCTCTAGTCTCACCAGTGTTCGACTCTCCTTCAACAATTTCACTGGAGGATTACCTAACTCTCTCGCTGCTTCCTCAATCCAGAGTTTATGGCTCAATAATCAGCTACCCGGGTTTACCGGTTCCATCGCCGTGATTTCCAACATGACTTATTTAACTCAGGTATGGTTTCAAAATAATAAATTCACCGGTCCAATTCCAGATATTTCGCAATGCAAGAATCTCTTTGATCTGCAACTTAGGGATAATCAGTTTACCGGTGTAGTTCCTGATTCTCTGATGAGTATGTCTAGTTTGAAGAATGTTACTCTTCGTAACAATCTGCTTCAGGGACCTGTTCCTGTTTCCTCTAATGGTGGGACAATTGATATTGGCCTTAATAGCTTTTGTCTTGATAAACCTGGGCCTTGTGATGACAGGGTTATGGTTTTGCTTAAAATTGCTGAGGGGTTTGGGTATCCTATTCAATTTGCGAATTCGTGGAAAGGGAATGATCCTTGTAAAGATTGGCAATCTGTTTTGTGTAGTGGGGGTAAGATTAACACACTGAATTTCGGGAAAAGGGATTTGCAGGGAACGATTTCGCCTGCTTTTGCCAATTTGACTGATTTGAACAGGTTGATTCTAAGTGGGAATAATTTGACTGGTTCTATACCTCAGAGTTTGACTACATTGACTCAGCTTGAGACTCTTGATGTATCTAACAATAATCTCTCAGGAAAGGTTCCCGTGTTCTCACCAAAGGTGAAGTTAATAACTGATGGTAATGTTTTGCTTGGTAAAGATCCTGGTTCGGAAGGTGGAACGCCTGGTTCTTCTCCCGGTGGACCGGGAAAAGGTACTGCATTGAGTCCGGGTTGGATTGCTGGTATAGTGATTGTTGTTGTGCTTTTTGTTGCTGTAGTATTGTTTGTTTCTTGCAAGTGTTATTCCAGAAGACGGTTTCGGAAATTTTCAAGGGTTAGTAATCCTGAAAATCGGCAAGAAAATGTTAAACTTGGTCTTGCGAGTGTTTCAAATGGATATGGTGGTGTTCCGAGCGAGTTGCAAAGCCAGAGCAGTGCTGATCATAGTGATCTTCATGGTTTTGATGGAGGAAGTGGCGGAAATGCTATTATTTCCATTCATGTTCTTCGACAAGTGACGAATGATTTCAGTGATGATAACATTTTGGGCAGGGGAGGGTTTGGTATTGTTTATAAAGGGGAATTACCTGATGGAACTAAAATTGCTGTCAAGAGGATGATATCTGTTGCAATGGGAAGCAAAGGATTGAATGAGTTCCAAGCAGAGATTTCTGTTCTTACTAAGGTTAGGCATAGACATTTGGTCGCCCTTTTGGGATACTGCATCAATGGCAATGAGAGGCTATTGGTATATGAGCATATGCCTCAAGGTACATTAACGCAGCATCTGTTTGAATGTGAAGAACATGGCTACACTCCTTTGACATGGAAACAAAGGTTGGCAATAGCTTTGGATGTTGGACGGGGGGTCGAATACTTGCACAGCTTAGCTCAGCAAAGCTTCATTCATAGAGACTTAAAACCATCAAATATACTATTAGGCAATGACATGAGAGCAAAAGTTGCAGATTTCGGGTTGGTTAAAAACGCACCGGACGGGAATTATTCTCTTGAGACAAGGTTGGCCGGAACATTTGGATATCTTGCACCCGAGTACGCAGGTATACAAAGTTTTTGGTTTTAAGCATGTCCCTTAATTTTTAAAGTTCTTATCTAGTATATTATTTGGTAATTATAACTATAGCCTATAAGTACTGCGTTAATATCATGCTCTGATGCTGAGAAATGTTTGGTTGTTTGATTGAGTAAAGCCACATAAAAACAAAAACTGGAAGGAAAAATAATTGTTATTTGATCCTAATATGTGTTTCTGCAACTCTTTGTGGCTGCTGCTTTGCAATTTTATTTTTTCGATGGTTTCAAAACTTTTATTGAGTCACATTGTGTTTTTTGTATAACTCTTGCTGGTGTTGATAGTTGATATTTTACTTTTCACTGGTTTCATAAGCTTTAATCCATTTCTCCGTCGCCACTAATTTGTTGTGGCAGAATTTGTCATCCCAATCTATTCATCAGTTGCTTTTGATTTATGCTAGTCTATTCCATTATTTATGATTAATGTAATATTGTTTCTTGCAGCTACTGGAAGAGTGACAACCAAAGTGGACGTTTACGCGTTTGGAGTAGTTTTGATGGAACTGATCACAGGTAAAAAGGCATTGGATGATTCTGTGCCTGATGAAAGGTCTCATTTGGTTACATGGTTCCGTAGGGTACTCATCACCAAGGAAAACATTCCAAAGACAATTGATCAAACTCTCAACCCAGATGAGGAAACAATGTTGAGCATATATAAAGTGGCCGAGCTGGCTGGCCATTGCACCGCCCGTGAACCATACCAAAGGCCAGATATGGGACATGCAGTGAATGTGTTGGTTCCCCTTGTGGCGCAATGGAAACCTTCTACCCACACAGACGAAAGTGGTTATGGCGTTGACAATCAGATGAGTCTTCCTCAAGTACTGGAAAGGTGGCAAGCCAATGAAGGCACTTCAACAACAATGTTTAATGACATGTCCATCTCACAAACCCAATCAAGTCTCACTTCTAAACCTCCATTATTTGCAGATTCCTTTGGTTCAACGGATTGCCGGTAATATCCAAAATTGATTAATGAGACCCAAGATTGCGCAGCTCTTTGATCTGGTAGCATCACCAAAACTAGACCATTTATTTTATTAACCTAAAAACTTAGAAGTTTTCTGCTTTTAAAATCTCCTTTACTCTGAGATAAACCTAAATATATACTATTAAGTTTGATGTTCTTTATGGGTTTTTTAAAGCTGTGACGAATATGGATTCTAAAACATGGTTGGAGCATTATTAGACCCCGAGGTAATTAGTTTTTGAGTATGGGAAAAAACCTAGAGAAATCTAATGTATTAGACATATAAATTGAACCAGAAATATATGCACCCCTTATAAATTGAACTTATTTCTTTATATTTTATTTGCATATAGACATATAGTCACGTACCCTCTACGTGGTCGCACGTAAGGAGAATTAAGCGCATGCAGCGAGGGTACGTGGGTTCCAATATCTTTTTCTCTTCGTTGTGATTCCCTCCCATGTTATAAGTTGCGCATCACGTTCTGATTGTGTTAGTAAAAAAAAGATTGAGTGGTTGAAATTAATTCACAATCGATGATGATTTTTTATTATTAATTATTTGAAATGGAATATTAAACCCGAGACACCAATTATTTAATTCGTGTTTATTTTACTAGTGGCTTCTGATTTTCTTGAGAACGTGCAGATGAATATATTAGTTGAGAAGAAGATATTTGTCGCACGCAGGTTAGATATACAATTACACTAGTAGCAGTATGGAATTTCATGATTGTCATAGTCTGTACTTTTTCAATAATAATAATGTTTCCATGTCACCTAACTTTGTACGAGAATTTCTTAGCAGCTCACACGTCTATTCCTGGGTTTGACTGTCTGGTGTATACAACATATATCAAATGAACATCATGTTGACACTTCCATTTTAAAAGTGGGTTTTGTATAAATGATTTAGAACCAATTATTCTATTACAGGATGATTTTAAAGGAGATGCATATAGAAATTTTCTATATTGTTTTGTTATGTTATATAATTTTTTTTTTTTAAAATAACAGTTTGATTTGGTTGGATTCATTGTCGTGATTAATTGATAGTATAAAATTTTTTTATACTGTTATAATATCACCCATTTTTTTCTTAAAGTATTAAGAGATTTTTCTCGAGAAAAAAAAAATATAAGAGGCTATTGTTTCATCATTTATATATATATGTGCATCAAGCTTAATACAGTGGTTAGAAGAAAGTGTATTAGAAAAATTAAATCTATATATTGACAATTTGGACCACTTATCGATTATATTCACGCGCTAAATTTATTAGTGTAGAACGAGAGGATGTGTGTCGGGAAAAACACAAGGTTCATATTAGTTTAAGATAAAGTTTAAGTTTAAAATTGTAAAATTTATCGATAATCTTCGCACAAAAAAAAGGGATGTGGCGGTCATATTAGATGTGTACCTAAAACTTTGACCCATCTCGCAAAAAAGTATGGGTAAAACGGACATGTTAGATGGGTCAGACCTGTTTTACTACCTTTACTTTTGAACAAATCTTTTTGGTTTTAGGTGCAAATTTTTTAATAGAGTATATGCATGAGCTTATATGCAAAGGTCTACCACAATTGAAAGTTGTATTGTCCAAAAAAATACACGTGTGTATGTTCCCTCTGCAAGGGCAGGAAGATTTAGAGGTCCTAGTAGGAATATTACACGTTTGGAGGTGAAGGTTAGTTAAGGAAGCGAATAGCCATGTACAATGGTTTTTGAGGTTGTTTAAAGGACCAACTCACATGAGGTGAGAGGTCCTGTTGGTGGTCGGCGCTGCTAGGTCACATGCGGACGGTTGGAGTCATGTATTTATGGTTACTCATAGCAGAGTGTTCTATAAGTGGTGTTTGAATATGTGTAAGTATGTGTTACTTGAGAGAGAGTCATTTATCCCTTTAAGGAGTTATGGGTCCCTAGGGTTTTCTCGGGAAAAGGTCGTTGCCCATCCAGTTAAGAGGTGGACAGTTGAATCTCTATTTTCAAGGAAAATATGGGTCAGTAGTGACTATGACTCTTTCTTTAACCAAGACACATCTTATCCCACAATTATTCTCCCGAGGAGCAAGGAAAACATAAGGGTGAGGCGACACCTCCCTTCAGGCAGCCTTGCGTCGTTGCCCTTTCCTAGAGAGGTCCCAAGTTGTTGCCCTAAGGAAGGGACATTTGCAAATATACACTACAAGGTCCCTCATACATGAGTCCTTCGGCAGAGTGCGAAGTGTTTTTTACCTGCGACTACTGGGAGTGTCCCGAGGAATAATGTTTTCCCCGATGAGGTTCTAGTTGACCCCCTAGGGGTCCAAGTATTTATGAATTTACTATTATACGATTTGGATGATAAGGCGCTAAGTCCCTCAGGTGGAATGTATCTCCTCTCAGGCAGGACTTCTATCGAGCCTTCTAGCAAGACTTGACACCAATTCATCGGGTCTTGATATAGCTCGTGCCCCTTAGACATGATTTTTGGAAACAATTTCGCTCAAGGAGATACTCAGTCCCTCGGAAAAGAGATTTTATCAACCTTGAGGATTCTAAGTCCCTCAGAGGTTTCATAATGTAACCCGAATGGGGAGGCGCTGAGTCCCTCAGGCGATTCGTTTTATCCTTTCAGGCGGGACCTCTATTGATCCCTCTAGCAAGACTTGACATTGTAACACCCTTCTAAATCCACATATAATTCGCATATATTTTACGCAAATAATTCAAATAAAATCACTAAGGGTATCACATCTTCATAAAAGCATCATATAAAACATCCTGCTTCGTAACACGAGTTTTCAAAACATTTAAAACAACTATTCCTTTAACATCATCAAATATCACATTCAAAAATCATCGCAACGAAATCATAGTCTCAAAACATCTTCATTAAAAATACTCCAGAGAAACTACATCATACTTCGTCGTCCAAGGTTTATAATCCAAGAACAATTTAAATACCAAGAAAAATAATTCATCATCTCAAAATAAACAAAAGTATAATAGTTTCAAAACAAACGTTCTCAACCCCGATGTTACATATCAGAGCAAGATCCTCTTATTCAACATAAGTAAAATATGCACTCTGAAGCTATCCTCTAAGCTCCAACAAATTATTCTTGGTCCCCTGCAAGTTACCCACATATAGAGGCAACCTTTCCAAGCAGAAAGGATGATAAATCATAATCATTATAAAAGACATAAAGAATAAATATAGTAGTTATAACACATTAGCCATAAACCACACATCATCAAAACTTCATATTATACTCACACCTTCACTTCATTATTCATTTATAGCATCATCATATCATCAGTCAGCAATCATCACTACAACAACATAAATTCACACATTCACAAAGCATCACACAATCAAATATTATACAATGCCGCAAAGAATATAATGAAACATCATTTGACTAATGCATGTGGTACCAAAACTTCACTGATGACTCAATCATTGTTTCTCCAAAGATCCCCACCAATAGGATCAATTCCCACTTGAAATTAGAGGACATCATAATATTGCACTCAATCCACACTATGGGATTGAAGCCATCACTAGAATAACATCTTATCATCATTACTGGACCAATCATCTTAACAACATCACTGGACCAAAGTTCTAACATATGCCATGAATCCATGATGCACAACAACATAATAAAACATAACCACGGCTAGTTAAAACGCATCATTCATTCATGTAATAATAACAAGGTCATCACACACACACACACACACACACACACACACACACACACACACACACACACACACACACACACACACACACACACACACACACACACACACACACACACATATATATATATATATATATATATATATATATATATATATATATATATATATATATATATATATATATATATATATATATATATATATATATATATATATATATATATATATATATATATATATATATATATTCACGACATCATCGCAACATCATTAAATCATCATAGCAACAACATAATATCATCATAGTATCGATAACTCATCAAATAACAAACGTCACTGTAATCCATCACATAGATGTCTAAATTCATCCTAGCATAGGTACTAGAAATATTCCTCCTTTTACTTATTTTATTCCACCTAATTATAGTTCTTCGTGTTAGCTACCCAACATTTTGAACAACGCGTCAAACGGAGTCCAGAAACTCAAGTTATGACACTTTAAAATCATGCATGATGTTTGTCGCCTGAGGCTTTCCCAGAGAGGATGGGGCCGAAGACCTTCCCCCATAAAAATTCTAAGAGCATTGTTTTTCTCTGCTTCCTTCGCACGGCGAAGCATCTCGTTTTCCCGGCGAGACTCCTCGCCTCTGCTTCACCAATGAAGGTAGAGCGAGTCCACTTCTACCATACATTTTTCCAGTGGTCTCTGTTTTCTCCTCATTCCCTCTGCCTCCTTGCTCGCCTAACGCAGCTTGGGAAAAGCGCCTTCACCCAGCGAAGCATGCTGCTCGCACAACGAGGAAACATGAACGTGAATTCTCCTATGTGTTTTCTGCACCACACCAGTCCCAAATTCTTGCGATTCCAACACAGTACATATCTCAATTCATCACAACTTTACATAGTTTCATCATACAATAACAACATATTCTATTATAAATCATCTACATCAATTCATTGCAAAATAATATCATAATTTCATCAATTATCATCAAATCATCATATTAACATCATCAACCACAACCTTACACAAAAATAGAATTATTTAATCCCTATATCAATCATAATAACAATGATAAACTCCCCTTACCTTAGATTCCTAGCAGCAATCTATTCCTCTTCGCATTCTACAGAAATCTCTACGTTCTTCTGAGTTCCCGTGCCCTAACTCTCTTTCACAACTTCTTCCAAATTCTCACGATTGCACAGAATGAAAAGCACTGACACTCTTTTTCCTAGTTTAACCCTTGGAACCTTTCTATGGTCTTCCCATCTTACCCTCACTTAACCTCTTACAAGTTACTACCTAGAGTTATACTCCAATTTTTGCCCCTAAGATCTCTCATCATCTCATTTTATCAATACATCAAGATCACACATTAGGGTTGGTTCTCCCTTTCTACTTCATCCTATCTTTAAGTTTACTCTTGAGGGATCACCTGTTAGACGATGTAATCGATCTAGAAGGGGGGTTGAATAGATCATTTAATATAATTGGCACTTTTTAAAATTGTTTTCAGAAAAATATGCAAAAGCTTCCTGGAATCTCCAATCTTCTAAACGATCCTCTATTGAAAAGATCAGATATGCGTAATGTAATGAAAAAATAAGAATCAATGCGTTTTACTCAATTTGATCAATCACTTATACACCCTCAATGATTATTAATTAATACCAATGAGTTGAATGAGATAAGGATAAGCACAGTGAATAATTTGTGGATTAGTCAATTTGTCAAACACCTTGTGAGTAAATCACCTTAGGTTTGGTTTTACTAAATTGTAGTGGTAAGATTTCCTAGGTATTAATCAAAAGGATTGTTACCAATGTTTTGAAATGAACTCAACACACTACAATTTCAATAAATGCAGATTTGACAAATTAATTTTCGCACAGTATAGTAATCAAGTATAGAGATAAAGAAAAATCAGAAGAACACGCGATTTTTTAAGGAAGTTCCCTGTGTCGTCCTCGCGTAGGGTACGTCTGCCCCCAATTCTAGAATCTAGAATTGAGATATTTGATATTAAGTTGTAAATGATACAAGAGAATAGATAGTTCACAATACAAACAAACCAATGTTACTGATGTAGCAATCTTCTTCTCTTTCCTTGGTTTGAGCAAAACCAAGTGCCAAATTCTTTGAACAAACCTCCGGTTACCGCTACTTGATTAAGCAAACCCACCGTTTCTTAATCCTTTCACTCGGCTGGTTTCGATTGCAAGCAATTTGACCCCAAATCAATCTTCACAATCCTCCGGTTACCGCTACTTGATTAATAAAACCTACGTTTCTTAATCCTTTCACTCGGCTAAATTCAATGAAGCAAAGACTTGTGCAAAAAACCCTGCACCAATAGGAATCTTGGAGGAGAAAATTCCAATGATTTTATTCAAGAACAACCCACAATTGCTCAACCTAAATATGAATTGAATTCTTGATATGAACGTTATCACCACATCAATTTTCTTGAATCAACAACCATGATTATATGTAGATGTTGATTTTTGAGAAGAGAGGATGAATATGATGAGCCTTATGTGTATCTTTCACTAGTTCTTGTTTACTGCAAATAAGGATGCATAATAAATATATATATATATATATATATATATATATATATATATATATAAATATATATATATATATATATATATATATATATATATATATATATATATATATATATATATATATATATATATATATGTTACCTAACAGCCAAGACCCACAGACATAGCAGAAAATCAGATGAGGCTAGCGAGCGGTCGACTTAACCAGAAGCAGGGGTCGGTGCGACACAACCTGCACCAGGAGAGAAAACTGTTTTGAAGTGCAATACGTCGATCTCTTTAAGGCTTGCGTCAATGCAAACTTTGAATATTATGATTCCCAGGTTGAGTCGACCGGAAGGGTCGACGCGATAAATCCAGCAGTCAGAGAGAATTCCATTTTAAAGTGCAATGCGTTGACCGCTTCAGGGCTTGCATCGATGCAAACTTTGAATGTTTTGATTTCTAGTTTGAATCGACTGGAAGGGTTGACCTGACACATCCAGGGCTTGATTGAAGATGATGAGTCGACCACACATATCTTTGAGTCGACGCACAAATTGAATTTTCTCAAAAATGTGTGTTTCTGGAGATCTTCATTCCAATCATTCCATTACAAGATTGTCCATAGGACCAACCCAAATAGAGAGAGATTAATAGTCGTTTTGACATCATTAAAATACTTATAGAGGGACTTTACCCTCACATACTCCCCCTTTTTGATGATGTGAAAACAATGCTCAAGTATGCTCCCCCTGAGTTTGCACGTTCCGTTTGCAAGCTATGTATAGTCTTCTATGTTCACTTTTCCCTCTTTGACAACATCAAAAAGATAAAGAGCACAAGGTCAAGAGTAACAAAATATATCAAATGCAACATCATTTTCCATTTGCAACTAAAAACACCAACAATCATTCACATAAAATGATATTTGTGCGCATCATAAAATGTAATAATTAGACAAATGTGTGTAGAATATTACAAACCAGTCAATAAGGATAAGTGCGTGAGGTTATAAAAGAAACATAAGAACTTAAACAGAATTACATATATATATATATATATATATATATATATATATATATATATATATATATATATATATATATATATATATATATATATATATATATATATATATATATATATATATATATATATATATATATATATATATATATATATATATATATATATATATATATATATATATATATATATATATATATATATATATATATATATAAACATGAATCAATTCTCTAGGTTGTCGATATTGTTGTTTTCTGGAGCATCAGGTTTGGAAAATGCTGAAGAAAGGTGGAATGAAGGGAGGCAAGGTTCTCAGCTTGTGATTGAAGCATGCCTTCCAATGTGGAGTACCTTTGGTCTTGAATATTTGAATAGTTTGAGAACATTTCATTTTGGACTTTGACAAGGTTGTAGATGTTCGAAATCCTCTCATTTTGAAGGAATGTGTCTTCCTTTTGTTGGATCTGCATTTTATCCAAAAGAGCTATCACATTGGAATTGTTTTCTTGAGGAACCGGAACATCCTCGTCCATATTTGCTTAATTTTCTTCTTCCTCAGACTCTTCTTCTTATTCATTATCATCCTCTTCATCATCACTATTTTTGAACGAAAGAGATTTACTTCTCACAACATAACGGTATTTTTGTTCCTTGTGATCCCATTGGAAGCCCATCAAGGTAAGTGATTTCTTTGTGAATTCAAGATCAGAAGTCATACCAACAAAAGGAATTCCTGCAACTTTAATCTTTTCTCGATTGAGAACTCTTTGAATGAAAGAGGGATAACATAATGCGGTTCCTCTTCCAGAGTTATACAGATCAAATATTCAGCTAGCAAAATAGTGTGGCCAATGAACCTTTATTTTATGTTTTAAAACATAAAGCAGTTGAACTTCAGGTTTATCCACACGGGAAAGACCTCCCTTCTTGGGTTGAATGATGCGGAAAACAATCCAAAAGAGAATTCGGTCAAATGGGGTTAGGGCACCAGTTGTTACAGATCTTGGAAATAAATCATTTTTACAATTCTGTCACTGTAAGGTTTCTTTAGCATGGAGTTTAAAGCCGACTTGAATTCATAGTTAGGAGCATGAACAATATCAGAGATTTTAATAGCATCAGAATCAACTAGCCACATACCAAATAGGTCTTTCCATACATGCGAGCTAATCATATAATATTTGTTGTTCATTATATATTTAAATTCAAAACCCTCAAACTTTCCTTGCATGCCAGCATATAACATTTTGACTAAATCCTCATTATACAGTGTATCACATTCATGAAATAAGTGGAAGTTCTGAAATCTTAACAATTCAATAATTTAAGGAAGATGCATATGACCCAAGGTTTTCAAATATAAAGTTGATTGTCTAACTATGTTTCTATTACCAAAAGTGTTTGCAAAAGTACCAGCAATGTCATCAGAGAGAAGTGAAAGGGCAGCTATCAGATTATCCAACGGAACATTGGAGGAGCTACCTCTAAAGGTTTTCTTCTTAGCTACCCTTGAATCCATTAGGGAAATTTCTTGATAAAAATGGGTATGTGAGGGAGATTTTGAGAGAGATGGGTTTTGAGAGTTTTTTCGGGTTTTGAGAGAAGAGAGTGAATATAGAAAACAAAAGAACAAAATGATAAAGAAATATAAATCATACATTTTTCGCGATGCATCGACCGCTCGTAGAGCGTTGTATCGATGCAAGAATTGTTTTAAATTGATGCTGAGTGAAATATAAAGCACGCGTTGATGCATGTAAGCTATGAGTCGACTCAAAAGTAAAGAATTTTAATTTTATGTAGCTTTTTCAATTGATATCATGCAATTTATACAATTCTTAGAATCCTTATATACTTTTAATAATAAAGATAAATAAGAACAAGTTTACCATTTACACATGATTAAGAGTAGAGAATAGATGAGAACGATATTACCTTCATGAGAGTTGATAAGAGCTTTAACCAAGGCTATCCGTAGGTGCATCAAGTATTAAGAGAATATGTTCAATAAAATAAAAGGTATGCAACTTACTTAAGTTACAACCTATCCGAGATATCGAGAACACCAAGTTCCCTACGGATGTAATGGAAGGGATCTGTAGCGAGTGGTTTAGTAAAAATGTCAGTAAGTTGATTTTTACTATCAACATACTCGAAAATAACATCACCCTTTTCCACATGATCCCTTAGAAAATGATGCCTTATCTCAATATGTTTTGTGTGAGAGTGCAAAATCAGATTTTTGGTTAGGTTAATGGCACTTGTATTGTCCCGGAAAATAGGAATGTGATCAAGTTAGACATTGAAGTCGAGTAATTGTTATTTGAGCCACAAGATTTGGGCACAACAATTACAGGCTGCAACGTATTCTGCTTTGGGAGTTGATAATGCAACTGAAACTTGCTTTTTGCTATGCCAACTTATCAAATAATTTGAAAAGAAATGACAAGTACCACTAGTGCTTTTCCTATCTGTGATACGGTGGCAGAACCGACTGTTATACTGGTTTTGCGTTTGTATTTGCAAATGTTGCGGTAAGCAAGAGTCGCCACTGACTTTTCTTTTATCCAAAAAAGGAAAGGGTGAAAATAATAGAAAAGGCCTTTCGAGAGTTTTATGAGTAAGGGGGGTAGATTATGGAAAGGGAAGGTGTTAGCATCCTTTCCATATTTAGTTTTCTACGGGCTCTTAGATACTTAGCTCATTTTTTAAATACCTTGTGCTTTTGTGTGTTTTTGAGAAGTATTTTTGAAATTCCATAGTGAGGAAGTTGGATTTATGATAACTCTTGTATCAGTCCTCAAGAGTGTTGATAAAGCATTTTTGAAAAGGTTTTTGAAAATTGTTTTGTGTAAGTGTAAAAAGTTTGTTTTGAGCATATCATCTAGGAACTATCTACTCTACTCGAAAGGTTCGTTCTTTTCCTCCTTTCCTTTAGACAGTGTTAGCCTACTATTAGTGAGTAGGTAGACCTATCGTTTGATGTTTGAGGGACATTCGAAGGGACATTTTATAGTCACGAAGGCAACTGGGCAAGAAACCTTAGTAACTATCCTAGGGTTTTAAGATCATTGTTTACTGAGGCAACGTCGAGAGGGCCATCAAGGGACTTATGATCTTTTTAAACCATAGGGTAGCCACTAAAATCTCTTACGTTTCGAGAGTTGTGACTATTTTTCAAAGGCAACCAAAGTGGGAATACCCTAGAGGTGTGCGTGTATAAGTGTGTTATATTCAGTTATTTTTGTCTTTTGCATTAGGTTTGCTAGAGTTGGTTTAATTATTGCCATACAATCCTATTAGTTAAGCATCTAGATAGTTAATAATTTGCAGGAAATTAAAATGTGGAATTTAAATCTACGCTATTACAAAGCTTCGAGGAGGGGGATTAATTATACAGTCCAAAATTTGGGGGAGAAATAAAAAGCAAAAAATAAAAGTCTTAATTTTAACTATTACAATCCATTAAGCAGTTACAATAATATAAAAAAAGTGTGAAAGTAAATAAATGCGCGTGAATTAAAAAATAACGTCTAAATCCTAAGTGAAAGGAAATATTTTTGTTTTGTTTTTATTTTTGGGAAAATGATTTAATTAAAATCCTAAGTCTATTTAGTTTTAAATTAAAGAAATGGTTAAACTATTTAAATGATTAATTAACAAAATTAATTCAATAGAAAAAACTAAGCCTAATGTTTTTTGTAATTTTGATTTTAATGTTGATTAAAACTAACACAAATAAAATAATGAAAAAAGACAATATAAATGGACCAAGTAGTAAAAAAAGGTGCAATTTGCAGGATGCAGGCCCGGATCGAAAAGAGGCTTAAGTTTCCTTTCGATCCAGTGAAGAAGGTTGTCGAAAATGCATGATGGATTGCATGTTTGGGGGCACTGGATTTGGATTGGCCAGCATCCGAAGTAGGAGAATGATGATGTATGACGTACTCCTTCGATCTGGGAACACTGGATCTGCAAAGAATTGTAAAAAAACAAAATGCGGACCTGGGTGTCGAACCCAGGTCCTTCGATCTAGTGTGCATTTATTTGTTTAAGCTGGATCTGCAGTACAAGCGTTAGAAAAAAACAAATGCAGACCTAGGTGTCGAACCCAGGTCCTTAGTCTCGAATACAAATCAAACGAACTATAAGTGTTAATATGTCATGCAAATGTAAAGTTTGATCTTTTGCCAATTCTTACCAACGGTGATGTATGGATCTGTGGTTTCAGGCTTGGATATGCTTGTTTAAGGGTTGTTTCGATTTTGACAACCTTTAGAGATTTTGAGAAGTTTTGTGGTTTTCTTCAGGCAATGTGTGTGTAGTATTTTTGAGGTAACTTGCGTGTGTTTCTTATCTCTTTTTTTCGTCCATGGAAATGTGTCCTTAGGCTTGTATTTATAGGGGTGTAGAGGGGAATGGAAATGGCAAGGGACAGCCTTTAACCAGGCTTTGAAGGCAAAATCAGACAAATTAAAGGATTTCCATTTTTTATGGATTCCTACCCTTTTGGGTTTTGGGATGAACCTGGACATCCTTGACTCCTTCGAATGACTCCACACCTGGTTCCTCAATTGGACCTGAGTTGCTTCCTTCGAATGGCATCAGGCCTCATTATTATGGCCTCTTCGATTGAACCACTATCTTCCTTAGTAGCTTGATCTAAAACTTTTCAACTAACCCAATTGAAAACTCCTTTCTGGCCAGTCGAAGCTTCTTTTGTTACCTCCTTCGAATGCAATTATGCAGGAGGCTTGGGCTTGGCAGCATGTTGGACTTTGGCCAGCAAACATCTTGGACCAAGAATCATCATAAAACAAACTGGTTACAATAATGTGTCCTTCGAATGGACCAATTGTAGGTCTTTCGAAGGCACCATTTGTGTGTCCTTTGAATAGCCCACATGTATGTCTTTCGAAGGCACCACTTGTATGTTTCTTTGAATGGATCTTTGGAAAGTTTCTTCATAGGGACCATCTTGTGTGTCAAAGTGTGGAAAACTGTGTTGAAGGGTTTAGAGGTGGAGTCAAATCTAGCGTGAGGAAAGCCAGCTGCTTAATGAATCGAAGCACACATGTAGGAAGTATTTGTCTAGTGAATCAAAGGCAAGTTGAAGGGGCCTTTGCCTTGTGGATCGAAGGCAAGTTTGAAGAAGCCTTTTCCTTGTGAATCAAAGGCAAACCTGAGGAAGCCTTTGCCTTGTGAACCAAAGGAAAGCCTGAAGAAGCCTTTGCCTTGTGAATCTAAGGCAAGTATAAAGAAGCCTTTTCCTAGTGGATCAAAGGCAAGTTGAAGGGGCCTTATGCCTTGTGGAAGCTTTGTAAATTAAACTTGATCGAAGGAGGCCAAATTCTCAATCAAAGCTTGTGAACTAAACTTGCATCGAAGGAGGCTAAATTCCCAATCGAAGACTTTGAAACAAAAGCTCGCTCGAAGGATTTCAGATGCCCAATTGAAGACTTTGAAACAAAGGCTCGCTCGAAGGATTTTAGATGCCCAATCAAAGAATTTGAAATGAAGGCTCGCTCGAAGGATTTCAGATGCCCAATCGAAGACTTTGAAATAAAGGCTCGCTCGAATGATTTTAGATGCCCAGTCTAAGACTTTGAAACAAAAGCTCGCTCGAAGGATTTTAGATGACCAATCAAAGACTTTGAAACAAAATCTCTCTCGAAGGATTTCAGATGCCCAATTTAAGCTTATGAATCAAGGCTAACTTGCTCCTCTTTGATTTGATACCTGAAATCTAAAAATCCAACTGTACTTCTGCAAACCTTCCCTTTTGAAAATCCTTGTGAGAAAATGTCTTGAGAAAAAGGGAGGGAAAATTTTAGGGTACAACAGCTGCCCCTGTTCAATCTTCTTAAACGTGAAGATTTAGATTGGCTTATTTTCCTTTCGTGATCTGAAGGTGGAAGATGATTGAACACTAGAGTGCCCAGAAATTTGCACTCGATGATGTGATGGTTGACTGTGTAGGGAATGGGATTAAAGATGTCATTTGGAGAAAATTACTGAGAGTTGTTGGAGATGGTCTTAAAGATGCCATCCAAAGTAGGTGCTGACTTCATAAGAGGTCTCTTTATGGGGGATTCCTGTTCCTGTTGTCTGAGGAGGAGTCCGCTGGGGAATGTTGATTTATGTTGTTCTCCTGCTTGAGGAAAACTCTGTGGAGAATAGAGTCTAGGAACTTCAGTTGTCCAAGGCTCTAATGAGGACTTATCTCTGGAAACGTTTGTTGTTTTCTGGTTGAAATCCAGACTTCACAGTAATTAGCTGGGGAGAATGAAATTAACTGCTATCTATAAATGTATTAGAAGAAACCTGCTTTAGGCTGCTTCAGGCTGAGTCCTTGCTAGATTGTATCTAAAAACTGCGAGAAGAAATCCGTGTAAGATTGCTTCAGGATGAGTCTGTGTTAGACTGCATTTGGAGATCATGAGAAAAAACCTGTGTAAGATTGCTTCAAGATGGTCATGTAGATAGTCGCCCCGTCTTGTTTTGGGAATTAATCCACAATCAGCTGTTTCACATATAGTTGTCCTGTCTTGTTTCAAGTATTAATCCGGAACTTGCTTTTGTCGGTCGTTGAGGTAGTTGTCCTTCCTGGTTTCTGGTGTTAATCTCTACCTAAGATAAAGGAAGATAGTTTTCCTGTCTTGTTTCAGGAATTGATCTTCAATCTGCTCACGTAGATAGTTTTCTTGTCTGGTTTCAGGTATTAATATGGAATTTGTTTTGGTTGATGAGATAGTTGTCCTGTCTGGTTTCAAGTATTAATCTCTGACCTTTGAAAGAAATATAGTTTTCCCGTCTTGTTTCGGGTATTAATCTTCAATCTGCTCATGTAGATAATTTTCCTATCTAGTTCCAGGTATTAATCTACAATCGTTCGTCCACAGATAGTTGTTCTGTCTTGTTTCAGGTATTAATCTGGAACTTGTTTTTGTTGGTCATTTGAGATAGTTGTCATGTCTGGTTTCAGGTATTAATCTCCGACCTTAGAAAGAAAGATAGTTTTCCCGTCTTGTTTCGGGTATTAATCTTCAATCTGCTCATGTATATAGTTTTCCCATCTGGTTCCAGGTATTAATCTACAATCGATCATCCACAGATAGTTTTCATGTCTGGTTTCAGGTATTAATCTGGAACTTGTTGAAAATTGGTGATGATATTAATTTGTCAATCTTTCCTGAAAAGGTAAAGAATTAGATGCATGGAATATCATGATGCATGAAGTGTAAATGATGCTCTCAAAATAAATGAGATTGTGATATATGTATTCGTGCTGCATATGCTTATGACACTTGTAAAATGGTGTATGAATGCAATGTATGAACATGTCAGTAGTTCTATTGCAGTATTGTTGAACTAGGGAAAATCAATCCATGATTGTTACTAGGGATGAAGAGTGTAAGTCTTCAAATTTTGTTGAAGTTGAAATGCTGAGAGACGGATTTCCGTTATTAGAGAAATAAACTCTGTTGAGGAAAGGAAACTCCATGAACTGCTTGGGGATTTTTATGAAATCCTGCTGGGGAATCCTGAAAAGCTTGTGACCCAGGTTAGGGAATTCTTTAAGATGCCGAGGTAGTAATTGGGGATTCTTGCTTCGCAGAGGATATAGGAACACCTGACATCATTAGGCTGTATGCTGAGGATATGGCAGTGACTTTATAGTAGGATGCCCCTGCCTCTGTACCTGCTGGAGAAAATATCTGCGGGGATTTTGTGGATGGCATTTAGACATTTTCCCGTTTTTTAAAGCCATTTGTAATTATATTTCTACTTTTTTATGCATGTATTTGTAAACGGTAATCACATTCAAATGAATATGTTCAAAAATAATCACTGGACATTTTCGCTAACAAAACAGGAAGATAAAAAGAAAACAAATAGTTTTGCACTTTCAAAGAGATAATTTTGTATTAATTTGAAGAAATTATGCCTATAATAGGCATTTTTGTACAAGGAGACAGACATCCTGGTAAGAGAATACCGTCGTAAGAATGGAAACTATACAAAGAAAAAAGAACAATTATGTGAAACGATCCCATTGGGTTCCCATTATGCTATTGCCTTTATGTCTTTGAGCGTCTCATCTCTTTTGCTACTTGTCTGAAGCTGACTGGATTGACTAGTACCTTTTTAGCTTGATAGTTGATACTGAATATTAGCTGTAAGGTGATCCAACGGGACATAATCATACGCTTAAAATCCCTAACTTTTTCCTGGACCTCCCTTTCGGGTTTTCATTCCACCGAGATACCTTTTTTGCCCAAGCCGCCTTTTTAGGTTTTCGACTTGCCGGGTGTACAGATTTTTTCATATGTATATCCCTAATTTTTTCCCGAACCCTTTTGGTTCGCTGGGATGCCCTTATTTTTGCCTAGGTCAGTCAACCTAGCTGGTCTTTTTTCATGCGTAATATCTTTTAACTATGTCCGCGTTTACAGGGTGCGGAAGGTCGTCACCGTCCATAGTGGTTAAGATCATGGCTCCACCAGAAAATATGTTCTTGATAGTAAACGGTCCTTCATATGTAGGAGTCTATTTTCCCCTGTGATCCACTTGTGGCAGGATAATGAGCTTGATTACTAAGTCGCCAGCCTGATATACCTGACATTTGACCTTCTTGTTAAGAGCTTTAATCATACGTTTTTGGTATATCTGACCACGGCAGACAGCCGCGGGCCTCTTCTCATCGATCAGGTTTTATTGATCAAGTAGAGTCTGAACCCAATTATCTTCATTCAAACCTCATCCTTCATGATTCTCAAGGACGGGATCTGGAATTCAATGGGTAGGACAACTTCCATACCGTATACCAAAGAGAAAGGAGTTTCTCCTGTTGATGTGTGCACTGTGGTATGGTAACCATGGAGAGAAAATGGTAACATCTAATGCCAGTCTTTATATGTCACAATCATCTTCTGTATGATCTTTTTGATATTTTTATTAGCAGCTTCTACAAAGCCATTCATCTTCGGCCGGTAAGGAGAAGAGTTATGATGTTGGATCTTGAATTGCGTGCAAAGCTCGGTGATCATAGTATTATTGAGATTGGTACCATTATCCGTGATGATTCTATCTGGAATACCATACCGACAGATAAGGTTATGTCTAATGAACCAGGCCACAATGTTCTTGGTAACAGAAGTAAATGAGGCTGCCTCGACCCACTTTGTAAAGTAATCAATGGCAACCAGGATGAAGCGGTGCCCATTAGAAGTTGTAGGTCTAATCTCCCCAATCATATAGATGCCCCACATTACGAATGGCCAAGGAGCAGTCAAGATGTTTAGAGGAACCAGAGGCACATGTACTTTATCAGCATAGATCTGGCATTTGTGACAAGTTCGTGAATGCTGATAATAGTATGCGTCCATAGTAGACCAGTAGTATCCTGCCCGTAGGATATTTTTAGCCATTGTGTTCCCACTAGAATGGGTGCCAAAGGTACCTTCGTGTAAATCTTCCATAATCTTTTCTGCTTCACTTTTGTCCATACACTGGAGCAAAGTAGAATCGTGATTGGACTTATAGAGGATTATGTTATCGAGGAAGAACTTGGCAGAGAACCTTCTTAGGAACTTCTTATCATTGACTGAAGCTCCCTCAGGATACTCCTGGGCTTTGAGATATCTTTTGACTTCATGGAACAAAGGTTTGTCCACTACTTCTTCAGTATCAACCTCGTAACAGTATTGTTGTACCCCAAAATTTGCCCTCTCAATTCTCAAGGGTTTTCTCACAAAGATTCTCAAGATTCAAGCTTGCACAAGTGATTTGGGATTTTCCAGTACCAAAATTAAAAGGAGACTATCAAAAAGGGAGAAAATAGATAAAAACAAGATTTTGACAATATTGTAGAAAAATAGGCCTCCTTCGATTCAGCCCCATTCGATTGGACTTTGCACCTCATTCGATAGCTCAAAATTGCTGCTAGCGTGCCTCTTTCGTCTGGGCATTTGACTTCTTGTTGCAGGCTTCGTTTGTGTCTTCCACTGACTGCATGTTTGCTTTGAATCCCAAGTTTGCTGGCCATAAGTTCCCCCTATAAGGCAAACCTTTCGATTCACCAAGCATGCTGCCTGCATGTTTTGCTTTGAATACCAAAGTTTGTTGGCCACAAGTGCCCCCTGCAAGGCAAACCTTTCGATTCACCCAGCGTGCTGCTTGCATGTTTGTTTTGAATACCAAATTTTGCTGCCACAAGTGCCCTATGCAGGACAAGCCTTTCAATTGGACAAGTATGTTGCCTGCATGCTTGCAATCGAAGGCCATGACCTACTGGCCACATGTGCCCCCTGCAAGGCAAATTCTTCAATTGAACAAAAGTAACTGCATGCAAAGCTTCGATTGGAATGTGGATCCCCTTCAAATTAGCTTGCTCCGAATCCAAGCTGAGCCATTCGAAGCAGGTTTCGTTTGAAGAAAATCTGAGGAAATCTCATGGCCTTACCCTACTTGATAGGCTATGTTGCTTCCAAATCTTTGTATAATCAGAGGGCCAGAAGCATAAGTCACATCTTCTGCACCCCAACTGCTTAAAGGCCCCCCACTTGTACTTTCACGTTACATATATTTTATCATTTCTTTGCAAGGCTGGCTTTGGACAACATGTCCATTCTTTCTCTTTAAATAGAGGAATTCTTTGCAAAGGCAGGAGAGGATTTTTTGACTAGAGGAACGAAACCTCCAAAATCTTCTCAAACACAAAAAAAATCTCAAGTCCTTAAACACTTGTGAAGAACAAACTCGGAATCACACACTCACCTCTTTCGATTCTGGAGAACTCCCCACACTTCAGTCTCCTTCGAATCCAGTTGGAAAGAAACATAACACTTGTTTCTTTCCTTCTTCGAATATAGCATCCAAGGCCTAGTTTCTGGCCTCTCCCTTCGAATCCAGGAGAACCCAGAGCCACCACTCAAGGTCCAGTTTATATTCAAGGCTGCAGCAAGGTAAGTTACTCTTACCATTGCATCTTTCGTTTCAAACATAACATGTATATAATATTTTTCTCCTTTTCGTTTACACCCTTTTAATTTGTTTTTATGACTAATCCCTTTGTTTCTTGTTTCTTGAGTTATTAAATATGCTTTAAAAATTAACTTGGCCACAAGAAAAATGTTAACATGGCCATAGGCCATGTTGTTATTAGTGTCCCAAATGAAAGAGACAAGGGGAAAGAACATGAAACGAAGCCTTGGGCTTCCATGCTAACTTCCAGGCCCAACCAGAATGCATGTTCATGCTGATGCCAACCCCAATCGAAGAAAGCAACAAGGCAGAGAAGGCAGAATCAAAGGCCATGCCAGCCCAATCGAAGAAGGCAACAAGGCAGAACCAGAAGGCACACCTTGCTGACTTCAAAGCCCAATTGAAGGTCATGACCAACTGCTGCCAAGGCCCAATCAAAGGCCATGCCTTGCTGGTGCCAACTCCCAAATCGAAGGAGGACAACAGAAGCAGAATCGAAGGGTGCTCTTCCCCCAAATCGAAAGATCTCATTTTCCTTCTTTTTATTTTATTTTTTCCTTTATATTTTTATGCACTTCAATATGGTTGTAATAGTGTAGGATTTTATCTTTCTGCATTTTATTACTTTTGTATGCTTGCTAGTAAAATAGGTGTGTATCGCAAGATAAAACCAAAAAGTAGACAATCCCTAATCAAGACAAAATTCATGCAAATCAAACACACTTTGCACACATTCACCCTTAGGGTAATCTCACTTGTTGCCTCAGAAAAATAGTCATGTCCCTCAAACATGGGCGTTTTAGCAAAGACCCTTGATAAAAGATCGTAGTCCCTCGATGTTGCCTTTGGTAAACGATCTAGTCCCTAAAACGACATTGCTAAAAATCCCATAGGTTACCTTCTATGACTATACAAACGTCCCACACCCGTCCCTTCACATCCAACGATGGGGCTTCTTACCAAAACAATGGTAAGATAGCAACATCTAAAGGTGGAGGAAAAGAACATCTAAAGACTTTTGAGTAGGTAGATTTCTCCTAGTTGCTCGCTTGCTCACAAAAAAAACATTTTATACACCAACACTTTCATTTGAAACATTTTCAAAAGACAACGCTTTGTATGCGTTCTTATAGAGACAAGAACCATTACAAAGACACCCTTTTCAAAATCACTTTCAAAAACACATTACACAAACACCTCTTTGAACTATTTTTCAAACAACACTTTGTATGCATTCTTATGAGACAAGAATCATTACAAAGGCACGTTTTCAAATACTTTCAAAACTCACAAGCACATTTTTCAAACAAAGCAAGTGATCTAACAAGCAGCTAAGAGCCCGTAGATAACTAAGGATGGAAAGGGTGCTAATACCTTCCCTTTTCATAATCTACCCCCCAAACTCAGAAATAATCTCAAAGGTCTTTCCTGTTCTTTTCAGCCTTTCCTTTTGGATAAAAGAAAAGTCGGTAGCGACTCTTGCTATCCGCAACAATTGCGATAAAACACAAAACACCCAAGTCAGTTCTCCCATCGTATCACAAAATTGGAGACTCTGCTGGGGATATCTTAAAAGTGGGGTTACCTTAGGGCTAGATCATATTTACTTGCTTTCGTTGTTTGACTTGCATGCTTTACATTATGGTTCCTTATTTTGATCCTCTACCCGGATCTGGGGAACCTTTTAGGTAAGTAGCAATTAATTGTGAAAATTGTATGGTGTAGACCGACAGGGTTGATGCAATGGCTATGTTAGTGTGACGCATTTGTTGGTACCGGTATCCCTTGTGTTGAATCGAGGAGAATACAGGGCCGCTGAGTGGCATCATGAAGCACTAACTGACTTTAGAACCTTAATTGAACAAACTTAGCCAATTAGGAAGTAGTGAGATATCCAGTTTTGGTGGAAAGCTGAAAATTGGTTGCTACTCGATACTACACTCATTGAGACTAGACTTTTGGGATATCTCGGCCGCAAGAAAAGATTGATTGAGTTGAGACAATGCCTAAAAGAAAGGTCAGTGATATTGAGATCCCTTAGAACCCAGTTACTATTAACTAGGATAGGTTGAGCCAACTAAACTTCAAGAGGGTACTTACCTACGAACCCCATGCAAGCCTAAACCTAAGGACTTGTCTGCTTTGTGCGTATATGATTATATAAACTTGCTTACTTTTCATATTTGTACATAATATCATAACATCATACCATATCATTTTCAATAACCATTTCAAGGATCTCAAGGGTCTATGATGCAGGGTCATGTTGAACCAGACATCTATCAAAAGGCAAGAGGATTTATTTTCCTCTTAACAAACACCATCAAAGATCAAGTACAACAACTTGGGTCAAGGGCTATGACCCACTTGACATGGTGAGCTTGATTCTCGTGGAAGGACATTCACCGGTACAAAGTTCTCCAATCAAAACTGTTGATCGACGTTCAAATTCTAACATCTTCTTGTGTTTACCCCGCGAGATCTTTGAAAACATGCATCCACATATCATGCATCATACCATAACAGGTTTTCCCGTACATGTTTTCTTATCTGCTTACTGTTTATTTCAGTAGAGATGGCTCTAGAGAAAACAATTAAAGATCTCTAAGCTCAAAATGCTCAATTCCAACAAGTGCTAATGAACTTGGCCAAGGGGTGGGAAGATCTGAAAACACTCCACCAAAGAGAGCAAGAAGAAGAAAAAGCCCGTCATCCTCAACGTGAGGAGAAGGTCCAAGGGGCATGCTCAACTAGTTCAAAAAGAAGATTCTTCTTCTAAAGACAGTCAAGAAGAGGAAGCTGGAAGCATTAGAGCCAACATAGCTACTGATGACGATGACTCTTCTGAGGAGCAATATCCACTGATAGATGAAAAATAAAAACAGCTTGAAGACAGACAAAAAGCTGTGGAGATCCAAGTTGTACCTGGTTTGGACTTAGGAGACATGGGTTTGGTATCTGGGCTGGTCATCCCGCCAAAGTTCAAAATCCCTACCTTTTCCTTGTACGATGGAGTCTCTTGCCCTGAGATGCACTCAAAGTCTTATGTCCGCAAGATTCAACATACACAACTGATCAGAAGCTTTGGATCCATTTCTTCCAAGAGAGCCTAGTAGGGACTCAACTTGAATGGTTCTATCAATTGGAGGGTTCTCGCATCCACACCTTGGAGGATCTAGATGCTTCTTTCTACAAGCAGTACCAATACAACACTGATCTTGCACCAACTCGTGTGCAGTTGCAGAATATGACCATGGGTTCCAACGAGAGCTTCAAAGGACACGCCCAAAGGTGGAGAGATCTAGCTGGTAGGGTACAACCCCCTCTAAAAGACAAGGAACTCATTGACATCTTCATGGAAACTTTGACAGGACCTTTCTTCAATCACCTAATCGGAAGCTCCTCAATCGGGTTCACCGAAATAATAATGACCGGCGAAAGGGTTGAAGCTGGCATCAAAAGCGGAAATATCCAAGGAGCTACACCCTCTGATGCTCAGAAAAGCCATACAATGGGAAGAAAGAGTTCAATGTTGTGTATGGTCAAAAGAGTCGTCATGACCAACATGTGGGGGCAGTCCTGATCTTTGGTTCTGTGTCGCACCGACAACAACAAAGGGGAAATCAACGAAGGCCATACAAGCCCAAAAGACAGTTTACCAACATCAAGATTCCGCTGACTCAAGCGCTACAACACTTGTTGAGGATGAACCTGATTATGTTGATAGGACCTCATCCAAACCCCAAAACTTCTTCTCCTAACTACAATCCTAATGCAACATGTGCTTATCATTCCGGCAGTCCTGGGCATGATACTAACGATTGTTGGGTGTTGAAGTACAAGATTCAAAATTTGATTGACACCAAAGAGATCGAGTTTGACCCTCCGGAGAATCCATACGTGATCACTGCTCCTATGCCGAATCATTGAGAGCGTCTTGTTCATTTGAATTTTCAATTGTAATTTCTTTTGTTATTCAAACAGTTATCGATTAATGCCAAACTCTGTTTCATTAATGCATTGCATATGTTTGTCTTGAATTGATTCGTTCATTTTCATTACATTTAAACTATACTTTTTGCTCTCCTTATGACATTCATCTCTTGCTAAAAGTTACAAGCCTTTAGAGGGAGGATGATGAAAACAATGCCATAATCTCATACAGTATGCTTTTGGACAGACCTTGCTGACAATATACAAGCGTTCTTTCATATCCTAAACACTGGAGTTATAAGGAAGATAATCCCTAGTCAACCCCTTCGAGCCAAAGAAGTAGGAATTTTCTTTTTCACACAAAATGAAACCTTCAATCAAAACCTGGGGCAAGGTAGTCTCTCAGTTAATTCAAATGCGCGTTCAGTCGCAATCTTTCACTTCGTATACAACGAGTGATATGAAAAACATTCCTCTGGAATCAAAAGACAGTGATGGTTCCTGTTGTACCCCAAAATTTTCCCTCCCATATTCTTCAAGAATTGCAAAGAGCATGCTTCAAAATCTCTCCAAGGGTTGCACAGTTCAAGGGCCTCCTAACAGTCAAAAACTAGGGTTTTGGTTCTGACAAAGAAATTGAAGGTTCCAAGGGTCTAAACAAGTCCCACATGCCTACAAACATGGTCAAGCATCCTCATACCAAGTTTCAAGACTTACAACACAAAATTGCACAGTCAAAAAACCCTAATTGCACTACAGTCAACTGTAGGGGCAAAATGGTCATTTGACAGTCAAAAGTTCAAAATTTTGGTCAACATCTCATTTGAAGCCACAAACATCATTTGATCAATGCTTGATCATGATTCTCAAAGCTTGGCTCAAAAAGTCTCATGATGCAAAAGTTTCCATATTTGGACAGTTAAAAAAGTCAACTGTAACTTGACCAAGGCATAACTTTCACATGGATTATCAGAAAAATTCCATCCAAAGCTCATTTTGAATATAAAGACATTTCCTACAACTCCTCTTCACACTCCAAGTCCAAGAAAGGCTCTCACAAAAAGTTATCAATTTCAACATTATAGGTCATTTTCAAAAGTCAACAAAAAGGGACTTTAAGTCAAAGGCCATAACTTGAGATTGGTAAATCAAAATGACATGGGACCAAAGGCATTGGTTAGAGGACTTCAAGGCCTTTCCAAAATGTCCAAGAACATGAGCAAAGCTTAAAAATTGAGTAAGATATGCCTTGTGGAAGTTGGGAAATTTTTGGGTATTTTGAAAAGTCAACTTTACTTCAAATGCCTTAAAATTGCTAATGGGCCTCTTTTTCTTCCAAGATTGATCATCCAAAGCATGTGCACGACCATTTGGCCCAAAGGGAAGTTATTCATCATTTTTATTTTATTTATTTGAATTTTTAATTGCTAAAAATTCATTTAATTAATTAAAATATGTGGAAAATACTAAACCAAAGTTTTCAAATCTTTTTGTGCATGGAATAACTTAAGGATTTCGTGCATTATTAGATAGGGAAAGAATCAATGTAATTAGGACATAATTGGTAGCAAATATGCATGAAAAGATTGGAAAATATATGCATGGAAAATCAAATATCATTCCATCAATGCAAGGATTCTTTGGACCAAATTCTCAACCCTAATCATTCCAATACTTATAATCATGCAAACCCTAGTGCTCGTAACCTCTAAGCTGCGCAGAAACACCATAAACAACTTTGAGTTTTTTTATCAAAAAATCCAAAACTGAAAGTGGCCTTAGAGGACGATTCAGAGGAAAAGATTGATCCCATTAGCTTGCCAAGACATTACTGAAGCTAACCGAACACTTTTCCATATCCCTAACGCCCAGAATTGGTATACAGAACTCGAGATTTTTCACGTTTTATTCATATTCGTATTTCAATTTTCAAGCATTCTCATTGCATTTTATTTATGGATTTATACTAATTGGATCATTCTAAAGCTAACCATGTAGTTTGATTGAGTTTGTATACACCATACGCGAAATTGCCATTGTTGTCTTTTAGGGTTACAGAGGTCACGAATTGGGGTTTCCTTATTTTGGAACAATTGAGACTTGAGACCTACACCATTGAAATCAGCATGCTTGGACGATCTGAACACATACCTCGCGCCTAATTTATGAGCCAGCATCTCCTATTCGCTATTTTCATGCTTGCTATTTAGTGGGGGTTTAAAACCCCCGCTATTCACTTTATTTTTTGTTTCAGATACAGCGCACAGATGGAGAAGACGGTGATGTGTAAGGCAACAAGTGGTTCATTCAAATTTCGCGCGAAAATGTCCACTAACTCATGATTTACGTATATTATTTGTTCTCTATATAATATTCAAAGCGCGTAAAAGCTCCAGTGGCAAGGCATCAGTATGGTAACCTCTAGGACCTGGGTTTGATCCCAGGTCCCCCTCCCTTTCCATATTATTTTTCTAATCATGCTTATGTGTAGTTCGCTTCCAGAGTTCCAGCGTACACTCCATAATCTAAGAGCGCCACATGGCCAATAAGGGTAATCCAAGGGCCAATGTTTGAGGAACACCATGGACCCTGGTCAAACACGCCACATGCTTCCTGAAAAAGTCAGAAGGGCCAGGATCTATTGGGCCAAAGATGCTGAATTTAACCTCCAATTGGGGACAGAACCCCCCATGGTTTGCTTCTTTTATTCCTTTTTATATTTTTCTATTTTGTTTGTATTAATTAATTTCTCTTTAATTCTTTAAACTAATTTATTTTCATAAAAATATAAAAATAATAAAAATCAGAAAAAGACAAAAAATTAAAATATGTTTTATTTAAATATTATCTTTTTTTATAAATAAATTATATCATGTAATTTAGTTTTCAATTCTAGGGTTAATTTCAATATCTTTTCTTAATAATTTAAAATTTGTAGAATTAGGTTTTAATTATTTTTACCTTTTCTTTTTCATAATTAATTATATTTTTTTATAAATCAAATTGCATTAATTAATTAGGTTTAATTTTAGGTTTAATTTTCATATTTTCTTAATAAATTAAAAATAACTAGAATTAGGGTTAATTGATATTTTAATTTCGTTTAATTCTCATAAAAATCCAGAAATACAAAAAACCTCAAAAATAATTTCTTTTTATTTTATTTTAATTAATTTGTTAATAATAATTTAATTTCATTAAAAAAAAGGGTCCAACGCCCTCGCTTTCAATTTTAATTCAATTCGCGCATTTTATTTTATTTCTTATAATATTGATGTAATTCTCCCAAAGCCGTGTAAATTTATATTTCTCGCACTTCTCTTTATTTTATGTCAAATCGGGTCCTGGATTAAATTTGGCGATGTGGACCCGCGCCTTTGTAATAGTTTAGGAACTTTACATTTCTCGCAACTTTTTAACTGTTAATAATTGCATGCAAGAATGAATGTCAAAATAAAAAAAAAAAGCGTAGATCACCCATAACATGACAAGACAAAATATCTGAATCTGACACACAAATCACACACCACCCCTAGGGTACGCCTCACTGTTGCCTTGCCTCGAAAGGTGATCGTCGAGTAGAGGATGTCTTAGTAAGTCCTCATGATCCGGGAACCTGGCATGAGGGTAGCTTCTAAGGTATCTTCCTATTGCTCTGGTGATCACCATGTCCCGAACCTCGAATTGACCCAAATACCTCCAACGGTGGTGCTACCTACCTCTCAATGGTGGGATGGCACTACTTTAAAGGACATCTACACAGACGAAATCCTTAGGGTAGGTAGACGACTCTAGATACTTGCTCTAATTTCAAAACAAATTCAAAAATACTTTTCACACCGACACCTTTTCAAAAAGCTTTCGAAAGCAATTTTTCAAACACTCTTGAGGACCGATACAAGAGTCGAACTGAAATTTTCAAAGAAACTTTTTAAAACCCACAGTTGAAAAGCAAACAAACCATTTTTTGAAAACACAATGAGCAAGTATCTAAGAGCCCATGGATAACCATGGATAGAATGGGTGCTAACACCTTCCCTTTCTATAACCTACCTCCCGAACCGAGAGCAATCTCTTTAAGGAATTTTTATGTGCTTTTGTCCTTTCCATTTGGAGAAAATAAAAGACGGTGGCGACTCTTGCTTCCGCGACATTTCGCGAACCAGCGTTAAACAGTCAGTTCCCGATCCACCGATCACAGAACTGGCGACTCTGCTGGGGACACTCTTATAAAGTGAGGTGTACCTTAGGATAGTTCATAACTGTGTTTTCAATTGTATTGACTTGTCTGCTTTAAATTGTGGGTTGCATGGGAGTTACATAGATCCTAACCCGGATCTGGGGATACCCTGTTTAGGTAGCGTAAGCTGTGAGGGACCTGTCCGGCGTAGACCGACACGGGTGAAACAGTGGCTACGTTGGTGTGGTACCTTGGTCTGTACCGATATCCCTTGTGTTGCAACGAGGAGAATATGGGTCTTCTGAGGAGTCATTAAGCACCAACAACCTTAGAACCTTAAATGACACAACTTGGCCATTAGAACAGTAGCAGTATGCTACGCCCATTGAGGCTAAACTCTCGTGATGGTTCTGGCTGCAAGAAAAGATTGCGATGCTGGAGTTATGACCGATTGAGGGTAGTCAATGATATTGGGATCCTCTAAGAACCCGGTTACTTTTGATAGGACAGGTATGAACCAACAAACTGAAAGAGGGTAATACCTAGACCTCATGCTGGCCTAAACTCTAAGGGTTTCTCTTGTGTGACTTGTGTGCCTTTGTACTTGCCTACTTGCATGCTTGTTAGCTGACACATGAACTACTTGCAGGTTTTGTTTATAGTCCTTAATTAGGACTCATAACAAGGTTTACCGAGTTTCTTGCAGGTTTTGTTTTAGTCCTTAATTGGGACCCATGATAGGGCTTACTGAGTTTCTTGCAGGTTTTGTTTATAGTCCTTAACCGGGGGCTGATAACAGGTTTTACTTGAGTTTCTTGCAGGTTTTGGTTTGCAGTCCTTAATAAGGGCTCATAACAGGGTTTATCCATATTACCCCATGCATAGCATGACATCATACCATTGCATACATCCTGCATAAAAAACTAATCCATTTCAAGGATCTCAAGGGTTTGTGATGCAGGTCATGGTGAATCAACTATCCCAGCAAGGGGCAAAGAGGATTTATTTTCCTCTAGCCAAGGTTGTCAGGGGCTGTGACCCACTTGATATGGTGAGCTCTGATTCTTGAAGAAGGTTCCCCTAACCAAAGGTTGCTTGGAAATCAAAACCAGACATGATGACTAAAGTCAGGGGCTATGACCCACTGGATATGGTGAGCCTTTGACCCTTGAAGAAGAATTCTCAACAACGTGGGTTTCCTTCAATCAAGCTATAAATTCCAATGCTAACAATTGTCTTGTTTACCCCGCGAGGTCCTTGAAAACATTGCATATATATCATACATATCATTGCATTACAGGTACCCTTGTTGCAGGTCACTTACCATCTGCGCTGTTTATTTCAGCAATGGCTTCCCAACAAGATAACCAGGACCTTCACACTTAAGAGACTCGGCTCGGGGAAATCCTCCTGAATTTATCCAAGGGGCAGGAGGAGTTGAGGACACTTCTCACGGGGACTTTGGTCAGGAACAATGCTGAGGACGACAAGGACGAACGACTGAAACGTCTACAAGCTGAGGTAGACACATTGAAAACCCAGATGCTGGGGCAAAGGGCTCTCATCCAAAGTTTAGCTCAGGAGCAAGGAGAGCTGAGGGCCATGATCAGTCAGCTTCATCAAGACATGAAGCAACCAGCCCAAGTCAGGGACCCGGTCATTAATCAACTACCAAGAAGTCAAAGGTTTGGGCCTCTCCAAGCTGTTACTACTTCACAGGTCCAACAAAGACCTCGCCCCGAACAACGGACTAATCAGAGCAAACCAGACAAGCCTAAAAGGCAGTTCACCAAGCTCAACGTGTCACCGTCTCAAGCTTTACAACAATTGTTGAGGTTGAATCTGGTGACGTTAAGGGACCCTCCTAAGAATCTCAACACAGCCTCCCCAAAATACAAATCTAAGGAAAGATGTGCATACCACTCTGGCAGTCCAGGCCATGACACCGACGACTGTTGGGCTCTGAAGAATAGGATCCAAGACCTGATCGAGGAAAGAGCTGTGGATTTCACCCAGATGGGCCAAGCTGAATGCTCCTGCCATCCCTATCGGATGCACCAGTTGAAGTAACAAGCTCTGAGATGAAAAGACTTTTGTTCATTAGGATTTTCAAGTTGTAATTTTCTTTTGTTCAAACATTTGCTCATATTAAACGTTGTTATTTCATTAATGCATCGCATATGTCTGTTTTGAAGCCATATATTCGTATTCACTATATGCAAATTATTTTCATATTTTTTCTGATGATCAACGCTCGATTAATAATTCTAAGCCTCTTGAGGGAGGATGACGAAAACGATACCACCATTTACAGTATGCTTTTGAGCAAACCCCGCTGATGAAGTACATGCATTGTTTCAAATCCCTAAACACTGGAGTTATAAGGAAGATAATCCCTCGTCAACCCCTCTGAGCCAAAGAAGTAGGAGTTTTTCTTTTCGAAAATTAAAACCCTTAATCATAACCTGGGGCAGGGTAGTTCTCTCAGCTGATCCAAGTGCGCAACGAATGACACCAAAGAGGTCCTTACAAAACAAAGAAAGACAGTGATGGTTCCGAATAATCATAAAGATAGGCAGTCATTACCCCTCAAAATAAACGCCCATTAAGTCAAAACCTATGAAGGAGACTTGCAAAACTGGGGCATCCCGCTGACTGTAATCACAAAAGAAACAGTTCAGGCAAAAAATAGGGATAATAAAATCAAAGAAAGAGGTCCTACAAAACCTCAACAACAAAAAGGAATGACTGCCTATTCAGAATAAATCATCAATATTTGAACCATCATTGGAACGTCAGGACAAAGATTCAATCAAGGTCTAATGCACGATCAACTGAGCTTAGGTTTGAAGAACATCACGAAGAACGGGTGGGTACAAATAATTTGAGCCTTTATCCTTTGTTTCTTAAACCATGAACCAGGCCACGTTATAACCCTTAAAAGTCCTAGCTGAAGCATGGGTTAGTTCGAAAGCATACTGTTACGAAAGGTATCCTGACTCCTTAAGGCCTACGGTAAATACGGAGTTGACATCATGTTTTACAAACATTCACTTGTTTTATGAAAAAGAATGCATTTTCAAAAACTTCAAGACAGACATAAGCTTTGCATTTTTGATATAAAATTGTTTGCATATGACTTTTTGTTTGAACAGCATAGAAGTTCGCACGACGAAAGTTTAATGAACAAAAGCACTTCCAATCAAGGGGCACGACATGATCATGGTCCAATCATCTGGGGCAATCCAATCAAGATTCGGAGAATCTCTCAAATGCCAAGATAGCCTGGGGCAGATCTCCGCCTGAGTCACTTGGGGCATTCCAACAACGAATCTTGTCTGATCAAACATCTTCTGGTAACATGGCAACACAAGCAGCCAGGGGCACCTCCCTACATCCTGAAAGCACGGACATAGTCGGAAAAAATACTACGCGTAATCAAAGACCCGCTAGGTTGATATACCTAGGCAAAAATTAAGGCTTCCCGGCGAACCAAAAGGGTTCGGGAAAAATAAAGGGATGAAATGAAAAATCTGTACACCCGGCAAGTCGAAAACCTGAAAAGGCGGCTTGGGAAAAATGGGTATCCCGGTGGACTGAAAACCCGAAAGGGCGGTCCAGACAAAAGTTAGGGATCAAAGCGTACGACTATGTCCTGTCATCTTGTCACCTGCCTACCAGAAGAAGGTTTGTCCATCAACAACTATCAGCACCTCACAGGTCTTCTTCTCCCACCTCAGAAGCAGGGGCAATAAAGAGTTGTCTAAGCAATCTGATTGTTCTGTCCTCCAAGGTATCAAGGTAGGTTCCGTTGAAGAACATAACCAATACAGTTCAATACTTCCCCAGGAGAGTCCAACCCAGTTTCCCCAAGAAAGTTGGAATCCATCTCCCCAAGCAGTAAGCTTATCCCCAGTAGATCCTGGAAGCTTATCCCCGCGGAACACGAACGTGTCCCCCGGCCTTTATTCAAAGAGTTATTTCCCTACCAAGATATAACTGGGTTATCCTCAGCCAATAGCCATGAGAAGATCGTCCTCAGCAAAGTCTTCTTACCCCCAGCGGAGTCTATTAGCACTTCCAACATAACAATGGTATCCCCAGCAGAGTTATCATCAACCTCAGCGAAGTATTCCTCTCCCCACAGAGTATTCCCCGCAGAGTAATCTATTCGCCAAGTTTGTTCCCCAATGGAGTCATCTTCTCCTGCCGGTATTCTTGCAACTATCATCCCCAGCGGAAACAACAAAGCATTGTTCTCCAACATCAGCCCAGGATAAGCTCCTGACATTCGTCAAGGATTTATTTTCCCAAAACGGAAATGCATTCATAAACATCACATCTTCATACATTATAGCATGCATATGCATCATACTACACGAATCTCATTAATTTTGAGGACATCTTGAAATCATGCAGTTCATGCATCATGATCTTGCATACAACTGATGCTTTACCTTTTCAGGAAAGGTCAGTACAAAGATGATTACTATCAACTATCGCAACTCTTTCTAGATATAGTTCAGATGTGAACCAGATATGGCGACGTTCTGATACTTCTTCCAGATTTCCTTCTAGATATGGTTCAGATGTGACCCAGGCATGGCGACATTCTGATACTTCTTCCAGATTTCCTTCTAGATATAGTTCAGATGTGAACCAGATATGGCGACGTTCTGATACTTCTTCCAGACTTTTTCTAGATATAGTTCAGATGTGAACCAGATATGGCGACGTTCTGATACTTCTTCCAGATTTCTTTCTAGATATGGTTCAGATGTGACCCAGGCATGGCGACGTTCTGATACTTCTTCCAGATTTCCTTCTAGATATAGTTCAGATGTGACCCAGGCATGGCGACATTCTGATACTTCTTCCAGATTTCCTTCTAGATATAGTTCAGATGTGAACCAGATATGGCGACGTTCTGATACTTCTTCCAGATTTCCTTCTAGATATAGTTCAGATGTGAACCAGATATGGCAACGTTCTGATACTTCTTCCAGATTTCTTTTCAGAGATAGCTTAGAAATGCTCCAGATATGGATGCTGTTCTGTTGCTTATTCAACACTCCTTCTAGATATGGTTCGGATGTGACCCAGGCATGGCGACGTTCTGACACTTATTCCAGATCCCCCTCAGATAACTTAGAGATGCTCCGGACACGGAAGCTGTTCTATTGTTTGTTCAGAGACCACCTTTCTAGAGATGGTTCAGATGTGACCCGAATATGGCTACCTTCTGATACTTATTCCAGAGTCATTCAGATATAGATTGGAAATGCTCCAGATATGGATGTTGTTCTTCGGCTTGTTCAAGTTTCTTCTCAAAGATGGCTCAGATATACTCCAGAACCGGATGCTATTCTATCACTTATTCACAGTTTCTTCTCAAACAACTTAGAGATGCTCCAGACCCGGAGACTATTCTATTGTCTAGTCCAGATTCATTCGAAAGACTATTCCAGATTCTTTTTCTTATCCAGTCAAAGGCCTTCTCTGGTTCGGTCAGATCGACCCTAAGATCTCCCTGTTTCTTATCCAGTTGAAGACATTTCAAGACCTAGACCGGTTCAGTTAAATCGACCCTAAGATTTTTCTGTTTCTTATCCAGTCCAAGGCCTTCTCTGGTTCAGTCAGATCGACCCTAAGATCTCCCTGTTTCTTATCCAGTTGAAGACATTCCAAGACCTTGACCGGTTCAGTTAAATCGACCCTAAGATTTTTCTGTTTCTTATCCAGTCAAAGGTCTTCTCTGGTTCAGTCAGATCGACCCTAAGATCTCCCTGTTTCTTATCCAGTTGAAGATTTCAAGACCTAGACCGGTTCAGTTAAATCGACCCTAAGATTTTCCTGTTTCTTATCTAGTCAAAGGCCTTCTCTAGTCCAACTAAATCGACCCCTAACAGATTTTCCTGATAAAGACTCAGTAGAAGATATCCAAGATTCTCTCAATGATTACTGTTGAGGTTGAAGTCGCCTATGGTTCTCTCCCCGTTACTACGGAGGTAGTAATCGCCCCAAGATTCTCTCAGCGTTACTGTTGAGGTTGAAGTCGTCCAAGATTCTCTCAATGATACTGTTGAGGTTGTAGTCGCCTATGGTTCTCTCCCCGTTACTGCAGAGGTAGTAATCGTCCCCAGATTCTCTCAATGATTACTGTTGAGGTTGAAGTCGTCCCCAGATTCTCTCAATGATTACTGTTGAGGTTGAAGTCGCCCAAGATTCTCTCAATGATCACTGTTGAGGTTGAAGTCGCCCAAGATTCTCTCAATGATTACTGTTGAGGTTGAAGTCGCCCAAGATTCTCTCAATGATTACTGTTGAGGTTGAAGTCGCCCAAGATTCTCTCAATGATTACTGTTGAGGTTGAAGTCGCCTATGGTTCTCTCCCCATTACTGTGGAGGTAGTAATCGTCCCCAGATTCTCTCAGCGTTACTGTTGAGGTTGAAGTCGCCCAAGGTTCTCTCAACGTTCCTGTTGAGGTAGTAATCATCCAAGGTTCTCTCACCGTTCCTGTTGAGGTAGTAACCATCCTGGGTTCATTCATCACCTTTTGAAGCTCCAGATCCAGCTCCTGTAACCAGTCAGGTCACATCTACACAAAGAATTTGAAGACCAGCTCCTGTAACAGGTCAGGTAATCATTTTTCTTTCGCAGGTACGCAAGTTCTCGCTAAGGAATCTCTTACGCGATCAACATCCAGATGGCATCTATAAGCCCATCCACCTTCCATCATCTCTCAGCATGGCATCTATAAGCCCATCATCCTATTCATCAATCTCCAAATGGCATCTGTAAGCCCATTCCCCACCATCACACTACTATGTGAGCGCAAATTTCTGGGCACTCTAGTGTTCAATCATCTTCCACCTTCGGATTACGAAAGGCACATAAGCCAATCTGCATCCTCAGGTCTAAGAAGATTGAATAGGGGCAACTGTTGTACCCCAAAATTTTCCCTCCCATATTCTTCAAGAATTGCAAAGAGCATGCTTCAAAATCTCTCCAAGGGTTGCACAGTTCAAGGGCCTCCTAACAGTCAAAAACTAGGGTTTTGGTTCTGACAAAGAAATTGAAGGTTCCAAGGGTCTAAACAAGTCCCACATGCCTACAAACATGGTCAAGCATCCTCATACCAAGTTTCAAGACTTACAGCACAAAATTGCACAGTCAAAAAACCCTAATTGCACTACAGTCAACTGTAGGGGCAAAATGGTCATTTGACAGTCAAAAGTTCAAATTTTTGGTCAACATCTCATTTTGAAGCCACAAACATCATTTGATCAATGCTTGATCATGATTCTCAAAGCTTGGCTCAAAAAGTCTCATGATGCAAAAGTTTCCATATTTGGACAGTTAAAAAAGTCAACTGTAACTTGACCAAGGCATAGCTTTCACATGGATTATCATAAAAATTCCATCCAAAGCTCATTTTGAAGAGAAAGACATTTCCTACAACTCCTCTTCACACTCCAAGTCCAAGAAAGGCTCTCACAAAAAGTTATCAATTTCAACATTATAGGTCATTTTCAAAAGTCAACAAAAAGGGACTTTAAGTCAAAGGCCATAACTCGAGATTGGTAAATCAAAATGACATGGGACCAAAGGCATTGGTTAGAGGACTTCAAGACCTTTCCAAAATGTCCAAGAACATTAGCAAAGCTTAAAAATTGAGTAAGATATGCCTTGTGTAAGTTGGGAAATTTTTGGGTATTTTGAAAAGTTAACTTTACTTCAAATGCCTTAAAATTGCTAATGGGCCTCTTTTTCTTCCAAGATTGATCATCCAAAGCATGTGCACGACCATTTGGCCCAAAGGGAAGTTATTCATCATTTTTATTTTATTTATTTGAATTTTTAATTGCTAAAAATTCATTTAATTAATTAAAATATGTGGAAAATACTAAACCAAAGTTTTCAAATCTTTTTGTGCATGGAATAACTTAAGGATTTCGTGCATTATTAGATAGGGAAAGAATCAATGTAATTAGGACATAATTGGTAGCAAATATGCATGAAAAGATTGGAAAATATATGCATGGAAAATCAAATATCATTCCATCAATGCAAGGATTCTTTGGACCAAATTCTCAACCCTAATCATTCCAATACTTATACTCATGCAAACCCTAGTGCTCATAACCTCTAAGCTGCACAGAAACACCATAAACAACTTTGAGTTTTTTTATCAAAAAATACAAAACTGAAAGTGGCCTTAGAGGACGATTCAGAGGAAAAGATTGATCCCATTAGCTTGCCGACATTACTGAAGCTAACTGAACACTTTTCCATATCCCTAACGCCCAGAATTGGTATACAGAACTCGAGATTTTTCACGTTTTATTCATATTCGTATTTCAATTTTCAAGCATTATCATTGCATTTTATTTATGGATTTATACTAATTGGATCATTCTAAAGCTAACCATGTAGTTTGATTGAGTTTTTATACACCATACGCGAAATTGCCATTGTTGTCTTTTAGGGTTACAGAGGTCACGAATTGGGGTTTCCTTATTTTGGAACAATTGAGACTTGAGACCTACACCATTAAAATCAACATGCTTGGACGATCTGAACACATACCTCGCGCCTAATTTATGAGCCAACATCTCCTATTCGCTATTTTCATGCTTGCTATTTAGTGGGGGTTTAAAACCCCCGCTATTCACTTTATTTTTTGTTTCAGATACAGCGCACAGATGGAGAAGACGGTGATGTGTAAGGCAACGAGTGGTTCATTCAAATTTCGCGCGAAAATGTCCACTAACTCATGATTTACGTATATTATTTGTTCTCTATATAATATTCAAAGCGCGTTAAGAGCTCCAGTGGCAAGGCATCAGTATGGTAACCTCTAGGACCTGGGTTCGATCCCAGGTCCCCCTCCCTTTCCATATTATTTTTCTAATCATGCTTATGTGTAGTTCGCTTCCAGAGTTCCAGCGTACACTCCATAATCTAAGAGCGTCACATGGCCAATAAGGGTAATCCAAGGGCCAATGTTTGAGGAACACCATGGACCCTGGTCAAACACGCCACATGCTTCCTGAAAAAGTCAGAAGGGCCAGGATCTATTGGGCCAAAGATGCTGAATTTAACCTCCAATTGGGGACAGAACCCCCCATGGTTTGCTTCTTTTATTCCTTTTTATATTTTTCTATTTTGTTTGTATTAATTAATTTCTCTTTAATTCTTTAAACTAATTTATTTTCATAAAAATATAAAAATAATAAAAATCAGAAAAAGACAAAAAATTAAAATATGTTTTATTTAAATATTATCTTTTTTTATAAATAAATTATATCATGTAATTTAGTTTTCAATTCTAGGGTTAATTTCAATATCTTTTCTTAATAATTTAAAATTTGTAGAATTAGGTTTTAATTATTTTTACCTTTTCTTTTTCATAATTAATTATATTTTTTTATAAATCAAATTGCATTAATTAATTAGGTTTAATTTTAGGTTTAATTTTCATATTTTCTTAATAAATTAAAAATAACTAGAATTAGGGTTAATTGATATTTTAATTTCGTTTAATTCTCATAAAAATCCATAAATACAAAAAACCTCAAAAATAATTTCTTTTTATTTTATTTTAATTAATTTGTTAATAATAATTTAATTTCATTAAAAAAAAGGGTCCAACGCCCTCGCTTTCAATTTTAATTCAATTCTCGCATTTTATTTTATTTCTTATAATATTGATGTAATTCTCCCAAAGCCGTGTAAATTTATATTTCTCGCACTTTTCTTTATTTTATCTCAAATCGGGTCCTGGATTAAATTTGGCGATGTGGACCCGCGCCTTTGTAATAGTTTAGGAACTTAACATTTCTCGCAACTTTTTAACTGTTAATAATTGCATGCAAGAATGAATGTCAAAATAAAAACAAAAGCGTAGATCACCCACAACATGACAAGACAAAATATCTGAATCTGACACACAAATCACACACCACCCCTAGGGTACGCCTCACTGTTGCCTTGCCTCGAAAGGTGATCGTCGAGTAGAGGATGTCTTAGTAAGTCCTCATGATCCGGGAACCTGGCATGAGGGTAGCTTCTAAGGTATCTTCCTATTGCTCTGGTGATCACCATGTCCCGAACCTCGAATTGACCCAAATACCTCCAACGGTGGTGCTACCTACCTCTCAATGGTGGGATGGCACTACTTTAAAGGACATCTACACAGACGAATTCCTTAGGGTAGGTAGACGACTCTAGATACTTGCTCTAATTTCAAAACAAATTCAAAAATACTTTTCACATCGACACCTTTTCAAAAAGCTTTCGAAAGCAATTTTTCAAACACTCTTGAGGACCGATACAAGAGTCGAACTGAAATTTTCAAAGAAACTTTTTAAAACCCACAGTTGAAAAGCAAACAAACCATTTTTTGAAAACACAATGAGCAAGTATCTAAGAGCCCATGGATAACCATGGATAGAAAGGGTGCTAACACCTTCCCTTTCTATAACCTACCTCCCGAACCGAGAGCAATCTCTTTAAGGAATTTTTCTGTGCTTTTGTCCTTTCCATTTGGAGAAAATAAAAGACGGTGGCGACTCTTGCTTCCGCGACATTTCGCGAACCAGCGTTAAACAGTCAGTTCCCGATCCACCGATCACAGTTCCCTACCAAATAGTTTTTCATTATCTCTCAAAAAGAAAGGCCCACTAAGTCAAAACCTACAAAGGAGACTAAAGAAAAACTAGGGCATCCCGCTGACCGTAATTTCAAAACAAGAACAATCAGGAAAAAATTAGGGATAACAAATCAAAAGAAAGAGGTTACTACAAATCCTTAACAACATGAAAAATGTTGCAAGAAATGATTGCCTTCCGACAAACTTAACTTGTCTGAACCATCATTAAAACGTCATTCCAGACTCGATTGGAGTTCAAACGTACAATTAACTGAGTTTAGGACTGAAGAACATCACGGAGAACGGGAGGGTACAAATACACTTTGAGCCTTTATCCTTTGTTTCTTAAACCATGAACCATGCCACATTACAACCCTTCAAAAGTCCTAATTGAAGCATGGGTTAGTTCGTAAGCATACTGTTACAAAAGGTATCATGACTCCTGTAAGGCTTTACTCTAAATCCTGAGTTTGAATTTTCTTACACAACTTCTTTACTTGCTAAAACGCATTTTCAAAACTTCAAGACAAGCATAAACTTTACATTATTTGAATATCGCTGTTTGCATATGGCTATTTGTTTGACAGCGGAGAAATTCACACAATGAATATCCGATGAACGAAAGCTCTCTCAGTGAACAAAATCACTTCAAGTGGGATGACACTTCCAATGACAAATCTCCTATCAACAAGGGGGTACGACATGTCACTATCCAGCACACCTGGGGCAGTCTAGTGAAGATTCTAAGAAATCTCTCAAGAAGTGCAGATTAACCAGGGGTAGGTCTCCATCTAAATCACTTGGGGCATTGAACGCAAATCCCAACAAAGGGTTATGTACAGTCAATTAGTTCCTGGCAGTGCCAAAAACACTTGCTACTAGGGGCCGTGACAAATCTCCCAAAAATCCTTCTCATAGGATGACTCCCAGCCAGAGTTTAATCTCTGAAAACTTTTTCCCCAGCTGAGTTAACCTCAAGAATCCTAGAGGATTTTCCCCAGTGAAGTCGCCACCTCTTCAACAGATCAGCATCAAGGTTTATTTCCCCAACAAACAGCAGGATTCCCAAGCTTGAGTTTGCCTCTCCGACTACTACAAATCAGAGGGCCACAACTCCTCTTCCCCAGTAGGCTACTCTACAATCCCCACCAAATTACTGTGAAGCCTGAACCTGACCAAATAACAGTTAACTTCAGTAAGTTGTTGTGAAGCCTGGAACCGACCAGATATCAATTCAACTTCATCATTTCAAGTATTTGTTATGAAGCCTGGAATTCGACCAGATGATAATCAAATTCAGTAAATTACTGTGAAGTCTGGACCCGACCAGATAACATATAACTTCAGTAAGTTGTTGTGAAGCCTGGACCCGACTAGATATCAGTTCAACTTCATCCTTTCAAGAATTTATTGTGAAGCCTAGACCCGACCATATAACAGATAACTTCAGTAAGTTGTTGTGAAGCCTGGACCTGACCAGATATCAGTTCAACTTCATCCTTTCAAGAATTTTTTGTGAAGCCTGGACCAGACCAGATATCAGTTTAACTTCATCTTTTCTAGCAAGTTACTGCAAAGCCTGGAATACGACCAGATAACAGTTAACTTAAATCTTCCCCAAGATAACTCCCAGTAGAGCAACGAACAACCGAGACTCCTGAACTCTTTTCCCCAAGAAGGAATCAACACTCTCCACAGAGTTTTCAATATTCCCCAGCGGAGTTCTCCTCAAACAATAAAACAGGTATCCTTGGTGGAAACATTCTAAGCAAAGTTTGAAGACACACCTACTCTTCAATAGCAGTCCGGGATTTAACGACTCCCCAGTATTTGTCAAGGATTTATTTACCCGGACAATGATACACTTCAATAACATTTCACATTTCATATATCCTATTTACATACATGACAAGTGCATACGACACAATCTCATTTATTTTGAGAACATCATTGCACCATGTATTTCATATATCAAGACATTGCATACAACTGACGTTTTACCTTTTCAGGAAAAGGTCAATCAACAGATGGATATTGTAGACAATATTCAAAAGGTCAGAGATTAATACCTGAAACCAACCAGGACAACTATCTCAACGACCAACAATTTTCAAGTTCCAGATTAATACCTGTAACAAGCCAGGAAAACTATCTGCGGATGAGTGATTCTAGATTATTACCTGTAACAAGTCAGGGAAATTATCTACACGACCATCAGGAGTAACCCTACCTAGGTTCCTTCTCATTTCCAGATGAATTTTTACATGGACTCATCCTGAAATAGCCCTACACCAGCCCATCACAAATAAACGACCAAAGACCTCCTCTGGTTAGATTTATTTCTTCCAGTTAATGATAGGCGACCAAAGACCTCCTCTGGTTAGATTCATTTCTTCCAGTTAATAACAGGCGACCAAAGACCTCCTCTGGTTAGATTCATTTCTTCCAGTTAATGACAGGCGACCAAAGACCTCCTCCGGTTAGATTCATTTCTTCCAGTTAATGACATGCGACCAAAGACCTCCTCTGGTTAGATTCATTTCTTCCAGTTAATGACAAGCGACCAAAGACCTCCTCTAGTTATATTCATTTCTTCCAGTTAATGAAAGGTAACCGAAGACCTCCTCTGGTTAGATTTATTTCTTCTAGTTAATGACAGGCGACCAAAGACCTCCTCCGGTTAGATTCCTTCTAGAAACGGTTCAGATGCGATCCAGATATGGCTGACATTCTGATACTTATTCCAGATTCCTCCTAGAAATGGTTCAGATGCAATCCAGATATGGCTGGCATTCTAATACTTATTCCAGATTCCTTCTAGAAATAGTTCAGATGCGATCCAGATATGGCTGACATTCTGATACTTATTCCAGATTCCTCCTAGAAATGGTTTAGATGCGATCTAGATATGGATGACATTCTTATACTTACTCCAGATTCCTTCTAGAAACAGTTCATATACGATCTAGATATGGCTGACATTCTGATACTTACTCCAGATTCTCTTCTAGAAACAGTGCATATGCGATCTATATATGGCTGACATTCTGATACTTACTCCAAATTCTCTTCTAGAAACAGTGCATATGCGATCCAGATATGGCTGACATTCTGATACTTACTCCAAATTATCTTCTAGAAACAGTGTAGATACAATCCAGATGACATTCTGATACTTACTCCAGATTCTCTTCTAGAAATAGTGCAGATGCGATCCTGATATGGCTGACATTCTGATACTTACTCCAGATTATCTTCTAGAAACAGTGCAGATACGATCCAGATATGGCTGACATTCTGATACTTACTCCAAATTCTCTTCTAGAAACAGTGCAGATGCGATCCAGATATGGCTAACATTCTGATACTCACTCCATATTCTCTTCTAGAAACAGTTCAGATGTGATCCAGATATGGATGACATTCTGATACTTACTCCAGATTCTCTTCTAGAAACAGTTCAGATGCGATCCAGATATGGCTGACATTCTGATACTTACTCCAGATTCCTTCTAGAAACAGTGCAGATGCGATCCAGATATGGATGAAATTCTGATACTTACTCTAGATTCCTTCAAATACAGTTCAAATACGATCCAGATTCAGATGTCATTCTGTCACTCATTCAAATATAATCCAGATACAATCCAGATTCGGATTTCATTCTGTCACTCATTTAAATACAGTCCAAATACGATCTAGATTCAGATGTCATTTTGTTACTCATTCAAATACAATCTAGATTCGATCCAGATACGGATGTCATTCTGACGCTCAATCAGTACATCTCTCAGATATGAGTCAGATACAATTCATTTATGAATATTATTATGATACTCATCCAAGATCTCTGCTGGTTCAGCTTAAATATTTCAATGGTTTATCCTGATTCTTTCTAGTAGACATTTCCTCTGGTTCAAATAAATCGCTCCAAATATTTATTCTGATTTCTTCTCCAGTAGAAGTAAGAATTTAGACTTAGTCTAATTTCTGTCGACAATCACCTTTGGATGGCATCTATAAGCCCATCTCCAACAACTATCCATTATTTCTCCAAATGGCATCTTTAAGCCCATTCCCTACACAATCAACCACAACATCATCAAGTGTAAATTTCTGGACACTCTAGTGTTCAATCATCTTCCACCTTCAAGTCACGAATGACAGATTTACCAATATAACTCTTCAGGTGTAAGAAGATTGAACAGGGGCAGCTGTTGTACCCCAAAATTTTCCCTCTCAATTCTCAAGGGTTTTCTCACAAAGATTCTCAGGATTCAAGCTTGCACAAGTGCTTTGGGATTTTCCAGTACCAAAATTAAAAGGAGACTATCAAAAAGGGAGAAAACAGATAAAAATAACATTTTGACAAATTTGGAGAAAAATAGGCCTCCTTCAATTCAGCCCCCTTCGATTGGATTTTGCACCTCTTTCGATTGCTCAAAATTGCTGCTAGCGTGCCTCTTTCGTCTGGGCATTTGACTTCTTATTGCAGGATTCGTTTGTGTCTTCCACTGCCTGCATGTTTGCTTTGAATCCCAAGTTTGTTGGCCACAAGTGCCCCCTGTAAGGCAAACCTTTCGATTCACCAAGCATGCTGCCTCCATGTTTTTCTTTGAATACCAAAGTTTGTTGGCCACAAGTGCCCCCTGTAAGGCAAACCTTTCGATTCACCAAGTGTGTTTCCTGCATGTTTGCTTTGAATACCAAATTTTGCTGCCACAAGTGCCTCTGTAAATCTAAGAGTGCCTAAGAGGGGGGTGAATTAGGTATATAAAAATTTATTCGGTTTTATGAGAATACTTGTAGTAATTTGTGGTTAAGTGTTTGAAGGTTTTTGACTATATCTTATCTTTTCTTGATTATGGTGATGAAAACGATAAAAGCGGAAAAGTAAAGAACACGGCGATATATCCTGGTCCCCCTCACAATCCGAGAGTACTCCAGTCCCCTTTCCAACAGGAAAGAGATTTCACTATAGTTTAGAATGATTGTATAACCTATGCTTACTATCTAACCTATAGGGTGACCAAAGGTTCTTAACACCTTTAAGGTCAAACAAACACTAATGTGAATGAAGAACAATCCTCTTCAAATCACAACACTTACTTCCAACAATCCTGGATAGTAAGGGAACACCTTTAAGGTCAAACAAACACTAATGTGAATGAAAAACAATCCTCTTCAAATCACAACACTTACTTCCAACAATCCTGGATAGTAAGGGAATACTTTCTTTTTGTAATACAATGATTTATTTGAAAGAGATGGAGAGCACTATCAATCTTTGATTGATCTTCTTCTTCAAGAAAGAAACAATTCTCAAGCAATGATTATAAATGTTCACAATGAATGTATGAAACTTGTAATTATTTCTTAATGAAAATGTATATGGCAAGTTTCACAAAATTTATGATTTGTAAGAACACTTGAAAGTTTGTAAGAATATGCAAATTTGAATGATGAAAATTGTTAATTGAAGAAGGTTATTTTAATTTGAAAATCTGCACAATTTATAATGTCACAAATACCTCTTCATTCATGCCATTTGATATGAAAAGATGCAATGCAATCATGAAAGAATACCATTTGAATTATGTTAAAAAAACAAAAGAAAATCTGTACTGGTTCGCTGGGAACCGGTTCCGACCCAGGCAGAACCCGGTTCCTAGTGAACGTTATAACCCAGAATTCAAAAATAACACGCAGGAACCGGTTCCCCTATAGGTACAACCCGGTTCCTGGTACAAATCCCAGGGAAGTGTTTTTTGAACAAGTTTGGAACCCGGTTCCCTGTTAGGTAGGAACCGGTTCCTGAAAGTTTATTTTCAAAAAATCCTTTTGAAAAAGATCTCAAACATAGTTTTTCTTATTGTTAAAAATGTGGGATATGTATATGATTATGAATGCATATTTGTGAACATCTATATTCAAGTTTAAGAATTATTTATACCTTTTGACATTTGTTGTTTCTTTAATAATTCTTCTTCTAATCTTCAAGACTTGTAACAAGGTTTTATATGATATTGATAAACTTTTTGCACATCCTTTGAATGTTGATATCCATGTTGTCTTCATCAAAACCAATGCTTTAAACATGACTTGAGAAGCTTGCAATTACATTCTCCCCCTTTTTGATGATGACAACCAAGTCTTGAAAACAATTCTTGAAATGTTTATGTTGTTTTGTGTAGCAAAAATGTTAAGCAAATGCAAGGCTCCCCCTAAATTGTATGCTCCCCCTAAGTCCATGATTCTTTGAATTTTGGAGTGAGTTTTATGATAGTTATTTTGGCCTGCAATTTCTTTGAAACAAAACAACACATATGCATATTCTTCCCCCCCTTTGTTAACATCAAAAAGGATGGGGAAAAAGAGTGAAACAAATTCATTTAGAAAACACAAACAATATATACAAACATTTTTTATCAAATAAAAACATATAAAAGAAGGAGTAGAAGCAGAGTGTACTGAAACATAAATTTTTTTGAAGAAAAATTAAGACGTGCACCTTATGAGAAACATTTAGAGATCACTTTCATCCAAAATACCAAGTTCTCTTCAGATTTTGAAGAATGGTTCTCGAGCAAGCAGTTTTGTGAAGATATCTGCGAGTTGGTTATGAGTATCCACAAAAGTGACTTTGACATCTCCTTGAAGTACATGATCACGGAGAAAATGATGTCGAATATCTATATGTTTGGTTCTTGAATGCATGACCAGATTCTTTGTAATATTGATAGCACTTGTATTGTCGCATCGAAGAGGAATGCATCCAAGATCAAGTCCGTAATCATGGAGTTGTTGCTTGAGCCAAAGAATTTATGCACAACAACTACCCGCTGCTATATATTCTGCTTCGGACGTGCTAAGAGCAACACATGCTTGCTTTTTACAAGCCCATGATACTAATGCATTTCCAATAATGTGACAAGTACCACTTGTGCTTTTACGATCAGTTTTACAACCTGCATAATCCATGTCAGAATAACCAATTAAAGTGCAAATACTACCTTTAGGATACCATAAGTCGACATTGGTTGTTCCTTTGAGATACTTCATGATCCTTTTAACTGCCATGAGGTGTGATTCCTTTGGATTTGCTTGAAAGCGAGCACAAAGACAAACACTAAACATTATGTCAGGACAGCTTGCCGTCAAATACAATAAGGAACCAATCATACCTCGGTATGTTATAATATCAATTGGAGTACCGGATTCATCTTGATCAACATATGTACCGGAGCCCATTGGAGTATTCATTGCTTTACAATTGTCCATATCAAACTTTTTCAATAATTCTTTGCAATACTTAGATTGGTTGATGAAGATTCCATCTTTTAGTTGCTTGATTTGTAGTCCAAGAATGTAGTTCATCTTTCCCATCATAGACATCTCGAATTCTCCTTGCATCATCAATGAGAATTCCTCACACATTTCTTTGTTAGTCGATCCAAAAATGATATCATCAATATAGACTTGAACCAATAAAGTGTTACTTTTGATTTTCTTAATGAACAAAGTTTTATCAACCTTACCCTTTTCGAAACCTTTTTCACACAAAAAATTGCTAAGTCTATCATACCATGCTCTTGGTGCTTGCTTTAAGCCATAAAGAGCCTTTCTCAACTTAAAGACATGTGTAGGATGTTTGAAGTCTTCAAATCCCGGAGGTTGTTTGACATAGACTTCGTCATTGATGTATCCATTCAAGAATGGGCTTTTGACGTCCATTTGAAAAAGCTGAAAATTTAATGAACAAGCATAAGCAAGTAAAAGACGTATAGCTTCTAACCTTGCAACCGGAGCAAATGTTTCTTCAAAGTCGATTCCTTCCTCTTGATTGTAGCCTTGGGCAACCAACCTTGATTTGTTTCGAACAATTAGACCATTCTCATCAAGTTTGTTCTTAAATACCCATCAGGTACCTATGATGTGTTTACCACTTGGTCTAGGAACAAGTTCCCAAACTTGATTTCTCTCGAATTGATTTAATTCTTCTTTCATAGCAATAATCCATTGATCATATCCTAAGGCTTCATCAACTTTGGTAGGTTCAATTTGAGAAACAAACGCCATGTTTAAGCAAGCATCTTTTAGATTTAATCTTGTTGATACTCCTTGGCTAATGTCACCAATAATTTTGTCAATAGGATGGTCTCTATGAGTTCTCCATTCTTTTGGTAGATCATTGATGTTTGAATCTTGTTGTACAATGTCTTCTTGATTTTCCGGTGATTTCACAACTTGATCATTTGAAAGTTCTTCCGGGGGTAAATCTATAGGATCATCATCATCACACACAACTACTTCCTCTTTAGAGGTGTTAGTTTCATCAAAAGATACATGCATAGATTCTTCAATAGTTAAATTTCTTTTATTATAAATTCTATATGCTTTACTAGAAAGAGAATAACTAAGAAATATACCTTCGTCGGATTTCTCGTCAAACTTACCGAGATTGTCTTTGTCATTGTTAAGAACAAAACACTTGCATCCAAAAATGTGGAAGTGAGCAATATTTGGCTTTCTTGCTTTGAAGAGTTCATATGGAGTCTTATTTATTATAGGTCTAATGATAACTCTATTTCCAACATAACATGCCGTACTAACCGTATCCGCCCAAAAATATTTAGGAAGATTTGCATCACTAAGCATTGTTCTTGCAAGTTCCACTAGAAACCTATTCTTTCTTTCAACTACTCCATTTTGTTGTGGAGTTCTAGGTGCTGAAAAATTATGAGAGATACCATGTTCTTCACAAAATTCTTCAAAATGTGCATTTTGGAATTCTCCACCATGATCACTTCTTATGGATACAATCTTTAGTGATTTTTCATTTTGGATTTGCTTAGCATACTTCTTAAAAGCTTTAAAGGCATCACTTTTCTGCACAAGAAACAAAGTCCAAGAATATCTAGAAAAATCATCAACAATAACCAAAGAGAATACATTACCTCCGAAGCTTTTTGTTCTTGATGGACCAAAGAGATCCATGTGTAACAATTGTAGTGGCCTTGTAGTAGACACCACATTCTTAGATTTTAAAGATGATTTTGTTTGTTTCCCTTTTTGACAAGCATCACAAAGTCTATCTTTGACAAATTTTCTCTTAGGCAAACCAATGACAAGACCACGCTTGATTAGTTTATTCAAGTGTTCCATATGAATATGAGCAATCCTTTTGTGCCAAAGCCATGAATCATCATTGTTTGCCATGAGACATTGTACCTTCATAGACAAATCATCTAAAGGAATCATAAAAATATTGTTAGATCTTATACCTTTGAGTTTTACCTCATTGGTTGCCTCATCCATAATAAGGCATTCTTCTTTATTGAATTTGATCTTGAACCCTCTATCGCAAGGTTGACTTATGCTAAGAAGGTTGTGCTTTAATCCTTCAACATAGAGAACATCCTCAATTTGAATGGATGGAGGTGTGCCAACTATTCCAACGCCAAGTATCTTTCCTTTGGTGTTGTCTCCATAGGTGACATACCCTTTGGCTTTATGTACTAGATATGAAAATTTGTGTACATCTCCTGTCATATGCTTTGAACATCCACTATCAAGATACCAAACATTTGATTTGGATTTCAAGCATACCTACAAAAACAAATTATTTCTTGTTAGGTACCCAAGTTGCCTTGGGTCCTTCATAGTTAGTTCCCTTTTTCACCCATGCATAATGTCCACTAGCCATACTGAAATTTCTAATATAGCATGCATTGGGTGTGTGTCCAATAATACCACAGTAAAAACAGTTTGGAATAAATTTGCTCTTGTATCTAGGAATTTGTTTTCTTTTAGATACATTAGCCTTTTTCTTTTGATGATTATGAATAACTTGCTTCTTTTCTACTTTCTTGGGATTGGAACTATTACTAGCCTTTACAAAAACAGTGGGATTGTTACTTGGTTTCTTAGTATTCACATAACCAAGACCTCTTTTATCATTTGGATAACGTTGTTGGCTTAGTAATCCTTCCAATCCTATTTGTCCTTTTTCATATCGTTCAATGACTCTTTTCAATTGAACAATTTGAAAGACATTTGATTCACACTTGGAGCATGCAAAGTTTTCCTTTTCTTTAATAAAATTTTGTTTTTGAAGATCAAAATCTTTAGTCATGGTGTCAATTTTTTCTAGACAAATTAGAAGTTCTTTTTCTTGTTTTGACACCTTTTTGTATAAACTTTTGCATTCTTTCAAGAGTTCATAAATTGCAACTTGAACATCATCATCAAAAAGATTAAATTCATTACTAACCTCTTCTTCATCGTCGGAGTGATGTGAAGCCATCAATGCTAGATTTGCACTTTCGTCACTATCCGAATCGGATGAAGAACTTATCTCATTATCTTCCCATGCAACTTTATCTTGACTTTCTTTTGAATCAAATTTCAAAGCAATGCCTTTGGATTTATTCTCATGATTCTCATGTTTTTCAAGCTTTCCAAGTTCCGTCTCATATTCTTGAAGCTTTCCGAAAAGTGTTGCGGAAGTCATAGTTGCTAGGCTTTTCTTTTCGGATATTGCCGTCACTTTTGGTTGCCATTCCCTAGTTAAAGACCTAAGCACTTTAATATTTAATTCATCGTTAGTTAAAGTCTTACCGAGTGCCTTCAAATGGTTTGTCAAGTGAACGAATCTCTTTTGCAAGTCAAGGATGGATTCTCCAGGCAGCACTCTGAATAATTCATATTCTTGACTCAAAGTGTTCAATCTAGACCTTTTGACTTCGGCGGTTCCTTCATGAGTTTCTACAAGAGTATCCCAAATTTCCTTTGCCGTTGTACATGCCGATACTCGGAAAAATTCATCCATACTAAGAGAACTTTGGAGAATATTGATTGCCTTTTTGTCAAAGAGAACTTTTTTCTTGTAATCGTCATCCCATGATGCTTTAGGATTTGATGACCCAACACCATTGACAACACACACCGGAGTAAATGGACCATTCTCAACAGCATTCCATATTTCTTCTCCTTGCGCTTCAAGATGAGCCTTCATGCGAATTTTCCAAAAGTCAAAGTATTCACCACAAAACAATGGAGGCTTGTTGTTACTACCACCATCTTTGAAAACCAGATTTTGATTTGCGGAAGCCATTCTGGATCTTTAGGAACAAGTTACCTATAACTTGCTCTGATGCCAATTGTAAATCTAAGAGTGCCTAAGAGGGGGGGTGAATTAGGTGTATAAAAATTTATTCGGTTTTATGAGAATACTTGTAGTAATTTGTGGTTAAGTGTTTGAAGGTTTTTGACTATATCTTATCTTTTCTTGATTATGGTGATGAAAACGATAAAAGCGGAAAAGTAAAGAACACGGCGATATATCCTGGTTCCCCTCACAATTAGAGAGTACTCTAGTCCCCTTTCCAACACGAAAGAGATTTCACTATAGTTTAGAATGATTGTACATCCTATGCTTACTATCTAACCTATAGGGTGACCAAAGGTTCTTAACACCTTTAAGGTCAAACAAACACTAATGTGAATGAAGAACAATCCTCTTCAAATCACAACACTTACTTCCAACAATCCTGGATAGTAAGGGAACACCTTTAAGGTCAAACAAACACTAATGTGAATGAAGAACAATCCTCTTCAAATCACAACACTTACTTCCAACAATCCTGGATAGTAAGGGAATACTTTCTTTTTGTAATACAATGATTTATTTGAAAGAGATGGAGAGCACTATCAATCTTTGATTGATATTCTTCTTCAAGAAAGAAACAATTCTCAAGCAATGATTATAAATGTTCACAATGAATGTATGAAACTTGTAATGATTTCTTAATGAAAATGTATATGGCAAGTTTCACAAAATTTATGATTTGTAAGAACACTTGAAAGTTTGTAAGAATATGCAAATTTGAATGATGAAAATTGTTAATTGAAGAAGGTTATTTTAATTTGAAAATCTGCACAATTTATAATGTCACAAATACCTCTTCGTTCATGCCATTTGATATGAAAAGATGCAATGCAATCATGAAAGAATACCATTTGAATTATGTTCAAAAAACAAAAGAAAATCTGTACTGGTTCGCTGGGAACCGGTTCCGACCCAGGCAGAACCTGGTTCCTAGTGAACGTTATAACCCAGAATTCAAAAATAACACGCAGGAACCGGTTCCCCTATAGGTACAACCTGGTTCCTGGTACAAATTCCAGGGAAGTGTTTTTTGAACAAGTTTGGAACCCGGTTCCCCGTTAGGTAGGAACCGGTTCCTGAAAGTTTATTTTCAAAAAATCCTTTTGAAAAAGATCTCAAACATAGTTTTTCTTATTGTTAAAAATGTGGGATATGTATATGATTATGAATGCATATTTGTGAACATCTATATTCAAGTTTAAGAATTATTTATACCTTTTGACATTTGTTGTTTCTTTAATAATTCTTCTTCTAATCTTCAAGACTTGTAACAAGGTTTTATATGATATTGATAAACTTTTTGCACATCCTTTGAATGTTGATATCCATGTTGTCTTCATCAAAACCAATGCTTTAAACATGACTTGAGAAGCTTGCAATTACAGCCTCATGCAGAGCAAGCCTTTCAATTGGACAAGTATGTTGCCTGCATGCTTGCAATCGAAGGCCATGACCTGCTGGCCACATGTGCCCCCTGAAAGGAAAACTCTTCGATTGAACAAAAGTACCTGCATGCAAAGCTTCGATTGGAACGTGGATCCCCTTCGGATAAGCTTGCTTAGAATCCAAGTTGAGCCATTCGAAGCAGATTTCGTTTGAAGAAAATATGAGGAAATCTCATGGCCTTACCCTACTTGATAGGATATGTTGCTTCCAAATATTTGTATAATCAGATGGCCAAAATCATAAGTCACATCTTCTGCACCCCAACTGCCAAAAGGCCCCCCACTTGTACTTTCACGTTACATATATTTTATCATTTCTTTGCAAGGCTGGATTTGGACAACATGTCCATTCTTTCTCTATAAATAGAGGAATTCTTTGCAAAGGCAGGAGAGGATTTATTGACTAGAGGAACGAAACCTCCAAAATCTTCTCAAACACAACCAAACTCTCAAGTCCTTAAACACTTGTGAAGAACAAACCCAGAATCACACACTCACCTCTTTCGATTATGAAGAACTCCCCACACTTCAGTCTCCTTCAAATCCAGTTGGAAAGAAACATAACACTTGTTTCTTTCTTCTTCGAATCTAGCATCCAAGGCCTAGTTTCTGGCCCCTCCCTTCGAATCCAGGAGAATCCAGAGCCACCACTCAAGGTCCCGTTTATATTCAAGGCTGCAGCAAGTTTAGTTACTCTTACCCTTGCATCTTTCGTTTCAAACATAACATGTATATACTATTTTTTCTCCTTTTCGTTTACACCCTTTTAATTTGATTTTATTACTAATCCCTTTGTTTCTTGTTTCTTGAGTTATTAAATATGCTTTAAATATTAACGTGGCCACAAGACAAATTTTAACATGGCTTTAGGCCATGTTTTTATTAGTGTCCCAAACAAAAGAGACAGGGGGAAATAACATGAAATGAAGCCTTGGGCTTCCACGCTAACTTCCATGCCCAACCAGAATGCATATTCATGTTGATGCCATCCCCAATCGAAGAACGCAACAAGGCAGAGAAGGCAGAATCGAAGGCCATGCGAGCCCAATTGAAGAAGGCAACAAGGAAACAAGGCAGAACTAGAAGGCGCGCCCTGCTGACTTCAAAGCCCAATCGAAGGCCATGACCAGCTGCTGCCAAGGCCCAATCAAAGGCCATGTCTTACTGGTGCCAATTCCCAATCGAAGGAGGCCAACAAAAGCAGAATCGAAGGGTGCTACTCCCCCCAATCGAAAGAGCTCATTTTCCTTCTTTTTATTTTGTTTTTGCCTTTATATTTCTAAGCACTTCAATATGGTTGTAATAGTGTAGAATTTTATCTTTCTGCATTTTATTACTTTTGTATGCTTGCTAGTAAAATAGGTGTGTATGGCAAGTTAAAACCAATAAGTAGACAATCCCTAATCAAGACAAAATTCATGTAAATCAAACACACTTTACACACATGCACCCTTAGGGTAATCTCACTTGTTGCCTCAGAAAAATAGTCATGTCCCTCAAACATGGGCGTTTTAGCAAAGACCCTTGATAAAAGATTGTAGTCCCTCGATGTTACCTTCGGTAAACGATCTAGTCCCTAAAACAACATTGCTAAAACGTCCCATAGGTTGCCTTCTATGACTATACAAACATCCCACGCCCGTCTCTTCACATCCAACGATGGGGTTTCTTACCAAAACAATGGTAAGATAGCAACATCTAAAGGAGGAGGAAAAGAACATCTAAAGACTTTTGAGTAGGTAGATTGCTCCTAGTTGCTCGCTTACTCCTAACAAAAACATTTTATACACCAACACTTTCATTTGAAACATTTTCAAAAGACAATGCTTTGTATGCGTTCTTATAGAGACAAGAACCATTACAAAGACACCCTTTTCAAAATCACTTTCAAAAACACATTACACAAACACCTCTTTGAACTATTTTTCAAACAACACTTTGTATGCATTCTTATGAGACAAGAATCATTACAAAGGCACGTTTTCAAATACTTTCAAAACTCACAAGCACATTTTTCAAACAAAGCAAGTAATCTAGAGAGCAGCTAAGAGCCCGTATATAAATACGGATGGAAAGGGTGCTAATACCTTCCCTTTTCATAATCTACCCCCCAAACTCAAATAATCTCAAAGGTCTTTCCTGTTCTTTTCAGCCTTTCCTTTTGGATAACAGAAAAGTCGGTGGCGACTCTTGCTATCCGCAACATTTGTGATAAAACGGAAAACACCAAGTCAGTTCTCCCACCGTATCACAGGGTATGCTGGTTCATCCATTCTCTCAATAGTGATCTGAGGAGCTTCATTATCCCACCTGACCTTGAACATGGATGACATAGTAGCTAGCGCGTCCGCTAATTGATTTTCCTCTCGTGGAAAATGCTCAAAGGTAACTTCTTCAAAGTGTGGGATTAGTTTCAACACATGCTCTTTGTAAGGGATGAGATTAGGATGCTTCGTGTCCCATTCTCCTTTGATTTGGCTGATTATTAAGGCTGAGTCTCCAAATACACTCAAGAATTTGATCCTCAAGTCGATAGCAGCTTTGAGACCCATAATGCATACTTCATATTCAACCATATTGTTGGTTCAATTGAAACATAGCCTTGCAGTGAAAGGAGTATGACAACCTTCAGGAGATATGATTACAACACCAATGCTATTACCAAGTGCGTTGGAAGCTCTGTCAAAAACCATGGTCTATCGGGATCTTTTTTCAGGTCCTTCATCCGGTCCAGGTTCCTCAAAATCAGTTACTAGCACTATGTTCTCATACGGGAACTCAAAATTCATGGATTGGTAGTCGTCCACAGCCTGATGAGCCAAATGATCAGCTAATACACTCCCCTTAATTGCTTTCTGGGTTGTGTACTGAATGTCGTATTCGGCCAGGATCATTTGCCATCTTGCTTTTCTTTCGGAGAGAGCGGGCTTCTCGAAGATGTATTTGATAGGATCCATTTTAGATATCAATAAGGTAGTGTGAGTCAACATATACTGTCTTAGTCGGCGAGCATCCCATGCCAAAGTGCAACAATCTTTCTCGAGCAGTGAGTATCTTGTTTCACAGTCGGTAAACTTTTTGCTAAGGTAGTATATTGCATGCTCTTTTTGACCAGACTCCTCATGCTGCCCCAACACACACCCCATTGAATTCTCTAATACTGTCAAGTACATGATCAAAGGTCTTCCTTCAACCGACATCATCAAGATTGGAGGCTCTTGAAGATATTCCTTGATTTTGTCAAAGGCGTTCTGGCAATCGTCATTCCACTTCACTGCTTGATCTTTTTTCAGTAATTTGAAGATTGGTTCACAAGTAGCAGTTAGATGGGAAATGAATTTGGAAATGTAGTTTAGAAGTCCCAGGAATCCCCTAACCTCATTCTCAGTGTGAGGAGTTGGCATTTCTTGTATAGCTTTAACCTTTTCCCTTTCCTGTCTCAATTAGCTCTTCATGGGGCTGTATTGCCCTTTCCTCCTATTGTAACAGTCTGGCAAGTTCTCTTGGTACTTCACAATCTTCCTCATCTTCGTCCTCGGCTCGGTAGATCAGATTTTCAAAGTCATAATTGCCAATATCAGAACCGTTATCAATAGGGTCCAGAGTGGATGTGGATCAACAGTTTTGATATGTGGGTGTGTGTAAGAGCATAGCTATTTTTGATAAAGTAAAGGAAGGAAAGAAAAACAGAGAGCATAAAATTTGTATGCAGAACGTCCAATGATTTATTAATGACATATGAAGATGAATTAATAATCCTCACAAATAAACCATTGTGCCTCGGGTAAGACACAAGGCTTTAAAGTTTCAATTATTCAAATATTACATATCCCAAAAAAACTAAAATGCAATTACTCTTGAATAAAAGTAATAGGAACAAAATCCTTGGCCTCCCAATTGTTGAGTCCACCGCTGATAGTTGGGAAGATCCACTTGTCCATGTCGCATCGTTATCAGTATCTTCCAATGCATTGACTCCATGGTTGCTGATATGTAGTGGTGGTCCCCCCGCGCGAGCACGACGCACAACTCTTTGGGCTCCTGAAGTAAAACCCAAACCAAATTTGTCAGGTTTATAGGGAATATCTAGAAGTTGGCCCCAAATGGTACACCCACCTTCTTCAACTACTGCTTTGGCATCCCTCAGAGAAGCTATTCTCAATGGAGGTCTGGTAGTCTTTGGAACACTAGCAGCGGTCTTAGGCATAACAATTGTCTGTGGAACCTCATCAATGTTCTGATAGGGAGTCTCAATGAACTCGCCGTCCATTTCAACATACCTAAAAGAGTTCAGGTGGCTCACCATGTATTCCTCCTCGCCATGGACTGTGATAATCTTTCCATTAACTGAGTACTTCAACATTTGATGCAGAGTAGAAGTAACAACACCAACCCCATGGATCCAAGGTCAACCTAATAAACATGAGTAGGATGGGAGGATGTCCATCACGTAGAAATTTGAGTCAAAAGTCCGAGTAACAACTTTGATAGGGATGTCCACCTCCTCGTGCACCATTCTCTTGGAACCATCGAAGGCCCTCACCATAATATTACAGAGCTTTAGTGTGAGTCCTTCACAATCTAACCTGTCCAAAGATATTTTGAGTAAGACATTCAACGATGAACCTGTATCTACCAAAACATGAGCTAGAGTAGTACCCATGCACTCAATGGAGACATGCAGGGCCTCATTATGCTTTCTTCCCTTGGATGTCAGATCTGCATCAAAGAAACCCAGTCCATTGTCAGCTATCAAACTAGAAACGCAGTTCTCGAATTGATCGGCGAAGGTATCTTGAGGCACATGGGAATACTTCAGGAATTTTACTAAAGCCTTAGCATGGGCTTCAGAGCATAAAAGTAAGGCCAACATTGAGATCTTTGAAGGGGTCTGCCCCAACTTCTCCACAATGTTGTAATCACTTTTCTTTATTATCTTCAGTATCTCTTCCATTTCTTTTTTAGAAGCCTCAGGAATGACTTCTTTGTGCGCCTTCGTCTGGACAGGTTCAACCAATACCTCTTTGCCCCGAGTCTCGACCGACTCAGTAGCAGGGATAACAGTAGGGATAACAGTAGGAGTAGCAATGGGAGTACTAACAGGAATAATAAAAGGAGTAGCAACAGACTTCAGAGAAATTTCAGGAGATAAAACTCTTCCGCTTCTCGTAATTTTATTGGTCCCAACGATGTTGTCGATGTAAGGATCAGTATCTTCAGCAACTTTATCTTCAACATCCGATAGGTCTTGCTTGACGTCATGGTAATAGACGTCAACCCCATAATTCCAAGGAACAACTTTATCAGAGGAATATGGTATCAGACCAGGAAGGGTAATAATCAAGGGAGAAAACTTGGGAACGAATGTAATCTTGACGTGTCTTTTGGAGGAGACCATAGGAGGATTGTCGGAAATGGTAATTATTGAGACATCTTCACACAAATTTCTTGCAAGGGGAACTTTCTCAAACAAAATTTCTTTGTTAATTATCAGGCGCTGGACACCCATTTTCAAAAACAAACAACCATCTGGTAGAGACATACTTTTGTACCCCAAAATTTTCCCTCTCGTTTCTCAAGTAATCAATTACAAGATCTCCTTTGGTTCAAGACTGCACAAGGTTTGATCAGCTCAAGACACCTCCTTTAGTACTGATGACTGAAAATTAGGATTTGAGATTGCACAAGGACAATTTAACTTTTAATGCCTCATATGACTTTCATGGAGTATTTTGGACCCTCAAGATTTCTCATGTCAAGTTTCAAGTCTTGGATCACATTTTTGCTCAGTCAATTGATAAGTTGACCTAAAATCAACTGTATTGGAGAAAAAGTCAACTATGGTCAATTTACAGTCAAACTTCATAATTTTTGATCCATATCAACATTATGAACTCACATATGTCATTTTATCAAGTTTGGATCACAATTCCTCAAGAAATTTGATCAGATCATCAAAGGGGCAAAATGGTCAAAATTACGGTTTTGACTAAGAAGGTGCAATTTTTGATTTTTGACCTAGCAATTTATTGATTGGTTTAAGTTATGATCTCAAGGATTTAAATGCATCATTTTTACCTAATGGAATGGCTCAAAAAATTTCTCAAGATCAATTGGTTGACAAATGATTTTCAGTCAACTAATGAAAATTCAACTGTACACTGAAAAGTCAAACTTTGACATTTTGGTCAAAATCAAGTATCAAAGATCACAATTCATCAAAAAGTGTCAAATATGAACATTTTTCATCAAGAAATCAAAAAGTCAAGATTTCATTTTGAAAAGTCAAAATTTCTAAACTTAGAAATTTTTCTAAGTGTTGGAAAATTCATATTTTTTCATAACTTTGAGCCAAATTTACACCATGATGCAAGATGATTCAAAGGAAACTCCCAACAAGAAAGTTTTAGATCTCAATGATATCTAAAACATTATATAACACAACTTCTCCTATAAATTCATGTATTTCAAGTTATGATTTTGTGAATACATGTTCATGAAACTTGGAAACTTAGTGAAATTTTGCCCTAGTTTAGGCAGGATTTTGACCTAACTTCATGGCAATTTTTCACATAGTTCCAAGATTAATTTTCAAAAATGTCAAACATAGAGGTTGTAGAGGATGCTACAATATTTCCAAAATATCCAAGAAATCATTGAGATCATACTTGAGCAAAGAGAATCGAAGGCAAGAAGTTAGGGTTTCATTCTTGAATTACAAGTCATTTCTTGATGAACACATAATTGAATTTCAATGTTAGGCTGCATAATCTTGCTTTTCAAGCCTTCTAACTTGTGTATTTATCTATCATTAATGGATTACATAAACTTTTGAGCTATAATCCAAGTGGTTTAAGCTTTATCCAATTCACATTGCCATTTTAGGAAGTAAGTGAAGAATGCCATTCTTGAAAAGCAAGCTTTATGCACAAAGTCAATTCTTGAGCCTCTAACTTGTTCCCTCTGATCACACTCCATCTACAAAGTCAGAAGCAAGTGTGTTTAAAGCATAACCACTATATCTTAACAAGTACACAAGACTTTGAAACTTGGATTTCTAAAAAATCACATGTTATGCTTAAACTTGTTATTTTGAATTCTGATCAACAACAAGTCTCCAAATTTGTTGATTATAAATAGAGTCACTATTTGTGAGCTAGAACACGAGCATTACGACCCTGAAACACTCCCAAACTCTCTCAAATCGGAAATTGCCCAAAAATCCATTGTTGCACAATTTATGACCTTGAACTTCAAACTTCCATTTCCCTCGTGCATTTCTTGGCCTTTTAGTTTCAGAAGCTTCCTCATATAAAATACAACTTATCCCCATCCTATTTCTAGAACTGTAACACCATTTACCATAACCTCTATAACCAAAAACAGAGCATTGCAGTTGGACTTCTCCAGGCCATTTCAACCACTCTCAACTTAAGCTAAGCATTGCATTAGCTTCCTAGAGACTCAAGGAAGCTAAACTGATCATTGTAACACCTTGAATCAAGCTCAAATTCATTTCACGATTTCCATTTTTGAGGTACATTTTATGAGTTTTCATCTCATTATTTAGGCATTGTTAGGCTTGCATTTGTGAAGATAAAATGTAGACATCATTACCCTGAAACTATACATGTCCATAGATTTCATTTATATTGATTGAGCTAGGAAAATTTCAGGATTAAACTTTCTGAAATATTTAGGTTAGAATTTGGTACTTTCAAAAATTCTCATTCATCTTTGATTTATAACTTATGATATTTATATGGTTGGATTCATATGGAAAAATGAAGCAACTTTCATATTTGCACTTTTCATTTTGTTGAGAAATGGTGAGGTTACAGATGCTCTGGCTGGAGGTTGAAGATGAAGTTGTATTCAGGGCAAAACTTATGTTACATATTTATTGTTTTTTTATATCAACGGATGTATAGCCATCCCAGTGGTGAAGCGCACGCCTGTTAACCTTTGGGACCTGGGTTCGAGCCTCAGTGGTACCCTTTTGTTCATTTTTCACATTTTTCACTTCTTTTTTGTTTGCAGCCAGCGTTGGGCCTCCAACATTGGGCCTGGTTATTTTCTGCTTCTTCTAACCCCTGTTTCACTTTTGCACCCCTGGCCCATTTATTTTCTTTATTATTCTTTTGTTCATTTTATATTCTTGTTTTCATTTCATATTTCCTTTATTATTTTTCATTACTATTATTATTATTATTATTAATATTATTTTTATTAATAAAAAATCCAAAAATATTTTACTAGTTTATTTACATATTTAAAAATGCTCATTTATATTTTATTTTTCTTCATAAAACAAAAAGACCAAAAACATTTTCTTTTAACAAATTAATTTATTTATTTTAAATAATTAATATTTACATTTAAGGTTTAATTATTATTTTATTTTATTTCAAATTAAAATTAATTTAGGGCTTAGGTTTCTTTTAATTAATTTTCTTATTATTTTCATTAACTTAAAACCTTTTCAACAAAAAAAAAACCCTAAAAATACTTTTTAATTTAATTTCTTTCTTAATTAATTTAGGTTTAAGTTTTATTTAATTTTTAATTAATCATCTCTCTTAATTAGGTTAAAACCCTTTCATGAAAACCAAACAAAAATCATTTCTTTTTTCTATTTGCATTTGTACATTATTTATTCAATTCTTGTACATTTATTCAATATGGTTGTAATAGATAATTAGGTTTAATTTTCTTGCAAATTCCCATTTTTAAATTTATATACCGCCTCCCCTAATAATGTAATAGCTTAGTATTTTTACTTTCCGCAATTTATCGGTTTATATAAATGTTAGTAATTAGGGTTTGTATGGAAAGATAAAATCAACAATTAGCAAACCCTAATTCAAGACAAAACAATACATGTAAATTAAACACACTTGCACACTTGTACCCTTAGGGTAATTCCACTTTGTTTCCTTATAAAAATGGCCATGTTATGCATGTGGGATATCTTAGCAAAAAGCAATAAAAAATACAAGATCATAGTCCCTCGATGACACTATCAATGTTGCCTTTCAAAATGATCTTAGTACCTCAAAGAGAAATGCTAAGATATCTTAAAACATTGCTATCATGGCTATACGATGACCCACGCCCGTCCCTTTACATCCAAAGATAAAGCTTCTTACCAAATCAATGGTAAGATAGAAATTTCAAAGGAAAGGAAGAAATGAACTAAGACTTTTTAGTAGGTAGATTGTTCCTAGTTGCTTGCTCAATTTCAAATCAAACACCCTTGCTTATCTTCAAAACAAACACCAACACTTTCAAAAACACTTTTCATCTCATTATTTAGGCATTGTTAGGCTTGCATTTGTGAAGATAAAATATAGACATCATTGCCCTGAAACTATACATGTCCATAGATTTCATTTATATTGATTGAGCTAGGAGAAATTTAGGATTGAACTTTCTGAAATATTTAGGTCAGAATTTGGTACTTTCAAAAATTCTCATTCATCTTTGATTTATAGCTTAGGATATTTATATGGTTGGATTCGTATGGAAAAATGGAGCAACTTTCATGTTTTCACTTTTCATTTTTATTGAGAAATGGTGAGGTTACAGATGCTCTGGCTGGAGGTTGAAGATGAAGTTGTATTCAGGGCATAACTTATGTTACATATTTATTATTTTGTTTATATAAACATATGTATAGCCACCCCAGTGGTGAAGCGCGCGCCTGTTAACCTTTGGGACCTGGGTTCGAGCTCCAGTGGTACCCTTTTGTTCATTTTTCACATTTTTCACTTCTTTTTTGTTTGCAGCCAACACTGGGCCTCCAACATTGGGCCTGATTATTTTCTGCTTCTTCTAACCCCTGTTTCACTTTTGCACTCCTGGCCCATTTATTTTCTTTATTATTCCTTTGTTCATTTTTTATTTTTGTTTTCATTTCATATTTCCTTTATAATTTTTCATTAATATTATTATTATTATTAATATTATTTTTATTAATAAAAAATCCAAAAATATTTTACTAGTTTATTTACATATTTAAAAATGCTCATTTATATTTTATTTTTCTTCATAAAACAAAAAGACCAAATTTTTTTTTAACAAATTAATTTCTTTTTTTAAATAATTAATATTTATATTTAAGGTTTAATTATTATTTTATTTTCTTTCAAATTAAAATTAATCTAGGACTTAGGTTTCTTTTAATTAATTTTCTTATTATTTTCATTAACTTAAAACCTTTTCAACAAAAAAACCCTAAAAGTACTTTTTAATTTAATTTCTTTCTTAATTAATTTAAGTTTAAGTTTTGTTTAATTTTTAATTAATCATCTCTCTTAATTAGGTTAAAACCCTTTCATGAAAACCAAACAAAAATCATTTCTTTTTTCCATTTGCATTTGTACATTATTTATTCAATTCTTGTACATTTATTGAATATGGTTGTAATAGATAATTAGGTTTAATTTTTCTTGAAAATCCCCATTTGTAAATTTTTATACCCCCTCCCCTAATGATGTAATAGCTTAGTATTTTTACTTTCCGCAATTTATCGCTTTATATAAATGCTAGTAATTAGGGTTTGTATGGAAAGATAAAATCAACAATTAGCAAACCCTAATTCAAGACAAAACAATACATGTAAATTAAACACACTTGCACACTTGTACCCTTAGGGTAATTCCACTTTTTTTCCTTACAAAAATGGTCATGTTATGCATGTGAGATATCTAGCAAAAAGCAATCAAAAATACAAGATCATAGTCCCTCGATGATGTTATCAATGTTGCCTTGATAAACGATCTTAGTCCCTCAATGAGAAATGCTAAGATACCTTACAATATTGCTATCATGGTTATACGATGACCCATGCCCGTCCCTTTACATCCAAATATAAGGCTTCTTACCAAATCAATGGTAAGATAGCAATATCAAATGAAAGGAAGAAATGAACTAAGACTTTTGAGTAGGTAGATTATTCCTAGTTGCTTGCTCAATTTTAAATCAAACACCCTTGCTTATCTTCAAAACAACCACTAACACTTTCAAAAACACTTTCAAAATATTTTCCAAACATGAAACATTTTCAAAATATCAACACTTTGTATACGTTCTTACGAACGAGAACTATTACAAAGTTTGCCTAAACGGTGACGCCTTTTCAAAATACTTTCAAAAACCACACGAAGCACATTTTCAAACAAAGCAAGTGATCTAGCAAGCAACTAAGAGCCAATAGATAAATATGGATGAAAAGGGTGATAACAACTTCCCTTTTCATAATCTACCCCCCGAACTCAAGAAACAATCTCAAAGGTCTTTCATGTTCTTTTCAGCCTTTCCTTTTGGATAAAAGAAAAGTCGGTGGCGACTCTTGCTAATCGCAACATTTGCGATAAAACGCAAAACACCCAAGTCACTTCTCCCACCGTATTACAGAACTGCGACTGTGCTGGGGAAAAACTTAAAAGTGGGGTTACCTTAGGGCTAGATCACCTTTAATTGCTTTCATTGTTTGATTTGTTTGCTTTACATTTTGGTTCCTTGTTTGGGTTTGTTCTAATCCTCTATCCGAATTTAAGATACCTTATAGGTAAGTAGAAATACGTTGTGGAAACTATGCGTGGTATACCGACATGGTCTAAGCAATAACTACGTTAGTGTGACATATTTATGGGTACCGGTAGCCCTTGAGTAGTCAAGGAGAATACAATGCCGCTGAGTGATGTCATGAAGCACTAACTGACTTTAGAACCTTTACTTGACCAACTTGGCTATTAGGACGTAGTGAGATAACCGGCTTTGGTGCAGTCCGAAGTTGGTTGATACTCGATACTACACTCATTGAGGTTTTATTTTCAGGATATTTTGGTCGTCGTGAAAGAGGCTTGCACTGAAGCAATGCCCGAGAAGACAAATCAGTGAGATTGAGATCCCTTAGAACCCGGTTACTATTTCTAGGACAGGTTTGAGCCAAATAAACTTCAAGAGGGTACTTACATATGAGACTCCATGCAAGCCTAAACCTAAGGACTTTTTTTCCTTGTTTGTATATACTTACTTGTACACGACATCATAAACATCATAACATCATACTCACTAACCATTTCAAGGATTATTGGGATTTATATTTGTTCTGTTTTGTAGGACATGGCTTCTATCCGCAGGAATACTATCCAAGTCAATCTCGTAAGAATTCCTCCTCAACTCAAAGAGTTAGCATCAAGGGTGCCTGAGAATTCTCCATTCACCAAAAGACATGGTCGCCTCCTAAACTTGGTTACCTCCAACACTAATGAAGATATGATGAAGGTGCTCTTCCAATTCTTTGATCCTCTACACCATTGCTTCACTTTTCCCGATTATCAACTTGTGCCAACTTTGGAAGAATTATCTCAACTCTTGAGGATTCCCATTCTCAATCAACTACCCTTCAACGGTACGGAAAGAGATCCAAAACCTGAGGAGATTGCCCAAGCACTACACTTGCAACAATATGATATCACAACTAATTGGTAAACAAGGAGTGGTGTCAAAGGTTTCTTGGCCAAGTTCTTGTTTGAGAAAGCTCAAGATTGTTGGAACTCTTTGGAATTACAAGCTTTTGAATAAATCTTGGACCTTCTCATCTATGGGATGGTTTTGTTTCCAAACCCTGACCAACTCATAGATGTAAATGCTGTCAAAATCTTCATGTCTCATAATCCAGTGCCTACTTTGTCGGGAGATATCCTACATTCTTTTCACTCTCGCACTATGAGGAAGAGGGGGATACTCATGTGTTGCACTCCTCTCTTGGCAAGATGGTTTATTTCGCATCTTCCACGATCTGTGTTGAAGAACAAGTAAGGTTCAAGATGGTCCCATAGGTTGATGACACTCAGACATTCAGATGTTCATTGATGTTCCCGATCCTTGGAGAATGTTACTATCTTCGACCATTATGGTGAATTCCCTAATGTCCCTTTACTTGGCATTAGGGGAGGTATCACTTACAACCCTTGTTTAGCCTTACGACAGTTTGGTTATTCCCGAAGGGATGGCCCGCATGAGATGCTCATTCAAGGAGTGGTATTCGACTACGAAAGCAAAGATCAAAGCTACCACCATAGGTTTATACGATCTTGGAGGATGTTAAGAAAAATGGATATCAAGACACTGGGACACAAGAATTCCATTCCCCTTGAGCCTTACCTTAAGTGGGTACGAGCTCGTGCTCAGAAACTTATGATGCCTTATCCCTCCATCTTACCAGTCATCATGGAACCTGTGGTTGAAGGAGATGTTCCCTACACTGTCCTCCACCCCGACATGCCAACTTCTCTCGAAGACTTGCAAAAAGGATGGATTCAGCTAAAGGAAGAACGAGATACTTTCGAGGCTCAATTCTATGCTAGCGAGAAGAAGGTCTTGGTGCTTACAAAGAAGCTACAAGAAGAACAAAGTGTGAACGCCTACCTTGCACTAAAAAGGATGCGTTTGGTCTTTTTATCTTAGAAAGTTATTTTGTAAGCCCAAGAGGCATGTTGTAATCTTTTCAAGCTAATTAATGAAAATTGATGTTTGTTTATTCTTTTGTCTATGCAAATCTAAATTCCATAAATCCTTGAAATCATTTGCATATACATCTTCCATGAATCATAACATGACATGTTTTCACATAACAGGTTTCCTTATCTTTCTGCTGTTTATTTCAGCAAGATGGATCTAGAGAAAACTGTGAGGATCTTCATGCACAAAACTCTCAATTCCAAGAGACTTTACTGGCCCTAGCCAAGGGGCAGCAAGATATGATGGCATTGCTGGCAGTTAATAAGAAACCCAAGAAGAGAGCCCTGGTCAACATGGGCAGAAGGTTCAAAGAGTCGGTTCGTCAGATCCCGGTAGTGGAAGACTGATATGAAGAAGACGAGAATTAGATTGGTGAGGTTAAGAGTACCCAGGCTGACTGTGTTAATGATCAAGCGTCTGATGATGATTATTTCGATGAGCAGTATCCACCCCCTGGTGTCAAGTACAAGCAGTTAGAAGACAGATTGAAGGCCGTTGAGATCCAAGCTGTCCCCGATTTAGATTTTGATGATTTGGGTTTGATCTCCGGGGTTGTTATTCCCCACAAATTCAAAATACCAGTCTTTGCAAAGTACGATGGAGTTTCTTGTCCAAAACTTCACCTGAAATCTTATGTGCGCAAGATACAGCTGCACACTGTTGATAAGAAACTCTGGGTTCACTTTTTCCAAGAGAGCTTGACCGGAATGCAACTAGAATGGTTCTACCAGTTAGACAGTTCCTGCATCAATACATGGGAAGACTTAGTTACCTCCTTCTACCATCAGTACCAATATAACACCGACTTGGCACCAACAAGAGTCAAGTTGCAAGATATGATAATGGGGAATAATGAAGGATTTAAAGAATATGCACAAAAGTGGAGAGACCTCGCCAGTAGGGTTCAACCACCTTTGACTGATAGAGAGCACATTGACATGTTTATGGGCATTTTATCTGGTCCTTTCTTTAACTTGTTGGTAGGCTGTTCCTCTTCCGTATTCACTGAGTTAATCTTAACTGGTGAAAGAGTTGAAAGCAGCATCAAAAGTGGGAAGATCTCTGTAGCATCTTCCTCCACTTCCAATCCTATCAAGAAACCTTTTCCTGCATAGAAGGAAATCAATGTTGTGTACAGGGAAAGGGCCCGTACCAAGAAGAATGATCATCCATATGTTAACATTGTCCGAATCTCCAATCCAACTCCTACTCAAAGACCATCTGCTAATCACCAACGTTTTGAAACTCTGAGAAGACAATTTACGAGGTTAGGCATGTCACTGTATCAAGCCCTTCAACATTTGCTAAAGGCTAATTTAGTGACATTACGCGATCCTCATGCCAACCCAGATACCTCTTCACCAAAGTATAATCCAAATGCTAAATGTGCCTACCATTCAAGTAGCCCCGGGCATGAGACTGACCAATGCTGGGCCTTGAAGAATAAAATCCAGGATTTGATTGATAACAAGACTATTGAGTTCGATCCTCCTCCAACTCCGAATGTAATCACCACGCCTATGCCGAAGCATGACAAGGGTGTCAATGAAGTCAATGCTGTAGGTGATTCTGATGAAGAAGCTGCATTTGAAGATTGGGTGTATCCCACTACAACGGAGCTGAAGAATTGGCATGCCAAGGACTTCGTGCCCATCTCCTTCATTGAGGAGTATCTACTTGTTATTTCTTTTCTTTCAATTCATGAACATTTTGTCTGTAATATTTAATAATGACTTTTAAGCCATGTGCCTGGCCCGGGGTACCTTGGTCCATTTGTCATGGGTTTTGTTTATGTTCATCTAATCATATGATCATTCAATACAAATCATTGGACTCTTTTGCATTCAAATATTTGTGTTCATTGTCTTTCTTTCAGATACATTTTTCAAAATAGCCATGTATCTTACATGCACACACACACACACACACACACACACACTCTTGTAGGTCTTTATCCACTCTGGATCTTATTGCCAGTGACTCTACTATTGCCTACTATGACTTCAAATTTAAAATTAACCAAGCCGAAGACGAAGGCGAGAAAGATTATGAAATACTGGGAGAACTAGATAAACTTCTGTTACAAGAGGAAAAAGCTATTCAGCCACACGAAGAGTTAGTTGAAGTCATCAATCTGGGTACCGAGACGGACAAGAAAGAAATCAAGATCGGTGTTAAGTTGGAAGACAGTGTCAAGAGCAGGTTGGTTCAGATGTTGCATTATTATGTGGAAGTATTTTCTTGATCTTATGAAGATATGCCAGGGTTGGATACTGACATCGTAGTTCTTCGTCTGCCGACAAAAGAAGATTGTCCCCCTGTCAAACAAAAGGTTCGTCGCATGAGGCCTGATATGTCTGAAAAGATCAAAGCTGAGGTGATGAAACAATTAGATGCAGGATTCTTAGCTGTAACATCCTATCCCCAATGGGTTGCAAATGTCGTGCCAGTGCCGAAAAAGGACGGAAAAGTTTGCATGTGCGTAGACTATATGGATATGAATAGGGAAAGCCCCAAAGATGACTTCCCTCTACCACACATTGACATCTTGGTCGATAATACTGCTCAACATAAAGTCTTCTCCTTCATGGATGGCTTCTCAGGCTATAATCAAATAAGGATGGATCCCGAAGACATGGAGAAGACCACTTTCGTTACGCAATGGGGAACCTTTTACTACAAGGTCATGCCATTCGGATTGAAGAATGCAGAGGCAACATATCAAAGGGCTTATGTAGCTTTGTTTCATGACATGATTCATCATGAAATAGAGGTATATGTGGATGATATGATTGCCAGACCACAAACTGAAGAGTAACATCTCGATCACCTGTACAAACTATTCGAAAGATTGAAAAAGTATAAGTTGAGGTTAAACCCTAACAAGTGCGCATTTGGAGTACGATCTGGAAAGCTTCTAGGTTTTGTTGTCAGCAATAAAGGCATTGAAGTTGATCCTGCCAAGGTGAAGGCCATCCAAGAAATGCCAGTCCCTCATTCTGAAAAGGAAGTTAGAGGATTCTTGGGTCGTCTCAATTACATCGTCCACTTCATATCTCACTTGACTGCTACTTGTGAGCCAATCTTCAAACTCTTGAAGAAAGATAAAGTAGTCAGATGGAATGATGAATGCCAAGCTTCCTTCGACAAAATCAAAAAATATATATAAGAGCCTCATATTCTCATGCCTCCAGTTGAAGGAATACCCTTGATCATGTACTTGACAGTACTAGAGAACTCTATGGGGTGTGTTTTGGGACAACATGACGAGTCTGGCCGAAAAGAGAATGCTATTTATTACCTGAGCAAAAAGTTTACCGACTGTGAAACCAAATATTCACTGCTCGAGAAAACTTGCTGCGCTCTGGCATGGGCTGTTCACCGACTAAGACATTATATGTTGACTCATGCCACTCTGTTGATTTCTAAGATGGACCCAATCAAGTACATCTTCGAGAAACCTGCCCTCTCTGGACGGATAGCCAGATGGCAAATGATCTTGACTGAGTACGACATTCAATACACTACACAAAAGGCTATCAAAGGAAGCGTACTAGCAGATCATTTGGCCCATCAAGTTGTTGATGATTATCAGTCCATGAACTTTGACTTCCCGGATGAGAACATCATGCTGGTGACCGACTGTGCGAAACCAGGACCGTATGACGGACCTGAACAAGGATCCCGATGGACTATGGTCTTCGATGGGGCTTCCAATGCCTTGGGGAATGGAATTGGTGTTGTGATCATATCACCTGAAGGTTTCCACACTCCTTTCACTTCCTGACTTTGCTTCGATTGCACGAACAATATGGCTGAATACGAAGCATGCATTTTGGGTCTGAAAGCTGCCATTGATTTGAGAATCAAGCATTTGAATGTGTTTGGGGATTCCTCTCTAGTGATTAGCCAAGTAAAATGAGATTGGGACACTAAACACCCTAATCTCATCCCTTACAAGGAACTTGTGCTATCCTTGATTCCTCACTTTGAAGAGATCACCTTTGAGCACTTCCTGAGGGAAGAAAATTAGTTGGCTGACGCCTTGGCAACCATGTCTTCAATGTTCAAGGTTAGATGGGACAACGAAGCCCCTATGATTACAATTGAAATATTTGACGAACCTGCGCACTGTTGTGAGCTTGACACTTATACAGAAAAGCCATGGTACCATGAGGTGATGAGATATCTCGAAGCACAAGAGTATCCAGAGGGAGCATCCATCAATGACAGAAAGTTCTTACGAAGATTTTTAGCCAAATTCTTCCTAAGTAACAGAATATTATACAAGCGTAACCATGATTCTACTCTACTCCGATGTGTTGACAAGAAGGAGGCAGGGGAAATTATGGAAGACATGTACAATGGTCTCTTTGGCACTCACTCAAGTGGATATACGATGGCCAAGAAAATCCTAAGAGCTGACTACTATTGGTCAACAATGGAGACTGATTGCCATCAACATTCAAGAACTTGTCACAAATGCCAAATCTATGCTGACAAGGTCCACGTGCTTCCTATCCCTTTGAACATCATGACCGCTCCGTGGACATTTGCAATGTGGGGCATTGACATGATTGGAGAAATCAAGCCCACCGCTTCCAATGGACATTTCTTCATTTGGTTGCTATTGATTATTTCACCAAATGGGTCGAAGCCGCCTCTTTTGCCTCAGTCACAAAGTATGTGGTAGCCAGATTCATCAAATATAACCTCATCCCCCGCTATGGTATCCCCAAAGGGATCATCACCGACAATGGAACTAACCTCAACAATTCTATGATTGCCGAACTTTGCACTTAATTCAAGATCAAGCATCACAATTCTTCTCCATATAGACCTAAAATGAATGGTGCAGTCGAAGCGGCCAACAAAAACATTAACAAGATTATGCAGAAAATGGTATTAACCTATAAGGATTGGCATGGGATGTTCCCGTTTGCTCTTCATGGCTACCGCACTTCAGCAAGAACATCAACTGGGGCGACTCCCTTTTCCTTAGTCTATGGCATGGAAGTTGTTCTGCCAATAGAAGTTCAGATTCCCTCACTGAGGATTATGAATGAGGAAGGCTTAGGTGAAGACGAGTGGATTTAAACAAGATTGGATCAGCTAAACTTGATCGAAGAAAAATGATTGGCTGTTGTTTGTCATGGTCAGACGTACCAAAAACGTATGATCAAGGCTTTCAACCAAATGATCAAACCTCGAGTATATCAAGATGTTGACTTGGGGATAAAGTGCATCATTCTGCCACAAGGCGACCCCAGAGGAAAATGGACTCCCACCTACGAAGGGCCATTTTTTGTCAAGAGAGTATTCTCTGGCGGTGCCATGATGCTGACTACCATGGATGGTGAAGACTTCCCATATCCTATAAACATGGACATAGTTAAAAAATACTACGCATAAGAGACCCGCTAGGTTGACACACCTAGGCAAAATAAGGGTATCCCGACAAACCAAAAGGTTTGGGCAAAAATTAGGGATATATGTAAAATATTGTACACCCGACAAGTTAAAAACCCAAAAGGGCGACTTGGGCAAAAATGGGTATCCTGGTGGGCTGAAAACTCGAAAGGGCGGTCCAGGAAAAAGTTAAGGATTGAAAGCGTATGACTATGTCCCGTGGAATCACCACAGTCAACTTTATCACCAAGGTCCAAGTTCAAATGGTCCAAGATCAATCCAATCAACTTCTGTCAATGGCAAGGGGCATTCAAAGACATTGGGGCAATAGTAGAGTTGGAATGCAATGAGATCATTTCACATGGCTATTTGTTTTGTTTTCAATCTTTGTTTGACGATTTCCTCTTACTAGGATCTCCGTCTCTTTGTACAAAAAACGCCCATTCATGGGCAAAATATCAATACAAATATACTTTGAAGTGAAAACTTTTTGTTTTTGTTTTGAATGCAAAGTTGTCCAATGACTAAAATTGAACGAACATATGCATATGAACATAATTAAAACTATTTAGCACATGTGTCCTGCTAAACAGTATAAAACATCTCTTTAATGTGTATGGAATATCCCCACAGAGTTATTTCATTAACATTATCTCCATAAGACAGCTACAATAAACCTCTTCCCTCAACAGAGTTATCCACAAAGTCTCTTTGCACAGGTTAATTTCCAACCAGAGTCTCAATCTCTTGGATGCATAACTCCCCAACCGAGTTCAAATTCCCCCGGCATGGCCTATCTTCCCCAGCTGAGTCTGTCATCCCCAGCTGAGTATATCTTCCCAAGCTGAGTCTGTCCTCCCCGACTGAGTTCCATACTCCCCAGCTTGAGTTTTCCTTTCAGACTATTACACATCATAGGGCCATAACCCCTAATCCCCAATAAATTAGTCAACAAAACCTTTACTATCTCCAAAGGTTACTATGAAACCTGGACCCGACCAGATAATAGTCAACTTCTAAAGTCACTATAGAGCCTGGACCTGACCAGATAATAGTGAAAACCTTTCAATACTGTGAAATATGGACCCGACCAGATAATAGTTTAACTCTTCAAAAAAAGAAGAACCTGGACTCAACCAAACCAGGGTTTAACTTCTTTTCCCCAATAGAGTTTGCTTCTACCCCAACAAGTTATTGTGAAGCCTGGATATGACCAAATATCAGTTTTTAACTTCATATTTTCAAGAAAGTTATTGTGAAGCCTGGATCCAACCAGATAGCAATTCCCCTTAGAAGTTTGTTGTGAAACCTGGAATCCGACCGAATAACAACTAATCCCCAAGCAGTTTATTGTGAAACCTGGACCCGACCAAATAACAATTAACTTCATCCACCTCAAAATCTGTAAATCTTAGATCCGACAAGATATCAGTTCAACTTCGTCTATTCAAGCAAGTTATTGTGAAGCCCGGAGTCTGACCAGATAACAACTAGCTACAATCCTCAGAAAGACACTATGAAACTTGGACCCGACCAGATAATAGTATAACTTTTCAAAAAAAACTATGAAGCCTAGACCCGGCTAGATAGTAGTTACCACATCAAGTTGTTGTGAAGCCTGGATCCGACCAAATAATAATTTAATTTCAAGAAATTTTCTGCAAAGCCCGGAATCCGACCAGATAACAGTTAATTTGTTCATCCCCAGTAAATTACTGTGAAGCCTGAATCCGACCAGATAGTAGTTGACTTCCTCATCCTCAACAAGTTGTGAAGCTGGGACCCGACCAGATAACATCTGACATACAAAGGATATTCCCCAGCGGAAACATCCTTTCAACAAAGTGTGAAGATATGTATACTCTTCATCCCCAACAGCAATCCGAGATTTAAAATTCCTCAGCAGCAGTCATGGATTTATTTTCCCGGACAAACATACATCTCACATTCATACATCATAGCATATACATATAAAATGTATTTAGCATGATCTCATGCATACATCTACATTTGATTAACCTTTTTATCCACAGGTAAAACATCAAGTTAATCTAAATCAACCAAATATTTGTGATGATACTTCTTCCATTATTTACCATCATTCCTCCAAATGGCATCTATAAGCCCATTCACAATACATTTTCGAGTGCAAATTTTTGGGCACTCTAGTGTTCAATCATCTTCCACCTTCAAGTCATGAATGGCAGATCCGCCAATCTAACTCTTCAGGTTTAAGAAGATTGAACAATGGAAGCTATTGTACCCCAAAATTTGACCTCTTATTTCTCAAGTAATCTCTCACAAGATCTCCTTTGGTTCAAGACTGAGCAAGGTTTGATCAGCTCAAGACACCTCCGCTAGAATTGATGACTGAAAATTAGGGTTTGAGATTGCACAAGGACAATTGAACTTTTAATGCCTCATATGACTTTCATGGATCATTTTTGAATCTCAAGATTACTCATGTCAAGTTTCAAGTCTTGGATCACATTTTTGCTCAGTCAATTAATCAGTTGACCTAAAAATCAATTGTATTGGAGAAAAGTCAAATGTGGTCAATTTACAGTCAAACTTCATAATGTTTTACCCATATCAACATTATGAACTCACATATGCGATTTGATCAAGTTTGGATCATAATTCCTCAATAAATTTGATCAACTCATCAAAGGGGCAAATCATCAAAATTAGGGTTTTGACTAAGAAGGTGCAATTTCTGATTTTTGACCTAGCAATTGATTGATTGGTTTAAGTTATGATCTCAAGGATTCAAATGAATAATTTTGACCTAATGTCATGGCTCAAAACATTGCTCAAGATCAATTGGTTGACATATTATTTTCAGTCAACTGATGAAAAGTCAACTATACATTAAAAAGTCAAACTTTGACTTTTTGGTCAAAATCAAGTATCAAAGATCACAATTCATCAAAACATATTAAATATGAAACTTATTCATCAAGAAATCAAAACTATTTCATTTTGAAAAGTCAAAATTTCTAAACTTAGAAATTTTTCTAAGTGTTGAAAAATTCATATTTTTTCATAACTTTGAGCCAAATTTACACCATGATGCAAGATGATTCAAAGGAAACTTCAAACATTAAAGTTGTAGATCTCAATGAGATCTATAATATTGTAGAGCCCAAATTCTCCTATAAATTCATGGATTTAAAGTTATGATTTTGTGAATACATGTTCATGAAACTTGGAAACTTAGTGAAATTTTGCCCTAGTTTAGGCAGGATTTTGACCTAACTTCATGGAAATTTTTCACATAGTCCCAAGATGAATTTTCAAAAATGTCCAACATAGAGGTTATAGAGGACGTTACAAGATTTCCAAAATGTCCAAGAACTCATTGAGATCATACTTGAGAAAATAGAATCGAAGGCAAGAAGTTAGGGTTTCCTTCTTGAATTACAAGTCATTTCTTGATGAACACATAATTGAATTTCAATGTTAGGCTGCATAATCTTACTTTGCAGGCCTTCTAACTTGTGTATCTATCCATCATTAATGGATTACACAAACTTTTGAGCTATAATCCAAGTGGTTTAAGCTTTATCCAATTCACATTGCCATTTTAGGAAGAAAGTGAAGAATGCCATTCTTGAAAAGCAAGCTTTATGCACAAAGTCAATTCTTGAGCCTCTAACTTGTTCCCTTTGATCACACTCCATATACAAAGTTAGAAGCAAGTGTGTTTAAAGCATAACCACTCTTTCTTAACAATTACACAAGACTTTGAAACTTGGATTTCTCAAAAATCACATGTTATGCTTAAACTTGTGACTTTGAATTATGATCAACAACAAGTCTCCAAACTTGTTGCTTATAAATAGAGTCACTATTAATGAGCTAGAACACGAGCCTTAAGACCCTGAAACACTCCCAAACTTCCTCAAATCAGAAATTGCCCAAAAACTCCATTGTTGCACAGTTTCTGACCTTGAACTTCAAACTTCCATTTCCCTTGTGCATTTCTTGGCCTTTTAGTTTCAAGATCTTCCTCATATCAAATACAAATTATCTCCATCCTATTTCCAAAACTGTAACACCATTTATCATAACCTCCATAACCAAAAACAAAGCATTGCAACTGGACTTCTCCAGGCCATTTCAACCACTCTCAACTCAAGCTAAGCATTGCATTAGCTTCCTAGAGACTCAAGGAAGCTAACCTGATCATTGCAGCACCTTGAATCATGCTCAAATTCATTTCACGATTTCCATTTTTGAGGTACATTTTATGAGTTTTCATCTCATTATTTAGGCATTGTTAGGCTTGCATTTGTGAAGATAAAATGTAGACATCATTACCCTGAAACTATACATGTCCATAGATTTCATTTATATTGATTGAGCTAGGAAAATTTCAGGATTAAACTTTCTGAAATATTTAGGTCAGAATTTGGTACTTTCAAAAATTCTCATTCATCTTTGATTTATAACTTATGATATTTATATGGTTGGATTCATATGGAAAAATGAAGCAACTTTCATATTTGCACTTTTCATTTTGTTGAGAAATGGTGAGGTTACAGATGCTCTGGCTGGAGGTTGAAGATGAAGTTGTATTCAGGGCAAAACTTATGTTACATATTTATTGTTTTTTTATATCAACGGATGTATAGCCATCCCAGTGGTGAAGCGCACGCCTGTTAACCTTTGGGACCTGGGTTCGAGCCTCAGTGGTACCCTTTTGTTCATTTTTCACATTTTTCACTTCTTTTTTGTTTGCAGCCAGCGTTGGGCCTCCAACATTGGGCCTGGTTATTTTCTGCTTCTTCTAACCCCTGTTTCACTTTTGCACCCCTGGCCCATTTACTTTCTTTATTATTCCTTTGTTCATTTTATATTCTTGTTTTCATTTCATATTTCCTTTATTATTTTTCATTACTATTATTATTATTATTAATATTATTTTTATTAATAAAAAATCCAAAAATATTTTACTAGTTTATTTACATATTTAAAAATGCTCATTTATATTTTATTTTTCTTCATAAAACAAAAAGACCAAAAACATTTTCTTTTAACAAATTAATTTATTTATTTTAAATAATTAATATTTACATTTAAGGTTTAATTATTATTTTATTTTATTTCAAATTAAAATTAATTTAGGGCTTAGGTTTCTTTTAATTAATTTTCTTATTATTTTCATTAACTTAAAACCTTTTCAACAAAAAAAAAACCCTAAAAATACTTTTTAATTTAATTTCTTTCTTAATTAATTTAGGTTTAAGTTTTATTTAATTTTTAATTAATCATCTCTCTTAATTAGGTTAAAACCCTTTCATGAAAACCAAACAAAAATCATTTCTTTTTTCTATTTGCATTTGTACATTATTTATTCAATTCTTGTACATTTATTCAATATGGTTGTAATAGATAATTAGGTTTAATTTTCTTGCAAATTCCCATTTTTAAATTTATATACCGCCTCCCCTAATAATGTAATAGCTTAGTATTTTTACTTTCCGCAATTTATCGGTTTATATAAATGTTAGTAATTAGGGTTTGTATGGAAAGATAAAATCAACAATTAGCAAACCCTAATTCAAGACAAAACAATACATGTAAATTAAACACACTTGCACACTTGTACCCTTAGGGTAATTCCACTTTGTTTCCTTATAAAAATGGCCATGTTATGCATGTGGGATATCTTAGCAAAAAGCAATAAAAAATACAAGATCATAGTCCCTCGATGACACTATCAATGTTGCCTTTCAAAATGATCTTAGTACCTCAAAGAGAAATGCTAAGATATCTTACAACATTGCTATCATGGCTATACGATGACCCACGCCCGTCCCTTTACATCCAAAGATAAAGCTTCTTACCAAATCAATGGTAAGATAGAAATTTCAAAGGAAAGGAAGAAATGAACTAAGACTTTTTAGTAGGTAGATTGTTCCTAGTTGCTTGCTCAATTTCAAATCAAACACCCTTGCTTATCTTCAAAACAAACACCAACACTTTCAAAAACACTTTCAAAACATTTTCCAAACATGAAACATTTTCAAAAGATCAACACTTTGTATACGTTCTTACGAACGAGAACTATTACAAAGTTTGCCTAAACGATGGCGCCTTTTCAAAATACTTTCAAAAACCACACAAAGCACATTTTAAAACAAAGCAAGTGATCTAGCAAGCAAATAAGAGCCCATAGATAACTATGGATGAAAAGGGTGCTAACACCTTCCCTTTTCATAATCTACCCCCCGAACTCAAGAAACAATCTCAAAGGTCTTTCCTGTTCTTTTCAGCCTTTCCTTTTGGATAAAAGAAAAGTCGGTGGCGACTCTTGCTAACCGCAACATTTAAGTAAAAACGCAAAATATCCAAGTCAGTTCTCCCACCGTATTACACATACATAAGTGGAAACCTTCACCACAGCCCAGAAATAAAATGGCTCGCAACATATTCCTTTTAACAATTAGAAGAGGAGTAGTAAATTCATCCACAGAAGAAACAAACCGGTCATTGTCAACAGCATTGACACCCTAGCCATGTTTGGGCATTGGTGCAGTTATTACATTAGGTGTCTCTGGAAGGTCAAACTCAATCTCTTTCGCCTCGATAAGATCCTACACCTTGTTTTTCAGAGCCCAACAATTGTTTGTATCGTGCCCCAGACTTTCGGAATGGTAGGTGTGATGCGGTGGCAGAACCGACTGTTTAATACTGGTTTGCGTTTTACGTTTTGTGTTCGAAAAATGTCCGGTAAGCAAGAGTCGCCACCGAATTTTATTTCATCCAATCGGAAAGGAAAAAAGTACAGAAAAAAAATTCTTTTTCGAGATATTCTGAGTACGGGGGGTAGATTATAGAAAGGGAAGGTGTTAGCACCCTTTCTATCCATGGTTTTCCATGGGCTCTTAGGTACTTGCTCATTTTTAAATTGCTTGTGTTTGTGTGCTTTGTTTTTGAAAGTTGTTTTACTTCGTGATAACCCTTGTATCAGTCCTCAAAGGTGTGACGAAGTTGTTTTGAAAATTTGTTTGAAAAGTGTATGTGTGAAAAGTTTTGATTTGAGAAAGTACCTACTAACATATACCTACTCGAAAAAAGATCGTTTATATTCTTGTTTCCTTTAGACAGCGCTATCCTACTATTGAGAAATAGGTAGCACCGTCGTTGGAGTTTGTAAGGGTCAATTCGAAAGGGACGCACGATCACCAAAGCAATATTAGGACACCTTAGTACTAATCCTAGAGTCTTAAGATCATATCCGAGGCAACATTTCCGAGGCAAGATTTCTGAGGCAATATTCGAATGGGACATTTTGATCTTTTTAGACTGGAGGACAACCACTAAGACACCCTATGCTTAATGATCGTTTACCGAAGGTAACCGAAGCGAGAGTATACCCTAAGAGTGATATGTGCGAGTGATTTGTTTCAGTTATTTATCTTTGCACATTAGGGTTTTCTAACTGTATTAATTTATCATGCATTCTTGCCATACAATCCTATTAGCATACATCTAGACAGTTAAATATTTGCAGGAATTAAAAATGCGAGAAAATAAGCCTACGCTATTACAAGGCTTCGGGGAGGGGGATTAATTACATAGCCAAAAAACCCGGGGATTTAACAGTAAATAAAACCCTAAGTTAACTATTACAAACCAGTGAACAGTTGCAAAATAATGGTGAAATAAATAAACATGCGCGTGATGAATTAAATGAGAGACGATTAGGGTTTTGACCCTTCTTTTGCACCCCAAAATTTACCCTATTGATTTAGGCTTATGTTTCATCATGAATATCATATTGCATTGCATTCATACATTGTGATGGGATCAAAATACCTTGGTTATCAAGTCTTCCTCAAGCTTTGAAGGTTGATTGCATTGACAAGTTTCTCAAGTAGAACCTTATTATCTAAACCTTTGGATCTTTCAAGCTCAAAAGTTATTGCATATCTCAAGATATTTTATCCATCTCTTTGGATCATCAGAGCATTGAAGTTTGAGATTGATTATAAGAGGAATCACTCTTTTGATTCACCAGTCAAAATTAGGGTTTTGTTTGATCAAGGCTATTGATCAATGTACAAATCTTGATCTGGAAGCTACAACATCTCATTGGTATTTGAAAAGTCTTTGTACAAGAAATTGGCTAAGATATCCAGAGGATTTGAAGTTTTGAAGATGATTCATCAGTCTCCTAAGGTATTAACCAAAACTAGGGTTTGGGATTTTATCAAGATTTCTTGAGAATTTTGAAGTGAAACTTTGTACATGGCCTCTATATATTTGGAAGATCATATGTTTGAAGTCTTGATCATCAATTTTGAAGGGAAGTGGATCAATTGATTCAAAGGGGAAAAATGGTCATTTTGGTCAAAATCAGTCAAAGTCAAGGTTGACCAAGTGAAATTTTGGTCAACCATCAATTCAAGGGTGTACTTTTCATATTTCAAGTCCATTTTGATCATTGGATCAAAAAGATTGAGGTTTGGGTTGAAACTTGTTCATGAAGAAACCCTAAAAGTTTCTAATTTTAGAAAAAGAGGGCTTAACTACAAAAATTCATATTTTATTCACCTTTGATCAAAAAATGCAATTGAAATATTATTGGAAAGATAAGAGGGTGATCTTTCATCTCCTTTTGGTCTCATGTCCAAATTTGCAAAGAGTCAAGAGTTATGGTCTTTGGAAGTTCATGCCTCAAGTAAAAATTATAGGTCATTTTCCAAAATTAGTGAATTTCATGTCAAATTTTGAGGGCCTTAATGGATTCAATTACGAAAACTCAAAACTAAGGGATTGTAGATATTTTGAAGACATTTCCAAAGAGGGCTCATTTGTGTCAAAATTAAAAAATATGAGCAAGTTATGAGCTTTGGAATTTTGAGGCATTTAATTGAATTTTGACCAAGCAAGCAAAATGCAATTTCTTAAGAACTCGAGTTTCAGCCATTCCTTTTGTTTCTAATCAAGCCCATAACCAATTTGTAATATGTTGAGGCCCATTACACTCACCATTTCCTGCCTCATATGGTATTGTACTTGTTTGATTGAAAAAATCACAAACTTGCCCGATTTTGCAAATTCATCAACACTCTCTCATTTCAAGTAGTCATGACTGGGAACTTTGAGCATTGTTTTCTAAACTCATTTGGCTCATAAAACGCAAAGAAAATGAGAGCTTGCACGAGTGAAACGCAGGCTCCATGTGCAATCTCACTTTTTGCATTAACTACCAAACTTGCCCTCCAACGGCTTTGAGGACCAAATACCACTTCTATCCTCTTCCTCTGGTGCTATATAAGAAGAACCAAGGCTTAGTTTTAAGGTTGGAGGTTCATATTCACCACACTTCAGATATGCAAATTTTCAAGTATGTCTGCAAATTGCTTCGAATCTCTCTTCTCCTTGGATCATTCTTCAAAATTCTTGGTGGTTCAGATTCAATGAAGTAAGGAGATCAAGCTTGCACCATTGGTTTGCTTCTGGAGTGAAGTAATCGAGTTTCCAATTTTCACATCAATGTGAGTTTTCTTGAACTTTGATTTGCATGATTCAGCTTGAATTGATGATGTAGATCATGTCCATTGAGTTGCTAGCTGGCCAATCATTAGGATTGATGTATATTTGAGCTTTGACTCAAGCAAAATTGGTGAAATCGTGTTTTTAGTTTTGGTATTTACAATGTGTTTTTCCAGTTTTTGAGACTTTATATCTTGATCCATGCTTGATCTTTGAGATTGATTCGAATTGCATAATGTAGTATGATATGTTAGCTTTGATTTGCACTTGATCTGATGAAAAATGGTTGAGAAACGAGTTTGTTTGGAAGGACTGAAGTTGGGGTGCAACACTGATGGGCGCGCGCGTTTTCTGGTTTGGCTGGAGGTTAAGGATGATGAGGTGTCATCATCTGAGCGGTCCATTTGAATTTTTGAATTTTAGTTTATATTTTGATTTCAATTAATTTTCTAATTTTTGTTTCTTGATCAAAACAATTTAAAACATTCTGAAAAAATTATCACAAGTCTAAAACAAATTCTACTATCTTGTGTAATTTTTTTGGAGTTTTTAAAATTTTTTTGATTGGTTTAAAATTTCATAAGTTTAATTAATTGTTTGTTCAATGATTATTTTTATTTTAATATCTCTTTTGATATAAAAATTCTACAAAAATTATCTTTGACTCATAAAATAATTTAGAAGTTGATTATGATTTTGGTTAGAAATTTAATTTGAGAAGTTAATTTGAAATGTTTGCTTCATAATTTTTGTTTTAATATTTCCTTTAATTCAAAAATCCCCAAAAAAAAATCAAATAAATTTGTTTTTAATCATAGTGTCTGAATATAATTTTGTTTTGACCTTTTTGTGACTTTTGGCTAGGGTTTGCATTTTGCCATTAAATAATAGTTTAAATAGTTTAATTGTTTGTTTGATTTTATTTTAATATTTATTTTAATTAAAAAATTCCATAAAAAATCATGGATGCTGGTTTTTAATTCTAATATTTGAATATAAGTTTGGTTGGATATTTTTCTGACTTTTGATTGGAATTTTATTTTGAGATGTGAATTTTTGTTTAATTATTTAAAGGTTTGAATTTTGATTTTATTTCTGACTTTTCTTTAATTCTAAATTTTTAAAAAAAATAAGTTATCTAATCTTAAGAGTTTTCTTTATTTTTTTTATGATTTTAGTTTGATTTGTTTAGAATTGGAACTTGATTAATCAATAATTGAGTTCATTTTCTAAATAATTAGGGTTTTGCTAATTCCCTTGTTTGTTTTGATTCCAAAAAGCAACTAGCCTTGAGTTTCAATTGAATTTGGTTCTTGTTTAAGGTTCATAGATGGATTAAGGTCCTTAAAAAGATTTTTCTTGAATTAATTGATAAGGTTTGGTATTTTCCATAAAATATTTGGTAAAACTTGTCTAGTTTGGTGGTTTTTGCCAACTAGTCTTTGATGTTTGAAGTTTGATTGATCCTTTCCTCATCCATCCATGAACTTAAAACATGTTTGATGACTCTTATACATCTCAAGGATGCTAATAAATTTTTTGTTTGAATTATGGAAGCCCTTTTCTATTTTTGATGTATTTTTGAAGTGAAGGTACCCAATTAATGTTGCATATCTTGTTGCAATTTGCTTGATGGCCAATGAAATTGAGTGAGGCCTATAATTGGGCACATAATTATCATGTTGGTTCTGTTTATCCACATAAACTCAAGTCATTTCAGTTAATGCCCCATGTTTGAATGATTGAACCTTTTGATGCATGTTTCATGAGTTTTTGCTTTCTTGTTGATCTTCACTTTGAAACCTGAGCTTTCAATTTGAGTTTGAGGTCATTAGATGGACAATGATAACATGAATGGAAATGATACTTCAATGATAGTCTCATGAGGACTTGAGAGTAATTGATCCCTATTACTTAAATTAGTTCTAATCATGAATAGAGTTTGGTTTATTTCTTTTATCCTTGTTGAATTTTTGAGGCATTTTGAATGCACTTGTGTAGCATGTTATAGAATCAACACTTTAACCTTTTGGTCATGTCCTAGTCATGTTTTGGAAGCTTTACTTCAAATCTTTGATTGTTACAAACTCTCTAATTTTGTCCTTGTTTGACTTTCTTCCATGGTTAGCTTGAAATCTAAGTCTTTGATGCATTGTGTGGGATTCCTCTCCTATTATGCTTGTGAGATGTGATGATGTATTTGAGTATGATTGAATTGTGGTTGCTACTGACCTTCATGGTCTTTGATTGTATTCTTCTCAAGCTCCCATGATCCTTGATTGATATTCAATTGTCAAATCAATACAGTGATAGAAAGGAGCAACATTCCTCTAACTTTTGACCAAATTGTGCATATGCCTGTTTCTTTTTGTTTATCATATCTAATATTTTGATAGTTGCTATCATGTTTTATCATTTAATTATGGTGTCATCATCCATCCCTTCCCTTATGTGAATCATCATTCTATTTATGGGAATACTAACTTGGCTGTTGAATGCGCGAGGTACTCTCAAAAAGTTTTCCATTTTTGACTTAAGGCTACTGTGTTTCACTTTATTTGTAGAACACAATTTATTATATTGGTACTACTATCGTGCTTGGCATATTTGATAGTCTATGCAGGATATATGTATGTGATTATGAATGCTATACATTGCCCATGGGATATGTTCATATCTGAAAATCTCAATACTTACATCTTGATGGCGTAATTTCTGACTTGATTTGTCTGTTGATGCCAGCTTGCTTGAAGTTCTCTGGGTTTCTTTTATTCTTGTTCAGTTGCTACAGATAGTTATCCGTTTGGTATTGCACTATTTCCTTTCTTCTATTTTCATTTTTTATAGTTCTATGTTGCATGATGGGACCTCTGTTGCTGATATATGTCAGGAGGCCCTCTGTTTTGTTTGATACATTTGTTGTGTTTGTGTTTGTTTCTTTAACTATTGATCGATGAGTCACTCAATTTAGAAATTGAGATCCGACTTCGCTCTCAGTGCATGTTCCCCATAGGTTTTTTTTATTTAATTTTTTATCGATGAGTCACTCAATTTAGAAATTGAGATCACGACTTCGCTCTCAGTGCATGCTCCCTGTAGGATATTTATTGTTTTTTTTAATTGTTGATCGATGAGTCACTCAATTTAGAAATTGAGATCACGACTTCGCTCTCATTTCCTGCTCCCTATAGGATAGTTTTGTTAAGCTTCCTTTGACATGTTGATTAAGGTAGGAATCCATGTATGCTAGCATAGGGTAGGATTTTTCTTTATCCTCAACCTTAGGGTCAATCATTGTATGATAATAATAGGGATAATGCTAGGCTAGTTTCCCTTAGTTGTTTTTCCTTCCTTTCTATTTTGCATCTTAAAACAAAAATTGTTTTCTTGGCAAATCCTAAAACACCTCTAATAAACTCAAACCCTTCTTCAAGGTAAAAGATATAAATCAATCTTATTTGTTTGTGCACCCCTTGGCTTTGTTTTTAAACCTGGTTTATTGATGTTTCTCCATCCTTGCCATGATACCTTGTCATCTTATAGCCTATGTTTCGCCATCGCACATTTGTTTGAAGCCGATGTTTCGCCATTGCACATGTTTGTTATCCTACTTTGATTCTCAATATCATTGTTAGGTGTGATGTTTTGTCACATGGTTTATTGATGTTTCACCATCTTTTCCATGATACCTTGTTATCTTATAGCCGATGTTTCGCCATCACACATTTGTTTGAAGCCGATGTTTTTCCATCGCACATGTTTGTTATCCTACTTTGATTCTCAATATCATTGTTAGATGTGATGTTTTGTCATCCGATTTATTGATGTTTCACCATCTTTGCCATGATATCTTGTTATCTTATAGCCGATGTTTCGCCATCGCACATTTGTTTGAAGCCGATGTTTCGCCATCGCACATGTTTGTTATCCTACTTTGATTCTCAATATCATTGTTAAATGTGATGTTTTGTCATCCGTTTTATTGATGTTTCGCCATCTTTGCCATGATACCTTGTTATCTTTTAGCCGATGTTTCGCCATCACATACTTGTCTGAAGCCGATGTTTCGCCATCGCACATGTTGGTTATCCTACTTTGACTCTCTATGTCATTGTTAGGTGTGATGTTTTATCATTTGGTGTTTCGCCATCTTTGACATGTTACTTTGTTATTATTTAGCCGATGTTTTACCATCTCATTTGTTTGTTGTTTTATTTGATGTTTTGCCATCTTGACTGTTTTTGTTGTCTTAACTAAAAAACACAAACCAACAAGAATATATGAGCCGAACTATGGCTGCTCTAATTCCTTAAAAGGGATACGTAGGCATTGGGGTAGGGTCCAACTGAGCACAACTTTTATTTTCCCTACATTGTTTTCTTTTTTCTTTCGCATGAATTCCCTTTTTAGCTTTAAGCCATAGACATAGGTTTTGACCACACCCATTAGATTAGACAACCAGAGTGGATACCGTAGAGTACTACGGGCATGTGGGGTGCTAATACCTTCCCCTTGCGTAACCGACTCCCTTACCCGATCTCTCGGTCGAAAGACCGCGATTTCTCCCTCTTCAGGTTTTCCCGATATTTACCTTTCCCTTTTGGTGGGATAAAAGATGTTCGGTGGCGACTTCATTGATATTTCTTTATGAGATGACAGTTCGGCCAGGTCGTTTCAGCTGGCGACTTCACTGGGGACAGATTGACCTCTTGCTGGTCCATCCCGGAGTCGATCCTAGATCTTGTTTGTTTTCTTTTTGGGTGTTTATTTTACCGCTTTGCATATTTATCTGTTTGCATTGCATCCTATGTGCTCTTTACTTTCTGCATACTAGATTTGGTTGGACTGTTTGGATTCTGGATTTCTTGGTGGGTGGATTGTTCCACGAGGTAAAAGGCCTCATACCCAGGCTATGAGTGAATTCCATAGGAACTAGGAATAGACTGGCCATGGCAGCTACGAGGCGGATGCTTTGTAGACCTGACCATGAGACCCATGGCTTCAGAGGTAGTTCGGATAGGTGTTATTGTATGATGATACCGACAGTCGGGCTCTTGTACTCTGATTTGGCTTTTAATCTTACCTTGACCTAGACTACACCCTTGAGAGGGGCGGGAAAGCTTTTCTTACAGGTACAGGTACTATTGGTGACTTTGTATTGCGAAGGTGACTCAGGTTCCCATGATAGTTTTGAAGCTTTGAGATTTTCTTTTGATCTTGAGTGGTGCTGTTCTGTAATGGTCCAACCATTATCCAGTGTGAAACTTTGATCCTATCATGTTGCATCATACCATATTTATTTCTAAAAAATGATGTATAAAAAATAACTAGCATGCGCATGTCATATTCCAGAGACATTCGAGAGTCTTCTTTCCATCAGAAATGGTTGGCCTCCCATCAGATGAGTTTGATTCAGTTCGTGGTAAAGAGCCCAACAGACATACATTCGCTTATCAGATTCCTACTATTGATGTGTCTGAATTGAAGAGGCTGAGTTCTTATCTGAAGAGTGATGTTCTGAATAATTTCAACAAAAATTATGGCAATTTGTTACTAATCCTTAACACTCCAGTTGACCCAATGGCTTTGATCACCCTCTTCCAGTTCTATGACAAGGAATTACAGTGTTTTACTTTTCAAGATTATCAACTGGTTCCCACACTAGAAGAGTACGCGTACCTACTTAATATCAAGTTGTCCGATGAAGTTCCTTTTGTCCAAGTGTCGGAGAAGCTGAAGTTCGAAGTTATTGCTGAAATTCTTCATTTGAATTGGAAAGAGGTGAAAGACAATTGGAAATCAAGTGAGGATACTACAGGGTTTTATTTGGATTTCTTAGTGAAGAAAGCTGAAGACTGGGCAAAGAAAGGGAATTGGAGTAACTTCAGCTCTCTGTTTTCTCTCATGATAAACGAGATCGTCCTCTTCCCTCACAAGAGAAATTTTATGGATTTGACGGCTATTTGTGTTTTTAGAAATAAGAACCCGGTACTGACACTCTTGGCAGATACTCTTTACACCAATCATTTCAGGCATGGAAAAAGAGGTAATGTAAGTTTATGTCATTCGATGTTGTATCAATGGTTTAAGTTGCACCTACCGGTAAGTGGCCCTTTCATGGATACCAGACATTCTCTCCGATGGTCATCAAGACTTGTCAACCTTACTTCATTTGATATCCGGTGGAATTATGACATGGGGGAAGTATGAAGTATTATCACTATCTGCAGAGATTTCCCTAATGTTCCCCTCATAGTAACTAAGGGGTGTATCAACTATAATCCTGTGCTTGCTTATCGTCAATTGGGATATGCAATGGATGGACCGCCAAAGGTTAAGGAGGTGTCTGAATCAGTGTATTTTGTTAGAGGAAGTGATCCAGTGATGTTGAAAAGAGTGACAAGTACTTGGAAGGGAATTCACAAGAAGGATAGAACTACTTTGGGCAAGAAGGTTCCTATTGCTAGAGTTCCTTACTTGGAATGGATTAGAGCCAGGGTTAAGATTTTACGATTACCATTTGTGAGGCCGGCTCCTATATGTGAGCAACCTCCTACTGTTCTGAGTAACACGGTGCCTACCGAGGTGTTCACCCAAGTTCATGTTGAGAACATTCAACTTCTTGCAAAAGACCGTGAGGCAGGGATGAAACTTTATTGGGTAGATCAAGAAAGGGCCGACTTAGCTCGCAAACTCAAAGAAGCTCAAGGGGAAACTCCTCATGCAACCAGTTTTAGGAAGAGATCTCATGCTAAAATGGAAGAAGAGTTGAGTAAGACCCAGCAAGAGTGCCAGAAGCTTCGGGCATCTGAGAATAGCTGCAAGAAGAAGATTCAAAACTTGGAGAAACAACTCAAAGACAAAGATGCTCAGCTTAAGAAGGAAGTAGCCCAGAGGCGTGTCGCAGAGGATCGGTTTCAAGAAAGTAAAGTAGTCACATCACAACTTTTGAAGGAGAAAGCCAGCCTTGAAGAGTATTGTGAACACCTTGAAGCGTGTCTTGTTCCAGAGATTTAGTTTTTGTTACTTACCTTTGGTGTATTTGGTCACCCCCAGGATTGTTGGAAGGGACCACTGTTTGTTTTATTCAGTTTATTTGTTAAGTTTACTTTGAAACACGTATTTTATTGTTTATCGCTACACTCTTAAATGTCCGAAGTCACTCGAACATCATATCTTTTGTTTGTAAATAATTAAAGTGTTTGTCTTTTTGTCCTTTTTTTCTCCTTTGATTGTATGCTTGTTTATTGGTTGCGTGCCGTGATTGATGAATAAAAGGACTCTTGAATACCGGGAAATGACAAACATATCATGCACATCATGCATTTCATAACATTACAAGTTATCTCAAGACATTATTCTTATTCTTCTGCTTTTCTTATTCAGAATTCAAGACGACTACTCATCGGTATTCCACCAGAAACAATTTTCCAAGACAGATGGAACAAGTTCAAGCTGAACTCGCTGAAATAAGGGCCCAGATGGCTACTCAAATGACCCAATTCATGGAGGTCATCACCAATGTGAATCACCGGCAGGAGAAACTGGCTGCCATTGTCAACAACCAGCGCCGCTATCCAGGGGATGGTAGAAATCAAGGGCTCTATCAGGACATTTCTGTAGGATTGGGGGATGTGCAAGATCAGCCTGTTGGAAATTTTCACAGGATGCCCGGAAACCCTTTTGTGCGCAACGTAGGGCAGTTTCTCCCGTCTCTGGGACCTCGTCTCGTGGGGAACATAAGAGATAATCAGGGCGGTGTAAGGAACTATCAGGAACAAGATTATGACTTTGACCAGGATGAAGATCAGTTTTCTGTTCGGTGTTCAGAGCTGGAAGTTCAGGTTGAGGATAGGAAGTATCGGTTGTTGGAAGAACGTTTGAAGGCTGTGGAAGGGCAGGGGGCCCTTGGTATGGATGCTAATGATCTCGGGTTGGTGTCTGGGGTGAAAGTTCCTCCAAAGTTCAAGCCTCCTATATTTTAAAAGTACAGCGAAATGTCATGTCCTGTTACTCATGCAACTGCTTATTTCCGAAAGATGTCGGTGCATACTGAGGATCAAGGGCTTTTGATTCACTTTTTCCAGGATAGCCTATCTGGGGCATCCCTGGAGTGGTACATGAAGTTGGAGAAAACCCATATTCGTTGCTGGAATGATCTTGCTCGGGCTTTTGTCAAACATTATCAGTACAATATGGATATGGCGCCTAATCACACTCAGTTACATAATTTGTCACAAGGACCAAGACAATCTTTCAAGAAATACGCTCAGAGGTGGTGTGAGTTGGTTGCGAGGGTTCAACCTCCACTCATGGAGAGAGAACTCATTGATATGTTTATGAGTACCCTTCAAGGGCCATTCTATGAGCACATGATAGGAAGTACTTCGGCAGGATTTGCAGACTTGGTTATGGCTGGTGAAAGAATTGAGGTAGGTTTGAAATTGGGGAAAATTCAGATTGGAGGTTCTAGTGGCTCATCAGGGGGCAGTAAGAAAACACTCAACACTCACCCTAAGAAAAAGGAAGGCGAAGCAAGTGCGATTTACTATCATAGAGGAAGAAGAGAGGATCGTCAGCACCAACAAATCAATGCTGTTTCAATTCCTATTAATGCTCCTCTGCAGCAAAGACCGAATACAGTGCCTCAACAACAAAGACAACAAGATGCTCCCCATCAGTATAATAATCAATAGCAGAGACAGTTGAGAAAATTCAATCCCTTTCCGGCATCTCTTACTGAAGCACTCCACCATTTGCTCGATTTGAAGTTGATCGGTTTGAGAAATATGCCACCACCCCCCGCAAGACTTCCTCCTAACTATGATGCTAACGCAAGATGTGAATTCCATTCAGGAGGAGTTGGTCATTCTACTGACAATTGCTTTGCGTTGAAGTGCAAGATACAAGACTTGTTGGATGCTAAGGCAATTGAGTTTACTCCAGTGACTCGTCCGAATGTTACTCAGAGCCCAATGCCTAGGCATGGATGGGGTGTTGTTAATATGATTGATGATAATGGTGAAGTGTTGAATTTAATCATGAATGTGGAACAAGTAACTACTCCGTTGTGGTATTTTAAGAGGTATTTGCTTGACAATTCTATTTTCCCGGGTTTTACTTCAGAGTGTGCCAAGTGTAGAGAGCAACCGAAGGGTTGTGATGATTTAAAAGCCGATATCTAGTTGATGATAAAGCAGGGTTCCCTGCAGTTCGATAGAAAACCGAGCTACCGTAAGGTTACCGAAGAAGATGTTGATGTGGTATCTATTCCTTACACTCCCTGTGCGTATTCCTACCCCATCTAGGGCACCTCCTTTGATGATTATGGTACCTGGTCCCATGCCGTATACCAGTGAGAAGGCCATCCCATGGCATTACGGTGCTGATGTTTATTACCATGGGGTGAAGCAGGAGGTAAGTACCCGTTCGTCTGAGGAAGAACGTGCTGAAGGTAATGAAGGGGAAGTTCATAATTTTTCTGGTGTGGGTCGAATGACTAGAAGCAAGAGAGTATTTGGTCCTTCCAATGTGCAAGATGCGACAGATGCTTCTGCAAGAGAAAAAGGAAAACAGCAGGCGATGATTTGTAATCCAAGGGTTACGCCAGCCAATGTGACTCAACCAATTCTGATACCAGAAGCTTCTTCAGTTCCCGATGAGGTTGAAGAGTTAATGCGAATTATCAGAAAGAGTGATTATAGCGTAATTGATCGTCTGAGCCATACTCCTTCTAAGATGTCTATCTTGTCTCTGTTGATTTATTCAGAACCTCACATAAATGCTTTGATGAAGTTGTTAAAGAATGCGTTCGTGCCACATGAGATAACAGTCAATCAGTTTGAGAATGTTTGTGCTAACATATCTACCGAGAACGGTCTGGGCTTCACAGATTTTGATCTTCCTCTGGAAGGGCGAGACCATAACAAAGAGTTGCATATTTCAATGGAGTGCAGGGGCACTACTTTATCCCGGGTTTTGGTGGATACAGGGTTGTCTTTAAATGTATTTCCTAAGTCAGCATTGATGAAAATTGATTATTCTGGACTGGAGCTGTGCCCTAGTGATTTGATGGTGAAGGCGTTTGATGGGTCTCGAAGGTCAGTGTTTGGAGAGGTGGAGTTACCAATCAAGGTCGGTCCTCGCACCTTCACGGCTACATTTTTTATGATGGATATACAGCCAATGTATTGTTGTTTGTTGGGGCGGTCGTGGATTCATAAAGCAGGGGCAGTCACTTCTACCCTTCATTAGAAACTCAAGTATCCTGCAGAGGGAAATGTGACAACTGTGTGCGGCGAGGAAGAGTACATCGTGAGTCATTTGACATCATTCCTCTATGTTGAAGTTGAAGGCGAGATACATGAGACTCCGTTTCAGGCGTTTGAGATAGTTCATGCTGTCAATTTTCCTCCTCCAGAGCAGAAAAGGAAGCCTGAAACTGTTATGTCTTCTCTCAAGGATGCGAGAGCTGTGGTGGAAAATGATATCCCTGAAGGTTGGGGTCGGGTGCTGGACGTTACCCCAAAATTTAATAAATTTGGTCTTGGTTTTAGCCCAGGTCAGCAGAGTACAACTCCCAGGGAATCTAGTTTATCTACTCCTGTGAGGTTTTCCCATCCTTGTGTTGCTCAAGAAGGACACATCAATGTAGTTGGCGACGATAAGATTGATGGCTACAATATCGAAGATTAGATTCGTCCGAGTATTCTAGGCCAGACACTCGATAATTGGACTTCGATGGATGTTATCCAAGTTTCAAGCGCTGAGGAGTAATTTTCTTGTTTTCTTTTATTATCATATCATAATTCCTACGCTCTGCCCAAGGCGTGGTGGATCATTTGTGTAGGGCCACCATGTTTATTTTCAAAAGTTTATCATGAAATAAAGGACGTTTTTGCATTCAAAATTTTGCTCCATTTCTTTTTTATTTAAATGGCAATGTTTCTCTTTTCACACACTGTCACTAAAAAAAAGGCCAAAATGTCGTTCATGCAGATGCACTTCCACCACCGGTTATATTGATAACGACTCTGCTATGGCTCATTATGACTTTGATACTCCTATTTATCAAGCTGAAGATGAAGCATATGAGGATTTTGATCTTCCTGAGGAATTAGCAAGATTGTTAAAACAAGAGGAGAAGGTTATCCATCCGAATCAGGATTCGATTGAGGTGGTGAATATTGGCACAAAAGAGGTAAGGAGAGAAGTCAATATAGGGGAAGATCTTGAAGAAAATATAAAGGTCAGATTGATTGAGCTACTCCGTGAGTATTCTGATATCTTCGCTTGGTCTTATGAGGATATGCCTGGGTTGGATATAGACATAATGGTGCATCGATTACCGCTCAAAGAAGGTTGTTCCCCTGTCAAGCAAAAGCTCCGAAGAACTCATCCTGAGATGTCCAAGAAGATCAAAGAGGAGGTCCAGAAGCAGTTGGACGCAAATTTCTTAAAGGTCATCAATTATCCTCCATGGATTGCAAATATTGTGCCTGTGCCCAAGAAGGATGGTAAGGTCAGGATGTGCGTGGATTATAGGGATTTGAACAGGGCCATCCCTAAAGATGACTTCCCTCTTCCGCATATTGATGTATTGGTCGATAATACTGCTCATTCCAAGGTGTTTTCGTTCATGGATGGTTTTTCGGGTTACAATCAAATTAAGATGGCTCCAGAGGATATGGAGAAGACAACATTTAACATGCCTTGAGGAACTTTCTATTATAAAGTGATGCCGTTTGGTTTGAAAAATGACGGGGCAACATATCAGCGCGCCATGGTCACTCTCTTTCATGATTTGATTCACAAAGAGATTGAGGTTTATATGGACGATATGATTGCTAAGTCTGACACGGAAGAGGAACATCATGTTCATCTGGGAAAATTGTTCGAGAGACTGAGGCAGTTCTTACTGAGGTTGAATCTGAATAAGTGCACCTTCGGGGTGAGATCCGGCAAGCTGTTGGGTTTTATTGTAAGTGAAAGAGGTATCGAGGTGGACCCGGCCAAGGTAAAAGCGATACAGGAAATACCTGAACCAAGGACAAAGAAGGAAGTATGTGGTTTCTTTGGAAGGTTAAACTACATTTCTAGATTTATTTCTCATCTCACAGCCACCTGTGAACCTTTGTCCAAGTTGTTGAAGAAAAGTCAGACAGTGAAGTGGAATGAGGATTGTCAGAAGGCCTTTGACAAAATAAAGGAGTATTTGCAGGAACCTCCGATACTCATGCCGCCAGTGGAAGGAAGGCCACTAATCATGTATCTAACCGTGTTGGAGAGCTCAATGGTTTGTGTCCTCGGTCAGCATAATGAGACAGGGAAGAAAGAGCAGGCGATTTACTACTTGAGTAAGAAGTTTACGGAATGCGAGTCGAGGTACTCATTGCTGGAAAAGACTTGTTGTGCGCTTGCCTGGGCCGCCAAACGTTTGAGGCAATACATGTTAACTCATACCACCTACTTGATATCCAAAATGGATCCAATCAAGTACATTTTCGAGAATCCAGCTCTTACAGGCAGGGTAGCCCGTTGGCAGATGATACTCACCGAATATGATATCCAATACACTACTCAAAAAGCAATTAAGGGTAGTGTACTGGCCGACCATCTTGCCCATCAGCCCATGAACGATTATGAATCGATGAAGTTTGATTTTCCAGATGAGGAAATTGTTTATATTCAGGATTTTAATATGCCAGACCCAGACGAAGGACCCGAGCCGGGATCACGTTGGACACTTGTTTTTGATGGTGCCTCCAACGCCATGGGCAACGGTGTCGGAGCTATTATCACTTCCCCTGAGGGGTACCACACTCCTTTCACGGCTCGTATTTGTTTCGATTGCACTAACAACATGGCCGAATATGAGGCTTGCATTTATGGCATTGAAGCGGCGATCGACCTGTGCATCAAATTTTTGAAAGTTTACGGGGATTCCAATCTTGTTATCAGCCAGATTAATGGAGATTGGGAGACTTGCCATCAGAACCTAATTCCCTATCGTGATCATGTTTTGAAGCTGATTCCGTACTTCAAAGAGGTCACGTTTGAACACATTCCCAGAGAAGAAAACAATCTAGCTGGTGCACTGGCAACTTTGTCCTCCATTTTCAAGGTTAAGTGGGCTAATGAGGCACCTTCCATTACCATCAGAAGTTTGAGTGAGCCAGCTTTCTGTTTTGAGGCTAGTTTGGAATCAGATGGTAATCCTTGGTTTTACGATGTTAAACGATATCTTGAAACACAAGAGTACCCTGAAGAGGCATCCGTCACAGATAAGAAGTTCTTGAGAAGATTTTCAGCTAAGTTATTTCTCAGTGGTGGTGTGTTGTATAGGAGGCATCATGACAGTTTACTGCTTAGATGTGTTGGTAAGAAATAAGCAGGTAGAATCATTGAAGAGATATATGAAGGTGATTTCGGGACCCATTCCAGTGGGCATACCATGGCTAAAAAGATTTTGCGAGCAGGTTATTATTGGTCCACCATGGAGACTGACTGTTACAATCATGCACGAGTTTTCCACAAATGTCAAATCTATGCTGATAAGGTGCATGTGCCGCCAGTACCTTTGAATGTCTTGACTTCCCCTTGGCCGTTTGCGATGTGGGGAATTGATATGATCAGCAAAATTGAACCGACTGCATCCAACGGGCACTGTTTCATTCTGGTTGCCATCGATTATTTTACAAAATGGGTCGAAGCTGCATCCTATGCCAATGTCACAAAGCAGGTGGTAACTCGGTTCATTAAGCACAATATTATCTGTCGCTACGGAGTGCCTGAAAAGATTATTACCGATAATGGGTCTAATTTGAACAACAAAATGATGAAGGAGCTTTGTGAGTCCTTCAAAATCAAGCATCATAACTCTTCCCCATACCGACCAAAGATGAACGATGCTGTCGAAGCGGCCAATAAGAATATTAAGAAGATCGTGCAGAAGATGGTGGTAACCTATAAAGATTGGTATGAGATGTTGCCTTTCGCTTTGCATGGTTATTGCACCACTGTGCGTACTTCGACTGGGGAAACCCCATTTTCATTGGTTTACGGCATGGAAGCATTATTGCCGGTAGAAGTCGAGATTCCTTCTCTTAGGATCATGAGGGATGATGAGCTGGATGAAAGTGAATGGGTACAAAATCGGCTGGATCAGTTGGAACTTATTGACGAGAAGAGGTTGACGGATGTATTTCATGGTCAGGTATATCAACAAAGGATGAGGAAAGCTTTTGATAAAAGGGTACGGCCTCAGTGTTACAAGCCAGGTGACCTTGTGCTAAAAAGGATAATTCTCCCCCAGGGAGATCCCAGGGGCAAGTAGGTTCCGACTTATGAGGGTCCTTTCGTGGTCAAAAAAGTTTTCTCTAGAGGAGCGATGATGCTCACGACTATGGATGGAGAGTACTTCCCTCTCCATGTGAATGCCGACGTAGTTAAAAAATACTTTGCATAAAAAAATAATTTTAAAAAAACCCGCTAAACTGAAAACCCGAAAGGGCGGTTTAGGCAAAAAGAGGGTGTCCCGGTGAATCGAAAACCCGAAAGGGCGATTCAGGCAAAAGTTAGGGACTTAAAGCAAGTAACTACGCTCGGCATGAGATCCTTTGTTTCTTTCCTTCGTTCCGCCACCTGGCATAACCTTGAAGCTAATCCAAGAATGATCTGTCTGAAAGCAGGAAGATGAAAGCGTAAGAGTCATAGCAGAGTCGAGACTTGATGGATATTCACGTTCACATTGCCATTTTTAAACACTTGTTTGCTTTGATTTTGTAATTACTTGCTTCCAAATGTAAATGCCTTTTTCACAGGCTGATTTCTCAAAATCAATAGAATATCTTCTTTCAAGTACACGTATACGTTTCTTTTCTCCCTTTTTACTATTTTGTTTGCAAAAACATCCAATCTTTTGATAAGCATGTGTATATACACTTCGTGGGCCTTACACAGAAATGGTAATCTAAGTCATGGTTAGTTGATCGCTTGAAATACGGATAACAAACACAACTAATACTGTGCAAGGGGCATGTTTGGTCCTTTGATTGATAGGATTCTCTTTCACTTTACTGGTGGATGCCTTGCCATTTTTGTTTCACAGCTCCGTGCTATTGGTAAAGGTCATGGGTCAGGGTAATATCAAGATTACGGCAGGTCGGCGAGATCGGAAAACCTAGTTGAAGATATTTCTTCCCCATAATGGCTTTTATTACGTTTCTTTGCCGCACTTTCATGTGTTATCTTGATTGATTGTTTTAGCATTGTCTGCATATAGGATTTTGTTTTTGGCCGAATGTCAGTCTTGATGCGTTGAATATTTTTGCCTTAAAGAAATTGTTTCATTTTACTTAATCCATCCAGTATCACTCTTTAATTGTTTTTTTCGAGCATTTTGATACCAACTGTGCCAATTCTTTTGCTTAGCCAAGAGTTTGGAGGAAGGAGTTTAGCTAAAAACGATGACTGTAGTGGTATGCTTTTGAGTAGAACCCCGTTGACGATATACATGCATTGTTTCAATCCCCAAACATCGGAAATATAAGGGAGTTAGACCCTCGTTTACCCCTCTGAGCCTTCGAAGTAGGAGTTTCTTTTCCGTTAAAAAAACCTTATTTTTTTAAACCAGGGGCAGGGTAGATGTTCAGTTAATTTGACCAAGCATTCAAATTTAAGAAGGAATGTCCCATCTGAGGATCACCACATTTTATCTTTCGCATTATGAGAGCAGGAAAAATGTCAAAACCACGATGATCATTTCCTCACAAAGTCCTGAGGTCGAGATCGAATCGATACAATAATGGCTATCCCTCGCCGACCAAGGAATGAGGCATTTATTTTCTTCAAAAAAAAGAGAGAAAAAAAAAGAAAAAGGTTCAAAGACCTAAAGTCATATTGACTTGTTCGAAGTGGAAAGTATGAATAAGAAAGAAACAAAAAGCCCCGCTAAGTCGAAAATTGAAAACAAGTCGCTTAGGCAAAAGTTAGGGCGTCCCGCTGGACTCCCAAAATTGAAATTCAAAAGATTTTGTCCAGGCAAAAGTTAGGGAAAAGAGAGCCTAAAAGGCCGAAAAAGATTATCCAATAAAATTTTCATCAAAAGAAGAGGAACAATAATATCAAAAACAAAAGCAGCAATAGTTAAGTGACAATCATGTTGGAGAATTTGTCGTGATCACTCAACCATTATAAATCCTTTTGAAAGATGAATGCTTGTGATAAGTCAACTGAACTTAGGACATGGGAATATCACGAAGGGGGTGGGCACCAAATAACTTGAGCCTTGAAAAACGTTTTTTCTAAAAAAAATCTCAAACCAGGCCACGTTACAACCTCTAAAATTCCTAACTGAAACAAGGGTTTAACTCGAAAGCATACTACAACAGGATAATGTTTCCTAAACTCCCAAATATGTGTTGCATATTCTTGTTAGTATCTTATCACCCGCATTTTGACTCTTTTTTTTTTAAAAAGAGGGAAAGAAAAGTTTTGAAATTTTTGCACTCTATCCAGTGATTCATTCACAACAGAGATGCGACACTTTGTTAAGGTTTTCAACTTCAAGGCTTAAATAATTGTCGCATCAGATCTGTCATTCCCAAAATAAACATCTTTCTGCATGCAAAACATTTGTTTGACATTAAAAGAAGAACACGTTGAATACCTGTAAAGAGCTTAATGATTTCCAGGAAGGGAATATTTGGTTTTTCTTCTGTTAGACAGAGCCCATGTACGAATAATACTTTACCTATCCCCAGTGAAATTTCGTTTCCGCAACGAAGTTTTGTTGCCCCAGGAATCTTCATTTAAAGGCTTCATTCTGAGACTCCGGATTTAAGGATATCGCATATCCCCAATGAAGTTGCCAAAAGAGATCCCTCGCCATGACCTCTCATTTCCCAGCCGGTCTGTTGATTAGGGCATCCTTATGTTAAGATCTTTCCTTATCCCCAGTAAAGTCGATACTGTGTGACTATCTGCATGATCCATCCAATGGTTGTATTCCGAGAAAAATCTCTCCAATAAAAATCTTCAACAGAGTTTTGTATCCCCGGTGAAGTCCCGTTTCCTCAGCAGAGCTTTGTTCCCCCAGCAAAGGTTTTCACCCCTTACGTCGAGTTTGTTGTCTTAGTGTCATCCTCAACACGGCCGCGTGCTGTCTTTTCCAGAGATTACAGTCTTGCCCTGATCTTCTACCTCAATGTCTAATCTTCAGATGGCGTCCCTCTCCAGAAGCTACAGTGTCGATTCGATTTTCTCTAGAAGTTTTAAATTTATTTATGCGGTTCCTCTCAATGTTTGTGGCCCGTTTCTACTAGTTGCTCAGTTGTTATTCCCCGCGAAGCTTCATCTCTTCGAGGTGCCCTATCTAGTGGTTCCCCATATTTTCTCCTCTCCTTTGGATTTTGCAATTTATTTTTGCAAGTCACGTCAGATTCTGATTTCTTGGTTTTTGGCTTCTCAATTGACTATTCTTCAGTGAAACTTTTAAACATGCATCATTACATTACATCTACCAAAATGCGTAGCATTTCCATTATATGGAGCATTGCGCTATATAGAAACAATTCAAACATGCATCGGAACATAAGCCATTATTGTTTCTGTTGTCCCTGGTGAATTTGCTAATACTTCGGATTAAATCCCCAGCGAGGTCTTCGTCCTCATTATCTCAGTTTCCTCCCCATACCAATATCCTTTTGACGTCAATCATTTGTTTGTTTGAGTGTCTACTTTTGATTGTAGTTCGGTTTCTCCCTGACGCGGTCTTCTCGGGTTTAGTTTTCACTACCCTCTCCGGTTCATTCCAATGTCTATTAATGCACCTTTTTGAATACCAGTTTCGTCCTGATATTCGCTTTCAGCAGGTTTTTAGATGTACGCCCTAATCTCCTTGTTTTGGGTTGAGCTCAGAGTTTCTTCTCCTCACCTTGCGCATGAAATCCAGTTTCGCCCTGGTACTCATCTAGTTAGTTTCTCCTAACTAGTTATTGAGTCGAGTTTCGTCTCGTTTTTGCTTTCATACCTTGAACCCATTGACATTGTTCGTTTACTGAGTGCAGTGTTCGTACTGCATCCCTGGTTTTAAATCAGTCCCTTTTGTTCCTTGGATTCTTCTATCAGTTTTCGTCACTGTTTATCCATTGATCTGAGACGAACAGGTGCTCTGAGAAACATGTGCTCTCATCACTCTCGCTTTGGGTCGAGTTTCGCCTCGTCGTCTGTGCATGAAATCCAGTTTCGTCCTGGTGCTCATCTAGTTTAGTTTTGTCTAACTAGTTATTGAGTCGAGTTTCATCTCATTTTTGCTTTCATACCTTGCACCCTTTGACGGTGTTCGTTTACCGAGTGCAGTGTTCATACTGCGTCCCTGGTTTGAAATCAGTCTCTTTTGTTCATTAGATTCTTCTATCAGTTTTCGTCACTGTTTATCCATTGATCTGAGACCAGCAGGTGCTTTGAGAAACATGCACTCTCATCACTTTGCTATGGGTCGAGTTTCACCTCGTTACCCATGCGTGAAATCCAGTTTCGTCCTGGTACTCATCTAGTTTAGTTTCGTCTAACTGGTTTTTGAGTCGAGTTTCGTCTCGCTTTTGTTCCTCATTTCTGGGATTCTTTCAGTTCCCTCATACTGTCTATCTTAGTTTGAGATTAGCAAATGCTCCTAGAATCACGCACTCTAGCCACTTTGCTTTGGGTCGAGCTCAGAGTTTCGTCTCCTCACCCACGTACGTTTTCTTTTCCAGAGCTTAGTTTCGCCTATACTCTGTGGTTTGAGTTTTATCTCACCTTTTTGAAGCCTAGTTTTGCCCTGGCACTTTTGTCCTGAAGTTTAGTTGCGTCTACTCTTCTTTGTTTTTTTGTTCTGTTTCAACCTGCGTTACAGCTTCATTCTGACGTATGTCTTGGAGTTTTTCTGCTTCTTTTTTTTCTTTCTTTCTTAAAGAGTGTAAATTTTCGGGTTCTTTTGTATTCAATCATCTTCAACTCTGAACGCTCGAAAGTTCTCACTTTTCTCACTTCTCATGTTGAAGATATTTGAATAGGGGCAGCTGTTGCACCCCAAAATTTACCCTATTGATTTAGGCTTATGTTTCATCATGAATATCATATTGCATTGCATTCATACATTGTGATGGGATCAAAATACCTTGGTTATCAAGTCTTCCTCAAGCTTTGAAGGTTGATTTCATTGACAAGTTTCTCAAGTAGAACCTTATTATCTAAACCTTTGGATCTTTCAAGCTTAAAAGTTATTGCATATCTCAAGATATTTTATCCATCTCTTTGGATCATCATAGGATTGAAGTTTGGGATTGATTATAAGAGGAATCACTCTTTTGATTCACCAGTCAAAATTAGGGTTTTGTTTGATCAAGGCTATTGATCAATGTACAAATCTTGATCTGGAAGCTACAACATCTCATTGGTATTTGAAAAGTCTTTGTACAAGAAATTGGCCAAGATATCCAGAGGATTTGAAGTTTTGAAGATGATTCATCAGTCTCCTAAGGTATTAACCAAAACTAGGGTTTGGAATTTTATCAAGATTTCTTGATAATTTTGAAGTGAAACTTTGTACATGGCCTCTATATATTTGGAAGATCATATGTTTGAAGTCTTGATCATCAATTTTGAAGGGAAGTGGATCAATTTATTCAAAGGGGAAAAATGGTCATTTTGGTCAAAATTAGTCAAAGTCAAGGTTGACCAAGTGAAATTTTGGTCAACCATCAATTCAAGGGTGTACTTTTCATATTTCAAGTCCATTTTGATCAGTGGATCAAAAAGATTGAGGTTTGGGTTGAAACTTGTTCATGAAGAAACCCTAAAAGTTTCTAATTTTGGAAAAAGAGGGCTTAACTACAAAAATTCATATTTTATTCACCTTTGATCAAAAAAATGCAATTGAAATATTATTGGAAAGATAAGAGGGTGATCTTTCATCTCCTTTTGGTCTCATGTCCAAATTTGCAAAGAGTCAAGAGTTATGGTCTTTGGAAGTTCATGCCTCAAGTAAAAGTTATAGGTCATTTTCCAAAATTAGTGAATTTCATGTCAAATTTTGAGGGCCTTAATGGATTCAATTGCAAAAACTCAAAACTAAGGGATCTTATATCTTTTCAATACCTTTCCAAAGAGGGCTCATTTGTGTCAAAATTCAAAAAATATGAGCAAGTTATGAGCTTTGGAATTTTGAGGCATTTTATTGAATTTTGACCAAGCAAGCAAAATGCAATTTCTTGAGAACTCGAGTTTCAGACATTCCTTTTGTTTCTAATCAGTCCCATAACCAATTTGTAACATGATGAGGCCCATTACACTCACCATTTCGTGCCTCATATGGTATTGTACTTGTTTGATTGAAAAAATCACAAACTTGCCCGATTTTGCAAATTCATCAACACTCTCTCATTTCAAGTAGTCATGACTGGGAACTTTGAGCATTGTTTTCTGACCTCATTTGGCTCATAAAACATAAAGAAAATGAGAGCTTGCACGAGTGAAACGCATGCTCCATGTGCAATCTCACTTTTTGCATAAACTACCAAACTTGCCCTCCAACGGCTTTGAGGACCAAATACCACTTCTATCCTCTTCCTATCGTGCTATATAATAAGAACCAAGGCTCAGTTTGAAGGTTGGAGGTTCATAGTCACCACACTTCAGATCTTAAAATTTTCAAGTATCTCTGCAAATTGCTTCGAATCTCTCTTCTCCTTGGATCATTCTTCAAAATTCTTGGTGGTTCAGATTCAGTGAAGTAAGGAGATCAAGCTTGCACCATTGGTTTGCTTCTGGAGTGAAAGAATCGAGTTTCTAGTTTTCACATCAATGTGAGTTTTCTTGAACTTTGATTTGCATGATTCAGCTTGAATTGATGATGTAGATCATGTCCATTGAGTTTCTAGCTGGCCAATCATTAGGATTGATGTATATTTGAGCTTTGATTCAAGCAGAATTGGTGAAATCGTGTTTTTAGTTTTGGTATTTACAATGTGTTTTTCCAGTTTTTGAGACTTTATATCTTGATCCATGCTTGATCTTTGAGATTGATTCGAATTGCATAATGTAGTATGATATGTTAGCTTTGATTTGCACTTGATGTGATGAAAAATGGTTGAGAAACGAGTTTGTTTGGAAGGACTGAAGTTGGGGTGCAACACTGATGGGCGTGCGCGTTTTCTGGTTTGGCTGGAGGTTAGGGATGATGAGGTGTCATCATCTGAGCGGTCCATTTGAATTTTTGAATTTTAGTTTATATTTTAATTTCAATTAATTTTCTGATTTTTGTTTCTTGATCAAAACAATTTAAAAAATTCTGAAAAAATTATCACTAGTCCAAAACAAATTCTGCTATCTTGTGTAATTTTTTTCAAATTTTTAAAATTTTTTGATTGGTTTAAAATTTCATAAGTTTAATTAATTATTTGTTCAATGATTATTTTTATTTTAATAGCTCTTTTGATATAAAAATTCTACAAAAATTATCTTTGACTCATAAAATAATTTAGAAGTTGATTATGATTTTGGTTTAGCATTTTTTCTATTTTTGGTTAGAAATTTAATTTGAGAAGTTTATTTGAAATGTTTGCTTCATAATTTTTGTTTTAATATTTCCTTTAATTCAAAAATCCTCAAAAAATCCATATGTTTGTTTTTAATCATAGTGTCTGAATATAATTTTGTTTTGACCTTTTTGTGGCTTTTGGCTAGGGTTTGCATTTTGCCATTAAATAATAGTTTAATTTGTTTAATTGTTTGTTTGATTTTATTTTAATATTTCCTTTAATTCAAAAATTCCACAAAAAATCATGGATGCTGGTTTTTAATTCTAATATTTGAATATAATTTTGGTTGGATATTTTTATGACTTTTGATTGGAATTTTATTTTGAGATGTGAATTTTTGTTTAATTGTTTCAAGGTTTGAATTTTGATTTTATTTCTGACTTTTCTTTAATTCTAAAAATTAAAAAAAAATAAGTTCTCTGATCTTTAGATTTTTATTTATTTATTTCATGATTTTAGTTTGATTTGTTTAGAATTGGAACTTGATTAATCAATAATTGAGTTCATTTTCTAAATAATTAGGGTTTTGCTAATTCCCTTGTTTGTTTTGATTCCAAAAAGCAACTAGCCTTGAGTTTCAATTGAATTTGGTTCTTGTTTAAGGTTCATAGATGGATTGAGGTCCTTAAAAATATTTTTCTTGAATTAATTGATAAGGTTTGGTATTTTCCACAAAATATTTGGAAAAACTTGTCTAGTTTGGTGGTTTTTGCCAACTAGTCTTTGATGTTTGAAGTTTGATTGATCCTTTCCTCATCCATCCATGAACTTAAAACATGTTTGATGACTCTTATACATCTAAAGGATTCTAAGAAAATTTTTGTTTGAATTATGGAAGCCCTTTTCTTTTTTTGATGTATTTTTGAAGTGAAGGTACCCAATTAATGTTGCATATCTTGTTGCAATTTGCTTGATGGCCAATGAACTTGAGTGAGGCCTATAATCGGGCACCTAATGATCATGTTGGTTCTGTTTATCCACATAAACTCAAGTCATTTCACTTGATGCCACATGTTTGAATGATTGAACCTTTTGATGCATGTTTCATGACTTTTTGCTTTCTTGTTGATCTTCACTTTGAAACTTGAGCTTTAAATTTGAGTTTGAGGTCATTAGATGGCCAATGATAACATGAAGGGAAATGATACTTCAATTATAGTCTCATTAGGACTTTAGAGTAATTGATCCCTATTACTTAAATTAGTTCTAATCATGAATAGAGTTAGGTTTCTTTCTTTTATCCTTGTTGAATTTTTGAGGCATTTTGAATGCACTTGTGTAGCATGTTATAGAATCAACACTTTAACCTTTTGGTCATGTACTAGTCATGTTTTGGAAGCTTTACTTCAAATAGTTGATTGTTACAAACTCTCTAATTTTGTCCTTGCTTGACTTTCTTCCATGGTTAGCTTGAAATCTAAGTCTTTGATGCATTGTGTGGGATTCCTCTCCTATTATGCTTGTGAGCTGTGATGAAGTATTTGAGTATGATTGAATTGTGGTTGCTACTGACCTTCATGGTCTTTGATTGTATTCTTCTCAAGCTCCCATTATCCTTGATTGATATTCAATTGTCAAATCAATACGGTGATAGAAAGGAGTAACATTCCTCTAACTTTTGACCAAATTGTGCATATGCCTGTTTCTTTTTGTTTATCATATCTAATGTTTTGATAGTTGATATCATGTTTTCTCATTTCATTATGGTGTCTGTTGTACCCCAAAATTTTCCCTCTCATTTCTCAAGGCTTTTCTCATAAAGATTCTCAGGATTTTAGCTTGCACAAGTGCATTGGGATTTTCCAGTACCAAAAGGAAACTGTCAAAAAAGGGGGAAAACAGATAAAATTAATATTTTGACAAATTTGGATAAAGACAAGTGTTTTTCGATTGAGTACCCTTCGATTGACTTTTGGCCTCCTTCGATTGCTCAAAATGGCTACTAGCGTGCCTCTTTCGCATGGGTCTGTAACTTCTCGTTGCAGGCTTCGTTTGTGCCTTTTGCTGCCTGCGTGCTTGCAATTGAATGCCATGACCTACTGGCCACACATGCCCCCTGCAAGGAAACCCTTTTCGATTCACCAAACGTGCTGCCTGCAAGCCTACTTCGATTTGGACAAGTTTACTGCCTACAAGCCTGCTTCGAATGGACAAGTTTGCTGCCTGCATGCTTGCTTTGTTTGGACAAGTTTCGATGGGACAAGGAACACCCTTCGACTCAGAAGTCAGGAACTTCCCTCACGCTAAAAGGCAATGACTCCCTTTATGTGTGTTTCGATCCACATGCTTCGATTGGGTAACATTGCTTCCTTCGAACACAGTCTTTCGATTGGGCAATATGTTTGTTTCGATCCAAGCTTCGACAGGGCATTAGCTTCCTTCGAGTAAGTTTGTTTCGACCACAAGCTTCGACTGAGGCAAAGGCTTCCTTTGAACAAGTGTGCTTCGATCTCATTCTTGCATTTGACTCAAGACCAAATCTCGTTTGCCAGGCTATGTTGCGTCCAAATCTTTACATAGTCAGAAGCTTGTACAAGGGTTTTAAACTTTGTCTTTTGGATAATACTATCCTTGGTTAAAGGCTACATACCCTTTCTTTTCATAGAAAGTACTTTTATCACAAAAGCGGCTTTCCACCTGAATTTGGTCTGAGCACAAGCAACGTCAGAGGCATAAGTCACATCTTCTGCACCTCAACTGCCAACAGGCCCCCCACATGTACTTTCACGTTACCTATTATTTTATTATTTTTGCAAGGCTGGCTTTGGACAACATGTCCATTCTTTCTCTATAAATAGAGGAACATTTACAAAGCTAAGGGAGGATCTTTGGACCAGAGGAACGAATCCCTCAAATTTTTTCAAACACAACAAAACTTCTCAAGTTCATCAACACTTGAGAAATAAAAAAAACCAGAATCCCAAACACTCACCTCTTTCGATTCTGAAGAACACCCCACACATAGAAGTTTGTTCAAACTCAAAGACAACCTTCTGTGACAACTCTTCGAACAAAAAGCAAGCCCCCTGTGACTACTCTTCGAATTCCAGGAACATCCAGGTAGCAGTTCAAGTTCGAATCCCACATCCATTCAAGGCCTGAAGCAAGGTAAGTCACTCTTACCCTTGAACCTTTCGTTTCATGGCATAGTATGTGAATAATCTTCCCTTTCATTTCAAAACATGTACATAACACTTTGGTTCTTTTCGTTTCCACCTACTTAATATGTTTTCAGAGCTAAACCCTTTCGTTTTTACTTTCTGTTTACCTGAACTTGCTTTAACTATTAAACTGTTTACAAGATAAATACTAGCATGGCCTCAGGCCATGTTGCCATTTAATGCTTGAAATGAAAGAAACAGGAAACAGGAAATAGGAAATGAAGCTTCTGGCTTCTACCCTCTTTCTCCAGGTCAAACGAAAGAGACAACCAGGAGGAAAACCATGTTGACTTCTAGGCCCAAACGAAAAGCATGCCTTCACTGACTTCCATCCCCTAATCGAAAGGCATTCCCTCACTGCTTTCAACCTCCAGTCTAAGAAGACAACAAGGCAGAACCAGAAGGCTTCGCCATACACTGGCTTCTAGGCCAATCGAAGTACATGACCTGACTGGTGCCAAAGCCCAATCGAAGGCCATGACCTCACTGGTGCGAACTCCCAATCGAAGGAGGCTAGCAGAATGCAAATCGAAGGCTGCTCCTGCCCAAATCGAAGGAGCTCATTTTTTCTTCTTTTTATCTTTATTTTTCCTTTACATTTCTATGCACTTCAATATGGTTGTAATAGTGTAGGATTTATTTTTTGCACTTTTTATTGCTTTTGTACAAATGCTAGTAACTAGGTGTGTATGGCAAGATAAAACCAACAAGTAGACAACCTAAAAATCAAAGACAAATGCATGCAATAAAACACACTTTGCACACATGCACCCTTAGGGTAATCTCACTTGTTGCCTCGGAATATAGTCATGTCCCTCGAGCATGGGCGTTTTAGCAAAGACCCTCGATAAAAGATCGTAGTCCCTCGATGACCCTCGATGTTGCCTTTGGTAAACGATCTAGTCCCTAAAAACGACATTGCTAAAACGTCCCATATGTTGCCTTCTATGACTATACAAACGTCCCATTCCCGTCCCGTTCAACATCCTAACGCAAGGTTGTTCATCAAACACAATGGTGAAACAACACTGTTAAAAGGGTTAAAACATAAGAAACATCTTTGAGTAAAATAGGGTAGACAACTCTTAGTTACTTGATCAAAAATCTTGCAAAACATCCTTGCCATTTTTCAAACACACTTCACAAATACAAACTTCAAAAATAATTTCCAAACAACTTTCCAAACATTGAAACATATTTTCAAAAAGACAAACACCTTTGTAAAACATTCAAACAAGAATTGTTACAAAGGTTGCCTAGACAAGGCATCTGTTTCAAAACATTTTCAAAACCACACACACAAAGCACCATTTCAAACAAATGAAAAGCAAAGGCAAGTGATCTAAAACAAGTAACTAAGAGCCCATGGATAACCATGGATGAAAAGGGTGCTAGCACCTTCCCTTTTCATAATCTACCCCCCAAACCCACGAAAACATCTCAAAGGTCTTTCCTGTGCTTTTTGACCTTTCCTTAGGATAAAATAAAAAGTCGGTGGTGACTCTTGCTAAACCGAAACTTTTGCGAACACAAACGCAAAATCCCAAGTCAGTTCTCCCACCGTATCACAGTGTCATCATCCATCCCTTATGTGAATCATCATTCTATTTATGAGAATACTAACTTGGCTGTTGAATGCGCGAGGTACTCTGAAAAAAGTTTTCCATTTTTGACTTGAGGCTACTGTGTTTCACTTTATTTGTGGAACACAATTTATTATATTGGTACTACTATTGTGCTTGGCATATTTGATAGTCTATGCAGGATATATGTATGTGATTACGAATGCTATACATTGCCCATGGGATCTGTTCATATTTGAAAATCTCAATACTTACATCCTGATGGCGTAATTTCTGACTTGATTTGTCTGTTGATGCCAGCTTGCTTGTAGTTCTATGGGTTTCTTTTATTCTTGTTTAGTTGCTATGGATAGTTATCCATTTGGTATTGCACTATTTCCTTTCTTCTATTTTTATTTTGTATAGTTCTATGTTGCATGATGGGACCTCTGTTGCTGATATATGTCAGGAGGCCCTCTATTTTGTTTGATACATGTGTTATGTCTGTGTTTGTTTCTTTAACTATTGATCAATGAGTCACTCAATTTAGAAATTGAGATCACGACTTCTCTCTCAGTGCATGTTCCCCATAGGATTTTTTTCTTTAATTGTTGATCGATGAGTCACTCAATTTAGAAATTGAGATCATGACTTCGCTCTCAGTGCATGCTCCCTATAGAATATTTATTGTTTTTTTTAATTGTTGATCAATGAGTCACTCAATTTATAAATTAAGATCATGACTTCTCTCTCATTTCCTGCTCCCTATAGGATAGTTTTGTTAAGCTTCCTTTGACATGTTGATTAAGGTAGGAATCCATGTATGCTAGCATAGGGTAGGATTTTCCTTTATCCTCAACCTTAGGGTCAATCATTGTATGATAACACTAGGGATAGTGCTATGCTAGTTTCCCTTAATTGTTTTTCCTTCCTTTGCATTTTGCATCTTAAAACAAAAATTATTTTCTTGGCAAATCCTAAAACACCTCTAATAAACTCAAACCCTTCTTCAAGGTAAAAGACATAAATTAATCTTATTTGTTTGTGCGCCCCTTGGCTTTGTTTTTAAACCTGGTTTATTGATGTTTTACCATCCTTTCCATGATACCTTGTTATCTTATAGCCGATGTTTCGCCATCGCACATTTGTTTGAAGCTGATGTTTCGCCATCACACATGTTTGTTATCCTACTTTGATTCTCAATATCATTGTTAGGTATGATGTTTTGTCACCTGGTTTATTGATGTTTCTCCATGTTTGCCATGATACCTTGTTATCTTATAGCCGATGTTTCTCCATCACACATTTGTTTGAAGCCAATGTTTTGCCATCGCACATGTTTGTTATCCTATTTTGATTCTCAATATCATTGTTAGATGTGATGTTTTGTCATCCGGTTTATTGATGTTTCGCCATCTTTGCCATGATATCTTGTTATCTTATAGCCGATGTTTCGCCACCGCACATTTGTTTGAAGCCGATGTTTCGCCATCGCATATGTTTGTTATCCTACTTTGATTCTCAATATCATTGTTAGATGTGATGTTTTGTCATCCGTTTTATTGATGTTTCGCCATCTTTGCCATGATACCTTGTTATCTTTCAGCCGATGTTTCTCCATCGCATACTTGTCTGAAGTCGATGTTCCACTATCACACATTTCGTTATCCTACTTTGACTCTCAATGTCATTGTTAGGTGTGATGTTTTATCATTTGGTGTTTCGCCATCTTTGACATGTTACTTTGTTATTATTTAGCCGATGTTTTACCATCTCATTTGTTTGTTGTTTTATTTGATATTTTGCCATCTTGGCTGTGTTTGTTATCTTAACTAAAAAACACAAACCAACTAGAATATATGATCCGAACTACGGCTGCTCTGATTCCTTAAAAGGGATACGCAGGCATTGGGGTAGGGCCCAACCGAGCACAACTTTTATTTTCCCTACATTGTTTTCTTTTTTCTTTCGCATGCATTCCCTTTTTAGCTTTAAGCCATAGACATAGGTTTTTTCCACACCCATTAGATTAGACAACAAGAGTGGATAGCATAGAGTACTACGGGCGTGTGGGGTGCTAATACCTTCCCCTTGCGTAACAGACTCCCTTACCCGATCTCTCGGTCGAAAGACCGCAATTTCTTCCTCTTCAGGTTTTCTCGATGTTTACCTTTCCCTTTTGGCGGGATAAAAGACGTTCGGTGGCGACTTCATTGATATTTCATTACGAGATGACGGTTCGGCCAGGTCATTTCACCTTCGACTAATCCTATTTGCGATTGATTAAAAAAAGATGTTTTTGTCATGTTTTGTTATTTGAGAAAATAATGAATAATCGAATTAAAAAGAAAATCCTAAGTTCTAATTAATTTTAAATTAAGAAAAATAAATTAATTCATTCTAAAAACCTATTTTTATATTTTTATTTTATTTGAGAAAGAAAGAAAAATTAAATCAAGAGTTTAAACCTAATTTGCTAATTAGTTTTAATTAAAAACAAGTTAAAATTTCCCTAAATTAAATTAAACTAAATTAAATTTGATAAAAAAACCTAATTCTAATTTTTATGATTTCTTGATTTTAATTTTTATGAAAAAAAGTGATTAATTTTATGAATTAAAATAATTAAGCAAATTAATTAAATAAAAGAAATAAATAGAGAAAAGGAAAAAAAATGGGCCTGATAGTTAGCAAAAAAGGGGGTGCAGATCTGATTTTTGTGGCCCAAAAACTCAAAGCCTGTTTGACTATGCTTGCTCTGGTGTGGGTGTTGACTTGAGTGCTATGGTGGACCTTCAATGCTGGCACGTTGGATCTGGCTTGCTGATGATCAAACAGATGAATGTTGATGATGTATGGTGGACGTCATGATGAACAACGCGCTGGATCCCTTATCTGAAAATAACACAAATAAAATGCTGGGACCTGGGGATTGAACCCAGGTCCTTATGCTCGCTTCCAGTGATCGCTTGCCAACTGTGTTGCGTTGTTTATTTGTTCATATAATAGAAACAAATAATATAATCAAATCAAGTAGTATATTCAGAAAAATGCACGAAAATTCAAATGGACGAGTCACACGCTGCCACGCAAGCTTCTTCTTCCTGGCAACCGTCGTTTTAGAAAATAAGGCTTTTACCTACAGACGCTTACTGTAGGTACAAACCTGTTCATCTCCAAAACTGCATACGAGCAAGATAAATGACAAGTACTAGTACCAATCAACTCGTCTCATCCTCACGAGCATCATGGTACCAGAATCAAAGCCCAATTTTGCCTGCATTGAAAACCCCTAAACAAGAACATGAAACCCTAACCATGGTAATATCACGTACATGCATAAAAAATTCAATTAAATGGCATGGCTAGCTTGCAAACATGATGATAATCACAACTATGACAACTAATAGTGCTAAAGATACATGAGTCTTGCTAATCGAATTACAAAAATATGTCAAACCATGGGGATCGTAGCGCGCGTTTCTGGGCGTGTTGAAGCTTGCAAAGGATGTTGTTAGCTTCCTGAGATGTCTAGCAAATGATTGGGATCACTAGCACACCTTGAATTGGCCTGTAGAATGAAAACCAACTCTCACTTTTCTTTGGATTTTTCAGTTTTGTTCAAAGCTTTTCACGACCTTTAACCCTTGTTTTTTGATCTGGAAAGCTTCAATATATAACCTAGAATGAATTAGGTTAACAAAATTGGATCCAATCATGAGAATTCATGAATGGAATATTTGATTTTTAAGCCATATTATATCTTTCTATTTTAATGCCAATCATGCCCTTTTTGTACCAATTGCCCATTGATTCGATTTGATCATGTAAGCTCAGCATATCTTGATTGCCAATCTGTAAAAAAACAAATCAAATCATATCTTTGATAATTTTCATCATTTATTTGATTTAATTCACTTTTAATTAATAAAAAATCAAAATAAATTGAAAAATGAAGCACAATATGAGTGAGTGAAAATTTGAGTCGTGGACCACATTATAATTGAGGTGCAAGCATAAAAGGTTGGGCCCATTTAGCAAAAAATGCAAATTTGAGCACATTTGACTTTTGGCAATTTTGCAAAAATGGTCAACTTGGCCAATGCATAACTCTCTCAATTTTGACCCTAGAGAGGTGTTCTTGGACTTTTTAGAAAGCTTAGAATGTCCTCTAAGCAACCCTTTTGGTATCTTCTCAATTGAGTCTTCCATGTTCATGTATGAAGCTTTGACTCAAAAGGTGTTGTTGACTTTTCAAAAGGACCCATAATGTCAAAATTCATATCTTTTTGTGAGTGCATATTCTGAACTTGGGAGCTGAAGATGAATTGTAGGGAATTAAATCCTATTTGATATTAGCTTTGTATGGGTCATTTCTGATATAATATGAGAAAGTTTACTTGGTCAAAGTTGAGTTGACTTTTCCTAGAAAACCCTAATTTAGCAACTTTTGGGTTTTGATGAATTGGGAGCAATCCTTGAGGCATCATGATCAAGCCTTGATTAAATGATGAATAATACTTAAAAATGTGGATGTTGACCAAAAATATTGAAGTTTGACTGTATGTGGGCCACAATTGACTTTTTGACCTAGTATAGTTGATTTTCAGGCATTTGAGCAATTGAATGAGCAAACTTCTTTTGCAAGGCTTGAAACTTGACATGGATGATCTTGATAACATATTAGGACAATGGTGAGCATTTGAGTCCTTTGTGGTTCACATATCTTGATGAAGATGGAAACTCTAATTTGGGGTATACTGCCTTAGGAGAGAGTTTGTCTGGTCAACTCTTGAACTTCCTTGAGCAATTTGGGGACCTCACTTGCCATGTGTTGAGAAATATGGGAGGGAAAATTTTGGGGTACAATAGCTGCCCCTATATAATCTTCTTAAACCTGAGGATGTAGATTGGCTCGTCTGCCTTTCGTGATCTGAAGGTGGAAGATGATTGAACACTAGAGTGCCCAAAAATTTGCACTCGCATGAAGTGGCACTTGATTTGATATCGGTAATGGGCTTATAGATGCCATTTGGAAGTTGCTAGAGAATTATCAAAGATGGGCTTAAAGATGCCACCTAGAGGTGTCGATCGCATAAGAGATTCCTTTGCGAGAACCCGTATACCTGTTGTTGAGGAGGACTTCGCTGGGGAATGTTGGTCTCTATCTTGGGAGAAATAGAGTTTTAGGAGCTTCAGTTGTCTGTTACTCTACTGGGGAATAACTCTAGTTTGGGGAAGCGGAAGTGAACTGCATATCTGGTTGGAGTATATGCTGCACCGCGACTTTCTGGGGAAATGTTAAACCAATTGTGTTTGATCGGGTCCCGGTCTTACAGTGTTATGGACTGTTGTCTGGGGATCAGTGAGGAAGAACCCGGATAGTAAGGTTATGAGAAGGAACCTGGATAGTAGGGTTACTTCGAGATGAAAGCCTGGATAGTAGGGCTGTAAGAAGGAACCTGGATAGTAGGGTTACTTCGATATGAAAGCTGGGATAGTAGGGTTGTGAGAAGGAACCTGGATAGTAGGGTTACTTCGATATGAGAGTCGAGATAGTAGGGCTGTGAGAAGGAACCTGGATGGTAGGGTTACTTTGATATGAAAAGCATGGATAGTAGGGCTGTGAGAAGGAACCTGGATGGTAGGGTTACTCCGATATGAAAAGCCTGGATAGTAGGGCTATGAGAAGGAACCTGGATAGTAGGGTTACTTAGATAAGAAAAGCCTGGATAGTAGGGCTTGAGAAGGAACCTGGATAGTAGGGTTACTTCGATATGAAAGCCGGGATAGTAGGGCTTGAGAAGGAACCTGGATAGTAGGGTTACTTCAGGACGAAAGCCTGGATAGTAGGGCTGTGAGAATGAACCTGGATGGTAGGGTTACTTCGACATGAAAAGCCTGGATAGTAGGGCTTAAGAAGGAACCTGGATAGTAAGGTTACTTTGATATGAAAGCCGAGATAGTAGGGCTTGAGAAGGAACCTGTATAGTAGGGTTACTTCGGGATGAAAGCCTGAATAGTAGGGCTGTGAGAAGGAACCTGGATGGTAGGGTTACTTGGACATGAAAGCCTGGGTGGCAGGGCTACGAGAAGGAACCTGGATAATAGGGTTACTTCGATATGAAAGCCTGGGTGGTAGGGCTGTGAGAAGGAACCCGGGTAAGATTGCTTTTGTCGCACCGATGATTACTCTGTTTAGCTTCGAGTGTTGATCATGGGCTTGCTGGAAATTATTGATAATACTGTCTTTCCTGAAAGAAATACATGGTCAGTTATGTGCGATGCATGAGATGCATTGTGATTAGGTTCTCAAAATAACTGAGATTATGTTATATGTAATGTATGCACATGTCATGATGTATGAACATGAAATTCCGACGTAATAATCTGAGTCCCGGAAAATAAATCCATGACTGCTATTTGGAGAGTATGAGAAATAGTATTCTTGACTGCTTGTAAAGAACCATAGTTCCTCTACTTATGTTGGGGATGGTGAACAAAGATGACTATGCTGGGGATTTCCCCCTCGGCTGATGAATATTCAGCCGGAAGAGGCCCTGTCTGAGGATAACTCTGCGGGGAATAACTCTGTTGGAGAGGAAATATTCTGTTGCTAGATCTGTTGATTTGGAGAAATAAACTCCACCGGGGATGAATTTCCATTGCTGGTGATAATGAATTCCGTTGGAGATTGAATTTCTGCTTGTGGGAGAAATAAACTCTGCTTGGGAAACAATTTCATGACTCACTCACGACTGTGAACCTCAGCTGGGGAGAGTTATGTCCTGTTCGGGAAAGCTAACATCATTGTCTTTGGATACTTTTTACTCTGTGGGGAGTGTATGTACCACTACTCATGTTCTCAAGCTGGCTCTATCCCAATACCTGATGGGCAGAGTAACTGTAAGGTTTGGGCACTTCTTGTTTTTGCCCCTGTTTCTGGAATTACGAGTAATTGTCTTTTGTTTCTTATGTAAACATTTATGAACAACAATCAATTTCAAATGCATATACCAAAAATAAATCATTGGACGTTCTTGCAAAACAAAATGGAAAAAGAAAAATAAATTGGAATTTCTTGTGAAAATGAATTGTATTGATTTTGAAATTGGCCCATAATAGGCGTTTTGTACAAGGAGGCTGACGTCCTAGTAAGAGAACACCGCCGAGAGACATAAATTACAATTTATGTAAAATAAAGAAAAAACAGCTATGTGAAACAATCCCATTGGATCTCAACTCTGCTATTTCCTTTATATCTTCAAGCGTCTCATCACTTTGCTGCTTGGTCGAAGGTGGATCAGATTGATTGGCACCGTCTGAGCTTGATAGTCGATACTGAAGTCTGGTTTCAAGATGATCCAATGAGACATAGTATTACGCTTCAATCCCTAATTTTTTCCTGGACCTCCCTTTTGGGTTTTCAGTCCACCGGGATACCCTTTTTTGCCCAAGTCGCCCTTTCAGGTTTTCGACTTGCCGGGTATACAGTTTTTTTATTTTCATCCCTTACTTTTGCCCGAACCCTTTTGGTTCGCCGGGAAGACCTTATTTTTTCCTAGGCCAGTCAACCTAGCGAGTCTTTGATTATGCGTAGTATCTTTTCACTATGTCTGCATTGACGGGGTGAGGAAGGTCGTCACCATCCATGGTGGTTAGAATCATAGCTCCTCCCGAGAAAATGTTCTTAACCACAAATGGCCCTTCGTATGTAAGGGTCCATTTTCCCCTGGGATCACCTTGCGGTAGTATGATGCGTTTGATCACTAGATCCCCGACTTGATATTCTTGACGTCTGACTTACTTGTCAAAAGCCTTAATCATTCGCTTTTGATACATCTGACCATGACAGATAGCAGTAAGTCTCTTTTCATCGATTAGATTTAGCTGATCAAGCCGGGTTTGGATCCAGTCATCTTTGTTCAAACCCACATCCTTCATAGTCCTGAGAGAGGGTATCTGGACTTTGATGGGCAGGACTGCCTCCATGACATATACCAGAGAGTAGGGTGTTGCCCCTGTTGACGTCCGCGCCGAGGTACAGTACCCATGAAGAGCGAATGGTAACATCTCGTGCCAGTCTTTGTATGTCACCATCATCTTCTGCATAATCTTTTTGATGTTCTTGTTAGCCGCTTCAACAACGCCATTCATCTTCGGCCGGTAGGGAGAAGAGTTATGATGCTGTATCTTGAATTGTTTGCAGAGCTCGGTGATCATCGTGTTGTTGAGATTTGTACCATTGTCAGTAATAATCCTCTCTGGTACACCATATCGATTTATCAGATTGTGTCGGATGAACCGCTCCATGACGTTCTTGGTTACTGTAGCAAAGGAAGCTGCCTCAACCCACTTGGTGAAATAATCAATTCCTACCTGAATGAAGCGATGCCTGTTAGACGCAGTAGGTCTGATCTCACCGATCATATCGATTCCCCACATTGCAAAGGGCCAAGGATCCGTCAAAACATTCAGGGGAACCGGAGGTACATGCACCTTATCAGCATAGACTTGGCACTTATGATAGGTTTGAGAGTGCTGATAACAACCGGCTTCCATAGTGGACCAGTAATATCCTGCCCGTAGGATTTTCTTCGCCATGGTATGTCCACTGGAATAAGTTCCGAAGGTACCTTCATGTAACTCTGCCATGATCCTTTCTGCCTCGCTCTTGTCTACACACTGCAATAAGGTTGAATCATGATTACGCTTATAGAGAATTCCATTACTGATAAAGAATTTCGCAGCGAACCTTCTCAGAAACTTCTTATCATTAACATAGGCCCCCTCGGGATATTCTTGAGCCCAAAGATACCTCTTTACCTCGTGAAACCAGGGTTTATCTGCCACTTATTTGGTGTCGATCTCACAGCAGTGTGTGGGTTCATCCAACCTCTCAATGGTAATCTGGGGAGCTTCATTGTCCCATCTGACTTTGAACATAGAAGACATGGTAGCTAGCGCGTCCGCCAACTGGTTCTCTTCTCGTGGGGAATGTTCAAAGGTTATCTCCTCAAAGTGTGGGAGCAATGTCAGTACATATTCTTTGTAAGGAATAAGATTTGGGTGCTTCGCATCCCACTCGCCTTTGATCTGACTTATCACCAGGGCGGAATCTCCGAATACACTCAAGAACTTAATCCTCAGGTCAATATCAACTCGAAGACCCATGATACACGCTTCATACTCCGCCATATTGTTGGTGCAGTTAAAACATAATCGAGCGGTGAACGGAGTATGACAGCCCTCAGGAGATATAATTACAATGCTAATGCCATTACCCAATGCGTTCGAGGCTCCATCAAAATACACAGACCATCGGGATCCCTCCTCGGGTCCTTCATTCGGTCCAGGTTCTTCGCAGTCGGTTACCAACATGATATTCTTATCCGGGAACTCGAAATTCATGGAGTGGTAGTCATCCACGGCCTGATGCGCCAAATGATCCACCAATACACTCCCCTTGATTGATTTTTGGGTTGTGTATTGGATGTCGTACTCGGTTAAGATAATCTGCCATCTTGCTATCCTTTTGGAGAGAGCGGGCTTCTCGAAAATATACTTGATCGGATCCATCTTTGATATCAACAAGGTAGTGTGAGTCAGCATATATTGTCTCAGTCGGTGAGCAACCCATGCCAAAGCGCATCAAGTTTTCTCGAGCAATGAGTATCGGGTCTCACAGTTGGTAAACTTTTTGCTAAGGTAGTAAATGGCGTGCTCTTTTCGACCAGACTCGTCATGCTGGCCCAACACACACCCCATTGAATTGTATAGCCTTGTCAGGTATAATATCAAAGGTCTTCCTTCACCTGGAGGCATCATAATTGGTGGTTCTTGAAGGTATTCTTTGATTCTTTCGAAAGCAGTTTGACATTCATCATTCCACTTTAACACTTGATCTTTCTTCAGCAGCTTGAAGATTGGCTCACAAGTAGCAGTCATATGTGAAATGAACCTGGCGATGTAATTCAGACATCCCAAGAAACCTATAACTTCTTTTTCTGTGCGGGGAGCCAACATCTCTTGTATGGCTTTTACCTTTGCAGGGTCCACCTGAATACCCTTATCACTGAAAACAAAACCCAGAAGCTTACCAGATCTTACCCCGAAGGTACATTTGTTCGGATTCAACCTCAGCTTGTACGTCTTCAACCTGTCAAACAGTTTTTGGAGATGATTGTGATACGGTGGGAGAACTGACTTGAGGTTTTGCGTTTCGTCGCAAATGTTGCGGTTTAGCAAGAGTCACCACCAACTTTTATTTTGTCCAAAAGGAAAGGTAAAAAAGTACAGGAAAGACCTTTGAGATGTTTTCTTGAGTTTGAGGGGTAGATTATGAAAAGGGAAGGTGCTAGAACCCTTTTCATCCATGGTTTTCAATGGGATCTTAGTTACTTGCTTAGATCACTTGCTTTGCTTTTGAAATTGTTTGAAATTGTGCTTTGTGTTTGGTGTGTTTTTGAAAGTATTTTGAAAAGAGGCCATTTGTTTAGGCAATCTTTGTAATGGTTCTCGTTCGTAAGAATGTATACAAAGATGTTTGCCTTTTGAAAATTTTTTCAATGTTTTGTAAGTTGTTTGAAAATGTTTTGAAAATGTGTGTGCGCTTGTTTTTGAAAATAGCAAGGATTATTTTGAAATTGATCAAGTAACTAGGAGCTATCTACCTACTCAAAAGTCTTTCTTGTGCATTTTTATTCCTTTGACATTGTTGATTTACCATTGATTTGGTAAACAACCCTATCTTTGGATGTTAAATGGGACGGACGTGGGTCATCGTATGACCATGATAGCAATGTTGCCAAGTATCTTAGCATGTTTGGAGGGACCAAGATCATTTGCTTAGGCAACCTTTTGATAGCGTCATCGAGGGACTATGATCTTTTGTTTTGTTTTGTTTTGCCAAGATACTTCGCATGCGTAACATGGCCATTTTTGTTTAGGCAACCAAGTGGGTGAAACCCTAAGGGTGCTTGTGTGCAATGTGTGTCATTTTTCACGCATTTGTCTTGTATTAGGTCTTTTCTATTTGTTTATTTTTTTGGTCTTATCATGCAAAACCCTAATTTACTACACAAGTATATAAAGCGATAAATTGCATAAAGGTAAACTAAGCTATTACAACAATTATTATGGGAGGGGGGATACAAGTTTTTGAATGGGGATATTGCACAAATATAAACCCTAAAAATACTATTACAACCCAATTGAATATCGTGCGAAATAAATAAATATACAAATATTTAAATATGTAATGCAATGTATTTATGGAAAAAATGTTTTGTATTTGATTTTTGTATGAGAAAATAAAATTAATTAACCCTAGAAAATAAGGAAAAATAATATTATTATTTTTGAAAGGGGGAAACCCTAATTTTTGATTAAAATAAAAATATGTTTCCTATTATTTATTTTGTCTATTTTTGTACAAGAAAATAGTAAATAATATTACGTACAAATATTAAAAATTAAATATGTATAAAAAATAAATATTTGATGAGTATAAATAATATAATAAAAATATGTAGTATTTTTTTAATATTTACAAGTTATTTTAAGAAAATGATTTCTAATCTATTAAATTAACTATTTTTATGCAAAAAATAATAAAAAAATAAAATAAAAATGTGAAAATAAATAAATTATTTTTGGGTATTTTTTATCATTAGAAAAAATATATGCAAGCAATAAATATAAAAATACGCAAAAAAATGTAAAAATATAAGAAAATAGTCAGGGGGTGCAAAAGTAAGTTAGGGGGTGTGAAAAGAAAAACCAAAAAGGCCTAGAAGCAACAAAAATCCCATAACAACTTCGTCCCTGTCCTTGGTTCCTTCTCCTTCGCGCGTTCTGAGTTCAAATCTGTAACTTGCTATTGCTTGCATAAAAACAAAAACTTATAACATAAAACATGTAGCATTTCATCTTACGATTCCAATGATATAAAATTTGTAAACTAACTCTCAAAGATCAGGGAGAATTTTGTAACCCCTAATTTCTGACCTAATTTTTTCATGAACTTCAAGCTTCAAATTCTCTTAGCTCAGTTAATATAAATGACAAATATGCATATGTACAGCTTCAACAAGATAAGGGCTACATTTTTGCTTCACAAATCGTGGCTTGAGGATGTCTAAATAGAGAGATAGAGTTTTGAAAAATACCTCCTTCAGCTGGATTTGGATATGACAATGTGGGGACTTTGAGTGAGGCCTGAGGATCGTGTGAGCTTCCTTGAAGTTCCTTCAACCTATTCCAATACCTAGCTTGTTTTGTGGATGGCCAAAACTCTCTGTAGAAGTCAAGCTGCAAGCTCCAAGTTTGAAAATGGAAATGGCAGAAATAGGGGTTACAATAACAATGTAAAGGCTTGGATAGCTTTAGTATGATGTGTAGAAGGTGTTTGAAGTGTCAAGGGGCAAAACTCACGAGCCAAAATGAAGTTGGTAATGATTTTGCAGAACTGCAATGTTTGGGCAGAAAAATGATGTTTTTGAGTTTTAGGGTGTTTTAGATCTTATCCATCTGTGTCATGGCTTGTGATAAGTTTGTGAATATGTATAGAATGATACAAAGTCCACTCTTTCTCAGCTTGTACAAGTTCTGAACTTTTGGCCAACTTTCTTGCATTTTAAGAAAAATGAGATGACTTGTGCAACATGCTTGTACTGGCTAGTTTTAGGGCTGCAAAGAGTTGGTGTACATTGCTTGTGATCTGTGGAAATTTCCTGCACCAAAGGAACAGGTCCATGGCTCAAGGTTGATAAAGTTGCAAAAAGCTTGCTTTATGAAAATGGCATTGTGAACTTTTGGCCATTTATGGAATTATTTCTTGTACAATGCTCCAAAAGCAAAGATAAAGCCTTTATCCTATGAGTTTGCATTTAATTATGGAGTGTAGAATGAGTTTAGGACCTGTAATGCAAGGTACAAGCATCCTTGATCAGATTTGCAACTTGACACTTTGTAAAAATGGCTTGATCAAAAGTGACAAAATGTCAATTTATCTTCTTCGATTCTCCCTAACCAAAAATGATCTTGGAGAGTTCTTGGACATTTTGGAAAGCTTGCAACATGCTCTACAATCCATCTTTGAAATGCATTTTGAGATACCTCTTGTAACTAGGTGAAAAATTTCCATGAAGATGGGTCAAAAACCTGCCTAAATTAGGGCAAAATTTCACTAAGTCATTTAGTTCATGGACCCCTATTCACAAATTCATAACTTGAGATTCAAGAATCTTTTGGGAAAACTTTGTGAAGAAAAGTTGTATATTTCATGGAGGACTAAAACTTTCATGTTGGAAGTTTTCTTTGAATCAAATTGCATCATGGTGAAAAAGTGGTGAAAAATTTGGGAAAAAAAAGAAAATTTCCATACTTAGAAAAATTCTAAGTTATGAAAATTTTCAAATTCAAAACCCTAATTTTCAAAATTGGTTTTCTTGGTCAAAAAGTTTCATATTTTGACATATCTTGATGAATTATGACCCTTGGCACTTGATTTTGATCAAAAAGTCAAAGTTTGACTTTTCAGTGTACAGTTGACTTTTGATCAGTTGACTGGAAAATTCATCTGTCAATCCTATGAAATTGAGATCTTTTGAACTATGTAATTAGGTTAAGATGATGCCATTGAACCCTTGAAATCATGTTTGAACCCAATTGGTCATTGGCTAGGTAAAAAATCAAAAATTGCCCTTTCTCAGTCAAAACCCTAATTTTGACCATTTTGCCCTTTTGATGATTTGATCAAATTTTTTGAGGAGTTGTGATCCAAACTTGATCAAATGGTACATATGAGTATAAAATGTTGTTGTGGATCAAAAACTATGAATTTTGACTGTAAATTGGCCATGGTTGACTTTTTCCTTAATACAGTTGATTTTTAGGTCAACTGTCCAATTGACTGAGCAAAAATGTGATTCAAGGCTTGAAACTTAACATGAGAAATCTTAGGGGTCCAAGATGGTGTATGGAAGTAGATTGAAGCATTGATGGTCCAAGAATCCTTGTTCAAACTCAAACCCTAATTTTGGGTTATTAGTGCAAGATGATGTCTTGAGCTGACCAAACCCTAATCTTGTCTTGAGTCCAAGAAGTCTTGTGTGGTAAATCTTGATAAATGAGAGGGAAAATTTTGGGGTACAACAAGTTCCCCTGTTCAATCTTCTTGAACCTGAAGAGTTAGATTGGCGAGTTTTTCCGTTCATGACTCGAAGGTAAAAGATGATTGGACACTAGAGTGCTCGTACATTTGCACTCGTCAAAGTGTAGTTGAGGGAATGGGCTTAAATATGCCATTTGGAGAGGTGATAGAATCTTGTTGGAGATGGGCTTGTAGATGCCATCCAAGACTGTTTGCTGAGTTGTAAGTTTGTAAGTCAAAAGAATGAGTATCAGAATGGTATCCGTATCTGGAACGTATCTGAGTTGTATCTGGAGACTGAATCTGTATGAGCAATGGAATAGCAGCCGTGTCTGGAGCGTATCCGAGCTTGAATCTGAATAAGTAACAGAATGACTTCCATGTCTGGAGTATATTCTTACTGTATCTTGAATTTTGAATATGAATAAGGGCCAGAATGGCATCCGTGTTTGGAGTGTATCTGAACTTGAGATCTGAATGAGTATCAGAATAACATCCTCATCTGGAGCGTATCCGTACTGTATCTGAATGTTGAGGTCTGAATGAGTGACATAATGACTTCCGTGTCTGGAGCGTATCTAAGCTGGGGAAAATCAGAATAAGTGTCAGAATGGCAACCGTGTCTAGAGCGTATCTGGACTCTATCTTGCTGGAAGTCTAAATAAGTAACCGAATGTCAACCATATCTGAAGAGTATCTGTACTATATTTTGAAGTTGAAATCTGAATGAGTATCAGAATGGAATCCTTGTCTGGAGCGTATCTGGACTGTATCTGAAATCTGAATCTGAATGAGTAGCAGAATGACTTTCATGTCTGGAGTGTATCTGTATTGTATCTGAAAGTTGAAATCTGAATGAGTAATCAGAATGGCATCCTTGTCTGGAGCGTATCTGAAATGTATCTGAAATCTGAATCTGAATGAGTAGCAGAATAACTTTCGTGTCTGGAGTGTATATGTACTGTATCTGAAATATTTGAATATTGTTAATGATAACTATTAATCTTATCCTGAAAAGGGTAAAATGTTAGCTGAAACACAAAGTTATGTTGCATGAAATGTATGATGCAATAAATGTGTCTTATCAATGTTTACGATATATGGATGTAATGTATGCGCATGTAAGCTGATTTGTTGTATTGCTGAGGAAAATAAGTCCTTGACTGCTGCCGGGGAAAATAAATCCTTGACTGCTAAGGATAAGAAATCCTTGACCGCTGCTAGGGATTGAAAGTCCTTGGTGACTTCACTGGGGATATAGGGATTCTTCATGTCTTGAAGTTGGAGTATCAACAAAAATTCTGTTGTGAGAGTAATGCCATAGACTGCTTGAGAAATCTGCTTGGAAAATCCAGAGAATTATGCTGACGTCTACTGGGGATTACACAAGGGGAATCCTTATTCTACTGGGGAATAGAGAAAACTCTGATGACTTTTGCGGGGAATTAAGAATGAGAATCTTCATTCTGTTGAGAAGTAATAAAAACTCTGTGGGGAAGAAGGCTTACTGCTGGGGAGTAGGTTCAGGAGTTTGGGTTGTCTTCCATTCTACTGGGGAATTATCCTAGGTTGGAGAGAGACAAAAGTTAACTGTTACCTGGTTGATTTTCAGGCTTCAAGATAACTTGCTGGGGAGTTTAGAGAAACTGGATGGTTTCCGCTGGGGATTGATAGTTTGAAATTTTGGCTCTGCTGGGGATTGGGAGTTTGATGTTTTAACTCTGATGGGGATTAAGGGTTTGAAATTTTAGTTCCACCGAGGATCTAGATGATGTACTGTAGGGATTGCTCCTGGAATAGCCTAAAGACATTTTCCTATCCTTTCAACCCGTCAGTAATTGTTCTTTTCCATTTTTGTTTATTTGTAAATAGTAGTTATGTTCAAATGCATATGTTTATCAATGAATCATTGGACGTTTTTGCAAATAAAAACACAAGTGTAAAGAAAAAGGAAAATAGTTTTATGTACTTTGAAAGAGATATCTTTGTATTTACTTTGAATAAGTATTTGTGTACAAAGGAGACAGACATCCTAGTAAGAGGATGGTGTCATAAAAGTAAGAAAAATTTATACAAAGAAAGATGGCTATGTGTAAAAAAGTCCCATGGGGTTCCCATTCCGCTATAGCCTTCGTATCTCCGAATATCTTGTCCATTCGTTGCTTCGTCCAAAGATGATTGGATTGATCAGAAGCTCAGAGTTTGTTAGTGAAGATATTGCCTTTAAAGTGATCCGACGAGACATAGTCATACGCTTTAATTCCCTAACTTTTGCCTGGACCGCCCTTTCGGGTTTTCGATCCACCGGGAAACCCTTTTTTGCCCAAGTCGCCCTTTCAGGTTTTCAACTTGCCGGGTGTACAGATTTTTTTATTTTTATCCCTAATTTTTGCCCGAACCTTTTTGGTTCGCTTGGATGCCCTTGTTTTCCTAGGTGTGTCAACCTAGCGGGTCCTTTATGCGTAGTATCTTTTGACTATATCTGCGTTCGCAGGGTACGGTAGGTCGTCGTCGTCCATGGTGGTTAAGATCATTGCCCCACCAGAAAATATGTTCTTGATTACAAATGGTCCTTCATAGGTAGAAGTCCATTTGCCCCTGGGATCACTTTGTGGCAAGATAATGCGCTTGATCACTAGATCTCCGACTTGATATGTTTGGCGTCTAACTTTCTTGTTAAAAGCCTTGATCATCCGTTTTTGATACGTCTGACCATGACAAACAACAGTAAGTCTCTTTTCGTCGATTAAGTTTAATTGATCAAGTCGGGTTTGGATCCAATCGTCTTCACTCAAACCTGCATCCTTCATGATTCTTAAAGAGGGGATCTGAACCTCAATAGGTAGAACAACCTCCATGCCATAAACTAAAGAATAAGGTGTTGCCCAGTTGAAGTGCGAGCCGTGGTACGGTACCCGTGGAGAGCAAACGGTAGCATCTCATGCCAATCCTTGTAGGTAACTGTCATTTTCTGTATGATCTTTTTGATGTTTTTGTTTGCAGCTTCGACAACACCATTCATCTTTGGCCGATAGGGGGATGAATGATGATGTTGAATCCTGAACTGCTCGTACAAGGCGGTGATCATAGTATTGTTAAGGTTTGTCCCGTTATCAGTGATGATCCTTTCTGGGATACCGTACCGGCAAATAAGATTCTACTTGATGAAGCGGGCAACAACATTCTTAGTAACAGATGCGAAGGAAGCTGCTTTGACCCACTTGGTGAAATAGTCAATGGCCACCAGAATGAAGCGGTGTCCATTGGAGGCTATAGGCTTGATCTCCCCAATCATATTGATTCCCCATATAGCGAATGGCCAAGGAGCTGTTAAGACATTTAGAGGAACCAGAGGTACGTGCACCTTATCTGCATAGATTTGACATTTATGGCAGGTCCGAGAATGTTGATAGCAGTCTACTTCCATGGTAGACCAGTAGTAGCCTGCTCGTAGAATATTCTTTGCCATCGTATGCCCGCTAGAGTGAGTGCCAAAGGTACCTTCATGCAATTCAACCATAATCCTTTCAGCTTCAATCTTGTCCACACAACGGAGCAAAATAGAATCATGATTGCGTTTGTATAGGATGCCATTACTTAGGAAGAACTTAGCTGGGAATCTCCTTAAGAACATTTTGTCATTGACTGAAGCTCCTTCAGGATATTCTTGAGCCTCGAGATACCTTTTGACTTCATGAAACCAAGGCTGGTCCACTACTTCTTCGGTATTAATCTCGTGACAATGTGCCGGTTCATGCATCCGTTCAATGGTGATTTGGGGAGACTCATTATCCCAATTAAGTTTAAACATGGATGGTATTGTAGCTAGAGCATCTGCTAGCTGATTTTCTTCTCGCGGGAAGTGCTCGAAAGTAATCTGCTCGAAATGTGGTAACAATGTCAAGACATGTTCTTTGTAAGGGATGAGGTTTGGATGCTTAGTATCCCATTCTCCTTTGATCTGACTGATGACCAAAGCTGAATCCCCAAACACAACTAAAGATTTGATTCCCAAGTCTATGGCAGCCTTGAGTCTGAAGATGCATGCTTCATATTCTGCCATGTTGTTCGTACAGTTGAAGCAAAGTCTGGCCGTGAAAGGAGTATGGCATCCTTCCAGAGATATAAGCACAACACCGATATCGTTACCAAGTGCATTGAAGGCCCCATCAAAGTACAGGGTCCATCGGGATCCTTGTCAGGTCCGTCATATGGTCTAAAATCTTCAACATTGTCCAATGTCATGATGTCTTCGTCAAGGAAGTCGAACTTCATGGATTGGTAATCTTCTACAGCTTGATGAGCCAGATGATCAGCTAGCACACTGCCCTTTATAGATTTTTGGGTCGTGTACTGGATGTCATACTCTGTTAGGATCATCTGCCATCTAGCTATCCTTCCATACAAAGCAGGCTTCTCGAAGATGTATTTTATCGGATCCATCTTAGATATCAGCAAAGTGGTATGAGTCAACATATACTGCCTTAGCCGACGAGCAGCCCATACCAAAGCGCATCAAGTTTTCTCGAGAAGTGAATATCTGGTGTCACAGTCGGTAAACTTTTTGCTAAGGTAATAAATTGCATGCTCTTTTCGGCCAGACTCGTCATGCTGCCCTAGTATGCACCCCATTGAATTCTCTAAGACGGTCAGATACATGATTAGCGGTCTTCCCTCGACAGGTGGCATCAGGATAGGAGGTTCTAGTAAATACTCCTTGATTTTATCAAAAGCAATCTGACAGTCATCATTCCATCTAACTACCTGATCTTTCTTCAACAGCTTGAAGATTGGTTCACAAGTAGATGTTAGGTGAGAAATGAACCTAGAAATGTAGTTTAGGCGTCCCAAGAAACTTCTGACTTCCTTCTCAGTGCGAGGAGCAGGCATTTCTTGTATAGCTTTGACTTTGGCAGGATCCACCTCGATGCCTTTGTTGCTGACAATGAAACCCAAGAGTTTACCGGATCGGACTCTGAATGTGCACTTGTTTGGATTCAATCTTAACTTGTACTCCTTCAACCTGACAAACAAATTTTGCAATTGATCAAGGTGTTGTTCTTCAGTTTGTGATCGGGCTATCATGTCATCTATGTAGACCTCTATCTCATGATGTATCATATCATGAAACAAAGCTACCATGGAACGTTGATAGGTTGCCCCGACATTCTTCAGTCCGAATGGCATCACTTTGTAGCAGAACGTACCCCACTGTGTAACAAATGTAGTTTTCTCCATGTCCTCAAGTGCCATTTTGATCTGGTTATAGCCTGAGAATCCGTCCATGAAAGAAAATACTTTGTGCTGAGTTGTATTGTCAACCAAAATGTCGATGTGCGGAAGTGGAAAGTCATCTTTAGGGCTGGCCCTATTTAAATCTCTGTAATCCACGCACATTCTCACTTTTCTGTCCTTTTTAGGCACGGGCACAATGTTAGCAACCCATTGTGGACAGGAAGTAACATCCAGAAATCCAGCATTGAACTGCTTCATAACTTCTGCTTTGATCTTCTCTGACATGTCAGGTCTCATACGACAGACTTTTTGTTTCACTGGTGGACAGTCTTCTCTTGTGGGTAGACGGTGTACCACAATGTTTGTATCGAGTCCCAACATGTCTTCATATGACCAGGAAAAGATCTCAACATAATCATGCAACAACTGAATTAGGCGCGCTTTGACACTCGGCTCTAGATTGGCACCCACTCTAATTTCCTTCTTATCTTCCTCGGTGCCCAAGTTGATTGTATCCAACAACTCCTCATGAGGCTAAATTGCTCTTTCCTCTTGCTATAATAATCTGGCCAATTCCCCTGGCACCTTACAATCTTCCTCACCTTCGTATTCGGCTTGGTAGATCAGATATTCAGAGTCACTGAAGGCTATAGCAGTATCGTTAACCATGAGATCCGGAATGGAAGGGTATTTGCATTTGTGAGTGTGGGTGTGTGTAAGGGTATAGCCATCTTAAAACAACAAAATGTAAAAGAAGGACAATGAGCACAAAAAGTTTATATATGAAAAAGCATCCATGATTCAATAGATGACATATGAAAATGAAATAAGAACCCTTACAAATGAACCGTTGTGCCTCGGGTAAGACACAAGGTTGAAAAAGTACGAATTTTTTGTGAATTATTACAGATCCAACAGAAATGGAAAAGATAAATTATTGCGGTATGAAAGTAATTGGGATGAAGTCTTTGGCTTCCCAGTTGCACAGTCCTCCGCCAACAGTAGGAAATATCCAGTCTTCCAGACTGCCATCTTCTTCACCTTCCTCTAGTGCATTAACCCCTTGGTGGTTGATCTTCACAGGTGGCCCTCCAGCACGGGCGCGGCGCACGACCTTCTGAGCAATCGAAGTAAATCCCAAGCCAAACTTGTCTGATTTGTAAGGAATGTCGGGAAGCTGCCCCCAGATAGTGGATCCTCCTTCTTCCACTACTGCCTTTGCATCTTTTAGAGAAGACATTCGAGGTGGAGGCCTTGTGATCAGAGGAATTGAGGATACCGTCTTGGTCGCCGCTATTTCCTGAGAGACCTCTTCAAAATGTTGGAAAGGGGTTTCGATGAATTCGCCATCCAATTCTACATATCAGAAAGAATTCAGATGACTAATCATGTATTCCTCTTCCCCATGGACAATTATGATCTTCCCTTGGACGGGGTACTTGAGCATTTGATGCAAAGTGGAGGTGACCGCACCGACATTGCGAATCCAGGGGCGTCCCAACAGACAAGAGTAAGAAGGACGGATGTCCATCATATAGAATGTTGAACTGAACGTCTGAGTTCCCACCTTGATCGGGATGTCCACCTCCCCATGGACCATCCTCTTAGAGTCGTCAAATGCTCTCACAATTATATTGCTAGGTTTTAAAGTCAGCCTCTCACAATCCAATCTATCAAGGGCTTTCTTTGCCAAGACGTTTAGGGATGATCCCGTATCAACCAAGACATGGGCTAAGGTCATTCCTCTAAACTCCACCGAGACATGCAGTGCGTCGTTGTGTTTTCTCCCTTTGGATGTCAGGTCACCATCAGAGAAATCCAGGCCATTGTCAGCTGTCAAATTGGCCACACACTCTTGGAATTGATCTGCAGACGTATCTTGCGGTACATGAGCCGTCTTCAGAAATTTTACCAAAGCTTTAGCATGTGCCTCAGAGCACAGCAACGATCCTAACATAGAGATTTTGGAGGGGGTCTGCCCCAGTTGTTCAACCACATCATAATCACTCTTCTTAATGATCCTCAGGATTTCTTCCATCTCCTTCTTGGACGCTTCAGGAATAACTAGTAATTGAGCCTTCGTCAGGACAGGCTCCTTTTGAACATTCTTTCCTTTATTCTCAGCAGTGGAAGTAGGGATAGGAATTGTATTGTCTTTGTTGTTGGTCGGTACACTTGCAGGTACAATCACCGGTGCAAAGGTAATCTTCAGAACGACCATGGGTCCAAAGATTTCTGTTGGAGGGGCAATCTCTAGAGAGAAGATCCTCCCACTACGGGTAACCTTGCTTGTTCCGACAATGTTTCTGATGTCGGAATTGTCCTTCTCGGAGTTCTCTTCTTCGGCAATCTGTTCAATCTGTTTGACACCATGGTAGTAGATTTCTCCACCATAGTTCCATGGTACCGTTTTATCTAATTTGTATGGGGTTGGCCCGAGAATTGTTATCTTAAGCGGAGTAGTCATAGGAGCAGATGTAATCCTAACGGGTCTTTTAGGGACCCTGGAAGGATTGGCGTATATGGTTATTATTGAAACTTCTAGAACTGGAATGGGTGAAACAGGAGCTTTCTCAAACAAGATTTATTGATTATCAATCAGTTGTTGGATACCTTTCTTCAACAAAGGGAAGTCAAATGATGAGGATAGGCAGACATGGCAATCTTTGTCACAACCTGGGAACATCCCATCCTTTAACAAATTCAACTTGATGGTAGGAAGCAGAGTCAATAATTCATCCACGGTAGAAATAAATAAGTCTTCCTCAACAGCACTGGCATTGTGTCCATGCCTAGGCATCGGAGCGGAGATAACATTCGGATTTTCTGGAGCTTCAAACTCAACTTCCTTTGCGTCTATCAGATCTTGAATCTTGTTCTTCAGAGTCCAACAGTTGTCGGTGTCGTGCCCTGGACTTTCAGAATGGTACACGCATCTGGCGTTCGGATGGTAGTGTGGAGATGTAGTATTGGGATTTTTAGGGGCCTCTTTCAACATGGCTAGATTTAACTTCAGAAGATGTGGTAGGACTTGAGCTAGAGTCATGTTTATCTTGGTGAATTACCGTACTGGCCTTTCCACCCTTTGCTGGTTATTTCTCGGCTGATTGTTTCTCGGCTGGTCTGATGCAGGCTTTTGAATCATAATGGCCCCCACAGTTGGTCGACATTCAGTTCTTCCCTGATTCCTCTGTGCATAGACAGCAGACACATCCTTCTTTCCAGTGAAGGGCTTTTTTACAACGGTAGAGGCAGACGAGTCTTTCTGAATTTTCCCACTTCTTATACCGGCTTCCACCCTCTCGCCAATTAAGATCAACTCAGTAAACCCTGTAGAGGAACTCCCAATCAGATGATTAAAGAAGGGGCCTGATAGAGTTCCCAAGAACATGTCCACTAGCTCCCTTTCAGATAAAGGTTGCTGCACCCTTCCGGTTAAATCCCTCCATGTTTGGGCGTAGTCTTTGAAGCCCTCATTGGATACCATGGCCATACTCTGGAGTTGAGTACGGGTTGGTGCCAAATCGGTGTTGTATTGATACTGTTTATAGAAGGCGGCTGCCAAGTCTTCCCAATTATGGATATCTGCTCTCTCTAACTGGTAGAACCAATCAAGCTGCGTTCCTGACAAACTGTCCTGGAAAAAGTGGACCCACAAGTCTTTGTCAGCAGAATGCGGTTGAATTTTCCTGACATAAGATCGTAGGTGCATTTTGGGACAAGACACCCTATCATACTTGGCAAATAGTGGCCCTTTAAACTTTGGAGGAATTACTATTCCTGACACCAGCCCTAACTCCTCAAAGTCTAACCCCGATACTCTCTGTATCTCCATAGCAGTTAGACACTCTTCCAAGTGTTTGTATTTGTCATCGGCCTGAGGGTATTGTTGTTCAGAGTAGTCCTCTTCTTCCTCTTCTTCTGCTTCAGAATCTGATGGTACTGCCGTCTCCTTTCCTTTTCTTTCCCCCTCTTCAGATGTTGTAGGAAATTCTAAGGTTCTTCTGGCTTGTCCCTGAAACCTTCTGCCCATGATAACCACACCATTTGGCTTCTTCTTCTTTTTATCTTTCTCTAGCAAAGTCTTGAGCTCCTCCTGCCCCTTGACTAAGGTCAAGAGTAGCTGTTGAAATTGTGAATTCTGAGCTTGCAAATCTTTGACCGTTTGTTCAAGATCTATCTTACTGAAATAAACAGCAGAGAGAGATGAGGAAACCTGGTGTGAAGACCTGTTTATGCTTATGATGAATGATATGTATTCATGCAATGCTTTCAAGGATTCAGAAATTCAAATTTGTTTTAAACAAAAAAGAAACACACGTCATATTAATAAGATAGAATTGTTAGTACATCAATGCCCCTTGGGCAAAATAATACAAGATTCTAAGGTAAAAAGACGTTGCGCATCCTCTTTGGTGCAATGTAGGTGTTGAGAGTCTGCTCTTCATGAAGTAACTGAGTGAGTTCCAAGACCTTCTTCTCGCTTGCATAGAATTGGGCTTTGAAAGTATCACATTCTCCCTTGAGTTGTATCCAACTCCTTTATAGATCTTCGAGTGATGTTGGCATGTCAGGATGTAGGAGGGTGTATGGAACCTCTCCTTCCTTAACAGGCTCTATAATCATAGGGAGAATGGAGGGGTAAGGCATCATAAGACTTTGGGCGCGGGTTCGTACCCACTTGAGGTAAGGCTCAAGAGGGATGGAATTCTTGTGTCCGAAGGTCTTACTATCTACCTTGTTTGGCATCCTCCAAGCTCGAATGAACCTTTGACGAAGTCCTTGATTGTCGTTGTCGAAGTCAAAAACCAAACCTTGAATCAGCATATCATGTGGGCCATCCCTTCGGGCATAACCAAATTGTCTCAGAGCCAAGCAAGGGTTGTGGGTGATGCCCCCCCTAATGCCAAGTAGAGGGACATTAGGGAATTCCCCACAACGGTCGATGATGATAACATTCTCTTTAGATCGAGAACACCAATGAACATATGAATGTGTAAGTGTCATCAACCATTGTGACCACCTCAAACCTTGCTCATTCTTCAAGACTGATTGAGGAAGATGAGAAATAAACCATCTTTCCAAGAGAGGAGTGCAACACATGAGAACACCTCTTTTCCTCATTGTACGAGTGTGAAAAGAGTGTAAGATATCTCCAAGTAATGTAGGTACCGGATTGCGTGACATGAAGATTTTGACAGCACTCACATCTATGAGTTGGTCAGGGTTAGGGAACAAGACCATCCCATAGATGAGAAGAGCTACAATCTCCTCAAAAGCTTGCAAGTCTAGGGAATTCCAGCAGCTTTGGGCCTTCTCAAACAAGAACTTTGACAAGAAGCCTTTGACACCACTTCTAGTTTCCCAATGGGTTGTGACATCAGATGAGTGCAAGTGCAGGGCTTGAGAAATCTCTTCTGGATTTGGATATATTTCCGTACCGTTAAAGGGTAGTTGATTGAGAATAGGAATCCTCAAGAGTTGAGAAAATTTCTCCAAAGTGGGCACAAGCTGGTATTCAGGAAATGTGAAGCAGTGATGCAAAGGGTCAAAGAACTGGAAGAGAACCTTCATATGTCTTCCTCTGTGTTGGAAGTGACTAGGTTGAGTAGATGACCATGCCTCTCGGTGAATGAAGAGTTCTCAAGAATCCTTGAAGCTAGCTCCTTGAGTTGTGGAGGAATTCTTACAAGGTTGACTTGGATAGTTTTCCTGCGAAGTGAATCCATATCCTACAAAATAGGAACAAAGATGAATTTCCAAAATCCATGAAATGGTTAGTGGATGCATATGATGCTTATGATGTCCATGATGTTATGCACAATTATATATGTACAAGAAATTCACACAAGTTCCTAGTTTAGGCTTGCATGGGGTTTCATGGGTAAGTACCCTCTTGAAGTTTAGTTGGCTCAACCTGTCCTAGAAATAGTAACCGGGTTTTAAGGAGCTCAATATCATTGGATTGTTTCCTTGTTCATTATTTCAATTCAGCCTCTTAATTGGTGACCGAAATATTCCAAGGAACCAACCCCCAATGAGTGTAGTATCGAGTATCTACCAACTTCAGACTGCACCAAAGCCGGTCACCTCACTACATCCTAAAAGGCCAAGTTGGTCAAGTAAAGGTTCTAGAAGTTCGTTAGTGCTTCATGACATCACTCAACGGCCCTGTATTCTCTTTGATTGACTCAAAGGCTACCGGTACCCACAAATATGTCACACTAACATAGCTATTGCTTAGACCGTGTCGGTATACCCCGCACAGTTTCCACAATGTATTGCTATTTACCTATAATGTTTCCCAAAATACGGGTGGAGGATTCAAACCCAAACAATAGAAATAAAGTGTAAAGCAAACAAGTCAAGCAATTGTAAGCAAATAAAGGTGATCTAAACCCTAAGGTAACCCCACTTTTATTATTTTCCCCAACATAGTCTCCAGTTCTATGATACGGTGGGAGAACTGACTTGAGGTTTTGCGTTTCGTTGCAAATGTCGCGGTTTAGCAAGAGACGCCACCGACTTTTATTTTATCCAAAAGGAAAGGTAAAAAAGCATAGGAAAGACCTTTGAGATGTTTTCTTGAGTTCGGGGGGTAGATTATGAAAAGGGAAGGTGCTAGCACCCTTTTCATCCATGGTTTTCCATGGGCTCTTAGTTACTTGCTTAGATCACTTGCTTTGCTTTTGAAATTGTTTGAAATGGTGCTTTGTGTTTGGTGTGTTTTTGAAAGTATTTTGAAAAGAGGCCATTTGTTTAGGCAATCTTTGTAATGATTCTCGTTCGTAAGAATGTATACAAAGATGTTTGTCTTTTGTAAAATGTTTCAATGTTTTGTAAGTTGTTTGAAAATGTTTTGAAAATGTGTGTGTGCTTGTTTTTGAAAATAGAAAGGATTGTTTTGAAATTGATCAAGTAACTAAGAGCTATCTACCTACTCAAAAGTCTTTCTTGTGCATTTTTATTCCTTTGACATTGTTGATTTACCATTGATTTGGTAAACAACCCTATCTTTAGATGTTAAACGGGACGGACGTGGGTCATCGTATGACCATGATAGCAATGTTGCTAAGTATCTTAGCATGTTTGGAGAGACCAAGATCATTTGTTTAGGCAACCTTTTGATAGCGTCATCGAGGGACTATGATCTTTTGTTTTGTTTTGTTTTGTTTTGCCAAGATACTTCGCATGCGTAACATGGCCATTTTTGTTTAGGCAACCAAGTGGGTGAAACCCTAAGGGTGCTTTTGTGCAATGTGTGTCATTTTTCATGCATTTGTCTTGTATTAGGTCTTTTCTATTTGTTTATTTTTTTGGTTTTATCATGCAAAACCCTAGTTTACTACACAAGTATATAAAGCGATAAATTGCGTAAAGGTAAATTAAGCTATTACAACAATTATTATGGAAGGGGGGATACAAGTTTTTGAATGGGGATATTGCACCAATATAAACCCTAAAAATACTATTACAACCCAATTGAATATCGTGTGAAATAAATAAATATACAAATATTTAAATATGTAATGCAATGTATTTATGGAAAAAATGTTTTGTATTTGATTTTTGTATGAGAAAATAAAATTAATTAACCCTAGAAAATAAGGAAAAATAATATTATTATTTTTGAAAGGGGGAAACCCTAATTTTTGATTAAAAGAAAAATATGTTTCCTATTATTTATTTTGTCTATTTTTGTACAAGAAAATAATAAATAATATTACGTACAAATATTAAAAATTAAATATGTATAAAAAATAAATATTTGATGAGTATAAATAATATAATAAAAATATGTAGTATTTTTTTAATATTTATGTTATTTTAAGAAAATGATTTCTAATCTATTAAATAAACTATTTTTATGCAAAAAATAATAAAAAAATAAAATAAAAATGTGAAAATAAATAAATTATTTTTGGGTATTTTTTATCATTAGAAAAAATATATGCAAGCAATAAATATAAAAATATGCAAAAAAATGTAAAAATATAAGAAAATAGTCAGGGGGTGCAAAAGTAAGTTAGGGGCGTGAAAAGCAAAACCAAAAAGGCCAGAAGCAACAAAAAGCCCAGAACAACTTCGTCCCTGTCCTTGGTTCCTTCTCCTTTGCGCGTTCTGAGTTCAAATCTGTAACTTGTTATTGCTTGCATAAAAACAAAAACTTATAACACAAAACATGTAGCATTTCATCTCACGATTCCAATGATATAAAATTTGTAAACTAACTCTCAAAGATCAGGGAGAATTTTGTAACCCCTAATTTCTGACCTAATTTTTTCATGAACTTCAAGCTTCAAATTCTCTTAGCTCAGTTAATATAAACGACAAATATGCATATGTACAGCTTCAACAAGATAAGGGCTACATTTTTGCTTCACAAATCGTGGCTTGAGGATGTCTAAATAGAGAGATAGAGTTTTGAAAAATACCTCCTTCAGCTGGATTTGGATATGACAGTGTGGGGACTTTGAGTGAGGCCTGAGGATCGTGTGAGCTTCCTTGAAGTTCCTTCAACCTATTCCAATACCTAGCTTGCTTTGTGGATGGCCAAAACTCTCTGTAGAAGTCAAGCTGCAAGCTCCAAGTTTGAAAATGGAAATGGCAGAAACAGGGGTTACAACAACAATGTAAAGGCTTGGATAGCTTTAGTATGATGTGTAGAAGGTGTTTGAAGTGTCAAGGGGCAAAACGCACGAGCCAAAATGAAGTTGGAAATGATTTTGCAGAACTGCAATGTTTGGGCAGAAAAAAGATGTTTTTGAGTTTTAGGGTGTTTTGGATGCTATTCATTCGTGTCCTGGCTTGTGATAAGTTTGTGAATATGTATATAATGATACAAAGTCCACTCTTTCTCAGCTTTTACAAGTTCTGAACTTTTGGCCAACTTTCTTGCATTTTAAGAAAAGTGAGATGACTTGTGCAACATGCTTGTACTGGCTAGTTTTAGGGCTACAAAGAGTTGGTGCACATTGTTTGTGATCTGTGGAAATTGCCTGCACCAAAGGAACAGGTCCATGGCTCAAGATTGATAAAGTTGCAAAAGGCTTGCTTTATGAAAATGGCATTGTGAACTTTTGGCCATTTATGGAATTATTTCTTGTACAATTCTCCAAAAGCAAAGATAAAACCCTTATCCTCTGAGTTTGCATTTAATTATGGAGTGTAGAATGAGTTTAGGACCTGTAATGCAAGGTACAAGCATCCTTGATCAGATTTGCAACTTGACACTTTGTAAAAATGGCTTGATCAAAAGTGACAAAATGCCAATTTCTCTTCTTCGATTCTCCCTAACCACAAATGATCTTGGAGAGTTCTTGGATATTTTGAAAAGCTTGCAACATTCTATACAATCCATATTTGAAATTCATTTTGATATTCCTCTTGGAACTAGGTGAAAAATGTCCATGAAGATGGGTAAAAAACCTGCCTAAATTAGGGCAAAATTTCAAAGTCATTTAGTTCATGGACCCCTATTCATAAATTCATAACTTGAGATCCAAGCATCTTTTGGGAAAACGTTTTGAAGAAAAGTTGTAGATTTCATGGAGGACTACAACTTTCATTTTGGAAGTTTTCTTTGAATCAAATTGCATCATGGTGAAAAAGTGGTGAAAAGTTGGGAAAAAATAAGAAAATTTCCATACTTAGAAAAATTCTAAGATGAAATTTTTCAAATTCAAAACCCTAATTTTCAAAATTGGTTTTCTTGGTCAACAAGTTTCATATTTTTACATATCTTGATGAATTATGACCTTTGGCACTTGATTTTGATCAAAAAGTCAAAGTTTGACTTTTTAGTCTACAATTGACTTTTGATCAGTTGACTGGAAAATTCATATGTCAATCCTATGAACTTGAGATCTTTTGAACTATGTAATTAGGTCAAGATGATGCCATTGAACCCTTGAAATCATGTTTGAACCCAATTGATCATTGGCTAGGTAAAAAATCAGAAATTGCCCTTTCTCAGTCAAAACCCTAATTTTGACCATTTTGCCCTTTTGATGATTTGATCAAATTTCTTGAGGAGTTATGATCCAAACTTGATCAAATGGTAAATATGAGTCTAAAGTGTTGTTATGGATCAAAAATTATGAAGTTTGACTGTAAATTGGCCATGGTTGACTTTTTCCCCAATACAGCTGATTTTTAGGTCAACTGTCCAATTGACTGAGCAAAAATGTGATTCAAGGCTTGAAACTTAACATGAGCAATCTTAGGGGTCCAAGATGGTATATGAAAGTCACATGAAGCATTGATGGTCCAAAAATCCTTGTGCAAACTCAAACCCTAATTTTGGGTTATTAGTGCAAGATGATGTCTTGAGCTGACCAAACCCTAATCTTGTCTTGAGTCCAAGAAGTCTTGTGTGGGAAATCTTGATAAATGAGAGGGAAAATTTGGGGTACAATAATGATCATGGTTCTCTTCCTCAGTCTGGGACCTGGATATCATATCATTCACATAAACCTCGATCTCGTGGTGAATCATATCGTGGAACAAAGCGACCATGGCGCGCTGATAAGTTGCCCCAACATTCTTCAACCGAAAAGGAATTACCTTGTAACAGAAGGTTCCCCACTGTGTAACAAAGGTTGTCTTCTACATGTCCTCAGGAGCCATCTTGATATGGTTGTAGCCAGAAAAACCATCCATGAAGGAGAAGATCTTGTGCTACGCGGTGTTGTCGACTAGAACATCAATGTAAGGAAGTGGGAAGTCATCCTTGGGGCTTGCCCTATTCAGATCTCTGTAGTCCACACACATCCGTACCTTATCTTCCTTCTTAGGTACTGGAACAACGTTGGCAACCCACTACGGATAAGAAGTGACAGCTAGGAATTCCGTGTCGAACTGTTACATGACCCCTGCCTTGATTTTCTTTGACATTTCAGGGCGCATATGGCAGACCTTCTGCTTAACCGGAGGACACTCTTCTTTAGTCAGCAGGCGATGTACCACAATATCAGTGTTCAAACCAAGCATGTCTTCATAGGACCAGGCGAAGATCTCAACATAGTCGTGTAGCATCTGTATTAACCGTTGTTTGACACTAGGCTCCAGATTCGCACCTATTTTAACCTCTTTCCTGTCTTCCCCTGTACCCAAATTCACTGACTCAACTAATTCTTCATGCGGCTGTATGGCCCTTTCTTCCTGCTGTAATAGTCTAGCAAGCTCTCCAGGCACCTCACAATCGTCCTCACCTTCGTCCTCGGCTTGGTTGATCAGATTTTTTGTCATAACTGGAAATAGCAGAGCTGTTATCAATGGGATCCAGAGTGGATATGGATCTGCAGTATGATACGTGAGTGTGTGTAAGAGAATAGCTGTTTTGATAAAGTGAGAAACAAAAAATAAAAACAAGGAGCGCAAAATTTGTATGCAAGAAACGTCCAATGCTTTATTAATGATATATGAAATGAAAAATAATAGCCCTCACAAGCAAAGCCAAGGTGCCTCGGGCAAGGCACCGGGCCGTAAAGTTTCAAATTGTTTATTACAAATCTTAAACAAATGAGTCAATTACTGTAGAATAAAAGAAACAGGTATGAAGTCCCTGGCCATCCAGTTATTCGGTCCACCGTTAGTTATTAGGTAGATCCAGCTGTCGATGTCTGATTCCTCTTCACTGTCTTCAATTACATTGATTCCCCGATTGTTGATGTGTAGAGGAGGTCTTCCAGCCCGAGCGTGCCTAACAGCCCTTTGAGCCCCTTCTTCAACTACAACCCTGGCCTCCTTGAGAGAAGCCATCTTCAGCAGGGGTTTGTTGGTAGTAACTTTAGTTGATGCTGAGACCTAAGGGACCTCTTCGAAATTCTGGCAAGGAGTTTCTATGAATTCCCCGTCCATATCTACATAGCGGAAGGAATTGAGGTGACTCACCATATATTCTTCTTCACCTCGTACCGTGACAATCTTTCCCTTCACTGGATACTTCAGCATTTGATGGAGTGTGGAAGTAACTGCCCCAGCATTATGGATCCAAGGACGACCCAACAAACAAGAATACGACATCCTGATATCTATTACGTAGAAGGTGGTCCCAAAAGTCTAAGAACCCACCTTGACAGGGATGTCCACCTCCCCGTGCACCATTCTCTTTGATCCGTCAAAAGCCCTTACCACAATGTTACTAGGCTTTAGAGTCAAACCCTTGCAATCTAAACGGTCTAACGCTTTCTTCGGTAGAACACTCAGTGAAGATCCGGTATCTACCAGCACGTGAGCCATAGTAGTGCCCCTGCACTTAATCGAGACATGCAGAGCATCATTATGGATCCTTCCTTTCGGTGTCACATCCGCATCTGAAAAAACCAACCCATTGTCAGCAGTCAGGTTGGCCACACAATCTTTGAATTGGTCCGTTGAAGTTTCCTGCGGCACATGTGCAGTTTTGAGAAACGCAATTAAAGCCTTCGCATGGGCTTCAGAACACAATAGCAGAGACAACATGGATATCTTTGATGGGGTCTGCCCCAGCTTCTCAACCACATTGTAATCGCTCTTCTTGATAATTTTTAGTATTTCCTCTATTTCTTGTTTAGAGGCTTCCACAAAAATTTCCTAGGTGCCTCCGTCCGGGCAGGCTCACCTATGATTTCCTTTCCCCGAGTCCCAGATGGCTTAGCAGCAGGGGTGATAACTGGAGTAAGAATGGGAATAGTAGTTGATGTACCAGCAGGAACAACAGATGGAATGAGAATAGGCTTCTTGACAGTTTCAGGGGAAATCTCGGGAGAAAAGACCCTTCCACTTCTGGTAACTTTACTAGTCCTGACAATATTACTGACATCAGTATCAGCTTCTTCATTCTTCAGATCTTGCTTAATGCCATGATAGTACACATCAGCACCATAATGCCATGGGATAGCCTTGTCTAAAGTGTACGGGATGGGACCGAGAATAGTGATTATCAGCGGAGCAATTCTTTGAACAGGTGTAATCCTAACAGGTCTTCTCGAGGAAACCTTGGAAGGATTGACGGAAATGGTTACAATGGCAACGTCTTCACTTGGAACAACAGGAATCATAGTCTTCTCGAACAAAATCTCTTTATTATCCATCAGGTGCTGAACACATGACTTCAACAAACGATAACCAAAAGGTAGAATCGAACACATGTGGCAACCTTTATCACAACCCAAAAATAAACCGGCTACAACAAATTCTTCGTAACATTCATAAGAGGAGTAGAAATTTCTTTAACAGAGGTCACAAACGAATCAGTGTCAACAACATTAACTCCATGACCATGTTGGGGCATGGGAGCAGTTATAACATTCGGCTTTTCTGGAGCGTCGAACTCTATCTCCTTGGATTCAAGCAAGTCTTGTACTTTGTTTCTCAGAGCCAAGCAATCATTTGTGTCGTGGCCAGGACTCTCAGAATGGTAGGCAAACCACGCGTTAGGTTTGTATCTGGGAGAGGTAGTATTTGGATTCTTGGGAGCCTCTCTCAAGGTCGCCAAGTTGGATCTCAGCAGGTGAGGTAGCACTTTAGCCAATTTCATGCTAATGCGGGTAAACTGCCGATGTGGTCTTTCCACCCTTTGTTGATTGTTGCATTGTGGGGCACCTGCGGGTCTTGGTATCACTACAGCATTTACCGTTTGACGGTGTTCAGATCTGCTTTGGCCCCTCGGGCTATAGACTGCACTGGCTTCCTCCTTAACAGCGAAAGGCTTCTTTACTGAACTCGAGGAGGCATCCTTCTATATCTTACCACTCCGAATTCCAGCTTCTACTCTTTCTCCAGTTAAAATCAGCTCAGTGAAACCAGATGACGAGTTGCCGATTAAGTGATTGAAAAACGGACCTGACAGCGTACTAAGGAATATATCCACCAACTCCCTATCAGGCAAAGGGGGTTGAACTCTCCCAGCCAAGTCTCTCCATTTTTGAGCATAATCTTTAAAACCTTCACCTGCACCCATGTACATACTCTGGAGTTGAGTACGAGTGGGAGCAAGGTCGGAGTTATACTAATACTGCTTGTAGAAAGCAGCAACAAGATCTTCCCAGTTTCGGACACTGGCTCCCTCCAACTGATAGAACCATTCAAGCTGAGTCCCAGACAGACTATCTTGAAAGAAGTGCACCCACAGATTTCTATCAGCTGTGTGGGGTTGAATCTTCCTGACATACGAGCAGAGATGGAGTTTTGGCCAGGACACTCCATCATACTTGGCAAAAACCGGAGCTTTGAACTTCTGAGGAATGACCACTTCCGATACCAGTCCCAATTCTCCGAAATCCAAACCAAGTATCTTCTGAACTTCCATGGCACTCAGACGGTCTTCTAACTGCTTGTACCTATCCTCAGTAGGAGGATATTACTCGTCGTTGTAATCAATATCGTTGTCAGAAACTGCAGGACTAGGGTCCTTCTCTCTTTCTTGGTTCTCCCCTTCATTGGATGAAGAGGTCAGATCAGTTTGATGCTTTAACCTTTCTCCAAATCTTCTACCCATATTCAGAATACCAGTCTTCTTCTTATTCTTCTTCTCTTTCAGAATGAGGGCTTTCAGATCCTCTTGCCCCTTTTCCAGACTGATGAACATCTACTGGAATTGGGCATTCTGTGCCTGAAGATCTTTGATGGCTTAATAGAAATATATTTCTGCTGAAATAAACAGCGAAGAAGATGAGAAACCTGTAGTGGTACCTGTAATGATGTGTATGATAATGGGATGCGCATGTAATGATTTCAAAGACTTTGGGAAATTTAAATTTGCAAACCAAAATAAACAAAAACTTTATTAGCTTAAATTTGAAGGTTCAAAATGCCTTTAAGGCGTTACAAATAAGTAAATAAAACAAATCTAAAACTAGAAAATCAAAATCAAAAGTCCCATGGACGCTTTCTCTTTGTGCTGATATAATCATTGAGCACTTTTTCTTCCTCGAGCTGCCTGGTGAGCTTTAAAACCTTCCTCTCTTGCTCATGGAACTGTTCCCTATAAGTATCTCGCTCATTCTTTAGCTGAATCCAAGACCTCTGTAACTCCTCAAGATCAGTGGGCATGTAAGGATAGAGAACCATGTAAGGAATGTCTTCTTCATTAGTGGGCTCCACAATCACTGGTAATACGGCCACATAAGGCATCATAAGCTTCTGGGCACGAGCTTGGACCCATTAGAGGTAAGGCTGCATAGGAATGGAAGTCTTTGGTCCCAACTCTTTGGGGTCAGATCTGTTTACCATGCCCCAAGCTCGTATGAACCTCCGACGATACTCTTTAACATCTTCCTCATAGTCGAATACAATGTCCTCGAGAAGTAACTCATGGGGACCATCCCTTCGAGCACGACCAAATTGTCACAAAGCTAGACAAGGATTGTAAGTTATACCCCCTCTGATACCAATTAATGGGACATTAGGATACCCCCCATAGTGGTCAAAAACAACAATGTCTTCCATATCTCGGGAACACCAACGAATATCCGTATGAGCGAGTGACATTATTATGTGCGACCACTCCAAACCTTCTTCGTTCTTCAGTACAGACTTAGGGAGGTGATAAATAAACCACCTCGACAACAATGGCATGCAGCACATAAGAGTCCCTCTTCTCTTCATGGTACGAGCATGGAGAGCGTGCAAAATATCTCCAAGCAAGGTAGGCACAGGGTTGCGAGAAAGGAAAATCTTGATAGCATTCACATCTACGAAGGAGTCCGGATTAGGGAAGAGCACTAAACCATAGATAAGAAGAGCCAAGACCTCCTCAAAAGCCTGAAAATCCAAATCATCCCAAAATAGCTGAGCCTGGTCTATCAGAAATTTGGCTAGAAAACCCTCGACTCCGCTTTGAGTTTTCCAATTGGAGACTACGTCGGCCCGTTTCAAATGAAAAGCTGAGGCAATGAATTATGGCTTAGGAACTTCTTCTATACCTGTGAAGGGTACCTGTTCAAGAATGGATATGCCCAATAGCTGAGAGAATTCTTTCAAGGTGGGTACCAACTGATAATCTGGAAAGGTGAAGCTGTGATGCTTGGGATCAAAGAACTGAAATAGTACACTCATCATCTGTTCATCAAGGTTTGAAGTAACCAGGCTGAGAAGTTGACCATATCTCTTAATGAAATTATAAGTTTCAGAAACTCTAGATGCTAGCTCTTTAAGTTGGGAAGGTATCTGCACAAAGTTGTTTCAGATAGTATTTCTATGCACAGAAGCCATGATCTGCAAAATAGAACAAAGATAAATTCCCTTGGTCTTTGAAATGGTTAGTGTAATGAAGCATGAATGGCGTGTTATGATGCATGATGTCATGATAAACCACATGTATAGAAAACACAGGTATTGCAAAAGTCAAATCACACAAAGCCCTTAGGTTTAAGGCATGCATGAGGTCAAAGGTAATACCCTCTTGAAATTAAGTTGGTTTCGAACATGTCCTAGAAAAAGTAACCGGGTTCTAGAGGATCTCAATATCACTGACCATCCTCCATCGGCCATGGTTTCAGCTCACACAATCTTTTCTTGCGGCCAAAATATTCCAAGAGTATGATCTTAATGAGTGTAGTATCGAGTATCAACTAGTTCTCAGCTCTACACCGAGGTCGGCTATCTCACTACTTTATAATGGCCAAGTTGGGAGATTAAAGGTTCTAAGGTAAGTTGATGCTTCACGACACCACGCAGCGGCCCCGTATTCTTCTCGTTTCACCACAAGGGATACCGGTACCAACCAAAGTGCCACACCAACGTAGCTATTGATTTAACCATATCGGTCTACGTCGTACAGTTCCCTCACAATCTATTGCTACTTACTTAAAAGGTATTCCCCAGATCCGGGTGTAGGATCTATAGTAACCCCAAACAAAACCCTAAAAAATAAAGCAAACAAAACAATCAAGAGAAGCAATTTTTAATGACCTAGATCCTAAGGTATACCCCACTTACTATTTCCCCAGCAGAGTCGCCAGTTCTGTGATACGGTGGCAGAACCGACTGTTTAATACTGGTTTGCATTTTGCATTTTGTGTTTGCAAAATGTCACGGTAAGCAAGAGTCGCCACCGACTTTTATTTCATCCAATCGGAAAGGAAAAAAGTGCAGAAAAAAAATCCTTTTTCGAGATATTCTGAGTACGGGGGGTAGATTATAGAAAGGGAAGGTGTTAGCACCCTTTCTATCCATGGTTTTCCATGGGCTCTTAGGTACTTGCTCTTTTTTAAATTGCTTTTGTTTGTGTGCTTTGTTTTTGAAAGATGTTTTACTTCGTGAGAACCCTTGTATCAGTCCTCAAAGGTGTGACGAAGTTGTTTTGAAAATTTGTTTGAAAAGTGTAAGTGTGAAAAGTTTTGATTTGAGCAAGTACCTACTAGCATCTACCTACTCGAAAAAAGATCGTTTCTATTCATGTTTCCTTTAGACAGCTCTATCCTACTATTGAGAAATAGGTAGCACCGTCGTTGGAGTTTGTAAGGGTCAATTCGAAAGGGACGCACGATCACCAAAGCAATATTAGGACACCTTAGTAGTAACCCTAGAGTCTTAAGATCATATTCGAGGAAACATTTCCGAGGCAACATTTCTGAGGCAATATTCGAATGGGACATTTTGATCTTTTTAGACTGGAGGGCAACCACTAAGACACCATATGCTTAATAATCGTTTACCGAAGGTAACCGAAGCGAGAGTATACCCTAAGAGTGATATGTGCGAGTGATTTGTTTCAGTTATTTATCTTTGCACATTAGGGTTTTCTAATTGTATTAATTTGTCATGCATTCTTGCCATACAATCCTATTAGCATACATCTAGACAGTTAAATATTTGCAGGAATTAAAAATGCGAGAAAATAAGCCTACGCTATTACAAGGCTTCAGGGAGGGGGATTAATTACATAGCCAAAAAACCCGGGGATTTAAAAGTAAATAAAACCCTAAATTAACTATTACAAACCAGTGAACAGTTACAAAATAATGGTGAAATAATAAACAAGCGCGCGGCGAATTAAATGCGAGACGATTAGGGTTTTGACCCTTCGACTAATCCTATTTGCGATTGATTAAAAAAAGATGTTTTTGTCATATTTTGTTATTTTAGAAAATAATGAATAATCGAATTAAAAAGAAAATCCTAAGTTCTAATTAATTTTAAATTAAGAAAAATAAATTAATTCATTCTAAAACCCTATTTTTATATTTTTATTTTATTTGAGAAAGAAAGAAAAATTAAATTAAGAGTTTAAACCAAATTTGCTAATTAGTTTTAATTAAAAACAAGTTAAAATTTCCCTAAATTAAATTAAACTAAATTAAATTTGATAAAAAAAAACCTAATTCTAATTTTTATGATTTCTTGATTTTAAGTTTTATGAAAAAAAGTGATTAATTTTATGAATTAAAATAATTAAGCAAATTAATTAAATAAAAGAAATAAATAGAGAAAAGGAAAAAAATGGGCCTGATTGTTAGCAAAAAAGGGGGTGCAGATCTGATTTTTGTGGCCCAAAAACTCAAAGCCTGTTTGACTACGCTTGCTCTGGTGTGGGTGTTGACTTGAGTGCTATGGTGGACCTTCAATGTTGATACGTTGGATCTGGCTTGCTGATGATCAAACAGATGAATGTTGATGATGTATGGTGGACGTCATGATGAACAACGCGCTGGATCCCTTATCTGAAAATAACACAAATAAAATGCTGGGACCTGGGGATTGAACCCAGGTCCTTATGCTCGCTTCCAGTGCTCGCTTGCCAGCTGTGCTGCGTTGTTTATTTGTTCATATAATAGAAACAAATAATATAATCAAATCAAGTAGTATATTCATAAAAATGCGCGAATATTCAAATGGACGAGTCACACGCTGCCACGCAAGCTTCTTCTTCCTTGCAACCGTCGTTTTAGAAAACAAGGTTTTTACCTACAGACGCTTACTGTAGGTACAAACCTGTTCATCTCCAAAAACGCATACGAGCAAGATAAATGACAAGTACTGGTACCAATCAACTCGTCTCATCCTCACGAGCATCATGGTACCAGAATCAAAGCCCAATTTTGCATGCATTGAAAACCCCTAAACAAGAACATGAAACCCTAACCATGGCAATATCACGTACATGCATCAAAAATGCAATTAAATGGCATGGTTAGCTTGAAAACATGATGATAATCACAACTATGACAACTAAAAGTGCTAAAGATACATGAATCGTGCTAATCGAATTACAAAAATATGTCAAACCGTGGGGATCGTAGCGCGCGTTTCTGGGCATGTTGAAGCTGGCAAAGGATGTTGTTAGCTTCCTGAGATGTCTAGCAAACGACTGGGATCACTAGCACACCTTGAATTGGCCTGTAGAATGAAAACCAACTCCCACTTTTCTTTGGATTTTTCAGATTTGTTCAAAGCTTTTCACGCCCTCTAACCCTTGTTTTTTGATCTGGAAAGCTTCAATATATAACCTAGAATGAATTAGGTTAACAAAATTGGATCTAATCATGAGAATTCATGAATGGAATATTTTATTTTTAAGCCATATTATATCTTTCTATTTTCATGCCAATCATGCCCTTTTTGTACCAATTGCCCTTGATTCGATTTGATCATGTAAGCTCAGCATATCTTGATTGCCAATCTGTAAAAAAACAAATCAAATCATATCTTTGATAATTTTCATCATTTATTTGATTTAATTCACTTTTTAATTAATAAAAAATCAAAATAAATTGAAAAATTAAGCACAATATGAGTGAGTGAACATTTGAGTCGTGGAACACATTATTATTAAGGTGCAAGCATAAAAAGTTAGGCCCATTTAGCAAAAATGCAAATTTGAGCACATTTGACTTTTGGCAATTTTGCAAAAATGGTCAACTTGGCCAATGCATAACTCTCTCAATTTTGACCCTAGAGAGGTGTTCTTGGACTTTTTTGAAAGCTTAGGATGTCCTCTAAGCAACCATTTTGGTCTCATCTCAATTGAGTCTTCCATGTTCATGTATGAAGCTTAGACCCAAAAGGTGTTTTTGTTGACTTTTCAAAAGGACCCATAATGTCAAAATTCATATCTTTTTGTGAGTGCATATTATGAAATTGGGAGATGAATATGAATTGTAGGGAATTACATCCTCTTAAAGATTAGCTTTGGATGGGTCATTTACAATAAAATATGAGAAAGTTATGCTTGGTCAAAGTTGAGTTGACTTTTCTTGCAAAACCCTAATTTAGCAACTTTTGGGTTTTGATGAATTGTGAGCAATCCTTGATGCATCATGATCAACCCTTGATCAAATGATGAATAATACTTCAAAATGAGTATGTTGACCAAAAATCTTGAAGTTTGACTGTATGTGGGCCACAGTTGACTTTTTGACCTAATACAATTGATTTTCAAGCATTTGAGCAATTGACTGAGAAAACTTCTTCTGCAAGGCTTGAAACTTGACATGGATGATCTTGAGAACATATTAGGAAAATGGTGAGAATTAGAGTCCTTTGTGGTTCACATATCTTGATGAAGATGGAAACCCTAATTTGGGGTATACTGCTTTAGGAGAGAGTTTGTCTGGTCAACTCTTGAACTTCCTTGAGTAATTTGGGGACCTCACTTGCCATGTGTTGAGAAATAGTGGAGGGAAAATTTTGGGGTACAACAGTAGGAACATCTAGAATTTGGGTTGTAGCAAAGAGATTCAGTATTGGGATTCTTAGGAGCTTCCTTTAGAGTCACTAAATTGGACTTTAACAAGTGTGGCAAAACCTGGGATAAGGTCATGTTGATCCGGGTGAACTATCTTCTGGGCGCATCCGACCTGCGCTGATTATTTCATTGTTGGTTCGATGGAGGATTGGAAATAATAATAGCCCCTATCGTTAGACGATGTTCAGTTTTGCTTTGATTTCTCTGGCCATAAGCAGCACTGACCTCCTTCTTCCTAGAGAATGGTTTCTTTACTGTACTGGAGGATGCATCCCTCTGAATCTTACCACTCTTAATACCAGCTTCTACCGGTTCACCAGTCAAGATCGGCTCAGTAAACCCAGCTGAAGAGCTTCCGATCAGATGGTTGAAGAATGGACTAGACAACGTGCCCAAGAACATGTCTACCAGCTCCCTATTAGACAGAGGAGGTTGGACTCTTCCCGTAAGGTTTCTCCACTTTTGGGCATAATCTTTGAAACCTTCACCATAACCCATAGACATACTTTGCAATTGTGTACGAGTTGGGGCGAGGTCAACATTATATTGGTACTGCTTGTAGAAAGCAGTAGCCAGATCTTCCCAATTACGAATGTTGGTCCTTTCCAGCTGATAGAACCATTCCAACCGCGTCCCTGCCAAACTTTCCTGGAATAAATGTACCCACATATTCCTATTAGTAGTATGGGGTTGGATCTTCCTGACATGCGGCCTTAAGTGCAGCTTAGGACAGGAGACGCCATCATACTTAGCAAATGTGGGGACCTTGAATTTCTGCGGGATGACCACCCCTGAGACCAGTCCTAACTCTTCAAAATCCAGCCTGGGTACCCTCTGAATCTCTATAGCATTGAGGCGATCCTCCAGCTGTTTGTATTTATCATCAGTAGGAGGGTACTGTTCTTCAGAGTAGTCAGCCTCTTCTTCATCAGTCCCAGGGTTGTTGTCTCCTTCCTTGGGCTTTTGTTCTTGATTGTCTCCCTCGTCTGACGGAGTTGTGAAATCTAGAGCTCTCTTGGTCGATCCTTTAAACCTTCTTCCCATATTCAAAACACCAGCTGGTTTCTTTTCCTTCTTTGTCTTCTCTTTGATGATAAGAGCTTTCTGATCTTCTTGCCCCTTATCCAGAGCCAAGAACATTTGTTGGAATTGAGTGTTCTGAGCTTGAATATCATTTACTGTTTGTTCAAGAGCCATTTCTTTTGCTGAAATAAACAACAAAAAGAATAAGAAACTTGTCTCCAAATACCTACTTATGAAATGAAATGCATGATATGCTTATGCAATGTTTTCAAGGATTTTAAGATTTTAAATTTGCTTGGACAAAGAGAAAACAAACATTAATTGCATTCATAAGTTTAAATGATTACAACGATTCCTCTTAGGCTTACAATAGAAGAAACAAAGATAAAACTAAACTCCTAAATCAAACAGGACTCAGGTTTCTCATGAGCGCATCCTCTTTGGTGCAATGTAGGTGTGATACGGTGGGAGAACTGACTTGAGGTTTGCGTTTGTATTCGCAAATGTTGCGGTTAGCAAGAGTCGCCACCGACTTTTTATTTTTATCCTAAGGAAAGGTTAAAAAGCACAGCAAAAACCTTTTGAGATGTTTTCTTGGGTTCGGGGAGTAGATTATAGAAAGGGAAGGTATTAGCACCCTTTCTATCCATGGTTATCCATGGGCTCTTAGTTACTTGCTTAGATCACTTGCCTTTTGTTTTCAATTGTTTTAAATGGTGCTTGAGTGTGTGGGTTTTGAAATGTTTTGAAAAGAGGCCAATGTGGTGGCCACCTTTGTAATGATCCATGTGGGGATGTATACAAAGATGTATGTCTTTTGAAAAGGTTTTCATTTGTTTTTGAAAGGTGTTTTGAAAGTGATGTGAGGTATGGTTTTAGAAAATAGGCAAGTGTTTTGTTTTGCAAGTTTGATTCAAGTAACTAAGAGCTTATCTACTCCTAAATTTCTCAAAAGATTATTGCTATACTTTAACCCTTTTAAACAAGTTTGCACCACCATTGTATTTGGTGGGCAACCTTGTGTTAGGATGTGAAAGGGACAGGCGCGGGTCATCGTTTAGACCATAATTGTAACAACGTTAAATGTCTTTGGGCAATTTCTCTAAGGGACTTGATCATTTGTTTTGTTTGTTTTTGAAAAGTCTTATCGAGGGACTATGATCATTCAAACTGTTTGCTTTGCCCAAAGATGTTCAACATACAATATGGCCCATTTATTTGAAGGCAACAAGTGGAATACCCTAGGGGGTGCAAGTGTGATTTGTGTGTCCATTTTCATGCTTGTTTATCTTGTATTAGGTCAAACTATTTTTTATCGTTTTTTCGCATACAAACCCTAATTCTAGCATGTTATTATTTAGAAAGCAATAAAGTGCGAAATTTAAATTACTAAGCTATTACACAACCAAATATGGGAAGGGGGGTACAAATGTTCAAATGGGGATATAGACAAGAATTTAAATCTAGATTATTACAACAATTGGATATTTGCATGGTAAATAAATTGCATAATTTAAATGTAAACAAAATAAATATGTGAAATGTAAAAAAGAAAGTTTTTTTTTTTTTATGTGTATGAGAAAATATTTATGTAAAAGGAAAAAGAAAATAAAAAATGTATTTATTTTTTAGTATTTTGAAACTTAGGGTAAGAAACCCTAATTTTTATATAAAAAGTATTATTATCTAATTTAATTCTACTATTTATTTATTATTTATAAAAATAGCCTAAAATGAAGTATATTGTAAAAAAGTATTTTTGTATCAAATGTTAATAAAATAAAATAAAAAAAATCAAGTATTTTTATATCTTTTTCTTAAATACATTAATAATCAAATATATATATATAACCCTAAATATGTATTATTCAAAAATAAATATTTATTTAATATTTTAGTAAAATAAATAAAAGAGTATTTTTTTATATGAAATATTTTCAGAAAGTAAATAAAAAATAAAAAGTGTATTTATATTATTTTTACATTTATTCTAATAATCAAATATATTTATATTTATGTACAAACTAAACAAATAAACAAATAAATATGCAATAAAATGCAAAAAATTATGAAAAAAATATTTTTAATTTTTTATGGCATGAGAGAAAATAAATGAAGTCAACCAAAAAGAAAAAAGTCAAAAATGTTTAAAAATAAGCAAATGGGCTCAGGGGGGTGTAAGCCAAAAAGGATGGTGTGAAAAGAAAGAATAACAACAGCCCAGCCCAATAACACACTGTCTTCAACCTCCAGCTTCAAACTTTGAAAAAACGCGCGCCTCTTGCTTCAATGTCTAACTCCTGATTCCTTGATTTTTTGAACAAACTTCCAACACAAAAGATGTTAAGCATGAAGAGACGGTTCTAACCATATAAAGAACATGTCCTATCTCTCTAAGATGAGGGAGAATTTCTCTCCCCCTCTTTCCTGACCTAATTTTTCTACCATTTTCAGAGCTCAAATTCTCTCTACTCAGACAAAAGAAATGAAAAGTAAAGCTATGTACATGTTCAGGGCTATGAGTAGGACTTTGTTTCTTCACAAACTTAAGACTAAATATGCCTAATAAGAGAGATACGAATTCAAACTTTTACCTGTGCAGTTGAACTTCTATGTGGAGAATGAGAGACTTTCAATGCAATGTAATGATTGGAAAAGCTTCCTTGAAGTCCAGGGATACTTTTTCAATGCTCACTTTGTCTTGAAACTTCTTGTATCAAGCTATAGAACTTCACCTGCAAGTCAAAGATGTGAAAATGGTGGAAGTGGTTAGAGCAACTACAGATCGTGCCTTAGCTTCTGGATAGCTTGCATATGTTGTAAGGAAGGTATAGGAACAGGTTTGGACAGAAATGCTTGAAGGAATTGAGAGATTGCACTCAAACTGCAGGGGCACCCCTGTTTGTGCAGTTTGAGGATGATTCTGAGATGGAGAGGGTTTGAAAGGCAAATGGCTCGAGCAAAAGCTTCAATGTGGTCTATGGAATGTGTTTGATATCTTTTGTGCTGTGTTCTTTGACTGATATGAGAGATAGCCTATGTTATGGACCTTTCTTCACACTTAAGCTATCAAAAGCAAATTGGTGTTCTAGGTCAGTATAGGGCCCCCTAATGTGCTGCATCAACTCCTCTTGATCAGTGTGTTATGCCCATAATCTTGTGTTAACCAGATCTTCTTTGTACTTGTTGGATTACAAACTTGACATAAAGCTAAACTTTTCAAAAATGGAAATTCCACTTTATCTAGTTTAGGATTAAACCATTATGCAATGTTAGAACACAAAGAACATGACCTTAACACATTGAATATGCATTAAATTATTGAGTATGGATTGGTTCAAGGACCTGTAATTAAGCATAAAGCAAACTGAATTCAAATTGGCAAGGTTATGAACATGTCTTGATGAAGAACAAAAGTGAATTTTTGCCAACTTGTGAAATTCGAATCTCCCAAGTTATGAGGTTGTTTGATGAGTTCTTGGACATTTTGGAAAGCTTGGAATGTGTACTACAATCCATCTTTGAAATGAAATTTGAAATTCCAAGTGGAAGGGTATGAAAAGTGGCCTTGAAGTAGGGTAGAAAACCTTGTCAAAATAGGTCAAATTTCACTAAGTTAAAAGATGGTTTAGTGCCCTTATTCAAAAAATCATAACTTGAGATACAAGCTTCAAATGAGAAAACTTTGTGAATCAAAGTTGTAGATTTTGCAACAAGCTACAACTTTCATGTTTTGACTTTTGTTTGAATCCAAATGGATTATGGTGAAAAGATGGGGCAAAGTTGGGAAAAAATTAGGGTTTTCCATAACTTAGAAAAATTCTAAGTTATGAAAAATTCCATTTTCAAACCCTAATTTGCATTTTGTGATTTCTTGGTGAACAAGTTTCATGATTTGGCATGTTTTGATGAAAAATGAATCTTGACTTTTGATTTTGACCAAAAAGTCAAAGTTTGACTTTTCAGTATACAATCAAAATTGATCAATTGACTGGGAAATTCAACTGTCAATCTTGTGTACTTGGGATCTTTTGAGCTTGATGAACATGTCAAGATAATGCCATGGGGTCCTTGAGTCCATATGTGAGCTTGGTTTGCCATTGGCTAGGTCAAACAGTCAAAAATTGCCTTTGTGCAGTCAAAACCCTAAAAATGACCATTTTGCCCTTTTGGTGATCTGATCAAATTTCTTGGGGAATTGTGATTCAAACTTGATCAAATGGTCCATGTGAGTTCATAATGTTGATGTGGATCAAATTTCATGAGGTTTGACTGTCAATTGGCCACAGTTGACTTTTTCCCCAATACAGCTGATTTCTAGGTCAACTGTCCAATTGACTGGGAAAAACTTGGAATCAAGACTTGAAACTTGGTATGGGTAAACTTGGGAGTCCAATATGAAGCATGAAAGTCATCTTAGGCATTTTAGGTCAAAACATCTTTAGGCAAACACAAACCCTAATTTGAGTCCACAGTGCAAGGAGAAGTCTTGAGCAGAGGAAACCCTAATTGGACCTTGATCTTTAAATGTCTTGTGATGAGAAAATGTTGAGGAAATGGGAGGGCAAATTTTGGGGTACAACAGTTGCCCCTGTTCAATCTTCTTGAACCTGAAGAGTTAGATTGGCAAGTTTTGCCTTTCGTGACTCGAGGGTAAAAGGAGATTGGACACTAGAGTGCCCGGAAATTTGCACTCGCATGCTGGAGTCTCAACAATTGTGGTGTCGGGAATGGGCTTATAGATGCCATCTGGAAAAGTGATAGAACTTTGTCGGGAATGGGCTTATAGATGCCATTTGGAAGTGTTGATCGCATAAGAGGTTCCTTAGCGAGAACTTGTGTGTTTTAAGAAAGACAGATGTTTTCCTGACTTGTTACAGGTGTTTGATCTTCAGTCTCCTTATGCAGATATGCCCTGGCTAGATACAGGTATCGAATCTTCAATCGGTTGCTCACAGATGTGCCCTGGCTGGATACAGGAGTCGAATCTTTGAACTCTGCAGACGTGCCCTGGCTAGATACAGGAGTCGAGTCTGGAAATATGGTCAACAGATATGCCCTGGCTGGATACAGGAATCGAATCTGGAAATGTTGTAGTTGATAGATGTGCCCTGGCTGGATACAGGAGTCGAATCTTTGAACTCTGCAGACGTGCCCTGGCTAGATACAGGAGTTGAATCTGGAGCTGTTGTAGTTGATAGATGTGCCCTGGCTGGATACAGGAGTCGAATCTTTGAACTCTTCAGACGTGCCCTGGCTAGGTACAGGAATCGAATCTGGAAACTGATCACTCTCAGATGTGCCCTGGCTAGATACAGGTATCGAATCTGGAATTGTGACAGTTGAAGGTAGTCGTTTTTGAGATTGTCTTTTTCCTGAAAAGGCAAAGACGTAAGCTGTATGCAATGTCATGATGTATGATATGCATGATGTCATGATGTTCAACATTTGATGTTGTACGTGTCTCATCATGTATGTAAGCAAGATGTATGAAAATGTGACATGTTTATGAGTGTAATTTCATCTTAGGAAAATAAATCCTTGACGAATGACCGGGAAGCTGTTCTGCGGAAGAGATGCTTGACCGAAGCTCTGATGAGAGGCCTGCTGAGGACTTTAACAATGGATTCCGCTGAGGATAATGATGATAAACTCCGCTGGGGAACCCCAAAGATAAACTCTGCTTGGGAAAACCAAAGATAGACTTCGCTGGGGATTGAAGGAACTTTTGCCGGGAACGGTCTTCCGTGGCTTTTAGCTGAGGATAACCCAGTTATAAGTCCTTGTGAGGAAATAACTCTAAGTAAAACTTGGGCGAGACGTTCGTACTTCGCCGGGGATAAGCTCGCAGAATCTACTGGGGATGAGCTTTTAAGACCTGCCGGGGGATGTTGTGCCTTTTTCAGGATCGACGGGGAATCGACTCCTGCTTGGGGAGAGTGCTGCTGAATTTGTTTTATTCTGCGGGGAGCTAAGATGATTTGGCCATATTTTCAGTTGAACCTACCTTGGTGCCTTGGTGGACAAAACAACTAGACCGCATTAAACAACTCCACATTGCCCCTGCCTTTGATGTCACTTGTAATTAATCTTTTTTTTTTCGTATGCAAACATTTATGAATCAGCAATTTAATGTCAAATGCATATATCAAAAATGAACATTGGACGTTCTTCGCAAGACAAAACAGAAAAAGAAAAACAATGGCAATTTATATGGACAAGTGAATTGGTATTGATTTAAACTTTGCCTGTGAATAGGCGTTTTTTGTACAAGAGGCTGACATCCTAGTAAGAGGACGCCGCCAAATAACATAGAGTTTACAATTTGAAAAAAACAAAACAGCTATGTGAACCATCCCACTGGGTTCCAACTCTGCTATTGCCTTTATGTCTTCGAACGTCTCATCGCTTTGCTGCCTGGTCGAAGATGAAGCTGATTGGTCGATGCCGTAATCTGAGCCAGATAGTTGATGCCGAATTCCGGATGCGAAGTGATCCAATGAGACATAGTGTTACGCTTTTATCCCTAACTTTTGCCTGGACCGCCCTTTCGGGTTTTCAGTCCACCGGGATACCCATTTTTGCCCAAGCCGCCCTTTCAGGTTTTCGACTTGCCGGGTGTACAGATTTTTATTTATTTCATCCCTTATTTTTGCCTAAACCCTTTTGGTTCGCCGGGAAGCCCTTATTTTTGCCTAGGTATGTCAACCTAGCGGGTCTTTTATTTATGCGTAGTATTTTTTCACTATGTCCGCATTGGCGGGGTGAGGAAGGTCGTCACCGTCCATGGTGGTTAGGATCATGGCTCCTCCAGAGAACACACGCTTAACCACAAATGGCCCTTCGTACGTAGGGGTCCATTTGCCCCGGGGATCACTTTGAGGAAGGATGATGCGTTTGATTACCAGGTCCCCAACTTGATACTCTTGCGGTCTGACTTTCTTGTTAAATGCCCTGATCATCCGTTTTTGATACGTTTGACCATGACAGATAGCAGTGAGCCTTTTTTCGTCAATTAGATTTAGTTGATCAAGTCGAGTTTGGATCCAATCATCTTCATTCAAGTCTGCCTCCTTCATTATCCGAAGAGAGGGTATCTGGATTTCGATTGGCAAGACTGCCTCCATGCCGTAGACCAAGGAGAAAGGAGTTGCCCCGGTTGATGTCCTTGCTGAGGTGCGGTACCCATGAAGAGCGAACGGTAACATTTCGTGCCAATCTTTATAGGTCACTGTCATCTTCTGCACAATTTTCTTGATATTTTTATTGGCTGCCTCTACAGCCCCATTCATCTTCGGCCGATAGGGGGAAGAATTGTGGTGCTGTATCTTGAATTGCTCACAGAGTTCAGTGATCATTTTGTTATTGAGATTGGTACCGTTGTCCGTAATGATTCTTTCCGGGACTCCGTACCGACAAATCAGATTATGCCGGATGAAACGTGCCACGACGCTCTTGGTTACTGTGGCATAGGAAGCTGCCTCGACCCATTTCGTGAAGTAATCGATTGCCACCAAGATGAAGCGGTGTCCATTGGACGCTGTCGGTCGGATCTCACCGATCATATCGATGCCCCACATTGCGAAAGGCCAAGGTGCCGTTAGGACATTCAAAGGAACCGGAGGGATATGCACCTTGTCAGCATAGATCTGGCATTTATGACAAGTTCGGGAGTGCTGGTAACAATCGGCTTCCATCGTGGACCAGAAATATCCTGCCCGAAGGATTTTCTTAGCCATGGTGTGTCCACTGGAATGGGTCCCAAATGTACCTTCATGTAGTTCCATCATAATTTTCTCTGCTTCAGCCTTATCCACACAACGTAACAGAGTTGAATCATGATTCCGTTTGTAGAGAATGCCGTTGCTGAGGAAGAATTTTGCAGCAAATCTCCTCATGAACTTCTTATCATTGACAGATGCACCTTCAGGGTATTCCTGGGCTTCCAAGTACCTCCTCACCTCGTGATACCAGGGCTTTTCAGTCACCTTCTCAGCCTCGAGCTCGCAACAGTATGCCGGTTCATCCAACTTCCAGATTAGGATTTGAGGAGCCTCATTATCCCATTTAACTTTGAACATCGAAGACATCGTGGCTAGTGCGTCCGCTAGCTGATTCTCCTCTCTAGGGAAGTGCTCAAAAGTTATCTTTTCAAAGTGAGGGAGCAAGGTCGACACATACTCCTTGTAAGGAATGAGATTCGGGTGTTTCGTATCCCACTCGCCTTTGATCTGATTGATCACGAGAGCGGAATCTCCGAAGACACTTAGAAACTTGATCCTCAAATCGATCGCAGCTTGTAAACCCATGATACATGCCTCATATTCTGCCATGTTGTTGGTGCAGCTGAAACATAATCGGGCGGTGAGTGGAGTATGAGTCCCCTTGGGAGATATGATTACAGCGCCGACGCCGTTACCCAAAGCATTGGAGGCTCCATCAAAATGCATAGACCATCGGGATCCTTCCTCAGGTCCTTCATCCGGTCCAGGTACTTCACAGTCAGTTACCACCATGATGTCTTCGTCCGGAAAATCAAAGTTCAATGATTGATAATCGTCCACAGGTTGGTGTGCCAAATGATCAGCCAGTACACTCCCCTTAATTGCTTTCTGAGTTGTATACTGGATGTCATATTCTGTTAAGATCATTTGCCATCTCGCTATTCTCCCAGACAAAGCGGGCTTTTCAAATATGTACTTGATGGGATCCATCTTTGAAATCAATAAAGTAGTGTGAGTCAGCATATACTGTCTCAGCCGGCGAGCAGCCCATACAAGAGCGCAGCAAGTTTTCTCAAGCAGTGAGTAACGAGACTCACAGTCGGTAAACTTTTTGCTCAAGTAGTAAATAGCGTGCTCTTTTCGGCCAGACTCGTCATGCTGCCCCAGCACACACCCCATTGAATTATCAAGCACTGTCAAGTATAGTATCAGAGGTCTTCCTTCCACTGGTGGCATAAGAATGGGTGGCTCTTGGAGGTATTCCTTTATTCTTTCAAAGGCGGCCTGACATTCATCATTCCAGCGTACCACTTGATCTTTCTTCAGTAATTTGAAGATTGGCTCACAAGTAGCAGTCAAATGTGAGATGAATCGGGCAATGTAATTCAATCGTCCCAGGAAACCTCTGACTTCTTTCTCTGTTTTTGGGGTCGGCATCTCTTGAATAGCTTTAACCTTGGCAGGGTCCACCTGGATACCTTTATCACTTACAATGAAACCTAGCAATTTTCCGGACCTCACCCCGAAGGTGCATTTGTTGGGATTCAATCTCAGCTTGTACAACTTGAGTCGGTCAAACAACTTCCTCAGGTGATCAAGGTGCTCCTCCTCAGTTTGAGACCTTGCGATCATGTCATCAACGTATACTTCAATCTCATGATGGATCATATCATGAAATAAAGCAACCATGGCACGCTGATAGGTTGCCCCAGCATTTTTCAATCCGAATGGCATGACCTTATAACAGAAGGTCCCCCACTGAGTTACAAATGTAGTCTTCTCCATATCTTCAGGAGCCATCTTGATCTGATTATACCCTGAGAAGCCATCCATGAAGGAGAACACCTTGTGTTGAGCTGTATTGTCAACAAGGACATCAATGTGAGGTAGGGGGAAGTCACCCTTGGGGCTGGCCCTGTTCAGATCCCTGTAGTCAACACACATTCTGACCTTACCGTCCTTCTTCGGCACTAGCACAACATTGGCAACCCACTGAGGGTAAGAAGTTACTGCAAGGAAACCCGCATCAAACTGTTTCATCACCTCAGCTTTAATCTTCTCAGACATCTCTGGACGCATTCGTCGAACTTTTTGCTTTACTGGAGGGCAATCTTCCTTGGTCGGCAAATGGTGAACTACAATGTCGGCATCCAAACCAGGCATATCTTCATAAGACCAGGCAAAGATCTCCATGTAGTCTTGTAGCATCTGGATCAATCGTTGCTTCACGCTGAGCTCTAGATTGGCACCAATTTTGACCTCTTTCCTATCTGTCTCAGTACCCAAGTTAATTGTCTCCACAGGCTCTTCATGTGGTTGAATAGCCCTCTCTTCCTGTAGTAGCAGTCTTGCGAGTTCACCAGGCACTTCGCAATCATCTTCACCTTCGTCTTCGGCCAAGTTGATCGGATTTTCGAAGTCATAACTGGCGGTAGCAGAGCTGTTGCCAGTGAGATCCAGAGTGGATTGAAACCTGTATAAGTGAGTGTGTGTAAATATAGCTGTTTCGCAATATATATAACACAGAAAGAAAAGGAGCACAAGATTCGAAATGCAACAAACGTCCAATGTTTTGATTGATGATATATGAAAATGTCATACAAAAAGCCCTCACAAATGGAGCTACGATGCCCCGGGCAGGACACCGAGCCAACAGAGTTTTAACATATTGTTTGTTACAAATTTGGAAATCAAAAGAAATCAATTACTGCGTGACAAATGTGATAGGGGTAAAATCCTTTGCTGTCCAGTTGCTTGGTCCGTCGCTGGCAGTCGGGTAGATCCAATCATCAAACTCAGCTTCCTCCACATCCTCCTCGATAGCATTCACTTTTGAGCTGGAAATAAACACCAGAGCCTTTCCAATCTTCTCTTTGCGCATTGCCTTCTGAGCCTCTGTAGTAAAGCCTAGCCCAAACTTGTCGTTCTTCTGAGTGAAGTCAGGAAGCTGACCCCAGTGTGCACCATTGCCTTTCTGAACCACAGCCCGGGCATCCCTTAGGGAAACCATCTTCAAGGAATCATTCTCTTCGGCCATTGTCTCCGCAGCTGCTGAAATTGGGTGTACCTCCTCGAAATGTTGGAAGGGAGTTTCAATAAATTCTCCGTCCATCTCGATGTACCTGAAGGAATTCAAATGGCTCACCATATACTCCTCTTCTCCTTGCACAGTGACAATTTTCCCCCTGACGGGATACTTCAGCTTTTGGTGTAAGGTGGAGGTCACTGCCCCAGCTTTGTGGATCCAAGGTCTACCCAACAGACAGGAGTACGATGGACGTATATCCATCACGTAAAAGGTAGAGTCGAACACTTGAGAGCCCACACGAATTGGGATGTTAACCTCTCCATGAACCATCCTCTTGGAACCGTCAAAAGCTCTGACGATGATATTGCTGGGTTTCAACTCCAGGCCCTCATAATCCAGACGATCCAAAGCCTTTTTCGGAAGAACATTCAAGGAAGAACCAGTGTCCACCAATACATGTGCCAGAGTAGTGCCCCTGCATTCAATAGAGACATGCAGGGCATCATTATGGTTTCTCCCTTTTGCGGTTAGGTCAGCATCTGAAAAGCCCAAGCCGTTGTCCGCCGTCAAATTTGCTATGCAGTCAGTGAACTGAACTGCAGACGTCTCCTGCGGCACATGGGCCGTCTTGAGAAATGAGATCAAGGCTTTTGCATGGGCCTCGGAACATAGTAATAAGGAAAGCAGGGAGATCTTGGAGGGTGTATGCCCCAATTGCTCGACAACATTAAAATCACTTTTCTTTATTATTTTCAGAATCTCCTCCATTTCTTGTCGGGAGGCCTCAGCATTCACGGGTATTGGTGCCTCCATCCGGGCAGGCTCTTCTTCAATCCCTTTGCCCCGAGCATTTGATGACTCGGCAGCAGGGGACACAATTTGATCAGCAACAGGACTTGGTAAACTTGCAGGTTTTATGAGGAGGGGTTTTCGAATAGCGGGCGGCGCAATGTCGGGCGAGAAGAGCCTGCCACTGCGGGTGACTTTAGCTGGACCGGTGATATCGCAGATACTGGCACTAGCATCAAATTCTTGCTTGATTCCATTTACATATACGTCTGCCCCATAATGCCAGGGGACAGCCTTATCAGACACGTAGGAGAGGGGTCCTGGAACAGTAATGATCACAGGCGCAACTGTCAAGATTTGAATAGGCTTCTTTGGGGGAGCCTTGGTTGGATTTTTGAAGATGGTAATCACGGAAACCTCTTTCATTGGAACCAATTGAACAGCAGTCTTTTTGAATAAAATCTCCTTGCTATCCATTAGGCCTTGGATGCCTAACCTTAGCAAGGGACAATCGGATAGGGAAATAGCACAGAATGGGCAACCTTCGCCGCAACCCGGAAATAAACCGGCCCGCAGTAGGTTCTTCTTAACAGTCTTCAAAGGGGTAACAACTTCATCTATCGAAACAGCATACACTTCTTCCTCAATGGCATTCACCCTATGCTGGGGCATAGGAGCCGTTACAACATTCGGTCTTTCCGGCGCTTCAAACTGAATTTCTTTTGCGTCAATTAGATCTTGCACTTTGTTTCTCAAGGCCCAACAATCATCAGTAGTGTGCCCGGGACTATCAGAATGATAAGCACACCGGGCATTCGGGTTGTATTTAGGGGACGCAGTGTTGACGACCTTAGGAGCTTCTTTGAGGGTCACCAGGTTGGTGGATAACAGTTGGGGTAAAATTTGAGATAATGTCATACTCAATCGGGTATACTGCCTCTTGGGCCTTTCACTTCTTTGCTGATTGTACTGTTGAGGAGCAGCAACAGGTTTAGAGATGACCAAAGCATTAACAGCTTGGCGACTTTCGGGCTTGACTGGTCTTCTAGGGCCATAGACGGCACTTGCTTCTTTCTTAAACGGCCTCTTCTCAGCACTTGTAGAGGCAGCTTTCTGTATCTTGCCTGACCTGATACCAGCCTCAATTCTTTCTCCTGTTAATATCAGATCTGTGAATCCAGCAGAGGAGTTTCCAACCAAATGATTGAAAAACGGACCAGACAACGTTCCCAGAAACATATCAACCAGCTCTCGATCAGTTAATGGAGGCTGCACCCTGCCAGCCAAATCTCTCCATTTTTGAGCGTACTCTTTGAATCCTTCACCCGTCCCTAGAGACATACCCTGAAGTTGGGTACGCGTAGGAGCGAGATCAGAATTATATTGGTATTGTCTGTAGAAAGCAGTCGCCAAATCCTCCCAGTGCCGGATGCTAGCTCCGTCTAATTGGTAGAACCATTCAAGTTGTGACCCTGAGAGGCTGTCTTGGAAGAAGTGGATCCAGAGATTTTTATCCGCCGTGTAAGGTTGGATTTTCCTTACATACGACCTCAGATGCAGCTTTGGGCAGGAGACCCCATCATACTTGGCGAAGGCAGGCGCCTTAAACTTGTGTGGAATTACTACTCCAGAAGATAATCCCAAATCCCCGAAATCCAGTCCCGGCACGTTCTGAATTTCCATAGCGCTCAAACGGTCCTCCAATTGTTTGTATCTGTCAGCAGCAGGTGGGTATTGTTCCTCGTTATAGTCCGTCTCGTTGTCGGAGACTGCGGGACTAGGAGCTCCTCCCCCTTGGGGACTGTTTTTCTCAGCAGAAGAAGTGGTTGGATCAGCTTCATTGTGGAGTGTGTTCCCAAATCTGCGTCCGGTGTTGAACATCGCCGTCCTCTTTTTCTTCTTCTTCTTCAGGAGTAGAGTCTTCAACTCTTGCTGACCCTGGGCTAGGCTTAGGACCATCTCTTGAAACTGTGCACTTTGAGCCTGAAGGGCCTTGATTGCTTGCTCACTGGAAGACTCCGAATTCATGATGACTGTGCACATAAACAGCGAAGAAAAATTAAGCAACCTGTGAAATAGGGTACCTGCTATGCATATGGTGTAATGGAATGCGTATGTTTTATGTTTTCAAAGACAAATAAGATCCAACTTTGTAGACAAAAAGGGAAACACACTTCATTAGATTAAAATTTTTCAATTTGTTCAACAATTTGCCCTTGGGCATTACAGGAATGAAAAATACGGAAAAGGAAATAAAACTACAAAAGGGAATAATCAAAGCTCATCAATGCTCCCATGGCCTCCTCCTCTCAGTGCTGATGTAGTTGTTCAGGACACGTTCTTCCTCCAATTGCTTAGTCAGCCTTTGGACCTTCCTTTCCTGCTCGTTGAACTTCTCCCGATAGAAATCCCGTTCTTCCTTTAGCTGTGCCCAAGATCTCTTCATGGTGTCAAAATCAGTAGGTATCTGAGGAGGGAGGACAGTTGGAGGAACCCCATCTTCATCGGGAGATTCAAGGATGATTGGTCTGACAGCTTCGTACGGCATACCTAACTTCTGAGCACGGATGCGGACCCATTTGCAATAGGGCTCCAATGGTAAAGAAGTCTTTGGTCCTAACTCATGTGGGTCAGCTTTGTGGATTCTGTCCCAAGCTCTAATGAATCCCTGGCGTAGTTTGTCACTGCCTGCCTGAAACTCAAAATGGAAGTGAGGAACCAACATTTCATGGGGCCCATCTCCTCTGGCTCTTCCGAACTGACGGAGAGCTAAACACGGATTGTAAGAGATTCCTCCTTGGATACCAATCAACGGGACATTAGGGTATTCTCCGCAACGGTCGATAATAGCTACCTCATCCAAGCCTCTGAGAGTCCAAGTGATATCCTTATCTGTGAGAGACATTAACCTCCGAGCCCAACCTTTTCCTTCTTCATTTTTCAGCACGGACTTAGGAAGGTGCGAAATAAACCACCTTACCAGCAAAGGAGCACAACACCACGGAGTTCCCCGTTTTCGAGCAGTACGAGCATGGAGTTGTTGTAGAATGTCACCCAAGAGAGTGGGTACCGGATTTCGAGACATGAAGATTCTTATGACATGGATACTGATGAAGGTGTCAGGGTTGGGAAACAATACCAGACCATAGATCAAAAGAGCCAGAACATCTTCATATGCTTTGAAGTCCAAGTCATTCCAGAAATCATTAGCCTTGCCAACCAGAAATTTGACCAAAAAGCCCTTGATCCCATTTCTAGTTTCCCAGTTGGACAATACCTCTTCTTTGGTCAGGGGGAGAATTGCAGCAATCTCTTCAGGCCTAGGAATCTTTTCCAAACCAGTGAATGGAGTTTGTTCCAAGACAGGGATCCCAAGCAAATAAGAGAACTCTTCCAGGGTAGGAACCAGCTGGAAGTCTTGAAAGGTGAAGCAATGATGCAGAGGGTCATAAAACTGGGTCAGAACACTTATCAGTTGTTGGTCCCATTTTGCAGTGATCAAGCCAAGGAGGGAACCATGTTTGTTGATGAAGGAGGTAGTGCTTGGAATTCTTTCAACCAGATCTTTGAGTAAAACTGGTGGTTGAACAAAGTTGAGCCGGACAGTATTTCTACGCACGGGCATCATGATGTCCTACAAAACAGAGCAAAGATGAAACCTTTTTGTCTTTGAAATGGGTTAGCTTTTTATGCATGCAATGGTATGATGGCATGATGCTATGATGAAGCACATCACAAGTATTCACATAGGCAAATAAAGCACACAAGTCACACAAGACACCCTTAGGTTTCAGGCCAGCATGAGTTTCAGGTATTACCCTCTTTTGGTTTTGTTGGTTAAAACCTGTCCTATCAAAAGTAACCGGGTTCTAGCGGATCTCAAATCATTGGCTACCCTCAATCGGTCATAACTCCAGCATCGCAATCTTTTCTCGCGGCCGGAACCATCTCGAGAGTTTAGCCTCAATGAGTGTAGCATACTGCTACTGTCCTAATAGCCAAGTTGGTCAATTTAGGGTTCTAAGGTTGGTTGGTGTTTAATGACTCCTTAGAAGACCTATATTCTCCCCGTTACAACACAAGGGATATAGGTACAGACTAAGATGCCACACCAACGTAGCCACTGCTTCACCCATGTCGGTCTACGCCGGACAGGTCCCTCACAGATTATGCTACCTAAAAAGGGTTTTTCCCAGATCCGGGTTAGGATCTATGAACTCCGATGCAAAGCCCACAAATATAAAAGCAAACAAAGCAAGCAATTGAAAACAAAAGTGATCTAATCCCTAAGGTTACTCCACTTTTAAAAGTTTCCCCAGCAGAGTCGCCAGTTCTGTGATACGGTGGGAGAACTGACTTGAGGTTTGCGTTTGTATTCGCAAATGTTGCGGTTAGCAAGAGTCGCCACCGACTTTTTATTTTTATCCTAAGGAAAGGTTAAAAAGCACAGCAAAAACCTTTTGAGATGTTTTCTTGGGTTCGGGGAGTAGATTATAGAAAGGGAAGGTATTAGCACCCTTTCTATCCATGGTTATCCATGGGCTCTTAGTTACTTGCTTAGATCACTTGCCTTTTGTTTTCAATTGTTTTAAATGGTGCTTGAGTGTGTGGGTTTTGAAATGTTTTGAAAAGAGGCCAATGTGGTGGCCACCTTTGTAATGATCCATGTGGGGATGTATACAAAGATGTATGTCTTTTGAAAAGGTTTTCATTTGTTTTTGAAAGGTGTTTTGAAAGTGATGTGAGGTATGGTTTTAGAAAATAGGCAAGTGTTTTGTTTTGCAAGTTTGATTCAAGTAACTAAGAGCTTATCTACTCCTAAATTTCTCAAAAGATTATTGCTATACTTTAACCCTTTTAAACAAGTTTGCACCACCATTGTATTTGGTGGGCAACCTTGTGTTAGGATGTGAAAGGGACAGGCGCGGGTCATCGTTTAGACCATAATTGTAACAACGTTAAATGTCTTTGGGCAATTTCTCTAAGGGACTTGATCATTTGTTTTGTTTGTTTTTGAAAAGTCTTATCGAGGGACTATGATCATTCAAACTGTTTGCTTTGCCCAAAGATGTTCAACATACAATATGGCCCATTTATTTGAAGGCAACAAGTGGAATACCCTAGGGGGTGCAAGTGTGATTTGTGTGTCCATTTTCATGCTTGTTTATCTTGTATTAGGTCAAACTATTTTTTATCGTTTTTTCGCATACAAACCCTAATTCTAGCATGTTATTATTTAGAAAGCAATAAAGTGCGAAATTTAAATTACTAAGCTATTACACAACCAAATATGGGAAGGGGGGTACAAATGTTCAAATGGGGATATAGACAAGAATTTAAATCTAGATTATTACAACAATTGGATATTTGCATGGTAAATAAATTGCATAATTTAAATGTAAACAAAATAAATATGTGAAATGTAAAAAAGAAAGTTTTTTTTTTTTATGTGTATGAGAAAATATTTATGTAAAAGGAAAAAGAAAATAAAAAATGTATTTATTTTTTAGTATTTTGAAACTTAGGGTAAGAAACCCTAATTTTTATATAAAAAGTATTATTATCTAATTTAATTCTACTATTTATTTATTATTTATAAAAATAGCCTAAAATGAAGTATATTGTAAAAAAGTATTTTTGTATCAAATGTTAATAAAATAAAATAAAAAAAATCAAGTATTTTTATATCTTTTTCTTAAATACATTAATAATCAAATATATATATATAACCCTAAATATGTATTATTCAAAAATAAATATTTATTTAATATTTTAGTAAAATAAATAAAAGAGTATTTTTTTATATGAAATATTTTCAGAAAGTAAATAAAAAATAAAAAGTGTATTTATATTATTTTTACATTTATTCTAATAATCAAATATATTTATATTTATGTACAAACTAAACAAATAAACAAATAAATATGCAATAAAATGCAAAAAATTATGAAAAAAATATTTTTAATTTTTTATGGCATGAGAGAAAATAAATGAAGTCAACCAAAAAGAAAAAAGTCAAAAATGTTTAAAAATAAGCAAATGGGCTCAGGGGGGTGTAAGCCAAAAAGGATGGTGTGAAAAGAAAGAATAACAACAGCCCAGCCCAATAACACACTGTCTTCAACCTCCAGCTTCAAACTTTGAAAAAACGCGCGCCTCTTGCTTCAATGTCTAACTCCTGATTCCTTGATTTTTTGAACAAACTTCCAACACAAAAGATGTTAAGCATGAAGAGACGGTTCTAACCATATAAAGAACATGTCCTATCTCTCTAAGATGAGGGAGAATTTCTCTCCCCCTCTTTCCTGACCTAATTTTTCTACCATTTTCAGAGCTCAAATTCTCTCTACTCAGACAAAAGAAATGAAAAGTAAAGCTATGTACATGTTCAGGGCTATGAGTAGGACTTTGTTTCTTCACAAACTTAAGACTAAATATGCCTAATAAGAGAGATACGAATTCAAACTTTTACCTGTGCAGTTGAACTTCTATGTGGAGAATGAGAGACTTTCAATGCAATGTAATGATTGGAAAAGCTTCCTTGAAGTCCAGGGATACTTTTTCAATGCTCACTTTGTCTTGAAACTTCTTGTATCAAGCTATAGAACTTCACCTGCAAGTCAAAGATGTGAAAATGGTGGAAGTGGTTAGAGCAACTACAGATCGTGCCTTAGCTTCTGGATAGCTTGCATATGTTGTAAGGAAGGTATAGGAACAGGTTTGGACAGAAATGCTTGAAGGAATTGAGAGATTGCACTCAAACTGCAGGGGCACCCCTGTTTGTGCAGTTTGAGGATGATTCTGAGATGGAGAGGGTTTGAAAGGCAAATGGCTCGAGCAAAAGCTTCAATGTGGTCTATGGAATGTGTTTGATATCTTTTGTGCTGTGTTCTTTGACTGATATGAGAGATAGCCTATGTTATGGACCTTTCTTCACACTTAAGCTATCAAAAGCAAATTGGTGTTCTAGGTCAGTATAGGGCCCCCTAATGTGCTGCATCAACTCCTCTTGATCAGTGTGTTATGCCCATAATCTTGTGTTAACCAGATCTTCTTTGTACTTGTTGGATTACAAACTTGACATAAAGCTAAACTTTTCAAAAATGGAAATTCCACTTTATCTAGTTTAGGATTAAACCATTATGCAATGTTAGAACACAAAGAACATGACCTTAACACATTGAATATGCATTAAATTATTGAGTATGGATTGGTTCAAGGACCTGTAATTAAGCATAAAGCAAACTGAATTCAAATTGGCAAGGTTATGAACATGTCTTGATGAAGAACAAAAGTGAATTTTTGCCAACTTGTGAAATTCGAATCTCCCAAGTTATGAGGTTGTTTGATGAGTTCTTGGACATTTTGGAAAGCTTGGAATGTGTACTACAATCCATCTTTGAAATGCAATTTGAAATTCCAAGTGGAAGGGTATGAAAAGTGGCCTTGAAGTAGGGTAGAAAACCTTGTCAAAATAGGTCAAATTTCACTAAGTTAAAAGATGGTTTAGTGCCCTTATTCAAAAAATCATAACTTGAGATACAAGCTTCAAATGAGAAAACTTTGTGAATCAAAGTTGTAGATTTTGCAACAAGCTACAACTTTCATGTTTTGACTTTTGTTTGAATCCAAATGGATTATGGTGAAAAGATGGGGCAAAGTTGGGAAAAAATTAGGGTTTTCCATAACTTAGAAAAATTCTAAGTTATGAAAAATTCCATTTTCAAACCCTAATTTGCATTTTGTGATTTCTTGGTGAACAAGTTTCATGATTTGGCATGTTTTGATGAAAAATGAATCTTGACTTTTGATTTTGACCAAAAAGTCAAAGTTTGACTTTTCAGTATACAATCAAAATTGATCAATTGACTGGGAAATTCAACTGTCAATCTTGTGTACTTGGGATCTTTTGAGCTTGATGAACATGTCAAGATAATGCCATGGGGTCCTTGAGTCCATATGTGAGCTTGGTTTGCCATTGGCTAGGTCAAACAGTCAAAAATTGCCTTTGTGCAGTCAAAACCCTAAAAATGACCATTTTGCCCTTTTGGTGATCTGATCAAATTTCTTGGGGAATTGTGATTCAAACTTGATCAAATGGTCCATGTGAGTTCATAATGTTGATGTGGATCAAATTTCATGAGGTTTGACTGTCAATTGGCCACAGTTGACTTTTTCCCCAATACAGCTGATTTCTAGGTCAACTGTCCAATTGACTGGGAAAAACTTGGAATCAAGACTTGAAACTTGGTATGGGTAAACTTGGGAGTCCAATATGAAGCATGAAAGTCATCTTAGGCATTTTAGGTCAAAACATCTTTAGGCAAACACAAACCCTAATTTGAGTCCACAGTGCAAGGAGAAGTCTTGAGCAGAGGAAACCCTAATTGGACCTTGATCTTTAAATGTCTTGTGATGAGAAAATGTTGAGGAAATGGGAGGGCAAATTTTGGGGTACAACAGTAGGCATTCAAACTCCGTTCTTCATGCATTTGTCTTGTAAGCTCCAAAACCTTCTTCTCGCTTGCGTAGAACTGGGTTTCAAAGGTGTCTCGTTCTTCTTTGAGTTGAATCCAAGATCTTTGCAATTCCTCGAGAGTAGTCGGCATGTCAGGATGGAGGATAGTATGAGGTACATCTGTCTCAGCAATAGGTTCCATGATGATAGGTAGGATGGAGAGGTAAGGCATCATCAGATTTTGAGCGCGTGCTCGCACCCACTTAAGATAAGGCTCCAAAGGGATGAAATTCGTATGCCCCAATGTCTTGCTATCCACTTTATTCACCATGCTTCAAGCTCGAATGAACCTCTGACGGTACCCTTGGTCATCCTTCTCATTGTCGAATGCAATTCCCTGAACCAGTGTATCATGAGGACCGTCCCTCCTAGCATATCCAAACTGTCGCAACACCAAACAAGGGTTATAAGTGATTCCTCCCCTAATGCCTAGGAGAGGGACAACATGGAATTCCCCATGGTGATCAATGATGGTAACATCTTCCAAAGATCGAGGGCACCAGTGAATATCCGAATGCGTGAGGGACATCAACCTATTAGACCACCTCATGCCTTGCTCATTCTTTAACACAGATCGAGGTAGGTGCAAAATAAACAACCTAGACAACAGAGGAGTGCAACACATGAGGGTTCCTCTTCTCTTTACGGTGCGAGTGTGAAAAGAATGCAGAATGTCTCCAAGTAAGGTAGGCACCGAATTATGAGACATGAAAACTTTGACCACATTCACATCTATGAGTTGGTCCGGATTAAGGAACAATGCCATTTTATAGATGAGAAGTGCCAACACTTCCTTAAAGGATTGTAAGTTCAAAGTATCCCAAAAATGGTGAGCTTTCTCAAACAAAAACTTGGCCAAAAACCCTTTGACACCGCTTCTTGTTTCCCAATTTGTCACAACATCGGACCGTTTTAAATATAGGGCTTGAGCGATCTCTTCAGGCTTTGGGTCTCTTTCCATACTGTTGAAGGGTAATTGATTGACAATAGGCACACCCAATAACTGATAAAACTCTTCCATAGTAGGCACCAACATGTAATCAGGAAATGTAAAGCAATTATGTAAAGGGTCAAAGAACTGAAAGAGAACTTTCACCATGTCTTCATCAGGGCTTGAGGTGACAAAATTGAGGAGTCGACCATGTTTTTTAGTGAATGGATAATTCTTAGGAACCCTTGATTCCAACTTCTTGATTTTAGGAGGCACCCTTACGAGGTTGACTTGGATGGTATTTCTATGAATGGGAGCCATGTCCTTCAAAACAGACACAAATATAAGTCCTAAAAGTCCTTGAAATGGTTAGTATGACATGCCATGTTATGATGTTACGCACAAACATATATATACAATCATACAAACAGATCCTTAGTTTAGGCTTGCATGGATTCCATAGGTAAGTACTCTCTTGAAGTTTAGTTTGTTCAACCTATCCTATTTATAGTAATCGGGTTCTAGGGAATCTTAATATCATTGATCTTTCACCATCGGGAATTGTTTCAGCGCAAGCCTCTTTATTGGCGACCAAAATATCCCGGAAGTCAGATCTCAATGAGTGTAGTATCGAGTATCAACCAACTTCAGACTGCACCAAATTCAACTATCTCACTACTTCCTAATGGCCAAGTTGTTCAATAAAAGGTTCTAAGGCTAGTTGGTGCTTTATGACACCACACAACGGCCCCATATTCTCCTTAACTACTCAAGGGCTACCGATACCAACAAATGTGTCACACCAACGTAGCTATCGTTTCAACCATGTCGGTATACCCTGCACAGTCCCCACGATCTATTGCTACTTACCTAAAAGGTACCCCAGATCCGGATGTAGGATCTTTAGTAACAACCCAAATAAACCCTCAAAAGTAAAGCATACAAAACAAATAATGTAAAGCAAATTTTAAAATTATCTAACTCTAAGGCAACCCCACTTTATAGATTTCCCCCAGCAGAGACGCCAGTTATGTGATACGGTGGCAGAACCGACTGTTATACTGGTTTTGCGTTTGTATTTGCAAATGTTTTGGTAAGCAAGAGTCGCCACCGATTTTTATTTTATCCAACAAAGGAAAGGGTGAAAAGAACAGAAAAATACCTTTCGAGAGTTTTCTGAGTAAGGGAGTAAATTATGGAAAGGAAAGGTGTTATCACCCTTTCCATCCGTAGTTTTCTACGGGCTCTTAGATGCTTAGCTCATTTTTGAAATACCTTGTGCTTTTGGGTGTTTTTGAGAAGTATTTTGGAAATGCCATAGTGAGGCAGTTGGTTTATGATAACTCTTGTATCAGTCCTCAAGAGTGTTGATAAAGCATTTTTGAAAATTGTTTTGTGTAAGTGTAAAAAGTTTGTTTTGAGCATAGCATCTAGGAACTATCTACTATACTCGAAAGGTTATTTATTTTCATCCATTCCTTTAGACAGTGCTAGCCTACCAACTGTAAGTAGGTAGCCCTATCGTTGGATGTTTGGGGGACATTCAAAGGAAATTTGTATAGTCACGAAGGCAACTGGGCAAGAAACCTTAGTAACTATCCTAGGGTTTTAAGATTATTGTTTACCGAGGCAACGTCGAGAGGGTCATCGAGGGACTTATGATCTTTTTAAACCATAAGGTAGCCACTAAAATCTCTTACGTTTCGAGAGTTGTGACTATTTTTCAAAGGAAACCAAAGTGGGAGTACCCTAGAGGTGCGCATGTGCAAGTGTGTTATATTTATTTATTTTTGTGTTTTGCATTAGGTTTGCTAGCGCTGGTTTAATACTTTCCATACAATCCTATTAGTCAAGCATCTAGACAGTTAATAATTTGCAGGAAATTAAAATGAGAAATTTAAATCTACGCTATTACAAATCTTCGGGGAGGGGGATTAATTACATAGTCCAAAATTTTGGGGAGAAATAAAAAGAAGAAAATAAAAGTCCTAATTTTAACTATTACAACCCAGTAAGCAGTTACAATAATATATAAAAAGTGTGAAAGTAAATAAATGTGCGTGAATTGAAAATAACGTCTAAATCCTAAGTGAAAGGAAATCCTTTTGTTTTGTTTTTATTTTGGGAAAATGATTTTATTAAAATCCTAAGTCTATTTAGTTTTAAATTAAAGAAAAGGTTAAACTATTTAAATGATTAATTAACAAAATTAATTCAATAGAAAAAACTAAGCCTAATGTTTTTTGTGATTTTGATTTTAATGTTGATTAAAACTAGCAGAAATAAAATAATGAAGAAAGACAACATAAATGGACCAAGCAATAAAAAAAAGGTGCAATTTGAAGGATGCAGGCCCGGATCGAAAAGAGGTTAAGTTGCCTTTTGTTCCAGTGAAGAAGGTTGTCGAAAGTGCATGATGGATTGCATGTTTGGGGGAACTGGATCTGGATTGGCCAGCATCCGGCAGCAGGAGAATGATGATGTATGATGTACTCCTTTGATCTGGGAACATTGGATCTACAAAGAATTGTAAAAAAACAAAATGCGGACCTAGGTGTCGAACTCAGGTCCTTCGATCCTATACATGTTTATCTATTTAGGCTGGATCTGCAGTATAAGCGTTAGAGAAAAAAACAAATGCAGACCTTGATGTCGAACCCAAGTCCTTAGTCCTGAATACAAATCGAACGAACTATAAGTGTTAATATGTAATGCAAATGTAAAGTTTGATCTTTTGCCAATTCTTACCAATGGTGATGTACGGATCTGTGGTTTCAAGCGTGGATATGCTTGTTTAAGGGTTGTTTCGATTATATAACCTTTGGACATTTTAAGAAGTTTTGTGGTTTTCTGAAAGAAATGTGTGCGTGTAGTATTTTTGAGGCAACTTGCGTGTGTTTCTTATCTCTTTTCCGTCCTTGGCAATGTGTCCTTAGGCTTGTATTTATAGGGGTTTAAAGGGGAATGGAAATGGCAAGGGACATCCTTTAACCAGGCTTTGAAGGCAAAATCAGACAAATTAAAGGATTGCCATTTTTGATGGATTCCTACCCTTTTGGGTTTTGGGATGAACTTGGACATCCCTGACTCCTTCGAATGACTCCACACCTAGTTCTTCTATTGGTCTTGAGTTTCTTCCTTCGAATGGAACCAGGCTTCATCACTATGGCCTCTTAGATTGAACCACTATCTGCCTTAGTAGCTTTATCTGAAACTTTTAAACTAGCCCAATCGAAAACTCCTTTCTGGCCAGTCGAAGCTTCTTTTGTTACCTCCTTCAAATGCAATTGTGTAGGAGGTTTGGGCTTGGCAGCATGTTGGACTTTGACCAGCAAACATCTCTGACCAAGACTTATCATAAAACAAACTGGTTTTCCACAATAATGTGTCCTTTGAGTGGACCAATTGTAGGTATTTCGAAGGCACCATTTGTGTGTCCTTTGAATAGCCCACATGTATGTCCTTCGAAGGCACCACTTGTATGTTTCTTCGAATGGACCTTTGGAAAGTTTCTTCGAAGGGACCATCTTGTGAGTCAAAGTATGGAAAACTGTATGTTGAAGGGTTTAGAGGTGGAGTCAAAGCTAGCATGAGGGAAGCCAACTGCTTAATGAATCGAAGCACGTATGTAGGAAGTATTTGTCTAGTGAATTGGAGGCAAGTTGAAGGGGCCTTTGCCTTATGGATCGAAGGAAAGTCTAAAGAAGCCTTTTCCTTGTGAATCAAAGGACAACCTAAGGAAGCCTTTGCCTTGTGAACCAAAGGAAAGCCTGAAGAAGCCATTGCCTTGTGAATCCAAGGCAAGTATGAAGAAGCCTTTGCCTAGTGGATCAAAGGCAAGTTGAAGGGGCCTTATGCCTTGTGGAAGCTTTGTGAATTAAACTTGATCGAAGGAGGCCAAATTCTCAATTGAAGCTTGTAAACCAAGCTTGCATTGAAGGAGGCCAAATTCCCAATCGAAGACTTTGAAACAAAAGCTCGCTCGAAGGATTTCAGATACCCAATCGAAGACTTTTAAATAAAGGCTCACTCGAAGGATTTCAGATGCCCAATCGAAGACTTTGAAATGAAAGCTCGCTCGAAGGATTTCAGATGCCCAATCGAAGACTTTGAAAGAAAGGCTCGCTCGAAGGATTTCAGATGCCCAATCGAAGAATTTGAAACAAAAGCTCCCCCGAAGGATTTCAGATGCCCAATCTAAGACTTTGAAACAAAAGCTCGCTCGAAGGATTTTATATGCCTAATTGAAGCTTATGAATCAAGGCTAACTTGCTCCTCTTTGATTTGATACCTGAAAGCCAAAAATCCAATTGTACTTGTGCAAACCCAACCTTTTGAAAATCCTTGTGAGAAACTGTCTTGAGAAAAAGGGAGGGAAAATTTTGGGGTACAACACTATTCAATTTGCAACCAGAAAAGTCAGAATCGGAATATCCAACCAAAGAACAATCACTACCCTTGGAGTATCAAAGTCCATACTTAGTTGTACCACTAAGGTACCTAAGTATGCGCTTTACGTTTTTTAAATGTGACTCCTTAGGACATGATTGAAACTGAGCACACATGCAAACACTAAACATAATATCTGGACGAGAGGTCGTAAGATAAAGAATGGAACCAATCATACCTCTATACCTTTTTATATCGACAGGCTTACCATTATCATCATGATCCAGGTTCACAGCCGTAGGCATAGGAGTATCGATTTCTTTAGAGTTTTCCATGTCAAATCGCTTGAGTAGGTCAAGACAATATTTGGTTTGACTCACGAATGTTCCATCATTTAATTGCTTGATTTGAAGTCCAAGGAAGTAGTTTAACTCTCCCATCATGCTCATCTCAAAATCTCCCTGCATCATCTTAGAGAATTTCTTGACCAAAGATGTGTTAGAAGAACCAAAAATAATGTCATCTACATAAACTTGAACTAAAATAAAATTCTTTCCTTCATGCTTAACAAAAATGGTTGTGTCAACCTTTCCTCTTGAGAATCCTTGATCTAATAAGAATTTGCTAAGACGTTCGTACCAAGCCCTAGGGGCTTGTTTAAGACCATATAGTGCACGTTTAATTTTGTAAACATAGTTAGGATTCTCAAAATTCTCAAAACCTGGAGGTTGAGACACATAAACCTCTTCATTAATGTATCTGTAATATGGTGGGAGAACTGACTTGGTTGTTTTTCGCTTTGTCACAATTGTTGCGGATAGCAAGAGTCGCCATCGACTTTTCTTTTATCCAATAAGGAAAGGGTGAAAAGAACAGGAAAGACCTTTGAGATTATTTCTTGAGTTTGGGGGGGTAGATTATGAAAAGGGAAGGTGTTAGCACCCTTTTCATCTGTAGTTATCTATGGGCTCTTAGTTGCTTGCTAGATCACTTGCTTTGTTTGAAAATGTGCTTTGTGGTGTGGGTTTGAAAATATTTTGAAAATGTCTTTGTAATGATTCTCGTATCTATAAGAATGCATACAAAGTGTTGGTTTTGAAAATAGTTCAAAGAGATGTTTGTTGTGGAAGATGTTTTTTGAAAGTGATTTTGAAAAGTGCCTTTGTAATGATTCTCGTTTCTATAAGAATGCATACAAAGTGTTTTGACTTTTGAAAATATTTCAATTGAAAGTGTTGGTGTGAAAAATTGTTTTTTAGTTGTGAGCAAGCAAGCAACTACGAGAGTCCTACCTACTTAAAAGGTCTAACGTTTGTTTCCTCCTCCTTTAGATGTTACTATTTTATCATTGATTGATAAGAAGCCCCATCGTTGGATGTGAAGGGACGTGTGTGGGTCATTTGTATAGTCATAGAAGGCAACCTATGAGACGTTTTAGCAATTTCGTATAGGGACTAGATCGTTTACCGAAGGCAAAATCGAGGGACATCGAGAGACTACGATCTTTTATCGAGGGTCTTTGCTAAAACGCTCATATTCGAGGGACATGACTATTTTCCGAGGCAACAAGTGAGATTACCCAAGAGGTGCATGTGTGTGAATAATGTGTTTGATTGCATGCATTTAGTCTTGAATTTTGATTTGTCTACTTGTTGGTTTTATCTTGCCATAAACCATAATTACTAACATTTATGAAAGAAATAAAAATGCTGAAAATAAATGTCCTACGCTATTACATGTTTTTTGGGGGATGGGGTATACAAATGTACAAGTGGGGGTTGCAAAAAATAAAAGTCCTAATTATTACAACCATATTGAATAGCAATAAAATTTAGATATATAGAAAATATAAAGACAAAAATAGTGTAAAAAAAAGAGAATGAAAAGGCATCCTGGATCGAAGGATGTGCCTTTCGATTCTCCCTCCTTTGCCTTCTTTTGATTGGGGTCTGTAACCAGTGTGAGTCGAAATCTGTAACCTTTGATTCACATCATCTTCTTTTTTCTGTTTGCAGCTGTGGAGAAGTAAGGGGCGAAGCCTAAGGATTTGATTCATGCAAACTTTTCTCTTTCGTTTGGGTCTGTACAGGTTAGCCTCTTGCTTGAAGGAAAACAAACCAAAAGGGGCAGAAATGAAAAAATGCGCAAGAAGGTGGAAACGAAAACAAACCAAAGTATAATAATGATGTTTGAAACGAAAGGTTTAAGGTTAAGAGAACTTATTGTTTGAAGCTGGAATGTGAGTTTTGGACTTGAGTTGTTTGAACTGGATGCTCTGGGATTCAAAGAGAAGAAACGAATGTTGTGTTTCTAGTGCTGGATTCGAAAGAAGGAACCAAGTGTTGGGTTGGTGTTTCTCTGGGTTCTGGATTCGAAGGAAAGAAACAAGTGTGGTGTTTCTAGTGTTGGATTCGAAAGAAGGAACCAAGTGTCGGGTTGGTATTCCCATGGGTTCTGGATTCGAAGGAAAGAAACAAGTGTGGTGTTTCTACTGCTGGATTCAAAAGAAAGAACAAAGGGTGTGGTCTTTTTATTCTGGGTTTGAGAGTGTGTGAAGTGTTTTCTTATTTATTTTTCTTGTTAGAAAATCTCTCTATAGCCAACAAAAGCCCCCCTTAGATGTGTGATGGAACCTCTTAAATATATAGTTAAAGTTGGCTGAGTTTTGGGGCAGAAAACAAAGAAATTTGAACAAATTGAGTATGTTGTTCTTGTAGTCTTCGAGGTGCAGTAAATGTATGCCAAATTGGTGCAAATATGGGAGAGCATAGCATGACTGCTTTGCAGCAGTTTTGGAGTGTTACGGTCAGTGCAACAGGCTTGGACTTGGCAGCACAAGCATCTCGAATAAAACTCTTTGGTTTTTGACCAACTAGATCCATCCTTCGATCAGACTCCTCTTCAGACAACAATATTTGTTCCCAAACAATATGTGTCTTTCGAATGGGACATATGTGTATATTTTGAAGGGGCCAAATGTGTCACTGTTGTGCACCACTTGCAATTCTTCGAATGGGCCACCAAGATATGTCCTTCGAATGGGCCACCCAGGTATGATCATTGCATAGAAACAAGTTGTTTCAAAGGGAGGTATTTCCAAGTTGAAGTTAGCATGAAGATAACCAATGCCCTGTGGGTGCTCAGCATGAAGGAATTCATTTCCTTGTGCATGTTGGCATGAAGGAAAGAGGCCCTTGCCTTGTGAATTGAAACAGATTGCTTTAAAGGAAAACATTGCCCGATCGAAGCTTGTGCGAAGATAGCCAATGTCCAAACAAAAATTGCATGCAGGAGGCCACTTGCTTTGTAGGCGCTTGCATGAAGGGAAACCATTGCCTTGTGCATTGAAGGCAAGAATAGAGGAAGCACTTGTCTTGTGGATCAAAGGCATGCATGAAGGATGTACTTGCCTTGTGCGCATGAAAGAAGTACTGCTTATGATTCGAAACAAACATGCAGGAGGCTAATGCTGGTGAATCGAAGGATGCATTTAGGAGACTAAATGCCCAGTCAAAGCTTGCATGCAGGTAGCCATCAAGATAAACCTGCAGGAGGCCTTTGCTCAATCGAATCTTGCATGCAGGTAAAAATTGCATTGTGAATCAAGCAAACACATAAGGCCAATGGTGCAATTGAAGCTTGCATGAAGGAAGTCCCTGCTTTGTGAATCAAAGGCAAACATGTAAGGCCAATGGTGCAATCGAAGCTTGCATGCAGGAGGTCCCTGCTTTATGAATCAAAGGAAAACATGTAAGGGGCCAATGGTGCAATCGAAGCTTGCATGAAGGAGGTCTCTGCTTTGAATCAAAGGAAGCCTTCAGAAGGCCAATTCCTTATGAATTGAAGGAAGCTTTCATAAGGTCATTTCCTTCTTAATCGAAAGAAACCAGTAGGAAGCCACTGACTTTTGAATCGAAGGACACCAACAGGAGGCCCTTGTCTTCTGAATCGAAGGAAGCTTGATTTTCTTCCAAAAATCAAATTTATCTGCATTGTTCTTTCAACAGTTTTCCTCTTTGACTTGATACTTGTAAATCCAATGTGATCCATGGCAATTTGAGATGATCAAGCCTTGTGTAGTTTTGGCCAAATAGAAATCATGTGAGAAAATTCTTGAGAAATGAGAGGGAAAATTTTGGGGTACAACAGCTGCCCTTGTTCAATCTTGTTAAACCTGAAAAGTGAGTATGGCATGTTGTCATTCGTAGCTTGAAGTTAGAAGATGATTGAACACTAGAGTTCCCAGAAATTTGCACTCGATGATGTTGTGGTTGATTGTGTAGGGAATGGGATTAAAGATGCCATTTGAAGAGATGATTGAGAGTTGTCTGAATTGGGCTTATAGATGTCATCCAAAGGTGATTGTTGATAGAAATTAAACCAAATATAAGCTTGACTGTAACTAGGATAAGTGTCCGAATAAATCTTTGGAGAGATTTAACTAAACCATAGAAAGTGTTTACCGAAACAGAATCAGGATAAACCATTGACGGATTTAAACTGAACCAGCAGAGGTCTTGTCGTCTTTAACTGGAAAAGAATCAGGATAAATCATCGGAGCGATTTAACTAAACCGGAGAAAGTGTCTACCAGAACGGAATCAGGATAAACCATTGATTGATTTAAACTGAACAGTAGAGGTCTTGAATAAACTTTAACTGGAGAGTGAATCAGTATAAATCTTCAGAGCGATTTAACTGAACTAGAGAAAATGTCTACCAGAACAGAATCAGGATAAACCATTGATTAATTTTAACTGAACCAGCAGAGATCTTGAATAATCTTTAACTGGAGAACGAATCAGTATAAATCTTCAGAGCGATTTAACTGAATCATAGAAAATGTCTACTGGAACGGAATCAGGATAAACCATTGATTGATTTAAACTAAACTAGCAGAGTTCTTGAATAATCTTTAACCAGAGAACGGATCAGTATAAATCTTCAGAGAGATTTAACTGAGCTAAAGAAAGTGTATATCGGAACGGAATCAGGATTAACCATTGATCAATTTAAACTGAACCCGCAGAGGTCTTGAATAATCTTTAACTGGAGAATGAATAAGTATAAATCTTTGGAGCGATTTAACTAAACCAGAGAAAATGTCTACCGGAACGGAATCAGGATAAACTATTGATCAATTTAAACTGAACCAACAGAGGTCTTGTCGTCTTTAACTGGAAAAGAATCATAATAAATCTTTGGTTGATTTAAACTGAACCAGCAGATGTCTGAAGGGAGTGTTCGTCATATAGATAGTCACCCCGTCTTGTTTCAGGAATTGATCTACAATCAATTTGTCCACAGATAGTTATTTTCTCTTGTTTCAGGTACTAATCTGGAACTTGCTTTTGTTGGTCGTTAAGATAGTTGTCCTGTCTAGTTTTAGGTATTAATCTATAATCAGTCGTTCACAGATAGTTTTCCTGTCTTGTTTCAGGTATTAATCTGGAACTGTTTTTGTTAGTCGTTGAGATAGTTGTCCTGTATGGTTTCAGGTATTAATCTCTGACCTAAGAGAAATAAAGATAGTTTTCCCGTCTGGTTTCGAGTATTAATCTTTAATCTCCTCATGTAGATAGTTGTCCTGTTTGGTTTCAGGTATTAATCTATAATCAGTCGTTCACATATAGTTTTCCTGTCTTGTTTCAGGTATTAATCTGGAACTATTGAAAATTGTTGATGATAATTATCTGTTTGATTGATCTTTCCTGAAAAGGTAAAGAGTTAGTTGTATGCAATGCCATGATGTATGAAATGAATTGTGTAATGGTGTTCTCAAAATAAATGAGGTTGTGCTATATGCATTTCATATGCATATGCTATGAATGTTGTTGAAATGTAACTTTGTCTTGGAAAATAAATCCTTGACAAATACTGGGGAGCCTTAGGAAGTCAAATCCCGGACTGCTGTTTAGGGATGAAGAGTATGCATATATTCAGACCTTGTTTTAGAATGTTTCCGCCGGGGCTTCCCGTGTTTTTCATTTGAGGAGAAATCTGCTGGGGAATATTGGCTTTGTCTTGAGAAAAAATCTGTGGAGAGTGTTGACTCCTGCTTTGGGGAAAAGAGTTCAGGAGTTTTAGTTGTCTGTTTCTCTACTGGGGAGTTATATCTTGATTGAGAGAATGGAAATTAATAACTTGTTAGGGATAAATAAGTTAACTATTATCTGGTTGGTTTCTAGGCTTTGCAGCAACTCACTGGGGACAGTGGCAAACTCTACTGGGAAAGAGGGGTTGTGGTCCATTGATTTGTAGTAGTCGGAGAGGCAAACTCAAGCTGGGGAATCTTGCCGTTTGTTGGGGAAATAAACCCTATTTCCAATCTGCTGGAGAGGTGTTTTCTTTTGGCATAAATCCTCGAGGATTCTTGAGATCAAACTCAGTTGGGGAGAAGTTTTCCGGAGATTTAAAACTCTGGTTGGGGATTGCATGGATACAATTTTATGGGGAGATCCATGAATTTGGCCTTGAGGGTTTTGGACCCTTGTTTATGAAGATTATATTGTGGGGACTTGAACTTATAGAGATGACTCTATGGGGACTTGACTGGGGATCACCTTATGAAAAGGACTTTGTGGGGATTTATCACTACCCCTAGTAGTAAGTGTTGTAGCACTTCCAAAAAATGTTTGCTTGGTCGTATGTGACCCTTTGCTGGAATTCATGTTCAATGCCCCAAGTGATTCAAATGCAGGCCTGCCCCTGGTTATTCAGCACTTCTTGAGAGATTTCTTGGAATATTGACTTGAGTTCCCCAGAATGATTTGGACAGTATCCTGTCATGCCCCTTGATTATGGGAGAGTTTGTCATTGGAAGTGTCTTTCCACTTGAAATGATTCTGTTTCTTGTGAGAATTTTCTCTCATTGTATATTCGTCGTGAGACTTTCTCTGTTGTCAAACAAATAGCTATATGCAAATAGCGATACTCAAATAATGCAAATTTTAAGTTTGTCTTGAATTTTTGAAAATTCATTTTTAGCAGATAAGAGAATTTTGTAAGAATATGAATTCAACTCAGAATTTACAATAAGCCATACAGGAGTCGAGATACCTTTGGTAACAATATGCTTTCGAACTAACCCATGCTTCAATTAGGACTTTTGAAGGGTTGTAGCATGGCTTGGTTCATGGTTTAATAAACAAAGGATAAGGCTCAAAGTGTATTTGTACCCGACCGCTCTTCATGATGTTCTTCAGTCCTAAACTCAGTTAATTGTGCGTTTGAATTCCAATTGAGTTTGGAATGACGTTTTGGTGATGGTTCGAACAAGTTAAGTTTGTTGCAAGGAAGTTATTTTTGCAACATTTTTCATGTTGTCGAGGATTTGTAGTGACCTCTTTTTGATTTATTATCCCTGATTTTTGCCTGACTGCTCTTGTTTTGAGATTACAGTCAACGGGATGCCCCAGTTTTTCTTAAGTCTCCTTCGTAGGTTTTGACTTAGTGGGATTTTCTTTTGAGAGATAATGATTGCCTATTTGATAGGGAACCATCACCATCTTTTGATTCAGAAGGACGTTTTTGATATCACTCATTATGTACGAGGTGAAAGCTTGTGACTGAACGCGCATTTGAATTAACTGAGAGACTACCCTGCCCCAGGTTTTGATTAAAGGTTTCAATTTTGTGTAAAAAATAAAACTCCTACTTCTTTGGCTCAAAAATGGGTTGACTAGGGATTATCTTTGTAGGTGTTTAGGTATTGGCTTGCATTTTTGGTAAAACCCAAGTGTATGTGTGAATGTCATGACTGATGTCATAACATTCTAGCTTAGTTTGTACTGATTCATTAGGTACCTTTGCAGAAAAATATTGTCATTCAGGAACTGATGTTTATAAGTGTGTATCTGAGCATTTTGCAAAATGATCACATTTTGCTAAATCAGTAGACAGGTTTTCTCAGATGTCATAACAGATGTTAAGACATCCTGTTCTGAACTAACAGGTTTGCAGGTTGGATAAGTCTGAGTTTTTTCAGGAAAATAACTCAGTCTCTCCAGAACAGAATCCTGCGTTTTCTGAGGAGTAACCTAGCTCAACCCTAACCTGGTTAATAAAGTCCTGTGACCTGGTCTTGAGGTCAAACGGAATTAACCCTAGGTTTTTGTGGAAACCCTAACTGAAGTTGCAGCTGCTATATATTCAACAGAGCTGCTGTTTTACAAGTAATCCCTTTTTGATCAGAAGATCATTTGTAATCTGTATAGGTTTGATTATTGTACTCCAAGCAATTATCATTGTGATAAGTGACTTGGAATAGGTTTTTAATTGTAAGGGTCGTGTAGCACTCAAAGCTTTGAAGCAAGAGTGTTTGAATGTTCCTTGACTAAAGCTGTGAAGCAGAGTCAAGATTAGTTGTGTGCATCACTCAAAGCTGTGAAGCAAGAGTGATTGTGTTGCTTGATTAAAAAGCTGTGAAGCTTAATCAAGTGTTTGTTTTTGAAGAGTGTCTTCATCAAATCATTAGTCAAATTGTTTTATGTATCACTGCTGTGATTGAGGGGGAGTGAGTAGGAACTCAGGTTTAAGTTGTACTTAGATTGAAATTGCATTGGGTAGGTTTTAAGTGAAGGAGATAAACTGGTTGGTTTATTCCTGAATTAACATCTCTTATAGTGGATTTCCTCCCTGGCTTGGTAGCCCCCAGAGTAGGTGTTGTTGCACACTGAACTGGGTAAACAATTGACTGTGTTCTTTATTGTTTTTGTATTTACTGTCATATAGTAAGTCAGATACGGTGTCATAACATTGAACATGACATTGAGTATCTGCAGCCAGAATTTCAATTGGCATCAGAGCAGGCACCCTGCCTGTATTACTGGGTGAGATCTAGGGATATCACTTTCTGGCACTATGGACAAAGAAGGAGTTTTTGGAAATAGACCACCCATTCTGGATGGAACTAATTATGACTACTGGAAACCCCGTATGATTGCCTTCCTAAAATATCTGGACAAAAAGGCTTGGAGAGCTGCTGACAAAGGATGGATCCATCCCACCATAACTGAGAAAGATGGGACAATCATTCTGAAGCCTGAGGAAGATTGGAGTAAAGAAGAAGATGAGTTAGCCCTGGGAAATTCCAAAGCCTTAAATGCCTTGTTCAATGGAATTGATAGAAACATTTTCAGACTAGTACATCAATATGAACTGGCCAAGGAAGTTTGGGACACTCTCAAAACTACTCATGAGGGCACTTCCAAAGTAAAAATGTCAAGGCTTCAGATGTTGACTACCAAGTTTGAGAATCTAAAAATGATGGAAGATGAAACCATTCATGAGTTTCACATGAACATCTTGGAGATTTCCAACACCTCAGGAGCCCTGGGAGAAAAGATGTCAGAAGAAAAACTGGTGAGGAAGATTCTCAGATCCTTGCCTAAAAGATTTGCAATGAAGGTAACTGCCATAGAGGAAGCCCAGGACATCAGCAAGTTGAAAGTGGATGAACTTATTGGGTCTCTTCAGACTTTTGAGATGGGGATCACTGATAATGGTGACAAGAAGAACAAAAACATAGCACTTGTATCCAACACTGATGTTGAAAACAAGGAGGATGAAGAAGAAAATATTTCATAAGCTATTGCCATGCTTGGAAGACAGTTCAACAAGCTCATCAAAAGAATGGATCCAAAGTCAAGGTCTAATGTTCATAACATTCCCTCTGACATTGACAGTTCCAGCAGAAGACCAAGGTCAGAAGATAAGGGAAACCAAGGCAGAGGTATTCAATGCCATGGATGTGAAGGATATGGACATATTCGAGCTGAATTTCCTACCTTTCTTAAGAAACAAAAGAAAGGAATGACTGTTACTTGGTCTGACTATGATTCAGAAAGTAATTCTGAAGAAGAATCTGCCAAACTAGTTACTGCTCTAACTAGTGTTTGTACTTCTGAAAGTGACACTAGTGATGAAGAAGTGACATTTGAAGAACTGGATGGTACCTACAAGAAATTGTGTATCAGAAGTGCTGAAGTTTGTGTGCAGAATGAGAAACAATCAAAACTCATTATAAAGCTGGAAGCTGAAAAAAGGGCAGATCTTGAAACTATAAGTCACCTAGAAGGGGAAGTTCAATTACTGAACTCACAACTGAACCAAATGACAAAATCTGTCAAGATGTTGACCAATGGATCAGATAAATTGGAAGAGATCCTACAAGTTGGACAAAATGTGGGAAACAAATCTGGTCTAGGATTTGTGGAAGCTAAGAAACCTGGTGCAGACAAGAAGATCAGGCATGTTAAACAATTGTCAAAGCAGATGTCTCAACACAACTCTCAACATCAGAAATATATGAAGAAAAAATACCAAAGATGGAGATGTCATCATTGTGGGAGGTATGGACACATAAAGCCCTTCTGCTTCAAATTACATGGATACCCTAATCAAAACTCAGGTGCTAAACCTAAGCCAAAAAGGGTACCACATACTCCTCATTGGAAGAAAAAGGCTACTGCCCTGATAGCCCATACTTCCCTGAGAGTGTCTGCAAAGGAAGGCTGGTACTTTGACAGTGGATGTTCCAGACACATGACTGGAATCAAAAACCTCCTCAATAATGTTATGCCTCACACCACCAGTTTTGTGACCTTTGGAGATGGTGCTAAAGGTGAAGTCAAAGGAGTTGGTAATTTGGACTGCCCTGGAGTTCCAAGTCTGAATAAAGTACTGCTGGTAAAAGGGCTGACTGCTAATCTCATTAGTATCAGTCAATTATGTGATCTAGGATTCAAGGTCAACTTCTCAAGATCTGAATGTCTAGTAATTAATGAAAAACTAGAAGTTGTAATGAGAGGAATCAGATCCAAAGATAACTGCTACTTGTGGTAGCCTGAGAACACTGATATCTCCACTATGTGTCCAATTACCAAAGAAGAAAAAGAGATGAAACTGTGGCAGCATAAGCTTGGTCCTCTTCATCTAAGAAGAATGAAAAGAGCTATTTCTATTGAAGCAGTCATAAGAACTCCAAAACTACAGGTTGATAATGTCTGTGATGTGGCAAATAAACTTGAAGAAGGATGTGTTGTCAGAACCATAAGTTATCTTGACAAGGATGTTAGAAATAACAAGTCTAATAAATTCTGTTTCCTTGAAGAAATGAGACTTGAAGTCTCCTCTCCTATAACTCTCCATCAAAATGGACTGGACAAACAGAAAATTATTCAAGAATCAACCAGAACTATGATTCATATCAAAAGAATGCCTTCCCAACTCTGTGCGGAAATAGTTGCTGCTAGGAAAAACTGTTCTCAAAATATCTGGTCAAAACAGATGCTCACTGAGTATAATGTCACACAAGATGTTGTGACATTGTGTTGTGACAATCTGAATACAATCAATATTTCCTTGAACCCTATTCAGCATAACTGGAACAAGCACATTGACTTTGTAGAGAAGAAGTCATTTAAACTGGAACATAGTTTCTCTAAGCTTCAGCTGACTGATTCTTCTACCAAGGCTCTTGTTGGAAATAAACTTGAAAATTTGAGGGGCAGGTTGGGTATTTACCAACATGAGAAATTATAGCAATTAATTTTGCTTAAAACAAAGGTTGAAGGAATTAATTTTATTAAGTCTATCTTTAGTGGGTTAATCATATGCTTTCACAATTCTTTCAAAATCTTTAAGAAGTTGAAAAGACTCCCTTTTGCCTCCTACCTCTCACGTCCTTGCAACCTGTTTCCTCCTCTCAATCAAAGATTTTTCTCAAATTGCTACCGTTACTCAAAGTCAATTAAAATGTCTCAGACATCGTCTTCAACCATGGCGACTTCATCATCCTCATCATCTTCATCATCTGACCAAGACTCTAGAGCAATCACCACATGCATAGAATCTGAAGTTCTTGAGGTCACTCCTCTCAGAGAGATGGCAACTGACCCAGCCAAAGTCAAAAAGCTCAGAACCAGACATGCAGGAAGAGCTCAAGCTACAACCTCTGGTAATTCTTCTAATCCTTCTTCTTCTGTACCAAATAGAGAAGGATCAGTTCAAGTTCATCAAGCTATTGCTAGGCTTGTTACTAGTATACTGAGTGGAAACCAATCTGTACCGGGGATTTCTGTCCCTTTAAATCAATCAGAAAGTCTGAATGTGGAAGTCTCTGAGAATGTAGATGTCACTGAGAATGTTGTGACACAAAAGACAACATTCAGAACCCTTCAGAAAAGGCTGCTGATCCACCTATCATTGATGTGGATGAAGATTACTCAGATAATGATCTGATTGCTAATGTGAACCCTAACATAGCTAGGAGATTGATGAAAAGAAAGAGTAATCAGAATGATGCAAAATGTGTGTCCAAAGATAAACCTGCTGCTAAGAAATCTAAGGCTGAAGGCATGGCTGAGAAAAGTATTCAGACAAAAGGGAAGAAGGCCCAGGTGCATACTGCTAGACAACCAATCTCTAAGAAGAGAAAAGAAGCTGAATCTTCTGATTCTGATGAGGAATCAGAATTTGAGATTGATGCTGAAGAAACTCCTATCAGAAGGAAGCTCCCCTCCAGCAAAATTGCTAGAGTACCTGAAGTCCCAACAGACAACATCTCTTTTCATCATCCTGACAATGCAAACAGGTGGAAGTATGTTTGCTTAAAGAGAATAGCTTTAGAGAGAGAACTCAACAATGATGCCTTGGAGTGCAAAGACATCATGGACCTGATCAAGAATGCTGGACTAATGAAGACAGTGATAAAATTTAACAAATGTTATGAAAATCTGGTCAAGGAGTTTGTAGTGAACTTGTCTAATGATTATGCTGATGGAAGGTCAGCTGACTTTGAAAGTGTTTTTGTTAGAGGAAGAAGGGTCAAGTTCTCTCCATCAGAAATCAACAAGTTTCTTGGAAGAACAAATGAGGATTGTCCTGATCTGGAGGCAACTGACAATGAAGTTTGTCAAACCATCACAGCCAGGCAAGTAAAGTGCTGGCCCTTGAAAGGCAAGCTGAATGCCAGTAAACTCAGCATGAAATTTGCCATCTTGCATAAAATAGGTGCAGCCAACTGGGTGCCTACAAATCATAAATCAACTATCTCCACAGGATTGGGGAGATTTATTTATGCTGTGGGAACCAAGACTGCTTTTGACTATGGCAGGTACATCTTTGAACAAACTTTAAAGCATGCTGGTAGTTATGCTGTCAAAGGACCAATAGCCTTTCCCTCCCTCCTTTGTGGAATCATCCTTGCACAATACCCTGATATCCTTGTGGCAAGAGATACAGTCTGCAAAAGAGCTCCTGCCCTTGGCTTGCACTACAAACTGTTTCAGGGATCTCATGCTCCAGACATTGTCATAACATCAGTTGAGACATCGTCTGTGAAGACCCAGTCTAAGACATCAGATGTCATAGCTGTTTTAAAAGAGACTTGCAAAGAGCTGGATGCTAGGAAAAAGACCCTAGAAATCCTAATTGCCAGGCTAGAAAAGGAGGAAGCTGAAGAAAACAGAAGGGAAGAAGGTGTAGAAGCTGAAGGTCATCTCAACATTGAAGAAACTAGCTCCTCTGAGTCTGATGACAGTGCTTGAAGGTTGGTTGCTGTTTGGTGGTGTTGCTGGTTGGTGCTGATATCTGGTGGAGTTTGGAAGTGTATTCAGTTGTTTTCCGCTGCTGCTCTTATTATTTTGTTTTGGATAACTGTATAATCTTATGAACATGTATCTTTGGCCCATTTGTGGCTAAAGAGGGGGAGAATATTTGGGTACTTACTTAATTAGTACTTGACATTCTATTTTTCTGCTGTCACTTATTTCTGCTGCTATCTATCTCTGATTGCTTAGGGTCTTTAGCAAAAATCTGCCAAAGGGGGAGTTTGTAGGTGTTTAGGTATTGGCTTGCATTTTTGGTAAAACCCAAGTGTATGTGTGAATGTCATGACTGATGTCATAACATTCTAGCTTAGTTTTTACTGATTCATTAGGTACCTTTGCAGAAAAATATTGTCATTCAGGAACTGATGTTTATAAGTGTGTATCTGAGCATTTTACAAAATGATCACATTTTGCTAAATCAGTAGACAGGTTTTCTCAGATGTCATAACAGATGTTAAGACATCCTGTTCTGAACAAACAGGTTTGCAGGTTGGATAAGTCTGAGTTTTTTCAGGAAAATAACTCAGTCTCTCCAGAACAGAATCCTGCGTTTTCTGAGGAGTAACCTAGCTCAACCCTAACCTGGTTAATAAAGTCCTGTGACCTGGTCTTGAGGTCAAACGGAATTAACCCTAGGTTTTTGTGGAAACCCTAACTGAAGTTGCAGCTGCTATATATTCAACAGAGCTGCTGTTTTACAAGTAATCCCTTTTTGATCAGAAGATCATTTGTAATCTGTATAGGTTTGATTATTGTACTCCAAGCAATTATCATTGTGATAAGTGACTTGGAATAGGTTTTTAATTGTAAGGGTTGTGTAGCACTCAAAGCTTTGAAGCAAGAGTGTTTGAATGTTCCTTGACTAAAGCTGTGAAGCAGAGTCAAGATTAGTTGTGTGCATCACTCAAAGCTGTGAAGCAAGAGTGATTGTGTTGCTTGATTAAAAAGCTGTGAAGCTTAATCAAGTGTTTGTTTTTGAAGAGTGTCTTCATCAAATCATTAGTCAAATTGTTTTATGTATCACTGCTGTGATTGAGGGGGAGTGAGTAGGAACTCAGGTTTAAGTTGTACTTAGATTGAAATTGCATTGGGTAGGTTTTAAGTGAAGGAGATAAACTGGTTGGTTTATTCCTGAATTAACATCTCTTATAGTGGATTTCCTCCCTGGCTTGGTAGCCCCCAGAGTAGGTGTTGTTGCACACTGAACTGGGTAAACAATTGACTGTGTTCTTTATTGTTTTTGTATTTACTGTCATATAGTAAGTCAGATACGGTGTCATAACATTGAACGTGACATTGAGTATCTGCAGCCAGAATTTCAATCTTCCTTATAACTCCAGTGTTTGGGAATTGAAACAACGTCTATACATCGTCAGCAAGGTCTGTCCAAAAGCATACTGTATGAGAAAATGGCATTATTTTCGTCATCCTCCCTCTAAAGTCTTGCAACTTTTAACAAGAGTTGAATATCATAAAGGGAATAAAAGCACAGTTTTAAGTATAATGAAAATGAATGGATTAATTCAAGACAAACATATGAAATCATTAATGAGAGTAACCGAAGTTTGACATAAAGATAAGTGTTTAAGCAAACAAAGAAATTATAACTGAAAATCCGAATAAACAAAAGTTTCTCCGCCTGAACTACATCACTTCAAGTGATGTGCCTTTAAGGGATGACAGAAAAACTCCAATTGACCGTCTTGTGTAAACTCCAACAGTCCTTCATTGATTAGGTATTGAATTTTGTTCTTAGAGGCCCAACAACCATTCGTATCATGTCCAGGACTATCATAATGGTATGCACACCTCTCATTGGGGTGGTAAGTAGGAGCGAAATATTAGGATTCCGAGGAGGGGCCTTTAACGTAACTAGCTCTGCCTTCAACATGTGTTGTAATGCTTGATCCAGCGACATGTTGATCTTGGTGATTTGTCTCTTATGTGCGACCTCTTTACGCTGATTCCCCTGTCGTTCTTGGCGAGGTTGTTGTTGGGATCGCGATGTAGCAAAAATTTGGAAAGGTCTACTCTCCATCAAAACAACTTCTTGTATCATGGGAGGTTGAATAATAACTTGATCCCCAATCTCGACTGTTTGTTTCATACGGTTGCATCCATCTTGATGAAGTTTGTTGACGAGGGCCCTTAGCTCTTCTTGTCCCCGAGCTAAGTTTTGGATAAGATCCATCTGGCCTACCATCTGTCCCATCATCTGGATCTTCATTATGGCTATCTCAGTTTGTAGCTGTCCCAACTGGTCATCCTTGTTGTCCTTAGGATTTTTCATGGTCATGCCCCTAGTGAGGAGTGCTTTCCCTTCTTCTTGCCCCTTGGATAGGTTCAAGAAATTTTCTTGAAGTTGAGCATTTTGAGTCTGAATGTCCTTGATAGTTTGTTCTAGATCCATTTCTACTGAAATAAACAGTAAGCAGATAAGAAACCCGTGTGAGGAAAACCTGTCATGATATGATGCATGGTATGTGGAGGAAATGTTTTCAAGGACTTATAAGATTTAAATTTGTTTAGACAAAAGGAACAAACATCAATTTCATTAATGAGTTCAAATTGATTAGAAACATGCCTATTAGGCTTATAATGGAGGAAATAAAGCGAAATAAACTCCTAAGACAAAAAGGTCGAACGCATCCTTTTTGGCGCAATGTAGGCGTTCAAATTTCGCTCTTCATGAAGCTTTCTCGTAAGCTTCAAAACCTTCTTTTCTCTCGCGTAGAACTGGGCTTTTAAGGTGTCTCGCTCTTCCTTTAGCTGAATCCAAGCCTTTTTCAAATCTTCAATAGAAGTAGGCATGTTAGGATAAAGGGCAGTATGTGGAACATCTCCTTTGGCGACAGGCTCCATGATGATGGGTAAGATGGCGGGGTATGGAATGACAAGAATTTGAGCACGAGTTCATACCCACTTAAGATAAGGCTCCAAAGGAATGGAGTTCTTATGCCTCAATGTCTTGCTATCCACGTTGTTTACCATTCTGCAAGCTCGTATGGACCTTTGACGATAGCCTTGGTCGTCGCCCTCATAGTCGAATACCAAACCTTGGATGAGTGCATCATGTGGACCATCTCTTCGTGCATACCCAAACTTCTGTAATGCAAGATAATGGTTATAGGTAATATCTCCACTAATGCCTAAGAGTGGGACATTAGGTAATTCCCCACAACGGTCAATGATGGTAATGTCCTCCAGGGATCGAGAACACCAATAAATGTCAGAGTGTGTGAGTAACATCATCCTTTGAGACCATGTCAAGCCTTGCTCGTTCTTCAATGTTGATCGAGGTAGGTGCAAAATAAACCACCTAGAGTAAAGTAATGCAACATAAAAGAGCACCTCTTTTCTTCATGGTGTGAGTGTGGAAACAATGTAAAATGTCTCCAAGCAAAGTAGGTATAGGATTACGAGAGAGGAAAATTTCGATGGCGTTCACATCTATGAATTGGTCTAGATTGGGAAATAGAATCAAACCATAGATTAGGAGGGCCAAGACATCTTCAAAAGCTTGAAAATCAATATCCTCCCATAATGAATGAGCATTCTCCAACAGAAACTTGGCTAGGAAACCCTTAACTCCACTTCTTGTCTCCCAATTTGTTATAATGTCGGCTCTCTTCAAATGCAAGGCTTCGACAATGAATTCAGGCTTTGGAGTCTCCTCTAAACCGATGAACGGTATTTGATCAAGCATAGGCACTCCTAACAGTTGAGAGAACTCTTCTAATGTAGGCACCAATTGATAGTCAGGAAAGGTGAAGCAATGATGCATGGGATCAAAGAATTGGAAGAGTACACACATCATTTCTTCTTGGAAGTTTGAGGTAGCCAAGCTGAGAAGTCGACCATATTTCTTGGTGAAGGGAGAATCTCCAGGCACCCTTGACGCTAATTCTTTGAGTTAAGGATGTGCTTTCACGAAGCTGACTCGGATGGTATTCCTTCGAATGGTAATCATGGCCTACAAAACAAAGCAAAGATAAATTCCTAAATCCTTGAAATGGTTAGTGAGAATGCTTATGATGTTATGATATTTATGATGTTATGTACATATGAACAAAGCAAACAAGTCTTTATGTACAAATAATCATACAAAACAGACAAGTCCTTAGGTTTAAGCTTGCAATGGGGTTTGTAGGTAAGTACCCTCTTGAAGTTTAGTTGGGTCAACCTGTCCTAGAAAGTAATCGGGTTCTAGAGGATCTCAATATCACTGGCCTTTCTTTTAGGCATTGTCTCAGCACAATCAATCTTTTCTTGCAGCCGAGATATCCCAAAAGTTCGATCTCAACGAGTGTAGCATCGAGTATTAACCAATCTTCAGCTTTACACCAAAGTCGGCTATATAACTACTTCCTAATGGCCAAGTTATTCAATTAAGGTTCTAAGGTCAGTTAGTGTTTCATGACATTGCTCAGTGGCCCTGTATTCTCCTTGATTCAACAAAAGGGATACCGGTACCAACAAATGTGTCACACTAACATAGCCATTGCTTCAACCATATCGGTCTATGCCGTACTATTTCCATAATCTATTGCTACTTACCTAAAAGTTGCCCCAAATCCGGGTGTAGGATAAAAAACAAAGCCCAAACAAGGAACCATAATATAAAGAAAGCAAGTCAAACAAGGAAAGCAAGTAAAGGTGATATATCCCTAAGGTAACCCATCTTTTAAGTACAAACTACAGATTTCCCAGCAGAGTCGCCAGTTCTGTTATACGGTGGGAGAACTGACTTGGTTGTTTTGCGTTTTGTCGCAATTGTTGCAGATAGCAAGATTCGCCACTGACTTTTTTTTATCTAATACGAAAAAGGTGAAAATAACAGGAAAGACCTTTGAGATTATTTCTTGAGTTCAGGGGGTAGATTATGAAAAGGGAAGGTGTTAGCACCCTTTTCATCCGTAGTTATCTATGGGCTCTTAGTTGCTTTCTAGATCACTTGCTTTGTTTGAAAATATGCTTTGCGGTGTGGGTTTAAAAATATTTTGAAAATGTCTTTGTAATGATTCTCGTCTCTATAAGAATGCGTACAAAGTGTTGATTTTGAAAATAGTTCAAAGAGATGTTTGTTGGGGAAGATGTTTTTTGAAAGTGATTTTGAAAAGTGCCTTTGTAATGATTCTCGTTTCTATAAGAATGAGTACAAAGTGTTTTGACTTTTGAAAATATTTCAATTGAAAGTGTTGGTGTGAAAAATGATTTTTTAGTTGTGAGCAAGCAAGCAACTACAAGCGACCTACATACTCAAAAGTTATAACGTTCTTTTCCTCCTAATTTAGATGTTGCTATCTTATCATTGATTGATAAGAAGCCCCATTGTTGGATGTGAACGGAAGGGCGTGGGTCATTTGTATAGTCATAGAAGGCAACCTATGAGACGTTTTAGCAATTTCGTATAGCGACTAGATCGTTTACCAAAGGCAACATCGAGGGACATCGAGAGACTACGATATTTTATCAAGGATCTTTGCTAAAACGCTCATATTCGAGGGACATGACTATTTACCGAGGCAACAAGTGAGATTAACCTAGAGGTGCATGTGTGTGAATAGCGCATTTGATTGCATGCATTTAGTCTTGATTTTTGAGTTGTCTACTTGTTGGTTTTATCTTACCATACACCCTAATTACTAACATTTACGAAAGTAATAAAAATGCGGAAAATAAATGTCCTACGCTATTACATGTTTTTTGGGGGATGGGGTATACAAATGTACAAGTGGGGGTTGCAAAAAATAAAAGTCCTAATTATTACAACCATATTGAATAGCAAGAAAATGTAAATATATAGAAAATATAAAGACAAAAATAGTGTAAAAAAAGAGAAAGAAATGGCATCCTGGATCGAAGGATGTGCCTTTCGATTCTCCCTAATTTGTCTTCTTTCGATTGGGGTCTGTAACCAGTGTGAGTCGAAATCTATAACCTTCGATTCACATCACCTTATTTTTTCTGTTTGCAGCTGTGGAGCAGTAAGGGGAGAAGCCTAAGGCTTCGATTCATGCAAACTTTTCTCTTTCGTTTGGGTCTGTACAGGTTAGCCTCTTGCTTGAAGGAAAAAAACCAAAAGGGGTAGAAATGAAAAAATGTGCAAAAAGGTGGAAACGAAAACAAACCAAAGGATAATAATGATGTTTCAAAGAAAGGGTTTAAGGTTAAGAGGACTTACCTTGTTTGAAGCTGGAATGTTCGTTTTGGACTTGAGTTGTTTGAACTGGATGCTCTGGGATTCGAAGAGAAGAAACCAATGTTGTGTTTCTAGTGCTGGATTCGAAAGAAGGAACCAAGTGTTGGGTTGGTGTTTCTATGGGTTCTGGATTTGAAGGAAAGAAACAAATGTGGTGTTTCTAGTGTTGGATTCGAAAGAAGGAACCAAGTGTTGGGTTGGTGTTCCCCTGGGTTCTGGATTCGAAGGAAAGAAACAAGTGTGGTGTTTCTAGTGCTGGATTCAAAAGAAAGAACAAAGGGTGTGGTCTTTGGATTCTAGGTTTGAGAATGTGCGAAGTGTTTTCTCCTTTCTTTTTCTTGTTAGAAAATCTCTCTCTAGCCACCAAAACCCCCCCTTAGATGTGTGATGGAACCTCTTATTTATAAATGAAGTTGGCTGAGTTTTGGGGGGGGGGGGGGGGGGAACAAAGAAATTTGAACAAATTGAGTATGTTGTTCTTGTAGTCTTTGAGGTGCAGTATTTGTATGCCAAATTGGTGAAAATATGGGAGCAGCATAGCATGACTGCTTTGCAGCAGTTTTGGAGCGTTGTGGTCAGTGCAGCAGGCTTGGACTTGGCAGCACAAGCATCTCGAATAAAACTCTTTCATTTTTGACCAACTAGATCCATCCTTCGATCAGACTCCTCTTCAGCCAACAATATTTGTTCCCAAACAGTATGTGTCTTTCGAATGGGCCATATGTGTATCTTTTGAAGGGGCCAAATGTGTCACTTGTGTGCACCACTTGCAATTCTTCAAATGGGCCACCAAGATATGTCCTTCGAATGGGCCACCCAGGTATGATCATTGCGTAGAAACAAGTTGTTTCAAAGGGAGGTATTTCCAAGTCGAAGCTAGCATGAAGATAACCAATGTTCTGTGGGTGCTCATCATGAAGGAAGTCATTTCCTTGTGCATGTTAGAATGAAGGAAAGAGGCCCTTGCCTTGTGAATCGAAACAGATTTCTTTGAAGGAAAACTTTGCCCAATCGAAGCTTGTGCGAAGAAAGCCAATGTCCAAACGAAACTGGCATGCAGGAGGCCACTTGCTTTGTGGGCGCTTGCATGAAGGGAAACCATTTCCTTGTGCATTGAAGGAAAACATAGAGGAATCACTTGTCTTGTGGATCAAAGGCAGGCATGAAGGATGTACTTACCTTGTAGACATGAAGGAAGTACTGCTTGTGAATCAAAACAAACATGCAGGAGGATAATGTTGGTGAATCGAAGGATTCATTTAGGAGACTAAATGCCCAATCGAAGCTTGCTTGCAGGTAGCCATCAAGACAAACCTGCAGGAGGCCCTTGCTAAATCGAAGCTTGTATGCAGGTAACCATTGCATTGTGAATCAAGAAAACATGTAAGGCCAGTGGTGCAATAGAAGCTTGCATGCAGGACGTCCCTGCTTTTTGAATCAAAGGCAAACATGTAAGGCCAATGGTGCAATCGAAGCTTGCATGCAGGAGGTCCCTACTTTGTGAATCAATGGCAAACATGTAAGGGGCCAATGGTGCAATAGAAGCTTGCATGCAGGAGGTCTCTGCTTTGAATCAAAGGAAGCCTTCAGAAGGCCAATGCCTTCTGAATCGAAGGAAGCTTTCAGAAGGTCATTGCCTTCTTAATCGAAAGAAACCAGTAGGAAGCCACTGACTTTTAAATCGAAGGACACCAACAGGAGGCCCTTGTCTTCTGAATCGAAGGAAGCTTTCTTTTCTTCCAAAACTCAAATTTGTCTACTTTGTTCTTTCAACAGTTTTCCTCTTTGACTTGATGCTTGTAAATCCAATATGATCCATGGCAACTTGAGCTGATCAAGCCTTGTGCAGTTTTGGCCCAATAGAAATCTTGTGAGAAAATTCTTGAGAAATGAGAGGGCAAATTTTGGGGTACAACAGTATCCATTTAAATAGGCACTTTTTACATCCATTTGGAATAATTTGAAGTTTTGCGAGCATGCATATGAAAGCAAAAGGTGTATAGCCTCGAGTCGGTCCACTGGAACATAAGTTTCCTCATAATATATGCCTTCCTCTTGGTTATACCCTTGGGTAACAAGTCGATCTTTGTTGTGAGTTATAATTCCATTTTCGTCTAGTTTGTTCCTAAAAAACCATTTAGTTCCAATAACTCGATGATCTTACGGAGGGGGGACAAGGTCCTAAACCTCATTTCTTTTAAACTGATTTAGTTTCTCTTGTATGGCTAAAAACCAATTTTCATCGAGTAAGGCATCTTTAGAGTTTTTGGGTTCAATTTGAGAGACGAAAGCAAAATGATAACAAAAGTAACTTAACTTAGAGCGAGTCGTTACTCCCTTTGATATATCTCCTAGGATGTTGTCAATGGAATGATCCTTAGAGGTTTTCCATTCCAAAGGAAGATCATTTTTATTGTTTGGATGATCTTCCTCTCTTTCTTCAGATACTTGATCCAACCTTTCCTTAATTTTAGTAGATTCCGAGTCCTTTTCTTTGGGATCTTGTAGTATGCTTTCCAAAGATACACCTGCACCATCATAAACACTACCCTTTCAAACTAATTTCGGATCAGATTCATCAAAGGAAACATGTACAGACTCTTCAACTATATGTAATCTTTTATTAAATACTCTATAGGATTTGCTTGATTGAGAGTATCTGATAAAGATACCTTCGTCAGCTTTTGAATCAAATTTACATAAATTTTCTTTACCATTATTTAACACAAAGCATTTACATCCGAAGACGTGAAGATTAGAAATATTTGGTTTTCTTCCTTTCAAAATTTCATACAGAGTTTTATTTAGAATAAGACGTATTAGAACCCTATTCAAAACATAACATGTCGTGTTAATGGCATCAGCCCAAAAGTATTTTGGAAGATGGTGTTCATTGATCATAGTTCTTCTAAGTTCTTCTAAAATACGGTTTTTACGTTCCGCCACTCTATTTTGTTGAGGAGTACGTGGAGTGGAAAAATTATGATCAATACCGTATTTTCACAAAATTTATCAAAGAGATCATTCTCAAATTCACCACCGTGATCGCTTTGAATAGTAACTATGATAGTGTTCAATTTGTTTTGGGAAAACATGGCAAATTTTTCAAAAGCCTGAAAGGTGTAACTTTTATTTTCCAAGAAAATTGTCCAACAAAATCTTAAATAGTCATCTACAATAATGAATCCATAGTAGTTACCACCTAGACTTTTAATTCTAAATGGTCCAAAAAGATCCATATGAAGAAGTTCGAGAGGTCTTGTTGTAGAAACAATGTTTTTAGATTTAAATGAGATTCTAGTTTGCTTCCCCATTTGGCAAGCATCACATAAGTGATCCTTGGAAAATTTTAATTTTGGTAAACTGACTACTAAATCTTTTGAGACAACTTTATTTAACAAATCAAAATTCAAGTGAGATAGACGTCTATGCCACAACCATGAATCCTCATTTAAAGTGACTAGACATTTAGTTCCGGTTAGATATACATTATTCAAGTCAAGCATATACACATTGTTTACCCTTAAGCCTTTGAACACATCATCTTTCTTATCATTGTGTTCAATTATGCAACAGTCTTTTGAAAATGATACATTGTATCCTTTTTCGTATAATTGACTAATACTAATAAGATTGTGTTTAAGACCATCAACTAATAGGACATTAGAGATAGTAGTAGAAGAGGGATTACCTACACTGCCTTTACCAAGTATTTCTCCCTTGTTATTGTCTCCATAGGTAACAAATCCTTTCTTTTTTAGCACAAAGTCAAAAAAAATAGGGAGATGTCGCCCGTCATATGTCTTGAGCACCCACTATCGAGAAACCATCTTTTCTCCGTAGTCTCAAGATATTCCACCTACAAGTTTAAACAAGGGAAGTAGGTACCCAATTTTTATTGGGTCCTTGTGTGTGAATGATACTTGAGTTTCATTTTGGCAACCATTTGAAAATGCCCTGAGGAACCAAAAATCTCCTAAATCGACATTTGCTAATGGTGTCTCCCCTTTTGCAACAATATAAACATGTTAGAGTTTTGGGCAAGTTACTTTTGCTAGGAGGATCTTTTATTTCATAAGTGTATTTTTTATATGGGTTTATCATACTACTTCTGAAATTTGATCTATCAATGCTAAAAGTAATTTTGGATTGTAAAGCCTTGTCAAGTTTGGCTTTAAGAGTTTTTACTTCTTTTTTCCAAATGTAGCAAGTTTCACATCCAGCCCAATCATGCCAAGAAAGCTTATTATCTTTGCTATTAGTTTTAATTTTCTCTACCATGGATGCCTTGAGAGTTTCCAATTCTTTTTGGGATTTGGACACTTTATGCTCAAGGTATGAAAAAAATTTCTTATTTGAGGCTAATCGTTTAAAAGCTTCGTTAGCCTCATTTTATAGAGTATCAAAAGATCTTTGAAATTATATGTGATACATTTTATCAATGTGATTATATCTAGAGTGACTTACATTTCTTTTCTTCTTTTGATGAGCCATGAGGCAAAGGTTGATGGTTTCTTCTTTGTCACTAGAGTCGCTTTTGCTTGAGGCTTCACTATCACTATTCCAAGCAATGTATGCTCTTCTAAATTTGTTAGGTCTCTTTTGAAATTTGTCTTTTCCTTTGTATTTCTTAAGCAACGGGGGTTCAGGTTTGTAGTGGCCGGGTTTTCCGCAGTTGAAACATGATCCTCTTGATTTTGATTTCTTGTTGTCATCTTGTCTTGAAGGTTTTTATTGGTTTCTATAATTGATGAGATTTTTTTCCGAGTGTTGGACTTCATTCTTTCGGAGATATCTATGATATTTTCTCATAAACAGCCTCATGTCTTCACTTGAGCTTTCATCTTCATCACTAGAGTCACTCACACAAGACTTATTGGTGAAGGACTTTGAGCTTGAAGCCTTTAATGCGACAAACTTCTTTTCAATGTCTTTTGGTTTTTCCTTCTTTTCCTTTTTCTCATGCTTATTGAGATTGATGAGCTCTTGCTCATGCTCTTGAAGCTTTCCAAACAGTGTTGTTATGTCGAGTGTAGCTAGATTGTTTGCTTCTTTGATTATTGTAACTTTAGGTTGCCATTCCCTATTAAGACATCTTAAAATTTTGTTAGTCGCAACAGCATTGGGAGTAACATGACCAAGAGTGTGTAACCGATTGATTATATGAGAAAATCTCTTTTGCATATCAGCAATGGTTTCACCATGCTTCATGTGAAAGAGATCAAACTCTTGAGTTAATGTATTGATTCTAGCAAGTTTAACATCATTTTTCCCTTCATGGGAAATTTGTATAGCATCCCACATTGCTTTAGCAGTCGCACAATGTGATACTCTAAAATATTCATCAACGCCTAAAGAAGCAATAAGCATATTTCTACCTTTCCAATCATAGCTATATTTTTTCTCGACTTCCTCATCCGATAGTGCTTCCGGTTTTGGTATGGTAATGTTATCCTCATTGGTCATGGTTATTTTCATAGGACCATCCTCGATAACTTTCCATATCTTTCTATAAGCAGAGTTAATATGCACACGCATATAATCTTTCCAATAGTTATAGTTTTCACCGGTGAAAACAGGAGCTCTATTATAAGCCCCTTTTGGATCGTTCTCCATTTTCTACAAAGTAATATGTGAAAAACCGGTGCTTTAATACCACTTGTTAGACGATTTGATCAATCTATAAGAGGGGTTGATTAGATCGTTTAATATAATTTGCGCTTTTTAAAATTGTTTTCAGAAAAATATGTGAAAGCTTCCTGGAATCTCCAATCGTTTAAACGATCCTCTATTGAAAAGATCAGATATGCGTAACTGTATGGGATGTAATGACAAAATAAGAACCAATGCGTTTTACTCAATTTGATCAATCACTTATACACCCTCAATGATTATTAATTACTACCAATGAGTTGAATGAGATAAGGATAAGCACAATGAATAATTTGTGGATTAGTAAATTTGTCAAACACCTTGTGAGCAAAGCACCTTAGGTTTGGTTTTACTAAATTGTAGTGGTAAGATTTCCTAGGTATCAATCAAAAGCACTGTTACCAATGTTTTGAAATGAACTCAACACACTACAATTTCAATAAATGCATATTTGACAAATTAATTTTCGCATAGTATAGTAATAAAGCATATAGATAAAGAAAAAGCAGAAGAACACACGATTTGTTAAGGCAATTCCCCTTGTCGTCCTCGCGTAGGGTACGTCTTCCCCCAATTCTAGAATCTAGAATTGAGATATTTTATATTAAGTTGCAAATGATACAAGAGAAGTGATAGTTCACAATACAAACAAACCAATGTTGCTGATGTAACAATTTTCTTCCCTTTTCTTGGTTTGAGAAAAACCAAGTGCCATATTCTTCGAACAAACCTCCGGTTACCGCTACTTGATTAAGCAAACCCACCATTTCTTAATCCTTTCACTCGGCTGGTTTCGATCGCAAGAAATTTGACCCCAAATCAATCTTCACAATCCACCGGTTACCGCTACTTGATTAAGCAAACCCACGTTTCTTAATCCTTTCACTTGGCTGAATTCAATGAAGAAAATGAAGGGGTGAAAAACACAAGAAGGGGGGGGGGGGGGGGGGTTGAATTGTAAAACTGAAAACTAAAGCAATTGACAAGATATTTTTATCCTGGTTCGTTTGATCTCAAACTACTCCAGTCCACCCGTCAAGGTGATTTCGCCTCTCTCCAACGAGGTCTTAATTCACTATATTCAACTGAATAATACAGACTGCTTTAACAACTGCTAAAGCCTTCTTGATTCAAACCACAATCCGGTTTGTCAAGGCAACACTTTCTTACAAAGGTATAAAACAATGTGTGTGAATGTTTTCTATAAAACTTTATCACAACTGTGATGTATACACAAAATGAAGCTTAGAAACTAGATTGCTAAACTGTAATGGAGTATCAGAGTTTGTGGTTTAGCAAAACTGATAGATGAAGATTATGGTTCAGCTTTGTGCGTGTAGAGATTTGGAGAGCATTAGCCATTATAATCTTCAAAGCCTTGTTTATATAGCACTTGAGAAGATGAACGTTGAATGCAATATTCTTGATTCAATGCTAATAACAAGCTTTCCTTTTTGAGCAGATCTTGTCTAGAATGAGGCCGTTGGGATTAATTAGCTTTCAATGCACAGTACCGTTGCTTCTTCAATGCACGTTCTGGCTTGGCTCATTCTGATTCTGCTTCGCTGCTGATGAACTATTGTGTTTCTGTATCAGAGTGTTTACGCGCAGTTCTGTATCAGAGTGTTGCACCAAGATTCACTGTCCAGAGGGAGCACAACTTCCTGAGGCAGCTGACTTTCAACTTCCTTCAGCAGCTTGCTGAAGTTCTGTTGAGCCTGCTCATAGTTGACATCCTGCAACTTGAGGGCTTCAGCACGTACCCATAATCTGAACTGTGACCAGAGCTGATCAGAAGCAGCTGGGTCAATCATCCCAGGACAGACTTGCTTCAAAGAAGCAATCCATTGCAGCACACCTGTTTCAAAATTCAAAATACCAGAGCCAACATCTGGTTGCTTTGGTTTGGGAATGGCAATTTTGTGTCTTAAATCAGTAAGACGTTCAAGACTTGTTAAGTCAATGAAAGTTCTGCTGGGGTTTTCAGAGATTTGCTGAGAGGCTGTTTGTTTTGGAGGAAGGGTATCAGAATCAGAGTCAGATATTTCGATTGGAGTGGATGGTGGTTTGGGAGTATTTGGAGGTGTTGATTCCTCTGAAGATGGTAACTGGGGCATGACAATAGTGGTTCCACATGGCAACTGGATTGCCAGCGGTGAAGGTTGAGGTGAGTGAGGGTCAGATTTATGAGGAGAAGGGGTTTTGGAATGGTGAAACTCTGTTTGTGGTGAAGGTGGATTATTTTCTGGTTGAGGAGGTGGAATCTCTGATTGCTCAGGGATCAGAGGTTCTTCTGTGAGAGGTTGTTGTTGTTGTGGTTCTGGTTCTGGTTGTTGTTGTTGTTCTGGTTCAGGTTGTTCTGGTTCAGGTTGTTGTTCTGGTTGTGGAGGAGGAATATTTGGTGGTTCAGAATGTGGTTGAGCAGAAACATGTTCACGCTCAATATCAGCTAGCACTCGGTCCAGTGCTGGTGTTGTTGAAACTGTTGGTTGTTTGGGAATTTTGGTTCTGGGTCTTCTGAGTAGTAATGCCTCAGAAGGGTCTTCTGGTATGGTTTCATCAATGGTAGGGATTGGAATTGATATTCTGTGAGAGGTTTGAGAAGGGGCAGCAGATGTTGGAATAGTAAAAGATTTTGAGATAGGGGCAGCAGATGAAATACCTCTTTTCTTTGGAGTCTGATGAGATGATCCTTCTGCTGGCGCTTTCCTCTTCTTTGTCTTCTTCTGAGTCACTTCTGGTTGGATTTGACTCAGATCTTTGATCTTCAGCTTTGAACCTGTATCTTCTTCCTTGTACGCATCTGGATACCTGAGAAACATCTCTGGTTTGGATTCCATTTCAGAAAATACCGGAAAATCACTCAGAGGCACTCTTCTGCTGGAGATATCAGCAGTTGAAGTAGCTCTGGGTTCCTTCTGAATATTTTCTATCAGCTTCATTTTTTTCAGATTCTTAGCGTTCAGCGGTTTCCCAATAGTTGGTTCAATAGTGCTCATCTCCTGAGCTTCGATCAGATGTTCAATCAGCCTATTCTCTGTCAGAATATCTGATATAAGCCTTCCAAACGGTATCCAGTCTCTCTTGGTTCTTTCTTCTTCTCTTGTCTCTTTCACACTGGTTTTGAGATGGTTGAACAGGAAGTGAGCCAGATTGATCTTAACCTTCTGATCAGTAAAGTAGATCAGAAACTGCTGATCCACGTTTATATAATCAGGAGAACTTGTTGGTTTCCTGTGGTTGAAGCATCCCAGAACAATCTTAGCCCATACTCTGCAGTGATCCTTCAGATCCTTAATTTTGCTGCTGGGCATTCCAAGAGTGAAAATTCTATTGGCTACCACACCTACATCAGGGCATCTTTCAGCCATGTCCACACAATGGACTCCACCACCACTTTGACCGATTAGCTTTGCAATGAGATCTTCAGAAATCACGATCTTCTTTCCCATAACAGAAGAAATGACTAGATGTTTTGCAACTTTGGCGTGAATCCAAAATTCCTTGACTAGCGCTGGGAATGTTGGTCCAACCAACCTATCGAAATACCTCTCCCACTTTTGAGCCCTAATTTCTTCAGTTAGGTCAAATCCATTTTCCTTCAAGCTTTCAAAGTCAATGATTAACTCAGAAAGCACTTCAAGGTTCTTTACCGGAGTGAGAAGAGTTCTGAGGGGCACCTGATATTGTTCAGAGGTTTCTTTCTTCTGATTGCCTGCAGAAATGCTGGAGGATGCCATTGTTCACACTAAAAAAGCTTTGAGAATGATTTGAGAGAAAAAGGTTTGTAGGAGATGAACTCAGAAATATGCAGAAAAAGCTTGAGTGTTAATGAGAAAGCGTAAAGAATAAGAATGAAGGATTAATGTGCTTAAATAGAGTTTTCAAGATTATTTTGAAAAAATAAACGTTTTTAAGAGAGAGAAAAAAAATAATGATTGCAATTTAACAAGCGTGATTACTTTTCATTAAATGCTTGCTGATTTTGGGGGATTTGAGAAAGATACTTAAAAACGGTTACCAGACATGTGTCTCAATGCACCCAATCAGCGCTTTGCCTTCTCAGAAGCGTGCACGCGTTCTGCTTCAGAGATATGCTGATGATTGGATGACACTTGTTTGATGTAGTGATCAGCACGTCTGTATTTGAGATTAGACTCTCTGATCTTTAGACTTTGCATCTGATACAATCTGCATGTTCTGTCTTTCTGAAAGAAGATTGATCAGAAGTTCACAGTAATATAATTACATTCTGAAGATAAATATATGGAATTAAAACATTTTCATTCTGGGCATACTTTCATGCTGAGATGTTTCAGAATGAAATTAAACCTATCTTCTGAAAGGGGTTTAGTAAAGATATCAGCCCATTGATGGTCTGTATCTATAAATTTTAAGTTCAAAATACCTTTCTGAATATAGTCCCTAATGAAATGATGCTTTATTTCTATATGCTTAGCTCTAGAATGTAAAATAGGATTCTTACTTAAGCAAATAGCAGAAGTATTATCACAAAGTATAGGAATGTTACTCTCAAAAATCTGGAAGTCTTCAAGCTGACTTTTCATCCAGAGCATTTGTGTGCTACATCCTGCTGCTGCTATGTACTCAGCTTCTGCTGTTGACAGAGCAATTGTTGATTGCCTTTTGCTGGACCAAGAGATCAGATTTTCTCCTAGAAACTGGCAGCTTCCAGAAGTACTTTTACGTTCCACTCTGTCTCCAGCAAAATCAGCATCACAGTAGCCTACTAAGCTGTAATCACTAGATTTTCTATAAAACAAACCCAGATTAGTAGTACCTTTCAGATACTTGAAAATTCGCTTAACAACTGTTAAGTGAGATTCTCTAGGATCTGATTGGAATCTAGCACAAATACATACGCTGAATAAGATATCAGGTCTTGAAGCAGTCAGATAGAGGAGAGAACCAATCATACCTCTGTAGACTTTCTGTTCTACACTTTTGCTTACCTCTTCTCTTTCCAGAATGCACGTGGGATGCATTGGAATCTTTGATGGCTTACATTCTGAGAGGTCAAATTTCTTCAGAAGATCTCTGATGTATTTTCTCTGATGAATGTAAGTTCCTTCTGGAGTTTGATTAATCTGAATTCCTAAAAAGAATTTCAGTTCCCCCATGAGGCTCATCTCAAATTCTGCCTGCATACACTTAGCAAATTTTCTTCCAAGAGAAGGATTAGTAGAACCAAAGATTATATCATCAACATAAATTTGACAGACTAAAATGTCACTCTTAACTGTTTTACAGAATAGAGTAGTGTCCACTTTCCCTCTGGTGAATTCATTTTCAAGCAGAAAGTTACTTAGCCTTTCATACCAAGCTCTGGGAGCTTGTTTCAGACCATACAGTGACTTCTTTAGTTTGAAAACATGTTCTGGATGTTTTGTGTTTTCAAAACCTGGGGGTTGGTGAACATACATTTCTTCTTCTATATAACCATTTAAGAATGCACTTTTGACATCCATCTGATACAGAGTGATGCCTCTATTAACAGCAAATGAAATTAAAAGTCTGATAGATTCTAACCTGGCGACTGGGGCAAAGGTTTCTGTATAGTCTATCCCCTCTTGCTGACTATAACCTTGTGCAACCAGTCGTGCCTTTTTTCTGATGACTTCACCTTGCTCATTAAGCTTGTTTCTGAACACCCATCTTGTTCCAATGACGTTGAATCCTTTTGGTCTGGGAACGAGATCCCATACGTCGTTTCTGGTGAATTGATTCAGCTCTTCTTGCATTGCCAGAATCCAGTCATTGTCCAGAAGTGCTTCATCAATAGAAGAAGGTTCAATCAGAGACACAAGTCCCATAAGAGTTTCTTCAGAGTTTCTGAAGCTTGCTCTTGTTCTGATTGGATCTTCCTTTCTTCCTAGGATAGTCTCTTCTGGGTGATCCAAACTGCTTCTGGGCAATCTCTTCTGAGGTTGATCAGCAGCTGTTGGAGGATTTCTAGCAGTGTTCCTTTCAGACGTTGAAGGAATGTCTGTGTTGAGAGCTTCTGATGACTTGTCTTCAGAACCTGCAAATTCAATTTCTATACCTGCAAAATTTTCATTCTGCTTTGACTTTTCAGAGTCAAGCTTATCATCAAAACGAACACTGATTGATTCTTCCACAATCTGTGTTTCTGTATTGTATACTCTGTACCCTCTTGAGCGTTAGAGTATCCTAACATAATACACTTCTGTGCCTTAGAATCAAACTTGTTCAAATAATTCTTTGTATTTAATATAAAGCAAGTGCATCCAAATGGATGAAAATACGAAATGTTGGGCTTTCTGTTCTTCCACAATTCATATGGAGTCTTTTCCAGAATAGGTCTTATTGAGATTCTATTCTGAATGTAGCACGCTGTGTTTATTGCCTCTGCCCAGAAAGTCTTAGCAACGTTTGTCTCATTGATCATGGTTCTGGCCATTTCTTGCAATGTTCTGTTCTTTCGTTCTACAACTCCATTTTGTTGGGGAGTTCTAGGACAAGAGAAATCATGCAGAATGCCTTTGTCATTGAAGAATGACTCAAAATCTTTATTTTCAAATTCTCCACCATGATCACTTCTGACTTTAACGATTCTAAGATCTTTTTCATTCTGAACTTGGTTACAGAAGGTAACAAACACAGAGTGTGACTCGTCCTTGTGTCTTAAGAACTTTACCCATGTCCATCTGCTATAGTCATCTACGATTACTAACCCATACTTCTTACCACTGACTGAAGCAGTTTTAACTGGTCCAAATAAGTCAATGTGCAGAAGTTCTAATGGCTTAGAGGTGGAAACAACATTTTTGGATTTAAAAGAAGGTTTTGCAAATTTGCCTTTCTGACATGCTTCACACAGAGCATCTGAATTGAACTTCAAATTTGGAAGTCCTCTGACCAGATTGAGTTTGTTAATCTGAGATATTCTTCTCATACTAACATGCCCCAATCTTCTGTGCCAGATCCACTGCTCGTTGTTAACAGACAGAAGACATTTTACATTCTGACTCTTTAGTTCAGAAAGTTTGATTTTGTAAATGTTGTTTTTCCTCTTACCATTAAACAGGATAGTCCCATCTTTCTGACTAACAGCTTTACATGATTTTTGATTAAAGATTATATCATAACCGTTATCACTTAATTGACTTATGGATAACAGATTATGCATCAATCCATCTACTAGCAGAACATTATTAATAGAGGGAAGATTTCCATTACCTACAGTTCTAGAGCCAATTATCTTTCCCCTCTGATTGCCTCCAAAGCCAACGTGGCCTCCAGGCTTAAGTTCCAGGCTTTGGAACATATGCCTTCTTCCCGTCATGTGTCGTGAGCAGCCAGAGTCCAGGTACCATGACTGGTGTTTCTGACTTGCTGCTAAAGATATCTGCAACATGTATTATTTTATCCTTAGGTACCCAGATTTTCTTGGGTCCTGACTTGTTAGGTTTACCAAAACTCTGGATGAATTTTGGTTTCACAAAGTGCTTACTGCTAGTATATTTAATGTCGTGTGTGTGACCATACACAAAGTGTGAATTTAGAGGAGTGTGTTTAATGGTTAAGTCCATGACATTTTTAGGTGTAGGAGCCTTACCTTGGTATCCTATTCCTTTCCTGCCGTTTCTGCTAACTCCATAGATCATTGAAGCCATTCTGCTTCTATCTATGCTTTTAGCTAAGAACTTCTGGAAACTATGATCATACTCCTTGATGATCTCATCAGCGTTGCTGGGAGTTTCAGAAATTGGTTCCTTCTGAGAGTTTTGTAAAGAGTTTTCTAATTTTGAAATTTTATCTCTCAGCTCAGAGTTTTCCAATTTGAGACTCTCAGACTTATTAGAGTCAGATTCAAGATTCCTTTTCAGGTCTCTGAATTTAGCTCTAATCTGCTGATAGCGTTCCAGAATTTCATTGAGGCTTTCAGCAAGTTCAGCCTTTGTAAAATTAACAGCGAAGTTAGGAAATACCTCTTCTGTGTCTGATTCTGAGTCTGATTCAGAAGCTTCACTATCTTCTGAGATATTAGCCATGAGCGCTATGTTTGCCCTTTCATCATCTGATTCTGAGTCAGCTTCAGACGAGTCAGAGTCATCCCATGTGGCCATGAGACTTATCTTCTTCTCTCTTCCAAACTTCTTTTTGGGCTTTTCCCTCTGAAGCTTTGGGAAGTCACTCTTGTAGTGTCCTTGCTCATTGCACTCGTAGAAGATGATGTCTTTGGTGTTTGGCTTCTTGCTACTGGAGGAGCCTTCAGATCTTCTGTATCCAGAGGAAGAATCTGTCCTTCTGAATCTGGAAGAAGACTCGTTCTGATCAGATCTTCTGGGATTCCTGAACTTCCTTTGTCTTTGCTTCCACAGTTGATTTACTCTTCTGGAGAGAAGGGAAAGTTCGTCTTCTTTTGATGAGGATCCATCAGATGTTTCTTCAACTGCCTGCAAAACTTTAGACTCAGATTTTCTGTTAGATTTTAAAGCTAAAGGCTTACCTTGCTTCTGAGGCTCGTCAGCTTCTAGCTCTATCTCATGACTTCTGAGGGAGCTTATAAGTTCCTCCAGAGTGGTCTTGTTGAGATCTTTAGCTAGCTTCAGAGCAGTAACCATAGGCCTCCACTGCTTGGGTAAAATTCTGATTATCTTCTTGACATGGTCAGCAGTAGAGTATCCTTTGTCCAGAACTTTTAGACCAGCTACCAGAATCTGGAATCTAGAGAACATAGCTTCAATGGATTCAGATTCTTCCATTTTGAACGCCTCATACTTCTGAATGAGCGCCAGAGCTTTTGTTTCTTTGACTTGAACGTTGCCCTCATGCGTCATTCTGAGAGAATCAAAGATGTTCTTTGCTGTGTCTCTGTTGGAGATCTTTTCATACTCAGTATAGGAGATGGCACTGAGGAGGATGGTTCTGGCCTTATGGTGATTCTTGAAATCACGCTTTTGTTGATCAGTCATTGATTTTCTATCAATCTTCTGACCACTTGCATTCACAGGGTGCGTGTATCCATCTGTCACCATATCCCACAGATCAGCATCATGTGCTAGAAAGAAGCTTTCAATTCTGTCTTTCCAGTAATCAAAGTTTTCTCCATCAAAGACTGGAGGTTTGCCGCTGAATCTGTCTCTGTCCTCATTATTGTCATTGCTGAAGTGAGAATTGTTTCCTGCCATTGTGTTTTTCTGACGCTGGATCTTGTACTGACACGGTTAAGTGTTTTAGCTCAGAACCAGGCGCTCTGATGCCAATTGAAGGGGTGAAAAACACAAGAAGGGGGGGGGGGGGGGGGGGGGGGTTGAATTGTAAAACTGAAAACTAAAGCAATTGACAAGATATTTTTATCCTGGTTCGTTTGATCTCAAACTACTCCAGTCCACCCGTCAAGGTGATTTCGCCTCTCTCCAACGAGGTCTTAATTCACTATATTCAACTGAATAATACAGACTGCTTTAACAACTGCTAAAGCCTTCTTGATTCAAACCACAATCTGGTTTGTCAAGGCAACACTTTCTTACAAAGGTATAAAACAATGTGTGTGAATGTTTTCTACAAAACTTTATCACAACTGTGATGTATACACAAAATGAAGCTTAGAAACTAGATTGCTAAACTGTAATGGAGTATCAGAGTTTGTGGTTTAGCAAAACTGATAGATGAAGATTATGGTTCAGCTTTGTGCGTGTAGAGATTTGGAGAGCATTAGCCATTATAATCTTCAAAGCCTTGTTTATATAGCACTTGAGAAGATGAACGTTGAATGCAATATTCTTGATTCAATGCTAATAACAAGCTTTCCTTTTTGAGCAGATCTTGTCTAGAATGAGGCCATTGGGATTAATTAGCTTTCAATGCACAGTACCGTTGCTTCTTCAATGCACGTTCTGGCTTGGCTCATTCTGATTCTTCTTCGCTGCTGATGAACTATTGTGTTTCTGTATCAGAGTGTTTACGCGCAGTTCTGTTCATCAAGCTTCAGCATGTACGTGAGTTGATTATCTGATCTTGACATTCTGATGTAGCAACTTCTGATGCTGGTGTATGAAAACAAATTCTGATGCTGAAAAGACGTGATCTTGCTTATACCAATCAGAGTATCTGCAAGTCAGAACATAATAATTTTAGGCAGCATATAGTTCATTCATGAACCTTATAAATACTATATCTTTTCACTTTGTTATCATCAAAACTTAAATATAGGGTAGTAGATTCAAACATTGTTCTAACAGAAAAGACTTGTGTAAAAACCCTCGCAACAATAGGAATCTTGGAGGAGAAAATCCCAATGATTTTATTCAAGAACAACCAATAATTTCTCAACCCAAATCTGAATTGAATACTTGATTTGAATGTTATCACCAAAACAATTTTCTTGAATCAACTACCATGATTATGTGTAGATGTTGATTTTTGAGAAGAGAGGATGAAGGTGATGATCACTATGTGTATCTTTCACTAGTTCTTGTTTACTATAAATAATGATGCATAGTGAATATATATATATATATATATATAAATATATATAATATATAATATATATATATATATATATATATATATATATATATATATATATATAATATATATATATATATATATATATATATATATATATATATATATATATATATATATATATATATATATATATATAAATATATATATATATATATATATATATATATATATATATAATATATATATATTATATATATATATATATATATATATATATATATATATATATATATATATATATATATATATATATATATATGTTACCTAATAGCCAAGACCCAAACATAGAAGAAAATCAGATGAGGCTAGCAATCGGTCGACTCAACGAGAAGCAGGGGCCGGCGTGACACAACTCGCACCAGGAGAGAAAACTGTTTTGAATTGCAATGCATCGACCGCTTTAGGGCTTGCATCGACGCAAACTTTGAATATTCTGATTCCCAAGCTGAGTCGACCGGAAGGGTCGACGCGATACATCCAACAGTCAGAGAGAATTCCATTTTGAAGTGCAGTGCATCAACCGCTTCAGAGCTTACATCGATGCAAACTTTAAATGTTTTTATTTCCAGTTTGAGTCGACCGGAAGGGTCGACCTGACACATCCAGGGCTTGATTGAATATGATGAGTCGATCGCATATATCTTTGAGTCGATGCACAAATTGAATTTTCTCAAAAATACGTATTTCTGGAGATCTTCATTCCAATCATTCCATGCAAGATTGTTCATAGGACCAACCCAAATAGAGAGAGATTAATAGTCGTTTTGACATCATTAAAATACTTATAGAGGGAATTTTCCCTCACATACTTGGTATCTTACTAAGCACCTTGAAGTGTGTATCTTGTACATGTGTTCTTTTAACTAACATCAAGATATGTATATATGTTTCTTTGAATGTTCATATTATAGGTGATGACACAATTGCATTCATCTCACCATCTAACCTAGGGTTTAATGGTTGGTTCTCAATCAAATGATTCTTCAATGTATTGCAAGAGCTTAAGCTTCAAGGCCATGTCTATGATATCAAATATTTTTTGTTCAAAGAGTTCTCTCACTTTATTTAGGCCAAACCTTCCTCAAAGTTGGTGGTGGCATTCATTAAGAAGATTCATAGGTTCATGTGTTTATTTCCATGCCTTCTTCAACATGTTTCATTGAGACTTGAGGTCCATCTTTGAGTGTACTTCAAGATAACATCATTTGAAGGCCTATTATGGTTCATCATGCTTTACTTTGCCAAGAAAATTCAAAAGACTCAAGGTTGATTCAACAAGTTTTACCTAATTGAGAAAGTGCTTGATTTAATGATCACAAGTGCATAACTCTCTCAATTTTCAACATTTTGAGTTGATTATTTTTTATGTGGTTTTTTATCATCATCTACAACAACTTCTCTTCACATGACAAGATCCAATTGTGCAAGAAAAATCATCAAAAGTTGAAAGGGGTTTCAAGTCATTTTGACACTCTCTGAGCTAGGGTTTGTTGACTTCCAAAGACTATATTGAAGGATAGAAAAACACAATAAAGGGGGTTTTAATTGGGGTTTTCAAAACAAAAAAAAGTATGACACATTTGGTTATCCTGGTTCGTTTGAACTCAAACTACTCCAGTCCACCCGCCAAGGTGATTTCGCCTCTTTCAATCGAGGTCTTAATCCATTAATCAAAAACTTTGATTACAAATCACAAAGACTACTGTAAATGTCTTATTGAGAATAAACCACAACTTGGTTTGTCAAGGAATTACAAAAATTTGAATCAAAGTGTGTACAAGAATGTTTGTAGAAATCTATATCATAATTGTGATGTTTACACAATGTTAAAGCATAGTGACTAAATAAAAGAGCTTTATGAATATTTATTTGTATGCGCAAGTATTTTTTTGATCTCTCTTCGAGTCTCCTTTATATAAGTGAAGTATTTGATACATGAGAAAATGTTTTTGGAAGGTTGATAAAATGTTGTTAATGCACTTTCCAAAAATACAAATCTTTTCTTATATGAACCGTTACTTTTTTATTTGCAATGAATGAATTGTAACGCATCAGAACTTTCTTCTTTGAAAACTGATCAAAATAAGAATGTTTAACATTGAGACTTTTAGAGCACTAGAGTATTGCTTCATCAGAGTTTAGCTTGTAACTTTGGTGCTTCAGAAGTTTATCAGAACTTCTATTGTGCGTGATACTTTAATTTGTGCTTGTACGTAAATTCTTATCAGATATTCTTAGCGCAAGTTTGTTCTCCAACTTCTTATGCTTCTTCTATCAGAACTTCTATGCATATTTAAATGATTTTATTGAGATCATACTTGTTCTTTATATATATCATGTATTTGTTATCGTTAAAACTATTACTAAGACGTAGAACCAAACTATGTTCTAACAATCTCCCCCTTTTTGATGATGAAAAAAACTTGTATATTTTGATGAACAAGTAAGAACATAAAGCATTAGGATCTCCCCCTGAGTTGAATACTCAGATAAAGAAAAAGTTGGATACTTCCTTGAAGATGTTTGATCAGAGCTTTTGATGGAAGTTCTGATAAGTCCATATGGCAAAAGTTTCTTTCAAGATGCATTTTTCCTGTTTGCTTTTCAAAAAAATGAAACAGAGGTTATGATACTCAAAATGTTTGAGACTAAGTCCCAGCACTGTTATATTCAACATATCTGACGTTCCCCCCCTTCTTGTCATTAATCAAAAAGTAATAAAAACACTTAAAGATGACAAAATTATTACGCATTCAAGAACAAAGGTTAATAAAAATTGAATCATACAAACAAAAGTTTAATCAATAAGCATAGCAGAAACAAGTAAAAGATCATAACTAAGGCTGTGAAGGAGGTGGAAGTTGTGTGAACAACGCTTCCAGGAGACTTTTGATTTGATTGTTTGATTCTTCTTGCTTTCCTAGAACCCCTTTAATCTCTTTATTGGTTTCATCCTGTTTATCAAGCCTTTCCCTGACAGCTTTATCATCTTTGTTTAACTCATCCAAAGTTTTCAACACTAAAGAAGATGTAGTTGTTTCAACAGCAGAAGCCATATTCTCAGAAGTTATTGCAGCAAATTCTTTCTCCGGAGATTCTTTAACTAACTTGCCTCTGTCTTTAAAAATAACCAGAGGTAGAGGTTGAAGTTCAGGAGATGGTTCCTGAATTTCTGATTCCTGTGGAGATTCCCAAGATTTATGTCCAGAAGAAGAAGATGTTGCCTTACCCAAAAACATAGAAATTGATCCTTGAAGATATTCAGTTGATCGCAGAAGTTCTGTTGAGAAATTTCACAACTAAGTTCCTTCATCTTCAGAGATTCTGAATGAAACCATTTTGTGAACTGAGTCCAGAGATAATCAGAAGAAGCTGGATAAAGTTATCCATGCAAGCTTGCTTTAAAGAGTTAACCTATTCATGTATTTCTGTTTCAAAAACCAGTAGAGATTTACCAACATCTGATTTGGATGGTTTTGGTGTTGGTTTTGGAATGACTATTTTCTGAGAAGATTTGACAAGTTTGTCCTAGGCTTCTAGATGAATTATGGCTCTGAGAGAATCTTCTGGTTAGTCAGTGGGAGTTGGAGAGTCAGAGACGATGATAGGAGTGTTAAGAGGTGTTGAATCATAAGGAGATGGAATATATGGAAGTGAGAAGTCTTGTGATGGTATGGTGGAGATATTTGGTGGTTGAGAGGTGTTGAGAGGGCAGATGATTCCTGGAATGAATGATATTGTTTCAGGCATTTGTTCAGAGCCATTATTTGGATTTTCTATTTGGGAATCTTCAAATAATGGATCAAATTGATCAATATCAGAGAGAACTTGTGCAAGTTCTGGCTTATTTTGAGCAAATTGGGTAAAAGGGGAATTAATCAGAGGATGATCAGTGGGTATGGTGGTATCAATGTCAATGTCAAAGTCATCAATAGTTTGTGGTGAGGGGTTATTAGCAGTTTTTGGAGATGAGGAGGGTTCAAATGTTGATAAGAAAACTGATTCGACAACAGAAACAAAAGAAGAGTTACCTTTCTTCTTGGCACCTTTAGGAGTTTTCTGAGAAGTTCCATCTCCAACAACTTTCATTTTCCTTGACTTTCTGGTAGCAACTTCTATAGGTTGTTGCCTGAGATCTAGGATATTTATATCTTGAATTGTACCGTCACTTTTGCAAGCTTCTAGACATCTGAGGAGAATTTTTGGAGATAAGTCTGCTTTAGTGAAGAGTGGAAAATCCTTCAAAGGGACTCTTCTGGTGGTGATGAATTCCTTTGCAGTAAGTGTAGGATACTTCTTAATAGTTTCTATAATCCTCATATTCTTGAGATTCTTTGTGTTGAGATGCTTTTCAGCACATGGTTCCAGAACACTTGCTTGTTGAGCCTCACTCAGATGTTATATCAGTTTATTCTCTGTCAAAATATATGAGATAAGCCTTCCCATCGGAATCCAATCTCTTTTGATTCTTTCTTCTTCCCTTGTTTACTTAACACTGGTGTGATCGTTGGAAATAGAACTGACTGTTTTGAAATGCTGGTTCGTGAAATGTCGCGGTAAGAAAGAGTCGCCACGGTCTTTTATTTTCTCCAACAAGGAAAGGACAAAAGCACAGCAAAATTCCTTTTCGAGATGTTTCTCGGTTTAGGAGGTAGATTATAGAAAGGGAAGGTGTTAGCACCCTTTCTATCCGTGGTTATTCACGGGCTCTTAGGTACTTGATCTTATGTTTTCAAAAGATTGTTTGCTTTTCAAGTGTGTGTGGGTTTTGAAAAAGTTTCGTTTGAAAAATTTCTAGGTAACTCTTGTATCTGTCCTCAAGAGTGTATGAAAAATTTGTTTGAAAACTTTTATAAAGTGTAGGTGTGAAAAGATGTTTTTGTTTTTAGAAAGAGAGCAAGTACCCAGGAGAATCTACCTACTCTAAGGAATTAGGCTGTGTAAGAGTCCTTTAGATAGTGCTATCCCACCATTGAGAGGTAGATAGCACCGTCGTTGGAGTTATTCGGGTCAATTCGATTATCGGGACAGTGTGATCACCGAAGCAATAGTAGGACACCTTAGCGGTAACCATAATGTCCTAGATCCTTTTTATCCGAGGCAACCGTTTCGAGGCGACTGGATCTTGAGACAGGAGGGCGACCTCTAAAACACCCTATGCTTGACGACCACGTTCGAGGCAACATGTGAGGCGTACCCTAGGAGTGGCATGTGCATGTGTATTGTTTCAGTTCATATTTATCTTTAATCATGCATTTGTGAGCTACAGATTGGTTTTATTATTCATACAAATCTTTCATGCATTTTTAACAGTTAAGAGTGCGGAAAATAAAGTACGGAAATATGAATCTACGCTATTACAAGGCGCGGGTCTATACATCGCCAAAAACAAAAACCCATTTTGGAAAATAAATACGGAAAATTAAAGAAAGCGGTAAAACCTAATTAACTATTACATCCTTTGAGCAAATACATAAATAATCAAAATAAGAATAATGTGCGAAAAGAAATAGAATCGGGACGTCCTTAGGGTTTTGACCCTTTTAGAGAAAAGAAAGTAAATTGTCCTTTTTTGCAATTAATTAAATATTAAACCTAAACTAATTAATTAATTAATTAAAAGAAAAAAAGTGTTTTTTATGTTTTTTAAGTCTTAATGAAAATAAAAATAAAAAAGAAATTAAAAGTCAAGAGAAGCCTAATTCTAAGTTTATTTTATTTATTATGAAAGAAAAATTAAAGTTAACCTAATTTAACTAATTTAATTAATTTACATTTTATTTACAAAAATAATAGTAATTAGTAAAAATAATGAATAATAAAAATATTATAAATATTATAAATGTTTAAGTTTCTGAATTTAATATGAAAAATAATTTGTTTATGAATTAATAATAATAATTATAATAATTAAAAGAATTAAAAGGAAATAAAAATAAGAAAAAGAAAAGTAAACCAGGGGGGTTGATGGACCCAATTAGGAGGTTTTGTTAGAATTTCTGGCCCACTTGCTTAAGCCTTTGTTGACTTCTGGGAATTGACTACGGCGTGCTTTGACTTGGTGCATGGTGTGCTTCCACCCTGACCATTGGATTGAGCCTTGTGGCCACTTGGCAAGCTGATGCGTGGGTTCCATGGTAGAATGCTCTTGGAAGCCCTGCACATGAACATGTTGAAAAAAATAGGAACAAGGTTTGGGGGACCTGGGAATCGAACCCAGGTCCCAACGATGATCAGCCAGATGCCTAACCACTCCACCACGCGCTTGCTTCTGTTTATATAATGAGCAATAAATATAATATAAAAAACCTAACGCTTATGCTGGAAATTTACAAAACGCGCGCCATCCTTTGAACCAGCCATTCAGGGGCTTACACGTCCTTCGTCTCCTACCTTTTTCCTGTAAAACAAAAGCAATTAGCGGGGGTTTTTAACCCCCACAAAATAACAAAAGGAAAAATAGCGATTAGGATTCTGGGTTATATAAATAGGGCGCGAGGGTTGGTTTAAGTTCGTCTTGTCCAGGCGGTTTCAACCATGTGCGTGAGATAGTCCAATTTTTCCTGGGCAGCAAAGCCCTAATTCAAAAACTCAAAAACCCTAAAAGTCGTTAATGGCAAATCACAATCATGTACATGATAATCCAATTAATTGATATCAATAGCTTTGTATGGATGCAAGCAATATAAAACAAGCCATAAATCACATCAAATGTTCATGAATTGGGAGTTTCGATTTTGAAAAATATTGACAAACCGTGATTCTGTTTGGTGTGATTTCTCAAGCTTCAACCCTTGATTTTGATTCCAAAAGACTCCTGAGAATTCCAGCAATACGTTTGAATCTTTAAATCTCCTTGAAAGGGCCTGGAAGGTGGAATTCAGTCTTGGCTTTTTTCTTGATTTTTCAATATTGGTTATGGCTCTTACAGCAACTTTTCCATGTGAACTGCTTTAGGGTTAGGTTCAGCATATGTATTGGAAGGGAATTAGGACAAAGTTTGGGCCAAGGATCCATTGCATTCATGTTTGCATATTTGGTTGACCACCATTAAAGGACTTTCCAAACTTGGAGCAAATCTTGGATTTTATGCACAAAAATCCCCTAGCACGAATTTGTGAGTTGGCACATGACACATGAAAGCTGTATAAATCAAAAAGATACTATTTCATTGATTTTTAGATTTTATTTGAATTATTAAAGATTTAAAATGAATTAAATCAATAAAAATTAAATAAAATAGAAAAATAAATGTTTGATCTTGAAATTAATCATGGGACACGTGTGTGGCATGACAAGGCTGAATCAAGTGGAAGAAAGTGGACCCTTTAGTCAAAAATTGAAGTTTCAAGGATAGTTGACTTTTGCACATTCCCAAAAATTTCCCAACTTCTCCAATGCATATCTTGCTCAATTTTGATCATAGGAACATGTTCTTGGATATTGTAGAAAGGTCTTGAAGTCCTCTAACCAATGCCTTTGGTCCCATGTCATTTGGATTTACCAATCTCAAGTTATGGTCTTTGACTTAAAATGCCTTTTTGTTGACTTTTGAAAATGACCTATAATGTAGAAATTGATAACTTTTTGTGAGAGCATTTATTGGACTTGGAATGTGAAGATGCGTTGTAGGAAATGTCATCCCCTTCAAAATGAGCATTGGATGGGATTTTTCTGATGAACCATGAAAAAGTTATGCCTTGGTCAAGTTACAGTTGACTTTTCAACTGTCCAAAAATAGAAACTTTTGCATCTTGATGATTTTTGAGCCATGCTTGTGGAATCATGATCAAGACTTGATCAAATGATGATTGTGGCTTAAAAATAAGATGTTGACCAAAAATTTTGACTTTTGATTGCCAAATGACCATTTGCCCCTGCAGTTGATTGTGGAACAACTAGGGCTTTTGACTGTGTAATTGGACCCTGTGAGTCTTGAGACTTGACATGTAGATGCTTGGCAATGTATATAGTCCTATGGGACTTAATTGGAACATTGAAAACCTCCAATTTCTTGAGAGAACCAAAACCCTAATTTTTGATTGGCTTAGGAGGCATTTGGACTGTGCAACCCTTGAGTAGTCTTGAACCAATTGAAGATGATTCTTGACAAACTTTGAAGAATATGGGAGGGCAAATTTTGGGGTACAACAGTTTCCCCTATTCAATATTCTTAGACCTGAGGATGTAGATTGGCTCGCGTGCCTTTCCTGATCCGAAGGTGGAAGATGATTGAACACTAAAGTGCCCAGAAATTTGCACTCGCATAGTAGAATATCAGCAATGTGATGTCGGGAATGGGCTTATAGATGCCATTTGGAGAGATTGTGGATAGGAGGATGGGATTATAGATGCCATCTAGGGATGTGACAAAACCTTGTCGGGAATGGACTTATAGATGCCATTTGGAAATGTGATGGATAGGAGGATGGGCTTATAGATGCCATCGGGAGATGTGACAGAATCTTGTCGGGAATGGGCTTATAGATGCCATTTGGAGACTGTTGGTAGGTGGATGGGCTTATAGATGCCATCTGGAGATTGTTTGTTGAATTGTAATTTTTGTAAGTTGAAAGAGGGAACCTGTGTAGGGTTGCCTGACGATAAGCTCGTGTAAAACTGCATCTTGGAAAGAAGGAAACCTGTGTAGGGTTGACTGACGATGAGCCTGTGTGAAACTGCATCTGAAAAGAGAAATGGAACCGGTGTAGGGTCGCCTCATGATGAGTTCGTGTAAAACTACGTCTGGAAAGAGAGAACCTGTGTAGGGTTTCTTCGGGATAAGCTCGTGTAAAATTTCAGGGAGGAACCGGGGTAAGGTTACTTCGGGATAAGTTCGTGTAAAACTTCTTGATGAACCGGGGTAAGGTTATCTTGAGATAAGTCCGTGTAAGACTTCTGGAGGAACCGGGGTAAGGTTACTGCAGGGTAAGTTCGTGTAAAACTTCTTGATGAACCGGGGTAAGGTTACTTCGGGATAAGTTCGTGTAAAACTTCTTGATGAACCAGGGTAAGGTTATCTTGAGATAAGTCCGTGTAAGACTTCTGGAGGAACCGGGGTAAGGTTACTGCAGGGTAAGTTCGTGTAAAAATTCTTGATGAACCGGGGTAAGGTTATCTTGAGATAAGTCCGTGTAAGACTTCTTCTGAAAGAGAAGGAACCGGTGTAGGGTTACTTGTGGAGGGTGAGTCCGTGTAAGACTTGAGGAGGAACCGGTGTAGGGTTGCCCGATGATGAGTTCGTGTAAAACTACATCTGAAGTTAAGAAGGAACCGGCGTAGGGTTTCCTGATGATGAGTCCGTGTAAAACTACATCTGAGGTTAAGAAGGAACGGTGTAGGGTTTCTCGACGATGAGTCAGTGTAAAACTACATCTGAAGTTAAGAAGGAACCGGTGTAGGGTTGCCCGACGATGAGTCTGTGTAAAACTACATATGAAGTTAAGAAGGAACCGGTGTAGGGTTGCCTGAGGACGAGTCCGTGTAAAACCGCATCCTGGAATTGAGGAGGAACCGGTGTAGGGTTGCCTGAGGACGAGTCCGTGTAAAACCGCATCCTGGAATTGAGGAGGAACCGGTGTAGGGTTGCCTGATGATGAATTTGTGTAAAAACTACATCTGAAAGGAGAAGGAACCGGCGTAGGGTTGCCTGAGGATGAGTCCGTGTAAAACTACATCTTGGAGAGAGAAGGAAACCTGTGTAGGGTTTCTTGATGATCAAGTAGATAATTGTCCTGTCTGGTTTCAGGTATTAACCCACGATCAGTTGTTCACAGAATTTTCCTGGCTTGTTATCGGTGTTGATCTGGAACTGCAAAGGTAGACGGTAATCATCTTTGGATTGACCTTTTCCTGAAAAGTCAAAACATTAGTGGTATGCAATGTCATGATGTATGAAATGCATGCTGTCATGATGTTCTCGAGAGTAAATGAGATAGTGTCGTATGCACTTTATCATGTATGTAAATAGGATGTATGAAACGTGAAATGTCTATGAATGTATTTTCGTCTAGGAAAATAAATCCTTGACGAATGCCGGGAAGTTAAATCCTGGGCTGATGTCGAAGAGTAGAGTTCTTCGTTTCCGCTGGGGATGATGATTGCAAGAATAAACCGGTAGGAGAAGATGACTCCATTGGGGAATAAACTTGGTGAAGAGATTACTCTGTGGGAAGAGATACTTCGCTGGGGTTTTGATGATAACTCCGCTGGGGATTCCGTTGATGAGTTATGTTGGGGAATTTGATGAACTCCGCTGAGGATAGGAAGAATTTCGCCGAGGACGATCTTTCCGTTGCAATTAGCTGAGGATAACCCAGTTATAGGCTCTGGTGGGGAATAACCTTTGAACATGGTCGGGGAGAGATATATGTATTCTGCAGGGGACCAGCTTCCAGATTCTACTGGGGATAAGCTTCCAGAACCTACTGGGGAGGATGATTCAACTCTCCTGGGGAAACTTTTGGACCGTACTGGGGAAGTGACTCCACTGGGGTGTCTGGTATTCCGCCGGGGAGCAATCTTATATTAAGACTACCAGGGATGCTTGCTTAGGAACATTTGTATACTCCACTGGGGAATATTGAGATTTTCTGGGGATACCCAACTTCCTTAAGGCTGACAATAGACTAACTCTGCTTGGGGAGAGTATTGCTGACTTGCCAGAGATACTGTGCCTTTTTGGGATTGATGGGAGACCAACTCTGCTTGGAGGGAGTATTGCTGAATCTAGTCTTACTCTGCGGGGAGTGAAGGTATATTGGTCCTATTCTTCAGCTGAATCTACCTTGTACCTGGAGGACAGAGCTGCTTGTACAGTTCGGACAATTCTTATTGCCCCAGTTTCTGCGGGAGAAAGTGCCTGTGAGGAGCTTGATAACTGCCGATTGACAAATCTTCTTCTGGTAGGTAAGTGACGAGATGACGGGACATAGTCATACGCTTTTGATCCCTAACTTTTGCCTGGACCGCCCTTTCGGGTTTTCAGTCCATCGGGATACCCATTTTTTGCCCAAGCCGCCTTTTCAGGTTTTCGACTTGCCGGGTGTATAAATTTTTCATTTTCATCCCTTATTTTTTGCCCGAACCCTTTTGGTTCGCCGGGAAGCCCTTATTTTTTCCTAGGTGTGTCAACCGAGCGGGTCTTTGATTATGCGTAGTATTTTTTCCGACTATGTCCATGCTCTCAGGATGTAGGGAATTGTCACTGTCAGTAGTGCTGTGTGACCAGAAGATGTTTGATCGTGCAAGATTCGTTGCTGGAATTCCTTTCCAATGCCCCAAGTGACTCAGATGGAGATTTTCCCCTGGCTATTTGGCATCTTGAGAGATTCTCTGAATCTTGACTTAACTGCCCCAGATGATGGACAATGATCATGTCATGCCCCTTGATTGGAGGTGCTTTTGTTCATTAGACATTCGTCGTGCGAACTTCTATGATGTTCAAACAAATAGTCATATGCAAGCAATGTTATATCAGGAATGCAAAGCTTATGTCTGTCTTGAATTTTTTTGAAAATGCAGTTTTTTCATAAAAACAAGTGAAATTTTTTTGTAAACTGTGATGTCAACTCGTTATTTTACCGCAAGCCTTAAGGAGTCAGGATACCTTGTAACAGTATGCTTTTCGAACTAACCCATGCTTCAGCTAGGACTTTTAAGGGTTGTAGCGTGGCCTGGTTCATGGTTTAAGAAACAAAGGATAAAGGCTCAAAATGTATTTGTACCCACCCGTTCTTCGTGATGTTCTTCCAACCTAAACTCAGCTGATCGTGCGTTAGACCTTGTTTGAGTTTTTGTCCTGATATTCCAATGATGGTTCGGATATTGACAGTTTATTTTGAATAGGCAGTCATTCCTTTTTTGGTTGAGGGTTAGTAAGACCTCTTTCTTTTTGATTTCGTTATCCCTGTTTTTTGCCTGAACTGTTTCTTTTGTGATTAGTCAGCGGGATGCCCTAGTTTTGTAAGTCTCCTTCATAGGTTTTGACTTAATGGGTTTTTTTTTTGAAAGATGACGATTGCCTGTCTTTATGATTATTCGGAACCATCATGGTCTTTTGTTTCGGAAGGACTCCTTTGATGCTGTTCGTTGTGCACCTGGATCAACTGAGAGAACTACCCTGCCCCAGGTTACGATTAAGGGTTTTAATTTTTTTGTGAAAAGAAAAAAACTCCTACTTCTTTGGCTCGAAGGGGTTGACGAGGGATTATCATCCTTATAACTCCAGTGTTTAGGAATTGAAACAATGTCTGTACATCATCAGCAGGGTCTGTTCAAAAGCATACTGTAGATTGTGGTATCGTTTTCGTCATCCTCCCTCAAGAGGCTTAGAATTTTCAATCGAGAGTTGAACATCAAAAAATGAAAGCAATTTTAAGCATAGTGAAAATAATTACTTCAAAACAGACACGTGTAATGCATTAATGAAATAAGATAGTTTGACATGAATAAAATGTTTGAACAATCAAAGAAAAATACAACTTGAACATTTGAATGAACAAAAGTTTTATCAATCCTAGCCATGTTTTGGCAAGGGAGCAGTGATCACATTGGGAGTCTCAGCAGGCTCGAATTCGATCTCCTTGGCATCGATCATATTCTAGATCTTGTATTTCAGCGCCCAACAATCCTCAGTATCATGCCCCGGACTACCGGAATGATAAGCACACCTCGCATCTGGGTTGTAATTTGGAGAAGAAGTCTTAGGATTTGCAGGAGGGTTGATCACCGCAATCAGATTCATCTTCAACATGTGCTGCAATGCTTGTGACAATGGCATGTTGATGTTGGTGAACTGTCTTTTAGGCTCGTCTGGCCTTCGCTGATTTCCCTTTCGTGGTTGTCGGTGTGACGCAGAACCAGAGATCATGACTGCCCCTGCATGTTGGTCACGACGACTCTTTTGGCTATATGCAGCATTGGACTCTTTCTTCCCCGTGTAAGACTTTTTATGAGTATCAGGAGGTGTGGCCTCTTGAATCTTCCCACTTTTGATGCCCGCTTCGATTCTTTCCCCAGTCAAGATCAGATCTGTAAACCCAGCAGAAGAATTTCCAATAAGATGGTTGAAGAACGGCCCAGACAGGGTCCCCAAGAACATGTCAACGAGTTCCCGGTCAGTCAGAGGTGGTTGCACCCTTCCAGCAAGGTCTCTCCACTTTTGCGCATATTCCTTGAATCCTTCACCCCGTCCCTAGTGACATACCCTGGAGTTGGGTACGCGTAGGAGCAAGGTCGGAATTGTACTGATACTGCTTGTAGAATGCAGTAGCCAAGTCCTCCCAGTTACGAATGCTGGCTCCATCTAGCTGATAGAACCATTCGAGTTGAGTCCCTGAAAGACTATCCTAGAAGAAATGGATCCATAGATTCTTGTCATCCGTGTAGGGCTGGATTTTCCTTGCGTATGAACGGAGGTGCAGCTTAGGACAGGAGGCTCCGTCGTACTTTGCAAAGGCGGGGGCTTTGAATTTGTGAGGGATCACCACCCCAAAGGATAGACCTAGATCTTCGAAGTCCAGGCCGGGTACCTTTTGTATCTCCATAGCACTTAACCGGTCTTCGAGCTGTTTGTACCTGTCCTCAGCAGGAGGGTACTGTTCATCATTGAAATCCGTCTCGTTGTCGGAGACCACGGGACTAGGAACCCTTCTCTCTTGGGGATTGTCTTTCCCTACAGAGGAAGTAGCCAGGTCAGCCTCATTTTGTGATCCATTCCCAGATCTGCGTCTAGGATTGAACAAAACAGTCCTCTTCTTCTTCTTCTTCTTCTGTATCAGAGTCTTCAACTCCTGTTGACCCTGGGCTAGGCTCATCACCAACTCTTGGAACTGGGCGTTCTGGGCCTGGAGGGCCTTGATAGCTTGTTCATTGGATGATTCAGGATTCATGATGATTGCTGAAATAAACAACGAAGAAGATAAGTGACCTGTCAAAAGGGTACCTGTAATGCAATGATATGCGTGAGATATGTATGCAATGTTTTCAAGGATCTCGCGGGGTAAACGGAGAAACTGGTTAGAAGTTGAATCTGGTAGCTTGATTGAAGGAACTTCTTGTTGTTGAGAGCCCTTCTTCAAGAGTCAAGGCTCACCATATCGAGTGGGTCATAGCCCCTGACAACCTTGGCTAGAGGAAAATAAATCCCCTTTGCCCCTTGCTAGACATTTGGTTCATCATGACCTGCATCACAGACCCTTGAGATCCTTGAAATGGATTAGTCCTCATGCAGGATGTATGCAATGGTATGATGTTATGCTATGCATGGAGTGATGTAAGTAGGCCCTGTAATGAGTCCCAATTAAGGACTGTAAACAAAACCTGCAAGGAATTCATGTTGTCAGATAACAAGAATATGCAAGTAATCAGGTTTGAAGGCACACAAGTCACACAGAGAACCCTTAGAGTTTAGGCCAGCATGAAGTTTAGGTACTACCCTCTTTCAGATTCGTTGGTTAAGACTTGTCCTAGAAAATAGTAACCGGGTTCTAGAGGATCTCAATATCACTGACTACCCTCAATCTCTCATAACTCCAGCATCGCAATCTTTTCTTGCGGCCAGAACCATCGCGAGAGTTTAGCCTCAATGAGTGTAGCATACTGCTACTGTTCTATGGCCAAGTTGGGTCAATTTAGGGTTCTAAGGTCGGTTGGTGCTTAATGACTCCTCAGAAGACCCATATTCTCCTCGTTGCAACACAAGGGATATCGGTACAGACCAAGGTGCCACACCAACGTAGCCACTGCTTCACCCGTGTCGGTCTACGCCGGACAGGTCCCTCACAGCTTATGCTACCTAAAAGGGTATTCCCCAGATCCGGGTTAGGATCTATGAAACTTCGATGCAAAGCCCATAATTATAAATCAAATAAAGCATGCAATTGAAAACATAGGGTGATCTAATCCTAAGGTACACCTCACTTTTAAAAGTCCCCAGCAGAGTCGCCAGTTCTGTGATCAGTGGAAATAGAACTGACTGTTTTGAAATGCTGGTTCGCGAAATGTCACGGTAAGCAAGAGTCGCCATCGTCTTTTATTTTCTCCAATAAGGAAAGGACAAAAGCACAACAAAATTCCTTTTCGAGATGTTTCTCGGTTCGGGAGGTAGATTATAGAAAGGAAAGGTGTTAGCACCCTTTCTATCTGTGGTTATCCACGGGCTCTTAGGTACTTGCTCTTATGTTTTCAAAAGATCGTTTGCTTTTCAAGTGTGTGTGGGTTTTGAAAAAGTTTCGTTTGAAAAATTTCTAGGTAACTCTTGTATCTGTCCTCAAGAGTGTATGAAAAATTTGTTTGAAAACTTTTAGAAAGTGTAGGTGTGAAAAGATGTTTTTGTTTTTAGAAAGAGAGCAAGTACCCAGGAGAATCTACCTACTCTAAGGAATTAGGCTGTGTAAGAGTCCTTTAGATAGTGCTATCCCACCATTGAGAGGTAGGTAGCACCGTCGTTGGAGTTATTCGGGTCAATTCGATTATCGGGACAGTGTGGTCACCGAAGCAATAGTAGGACACCTTAGCGGTAACCCTAATGTCCTAGATCCTTTTTATCCGAGGCAACCGTTTCGAGGCGACTGGATCTTGAGACAGGAGGGCGACCTCTAAAACACCCTATGCTTGACGACCACGTTCGAGGCAACCAGTGAGGCGTACCCTAGGAGTGGCATGTGCATGTGTATTGTTTCAGTTCATATTTATCTTTAATCATGCATTTGTGAGCTACAGATTGGTTTTATTATTCATACAAATCTTTCATGCATTTTTAACAGTTAAGAGTGCGGAAAATAAAGTACGGAAATATGAATCTACGCTATTACAAGGCGCGGGTCTATACATCGCCAAAAACAAAAACCCGTTTTGGAAAATAAATACGGAAAATTAAAGAAAACGGTAAAACCTAATTAACTATTACATCCTTTGAGCAGATACATAAATAATCAAAATAAGAATAATGTGCGAAAAGAAATAGAATCGGGACGTCCTTAGGGTTTTGACCCTTTTAGAGAAAAGAAAGTAAATTGTCCTTTTTTGCAATTAATTAAATATTAAACCTAAACTAATTAATTAATTAATTAAAAGAAAAAAAGTGTTTTTTATGTTTTTTAAGTCTTAATGAAAATAAAAATAAAAAAGAAATTAAAAGTCAAGAGAAGCCTAATTCTAAGTTTATTTTATTTATTATGAAATAAAAATTAAAGTTAACCTAATTTAACTAATTTAATTAATTTACATTTTATTTACAAAAATAATAGTAATTAGTAAAAATAATGAATAATAAAAATATTATAAATATTATAAATGTTTAAGTTTCTGAATTTAATATGAAAAATAATTTGTTTATGAATTAATAATAATAATTATAATAATTAAAAGAATTAAAAGGAAAAGAAAATAAGAAAAAGAAAAGTAAACCAGGGGGGTTGATGGACCCAATTAGGAGGTTTTGTTAGAATTTATGGCCCACTTGCTTAAGCCTTTGTTGACTTCTGGGAATTGACTAGGGCGTGCTTTGACTTGGTGCATGGTGTGCTTCCATCCTGACCATTAGATTGAGCCTTGTGGCCACTTGACAAGCTGATGCGTGGGTTGCATGGTAGAATGCTCTTGGAAGCCCTGCACGTGAACATGTTGAAAAAAATAGGAACAAGGTTTGGGGGACCTGGGAATCGAACCCAGGTCCCAACGATGATCAGCCAGATGCCTAACCACTCCACCATGCGCTTGCTTCTGTTTATATAATGAGCAATAAATATAATATAAAAAACCTAACGCTTATGCTGGAAATTTACAAAACGCGCGCCATCCTTTGAACCAGCCATTCAGGGGCTTACACGTCCTTCGTCTCCTACCTTTTTCCTGTAAAACAAAAGCAATTAGCGGGGGTTTTTAACCCCCACAAAATAACAAAAGGAAAAATAGCGATTAGGATTCTGGGTTATATAAATAGGGCGCGAGGGTTGGTTTAAGTTCGTCTTGTCCAGGCGGTTTCAACCATGTGCGTGAGATAGTCCAATTTTTCCTGGGCAGCAAAGCCCTAATTCAAAAACTCAAAAACCCTAAAAGTCGTTAATGGCAAATCACAATCATGTACATGATAATCCAATTAATTGATATCAATAGCTTTGTATGGATGCAAGCAATATAAAACAAGCCATAAATCACATCAAATGTTCATGAATTGGGAGTTTCGATTTTGAAAAATATTGACAAACCGTGATTCTGTTTGGTGTGATTTCTCAAGCTTCAACCCTTGATTTTGATTCCAAAAGACTCCTGAGAATTCCAGCAATACGTTTGAATCTTTAAATCTCCTTGAAAGGGCCTGGAAGGTGGAATTCAGTCTTGGCTTTTTTCTTGATTTTTCAATATTGGTTATGGCTCTTACAGCAACTTTTCCATGTGAACTGCTTTAGGGTTAGGTTCAGCATATGTATTGGAAGGGAATTAGGACAAAGTTTGGGCCAAGGATCCATTGCATTCATGTTTGCATATTTGGTTGACCACCATTAAAGGACTTTCCAAACTTGGAGCAAATCTTGGATTTTATGCACAAAAATCCCCTAGCACGAATTTGTGAGTTGGCACATGACACATGAAAGCTGTATAAATCAAAAAGATACTATTTCATTGATTTTTAGATTTTATTTGAATTATTAAAGATTTAAAATGAATTAAATCAATAAAAATTAAATAAAATAGAAAAATAAATGTTTGATCTTGAAATTAATCATGGGACACATGTGTGGCATGACAAGGCTGAATCAAGTGGAAGAAAGTGGACCCTTTAGTCAAAAATTTATGTTTCAAGGATAGTTGACTTTTGCACATTCCCAAAAATTTCCCAACTTCTCCAATGCATATCTTGCTCAATTTTGATCATATGAACATGTTCTTGGACATTTTGGAAAGTTCTCGAAGTCCTCTAACCAATGCCTTTGGTCCCATGTCATTTGGATTTACCAATCTCAAGTTATGGTCTTTGACTTAAAATGCCTTTTTGTTGACTTTTGAAAATGACCTATAATGTAGAAATTGATAACTTTTTGTGAGAGAATTTCTTGGACTTGGAATGTGAAGATGAGTTGTAGGAAATGTCATCCCCTTCAAAATGAGCATTGGATGGGATTTTTCTGATGAACCATGAAAAAGTTATGCCTTGGTCAAGTTACAGTTGACTTTTCAACTATCCAAAAATAGAAACTTTTGCATCTTGATGATTTTTGAGCCATGCTTGTGGAATCATGATCAAGACTTGATCAAATGATGATTGTGGCTTCAAAATAAGATGTTGACCAAAAATTTTGACTTTTGATTGCCAAATGACCATTTTGCCCCTGCAGTTGATTGTGGAACAACTAGGGCTTTTGACTGTGCAATTGGACCCTATGAGTCTTGAGACTTGACATGTAGATGCTTGGCAATGTATATAGGCCTATGTGACTTGATTGGACCATTAAAAACCTCCAATTTCTTGAGAGAACCAAAACCCTAGTTTTTGATTGGCTTAGGAGGCATTTGTACTTTGCAACCCTTGAGTAGTCTTGAACCAATTGAAGATGATTCTTGACAAACTTTGAAGAATATGGGAGGGAAAATTTTGGGGTACAACAACTGGTTTTTAGATGATTGAATATAATATGAGGGAGGTGGACTTTGGCCTTAGTTGTGATGAAGTACAATAGGTACTATTGATCAATATTGATGTAGTCAGGAGAACTAGTTGGTTTTCTATGATTGATATATCCCATAATTATTCTAGACCAAATTCTGAGATGGTCCTTCTAAATATTTGATCTTGTTTGAGGGTTGTCTAGAAGAGAAGATTTCTTTGGATACAATGGTTAGGTCATAACCTTTTTCTGCCATTTCACTGCACCTTATGTCGTTTCCATCATGACCAATGAAATTTCCAATGAGATCTTCGGTGATGACGATCTTCTTTTCCATTACATAAGAAGTTACTTGATGATTTGATGCAGTAGCATGAATCCAAAATTCTTTAACCAGTTTAGAAAAAACTGGACCAATTAAACGATCAAAATATTTTATTCACCCTTGAAACTCAACATCAGGCGTAAGGTCATACCCATTTTCTTTCATGCTTTCAAAATCAACTATGAGTTCGCAGAGAACTTCAAGAGAATCAATTGGAGTGAGGAGAGTTCTTATAGGTTCAACATACCTATCTTCCTTTGGAGTAAAGGGTGTGTATTACGATGGCAGAACTGACTGTTATACTGGTTTTGCGTTTGTATTCGCAAATATTGCAGTAAGCAAGAGTCGCCATCGAATTTTCTTTTATCCAACAAAGGAAAGGGTGAAAAGAACAAAAAAGACCTTTCGAGATTATTTCTGAGTAAGGGGGTAGATTATGGAAAGGAAAGGTGTTAGCACCCTTTCCATCCGTAGTTATCTACGGGCTCTTAGATGCTAGCTCATTTTGAAATATCTTGTGTTTGTGTGTTTGAAAAAAAGTATTTCGAAAAGACACCTTGGTACGGAGAATTTATAATGTTTCTCGTAGTGTTGAGAACGTATACAAAGTATCTTTGAAAATATTTTTATAATGTTTCATGTATGAGTGTTTAAAAACAATTTATAATGTGAGAATTAAAAATTTTGTGATTGAGAAATTTACCCAACCGGAGCAACCTCGTAGGCGTATTTTAGCGTGCTTCAATCTACAAGAAGGATAGGAATGAGATCTTTAGAGCTTCAGAAACACGATGCAAGACTTGGTTTTGATGAATATGGGCGGGAAGTTTGAGTTTTGAATTTTGTAATTCTTGAGAATTTTGTGAAAATTTTGAGAGCTTCTCTATGTCGTTTGGTGTGTGTCCTTTCTTGCTTGCAATGTCATGTATTTATAGAGGAAAGAGAGGAGTGTAAACCACCATGGAAAGAATCAATTCATTAACCATGGCCTTAAAACAAACTATTCAAAATTTGAAAAGTTTCCAAACTTCATGATCCCTTGCCATTTTTGTTTGATTCTTGCCTTTTTCGAATTTCTCATGAACCTAGACACTTTCTATGTATCTTGCGTGAAATATTGGGCTTTATGATGGATCAAGCCAAGCCCATATGCACTAGCCCATTAGTTTTCATATTTTATTTGATTTAATTCATATTTAAATGAATAAAAATTCAAATAAATAAAAATCAAAATAATGCATGGGTAGATTTAGAGGTCCTTGGACATATCATGAGTATGTTTAAACTCCAAAAAGTTAGGCCCAATAGCTTAAAATCACAAATTTGCTCAATTGAGATTTCTTGCATTTTCTTGAAAATTGCCCAGCTTGATGTCCTTTACTCTTTCTCTATTAATCATTTTTTCATTTGGATACATTATCTTGATGTAAGTTGCCTTGACAAAAAGTGTCTTTTGTTGACTTTCTGAAAATGACATGTAATGTATGAGATCATATCTTTCAAATGATGCATCTTTTGGACTTGAGAATAAAATAAAAGTTGTAGGGAATTGAATTTTCTTTAAAATGAGATTTGTTTGGGGAAAATTTTATGAAGCATATGAAAGTTATGCCTGGTCAAAGTTCAGTTGATTTCTCCTAAGGAAACCCTAATTTAGCATTTTTTTATTCTTGATGATTTAAGAGAATTCCTTGAGGAATCATGATCAACCCTTAATCAAATGATGAATATCACTTCGGAATGTTGATGTTGACCAAAAATCTTGAAGTTTGACTGTATATTGGCCATAGTTGACTTTTGACCTAATATAGTTGATTTCTAGTCATCTGAGAAATTGACTGAGCAAACTTGTAATACAAGGCATGAAAATTGGCATGAGCATTCTTGGGGATATATTAGGGACCATGGAAATCACTTGAGTCCTTTGAAACTAAACTTCTTTGTGAAAAATGAAACCCTAGTTGGAGATCTATTGCTTAGGGGGAGAATTTGTCTGGTTAATTCTTAGTCAACCTTGAGCACTTGGGGACCTCTATGAATATGTCTTGAATAAAACGAGAGTGAAAATTTTTTGGTACAACAACTGCCCCTGTTCAATATTCTTGAACTTAAAGATTTAGATTGGCCTGTCTTCCATTCGTAATCTGAAGGTGGAAGATGATTGAACACTAGAGTGCCCAGAAATTTGCACTCTCCTGTGCATGAAGTAACGATGTTGGTTGATGATATCGGGAATGGGATTATAGATGCCACTTGGAGAAGATGACTGAGATTCGTTAGAGATGGGCTTATAGATGCCATCCAAACTAAGTGTTGACTCCAAACTAGAAAAGTATCAGAATAAATCTACAGTTGATTTTATTTGAGCCAGAAGAGGTCTTTGTATCTGACTTAGTATGAGAAGTATAATAGAATGAGTGTGTCTGGTTGTATCTAGAAGATGTGTTGGGGAGTGTCATAATGAATATGTGTCGTGATTTTATCTCGAGATCTATTTAGTATGAGTATCAGAAGGAATCTATATCTTGATCGTATCTGAACTAAAAGATGTATTGAATGAGTATCATAATGACATCTGTATTTGGAGCGTATATGAATTGTATCTGAAAGATGTACTAAATGAGTATCAGAATGACATCCATATTTGGAGCGTATCTGAACTGTATCTGAAAGATGTACTGAATGAGTATCAGAATGACATCAGTATTTATAGGTATCTGAAATGTATCTGAAAGATGTACTGAATGAGTATTAGAATGGCATCCGTATCTTGAGCATATTTGAACCGTATTTGAAAGATGTACTGAATGAGTATTAGAACGACATCAGTATTTAGAGCGTATCTGAACTGTATCTGAAAGATGTACTGAATGAGTATCAGAATAACATTCGTATCTAGAGTGTATCTGAACCGTATCTAAAAGATGTAATGAATGAGTATCATAACGACATCCGTATTTGGAGCGTATCTGAACTGTATCTGAAAAATGTACTGAATGAGTATCAGAATGACAGCCATATCTGGATCATATCTGAACTGTATCTGAATGTACTGAATGAGTATCATAATGGCATCTGTATCTGGAGCGTATCTGAATTGTATCTAAAAGGTGTACTGAATGAGTATCAGAATGGAATCTGTATCTGGAGCATATCTGAATCGTATCTGAAAGATGTACTGAATGAGTATCCAAATGACATCAGTATTTGGAGCGTATTTGAACTGTATCTGAAAGATGATCTGGAATGAGTATCAGAATGGCATCCGTATCTGGAGTGTATCTGAACTGTATCTGGAAGATGATAAACTGTTGATAATCTCTATCTGTTCGGGAAATAACCTAAAAATACAAAGTTAGTTTTATGCAATGGCATGATGTAGGTATTGTATTGTGTAATGATGCTCTCAAAATAAACGAGATTGTGCTATATGTGTTTTGTATGCATATGCTATGTCGTTTCTAAATGATGTATGAATGTGAAATGTTATTGAGGTGCATTTGTAAACTCGAGCATCTTTGTCTGGGGAAAATAAATCCCTGACTGTTACTAGGGATGAAGAGTATGTGTATATTCGATCTTCTAGGATTTGTTTCCACTGGGGATCCCTGATTTCTTGTTTGAGGAAACTCCGCTGGGGAACATTGATTTTTTCTCTTTTCTTGAGGAAACTCTGTTGGATCGTGTTAATTCTTGCTTGGGGAGAAGAGTTTAAGAACATTAGATGTTCATTGGTCTATTAGGGAGTTTATACCCTGACTTGGAATAGAAGAGATGGATAACCTCTCGGCTCTCCTAGGGAGGATAAAGTTGACTGACATCTGGTCCGGTTTCCAGGTTCCATAGCAACTCTCTGGGGATAGTGACGACTTTACTGGAGAGAGGGATTTTCCAGTGATTTGTGGTAGAAGCACACTCAAGCTGGGGAGTGTCAGAATAAATCCATGCCTTAATTGTATCTGAAGATGTATTGAATGGGTATCAGAATAATATCCATATCTGGACTGTATATGAACCATATCTGAAAGATGTACTGAATGAGTATCATAATGATATCCATATCTGGATCGTATCTGAATTGTATCTGGAAGAGAAATCTGGAATGAGTTCCAGAATGAATCAGTGTTTTGATTGTATCTGTATTGTATCTAGAAGAGAAATCTGGAATGAGTGCCAGAATTAATCTGTGTCTTGATTATATCTGCACTGTATCTAGAAGATGATAAACTATTTGGGGAATAAACCCTATTGATGGAGAAATACTCTTACTGAGGAAACACCCTTGTTAAGGAAATGAACTATGTTGGAGAGCATAAGTCTGAAGGGGGTTTTACAACCTTGGAGGAACAAGCTCAGCCGGGGAAGAGAAACTCCATGAACTGTACTGATTGAAACTCCGTAGGTTGGTGATATTTCCAGGAATAAGATCATACTCCTTTATCCGCCAGAGCGATCTGTCAGGGAAATTGTGGGGAATGTATGACTTTGTGGAGATAATCTCATGAAATTGGCTCTGTGGGAGTCCGTGAAGACTTGAACATACATCAACTTCTAGAGCCCTTGGTGAATGCTGATCAGGGTGATAAGTCTTCTACTGATAGACAAGTGACGAGATAACGGGACATAGTTGTACGCTTTAATCCCTAACTTTTGCTTGGACTGTGCTTTCAGATTTTCAGTCCATCGGGATGCCCTTTTTTGCCCAAGCCGCCTTTTCAGGTTTTTGACTTTCTGGGTGTACAATTTTATTTATATATCCCTAATTTTTTTCCCGAACTCTTTGGGTTCGCTGGGATGCCCTTATTTTTTCCTAGGCCAGTCAACCTAGCGGGTCTTTTTTCATGCGTAGTATTTTTCGACTATGTCCGTGTTCACAGGGTGCAGAGAATTGTCACTATCCATAGTAGAAAGTGTTGTAGCACTGCCAGAAAAATGTTTGCTCGATCGTACGTGATCCTTTGCTAGAATTCATGTTCAATGCCTCAAGTGATTCAGATGGAGATCTTCCCCTGGCTATTCAGCTCTTTTGAGAGATTCCTCAAATCTTGACTCGACTTCCCCCGGATCAGTTAGACACCATGTCATGCCCCTTGATTATGAAAGGCCTGTTACTGGAAATGTTTTTGCATTTGAGGTGATTCTGTTCATTGAGAGGATTTTCGTTTATTGAATATCTTTCGTGCGAATTTCTATGCTGTCGAACAATTTTTCATATGCAAACAATGGAATTTAATAATGCAAAGCTTATGTCTGTCTTGAAGTTTTAAAAATGCATTTTTAATAAACAAACAAAATTTTGTAAGAATGTGAATTCAACTTAGGATTTATAGTAAACCTTACAGGAGTCAGGATACCTTTTTGTAACAGTATGCATTCGAACTAACCCATGCTTCAGTTAGGACTTTTAAGGGTTGTAGCGTGGCCTGGTTCACGGTTTAAGAAACAAAGGATAAAGGCTCAAACTTTATTTGTACCCAAGTCGTTCTTCGTGATGTTCTTCAGTCCTATACTTAGTTAATTGTGCGTTTAGATCCCAATTGAGTCTGGAATCTTTGCCCTGATATTTCGGTGATGGTTCGGATACTGAAAGTTTATCTTGAGGAGGCAATCATTTTTTTGTAACATTTATTCCTTTTGTTGAGGATTTATAGTGACCTCTTTTTATTTTATTTTTTATTATCCTTACCTTTTTCCTGAACTGATTCTTATGATTACAGTCAGCGGGATGCCCTAGTTTTTTTCTTAAGTCTCCTTCATAGGTTTTGACTTAGTGGACTTTTCTTTTTAGAAATAATGACTGCATGTTTTAGTGATTATGGGGAACCATCATTGTCTTTTGATTTAGAAGAGTATCTTCGACACTACTCATCGTGTACGAGGGTAAAGCTTTCGTTTGAATGCACCATTGAATTAACTGAGATACTACTCTGCCCCAAGTTATGATTAAAGGTTTAAATTTGTGTGAAAAAAGAAAACTCCTACTTCTTAGGCTCAAAGAGGTTAACTAGATATTATCTTCCTTATAACTCCATTGTTTATGGTATTAAGCTCTAAAGGTTTAAGATTTTAATCGAGATTCGAATATCACAAAAAGGAAGTAAAAGCATAGTTTCAGTATAGTGACAATGAATGGATTAATTAAACACAAACACATGCAATGCATTAATGGAATAACAAAGTTTGACATGAAATAAGTGTTTGAAAATCAAAAGAAATCACAATTTGAAAATTCTAATGAACAAAAAGCCTCTCTGTCTGAACTTGTCACTTCAGATGGTGTGCCTTTGAGGGATGGCAGAAGAATTTAGTCTGACCATCTTGTGTGAACTCCAGCACCCCTTCGTCAATCAAGTCCTGAATCTTATTTTTCAATGCCCAGCAGCAATTAGTTTCATGCCCTGGACTATTGGAATAATAAGTGCATCTCACACTAGGGTTGTACCGAGGAAAGTCTGTGTTGGGATTCTGAGGAGGATCCTTAAATGTTATCAACTCTATCTTCAACATGTGCTGCAATACTTGAGTCGAGGACATGTTGATTTTGGGGAATTTCCTTTTGGGCGCATCCTACTTACGTTGATTGCCTTATTGTTGTTGTTGAACTGGTGCTGGATTAGAGATCCGCACTGCCCCCACATATTGGTTGATATCACTCTTATTACGACCCTTCTGGTCCTACACGGTACTGGACTCCTTCTTTCCATTGTATGATCTCTTTTGAGTACTTGAAGATGCAGTCCCTTGAATTTCACCGCTCCTGAGTTTATTTTCAACATGTTCTTGCATGAACATGTAACCTGATTCCCTGTCTTCCAAGAGAGATTAATCATTGATTAGGCCCCAAAGCTCTAGAAGTTTGCCCTAGATGATCGTATTTGTCTTGATGAAGCTTGTTGATGAGAATCCTCAACTCTTCTTGTTCCCAAGCTAAAATTTGGATAAGAGCCATCTGACTACTCATCTGGATTCTCATCCTTTCCATCTCATCTTGTAGTTGTTGCAACTGGTCATCCTGGTTATCTTCAGGATTTTTCTTTGTCGTGTTCCCAGGAAGGAGTGCTTTCAATTCTTCTTTCCCCTTGGATAGATTTATGAATATTTCCTTGAACTGAGCATCTTGAGTGTGGAGATATTTATCGTTCTATTTGAAAGCCATCTTCCTTGCTGAAGTAAACAGCGAGAAAATGAGAAACCTGTCTTGAGAATACCTGTTATATAATGACATGCATGCAATGTTTTCAAGGATCTCGTGGGGTAAAAACAAGAAAATGTTTTAATTTTGATTACATCTTTGACGGAAGAAATTCGTATCGTTGAATGTCCTTCTACAAGAATCAAGCTCACCATGTCGAGTGGGTCATAGCCTCTGACTCAAGTTATCATGCTTTGACGGCATTGGCTAGAGGAAAATAAATCCCCTTGCCCCTTTCTAGACATCTGGTTCATCATAACCTGCATCACAGGCCCTAGAAATCATTGAAATGGTTAACAAAATTCTATGGCATGATGTCATGATGTGTATGTTATGCAGTAAGCAAAAATGTAAGGTGATGAAGACAAGTGAGTATTACAAGAAGTACAGGTTATTGGATAATGACTATAAACAAGTCCTTCAAGGAACTCACATCATTAGATAATGCATACAAACAAAACTCTGCAAGGAGTTCAAGTTGTTAGATAATGAAAGCAAACAAGTCACACAAGTAGCCTTAGGTTCAGGCTTGCATGGAATTTGTAGGTAAGTACCCTCTTGAAGTTTTATTTGGCTCAACCTGTCCTAGTAATAGTAACTAGGTTCTAAGGAGTCTCATATCATTGACCTTTCTCTCAGGCATTGTTTCAGCTCAAGCATCAAAATATTGCAGCCAAAATATACCGAAAGTCCAATCTTAATGAGTGTAGCATCGAGTATCAACCAATCTTCAGTCGGAACTAAAGTCGGCTATCTCACTACTTTCTAATGGCTAGGATGAGTCAATTAAAGGTTCTAAAGGTCAGTTAGCGCTTAATTACACTATGAGGAAGCCTAATGTTATCTTGACTGACTCAAGGAACATTAGTACAAGCCAGAGTATCACGCTAACGTAACCATCACTTTGTACATATCAGTCTACGCCGTATAACCTCCATGATATATTTCTACCTACCTAAAAAGGTGACCCAGATCCGGGTATAGGATCTTTAACAATAACCCCAGCAAACCCTTTTAAAAATAAAGCAGACAAAGCAAACAAGCAAAGCAATTTAAAATGATCTAACTCTAAGGTAGCCCCACTTTTATAATTCCCTAGCAGAGTCGTTAGTTCTGTAATACGGTAGCAGAACTGACTGTTATACTGGTTTTGTGTTTGTATTCGCAAATGTTGCGGTAAGCAAGAGTCGCCACCGACTTTTCTTTTATCCAACAAAGGAAAGGGTGAAAAGAACAAAAAAAGACCTTTTGAGATTATTTCTGAGTAAGGAGGTAGATTATGGAAAAGGAAATCACCCTTTCTATATGTAGTTATCTACGGACTCTTATATGCTAGCTCATTTTGAAATACCTTGTGTTTGTGTGTTTGAAAAAAAGTATTTTGAAAAGATGCCTTGGTACGACAAACTTTGTAATGTTTCTCGTAGTGTTGAGAACGTATACAAAGTATCTTTGAAAATATTTTTAGAAAGGAGTGTATGTGTGGAAAATTGTTTTACTTGAGCAAGCATCTAAGAACTATCTACATACTCGAAAAGGTTTATTCTTTTCCTCTTTTTCTTTAGACAGTGTTATCCTACTATTAATGAGTAGGTAGCCCTATCGTTGGATGTTTGAGGGACAATCGAGGGTCATCGTAAAGTCACAAAGGCAACTTGGTAAGATACTTTAGTAACACCCCTAAGGTTTTAAGATCATGTACCGAGGCAACATCGAAAGGATCATTTTATGATCTTTGAACCAAAGGGTTGCCACTAAAATCCCCTATGTTCGAGAGTTGTGACTGTTTTATTCTGAAGGCAATCGAAGTGAGAGTACCCTAGAGGTGCACATGTGCGGGTGTGTTGTGTTTCAGTTATTTGTCTTTGATGTTTAAGTTTGCTAACGTTTACTTTTAATTCTTGTCATGCAATCCTATTAGGCATACATCTAACAGTTCAATATATATACAAGTGCAGAAAGTTTAAAGTGCAGAATTTAAACTAACTATTACATGGCTTCGGGGAGGGGGAAATTACAAGTCCAAAACTGAGGGTAAAAACAGTAAAGAAATCCTAATTTTAAACTATTACAATCCATGGGCAGATATAATATTTCAAAAGTAATAATGCGGAAAATAAAGAACGCGCAAAGATTAAGAAGGAACGTCTAAAAACCCAAAAAAAAAAAGTTCTAAGCAAATTAAGACATTTTTTGTTGTTTTTGTTTTGTTTATTTTTTAAAAAAATATTTAAATTGAAAATTAAAAAGCTAAATCTAATTTAAATTAATAGAAGAAAATGAACATTTATTAAAAATTAACTATAGAAGAAAATCTAATATTATTTTTATATTATTATTAAGAAAAAGATTTGAAATTAAATTAATCCTAATTCTAATTGATTAATTCATTAAAAAAAGAAAGGTGATTAAAATAACTAATTAAAATTAATTTAATTAATGAAAATTTATGTCTAATTATTTTTAGTTTGTTTGATTTTATGATGTCTTTTATGATTTTTTAATAGGAAAAGAAATTATTGAAATAATAGAGACAAATGAAAATGAAATAAAACAAAAAATAATAATAAATGGAACATATGCGACTGTTGTACCCTAAAATTTGCCCTCTCATTTCTCAAGACATTTTTTCACAAGGATTTTCTAGAGTTTAAATTTACACAAGTACAATTTAATTTTTAATGCCCCTGTAATTTCTACGGATCATATTGGATTTCCAAGCATCAAGTCAAAGAGGAAACCATTGAAAGAGCAAAGTAGATAAATTTGAGTTTTTGACAAAATTGGAGAAAAAAAGCTTGCTTTGATTCATGCCAGCTTCGATTGGGCTTGGTTTCCCTTTGCTAGCTTCTTTCAACTCAAAAGGAAATGACCTTCTGAAAAGCTTCATTCAATTTAGAAGGAAATGACCTTCTGAAAAGCTTCATTCGATTAAGAAGGAAACGACCTTCTGAAAATCTTCCTTCGATTCAGAAGGAAATGATCTTCATACAAGCTTCCTACGATTCAGAAGGAAATGACCTTCTGAAAAGCTTCCTTCAATTCAGAAGGAAATGATCTTCATACAAGCTTCGAATGAATTTTGTTTCCCTTTGAAACAGTGTCCTTCGATTCAGGAAGTAAAGGCCTCCTGTTGGCTTCCTTCGATTCAGAAAGTCAATAATCTTTTGAAAGCTTCCTTCAATTCAGAAAGTCAATAATCTTATGAAAGCTTCCTTCAATTCAGAAGGTAATAACCTTCTGAAAAGTTTCCTTTGATTCATAAGGCAATGGCCTTCTGAAGGTTTTCTTCGATTGCATAATTTACCTCCTGCATACATCCTTCGATTGCACCATTGACCCCTTACATGTTTTCATTTGACACCACAAATCCAGGATTTCCTTCATGCCAGCAGACACAAGGCAATGGCCTCTTGCATCTGTCCTCCGATTCAGAAGGCAATGGCCTCCTGCATCTGTCCTTCGATTCAGAAGCCATTGGCCTCCTACTGGTTTACCTTGATTCATAAAGTCAAAAACACTTTGTACGCAAGCTTTGATTGGGCAGGGGCTACCTTCATACAAAGCTTCGATTAGAGTATTGGTTTCCTTCAAAGCCACATACTTCGAATCCAATTCTGAACCCTTCGAGCAAGATTGGTTGAAGAATAAATCTCATAGCCTTATCATCCAAATCCCACTTGTCAGGCTATGTTGCTTCCAAATCTTTACATAATCAGAGGCTTACACAAGTTTTTAATACATTACACAAAATATTTGAAGCTTTATCCACAGGATAATACTATTCTTGGATGAATTGGCAAAAATCTATGCACCCTTTCTTCATAAAGAGTACTTTAATCACAAAGTTAGCTTCCAATCTGATTTTTGTCTGAACACAAGCAATGACAAAAGCATAAGTCAAATCTCCTGCCCCCAACAGACATCAGGCCTCTACTTGTACTGGAAACTTGGGATCCACGAAAATTGACTAAACTTGTTTTTATTTTCAACCAAACCATGGTTTGTTATCCTACAAACCTGGTTACTCCAACATCTCCAATCTTTTCTCTATAAATAGAGAAAACATTTGCAAGCTGAAACAGATTTTTTGGCTGGGGGGAAAGAATCTTCAAAAACTCTCAAACTCTCAAAAACTCTCAAACACTTAACACACTCTCAAACCCAGAATCAAGAAGAAACACCACACTTGTCTCTTCCCTTCGAATCCAGAAACTAGGGAAACACCAACCCAACACTTGGTTCCTTCTTTTGAATCCAGCAAAAGAAACACTACACTTGTTCTTTTCCTTCGAATCCAGAAACAACAAATACAACTCCACTCTTCTTGGCCTTTGAATCTAGTCAAGGAAATGCCACACTTGTTTCTTTCCTTCGAATCCAGGAAAATTCAGGGCAACAACTCAAAGTCCAGCACACACCTTCTAGCTTCAAGCAAGGTAAGTCACCCTGATCTTAACCCTTTCGTTTCAAGCATGTAAATGACATTTGTTTACTTTTCATTTCTGCCCTTTTCGTTTGTTTTTCTTGTCCAAATATATGGTATAACTAAATGTGATACGGTGGGAGAACTGACTTGATTGTTTTGCGTTTTATCGCAAATGTTGCGGTTAGCAAGAGTCGCCATCGACTTTTCTTTTATCCAAAAGGAAAGGTGAAAAAGCACAGGAAAGACCTTTGAGATTGTTTCTTGAGTTCGGGGGGTAGATTATGAAAAGGGAAGGTATTAGCACCCTTTTCATCCATGGTTTTCCATAGGCTCTTAGTTACTTGCTAGATCACTTGCTTTTGTTTGAAATTATGCTTTGTGTGGTTTTTTGAAAGTATTTTTAAAAGAGGCCATTATTTAGGCAATCTTTGTAATGATTCACGTTCGTAAGAATGTATATAAAGATGTTTGTCTTTTTGAAAATGATTTCAATGTTTGTAAGATGTTTGAAAGTGTGTAGGTGTTTGTTTTAAAAATAGCAAGGATATTTGTTTTGAAATGGAGCAAGTAACTAAAAGTAATCTACCTACTCAAATGTCTTTCTTGTTCATTTTCTTTTCCTTTGATATTGTTGTCTTACCATTTATTTGGTAAGCTACCCTTATTTGGATTTAAACGGGACGGGCGTGGGTCATCGTATAGCCATGATTAGCAATGTTGCAAGGTATCTTAGCATTTTTTGAGGGACTAAGATCATTTTGTAAGGCAACTTTGAATAGCGTCATCGAGGGACTATGATCTTATATTTGTTTGTTTTGCTAAGATACCTCACATGCGTAATATGGCCATTTTTGTACAAGGCAACCAAGTGGAGTAATCCTAGGGGTGCTTGTGTGCAAGTGTATCATTTTCATGCTTGATTTTGTCTTGAATTAAGGTTTTCTATTTGATTGGTTTTATCTTGCCATACAAACTCTAATTACTAGCATGTTATATAAAAGTGGTAAATTGCGAAATTTAAAGATTACTCCGCTATTACATCACTTTGTGGGAGGGGGTATACAATTGATGAATGGGGATTGCAATAATATAAACCTAATTAATCTATTACAACCAAATTGAATTTATACAAGTATTGGAATAAATAATGTACAAGATAATTTAAATATGCAAAGATATGTAAATGCAAAAGAAGATTTTGTTTTTTTTATTTATGTAAAAAAGTTTTAACCTAAGCCTAATAAATAAATCAAGATTAAACTTAAATTAATTAAGAAAGGAAATTATTTTTTAGAAAAGATTTTGATTAAACCCTAATTCTAATTTATTAAAAGGAAATAAATTTCTTTAAGTATTTTTGTATTGTTGCCTTGAAAATAATATATGGTATTTATGAAATGTTTTGGTTTTTTTTATATGTTAAAATAAATATTTAATAGGTGTGAAGAAAAAATAAATATTTAACCTAATTCTATTTCAATTTACAAGTTTATTAAAAAAGATAGTATATAATTTAAATAAAGAAATAAATATTTTTATGAGAAAATAAAATAAAATAAAACAAAATATAATATTTATCATTTTTATATTTTTTATGATTAAGAAAATATATTTGATAAAATAAAAATAAAAATAAAATAAGTAAATAAAATATTTGGGCCAAGGGTGTCATGAGTAAACTGGAAGTAGCATATTAGCAAAAAAAACAAGAGGCCCAAGAAAGCGAAGCCCAAGCTGCAAGAGGAAAAAAATGAAAAAAATGTGAGAAAAATGCAAAAGGCAGGCACCAAGGCTCGAACCCATGACCTATGGTGTTTTTACGCGCTGCCTTACCACTAGGGTGGCTGTACATCCGTTAGTCTAAATGAAAACAAAAATACATAACACAAAACATTGCATTGCCCTGTACTTCATCTTCAACCTCTAGCTAGACGGACCCCTTGTAACTTTTTCATTTCTCAACAAAAATGGAAAGTGATAACATGAACGTTATAGCATTTTACTTCACGATTCTAACCATGTGCGTAATTAAAACTATAAGTCCAAGATCAGAGAGAATTTTGTTGGCCCTAATTCTTAACCTAATTTTTTCAGAAACTTCAAACTTAAAATTCTCTAAACTCAAGCCAAATAAATGCAAGCTTTGGATATGTACAGCTTCGTAGCAATGATGTCTACATTTTATATTCGCAAATAGAAAGCTAACTATACCTGTATTTAGAGTTAGAAAAACAAAAAACTCACCTTGAAAATGGAAATCGTGTTTTGAAAGTGAGCTTGCTTTAGGATGCTGTGATGATCAGGTTAGCTTCCTTGAACCTCTAGGAAACTAATGCAGTGCTTAGCTTGTCTTGAGGGTGGCTAGAATGGTCTGGAGAAGTCCACATGTGTTTCTCTGTTTTTGAACTTCAACAATGGGGAAGATGGAGTTACAGTGATGTTTCAGGATGTGGGATGGTTTACTTATAAGGTAAGGAAGCTTGGGAAAGCAAAAGGCCTGAAAACGTACGAGTGAAATGGAAGATTCAGTTCACAAGTCAGAAATGGAAAGTTTGGAGGCTTGGTATGCAACTTCTGATTCTAGATTGTTTCAAGGCTTGGGCATTCATGGTTTTAGTTGCAAAATGATGGCTTTATATAGAGCAAAAGGTTGGAGGACTTGTGCTTGCTCAGAAGTACAAGATCACATGTCTTGCTACATTTCTTATTTTTGAAGCAAGTGTGAGAAGTGACTTCTTAAGTCATGATTCTAATCTTGTAGGGTGTCTTGAAGCTTTAAACATGTTTTGTTCAGGTTTAGAGGCTTGGTTTGTGCAGAAAGAACAAGTCCAAGGCTCAAGAAATGAAAAAATGTAAAAAGCATGCTTTTCCAAAATGGCAATGTTGCCTTTCTTCCAAAAATGGATATTTTCTTGTACAGTGCATTGAATGCTCGGCTTTAGGGCATGAAACCTTGTGAAATCCACTAACGGTGGAGTGAAAAACTAGTTTGAGGCCTGAAAAGTGAAGATTGTACAGCCAATTTGCAAATTTGAAAACTTGTTCTTCATGAAAATGACCTATAATCAAAGTGATAAAACTATAACTTCATCTCTTCGATTCTCCCTACTCAAGAATGATCTCAAGGAGTTCTTGGACATTTTGGAAAGCTTTTAATGTTCTCTACAAGAGGAACAAAAAACTCTAGCAAGAAAACATTGTGAAACTCTACCAAAATTCCTAGTGCTTCATAACTTTGAACTTCCTGCCTCCAAACTTCATTGATACCCAATTTGCTTCCTGACTAGAGAACGCTCATACAGTTTCTAACCATACATACATATATCTTCTCCAACCACCCATTCTAAAAAGAACCTGTCCAGAACACCATCAGAGCTAAGGCTAGCTCCAATTCACATATCTTCTTCCAACAGCAAGGTAAGCACCTGCTGACTCTCATCACGCTGCTAAGCATCATCAGCTTTGCATGCTCAATAAACACAATGTAGATATCATGTTGCTGATGTACGTGTTCTGAGGATTTTCATGCCTCTGAATTCTTAAGTAGGAAGTGAATCAGTGTAGAACCTGCATGTGACCTTTTTGGTTGTCTTATGAAACACTTTGACACTTGCTGAGACTGTCCTAGGCATGCCTTCTGTTTTATGGAAAAATAATAAAATTGCAGATGTTCTGGCTAGCACAGGGGGAAACCAAGCTCTGACTTTGACGCCAGCACTTCTGAGGGTTGTTTTGCTATCAATAATATCAGAACTTCTGAAAATTATTGTGTTTCCAGCAGGGTCAGAACTTCTGACTTCCCCACTAACAAACTTCTGTCTTGCAGCACATGGGAGTCAGAACTTCTGACCTTCCCACTAATAGGTTTCTATTTTGCAGGGCACCAGAGTCAGAAGTTCTGACTCATACATTTTCACTAACAGGTTGATATCCTGCAGCAGGCCTGGGTCAGAACTTCTGACTTCCTCTCAGAAGCGCGCTAGCCCTCTCTCTCTTTCTCTTTTTCTTCCCCTTGTTATTTTCTTTTTTTATCTATTTTTCTCGTTGAACCATCCCCATGTACAAGTGTGTATCCCCCACCCCCTAAATTTTGTAATAGCGTAGGATTTTACATTTCCGCATTTTTATTGCTTTCAAATGTAAATGCTAGTAATTAGGATATGTATGGCAAGATAAAATCAATGAAATAGAAAATCCTAATTCAAGATAAAATCATGCATGCAATAAAACACACTTGCACTCAAACACCCCTTAAGGTATCTCAACTTGGTTGCCTAAACAAAATGGCCATGGTATGCATGCTAGGTATCTTGGCAAAACAAAACAAAAGATAATAGTCCCTCGATGACGCTATCTTGGTTGCCTATACAAAATGATCTAGTCCCTCAAAAATTTGCTAAAATACTTATCACTATTGTTATCATGGTCATACGATGACCCACACCCGTCCCGTTTAAACATCCAAATACAAGGTTGTTTACCAAATACAATGGTAAAACAACACTGTCAAAAGGGTTAAAAATGTATAGGAAAGATCTTTGAGTAAAATAGGGTAGACAACTCTTAGTTACTTGATCAAAACTTGCAAAACATCCTTGCTATTTTCAAACACACCTCACAACACAATTTCAAAACATTTCCCAAAAACAAACTTTCAAACGTTGAAATATCTTTTCAAAAGACAAACACCTTGGTATATATTCAAACAAGAATCATTACAAAGGTTGCCTAGACAAAGGCCTCTTTTTCAAAGCATTTTCAAAAAACCACACACAAAGCACCATTTCAAACAATTAAAAAGCAAAAGCAAGTGATCTAAACAAGTAACTAAGAGCCCATGGATAACCATGGATGAAAAGGATGCTAGCACCTTCCCTTTTCATAATCCACCCCCTGAACCCAAGAAAACATCTCAAAGGTCTTTCCTGTGATTTTTGACCTTTCCTTTGGATAAAATAAAAAGTCAGTGGTGACTCTTGCTAAACCGAAACATTTGCGAAAACAAACGCAAAACCTCAAGTCAGTTCTCCCACTGTATCACAGAACTGGCGACTCTGCTGGGGATGATCCTAAAAGTGGAGTAACCTTAGGGTTTAGATCACCTTTATATGCGTATCTTGTTTTCTTTGATTGCTTTACATTTGGCTCTTTTGTTTGGGTTTGAATCCTCCACCCGGATTTTTGGGAAACATTCACAGGTAAATAGCAATACGTTGTGGAAACTGTGCGGGGTATACCGACATGGTTGAAGCAATAGCTATTAGTGCGACATATTTTTGGGTACCGGTAGCCTTTGAGTTAATCAAAGAGAATACGGGGCCACTGAGTGGTGCCATGAAGCACTGATGAACTTTTAGAACCTTTACTTGACCATCTTGGCCTTATTAGGGGTAGTGAGATGACCGACTTTGGTGGAGTCTGAAGTTGGTAGATACTCGATACTACACTCGTTGAGGGTTATTTTCTTGGAATATTTCGGTCGCCAGTTAAGTGGCTAAACTGAAACAATGAACACAGAAAATAACCCAGTGATATTGAGCTCCTTAGAACCCGGTTACTATTTATAGGACAGGTTGAGCCAACTAACTTCAAGAGGGTACTTACCTATGAAACCCCATGCAAGCCTGAAACTAGGAACTTGTGTGACTTGCTTGTACATATACTTGTGCATACATCATAAACATCATGAAGCATCATATGAATCCACTAACCATTTCAAGGGTTTGGATCTTCATCTTTGTTCTTGTTTTGTAGGTTATGGAATCTCTTCGCAGGAAAACAATTCAAGTCAACCTTGTGAGGATCCCTCCTCAACTCAAGGAGCTTACTTCCAAGATTCCAGAGAACTCTCCCTTCAGTGAAATTCATGGAAGACTTCTCAACTTGGTCAACTCCAACATTGAAGAAGACATGGTGAAAGTTCTCTTCCAGTTCTTTGACCCCCTACACCACAGTTTCACATTTCCTGATTACCAACTAGTGCCTACTTTGGAGGAATTTTCTCAACTCCTGAGGATTCATATTCTCCATCAAATACCCTAGAACGGTATGAAAAGAGAACCAAAGCCTGAAGATGTTGCTCGAGCCCTACACTTGCAACCATCTGATATCAAAGGTCATTGGGAAACCAGAAGTGGTATCAAGGGTTTTTTGGCAAAGTTTTTGTTTGAGAAGGCACAAGATTGCTGGAATTCTCTAGATCTGCAAGCTTTTGAAGAGATTGTAGCACTTCTCATCTCTGGGTTGGTCTTGTTCCCAAACCGTAATCAGCTTATAGATATGAATGCTGTCAAAGTTTTCATATCCCGGAATCATGTGCCTACATTGCTTGGGGACATCCTCCACTCATTTCACACACGAACAATGAGGAAAAGAGGTGTTCTCATGTGTTGTACTCCTCTTCTAGCAAGGTGGTTTATTTCTCACCTTCCCCAATCAGTCTTGAAGAATGAGCAAGGTTTGAGGTGGTCACAATGGTTGATGACTCTTACACACTCTGATGTTCATTGGTGTTCTCGGTCCAGAGAAAAGGTCATCATCATTGATCGTTATGGGGAATTCCCTAATGTCCCGCTACTTGGCATTAGGGGAGGCATTACCCACAACCCCTGCTTGGCTCTGAGACAATTTGGGTATGCCCGAAGGGATGGCCCTCATGACACGCTGATTCCAGACTTGGTTTTTGACTTCGACAATGACGCTCAAGGACTTCGACAAAGGTTTATCCGAGCTTGGAGGATGCCCAACAAAGTGGACAGTAAGACACTAGGACACAAGAATTCCATCCCCCTTGAGCCTTACCTCAAGTGGGTACGAACCCGCGCCCAGAGTCTTATGATGCCTTACCCATACATTCTCCCTGTGATCAAAGAGCCTGTTATGGAAGGAGAAGTTCCATACACCCTCCTGCATCCTAACATGCCAACATCATTGGAAGATTTGCAAAGGAGTTGGATACAGCTCAAGAAAGAACGGAATACTTTTGAATCCAGCTTCTACACCAATGAGAAGAAGGTTTTGGAACTTACTCGTCGACTCCATGAAGAGCAGACTCTTAACACCTACATCGCACCAAAGAGGATGCGCAACGTCTTTTTACATTAAGAATTTTGTAATATTTTGCCCATGGGGCATTTATGTACTAATAAATTTCTTCTTATTAATATGACGTGTGTCTTTTTTGTTTGCAACAACTTTGAATTTCTGAATCCTTGAATGCATTACATGAATACATATCATTCATCATATGCATAAACAGGTCTTTACACCAGGTTCCCTTATCTTTCTGCTGTTTATTTCAGAAAGATGGATATAGAGCAGATGGTCAAAGATCTGCAAGCACAGAATTCGCAATTCCAACAACTCCTCATGACCTTGGCAAAGGGTCAGGAGGACCTTAAAGCACTATTAGAGAAGGAAAAGGAAAAAGAAAAGGAGAAAAAGAAGAAAAGAGCTGGTGTGGCCACTACGGGAAGAAGATTTGAGAACCAAGCTAGAAGGGTCATGGACTTCCCTTCAACATCTGATGAAGGGGTAGGTAAAGGAAAAGGAGTTGCGGTACCATCCGAGTCTGAGGCTGAAGAAGAAGAAGAAGAAGAAGAGGATGAAGATTACTCTGAGCAGCAGTACCCTCCTGCAGACGACAAATATAAGAATCTGGAAGAGCGGTTGGCAGCTATGGAGGTACAAAGGGTGCCTGGGTTGGATTTCGAAGAGCTGGGGTTGGTTGCTGGGATTGTGATTCCCCCTAAATTCAAGGTGCCTACATTTTCTAAATACGATGGTTTGTCTTGCCCGAAGATGCACCTACGATCTTACGTCAGAAAGATCCAACCTCATTCTTCTGATAAGGATCTGTGGGTCCACTTTTTTCAAGACAGTCTTTCGGGTACACAATTGGACTGGTTCTACCAGCTTGAGAGGGCTGACTTACATAATTGGGAGGATCTGGCTGCTGCCTTCTACCGACAATATCAATATAATGCAGATTTAGCACCTACTCGTACTCAACTACAGAGTATGGGTATGATTTCTAATGAGGGCTTTAAGGAGTATGCCCAGAAGTGGAGGGACCTGGCTGGAAGGGTGCAGCCACCATTGTATGAAAGAGAGCTGGTTGATATGTTTTTGGGGACGCTGTCTGGTCCATTCTTTAATCACCTGATAGGGAGTTCATCGGCAGGGTTCACTGAATTAATTCTGACTGGTGAACGAGTTGAAGCTGCATCAAGAGTGGTAAGATTCAAAAAGATACATCTGCTTCTGCCGTTGTCAAAAACCTTTTCCAGCCAAGAAAGAGGTGTCAGCTATTTACACCCAAAAAGGTCGAGGAAGAGAAGAGCGTCGGCCAACGGTGGGGGCTGTAATGATCCAAAAGACTGCAGTTGATCAGCCTAGGAATGATTAACCAAGAACCAACCAACAAAGAGGGGGGAGGCCTGCTAGGCAATTCACCAAAATAAACATGACGCCTGCCCAGGTTCTCCCCCATCTCTTGAAGCTGAACCTTACAACCTTGAGAGATCCGCCACAAAATCTGAATACAACTTCTCCTTTTTACCGTGCCAACGCTAAATGCGCTTACCATTCAAACAGCATAGGGCATGACACCAACAACGGTTGGGCCCTCAAAAACAAGATCCAAGATTTAATAGATGCCGAGGAGGTAGAATTCGACGCGCCCGAAAAGCCGAATGTGATTTCTTCCCCAATTCCCAAGCATGGTCACAATGTCCATGCTATTGAAGAGGATTTGTATGTTGCCATTGTTGATGACTTAATGACCCCTTTTCCAATGATCAAGATGAATCTGTTGAAAGCCGAGATTTTCCCAGGCTGTGAAAAAGATTGTTACCTTTGTTCGACCTTGCAATCCCACTGTCCGCTATTGAAGTCAGGCATCCAATGCCTGATGGATAATCAAGAGATCCTCTTTCAGAAAACTCATGTTACTCCAATCAATGATGTTGCTATAATCACCATTTCCGACAATCTTTCCAAGGTCTCCAAAAGACCTATTAAGATTACACCCGATCCAAAGCTTGTACCGCTAAAGATTACTATGCCGGGGCCTATCCCATACAAGTCCAACAAGACAATACCGTGGAATTATGGAGGAGAGATCTTCTACCACGGTGTTAAGCAGATTGAATCAGTCGAAGAGAATTCCGATGAAGAAACTCCTAACGTAGGAAATATTGCGGGGACAAGTAAGATCACCCGCAGCGGAAGAATCTTCTCTCCGGAGATTGCTCCTCCAAGGGAAATCTTCGGACCCTCAAGTGCTCCTGTGCCAGTCAAGATATATGTGCGAAGTCTAGTGATTGAAGAAATTGTTACTCCTGAAGTTGTACCCTCTGCTGTTATTACTGATAAAGGTAAGGGAATCCAAGAAGCACCTGTCAGGACGAGGGCTCAGCCTTTGGTTATCCCCGAGACCACCCAAAAGGAAATGGAGGAAATTTTAAAGATAATCAAGAAGAGCGACTATGATGTCGTAGAACAATTGGGGTAAACCCCTTCAAAAATCTCCATGCTGGCCCTATTTCTCTGTTCCGAGGCTCATGCCAAAGCCTTGATCAAATTCCTGAAGACAGCGCACGTGCCTCAAGAAACTTCTGCGGATCAGTTTCAAGATTGTGTAGCTAGCCTTACAGCCGACAATGGTCTTGGATTCTCTGATGCCGATCTAACGTATAAGGGAAGAAAGCATAATGATGCGATGTATGTCTCGCTGGAGTGCAGAGGAACCACACTTGCTCACATTCTGGTTGCTATCGGGTCGTCTTTAAATGTCCTGCCAAAGAAAGCATTGGACAGATTGGATTGTGAGGGTTTGATCCTAAAGCCCAGTAATATCATTGTTAGAGCCTTTGACGGTTCTAAGAGGATGGTCCATGGAGAGGTGGACATCCCAATTAAGGTGGGAACAGAAATTTTCAAATCTACATTTTATGTGATGGACATCCGTCCTTCATATTCATGCTTGTTGGGAAGGACATGGATCCACAACACTGGGGCAGTCACTTCTTCTCTACACCAAATGCTAAAATATCCAGTCCAGGGGAAGATCATAACGGTTCATGGTGAGGAGGAGTATATGATAAGCCACCTTAACTCTTTCCTCTATGTGGAGTTAGATGGTGAATTCATAGAAACACCTTTCCAACACTTTGAAGAGGTTTCTCCTGAAGTTGCGACGGCTAAGACAATAACTTATGTGCCTGCAGTTACCAAGCCTGTGTCCCGGATGTCATCCCTTAAAGATGCGAAGGCTGTGATCGAGGAAGGAGGAAGTACAGTGTGGGGTCAGCTACCGGATTTTCCTTTCAAGACAGATAAGTTCGGTTTGGGTTTCACTGCTGCTAGTCAGAAGGCTGTGCGTCGCTCCCGGGCTGGAGGACCACCATTAAAGATCACTCGTCACGGAATTCATGCTTTGGAAGATGTGGAAGATGAGAGCAATTTTGAAGATTGGATTTTCCCGACCATTGAAGGAGGACTGAACAACTGGGAGGCGAAAGACTTCGTTCCCATTACTTTCATCAATCAGTAATTTATCTTTTGAAAATTTCTGTTGGTCTGTAATAATTATTAAACAATTCGTACACTCTTTTTTGCCTTGTGCCTTACCCGGGGCACATAGGTCCATTTGTAAGGGTTTTTTATTCTTCATTTTCATATGCCATTTTTAATGAATCATGGACGTTTTCATCTATAAACTTTTGTGTTCATTTTCTTTCTTTTACATTTTATTTTGTTTAAAGGTGGATATCCCTTACACACACCCACACTCACAAAATACAGGTACCCATCCACTCTGGATTCCTTGGGTAACAATTTTGCTATGGCCTTCAGTGACTCTGAAGATCTGGTCAATCATGCCGAATACGAAGGTGATGAAGACTGTGAAGTGCCTGGAGAGTTGGCTAGACTTCTACAATAGGAAGAAAGGGTTATTCTACCCCATGAAGAACTGTTAGAGACTATTAATTTGGGTACTGCCGAAGACAGAAAAGAGGTTAAAGTGGGTGCCAATCTAAAGCTGAATGTCAAAGAGTGCTTAGTTCAGCTGTTGAAGGAATATGTTGAGATCTTTGCCTGGTCCTATAAAGACATGTCGGGACTGGATACAGACATTGTGGTTCACCGTCTCCCTACAAGAGAAGACTATCCACCAATCAAACAGAAAGTCTGCCGAATGAGGCCCGATATGTCTGAAAAGATCAAAGCCGAAGTGATGAAGCAATTCAATGTCGGGTTTCTTGCTGTTATTTCCTATCCACAATGGGTTGCTAACATTATGCTCGTGCCTAAAAAAGACGGCAAAGTGAGAATGTGCGTGGACTACAGAGACTTAAACAGGGCTAGCCCTAAAGATGACTTTCCACTACTGCACATTGACATCTTGGTTGACAACACAGCTCAACATAAGGTATTTTCTTTCATGGATGGATTTTCAGGGTACAACCAGATCAAAATGGCCCCCGAAGACATGGAGAAGACTACTTTTGTTACGTAGAGGGGTACCTTCTACTATAAAGTGATGCCATTCGGACTGAAGAATGTCGGGGCAACCTATCAGCGAGCCATGGTAGCTTTGTTTCATGACATGATACATCATGAGATCAAAGTCTACGTAGACGATATGATAGCCCATTCACAAACAAAAGAAGAACACCTCGACCATCTACAAAAGCTGTTTGTCAGGTTGAAGGAGTATAAGCTCAGACTGAACCCTAGTAAGTGCACTTTCGGAGTTAGGTCCGGTAAACTCTTGGGATTCATCGTCAGCAACAGAGGCATCGAGGTTGATCCTGCCAAAGTCAAAGCCATACAAGAAATGCCTGCCCCTCGCACTGAAAAGGAGGTCAGAGGTTTCTTGGGACGCCTAAACCACATTGCAAGGTTCATTTCTCACCTAACATCTACTTGTGAATCGATCTTCAAGCTGTTAAAGAAAGATCAGGTGGTTGAATGGAATGATGAATGTCAAGTTGCTTTTGATAAAATCAAGGAGTATTTGCTAGAACCTCCTATCTTGATGCCACTCGTCGAAGGAAGGCTGCTAATCATGTATCTAATTGTCTTGGATAACTCAATGGGGTGCGTGCTGGGCCAACATGACGAGTCTGGTCGAAAAGAGCATGCCATTTATTACCTTAGCAAAAAGTTTATCGACTGTGAGACCCGCTACTCACTGCTCGAGAAAACTTGTTGCGCTTTGGTATGGGTTGCTCACCGGCTAAGGCAGTATATGTTGACACATACCACCCTGCTGATTTCTAAGATGGATCTGATCAAGTACATCTTCGAAAAGCCTGCTGTATCTAGAAGAATCGCTAGATGGAAAATGATCCTGACTGAGTATGACATCCAGTACACGACCCAAAAAGCTATAAAGGGGAGTGTACTAGCTGACCATCTAGCTCATCAAGCTGTCGAAGATTACCAATCCATGAAATTCGACTTTCCCGACGAAGACATTATGACACTGGACAACATTGAAGGTAACGCATCGTATGACGGACCTGAACAAGGATACCGATGGACCCTGTACTTTGATGGTGCTTCAAATGCACTTGGCAACGGTATTGGCGCGGTACTTATCTCTCCAAAAGGTTGTCATACACCTTTCACCGCTAGACTTTGCTTCAGCTGCACCAACAACATGGCCGAGTATGAAGCTTGCATCTTTGGTCTCAAGGATGCTATTGACTTGGGAATCAAATCTTTGGTTGTGTTTGGGGACTCAGCTTTAGTTATCAGTCAAATCAAAGGAGAGTGGGACACTAAACATCCTAATCTCATCCCATACAAAAAACATGTCCTAACATTGTTACCTCATTTCAAGCAGATTACCTTCGAGCACTTTCCGCGAGAAGAAAATCAGCTAGCAGATGCTCTAGCTACAATGTCTTCCATGTTTAAACTTAACTGGGATAATGAGGCTCCCCAAATCACCATCGAGCGAATGGACGAACCTACACATTATCACGAGATTAATACCGAAGAAGTAGTGGAACAACCCTGGTTTCACGAAATCAAAAGGTATCTCAAGACTCGAGAATATCCTGAAGGAGCTTCAGTCAATGACAAAAAGTTCTTAAGGAGATTTGTTGTCAAGTTCTTCATAAGCAATGGTATCTTATACAAGCGCAACCATGATTGTGTTCTGCTTCGTTGTGTGGACAAGGTTGAAGTTGAGCAGATCATGAGTGAACTGCATAATGGTACATTTGGCACCCATTTGAGTGGACATACGATGGCTAAGAAGATTCTAAAGGCAGGCTATTACTGGTCTACTATGGAAGCTGACTGTCATCAATATTCCCATACTTGTCACAAATGCCAAATCTATGCGGACAAGGTACATATTCCTCCAGTTCCTCTCAATTTCCTAACAGCTCCTTGGCCATTCGCAATGTGGGGTATTGACATGATTGGAGAGATCAAGCCTACAGCATCCAATGGACACCGTTTCATCCTGGTGGCCATTGATTACTTTACCAAGTGGGTCAAAGCAGCGTCCTTCGCATCCGTTACAAAGAATGTTGTTGCCCGCTTCATCAAGCAGAACCTCATATGCCGGTATGGTATCCCCGACAGGATCATCACAGACAACAGTACAAACCTGAATAACACTATGATCACCGCTCTGTGCGAGCAGTTCAAGATTCAACATCACAATTCATCTCCCTATCGGCCAAAGATGAACGGTTGAAGCTGCGAACAAAAATATCAAGAAGATCATTCAAAAAATGACAGTCACCTACAAGGACTGGCATGAGATGTTACCGTTTTCTCTACACGGATACCGTACCATGGCGCGAACTTCAACCGGGGCAACCCCCTTCTCTTTAGTATACGGCATGGAAGTTGTTTTACCTATGGAGGTTTAGATTCCTTCCTTGAGAATAATGAAGGATGTTGGTCTAAGTGAAGACGATTGGATTCAGACCCGACTCGATCAACTTAACTTGATTGACGAGAAGCGACTCACTGCTGTTTGTCATGGTCAGATGTATCAAAAACGGATGATCAAGGCTTTCAACAAGAAAGTCATACGTCAAGTGTATCAAGTAGGAGATTTTGTAATCAAGCGAATCATCTTGCCGTAAAGTGATCCCAGGGGCAAATGGACTCCTACTTACGAAGGACCATTTGTGGTCAAAAACATCTTTTCTGGTGGGGCTATGATTCTAACCACCATGGACGGCGACGATCTGCCGCACCCTGCGAACGCGGACATAGTCAAAAGATATTACGCATAAAACGACCCGACAAGTTGAAAACCCGAAAGGGCGACTTGGGCAAAAATGGGCATCCTAGTGAATCGAAAACCCGAAAGGGCGGTTCAAGCAAAATTAGGGATAAAACAAAAAAATATGTACACCCGGCAAGTTGAAAACCCGAAAGGGCGACTTGGGCAAAAAAGGGTTTCCCGGGGGATGGAAAACCCGAAAGGGCGATCCAGGAAAAAGTTAGGGAATTAAAGCGTATGACTATGTCTCGTCGGATCACTTTAAGGACAATCTCTTCACGGACAAGCTCCAGATTTTTGATCAATCCAATCATCTGCGGACGAAGCAACGAATGGACAAGATACTCAGAGTTACGAAGGCTATAACAGAATGGGAACCCCATGGAATTATTACACATAGCCATCTTTCTTTGTATAAAATTTTTCTCAATTTTATGACAACATTCTCTTACTAGGATGTTTGTATCCTTTGTACAAAAATACTTATACGAAGTTAATACAAAGATACTTCAAAGTGCAGAAAATTGTTTGACTTTTATTTCTTTTTTACACTTGTGTTTCATTTGAAAACGTCCAATGATTTATTAAATGAGCATATACATTTGAATATAATCACTGCTTACAAATAAAACGAAATGAGAAAGAATAATTACTGATGGGTTGAAAGTATAGGAAAACGTATTTAGGCTATTCCAGGAAAAATCCCCTGCAGTACATCATCCAGATCCCCAGCGGAGTTAAGTTTCTAAATCCCCAATCAGAGTTGAGTTTTCAAACACCCAATCCCCAGTGGAGTAAAACTTTAAACTTTAAACCCTCCGAGAAGATGAAACTTTCTTCCCAAACGAAGCCAAACCTTCAGCCTTTGAACACCAGTGGAGACCGTCCAGTTTCCTCCATTGTCCCTGAAGAGTCGCTTTAAAACCAAATAATTCCCCAGAGAGTTATTCTTCCCCAGTGAAGTCACCACAATCAAATCGGCACGTCATTAAGATCCCCAGCGGAAAGGAGACTCTGATCTACCGATCCCCAGTGGAAACCATTCAGTTTTCCCCTGATACCCCCTAACGGAACGGAGATTCTCATTCTTGAAGTCCCCAGTAGATTGGCCTACAACCCAAACTCCTGATCTCCCCCAGCAGTTTGGCTTCTCCCCACAGAGGTTGTCAAAGATCTTGAATCTCCAGCAGTGGTCATGGATTTATTTTCCCCGACAGCAGTCAATGATTTTATTATCTCCATCTATCCAGGATTTATTTTCCTCAGGAAAACAGCTAAACAACTTACATGCGCATACATTACATTCATATATCATAAACATTTGATAAAACACATCTTATTGCATCATACATTTCATGCAACATAACTTTGTGTTTCAGCTAACAGTCTGCCCTTTTCAGGATGAAATTGATAGCTACCTAAGACAGATAATCAAAGCTCAGAAAATGGCTTAGAGAGGCTCCAGACATGGATGCTCTCCTGTTTTCTTATTCAAATCAAGGGGCGGATTCCTGTTCCAGTTATGAAGCCTGGATTCGACCAAATTTTATCTTGACTATACTAAAGCCCGGAGATCGACCGGAAAATAGTAGAATCCCCTGCAAGTCCTTCTGAAGACTGGATGTTGACCAGATAGGAAGTAAAGTATCATGAAGCCTGGATGTTAACCAGATGGCAATACAAGACTGTGAAGCCTGGATGTTGACCAGATAACAGTAAGGTACACTGTGAAGCTTGGATGTTGACCAAATAACATTTTACTCGGCCAATTACTTTGAAGCCCGGATCCAACCGGATATTAGTAGGCCCCGAAATCAAAATGAAAACCGGAGGCGACCGGATAACCATTTGATTTCCTTCTGAAGCCTGGATGTTGACCAGATAGGAAGTAAAGATTGTGAAGCCTGGGTATTGACCAGATAGCAGTTCACTGTCACCTCTTCAACCAAGAGATGACTCCCCGGTAGAATAACAGACGACTGAAGTTCTATTTCTACCACGACAGAGACCAGCATTCCCCCGGCGTAGTTCTCCTCAATAACAGGCATGCGGTCTCTCGCAAAGGAATCTCTTATGTGATCAACATTCTTGGATGGCATCTTTAAGCCTATCTCCGGCGAGATTCAATCACATCTCCAAATGGCATCTTTAAGCCCATTCCCTCAACTACATTTTGACGAGTGCAAATTTACGGGCACTCTAGTGTCCAATCCTCTTTTACCTTCGAGTCAAGAAAGGAAAACTCGACAATCTAACTCTTCAGGTTCAAGAAGATTGAACAGGGGCAGTTGTTGTACCCCAAAATTTGCCCTCTCATCCTTCAGGAATTCATCCTGAATTCTCAGAGTTTCTCTTAAACAAATCCAAGCCCTGAATTATCATTCCTTTCCAGGTAAACCATTTACAAGAGCAAAATGGTCATTTGCAAGCTCAAAAGTCAAAAAATTTACCTTGAAAAAGTTAAATTCTAAATACTTAGAATTTTTTCTAAAAAAGGTGTTTAAGAAAAAATGGCACTTCAGAGCTTCTGAACCAACCTCCAGGCAGAAACGGTCAGAAGTTGCAAATTGGGCTCAGCACATAACATTCAGTCAGAAGGTGGCTCTTCAGCAGCTACACCAACTCAGTCAGGGGTTGTAAACGTGGTTCAGCACGTGATCTTTAAACAGAACATGGCTCTTTCAGCAGTTACGCAAATTCAGCCAGAGTTTGCTAGAGAAATGCAAAGAAGGCAACAAAGCCTGAAACTCCTTCAGAACGTACTGGGATCAGAAGGTAATGAGATCAGCAGATTGGGTATAATACTGAAGCAGAATCTCTAAGTCCAGAGTTTTCAGAGGCAGATCAAAGGAGCATGCTGGAAAGTCTGGAAAACTCTCAGAATTTGCTGAGGCAGCAAGAGGCCAAGGTCAGAGCTTGGTTTACGTTGTTTTTTGGTGAAGCAGAATTGTTGGCTCAGGTTTTAGGTAATGATGCAAAATCTCCTATTACAAGATTTCTGATTTTGACAAATCTCATCCCCATTTAATGCTCATTAATACTCACAACCACTTTTGAGCATTCATCCAAGGGGTATCTCCACGTGTGGCATGGTAACACCCTCGTGCAGGCTTAGACATGAATCTATGCGCCACTTTTCGCCTATGGGTGTCACTTCTCCTTAATCCTCGCTTACTGTTCCAACCTAGGTTGAAAAGTTGTCCATCATCTCAACTTTTCATGAACTTCCTTCAAGAATAAGTTAACCCCTACTGCATAGTATTGGCTCCATTTAACGTTTAAAAATTCACAAAGCCTTTCCTATAAATAGGACACCATTGTCCATTAAAAAACCCGGTCAAAAAATCCAGAAAAAAATTGCTAGAAGAGGAACAGAAAACTCTAGCAAGAAAACATTGTGAAACTCTACCAAAATTCCTAGTGCTTCATAACTTTGAACTTCCTGCCTCCAAACTTCATTGATACCCAATTTGCTTCCTGACTAGAGAACGCCCATACAGTTTCTGACCATACATACATATATCTTCTCCAACCACCCATTCTAAAAAGAACCTGTCCAGAACACCATCAGAGCTAAGGCTAGCTCCAATTCACAGATCTTCTTCCAACAGCAAGGTAAGCACCTGCTGACTCTCATCACGCTGCTAAGCATCATCAGCTTTGCATGCTCAATAAACACAATGTAGATATCATGTTGTTGTTGTACGTGTTCTGAGGATTTTCATGCCTCTTAATGCTTAAGTAGGAAGTGAATCAGTGTAGAACCTGCCTGTGACCTTTTTGGTTCTGTCTTCTGAAACACTTTGACACTTGTTGAGACTGTCCTAGGCATGCCTTCTGTTTTGTGGAAAAATAATAAAATTGCTGATGTTCTGGCTAGCACAGGGGGAAACCAAGCTCTAACTTTGATGCCAGAACTTCTGAGGCCTGTTTTGCTATCAATAATATCAGAACTTCTGAAAATTATTGTGTTTCCAACAGGGTCAGAACTTCTGACTTCCCCACTAACAAACTTCTGTCTTGCAGCGCATGGGAGTCAGAACTTATGACCTTCCTACTAACAGGTTTCTGTTTTGCAGGGCACCAGAGTCAGAAGTTATGACTCATACATTTACACTAACAGGTTGATATCCTGCAGCAGGCCTGGGTCAAAACTTCTGACTTCCTCTCAACAGCGCGCTAGCCCTCTCTCTCTTTATCTTTTTCTTCCCCTTGTTATTTTCTTTTTTTATCTATTTTTCTCGTTGAACCATCCCCATGTACAAGTGTGTATCCCACACCCCCTAAATTTTGTAATAGCGTAGGATTTTACATTTCCGGATTTTTATTGCTTTCAAATGTAAATGCTAGTAATTAGGATATGTATGACAATATAAAATCAATGAAATAGAAAATCTTAATTCAAGATAAAATCATGCATGCAATAAAACACACTTGCACTCAAACACCCCTTAAGGTATCTCCACTTGGTTTCCTAAACAAATGGCCATGGTATGCATGCTAGGTATCTTGGCAAAACAAAACAAAAGATCATAGTCCCTCGATGATGCTATCTTGGTTGCCTATACAAAATGATCTAGTCCCTCAAAAATTTGCTAAAATACTTAGCACTATTGCTATCATGGTCATACGATGACCTACGCCCGTCCCGTTTAAACGTCCAAATACAAGGTTGTTTACCAAATACAATGGTAAAACAACACTGTCAAAAGGGTTAAAAACGTATAGGAAAGATCTTTGAGTAAAATAGGGTAGACAACTCTTAGTTACTTGATCAAAACTTGCAAAACATCCTTGCTATTTTCAAATACACCTCACAACACAATTTCAAAACATTTCCCAAAAACAAACTTTCAAACGTTGAAATATCTTTTCAAAAGACAAACACCTTGGTATATATTCAAACAAGAATCATTACAAAGGTTTCCTAGACAAATGCCTCTTTTTCAAAGCATTTTCAAAAAACCACACACAAAGCACCATTTCAAACAATTAAAAAGCAAAAGCAAGTGATCTAAACAAGTAACTAAGAGTCCATGGATAACCATGGGTGAAAAGGGTGCTAGCATCTTCCCTTTTCATAATCTACCCCCCGAACCCAAGAAAACATCTCAAAGGTCTTTCCTGTGTTTTTTGACCTTTCCTTTGGATAAAATAAAAAGTCAGTGGCGACTCTTGCTAAACCGAAACATTTGCAAACACAAACGCAAAACCTCAAGTCAGTTCTCCCACCGTATCACAGGTGGGAATAGGCCAGGCTAGAAGTATCAAAAGGCATGTCGTCAACATTTTGAGACAAAGCCTGAGCAGGAGTTGGTGTAAATTGCTCATCAAAATGATGCCAACAATCAATCACAACATGACCATATTTTCCACAAAGTTGACAAGTAAGTCGAGATCCATATTAAATCGACCTCTATTGTACCCTCAACCACGAAATATGCGTCCATGATATTAACTATGAATGGAGTTATCACACACACAAATTGTTTGATGATTAACATCCGCAGCATTTACTAAAATAGAGGAAATAGCCAACTTCTGATGGAACTTATCAAGTTGCACCTCCAGGACATAGAGGAGTGCTTCAACACCATAGAGAGATTGAGGCTTATGAGCATGATACATTTGCATAACAAATGGATTAAATTCCTCAGAGAGACCATTGAGAATGGAGTCAATTTGATCATGTTCAGAAACAACATCTCCAATTGCAAGCAACGAGTTTGCAATAGCTTTAAGACGTAACAAAATTCAGTGGTTGCACTGGTACCATTCTTGATGGATTTCAATTCAACGCGTAGCCGACGAACATGAGCTTTCATGTGCGCATTAAAGTATTTGTGAATTATATCCCAAACTTCAAAGGCATGCTCGCACGAGAGATCCCGAGGAAGAATAGATTCAAAAATCATGGAGAGAAGCCAGATAAAGACAACTTAATCTTGAGAGATCCACTCTTCTTATTCATCATAGATATTTCCTTCAAGCTGGTCTTGAGGAATCTTAAATTTGATCAGAATGCAAGGATTCACAACAACTTTATGAGCGAGGATCACACGTTCAACCTGTTGATTTCATATCAGATAATTGTTATCCTACAATTTGATCGAAAGTTTTTAACCAAATTTGTGAGAAGTGGATGAATCAGGTGCAGACAGCGCCATAACTGAAGGCGATTGACGAGCGTTGTTTTCTGGTGCAGTCGATTGAACATTGGAATAAGCTTACATGGAGGTTCAACAAAGAAAATGAAGAGGAGATAGAAAGTCATTTACGTAACAGAGTTTTGTTAGGGAGAGAGAAAGTTAGTTACATAACAAAGTTTTGTTAGAGAGAGAGAGAGAGAGAGAGAGAGAGAGAGAGAGAGAGAGAGAGAGAGAGAGAGAGAGAGAGAGAAAGAGCAAGGTCGGTCCTGACTTCTTAGAGACCCTGGACAAGTAATAAAAATTAAACCCTAATAATAAATTGAGAAACTAACCTTGAACTTTTATTTTCTTTTTTTGGGTTTTATTCTTTTCTTTTTTCAGAGAGAGTGGAGAAGGTCATTGTGTCAGACTCAAAGGGAATGGCAATGGTTTTAGTTGTCACTAGAGATGGCAACGGCGTGGTGAGGTGGTTGGCATGTGGGAGACAAAGGTTCGACGATAAAGAGTTAAAAGGGACATAGATATGTGAAAATGTAAAAACATATTGAGGAAGGAGATGTGAAATTTATATTGGCATTGATGCAATCAAATCAAATTATTATATTGAGTTAGAAAGTAATACACAAAATTAACCGTTGTTGAAGATTTGCTTCCATAAATAATAATGAATTATATTTAATAATAAAAATTTGATAATAAATGATATGATTGTATACAAAGACTAAATATATAAAAGATGTATGGCTAGGATGATACTACTTTCATTCTTTTTCAAGGTCATCTCAATCAAAGCAAAGTCCTTGTTCGAATTTTATAAAAAAAATTGACTTCTAATATAAAAGAAACAAATTTAAAAATATTTTTTTATATTTAAATTATAAATAATATTAAAAACTAAAAATAGTTTTAAGTATTTTAATAGAGCTTCAAAATTTTAAGACAGAACAATAATAGCCTCAAGATTTTATTAAAATTGATATATAAGAACAAGGGAAGTTAAACTAATTTTAAAAAATCATAAAATCTTATAAATATTACATCAAATTAAATTAACTCTAATCAAGTTGTTAAAAAAATTAATTTTAATAATTTAATTTATTATATATTTAATTTTGTTCACTTAATAAAAAAATAATATTAAATTTCTTAAATTTTAATTTATTATTATAAAATATAATATAATAGTATATTTTTCTATAAAATAAAAAATAATAGAATTAGACACAAATGTATTATATTTTATCATAAAAATTTAATAATAAATAAATTTATTATATGATAGAATTTGATATATATATATATATATATATATATATATATATATATATATATATATATATATATATATATATATATATATATATATATATATATATATATATATATATATATATATATATATATATATATATATATATATATATATATATATATATATATATATATATATATATATATATATATATATATATATATATATATATATATATATATATATATATATATATATATATATATATATATATATAATCAAAAAGAATTGAAAAGGTCTATGGGATGTATATATCAATTTAATATAAGTTGGTTTTTTAGTAAAATAAAAATATGAAATTGTAAAAACTGCCTAGAGCTATGATTCGAATCCATAATCATCTTATTATAAAAGCATGTTGGTTATCACTTTCCTAGCATTGCAACATATATGTTTTTAGCAAACAATTTATTTATTACTTATTATTTATTATAATTCTTTAACTCTTTTTTTTTTATTTTGAGGCCTCCAATTTTTTGAGGTTGTGGGTCTGATTGCTCTGTCCCAGAGTCGGTCCTGATGACTTGAATTCATAACGATCATGTTTCAAGACCATGCTAGTTACCATTAGGCAAGTGCTACAACATATTATGTTTTTAAGCAAACGGTTCATTTTTATTTATTACACCCTCTTGACAAATTTATAAGCAACAAAAGTAATTTTTACGGTTATTAAGAAATTTAATCAATTGTAGTTAAGTTTTAGATTTGGGTGAAAATATTAATTGTTGGAAATCCACCAAAACCTATGATAAATTTCTATCAATTTTGATGAACAAGATTGTTATTATCACACAATAACAATGAATTATATGAAAGAAAGAAAGAATTAGAAGATAATTATTTTTCTACAGAGTTTCTCTTTGTCCACAATCTGTGAAAAACTTTATTCACTTGCAACAGCAAATTCTGTGAATACAACTTAATTGACTTAATTACAAAAATAGGAGTTACTCCCTCTATTTATAGATTTAGGTTAGCTTTCTTCCTAAACCAAAGCCCAAAATACCTATTTTGGAACTAAATCAAATATATCTATTTTAGATCTAAATCAAATCTAAATCTAAAATCAAATCAAATTTGTGTGTGCTTCGATCCACAAGCTCTTCGACTAGGCAATGGCTTCCATCGAGCAACCTGCTTCGACAACCTCTAACCCTTTGACATACATAGTTTCGACACACATGAATTACAATTTAACACACCATTTAATTCATTGTGTCTAAACTATCTATATTCATCATAACTCTTAATCGTCGAAATACTTCGACTTGCACCCCCTTCGTCGTGATGTCTGCAATCTGATTCTTAGTTCTGCAGTATTCCAAGTTCATCTTCCCTTCTGCTACCTGATCTCAAAGATAGTGGAACCTCATTTCGATATGCTTGCTTCAATAGTGAGCTATCAGATTCTTTACCAAATTGATAGCTGACATGTTATCGAACTTCATGCTAATTGCTCCATGATCTTTCCCTATTATCTCTTCGACCAAGTTCACCATCCAAGTTGCTTGACAAGCACAAAGAGAAGCAGCTATGTACTTTGCTTCGCACGATGATAATGTCACTATTGGTTCTTTTCTCGAGCTCCAAGCAACTGATGCACCACCTAGCATAAACACATATCCTGTTGTGGATTTTAGATCATCAGCATCACTACACCAACTTAAATCAGTGTATCTTACTAACTTGGATTATTTTCCCTTATCAATTGCAGGAAATAAAATTCCATAGTCGAGAGTTCCTTTGAGATACCTTAGTATCCTCTTCGTCGCTGCTAGATGTGATACCTTTGGCTTCTGCATGAATCTACTTACCATACCTACATTGTATGCTAAGTCAAGCCTTGTATGACAAAGATATCATAATGATCCAATAAGTCTTCTGTATTGGGTTGGGTCGACATTATTTTCTTCTGCATCTTTCAATAATTGCAACCTTGGTTCTGCAGGTGTCGAAGTCGAGTTGCTTTCTTTCATCTCAAATCTCTTGAGAATTTCTCCTGTATATCTTCTTTGATGCATCATCAAACCTCTACAGTTCTTGTAGAATTAGATGCCAAGGAAATATGAAATGTCATCCAGATCATACATTTCGAATTCCTCGATGAGATCACCTTGGAAGTCTTTGATCTCTTTCTTGCAGCTACCTGTTATTAACAAGTCATTGACATAGACATATAGTATAATCAATTTACTATTGCTTCTTCTTACATATACTCCATGTTCAGTTGTGCACTTCACAAATTCCTTCTCCCTTATAAAACTATCTATCTTCTTATTCCAAACTTTTGGAGCTTGTTTCAAACCATACAGATCTTTATACAACATGTACACCTTTCCCTCTTCCTCGTGTTTCAAAAACTTAATTGGTTGTTTAACATAAACTCTTCGTCTAAGGGTTCATTCAGGAATGCACACTTCACTTCCATTTGACATATGTGCCAACTGTTCATTTCTTCTAGACCAACAACCAACCTGATTATTTCGATCCTAGCCACAGGTGTAAAAAATTCATCAAAGTCAATTCCTTCCTTCTAAAGAAATCCTTTCGCCACAAGCCTTGCTTTGTCTCGAGTTACTTCCCCTTTGAGATTCATCTTCACTTTGTATACCCACTGGACATTAATTTCCTTCTTGCCTTGAGACAATTTGATAAGTGACCAAGTGTTATTGTCTTCGATAGACTTCACTTCTCCGTTCATTGCTTTCACCCATTTCGAATCCTTCAATGCTTCAACTGCATTGATAGGTTTGACATCTGCATAGAAAGCATGATGTACTAGCTCACTTTTGTTATCAATCACATCATCTGATGTAATTACACAATCTTGCAACCTTGTAGGCATGCGACTTGATCTTTAAGGTCTTCTTGTACTTGGTTGATATATGATTGTTGGTTACTCTTGTCAAACTTCTCTTTTAACTTCATCTGTTGGTTCTTAGAATAAGATTCTTACTGAATCTTTGTTGACATTTTCTTTCCAATCTCATTCCTTAAGCTCATCTATGATCACGTCCTTTTTCATCACAATCTGCTTGTTCACTGAATCAAACAACTTGTAATCTCCTATCGAGTAATATCCTACTAGAATCATTTGACTCGACTTGTCATCAAGTTTTCTTCTCAACTGATCTAGCACATGTTTATGTGCAATAGATCTAAATACTTTCATATGACTCAAGCTAGTATTCACACCAAACCAACATTCTTCTGGCGTAATTCCTTCTAGCTTCTTCGTCGGATATCTGTTCAATTTGTATGTTTCAATCGACACAATTTCACCCCAAAATTGTTTATGTAAATGCTTTCCTTTCAACATACTTCTCACCATATTCATGATGGTTCAATTCTTTCTTTCTACAGTTCCATTCTGTTGTAGAGTGTAGGGTAGAACTACCTCATGCACAATCCATTATGTTTCACATAATTTATCGAAGTCCTTCGACACATACTCTCCACCACCATCATTTCTCAAAACTTTGAGCTTTCTACCACTTTGTCTTTTGACCATAGACTTAAACTTGGTAAATACCTCGATCACTTTACTTTTCTTCTTGATCAGGTAAGTCCACAGTTTTTGACTGAAATCATATATGAATGTAACAAAGTATTTGTTACCTTCCCATTGAATCCACCTGAATTGGTCCACATACATCAGAGTATATGACTTTGAGAATAACCTTTTACCTGCTTCCTGCATCCTTCCTGAAGTTGTTCTTGTGCCGCTTTGCCTGCACACATTCTTCACACACTTCATTTGGAATGTCAATTTCTAGAGATCTTGAAACCATATTTCCTCTTTTCAAATCTCTGATGTCTCTGAAGTTGAGATGGCCTAGTCGATAATGCCATATCCATTTGTCTCTGCTAGTTGCAGTCGAAAGGAACTTGTGCTCCATCATATTAAGTTCTACCTTGAAGGTTTTGTTTTGAGACATAGGAGCCTTCAAGATTAATCTTCCATTCATGTCGACGTCTCTCATCATCTTGTCTTTGACCGACACTTTGTAATTCTTTTCAACCAAATGCTTTATACTCAGCAAGTTGCTTTTCATACCTGGTATGTATAGCACATTGGAAATTACTGACCTTTTCCATCTTTCCTCATAATCAGAATATCTCTGATACCTTTAGCTGCTAGAATATTGTCATTTGCAAATTTTACCATGTTCTTCATTGAGGGTTTTAGATTGACAAACCAATCTTTCCTTACACACATATGTGATGAGCATCCTGAATCCAAGTACCGTTGATCCTTGAATTTTTCTTCATCTCTTATTGTGACCATCAGCAACATCTCTTCTTCTTCATAGTTTGCGAACTTTACATCACTTTCTTGATTCTTTCGCTTTTTTGGACAATCACTAGAATAGTGGCCATACTTTTAACAATTGTAACACTGAATGTGACTTTTGTCAGGTTTTCAACCACCACCTCTTCCTCTATTTGCAACATCACCTTTTTGGTTGTCTTGGTATTGTTTTCTCTGACTCGACGCGTTTTCTTCGTGCAAGTTTCCTCTACCAGTCGAATTGTTGTAGCCACCTCTACCTTTATTGTCGAATCACTTTCCTTTGCCTTTCTTATTTTTTGTTGATTGAGCCTGCAGAGTCACATCACTCTTCAACCTTCCTACAACTCTTTCAACCATTCTTTGTTCATGAGATTCAAGCGTCCCTTGAAGCTCTTCTTTCGACAAAGTTGACATGTCCTTCGACTCTTCTATGGAAACCACCACATGATCAAACTTTGGAGCCAAAGATCTCAAGATCTTCGAAACAACTGCTCTTGTTGTTAACATCTCTACACAAGTCTTGATTTGATTCACTAGTTTCGTAACTCTACTGAAGAAATCATATATGCTTTCGTTATCTTCCATCTGAAGCAATTCATACGTTCTTTTGTGAGTTTGTAACCTCACCTCTTTCACCTTTTCTGCACCTCCAAAAGATTTCTTAAGAATATCCCAGACTTCTTTTACATATTTTATATCACTAACCTTTTTGAAATTGTCTGGACTCAGACATTGATGAATTATAAAGAGAGCTTTATAATTTTTCTTCTTTGATTCTTTCTCTTCTTCTTCTGAGACATCTTCTTCAAGCGGTTCTAATCCATATTTCACAAGATTCCAAAGATCTTGACAACAAAACACAGTTTACATCTGCTTGCACCAACTCTCATAGTTAACAGCTTTAATAATCGGAAGACTTGCTGGAAAATGTATGTTGGATGATTCATAGCCATTGTGATTCTCTTCTTCTTCTTCCCTTGATCGCTCAACCGGAGCTTCTGATATCATATGTTAGAAATCCACCAAAACCTATGATAAATTTCTATCAATCTTGATGAACAAGATTGTTATCACCACACAATAACAATGAATTATATGAAAGAAAGAATAAGAAGACAATTGCTTTCTACAGAGTTTATCTCTGCCCACAATCTGTGGAAAACTTTTTTCACCTACAACTGCAAATTCTATGAATACAACTTAATTGACTTAATTACAAAAATAGGAGTTACTCTCTCTATTTATAGATTTAGGTTAACTTTTTTCCAAAGCCCAAAACTATGAAAGCCCAAAATACTTATTTTGGAACTAAATCAAATCTATCTATTTTAGATCTAAATCAAATCTAAATCTAAAACTAAATCAAGTGTGTGTGTAGTCTGCTTCGATCCACAAACTCTTCGATTAGACAATGATTTCCATCAAGCAACCTGCTTCGGCAACCTCTAACCCTTCGACACACATAAATTACAATTTAACCTTAATTAAATTTACTATAATGTCCTCTTTATTAAATTTAATATAATGTTTAAAAAAAATTGAGGGTATATTAGAAATTACATCATTAAATGATTTAGTAATAATTGATTTTTGCTTATAATAGTGACCAAGAATTGAAGCATTTTTGTTGCTTATAAATGTATCCTAAAATTGTATATCTTCTCCCGATTTTGAGGTCGTGGCCTGGACGTCATGAAGAGAGAGAGAGAGAAAATAATGCATGGTGAATGATGCAAGATATATATATATATATATATATATATATATATATATATATATATATATATATATATATATATATATATATATATATATATATATATATATATATATATATATATATATATATATATATATATATTGAAAATTATGCATGTGCTTGATGATTCACTTATATCTAACATAGATCAATGCATATGTCAAACTATGTAACTCTAGCTTCCTAATACTAAGCATATCAATTATATAACTCTGAAGTTAATTACTCAAATCCACCAAATTAGTTAAAGAAAAATCATTATTTATTCATTAAAATGGATTGAAGAATGTTGTGTCCAGCTGTAAATCACCTTGTCCATTATTAGAAAGAAAGATTCCACAAGAACTGAAACCAACCGAAAATGACATTAGTGAAAAAGGTAAAGTGCAAAGTGGACCTAAAAACACCTTATGTTTCATTAACAAAAAAAACAATAGACATTAACATTCTATGAATTTTTGGAATTGAAAAAACATTTCACACAATTTATTCACTATACCTTTGATATTACATTAAATTGGGTTTGCCAAAATTACGATGAATCACTCTGATTTTACAAAAATTATAGACCGATTCATTGTGATTCTAAAAAAAACTACCATGATATTAAAAAAACCAAAATCATGAGCTTATGCATGAGCTTATATGCAAAGGTCTACCACAATTAAAAGTTGTATTGTCCAAAAAAGTACACGTGTGTATGTTCTCTCTGCAGGGGCAGGAAGATTCAGAGACCCTAGTAGGAATATTACATGTTTGGAGGTGAAGGCTAGTTAAGGCAGCGAATAGCCATGTACAGTAGTTTTTGAGATTGTTTAAGGGACCAACTCACATAGGGTGAGAGGTCCTGCTGGTGGTCGGCGTTGCTAGGTCACATGCAGGCGGTTGGAGTCATGTATTTATGGTTACTCATAGCAGAGTGTTCTATAAGTGGTGTTTGAATATGTGTAAGTATGTGTTACTTGAGAGAGAGTCATTTATCCCCTCGAGGAGTTATGGGTCCCTAGGGTTTTCTCGGGAAAAGGTTATTTCCCATCCAGTTAAGAGGTGGACAGCTGAATCCCTATTTTCAAGGAAAATATGGGTCAGTAGTGACTATGACTTTTTCTTTAATCAAGACACATCTTATCCCACAATTATTCTTCCGAGGAGCAAGGAAAATATAAGGGTGAGGCGACACCTCCCTTAAGGCAGCCTTGCATCGTTGCCCTTTCCTAGGGAGGTCCCAAGTTGTTTCCTAAGGAAGGGACATTTGCAAATATACACTACACGGTTCCTCATACATGAGTCCTTCGATGGAGTGCAAAGTGTTTTTTACCTGCGACTACTGGAAGTGTCCCGAGGAATAATGTTTTCCCCGATGAGGTTCTAGTCGACCCCTAGGGGTCCAAGTATTTACGAATTTACTATTATGCGGTTTGGATGATGAGGCGCTAATTCCCTCAGGTGGAATGTATCTCCTCTCAGGGAGGACTTCTATCGAGCCTTCTAGCAAGACTTAACACCAATTCATCGGGTCTTGATAAAGCTCGCGCCCCTTAGGCATGATTTTTGGAAACAATTTCGCTCGAGGAGACACTCAGTCCCTCAGAAAAGAGCTTTTATCAACCCTGAGGATTCTAAGTCCCTCAAAGGTTTCATAACGTAACCCAAATGAGGAGGCTTTGAGTCCCTCAGGCGATTCATTTTAGCCTTTCTGGCGGGACCTCTATCGAGCCCTCTAGTAAGACTTGACATTGTAACACCCTTCTAAACCCACATATAATTCACATATATTTTACGCAAATAATTCAAATAAAATCACCAAGGGTATCACATCTTCATAAAAGCATCATATAAAACATCCTTCTTCGTAACACGAGTTTTCAAAACATTTAAAACAACTATTCCTTTAACATTATCAAATATCACATTCAAAAATCATCGCAACAAAATCATAGTCTCAAAATATCTTCATTAAAAATACTCCAGAGAAACTACATCATACTTCGTCGTCCAAGGTTTATAATCCAAGAACAATTTAAATACCAAGAAAAATAATTCATCGTCTCAAAATAAATAAAATTATAATAGTTTCAAAACAAACGTTCTCAACCTCGATGTTACATATCAGAGCAAGATCCTCTTATTCAACATAAGTAAAATATGCACTCTGAAGCTATCCTCTAAGCTCCAACGAACTATTCTTGGTCCCATGTGTAACACGGTGGGAGAACTGACTTGGGTATTTTGCGTTTGATCGCAATTATGCAGATAGCAAGAGTCGCCATCGACTTTTCTTTTATCCAAAAAGGAAAGGCTGAAAAGAACAGGAAAGACCTTTAGAGATGTTTTCTGAGTTCGGGGGATAGATTATGAAAAGGGAAGGTATTAGCACCATTTTCATCTGTAGTTATCTATGGGCTCTTAGTTGCTTGCTAGATCACTTGCTTCTGTTTGAATGTGCTTGTGGTTTGGGTTTTGAAAGTATTTTGAAAATGTCTTTGTAATAGTTCTCGTTTCTATAAGAGCGCGTACAAAATGTTGTTTCGAAAATAGTTCAAAGAGGTGTTTGTGGAGTGTGTTTTTTAAAGTGATTTTGAAAAGGTGTCTTCTTTGTAATGGCTCTCGTTTCTATAAGAACGCGTACAAAGTGTTTGTCTTTTGAAAATGTTTCAAGATGAAAGTGTTGGTGTAAAAAATGTTTTGTTGTGAGAAAGCGAGCAACTAGGAGCGAATCTACCTACTCAAAAGGTCTTAGATGTTCTTTTCCTCCTACTTTAGATGTTTCTGTCTTACCATTGTTTTGGTAAGAAGCCCCATCGTTGGATGTGAAGGGACATGCGCGGGTCAATCGTACAGTCATAGAAGGCAACTTGTGAAACGCTTTAGCAATTTTCATAAGGGACTAGATCGTTTTACCGAAGGCAACATCGAGGGACTACGAGGGACTACGATCTTTTTTTATCGAAAGGTCTTTACTAAAGCGCCCCATGTTCGAGGGACATGACTGTGTTTCCGATGCAACAAGCGAGGTTACCCTAGAGGTGTGCGTGTGAAAGTGTGTTTGATTCAAGTTAATTGTTTTAAAATTAGGTTACCTAGTGATTGATTTTAGATCTTACCATGCACGCCTAATTACTATACAGTATAAGAAAAACAGTAAATTACGGAAATTAAAAATTCTACGCTATTACAGAGTTTTCGGAAATAGGGGTACAAATTTACAAATGGGGATGAATCAATGCGATTAAAAGTCCAAATGGGCAAACAATACAACCAAATCGAATCGAGCAATTAATCGAAATTACAACAAATTTATGAAGTAAAATTAATTAACAAAGTAAAGATAAGGAAATAAAAATTCTTGGTATTTGTTTGAAAAGTTTGGAAAGGGAATTAAAAAATCTATTCTATTAAAGAAAATAATTAGCTCAAAGAAATTAAATCAAATGTATATATATTTTTGTCTTTTAGGATTTTTTGTAATTAAGAAATTAAATAAAAAAATTTAGGACTAAATACAAAAATTAATTAGTAAAATTATGTAGTTGTTTAGTTATTGGCTTGCATTTTTGGTAAAACCAGGTGTGTGTGTGTGTGTGTGTGTGTGAATGTCATGACTGATGTCATAACATTCTAGTTTAGTATGTATTGATTCATTAGGTACCTTTGTAGAAAAATATTGTCATACAGGTGCTGCTGTTTATAAGTGTGTATCTGAGCATTTTGCAAAAAGATCACATTTACCTAAATCAGTAGACAGGTTTTCAGATGTCATAACAATTGGTAAGACATCCTGTTCTGAACTAACAGTTATGCAGTTTGGGTAATTCTGAGTTTTTTCAGGATTATGACTCAGTCTTTCCAGAACAGAAAATCTCGTGGACTTGGGGTTAACCTAGCTCAACCCTAACCTGGTTGATAAAGTCCTGTGACCTAGTCTTAAGGTCAAACGGAATTAACCCTAGCTTTTTGTGGAAACCCTAACTGAAGATGCAGCTGCTATATATTCAACAGAACTGCTGTTTTGGAATCAATCCCTTTTTGACAGAAGATCATTTGGAAGTTGTATAGTTTTAACTATTGTAATCCAAACAATTATCATTGTGATAAGTGACTTGGAATAGGTTTTAATTGTAAGGGTTGTGTATCACTCAAAGCTTTGAAGCAAGAGTGTTTGTATGTCTCTTGACTAAAGCTTTGAAGCAAAGTCAAGTTAGGTTTGTGTATCACTCAAAGCTGTGAAGCAAGAGTGTTTGTGTTGCTTGATTAAAAAGCTATGAAGCATAATCAAGTGTATGTTTTGAAGAGTGTCTTCATCAATTCATTAGTCAAATTGTTTTATGTATCACTGCTGTGATTGAGGGGGAGTGAGTAGGAACTCAGGTTTAAGTTGTACTTAGATTGAAGTTGCATTGGGTAGGTCTTAAGTGAAGGAGATAAACTGGTTGGTTTATTCCTGAATTAATATCTCTTATAGTGGATTTCCTCCCTGGCTTGGTAGCCCCCAGAGTAGGTGTTGTTGCACACTGAACTGGGTAAACAATTGACTGTGTTCTTTACTGTTTTTGAATTTAGTCTTATAGAAAGTCAGATACGGTGTCATAACATTGAACGTGACATTGAGTATCTGCAGCCAGAATTTCAATTGGCATCAGAGCAGGCACCCTGCCTGTATTACTGGGTGAGATCTAGGGATATCACTTTCTGCCACTATGGACAAAGAAGGAGTTTTTGGAAATAGACCACCCATTCTGGATGGAACAAATTATGACTACTGGAAACCTCGTATGATTGCCTTCTTAAAATCTCTGGACAAAAAGGCTTGGAGAGCTGCTGACAAAGGATGGATCCATCCCACCATAACTGAGAAAGATGGGACAATCAGTCTGAAGCCTGGGGAAGATTGGAGTAAAGAAGAAGATGAGTTAGCCCTGGGAAATTCCAAAGCTTTAAATGCCTTGTTCAATGGAATTGATATAAACATATTCAGACTAGTACATCAATATGAACTGGCCAAGGAAGTTTGGGACACTCTCAAAACTACCCATGAGGGCACTTCCAAAGTAAAAATGTCAAGACTTCAGATGTTGACTACCAAGTTTGAGAATCTAAAAATGATGGAAGATGAAACCATTCATGAGTTTCACATGAACATCTTGGTGATTGCCAACACCTCAGGAGCACTGGGAGAAAAGATGTCAGAAGAAAAATTAGTGAGAAAGATTCTCAGATCCTTGCCTAAAAGATTTGCAATGAAGGTAACTGCCATAGAGGAAGCCCAGGACATCAGCAAGTTGAAAGTGGATGAACTTATTGGGTCTCTTCAGACTTTTGAGATGGGGATCACTGAAAATGGTGACAAGAAGAACAAGAGCATAGCACTTGTATCCAACACTGATGTTGAAAACAAGGAGGATGAAGAAGAAAATATTTCATAAGCTATAGCCATGCTTGGAAGACAGTTCAACAAACTCATCAAAAGAATAGATCCAAAGTCAAGGTCTAATGTTCATAACATTCCCCCTGACATTGACAGTTCCAGCAGAAGACCAAGGTCAGAAGAGAAGGGAAATCAAGGCAGAGGAATTCAATGCCATGGTTGTGAAGGATATGGGCATATTCGAGCTGAATGTCCTACCTTTCTTAAGAAACAAAAGAAAGGAATGACTGTTACTTGGTCTGACTGTGATTCAGAAAGTAATTCTGAAGAAGAATCTGCCAAACTAGTTATTGCTTTAACTGGTGTTTGTACCTCTGAAAATGACACTAGTGATGAAGAAGTGACATTTGAAGAACTGGCTGATACCTACAAGAAATTGTGTATCAGAAGTGCTGAAGTCTGTGTGCAGAATGAGAAACAATCAAAACTCATCATAAAGCTGGAGGCTGAAAAAAGGGCAAACCTTGAAACTATAAGTCATCTAGAAGGGGAAGTTCAATTGCTGAACTCACAACTGAACCAAATGACCAAATCTGTCAAGATGCTGACTAATGGAACAGACAAATTGGAAGAGATTCTTCAAGTTGGACAAAATGTGGGAAACAAATCTGGACTAGGATTTGTGGAAGCTAAGAAATCTGGTGCAGACAAGAAGATCAGGCCTGTTAAACAAATGTCAAAGCAGATGTCTCAACACAACTCTCAATATCAGAAACAGAGATATATGAAGAAAAAGTACCAAAGATGGAGATGTCATCATTGTGGGAGGTATGGCCACATAAAGCCTTTCTGCTTCAAATTGCATGGATACCCTAATCAAAACTCAGGTGTTAAACCTAAGTCAAAAAGGGTACCACATACTCCTCAATGGAAGAAAAAGGCTATTGCCCTGATAGCCCACACTTCCCTGAGAGTCTCTGCAAGGGAAGGCTGGTACTTTGACAGTGGGTGCTCTAAGCACATGACTGGAATAAAGAACATTCTCAATCATGTTAAACCTCACACCACTAGTTATGTGACCTTTGGAGATGGTGCTAAAGGTAAAATCAAAGGAGTTGGTAATTTGGACTGCCCTGAAGTTCCAAATCTAAATGAAGTTCTATTGGTAAAAGGCCTGACTGCTAATCTCATTAGTATCAGTCAATTGTGTGATCTAGGATTCAAGGTCATCTTCTCAAAATCTGAATGTCTAGTAATTAATGAAAAACTAGAAGTGGTAATGAAAGGAATCAGATCTAAAGATAACTGTTACTTGTGGCAGCCTGAGAACACTAATAACTCCACTATGTGTTCCATTACCAAAGAAGAAAAAGAGATGAAACTGTGGCACCATAAGCTTGGCCATCTTCATCTAAGAAGAATGAAAAGAACTATCTCTATGGAAGCAGTCAGAAGGATTCCAAGACTGTAAATTGATAAAAGGAGGGTTTGTGGTGAACTTCAAATTGAAAGGCTTGGTAAAAAGAGACATGTCTATGATGTGGTGAATAAACTTGAAGAAGGATGTGTTGTCAGAACCAGAAGTAATCATGACAAAGAATTTGGAAACAACAAGTTTAATAAATTCTGTTTTCCAAAAAAAATGAGTCATGAAGTCTCCTCTCCTATAACTCATCATCAAAATGGAGTTGACAAAAAGAAAAATAGGAACATACAGGAATCTGCCAGAGCTATGATTCATGTCAAAAGAATGCCTTCCCAACTCTGTGCTGAAATAGTTGCAGCTGGTAGTAGCTGTTCTCAAAATATCTGGACAAAACAGATGCTCACTGAGTATAATGTCTCACAAGATGTTGTGACATTGTATTGTGACAATCTGAATACAATCAATATTTCCAAGAACCCTATTCAGCATAGCAGGACCAAGCACATTGACCTTGTAAAGAAGAAGACAATTAAACTGGAACATGGTGTCATCAAGCTTCAGCTAGCTGATTCTTCTACCAAGGCTCTTGTTGGAAATCAACTTGAAAACTTGAGGGGTAAGATGGGTATTTGCCAACGTGAAAAATTATAGCAATTAATTTTGCTTAAAACAAGGGTTGAAGGAGTTATTTGTGTTGAGTCTATTTTTAGTAGGTTAATCATATGTCTTTCCAACTCCTTCAAAATTATTAAGAAGTTGAATAGACTCTAATTTGCCTCCTACCTCTCTCGTCTTTGCAACCTATTCCTTTCTCTCAATCAAAGTTTTCTCTCAAATTGCCATTGGTGCTCTAAGTCAATCAAAATGTCTCAAACATCATCTTCAACCAAGGCGACCACTTCATCTTCATCATCTGACCAAGATTCTCGAGCAATCACCACATGCATAGATTCTAATGTCCTGGAGATCACTCCTCTCAGAGAAATGGCAATTGACCCCTCCAAAGTCAAAAAGCTGAGAACTAGGCATGCAGGAAGAGCTCAAGCTACTGCTTCTGGTAATCCTTCTCATCCTTCTTCCTCTGTTCCAAATAGGGAAGGATCAGTTCAAGTTCATCAAGCAATTGCTAGGCTTGTGACAAGTATACTAAGCGGAAACCAATCTGTACCGGGTATTTCTGTCCCATTAAATCAAGAATCAGCAAGCCCAAATGTGGATGTCTCTGAGAATGTAGATGTCTCTAAGAATGTTGTGACACAAAATGACAACATTCAGAACCCTTCAGAAAAGACTGCTGATCCACCTATCATTGATGTGGATGAGGAATACTCAGACAATGATCTGATTGCCAATGTAAACCCTAGCATAGCTAGGAGAATGATGAAAAGAAAGGGTAATCAGAATGATGCAAAATGTATGACCAAAGATAAACCTGATGTTAAGAAATCCAAGGCTGAAGGCAAGGCTGGGGTAGAATCTGTGAAAACTGGTCAGTCCAAAGGGAAGGTGAAAGCCCAGGTGTATACTGATAGACAACCAATTACAAAGAAGAGAAAAGAACCTGAATCTTCTGATTCTGATGAGGAATCAGAGTTTGAGATTGATGTTGAAGAAATTCCTATCAGAAGGAAACTGCCCTCCAGCAAAATTGCTAGAGTTCCTGAAGTCCCAACAGACAACATCTCTTTTCACCTTCCTGACAATGCAAACAGATGGAAGTATGTTTGCTTGAAGAGAATAGCTTTACAAAGAGAGCTCAACAATGATGCCATGGAGTGCAAGGACATCATGGACCTGATTAAGGATGCTGGACTGATGAAGACAGTGATAAAATTTACCAAGTGTTATGAAAATCTGGTCAAGGAGTTCATAGTTAACTTGTCTAATGAATGTGCTGATAGAAGGTCAGCTGACTTTGAAAGTGTTTTTGTTAGAGGAAGAAGGGTTAATTTCTCTCCATCAGAAATTAACAAATTTCTTGGAAGATCAAATGAGGATTGTCCTGAACTGGAAGTCACTGACAATGAAGTTTTTCAAACCATCACAGCAAGGCAAGTGAAGTGTTGGCCCTTGAAAGGAAAGCTGAATGCCAGCAAACTTAGCATGAAATTTGCCATCCTGCACAAGATTGGTGCAGCCAACTGGGTCCCTACAAACCATAAATCAACTATCTCCACAGGATTGGGGAGATTTATTTATGCTGTGGGAACCAAGACTGCTTTTGACTATGGCAGGTATATTTTTGAACAAACTTTAAAACATGCTGGTAGTTATGTTGTCAAAGGCCCAATTGCCTTTCCCTCCCTCCTTTGTGGAATTATCCTTGCACAATACCCTGATATCCTGGTGGCAAGAGATACTGCTTACAAAAGAGCTCCTGCTCTTGGGTTACACTACAAGCTGTTTCAGGGATCTCATGCTCCTGATATTGTCATAACATCAGCTGAGACATCTTCTGTGAAGACTCAGTCCAAAACATCTGATGTTATAGCTGTATTGAAAGAGACCTGCAAAGAGCTAGAAGCTAGGAAAAAGACCCTAGAAAACCTAATTGCCAGGTTAGAAAAGGAGGAAGCTGAAGGAAACAGAAGGGAAGAGGGTGTAGAAGCTGAAGATCATACTAGCTCCTCTGAGTCTGATGACAGTGCTTAAAGGTTGGTGGAGTTGCTGATTGGTGGAGTTGATGCTGGTCCCTGGTAGAGTTTGGAAGTGTGTTCAGTTTTTAGTTGCTGCTCTTATTACTTTTTCTGGATGACTGTATAAATTTTAAGAACATGTATCTTTGGCCCATTTGTGGCTAAAGAGGGGGAGATATATTTTGGTAGACTTTATTAGACATTCTATTTTTCTGCAGTCATTTCTTTCTGCTGCTATCTATCTCTGATTGCTTAGGGTCTTTAGCCAAAAATCTGCCAAAGGGGTAGTTTGTAGTTGTTTAGTTATTGGCTTGCATTTTTGGTAAAACCAGGTGTGTGTGTGAATATCATGAATGATGTCATAACATTCTAGTTTAGTATGTACTGATTCATTAGGTACCTTTGCAGAAAAATATTGTCATACAGGTGCTGCTGTTTATAAGTGTGTATCTGAGCATTTTGCAAAAAGATCACATTTACCTAAATCAGTAGACAGGTTTTCAGATGTCATAACAATTGTTAAGACATCCTGTTCTGAACTAACAGTTATGCAGTTTGGGTAATTCTGAGTTTTTTCAGGATTATGACTCAGTCTTTCCAGAACAGAAAATCTCGTGGACTTGGGGTTAACCTAGCTCAACCCTAACCTGGTTGATAAAGTCTTGTGACCTAGTCTTAAGGTCAAACGGAATTAACCCTAGCTTTTTGTGGAAACCCTAACTGAAGATGCAGCTACTATATATTCAACAGAACTGCTGTTTTAGAATCAATCCCTTTTTGACAGAAGATCATTTGGAAGCTGTATAGTTTTAAATATTGTAATCCAAGCAATTATCATTATGATAAGTGACTTGGAATAGGTTTTAATTGTAAGGGTTGTGTATCACTCAAATCTTTGAAGCAAGAGTGTTTGTATGTCTCTTGACTAAAGCTTTGAAGCAAAGTCAAGTTAGGTTTGTGTATCACTCAAAGCTGTGAAGCAAGAGTGTTTGTGTTGCTTGATTAAAAAGCTGTGAAGCATAATCAAGTGTATGTTTTGAAGAGTGTCTTCATCAATTCATTAGTCAAATTGTTTTATGTATCACTGCTGTAATTGAGGGGGAGTGAGTAGGAACTCAGGTTTAAGTTGTACTTAGATTGAAGTTGCATTGGGTAGGTCTTAAGTGAAGGAGATAAACTGGTTGGTTTATTCCTGAATTAATATCTCTTATAGTGGATTTCCTCCCTGGCTTGGTAGCCCCCAGAGTAGGTGTTGTTGCACACTGAACTGGGTAAACAATTGACTGTGTTCTTTACTGTTTTTGAATTTACTGTCTTATAGAAAGTCAGATACAGTGTCATAACATTGAACGTGACATTGAGTATCTGCAGCCAGAATTTCAAACTATTTACAAAAGTTTCCTGAATTAAATTTTAGAACTAAGCTAATTGATAAAATCATCTAACAGAATTCCGTGAGTTATTAAATTAGTAAAAACAAATAAAACCAAACTAAATATTAAAATAAAACAAAATGGAAGGGTGGTGTTAAATTGAAATGGGGATGATGTTGTTTTTGAAAGTATGGGCTTTGGAGGTTAAAGCCCAATGAGTTTTTTTGTTTAACAAAAGAAAGAAAATGAAACAAACAAGAAAATAAAAAGAAAAAGGAAAAGGGTCCCAACAAGGGTTGAACCCGGGTTCCCTCCTCCAAACACCAACGCCTTGACCACCACACCAATTGTTCATTCGTTTATCTATTTACCTTTGCCAATATATAATTTAAAGCTTAAAAATGGGTTGGGCCAAATAAACCAGGCCCAAACCCGGTTCTGGGAAGGAAATGGAAAGGGTTTGAAACCCTAGAAACAGAAGGGGCGCCGCTTCTGTTATTCATATCTCAAACATACGCGACATCTCTTCCCTCAAAATTCAATCACGCTCTCTCACTCCCTATTTTCCATTTGCTACACGATATCTCTCTATTCTAACAACATGCCATCCTCTCTCTCTATTATCTCTCTTATCTCCAAAGATTTAACCTAGCGATGCTACCCTTATCCCCGGAGAACCCTAAAGCCCCAAATTTCAATACTGATACAGCGATTACAACTTGGATTCAAAACGGTAAAGGGAAGGTAAGAACAAATTAAATTGAAACTAGCAATAAGTTACCTCTTTTTCAGCCTCAATTTTCCTAAGGTATGTTTCAGATCTCCTGCTTCGTCTCTTCTTCTGATTCTCTTGTGTATGATTTTTATGTGTTTTGTTATATGTTTGTTGATAAATGTTTGTTGGAGTTGCAAAAAATTTCTTGTGAAGTTGTACACAATGTTGGACGCTTGAAGTTGATGATGGTGCGGTTGATGTAGAGGCAAAGATGTGTGAAAATTTTGTAGAAAGAGTTGAAGGTTTGTGTGATGTAGTTTGTAATGAAAAGGTTGATGATGGTGCAATTGTGACTGAGGGTGAGTGAGGAAGGAAGATGATAGTGAGGTGAAATCAGTTGGAAAGGGTTGTGGATTTGAGTTGTAGTTGATTCAATATGCCTATGTTTGATACAGGTTATGGTGATGGATACCAGTTGCTATTGATTTTGTTCTATCTTTGTTTGGTTTTCTGGCTATTGTGTATGCTGGCTTAGTTATCTTTCTTTGTTGGTTTTCTGATTGATTTTCTCTCTCTTACCACTCCTCCCCTTAGTGAAACAGTGGTTGTCTTTTTAATGAGATAAGGGTGAAAAGTGGGGGAAAAGTTGGTGAAGTTTTGAACATTTGTGGTATGCTGACTTTGAACATGTTGAGATGCAGGCTTTAGGTTGCCTATTTTGTGCAACATTTGGACTGAGTTTTGGGCAGATTTGGACATAGCTGACTTTTGACATGTTTTGGGCTATTTTATTCTGGTTGGCTATGTTAGGTGACATCTTTCCACACCTATCCCTTTTCCTCTTTTATCTTTCAATGAAATATAAATCCAATTTGCTTTTTTATACAATTTTCTGAAGGGTTTGCATAGGTTAGAAAAATGATGATGCAGTTGAGATTGTTGAGCAAGCTAGCTTGTTATTTTGCCTTGTTCTGTTTTGTTTTACTTGTTGATGTTGTTATCTCTATAATTCATTTGTTTTGCTTTTGTTTGGAAGCCTAGTTGTTGTTTGCGCTGCTGTTTTGTTGCAGGTTCTGTTGTGGCTTTTTGCATTTTGTATTGTCTTTTTGCCCTGCTGTATATATTTGTTTGCTGTTGGACAGCCTTGGGCTTTATGCTATGTTTGCAAATTTTCTTTTTCTTTTTTTTTTGTGAACCAAGGACCAAACCTTATGATTTTCAAAATAGGAGAAGATGGATTATGATTAAAAATGAACAACCTTTAAATCTGATTCCAAAATACAAACCCTAATGATGAGCATTCAAACTTGTTCATAACAATACATTCTTGAATTTTCACATGCTTGCTAACTTTTTCCTTTCTTGTTTCATGGGCACGGGGAGTGGATGGCAAGCGAGGCAAGGTGAAGAGAAAAACATGGCTAGCAAGGAGTGAATAAGTTTCTTGAAGATGAAGCAAAGAAGACTTGAAGAAACAAAACAATATTTCTTTCTTTGTAAACAAAACAAAATTTTTAGCTTGTATTAACTTGTAATCTTTGTAACATAAGTTGATGAATCTTGAAGTTTGCCAATTTCTTGTAGTAAATGTAACAACTTTGAATAGAAAACCTGAAATTTCCTTGTGATGTAATGAACACAAAACTTGAGTAAATTTGTGAATGATGAAATTTGTTGTACAGTAATTAGACAAATCTTGGATTTTGTTTGAACTTTGAAATTGAATGGTTTAAATGATACACCTTGACTTTGTAACTTGAACTTCAAGCAATCACAAATGACTTTTGTAACTTGTATTTCAAGTAAACCATGCGCCTTGTACTCCAATCAAATTTCTAAACAAAGTAAATGTTTAAGAATTCAATTTCACTTGGTTAACTCGAACCCAAAACCATGGCCATTTAAATGAAAATCTTAATCTTCACATCATGTCCAAATCAAACTTGCATTCAAAATGAACTTGCACGCCATGCTCGCTTAAAATGGAACTTTATTGCCAAAACAAATATGCTTTAAGAACATTCATCAATCTTGTAAAATTAACAAACTTCAACGTGAGAATCATAGTCCTGAGAAAACAATTGTGGTTAAGAACATTCGAAATCAAACAAATGACTTGTGATGGTTCGATAACTTTCAAAGTCTTCCAAACACAATTTTCCTTCGATCTTTAAAGATAAACTCGTAAGCGACATCACTTATGACCATATGCAAAAATAATCGTCTCAAGATCTTGTAATTTGAGGAAATCACATTTCTTAGAAATCAGACGACAGTTACTTAAGATTAGGTCAAAGTCCATGAAACGACCTCTAAAGTATTCGAATTTTGGTGATCCTCCACACGTAATCAGCTCTTGATTTGTGAAGAGAAATTAGAGACGATGTTAAGGAAAGTCATACGCAAGAAGAACCGCTCAAAAATATCAAATAATAAAGAAGTTACAATCGCTTGAACTTGGTCTCGCAAAAGGTCGACTTTTGGGTCAATGGAGTCATTTTCAGTCATCTGAACCCTTGACTGAGCAAACTTGCAATGAGAGGTTTAAAACTTGGCACGAACATCCTTGAGGAGACATGAATATCTATGAAGACCATTTGCAACCTTGGAGACTCAATTTTCTTTGGGAAATAACAAACCCTAATTGTTGACTTACTGCATAGGAAGAGAATCTGTCTGATCAACTTTTGAGCCAAATTGAGTATTCGAGAAACCTTAGGATAGTAACTTGCATGGAAAATGGGAGGGCAAATTTTGGGGTACAACACCCTGCAAGTTACCCACGTATAGAGGCAACCTTTCCAAGCAAAAAGGATGAGAAATCATAATCATTATAAAAAACATAAGGAATAAATATAGTAGTTATAACACATTAGCCATAAACCACACATCATCAAAACTTCATGTTATACTCACACCTTCACTTCATTATTCATTTATAGAATCATCATATCATCAGTCAGCAATCATCACTACAACATCATAAATTCACACATTCACAAAGCATCACGCAATCAAATATTATGCAATTCCACAAAGAATGTAATAAAACATCATTTGACTCATGCATGTGGTACCAAAACTTCACTGATGACTCAGTCATTGTTTCTTCAAATATCCCCAGCAATAGGATCGATTCCCGCTTGGAATTAGAGCACGTAATAATATTGCACTCAATCCACACTATGGGATTGAAGTTATCACTAAAATAACGTCTTATCATCATTATCAGACCAATCATCCTAACAACATCACTGGACCGAAGTCCTAACATATGCCATGAATCCATGACGCACAACAACATAATAAAACATGACCACGGCTAGTCAAAACGCATCATTCATTCATGTAATAATAACAAGGTCATCACACACACACACACACACACACACACACACACACACACACACACACACACACACACACACACACACACACACACACACACACACACACACACACACACACACACACACACACACACACACACACACACACACACACACACACACACACACACACACACACACACACACACACACACACACACACACACACACACACACACACACACACACACACACACACACACACACACACACACACACACACACACATATATATATATATATATATATATATATATATATATATATATATATATATATATATATATATATATATATATATATATATATATATATTCATGACATCATCACAACATCATCAAATCATCATAGCAACAACATAATATCAGCATAGTATCGATAACTCATCAAATAACAAACGCCATTGTAATCCATCACATAGAAGTCTAAATTCATCCTAGCATAGGTACTAGAAATATTCCTCCTTTTACTTATTTTATTCCACCTAATTATAGTTCTTCGCGTTAGCTACCCAACATTTTGAACAACGCATCAAACAGAGTCCAGAAACTCAAGTTACGACACTTTAAAATTTTGCATGATGTTCGTCGCCTGAGGCTCGCCCGGCGAGGATGGGGCCGAAGACCTTCCCCCATAAAAATTCCAGGAGCATTGTTTTTCTCTGCTTCCTTCGCCCAGTGAAGCATCTCATTTTCCCGGCGAGACTTATCTCGCCTCTGCTTCACCAATGAAGGTGGAGCGAGTCCACTTCTACCATACATTTTTCCATGGGGCTATGTTTTCTCCATTCCCTTCGCCTCCTTGCTCGCCTAATACGGCTTGGGCGAAACGCCTTCGCCCAGCGAAGCATGCTGCTCGCATGATGAGGCAACATGAACATGAATTCTCCTGTGTGTTTTCTGCACCACACCAATCCCAAATTCTTGTGATTCCAACACAGTACAGATCTCAATTCATCATAACTTTACATAGTTTCATCATACAATAACAACATATTCTATTATACGTCATCTACATCAATTCATTGCAAAACAATATCACAATTTCATCAATTATCATCAAATCATCATATTAACATCATCAACCACAACCTTACACAAAACTACAATTATTTAAGCCCAATATCAATCATAATAACAATGATAAAATTCCATTACCTTAGTTCCCTAGCACCAATGTATTCCTCTTTGCATTCTACAGAAATCTCTACGTTCTTCTGAGTTCCCGTGCCCTAACTCTCTTTCACAACTTCTTCCAAATTCTCACGATTGCACAGAATGAAAAGCACAGACACTCTTTTTCCTAGTTTAACCCTTAGACCCTTTCTATGGTCTTCCCATCTTACCCTCACTTAACCTCTTACAAGTTACTACCTAGAGTTATACTCCAATTTTTGCCCCTAAGATCTCTCATCATCTCATTTTATCAATACATCAAGATCATACGTTAGGGTTGGTTATCCCTTTCTACTTCATCCTATCTTTAAGTTTGCTCTTGAGAGATCACCAAGCACCTTGAAGTGTGTATCTTGTACATGTGTTCTTTTAACTAACATTAAGATATGTATATATGTTTCTTTGAATGTTCATATTGTAGGTGATGACACAATTGCATTCATCTCACCATCTAACCTAGGGTTTAATGGTTGGTTCTCAATCAAATGATTCTTCAATGTATTGCAAGAGCTTAAGCTTGAAGGCCATGTCTATGATATCAAATATTTTTTTTCAAAGAGTTCTCTCACTTTATTTAGGCCAAACCTTCCTCAAAGTTGGTGGTGGCATTCATCAAGAAGATTCATAGGTTCATGTGTTTATTTCCATGCCTTCTTCAACATGTTTCATTGAGACTTAAGGTCCATCTTTGAGTGTACTTCAAGACAACATCATTTTAAGGTCTATTATGATTCATCATGCTTTATTTTGCCAAGAAAGTTCAAAAGACTCAAGGTTGATTCAACAAGTTTGACCTAATTGAGCAAGTGCTTGATTCAATGATCACAAGTGCATAACTCTCTCAATTTTCAACATTTTGAGTTGATTATTTTTTATATAGGTTTTTATCATCATCTACAACAACTTCTCTTTATATAACAAGATCCAATTGTGCAAGAAAAATCATCAAAAGTTGAAAGGGGTTTCAAGTCATTTTGACACTCTCTGAGCTAGGGTTTGTTGACTTCCAAAGACTATATTGAAGGATAGAAAAATACAAGAAAGAGGGTTTTAATTGGGGTTTTCAAAAAAAATTAAAATAGTATGACACATTTGATTATCCTGGTTCATTTGAACTCAAACTACTCCAGTCCACCCGCCAAGGTGATTTCGCCTCTTTCAATCGAGGTCTTAATCCACTAATCAAAAACTTTGATTACAAATCACAAAGACTATCGTCAATGTCTTATTGAGAATAAACCACAACTTAGTTTGTCAAGGAATTACAAAAATTTTAATCAAAATGTGTACAAGAATATTTCTAGAAATCTATATCACAATTGTGATGTTTACACAATGTTAAAGCACAGTGACTAAATAAAAGAGCTTTATGGATATTTATTTTTATGCGCAAGTGTTGTTTTGATCTCTCTTTAATTCTCCTTTATATAAGAGAAGTATTTGAGACATGAGAAAATGTTTTTGGAAGGTTGATAAAATGTTTTTAATGCACTTTTCAAAAATACATATCTTTTCTTATACGAACCATTACTTTTTGATTTGCAATGAATGAATTGTAACGCATCAGAAATTTCTTCTTTGAAAATTGATCAAAATAAAAATGTTTAACATTGAGATTTTTAGAGCACTAGAGTATTGCTTCATCAGAGTTTAGCTTGTAGCTTTAGTGCTTCAGAAGTTTATCAGAACTTTTATTGCGCGTGATACTTTAATTTGTGTTTGTACGTAAATTCTTATCAGATCTTCTTAGCGTATGTTTGTTCGCCAACTTCTTATGTTTCTTCTATTAGAACTTCTATGCATATTTAAATAATTTTATTAGAGAGCATACTTTTTCTTTATATATATCATGTATTTGTTATCAATAAAACTATTACTAAGACGTAGAATCAAACTATGTTCTAACAATCTCCCCCTTTTTGATGATGACAAAAACTTGTATATTTTGATGAACAAGTAAGAACATAAAGCATTAGGATATCCCCCTGAGTTGAATACTCAGATAAAGAAAAAGTTGGATACTTCCTTGAAGATGTTTGATCAGAGCTTTTGGTGGAAATTCTGATAAGTCCATGTGACAGAAGTTTCTTTCAAGATGCACTTTTTATGTTTGCTTTTCAAAAAAATGAAACAAAGGTTATGATATTCAAAATGTTTGAGACTAAGTCCCAGCACTGTTATATTCAACATATCTGATGTTCTCCCCCCTTTTTTTCATTAATCAAAAAGTAATAAAAATACTTAAAGATGAAAAAATTATTACGCATTCAAGAACAAAGGTTAATAAAAACCGAATCATACAAACAAAAGTTTAATCAACAAGCATAGCAGAAACAAGTAAAAGATCATAACTAAGGCTGTGAAGGAGGTGGAAGTCATGTGAACAACACTTCCAGGAGACTTTTGGTTTGATTGTTTGATTCTTCTTGCTTTTCTAGCACCCCCCTTAATCTCTTTATTGGTTTCATCATGTTTATCAAGCCTTTCCCTGACAGCTTTATCCTCTTTCTTTAACTCATCCAAAGTTTTCAACACTAGAGAAGATGTAGTTATTTCAACAGTAGAAGCCATATTCTCAGAAGTTACTGCAGCAAATTCTTTCTCCGAAGATTCTTCAACTAACTTGCCTTTGTCTTTAAAAATGACCAGAGGTTGAGGTTGAGGTTCAGGAGATGGTTCCTGAATTTCTGATTCCTGTGGAGATTCCCAAGAGTGTTGTCCAGAAGACGAAGAGGTTTCCTTACCCAAAAACGTAAAACTTGATCCTTGAAGATATTCAGGTGATCACAGAAGTTCTGTTGAGAAATTTCAAACTAAATTCCTTCATCTTCAGAGATTCAGAATTGAACCATTTTGTGAACTGAGTCTAGAGATAATCAAAATCAGATGGATAAAGTTATCCATGCAAGCTTGCTTTAAAGAGTTAACCCATTCCTATATTTCTGTTTCAAAAACCAGCAGAGATTTACCAACATCTGATTTGGATGGTTTTGGTGTTGGTTTTGAAATGACTATTTTCTGAAAAGATTTGACAAGTTTGTCCCAGGCTTCTAGATCAATTATGGATCTGAGAGAATCTTCTGGGTAGTCAGTGGGAGTTGGAGAGTCAAAGATGATGATAGGAGTTTTAGAAGGTGTTGAATCATAAGGAGATGAAATATATGGAAGTGAGAAGTCTTATGATGGTATGGTGGAGATATTTGGTGGTTGAGAGGTGTTGAGAGGGAAGATGATTCCTGGAATGGCTTATGTGGTTTCAGGCATTTGTTCAGAGCCATTATTTGGATTTTTCTGTTTGGGGAGCTTCAAAGAATGGATCAAATTGATCAATATCAGAGAGAACATGTGCAAGTTCTAGCTTAGTTTGAGAAAATTAGGTAAAAGGGGAATTAATCAGAGGATGATAAGTGGGTATGGTTGTATCAATGTCAATGTCAAAGTCATCAATAGTTTGTGGTGAGGGATTATTAGAAGATTTTGGAGATGAGGAGGGTTCAGATGTTGATAAGAAAACTGATTCAACAACAGAAACAAAAGAAAAGTTACCTTTATTCTTGGCACCTTTAGGAGTTTTTTGAGAAGTTCCTTCTCTAACAACTTTCCTTTTCCTTGACTTTCTGGTAGCAACTTCTAGAGGTTGTTGCCTGAGATCTAGGATATTTACATCTTGAATTGTACCGTCACTTTTGCAAGCTTCCAGATATCTGAGGATAATTTTTGGAGATAAGTCTGCTTGAGTGAAGAGAGGAAAATCCTTCAGAGGGACTCTTCTGGTGATGATGACTTCCTTTGCAGTAAGTCTAGGATCCTTCTTAATAGTTTCTATAATCCTCATCTTCTTGATATTCTTGGTGTTGAGAGGCTTTTCAGCATATAGTTCCAGAACACTCGCTTGTTGAGTCTCACTCAGATATTCTATCAGTTTATTCTGTCAGAATATCTGAGATAAACCTCCCATCAGAATCCAATCTCTTTTAATTCTTTCTTATTCCCTTGTTTACTTAAAACTGGTATTCAGATGATTGAATAGAATATGAGGGAGGAGGACTTTGGCCTTAGTTGTGATGAAGTATAACAGGTACTATTGATCAATATTGATGTAGTCAGGAGAACTAATTGGTTTTCTGTGATTGATACATCCCAAAATTATTCTAGACCAAATTCTGAGATAGTCCTTCTAAATCTTTGATCTTGTTTGAGGGTTGTCCAGAAGAGAAGATTTATTTGGATACAATGGTTAGATCAGAACCTTTTTCTGCCATTTCACTACATCGTGTGCCGCTTCCATCATGACCAATAAACTTTCCAATGAGATCTTCGGTGATGACGGTCTTCTTTTTCATTACATAAGAAGTTATTTGATGGTTTGATACAGTAGCATGAATCCAAAATTCTTTAACCAGTTTAGGAAAAACTGGATCAATTAAACAATCAAAATATTTTATTCACCCTTGAAACTCAACATCAGGCGTAAGGTCATACCAATTTTCTTTCATGCTTTCAAAATCAACTATGAGTTCGCAGAGAACTTCAAGAGAATCAACTGGAGTGAGGAGAGTTCTTGTAGGTTCAACATACCTATCTTTCTTTAGAGTAGAGGGTGTGGTGTGTAATACGGTGACAGAACCGACTGTTATACTGATTTTGTGTTTGTATTCGCAAATATTGCGGTAAGCAAGAGTCGCCATCGACTTTTCTTTTATCCAACAAAGGAAATGGTGAAAAAAACAGAAAAAGACCTTTCGAGATTATTTCTGAGTAAGGGGGTAGATTATGGAAAGGAAAGGTGTTAGAACCCTTTCCATCCGTAGTTATCTACGGGCTCTTAGATGCTAGCTCATTTTAAAATATCTTGTGTTTGTGTGTTTGAAAAAAAGTATTTTGAAAAGACGCTTTGGTACAACGAACTTTGTAATATTTCTCGTAGTGTTGAGAACGTATACAAAGTATCTTTGAAAATATTTTTAGAAAGGAGTGTATGTGTAGAAAATTGTTTTACTTGAGCAAGCATCTAAGAACTATCTACCTACTCAAAAAGGTTTATTCTTTTCCTTTAGACAGTGTTATCCTACTATTAGTGGGTAGGTAGCCCCATTGTTGAATGTTTGAGAGACAGTCGAGGGTCATCGTACAGTCACAAAGGCAACTTAGCAAAATACTTTAGTAACACCCCTAAGATTTTAAGATCATGTACCGGGGCAATATATATATATATATATATATATATATATATATATATATATATATATATATATATATATATATATATATATATATATATATATATATATGTATGTAGATAGAGAGAGAGAGAGATATGCATGGTGAATAATAGAAGAGTTACTGAAAGTTATACATGTATGTGCTTGATGATTCACTTATATCTAACATAGATGAATGCATATGTCAAACTATGTAACTCTAGCTTCCTAATACTATGCATATCAATTATATAACTATGAAGTTAATTACTAAAACCCACCAAATTAGTTAAAGAAAAATCATTGAGAGAGAGATATGCATGGTGAATGATAGAAGAGTTACTGAAAGTTATGCATGTATGTGCTTGATGATTCACTTATATCTAACATAGATCAATGCATATGTCAAACTATGTAACTCTAGCTTCCTAATACTAAGCATATCAATTATATAACTCTGAAGTTAATTACTCAAATCCACCAAATTAGTTAAAGAAAAATCATTATTTATTCATTAAAATGGATTGAAGAATGTTGTGTCCAGCTGTAAATCACCTTGTCCATTATTAGAAAGAAAGATTCCACAAGAACGGAAACCAACCGAAAATGACATTAGTGGAAAAGGTAAAGTGCAAAGTGGACCTAAAAACACCTTATGTTTCATTAACAAAAAACACAATAGACATTAACATTCTATGAATTTTTGGAATTGAAAAAACATTTCACACAATTTTTTCACTATACCTTTGATATTACATTATAATTTTTATAAAATGAGACCGATTCATTGTGATTCTAAAAAAAAAAACCAAAATCATGCAAAATTGCAATTACAAATTTGAGAATTCTCAAAATCGTATCATAAGCAATATTGCTTTTTCTTTAGAAAAGATATATAAGGGCATGGTCCATCTGAACTGTATAATAACTTTGAGAAATGCTATAGCTACACCAAATTGTAACACTGTACACCATTTACACCCTATCTGTATGCATTACTTTGTCTTTGACTCAAATTCCAATCCACAGAAAATAATAAAATAAAAGAAAAAGTGAATTGTATTGTATTTATATACGGTGTAATGTGAAATTGGAGTGTAAGGATAGCATTTCTCAATAACTTTAGAAAAGTAATAAAAGCAAAAAGGTGAAACTCAAAAGTTGATAAGAAAATAATTCAATAAACGTGGGATGATGGGTTTATGACTACATTAGTACACAACCTTATGTCTAGAAAATCATTTCAATATACACTTTAAAACCAAAAGGAACTAAGATTAATATACATCTCTAAAATCAATGTCACTGATTTATCTATGATTCTGTTTGCTGTATATATAAAACATGAGACACACTTTGATCATGAAGATATTTATCCATACTTTTACATTTCATTGACAAAAGAAAATGAGCACTATAACTTTTCTTATTTTCAAAAAGTTACATTATGTATATCACAGAAGACACTATAAAACACTTCAAGATTTTATCAACTTTGTATGATTTTTTAAGAATTTTGAAAGCCTTTGAATATTTCTACTGATAAGATAATGGATACTAAATGTTCTAGAAGAAAGATTCAATTGCTTGTAACTTCAGCTCTTCTTTTACTGCAAAACTTTCTTATCATCCCTCAGATATTGGCAGAGGAAACCAGCACTGTGAGTAACTATTTAACACACATGTCAAGAAATTTGAATTTTTGTTTGTTTGTTATTTTAGCAGAATTATTTATGAAATGCATGTTTCTAGGTTCATATTGTATACATGGGAGATAAGATATATCATAATCCAGAAACTACTAAAAAGTTTCACCACAAAATGCTGTCTTCACTCCTAGGAAGGTATATATATGGCTTGTAATCTTCACTTTTTTTTTTCCTGCTAATAGAGATTATAATCATCATTATCATAAATGTCATTTTTTTTCTTCTGTTGTGTAGCAAAGAAGATGCAAAGAATTCACTTCTTTATAGCTATAAGCATGGATTTTCAGGGTTTGCTGCTAGAATGACAAAGACTCAAGCTGAAGATATAGCAAGTATGAATATTTTAAGCTTGATTTTTCTATACCTATTTTAGCATCTTTTAAAAGCTATATGTACACAATGTGACAGAGTTTCCAGAGGTAGTTTCTGTCATTCCTAATGGCATTCACAAACTCCACACAACTAGAAGCTGGGACTTTATTGGGGTCCATCATTCGTCCTCGAAAACTGTTTTCGCTGAAAGCAACTATGGTGAAGGAACCATCATAGGTGTCATAGACACAGGTATTCACTAGTAATCGTCTTACAAATGAAAACGGATCTCATGCATTCGTGCAATTAGTAATTTGGAACCGTCCGGTTAAGATCAAACTGATAAGGTTTTGAGAATGTTTTTTTAAATATGATTTACCGAGCTCAAAACTTGAGTCGTCTTATGAAAATTGGACGGTGAAGATCTTCTAATTGCGTGAATGTAGGAGATTCCTGACTGGACGAGATTCCTAGAACGGCATTGTAATGTAATCAATGATAAACATTATATCTTGAAGGCATTTGGCCAGAGTCGGCGAGTTTTAATGATGAAGCAATGGGAAACATCCCATCAAGGTGGAAAGGAGTTTGTCAAGTTGGAGAAAATTTCAACTCCACAAACTGCAACAAGAAGATAATTGGTGCTAGATGGTTCCTAAAAGGAATAAATGATCATACTAAGAACCTAATCCTTGGAAACAACGACACGTCAGAATATCTCTCCGCTAGAGATGCTATTGGCCATGGAACTCACACAGCTTCAACAGCAGCTGGTTATTTTGTAGAAAATGCAAACTATAAGGGACTTGCTTCTGGTTTAGCAAGGGGAGGAGCGCCTTTAGCTCACTTGGCTATCTACAAAGTTTGCTGGGACGTTCCTGTTGGACACTGCAGCGATGCTGATATCCTCAAAGCATTTGACATGGCTATACATGATGGAGTGGATGTTTTAACCGTTTCTCTTGGCATTGACATTCCTTTGTTCTCTTACGTTGATCATCGCGACACGATAGCAATTGGTTCTTTCCATGCAACTTCCAAAGACATCACAGTTGTTTGTTCAGGTGGAAATTCTGGTCCTATTTCTCAAACCGTCACAAATACAGCACCATGGCTCATTACAGTTGCAGCCACTACAATTGATAGGGCTTTTCCAACCGCCATTACACTCAGAAATAACCTCACTTTGTGGGTATGCTACAACTACTTCTATATCAAATCGGTGAAATATGCTATCTATAAGCTAACACATGATGTAAATATTGTTATAACGTAGGGACAATCCATTGACAATGGTAAACATAATCTTGGATTTGTTGGCCTCACATACTCTGAACGCATTGCTCGTGATCCATCGGTTGATTTAGCGTGAGACCTTTCTTCCTTCTTCATTACACGCACACACGGGTGGGAGTCTACTTACTCTAGCAGTAACTCTTTTAATAGTTAAAATTTCTCACATACTTTCTATGTTTTCCTTTCAAGCAAGGATTGTCAGTCGGGAAGTCTGAACGAAACAAAAGCAGCAGGCAAAATTGTTCTATGCTTTTCAGTATCGGATCAACAAGATATTGTTTCTGCAGCACTTACAGTGAAGGAAGCGGGTGGAATTGGACTAATTTATGCACAGCGTCATGAAGACGGACTCGGCGAATGTGGTATACTTCCATGTATTAAGGTAGATTATGAAGTAGGAACACAACTATTAACCTATATTAGACGAGCAAGGTGAGGAAATAATGCATAGATTCACATCGCTGATTCTGAAATTTTCTTTCGAGCTAAAAATTAATATTAAGCTCGTGTCGAAGGTTTCCAGCTGCAAGGATGAGTTTGCCGAAGACTGTTATTGGAAAATGGATATCTCCAAGAGTTGCATCTTTCTCATCTAGAGGACCTAGTACCATGTCTCCAACTGTGCTAAAGGTATATATAGCCCAACCTTAACTCTTACTTGCAAGCGTGATTTGTTTCTATTCAACTAGACCAAGTTTCTGAAATTTTGAGACAAAAAGTGAATGAAATATATATATATATATATATATATATATATATATATATATATATATATATATATATATATATATATATATATATATATATGATAGCCATAAGTTTCCGAGGCACATGCAATCGCGTAAGCAAAATATATGAAAGAAGAAATTTGATTTTAAATACTCTTACTCAGTTTTCAATTTATGATGTGATGAAAATCTGTACTCTTCCGGGGATGATTCATGGAGATAGCCTGACATAGCTGCACCTGGTGTGGACATTTTGGCTGCATTTCCACCTAAGAGAACTAAAAAGAGCAGTGGCTTTACAATCTTATCTGGAACTTCAATGTCATGTCCACATGTGGCAGGAATAGCAGCACTTATCAAATCCGAACACCCAACTTGGTCACCTGCAGCCATAAGATCAGCTTTGGTAACAACAGGTAAGTCAATTAACAGGCCGTCTTTGAGTACGTGTAAAATGGGCTACCGCACAAGATCCAAATACGCTATAAAAACTAACTAGTTGTTACATTGAAAATTGCAGCCTCTCAAAGTGGAACTGATGGAAGTCTTATATCAGAAGAAGGTTCCACAAATAAGGCAGCAGACCCATTTGACATTGGGGGCGGGCACGTGGATCCCAACAAAGCAATGAATGCAGGACTCATATACAACATCACCACAGAGGATTATATTCAATTCCTATGTTCCATGGGTCATAATACAGCATCCATTAGAAAAGTTACCAAAACAACTACAAGTTGCAACAAACAAAAAAGCAAAACACTGATAAACCTTAATCTTCCTTCCATATCGATTCCCAATTTGAAGAGGGATACAACAGTAGTGAGAGCAGTGACAAACGTTGGAAACATAAATGCAGTCTACAAAGCTGTAGTGAAGACTCCATATGGTATAAAAGTGAAAGTTGAACCTCAAATTTTGAGGTTTAAATCCGATACTAAAGTTCTTACCTTCAATGTAAGCTTCATTTCAACACAAAAGTTGCATGGAAATTACAGATTTGGAAGCCTAACATGGACAAATGGAGAGCATTTGGTGAGGATACCAGTAGCTGTTAGGACCATACAATTTGAATCTTAAACAGATGTTGGAAATTTGTTTGTATATATATTCTTTGAGGAATATATAGCATACTAGTACTACGGATTATACTAAAAGACTTTTTAGATTAAAAACGTTGCTTGGATTTTGCAGTTAAAAGTTTGTTAATTTGTATAGCTTTTCAAATCAAGGACATAACTGCTAGAAAGTTGAAACTTAATTTGTAAATAGTGTTAGAAACAAATGACCACAAATTTGATGGTGGGTCTTATGATACTGGTTAAGGTAGATATTTATATGATTTGTTCTCAATCTAAAATTATATGCAAAATGTAGCACTTCAAAGTACATTACTGAAACAGGATACAGAAATTCATTATGTTGCTGTTGTTGGATGTCCGCTAAGCAAAAAGACATCTATAAAGTAATTAGTATGATTTTATTCTATCTAGTAGATAATGAACATTTGTTGCCCCTAACAAGTAGCATGGTTTTACAAATTGTATTGCATTAAAATTCAAAACAAACAAAAGAGGTCTAAATTATAAGGTTTCTGTTTACTAATTTACAATACGACTACTGCCAAACAAGAATATGGAAACAGGATTTATCCCCTCATACAAAAGAAACAAGCTAGCATACAATGTCATAACATTACAACAATAAGCAGATAACCTACCAAGCAACTCAGAGAGGAATATAAAAACGTAACAAAATTTATGACGGCAGAATGACACTTATGATGGAGCGCCTAGATATGAAGCAAGTCGTAAAATATCACTAAATATTCCACCCGCTGTGACTTGAGCACCAGCTCCTGGACCGCGAACTATCAGAGGTTGATTCTTATACCTTCTTGTTGTGAATGCAATTATATTATCGGACCCAGACAATTGTGCAAACGGATGATCCTTCTTGTAACTTCGCAGCTCTACAAATCCTTTTTTATTAGTCACATCCACCACTCCCACGTATCTCAATACCTACATAGGAAGCTCGGACTCAGTTGTAAATATGATATGAAAAACAGAAAAATGAATAAAAGAGACAGAAAAATGTCATGTTGAAAAGTATAACAAGTGGTACTACAATAAAATATCAAATAATAGCGAAAGACACTTAGCTAGAACTCGTCAACCCAACATAAGTCAACCGTTACACTTTTTACTTTAGATGCTATTTTACTTTAGATCAGGGTATATATGGCTGCCTTGAAACATCTAAACTTACTTCTTTTTTTATGACAAAGTTTAGGTTAGTTGGATCATCACACACTAAATTTGCTTCCCATCCGTCCTGTGATCGCCTACTTTTGTTACATTTGATCGCCTACTTTTGTTACATTTGATCGCCTACTTTTATTACATTTGAAAGGATAACGTTTCAACCTTGCTTTTCTTGGTTTGTAGGCTTAAATTTTATATGGATGAAGATAGTTTTTGTAGGCTTAAATACTAACAACGCCAATTGTAAGATGAATGTATCATGCATTGACATAGTAAATGCAACTATTCTTTTAGATGCTTTAACAAAGAATATAATATCTTCAAAGTTACTCACTTCCCCGGCATTCTCAGCATCTTCTTGTTTCTTTGCAAACTCCGGGTCAAATTTTGGTAGCTGTTGCATGAACTCCTGAGCAGATGCACACACCTGAATGAAATAATCAAAGCATCCATGTCAAGCAAAATGCTTTGTTCTAATACTAAGAACTGCATGATGTATGGAAATTAGTTCTTACTCGCAGTGGTTCTGGCACTAGACTTTCAACTGGAATATTAGACAGTTCTAGCTTTAAACCAGATTCTCTTGCCAGAATTATCACCTGTACAACCACAGAACTTTGCAATTTTGATTTTGAATTACCACAGTCATCGAAGAATTATATGAAACATGTAAATGCTATTGTGAACCAAAACTGACATTGTGATTAATCCTACCTCTAATTTATTTTTATCATGAAAAATACACACCTAAACATACTAGCTTTATTTCCTCAGTCAAGTCTTCTCATTGTAATTACATGTATATGCACTTATATCACAAAATGGGAATATACACATCAATATACATGTGTACGAGAGGGTAGAGTTCTAAAAGGAAAGCATGGATATAGGTGCAGAGAATCATGTAACTGTAAAAAGAGAGTAAACTGCACAGCAACAAAGCACTAACACCCAAGCCTTATGTCAGGCGACAGGTACATCTCATCAACAATACCATTGGACACTAGCAAGATCAAATATCTCCTAAATTATTATTAGATTTAGATCTGCCTCCATCTTTTTACTAGATTATCTTCCATTGTATCTAGTTTCCTTTTCTTAGTATGAGACCAAAAGAAAAGGAGAAGAATTTAATATATGAAAGATTCAAATTTCAATTTGTTTTTAAATTTTTATATTGTATTAGTATTTCAATATTTAAAATGTCATATTTTGAGCTTGAACTCAAACGTCAATAAGTTGATAAGTAGACATGGATTAAGTCCAAATAGCTTAACCAAATCAATCTCAAAATCCAAAATATTTAATTTGGGACATTTAAACTACGGCCATAGTCATAAATCCCAAACGGAATTGAAACACATGATGACAAAATTTGGTAAACATGTACCTTTCTAGCAACATCTGTTCCAGACAGATCCTCCCTTGGATCAGGCTCAGTATAACCAGCTTCCTTTGCTTCACCAACTACCTCGCTAAAAACCCGGCCATCTTTGAAGTTATTAAAGATGTAACTCAAAGTCCCACTGCAGAGTCACAGGAGATGCCTTATGGTAAATGCTAAAGATCAATTAATAATGCCGATAGACACTAACACTTGAAAAATTAGTCTAATTTTTTCCCTGTATAGAATGGAAAATTGCTGAAGGGTGGACAAATGACATTGAGTGAAAGAGCATTTAAGTCTCAAAATCTGGGGACAACAAAGGTCCGTACCAATCCACAAATTAAGACAATTACGACAACACCAATCAAAGCCTTTTCCTAACCAGGTAAGTTAACTACATGGATTATACACTGACACAAGATAAATAGAAATAACATGTAACAGCAAACCTGAATATGCCTTCAATTTGCAAAATTTTGTCTCCAGTTTCAAGGAGGCCACGCAAAGTGCTGACTATAGGTAGACCGGCTCCAACAGTAGCTTCATAGAAGTAATGAGTGTAGGATTGCCTCTGAAGAGCTCTTAACTTGAGATACTGGAAGGAGAGAGTTAAGGTGAGAGAAAGCCACAAAATTTGTCATGACTAAGATACAAACAAAAGAAGTAACTTCTACTGGCAGCAGCTGCTGAAACTTGAAGAAAGGTTGAACTTTCAAAATTACAAAAAGTACTACTTTAAAAAGTCTATAATGCAGTAGTGCGTTCAGAAGAGCATGATCCTCAGCTCAATTTCAGCAGTGTTGTTCCAGTTTATGCTAACAAAAAAGTGTCAAGTTATTCTACTCCCACAACGGTAATTTATAAGATGAAATTTTGGTCTTCTTAAAGAGAGAAGGGGACAGAAGCCAGAAGAAAGAGGATTACCCTTTTTTTCTTAAACTGATAATACTTTCAAAAAAGAAAAATTGAAAACAAACAAGCCTCAATTGATGTATGGGAATTTCCATTTCCAGCAGAATAATACTAAATAGGTTTGAAATTTCATAAACATACGTTACAAATAACAGGAGACAAGTCAAAAACAACTAACAGTATTCTATCCATCAAAAGGACAGCATGGAATACTTTACCTGATCCAGTGGCCCTGAATTAGCTTTCTTATTGGGGGTAATTACATGTATTCCTTTGCGCAACCAATCATAGTAATTTTCAGCAATGACAGGATCAGCTGTGCAGTCTACTAATGCCGTGTTTGGAATAAAATGATTTCCGTGCACGTGCTGAACAAATTTTTCCAAATTAGCCACTTCTCCTCTTTCCTCCCGGAGTTCTTTCCAGCTTGCTAAGTCAATACCCCTGCAAAGAGCAATTACATTACAAAATACTTGAACAAGAACCAATCTTGTCAATAGTGCACTGATATCATAATGTATTTTGTAACTGTAGCTCCATGATGTGCATTGGCCAAAGAAATCCTCTTGTCAAAGTTGACCTTAAGTAAGCCAGAGTCATGAAACTAATCATAGAAACCCTAAAATCGCTCATGCTAAGAAGGGGTTATGTAGTAAAAGTGTTATTATCTTTCTTTTATGCATACAATTTTCTTAATATGTGTGACAATGTCAAATGGGTCACTCATTTGGGATGGATGGAGTATATAATAAGCATTAGTACGTTTTAAAAAATGAAGAAATAAATTTGTTTGAAGTTCTCTTTCTCGAACAAAAATGCTCTAAGATGTATGCAAGCAACAGAGCATAACTACGGATCATTTAGAAAGAGAGATTCAGTTCAGAGTAATTTCACTTACGCATCACTGAGAAGCATTGACTTTGAACCGAGTATGCCCATTACACGCAAATCAATGTTAAATTCTTCTTTCAGAACTGAAGCCTGCATTGAATAAATTGTTGCATGAGCTTGCCACATATTTCAAGAAGCCTTCTGTTACATACAAATATGAAATATCCAAATGACTATGCTTAGCAAGCCAGATTGCCAGCATCATATTTAAGCATGGGACTGTAAAACACTTCCCACTGGTCAAATCAATCCTCTATTAATACAAGTGGAAAAAGTGAGAATTGGAAATACGTAAGAATGTCGGAGTAAGGCAACTAAATACCCCAAGTAAGAAAGGAACAATAATTGAGTTGTGATCACAATATCATCCATGCATGAGTTGGCACATCGTTTACAGAATTTGAACTCTTGATCTATTATCATCACAACTTTCCTATTTAAATAAGATGGCAACTTTAAAAGCTCTCAGTAAGGTTTTAGATTAAGAGAGATGATAAAGATGTTGAATTATGAATATGGTTCGATATGAATTGATGACTATGATTTTATACTAAAAGACTAAAGGCCGAGCCTTATTTCTACTAATACAAGACTCCAGATCTAATTAAATGGGAATACAAATCATGATAATAACGGTAGAAAAGCATATGGGTGATAATTGTATATTTTATTATGAAGGAAAAATGGCTCCTTTTATAGGAGAAAATACAAAGTCAGCTCCATTATTTTAGGAGTGATATAATGACTCTTAATTAAGAAAATAAATAATACTAAAGAAGTGATTATGAGCTATGCTTATAGCGGCCTTGTTGTCACAGTACAATTTCAATGGAGGTTCTACCTCCACCTTCAGTTCTTTTAGGACTCTAAGAATCCACATACCATCACAAATTCCTTGGGCCATTTATTGTACCCCAAAATTTGCCCTCTCATGTTCTCCAAGACTGTCTCTTACATAGATGGTTACAAACACTTGATGGAAGAAAATAAAATTTTTTGAAAATGAACAAAGGTGTCTTCGATTGGCATCTGAACAGGATGTCCTTCGATTGGCATATGGACAAAGAGCTTCGATTGGGCATCTGGGACCCTTCGAGCGATATATGTCTCACAAGCTTCGATTGGGCATTTAAAACCCTTCGATCAAGCTTTGTTCCATCAGCTTCGATTAAGCGTTGGGCCCCCTTTGATCAAGTTCAGTTCGCAAGGCACACAAGGCCAAGACTTCTTCAGATTTGCCTTTAACCCACTAGGCAGAAAACTTCCTTCGACCCACAAGGCAAATACCTCCTTCGTGTCTGATTCGATTCACTAGGGAATGGCCTCTTTTATGCTTGCTTTGGCCTCCCTCATGCTAGCGTCCACAAGGCATTGGCTGCCTTTTTGCCAGCTTCGACTGGGCAATGGTCCCCTTTGAAACAGTTTCGACTCAATGAATCAAAAGACGCACAGTTTTCCACACTTCGACACGCATGATAGTCCCTTCGAAGGCGCATTCATGTGGTCCCTTCGAAGAAGCATTCATTGGTCCATTCGAAAGACACATGATTATTGAAATCAAGTTTGCTTTGTGATGAGTCTTGGTCCAAGATGCTTGCTGGCCAAAATCCTGCATGCTGCCAAGCCCCCTGCACAAGCACATTCCTGCCAAAGGAAGCTTCGACTGGCCAGAATGAAATCTTTCGATTGGACTAGTTGAGTAGTGTCAGAGCAATCGAAGAGACCGAACTTAGGGGCTGATCGAAGAAGCCAAGATGTTGAGGTCTTGTACAATTCGAATCAAGATCCAGAGTCAATCGAAAAGTAAAGATTTGAGGGGCTTTCGAAGAAGCCCTGATAAGGGAAACTCTGAACAGGTTCGAATTGGAATTCAGAATCATCAAAAAGAACAATGCTCTGACGAAGAGATGCAGATGGTGAATTAATTGAAGAAACCCTGATAAGGGAAACTCTAAACAGGTTCGAATTGGAATTCAGAATCATCAAAAAGAACAATGCTCTGACGAAGAGAATTCTGGACAATTCGAATTGATGCAGATGGTGAATTAATTGAAGAAACTCTGACAAGGGAAAACTCTGAACAATTGGAATTCAGAGTCATCAAAGATCTGAGCAATTCGAATTGATGAGGATGGACTCAATCGAAGGAGCTATAAGAACGAAACCAAAGTCATTCGAAGGAGGCAACTCAGGGCCAAATGAAGAGCAAGGCTGGAAGGTATTCGAAAGAGTCAAATGTGTCCAGGTTCACTCAAGATTTCAAAATGGCAAGAATTATCCAAATATGACCAACCTTCAATGTGTTGGATTCTTGTCTCATGACCTTCAAAACCTAGTTAATGGTTGTCCATTCCCATTTCCATGCACCCTCACATCCCTATAAATACAAAGCCAGACACATACACAAAGGACATTCGCCAGGAGACTAGAGACAGAGGCCCAGGAACTACACATATATTGCCTTACACGCATACACAGCCTAAGAAGCATACCAAAAATTCTCAAAAATTCAACAAGATCACACCACACTTGCCTCTCTCCTTTCGAATCCAAGAGCATCCAACAATTCCAGTCCACACACAAGTTCCAGTTTCAAGCAAGGTAAGTCCTCTTGACCTTGCCTCTCTCGTTTCAGCATAACATGTAAATAGATAGCTTTTCACTTGTTTTTCGTTTCAGCATAACATGTAAATAGCCTTTCACTTATTTTTCGTTTCAGCATAACATGTAAATAGCCTTTTAGTTATATTTTTCGTTTCTGTCATTTTTGTTTGTTTGCTTTTCTTGTCCAAATATATGTTGGAACTAACCTGTACAGACTCAAATGAAAGACAAAAAGGGTGTGAACGAAGGATATACATTCATGCTGCTCTGCAGGTCCATATTGCTTCATAGTCTAATCGAAAGAAGCAGAGAAGGTTGCAATCGAAGGTTGCTCACACCAACTCCCAAACTCAATCGAAAGAAGCAGGAAAAGGTGCAATCGAAGGCTGCTCACGCCAACTCCCAAGCTCAATCGAAAGAAAGCAAAAGAAGGGTGAATCGAAGGAGTCTACTGCCTGGATCGAATGACTCACTTCCCCTCTTTATTTTGTTCTTGTTTTTACATTTTCTTGCCTTGCAATTTGGTTGTAATAGCGTAGGACACTTATTTTCCGCATTTTCTATTGCTTTCTATTAACTGCTACATGTATGACTAATAGGATTGTATGGCAAAGATTAAAATCAAAACGCTAGCAAACCTAACAAAAAAGACAAAAATAACTGAATATAACACACATTGCACATATACACCTCTAGGGTACCCCACTTCGGTTGCCTTCGAAAAATAGTCACAACTCTCGAAACGTGAGAGGTTTTAGTGGCTACCCTCTGGTTCAAAAAGATCATAAGTCCCTCGATGACCCTCTCGACGTTGCCTCGGTAAAAATATGATCTTAGACCCCTAGGGTAGTTACTAAAACTTCTTGCCATGTTGCCTTTGTGACTATAAAAACGTCCCTTCGAATGTCCCTCAAACATTCAACGATGGGGCTACCTAATAGTAGGATAGTACTGTCTAAAGATAGGAGGAAAAGAACGAACATTTTCGAGTATAAGTAGACAGTTCTTAAATGCTTGCTCAAAAACAATCTTTTTGCACTTACACAAAACATTTCAAAATACTTTCAAAAACATTCGATTTGTCAACACTCTTGAGGATTGATACAAGAGTTATCATAAAGCAAATCGCCGCACTAAGGTATTTTAAAAACTACTTTTTCAAAGCACAAGGTATTTTCAAATGAGCTAGCATCTAAGAGCCCGTAGAAAACTACGGATGGAAAGGGTGCTAACACCTTCCCTTTCCATAATCTACCCCCCTTACTCAGAAAACTCTCGAAAAGGTCTTTTTCTGTTCTTTTCACCATTTCCTTAATTTAGATAAAATAAAAGTCGGTGGCGACTCTTGCTTACCGCAACATTTGCAAACACAAACACAAAACCAGTATAACAGTCGGTTATACCACTGTATTACACCATTGCTCTAAACTCAGCTTCAGCACTACTTCTTGCAACTACTCCTTGTTTTTTGCTTCTCCGAGTCACTAGGTTCCCCCACACATATGTGCAATAACCTGGAGTTGATTTTCTATCAATAATGGATCCTGCCCAATTTGCATCAGTGAATATTGCCATATTTTTATCATTGGTCTTCTTGAAGAATAACCCTTTTCCAGGAGTTGCTTTTAAGTATCTCAAGATTCTGTGCACAGCTTCAAGGTGTTCTTCATATGGTGCATGCATGAATTGACTCACAACACTAACAGAGAAAAATATGTCAGGACGAGTATGAGCCAAATATATTAATTTTTCAACCAAACTTTGATATCTTCCAGTGTCAACTGGTGTGTCCCTTTTCTCCCAAAGTTTGGCACTTTGGTCCATCGGTGTGTCGGCAGGCTTACAACCACTCATATTTGTCTCTTGTAGGAGATCCAGAACATATTTTCTCTGAGAAACAACGATTCCTTTCTTTGACCTTGCTACTTCCATGCCAATGAAATACTTTAGGGGACCCAAGTCTTTGATTTCAAAATTTGCTGCTAAGTTTCATTTTAATCTCTCCATTTCTATCACATTATTATATGTAAGAATAATATCATCAACATAGACTATCAAAACAGTTATCATTCCATTTTGACCTGACTTTGTGAATAAAGTATGATCTGCTTGTCCTTGAGCATATTCCTGTTTCTTCACAGACTGAGTAAATTTTTCAAACCAAGCTCTTGGAGATTGTTTCAACCCATACAAGGATTTCTTTAGTTTACACACATGTGACCCAAACGTTTCTTCAAAACCTGGAGGACAATCCATATATACTTCTTCTAAATCCCCATTGAGAAAGGCATTTTTGACATCTAGCTGATGGAGAGGCCAGCCTAAGTTAGCAGCAAGGGATAAGAGTATTCTGATTGTGTTAAGCTTTGCAACATGAGCAAAGGTCTTTGAGTAATCTATGCCATAGGTCTGAGTGAATCCTTTTGCAACCAATCGAGCTTTGTACCTTTCGATTGATCCATCATAATTGTACTTTATTGTGAACACCCACTTGCATCCCACAGTTCTTTTACCTGTTGGCAGAGTTGTGGCACTCCAAGTTTTATTCTTTTCAAGAGTTTTCATCTCCTCAAAAACAGCTTCCTTCCACTTGGGAATTTCTAGAGCCTCCTGTACATTCCTAGGAATTTTGATACTAGATAGATTAGAAGTAAATGCAGCAAAAGAGGGAGACAAATTTGAATATGATACAAAGTTAGACAAGGAGTGCCTAGTACATGGCCTACCTAGCTTCCTAAAGGCTATGGGAACATTAAGATCAGTATATTGTTTCCTAAGTTCTATAGGGACATCAAGGTAGGTATATAGAGAATTGGGATCAAGGAGAGATTTACCTGTCTGAGTCGGTTTACTTTCACTCGGTTCACATTCTTGGTTGAGCTAAAGAATAGGATCTTCTACTACTTGATCATTGTTTCTTCTGACATAAATTTTGCCTTTCCAAATTGGATTTCCTTCCTCAAATTTTTTTTCTATTTCATTATAAGGATCTTTATCTGGTGCATTTTGATTAATTTCAGAGAAAAAAAACATTTGTTTGATCTTTGTTTTATTTGTTGTCTCGGATTCTGATTGATCCATACTCATGGAAGGAGTATGTTCATCTTTCAAGTAGTAGAGTCCACTACTTTCCTCAGCAGTGTCAATCGCCCTCCCCGAGATCAAATCCTAAAATACACAATTAATATCAAAGAAATGAGCTTGACAGTTTTTATTTTTGGTTAGCTTACTGACAGATAATAAGTTGCAAGACAAATTTGGAACATGTAACACATCTTGGATGGTTAGTAAGGGAGACAAAACAATAGAACCTTTTCCTGCCACGACTAAAAGAGAGTCATCATCTATTTTAATTTTGGAATTTCCTGCACATGGTTTATATGAAGAAAATAAACTGGATTCACCGGTCATATGATCGGTGGCTCCAGAATCAACGATCCGCGTACGATTAGGAATGACACTAAGACGGGCTGATTTTGGGAAGTTACTTTTCTGGGCTATGGAGCACGAAGGAGTTTGTACATTTGGCTTAGTTGTTCCTTAGTGAATGGAAATGCATTTGGGGAAGAATGTGGCTCTTGATCAGAAGTTGCTTGAAGTGCACGACCCTCACCCTTCTTTTTCCAATTAGGATGTGTTGTTGCAGGCATCGGAACATCACCGGTAAGAAAATCCAACTTCCATTTGCCTTCTAGAATAAGTTGAACAGCTTGGGACCATTCAACGTAGTTTGAGTCATCCAGTTTCTGAACATTAACCTGAAGAGAGTTATTTTGACCTCCACCTTCTAAGTTACTGTAACCACTATCAAATGGATAGTCATAACCGGACCCAAAAAGGTTGTTGTTGGGATCACCTCTGCCATAACCGAATCCACCGTTAAAATTATTGTTTGTCATGAAACTGGGCATTTCTGACATGGTAAATCCACTTCCTCTACCGTAATTGTTGGTGTCGCCGGAATAGACCTTGGCGTCGCCGCCGGAATTGTTGTTGGCGCCGCCGCCTCTGCCTCTACGACCTCCGGGAGGAGGTGGTGTTTGGGTAGGGTCCACCATAGTTTGGATGGTTGGGTCGAGTAAAAGAACGGGTCCTAACAGAGCTTTACAGTATATCCCGAACCCCACTAATTAGGGAAAGCTTTACAGTATCACCCTAGCCCTGACAGAGTTCATGATACCATGTAAAAAAACATATGGATGATAATTATATATTTTATTATGAAGGAAAAAGGACTCCTTTTATAGGAGAGAAAATACAAAGTCAGTTCCTTTATTTTATGAGTGATATAATGACTCTTAAAATAATATAATGACTCTTAAATAAGAAAATAAATAATACTAAATAAGAGATATTTCAACAATAACTAAGTATGAATAACTAAGTATGAAAACTAATCTTAAAAGATAATGTAAAATACTCTTGAGGATAAGAAATTAATCCTATGAGATGATATAAGATGCTCTACAGTAATACTAAGATACTGTAATATGTTTCATATCTACTGACAGTCTCCCTCAAACTAAAGCTTACTAAGATTTTAGCTTTGTTCCAAGTACCTTCCAAAAGAGAAGTGCTTTATCTTTATCTTGTAAGGAGCAATGCTTCAATGATTAAATTTTTCTGGGTTCATTCGGTCTGTGTTTTTCCCGTTTACACTACAGTGGAAACACAAGTATCGCATTTTCTATGGGTTTTTTGCTCATAACAATTCGGGATCAAAACACTTTGCCCAGAAGCACATGGTTTCAACCTGAACCATAAACTCGTACAGTATGGTGTATTATCTGAACAAGTAATTATTAAGGTCAAACCCATAAAAAAAATTGTTTTCAAGTGATTTGTATTTGACATGAATGGTCAATCTTGACAATACCCATAAGAGAGGCTTTTATATTTACAAGTAAAAATACAGAATTTTAGGAAAATAGTATTTGACAATACCAAAAGAATGAGTCGCTCAATAGAACTTTGTGAGTTGCATATTAAAAGCAGTTTCTAGAAAGATTAACTGTGATTCACCAAAGGCATAAAAATTTCACATTACTAGTGAACCATATGGTGCCACCTATTCGAGCAACAATAAAAACTTTTCCAGAAGTGAAAAGACTTATATACTACAATGATGTGGTACATTTGTTTGCTACAAAGATGTTTTAATCTATGACATTACACAAAATACCCAAGCTTGAAGTCCAATCCTAGTGGCATACATGTGGTGGCACCTTTTGTTTTCTTACATTGACACCGGATCATAATTAAACTCTTCTATAAAATATGAATTACATAATGCATGTCTATATCCAGGTGCAGTTTCATAATATAATAAATTCTTTGTTATTTTAAGTGAATTCAATCCTTCAATAACCGTAACTTTGCTCAAGTGCAATCTGATATGCTAGAAAATAGAGTAATAACAAAGGACAGTAAAAGGCAAAATACACATCAAAACATACAAGGTATGACCAAAATAAAGTGAAATTGTCTGTGGAAACTGCACCTGATCCCTTAGCTGATCAAGAAGTGTGCTCCCAATTAATCCCGGTCCAATAATGCCCATTGCAATGGTGGTTCTTGAGAGATAAAATCTAGAATGGACAGCCCGTAAAGCTTTTATACAATCCTCCCGCTTAACAACAACAGTAATATTATACTCAGAACAACCTTGTGCTATGGCACGGACATTTATACTGGCCTGTTTCATAGCAAGTTTGACCATAAACAAGTTAAGCGAAATAACATTATGCCAAAATTTCTAACCAAAGCAAAGTATTGCCATTCTTATAAGATGAGCATAATTTCCTAACCTTGGCCAATGCGTTGAAAAGGGTGGCACTAACTCCAGGAGTGCTTGCCATTTTCTGGCCAACAGCCGCCAAAATGCTACAATTCGGGATAATTGCAACCTGGGAGGTGCTACATAATTTAGAATGTAATAAAGGTAAAATAAATAACTTAAAAGGCTTAAATTTTCAACAGCATTCAATTACTTGTACTAATTTAGACTCATCTACACAAAACCGACTTTCAAGATGAGAGATCAGATGACTCTCGCATATGAACATTTCTTAGATCATATTACATCAAATGCCAAATTCTCAACACATATGCTCACACCCATGACAGAAGATATGGAACGTGACACATGTGGCTCAATAGGGGTGGCCCAACAGATCTAAAATAATATACCATCTTAGAATTTGAGATAGATCTAACTCGGCCCCAGAAAATCAGTTTGTAAAGTTAGGGATGCCTCTCATTTATGGATCGCAATTGGACCCAAATTTATTGAGTACCTGCAAAATTACTCATGATGGAAAAGGTCAAAACCCACACAACATGGATATAGGCACGAGTAATTACATCAAAAGTGAGCAGATGCAGGCATCTTAAAACCCACCCCGCCCTGCATAATATAAATATTAAAAAATCAAATTTGTTACTCCCTCCGTCTCATAAAAAGTGTCTCATTTACACTTTTTCTCTTTCTCAAAATAATTGTTCTTTTACCATACCAATGCAACATTTATTATTATTTTCCACTACTATACCCCTATTTATTAACTTTCACTTTATTCAACAAATCTTTTAACTACAATTAATATGGGTATTCTAGTAAATGATGTTATTTTTATCATTAAAATCAACACATCTAATCATTTTCTTAAGAACCGTGCAATGCTCAAATATGTCACTTTTTATGAGACGGAGGGAGTAGATATCATTGATCCTTTGCAATGATACCAAGTTGTGTTTCTATTAACAAAACTGTCAGCACTTCGCAAGAAATTTCCAAAGGATCATTTTGCTTTATATGGCATAGAAACGCTTTGATTCTTTCATCAATCTAGAACAGAAGCACCAGACAAAGTGTCTCTTAGTCCTAGCAGTTTATGTCTGCGTCACTGATAATGTACCCTCTTTTCCAGACCATATTTGGCGGTCTAAACCTTGAATATTTATTTTAACCCTAACATTCCATCATTGTTTATTAGGAGGGAAACATTAAAGGCTTACACAATAAAGACGGAATATATGAGACAAAATAATCTGACTTTTCATTCTTTATCCACTTCAAAAATTAGGAGCACTACACAAAAATGGTTCATATGGTCTTTCAATCCACATAATGTATAATGATAAATCGCCAGTCTATGGTATTAACAATGTTATGGTACAATTGAACAGAAATCTGCATTTGGTTATAGTGAAAATTAGAATCGGATTTAGCACCTGAGAAAGACGCCCATTATCCAAAGCTTGACGAAATCTTGATTGCAATGCCTCGGCAACAGCTTTTACTTCCTTCTCGGGAACAGCAAAGCATACAGAATGCTCACTACTAGCCTGCATAAAACTTGTTAATGACGGCGGAAATTTACTATATCTCTGTACCAACAACTAGAAAAGGCGTGAAAGATCACAAGTGCACCTGAGATATCATGATAACATTAGCTCCAACATCTTTGACTGCACTAAAAATATCACTTGCTGTACCTGGAACACCGGCCATTCCAGTTCTACCAAAAAAATACAACAAAGAAAAGCACATTGGAACTTCAGCTCGAGGGATTAGTATAGGTTATAGAATATCATAAATTAAACAAAAATCTTAGAGCAGCGAGAATGAAAACTACAAATAAGTGCAAAGTGACTGCAATTCAAGGCTCACCCACCCCTCAACATTTACAAGTGCCAAGTTGTCTATAGTTGCAAATCCTTTGACAAAATTTTGCAGATTCGCCCTATCTTCATCATCATTAACAGCAGGGTGACATATCTTTGTCCCAAGAGCAGAAAGGTTGAAGATATTCCTTATCAAAATGGGTATGCCATATTTCATGACAGGAATTATTGTGCGGGGATGCAAAACATTAGCTCCAAAATAAGACTGTACAGCAGGCAGTTTGAAAGTTAATATCATTACTTTTGATAAGCATTGTCAAAAGTGGCATAGATGATTTCCCTAGTCCAACTCACCATTTCCCATGCCTCTTGATAAGACAATGTCTTCAAAATCACAGCTTCACTGACTGCAGAAGATATCATTGTTTATGCTAAATAAAAACTCCATGCTAAAACAGTTAAGCATATAACAAAAAAGATTCACCAACATATTGGAGGTAGAACTTATTTTTGGTTACTAGAAAAGATTATCATAATCTACTCATTGTTCAATTTGGTATCAGCACAAACCTTTTCTAGGATCCGCACTATACACACCATCTACATCTGTCCAAATTGTGACCTGACCAGCTCTAAGTAAAGAGCCCATAATTGCTGCAGAGAAATCACTTCCATCTCGCTTCAATGTAGTAGGAATGTTTTTAGGTGTGCTTGCAATGAACCCAGTAGCAATGATTACCTTACATGGATTCCGAGAGTACCATTTCTCAAGTCTTTGCTCAGATTCCAAGTAGTCGGGATCAACTTGATTAGAACTAGTAGGATGAACAATCAAAACTTCCCTTGTATCCATCCATTTGCAGTCAGTTCCATTCTGCAGAACCATAAGGGAAGAATGATGCAATTAGCTCAAGATAGATAATTAAAGGGAAAAACATATCTTTCTAAGTAAAACATCTTACCTTCCTGATAACTAGAGACAACATCTGGGCAGACCATAATTCTCCATGTCCTACAACAAAATCTGCAAAGGATTCCGTCGCGTGACCAGCTGCAAGGTGTTAAGAATGTTAGTTGGGCTGATGATGTGATTCCTTAATGCATAAACTAGTCGTTAATAACAGTGTCCTACAACAATGAATGGCTTTTGGTTTAAATATATTTTAGGTCCTCTGCAAATATATCATTTTTTGTTTCTAGTCCTTGTAAAAAATGTTTAGTCCTTGCAAATATACAATTTTTTACTTTTGGCCCTTGTTGTTAATTTAATCTCTGCAAAATTTATCCATTGGTCCCTATAATATGTAGAATTTTTGACTTTTGTCCCTCTAAATAAGGACAAACTAATAAATATTACAGGGACCAGTTTCAATATGAACATATTTTGCAGGGATTAAAACAAAACACCAGCGATCAAAATAAAAAGTGGTATATTTGCATGGACTAAAAACAAAAACAAAAACAAAATTATAGGGGTTAAAATCATATTTATACCATGATTTTTTTTTACTTTTGATAACATGTATAAAAACTACTTTTCATCAACGTTCTGAAAGTCATGGGATCAGCTACATTTACTGGCTAACAGTCATATTGAATGAAAAATGCAGTCATCCTTTATGAATGCTAATAGCTTAAATGATAATTAGCACCTCCATATTCCAAAAAGACAGCTACCATTGTATTCTATGTCGTTTAGGTTCAGGTAAAAATGCAAAACTACTATTCTCAAGTCAGTTAATATATAAACTGATATCTTCCTAAACTATAAATGGAGATAAGTTTAAAGAATCCAATATCTACATGGAGCATCAACTGCCTAGTAAAAACACAAGTTTGACTCTCCAATGCTCCAATTAACTATTTCACACGTGTTTTCCACAAGTCACTGCAGACAATTCTACAAATGTTAACAAACCCGTGCATCAGATCATGGGATCACACAATTGTATGTGTTCTGCCCATCAAGTGGTGTTGCATTGCTGCTAGGATCAGGACAGAAAGGGATTGCAGCTAGATCATGTCATTCAACATTGTGACCTTGGGATCGTTTGAGGCAGTTATACCTTGAAGACTTGGACAGGAGCGGATTTAACACCGGGTTGGGTTTGACTTGGTTTCTGGAAAATGAAAAAAAAACTCTAACCCTAGGATTCAATTTTCACAATCCCTTTCTAGCAGAACAGAAACACAGTAACCAACCCTCCTCTCTCTCCCACCAGAGCTCCCTCAGCTGCTGTGACCAATGCTACCTCCCTGTGCCTCCGCCTATGACGAGCCGTCTGCAGAGCATCCGTGTCTCTGCAAACAGCTGCTATCTTCTGTTCTGTACATATCAGCCTATCCTTCAAACATCTGTTTTCTCTATTCTGTGCATATCAGTCTTTCCTTCTTCAAACAAATGCTTCTGTTCTTTTATTGAAATGAGTGTTTGTTCTCTACTCCAATTAAAAGCTGCTGTTCTCTGTTATGTATGTACTGCTGTTCTCTACTCCAATTGATGAGAAGAATTTCCTACTTTGACGCCAACAAGTAGATCATTTCGTTAACGCGAATAATCTTTAAAACTACCTTTACCTTCGTGACATACCGAATCAATACCTAACTGATGAAAATCGTGCATCTGCTCGTGAGAACCCTCTGTATTGCACCTGGATTACGCAAGATCAGTGGCTTATGACGTGGCTTCAATCCACGCTTCCACCTTCGATTCTTTCACGCGTTCTTGGATGCGTTCATTCCTATGAGCTTTGGGAATGCATTCTTGCGCATTTTCAAAAGCTTACACGTGCGAAAGCAAGACAACTACGAGCGGAACTCAGATCTACAACACTTGAAGACAAATCTGTTGGTGATTACCTGGTTCGCATCAAAGTTCTTGTTGATGCGCTTGCTTCAGTATGAGATCCAGTTCCAGATCAATAACACATTGATGTGATTCTTGAAGGTCTTCCTCAAGACTTTGCCTCTGTTATTTCAGTCATTGAAAGCAAGTTTGATTCAGTATAACTTGAAGAAGTTGAAGCTCTACTTCTTGCTCATGAGATGAGATTCAACAAGTATAAGAAACATTCTCAAATGGAGGTGGCTGCCTCAGTGAATATCACTCAAGCCAATTCTCAATCTGAAACTGATAACTCCAATAACAAGAACATTGAACAAGCTGTGAATTCAACCTTTAATCCAATGTATTCAAGAGGACGTCGTGCATCTGGCCGTGGTGGTGGATGCGGCCGTGGGAGAGGTAGGTTCAGCAACATTCAATGTCAAGTTTGCTTCAAATATGGTCACCTTGCCGCTAACTGCTATCACGGGTTCAATCAACAGTTTCAACCCAAGATACCTGCTGATTTTCAAACAATGAACCTACAAAATTTCTACAATCCGTATCAACCAATTGGTGGACCTCAGTTTGCTCAGCCCATGGTTAACACTTGGTCACGCCCAAGCTATCAACCAAGACTTGCTTCTCTCCCTGTTCCTCAGTCACAGATCACTCCCAAATGCTATGATTGCTAACACAGCTTCAGTTCCAAGCAGTACCTGGTCCCCAGACTCAGGAGCTTCTTATCATGTTACCAATGCCTCTCAAAACATACAGCAGACCACACCTTTTGAAGGTCCTAATCAGATCTTCATTGGTAATGGTCAAGGTTTGCACATTCACTCTTCAGGCTCTTCTTATTTTCCCTCTCATTCTAAACCCAACACTCCATTAGCTCTTCATAATTTACTGCTTGTTCCTTCCATTACAAAGAACCTGATAAGTGTCAGCAAATTCTATCTTGATAATAGAGTTTTCTTTGAGTTTCATGTTGATATGTGCTATGTCAAATCTCAGGCTACCAATGAAATTCTGCTCCAAGGTCGTGTAGGAAGTGATGGCCTGTACCAATTTTCCCATCTTCAGCTTCTTAAGTCTCCTTCAACAAGTCAAGTCTCATATCTCACCTTAGACTCTAATGCTCCTGTTTCAAGATCTGATTCCAGCACTAGTGATAGAGTTTCAGTTTCTAATCAAAATGTATCAGCTAATAACTCATATAATTCTCAACATACTTGGCATCTACGCCTTGGTCATCCAAATTCTAATACTATGAGACTTGTTTTAGCTCAATGTAATATTCCTTATTCTAATAAAGTTGAATTTGTCTTTTGTTCTGCCTGCTGTATGGGAAAGGCACACATAGGCTGCACTCCCCTCAGTCACAAACTCAATATCACTCTCCTCTTGAATTAATTTTCAGTGACCTATGGGGTCCTGCCCCAGTCAAATCCTCCCAAAACTTTACCTACTGCATCACCTTTGTTGATGCATACACTAGATTTACTTGGATCTATTTGCTCAAAAATAAAGCTGAAGCCTTAACTATCTTTAAACAATTCAAAGTCGTGGCTGAATTACAATTTGGATTTCCTATTAAATCTGTCCAAACTGATTGGGGTGGTGAATTTCGCCCATTTACAAAGTTTCTTTCTGATCTTGGCATTATTCATCGTCTAATTTTCCCTCACTCATCACCAAAATGGTGTAGTGGAGAGGAAGCATAGACACATTGTTGATCTTGGTTTAACCCTCTTGAGTCATGCCTCTTTACCTCTCAAATTTTGAGATCATGTCTTTTTAACTGTTGTCTACCTAAAAAATAGGTTACCAACCATGTCTATCAATCAACATATACCATATGCTGTCCTTTTCAATCAAAATCCTGACTATAAATTTCTCAAAGTCTTTGGGTGTGCTTGTTTTCCGCTCCTTCGCCCATACAACTCTCAGAAATTTGACTTTAGATCCCATGAGTGCCTTTTTCTAGGGTACTCTACAGCTCACAAAGGTTACAAATGTCTTTCTCCAAGTGGTAGAATATTCATCTCTAAAGATGTCCTTTTCAATGAGTCCAAATTTCCTTACAATGATCTTTTTTTCTCTAATGTTTCTCTCCCCTCATTAACAATTCCATCCTCCTCCTCATCTAAAGTAACCCTTAACACACAAGCTTTCCCTAATGTTTTTCCCGTTCCTACTGCTTCCACTACCTCACACTCCTCTTCTTCTCAATCCAATTCCAGCCACACACTTACTGTCTTTGTGCCAGCCACCCCTGTAACACAAACAACCAGCATTAATCCTACTCCTTCACCCTCTTCAAATGCCAACAATCAGCCTACTACTACCACTTCACCATCCTCCTCCTCTATTTCTGCTCCTAGGGATCCTAACCTTCAACCTCTCCCCACCAATACTCATCCTGTGACTACTAGAACTAAATCTGGTGTACCCTTACCTCATCTAAATCCTTCCATTTTTCTTGTCAATTCTGAGCCTAAGAGTGTTAAAACTGCTCTTCAAGATCCTAAGTGGTTTGTTGCTATGCAAGAGTATGGTGCCTTGATAAGGAACAACACTTGGTCTTTGGTGCCATTGCCTGCTAACAGGAAAGCAATAGGCTGCAAGTGAGTTTTTCGTGTAAAGGAAAATCCTGATGGGACAGTAAATAAGTACAAAGCTAGGGTTGTTGCTAAGGGGTTCCATCAAGTTCATGGATTTGACTTTAATGAAACTTTCTCCCTGTTATTAAACCGGTCACAATTAGAATTATTTGACTCTTGCTCTCACTTACAATTGGCCTCTGCAGCAATTGGATATAAACAATGCTTTTTTGAATGGCATTCTTGAAGAGGAGGTCTATATGATGCAACCCCTTGGATTTACTGCCCCTAATTCATCTCTGGTTTGTCACTTGCACAAGGCCTTGTATGGCCTCAAACAGGCCCCAAGACAATGGTTTGAAAGACTCAAAACTACTCTGTTATCCTTTGGCTTTCTGAACAGCAAGTGTGATACTTCATTGTTCATCTACAAGCATCATAGTGCTATCATTTATATGCTAGTTTAAGTTGATGATATAATCATCACAGGCAACTCTCCTCCTCTCATCAAGCAAGTTACTCAACAACTAAATCATGTGTTTTCTCTCAAACAATTTGGTGACTTGGATTATTTTCTGGGCCTTGAGGTGAAGAAACTATCCAATGGTAATCTCCTTCTCACTCAATCTAAGTACCTACGGGACTTGCTAATCAAAACTGATATGGAGAACTCCAATTCAGTTGCTACTTCTATGGCATCCACCACCAAACTCATCAAAACAGGGTCTGTTGCCTTGTCTGATGCTTCTCACTACAGGTCCATTGTAGGGGCCCTGCAGTATGCAACAATTACACGCCCAGAAATCTGCTATGCTGTTAACAAAGTATGTCAGTTCATGGCACACCCCTTTGAGTCCCATTGGCTAGTTGTCAAGCGTACTCTGCGCTACCTAAAAGGCACTATCACCTCTGGTTTATTGTTCACTCATGTCTCCACTGTTCCGTTCTCTCTGCGGGCCTACTGTGATGTTGACTGGGCTGCTGACCCAGATGATAGAAGATCCACCTCTGGGCCAGCTGTGTACTTAGGCCCTAATTTGATCTCTTGGTGGTTCAAAAAGCAAATTGTTGTTGCTCGTTCTAGTGCTGAGGCAGAGTATCGCAGCTTGGCTCACACCACAGCTGAAGTTTTATGGGTTCAAACTTTGCTAGCTGAACTAAAAATTCCCTTGACAACTCCAGCCATCTATTGTGACAACCAGAGCACAATTGCTATGGCTCATAACCCTGTTCTTCAAGCAAGAACAAAGCATATGGAAATTGACCTGTTTTTTGTAAGAGAAAAGGTCCTTAATAAGCCTCTCACTGTCTGCCACATTCCTGGTATTAACCAGAAGGCTGACATCCTCACCAAGCCTCTCTCAAGTTCAAGATTTATGGAGCTCAGCAGCAAGCTCAACCTGTCTGCCTCAAGTCAGCCTTTGCAGCCACCTTGAGCTTGTGGGGGAGTATTAGAGTTATATCTTAGGATATGAAAACTCAGCACTATAGAATAATTAAGCTCATCCTTAAATGTAGAGCTTGAATGATTCAATTCTTAAATATTCAACTCCTCTTGTATAAATAGAGCATCATGCTCCATTCCAATTCAACATATCTCACTCTTTTAGCTTTCTCTCTCTTCATTCTCATATCTCACTATAATAGGGTGGTGTAGCAAGAGTACTTAAAAATGCCCCCTGGAATGATTAAACAAAGCAAATGTTTCTGCCTCATCCTTTACCATCTTTTACTACTTGAGCTAATTTTGTAGATCTAACGCTTTAACAACCTAAACATAACTATTCTAACTAAGTACACTAAAGCCCTAATATTATATTATAAACAAAGAACTTAAGGCGATAATTGTTCTTCCAAGGGTTTTCCCTTCATAAAGAATTTTCTCTTTTTACAACATAACTAAGTAACTAACACTCAGTTACCAACTGATAACAAATTGTAAGGCTTCCTTTTCTACCCAAAGTTTCCAAACATAGACCATTCAAGCATAACACTATAACTAACTACTTTAGGGCCTTGTCATAATGCAATATACATTTACGTCAATACTATTGAAATGCAAATAAAATGTCAAAAAGTGAAAGATATCATCGCCAACATAGAAAGAAACTACGACAATAAGATAAAATCTTATATGCAAATTAGGATGTCTGAAATAAATAAATGCAGGTACAAACAGGGAAAACAAAGATAAATAAATAGGAAAATAAATGAACTTTTTGGGGCAAAAAAGAAGAACAAATTTCCAAAGGGGGGAGAGAGCTGATGTGCCTAGGACCTATGTATATTGCCCGAAGCATCGCCTTAAGGTTGTTGATGTCTTCATGCAATTTAGACAAGAAAATAGCAAGATTGTCTCCATCAAGTATGTCATGTGCAGTTGAGCTGTGCTTCTCCAAAACAGCATCCAAAGAAGATATATAAGTATCGTCACGTGATTGAGCCTTAGTGATAAGCTCATACATCATATCTGTCACCTTAGACATTGCAGAGACAACCACCAATCTCCTCTCTGAATCATCATTAAGAACTATGTCAGCAACATTTTTTATTCTTTGCGAGCTTCCCATACAAGTTCCACCAAATTTGTGAACAGACCAAGATTCTCCTTTTGAAAGCTGTTTTTCATTCACTGTCAAATCCAGAGAAACATCTGCCAGTAAACAAACATAAGAAAAATTTAATCTATAAATCATCAAACTAGCCTTCTTCAAAATACCAAACACAAATTCCAGCAAACAACTACTCATCCATAACAAAATATAAGCAAAATGGATCTAAAAAATCAAATGATTTGGTCTAAATTTTGGTACAAATACATTTGACTTTTTGGATATCCTTATTTTGTTACAACGGAACAGTTACGAACCTGTTAATGAAGCACATATCCTGGTGCTCGGTGACTCTCGTCGCTGAGGTAAAGCAATACCCTTTCTAAGACAAAATACAAAGTAATAACGTGAATTAATAGATAGAAATATACAAAATTCAAACTTCTGGTATGTGTACACACACATATACACACATTTACAAGTTATGAAAAATGGAGTTTGCTCGGCAAATAGTAAATACACAATAGGAAAACAGCAAAATATTCAGCATTTATTAACAAAATTCGAAAGCATGTTAAAACAAGTATATCTAAGTAAAACACATTGATTAAAAAAATTGAAAAGCAAGTAGCTACAGAAAGCTTCACGCGATCTATCTGACGAAAACCTAATTAGTGAAAGAAACAAAGAAAGATATGTACCGGAGAGAGTTGAAGCGGCGCGAGAGGAGGAAAGGATGGCATTGAGATTCAGGGATCTTGGTGCTCTCGTGCTGGAGAGAAGTGTTGGAGTTCAGTGAAATGCGAGAGAAGTGAGATAGCGATGCGGAAAGCGACGACGCCATGGCTGCTGTTTGCGCCGCGGAGAAAGAGAGGAGAGTGGTGAGTTTGGTTTATGGTAAAGCTGCTAGAAAGCAGTGAAGCTTTTCTAAAAGCTGGTTTGTGAATTTTGGAAATTAAATGGCACTATTCTTTTACTAGAAACCTACTTGATTTATTATATTTTTTTAGCTTTTGAATATTTTCGGTTTGGAAGGATAGAAATGTTTTATTCAAAATCTAGAAATACATAAAATAAAATAAAAAAATTAATCTAGAAGATGCTAGACACTTTCATTCTTATCTTCTTTTTTTTAATTTATACTATAAAATATCTTTATTAGTAATTTACTCAATATATTATTATTAATCAATAATATTTATTTATTATGTCAGGTGTCACGCAATTTTTTCAATTTTTGTTGAATCACTCATTTTGAATAAAGGAAATTAGACTGAGTAATAAGTTTTTATCCTCTCTTTCATTTTCTCTCTCTCTCATTTCAATTTTTGCGGTTTTCTCGCTCTTCCATACAGCTCATTCTCTTCTCTCTTTCCTTCCCCCAACTCTGGTCGTCGCAGCCCATTCTCTCTCTGTTTTATTCATCATTCAACCTCTGATTGAAAAACCAACGTCATATTCGTTCTATTCATCTCTCAACCTTTCTAATGAACTGAAACTATTTTTCTTTCGGTGAACGTTGTCGTCGACCCAGTTTATGGATTGTGGTTTCGATTTCATTTATACACTCTCTTTGTATTATCACCATGAAATTTACTTTTTCCTTGTCATGGTTTACAGGCATGGGATGGAGAGGGATTCTCTGAGAGTTTTGAAGCTAAACTCATTTTTCAAAGCTTTTGATAGGTACATCTTGGTTTTTTGTATGATTTTGGTTTTTGATTTCTTTAAGTTGATGAAACTTTATGTTGATATTTCTCTATTTTGTCTTTAACAGTGATTTTAAGGTGTTAATGTTTAAATTAGAGGTATTGATTAATGGGGCAATATAACTGCTGGAATTGTAACACTCCAATTATTTATTGAATTATTTTAATTAATTAATTGATGTTATGTATTTGTATGCATTGATGAGCATTTTGTTACAAGGTAATGCCTTGTTGTGGGATAGTTACCTTAGAAATTACGGATGTTAAGGTATTGGGGTGTATGACTAAAAGTGTATACACTTAGGAGTGGAAGGAGATTATTACTACTATTATTATTAAATTAGAATATTAGAATAATATGGTGATAATAATAATAAAATAATTATTTTAGTTATTATTATGTGGAAGAGTATAAGTGGAATATGATATTAGGGGTCTAGGGGCTAAACTAGTAAAAAGAAGGAATAGAAAGGGGAATCATATCATGTGGAATAATCGTAAGCTGAGAGAGGAGAAGCACGAAGGTGAGAAGAGTTAGGGCAAGAGAATTCATTGTTGAAGCTTAGGAACTGTCAATCCAAAGTAAGGGTGGGGTTCCAACTCTCTAAAGGGTATTGTGTAATGATGAGTATGTCGGAGTACGGTTTCCATGGTTATTGTGTGATCATGTTTTAATTTAATTTGGGGTTTTTGAGGAATATGATAACATGATGAATCTATGACTGATTTGATAAATTTTGATGTTACAATGCCATGAATTGATACCCATTACATGTATGTTGATGTATTATTGTTGTGTGATGGATATGTGTTGAATTATGTGAGTTTTAAAAGATTTGTTTTGGAGTCTTATGAACTCCTCAGTTTTTGACTAAAAGTCGATTTAAACTATATGATAATTATTTGATATGTGTCGCGCCGCGAAAAAACAGAGTCGCCACTGAACCCTATTTATCCCAAAGGAAAAGAAGATATCGAGAGGACCCCAAAGAAATAGATAAGATGGTCTTGCGACCAAGAGAAAGGGTACAGAAGTCGGTTACGCAAGGGCAAGGTATTAACACCCCACGCGTCTGTGGTGCTCCACAGGATCTACTTTTGTTTGCTTTAATTTAAAGGTGTGCAAAAAATTTTGTCTAAAGCTTAATGTTAAGAAGGAATGTGTGATACGGTGGGAGAACTAATTTGGGTGTTTTGCGTTTGATCGCAAATGTTGCGGTTAGCAAGAGTCGCCATCGACTTTTCTTTTATCCAAAAGGAAAGGCTGAAAAGAACAGGAAAGACCTTTGAGATTGTTACTTGAGTTCGGGGGGTAGATTATGAAAAGGAAAGGTGTTAGCACCCTTTTCATTCATAGTTATCTATGGGCTCTTAGTTGCTTGCTAAATCACTTGCTTTTGTTTGAAAATGTGCTTTGTTGTGGTTTTGAAAGTATTTTGAAAAGGTGTTATCGTTTAGGAAAACTTTGTAATAGTTCTCGTTCGTAAGAACGTATACAAAGTGTTGGGCTTTTGAAAATATTTCATGTTTGGAAAGTGTTTTGAAAGTGTTTTTGAAAGTGTTGGTGTTTGTTTTAAAAATAAGCAAGGGTGTTTGATTTGAAAAGGAGCAAGCAACTAGGAACAATCTACCTACTCAAAAATCTTTGTTCATTTCTTCCTTTATTTTGATATTATTATCTTACCATTGATTTGGCAAGAAGTCTTATCTTTGGATGTAAAGGGACGGGCGTGGGTCATTGTATAGTCATAATAGCAAGGTTGTAAGATGTCTTAGTATTTCTCTTTGAGGGACTAAGATCATTTTGAAAGGCAACATTGATAGCGTCATTGAGGGACTATGATCTTATATTTTTATTTCTTTTTGCTAAGATATCTCACATGCATAACATGGCCATTTTTGTAAGGCAACAAAGTGGAATTACCCTAAGGGTGCAAGTGTGCAAATGTGTTTGATTTACATGCATTGTTTATCTTGGATTAGGGTTTGCTACTTGTTGATTTTAATCTTTCCATACAAACCCTAATTACTAACATTTATATAAAGCGATAAATTGCGGAAAATAAAATTACTATGTGTTGTACCCCAAAATTTTTCCTCTCACTTGTCAAAGATTTCCTCACAAGATTTTTTGAACTCAAGACTGCATTAGGGTTTGATCAACTCAAGACACCTCCTCATGCACTGATGACCAAAATTAAGGTTTGAGTTTGCACAAGGATTTTTGGACCATCAATGCTTCATATGACTTTCAAGTATCATTATGGACCCCCAAGATTATTCATGTTAAGTTTCAAGCCTTGAATCACATTTTTGATCAGTCAATTGGACAATTGACCTAAAAATCAGCTGTATTGGGGGAAAAGTCAACCATGGCCAATTTACAGTCAAACTTCATAATTTTTTATCCACATCAACATCTTAGACTCATATGTATCATTTGATCAAGTTTGGACCATAATTCCTCAAGAAAATTGATCAAATCATCAAAAGGGCAAAATGGTCAAAATTAGGGTTTTGACTGAGAAGGGGCAATTTTTGATTTTTGACCTAGAAAATGATCAATTGGTTTGAAGCATGATTTCAAGATTTCAATTGCATCATCTTGACCCAAAAACATGATTCAAAACATTACAAATCCATTGGATTGACATATGAATTTTGCAGTCAACTGATCAAAAGTCAATTGTATACTGAAAAGTCAAACTTTGACTTTTTGGTCAAAATCAAGTGCCAAAGATCACAATTCATCAAAAAATGTCAAAAGGTGAAACTTGTTCATCGAGAAAGCAGGGTTTAAGTTTTGGTTTTGAAAAGTTGAAATTTTTAACTTAGAAAATTTTCTAAGTATATAAAATTTCTTATTTTTTCTCAACTTTGAGTCAAATTTTCACCATGATGCAAGATGATTCAAAGGAAGTTCCCAACATGGAAGTTGTAGGTATCCATGAAATATACAACTTTTCTTCACACAATTTCTCCTAAAGATGCTTGGATCTAAAGATATAAATTTGTGAATACATGCTCATGAACTAAAATAACTTAGTGAAATTTGCCCTAGTTAGGCAGGTTTTTGACCTAACTTCATGCCAATTTTTCACATAGTTCCAATGGGAATCTTTGAAAGCAATTCAAAGATGAGTTGTAGAGCACATTGAAAGATTTCCAAAATTTCTAAGAACTCCTTGAGATCATTCTCGAGTATGGAGAATCGAAGAGATGAAGTTGGCAATTTCTCACTTTGATTTCAAGCCATTTCATGATGAACCAAAGTTCAAATTCAAGCCTAGGCTGCATAATCTTTGCTTTGAAGGCCTCAAACTTATTTCTCACTCCATAATTAAATGTTTACACAACTTATAGAGCTTTAATCCAAGCATTAGAGCCTTTGTCCAATCTACATTTCCATTTATGGCACAAAGTTGCCATTTCCATTTTGATAAAGCACAACTTTTGCAATTGTCAACTCCTTGAGCTTTGCACTTGTTCTTTTTGCACACACAAACCCTATAAACCAAAAGCAATGTGTCTAGAACCTCTATCAACTCAGATCAGGCTTGTACAAACACTTAGGGGCTTGTCTCCTCACTTTTCTTCAAAAAGCAAGCAATAGAGCCAAAATGCTATAACTCAGAAATCTTGAGGAAGCTTGATGTCTAACCTTTTCCATACTAATACACAAATGTATTGCGACCTAACAGGCGATTGATAAGGCTCATAAACTCTCCAAAACACTCTACCACTGAAAATATGCCATAACCTGCAGTTTTGCACCTTACATGGCAATCTCAAGAACCACTCGTGCATTTTGAATTTTAACCACCTAAACACTTAATATACATCATATCTAAGTGTTCCAGACCCTTGTTCCCTCACTATAACTCCTCCTCTTCCATCTGCCATTGTTATATATCAAGCTTACAGGTTGACTTGAGTAGAGAGATTCAGGAACTTTCAAAGCAAGATAAGGATTGGAATACACTCAGGGAGGTTCAGGCAAGCTAAACAAATCCTCAGGCCTTCTCAAAACTTGCTCAAACTCCATTCACGATCTCAACTGAAAGAGGTAAAAAACTCAAACTTCTATCTTTTCATACAAGTATCCTCTGGTCCTGATTTGTGAAAGAAAAATGTAGATATCTTTGCCCTAAAGCTAACCATATTCATAGATTTCATTTATATTAACTGTGCATAGAGAATTTTTTATTTGAAATTTCTGTAAAAATTAGGTTTCAAATTAGGGCAACTAAAATTAGCTTTGATCTTTGATTGTTAGTTTACATAAGTTAGATGGTTGAAATCGTGGGAAGGAACACTATCATTTTTATGTTTGGACTTTCCATTTTCATGGATAAATGAGAGAGATACAGGTGGTCCGGCCATGGCTCAAGGTTGAAGATGAAGTTGCCTTCAGGGAGCGTTTTCTAATATATATATATATATATATATATATATATATATATATATATATATATATATATATATATATATATATATATATATATATATATATATATATATATATATATATATATATATGCCTTTGTTTATATGAACAGATGTACAGCCACCCCGGTGGTAAGACAGCGCGCAAAAATGCCATAGGTCATGGGTTCGAGCCTTGGCGTTGCCTTTTGCAAATTTTCATTTTTTTCCCACCTTTTTTTGTTGTTTTTGCAGCGTGGGCTTCAGACTTTGGGCCTTGTGTTTTTTTGCTAACCTCCTGCCTCCTATTTGCTTGTAGCACCCCTGACCCATATTAATTTTATTTATTCATTTTATTTTCATTTCTATTTTATTAAATATATTTTCCTTTATATTAAAAATCATAATAAATATAAAAATGATAGATTTTATTTTGACTTATTTTATTATATTTTTCCCAATAAAAAATATTTTCTTTAGTTATATATATTATCTATTTTATTAAATAACTTTGTAAATTAACTTAAAATTAGTTTAATAGTTATTTATCTTTCTTCAAAGTCATTAAGCATATTATTTTTAACATAAAATGACCAAAAATATCTCATGATGCCATATTTTATTTTCAAGATAAAAATGGAAAAATACTTACTTTTTCTCAAAGAAATTTATTCCCTTTTGATAAAATAGATTTAAGGTTTAATCAAAATCCTTTCTAAAAATAATTTCCTTTCCTAATTAATTTGAGTTTAATCTTGATTTATTTATTAGGTTTAGGTTAAAACTTTTTCACATAAAAAAAAATCTTCTTTATATTCATACATCTTTGCATATTTAATTTATCTTGTATATTATTTATTCCAATATTTGTACATATTCAATTTGGTTGTAATAGCTTAATTAGGTTTATTATTGCAAATCCCCATTCATAAATTGTATTCCCCCTCCCACAAATGTTGCAATAGCGTAGGACATTTAGATTTCGTAATTTATCGCTTTTATATAACATGCTAGTAATTAGGGTTTGTATGGCAAGATAAAATTAACCAAATAGAAAACCTTAATCCAAGACAAAATCAAGCATGAAAATGACACCCTTGCACACAAAACACCCCTAGGGTTATCCCACTTGGTTGCCTTACAAAAATGGTCATATTACGCATGTAAAGTGTCTTAGCAAAAACAAACAAATACAAGATCATAAACCCTCGATGACGTTATTCAAAGTTGTCTTACAAAAATGATCTTAGTCCCTAAAAAATGCTAAGATATTTTACAACATTGTTAATCATGGCTATATGGTGACCCACGCCCGTCCCGTAAACATCCAAAGATAGGGTTGCTTACCAAATCAATGGTAAGACAACAATATCAAAGGAAAAGAAAATGAACAAGAAAGACATTTGAGTAGGTAGATTACTTTTAGTTACTTGCTACACTTCAAACAAATATCCTTGCTATTTTCAAAACAAACACACACATTTCCAAACATCTTACAAAACTTGAAAACATTTTCAAAAGATCAACATCTTTGTATACATTCTTACGAACGAGAATCATTACAAAGATTGCCTAAACAATGGCCATTTTTACAAAATACTTTCAAAACCACACAAAAGCACAATTTCAAACAAAAGCAAGTGATCTAGAAAGTAACTAAGAGCCCATGGAAAACTATGATGAAAAGGGTGATAATACCTTCCCTTTTCATAATCTACCCCCGGAACTCAAGAAACAATCTCAAAGGTATTTCCTGTGCTTTTTCACCTTTCCTTTTGGATAAAAGAAAAGTCGGTGGCGACTCTTGCTAACCTCAACATTTGCGATAAAACGCAAAACCTTCAAGTCAGTTCTCCCACTGCATCACAGAACTGGCGACTCTGCTGGGGATTTATTTTAAAAGTGGGGTTACCTTAGGGATAGATCACATTTACTTGCTTACATTGTTTGACTTGTATGCTTTACATTATGGTTCTTTGTTTGGGTTTTAATCTTCTACCCGGATTTGGGATACATTATAGGTAAGTAGCAATACATTGTGAAAACTATGTGGAGTATACCGATATGGTCTAAGCAATAGCAACGTTAATACGACATATTTGTGGGTACCGGTAGCCTTTGAGTTAATCAAAGAGAATATGGGGTCGCTGAGTGATGTCATGAAGCACTAATGAACTTCTAGAACCTTTACTTGACCAACTTGGCCTTTTAGGATGTAGTGAGATGACCGACTTTGGTGCAGTTCGAAGTTGGTAGATACTCGATACTACACTCATTGAGGTTTGGTTTCTTGGGATATTTCGGTCGCTATTAAAGAGGCTTGAGCTGAAATAATGACCAAAGAAATAATCCAATGATATTGAGCTCCTTAGAACCCGATTACTATTTCTAAGACAGGTTTAAGCCAACTAAACTTCAAGAGGGTACTTACCTATAAAACTCCATGCAAGCCTAAACCTAGGATTTGTTTGCTTTGTTTGTATATGCATACTTGTATATAACATCATGGACATCATGAACATCATATGCATCCACTAACCATTTCAAGGATTTTTGGATTCATCTTTGCTCTTGTTTTGTAGGAAATGGATTCACTTCGCAGGAAAACTATTCAAGTCAACCTTGTGAGAATCCCTCCACAGCTTAAGGAGCTAGCTTCAAGGATTCCTGAAAATTCTCCATTCACCGAGAGACATGGTCATCTACTCAACTTGGTCACCTCCAACACAAATGAGGATATGATGAAGGTGCTCTTTCAGTTCTTTGATCCTTTGCACCATTGCTTTACATTTCCCGACTATCAACTTGTGCCTACTTTGGAAGAATTCTATCAACTCTTGAGGATTCCCATTCTCAATCAACTACCTTTCAACGGTACGGAAAGGGATCCAAATCCAGAAGATATTGCTCAAACTCTACACTTGCATTCATCTGATGTCACAACCCATTGGGAAACTAGGAGCGGTGTCAAAGGTTTCTTAGCAAAGTTCCTGTTTGAGAAAGCCCAAAGTTGTTGGAATTCCCTAGACTTGAAAGCCTTTGAGGAAATTGTGACTCTCCTCATCTGTGGGATGGTTTTGTTTCCAAACCCTGACTAACTCATAGATGTGAACACCGTTAAAATCCTCATATCACGCAACCCAGTGCCTACATTGCTAGGGGATATCCTACACTCTTTTCAGACTCGCACAATGAGGAAAAAAGGTGTCCTTATGTGTTGCACTCCTATCTTGGCAAGATGGTTTATTTATCATCTTCCCCAATCAGTCTTAAAGAATGAGCAAGGTTCAAGGTGGTCACAAAGGTTGATGACACTCAAGCATTCAGACATTCATTGGTGCTCCCGATCCAAAGAGAATGTTATCATTGTTGACCGTTATGGAGAATTTCCTAATGTCCTTTTACTTGGCATTAGGGGAGGAATCACCTATAACCCATGCTTAGCCTTAAGGCAGTTTGGTTATGCCCGAAGGGATGGCCTGCACGAGATGTTGATTCAAGGTTTGGTATTCGACTACGACAACAACGACCAAGGTCTTCGCCAGAGATTCATCCGAGCTTGGAGGATGCTAAACAAGGTGGATAGAAAGATTTTGGGGCACAAGAGTTCCACCCCCATTGAGCCTTACCTTAAATGGGTATAAACTCACACTAAGAGTCTTATGATGCCTTACCCCTCCATTCTCCCGGTAATCATTGAGCTTGTCATGGAAGGAGATGTTCCATACACTATCCTACATCCTGACATGCCCACACCTCTTGAAGACCTCCAAAGGAATTAGATACAACTCAAAGGAGAGTGAGATACTTTTAAAGCCCAATTCTACGCAAGCGAGAAGAAGGTTTTGGAGCTCACTAGGCTACATCATAAGGAGCAAACTCTGAATGCCTACATTGCACCAAAGAGGATGCGCACTACTTTTCTATCTTAGAGTTTTATATTATTTGTCCCAAGGGGCATTGATGTACTCAAACTTTATCTTATTAATATAACGTGTGTTTCCTTTTTTGTCTAAAGCAAATTTGAATATTTGAAATCCTTGAAAACATTGCATATGCATATATCATTCATCATAACATAAACAGGTCTTTTGCAACAAGTCTCCTCATCTCTCTACTGTTTATTTCAGTAAGATGGATCTCGAGCAAACAGTGAAAGATCTCCAAGTTCAGAATATGCAGTTTCAACAGTTTCTCATGACCCTAGCCAAGGGGCAAGAAGAGTTGAAGACTCTGCTGGCTGAAGAGAGGAAGAAGAAAACAAAGAAGGTAACCAGAGTCTTAAACACGGGAAGAAGATTTCATGGGTAGACAAGAAGGACTTTGGACTTTGCAACAACATCCGGTGAAAGAGAAGGGAAAGGAAAGGAAACAGTTATCCCGTCAGAATCGGAAGAAGAGAAAGACTACTATGAGGAACAATACTCTTCAACTGATGATAAGTATAAACATCTTGAAGAGCGGTTGAGCGCGATGGAAATCCAAAAGGTGCCAGGTTTGGACTTTGAGGAATTGGGACTAGTGTCAGGGATTGTGATTCCTCCGAAATTCAAAGTGCCTATATTTGCCAAATGTGATGGAGTGTCATGCCCTAAAATGCATCTCCGATCATATGTGAGGAAAATTTAACCCAATACCGCTGATAAAGACTTATGGGTGCACTTTTTCCAAGACAGTCTGTCTGGAACACAACTTAACTGGTTCTACCAACTAGAAAGGGCTAATGTTCACAATTTGGAAGATCTTGCTGCAGCTTTCTACAAGCAATATCAATACAATGCTGATTTGGCGCCTACCCGTACTCAACTCTAGAGTATGGCCATGGTTTCCGATGAAGGTTTCAAGGACTATGCACAAAAATGGAGAGATCTGGCTGGAAGAGTTCAACCCCCTCTGTCTGAGAGAGAATTGGTAGACATGTTCTTAGGCACCTTATCTGGTCCTTTCTTCAATCATTTAATCGGAAGTTCATCTGTAGGGTTTACTGAACTAATATCAACCGGAGAGAGGATAGAAGCCGGTATTAAGAATGGAAAAATCCAGAAAGACACATCTTCTTCTACAGCTGTAAGGAAGCCTATCATCGGGAAGAAAGAGGTAGCTGCTGCATATCCGCAAAGAAACCAAGATAGGGTCGAACGCCGACCAATGGTGGGGGATGCTATGATCCCAAAGCCTACATCTAATCAACAAAGAAGTAATCAACCAAGGGTGGAAAGGCGAGTCAGACAATTCACTAGAATCAACATGACTCTGTCTCAAGTATTACCTCATCTGCTAAGATCCAACTTGGTAACCTTGAAAGAAGCTCTGAAAAACCCCAATACAACATCCCCTCATTATCATCCCAATGCCCGTTGCGCATATCACTCTGAAAGTCTTGGTCACGATACTAATAACTGTTGGGCCTTGAAGAACAAAATACAAGACCTCATCGAAGCAAAATAAATTGCGTTTGATGCGCCCGAGAAGCCAAATGTCACTTCTGCTCCTATGCCCAAACATGGCCACAATACCAATTCCATTGAATAAGATTTGTTTGTTACCTCAGTAGACGAGCTCATAACCCCACTTTCGACTATTAAGATAAACTTGTTGAAAGCTGGTGTATTTCCGGGCTGTAATAAAGTTTGCCATCTCTGCTTATCCTCACCATTTGGTTGTCCTTTGTTGAAGGAAGACATTCAGTGTCTGATAGATAGCAAAGAGATTTTGTTTGAAATGACTCATGTTTCACCTATTCTTGTTGAAGGTGTTTCTATCATTACCACTTCCACCAATTCTTCCAGGGTCTCCACCAAAAGACCCGTTAGAATTACATCAGTTCCGAAAGCAGCTCCTTTAATAATCACAATGCCTGGGCCAGTCCCATATGAATCAGACAAGACAGTATTGTGGAATTACGGAGGGGACATTTACTACCATGGCATCAAGCAAGACTGGCCGGCCACCGAAGAGATAAACTCCGAAGAAGAAGATTCTGACATCAGTAATATTGCCGGAACTAGTAAAATTACCCGAAGCGGTAGGATATTTTCTCCAGAAATTGCTCCCCCAAAAGCAGTTTCTGGACCCGTGATCATCCATGTGGTTGCTCCAAAGGTTACTTCTGTACCCATAATCATCTCTGTAAGTGCTCCTATTGACGAAGCCGTCACAACTCCTGTTATCATTCCTACCAACACTCCTGCTGCTGAAACTCGACGAAAAAGTATTTTGGTCGAGCATGTCCGGACGAAGGCTCAATCACTGACTATCTCTGAGACATCCAAGAAAGAAATGGAGGAGGTCCTAAAAATTATAAAGAGGAGCGACTACGGTGTAGTTGAACAATTAGGGAAAACTCCCTCTAAGATCTCCATGCTGGCATTATTACTGTGTTCCGAGGCGCATGCAAAAGCCTTGGTGAAGTTCTTAAAAATAGCCAATGTATCGCAAGATACATCTGCTGATCAATTTCAAGACTGCATGGCCAGCCTAACTGCGGATAATGGTTTAGGTTTTTCAGATGCGGATCTGACGCCGAGGGGAAGAAAGCATAATGAGGCGTTGCATGTCTTAGTGGAATATAGAGGCACCACTCTGGCACGTGTTTTGGTGGATACTGGCTCATCTCTGAATGTATTACCCAAAAAAGCTCTTGACAGACTTGACTGTGAGGGGTTGACTTTGAAGCCGAGCAACATAGTGGTAAAGGCTTTTGACGGCTCGAAGAGGATGGTACATGGGGAGGTGGACATTCCCATAAAGGTTGGAACCCAAACCTTCAATTCAACTTTTCATGTGATGGACATCCGCCCTTCATACTCTTGCTTGCTAGGCCGTCCATGGATCCACAATGCTGGCGTTGTTACTTCTACATTGCACCAGATGCTGAAGTACCCGGTTTAAGGGAAGATTATCACCGTCCATGGAGAGGAAGAATACATGCTCAGCCATCTCAATTTCTTCAGATATATGGAGTTGGACGGCGAATTCATTGAAACTCCATTTCAACACTTCGAAGAGGTCCCCCAAGATGTGGCAGTGACCAAGATTGTGTCTCATATTCCAAAGGTTACAAGGCCTCCCCTCCGGATGTCATCGCTGAAGGACGCCAAAGCAGTGGTAGAGGAAGGTGGATGCACTATCTGGGGGCAACTTCCAGATATCCCGTATAAATCTGACAAGTTTGGCTTAGGTTTCACTTCAAGTGCTCAAAAGGTTGTATGTCGTGCATGTGCTGGAGAGCCACCCTTGAAGATCAGCAACCGTGAAGTCAACACAGTAGAAGATGGTGAAGATGACTGCAACCTGGAAGATTGGATCTTCCCAACTGTCAATGGAGGGCTCAACAATTGGGAGGCTAGAGACATCATCCTAATCAATTTCATCCCTCAGTAATTTATCTTTACATTTTGTTGGATCTGTAATATTTAAAACAATTCGCACTCTTAAAACCCTGTGTCTTACCCGAGGCACAATGGTCCATTTGTAAGGGTTATTATCTCATTTTTCATATGACATCAATGAATCATGGACGTTTTCACATTCAAACTTTTATGCTCATTGTTTTTCTTTTACATTTTACTTTCTTTCAAAGATAGTTATACCCTTACACACACCCACACTCACAATGCAGGTATCCATCCATTATGGATCCCATGGGTAACGATACTGCTATGGCCTTTGTGACTCTGAGAATCTAATGTACCAAGCTGAAGACGAAGGTGAGGAAGATTGTGAAGTACCAGGGGAACTTGCCAGACTGCTACAACAAGAGGAGAGAACCATTCAACCTCACGAGGAACCCGTGGATACGATCAACCTAGGTACCGAAGAAGATAAAAAGGAGGTCAAAGTGGGTTCCAATCTAGAACCCAGTATCAAGAAGCGTCTGATTCAACTGTTGCATGATTATGTCGAAGTCTTTTCCTGGTCATATGAAGACATGTCGGGACTTGATGAAGATATTGTGGTACATCGTCTGCCTACAAGAGAAGATTGTCCGCCAGTAAAGCAAAAAGTGCGTCGAATGAGGCCTGATATGTCAGAAAAGATTAAAGCAATGGTCATGAAGCAATTCAACGTTGGATTCTTGGCTGTCACCTCTTACCCCCAATGGGTTGCCAATGTTGTTCCCGTACCCAAAAAAGACGGCAAAGTGCGAATGTGTATGGACTACAGAGATTTTAATATGGCAAGCCATAAGGATGACTTTCCACTCCCCCACATTGATATCCTAGTTGACAATACGACACAACCCAAAGTGTTTTCCTTCATGGACGGATTCTCAGGTTACAACCAAATCAAAATGGCACCTGAGGACATGGAGAAAACAACATTTGTCACACAGTGGGGCACATTCTGCTACAAAGTGATACCATTCAGACTGAAGAACACTGGGGCAACCTATCAGCGTGCCATGGTAGCTTTATTTCACGACATGATACATCATGAAATAGAAGTCTACGTGGACGATATGATAGCCAGATCGCAAACAGAAGAAGAGCATCTTGATCACTTACAAAAGTTGTTTGAGAGATTGAAGAAGTATAAGCTGAGGTTGAATCCCAACAAGTGAACATTCGGGGTACGATCTGGTAAGCTCCTAGTCTTTGTCGTCAGTAACAAAGGTATTGAGGTCGATCCTGCCAAAGTTAAAGCAATACAAGAGATGCCTGCTCCTTATACTGAGAAGGAAGTCAGAGGATTCTTGGGACGTTTGAACTATATTGCCAGATTCATTTCTCACCTAACAGCTACTTGTGAGCCAATCTTCAAGCTATTAAAGAAAGATCAAGTAGTCAAATGGAATAATGAATGCCACCAGTCGAGGGAAGACTGTTAATTATGTATCTGACTGTTTTAGAAAATTCAATGGGGTGTGTATTGGGGCAGCATGACGAGTCTGGCCGAAAAGAGAACGCTATTTATTACATGAGCAAAAATTTTACCGACTGTGAAACCCAATATTCACTGCTCGAGAAAACTTGTTGCGCTCTGGCATGGGCTGCTCGCCGGCTAAGACAGTATATGCTAACTCATACTACTTTATTGATATCTAAGATGGATCCGATAAAATACATCTTCGAGAAGCCTGTTCTTTCTGGGAGAATAGCGAGATGGTAGATGATCCTGACAGAATACGACATACAGTATACTACCCAGAAAGCTATAAAGGGCAGTGTATTAGCCGATCACCTTGCTCACCAAGCTTTGGAAGACTACCAGTCCATGAAGTTCGAATTCCCAAATTAAGACATCATGACATTAGACAACTGCGAAGAATTAAGACCATATGACGGACCTGAACAAGGATCCCTATTGTACCCCAAAATTTTCTCTCTCATTTTTCAAGTATTTGCTCACAAGATATTCTAAGACGTCAAGTTTGCGACACTGATACATCAATTTAGGCTTGAAATTGGCACAAAGGCAAAATGGTCAATTGCATACTAGAAAGTCAAACTTTGACTTTTTGGTCAACATTATAACCCAGAGATCAAATTTCATCAAGACATTCAAAACATATCAAGCTTAATCATTAAGAAGTCAAGAGAATCAAAAATCCAACTTTGCAAGACTTTGAGATTTTTCTAAGTATTTTCTATACTTGGTTAATTTCATTTGTTTCATGGCATTTTACTACAACTCCAAATAATTCAAGATGATGCAAGTAATTCAAGTTATTACAAAGTGACATTTTGCAAAATTACAAATTCTAAAACTATGTCTTGATTAAAACCTTGTCATAATATTTTTTCCTTTTGACATAATGTGCACAAGACTAAATTTATGACATGCTACAAACTATGTTGTCCAAAGTTGAATAAAATGTGATATGCCACAACACCCCATGCTGCCCTGCAAGAAAACTTGTGCCATGCTACATCCAAAGTATGCATGTTGTCCAATACAGTCAAAAAACCGCTCTATGCAGTCAGCTCAAGCCTACACCATGACAACCCCAAAATTACACCAAAATGGCAAAAGAAAATTGTGTGTATAAAGTATCAAAGCAGTATGCCAAAATAATTCAAACAACTTATTTGTTTTCCCCCCTAAACTACAGTCAAGGGGTCTACAAAAGATGACTGTATCATAAGACAAAGAGGTTGGATTTTTGAAAGAGAGAAAAAAATAGAGAGTTTTGTTGAGCAAAAAAAACAATATTATGTGCAACCTTGATTCATTTTCAAAACCAAAAAAACTGCTCTTGTTCAAAACAGAAATCTAACCCATTGCTCCACCATACAAACTCTCCCTCAAAGACTGTCCAAATATAACAAAAAAAACAGTCTTTGTAGTGCTACTCACCTTCATCTTCAAAATACCAAAAATATTACAGTACAGTCCAACTCAGTTCTAGCAGTCCAGAGCAGCTTCCTGAAGACTCACAAGGTTATCCCATCATTTGGAAAAGCATTCAGATCTAAAATAACCAGTGCAACCCAAAGGTAAGTCCTCTTGACTTGATATCTTGTCATTACATCATTAACAAGTTGTTGTTCTTTGAAGACAAGATGTAGTACTTTATTATCCTGTTAAACTAGTCATCTGCACTTTGTTTAGGCTCCTTCAATCATTTGTTGTTCATGTTTATCCATCATATGCCATAAGCTAACATCTACATTCAGTAAAATAATGTTTAAGGCAGGAAATTGCAGCATGTATCGACACGTATCCTCATGTTTCGACTCATCCTAGTGAAAAAACAGGGTATGAGTCGACACATAACCCCCATGCATCGACTCATACTGATTTCAGGTTACAAAACAGAAGTGGGAAAAGACTATGAGTCGACACATACGCGTTTTGCATCGATGCAAGAAGGTGCATGAGTCGACACATCCCATTATGTGTCGACTCATACTGAGCATATTTTGTTTTACATGAGCAAGGAAAAGCTATGTGTCGATGCATAGCAGCATGGGTTGACACATAGCAGTTCAAAATGCAGTTTTCCTTTTATTTTACACTGTTTTTACATTGTTTTCATTATCATTCGACATAGTTGTAATATTTCAGTCTCCACTTCATCCCCATTGTAAATTTGTACCCCCATCCCCCTAAAGTGATGTAATAGCTTAGGATTTATTTTCCGCATGTTTACTTGCTTTCATATATTGCTAGTAATTAGGATGTATGGCAAAATAAAAACAACAAGTAGACAACCCTTAACCAAGACTAAATGCATGCAAATCAAACACATTATTCACACATGCACCTCTAGGGTAATTCCACTTGTTGCCTATCGGAAAATAGTCATGTCCCTTGAGCATGGGCGTTTTAGCAAAAGACCCTCGATAAAAGATCGTAGTCCCTCGATGACCCTCGATGTTGCCTTCGGTAAACGATCTAGTCCCTAAACGACATTGCTAAAATGACTCATATGTTGCCTTCTATGACTATACAAACGTCCCAACTCTCGTCCCTTCACATCCAACGATGGGGCTTCTTACCAAGTCAATGGTAAGATAGCAACATCTAAAGGAGGAGGAAAAGCACATTTAAGACCTTTCAAGTAGGTAGACACGCTCTTAGTTACTCGCTTGCTCACAACAAAAACATTTTTACCCACACTCTCACTTTTGAATTATTTTTGAAACAAACACTTTGTAGGCGTTCTTATAGAAACGAAAACCATTACGAAGTTACATTTTCAAAATACTTTCAAAAACACATCTCACAAACACACTTTTGAACTATTTTCGAAACAAACACTCTGTAAGCGTTCTTATAGAAATGAGAACCATTATGAAGTTCCATTTTCAAAAATATTTTCAAAACACACACCACAAGCACATTTAAACAAAAGCAAGTGATCTAGCAAGTAACTAAGAGCCCATGGAAAACCATGGATGAAAAGAGTGCTAATATCTTCCCTTTTCATAATCTACTCCCCGAACCCAAGAAAACATCTCTAAAGGTCTTTCCTGTGCTTTTTCACCTTTCCTTTTTTGGATAAAAGAAAAGTCGGTGGTGACTCTTGTTAACCGCAACATTTGCGATCAAACGCAAAACTTCAAGTCAATTCTCCCACCGTATCACAGAACTGGCGACTCTGCTGGGGATTTCATAAAAGTGGGGTTACCTTAGGGCTAGATCACATTTATTTACAATTGTCTGATTTGTTTGCTTTACATTATGGTTCTCTGTTTGGGCTCGCTTTAATCCTACACCCGAATTTGGGGACACCTTTTAGGTCAGTAGTAATAGACTGTGAGGGAACTGTGCGGGGTATACCGACATGGTTGGAGCAATAGCTACGTTGATGTGGCACTTTGGTTGGTACCGGTAACCCTTGAGTTGAATCTAGGAGAGTACGGGGCCGCCGCGTGGTGTCGCAAAGCATCAACTGACCTTAGAACCTTACTTGACCAACTTGGCCATTAGGAAGTAGCGAGATAACCGACTTTGGTGCAGTCTGAAGTTGGTTGATACTCGATGCTACACTCATTGAGGTTTGACTCTTGAGTTTTGTTTGGTTGCGAGTCAATCGCTTATTGAACGAAACTTGGGGGAAAGATCAGTGATATTGAGATCCCTTAGAACCCGGTTACTATTAACTAGGACAGGTTGAGCCAACTAAACTTCAAGAGGGTACTTACCTACAAACCCCATGCAAGCCTAAAACTAAGGACTTGTTTGCTTTGTGTGGATATGATTATTTGTATATAAACTTGCTTACCTCACATATCTGTACATAACATCATAACATCTGTGATACGGTGGGAGAACTGACTAGTGTTTTGCGTTTGTATTCGCAAATGTTTCGGTTGAGCAAGAGTCGCCACCGACTTTTTATTTTATCCTAAGGAAAGGTTAAAAAGCACAGCAAAAACCTTTTGAGATGTTTTCTTAGGTTCGGTGAGTAGATTATAGAAAGGGAAGGTATTAGCACCCTTTCTATCCATGGTTATCCATGGGCTCTTAGTTACTTGCTTAGATCACTTGCCTTTTTGTTTTCAATTGTTTTAAATGGTGCTTGAGTGTGTGGGTTTGAAAATGTTTTGAAAAGAGGCCAATGTGGTGGCAACTTTTGTAATGATCCATGTGGGGATGTATACAAAGATGTACGTCTTTTGAAAAGGTTTTCATTTGTTTTTGAAAGTTATTTTGAAAGTGTGTGTTTTTTTTGAAATAGGCAAGTGTTTTAGTTTGCAAGATTGATTCAAGTAACTAAGAGGTTATCTACTCCTAAATTTCTCAAAAGATTATTGCTATGTTTTAACCCTTTGAACAAGTTTGTTCCACCATTGTATTTGGTGGACAATCTTATGTTTAGGATGTGAAAGGGACGGGCGTGGGTCATCGTTTAGACCATAATTGCAATGGTGCCAAGTATCTTTGGGCATTTTCTTTAAGGGACTTGATCATTTGTTTTTGTTTGTTTTGAAAAATGTTATCGAGGGACTATGATCATTCAATTTGTTTGTTTTGCCCAAAGAGACCTAACATGCAATATGGCCCATTTTGAAAGGCAACAAGTGGAGTACCCTAGGGGGTGCAAGTGTGATTTGTGTGTCCATTTTCATGCTTGTTTATCTTGAGATTAGGTCATAACTATTTTTTTGTCGTTTTTCGCATACAAACCCTAATTCTAACATGGCATAATTAGAAAGCGTGTAAAGTGTGAAATTTAAATTCCTACGCTATTACAACATAATGATATAGGGAGGGGGGGTACAAATTTACAAATGGGGGATATTTAGACAAGAATTTAAATCTAAATTATTACATCATTTTTTTGAATATTTGCAAGGTAAAATAAATTTCATAATTAAATGGAAATGAAGTAAATATGCAAAATGCAAAAAGAAAGTTTTTATATGTATGAAAAAAGTATGATTTGTGTAAAATAAAAATGAGAAAATAAAAAGGTATTATTTTGAGTATTTTCAACTTTTAGGGCAAAAACCCTAATTTTAATCAAGATATATATTAATTAATTAATTCACATAATATTCATTATACAAAAATAAAATAAAACATGGTATATTTGTAAAAGAGGCATTTTTTAATATTAAATGTTAAAAATATAATATGTACATTTTTTGGTATTTTTACTCTAAGTATATTAATATATATATATATATATGGATATTTATATTATCCTAAATATGTATTATATATAAATAATAATAATAATTAATTTTGGAAAATAGTATTTTTTATATGCAATATTTTCAGAGGGTAATATAAAATAAGAATAAAAATGAAAATATATTCACACTATTTTTTCTATTTATTCTAAATAATAATATGTATTTATTTATGTATAAACAAAAGAAATAACCAAATAAATATGCAATAAATTCAAAAAAAGATGAAAAAAATATTTTTAAAATTTTAATATGTTGTAAGAAAATAAATGAATCAAATAAAAAAAGAAAAAGTCAAAAATATTAAAAAATGAAGCAAATGGGCTCAGGGGGTTCATGAGTAATTATGGGGTGTGAAAAGAAAAAACATAAGACAAGCCCAGCCCAATGCCACTGTCTTCAACCTCCAGCACAAAGTTTGAAAATGCGCGCGCCCTGTTCTTCAATGTCCAACTCTCGATTCTTGGCTTTTTAGCAAAAACTCATAACACAACAAATGTTCAGCATGAAGAGACGATTCTAACCATGTATAGAACTTGACCCGACTCTCTAAGATGAGGGAGAATTTCTCCTCCCCCAAATCCTAACCTAGTTTTTCTGCCATTTTCAAACTCCAAATTCTCTCTACTCAGGCAAAAGAAATGAAATGTAAAGATATGTACATGTTCAGGGCTATGAGTAGAACCTTGTTTCTTCACAAACTTAAGACTAAAGATACCTAATAAGAGAGATACGAGTTCAAAGTTTTACCTGTGCAGTTGAACTTCTATCTGGAGAAGGAGGAACTTCCAGTGCAAGGTGATGATTGGAAAAGCTTCCTTGAGGTTCAGGGATGCTGTTTCAATGCTTACTTTGTCTTGAGAGCTTCTGAATCAAGCTATAGAACTTCACCTGCAAGTCAAGAATGTGAAAATGGTGGAAGCTGTTAGAGGGATTACAGGTCAGGTTTTAGGTCATGGTTAGCTTGCATATATGCTAGGGAATGTGTATGAACTGATTTTAGCAAGAATGCTCGAGAGAAAATGAAGTTGGCACTCAAACTGCAGAGGCAACCCTGTTTTTGCAGTTTGAGGATGATTCTGAGATGGAGGGTGTTTTGGAGATGCCAGGGTCGTGTCTTAGCTTGATTATGTTCTTTTGAAGGTGTTTGATCAGTTTGTTCTTGTGTGTCTATGCTGAGATGAGAGTTGTTACAAGTTATGGACTTTTCTTCACACTTAAGCAACAAAATGCAATTTGGCTTTCTAGGTCAGTAGAGGACCCCATAATGTGCTGCATAAGCTTCTCTTGATCAGTGTGTTATGCATATAATCTTGTGCCAAGCAGATTTGCTATGTACCTTCTTGATTTGCAATTGGACATAAAGCTAATCTTTTCAAAAATGGAAAGTTCACTTTATCTAGTTTAGGGTTAGTTCATCATGTAATGTCCAAATGCTTGAAATAACAACTTGGCACATTGGTTTTGCATTTAATTCTTGAGTGTAACTTGGTTTAAGGACCTGTAATCTAGCCTAAAGCAAGCTGAGTTCAAATTGCAAGATTATGAACATGTTTTGGTTAAGAACAAAAAGTGAATTTTTGCCAACTTGTGAAATTCGAATCTCTCAAGTTATGAGGTTGTTTGGTGAGTTCTTGGACATTTTGGAAAGCTTGGAATGTGTACTACAATCCATCTTTGAAATGCAAATTGAAATTCCAAGTGGAAGGGTATGAAAAATGGCCTTGAAGTGGGGTAGAAAACCTTGTCAAGATAGGTTAAAATTTCACTAAGTTAAAAATGGTTTAGTGCCCTTATTCAAAAAATTGTAACTTGAGATACAAGCTTCAAATGAGAAAACTTTGTGAATCAAAGTTGTAGATTATGCAACAAGCTACAACTTTCATGTTTTGACTTTTGTTTGAATCCAAATGGATCTTGGTGAAAAGATGGGGCAAAGTTGGGAAAAAATTAGGGTTTTTCATAACTTAGAAAAATTCTAAGTTATGAAAAATTCCATTTTCTAACCCTAATTTGCATTTTGTGATTTCTTGGTGAACAAGTTTCATGATTTTGCATGTTTTGATGAAAAATGAATCTTGACTCTTGATCTTGACCAAAAAGTCAAAGTTTGACTTTTCAGTATACAGTCAAAATTGATCAATTGATTGGGAAATTCAACTGTCAACCTTGTGTACTTGGGATCTTTTGAGCTTGATGAATGTGTCAAGACCATTTCATTGAGTCCTTGAGTCCATATGTGAGCTTGATTTGCCATTGGCTAGGTCAAACAGTCAAAAATTGCCTTTGTGCAGTCAAAACCCTAAAAATGACCATTTTGCCCTTTCGGTGATCTGATCAAATTTCTTGTGGAATTGTGATCCAAACTTGATCAAATGGTCCATATGAGTTCATAATGTTGATGTGGGTCAATTTTCATGAGATTTGACTGTCAATTGACCACAGTTGACTTTTTCCCCAATACAGCTGATTTCTAGGTCAACTGTCCAATTGACTGGGCAAAATCTGGAATCAAGACTTGAAACTTGGTATGGATAATCTTGGGAGTCCAACATGAAGCATGAAAGTCATCTTAGGCATTTTAGGTCAAAACATCTTTGTTCAACCCCAAACCCTAATTTGGGTTAACAGTGCAAGGAGAAGTCTTGAGCAGAGGAAACCCTAATTGGATATTGATCTTCAAAGGTCTTGTGATGAGAAAATGTTGAGGAAATGGGAGGGCAAATTTTGGGGTACAACAGTTGCCCCTGTTCAATCTTCTTGGACCTGAAGAGTTAGATTGGCAAGTTTGCCTTTCGTGACTCGAGGGTAAAAGGAGATTGGACACTAGAGTGCCCGGAAATTTGCACTCGCATGTTGGAGTATCAGTAAATGTGATGTCGGGAATGGGCTTATAGATGCCATTTGGAGAGATGGTGGATAGGGAGATAGGCTTATAGACGCCATCTAGAGATGTGACAGAACCTTGTCGGGAATGGGCTTATAGATGCCATTTGGAAGTGTTGATCGCGTAAGAGATTCCTTAGCGAGAACTTGCGTATTTGAGAAAGACAGATGTTTTCCTGGCTTGTTACAGGTGTTTGATCTTCAATCTCCTCATGCTGATATGCCCTGGCTAGATACAGGTGTCGAATCTACAATTGGTTGCTCGCAGATGTGCCCTGGCTGGATACAGGAATCGAATCTGGAAATCTTCAGACGTGCCCTGGCTAGATACAGGAATCGAGTCCGGAATTGTGATAGTTGTTAGATATGCCCTGGCTGGATACAGGAATCGAATCTTCGAACTCTTCAGACGTGCCCTGGCTAGATACAGGAATCGAGTCTGGAAATATGGTCAACAGATATGCCCTGGCTGGGTACAGGAGTCGAATCCGGAATGGCGATAGTTGTTAGATATGCCCTGGCTGGATACAGGAATCGAATCTTCAAACTTTTCAGACGTGCCCTGGCTAGATACAGGAATCGAGTCTGGAAATGTGATAGTTGAAGGTAGTTGTCTTTGGGATTGTCTTTTTCCCTGAAAAGGCAAAAACATAAGTTGTATGCAATGCATGATGTATGACATGAGATTGTGTTGTATGCATTTTATCATGTATGTAAGCAAGATGTATGAAAATGTGAAATGTCTATGAATGTAATCTCGTCTTAAGAAAATAAATCCTTGACGATCGGCCGGGGAGTTGCTCTGTGGAAGAGATACTTGGCCGAAGTTTTGCTGAGAGGCCTGTTGAGGACTTCGATGATGGATTCCGCTGGGGATTACCAAAGATAAACTCTGCTGGGGAATACCAAAGATAGACTCCTGCCGGGGATTGAAAGAACCTTGCCGAAGGCGATCTTCCGTGGTAATTAGCTGAGGATAACCCAGTTATAAGCCCTTGTGAGGAATAACTCTGAATAAAGCTCGGGAGAGACGTCTGTATCCTGTAGGGAACAAGCTTCCAGAATCTACCGGGGATGAGCTTTAAGATCTGCCGGGGAATGTTGTGCCTTTTCAGGATTGACAGGGAATCAACTCCGCTTGGGGAAAGTATTGCTGAATCTTGTCTTACTCTGTGGGGAGTTGAGATGATTTGGTCACATTCTTCGGTCGAATCTACCTGGGTACCTTGGCGGACAAAGCAACCAGACTGCACCAGACAACTCCACATTGCCCCTGTCTCTGATGTCACCTGTAATTAATCTTTTGTTTCGTATGCAAATATTTATGAGTCAACAATTTTAATGTCAAATGCATATATCAAAAATGAACATTGGACGTTCTTCGCAAAACAAAACAGAAAAAGGAAAAACAATGGCAATTTATATGGACAAGTGAATTTGTATTGATTTGAACTTTGCCTGTGAATAGGCGTTTTTGTACAAGAGGCTGACATCCTAGTAAGAGGACGCCGCCAAATAATATAGAGTTTACAATTTTGAAAAGAAAACAAAACAGCTATGTGAATAATCCCACTGGGTTCCAACTCTGCTATCGCCTTTATGTCTCCAAGCGTCTCATCGCTTTGCTGCCTGGTTGAAGATGAAGCTGATTGGTTGATGCCAAAGTCTGAGCCAGATAGTTGATGCCGAATTCCGGATGCGAAGTGATCCAATGAGACATAGTGTTACACTTTATCCCTAACTTTTGCCTGGACCGCCCTTTCGGGTTTTCAGTCCACCAGGATACCCATTTTTGCCCAAGCCGCCTTTTCAGGTTTTCGACTTGCCGGGTGTACAGATTTTTATTCATTTCATCCCTTATTTTTGCCCGAACCCTTTTGGTTCTCCGGGAAGCCCTTATTTTGCCTAGGTATGTCAACCTAGCGGGTCTTTTATTCATGCGTAGTATTTTTTCACTATGTCTGCATTGGCGGGGTGAGGAAGGTCGTCACCATCCATGGTGGTTAGGATCATGGCTCCTCCTGAGAACACACGTTTAACCACAAATGGCCCTTCGTATGTAGGGGTCCATTTGCCCCGGGGATCACTTTGAGGAAGAATGATGCGTTTGATTACCAGGTCCCCAACTTGATACTCTTGTGGTCTGACTCTCTTGTTAAATGCCCTGATCATCCGTTTTTGATACGTTCGACCATGACAGATAGCAGTGAGCCTCTTTTCGTCAATCAGATTTAATTGATCAAGTCGAGTCTGGATCCAGTCATCTTCACTCAAGTCTGCATCCTTCATTATCTGGAGAGAGGGTATCTGGACTTCAATTGGCAAGACTGCCTCCATGCCATAGACCAGGGAGAAGGGAGTTGCCCCGGTTGACGTCCTTGCTGAGGTGCGGTACCCATGAAGAGCGAACGGTAACATCTCGTGCCAATCTTTATAGGTCACTGTCATCTTCTGCACAATTTTCTTGATATTTTTATTAGCTGCCTCTACAGCCCCATTCATTTTTGGCCGGTAGGGAGAAGAATTGTGGTGCTGTATCTTGAATTGTTCACAGAGTTCAGTGATCATTTTGTTATTGAGATTGGTACCGTTGTCCGTAATGATTCTTTCCGGGACTCCGTACCGACAGATCAGATTATGCCGGATGAAACGTGCCACGACGCTCTTGGTTACTGTGGCATAGGAAGCTGCCTCAACCCATTTCGTGAAATAATCGATCGCCACCAAGATGAAGCGATGCCCATTGGATGCTGTCGGTCGGATCTCGCCGATCATATCGATGCCCCACATTGCAAAAGGCCAAGGTGCCGTCAGGACATTCAAAGGAACCGGAGGGATATGCACCTTGTCAGCATAGATCTGGCATTTATGACAGGTTCGGGAGTGTTGGTAACAATCGGCTTCCATTGTGGACCAGAAATATCCTGCCCGAAGGATTTTCTTAGCCATGGTGTGTCCACTGGAATGTGTTCCAAATGTGCCTTCATGCAGTTCTATCATGATTTTCTCTACTTCCGCCTTATCCACACAACGTAGCAGAGTTGAATCATGATTCCGTTTGTAGAGAATGCCGTTGCTGAGGAAGAATTTTGCAGCAAACCTCCTCATGAACTTCTTATCATTGACAGACGCACCTTCAGGGTATTCCTGAGCTTCCAAGTACCTCTTCACCTCATGATACCAGGGTTTTTCGATCACCTCCTCAGCCTCGAGCTCGCAGCAGTATGCCGGTTCATCCAACTTCCAGATAATGATTCGGGGAGCCTCATTGTCCCATTTAACTTTGAACATTGAAGGCATCGTAGCTAGGGCGTCCGCTAGCTGATTCTCCTCTCTAGGGAAGTGTTCGAAAGTTATCTCTTCAAAGTGGGGAAGCAAGGTCGACACATACTCCTTGTAAGGAATAAGATTCGGGTGTTTCGTATCCCACTCACCTTTGATCTGATTGATCACGAGAGCGGAATCTCCGAAGACACTTAGAAATTTGATCCTTAAGTCGATTGCAGCTTGTAAACCCATGATACATGCCTCATATTCTGCCATGTTGTTGGTGCAGCTGAAACATAATCGGGCGATGAGGGGAGTATGAGTTCCTTTGGGAGATATGATTACAGCGCCGACGCCGTTACCCAAAGCATTGGAGGCTCCATCAAAATGCATAGACCATCGGGATCTTTCCTCAGGTCCTTCATCCGGTCCAGGTACTTCACAGTCCGTTACCACCATGATGTCTTCGTCCGGAAAATCAAAGTTCAATGATTGGTAATCGTCCACAGGTTGGTGTGCCAAATGATCTGCTAGTACACTTCCCTTAATTGCTTTCTGAGTTGTATACTGGATATCATATTCTGTTAAGATCATTTGCCATCTCGCTATTCTTCCAGACAGAGCGGGCTTTTCAAATATGTACTTGATGGGATCCATTTTTGAAATCAATAAAGTAGTGTGAGTCAGCATATACTGTCTCAGTCGGCGAGCAGCCCATACAAGAGCGCAGCAAGTTTTCTCAAGCAGTGAGTAACGAGACTCACAGTCGGTAAACTTTTTGCTCAAGTAATAAATAGCTTGCTCTTTTCGGCCAGACTCGTCATGCTGCCCCAGCACACACCCCATTGAATTGTCAAGTACTGTCAAGTATAGTATCAGAGGTCTTCCTTCCACCGGTGGCATAAGAATGGGTGGCTCTTGGAGATATTCCTTTATCTTTTCAAAGGCGGCCTGACATTCATCGTTCCAGCGTACTACTTGATCTTTCTTCAGCAATTTGAAGATTGGCTCACAAGTAGCAGTCAGGTGTGAGATGAATCGGGCAATGTAATTTAGTCGTCCCAGGAAGCCTCTGACTTCTTTCTCTGTTTTTGGAGCCGGCATCTCTTGTATGGCTTTTACCTTGGCAGGGTCCACCTGAATACCTTTATCACTTACAATGAAACCTAGCAATTTTCCGGATCTTACCCCAAAGGTGCATTTGTTGGGATTCAACCTCAGCTTGTATAACTTGAGTCGGTCAAACAACTTCCTCAGATGGTCAAGGTGCTCCTCCTCAGTTTGAGACCTTGCAATCATATCATCAACGTATACCTCAATCTCATGATGGATCATATCATGAAATAAAGCAACCATGGCACATTGATAGGTTGCCCCAGCATTTTTCAATCTGAATGGCATGACCTTATAACAGAAGGTGCCCCACTGAGTCACAAAGGTAGTCTTCTCCATATCTTCTGGAGCCATCTTGATCTAATTATACCCTGAAAAACCATCCATGAAGGAGAACACCTTGTGTTGAGCTGTATTGTCAACAAGGACATCAATGTGAGGTAGGGGAAGTCATCCTTGGGGCTGGCCCTGTTCAGATCCCTGTAGTCAACACACATTCTGACCTTACCGTCCTTCTTTGGTACCGGCACCATGTTGGCAACCCACTGAGGGTAAGAAGTCACTGCAAGGAACCCGGCATCAAACTGTTTCATAACCTCGACCTTGATCTTCTCAGACATCTCTGGTCGCATCCGTCGGACTTTTTGCTTTACCGGAGGGCAATCTTCCTTGGTTGGTAGGTGGTGAACTACAATGTCGGCATCCAAACCAGGCATATCTTCATAGGACCAAGCAAAAATTTCCATGTAATCCTGTAGCATCTGGATCAATCGTTGCTTCACGCTGAGCTCTAGATTGGCACCAATCTTGACCTCTTTCCTATATGTCTCAGTACCCAGGTTAGTTGTCTCTACCGGCTCTTCATGTGGCTGAATAGCCCTCTCTTCCTGGAGTAGCAGTCTCACAAGTTCACCAGGCACTTCGCAGTCATCTTCACCTTCGTCTTCGGCCAAGTTGATCGGATTTTCAAAGTCATAACTGGCGGTAGCAGAGCTGTTACCAGTGAGATCCAGAGTGGATTGAAACCTGTATAAGTGAGTGTGTGTAAATATAGCTGTTTTGCAATATATATAACACAGAAAGGAAAAGAGCGCAAGATTTGAAATGCAACAAATGTCCAATGTTTTGATTGATGATATATGGAAATGTCATACAAAAAGCCCTCACAAATGGAGCTACGATGCCCCGGGTAGGACACTGAGCCAACAAAGTTTTAACATATTGTTTGTTACAAATTGAAAATCAAAAGAAATCAATTACTGCGTGACAAATGTGATAGGTGTAAAATCCTTTGCCGTCCAGTTGCTTGGTCCGTTGCTGGTAGTCGGGTAGATCTAACTGTCAAATTCTGCTTCCTCCACATCCTCCTCAATAGCATTCATCCTTGAGCTGGAGATAAACACCGGAGCCTTTCTGACCTTCTCCTTGCGCACAACCCTCTGAGCCTCTGCAGTAAAGCCCAACCCAAACTTGTCGTTCTTCTGAGTGAAGTCAGGAAGCTGACCCCAGTTTGCACAATTGCCTTTCTGAACCACAGCCCGGGCATCCCTTAGGGAAGCCATCTTCAAGGAAACATTCTCTTCGACTGTTGTTTCTACTGCTGCTGAAATTGGATGTACCTCCTCGAAGTGCTGAAAGGGGGTTTCAATGAACTCCCCGTCCATCTCAATGTATCTGAAGGAATTCAAATGGCTCACCATATACTCCTCTTCTCCTTGCACAGTGACGATCTTCCCCCTGACAGGGTACTTCAGCTTCTGGTGCAAGGTAGAGGTCACAGCCCCAGCTTTATGGATCCAAGGTCGACCCAGTAGACAAGAGTACGATGGACGTATATCCATCACATAAAAAGTAGAGTCAAACACTTGAGAGCCCACACGAATAGGGATGTTAACCTCTCCATGAACCATCCTTTTTGAACCGTCAAAGGCCCTGACGATGATATTGCTGGGCTTCAGTTCTAGGCCTTCATAATCCAAACGGTCTAAAGCCTTTTTCGGTAGAACATTCAAGGAAGAACCAGTATCCACCAATACATGCGCCAGAGTAGTGCCCCTGCATTCGATAGAGACATGCAGGGCATCATTGTGGTCTCTTCCCTTCGCAGTCAGGTCAGCATCTGAAAAACCAAGCCATTGTCTGCTGTCAGATTTGCTACGCAATCAGTGAACTGGACTGCAGATGTCTCCTGTGGCACATGGGCCGTCTTGAGAAATGAAATCAAGGCTTTAGCATGGGCCTCAGAGCATAGCAATAAAGAGAGCATGGAGATCTTGGAGGGCGTATGCCCCAGCTGCTCGACAACATTGAAATCACTTTTCTTTATTATTTTCAGGATTTCCTCCATTTCTTGTTGGGAGGCCTCAGCATTTATAGGTATTGGTGCCTCCATCCAGGCAGGCTCCTCTTCAATCCCTTTGCCCCGAGCATTAGACGACTCGGCGGCAGGGGAAACAACTTGATCAGCAACAGTAACAGGTACACTTGTAGGTGTTATAAGGAGGGGTCTTCGAATAGCGGGCGGTGCAATGTCAGGCGAGAAGAGCCTGCCACTGCGGGTGACCTTGGCTGGACCAGTGATATCGCAGATACTGGCGCCAGTGTCGGATTCTTGTTTGATTCCATTTACATATACGTCTGCCCCATAATGCCAGGGGACAGCTTTATCAGATACGTAGGGGAGAGGCCTCGGAACAGTAATAACCACAGGTGCAACAGTTATGATTTGAACAGGCTTCTTCGGGAGAGCCTTGATTGGATTATTGAATATGGTAACCACAGAAACTTCTTTTACCGGAACCAACTGAACAGCAGACTTCTCAAACAGAATCTCCTTGCTATCCATTAGGCTTTGGACGCCTAACCTCAGCAAGGGACAACCAGATAGGGAATCAGCACAGAACAGGCAACCTTCACTGCAACCTGGAAATAAACCGGCCCGCAGTAGGTTCTTCTTGACAGTCCTCAGAGGGGTGACAACTTCATTTACCGAAACAACATACAGTTCTTCTTCAATGGCATTTACTCTATGTTGGGGCATAGGAGCAGTTACAACATTTGGTCTCTCCGGCGCTTCAAACTGAATTTCCTTTGCGTCGATCAGGTCTTGCACCTTGTTTCTCAGGGCCCAGCAATCATCAGTAGTGTGCCCGGGACTATCAGAATGATAAGCACACCGGGCATTTGGGTTATACTTAGGAGACACAGTGTTGACGACCTTAGGAGCTTCTTTGAGGGTCACCAGGTTGGTGGATAATAGTTGGGGTAAAATTTGAGATAAGGTCATACTCAGTCGGGTATACTGCCTCTTGGGCCTTTCGCTTCTTTGTTGATTGTACTGCTGAGGAGCAGCAACAGGTTTTGAGATGACCAAAGCATTGAAGGCTTGGCGACTTTCGGGCTTGATTTGTCTTCTAGGACCATAGACGGCACTTGCTTCTTTCTTAAACGGCCTCTTCTCAGCACTTGTGGAGGCAGCCTTTTGTATCTTGCCTGACCTGATGCCAGCTTCAATTCTTTCTCCCGTCAATATCAAATCTGTAAACCCAGCGGAGGAGTTACCAACCAAATGATTGAAAAACAGACCAGACAACGTCCCTAGAAACATATCAACCAGCTCACGATCAGTTAATGGAGGCTGCACCCTACCAGCCAAATCTCTCCATTTTTGTGCGTACTCTTTGAACCCTTCACCCGTTCCTAGAGACATACCCTGAAGTTGGGTACGTGTAGGAGCGAGATCAGAATTGTATTGGTATTGTCTGTAGAATGCGGTTGCCAAATCTTCCCAGTGTCGGATGCTGGTTCCATCTAATTGGTAGAACCATTCAAGCTGTGACCCCGAAAGGCTATCTTGGAAGAAGTGAATCCAGAGGTTCTTATCCGCCGTATAAGGTTGGATCTTCCTTACGTACGACCTTAGATGCAGCTTTGGGCAGGAGACCCCATCATACTTGGCGAAGGCAGGCGCCTTAAACTTGTGTGGAATTACCACCCCAGAAGATAACCCCAGATCTCCGAAATCCAGTCCCGGCACATTCTGAATTTCCATGGCGCTCAAGCGGTCCTCCAATTGCTTGTACCTGTCAGCAGCAGGTGGGTATTGTTCGTCGTTATAGTCCGTCTCGTTGTCGGAGACTGCGGGGCTAGGAGCTCCTCCCCCTTGGGGACTGTTTTTCTCAGCAGAAGAAGTAGTTGGATCAGCTTCATTATGGAGTGTGTTCCCAAATCTGCGTCCGGTGTTGAACAACGCAGTCCTCTTTTTCTTCTTTTTCTTCAGGAGTAGAGTCTTCAACTCTTGTTGACCTTGGGCTAGGCTTAGGACCATCTCTTGAAACTGTGCACTTTGGGCCTGAAGGGCCTTGATTTCTTGCTCACTGGATGAGTCTGGATTCATGATGACTGTGCAAAATAAACAGCGAAGGAGATTAAGCAACCTGTGAAATAGGGTACCTGCTATGCATATGGTGCAATGGAATGTGTATGCTTTATGTTTTCAAAGACAAACAAGATTCAACTTTGTAGACAAAAAGGGAAACGCACTTCATTAGATTAAAATTTCAATTGTTCAACAACTTGCCCTTAGGCATTACAGGAATGAAAAATACTGGAAAGGAAATAAAACTATAAAAGGAAACATCCAAAGCTCATCAATGCTCCCATGGCCTCCTCTTTTCAGTGCTGATGTAGTTGTTCAGGACCCGTTCTTCCTCCAATCGCTTAGTCAGCCTCTGGATCTTCCGTTCCTGCTCGTTGAATTTCTTCCGATAGAAATCCCGTTCTTCCTTTAGCTGCGCCCAAGATCTCTTCATGGTGTCAAAATCAGTAGGTATCTGAGGAGGGAGGACAGTTGGAGGAACCCCATCTTCAACAGGAGACTCAAGAATGAGAAGTCTAACAGCTTCGTAGGGCATACCTAACCTTTGAGCACGGATGCGGACCCATTTGCAATAGGGCTTCAATGGCAGGGAAGTCTTTGGTCCCAACTCATGTGGGTCGGCTTTGTGAATTCTGTCCCAGGCTCTAATGAATCCCTGGCGTAGTTTGTCACTGTCTGCCTGAAACTCAAAATGGAAGTGAGGAACCAGCATTTCATGAGGCCCATCTCCTCTGGCTCTTCCAAACTGACGGAGAGCTAAGCATGGATTGTAAGAGATTCCTCCTTGGATACCAATCAACGGGACATTAGGGTATTCTCCGCAACGGTCAATAACAACTACCTCATCCAAACCTCTGAGAGTCCAGGTGATGTCATTATCAGTGAGAGACATTAACCTCCGAGCCCAACCTTTTCCTTCTTCATTCTTCAGCGCGAACTTAGGAAGGTGCGAAATAAACCACCTTACTAGCAAAGGAGCACAACACCACGGAGTTCCCCGTTTTCGAGCAGTACGAGCATAGAGTTGTTGCAGGATATCACCCAAAAGAGTGGGTACAGGATTCCGAGACATGAAGATCCTTATGGCATAGATACTGATAAAGGTGTCAGGATTGGGAAACAGTACCAGACCATAGATCAAAAGAGCCAGAATATCCTCGTACGCCTTGAAGTCAAAGTCATTCCAGAAATCATTAGCTTTGCCAACCAGAAATTTGACCAAAAAGCCCTTTACCCCATTTCTAGTTTCCTAGTTGGACAATACCTCTTCTTTGGTCAAGGGGAGAATTGCAGCAATCTCTTCAGGCCTAGGAGTCTTTTCCAAACCAGTGAATGGAGTTTGTTCCAAGACAGGGATCCCAAGCAAATAAGAAAATTCTTCCAGGGTAGGAACCAGCTGGAAGTCTTGAAAGGTGAAACAATGATACAGAGGGTCATAAAACTGGGTCAGAACACTTATCAGTTGTTGGTCCCATTTTGCAGTGACCAAGCCAAGGAGAGAGCCATGTCTGTTGATGAAGGAAGAAGTGTTTGGAATCCTTCCAACCAAATCCTTGAGTAAAACTGGTGGTTGAACAAAGTTGAGCCGGACAGTATTCCTACGCACGGGCATCATGATGTCCTACAAAACAGAGCAAAAATGAAACTCTTTTTGTCTTTGAAATGGGTTAGCCCTTTATACAGGATGCATGCAATGGTATGATGGCATGATGCTATGATGAAGCACACCACAAGTATTCACATAGGTAAATAAGGCACACAAGTCACACAAGACACCCTTAGGTTTCAGGCCAGCATGAGTTTCAGGTATTACCCTCTTTTGGTTTTGTTGGTTAAAACCTGTCCTATCAAAAGTAACCGGGTTCTAGAGGATCTCAAATCATTGGCTACCCTCAATCGGTCATAACTCCAGCATCGCAATCTTTTCTCGCGGCCAGAACCATCTCGAGAGTTTAGCCTCAATGAGTGTAGCATACTGCTACTGTCCTAATAGCCAAGTTGGTCAATTTAGGGTTCTAAGGTTGGTTGGTGTTTAATGACTCCTTAGAAGACCTATATTCTCCCCGTTGCAACATAAGGGATATAGGTACAAACTAAGATGCCACACCAACGTAGCCACTGCTTCACCCATGTCGGTCTACGCCGGACAGGTCCCTCACAGATTATGCTACCTAAAAAGGGTATTTCCTAGATCCGGGTTAGGATCTATGAAACTCCGATGCAAAGCCCACAAATATAAAAGCAAACAAAGCAAACAATTGAAAACAAAGGTGATATAAGCCCTAAGGTTACTCCACTTTTAAAGAATTCCCCAGCAGAGTCGCCAGTTCTGTGATACGGTGGGAGAACTGACTAGTGTTTTGCGTTTGTATTCGCAAATGTTTCGGTTGAGCAAGAGTCGCCACCGACTTTTTATTTTATCCTAAGGAAAGGTTAAAAAGCACAGCAAAAACCTTTTGAGATGTTTTCTTAGGTTCGGGGAGTAGATTATAGAAAGGGAAGGTATTAGCACCCTTTCTATCCATGGTTATCCATGGGCTCTTAGTTACTTGCTTAGATCACTTGCCTTTTTGTTTTCAATTGTTTTAAATGGTGCTTGAGTGTGTGGGTTTGAAAATGTTTTGAAAAGAGGCCAATGTGGTGGCAACCTTTGTAATGATCCATGTGGGGATGTATACAAAGATGTACGTCTTTTGAAAAGGTTTTCATTTGTTTTTGAAAGTTATTTTGAAAGTGTGTGTTTTTTTTGAAATAGGCAAGTGTTTTAGTTTGCAAGATTGATTCAAGTAACTAAGAGGTTATCTACTCCTAAATTTCTCAAAAGATTATTGCTATGTTTTAACCCTTTGAACAAGTTTGTTCCACCATTGTATTTGGTGGACAATCTTATGTTTAGGATGTGAAAGGGACGGGCGTGGGTCATCGTTTAGACCATAATTGCAATGGTGCCAAGTATCTTTGGGCATTTTCTTTAAGGGACTTGATCATTTGTTTTTGTTTGTTTTGAAAAATGTTATCGAGGGACTATGATCATTCAATTTGTTTGTTTTGCCCAAAGAGACCTAACATGCAATATGGCCCATTTTGAAAGGCAACAAGTGGAGTACCCTAGGGGGTGCAAGTGTGATTTGTGTGTCCATTTTCATGCTTGTTTATCTTGAGATTAGGTCATAACTATTTTTTTGTCGTTTTTCGCATACAAACCCTAATTCTAACATGGCATAATTAGAAAGCGTGTAAAGTGTGAAATTTAAATTCCTACGCTATTACAACATAATGATATAGGGAGGGGGGGTACAAATTTACAAATGGGGGATATTTAGACAAGAATTTAAATCTAAATTATTACATCATTTTTTTGAATATTTGCAAGGTAAAATAAATTTCATAATTAAATGGAAATGAAGTAAATATGCAAAATGCAAAAAGAAAGTTTTTATATGTATGAAAAAGTATGATTTGTGTAAAATAAAAATGAGAAAATAAAAAGGTATTATTTTGAGTATTTTCAACTTTTAGGGCAAAAACCCTAATTTTAATCAAGATATATATTAATTAATTAATTCACATAATATTCATTATACAAAAATAAAATAAAACATGGTATATTTGTAAAAGAGGCATTTTTTAATATTAAATGTTAAAAATATAATATGTACATTTTTTGGTATTTTTACTCTAAGTATATTAATATATATATATATATATATGGATATTTATATTATCCTAAATATGTATTATATATAAATAATAATAATAATTAATTTTGGAAAATAGTATTTTTTATATGCAATATTTTCAGAGGGTAATATAAAATAAGAATAAAAATGAAAATATATTCACACTATTTTTTCTATTTATTCTAAATAATAATATGTATTTATTTATGTATAAACAAAAGAAATAACCAAATAAATATGCAATAAATTCAAAAAAAGATGAAAAAAATATTTTTAAAATTTTAATATGTTGTAAGAAAATAAATGAATCAAATAAAAAAAGAAAAAGTCAAAAATATTAAAAAATGAAGCAAATGGGCTCAGGGGGTTCATGAGTAATTATGGGGTGTGAAAAGAAAAAACATAAGACAAGCCCAGCCCAATGCCACTGTCTTCAACCTCCAGCACAAAGTTTGAAAATGCGCGCGCCCTGTTCTTCAATGTCCAACTCTCGATTCTTGGCTTTTTAGCAAAAACTCATAACACAACAAATGTTCAGCATGAAGAGACGATTCTAACCATGTATAGAACTTGACCCGACTCTCTAAGATGAGGGAGAATTTCTCCTCCCCCAAATCCTAACCTAGTTTTTCTGCCATTTTCAAACTCCAAATTCTCTCTACTCAGGCAAAAGAAATGAAATGTAAAGATATGTACATGTTCAGGGCTATGAGTAGAACCTTGTTTCTTCACAAACTTAAGACTAAAGATACCTAATAAGAGAGATACGAGTTCAAAGTTTTACCTGTGCAGTTGAACTTCTATCTGGAGAAGGAGGAACTTCCAGTGCAAGGTGATGATTGGAAAAGCTTCCTTGAGGTCCAGGGATGCTGTTTCAATGCTTACTTTGTCTTGAGAGCTTCTGAATCAAGCTATAGAACTTCACCTGCAAGTCAAGAATGTGAAAATGGTGGAAGCTGTTAGAGGGATTACAGGTCAGGTTTTAGGTCATGGTTAGCTTGCATATATGCTAGGGAATGTGTATGAACTGATTTTAGCAAGAATGCTCGAGAGAAAATGAAGTTGGCACTCAAACTGCAGAGGCAACCCTGTTTTTGAAGTTTGAGGATGATTCTGAGATGGAGGGTGTTTTGGAGATGCCAGGGTCGTGTCTTAGCTTGATTATGTTCTTTTGAAGGTGTTTGATCAGTTTGTTCTTGTGTGTCTATGCTGAGATGAGAGTTGTTACAAGTTATGGACTTTTCTTCACACTTAAGCAACAAAATGCAATTTGGCTTTCTAGGTCAGTAGAGGACCCCCTAATGTGCTGCATAAGCTTCTCTTGATCAGTGTGTTATGCACATAATCTTGTGCCAAGCAGATTTGCTATGTACCTTCTTGATTTGCAATTGGACATAAAGCTAATCTTTTCAAAAATGGAAAGTTCACTTTATCTAGTTTAGGGTTAGTTCATCATGTAATGTCCAAATGCTTGAAATAACAACTTGGAACATTGGTTTTGCATTTAATTATTGAGTGTAACTTGGTTTAAGGACCTGTAATCTAGCCTAAAGCAAGCTGAGTTCAAATTGCAAGATTATGAACATGTTTTGGTTAAGAACAAAAAGTGAATTTTTGCCAACTTGTGAAATTCGAATCTCTCAAGTTATGAGGTTGTTTGGTGAGTTCTTTGACATTTTGGAAAGCTTGGAATGTGTACTACAATCCATCTTTGAAATGAAAATTGAAATTCCAAGTGGAAGGGTATGAAAAATGGCCTTGAAGTGGGGTAGAAAACCTTGTCAAGATAGGTTAAAATTTCACTAAGTTAAAAATGGTTTAGTGCCCTTATTCAAAAAATTGTAACTTGAGATACAAGCTTCAAATGAGAAAACTTTGTGAATCAAAGTTGTAGATTATGCAACAAGCTACAACTTTCATGTTTTGACTTTTGTTTGAATCCAAATTGATCTTGGTGAAAAGATGGGGCAAAGTTGGGAAAAAATTAGGGTTTTTCATAACTTAGAAAAATTCTAAGTTATGAAAAATTCCATTTTCTAACCCTAATTTGCATTTTGTGATTTCTTGGTGAACAAGTTTCATGATTTTGCATGTTTTGGTGAAAAATGAATCTTGACTCTTGATCTTGACCAAAAAGTCAAAGTTTGACTTTTCAGTATACAGTCAAAATTGATCAATTGACTGGGAAATTCAACTGTCAACCTTGTGTACTTGGGATCTTTTGAGCTTGATGAATGTGTCAAGACAATTTCATTGAGTCCTTGAGTCCATATGTGAGCTTGATTTGCCATTGGCTAGGTCAAACAGTCAAAAATTGCCTTTGTGCAGTCAAAACCCTAAAAATGACCATTTTGCCCTTTTGGTGATCTGATCAAATTTCTTGTGGAATTGTGATCCAAACTTGATCAAATGGTCCATATGAGTTCATAATGTTGATGTGGGTCAATTTTCATGAGATTTGACTGTCAATTGACCACAGTTGACTTTTTCCCCAATACAGCTGATTTCTAGGTCAACTGTCCAATTGACTGGGCAAAATCTGGAATCAAGACTTGAAACTTGGTATGGATAATCTTGGGAGTCCAACATGAAGCATGAAAGTCATCTTAGGCATTTTAGGTCAAAACATCTTTGTTCAACCCCAAACCCTAATTTGGGTTAACAGTGCAAGGAGAAGTCTTGAGCAGAGGAAACCCTAATTGGATCTTGATCTTCAAAGGTCTTGTGATGAGAAAATGTTGAGGAAATGGGAGGGCAAATTTTGGGGTACAACAACATCATACCATAGCATTTTCAATAACCATTTCAAGGATCTCGAGGGTCTTTGATGCAGGGTCACGTTGAACCAAACGTCTACCAAAGGGCAAAAGGATTTATTTTCCTCTAACCAAACACCGTCAAAGATCAAGTACAACAACTTGAGTCAAGGGCTATGACCCACTTGACATGGTGAGCTTAATTCTCATGGAAGGACATCCATTCATACAAATTTCTCCAATCAAAGATGTTGGTCAAAGTTCAAACTTCTAACTTTTTCTTGTGTTTACCCCGCGAGATCCTTGAAAACATGCATCCACATATCATGCATCATATCATGATAGGTTTCTCCCATACAAGTCTCCTTATCTTCCTACTGTTTATTTCAGTAAGATGGATATGGAACAAACGGTGAAAGACATCCAGGTTCAAAATGCTCAACTTCAAGAGATGTTCTTGAACCTATCCAAGGGGCAAGAAGAGGTCAAGGCGCTCCTCATCAGGGGCATGATCATAGGAAATCCTGGGGACGACAAGGATGATCAGTTGGAAAGACTACAAACTGAAATAGCTATAATGAGGGTCCAAATGATGGGAATGCTGGTGGGCCAGATGGCTCTTATCCAAAATCTGGCTCAAAGACAAGAAGAGCTGAAAGTTCTTGTCAACCAACTTCGTCAAGACGGTTGCAACCGTATGGGGAAAACAATTAGGATTGGAAATTAGGTCACTGCTCAGCCTCCCATGAGACAAGAAGCCGGGAGACCTCCCCAATTTGCTACTACCTCATGGGTCCAACAACAACCTCGTCAACAACAACAAAACAATCAGCCAAGGGTGGAAAAACCTCAAAGGACGTTCACCCAAATCAACATGCCATTGTCACAAGCTTTGCAACACATGTTGAAGATGAAGATGATTACGGTGATAAACCCTCATCCGAGCCCGAAGACTTCCTCTCCTAACTACAATTCGGAGGTAAGGTGTGCTTATCATTCTGACAGCCCGGGGCACGATACTAACGATTGTTGGGCGCTGAAGTACAAGATTCAAAACCTGATCGACAAAGGAATGCTGGAGTTCACACAAGATAGCCAGACTTAGTTCTTCTGCCGTTTCTCAAAGGCTCACCACCTAAAGTGACAAGTTCAAACAAAGAATCTTTTGTTTATTTGAATTTTCAAGTTATAATCTCTTTTGTTATTCAAACAATTATCTATTAATGTCAAACTTTGTTTCATTAATGCATTGCATATGTTTATCTTGATATGATCCACTCATTTTCATTACATTTAAATTATTCTTTTTACTCTCTTTATGACATTCAACTCTTGCTAAAAGTTACAAGCCTTTAGAGGGAGGATGACGAAAACAATGCCATAATCTCATACAGTATGCTTTTGAACAGACCTTGTTGACGATGTACATGCATTCTTTCAAATCCTAAACACTGGAGTTATAAGGAAGATAATCCCTAGTCAAACCCCTTCTGGCCAAAGAAGTAGAAGTTTTTCTTTTTCACAAAATTAAAACCTTTAAACAAAACCTGGGGCAGGGTAGTCTCTCAGTTAATTCAAACGCGCGTTTAGCCGCAAACTCTCATCTCGTAATACAACGAATGACATCAAAAACATTCCTCTGGAATCAAAAGACGGTGATGGTTCCATACCACATAGGCAGTCATTATCTCTCGAAAAAAGAAAATCCAACTAAGTCAAAACCTACGAAGGAGACTTAAGAAAACTGGGGCATCCCGCTGACTGTAATCTCAAAACAGGGACAATCAAGCAAAAATTAGGGATAACAAATCAAATAAAAAGAGGTCACTACAAATCCTCAACAACATGAAAAAAAAAGTTGCAAAAAATGACTTCCTTCCAACAAACTTAACTTGTTTGAACCATCACCAAAACGTCATCCCAGACTCAATTGGAGTTCAAACGTATAATTAACTGAGCTTATGACTGAAGAACATCACGAAGAACGGGTGGGTACAAATACATTTGAGCCTTTATCCTTTGTTTCTTAAACCGTGAACCAAGCCAAGTTACAACCCTTCAAAAGTCCTAATTGAAGCATGGGTTAGTTCGAAAGCATACTGTTACAAAAGGTACCCTGACTCCTGTAAGGCTTTACTCTAAATCTTGAGTTTGAATTTTTCTTACAAAATGTCTTTACTCGCTAAAACGCATTTTCAAAATTTCAAGACAAACATAAACTTTGCATTACTTGAATATCACTGTTTGCATATGGCTATTTGTTTGACAGCGGAAAAATTCACACAACGAACATCCGATGAACGAAAGCTCTCTCAGTGAACAAAATCACTTCAAAGAAGGACGACACTTCCATTGACAAATCTCCTATCAACAGGAGGGACATGACATGTCATTATCCAGCACACCTGGGGCAGTTAAGATTCCCAAAAATATCCCAAGGATTGCAGAGTAACCAGGGGCAAGTCTCCATTCCCATCACTTGGGGCATTGAACGTCAATCTCAACAAAGGGTTGCGTACAATCAAACTTTTTGGCAATGCCACAAACATTCGCTACTAGGGGAAATGACAAGTCTCCCCAAAGTACTTCTCATAGGATGATTCCCCAACAAGAGTATAATCTCTGAACACCTTTCCCCAATTGAAACAACCTCAAGAATCTTCGAGGACTTCCCCCAACGAAGTTGTCACCTCTCTAGCAGATCAGCAACATGGTTTATTTCCCCAACAAACGGCAGAAATCTCCAGCTTGAGTTTGCCTCTCCAACTACTACAAATCAAAGGACCACAACTCCTCTTCCCCAGTAGACTACTCTACAATCCCCAGCAAGTTACTGTGACACCTGGACCCGACCAGATATCAGTTCAACTTCGACTCCCCAGTAGAGCAACGGACAACCGAGACTCCTAAACTTTTTTACCAAGCACGAATAAACGTTCTCCCCACAGAGTTTTCAATATCCCCCAGCGGAGTTCTCCTCAAACAACAAAACAGGGGTCCCCGGTGGAAACATTTGGAGCAAAGTCCAAGACAAAATTACACTTCAAACAACATTCATAACATATGCATACAAAATACATATGACACAAATCTCATTTATTTTGAGAACATCATTACACAATGCATACATCATGACATTGCATACAACTAACTCTTTACCTTTTCAGGAAAGATCAATCAACAAACAAAGATCATCATCTTCTGATATCCCTTCTAGAGACAATTCAGGTACGATCCAAATATGGCGACATTCTGATACTTATTCCAAATCCCTTCTAGAGACAGTTCAGATGCGATCCAGATATGGATGACATTCTGATACTTATTCCAGATTCCTTCTAGAGACAGTTCAGATACGATCCAGATATGGCTGATATTCTGATACTTATTCCAGATTCCTTCTAGAGACAGTTCAAATGCGATCCAGATATGGCTGACATTCTGATACTTATTTCAGATTCCTTTTAGAGACAATTCAGATGCGATCCAGATATGGCTGGCATTTTGATACTTATTCCAGATTCCTTTTAGAGACAGTTCAGATATGATCCAGATATGGCTGACATTCTGATACTTATTCCAGATCCCTTCTAGAGACAGTTCAGATGCGATCCAGATATGGCTGACATTCTGATACTTATTCCATATTCCTTCTAGAGATAATTCAGATGCGATCCAGATATGGCTGACATTCTGATACTTATTTCAGATTCCTTCTAGAGACAGTTCAGATGCGATCCAGATATGGCTGACATTCTGATACTTATTCCATATTCCTTCTAGAGATAGTTCAGATGCGATCCAGATATGGTTGACATTCTGATACTTATTCCAGATCCCTTCTAGAGACAACTCAGATGCGATCCAGATATGGATGACATTCTGATACTTATTCCAGATCCCTTCTAGAGACAGTTCAGATGCGATCCAAATATGGCTGACATTCTGATACTTATTCCAGATTCCTTCTAGACACAGTTCATATGCGATCTAGATATGGCTGACATTCTGATACTTATTCCAGATCCCTTATAGAGACAGTTCAGATGCGATCCAGATATGGATGACATTCTGATACTTATTCCAGATTCCTTCTAGAGACAGTTCAGATACGATCCAAATATGGCTGACAATCTGATACTTATTCCAGATTCCTTCTAGAGATAGTTCAGATGCGATCCAGATATGGCTGACATTCTGATACTTATTCCAGATTCCTTCAAGAGATAGTTCAGATGCGATCCAGATATGGCTGACATTCTGATACTTATTCCAGATTCCTTCTAAATACAGTTCATATACGATCCAGATATAGCTGACATTTTGATACTTATTCCAGATCCCTTCTAGAGACAGTTCAGATGTGATCCAGATATGGCTGACATTCTGATACTTATTCCAGATTCCTTCTAGAGACAGTTCAAATGCGATCCAGATAAGGTTGACATTCTGATACTTATTCCAGATTCCTTCTAGAGACAGTTCAGATGCGATCTAGATATGGCTAACATTTGTATACTTATTCCAGATTCCTTCTAGAGACAGTTCAGATGCGATCCATATATGGCTGACATTCTGATACTTATTCCAGATCCCTTCTAGAGACAGTTCAGATGCGATCCAGATATGGCTGACATTCTGATACTTATTCCAGATCCCTTATAGAGACAGTTCAGATGCAATCTAGATATGGCTGACATTCTGATACTTATTCTAGATTCCTTCTAGAGACAGTTCATATGCGATCCAGATATGGCTGACATTCTGATACTTATTCCAGATTCCTTCTAAAGATAGTTCAAATGCGATCCAGATATGGCTGACATTCTGATACTTATTCCAGATTCCTTCTAGAGACAGTTCAGATGCGATCCAAATATGGCTGACATTCTGATACTTATTCCAGATTCCTTCTAGAGACAATTCAGATGCGATCCAGATATGGTTGACATTCTGATACTTATTCCAGATTCATTCAAATACAGTACAAATAGGATCTAGATTCGGATGTCATTCTGTCACTCATTCAAATACAGTTCAGATACGATCCAGATTCGGATGTCATTCTGTCACTCATTCAAATACAGTCCAGATACGATCCAGATTTAGATGTCATTATGTCACTTATTCAAATACAGTCCAAATACGATCCAGATTCAGATGTCATTATGTCACTCATTCAAATACATTCCAGATATGCTCCAGACGCGGACGCCATTCTGACAATCATCTAGTTCCAGCTTACAGATACGGTCCAACAATCACTTTTGGATGGCATCTTTAAGCCCATCTCCAACAACTTTCTATCATCTCTCCAAATGGCATCTTTAAGCCCATTCCTCCTATCATCGCATCGCCGAGTGCAAATTTCTGGGCACTCTAGTGTCCAATCATCTTCCACCTTCGAGTCACGAATGGCAAAACTCTCCAATCTAACTCTTCAGGTTTAAGAAGATTGAACAGGGGCAGCTGTTGTACCCCAAAATTTGCCCTCTCATTTTTCAGGTATTTGCTCACAAGATATTCTAAGACGTCAAGTTTGCAGCATTGATACATCAATTTAGGCTTGAAATTGGCACAAGGGCAAAATGGTCAATTGCATACTAGAAAGTCAAACTTTGACTTTTTGGTCAGCATTACAACCCAAAGATCAAATTTCATCAAGACATTCAAAAAATATCAAGCTTAATCATTAAGAAGTCAAGAGAATCAAAAATCCAACTTTGCAAGACTTTGAGATTTTTCTAAGTATTTTCTATACTTGGTTAATTTCATTTGCTTCATGGCATTTTACTACAACTCCAAATAATTCAAGATGATGCAAGTAATTCAAGTTATTACAAAGTGACATTTTGCAAAATTATAAATTCTAAAACTATGTCTTGATTAAAATCTTGTCATAATATTTTTGCCTTTTGACATAATGTGCACAAGACCAAATTTATGACATGCTACAAACTATGTTGTCCAAAGTTGAATAAAATGTGATATGCCACAACACCCCATGCTGTCCTGCAAGAAAGCTTGTGCCATGCTACATCCAAAGTATGCATGTTGTCCAATACAGTCAAAAAACTGCTCTATGCAGTCAGCTCAAGCCTGCACCATGACAGCCCCAAAATTACACCAAAATGGCAAAAGAAAATTGTGTGCAGAAAGTATCAAAGCAGTATGCCAAAACAATTCAAACAACTTATTTGTTTTTCCCCCTAAACCACAGTCAAGGGGTCTACAAAAGAGGACTGTCTCATAAGACAAAGAGGTTGGATTTTTGAAAGAGAGAAAAAATATAGAGTTTTGTTGAGCAGAAAAAACAATATTCTGTGCAACCTTGATTCATTTTCAAAACCAAAAAACTGCTCTTGTTCAAAACAGAAATCCAACCCATTGCTCCACCATACAAACTCTCCCTCAAAGACTGTCCAAATATAACAAAAAAAATAGTCTTTGTAGTGCTACTCACCTTCATCTTCAAAATACCAAAAATATTACAGTATAATCCAACTCAATTCTAGCAGTCCAGAGCAGCTTCCTGAAGACTCACAAGGTTATCCCATCATTTGGAAAAGCATTCAGATCTAAAACAACTAGTGCAACCCAAAGGTAAGTCCTCTTGACTTGACATCTTGTCATTACATCATTAACAAGCTGTTGTTCTTTGAAGACAAGATGTAGTACTTTATTATCCTGTTAAACTAGTCATCTGCACTTTGTTTAGGCTCCTTCAATCATTTGTTGTTCATGTTTATCCATCATATGCCATAAGCTAAGTTGTACATTCAGTAAAATAATGTTTAAGGCAGGAAAATGCAGCATGTATCGACACATATCCTCATTTGTCGACTCATCCTAGTGAAAAAACAGGGCATGAGTTGACACATAACCCCCATGCATCGACTTATACTGATTTCAGGTTACAAAACAGAAGTGGGAAAAGACTATCAGTCGACACATACGCGTTTCGCGTCGATGCAAGAAGGTGCATGAGTCGACACATCCCATTATGTGTCGACTCATACTGAGCAGATTTTGTTTTACAGGAGCAAGGAAAAGCTATGTGTCGATGCATAGCAGCATGGGTCGACACATAGCAGTTCAAAATGCAGTTTTCCTTTTTATTTTACACTGTTTTTACATTGTTTTCATTATCATTCGATATGGTTGTAATATTTCAGTCTCCACTTCATCCCCATTGTAAATTTGTACCCTCATCCCCCTAAAGTGATGTAATAGCTTAGGATTTATTTTCCGCATGTTTACTTGCTTTTATATATTGCTAGTAATTAGGATGTATGGCAAAATAAAAACAACAAGTAGACAACCCTTAACCAAGACTAAATGCATGCAAATCAAACACATTATTCACACATGCACCTCTAGGGTAATTCCACTTGTTGCCTATCAGAAAATAGTCATGTCCCTCGAGCATGGGCATTTTAGCAAAAGACCCTCGATAAAAGATCATAGTCCCTCGATGATCCTTGATGTTGCCTTCGGTAAATGATCTAGTCCTTAAACGACATTGCTAAAACGACTCGTATGTTGCCTTCTATAACTATACAAACGTCCCAACGCCCGTCCCTTCACATCCAACGATGGGGCTTCTTACCAAGTCAATGGTAAGATAGCAACATCTAAAGGAGGAGGAAAAGCACATTTAAGACCTTTCGAGTAGGTAGATACGCTCTTAGTTACTCGCTTGCTCACAACAAAAACATTTTTACCCACACTCTCACTTTTGAATTATTTTCGAAACAAACACTTTGTAGGCGTTCTTATAGAAACGAGAACCATTACGAAGTTACATTTTCAAAATACTTTCAAAAACACATCTCACAAACACACCTTTGAACTATTTTCGAAACAAACACTTTGTAAGCGTTCTTATAGAAACGAGAACCATTACGAAGTTCCATTTCAAAAATACTTTCAAAACACACACCACAAGCACATTCAAACAAAAGCAAGTGATCTAGCAAGTAACTAAGAGCCCATGGAAAACCATGGATGAAAAGGGTGTTAATACCTTCCCTTTTCATAATCTACCCCCCGAACCCAAGAAAACATCTTTAAAGGTCTTTCCTGTGCTTTTTCACCTATCCTTTTTTGGATAAAAGAAAAGTCGGTGGCGACTCTTGCTAACCGCAACATTTGCGACCAAACGCAAAACTTCAAGTCAGTTCTCCCACCGTATCATAATCCCGACGGACCTTGTTCTTTGATGGAGCATCCAATGCACTTGGTAATGGTATCTGTGTTGTACTCATATCTCCAGAAGGGTGTCATACTCCCTTTACTTCCATACTTTGTTTCAATTGTACAAACAACATGTCCGAATACGAAGCGTGCATCTTCGGTCTCAAAGATGCCATAGACTTGGGAATCAAATCCTTGGATGTATTTGGAGATTCATCTTTGGTCATCAGTCATATCAAAGGGGAATGGGACACCAAACACCCTAACCTTATCCCTTACAAAGAACATGTTTTGACATTACTACCATATTTTGAGAAGATTACCTTCGAGCATTTCTCGCGAGAAGAAAATCAGCTAACAGACGCACTAACCACAATGTCATCTATGTTTAAACTTAATTAGGATAACGAGGCTCCCCAGATCATCATCAAACGAATGGATGAACCATCACACTGTCACAAGATCAATACTGAAGAAGTAGTGGACCAACCTTGGTTTCACGAAGTCAAGAGGTATCTCGAGGCTCAAGAATATCCAGAAGGAGCTTCAATCAATAATAAGAAGTTCTTAAGGAGATTTTCTGCTAAGTTCTTCCTTAGTAATGGCATCCTGTACAAACACAATCATGACTCTGTGTTACTTCGGTGCATGGATAAGGTTGAAGCTGAAAAGATCATGGCTGAATTGCATGAAGGCACTTTTGGTACCCATTCCAGTGGGCACACGATGGCAAAGAAAATCCTACAGGCAGGCTATTATTGGTCTACCATGGAAGCAAAAAGCTATCAACACTCTCGAACTTGCCATAAGTGTCAGATTTATGCTGTCAAGGTGCACGTACCTCCGGTTCCTCTGAATGTCTTGAAAACTCCTTGGCCCTTTGCTATGTGGGGAATATATATGATTGGGGAAATCAAGCCGACAACCTCTAATGGACACCGCTTCATCTTAGTGGCCATTGATTATTTTACAAATTGGGTGGAGGCAACTTCCTTCACTTCCGTTACCAAGAATGTTGTTACCCGTTTCATCAAGCAAAATCTCATTTGTCGGTACGGTATCTCGGAAAGGATCATAGCTAACAATGGTACAAATCTCAACAACACTATAATCACCGTATTGTGCGAGCAATTCAAGATTCAACATCACAATTCTTCTCCCTATCGGCCGAAGATGAATGGTGTTGTCAAGGCTGCAAATAAGAACATTAAAAAGATCATATAGAAAATGACAGTCACATACAAAGACTGGCATGAGATATTATCATTCGCTCTCCACGGTTATCGTACCACGGCTCGTACGTCAACTGGGGAAACACCCTATTCTTTGGTTTATGGCATGGAAGCTGTCTTGCCTATCGAGGTTCAAATCCCCTCTTTGAGAATTATGAAGGAGGCAGGGTTGAACGAAGACGATTAGATCCAGACTCGACTTGATTAACTAAATTTGATTAATGAAAAGAGACTTACTTCTATTTGCCATGGTCAAATGTATAAAAAATGGATGATCAAGGCTTTCAACAAGAAAGTCAGACGCCAAGTGTATCAAGTTGGGGATCTAGTGATCAAACGCATCATCTTGCCACAAAGTGATCCCAGAGGCAAATGGACTCCTACCTATGAAGGACCATTTGTAATCAAAAACATTTTCTCTGGTGGGGCAATGATCTTGACCACCATGGATGGTGATGACCTGCCACACCCTGCAAACGCGGACATAGTTAAAAGATACTACGCATAAGAGACCTGCTAGGTTGACACACCTAGGAAAAATAAGGGCATCCCGGCGAACCAAAAGGGTTCGGGTAAAAATTAGGGATAAAACAAAAAAATCTCTGTACACCCGGCAAGTTGAAAACCCGAAAGGGCGACTTGGGCAAAAAAGGGTTTCCCGGTGGACTGAAAACCCGAAAGGGCGGTCCAGGCAAAAGTTAGGGAATTAAAGTGTATGACTATGTTCTGTTGGATCACTTTACAGACAACCTTTAGCTTCCACCAAACTCAGAGGTTCTGATCAATTCAATCATATTTGGATGAGGCAACAAATAGACAAGACGCTCGGAGATACGAAGGCTATAGCAGAATGGAAACTCCATGGGTTTGTCACACATAGCTATCTTTTCTTTGTATCAAAATTTTCTTTTTTACGACAGCATTCTCTTACTAGAATGTTTGTCTCCTTGTACAAAAAATACTTATTCAAAGTCAATACGAAATATTCCTTTGAAGGTGCAAAAACTATTTGTCTTTTCTTTACGCTTGTTTTGTTTACAAAAACGTCAAATGATTCATTGTTGAGCATATGCATTTGAACATAATTATTGTTTACAAATAAACAAAATGAAAAGAGGCAATTACTGATAGGTTGAAAGGATAGGAAAGTATCTCTAGACTATTCCATAGGTAATCCCCTACAGTGCGTCATTTAAATCCTCAGCGGAACAAAGTTTCAAATTGTGAATCCCCAGTAGAAGTCGTCAAATTTCTCAGGATTCCCCAATAAGATTTTACAAACAGCACATGGCATTGCCCTTACAACAAAGTTTATTTCTCTCAAGAAAAATTCATCAATACTTCGGCTTCAAGACATGAAGGCTTACATATCCTCAACAATAGTCAGGGATTTATTTTCCCCAATCCAACAGCAGTGCAACAGATTAGCTCACATACACATATATCACAATTATATATCATAAAAATTGATAAGCACAAATGCATACAACATAATCCCATTATGCATACATTTCATGTATCATGACTTGGCACTTCATATAACATTTTCCTTTTCAGGATAAGATTAACAGCTATCATTAACAATATTCAAAGTTTTCAGATACAGTTCAGATACGCCCTAGACACGGATGCCATTCTGGTACTCATTCAGGCTCAACTTTCAAGATACAGTTCAGATACGCTCTAGACGCGGATGCCATCTTGATACTCATTTAATATTCAAAAACTGATATAGTTCAGATACGCTCTAGACGCGGATGCCATTCTGATACTCATTCAGGCTCAACTTTCAAGATACAGTTCAGATACGCTCCAGACGCGGATGCCATCCTGATACTCATTCAGATTCAACTTTCAAATACAATACAGATACACTCCAAACAAGGATGTCATTCTGATGTTCATTCAAACAAGGTTTTCAGATACAGTTCAGATACGCTCCAGACACAGACGCCATTCTGATACTCATTCTTCCAACTTATAAATTACAACTCAGCAATTACTTATGGATGGCATCTACAAGACCATCTCCCACAACTTTCTATCACCTCTCCAAATGGCATCTAAAAGCCCATTCCTTTTATCATCACATCATCGAGTGCAAATTCCTGGGCACTCTAGTGTCCAATCATCTTCCACCTTCGAGTCACGAATGGAAAAACTCGTCAGTCTAACTCTTCAGGTTTAAGAAGATTGAACAGGGGCAGCTGTTGTACCCCAAAATTTTCCATCTCACTTATCAAAGGTTTCCTCACAAGATCTTTTGAACTCAAGACTGCATTAGGGTTTGATCAGCTCAAGACACCTCCTCATGCACTGATGACCAAAATTAGGGTTTGAGTTTGCACAAGGATTTTTGGACCATCAATGCTTCATATGACTTTCAAGGATCATTATGGACCCCCAAGATTATTCATGTCAAGTTTCAAGCCTTGAATCACATTTTTGATCAGTCAATTGGACAGTTGACCTAAAAATCAGTTGTATTGGGGAAAAAGTCAACCATGGCCAATTTACAGTCAAACTTCATAATTTTTTATCCACATCAACATCTTAGACTCACATGTATAATTTGATCAATTTTGGACCATAATTCCTCAAGAAATTTGATCAAATCATCAAAAGGGCAAAATGGTCAAAATTAGGGTTTTGACTAAGAAGGGGCAATTTTTGATTTTTGACCTAGCAAATGATCAATTGGTTTGAATCATGATTTCAAGATTTCAATTGCATCATATTAACCCAAGAACATGATTCAAAACATTACAAATCCATTGTATTGACAGATGATTTTTGCAGTCAATTGATCAAAAGTCAACTGTATATTGAAAAGTCAAACTTTGACTTTTTGGTCAAAATCAAGTGCCAAAGATCATAATTCATCAAAACATGTAAAAAGGTGAAACTTGTTCATCAAGAAAGCAAGGGTTTAAGTTTTGGTTTTGAAAAGTTGAAATTTTTAACTTAGAAAATTTTCTAAGTATATAAAATTTCTTATTTTTTCTCAACTTTGAGCCAAATTTTCACCATGATGCAAGATGATTCAAAGGAAGTTCCCAACATGGAAGTTATAGATATCCATGAAATATACAACTTTTCTTCACACAATTTCTCCTAAAGGTGCTTGGATCTCAAGATATAAATTTGTGAATACATGCTCATGAACTAAAATAACTTAGTGAAATTTTGCCCTAGTTAGGCAGGTTTTTGACCTAACTTCATGCCAATTTTTCAAATAGTTCCAAGGGAAATATTTGAAAGAAATTCAAATATGAGTTGTAGATTACATTTCAAGCTTTCGAAAATGTCCAAGAACTCCTTGAGATCATTCTTGAGTAGGGAGAATCGAAGAGATGAAGTTGACAATTTCTCACTTTGATTTCAAGCCATTTCACGATGAACCAAAGTTCAAATTCAAGCCTAGGCTGCATAATCTTTGCTTTTCAGGCCTCAAACTTGTTTCTCACTCCATAATTAAATGTTTACACAGTTGATAGAGCTTTAATCCAAGCATTAGAGCTTTTGTCCAATCTACATTTCCATTTATGGCACAAAGTTGCCATTTCCATTTTGATAAAGCACAACTTTGGCAATTGTCAACTCCTTGAGCTTTGCACTTGTTCTTTCTGCACACACAAACCTTATAAACCAAAAGCAATGTGCCTAGAACCTCTACCAACTGAGATCAGGCTTGTACAAACACTTAGGGACTTGTCTCCTCACTTTTCTTCAAAAAGCAAGCAATAGAGCCAAAAGGCTATAACTCAGAAATCTTGAGGAAGCTTTATGTCTAACCTTTTCCATACTAATACACAAATGTATTTCAACCTAACAGATAATTGCTAAGGCTCAGAAACTCTCCAAAACACTCTACCACCGAAAATCTGCCATAACTTGCAGTTTTGCACCTTACATAACAATCTCAAGAACCACTCGTGCGTTTTGAATTTTAACCACCTAAACACTTAATATAAATCATATCTAAGTGTTCCATACCTCTGTTCCCTCACTGTAACTTCTCCTCCTCCATCTTCCATTGTAACATATCAAGCTTGCAGGTTTACTTGAGTAGGGAGATTCAGGAACTTTCAAAGCAAGATAAGGATTGGAATACACTCAGGGAGGTCCAGGAAAGCTAAACAGATCTCCAGGCCTTCTGAAAACTTGCTCAAACTCCATTCACGATCTCAACTGAAAGAGGTAAAAACTCAAACTTCTATATCTTCATACAAGAATCCTCTGGTCCTGATTTGTGAAAGAAAAATGTAGATGTCTTTGCCCTAAAGCTAACCATATTCATAGATTTCATTTATATTAAATGTGCATAGATAATTTTTGATTTGAAATTTCTGTAAAAATTAGGTTTCAAATTAGGGCAAGTAAAATTAGCTTTGATCTTTGATTGTTAGTTTATATAAGTTAGATGGTTGAAATCTTGGGAAGGAACACTATCATTTTCATGTTTGGACTTTCCATTTTCATGGAGAAATGAGAGAGATACAGGTGGTCCGGCCATGACTCAAGGTTGAAGATGAAGTTGCCTTCAGGGGGCGTTTTCTAATATATATTTATGCCTTTGTTTATATGAACGGATGTACAGCCACCACAATGGTAAGGCAGCGCGCAAAAATTCCATAGGTCAAGGGTTCGAGCCTTGGCGCTGCTGTTGTACCCCAAAATTTTCCCTCCCATATTTCTCAAAACATTGCAAGAAAGATCCTCAAGTTGCTCAAGGTAGTCCAAGGGTTGGCCAGACACGCTCTCTCCTAAGGCAATCTACCCCAAACTAGGGTTTCATGTTGCATCAAGATACTTGAGTCCAAGTGATCCCAAATGCTCACAAATTTCCTAATATGTTCTCAAGATCATCCATGTCAAGTTTAAAGCCTTGCAGAGAAAGTTTGCTCAATCAATTGCTCAAAGGCCTGAAAATCGACTGTGCTAGGGCAAAAGTCAACTGTGGCCTACATATAGTCAAACTTCAAGAGTTTTGGTCCACATCCTAATTTTGAAGTATATTTCATCATTTGATCAAGGGTTGATCATGATTCATCAAGGATTGCTCACAATTCATCAAGACTCAAAAGTTGCTAAATTAGGGTTTTGCAGGAAAAGTCAACTTACCTTTGACCAAGCATAACTTTCTCATACTTTATGAGAAATGACCCATCAAAAGCTCATTTTTAATAGAATGCAATTCCCTAAAATCCATCTTCATCCCCAAAGTTAAAAATATGCACTCACAAGAAGTTATGAATTTTGACATTATAGGTCATTTTGAAAAGTCAACAAAAACACCTTTTTTTTGTCAAAACTTCATACATGAGCATGGAATATCAAAATGAGATGAGACAAAAAGGGTTTCTTAGAGGACATCTCAAGATTTCTAAAAAGTCCAATAACACCTCCAAAGAGTCAAAATTGAGGAAGATATGCATTGTTTGAAGTTGGCCTTTTTTGCAAAATTGCCAAAAGTCAACTATCCCTAAAACTTGCCAAATGGGCCCAATCTTTTTCACTTGCTTTGGGTTGGCAACATGGCCCACGTGCTCTAGCCTTTTCCACTTGTCCATATCTTATTTTTATTATTTAATTTGATTTTTATTTGAATTAATTCAATTTAAATAAAAATAAATCAAATAAAATCCAAAACATTGATAACAAAGGATTTTGTGACTATTTCAGGTCTTAAATTACAGACTGCAAGCATTAAAACTCGTGTAAAGGCATATGTGCACAAAAAGATTTAAAAAAAGCCATGTTTGGAAAGATTTTAAAGAGGAATCAAATCAAATCAAAAAGCATTGAAGGAGGAAGATTTGGACCAATTTTGCAACCCTAATGCATTCACTCATACATATAGAACAAGGCCAGACCTAAAAAGTGGTTTGAAACAGGCGTGAGAGGAAGAACAAAATCTGAAAAAACCAAGAAAAAGTGTGAGATCGAAATCCCACTTAGAGTCATCCTCAAAGCTCGTTACCTATCCCAATCGATTCCTAGCACTCTCTGCAAGCTAAAGCAATCAAGAATGAGTCCATTCCAGTCCCAAATCGCTCTGTAAGTCGTGCACGACATACCCCTGTTCTTGAATTCGTATCTTGTAATATAAGTGTGGTTAACATGAATTGATTGCATATTATTGATCTATGATGCATTTGCAAACTTTCTGCATTATTTGATTTCATTTATATGGCCTATACTGTAAATCACCATTGCTAGGTTTTCGAGCTTGGTTTTAGAGTTTTTGATTACAGGGACAATTGGTTTTCGTAAGTGGTACGGTTGTGATCAGGAGGACAAGACGAGCTCAACCATGGCGCTAGATGCTATTTCCATGACCTGTGGAGGATTTTGAGGAAGCCCAGGTCTTTAGCAACGGACGTTTGTTTGTAGGTATAGGTTATTGAACCTTTAGCCACAAAGAGAGATAGGAGACGATGAGTTGTCACCATCTCATTAGCCCGTTCAAATTTCTGCGCGCATTTTTTATATTATTTCCAATAAATCTTTGTTTTATATATTATTATTATTTTCCATTATGTGTACAAACAGAAGCCAATGGTCTAGTCGTAAGCGTAGCATGGAATTTGCCTTGGGGCCTGGGTTCGAATCCCAGGTCCCCCTATTTCTCTATATTGTTTTCTTGCAGGCAATCCAATGCGCGCATGAGCCTGAGATCCACCATATGCCTTCATCATCAAACGTGCCAGATGGCCAGATGGCCAAATCTGTTGGCCACCATTGAACGTGCACCAAAAGCCAAGTCAAACGTGCCATACTGGATTACAAAAGTCAGCGTGGACCTCCACAAATGGGCCCAGATTCCTGCTATTCACACCCCATTCTCAGGCCCATTCTCTATCCCTTTTTTTATATTTTATTTTACTTCATTTAATTATTTTATTTATTTTATTACTAACAAATAATTTAATTATTTTCTTTTATTAAAAAATCACCAAAAATGTTTTTATGTCCAATTAAAATTAGAATTTTATTTTTTATCAATAAATAAATTAATTTAATTAGGTTTGATTAAATTAGAAAACTTTAATTTCTTTTTTTTTTGAAAATAATTAAAACTAATTAGAATCAATAGGTTTTTATTACTAACTTAATTATTTTATTTCTTTCCTAAAAATCCAAAAATATGTCATTTAATTATTTTTCATTAATTAACTTAATTAACTAATTAATTGCATTTTTAATTTAGAAAAAACTTATTTCTTTTTAATAAAAACAACAAAAAAACAATTTTCTCTTTTAATTAGGATAGAAGGGTCAAAACCCTAGTTTTGCATTCGATCTAATTTTCTCGCGCGCTTTATTTTTATCCAATTATTGTATCTGCTCACAGTTTGTAATAATTTAATTAGGACATTTATTTACTTTGTTCGCTTTAATTTCAAAGGGTTTGTTTTTGGCTATGTAAATATTCGAAGCCTTGTAATAGCGTAGTTTTAATTTCCGCACTTTTTTATTTCTACAAATATTTAACTACTAGATATGTGAATAATTAGGGTTTGCATGACAAGATTGTATAACTAATTTTAAACAGTTAGATCACCCTAAATGTGCAAAGATAAATAACTGAAATCAAATCACTCCCACATGCGCACTCCTAGGGTACACTTCCACTTGGTTGCCTTCGTTAAAACGGTCATTGAGTATAGGTTGTTTTAGAGGTCGCCCTTTTGTCCAAAGATCAAAGTTGCCTCGGAAAGGTTGCCTCAGATATTGTTGCCTCAGATAAATGATCTAAGACATTAGGGTTACCACTAAGACGTCCTAACGTTGCTTTAGTGACTGTATGTCCCTTTCGAATTGACCCTCAAACTCCAACGATGGTGCTACCTACTCACTAATAGTGGGATAACATTGTCTAAAGGAAATGAATACATAACAATTCTTTTTTCGAGTAGGTAGATTAGCTCTTTAGTACTTGCTCAATCAAAACAAAACTTTTTCGCACTTACACTCTTTTACAAACAAGTTTTCAAAAACACTTCATTACACTCTTGAAGACAGAAGCAAGAGTTAAATCGAAGTTAAAACAAAAAACTTTTCAAAGCCCACAAACACAAAGAAAACAATTTTGAAAATGATGAGCAAATACCTAAGAGCCCGTAGATAACTACGAATAGAAAGGGTGCTAATACCTTCCCTTTCTATAATCTACCCCCCGTACTCAGAAATATCTTGAAAAAGGAATTTTTCTGTGCTTTTTTCCTTTCCTTGTTGGATAAAATAAAAGTCGGTGGCGACTCTTGCTTACCGCGACATTTTGCAAAAACAAACGCAAAACGCAAACCAGCATTTCAAAACAGTCCCGGTTCTGGCCACCGTATCACAGAACTGGCGACTCTGCTGGGGACTTATAAGTGGGGTGTACCTTAGGAATAGTTCATACTGTTTTCAATTGTTTGATATGTTTGCTTTATATTTGTAGGTTTGAATTGGAGTTACTATAGATCCTAACTCGGATCTGGGGATACCTTTTAGGTAAGTAGCAATAGACTATGAGGGAACTGTACGGCGTAGACCAATACGGTTAAAGCAGTAGCTACGTTGGTGTGACACTTTAGTTTGTACCGATATCCCTTATGGTGGAACAAGGAGAATATGGGGGTGCTAACTGCTAAGGGGTCATTAAGCACCAACTGACCTTAGAACCTATAATTGACCAACTTGGCCATAGAAAAGTAGCAGTATGCTACACTCATTGAGGCCATACTCTCGCGATGATTCTGGCCGCAAGAAAAGGTTGCTAAATTGGAATTATGACCGATCGAGGATGGTCAGTGATATTGAGATCCTCTAGAACCCGATTACTATTACTAGGACAGGTTGAACCAACTGAACTTCAAGAGGGTAATACCTAGACCCCATGCAAGCCTAAACTAAAGCTGTTTGTGTGACTTGTGTGCCTTCAAACTTGAACTACTTGCACATTCTTGTTATCTGACAACATGAGTTCCTTGCAGGTTTTGCTTACAGTCCTTATCCAATAAACTTGGATTTCTTGCCGAATTTACTTGTTTGCATCACCTTGCATTTTTGCTTAAACGCATAGCATACACATCATAACATCATGCCTTAACATTTCCTTAACCATTTCAAGGATCTCAAGGGTTTGTGATACAGGTTATGGTAAATCAAATGTCTAGCAAGGGGCAAAGGGGATTTATTTTCCTCTAGCCAATATTGTCTAGAGATTAAAACACGATGACTTGAGTCAGTGGCTATGACCCACTCGATATGGTGAGCTTGATTCTTAAAGAAAGACTCTCAACGACATGAAGCTCCTTCAATCAAAGCTACAAAATTCAAATTCTAACAGTTTCTTATTTACCCCGTGAGATCCTTGAAAACATTGCATACATATATCATACATATCATTGCATAACAGGTCTCCCAATACAGGTCTCTCATGTTCTCACTGTTTATTTCAACAATGGCTCTCCAACAAGACAACCAAGATCTTCATACTCAAGAGACTCAGTTCAGGGAAATCTTCCTAAACCTATCCATGGGGCAGGAAGAGTTGAAAACACTCCTCGTTGGGGACTTGGTCAAGAAAAGTCCTGAAGACAATAAGGACGAGCGGCTGGAACAACTGCAAGCTGAGTTATGTGCCATGAGAACCCAGATGCTGGGGCATATGGCTCTTATCCAAGGCTTAGCCCGAGAACAAGAAGGGTTGAGAACCATTATCAACCAGCTTCATCAAGACAGATACAATAGTATGAAGCAAACAGTCGAGGCCAGGGACCAAGTCATTTATCAGCCTCGAAAAGGACAAGGGTTTAGGTTGGTAAAGAATGGACCTCTACAAGTTGCTACCATCTCACAAGTCCAACAACCACCTCTCCAAAAGCAATGAGTTAATCAGAGTAAGCCAGATACGCCCAAAAGGCAGTTCCCGAGCTCAACATGCCATTGTCTCAAGCTTTACAACACCTGTTGAGATTGAATCTGGTGACATTAAGGGACCCTCCTCAAAATCCCTACATAACCTCCCCAAGGTACAATCCTGATGCAAGGTGTGCATACCATTCCAACAGCCTGGGGCATGATACTGATGACTGTTGGGCATTGAAAAACAAAATTCAAGACCTGATCAATAAAGGAGCATTGGAATTCACACAAGATGGTCAGGCTGAGTTCTTCTACCATCCCTCCAAATCTCACCATTTGAAGTGACAAGTCCTGAGAAGAGAAGACTTTTTGTTCATTAGAATTTTTAATTTGTAATTTTCTTTTGACTGTTCAGACATTTATTCATGTCAAACTTTGTTACTTTATCAATGCATTGCATATGTCTGTTTTGAATCAATCCATTCGTATTCACTATATTCAAATTGCTTTCATTGTTGTGATGTTCAACTCTCGATTTAAAAACTCTAAGCCTTTAGAGGGAGGATGACGAAAATGATACCAAAATCTCTACAGTATGTGTTGTACCCCAAAATTTGCCCTCGCTTTTTTCCACAAGAAATCACAGCCTCGAGCGTTTCCTGATTTTTCAGATTGGCGTGAGAATCAGTCAGACAGATTTTTCTTATCAGTCAGACAAAATAAGGGTTTTCATGGCCCTGGAACAGTTCGCACAGTTTTCTTAGGGTTTGGTTGATTTTGGCTCAGGTTTTGATCAGGCGGACGTTTCTTTGGCATTTAATCAAGAATCAGGGTTTTTGTGCGCATATTTCTCAGAAAGAATTAATTCTACAGTGTTTTTCAAATTATTCTGAGATATGGACTGAGGCATTTGATTTGAGTTTGCAGTATTTGGATTTAATCAGTAAAAGGAAAAGACATTTGGGCATGTGTTGATTTGACTGTGCAGTGCTATGTTTTATTCGGAACGCTGAATGTTTATTAATTATTTATTTTCCTAAGTCAGAATAATTGGATTTACGTTCAATTGTTTTAATTTAGGAAATTCAAATGATTAAGCAGACAGCTGAGACGAAAGATATATCTGACAAATTTGGATTTTTATTCATCTTTAAATTATTTGTTACAGTTATTATTTGTACACTGTAAATTTATTTACAAAGGTTTACATTAATAATTTTACAATAATTCAAAGTAAAATAAAACTATCCTAAATATTCCTAAGTCTTCAGATCTTCAGCTTCTATCCAATGCCTCCTCTTTTGCTCCATTTGATTGTTTATCTGCAAAACAAAGAAAAGAAAGAAAAGTCAAAGCAGATAAAAGAATTAAAAGCAGACAGATAAAAAATAGATTCATCATTAAAGGCAACTGGCTGGAATCAGTTTGCCCTCTCTGCAAATCGCGAGATTTCTCCCGGTTCACAAAGAGGGATGAAAAATGCTTGCAAAAAGTATTGAAATGCACAAAAGTTTTAATTGCACAAATTCAAATTTGTCAACATACTGCATAATCAAAAGGCAAACTGAACTAGGCCTAACCCAAAAGGCAAACTGAAAGTTACAATTTGAAACTATCCACAAGCTGCCAAAAAGGTACAAGAGCTGTCAAAAACTGTCCAAGCTGCCCAAAAGATATCTCAAGATATCAAAGTACAAAATACTGTCAACAAGATGCAGGAAAGCTGGAGAAAGAGATAAAGTATGCAGAATAAAACAACTATTGCAAGCAAAGTTTCGATTTCATCATTTTCTAAGCCAGTGCCTTTTCAGGATAAGTACATCTAAGCAATATAATATGCTTAAAATGAAGAGAGATGAGAGAGAGATTAAGAGAAGATAGGCTTACAGGTTTAGGCATGAGGACAAGATATATAAAAACAAACTGAGATAACACAGTGAGGGGAGGCAGAGAAAGATCAAAAAAGAAAAACCACAAAGCTGTAAGACAAGCAAATATACAGAGCTACCTCAAAAGCCAAAAAGCCAAGGCCTGAAGCTCAAACTTCATCCAACCCTGTACCATCCTGCATAAAACCTGTAGCCAAAAGCCAAAAAGCAAAAAGGCCTAAAACTGATACAAATTTTGAAGCAAATTGATAAACAAACAAAAACATCAAAGCCTCTAAGCACGAAGCCTTAAAAACCAGAAGCCTGAAGCCTGTTGAGTAACACAAAGCCTTTGTCCCAACCTGTCAAGCCTTGTTGAGCATCCAACCAAAGCCATCAACCAACATATCCAAGCCTAAACCAGTATCCAAACATACAGAAGCCTAATCAACAGGCCCCCCTCAGAACTGTGTTCATCATTGGGGCAAGCATACTCAAGTACACAAATCAAACGCAACAGTACTCAATATTCCATACCAACAAGCATCCAACCCAAGGCCATAACCAACATCAACAAATATCTCAGCATACTCAGTATAACCAAACATATCAAACAAGCATACAAGGCAAAGAGGCCCTCAGAGGAAGCCTCATCATAAGGCATGCATCAAGGCATCAAACATACAAGGCATCAAGCTAGCATATGAAGCAACAAGAAGAAGAAGATAAAGAAGCATTCAGGGGCAAAGCACTCGAGCAAACAGCAGAAGAGGAAAAGACATTAAAGCTAAGGTTCTCAAGATCATCATCAAACCCTAATAAAAAGACAAAAATACAAACCAGGAAGCAAAATCTTCATCATCACCCTCCCCTCGCCGTCAAGCCACCGGAAGCGCCGCCGTCCTCCTCCTCCATCTCCAAAGGTAGTATCCCTCCTTCTTCTTTTCCATTCACGTACCTCAAGCGATGACAACGCACACAAGCAGAACAAAGTAAAATGTTCAAAACAGAAACTTGAAAACCCTAAAAAAGTATATACGAAACTACCTTGCATGTCGTCACCGTTTGGCCCAACCTTGAGAAGATGGAGACGGAGGCAACGCCTAGCAACTTGAGGCGAGGAGACAAGCTCAAAATCCATGGCATGAGAACGGATGAAGAGGAACGAAGTAAAGAGGTGAACGGCGCCTTTCTGTATCACAAACCCTAGCTTTCTCCAAATCCACAAAACAATCAAAACCCTTGCATTTTTCTTTGTCAAAACGCTATGGGCCTTGCCCTTCCAGAAACCTTAAGCCCAATGTTATCTGGCCTGCACCCCCTTTTTCCCCATTATTCTGGTTATTGATCATTGGGCCTAAAACACTAAAGCCCGTTTTAATTCTTTCAAACTTATACCTTTTTTACTTATCATATCTTTTTTATATATATAAATTAACACCTTAATTTTTACATCAAATTTCACTAACAGTACTTTTTTTATATAATTATATTTTTGTATAGAATATTAACTAAAAAAACATAAACATAATAATTTTCTCAAATTTAAAACACTTTCTTTTAATTAAAATTTTTGTACATAAAAAGATTAATTAAAATACATTAATTGGTAAATACATAAGAAATACTTTTCTTTAATATAAGACATCAATATTTAGCATTTGAATATTTTATTTTCTTAAAATATTTTATTCTTGTACATTAATATATAATACTTTTCTTTTCTTAAAATATTTTGTTTTGTACATAAAGACAAAAATACAAGAATATAAAAAACAAATAAGTAGACAATACTTTATAATACATTAAAATTCACATTTTTCTCAACTTGTAAATAAACCTCATACATTTACACATACACTTACACATTTACAATATACAAATACGTCGATACATTTACTTTGCTTTACACATATACATTTGCTATTCTTATGCATTGCTATACGTTATATCTTACATTTGCGCAATTCGATTTGGTTGTAATTATTTGGATACTATTCTCCTATAAGTCTCATCCCTCATTTGTATACTTGTACCCCCACTCCCGGATACTATTTGTAATAGTTTAGGACTTTAAATTCCCGCAATTTATCGCTTTTGAATTATACCATGGTTAGACCTAGGGTTGTATATACATAAAATCAAACGCTAGATAACCTAATACAAGACAAATACATGAAATCAATACACAATCACACTTACGCCCCTAGGGTAATCCCACATATTGCCTTCCAAAGTGGGCCATGCTTGCACGTCGAGTTTCTTTGGCAAAACAATTCAAATGATCATAAGTCCCTCGATGACGCTTTCGAAAGTTTCCTATCAAAATGATCATAGTCCCTTCAAGCAAAATTGCCAAAGACACTTGGCATCATTGCATTCATGGTCCATACGATGACCGACGCGTGTCCCAATAAACATCCTAAACGCAAGATTGTCCACCAAATACAATGGTGGAACAAAATTGTTAAAAGGGGTTAAAACATGAGAAAAACCTTTGAGTACATTAGGGGTAGACAAAACTCTTAGTTACTTGATCAACTTGCAAAAACACTTGCCTACTTTTCAAACCATACTCCACAAACAATTTCAAAACAAACTTTCAAAAACATTTGAAACATCTTTTCGAAAAGATACACACCTTCGTATATACTCAAACACGAGTCATTACAACGGTTGCCGAAACAAAGGCGTCTATTTCAAAACATTTTCAAAACACAAATACACACACCATTTCAAGCATTCAAAAATCAAGGCAATTGATCTAAAACCAAGTAACTAAGAGCCCATGGATAACCATGGATGAAAAGGGTGCTAATACCTTCCCTTTTCATAATCTACCCCCCGAACCCACGAAACATCTCAAAAGGTTTTTCCTGTGCTTTTTAACCTTTTCTTTAGGATAAAATAAAAAGTCGGTGGCGACTCTTGCTAAACCGAACAAGTGCGAATACAAACGCAAAACCTCAAGTCAGTTCTCCCACCGTATCACAGAACTGGCGACTCTGCTGGGGATCATTCAAAAGTGGGGTTACCTTAGGGTTTAGATCACCTTTATATTCTTGCTTTGATTGCCTTGATTGCTTTACTTTTTGGGTCCTTGTTTGGGTTTGTTATAAATCCTACACCCGAATTTGGGACACCTTTTTAGGTAAATAGCAATAAAACTGTGAGGGAACTGTGCGGGGTATACCGACATGGTTGAAGCAGTAAGCTATGTTAGTGTGACATATTTGTGAGTACCGGTAACCCTTGAGTTCAATCAAGGAGAGTACGGGGCCGCTGAGTGATGTCATGAAGCACTAACGAACTCTTAGAACCTTAAATTGACCATCCTAGCCTTTTTAGGGGTAGTGAGATGACCGACTTTGGTGCAGTCCGAAGTTGGTAGGTACTCGATACTACACTCATTGAGGGTTGTTTTCTTGGAATATTTTGGTCGCCAGTTAAGTGGCTAAACCAAAACGATGAACACGGAAAACAATCCAATGATATTGAGCTCCTTAGAACCCGGTTTCTATTTTTTAGGACATGATGAGCCAACTAACTTCAAGAGGGTACTTACCTACAACCCCATGCAAGCCTGAATCTAAGGACTTGTTTTTCTTTGTGTGAATATGATTGCCTATATATACACTCATTTGCTTTTGCATACATGTACATAACATCATAACATCATACCATAGCATTTTAAAATAACCATTTCAAGGATCTCGAGGGTTCTTTTGATGCAGGGTTACGTTAAACCAAACGTCTACCAATGGGCAAGAGGTTTTCTCCTCTAAACAGATGCCATCAAAGATCAAGTGCAACAACTTGAATCAGGGGCTATGACCCACTTGACATGGTGAGCTTGATTCTCGTGGGAAGAGATCCACCGAAGCAAAGTTCTCCAACCAAAGATCAAGTGCAACAACTTGAATCAGGGGCTATGACCCACTTGACATGGTAAGCTTGATTCTCGTGGGAAGACATCCACCGAAGCAAAGTTCTCCAACCAAAGATCAAGTACAACAACTTGAATCAGGGGCTATGACCCACTTGACATGGTGAGCTTGATTCTCGTGGAAAGACATCCACCGGTACAAAGGTCTCCAATCAAAGACTGAAGTTCAACCTATAACATTTTCTTGTGTTTACCCCAAGAGATCCTTGAAAGCATGCATCCACATATCATGCATTGCATCTTGACAGTTTTTCCTTTTTCAGGTTTCCTTACTCTCATACTGTTTATTTCAGTAAGAGATGGCTCTAGAGAGGACTGTCAAGGATATCCAGAACCAGACTGCTCAGCTGCAGGAGATGTTCTTGAACTTGTCTCTGGGGCAAGAAGAAATGAAAGCTCTCCTCACAAAGGGCTTGGTCCAGGAGACTTCAAACAATGCCAGGAGTGATCAGCTTGCGGAGCTGCAGTTTGATTTGACAACATTAAGGATCTAAGTGATGGGACAGTTGGTGGGCCAGATGGCTCTCATCCAAGATTTGTCTCAAAGACAGGAGGAAATCAGAGTTCTCGTCCGCCAACTGCTTCAAAACAACCAACTGGGGCAAACATCTGAGGTTGAAGAGCAAGTCACCGCTCAACCCCCATCCACTCAAGAAGACAAGGGGAAGGCTCCTTTGCTTGCTTCAGGGTCCCAAGCCCAGCAACAACCTCGCCAGTGTCAACGGGGTAATCAGCGTAAACAAGAAACATCGGGAAGACAGTTCACAGAGACTGATATACCGTCATCTCTAATTCTAGAGCGTTTGTTGGAGGTCAATCTGACTGCTTTGAGGGATCCTATCCGAAACCCAAATACCTCCGCTCCTAACTATCATCCCGATGCATTTTGTGTTTACCACTCCTACAGCCCAGGACACGACACTGACGACTGTTGGGCCTTGAAGAACAAGATTCAGGATCTGATCGACATTGGAGTGCTGAGGTTCATGCCAGACGGCGAGATGAAAATCTTCCGTTAAGGAGTTCTCCACCTGAAGTGACAAAGCTCAAGCTGAAAGACTTTTGCTTCATTTTGAATTTTCAAAGTTGTAATTTCTTTTGATTTCAAACAATTACCTGTTGATGTTGAACTCTGTTTCATTAATGCATTACATATGTTTGTCTTGAATTCATCCATTCGTTTTCACTACTCTTATGCTTTCTTTATGATATTTAACTCTTGATAAAAAGCTGCAAGCCTTTAAAGTGAGGATGATGAAACAATACCATAATCTCATACAGTATGCTTTTGAACAGACCTTGCTGATGACGTACAGGAATTTCTTTCAATTCTCAAAACACTGGAGTTATAAGGAAGATAATCCCTAGTCAACCCCTCCGAGCTAAAGAGGTAGGAGTTTTCTGTTCTAAACAATCAAGACCTTTGATATAAACCTGGGGCAGGGTAGTATCTCAGTTAATTCAAAAGAAGGTGCACACTGAAGTCACAAACTCTCAGTTCGTAACACAACGAACGACGTCAAAAAAGAAAAGCATTCCCTTGGAATCAAAAGACAGTGATGGTTTCCTATCATATAGGCAGTCAATCTCTCAAAAAGAAAAAGACCACTGAGCCAAAACCTGCAAAGGAGGCTTAGGAAAACTGGGGCATCCCGCTGACTGTAATCTCGAAAATGGGAACAGTCAAGCAAAAGTTAGGGATAACAAATCAAAATCAAAATAGAGAGGTCGTTACAAATCCTCAACAACATGAAAAATGTTGCAAAAGAAAAAGGAGATGATGACTGTCTCCCAATTCAATTGGTGAACCATCACCCAAAATGTCGTTCCAAACTCAAACAGAGTGCGACGCGCAATTAACTGAGCTTAGGGTTGAAGAACATCACGAAGAGCGGGTGGGTACAAATATACTTTGAGCCTTTATCCTTTGTTTCTTAAACCGTGAACCAGGCCACGTTACAACCCTTTAAAAGTCCTAATTGAAGCATGGGTTAGTTCGAAAGCATACTGTTACAAAAGGTATCCTGACTCCTATAAGGCTTTGCTCTCAATCTTGTGTTGACTTGACTTATAAAAAGTTTTCTGCTAAAAAACGCATCTTTTAAAAAAAAAACTTCGAGACAAACATAAACTTTGCATTGCTTGAATATCACTGTTTGCATTTGGCTATTTGTTTGACAGTGAAGAAATTCATACGGCGAATGTTCGGAGGAACGAAAACTCTCTTAGTGAGTAAAATCACTTCAAAAGGATGACACTTCCATTACAAGTCTCCTATCAACAAGGGGCATGACATGTCACCATCCAATTAACCTGGGGCAGTCCAGTCAGGTTTCAACAGATCTTTCAAAAGTTCAGTTAACCTGGGGCACTCCAGTCAAGATTTCAAGAAATCTCTCAATTCGCAGAGTAATCTGATTCAAGACTCCTTCATCATCACCTGGGGCATTCAAATGTCAAAAATGTTCAACAATTCCTTCATCACCTGCTGGAAATTACAACCACCAACAAAATAACGGGCAATTAAAACTCCCAATTTTTGACCCTCAACAAAATCAAGATCTAGATATAGTTCAGATGTGACCTAAGATTTGGCGACATTCTATAACTCATTCAGATTTGCTTCTAGATATAGTTCAGATGTGACCCAAGATTTGGCGACATTCTATAACTCATTCAGATTTCCTTCTAGATATAGTTCAAGATGTGACCCGAGATTTGGCGACATTCTATAACTTATTCAGATTTCCTTCTAGATATAGTTCAAGATGTGACCCGAGATTTGGCGACATTCTATAACTCATTCAGATTTGCTCCCAGATATAGTTCAGATGTGACCCGAGATTTGGCGATATTCTATAACTCATTCAGATTTGCTTCTAGATATAGTTCAAGATGTGACCCAAGATTTGGCGACATTCTATAACTCATTCAGATTTGCTTCTAGATATAGTTCAGATGTGACCCAAGATTTGGCGACATTCTATAACTCATTCAGATTTGCTTCTAGATATAGTTCAAGATGTGACCTAAGATTTGGCGACATTCTATAACTCATTCAGATTTGCTTCCAGATAGTTCAGGATGTGACCCTGAGATGGCGACATTCCGTAACTTATTCCAGATCAACACCTGCAGCACCCGAAGATTCTTGCAATCCCCAGCCGGAGAACCTTCTAGAATCTAATTCCCCTCAGAATCAAGTTTCAATATCCCCAGCGGAGCTAAAACTTCCAGCTATCAATCCCCAAGCAGAATGGAGACTCTCATTCTCAGTTCCTCACAGAATATTCGAATATTCCCCAGTGAAGATCTCCTCGAGACAGGAATTCCCCAGTAGATTGGCATACAACCCAAGCTCTTGATCCCTCAACAGTGGTCCCAGGATTTCTCATCTGCAGCAATCAAAAGATTCTGGCCCTCCCCAGCAGCAACCAAGGAATTATTTTCCCCGGCAGCAGTCAAGATTCTTTTATCTCCAGCCATCCAGGATTCATCTATCCTCAGCAAGACAACTCATCAGCTTACCTGCGCATCCATATCATAAATATTGATAACATACATTGCATCATGCATCATGACATTGCATACAACTAACTCTTTACCTTTTCAGGAAAGATCAGTCAACAGACAAAGATCATCATCTTCCGAGATTCTTTCTAGAAATAGTTCAGATGTGACCCAAACACGGCGACATTCTGATACTTATTCCAGATTCATCCAGATGCAGTTTTACACGGACTCATCATCAGGAAACCCTACGCCGATTCCTTCTTCACTTCAAGACTTCTGAAAACAGTTTACGGATGCTTCCCAACAACGGATGTTAATCTATCACTTGTTCAGATGCAACTTTTGAAAACAGTTTACGGACGCTTCCCAACAACGGATGCTACTCTATTGCTTATTCAACTCCAACTCCTGAAAACAGTTTACATCTCCAAACATGGATGTCAATCTATCGCTTATTCAGACCCCCAGTTCAGAGACGTTCCAAAACATGGTTACCTTTCTGATACTCGTCCACTCACCAATGACATACAGTTTAACATTTCCAAATGGCATCTTTTAAGCCCATTTCCAGATGACATCTATAAGCCCATCCTCCTCAACAAACACTTCCAAATGGCATCTTTAAGCCCATTTCCAGATGGCATCTATAAGCCCATCCTCCTATCAGCAGTCACCAGATGGCATCTTTAAGCCCATCACCAAATGGCATCTTTAAGCCCATTCCCTCCACCATCACATCACCAAGTGCAAATTTTAGGGCACTCTAGTGTCCAATCTCCTTTTACCCTCGAGTCGCGAAAGGCAAACTTGCCAATCTAACTTTTCAGGTTCAAGAAGATTCAACAGGGGCAACAGTTGTACCCCAAAATTTGCCCTCGCTTTTTTCCACAAGAAATCACAGCCTCGGGCGTTTCCTGATTTTTCAGATTGGCGTGAGAACCAGTCAGACAGATTTTTCTTATCAGTCAGACAAAATAAGGGTTTTCATGGCCCTGGATTAGTTCGCACAATTTGCTTAGGGTTTGGTTGATTTTGACTCAGGTTTTGATCAAGCGGACGTTTCTTTGGCATTTAATCAAGAATCAGGGTTTTTGTGCGCATATTTCTCAGAAAGAATTAATTCTACAGTGTTTTTCAAATTATTCTGAGATATGGACTGAGGCATTTGATTTGAGTTTGCAGTATTTGGATTTAATCAGTAAAAGGAAAAGACATTTGGGCATGTGTTGATTTGACTGTGCAGTGCTATGTTTTATTCGGAACGCTGGACGTTTATTAATTATTTATTTTCCTAAGTCAGAATAATTGGATTTACGTTCAATTGTTTTAATTTAGGAAATTCAAATGATTAAACAGACAGCTGAGACGAAAGATATATCTGACAATTTTGGATTTTTATTCATCTTTAAATTATTTGTTACAGTTATTATTTGTACACTGTAAATTTACTTACAAAGGTTTACATTAATAATTTTACAATAATTCAAAGTAAAATAAAACTATCCTAAATATTCCTAAGTCTTCAGATCTTCAGCTTATATCCAATGCCTCCTCTTTTGCTCCATTTGATTGTTTATCTGCAAAACAAAGTAAAGAAAGAAAAGTCAAAGCAGATAAAAGAATTAAAAGCAGACAGATAAAAAATAGATTCATCATTAAAGGCAACTGGCTGGAATCAGTTTGCCCTCTCTGCAAATCGCGAGATTTCTCCCGGTTCACAAAGAGGGATGAAAAATGCTTGCAAAAAGTATTGAAATGCACAAAAGTTTTAATTGCACAAATTCAAATTTGTCAACATACTGCATAATCAAAAGGCAAACTGAACTAGGCCTAACCCAAAAGGCAAACTGAAAGTTACAATTTGAAACTATCCACAAGCTGCCAAAAAGGTACAAGAGCTGTCAAAAACTATCCAAGCTGCCCAAAAGATATCTCAAGATATCAAAGTACAAAATACTGTCAACAAGATGCAGGAAAGCTGGAGAAAGAGATAAAGTATGCAGAATAAAACAACTATTGCAAGCAAAGTTTTGATTTCATCATTTTCTAAGCCAGTGCCTTTTCAGGATAAGTACATCTAAGCAATATAATATGCTTAAAATGAAGAGAGATGAGAGAGAGATTAAGAGAAGATAGGCTTACAGGTTTAGGCATGAGGACAAGATATATAAAAACAAACTGAGATAACACAGTGAGGGGAGGCAGAGAAAGATCAAAAAAGAAAAACCAGAAAGCTGTAAGACAAGCAAATATACAGAGCTACCTCAAAATCCAAAAAGCCAAGGCCTGAAGCTCAAACTTCATCCAACCCTGTACCATCCTGCATAAAACCTGTATCCAAAAGCCAAAAAGCAAAAAGGCCTAAAACTGATACAAATTTTGAAGCAAACTGATAAACAAAGAAAAACATCAAAGCCTCTAAGCACCAAGCCTTAAAAACCAGAAGCCTGAAGCCTGTTGAGTAACACAAAGCCTTTGTCCCAACCTGTCAAGCCTTGTCGAGCATCCAACCAAAGCCATCAACCAGCATATCCAAGCCTAAACCAGTATCCAAACATACAGAAGCCTAATCAACAACCCCCCCTCAGAACTGTGTTCATCATTGGGGCAAGCATACTCAAGTACACAAATCAAACGCAACAGTACTCAATATTCCATACCAACAAGCATCCAACCCAAGGCCATAACCAACATCAACAAATATCTCAGCATACTCAGTATAACCAAACATATCAAACAAGCATACAAGGCAAAGAGGCCCTCAGAGGAAGCCTCATCATAGGGCAGGCATCAAGGCATCAAACATACAAGGCATCAAGCTAGCATACGAAGCAACAAGAAGAAGAAGATAAAGAAGCATTCAGGGGCAAAGCACTCGAGCAAACAGCAGAAGAGGAAAAGACATTAAAGCTAAGGTTCTCAAGATCATCATCAAACCCTAATAAAAAGACAAAAATACAAACCAGGAAGCAAAATCTTCATCATCACCCTCCCCTCGCTGTCAAGCCACCGGAAGAGACGCCGTCCTCCTCCTCCATCTCCAAAGGTAGTATCCCTCCTTCTTCTTTTCCATTCACGTACCTCAAGCGATGACAACGTACACAAGCAGAACAAAGTAAAATGTTCAAAACAGAAACTTGAAAACCCTAAAAAAGTATATACGAAACTACCTTGCATGTCGTCACCGTTTGGCCCAACCTTGAGAAGATGGAGACGGAGGCAACGCCTAGCAACTTGAGGCGAGGAGACAAGCTCAGAATCCATGGCATGAGAACGGATGAAGAAGAACAAAGTAAAGAGGTGAACGACGCCTTTCTGTATCACAAACCCTAGCTTTCTCCAAATGCACAAAACAATCAAAACCCTTGCATTTTTCTTTATCAAAACGCTATGGGCCTTGCCCTTCCAGAAACCTTAAGCCCAGTGTTATCTGGCCTGCACCCCCTTTTTTCCCATTATTCTGGTTATTGATCATTGGGCCTAAAACACTAAAGCCCGTTTTAATTCTTTCAAACTTATACCTTTTTTACTTATCATATCTTTTTTATATATATAAATTAACACCTTAATTTTTACATCAAATTTCACTAACAATAATTTTTTATATAATTATATTTTTGTATAGAATATTAACTAAAAAAACATAAACATAATAATTTTCTCAAATTTAAAACACTTTCTTTTAATTAAAATTTTTGTACATAAAAAGATTAATTAAAATACATTAATTGGTAAATACATAAGAAATATTTTTCTTTAATATAAGACATCAATATTTAGCATTTGAATATTTTCTTTTCTTAAAATATTTTATTCTTGTACATTAATACATAATACTTTTCTTTTCTTAAAATATTTTGTTTTGTACATAAAGACAAAAATACAAGAATATAAAAAACAAATAAGTAGACAATACTTTATAATACATTAAAATTCACATTTTTCTCAACTTGTAAATAAACCTCATACATTTACACATACAGTTACACATTTACAATATACAAATACGTCGATACATTTACTTTGCTTTACACATATACATTTGCTATTCTTATGCATTGCTATACGTTATATCTTACATTTGCGCAATTCGATTTGGTTGTAATTATTTGGATACTATTCTCCTATAAGTCTCATCCCTCATTTGTATACTTGTACCCCCACTCCCGGATACTATTTGTAATAGTTTAGGACTTTAAATTCCCGCAATTTATCGCTTTTGAATTATACCATGGTTAGACCTAGGGTTGTATGTACATAAAATCAAACGCTAGATAACCTAATACAAGACAAATACATGAAATCAATACACAATCACACTTGCGCCCCTAGGGTAATCCCACATGTTGCCTTCCAAAGTGGGCCATGCTTGCACGTCGAGTTTCTTTGGCAAAACAATTCAAATGATCATAAGTCCCTCGACGACGCTTTCGAAAGTTGCCTATCAAAATGATCATAGTCCCTTCAAGCAAAATTTCCAAAGACACTTGGCATCATTGCATTCATGGTCCATACGATGACCGGCGCACGTCCTGTTAAACATCCTAAACGGAAGATTGTCCACCAAATACAATGGTGGAACAAAATTGTTAAAAGGGGTTAAAACATGAGAAAAACCTTTGAGTACATTAGGGGTAGACAAAACTCTTAGTTACTTGATCAACTTGCAAAAACACTTGCCTACTTTTCAAACCATACTCCACAAACACTTTCAAAACAAACTTTCAAAAAAATTTGAAACATCTTTTCGAAAAGATACACACCTTCGTATATACTCAAACACGAGTCATTACAACGGTTGCCGAAACAAAGGCGTCTATTTCAAAACATTTTCAAAACACAAATACACACACCATTTCAAGCAATCAAAAATCAAGGCAATTGATCTAAAACCAAGTAACTAAGAGCCCATGGATAACCATGGATGAAAAGGGTGCTAATACCTTCCCTTTTCATAATCTACCCCCCGAACCCACGAAACATCTCAAAAGGTTTTTTCTGTGCTTTTTAACCTTTCCTTTAGGATAAAATAAAAAGTCGGTGGCGACTCTTGCTAAACCGAACAAGTGCGAATACAAACGCAAAACCTCAAGTCAGTTCTCCCACCGTATCACAGTATGCTTTTGAACAGACCCTACTGATGATGTACAAGTATTGTTTCAAATCCTAAACAGTGGAGTTATAAGGAAGATAATCCCTCGTCAACCCCTTTGAGCCAAAGAAGTATAAGTTTTCTTTCTTTTCACATAAATTAAAAACCTTAATCACAACCTGGGGTAGGGTAGTTTTCTCAGTTAATCCATGTGCACAATGAATGACATCAAAGAAGTCCTCCCAAAACAAAAGACGGTAATGGTTCCTTATAATCGTCAAGACAGGCAGTCATTATCTCTCAAAAATAAAAGCCTATTAAGTCAAAACCTATGAAGGAGACTTAAGAAAAACTGGGGCATCCCGCTGGCTGTAGTCACAAAAAGAAACAGTCCAGACAAAAAGACAGGGATAACGAAATCAAAAGAAAGAGGTCCTACAAACTCTCAACAAAATGACTGCTTGTTCAAAAGAATCTGTCAGTATCCGAACCATCACTGGAATATCAAAGAAAAGACTCAAAACGGGGTCTAAATGCACAATTAGCTGAGTTTAGGATCGAAGAACATCACAAAGAACGGGTGGGTACAAATAAAATTTGAGCCTTTATCCTTTGTTTATTGAACCGTGAACCAGACCACGTTATAACCCTTAAAAGTCCTAGCTGAGGCATGGGTTAGTTCGAAAGCATACTGTTACGAAAGGTATCCTGACTCCTGTAGGACTTGCTGTACATCCTGAGTTGACATCACATTTTACAAAATTTTCCTGTTTTACTAGAAAATGCATTTTCAATTTTTTTTAAGACAGACATAAGCTTTGCATTCTTAAAATAACATTGTTTGCATATGATTATTTGTCCAAACAGCCGAGAAATTCGTACGACGAATATCTAGTGAACAAAAAAAAACCTTTTCAATAAAAGGGACTATCTCAAGTGGAAAAACATTTCCAACCAAGGGGCATACATGATCATTGTCCATCATCTGGGGCAGTTAAGTCAAGGTTCAAGGAATCTCTCAAAGATGCCAAATAGCCAAGGGCAAATCTCCATCTGAATCTCTTAGGGCATTGGACATGAATTATAGCAACGAATCTTGCACGATCAGATAAACATCTTTTGGTATCGTGGCAACATAACATTACTGACAGTGACAACTCCCTACACCTTGAGAGCGTGGACATTGTCAGAAAATATTGCGCATGAACAAAGACCCGCTAGGTTGACAGGCCTAGGCAAAAATAAGGGCATCCCGACGAACCAAAAGGATTAGGGCAAAAATTAGGGATAAAAACAAAAAAGATTTGTACATCCAGCAAGTCGAAAATCTGAAAAGGCAGCTTGGGCAAAAAAGGGTATCCCGGTGGACTGAAAATCTGAAAAGACAGTCCAAGCAAAAGTTAGGGGTCAAAGCGTACGGCTATGTCCCGTCATCTTGTCATTTTTCTACCAGAAGAAGACTTATCATTCCGGTCGGCAGTTACCAAGCACCTCATAGGTTGGGATAATACTCGATCCACAGGGCCTCCGCAGGCACCTTCTACCGCAGATACAGGGGCAGAAAAGTCTCGATGCAAAGCCATCGTCATATCCTCAGCACGCGTCCCAGTAACATTCACTCCCCGCAGAGTAAGAAAAATACAGTAATGTTAACTTTCCCCAACTGAGGCTCGCAACCAAGAATGAGTCGACAATATTCTCCCCAAGCAGAGTTTATCCATCATCAGCACTAGACAATTATCCCCAGCGGAGTCTGGAAAATCTTCCCCAGTGGAGTTTAGAGAATCATCCCCAGTAGAATCTGGTAGATTGTCCCCAGTAGAGTCTAAAAGGTTATCCCCAGTGAAGTCGCAACTGAAAGATCATCCCCAGCAGAGTTCATTCTTTTCACAAACAGAAACTCAATCCCCAACAGGATTCAGTATTATCAGCAACAATAATTCATCCCCAGCTGAATTTATCAGCGGAATCCTCAACAGAGCATGTCCTCCCCACAGAGCCACTTCCTCATCAGTTTATTCCCCAGCGGAGTTATCCTCTCCTGCAGGTTTATTCTCACAATCATCTTCATTCACTATCCCCAGCGGAAACAAAGGATTCAACTCTTTTCTCCAGCAGCTATCTGGGATTTATTTTCCCCAGCTAAAAACATCGCACTTTCATACATCATGACATGCATACGCATCATACAACACAATCTCATTTTTTTGAGAACATCATTGTTTGATACATATCATGCATTACATAAAGCTAACCTTTACTTTTCAGGAAAGATACAATCAAATTCTCACAAAATTCAAGCTATGCAGCCTTACCTAGGTTTCTTCCCGGTTCAGACGCAGTTTTACCTAAACTCCTCATGAAGCAACCTTACCTAGGTTCCTTCTCTTTCTCGATGTAGTTTCACCTAGACTCATCTTGGAGCAACCTTACCTAGGTTCCTTCTCTTTCTCGATGTAGTTTCACCTAGACTCATCCTGGAGCAACCTTACCTAGGTTTCTTCTCTTTCCCGATGTAGTTTCACCTAGACTCATTCTGGAGCAACCTTACCTAGGTTCCTTCTCTTTTCCGATGTAGTTTCACCTAGACTCATCCTGGAGCAACCTTACCTAGGTTCCATCTCTTTCCCGATGAAGTTTCACCTAGACTCATCCTGGAGCAACCTTACCTAGGTTCCATCTCTTTCCCGATGAAGTTTCACCTAGACTCATCCTGGAGCAACCTTACCTAGGTTCCTTCTCTTTCCCGATGTAGTTTCACCTAGACTCATCCTGGAGCAACCTTACCTAGGTTCCATCTCTTTCCCAATGAAGTTTCACCTAGACTCATCCTGGAGCAACCTTACCTAGGTTCCTTCTCTTTCCCAATGTAGTTTCACCTAGACTCATCCTGGAGCAACCTTACCTAGGTTCCTTCTCTTTCCCGATGTAGTTTCACCTAGACTCATCCTGGAGCAACCTTACCTAGGTTCCTTCTCTTTCCAAATGTAGTTTCACCTAGACTCATCATGGAGCAGCCTTACCTAGGTTCCTTCTCTTTCCCGATGTGGTTTCACCTAGACTCATCCTGGAGCAACCTTACCTAGGTTCCTTCTCTTTCCCGATGTGGTTTCACGTAGACTCATCCTGGAGCAAACTTACCTAGGTTCCTTCTCTTTCCCGATGAAGTTTCACCTAGACTCATCCTGGGGCAACCTTACCTAGGTTCCTTCTCTTTCCCAATGTGGTTTCACCCAAACTCCTCACAAAGCAACCTTAGCCAGGTTCCTGCTCGGTTCAGATACAGTTTTATCCAAACTCCTCACAAAGCAACCTTACCCAGGTTCCTTCTCATAAGCCCTACTATCCAGGTTTCTTTTCTCTTATCTCCAGACATCATTCCACAACACTGTAAGACCCAGACCTATCAAACACGATCATTTTCATCTTCCCCTAGTAGGTCGCGATGTAGCCTGTACACGGCTAAATACGCAGCTCGCTTCCGCTTCCTCAAGACATAGATGATTCCTCAGTTGAGTACAGATGATCGAAGTTCCTAAATATCAACAGAGATGATTCCTCAGTTGAGTACGGACGATCGAAGTTCCTAAATATCAATAGAGATGTTTCCTCAGTTGAGTACAACCGATCGAAGCTCCTAAATATCAGCAGAGATGATTCCTCAGTTGAGTACGGACGATCGAAGTTCCTAAATATCAGCAGAGATGTTTCCCCAGTTGAGTACGGACGATCGAAGTTCCTAAATATAAATAGAGACGACTCACCAGCAGAATAACGGACGCCGAAGCTCCTAAATTTCTACTTCTCTCAACAAAGATCAGCCTTCCCCAGCGGAATCTTCCTCAACGACAGGTATGCAAGCTCTCGCTAAGGAATCCCTTATGCGATCAACACTCCTTTGGATGGCATCTTTAAGCCCATCTCCCGTCAGCAATCTCCAAATGGCATCTGTAAGCCCATTCCCGACATCACAAGACAATTACCACTTCATGTGAGTGCAAATTTTTGGGCACTCTAGTGTTCAATCCTCTGCCACCTTCGAATCACGAAAGGCACGAAAGCCAATCTACATCCTCAGGTTTAAGAAAATTGAACAGGGGCAGCTGTTGTACCCCAAAATTTTCCCTCCCATATTTCTCAAAACATTGCAAGAAAGATCCTCAAGTTGCTTAAGGTAGTCCAAGGGTTGGCCAGACAAGCTCTCTCCTAAGGCAATCTACCCCAAACTAGGGTTTCATGTTGCATCAAGATACTTGAGTCCAAGCGATCCAAAATTATCACCAATTTCCTAATATGTTATCAATATCATCCATGTCAAGTTTCAAGCCTTGCAGAGAAAGTTTGCTCAGTTAATTGCTCAAAGGTCTGAAAATCGACTGTGCTAGGGCAAAAGTCAAATGTGGCCTACATATAGTCAAACTTTAATATTTTTGGTCCACATCCTCATTTTGAATTATATTTCATAATTTTATCAAGGGTTGATCATGATTCATCAAGGATTGCTCACAATTCATCAAGACTCAAAAGTTGCTAAATTAGGGTTTTGAAGGAAAAGTCAACTCAACTTTGACCAAGCATAACTTTCTCATACTTTATGATAAATGACCCATCCAAAGCTCATTTTGAAGAGGATGCAATTACCTACAATCCATCTTCAGCCCCCAAGTTTAAAATATGCACTCACAAGAAGTTATGAATTTGGACATTATAGGTCATTTTGAAAAGTCAACAAAAACACCTTTTTTTTCCAAAGCTTCATACATGAGCATGGAATATCAAAATGAGATGAGACTAAAAGGGTTGGTTATAGGACATCTCAAGCTTTCCAAAAAGTCCAAGAACACCTCCAAAGAGTCAAAATTGAGGAAGATATGCATTGTTGAAGTTGGCCTTTTTTGCAAAATTGCCAAAAGTCAACTATCCCTAAAACTTCAATTTTTGCCAAATGGGCCCAATCTTTTTCACTTTCTTTGGGTTGGCAACATGGCCCATGTGCTCTAGCCTTTTCCACTTGTATATATCTTATTTTTATTATTTATTTTGATTTTTATTTGAATTAATTCAATTTAAATCAAAATAAATCAAATAAAATCCTAAACATTGATAACAAAGGATTTTGTGATTATTTCAGGTCTTAAATTACAGATTGCAAGCATTCAAACTCGTGTAAAGGCATATGTGCACAAAAATATTGAAAAAAAGCCATGTTTGGAAAGATTTTAAAGAGGAATCAAATCAAATCAAAAAGCATTGAAGGAGGAAGATTTGGACCAATTTTGCAACCCTAATGCATTCACTCATACATATAGAACAAGGACAGCCCTAAAAAGTGGTTAGAAACAGGCGTGAGAGGAAGAACAAAATCTGAAAAAACCAAGAAAAAGTGTGAGATCGAAATCCCACTTAGAGGCATCCTCAAAGCTCGTTACCTATCCCAATCGATTCCTGACACTCTCTGCAAGCTAAAGCAATCAAGAACGAGTCCATTCTAGTCCCAAATTGCTCTGTAAGTCGTGCACGGCATACCCCTGTTCTTGAATTCGTATCTAGTAATATAAGTCTGGTTAACATGAATTGATTGCATATTATTAATCTATGATGCATTTGCAAACTTTCTGCATTATTTGATTTCATTTATATGACCTATACTGTAAATCACCATTGCTAGGTTTTCGATCTTGGTTTTAGGGTTTTTGATTACAGGGACAATTGGTTTTCGTAAGTGGTACGGTTGTGATCAGGAGGACAAGACGAGCTCAACCATGGCGCTAGATGCTATTTCCATGGCCTGTGGAGGATTTCGAGAAAGCTCAGGTCTTTAGCAACTGACGTTTGTCCGTAGGTATAAGTTATTGAACCTTTAGCCAGAGAGAGGAAGGAGACGATGAGTTGTCACCATCTCATTAGCCCATTCAAATTTCTGCGCGCATTTTTTTATTATTTCCAATAAATCTTTGTTTTATATATTATTATTATTTTCCATTATGTGTACAAACAGAAGCCAATGGTCTAGTGGTAAACGTAGCATGGAATTTGCCTTGGGGCCTGGGTTCGAATCCCAGGTCCCCCTATTTCTCTATATTATTTTCTTGTAGGCAATCCAATGCGCGCATGAGCCTGAGATCCACCATATGCCTTCATCATCAAACGTGCCAGATGGCCAGATGGCCAAATCTGATGGCCACCATTGAACGTGCACCAAAAGCCAAGTCAAACGTGCCATACTGGATTACAAAAGTCAGCGTGGACCTTGTGATCGGTGGATCTGGAACTGACTGTTTAATGCTGGTTCGCGAAATGTCGCGGAAGCAAGAGTCGCCACCGTCTTTTATTTTCTCCAAATGGAAAGGACAAAAGCACAGAAAAATTCCTTATAGAGATTGCTCTCGGTTCGGGAGGTAGATTATAGAAAGGGAAGGTGTTAGCACCCTTTCTATCCATGGTTATCCATGGGCTCTTAGGTACTTGCTCATTGTGTTTTCAAAAGTGTTTGCTTTTCAACTGTGGGTTTTAAAAAAGTCTCTTTGAAAATTCCAGTTCGACTCTTGTATCGGTCCTCAAGAGTGTTTGAAAAATTGCTTTCAAAAGCTTTTTGAAAAGGTGTCGGTGTGAAAAGTATTTTTGAATTTGTTTTGAAGTTTAGAGCAAGTATCTAGAGTCGTCTACCTACCCTAAAGAATTCATCTGTGTAAATGTCCTTTAAAGTAGCGCCATCCCACCATTGAGAGGTAGGTAGCACCACCGTTGGAGGTGTTCGGGTCAATTCGAAGGTTCGGGACATGGTGATCACCAGAGCAATAGGAAGATACCTTAGAAGCTACCCTCATGCCAGGTTCCCGGATCATGAGGACTTACTAAGACATCCTCTACTCGACGATCACCTTTCGAGGCAAGGCAACAGTGAGGCGTACTCTAGGGGTGGTGTGTGATTCGTGTGTCGTTTTCAGATATTTTGTTTTGTTCATGTCATGGGTGATCTACGCTTTTGTTTTTATTTTAGACATTCATTCTTGCATGCAATTATTAACAGTTAAAAAGTTGCGAGAAATATAAAGTTCCTAAACTATTACAAAGGCGCGGGTCCACATCGCCAAATTAATCCAGGACCCGATTTGACATAAAATAAAGATGCGAGAAATATAAATTTACACGGCTTTGGGTGAATTACATAAAAATTATAAGAAAAGAAATAAAACGCGCGAATTGAATTAAAATTGCAAGCGAGGGCGTTGGACCCTTTTTAATGAAATTAAATTATTACTAACAAATTAATTAAATCAAAGAAAAAGAAAAGATTTTTGAGGTTTTTTGTATTTATGGTTTTTAATGAGAATTAAATGAAATTTAAACCTAATTCTAGCTATTTTTTAATTTATTAAGAAAATATGAAAATTACCTAAAATTAAACCTAATTAATTAATGAAATTTTATTTACAAGAAAATATAATTAATATTTAATAATTAATAAAAGAAAAAAAAGATAAAAATGCTTGAAACCCTAATTCTACCAATTTTTAAGTTTTATTAAAAAAATATTGAAATTAATCCTAGAATAACAACTAATTAATTAGTAAAACTTTATTTACAAAAATAAGTTTAAATGAAATATATTTTGATTTTTGTCTTTTTCTGATTTTTTTATATTATTTTTATATTTTATGAAAATAAACTAAATTAAAGGAATTAATTAAAAAAAGAAATAATTGAAACAAATAAAATAAAGAAAAGAAAAGAATTGCAAAAAACCTTGGGGGGTTCTGTCCCCAATTGGAGGTCATAACTTAGCAATTCAGGCCCAATAGCCTTTGGCCTGGTTGACTTTTCAGTATTCATGTGTGTGGACGTTGACTGATGCACATCATGGTCTCTGAATCCTGGCCTTTGGTTGGATGTAGTGGGACGTGTGGCATGGTTTGAATGATGAGCGTATGGTGGACGCTTGTAAATGAGCTACACAAGAACATAATTAGAAGAAAAATATAGGGAAAGGGAGGGGGACCTGGGATCGAACCCAGGTCCTAGAGGTTACCAATACACATGCCTGCCACTTGAACCAAACGCGCGCTTTGAATATTATATGACCAACAATTAATGTAAGATAAAATAAGAGTTAGTGGGACTTTAGCGCGAAAATTCAAATGAACCACTTACTGGCCTACACCTCACCATCTTCTTCAAGGCTTCGCTGCATCTGAAACAAAAACAAACAAGATAGCGGGGGTTTTAAACCCCCACTATATGTAGTGTGAAAAAATAGCGATTAACCCGTCTTTGATCAGAAATTGGGCGTGACCCCATCATTGAATTCGTTAGAAGCTCTTGGTTCTAATGGTACCAGTCCCGTGTCTCAATTTTTATTTGAACATAAAGCCCCAAATTTGAATCCCTGCAACCCTAAAACACTCCAATGGTGGATTCGCGTATGGATGAGGAAAACTCAATTAAAGTATACAGTTAGCTTCGTAATGAGTCAAATAACACAAATCAATCATTAAAAATAGCAAACAAAGCATGAATCATGATGCAAGAACATGGAAAAAAGTATGAACAGGGCGAGGCTGTTCTACCAATTCTGGGCGTTAGGGATGTGGAAAAGTATTCAGGCAGCTTCAGTAATGCCTTGGCAAGCTAATGGGATCAACCTTTTCCTCTGAATCGTCCTCTAAGGCCACTTTCAGTTTTGGATTTTTTTGATAAAAACTCCAACTTGGTTATGGTGTTCTTGTGCAGCCTAGAGGTCATGAACACTAGGGTTTGCGTGAGTATAAGTATTGGAATGATTAGGGTTAGGTTTTTGGTCCAAAGAATCAATGAATTGATGTAGAGAATATTGGATTTTCATGCATATAATTTTCAATCTTTTTCATGCATATTTGGTATCAATCATGTCCAATTACCATTGATTCTTTCCCTATCTGATTATGCACGAAATCTTAGAGATATTTCATGCATAAAAAGATTTAAAAAGTTTACTTTGGTATTTTCCACATATTTATTTTAATTAAATGAATTATTAGCAATTAAAAATTCAAATAAATAAATAAAAATGATGAAAAACTTCCCTTTGGGCCAAATGGTCGTGCACATGCTTTGGATGATGGATTTTGGAAGAAAATGTGGCCCATTAGCAATTTTAAGGCATTTGAAGCAAAGTTGATTTTTCAAAATATCCAAAAATTTCCCAACTTCCACAAGGCATATCTTGCTCAATTTTTAAGCTTTGCTCATGTTCTTGGACATTTTGGAAAGGTCTTGAAGTCCTCTAACCAATGCCTTTGGTCCCATGTCATTTTGATTTACCAATCTCAAGTTATGGTCTTTGACTTAAAGTCCCTTTTTGTTGACTTTTGAAAATGACCTATAATGTTGAAATTGATAACTTTTTGTGAGAGAATTTCTTGGACTTGAAGTGTGAAGAGGAGTTGTTGGAAATGTCTTTCTCTTCAAAATGAGCTTTGGATGGAATTTTTCTGATAATCCATGTGGAAGTTATGCCTTGGTCAAGTTACAGTTGACTTTTTCAACTGTCCAAATATGGAAACTTTTGCATCTTGAGACTTTTTGAGCCATGCCTTGAAAATCATGATCAAGAATTGATCAAATGATGTTTGTGGCTTCAAAATGAGATGTTGACCAAAAATTTGAACTTTTGACTGTCAAATGACCATTTTGCCCCTGCAGTTGACTGTGGTGCAATTAGGGTTTTTGACTGTGCAATTTTGTGCTGTGAGTCTTGAAACTTGGTATGATGATGCTTGACCATGTTTGTAGGCATGTGGGACTTGATTGGACCCTTGAAAACTTCATTTTCTTTGTCAGAACCAAAACCCTAATTTTTGACTGTTAGGAGGCCCTTGAACTGTGCAACCCTTGGGGAGATTTTTGAAGCATGCTCTTTGCAACTCTTGAAGAATATGGGAGGGCAAATTTTGGGGTACAACAGTTGCCCCTGTTCAATCTTCTTAAACCTGAGGATGCAGATTGGCTGACGTGCCTTTCGTAATCCGAAGGTGGAAGATGATTGAACACTAGAGTGCCCAGAAATTTGCGCTCACATAGTGTGATGGTGGGAATGGGCTTATAGATGCCATTTGGAGATTGATGGATAGGAAAATGGGCTTATAGATGCCATGCTAAGAGATGATGGATAGGTGGATGGGCTTATAGATGCCATCTGGATGTCAATCGCGTAAGAGATTTCTTAGCGAGAACCTGCGTACCTGCAAAAGAAAATGATTACCTGACCTGTTACAGGAGCTGGTCTTCAAACTCTTTGTATGGATGTGCCCTGACTGGTTACAGGAGCTGGGTCTGGATCTTCAAAAGGTGATGAATGAACCAGGGATGGTTACTACCTCAACAGGAACGGTGAGAGAACCTTAGACGATTACTACCTCCACAGTAACGGGGAGAGAATCTGGGGCGACTTCAACCTCAACAGTAACGCTGAGAGAATCTCGGACGACTTCAACCTCAACAGTAATCATTGAGAGAATCTGGGGACGATTACTACCTCCGCATTAACGGGGAGAGAACCATAGGCGACTTCAACCTCAACAGTAATCATTGAGAATCTTGGGCGACTTCAACCTCAACAATAATCATTGAGAGAATCTTGGGCGACTTCAACCTCAACAGTAATCATTGAGAGAATCTTGGGCGACTTCAACCTCAACAGTAATCATTGAGAGAATCTTGGGCGACTTCAACTTCAACAGTATTGCTGAGAGAATCTTGGGGCGACTTCTACCTCAACAGTAATCATTGAGAGAATCTTGGGCGACTTCAACCTCAACAGTAATCATTGAGAGAATCTTGGGCGATTTCTACCTCAACAGTAACGCTGAGAGAATCTTGGATATCTTCTACTGAGTCTTTATCAGAAAAATCTGTTAGGGGTCGATTTAGCTGGACTAGAGAAGGCTTTTGACTGGATGCAGGAATCGAATCTGGAATAGTCTTTCGAATGAATCTGGACTAAACAATAGAATAGTCTCCGGGTCTGGAGCATCTCTAAGTTGTTTGAGAAGAAACTGTGAATAAGTGATAGACTAGCATCCGGTTCTGGAGTATATCTGAGCCATCTTTGAGAAGAAACTTGAATAAGCCGAAGAACAACATCCATATCTGGAGCATTTCCAAACTATATCTGAATGAATCTGGGACAAGTATCAGAAGGTAGCCATATCCGGGTCACATCTGAACCATCTCTAGAAAGGTGATCTCTGAATAAACAATAGAACATCTTCCGTGTCCGGAGCATCTCTAAGTTATCTGAGGGGGGGTCTGGAATAAGTGTCAGAACGTCGCCATGCCTGGGTCACATCTGAACCATATCTGGAAGGAAATCTGGAAGAAGTATCAGAACGTCGCCATATCTGGTTCACATCTGAACTATATCTAGAAGGAAATCTGGAAGAAGTATCAGAACGTCGCCATATCTGGTTCACATCTGAACTATATCTAGAAGGAAATCTGGAAGAAGTATCAGAACGTTGCCATATCTGGTTCACATCTGAACTATATCTAGAAGGAAATCTAGAAGAAGTATCAGAACGTCGCCATATCTGGTTCACATCTGAACTATATCTAGAAGGAGTGTTGAATAAGCAACAGAACAACATCCATATCGGGAGCATTTCTAAGCTATCTCTGGAAGGAAATCTGGAAGAAGTATCAGAACGTCGCCATGCCTGGTTCACATCCGAACTATCTCTAGAATGAAATCTGGAAGAAGTATCAGAACATCGCCATATCTGGGTCACATCTGAACTATATCTAGAAGGAGTCGCGATAGTTGATAGTAATCATCTTTGTATTGACCTTTCCTGAAAAGGTAAAGCATCAGTTGTATGCAAGATCATGATGCATGAACTGCGTGATTTCAGGATGTCCTCAAAATTGATGAGATTCGTGTAGTATGATGCATATGCATGCTATAATGTATGAAGATGTAATGTTCATGAATGTATTTTTGTCTAAGAAAATAAATCCTTGACGGGTGCCAGGAAGTTAACTCCTGGGCTGGTGTTGAAGAGAGAGCTTTTCGCTCTGCAAGAATAACCGGTAGGAGAAGATGACTCCGTTGGGGAATATGTTTGGAGATTACTCTGCGGGGGAGATTACTATAGCGATCTTGCTGGGGAAAATACTCTATGGGAAGAGGGGTACTTTGCTGAAATGTTGATGGTAACTTCACTGGGGATACCATTGTTGTGTTGGAAGTGTTGATAAACTTTGCTGGGGATAAGAAGACTTCGCCGAGAACGATCTTTCCGTGGCTTTTGGCTGAGGATAACCCAGTTATATCCTGGTAGGGAAATAACTCTTTGAATAAAGCCGGGGGATGCGTTCGTGCTCAGCAGGGGTAAGCTTCCAGAATCTACTGGGGATAAGCTTACTGCTTGGGGAGATGGATTCCAACTTTCTTGGGGAAACTGGATTGGACTCTCCTAGGGAAGTATTGAACTGTATTGGTTATGTTCTTCAACGGAACCTACCTTGATACCTTGGAGGACCGAACAATCAGATTGCTTAGACAACTCTTTATTGCCCCTGTTTCTGATGTGGGAGAGGAAGATACATGTGGAGGTGCTTGATGACTGCCGATTTGACCAATCTTCTTCTGGTAGGCAAGTGACGAGATGCCAGGACGTAGTCGTACGCTTTGATCCCTAACTTTTGCCTGGACCGCCCTTTCGGGTTTTCAGTCCACCGGGATACCCATTTTTGCCCAAGCCGCCTTTTCAGGTTTTCGACTTGCCGGGTGTACATATTTTTTCATTTCATCCTTTATTTTTGCCCGAACCCTTTTGGTTCGCCGGGAAGCCCTTATTTTTGCCTAGGTATGTCAACCTAGCGGGTCTTTGATTACGCGTAGTATTTTTCTTCGACTATGTCCATGCTCTCAGGATGTAGGGAGTTGCCCCTGTTAGCAGTGTTTTGTCATGCCCCAGATAATGGACAATGCTCATGCCGTGCCCCTTGATTGGAAGTGCTCTTTCCACTTGAGGTGACTCTTTTGTTGAGAAGAACTTTGTTCATCAGATATTCGTCGTGCGAATTCCTTTGCTGTTCAAACAAATGATCATATGCAAACAATATTATTTTAAGAATGCAAAAGCCTATGTCTGTCTTGAAGTTTTGGGAATGCATTTTTTATAACACAAATGAAACCTTTTTGTAAACTGTGATGTCAACTCGTTATTTTACCGCAAGCCTTAAGGAGTCAGGATACCTTTCGTAACAGTATGCTTTCGAACTAACCCATGCTTCAGCTAGGACTTTTAAGGGTTATAATGTGGTCTGGTTCACGGTTTAAGAAACAAAGGATAAGGCTCAAAATGTATTTGTACCCACCCGCTCTTCGTGATGTTCTTCAAACCTAAACTCAGTTGATCGTGCATTAGACCCTGTTTGAGTCTTTGCTCTGATTTTCCGGTGATGGTTCCGATATTGATAATTTATTTGGAATAGGCAGTCATTTCCTTTTTGTTGAGGGTTTATAAGACCTCTTTCTTTTTGATTTTGTTATCCCTGTTTTTTGCCTGAGCTGTTTCCTTTTTTGGAATTACATCAGCGGGATGCCCCAGTTTCGTAAGTCCCCTTTATAGGTTTTGACTTTTTGGGCTTTTCATTTATGAATTTTTTGATAATGACGGCCTGTCTTTACGATTGTTCGGAACCACCACTGTCTTTCTTTTTTCGTAAGGATCTCTTTGGTGCCATTTGTTGCGCACTTGGATCAACTGAGAGAACTACCCTGCCCCAGGTTATGATAAAGGGTTTTAATTTTTGAAAAGAAAAACTCCTACTTCTTTGGCTCAGAGGGGTTGACGAGGGATTATCTTCCTTATTACTCCAGTGTTTAGGAATTGAAACAATGCCTGTACTTCATCAACGGGGTCTGTTCAAAGCATACTGCAATGATAGCGGTATCGTTTTCGTCATCCTCCCTCAAGAGGCTTAGAATTATTAATCGAGAGTTGATCATCACAGAAAAAATGAAAACAATTTTGAATATAATGAAAACAATTGTATTAATTCCCAAAACAGACATATGTGATGCTTTAATAGAATAAAAGAGTTTGCTATGACATTAATTGTTTGTATGAGCAAAGAAAAATACAACTCAGAAATTCAAATAAACAAAAGGTCTTCAATGATTGGGCAACGGAGCAGTGATTATGTTTGGAGTCTCAGGTACTTCAAATTGAATCTCTCCGGCGTCGATCATGTCTTGAATCTTGTTCTTGAGAGGCCAGCAGTTGTCCGTAGTATGCCCCGGGCTATCAGAGTGGTAGGCACACCTCTCATTAGGATGGTAGTTCAGAGCAGAAGTGTTCGGATTCCGAAGAAGAGCCCTTAAGGTGATCAGCCCTGCCTTTAACATTTGTTGTAGTGCTTGATCCAGCGACATGTTGATCTTGGTGAACTATCGTTTGGGTGCGCTCTCCTTGCGCTGCTGCCCCTGTCCTTGTTGAGCAGGTCTAGGATTGGAGATCTGGGTTGCCCTTACCTCATGACGGCTCTTTTTACCGTGCACAACATTGGACTCTTTCTTTCCATGATGAGGCTTTTTATCAGAAGGTGTTGCCTCTTGAATCTTCCCAGACCTGATGCCAGCTTCTATTCACTCTCCAGTCAAGATAAGATCTGTGAATCCAGCAGACGAATTCCCAATCAGGTGGTTGTAGAATGGACCAGACAGGGTCCCCAAGAACATGTCCACAAGTTCACGGTCAGTCAGCGGTGGTTGTACCCTACCGACCAGGTCTCTCCATTTCTGCGCATACTCTTTAAAACCTTCTCTCGATCCTAGCGACATACCCTGGAGTTGGGTACGCGTAGGAGCGAGGTCGGCATTGTACTGATACTGCTTGTAAAAAGCCGTAGCCAACTCCTCCCAGTTACGAACCTTGGTTCCATCCAGCTGATAGAACCATTCGAGATGAGTCCCTGAAAGACTTTCCTGGAAGAAGTGGCTCCACAAGTTCTTGTCCACAGTATACGGTTGAATCTTCCGCACATAAGACCTGAGATGCAGCCTGGGACAGGATGCTCCATCGTACTTAGCAAAAGAGGGTGCTTTGAATTTGTGTGGGATCACCACACCAGAAGTTAGACCCAAATCTCCGAAATCCAAACCAGGTACTTGTTGAATTTCCATTGCATTCAGACGGTCTTCCAACTGCTTGTACTTGTCTTCAGCAGGAGGGTATTGTTCGTCGTTGAAATCTGTCTCGTTGTCGGAGACCACTGGACTGGGAACCCTTTCCTCCTGATGACTGCCTTCCCCAACAGATGGAGTAGTCCTCTCAGTTTCAATCTGCAGTGTATTCCCAGATCTGCGCCTAGGGTTGAACAACACAGTCCTCTTCTTCTTCTTTTTCAAGAGCAGGGTCTTCAGATCTTGTTGCCCCTGGGCCAAATTCATGATCAGCTCTTGGAACTGGGCATTCTGAGCCTGGAGGGCCTTGATGGACTGCTCAGTTGATGATTCAGGATTCATGACGATTGGCTGAAATAAACAGCGAAGAAGGTAAGAGACCTTTCAAAAGGGTACCTGTAATGCAATGATATGTATGTATATATATATATATATATATATATATATATATATATATATATATATATATATATATATATATATATATATATATATATATATATATATATATATATATATATATATATATATATATATATATATATATATATATATATATATATATATATGCAATGTTTTCAAGGATCTCGCGGGGAAAATAAGAAAATTATTAGAATTGGGATCCGATGGCTTGATTGAAGGAACTGCATATTGTTGAGAGTCCTTCGTCAAGGGTCAAAGGCTCACCATATCCAGTGGGTCATAGCCCCTGACAACCTTGGCTTAGAGGAAAATAAATCCTCTCTGCCCCTTGCTAGATGTTTGATTCACCATGACCTGCATCACAAGCCCTTGAGATCCTTGAAGTGGATTAGTTTTTTATGCGGGATGTATGCAATGGTATGATGTCATGCTATGCATGGGGTAATGTAGGTAAACCCTGTTACGAGTCCCAATTAAGGACTGCAAACCAAAACCTGCAAGAAACTTAGTACACCCTGTTATGAGTCCCAATTAAGGACTACAAACAAAACCTGCGAGAAGCTCAAGTGTCAGACAACAAGCATGTAAGTAGTCAAGTACGAAGGCACACAAGTCACACAAGAGAAACCCTTAGAGTTTAGGCCAGCATGAGGTCTGGGTATTACCCTCTTGAAGTTGGTGGGTTCAACCTGTCCTATCAAAGTAACCGGGTTCTAAGGGTCCCAATATCATTGGATTGCTTTCATTGTTCATCGTTTCGATTTAGCCACTGAACTGGCGACCGAAATATTCCAGGAAAGCAACCCTCAATTGAGTGTAGTATCGAGTATCAACCAACCTCAGACTGCACCAAAGTCAGTTATCTCACTACCCTAAAGAGGCCAAGATAGTTCAATTAAGGTTCCTAAGGTCTGTTGATGCTTCACGACACCATGCGGAGGCTCCGTACTCTCCTTGACTGAACTCAAGGGTTACCGGTACACACCAAAGTGCCACATCAACGTAGCAGACTGTTTCAACCATGTCGGTATACCCCGCACAGTTCCCTCACAACCTTGTTGCTACTTTCTAAGAAGGTATCCCCATATCCGGGTTAGGATCTATAGAACTCCCAAGACAGTCCCACAATAATAAAGCAAGCAAAGAAAGCAATTGAAAACACAGTTATGAACTAACCCTAAGGTACACCTCACTTTATAAAGTTTATTCCCCAGCAGAGTCGCCAGTTCTGTGATCGGTGGATCTGGAATTGACTGTTTAATGCTGGTTCGCGAAATGTCTCGGAAGCAAGAGTCGCCACCGTCTTTTATTTTCTCCAAATGGAAAGGACAAAAGCACATAAAAATTCCTTATAGAGATTGCTCTCGGTTCGGGAGGTAGATTATAGAAAGGGAAGGTGTTAGCACCCTTTCTATCCATAGTTATCCATGGGCTCTTAGGTACTTGCTCATTGTGTTTTCAAAAGTGTTTGCTTTTCAACTGTGGGTTTTAAAAAAGTCTCTTTGAAAATTCCAGTTCGACTCTTGTATCGGTCCTCAAGAGTGTTTGAAAAATTGCTTTCGAAAGCTTTTTGAAAAGGTGTCGGTGTGAAAAGTATTTTTGAATTTGTTTTGAAGTTTAGAGCAAGTATCTAGAGTTGTCTACCTACCCTAAAGAATTCGTCTGTGTAAATGTCCTTTAAAGTAGTGCCATCCCACCATTGAGAGGTAGGTAGCACCACCGTTGGAGGTGTTCGGGTCAATTCGAAGGTTCGGGACATGGTGATCACCAGAGCAATAGGAAGATACCTTAGAAGCTACCCTCATGCCAGGTTCCCGGATCATGAGGACTTACTAAGACATCCTCTACTCGACGATCACCTTTCGAGGCAAGGCAACAGTGAGGCGTACCCTAGGGGTGGTGTGTGATTCGTGTGTCGTTTTCAGATATTTTGTTTTGTTCATGTCATGGGTGATCTATGCTTTTGTTTTTATTTTAGACATTCATTCTTGCATGCAATTATTAACAGTTAAAAAGTTGCGAGAAATATAAAGTTCCTAAATTATTACAAAGGCGCGGGTCCACATCGCCAAATTAATCCAGGACCCGATTTGACATAAAATAAAGATGCGAGAAATATAAATTTACACGGCTTTGGGTGAATTACATAAAAATTATAAGAAAAGAAATAAAACGCGCGAATTGAATTAAAATTGCAAGCGAGGGCGTTGGACCCTTTTTAATGAAATTAAATTATTACTAACAAATTAATTAAATCAAAGAAAAAGAAAATATTTTTGAGGTTTTTTGTATTTATGGTTTTTAATGAGAATTAAATGAAATTTAAACTTAATTCTAGCTATTTTTTAATTTATTAAGAAAATATGAAAATTACCTAAAATTAAACCTAATTAATTAATGAAATTTTATTTACAAGAAAATATAATTAATATTTAATAATTAATAAAAGAAAAAAAAGATAAAAATGCTTGAAACCCTAATTCTACCAATTTTTAAGTTTTATTAAAAAAATATTGAAATTAATCCTAGAATAACAACTAATTAATTAATAAAACTTTATTTACAAAAATAAGTTTAAATGAAATATATTTTGATTTTTGTCTTTTTCTGATTTTTTTATATTATTTTTATATTTTATGAAAATAAACTAAATTAAAGGAATTAATTAAAAAAAGAAATAATTGAAACAAATAAAATAAAGAAAAGAAAAGAATTGCAAAAAACCTTGGGGGGTTCTGTCCCCAATTGAAGGTCATAACTTAGCAATTCAGGCCCAATAGCCTTTGGCCTGGTTGACTTTTCAGTATTCACGTGTGTGGACGTTGACTGATGCACATCATAGTCTCTGTATCCTGGCCTTTGGTTGGATGTAGTGGGACGTGTGGCATGGTTTGAATGATGAGCGTATGGTGGACGCTTGTAAATGAGCTACACAAGAACATAATTAGAAGAAAAATATAGGGAAAGGGAGGGGGACCTGGGATCGAACCCAGGTCCTAGAGGTTACCAATACACATGCCTGCCACTTGAACCAAACGCGCGCTTTGAATATTATATGACCAACAATTAATGTAAGATAAAACAAGAGTTAGTGGGACTTTAGCGCGAAAATTCAAATGAACCACTTACTGGCCTACACCTCACCATCTTCTTCAAGGCTTCGCTGCATCTGAAACAAAAACAAACAAGATAGCGGGGGTTTTAAACCCCCACTATATGTAGTGTGAAAAAATAGCGATTAGCCCGTCTTTGATCAGAAATTGGGCGCGACCCCATCATTGAATTCGTTGGAAGCTCTTGGTTCTAATGGTACCAGTCCCGTGTCTCAATTTTTCTTTGAACATAAAGCCCCAAATTTGAATCCCTGCAACCCTAAAACACTCCAATGGTGGGTTCGCGTATGGATGAGGAAAACTCAATTAAAGTATACAGTTAGCTTCGTAATGAGTCAAATAACACAAATCAATCATTAAAAATAGCAAACAAAGCATGAATCATGATGCAAGAACATGGAAAAAAGTATGAACAGGGCGAGGCTGTTCTACCAATTCTTGGCGTTAGGGATGTGGAAAAGTATTCAGGCAGCTTCAGTAATGCCTTGGCAAGCTAATGGGATCAACCTTTTCCTCTGAATCGTCCTCTAAGGCCACTTTCAGTTTTGGATTTTTTTGATAAAAACTCCAACTTGGTTATGGTGTTCTTGTGCAGCCTAGAGGTCATGAACACTAGGGTTTGCATGAGTATAAGTATTGGAATGATTAGGGTTAGGTTTTTGGTCCAAAGAATCAATGAATTGATGTAGAGAATATTGGATTTTCATGCATATAATTTTCAATCTTTTTCATGCATATTTGGTATCAATCATGTCCAATTACCATTGATTCTTTCCCTATCTGATTATGCACGAAATCTTAGAGATATTTCATGCATAAAAAGATTTAAAAAGTTTACTTTGGTATTTTCCACATATTTATTTTAATTAAATGAATTATTAGCAATTAAAAATTCAAATAAATAAATAAAAATGATGAAAAACTTCCCTTTGGTCCAAATGATCGTGCACATGCTTTGGATGATGGATTTTGGAAGAAAATGTGGCCCATTAGCAATTTTAAGGCATTTGAAGCAAAGTTGACTTTTCAAAAAATCCAAAAATTTCCCAACTTCCACAAGGCATATCTTGCTCAATTTTTAAGCTTTGCTCATGTTCTTTGACATTTTGGAAAGGTCTTGAAGTCCTCTAACCAATGCCTTTGGTCCCATGTCATTTTGATTTACCAATCTCAAGTTATGGTCTTTGACTTAAAGTCCCTTTTTGTTGACTTTTGAAAATGACCTATAATGTTGAAATTGATAACTTTTTGTGAGAGCATTTCTTGGACTTGAAGTGTGAAGAGGAGTTGTTGGAAATGTCTTTCTCTTCAAAATGAGCTTTGGATGGAATTTTTCTGATAATCCATGTGGAAGTTATGCCTTGGTCAAGTTACAGTTGACTTTTTCAACTGTCCAAATATGGAAACTTTTGCATCTTGAGACTTTTTGAGCCATGCCTTGAAAATCATGATCAAGAATTGATCAAATGATGTTTATGGCTTCAAAATGAGATGTTGACCAAAAATTTGAACTTTTGACTGTCAAATGACCATTTTGCCCCTGCAGTTGACTGTGGTGCAATTAGGGTTTTTGACTGTGCAATTTTGTGCTGTGAGTCTTGAAACTTGGTATGATGATGCTTGACCATGTTTGTAGGCATGTGGGACTTGATTGGACCCTTGGAAACTTCATTTTCTTTGTCAGAACCAAAACCTTAATTTTTGACTGTTAGGAGGCCCTTGAACTGTGCAACCCTTGGGGAGATTTTTGAAGCATGCTCTTTGCAACTCTTGAAGAATATGGGAGGGCAAATTTTGGGGTACAACAGACCTCCACAAATGGGCCCAGATTCCTGCTATTCACACCCCATTCTCAGGCCTATTCTCTATCCCTTTTTATATATTTTATTTTACTTAATCTAATTATTTTATTTATTTGATTACTAACAAATAATTTAATTATTTTCTTTTATTAAAAAATCACCAAAAATGTTTTTATGTCCAATTAAAATTAGAATTTTATTTTTTGTCAATAAATTAATTAATTTAATTAGGTTTGATTAAATTAGAAAACTTTAATTTCTCTTTTTTTTTGCAAATGATTAAAACTAATTAGAATCAACAGGTTTTTATTACTAACTTAATTATTTTATTTCTTTCCTAAAAATCCAAAAATATGTCATTTAATTATTTTTCATTAATTAACTTAATTAACTAATTAATTTCATTTTTAATTTAGAAAAAACTTATTTCTTTTTAATAAAAACAACAAAAAAACAATTTTCTTATTTAATTAGGATAGAAGTGTCAAAACCCTAGTTTCGCATTCGATCTAATTTTCTCGCGCGCTTTATTTTTATCCAATTATTGTATCTGCTCACAGTTTGTAATAATTTAATTAGGACATTTATTTACTTTGATTGCTTTAATTTCAAAGGGTTTGTTTTTGGCTATGTAAATATCCGAAGCCTTGTAATAGCGTAGTTTTAATTTCCGCACTTTTTTATTTCTGCAAATATTTAACTGCTAGATATGTGAATAACTAGGGTTTGCATGACAAGAATGTATGACTAATTTTAAACAGTTAGATCACCCTAAATGTGCAAAGATAAATAACTGAAATCAAATCACTCGCACATGCGCACTCCTAGGGTACACTCCCACTTGGTTGCCTTTGTTAAAATGGTCATTGAGTATAGGTTGTTTTAGAGGTCGTCCTCTTGTCCAAAGATCAAAGTTGCCTCAGAAAGGTTGCCTCGAATATTGTTGCCTCAGATAAATGATCTAAGATATTAGGGTTACCACTAAGATGTCCTAACGTTGCTTTAGTGACTGTATGTCCCTTTCGAAATGACCCTCAAACTCTAACGATGGTGCTACCTACTCACTAATAGTGGGATAACATTGTCTAAAGGAAACGAATACAGAACGATTCTTTTTTCGAGTAGGTAGATTAGCTCTTAAGTACTTGCTCAATCAAAACGAAACTTTTTCGCACTTACACTCTTTTACAAATAATTTTTCAAAAACACTTCATTCCACTCTTGAAGACAGAAGCAAGAGTTAAATCGAAGTTAAAACAAAAAACTTTTCAAAGCCCATAAACACAAAGAAAACAATTTTGAAAACGATGAGCAAATACCTAAGAGCCCGTAGATAACTACGGATAGAAAGGGTGCTAATACTTTCCCTTTCTATAATCTACCCCCTGTACTCAGAAATATCTCGAAAAAGGAATTTTTCTGTGCTTTTTTACTTTCCTTGTTGGATAAAATAAAAGTCGGTGGCAACTCTTGCTTACCGCGACATTTTGCGAAAACAAACGCAAAACGCAAACCAACATTTCAAAACAGTCCCGGTTCTGGCCACCGTATCACAGCTGCCTTTTGCAATTTTTCATATTTTTTTCCGCCTTTTTTTGTTGTTTTTGCAGCGTGGGCTTCAGACTTTGGGCCTTGTGTTTTTTTGCTAACCTCTTGCCTCATATTTGCTTGCGCACCCCTGACCCATATTAATTTTATTTATTCATTTTATTTTCATTTCCATTTTATTAATTATATTTTCCTTAATATTAAAAATCATAAAAAATATAAAAATGATAGATTTTATTTTGACTTATTTTATTCTATTTTTCCCAATAAAAAATATTTCCTTTAGTTATATATATTATCTATTTTATTAAATAAGTTTGGAAATTAATTTAAAATTAGTTTAATATTTATTTATCTTTATTCCCACTCATTAAGCATATTATTTTTAACATAAAAAGACCAAAAATATCTCATGATGCCATATTTTGTTTTCAAGATAAAAATGCAAAAGTACTTACTTTTTCTCCAAGAAATTTATTCCCTTTTGATAAAATAGAATTAGGGTTTAATCAAAATCCTTTCTAAAAATAATTTCATTTCCTAATTAATTTTAGTTTAATCTTGATTTATTTATTAGGTTTAGGTTAAAACTTTTTCACATAAAAAAAAACAAACAAAATCTTCTTTACATTCATACATTTTTACATATTTAATTTATCTTGTATATTATTTATTCCAATATTTGTACATATTAAATTTGGTTGTAATAGCTTAATTAGGTTTATTATTGCAAATCCCCATTCATAAATTGTATTCCCCCTCCCACAAATGTTGTAATAGTGTATGACATTTAAATTTTGCAATTTATCGCTTTTATATAACATGCTAGTAATTAGGGTTTGTATGACAAGATAAAATTAACCAAATAGAAAACCCTAATCCAAGACAAAATCAAGCATGAAAATGACACACTTGCACACAAAACACCCCTAGGGTTATCCCACTTGGCTGCCTTATAAAAATGGCCATATTACGCATGTAAAGTGTCTTAGCAAAAACAAACAAATACAAGATCATAGACCCTCGACGACGCTATTCAAAGTTGCCTTACAAAAACGATCTTAGTCCCTAAAAAATGCTAAGATATTTTATAACATTGCTAATCATGGCTATACAATGACCCACGCCCGTCCCGTAAACATCCAAAGATAGGGTTGCTTACCAAATCAATGGTAAGACAACAATATCAAAGGAAAAGAAAATGAACAAGAAAGACATTTGAGTAGGTAGATTACTTTTAGTTACTTGCTCCACTTCAAACAAATATCCATGCTATTTTTAAAACACACACATTTCCAAACATCTTACAAAACTTGAAAACATTTTCAAAAGATCAACATCTTTGTATACATTCTTACAAACGAGAATCATTACAAAGATTGCCTAAACAATGGCCACTTTTACAAAATACTTTCAAAACCACACAAAATCACAATTTCAAACAAAAGCAAGTGATCTAGCAAGTAACTAAGAGCCCATGGAAAACCATGGATGAAAAAGGTGCTAATACCTTCCCTTTTCATAATCTACCCCCCGAACTCAAGAAATAATCTCAAAGGTCTTTCCTGTGCTTTTTCACCTTTCCTTTTGGATAAAAGAAAAGTTGGTGGCAACTCTTGCTAACCGCAACATTTGCGATAAAGCGCAAAACCTTCAAGTCAGTTCACCCACGGCATCACATTATGCTATTACATCATTAGTGGAGGGGGTATACAAATTTACAAATGGGGATTTGTAAGAAAATTAAACCTAATTATCTATTACAACCATATTGAGTAATGTACAATAATTGAATAAATGTACAAAAAGATAAATGTAAAAGAAATGATTTTTGTTTGGTTTTTGTTAAGGGTTTTAACCTAATTACTAAAAGGGAAAATAATTAATTAAAGATAAATAAAATTAAACCTAAATTAATTAAGAAAAGAAATTAAGTTAAAAAGTATTTTTTTAGGGTTTTTTTGTGAAAGGTTTTAAGTTAATAATAATAATATGAAAATTAATTAATTAAAAAAACCTAAATTCTAAATTAATTTTAAATGAAAAAATAAAAATAATAATTAAACCTAAATCTAAATATTTATTTATTAAAAGGAAAACTAAATTGTTAAGAAAATATTTTTTGTTCTTTTTGTAAAAATAAAATAAATAAGGGTGAAAATAATAAATAAAAATATTTTGAATTTTTTATTAATAAAAAAAATAAAAAAATAAAAAAATAAAAATAAAAACTGAAATAAAATAAAATAAATAAAAATGAAATAATAAAAGGTTGGGCCAAGTGTATGAAAATAAGCAGGGAGGGTTAAAAGTCAGCAAAAATAACTAGGCCCATTGTTGGAGGCCCAGCGCTGGCTGTGTAGAGCAAAAAAGAGAGAAAATATGAGAAAAAAAATAAAACAAAAGGTAGCACTGGGTGTTGAACTCACGACCTCTAACATACACGCGCGTTACCTTTGCCACTGGGGTGGATGTACATCCGGTAACATAAACAAAACAAATCATACATAACACAAATCATGCCCTGAATATGACTTCATCTTCAACCTCCAGCCTGAACATCTGTAACTTCGCCATTTCTCAACAAAAATGAAATATGCAAACATGAAAGTTGCTCCATTTTTCCATACGAATCCAACCATATAAATATCATAAGCTATAAATCAAAGATGAATGAGAATTTTTTAAAAGTACCAAATTCAGACCTAATTATTTTAAGAGATTCAAACCTTAAATTCTCTAAGCTCAATCAATATAAATGAAATCTATGGATATGTACAGTTTCAGGGCAATGATGTCTATATTTTATCTTCACAAATGCAAGCCTAACAATACCTAAATGAGAAGATAGAAGTTCAAAAAATGTACCTCAAAACTGGAAATCATGAAATGAGTTTAAGTTGCTTTCAAGGAGTTGTGATGATCAGGTTAGCTTCCTCAAGTTCCCATGAAGCTAATGCAATGCTTACTTGATGTTGGGAGTATTTGAATTGTGCTAGAGAAGTCAAGGTGCAAGCTCTTTTTTTTGGTTATGGAAGTTGATGAAGATGATGTTACTGTCTTGAAATAGGGACTTGGATCACTTGTGTATGATGTATGTAAGGTGTTTGGAAGATTAAGAAACAAAGCGCACGAGTGGAAATGAAGATGAGAAGTTTTGGCTCAGAATTGTCAAGTTTGGACAATTCTGTGCAGCAAGGGTGCTTGGGAGAGTTTAAGAGCTTGTGTATCCGTGTATCCTCTTGCGATAGACTTGTATAATTATAAGAAAAAAGTTAGAGCACTTGAGGTTGACAGATCTGTGAGATATAGAGTTATGGATATTGTGATATAGTGGGAGAACTAACTTGGGTGTTTTGCGTTTTATCGCAAATGTTGCGGTTAGCAAGAGTCGCCACCGAATTTTCTTTTATCCAAAAGGAAAGGCTGAAAAGAACAAGAAAGACCTTTGAGATTATTTCTTGAGTTCGGGGGGTAGATTATGAAAAGGGAAGGTGTTAGCATCCTTTTCATCCATAGTTATCTATGGGCTCTTAGATGCTTGCTAGATCACTTGCTTTTGTTTGAAAATGTGATTTGTGTGGTTTTTAAAAGTACTTTGAAAAGGCACCTTCGTTTAGGAAAACTTTGTAATAGTTCTCGTTTGTAAGAACGTATACAAAGTGTTGGGCTTTTGAAAATATTTCATGTTTGGAAAATGTTTTGCAAGTGTTTTTGAAAGTGTTGGTGTTTGTTTTGAAAATAAGCAAGGATGTTTGATTTGAAAAATGAGCAAGCAACTAGAAATAATCTACCTACTCAAAAGTCTTTGTTCATTTCTTCCTTTCCTTTGATATTGCTATCTTACCATTGATTTGGTAAGAAGCCTTATCTTTGGATGTAAAAGGACGGGTGTGGGTCATCGTATAGCCATGATAGTAATGTTGTGAAATATCTTAGCATTTCTCTTTGAGGGACTAAAATCATTTTGAAAGGCAACACTGATAGCGTCATCGAGAGACTATGATCTTGTATTTTGATTGCTTTTTGCTAAGATATCCCACATGCATAACATGACCATTTTTGTAAGGCAACAAAGTGGAATTACCCTAAGGGTGTAAGTGTGCAAGTGTATTTGATTTACATGCATTGTTTATTCTTAAATTAGGGTTTTCTACTTGTTGATTTTATCTTTCCATACAAACCCTAATTACTAGTATTTATATAAAGCGATAAATTGCGAAAAGTAAAATTACTACGCTATTACATCATTAGGGGAGAGGGTGTACAAATTTACAAATGGGGATTGCAAGAAAGTTAAACCTATTTATCTATTACAACCATGTCGAATATTGTACAAGAATTGAAAATATAATGCAAGAATATAAATGGAAAAGAAAGGATCTTTGTTTGGTTTTTTATGAAAGGGTTTTGTCTTGACCTAATTTAGAAAATGGTTAATTAAAATTAAACAAAATTAAACTTAAACTAATTAAGAAAAGAAATTAAGTATGAAACATTTTTTAGGGTTTTCATGAAAAAGGTTTTAACTTAATGAAAATAATATGAAAATTAATAGTTAAAAGAAACCTAAATTCTAATTTAATTTTAAATAAAAAAGAAAAATAATAATGAAACCTAAATCTAAATATAATTAATTAAGAAAAAGAAATTAATTTGTTTAAGAAAATGTTTTTTGTTCTTTTTGTTTTATAAAGAAAATAAACAAAATAAGTATAAATAATAAATAAAAATATTTTTATATTTTTTTTATTAATAATAATAATAATAATAATAATAATAATGATATTAGTAATAAAATATAATAAATAAAAATGAAACAAAATAAAATAAAAAAAATGAAATGGTAAAAGAAAATAATTGAGCCAGGTGTGCAAAATTAAGGCAGTGGGTTAGAAGCCAGCAAAAAAATGGAAGGCCCAGCATAAGGGCCCAGGCGCTGCATGTTTGTAACCAAAAAAGAGGAAAATATGAAAAAACAAAACAAAAGGTAATGCTGGGTGTTGAACCCTTGACCTCTAACACACATGCGCGCTACCTTTGCCATTGGGGTGGCTGTACATCCGTTAACTTGTATCAAACCATAAATATATATTACAAATAAAGTTCATGGCCTGAACTTCATCTTCAACCTCACGCCCAGCCAAACAACCTGTATCTTGCTCATTTCTCAATGAAAATTAAAATTTCAAACATGAAAGTTGTTCCATTTATCCTCACGAATCCAACCATGTAAATAACTAAAGCTATAAATCAAAGATGAATGAGAATTTCGTTGGCCCTAATTTGAACCCTAAATTTTCAAGAAATTCCAATCTTAAAATTCTCTAAGCTCAAGCCATATAAATGAAATCTATGGATATATACAGTTTCAGGGCAATGATATCTACATTTTGTCTTTGAAAATGCAAGCCTAACAATGCATAAATAATGAGATGAAAAGTCAGAAAACTCACCTTGCAGCTGGAGATCGTGTTTTGAGTTAGAGCTTGATTCAAGTTGTTGTGATGATCATGTTAGCTTCCTCAAGTTCCCAAGAAGCTAATGCAATGATTAGCTTGAGCAATGGATGACTGGAATGGCTTGGAGAAGTCAATGTGCAGACTCTGTTTTTTGGCTATGGAGGTTGATGAAGATGGTGTTACAATTGGGAAACAAGGACACAGATGAATTGTATTTGATGTAAGGAAGCTTTGAAAATGATTTTGAGGGAAATCGCACGATGGAAATAGAAGATACAAGTTCAAGGTCAGAACCTACACAAAAATGGAGTTTGTGTGCAATTTCTGGCTAGAGGGAGTTTGGGAGAATTTTCAGGCTTGCAAAATTGTGTCCTAAGTTGCATAATAGTGTCTCAATTTATAGGAAAAGTTTTTGAGAGCTTGGGGTGATCAGAAGTACAAGTTCACATGTTATGGCTCTTTGGCTTGTTTTTGAAGCAAGCTTGATACACATTGTCCCAATGCATAGTACAAGGCTATCTAGAGTGGTTACAAGCTTTAAACATGTTTATCTGACTTTGTATGTTGAGTGTGTGCTGAACAAACAAGTTAGAAGCTCAAGACAAGTTGACTTTGTGACTAAAGCAACTTTTCAAGAATGAAATGGTAACTTTGTGCCATAAATGGAAATGCAACTTGGATAATGGCTCAAATGCTTAGACAATGGCTCTATAAGTTGTGTAAGCATTTAATTATTGAGTGATTAGAAAGTTTGAAGCCTGCAAAGCAATATTTGTACATCATGCTTGAAGATTGGGTCAAGTGTTCTTCACAAATTTGCGTTGCAAAACAAGAATGAAACCCTAACTTCTTGCCTTAGATTCTCCTTGCTCAAGTATGATATCAATGACTTATTGGAAATTTTTGAAAGCTTATAACATCCTCTACAACCTCAATGTTATAAATATTTGAAGATTCATCTTGGAACTATGTGAAAAATTTCCATGAAGTTAGGTCAAAATCCTGCCTAAACGAGGGCAAAATTTCACTAAGTTTTTTCAAATTTCATGAACATGTCTTCTTAAAATCATAACTTGAAATCCATGAATTTCTATAAAAAGTTGTTTTCTACAATGTTTTAGATATCATTGAGATCTATAACTTTCATGTTGGAAGTTTCCTTTTAATCATCTTGCATCATGGGGAAAAATTGGCTCAAAGTTATGAAAAAAATATGAATTTTCAACACTTAGAAAAATTTCTAAGTTTAGAAATTTTGACTTTTTGGTTTCTTGATGAATAAGTTTCATATTTTGAAATGTCTTGATGAATTGTGATCTTTGATACTTGATTTTGACCAAAAAGTCAAAGTTTGACTTTTCAGTGTACAGTTGACTTTTCATCAATTGACTGAAATTCGTCTGTCAATCAATTAATCTTGAGAAATTTTTTGAGCCATTCCATTAGGTAAAAGTTAAGTATTTGAATCCTTGAGATCATGTCTCAAACCAATAAGTCATTTGCTAGGTCAAAAATCAGAAATTGCACCTTCTCAGTCAAAACCCCAATTTTGACCATTTTGCCCTTTTGATGATCTGATCAAATTTCTTGAGGAATTGTGATCCAAACTTGATCAAATGGTATATATGAGTTCATAATGTTGATATGGATAAAAAATTATGAAGTTTGACTATAAATTGACCACACTTGACTTTTCCCCCAATATAGTTGATTTTTAGGTCAACTGATCAATTGATTGAGCAAAAATGTGATCCAAGACTTGAAACTTGACATGAGCAATCTTGAGGGTCCAAAATGATCCATGAAAGTCATAAGGGGCATTAAAATTCCATTTGTCCTTGTACAAACTCAAACCCTAATTTTCAATCATCAGTGCTTAAAGAGGTGTCTTGAGCTGATCAATCCTTGTGCAGTCTTGAACCAAAGGAGATATTTTGAGATATTACTGGAGAAATGAGAGGGAAAATTTTGGGGTACAACAATTTTCCCTGTTCAATCTTCTTAAACCTGAAGAGTTAGATTGGAAGATCCGCCATTCCTGACTTGAAGGTGGAAGATGATTGAACACTAAAGTGCCCGAAAATTTGCACTCGAAGATATATTGTGAATGGGATTATAGATGCCATTTAGAGGAATGGTGGTAAACACTGGAAGAAGTATCAACATAGATCTTTGGTCGATTTATGCTAAAACTTGATGTTTTACCTATGGAAAAAGGGTTAGTAAAATGCAGATGTATGCATGATGTTCACCAGATGTGGTATTATGCTAAATGAATTTTGTATGTGTATGCTATGATGTATGAATGTGGGATGCATATTTATCCGAGAAAATAAATCCCTGACTACTGCTGAGGAGTTCATGGAAATTTGAATCCCGGATTGCTATTGAGGATGAAGAATATACATATCTTCAAACTTTGTTGAAAGGATGCTTCCGCTGGGGAATATCACTTGAATGTCAGCTGTTATCTGGTCGGATCAAGGCTTCACAACTAGATGAGGATGAGGAAGTCAAATTCTATCTAGTTGGATTCCAAGCTTCACAGTAACTTATTGGGGGAAGGATAAATTAACTGTTATTTGGTCAGATTCCAGGCTTTGCAGAAGATTTCTGGGGGAGAGTGAAGTTAGGTTGTTGTCTGGTTGGATTCCCAGCTTTACAATAACTTTCTGGGGATAAGGAAGTTAATTGTTATCTGGTCAGATCCAGGCTTCACATTAATTGGCTAGAAAGGATGAAGTAGAACTGATATCTGGTTTGGTCTAGGATTCCTAATAATTTGAAGTGGTAACTACTATCTGGTCGGGTCCAGGATTCATGGTGTTTTTTTGTTGAAAAGTTACACTATTATCTGGTCGGGTCCAGGCTTCATAGTGTCTTGCTGGGGATTGTATCTAGTTGTTATCTGGTCGGATTCCAGGCTTCACAATAGCTTATTTGAATAGACGAAGTTGAACTGATATCTGGTCGGATCCAGACTTCACAGATTTTGAGGTGAACGAAGTTAATTGCTATCTAGTCGGTTCCAGGCTTCACAATAAACTTATCTGAAGGGATAAAGTTGAATTGTTATCTGGTTGAGTCCAGGCTTTACAGTAACTTGCTTGGAAATTAGTTGTTATCTAGTCGAATTCCAGGTTTCACAACAAACTTCAGAGGGGAATTGCTATCTGGTCGGATCCAGGCTTCACAATAACTTTCTTGAAAAGATGAAATTGAAAACTGATATCTGGTCGGATCCAGGCTTCACAATAACTTGTTATGGTAGAGGCAAACTCTATTGGGGAAAAGAAGTCAAACCCTGATTTGGTTGAGTCGAATTTCTTTAATATCTCGAAGAGTTAAACTATTATCTGGTCGGGTCTAGGTTTCATAGTATTTGAAAGGTTTTCACTATTATCTGGTCGGATCCAGGCTCTATAGTGACTTGAGAAGTTGACTATTATCTGGTCGGGTCCAAGCTTCATAGTAGTTTGAAAGTTGTACTAACATCTGGTCAGGTCCAGGCTTTATAGTATCTTTTGGAGATAGTAAAGGTTTTGTTGATGACTTTTACTAGGGATTAGGGGTTGTGGCACTATGATTTGTAATAGTCTGAAAGGCAAACTCAAAATGGCGAGGATAGACTCAGCTTGGGGAGGATATACTCAGCTGGGGATAACAAACTCAGTTGGGGAAGATAGACTATGCCGGGGGAATTTGTCGATTGTTGTATGTTGGGAAATAAACCCCGTTGATGAAAACTTGATGAACTGCTGATGAGGTGAGTTATTTGAGGAAGAGATCCACAAGGCTTCTACTTGTAGGATCAACTTAGCTAGATAGAGAGCTGCCAAGAGATTGAAATTCTAGTTGGAGATTAAGCTATGCACAGAGACTTTGTGGGTAACTTTGTTGAGTAATGGTTTACTGTAGCCGTCTTTGTGGGGATAATGCAAATGAAATAACTTTGTGGGTATTTTCCATATACATTAAAGAGATGCTTGCTTCTGCTTAGTAGGACACACGTGCCAAACAGTTTAATTATGTTCATATGCATATGTTCGCTCAATTTTAGTCATTGGACAATTTTGCATTCAAAACAAAACAGAAAGTTTGCACTTCAAAGTATATTTGTATTGATATTTTGCCCATGAATAAGCGTTTTTTTATATACAAAGAGACGAAGATCCTAGTAAGAGGAAATCGTTGAAAGGAAAACAAAATTGAAAACAAAAACAAATAGCCATGTGAAAATGATTTCATTGCATTCCAACTCTACTATTGTCCCAATGTCTTCGAATGCCCCCTTGCCGTTGACAGAAGTTGATTGGATTGATCTTGGACCGTTTGAAATTAGACCTTGGTAATAAAGATGACTGTGGTGATTCCACGGGACATAGTCATACGCTTTAAATCCTTAACTTTTTCCTAGACCTCCCTTTCGGGTTTTCATCCCACCAGGATACCCATTTTTGCCCAAGTCGCCCTTTTGGGTTTTCAACTTGCCGGGTGTACAATCTTTTGCATATATCCCTAATTTTTGCCCAACCTTTTAGTTTGCTGGAATGCCCTTATTTTTCCTAGGTGTGTCAACCTAGAGGATCCTTTATGTGTAGTATTTTTTAACTATGTCCGCGTTCACAGGATGCGGAAAGTCTTCACCATCCATGGTAGTCAGCATCATGGCACCGCCAAAGAACACTCTCTTGACAACAAATGGCCCTTCGTAGGTAGGAGTCCATTTGCCCCTGGGGTCGCCTTGTGGCAGAATAATGCGCTTTATCACCAAGTCACCAGCTTGATATACTCGAGGCTTGATCTTTTTGTTGAAAGCCTTGATCATACGTTTTTGGTACGTCTGACCATGACAAACAGAAGCCAGTCGTTTTTCATCGATCAAGTTCAACTAATCCAATCTTGTATGAATCCACTCGTCTTAGCCTAAGCTTGCTTCATTCATTATCCTTAGCGAGGGAATCTGAACTTCCACTGGCAAAACATATTCCATGCCATAAAATAAGGAAAAGGGAGTTGCCCCAGTTGATGTTCTAGCTGAAGTGCGGTAGCCATGAAGAGCAAACAATAACATCTCATGCCAATCCTTATAGGTAACTACCATCTTCTTCATAATCTTCGTAATGTTTTTGTTGGATGCTTCGACTTTGCCGTTCATTTTGGGTCTATATGGAGAAGAATTGTGATGTTTGATCTTAAACTGAGTGCAAAGTTCGGTAATCATAGCTTTGTTGAGGTTAGTCCCATTATCGGTGATGATCCTCTCGGGGATACCATAGCAGCAGATGAGGTTATGTTTGATGAATATGGCTACCATGTTCTTGGTGACTGAGGCAAATGAGGCGGCTTTGACCCATTTGGTGAAAAATCAATAGCGACCAGACTGAAGCGATGTCCATTGGAAGCAGTGGGCTTGATTTCTCCAATCATATCAATGCCTGTGATACGGTGGGAAGAACTGACTGTTTTTTTGGAATACTGGTTCGCGTTTTGTGTTTGTTTTTGCAAAATGTCACGGTAAGCAAGAGTCGCCACCGACTTTTATTTTATCCAACAAGGAAAGGAGAAAAGCACAGAATAATTCCTTTTTCGAGATTTTCTGAGTACGGGGGGATAAATTATAGAAAGGGAAGGTATTAACACCCTTTCTATCCGTAGTTATCTACGGGCTCTTAGGTACTTGCTCATCATTTTCAAAATGTTTTCTTTGTGCTTATGGGTTTGAAAAAGTTTTGGTTTTGAACTTCGATTTAACTCTTGCTTCTGTCCTCAAGAGTGTAATGAAGTGTTTTTGAAAACTTTGTTTGAAAAGGAGTGTAAGTGTGAAAAAAAAAGTTTGTTTTGGATGAGCAAGTATCTAAGAACTATCTACCTACTCGAAAAAGGAATCGTTCTATGCTAATTTCCTTTAGACAACGCTATCCCACTATTAATGAGTAGGTAGCACCGTTGTTGGAATTTAAGGGTCAATTCGAATGAGGGACATACGATCACCAAAGCAATGTTAGGACACCTTAGCGGTCACCCTAATGTCTTAGATCATTTGTTTGAGGCGACAATATCCGAGGCAACCGTTTCGAGGCAACTATGATCTTTTAGACAAGAGGGCGACCTCTAAAACGACCTATACTCAATGACCGTGTACAAAGGCAACCAAGTGGGGTGTACCCTAAGAGTGCGCATGTGCGAGTGTGTTGATTTCAATTATTTTTATCTTTGCACATGTTAAGGGTGATCTAACCATTTTTAAATTAAGCATTCATTCTTATCATGCAAGCCCTATTATCAAACATCTAACAGTTATAATTTGCAGAAATTAAAGTGCGGAAATTAAATTACAAGGCGTCGGGTATTTACATCGCCAAAAGCAACCCTTTGAAAATAAAATAAAGCGGTAAAATAATTAAATGTCCTAATTAATTATTACATACCGGAAGCAGATACATCAATAATTAAAGAAAATAAAGCGCGACGCGAAATTAAATACTAAATTAATTATTAAATAAGTTAATTAATGAAAAAAATATTTAATGACATATTTTTGGAGTTTTTTTGTTAATTTAAGAAAGAAATTAAAATAATTAAACTAAAGTTAAAACCTAATTAATTCTAATTGATTTTAAATATTTACAAAAATAAATTAAAGTTATTCTAGAATTAAACCTAATTAATTAGTTAGTATTTATTAATAAAAAAATAAAATTCTGAACTTTAATTGGATAAAAAATGTTTTTATGATTTTTGATAAAAAAAGAAAATTTGCTATTGGTTAGTAAATTAATTAAACAAAAATAAAATAATTAAATTAAATAAACAAAATGAAGAAAAGTAGAGAAATTGGGCCTGCTTTGGGTGTGTAGAAAGCAATTCTGTTGGCCCATTAGCATCCAGTATAATTGAATTTTGGTGATCCTATGCGCATGCATTGACTAGCTTATGATGTGCCTTTAAGGATTGGCCACCAGATCTGGCCATCTGGCACATGGATGAAGGATGAACATGGTGGAACTCCTGGCCTAGGCGCATATGGGATTACCTGAAAACAAATAAGAAAATGCAAATTGCTAGAGGCAGGGATCGAACCCCTGACCTCCAACCTTGGGATGCCTTAAACGCTGAGGTGTCTACCACTGGGCTGCGTTGTTTCATTTGTTATAATAATACAAACAACATATATTATATAAAAACAAAATCAATTGCCAGAAATAATAAAAAAAAAACGCGCGTTATTTGAATGGTCTAATGATGGCGTGTGAAAATCATCAAAACAATAAAGTCGCCATCAAACGTCTTTTATCCCACAGGTAGGAAAAGGTAAACATCGAGAAAACCTGATAAGTGTGAAATCACGATCTTGCGACCGAGAGATAAGGGTAAGGGAGTCTGTTACACGAGGGGAAGGTATTAGCACCCCACACGCCCGTAGTACTCTACGGTATCCATTCTTGTTATCTATCTTATGGGTGTGTTTAATCTACGCTTATTGTTTATTACTGCTAAAGGGAGAATGCATGCAAAAGAAAAGGGAAAAGAATGTAGGGAAAATAAAATTGTGCTCGCTTGGGCCCTACCCCAATGCCTACGTATTTGTTTTGAGGAATCAGAGCTACCGTAGTTCGGCTCATATGTTTTGTTTGTTTGTGTTTTTTACGGACGAAGTTAATTCCACCTTCTGCCGCAACTCGACCTTTGGAGACTTATGCGTTGGCACAGAAGTAAATTAATCGTGTCCTTACCTGAAAAGGGTTTCTTAGAAAAAGGTGCTCGAGCGCACAAAATGGTTTGAGTTGGTTTGTATTTTTGTTGCAGATGATGACTAGTTAACCTCAAGAGAGAGACATTAGCCATTTTCTACTTAGTCATGAAAGGAGTCTTTGAGAATTGAACCACACCTAAATTTGAGATGAAGAACAATAAGATCGAGAAGAGACTCGCTTATCATTTCCCATACTAAGCGAAGGCGTGATTCTCATCAGTAGTTTTAAAGTGTTTTGAATTTTGAAAAAAAAAGAGTTTTAGTTTTAGATGCGTATGCAAAAGGGGAAGAAAAGTTAAAAGGAGACTAGCCTATTTCTAAACCTAATGTTATTGTGCATTAATAGTCTTAAGGTTAGAATTTTGATGGATTCTACCTAATGTTAGCATGCACATGGATTGCGATAAAGTACGGAAATGAAGAATAAAATAGAGTTGTGACCATACCGAACGGAGGAGGTCCGTTGCCTCTTCGAAACTGTGCAAGCGGTAAGAAAATTCTACAAAAGTTTCCTTGAACGAGTGATTGAAAAATTAACCCCGAGCATTCCATATTGCAAAAATTGCATCATTACCATCACGAAATCTTGACTAAAATGATAATGAAAATGAATACCAAATATGAAAAATAAAATAGTGAAAAACTCTAATTGAAATTCTAAAAAGAAATTCTAAAGAGTTCTAAAATATTCTATTATTTTGTATCATTCTATCGCCAATTAATCAACAATTAATAGGAGAAAAATTTAAACCAAATATTTAAATGAGAGATGAAGTCAGGGGGTACAGTGTTGAAATCAGGGAGTGTGGCTTAGTAAGGATGCTAGGCCCAGCCAGAATGAGGTCCATTAAGCATTTTTGTATCAAGCTTCAAAACTGTTTCAAAAAAATACTATGGACTCAGCATTCTCGGTCCATGCCCATCCAAAAGGAGATCCAATGAAGTTTTTTGTTACCTAAGTTTTAATGCACAAAAACGGATAATTTGGACCTAAGCTTAGGGTAATTCGCCTAGGCCCATCAGCATCATCACCAATCTCTTTTAGATTTATTTCAAGTTAGTGATAATTAACATAAAAATAATTTGAAGATATATATGAACGATAAAATGATGAAATGGTGCATAGGGTTATAAACTACAGGGACTCTCCGCCTTCTCCGCCTTCAGCTTAATCTACAGCCGCCGGCTTAGTTCCGATTAAGTTGTTTCCCATGCTTCATTGTAGTTCGCTATCATCATCATCGATTATCCTCTGTTCGATTTCCATCGTGGCTTCAAGAATCGTCAAGGATAAAGCCTTCATCTTCATCTTCGTTCAACAAATGCCATAGTGTCGTCGCTTCACCTGGACGGTCTTCCTCTCACGCTCTACCGTAACTCCACCTTGATTTGCTCCTCACCGTCTTTTCTCACACCTCAGGTTGGATTTCGTTTCCCAATTTGTGTTCCGTGTTAATCGTTGTTGTACTGTTCTTGCAATTAATTGATGATTGAAGTCGTTGCCGCCTTGTAGATGACTCGTTGCATCGAAGACATTGGTGAACACATAGTTGATGATTGAATGATGGTGATGATACAAGAAGATGAAGATTGAAGGTGGTTGCGTTTGCTTCTGTAGTGTTGTTGATGTTGTTATTTTAAATCAGGGAATTTACAGAAGAATGGATGCAATTTGAAGATGATGACGAGCGGCTTGCAGAAGTGAATGGAAAAGATGTGCGCTGTGAGAGAAATGAAGAGCTCTGAGTTTCATGTCATTCTTCAGAGAGTCTTTGCGATTATTTTTTGATGGTGAGTTCTTGGATCTTTTTTCCTGTGATTTTCTCGGTGAAAGTATTGACTCAAATACTTCCCTTCTGTTTTATGGTTTGCTCTCTTCTGTTTTTCTTTCGCTCACTCATAGATTTCGAGTTTCGGATCTCTGAGCTTCCCGATGCCTGTGCAGATTGGTGCGGTTGTTGCATTTAAGAAACACTGAGAAAGATTTCCAGGTTGTTCAGAGATGATGATGTGTGATGATGATGGTTGATGATGTGCGAAGGTTGATGCTACAGACTGCTGATGAAGGTCATGAACGCTTGAAGTTGATTCAAGGGTGAAGATAGGTAATGGTGATAATGAATTATGTTCCCGATTCAGAGAGGAAGAGGGCCAATCTTATGGTGAGTTTCTTTGGTGAGTTTCTGTGGTTTTTGTGAAAATTAAATAATGAATGCATAAAAAGAGAGAGTGAGAGCAGAGTAAGGGTGAAGAAGGAAGTCTAGAGGTGAAGGTGGAGGTTATGGTGTGGGAGAGAAAATCCAGAATATTGACTGAATCAAGGTGAGCCAATTTTTTATATCCTGTTAGTTATGTGGAGGTTGGTTGCAAATATGCTATGGGTTAGTTATATGCAAACTGAACTGGAAGTTAGAGTTTTTTATAGAATTGGTTAGGTGGTTAGAAGAGGTTTGTTATGAATCTATTAGGTGGTTAGGAGAGGTTTATTATGAATCTGTTAGGTGGTTAGGTAGTTATGAGATTCTGTTATGCATATGCTGTTAGATCTGTAGGAATTGGAAAGTTGGTTACAGTGCTGTTAGGAAGTGGTCATGTGTTTGTGAGTTCTGTTCTGGTTTTCTGTTATAGAAGTTAGTTATTCTGTTTATATTCAGTTTGCTTGGTTACAGTACAGTCTGCTCTTATATGACTGCCTTCTTCCCTTTCTGATTTTTTTTGTCGTGAATATTATGTAGGATTATAACTTGGACGATTTGTTTTTAAATATATTGATGCAGGATTGGTTTGAAGCAAACTTGTAACTAGTTAGTGTTTGATGCAGGCCTGGTATGGTGCCCAGTTCAGTCGGCAGGTGGATGGTTTTGATGTTGATTGGATTCGTTCTTGTTAATGTAGTGCAACATTGAGTACAATGATGGAGCTGATGTTGATGTTGGAACTATTTTGGGTTTATGCACCATTTGTTTGGATTTGCATTGATTTAGAAGATTAGGCTTAGGACTAAATTTCCATGTAAAATCTTATGAATGACTTGTAATGTATTTTGGAACTTGAATAAATGGAAGCCTTAATGAATTGTAACTTGAAAATTGGATGATGTAATTCATTTGTAATCTTGAACTTTCAAGTTGATTTTGAACTTCCAAATTCCTTTCCCTTCAATATTTCCTTTAGACGCCTTTGTATGAATTCAAATAATCATGGCACGAATCCAAGATTTTTTGCAAGGTAATCACAAAGAGACTTGAATCTTTAATGTGTTCTTGAATGACTATTTATATGACACTTTGATTGTTGGATGAAACAAGTGAGTTTGATACATGCCTTTTTATTCTAAGAAATCCCACACAAATATTTAAGAACTTTTATTCACTCCAAATCCTCTTCAAATCTTAATGGACGAGTTCCAATCAAATTACAACTTCAATGAATCCCTAATTCAATTCAATTCCTCAATATAAACCAAACTTGTGTGTCAAGCAACAAGCATTTGAAATAATGACACCCTGAGCACAATGGACTTTCAAACTCAACACCTTGTATCATGGTTCAACAGTGGTCTTAACACAACAACAAAGCCTTGATGAAATATGGAGAATGAATATGGGAATATGGGAATATGGAAGATAGCCTTGACTTGGAAATCCAAGGATCCTCAGTTGAATATTAACAAATGAAAACCCTAATTCTTAAGCCTTGAAGAAAGATTGCAACTTGATGTCGAGAAGAAAAAATACCCCTGTAGTTTGACGATAAAGAAGTCCAGGAAATAAAACCCTAGCTTCCAATAAATGATTGATGGAGAAATCAACCGAAACAATCTTGTGCAAATATGAGAGCCTTAAAGCCGTAAAATAACCCTAGTTCCACAATATCACCGATCTTATTTAAAAATTATGTTGTTAATGAATGTATGCAATGTTAAATGACCTAATGGAGTTATGTTCATGAGAGAAACGCGACAATGCATAAACTGTTAGTTAATATGCAATGCCATGTTGTATGAAATGCATAGTGTAATGTATTCGTGTTATCAATGTTTATGATAAATGGATATGATGTATGCGTATGTGAGCTAATCTGCTGCACTGCTGTTAGATTGGGGAAAATAAATCCCTGACTGCAGCTGAGGATATGGAGTGTAAATCTTCATGTTGGGAAGTGAAGTGTTGGCGAATTTCCACTTAGAGAAATAAACTCTGTTGTAAGGGAAATGCCGTGTACTGCTTGTAAAATCCTGTTGAGGAGTCTTGAGAAATTCAGTGACTTCTACTGAGGAGTGATAACTGAAGTCTTGTTCCGCTGGGGATTAAACTGCAAAATATGGGGGATTTTATGGAAATAACTTAGAGAGATTTCCATATCTCTTAAAGCCATCAGTGACTGTATTTTTATTTTGTTTATTTGTAAACAGTAATTATGTTCAAATGCATATGTTCAAAAATAAATCATTGGACGTTTTTGTAAACAACACACAAGAGTAAAGAAAAACAGATAGTTTTGTACTTTCAAAGGGATATCTTTCTATTGACTTTGAGTAAGTATTTTTGTACAATGAGACAAACATTCTAGTAAGAGATTGTTGTTGTAAAAAATAAAAATTTGATACAAAGAAAAGATAGCTATGTGAAATAATCCCATGGGGTTCCCATTCTGCTATAGCCTTCGTGTCTCTGAGCATCTTATCTGTTTATTGCCTTGTCCGAAGTTGATTGGATTGATCAGAACCGTAAAGGTTATCTGTAAGGTGATCTAAAGGGACATAGTCGTACGCTTTAATTCCCTAACTTTTGCCTGGACTGCCCTTTCGGGTTTTCAGTCCTCCGGGATACCCTTTTTTGCCCAAGCCGCCCTTTCGGGTTTTCAGCTTGCCGGGTGTACATATTTTTTTTAATTTTATCCCTAATTTTTGCCCGAACTTTTTTGGTTCGCTAGGATGCCCTTGTTTTGCCTAGGTGTGTCAACCTAGCGGGTCTCTTATGCATAATATCTTTTGACTATGTTTGCATTCGCAGGGTGCGGTAGGTCGTCGCCATCCATGGTGGTCAGAATCATTGCTCCACCAGAGAATATGTTTTTGATTACAAATGGTCCTTCATATGTAGGAGTCCATTTTCCCTTGGGATCACCTCGCGGCAGTATGATGCACTTGATCACCAAATCCCCGACTTGAAACACTTGGCATTTGACCTTTTTGTTGAAAGCCTTGATCATCTATTTTTGATACATTTGACCATGACAGACATCAGTAAGACTTTTCTCATCAATCAAGTTTAGTTGATCAAGTCGAGTCTGGATCTAATCGTCTTCGTTCAACCCTGCGTCTTTCATAATTCTCAGAGAGGGGATCTAGACCTCAATAGGCAAGACAACCTCCATGTTGTATACCAGAGAGTAAGGTGTTGCCCCGATTGATGTGCGCGTTGTGGTACGATACCCGTGGAGAGCGAATGGCAGCATCTCATGCCAGTCTTTGTACGTGACTGTCATTTTCTTTATGATCTTTTTAATTTTTTTATTTGCTGCTTCGATGACACCATTCATCTTTGGCCGGTAAGGGGAAGAATTATGATGCTGAATCTTGAACTGCTCGCACAGGGCGGTGATTATAGTATTGTTTAAATTCGTACCATTGTTTATGATGATCCTCTCTGGGATACCATAACGACATATGAGATTCTGCTTGATGAAGCAGGCGACAACATTGTTGGTGACGGAAGCCAAAGAGGCTGCCTCAACCCATTTTGTAAAATAGTCAATGGCCACTAAGATAAATCGGTGTCCATTAGAGGCTGTTGGTTTGATTTCTCCAATTATATCGATACCCCACATAGCAAAGAAACAAGGATCCATTAAGACATTCAGAGGAACTGGAGGTACGTGCACCTTGTCAGCGTAGATCTGACACTTGTGGCAGGTTCGAGAGTGTTGATAGCAATCTGCTTCCATGGTAGACCAGTAATAGCCTGCCCGTAGGATTTTCTTTGCCATCGTATGTCCACTGGAATGGGTGCCAAAAGTACCCTCATGTAACTCAACCATGATCTTTTCTTCTTCAACCATGTCTACGCACCGAAGCAACACAGATTCATGATTACATTTGTAGAGAATGCCATTACTAAGAAAGAGTTTAGCAGAGAATATCCTTAAAAACTTCTTATCATTGTCTGAAGCTCCTTCTGGATATTCTTGAACCTCGAGATACCTCTTGACTTCATGAAACCAAGGCCGGTCCACTACTTCTTTAGTATTAATCTCGTGACAGTGAGCTGGTTCATCCATTCGTTCAATGGTGATCTGGGGAGTCTCGTTGTCCCATTTAAGTTTAAACATGGATGACATTGTGGCTAGTGCGTCTGCCAGATGATTTTCTTCTCGCGGGGAATGCTCGAAGGTGATCTTCTCAAAGTATGGGAGAAATGTTAACACATGTTCTTTGTAGGGGATAAGGTTAGGGTGTTTGGTGTTCCATTCCCCTTTGATCTGGCTGATGACCAAAGCTGAATCTCTGAATAAATTTAAGGATTTGATCCCCAAGTCTATGGCAGCTTTGAGACCAAAAATGCACGCTTCGTATTCTGCCATGTTGTTTGTACAATTGAAGCAGAGTCTTTTCGTAAAGGGAGTATGACAACCTTCAGGAGATATGAGCACATCACCAATACCATTTCCAAGTGCGTTAGATGCCCCATCAAAAACCAGGGTCCTTCGGGATCCTTGTTCAGGTCCGTCATATGGTCTAAATTCTTCACAGTTGTTTACCATCATGATGTCTTCATCTGGGAATTCGAACTTCATGGACTGGTAGTCTTCCACAGCTTGGTGAGCCAGGTGATCAGCTAGTACACTACCCTTTATTGCTTTCTGGGTAGTATACTGTATGTCATATTCTATCAGGATCATCTGCCATCTCGCTATTCTCCCAGAGAGAGCAAGTTTCTCGAAGATGTATTTTATTGGATCCATTTTAGATATCAACAAGGTAGTATGGGTCAGCATATACTGTCTTAGCCGGCGAGCAGTCCATGCCAGAGCGCAAAAATTTTTCTCGAGCAGTGAATATTTTGTTTCACAGTTGGTAAACTTTTTGCTCAGGTGTTGTACCCCAAAATTTTCCCTCCCATTTCACCAACATTTCTCATTACAAGACCCTTGGAGCTCAAGATCCAGTTAGGGTTTCCTCTGCTCAAGACTCCTCCTTGCACTGTTGACCCAAATTAGGGTTTGTGTTTGCACAAAGATGTTTTGACCTAAGATGTCTAAGACGACTTCCATGCTTCATTTTGGACTCACAAGTTTATCCATACCAAGTTTCAAGTCTTGATTCCAAACTTTGCCCAGTCAATTGGACAGTTGACCTAGAAATCAACTGTATTGGGGAAAAAGTCAATTGTGGTCAATTGACAGTCAAACCTCATGATTTTTGACCCACATCAACATATTGAACTCATATAAACCCTTTGGTCAAGTTTGGATCACAATTCCACAAGAAATTTGACCAGATCACCAAAAGGGCAAAATGGTCATTTTTAGGGTTTTGACTGCACAAAGGCAATTTTTGACTGTTTGACCTAACCAATGGCAAACCAAGCTCATATATGGACTCAAGGACCCCATGTAATTGTCTTGACATGTTCAACCAATTCAAAATATCCCAAATGCACAAGATTGTCAGATGAATTTCCCAGTCAATTGATCAATTTTTGACTGTATACTGAAAAGTCAAACTTTGACTTTTTGGTCAAAATCAAGTGTCAAGATTCATTTTTCATCAAAACATGTCAAATTATGAAACTTGTTCATCAAGAAATCAAAATTTTCAAATTAGGGTTTAAAATGAAGAATTTTCATAACTTAGAATTTTTCTAAGTTATGAAAATCCCTAATTTTTTCCTAACTTTGTCCCACTTTTTCATCAAGATGCATTTGGATTCAAGGAAAAGTTAAAACATGAAAGTTATAGTCCATTGCAAAATATACAACTTTGATTCACAAAGTTTCCTCAAAATAAGCTTGTAGATCAAGTTATGATTTTTGGAACAAGGGTGCAAAACATTCTTAACTTAGAGAAATTTTGACCTATCCCAGGCAGGATTTTTGCCTAACTTCATGACCATTTTTCACATACTTCCACTTGGAATTTCAATTTGCATTACAAATATGGATTGTAGCACACATTCCAAGCTTTCCAAAATGTCCAAGAACTCATCAAACAACCTCATGGTTAGGGAGAATCGAATTTGGCAATATGGGCAAAACTCACTTTGCTCATGGCCAATTTACATGTTCATAACCTTGCACTTTTGAACTCAGCATGTCCTAAGATGGATTACAGGTCCTTTAACTCATTTACACTCATAAATTTAATGCAAACCCCTTGTGTTCAAGCCTTATATTATGTGTCTAAGCATTACATACAAGATTAAGCTACGATTAGAAAAAGCAATATATCCATTTTTGAAAAGTGGAACTTTATGTCAAGTTTGAAAATCAAGAAGTACAAGGCCATATCTTTGGGCACAAGTTAAGAAGCATGTCACACTGATCAAGGGAGATGTTTGCAGCACATTAGAGGGGCCTGTACAAGTCTAGAGAACCAAGTTGATTTTTCTTGCTTAAGTGTGAAGAAACTTGCACATTACACACCAACTCTCATTTCAGCCAAAAGAAGCTTAAGCAAAGTTGTTGTACACCTTCCAAATAACATAACTGAGCTGAAACACGAGCCTATCACCTTCAATATCTCCCCATTCACAGAAACACCATAAAACTGCAAAAACAGGGCATAAGCTGCAGTTTGAATCCCACAGCTCAATCCACTCGTGCATTTTCATCTAAACCAGTTCAAACACATCCCCTACCATCCATACAAACTGTCCCAAGCCTTGGAAGCAGACTGTAACACCTCTAACCAACTTCACCATTTTCACATTTTCTGTTTTGCAGGTGGATTGCTATAGCTTGATTCACTTGGTTTCAAAGCAAACTAAAGGTTGGAATAACATCTCTGAACTTCAAGCAAGCTGTACCAATCCTCATTTTGCCTTGAAGGTGCCTCCATTGTCAGACACGATCCAAGTTGAACAGGTAAGTTCATAGACCTCTATCTCTCAATATAGGAAGAGTTAACTCTAAGTTTGTGAATGAAAAATGTTCTATTCATGCCCCTGAAGCTATACATATCTTTACTTTCCATTTATGTTGCATGTGCTGAGAGAATTTGAGACCTGAACATTGACAAAAACATAGGTTAAGAATTAGGGATGGAGAAATTCTCTCTCATTTCTGAGAGTTAGGTTAAGTTTTTTATATGTATGGAATCGTGGCTTGATGCTTAACATTTTTCATGTTGTGAGTTTGTGCTAAAAGTCCAAGGATCTGGAGATAGCAGAGGTGCGTGTTTTGTACAAAGAAGCTGAAGGTTGAAGAAGACAGAGTCTTGGGCTGGGCCTGAGATTTGTTTTTCCTTTTCACATCCCTGCATTTCACATGCACCCCCCTGGCCCATTTTGAGTTTTACTTGTCATTTTCTATTTTTTCCTTTTGATTTTGTTTCCATATTTTTATTTAAGTATGAAAAAATATTAAAATCATTTTTTCCACATTTTTTGCATTTATTTTGATATTTATTAGGCTTTATTTAGTTTTGTATAAAATTAAACCTAAATATACTATTATTTAAAAATACAAAAAAATAATACAAACATGTTTTATTTCTGATTTTCATTTTATATTATCTCTTGAAAACATTTTACATAGAATATACTTTTTTTTAATAATATTAAATATTTTATTTTTGTACATATAATATATATTTAATAAATAATGTAAATACATGTATATTTATTAATATATTTAGGGAAAATACAAAGAATTAATATATTTTAATTTTATTAGTATTTTGACCTCAAAAGTATTTTTTTTACAATATACCTTCTTTTATTTATTTTTGCACATGATTAATAAATATTGCATATATTATATAATAAATACCTTTTATTCACAAAATTAGGGTTTTGCCCTAAATGCATAAAAATACCAAAAGTTAATTAATTTCATTTTTTGTTTATTTGACACATAAAAAATACTTTTTTCATACATATAAAAAAACCATTTTTTGCATCTTGCACATTTATTATATTTTCATTTTTATTTAATTGTTGTATATTAAATAGTTTGTATAATTCAATTTGGATGTAATAGTTTAGGTTTAATTTCTTGCTAAAAAATCCCCATTTGAACATTTGTACCCCCCATCCCATATATTGTGTTGTAATAACTTAGGACCTTTTACTTTTCGCATTTAAAAGCTTTCTAATTATGCCATGTTAGAATTAGGGTTTTGTATGCAAAATTAATCAAAAATAGTTTGACCTAATTTCAAGATAAACAAGCATGAAAATGGACAACACTAATCACACTTACACCCCTAGGGTACTCCACTTGTTGCCTTCAAGAATGGGCCATATTGCATGTTAGGTATCTTTGGCAAAAACAAAACAATCAAATGATCATAGTCCCTCGATGACGCTTTCGAAAGTCACCTAAAAAATGATCAAGTCCCTAAAGGAAAAATTGCCCAAAGATATTTGGCACCATTGCAATCATGGTCTAAACGATGACCCGCGCCCGTCCCGTTAACATCCTAACACAAGATTGTCCACCAAACACAATGGTGGAACAAAATTGTTAAAAGGGTTAAAACATAGGAAAGATCTTTGAGAAATTTAGGGTAGATAGCTCTTGGTTACTTGCCAACTTGCAAAACAAAAACACTTGCCTATTTTTCAAAACCACACATCACAACACACTTTCAAAACAACTTTCAAACCTTGAAAACTTTTCAAAAGATACTCACCTTTGTATACATTCAAACATGGATCATTACAAAGGTTGCCACAACAAACGGCCTCTTTTCAAAACATTTTCAAACCCACACACAAAGCACCATTTCAAACAATTGAAAGCACCATTTCAAACAATTGAAAATGCAAGGCAAGTGATCTAAGCAAGTAACTAAGAGCCCATGGATAACCATGGATAGAAAGGGTGCTAATACCTTCCCTTTCTATAATCTACTTCCCGAACCCAAGAAAACATCTCAAAGGTTTTTGCTGTGCTTTTTAACCTTTCCTTAGGATAAAATAAAAGGTCGGTGGCGGCTCTTGCTCAACCGAAACATTTGCGAAAACAAACGCAAAACCCAAGTCAGTTCTCCCACCGTATCACAGAACTGGCGACTCTGCTGGGGACATTTTAAAAGTGGAGTAACCTTAGGGCTTAGATCACCCTCTTGCATGACTAATTGTTTGTTTTGATTGCTTTACATCTTGGCTCTCTTGTTTGGGTTTGCAATCCTACACCCGGATTTGGGGAAACATTCATAGATAGCAATACGTTGTGGAAACTGTGCGGGTTATACCGACACGGTTGAAGCAATAGCTATATTAGTGCGACATATTTGTGAGTATCGGTAACCCTTGAGTTCAATCAAGGAGAGTACGGGGCCGCTGAGTGATGTCACTAAGCACTAATGAACTAGAACCTTACTTGACCATCTTGGCCTTTCATTAGGGGTAGTGAGATGACCGACTTTGGTGCAGTCCGAAGTTGGTAGATACTCGATACTACACTCATTGAGGGTTGTTTTCTTGGAATATTTTGGTCGCTAGTAAGTGGCTAAACCAAAACAATGAACAATGAAAACAATCCCGTGATATTGAGCTCCTTAGAACCCGGTTACTATTTATAGGACAGGTTTTTAAGCCAACTACACTCAAGAGGGTACTTACCTATGAAACCTCATGCAAGCCTGAAACTAGGGTTTGGTGTGAATTGCTTGTACATATGTCTGTGCATACATCATGAACATCATGAAGCATCATATGCATTCACTAACCATTTCAAGGGTTTAGATCTTCACCTTTGTTCTTGTTTTGTAGGTCATGGAAATTCTTCGAAGAAAAACCATCCAAGTCAACCTTGTGAGAATCCCTCCTCAACTCAAGGAGCTCACATCAAGGATTCCGGAAAGCTCTCCCTTCAGTGAGAGACATGGTAGACTGCTTAGCTTAGTCAACACCAATATTGAAGAGGACATGATGAAGGTGCTATTCCAGTTCTTTGACCCTCTTCACCACTGTTTCACATTCCCCGACTATCAATTGGTGCCCACTTTGGAGGAATTTTCTCAACTCTTGAGAATTCCTATCCTTAATCAACTACCTTTCAACGGTACGGAAAAGGAACCAAAGCCTGAAGATGTTGCTCAAGCCCTCCACTTGCAACCATCTGACATCAAGGGGCATTGGGAAACTAGAAGCGGTGTCAAAGGCTTCTTAGCAAAATTCTTGTTTGAGAAGGCACAAGAATGTTGGAATTCATTGGACCTACAAGCCTTTGAAGAAATTGTGTCCCTCCTTATCTATGGGTTGGTCTTGTTCCCAAATCCTGACCAGCTTGTAGATGTAAACGCCGTCAAAATCTTTTTATCCAGAAATCCAATACCAACATTGCTTGGGGACATTCTTCACTCATTTTACACTCGAACAATGAGAAAGAGGGGTGTTCTCATGTGCTGTACTCCTCTCCTTGCAAGGTGGTTTATTTCGCACCTTCCACAATCTGTCTTAAAGAATGACCAAGGCCTAAGGTGGTCACAACGGTTGATGACCCTTACTCACTCTGATGTACATTGGTGTTCTCGGTCCAGAGAAAATGTCATCATCGTCGATCGTTGTGGAGAGTTCCCTAATGTTCCATTGCTTGGCATTAGAGGAGGCATTACCTACAATCCTTGTCTAGCCTTGAGACAATTTGGATATGCAGGGAGGGATGGCCCTCATGACATGTTGATTCCTGACCTAGTTTTTGACTTCAACAACGATGCGCAAGGACTTCGCCAAAGATTCATCAGAGCTTGGAGGATGCCTAATAAGGTTGACAGCAAGACACTGGGGCACAAGAACTCCATCCCTCTTGAGCCTTATCTCAAGTGGGTACGAACCCGGGCCCAGAGTCTAATGATGCCTTATCCTCATGTTCTCCCTGTGATTAAAGAGCCCGTTACGGAAGGAGAGGTTCCCTATACCATCCTATATCCTGACATGCCTACATCGTGGGAGGAGATGCAGAAGAGTTGGATCCAACTCAAGGAGGAGCGAAACACTTTTGAAGCCAGCTTCTACGCCAGTGAGAAGAAGGTTTTAGAGCTCACCCGCCGACTCCATGAGGAAGAGACCCTCAACACCTACATCGTACCAAAGAGGATGCGCAACGTCTTTTTACCTTGAGAAGTTTTTGTAATATTTGGCCCATGGGGCATTTATGTACTGACAAATTTCTTCTTATTAATATGACGTGCGTTCTTTTTGTTTGCAACAATTTTGAACTTTCTAAATCCTTGAATGCATTGCATACATAAGCATACCATTCATCATGTGCATAAGCAGGTCGCACACCAGGTTTCCTTATCTTTCTGCTGTTTATTTCAGTAAGATGGATCTCGAACAGACGGTCAAGGACTTACAGTCTCAGAACGCACAGTTTCAACAACTCCTAATGACCTTGGCTAAGGGTCAGGAAGATCTGAAGACCCTGCTTGGGAACAAAGACCAAGTGAAGAAGAAGAAGAAGAGAGTCGGGGTGGCTACCCTGGGGAGAAGGTTTGAGGGTGAGGCCAGAAGGGTTCTTGAATTTCCTTCCGCATCTGAAGAAGAAAATAGTAAGGGAAAAGGGGCTGCGGTACCTTCCGAATCCGAAGCTGAAGAAGAAGAGGCTGAAGAAGACGAAGACTACTCAGAACAACAATACCCGCCGGCTGATGATAAGTACAAGAGTTTGGAGGACAGGTTGGCAGCTATGGAGCTGCAGAGAGTTCCAGGCTTGGATTTCGAAGATTTGGGATTAATTGCTGGAATTGTGATCCCCCCGAAGTTCAAAGTGCCTATTTTTGCAAGATATGACGGGCTGTCCTGCCCAAAAATGCACCTAAGGTCATATGTCCGAAGAATCCAACCTCACACATCTGACAGAAACCTTTGGGTACATTTCTTTCAAGATAGCCTGTCTGGCACTCAGCTAGATTGGTTTTACAAGCTGGAACGGTCAGAGATACATAGTTGGGAGGATCTGGCAGCTGCTTTTTATCGCCAATATCAGTATAACTCTGACCTGGCACCAACCCACACTCAGCTACAGAGTATGGGAATGGCCTCAGGTGAGGGATTTAAGGAATACGCCCAGAAGTGGCGCGATCTGGATGGAAGGGTGCAGCCGCCTCTTTCCGATAGAGAACTTGTTGACATGTTCCTTGGGACCCTGTCTGGTCCATTCTTTAATCATCTGATCGGTAGCTCTTCCTCGGGGTTTACTGAATTAATTCTGACTGGCGAGCAGGTAGAAGCCGGTATCAAGAATGGGAAGATTCAGAAGGACGCCTCCGCATCTACAATTGCTAAGAAACCATTTCCAGCGAAGAAAGAAACAGCTGTTGTGTATTCTCAAAGGGGAGAAGGAAGAAGTGAGCGCAGGTCGACTGTGGGGGCCGTAATGATCCAAAATCCACCAAATGATCAGCCTCGCAATAACCCGTCCAGACCTAAACAACAATGGGGAGAACGGCCACCACGGCAGTTCACCCGTATTAATATGACGCCCACGCAAGTTCTTCCACACTTGTTAAAGCTGAATCTCACAAATATCAAAGAAGCGCCGAAAAATGTAAATACAACCTCACCAGCCTACAATGCCAATGCCAAATGCGCTTACCATTCCGATAGCGTCGGACATGACACAAATAATTGTTGGGCGCTGAAAAATAAAACTCAAGACTTAATAGATGCAAAGGAAGTGGAGTTCGATGCTCCAGAGAAACCAAACGTGATATCTGCTCCGATGCCGAAGCACGGTCGAAATGTCCATGCTATTGAGGAAGATTTGTATGTTTCTGATGTCAATGACCTGATAACTCCGTTGTTAACCATCAAGTTAAATCTGTTAAAGGCCGGGATTTTCCCGGGTTGCAAAGAAGACTGCTACTGTTGTTACTCTCTGCCAATTTTCTGCCCGTTACTGAAGAAAGGCATCCAAGGCCTGATGGACAATCAACAAATTCTGTTTGAAAAAGTTTCTGCTATTCCAACCCCTACTGAAAATGTTTCAATTATCACCATTCACGCCAATCTTTCCAAGGCCGTCAGAAAGCCTGTTAAGATTACATCTGCTACAAAGTCTGTTCCTCTGAAGATAACTATGCCAGGGCCTGTCCCCTACAGTTCTGAAAAGTCAATACCATGGAATTACGGTGGAGAAATCTACTACCATGGTATTAAACAAGTTGAAATAACCGAAGGAAGCTCTGATGAAGAAGATGCCAGCATTGGAAACATTGCCGGCACAAGCAAGATCACCCGAAGTGGGAGAATATTTTCTCTAGAGATTGCTCTCCCAAAGGCAATCTTTGGACCCTCTTCTGCCGCCGAAGTTATTCCTGTACCAATAAAACTTTCCGCTAGAGCCCCATTGATTGAAGATGCTGCTATTCCTATTGTTGTCCCTCCTACCTCTGCTGATAAGGGTAAAGGGATCCAAGATGAGCTCGTCCGGACGAGGGCTTAACCTTTGGTCATCCCGGAAACCTCTAAGAAAGAGATAGAGGAAATCTTGAAGATAATTAAGAAGAATGATTATGACGTGGTAGAACAACTGGGGCAAACCCCCTCGAAAATCTCCATGTTAGCATTGCTACTTTGTTCAGAGGCGCACGCCAAAGCATTGATAAAATTCCTGAAGACAGCCCATGTACCCCAGGAAACCTCTGCCGACCAATTCCAAAACTGTGTAGCCAGTCTTACAACAGACAACGAGTTAGGTCTCTCTGATGCTGATCTAACCTCAAAAGGAAGAAAACACAATGACGCGTTACATGTGTCAGTAGAATGCCAAGGGACTACTCTGGCCCATGTTCTAGTCGATACTGGTTCTTCTCTGAATGTACTGCCTAAGAAGGCCCTCGACCGTTTAGACTGTGAAGGTTTGGAGTTAAGGCCAAGTAACATCATTGTAAGGGCATTTGACGGGTCAAAGAGAATGGTACACGGGGAGGTAGACATTCCCATTAAGGTTGGCACAGAGGTTTTCCCCTCAACTTTCTATGTGATGGACATCCGTCCGTCATACTCTTGCTTATTGGGGAGACCATGGATACACAATGCTGGGGCAGTCACCTCTTCCCTACATCAAATGCTGAAGTACCCTGTCAAGGGAAAGATCGTAACCGTCCACGGTGAAGAGGAATATATGATTAGCCACCTGAACTCTTTCCGATATGTAGAAGTAGAGCATGAATTCATTGAGACGCCATTCCAGCACTTCGAGGAAGTCTCTCCTGAGGTGGAAGTAGCAAAAGTGGTAGCGGAGGTACCAAAGCAGATGGCCAGGATGGCATCTCTAAAATACGCGAAGGCCGCAATGAAGGAAGGGAAGAGCTCAACATGGGGGCAGTTGCCGGACATTCCTCACAAAACAGACAAGTTTGGTTTAAGATTCACTGCTGCGGGGCAGAAAGCTATGCGCCGTTCAAAGATTGAAAGAGCACCCATCAAGATCTCTCCTTATGGGATCAATGCTTTGGAAGATGAAGACGAAGAGGCCAACATTGAAGATTGGATCTACCCAACCATCGAAGGAGGACTACGCAACTGGGAGGCAAAGGACTTTGTCCCCATTACTTTTATTAATCAGTAATTATCTGTCAAACATTTCCTTTGGTCTGTAATAATTACTTTTGAATAATCCGTACACTACTTTTTCACCTCATGCCTTGCCCGAGGCATGTAGGTCCATTTGTAAGGGTTTTGATTATCTTCATATCCATATGCCATATTTAATGATTCATTGGACGTTTTTCATCGATAAACTGCTGTGTTCATTTTCTTTCCTTTTGCATTTTTGTTTAAAGATGGCTATCCCTTACACACACCCACGCTCACAAATGCAGGTACCCATCCACTCTGGATTCTATGGGTGACTATTCTGCTATGTCCTTCAATAACTCGGAAGATCTGGTCAATCAGGCTGAGTATGAAGATGACGAAGGTTGTGAAGTACCAGGAGAGCTAGCCAGACTTTTACAGCAAGAGGAAAGGGCCATCTTGCCTCACGAAGAGTTGTTGGAAACTGTCAATTTAGGAACAGAGGAAGACCAGAAGGAAGTGCAAGTGGGTGCCAATCTGGAACAAAGTGTCAAGGAGCGCCTGATACAGCTGTTAAATGAGTACGTTGAAATCTTTGCCTGGTCTTACAAAGACATGCCGGGTTTAGACACAGACATCGTGGTTCACCGCCTCCCTACAAGAGAGGATTGTCCACCGATAAAGCAAAAAGTCCGCCGAATGAGGCCCGACATGTCTGAGAAGATTAAGGCAGAAGTGATGAAACAATTCAACGCTGGATTTCTGGATGTTACATCCTATCCACAATGGGTTGCTAACATCGTGCCAGTTCCTAAAAAAGGATGGCAAGGTCAAGATGTGTGTAGACTACCGGGATTTGAATAGGGCCGACCCCAAAGATGATTTTCCGCTACCGCACATTGACATTCTGATTGACAACACAGCTCAGCACAAAGTGTTTTCCTTCATGGATGGATTCTAGGGCTACAATCAAATTAAAATGGCCCCCGAGGACATGGAGAAAACAACCTTTGTTACACAATGGGGTACTTTCTGTTACAAGGTGATGCCGTTTGGACTGAAGAACGCAGGGGCAACTTATCAACGCGCCATGGTAGCTTTATTTCATGATATGATACATCATGAGATCTAAGTTTACGTAGACGATATGATAGCTCGATCACAAACAGAGGAGGAACACCTTGAGCATCTAGAAAAGCTGTTTGCCAGGTTGAAAGAATACAAACTCAGGCTGAATCCAAGTAAGTGTACTTTTAGAGTTAAGTCTGGTAAACTTCTAGGGTTTATTGTCAGCAACAAAGGCATTGAGGTCGATCCAGCAAAAGTGAAAGCAATACAAGAGATGCCTGCTCCCCGTACTGAAAAGGAGGTTAGAGGGTTCTTGGGGCGCTTGAACTATATTGCCAGATTCATCTCTCATCTGACTTCTACTTGTGAGCCAATTTTCAAATTATTAAAGAAAGATCAGGTAGTCGAATGGAACGACGATTGCCAAGCCGCTTTTGATAAGATCAAGGAGTATTTACTAGAGCCTCCTATTATGATGCCTCCCGTCGAAGGAAGACCATTGATCATGTATCTAACCGTCTTGGATAACTCAATGGGGTGTGTTTTGGGCCAGCATGACGAGTCTGGTCGAAAAGAGCATGCTATTTATTACCTTAGCAAAAAGTTTACCGACTGTGAGACTCGCTACTCACTGCTCGAGAAAACTTGCTGCGCTTTGGTATGGCTGCTCGCCGACTAAGGCAGTATATGCTGACTCATACCACCTTGCTGATTTCCAAAATGGATCCTATCAAGTATATCTTCGAGAAGCCTGCTTTATCTGGAAGAATAGCTAGATGGCAAATGATCCTAACTGAGTATGACATCCAGTACACCACTCAAAAAGCTATAAAGGGGAGTGTACTAGCTGATCATCTAGCTCATCAAGCTATCGAAGATTATCAATCCATGAGATTTGACTTCCCAGACGAGGACATCATGAATTTGGATAACATCGAAGGTAACAGACCGTATGACGGACCCGAAAAGGGATCCCGATGGACCCTGTACTTTGATGGTGCTTCAAATGCACTTGGAAACGGCATCGGTGCGGTACTCATTTCCCCGGAAGGTTGTTACACTCCTTTCACGGCTTGACTCTGTTTCAGCTGCACAAACAACATGGCGGAATATGAAGCTTGCATCTTCGGTCTCAAGGCTGCTATAGACTTGGGGATCAAATCTTTGATCGTGTTTGGGGACTCGGCTTTGGTTATCAGTCAAATCAAAGGAGAGTGGGATACCAAACATCCTAATCTTATCCCATACAAAGAACATGTCTTGACATTGTTGCCTCATTTCGAGCAAATTACCTTCGAGCATTTTCCGCGAGAAGAGAATCAGCTAGCGGATGCTCTGGCAACAATGCCTTCTATGTTTAAACTCAACTGGGATAACGAGGCTCCCCAAATCACCATCGAGCGAATGGATGAACCTGCGCATTGTCATGAGATTAATACTGAAGAAGTAGTGGAACAACCCTGGTTTCACGAAATCAAAAAGTATCTCCAGACTAGAGAATATCCCGAAGGAGCTTCCGTAAATGACAAGAAGTTCCTAAGGAAATTTGCTGCCAAGTTCTTCCTAAGCAATGGCATCCTCTATAAGCGCAACCATGATTGTGTTTTACTCCGATGTGTTGACAAAACTAAAGCAGAGTTAATCATGACAGAGATGCACAGCGGTACATTTGGCACCCATTTGAGCGGGCATACTATGGCTAAAAAGATCCTAAGGGCGGGCTATTACTGGTCTACCATGGAAGCAGATTGCCACCAGCACTCCCGAACTTGCCACAAGTGTCAAGTCTATGCTGATAAGATTCATATTCCTCCGGTTCCTCTCAACATGCTGACAGCTCCTTGGCCATTCGCAATGTGGGGCATTGACATGATAGGATAGATCAAGCCCACGGCTTCCAATGGACATCGCTTCATCCTGGTTGCCATTGACTATTTCACCAAATGGGTCGAAGCAGCTTCCTTCGCCTCTGTTACTAAAAATGTGGTTGCCCGCTTCATCAAGCAAAACCTCATATGCCGGTATGGTGTTCCAGACAGGATCATCACGGACAACGGTACAAATCTGAATAATACTATGATCACCGCATTGTGCGAACAGTTCAAGATTTATCATCACAATTCATCTCCCTATCGGCCGAAGATGAACGGTGCTGTTGAAGCTGCGAAAAAAAACATTATGAAGATCATTCAGAAAATGACAGTCACTTACAAGGACTGGCATGAGATGTTACCGTTTTCTCTGCATGGATACCGTACGACGGCACGTACTTCAACCGGGGCAACCCCATTTTCTTTGGTATATGGCATGGAAGCTATCCTGCCCATGGAAGTTCAGATTCCCTCTTTAAGGATTATGAAGGACTCAGGTTTAAGTGAAGATGATTGGATTCAGACCCGACTTGATCAACTCAATTTGATCAATGAGAAGCGACTCGCTGCTGTGTGCCATGGTCAGACGTATCAAAAGCGAATGATCAAGGCCTTCAACAAGAAAGTCAGACGTCAGGTATATCAAGTTGGAGATCTCGTAATCAAGCGGATTATCCTGCCGCAAAGTGATCCCAGGGGCAAATGGACTCCTACATACGAAGGACCATTTGTGATCAAGAGCATATTTTCTGGTGGTGCAATGATTCTGACCACCATGGACGGCGACGATTTGCCGCACCCTACGAACGCAGACATAGTCAAAAAATACTATGCATAAGATAACCCGACAAGTCGAAAACCCGAAAGGGCGGCTTGGGCAAAAATGGGCATCCCGGTGGACCGAAAACCTGAAAGGGCGGTTCAGGCAAAAGTTAGGGATAAAGCAAAAATTTGTACACCCGACAAGTTGAAAACCCGAAAGGGCGGCTTGGGCAAAAAGGGGTTTCCTGGTGGATCGAAAACCCGAAAGGGCGATTCAGGCAAAAGTTAGGGAATTAAAGCGTATGACTATGTCTCGTCGGATCACTTTAAGGACAATCTCTTCATCAATCAGCTCCCAGCTTCTAATCAGCCCAGTCATCGGCAGACGAAGCATTAAACGGACAAATGTTCAGAGTTGTGAAGGCTATAGCAGAATGGAATCCCATGGAACTGTTTCACATAGCTATCTTTCTTTTGTATAAATTTTTCAATTTTTACGACGGCATCCTCTTACTAGGATGACTGTCTCCTCTGTACAAATATACTTATAGAAAGTTAATACAAATACTTTTCCAAGTACAGAAATTTGTGTTGTCTTCCTTTTCTCTTTTCTTTTGCACTTATGTTTTATTTGAGAAACATCCAATGTTTTGTTAAATAGACATATGCATTTGAACATAATCATTTCCTTATGAATCAAGAAAGATGATTACTGATAGGTTGAAGGTACAAGAAGATATCTTGATGCCCTTTCAGAAGGAATCCTCAACAGTGTTAAATTCCAAATTCCCCAGCCAGAGGGCCTTCCAGAACTCGATTCCCCTCAGAGTTAAGTTTCAGAACCCCCAGTGGAACCTTAAAAATCTGAAAATCCAATCCCCAACGGAGCTAAGATTCCCTGCCATCAATCCCGAGCTGAACCAGACTAGTGGAACTTCTCCCCATAGAGATATCTGCAACCAAACTGAAAATTCTCAATCATACCTCTCCAACATGAGTCTATCAGATTCTGAACTTCCCCAGTAGAGATCTTCAGGAATTCTCATTCCCCGCAAGTCACTAAGGAATGCCAGTTCTCCAGCAGTGGCCCTAAGACCCCTCAATGATTGAAGATCTTGTATTCCCCAAGCAGGATGAAGGTTCATTCTCAGTGCCTCACAGGATAATCAGATGTTCTCCAGTGAAGATCTCCTAAAGGCAAGAATCTCCAGAAGATTGGTATACAACCCAAGCTCCTATTTCTCCAGCAGTAGTCGGCAAGGATGTCTCATCCTCAGCAATCAAGATTTTCGTCTTCCCCTGCAGCGGTCAAGGATTCACTTTCCCTGGCAGCAGTCAAGATTCTTTATCTCCAGGATTCATCTATCCTCAGCAAGATAGCTCTTCGGCTTACATACGCATTCATCTACATTCATATCATAAACATTGATATAACATATTTTGCATCATACATATCATGCCACATAACTTTGTGTTTTAGCTAACATTTCACCCTTTTCAGGTTAAAATTAAAAGGCTATCATTAACAATTATTCAGATACAATATGGATACACCTCAGACCCGACGGTTATTCTACTACTCATTCGGACTACAGCAATCAGATACGGACTAGATACGCTCCAGACACGGCAACCATTCTATCTCTTATTCAGATTCATTTATCCACCTCAAGGTTCAATGCATTCCAAACACGGATACCATTCTGACCCTTACAACAGCAACTTGATTCTCTCCAGTGCGTTCTCCACGGAAGTCATTCTGTCATTTATCTAGATCCCAGTTACAGTTTCAGATACACTTCAAACACAGAAGTCATTCTATTAACGGATCTCAATCCTAGTTACAGTTTCACATACACTCCAGGCACGGAAGTCATTCTGCTACTCATACAACTTTCAACTTCAGGTACAGTCCGGATACGCTCCAAACATGGTTGCCATTCTGTCACTCATTCAGAATTAGTCCCCAGCACGCAGTTGCTCCATACAGAGGTTTCTCTGTTACCCAGATACGATACAGATACACTCCAGACACGGCAGTCATTCTGATATTCGTTCTACACTTCAAACACAATTACAGCTCAGATACGCCCCAGACACGGAGGCCATTCTTCTGCTCATACAAACTCAGTCCTTAGATGCAGTTCAAGTACATTCCTGACACGGATACCATTTTGATCCTCATTCTTCTGACCCGTCACACAACAGTTCAACAAACCTCCCAGATGGTATCTTTAAGCCCATCCCCGACGAGATTCTGTCACCCTTCAGATGGCATATTTAAGCCCATCTCCAAATGGCATCTCTAAGCCCATTCCCTTATCCGTTGTTCTGATAAGTGCAAATTTAAGGGCACTCCAGTGTCCAATCTCCTTTTACCTTCGAGACGCGAAAGGCAAATCTGCCAATCTAACTCTTCAGGTGCAAGAAGATTGAACAGGGGAAACTATTGTACCCCAAAATTTTCCCCTCCCATTTCACCAACATTTCTCATTACAAGACCCTTGGAGCTCAAGATCCAGTTAGGGTTTCCTCTGCTCAAGACTCCTCCCTACACTGTTGACCCAAATTAGGGTTTGTGTTTGCACAAATATGTTTTGACCTAAGATGTCTAAGATGACTTCCATGCTTCATTTTGGACTCACAAGTTTATCCATACCAAGTTTCAAGTCTTGATTCCAAACTTTGCCCAGTCAATTGGATAGTTGACCTAGAAATCAACTGTATTGGGGAAAAAGTCAATTGTGGTCAATTGACAGTCAAACCTCATGATTTTTGACCCACATCAATATATTGAACTCATATAAACCATTTGGTCAAGTTTGGATCACAATTCCACAAGAAATTTGACCAGATCACCAAAAGGGCAAAATGGTCATTTTTAGGGTTTTGACTGCACAAAGGCAATTTTTGACTGTTTGACCTAACCAATGGCAAACCAAGCTCATATATGGACTCAAGGACCCCATGGAATTGTCTTGACATGTTCAACCAATTCAAAAGATCCCAAATGCACAAGATTGACAGATGAATTTCCCAGTCAATTGATCAATTTTTGACTGTATATTGAAAAGTCAAACTTTGACTTTTTGGTCAAAATCAAGTGTCAAGATTCATTTTTCATCAAAACATGTCAAATTATGAAACTTGTTCATCAAGAAATTAAAAATTTCAAATTAGGGTTTAAAATGAAGAATTTTCATAACTTAGAATTTTTCTAAGTTATGAAAATCCCTAATTTTTCCTAACTTTGTCCCACTTTTTCATCAAGATGCATTTGGATTCAAGGAAAAGTCAAAGCATGAAAGTTATAGTCCATTGCAAAATCTACAACTTTGATTCACAAAGTTTCCTCAAAAGAAGCTTGTAGATCAAGTTATGATTTTTGGAACAAGGGTGTAAAACATTCTTAACTTAGAGAAATTTTGACCTATCCTAGGCAGGATTTCTGCCTAACTTCATGACCACTTTTCACATGCTTCCACTTCGAATTTCAATTTTCATTACAAATATGGATTGTAGTACACATTCCAAGCTTTCCAAAATGTCCAAGAACTCATCAAACAACCTCATGGTTAGGGAGAATCGGATTTGGCAATATGGGAAAAACTCACTTTGCTCATGGCCAATTTACATGTTCATAACCTTGCACTTTTGAACTCAGCATGTCCTAAGATGGATTACAGGTCCTTTATCTCATTCACACTCATAAATTTAATGCAAACCCCTTGTGTTCAAGCCTTATATTATGTGTCTAAGCATTGCATACAAGATTAAGCTACAATTAGAAAAAGCAATATATCCATTTTTGAAAAGTGGAACTTTATGTCAAGTTTGAAAATCAAGAAGTACAAGGCCATATCTTTGGGCACAAGTTCAGAAGCATGTCACACTGATCAAGGGGGATGTTTGCAGCACATTAGAAGGGCCTGTACAAGTCTAGAGAACCAAGTTGATTTTTCTTGCTTAAGTGTGAAGAAACTTGCATATTACACACCAACTCTCATTTCAGCCAAAAGAAGCTTAAGCAAAGTTGTTGTACACCTTCCAAATAACATAACTGAGCTGAAACACGAGCCTATCACCTTAAATATCTCCCCATTCACAGAAACACCATAAAACTGCAAAAACAGGGCATAAGCTGCAGTTTGAATCCCATAGCTCAATCCACTCGTGCATTTTCATCCAAACCAGTTCAAACACATCCCCTACCATCCATACAAACTGTCCCAAGCCTTGGAAGCAGACTGTAACACCTCTAACCAACTTCACCATTTTCACATTTTCTGTTTTGCAGGTGGATTGCTATAGCTTGATTCACTTGGTTTCAAAGCAAACTAAAGGTTGGAATAGCATCTCTGAACTTCAAGCAAGCTGTACCAATCCTCATTTTGCCTTGAAGGTGCCTCCATTGTCAGACACGATCCAAGCTGAACAGGTAAGTTCATGGACCTCTATCTCTCAATATAGGAAGAGTTAGCTCTAAGTTTGTGAATGAAAAATGTTCTATTCATGCCCCTGAAGCTATACATATCTTTACTTTCCATTTATGTTGCATGTGCTGAGAGAATTTGAGACCTGAACATTGACAAAAACTTAGGTTAAGAATTAGGGATGGAGAAATTCTCTCTCATTTCTGAGAGTTAGGTTAAGTTTTTTATATGTATGGAATCGTGGCTTGATGCTTAACATTTTTCATGTTGTGAGTTTGTGCTAAAAGTCCAAGAATCTGGAGATAGCAGAGGCGCGTGTTTTGTACAAAGAAGCTGGAGGTTGAAGAAGACAGAGTCTTGGGCTGGGCCTGAGATTTGTTTTTCCTTTTCACATCCTTGCATTTCACATGCACCCCCTGGCCCATTTTGAGTTTTACTTGTCATTTTCTATTTTTTCCTTTTGATTTTGTTTCCATATTTTTATTTAAGTATGAAAAAATATTAAAATCATTTTTCCACATTTTTTGCATTTATTTTGATATTTATTAGGCTTTATTTAGTTTTGTATAAAATTAAACCTAAATATACTATTATTTAAAAATACAAAAAAACAATACAAACAGGTTTTATTTCTGATTTTCATTTTATATTATCTCTTGAAAACATTTTACATAGAATATACTTTTTTTTAATAATATTAAATATTTTATTTTTGTACATATAATATATATTTAATAAATAATGTAAATACATGTATATTTATTAATATATTTAGGGAAAATACAAAGAATTAATATATTTTAATTTTATTAGTATTTTGACCTCAAAAGTATTTTTTTTACAATATACCTTCTTTTATTTATTTTTGCACATGATTAATAAATATTGCATATATTATATAATAAATACCTTTTATTCACAAAATTAGGGTTTTGCCCTAAATGCATAAAAATACCAAAAGTTAATTAATTTCATTTTTTGTTTATTTGACACATAAAAAATACTTTTTTCATACATATAAAAAAAACCATTTTTTGCATCTTGCACATTTATTATATTTTCATTTTTATTTAATTGTTGTATATTAAATAGTTTGTATAATTCAATTTGGATGTAATAGTTTAGGTTTAATTTCTTGCTAAAAAATCCCCATTTGAACATTTGTACCCCCCATCCCATATATTGTGTTGTAATAACTTAGGACCTTTTACTTTTCGCATTTAAAAGCTTTCTAATTATGCCATGTTAGAATTAGGGTTTTGTATGCAAAATTAATCAAAAATAGTTTGACCTAATTTCAAGATAAACAAGCATGAAAATGGACAACACTAATCACACTTACACCCCTAGGGTACTCCACTTGTTGCCTTCAAGAATGGGCCATATTGCATGTTAGGTATCTTTGGCAAAAACAAAACAATCAAATGATCATAGTCCCTCGATGACGCTTTCGAAAGTCACCTAAAAAATGATCAAGTCCCTAAAGGAAAAATTGCCCAAAGATATTTGGCACCATTGCAATCATGGTCTAAACGATGACCCGCGCCCGTCCCGTTAACATCCTAACACAAGATTGTCCGCCAAACACAATGGTGGAACAAAATTGTTAAAAGGGTTAAAACATAGGAAAGATCTTTGAGAAATTTAGGGTAGATAGCTCTTGGTTACTTGCCAACTTGCAAAACAAAAACACTTGCCTATTTTTCAAAACCACACATCACAACACACTTTCAAAACAACTTTCAAACCTTGAAAAGTTTTCAAAAGATACTCACCTTTGTATACATTCAAACATGGATCATTACAAAGGTTGCCACAACAAACGACCTCTTTTCAAAACATTTTCAAACCCACACACAAAGCACCATTTCAAACAATTGAAAGCACCATTTCAAACAATTGAAAATGCAAGGCAAGTGATCTAAGCAAGTAACTAAGAGCCCATGGATAACCATGGATAGAAAGGGTGCTAATACCTTCCCTTTCTATAATCTACTCCCCGAACCCAAGAAAACATCTCAAAGGTTTTTGCTGTGCTTTTTAACCTTTCCTTAGGATAAAATAAAAGGTCGGTGGCGACTCTTGCTCAACCGAAACATTTGCGAAAACAAACGCAAAACCCAAGTCAGTTCTCCCACCGTATCACATCAGGTAATAAATAGCATGCTCTTTTCGACCAAACTCGTCATGCTGCCCTAGTACACACCCCATTGAATTTTCTAAAACGGTCAGATACATGATCAATGGTCTTCCCTCGACTGGTGGCATCAAAACAAGAGGCTCTTGTAAGTACTCTTTGTTCTTGTCAAAAGCAGTTTGGCACTCATCATTCCATTTGACTACTTGATCTTTCTTCAGTAATTTGAATATTAGTTCACAAGTAGCTGTCAGGTGAGAAATTAATCTGGCAATGTAGTTTAAACGTCCCAAGAATCCTCTAACTTCCTTCTCAGTATGAGGAGCAGGCATATCTTGTATCACTTTCACCTTAGCAAGATCCACCTCGATATCTTTATTGCTGACGACAAAGCCTATGAGTTTACCAGACCTCACCCCAAACGTGCATTTATTTGGGTTCAACCTCAGCTTGTATTTCTTTAACCTCTCAAACAGTTTCTGTAAATGACCAAGATGCTCTTCTTCTGTTTGAGATCTATCTATCATGTCGTCTACATAGACCTCTATTTCGTGATGTATCATGTCGTGAAATAGAGCTACCATGGCATGCTGATAGGTTGCCCCAACATTCTTCAGCCCGAATGGCATAACCTTGTAGCAGAATGTGCCCCACTGTGTGACAAAGGTTGTTTTCTCCATGTCCTTAGGCACCATTTTGATTTGGTTGTAGCCTGAGAAACCGTCCATGAAGAAAAACACTTTGTGTTGTACCGTATTGTCAACTAGAATATCAATGTGGGGAAGTGGGAAATCATCCTTAAGGCTTTCCCTATTCAAATCTCTGTAGTCCATGCACATCCGTACATTGCCATCCTTTTTGGGCACGGGAACAACATTGGCAACCCATTGCAGATAGGAAGTGACGACCAAGAATCTGGCGTTAAATTATTTCATGACTTCCGCCTTAATCTTCTCTTACACGTCTAGTCGCATTCGTCGGACCTTTTGTTTTACCGGAGGACAATGCTCTTTTGTAGGTAGACGATGTACTATGATATCTGCATCAAGTCTTGGCATGTCTTTGTATGACCAGGCAAAGACCTTAATATAATCGTGTAGCAACTGAATCAAACTCTCTTTGACACTGGGTTCCAGATTGTCACCCACCTTGACTTCTCTTTTATCTTCTTCGGTACCTAGGTTAATTATGTCCACTGGTTCCTCGTGGGGCTGAATGGTCCTCTCTTCTTGTTGCAGTAACCTGGCGAGTTCCCCTGGTACTTCACAATCTTCCTCACCTTCGTCTTTGTCTTGATAGATTAGATTTTCAGAATCACAGAAGGCCATAGCAGAATTGTTACCCATTGGATCCCCAAATGGATGTAGACCTGCATTGTGAGTGTGAGTGTGTTTAAGAGTATAGATATCTTTGAAAGAAATGAAAATGTAAAAAGAAAAACAACGAGCACAAAGTTTTTTTGCAAAAACGTCCATGATTCATTGATGTCATAAGAAAATGAGATAATAACCCTTACAAATGGACCATTGTTCCTCCGGTAAGACACAAGGTTTTAAGAGTCTGAATTGTTTTAATATTACAGATCCAACAAAATGTAAAGACAAATTACTGTGGGATAAAAGTGATCGGGACAAAATCTCTAGCCTCCCAGTTGCTAAGCCCTCCACTGACAGTTGGGAAAATCCAATCCTCCAGGTTGTAGTTGTCTTCATCATCCTCCACGACACTGACTTAGTGATTGCTGATCTTCAAGGGTGGTCCTCCGGCAGGAGCGTGACGTACAACCTTCTGGGCACCTGAAGTGAAACCCAGACCAAATTTTTCAGATTTGTATGGGATATCTGGGAGTTGTCCCCAAATAGTGCACTCACCTTCTTCTATCACTGCCTTGGTTTAAAGACGACATCTTGAATGGAGGCCTTGTGATCTTGGGAACTTGAGTCACAACCTTGGTTACTGCCACCGTCTGCGGGTCTTCTTCAAAGTGCTGGAATGGAGTTTCAATAAATTCACCATCTAACTCCATATATCTGAAGGAATTTAGATGGCTGACCATATACTCTTCTTATCCATGAACGGTGATGATCTTCCCTTGAATTGGATATTTCAGCATTTGATGCAACATAGAAGTAACAACGCCAACATTGTGGATCCATGTTCAGCCTAATAAGCAGGAATATGAAGGGTGAATATCCATTACATAAAAAGTTGATTCAAAAGTTTGGGTTCCAACTTTTATGGGGATGTCCACTTCCCCATGCACCATCCTTTTTGAGCTGTCGAAGGCTCTCACTATTATGTTGCTCGGTTTCAATGTCAATCCCTCACAATCTAGCCTATCAAGAGCCTTTTTAGGCAACACATTCAGAGACGAACCGGTGTTAACCAAGACATGAGCCAAGTTCGTGCCCCTGCATTCCACTGAGACGTGCAATGCCTTATTATGCTTCCTTCCCCTTGGCGTTAAATCAACATCCAAAAAACCTAAACCATTATCTACGGTCAAGCTGGCTACGCAGTCTTGGAAATGATCGACAAATGTTTCTTGGGGTACATGGGCAGTTTTAAGGAACTTTACCAAGGCCTTTGCATGAGCCTCAGAACATAGTAATAAAGCCATCATGGAAATTTTTGATGGAGTTCGCCCCAGTTGCTCAACTACATTGTAGTCGCTGCTTTTTATGATCTTTAGAATTTCCTCCATCTCTTTTTGGGAGGTCTCAGGGATAGCTACTGATTGTGCCTTTGTTCGGACAGGCTCAACCAGAATACCTTTACCTCGAGTCTCAGTTGACTCGGCAGCAGGAATGTCAGTAGGGGTAATAATAGGGATTGTAACAGTTTTGTCAACATGAGTGTTAGAAGAGGTGATTGCAAGGCTGGGAACAACCTTTGGAGGAGCAACAATAATATGAATGATAACGGGTCCTGAAATAGCTTTTGGAGGAGCAATTTCTGGAGAGAATACCCTTCCACTTTGGGTAATCTTACTAGTCCTTGCAATATTACTGATATCAGAGTCAACCTTCTCAGAACTTGAATCTTCAACAACTGGCCAATCTTGCTTGATACCGTGGTAGTAGACATCCCCTCCATAATTCCATGGTATGGTTTTGTCTGACGAATACGGGACTGGTCCAGGCATTATAATTATCAACGGAGCTACTTTAGGAACTGATGTAATTCTAACGGGTCTTTTGGTAGAGACCCTGGAAGAGTTGTTGGAAATGGTCACGATGGAAACATCATTATAAGAAACAGTTGAAACAAAAGTCTTTTCGAACAAAATTTCCTTGTTATCTATTAGGCACTGAACGTCTGCTTTTAACAAAGGACAGCTGGTTGGTGAGGAAAAACAGAAATGACAACTTTCATCACAGCCTGGGAATACACCGGCATTCAACAACTTCTTTTTGATAGTCAGGAGTGGGGTCATAAGTTCATCAACTGAAGTAGCAAACATATCTTCCTCAATGGCGTTGGCATTATGGCCGTGTTTGGGCATAAGGGAAGTAATAATATTGGGAATTTCTGGCACATCAAATTCAATCTCTTTGGCTTCAAGAAGGTCTTGTACTTTGTTCTTCAGAGCCCAACAATTGTTAGTGTCATGGCCGAGACTCTCAGAGTGGTATGCACAGCAGGCATTAGGATGATAGTGAGGAGAGGTTGTGTTTGGGTTCTTTGGAGCTTCTTTCAAAGTCACTAAATTGGATCTTAACAAATGTGGTAATACTTGAGATAGGCTCATGTTAATTCGGGTGAATTGTCTGAATGGTCTTTCGATTCTTGGCTGGTTGCTTCTTTGCTGAGCAGGCGCTGGTTTAGGAATCATGACAGCCCCCACTATTGGACGACGTTCATCCCTATCTTGATTTCTCTGAGGATATACATCAACAATTTCTTTCTTTCTAATGAATGGTTTCCTTACAGTAGCAGAGGATGCATCCTTTTGAATTTTCCCATTCTTTATCCCAACCTCCACCCTTTCTCCGGTCAATATCAATTCGGTAAAGCCTGCCGATGAACTCCCAATTAAATGATTAAAGAAGGGTCCAAACAAGATGCCCAAAAACATGTCTACCAATTCTCTTTCAGATAGAGGAGGCTGGACTCTTCCTGCTAAGTCCCTCCACTTTTGCGCATAGTCCTTAAAGCCTTCACTTGAAACCATGGTTGTGATACGGTGGGAGAACTGATTTAAGGTTTTGCGTTTGTGTTCGCAAATGTTTCGGTTTAGCAAGAGTCGCCACTGACTTTTTATTTTATCCAAAGGAAAGGTTAAAAAGCACAGGAAAGACCTTTGAGATGTTTTCTTGGGTTCGGGGGGTAGATTATGAAAAGGGAAGGTTCTAGCACCCTTTTCATCCATGGTTTTCCATGGGCTCTTAGTTACTTGTTTAGATCACTTGCTTTTGCTTTTCAATTGTTTGAAATGGTGCTTTGTGTGTGGTTTTGAAAATATTTTGAAAAGAGGCCTATGTTTAGGCAACCTTTGTAATGATCCTTGTTTGATCATATACAAAGGTGTTTGTCTTTTGAAAAATGTTTCAATGTTTGAAAGTTTGTTTTGGGAAATGTTTTGAAATTGTGTGTTTTGAAATTAGCAAGAATGTTTGCAAAATGATCAAGTAACTAGGAGTTGTCTACCCTACTCAAATATCTTTCCTACACATTTTTAACCCTTTGACATTGTTGTATTTGGTAAACAACCTTGTGTTTGGATGTTAAATGGGACAGGCGTGGGTCATCGTATGACCATGATAACAATGTTGCCAAGTATCTTAGCAAGTTTTTGAGGGACTAGATCATTTTTGTGTAGGCAACCAAGATAGCATCATCGAGGGACTATGATCTTTTGTTTTTGTTTGATTTTTGCCAAGATACCTAACATGCATACCATGGCCATGTTTTTAAGGCAACAAGTGGATGAAACCCTAGGGGTACTTGTGTGCATTATGTTGTCATTTTTCATGCATTTTTGTCTTGTATTAGTCATGCTATTTGTTTTGATTTTTTTGTTATCATACAAACCCTAATCTTACTATCATGCATATTTGAAAGCAATAAAGTGCGTAAAAGTAAATCTAATACTATTACAACAATATTATGGGGAGGGGGATACAAGTTTGAATAGGGGATATTGCACAAAAATAAAGCCCTATAACTATTACAACCATATTGAATTTATTTGTACAAATAAATAAATGGACAAATATTTAAATGGACAATTAAATATAAATATGCAAAATGTTTTTTTTTTGTATTCATTTTTATGTATGTAAAAATATGTTTCTTCATGTCTTAAAAACAAGAAAATAAAAATGATTATTTTTATTTGGAAAGGGCGGAAACCCTAGTTTTGATTTAAAAGAAAATATATTATATTATTTATTTATCCATTTTTTATGTACAAGATAATAAATAAAATATATGCAAAGATGTTAAAAAATAAAATTTGTGAGAAAATAATATTTTAAGTGTATAAATAATAAAAATAAAAATATATGACATTTTTGTATTATTTACAAATTTTACTTAGGAAAATAAGTTATATTATTATTAATAAACTATTTCTATGTCCAAAAAAAAAAATGTGAAAAATTAAGAGAATATTTTTTGTGATTTTAAATATTTAGAAAAATAAATAAAAAGTTAGAAATGTAAAAGAAATAAGAAAATATACAAAAATAAATCAAATGGGCCAAGGGGTGCAGAAAGAAAAGAAGGTGGTGCAAATAGCCAGCAAGAGCCAGGCCCTGCCCAACTCACTTCATCCCTAACCTCTGGAAACAGAATACGCGCGCCTCCTTGTTCAAAACAGTATCTCCTGCATTTGTGCTTAAAAACAAAAACTTGCAACATGAAAGTTATAGCTCATGATCACACGATTCTAACCATGTAAAAAACTTGATCTAAATCTCAAAGACCAGAGAGAATTTCATTGGCCCTAAATCTTGACCTAGTTTTTTCAGTAACTTCAACTATAAAATACTCCTAGCTCAGTTAACATAAATGAATTCTATGCATATGTACAGTTCAAGGACATTAAGGGCTACATTTTTGCTTCACAAACCTAAGCCTAATGATTCCTAAATAAGGAGATAAATGTTTGAGAAATACTTGTTTCAGTCAAGTTCGAATATGGTAATGCAGCAACTTTCAGTGAGGCATGATGTTCTTTTGAGCTTGCTTGATGTTCCCTTGACCTTTCCCAATGCTTAGTTTGCTTTGAAATGGCCTGAATGTCTCTATAGAACTCAACCTGCAAACTCAGAATTTAAAAATGGTGAAGCTTGAAAATGCAGTTACAGTTGCTTGAGAATGGTCTGGACAACTTAGGTGTATTGTTTAGAATGTGTTTGAAGTGATTTGGGACAAAACGCACGAGTGGATTTGGTTTTGGCTTATGATTTGCAGAACTTGCCCTGTTTTTGGCCAGAAATGAAGTTTTTGTGTATTTGGGTGTTTGAGAGCTTATGGAATCGTGTTCTAGGCTTGGTGTGATATGCTGAACCTGTTTGAAATGTCCACAAGACTTGGTTTTATCAGATTACCAAGTTGTGGTGTTTTTGCAAGGTTTCTTGTTTTTGAAGCAAAAGGTGAGAAGTGACAATGCCAAGGTTGTACAAGCTAGCACAAAGCCTGCTGAGAGTTGGTATACCTTTCCTGATATTAGTGAACTTTGTTTGCATAAAGAAATCAGGTCCATGGCTCAAGACAAACAAAATTTCCAAAAGCATGCTTTATCAAAGTGGCAATGTTAACTTTTTGCCATTTTTGGAATAGTTCTTTGTACAATGCTCTAAAGCTCAGAATAAAGCCTTAATACAATGTGTTTACATTTAATTTTTGAGTGTAGAAGAGATTAGAACATGTAAACCAAGTACAAGTAAGGTTTGGACAGATTTGCAACTTGTATCAATGTGCAAAATGCCTTGGCCAAAAGTGATAATTTGACATTTTCAAACTTTTGATTCTCCCTAACCACAAATGATTTTGGAGATTTCTTGGACATTTTGGAAAGCTTGTAAAATGATCTACAATTCATATTTGAAATGAATTTTGAGATTCCAATTGGAACTATGTGAAAAGTTGCCATGAAGATAGGTTAAAATCCTGCCTAAACTAGGGCAAAATTTCACTAAGTTAGAAAGTTTTTGGACCTCTATTCACAAAATCATAACTTGAGATCCAAGCATCTTTTGGGAAAACTTTGTGAATCAAAGTTGTAGATTTTGTGGAGGACTACAACTTTTATGTTGGAAGTTTTCTTTTAATCCAATTGCATCATGGTGAAAATGTTTGGAAAAGTTGGGAATAAATAGGAAATTTTCATAACTTAGAAAATTTCTAAGTTATGAAAATTTTCCATTTTAAACCCTAATTTTCAAAATTAGGTTTCTTGGTGAACAAGTTTCATGTTTTGACACATCTTGATGAAAAATGACCCTTGGCACTTGATTTTGACCAAAAAGTCAAAGTTTGACTTTTCAGTGTACAGTTGATTTTTGATCAGTTGACTAGAAAATTCATCTGTCAATCCAATACTTTTGAGATCTTTTGAACCTTGTGATAAGGTTAAAATGATGCCATTGAGTCCTTGAAACCATGCTTGAACCCAATTTGCCATTGGCTAGGTAAAAAATCAGAAATTGCCCTTCTGCAGTCAAAACCCTAAAAATGACCATTTTGCCATTTTGATGATCTGATCAAATTTCTTGAGGAGTTGTGGTCCAAACTTGATCAAATGGTTCATATGAGTCTATAATGTTGACGTGGATAAAAAATTATGAGGTTTGACTGTAAATTGGCCACAGTTGACTTTTTCCCCAATACAGTTGATTTTTAGGTCAACTATCCAATTGACTGGGCAAAAATTTGATTCAAAGCTTGAAACTTGGTATGAGCAATCTTAGGAGTCCAATATGAAGCATGAAAGTAACATAAGGCCTTAGAAGTCCAAAAATCCTCGTGAAAATTCAAACCCTAATTTCAGGTCATCAGTGCAAGGAGATGTCTTGAGCTGAGCAAACCCTAATCTGGTCTTGAGTTCAAAGAGTCTTGTGAGGGGAAATCTTGATAATATGAGAGGGCAAATTTTGGGGTACAACAGCTACCCCTATTCAATCTTCTTGAACCTGAAGAGTTAGATTGGTGAGTTTTCCGTTCGTGACTCAAAGGTAAAAGATGATTGGACACTAGAGTTCCCGTAAATTTGCACTCGTCAAAGTATAGTTGAGGGAATGGGTTTAAAGATGCCATTTGGAAGTGTGAATATTGTTGGAGATGGGCTTAAAGATGCCATCCAAGACTTTTTGTTGAAAATCAGGAGAATGAACATCAGAACGGTATCCGTGTCTGAAACGTATCTGAGTTGGATCTGAATCTGAAATCTGAATAGGTGACAGAATAACATCCGTGTCTGGAGCATCTTTGGGCTGGGGAAAAAGTCAGAATAAGTGACATCATAGCTACCGTGTATGGAGCGTATCTGGACTGTGATCTGAATCTTGTATTTGAATAAGCGACAAAATAGCATCCGTGTCTGGAGCATCTCTGAGTTTTGAATATGAATAAGCAATAGAATAACATTCGTGTCTGGAGCATCTTTAAGCTGTTTTCTGAACTTTGAATCTGAATAAGCAATAGAATAACATCCGTGTATGGAGCATCTCTAAGCTGTTTTATGAGCTTTGAACCTGAATAAGCAATAGAATAGCATCCGTGTCTGGAGCATCTCTAAGCTGCTTTCTGAACTTTGAATCTGAATAAGCAATAGAATAACATCCGTGTCTGGAGCATCTCTAAGCTGTTTTCTGAACTTTGAATCTGAATAAGCAATAGAATAGAATCCGTGTCTGGAGCATCTCTAAGCTGTTTTCATGATTGTATATTGGTAGCCTGTTATTCTTATCCTGAATAAGGTAAAATGTTAGCTGAAACACAAAGTTATGTTGCATCAAATGTATGATGCAATATATGTGTTTTATCAATGTTTATGATATATGAATGTAATGTATGAGCATGTAAGCTGATTCGCTGTCTTGCTGAGGAAAATAAATCCTTGATAGCTGGAGATAATAAAATCTTTGACTGCTGCCGGGGAAAATAAATCCTTGACCGCTGTTGGAGACTCAAAATCTTTGATTATTGAGGATGAGACATCCTTGGACCACTGTTAGGGATAGAAAAATCCTTGGCAACTCGCGGGGATCATCAAAAACTTTGACAACTTTTGCGGGGATGTGAGAATCCTTCACGACTTTCCTGGGGATATAAGGATCCTTCAAGTCTTTGGAGTTGGAGGATGATAAACATTCTGTTGTGAGAATAGTACCAAGTGTTGATTAAGAAACCTGCTTGGGGAATCTGAGAACTTTGATAATTATGGCTGGAGATTACACAAAGGGAATCCTTACTCGGCTAAGGAATAGGGAAAGTTCTGGTGATCTCTACCAGGGATCGAATAAAGGAACACCTTGATCTGCTGGAGAAAAAAGGAGGCTCTGATGGCTTCTGCGGGGAACCAAGAATGAGAATCTTCAATCTGATAGGGGAATTTGAATCCTTGGGGACTTCATGCTGAGGAGAAGAATTAGAATCTTCGATCTGCAGGAGATTAAAAATTCTGACTGATTCACGCTGGGGAGTAATGAAGACTCTGGCAACTTTACTGGGGAATCAAGAATGAGAATCTTAATTCTATTAGGGAGTAAGAACTCTGTGGGGAATAATTGTACTGTTTGGGAGTAGCTATCCTGCTAGAGAGTCAGTTCAGGACTCTGGGGAAAAGCTTATTCCCGTTTGGAAAAAGTTCAGGAGTTTGGGTTGTATGCCAATCTACTGGGGAATTATCCTCGGTTGAGGATAAGACAAAAGTTAACTGTTATCTGATTGGCTCTCAGACTTTAAGAAAACCTGCGGGGGAATCTGGGGAAAACTGAATGGTTTCCACTGTAGATTGATAGTTGGAAATTCGACTCTGTTGGGGAAGAAGGTTTCATCTTCGCTGAGAGTCCGTAGCTCAAAGTTTTGCTCCGTTGGGGATTGGGAGTTTGAAAACTTAACTCTGGTGGGGATTTTGAAATTTAACTCCGCAGGGGATATGTATTTCAAGGTTTTAGCTCCACTGGGGGATCTAGATGATATACTGCAGGGGATTTCTCCTGGAATAGCCTAAATACGTTTTCCTATACTTTCAACCTATCAGTAATTATTCTTTCACATTTTACTTATTTGTAAATAGTGATTATATTCAAATGCATATGCTCATTTAATAAATCATTGGACGTTTTCAAATAAAACACAAGTATAAAAAAGAAGAAAAGGCAAATAGTTTTCTGCACTTTGAAGTATATTTGTATTTACTTTGTGTAAGTATTTTGTACAAAGGAGACAAACATCCTAGTAATAGAACGTTGTCATAAAAATGAGAAAAATTTATACAAAGAAAAGATGGCTATGTGTAAAAATCCCATGGGGTTCCCATTCTACTATAGCCTGCGTAACTCTGAATATCTTGTCCATTCGTTGCTTCGTCCGAAGATGGTTAGATTGATCAGAAGCCAAGAGCTTGTATGTGAAGAGATTTTCCTTAAAGTGATCCGACGAGACATAGTTGTTGTACCCCAAAATTTTCCCTCCCATATTCTTCAAAATTTGCAAATTCAATGCTTCAAAATCTCCCCAAGGGTTGCACAGTTCAAGGGCCTCCTAGCAGTCAAAAACTAGGGTTTTGGTTCTGACAAAGAAAATGAAGTTTCCAAGGGTCCAATCAAGTCCCACATGCCTATAAACATGGTCAAGAATCCTCATACCAAGTTTCAAGACTTTCAGCACAAAATTGCACAGTCAAAAACCCTAATTGCACTACAGTCAACTGTAGGGGCAAAATGGTCATTTGACAGTCAAAAGTTCAAATTTTTGGTCAACATCTCATCTTGAAGCCACAAACATCATTTGATCAATGCTTGATCATGATTCTCAAAGCTTGGCTCAAAAAGTCTCAAGATGCAAAAGTTTCCATATTTGGACAGTTGAAAAAGTCAACTGTAACTTGACCAAGGCATAACTTCCACATGGATTATCAGAAAAATTCCATACAAAGCTCATTTTGAAGAGAAAGACATTTCCTACAACTCCTCTTCATACTTCAAGTCCAAGAAATGCTCTCACAAAAAGTTATCAATTTCAACATTATAGGTCATTTTCAAAAGTCAACAAAAAGGGACTTTAAGTCAAGGGCCATAATTTGAGATTGGTAAATCAAAATGACATGGGACCAAAGACATTGGTTAGAGGACTCAAAGACCTTTCCAAAATGTCCAAGAACATGAGCAAAGCTTAAAAATTGAGCAAGTTATGCCTTGTGGAAGTTGGGAAAGTTTTGGATATTTTGAAAAGTCAACATTGCTTCAAAGGTCTTAAAAATGCTAATGGGCCTCTTTTTGAATTTTTTTTATTAATAACCAAGTATTAAAATAATATTTTGCAAATAACTGGGTTTCGGAAAAAATTACGCAAATAACCATGTTTGAGATGGCTCCACAAAGGAGGAGCCATCTCAATTGGCGCATGCTCCTCTTTTTTTAAGGGAGGCGCCATCTCACTTGGCGCCTAAGTGCTTAGGGCAAGCCCTAAGCCAAGTGAGATGGCGCCTATGTAGAAAATTAGGGCAAAATTTTTTTTTTATTTTCTTTCCTGCGCGTTGCCTATTAGACAAAGATCAACAAAATGGATTTTTTATTTAAAAAAAAATAATTACATTCAACTGTTTTACATTTAAAGAACAGTAAAAAAATGGATACAAAAAATACTGGGAAAAAAAAAGATACATCAGTGATCCCCAGGAACCCGGTAATGACCCCCAGTTCCGCATCCCCGTCCTCGCCTTTCTCTTGCTGGGTGCCGTCTCGTTTCCTGCTGCGGCAAGGTCGATGGTCCAGCGAAGTCAATGCGATCCGAATCCATAAAATCAGTAAGATCTCCATATATCGAAGATCCGCTTTGGTACAGTCGGTTACCCATACCCTCGATGTTTGGTCGTGTTGGCGGTGGGTGGGGTTCCATGGTTGGTCGGTAGCATTGGTCGTCTGAGTATGGGTGGTAGAAAGGAAATGGATCTTGGGGTGTTTGGTATTGTGGATGTTGGGTTGTTTGGTGATATGGTGGTTGATGGTAGGTTTGGTCGGCTTGGTCATAATCTTCTGACATTCCCATATCAGGGCTAAGGCTGGATGTTGAGGGCGCCATATTGGGATATGTGGAAGACTGAAATTGTGTCTGGGGTATGTGGGTTTGCTGGTATTGGGGTTGGTATTGTGGTTGGGTTTGAGGCATATCCGGGTATTGGTAGTTTGGCGGTGATTGTGGTTGGTAGTACGGCATTTGATTGTAGTTGTGTTGTGGTGGGGAATGTGGTTGTGTGTTTGTTGGTCTGTTTCTTCATGGGGGTTGGTTTGAGGTTGATGGATTTTGGGTTTGTTGGTGGGGAATCGAGGGTTGTGCCCATTGTGTGCGTGGGTCAACCAAGTACCTCGGATGAGACACGTGCATATCTGGGTTACTAACCGACCTGTACCACGACATATATTGATCAGTGTGTCGCATGTTACCTTGAGTAAGGAAAACTGGGGATTTCAAGATGTAGCGGTGACGCCTTTGCCACATTTTACACCATTCTGGAGCAAAGTCTTTCCAGTTGGTAAGACCCCACTGGGCGTCGACCCTTTTTAGATGCCAGGGGGACAAATCTGTTGGATCACTTGGTATCTCTTGGATCATTCCGAACTGCATCTTCACACGGTCGCTGTGGTGCATCTCCACAATGTTGAACCGAATGAGTGCAGTCTTTGCAGTCCAAGTTGCTGCATCCTCTGGATTTGGAGAATGGCCCAAACCCAAATATGGTCTCCAGACGAACTGCGATAAAATTTAAATCAGGTAAGCGCAAAAGTAATGTATAAATAATTAAAATGAACAAAAGTTAAAAGTTACGACGTACGTCATATGGGCCTAAGTGATCCAACAGATTCCAGTAGAGTGCGACATTGAATCTGGGATTCTTGCCGTAATCCATACCCCTCACGCAGTACCTAAAGGAAATGAGAAACATGTTATTTTTAGCATATATTTTGGAAAGATCAGAATAGTTATAAATGCTATAACTTAATGACTTACTTTGTTGCGTACGGGAAACCAAAAGTGTTGTTGTTGATGGGGTTTAAGGACTCCATCCTCCACCAACCCCAGGCTTGTAGTAAAAATGCGCACCCATAAAATGTACATTTTTCCTTGACTGCGTTTTTGCACAAGGAACTATACAGGTGGGCTAATACTGCAGAACCCCAACTATATTTTCTAGTTTTATCAAAATTTGTTAGTAAATGTAAGTACATGAAATTTACACTATTTCCCGTACTTTCGGGAAATAAAAATGTACCAAAAAGTATCATAATATACGTTCTGGCTTTTACTACTCGGTCATTCTCTGAGGAATTTTCATTTAATTCCATACTAGCATAATGCTGTTTCAGGTCAGTGAGTAGTATTCCCTGCCCTCTTGCTCCACCACCTTCTACCATGTCCCTACCCAACAGTTCTTCACACTGTGAGTTGGGTTGTTGAAATGACCCGTTCACCGCCTTACCGTCGATAGGGAGGCCCAGTAGCATGTACACATCTTCGAGAGTGATGGTACATTCACCTATTGGTAGGTGAAATGTATGGGTCTCCGGTCTCCACCTCTCCAACATTGCAAGAATGAATTTTGAGTCAATGGTGCAGTTGGAGATCTTTATCACGTGTCCAAAACCTGCATATTCCAGATAAGGGACGATAAATGGGTCGGGAGCCAGGTATTTGTGCGAACGGATTATGAATCTTTGTGTATCCTGAGATCATAATTAAACAAGAGTAAGATTAATTAAGATGAACAACACGTTATTTGAAGTATGAAAAATGTATAACCAAAGAAGAGACTTACAAATGCAGCAATGTTTTCCCTTGTGCCTCTGTGAGTATCTCCCATTGTTAGAAGAGCCATTGTTCATAATGCTTGAGAGAATGAAAGACTTAAGAAGAAATAGAGAGTATGATAGACTTAAGAAATATTTCATAGCAGAGAGTGAGAGTTGTGTGGGTGTGAGAGATGTTTCATAAGGTATGTATTTATAGGCAAATAAGTTTGATGTAGTGGTTGCATGCCTGCGATGTGTCACATTTGCATGCTTAGGGTGTTACACATATGCATGCATGCATTTACAAAAAATGTAAGGTGTCACTCTTGCAGGCTAGGTGGCAGCCCATGCATGTATCACGATTGGACAATAAGGGAGGCGCCATCTCACTTGGCGAAAGAGTACAAAAATGAATGGTGTCGCCACCCCATTTGGCGAATAAGAGGTGTCACGTTTTACAGCATTGGCTCAGGCTACGTGACAGCCTTTGGGATTCCTTTCTTTGTTGCATGCAAGGCCATTGGAGTTGATGGGTGGAGTCTTACACAAAACATTTATGTGTGCAGAATAGGGCCAGGCTAGGTGGCAGGCTAGGTGGCTGCATAAGCCCATGCGTGTATCACGATTGGACAGTAAGGGAGGCGCCATCTCACTTGGCGAAAGAGTACAAAAATGAATGGTGTCGCCACCCCATTTGGCGAATAAGAGGTGTCACGTTTTACAGCATTGGCTCAGGCTACGTGACAGCCTTTGGGATTCCTTTCTTTGTTGCATGCAAGGCCATTGGAGTTGATGGGTGGAGTCTTACACAAAACATTTATGTGTGCAGAATAGGGCCAGGCTAGGTGGCTGCATAAGCCCATGCATGTATCACGATTGGACAGTAAGGGAGGCGCCATCTCACTTGGCGAAAGAGTACAAAAATGAATGGTGTCGCCACCCCATTTGGCGAATAAGAGGTGTCACGTTTTACAACATTGGCTCAGGCTACGTGACAGCCTTTGGGATTCCTTTCTTTGTTGCATGCAAGGCCATTGGAGTTGATGGGTGGAGTCTTACACAAAACATTTATGTGTGCAGAATAGGGCCAGGCTAGGTGGCAGGCTAGGTGGCTGCATAAGCCCATGCATGTATCACGATTGGACAGTAAGGGAGGCGCCATCTCACTTGGCAAAAGAGTACAAAAATGAATGGTGTCGCCACCCCATTTGGCGAATAAGAGGTGTCACGTTTTACAGCATTGGCTCAGGCTACGTGACAGCCTTTGGGATTCCTTTCTTTGTTGCATGCAAGGCCATTGGAGTTGATGGGTGGAGTCTTACACAAAACATTTATGTGTGCAGAATAGGGCCAGGCTAGGTGGCAGGCTAGGTGGCTGCATAAGCCCATGCACGTATCACGATTGGACAGTAAGGGAGGCGCCATCTCACTTGGCGAAAGAGTACAAAAATGAATGGTGTCGCCACCCCATTTGGCGAATAAGAGGTGTCACGTTTTACAGCATTGGCTCAGGCTACGTGACATCCTTTGGGATTCCTTTCTTTGTTGCATGCAAGGCCATTGGAGTTAATGGGTGGCAGGCTAGGTGGCTGCATAAGCCCATGCATGTAATATTATTGGCAGCCTTGGGGGGTTGCATCACTTACTTAATTGAAATTTTTTGCCTTACGTTGAACATAACATTCATTCACATAAACTGTAAAATTTTCCAACCTTCGAATCAGTCATCTAACCTTCAAACATTCCAGCATTCATACCTTCATACAATCAATAAACCTAAAACATTCCAACCTTCATACCTTAAAACAATTCTACACAATGGCCTCTTCACCATAATTTGTTGTCAAAGCACATTTCAACGGTGAGACATACATGTGTCCCACAGTTGGGTTTTTGTTTAGAAACACCGACAATGTTCGATTTCTCTTAAACGGGAAAGCAAATTTCTCGTACTTTAAGAAAAGATTGGAGGCCAAACTTGAACGAGGCCCGGTATCCCAGATATTTTATCAGAGTCCAGTCTTTTTTGGAAACAACCAAGTTATTTTTTATAAGGTTGAAATTCAAGATGACGAGGATTTCCAGAACATGATTTCCAGCCATGTCTATTCTGGAAACGACTCTATTGAGTTGTACGTTTTGTTTCAAGAGCCTCCGGTGACACAGGAGGTAGAGCCTCCGGTGACACAGGAGGTTGATCATTTGGAGAATGAGCAAGATGAGGTGGATGCAGTTGATGATGAAGAAGAAGATAACGAGTTAGAGTTTGATGAAATGGTGAACGACGATTCTGACGATGATGGCATCCCAAGTATTCCTACCGACAAAATATACACACCACCTACGCACATGACAAACTTCAACATGGGCGGAGATGAACCTTCTACGGACTTGTTTTTCCAACCGTATATGCAGTCGGATGAAAATTTAAAAGAGAAGGATAAGTTTCGTAATAGAGAGGAATACATAAGGGCCATCAAAAAATTTCACATGCTCAACTCGGTTGATTATAAGGTGGATCGTGTAAACCCGGAAAGGTACAAGATCAAGTGTGTCCACCCTGACTGTATGTTCAAGCTGACCGCTTCATACAGACTAAGGGGTGACTGCTGGGTCATAGGTTCCATGACTACCCATACTTGTGTAAGTTCCACTCAATCACAAGACCACCGAAAACTCAACCATGATCTAATCTGTCAAGAAATCCTACCCCTGGTCAGCAACGACCCTTCTTTGAAGGTGAAAACAATCATCTCCCACATCACCACGGTTTTTAACTACACTCCGTCTTACCGTAAGGCGTGGTTAGCAAAGACTAAGGCGATTGAAAGGGTGTACGGAAACTGGGAGGAGTCATACCGAGAACTTCCCCGCTACCTAAATGCACTCAAGACATATTCTCCAGGTAGTGTTTATGTTCTGGAAACATTGCCAGCGTACGCCCAAGATGGTAGTCTACTACATGGCAACGGAATATTCAGTCGCGTCTTTTGGGCATTTCAACCATGCATCACAGGGTTTGCATCATGCAAACCAATTCTACAAATAGACGGGACTTGGTTGTATGGGAAGTACAAAGGCACGCTTTTGATGGCAGTTGCACAAGATGGCAACAATAACATTTTCCCCGTTGCGTTTGCCCTTGTCGAGGGGGAGACCGGTGGTGCTTGGAGCTTTTTCCTGAAAAATCTTCGTACACACGTGGCTCCTCAACCAGATCTCTGTTTGATCTCGGACAGACATGCCTCCATTGAAAGTGCCTATAATAATCCGGCAAATGGTTGGCATGACCCTCCTTCTACGCATGTCTATTGCGTCAGGCATATCGTCCAGAATTTCTCGAGGGAGGTCAAGGACAAAACATTGAGGAAAGCGGTGATGAATGCGGGATACGCACTGACACAGCCCACATTCAAATATTACCGCAACGAGATCCGTTTGTCTAACCCAGAAGCCGGTACGTGGATCGACAATATACCGGTCGAAAAGTGGACTAGGTCATACGACAATGGCCAAAGATGGGGGCATATGACAACAAATCTTATTGAATCAATGAATGGGGTATTCAAGGGCATACGAAACCTCCCCATCACTGCCTTGGTGAAATCCACGTATTTTAGGATGGCTGCGTTATTTTCCAAAAGAGGTGAAATGTGGTATGCGGTCTTGCAATCAGGAAAACTATGGAGTGAAAGCTGTATGAAATACATTAAGGCTGAAAGTGCTAAAGCCAACACTCACATGGTTACACGATTTGACCGCCATAGCCACAACTTCATTGTGAAAGAGACAATTGACCACAATGAAGGCCTGGCAAGACAAGAATACAGGGTCATTTTACCTTCTCAATGGTGCGATTGTGGCAGGTTTCAAGCTTTTCGTATGCCTTGCTCTCATGTCATTGCCGCTTGTGCTCATACCCATCAAGACGCGCTTCAACTGCTCTCAAACGTTTATAAATCTGAAACGTTGCTCACTGTTTACAACAACAACTTTCCTTTGGTGGCAAAACCGGACTATTGGCCTGAATACAACGGTGATATAGTTTGGCACAATGACCAAATGCGAAGGAACAAGAAGGGTCGTCCCAAAAGCAGGTGCATAACAACAGAAATGGACGATCTTGACAGGTTGGAAAGAAAGTGTGGTTTATGCCGTCAGGTCGGACACAATCGCAAAAACTGTCCGAATCGGGCGTCTGGCTCGACCACATAAATTTTGTAATACAATAAATCTTTTCAATATTTGTGTTGTAAACATTATGGGTTTTCCGTTAATAAAACTGTTCACACAATTTAAGAAATTCAATATAGGAAATTACATTAGGGTTTTCGCGTACAACAATGATTAACGATATTCAATCTAGGAAATTACAACTGTTAACACAATTTCATCTGACCCATGCATCATCAGCATTACATCACTGTCTGTTTTGACTTCCTCCAACCACACATTAGGTCTTCCTGTCGCATGCGAGGTTGTTGTTCGTTTTCGCTGGATCCTTCGAATTTTTTCCCCCTCGGCGATGTCTCCATCTAGCCACCGCATCAACTCCCGCTTCAGACGCTCCATGGAGTGAATGTGCCAGAATTTCATTTTCATCGCAGGTTTCGTGGCAGAGAATATAACGTAACCATCTCTGCTAAAAATCATAGGCGACGTCATTACGTAAATAAGGGAGTACAAAATAAAAATACAGTGCGAGAAAGTGTGAGAAATTTCAAAGAAACGGACGAATTATTTATAAAACAGCAAAAAACCCTAGTTTTGCCCTAGGCGCCAAGTGAGATGGCGCCTCCTCTTCTTTTTAAGGAGCATGCGCCATCTCACTTGGCTAAAAGCCAAGGGAGGCGCCAAGTGAGATGGCGCCTAGGGCAAAACCCTAGGTGCATGCGCCAAATGAGATGGCTCCTCCTTTGTGGAGCCATCTGAAACATGGTTATTTGCGTAATTTTTTCCGAAACCCGGTTATTTGCGAAATATTTTTTTAATACATGGTTATTAATAAAAAAAATTCCCTCTTTTTCTTCCACAATTCATTATCCAAGGCATGTGCACGACCATTTGGCCCAAAGGGAAGTTTTTTATCATTTTTATTTATTTATTTAGATTTTTAATTATTAATAATTCATTTAATTAAAATAAATATGTGGAAAATACTAAGCCTAACTTTTTAAATCTTTTTGTGCATGAAATAATCTCAAGATTTTGTGTATAATCAGATTTGGAAAGAATCTTGATAATTGGACATGATTTGAACCAAGTTTGCATGAAAAAGATTTGAAAACTTATGCCATAAAAATCAAATATCTCTTCATCAATTCATGGATTTTTTTGATCAATTTTCTCAACCCTAATCATTCACATGTATATATTGATGCTAACCCTAATGCATAGAACGACCCAGCTGCGCCAGAATTCCATAGCCAAACTTGCAATTTGATCAAAAAAGCTCAAATCTGAAAACCATCTTCCAGTGCGTTTAAAGGCCAAATAACCATTCCATCACCTTCCTGAGACTTCAAGGAAGGTTTTCAGACCAAAACCATCCGTCCTAACGTAGAGAAACGGTAGAACAACTTCGTCCTGTTCATATTTTTTTCCATATGCTTGCATCATGAATCATACGTTTTTAGTAATTTTTAACATTTAATTTATGTTCATTGTTTAATTCTAAAGCTAACTGTGTGGTTTGATAGAGTTTTCGTGCACCATTGAAGAATTCACCATTGATACAGGCTAGGGTTCTTCAAAGTTGAAATTGGGCGTTTATGCATTTGGTAAAATTAGAACATCACAATACCATGGTTGAAACCAGCGTGCTTGGACCATTCTAAAGCAACCCTCGCGCTCAATTTATGAGCTACCACGAGCTAATCGCTATTTTGAAATATGGTGTATTTGGGAACGGTTCAAAACCGTTGCTAATGATTTTTTGTTTCAGGAAAAAAACAAAGCCAAGGAAGAAGATGATTATGTGGCCAGCAGTGATTGGGTTGTTTGAAAATTCGCGCTAAAAAATCCACTAACTCTTATGTTCGCTTATGTTATTTGTTAGTTATATTATAAACAGAAAGCGCAAGTGGAGCAGTTGGCAAGGCACTTGGTTGATAATCCCTGGGACCTGGGTTCGAACCCCAGGTCCCCACCCCTTTCCATATTATTTTTCCATTAACGCTTCTGTGCAATTTCAGTACTAGGGAACACCATACATCCATAATCTCAAGCTTGCCACGCGTATAGAAAGATCAATTCAAAGGCGCTGATTGGAAGAACACCCTGGGCAGGAGTCAACGCCCATGCATGCTAGCAGAAAAGTCAATCAGGCCAGAAGTTAATGGGCCTGAAATACTGGATTATACCTCTCAATTGGGGACAGACCCCCCTAGGTTTGCAATTCCTTTTATATATTTTCCATTTTGTTTTTTATTTTGATTCAACTATTTCTTTTTTTAATCAATTTCTTTAATTAATTATTTTCATAATAATATAAAAAACACAAAAAAAATCAGAAAGGTCATAAAAATAAAAAATATATTTTATTTTAATATTTTGTAAATAAATATCATTAATTGATTTTAGTTTTTTAATTTAGGTTTAAATCTTAATGTTCTTCTAATAAACTTAAAATTTGTAGAATTAGAGTTTTAATCAATTTTTATCCTTTTTCTTTTCTTTTCACTAATAATTAAATATTATTTATTTTTATAAATCAAACTGCGTGTAAATAATTAATTTAATTTTAGGTTTAAATTTTAACATGTTTTCTTAATAAATAAAAAAAATTAGAATTAGGGTTAATTTCTCAATTTCATTTTAATTCTCTTATTAAAAAACCATAAACACAAAAAGCTAAAAAATAATTTCTTTTTCATTTTAATTTCATTAATTTAATAATCATAATTTAATTTCATTAAAAAGGGTCCAACGCCCTCGCTTGCGATTTTTTATTCTCTTCGCGCATTTTATTTATTCCTTCTTTTAAATATTGATGTAATTCTCCCAAAGCCGTGTAAACTTGATTTCTCGCACTTTACTTTATTTCTTTATTTTCTGTTAAATCGGGTCCTGGTTTTTAATTTTGGCGATGTGGACCCGCGCCTTTGTAATAGCTTAGGAATTTTATCTTTCCGCACTTTTTTAACTGTTAAATAAATGCATGCAAGAATGAATGATTAAATAAAAACAAACGCATAGATCACTTTGACATGAACAAGATAAATGCAAATGAACATGACACACAAATCACACACCACCCCTAGGGTACGCCTCACTGTTGCCTTGCCTCGAAAGGTGATCGTCGAGTAGAGGATGTCTTAGTAAGTCCTCATGATTCGGGAATCTGGCATGAGGGTAGCTTCTAAGGTGTCTTCCTATTGCTCTGGTGATCACCATGTCCCGAACCTCGAATTGACCCGAACACCTCCAACGGTGGTGCTACCTACCTCTCAATGGTGGGATGACACTACTTTAAAGGACATTTACACAGACGAATTCCTTAGGGTAGGTAGACGACTCTAGATACTTGCTCTAAATTTCAAAACAAATTAAAAATACTTTTCACACCGACACCTTTTCAAAAAAAAGCTTTCGAAAGCAATTTTTCAAACACTCTTGAGGACTGATACAAGAGTCGAACTGAAATTTTCAAAGAAACTTTTTTAAAACCCACAATTGAAAAGCAAACGAACCATTTTGAAAACACAAATGAGCAAGTATCTAAGAGCCCATGGATAACCATGGATAGAAAGGGTGCTAACACCTTCCCTTTCTATAATCTACCTCCCGAACCGAGAGCAATCTCTTTAAGGAATTTTTCTGTGCTTTTGTCCTTTCCATTTGGAGAAAATAAAAGACGGTGGCGACTCTTGCTTCCGCGACATTTCGTGAACCAGCGTTAAACAGTCAGTTCCAGATCCACCGATCACAGAACTGGCGACTCTGCTGGGGACTTAACTTAAAGTGAGGTGTACCTTAGGGTTAGTTCATAACTGTGTTTTCAATTGCTTTCCTTGCTTGCTTTAAATTATGGGTTGCTTGGGAGTTCTATAGATCCTAACCCGGATCTGGGGGATACCTTCTTAGAAAGTAGCAACAAGGCTGTGAGGGAACTGTGCGGGGTATACCGACACAGTTGAAACAGTCTGCTACGTTGATATGGCACTTTGGTGTGTACCGGTAACCCTTGAGTTCAGTCAAGGAGAGTACGGGGCCTCCGCGTGGTGTCGTGAAGCATCAACAGACCTTAGGAACCTTAATTGAACTATCTTGGCCTCTTTAGGGTAGTGAGATAACTGACTTTGGTGCAGTCCGAGGTTGGTTGATACTCGATACTACACTCAATTGAGGGTTGCTTTCCTGGAATATTTCGGTCGCCAGTTCAGTGGCTAAATCGAAACGATGAACAATGAAAGCAATCCCGTGATATTGGGACCCTTAGAACCCAGTTACTTCTGATAGGACAGGTTGAGCTCACCAACTTCAAGGGGGTAATACCTAGACCCCACACTGGCCTAAACTCTAAGGGCTCTTTTGTGTGACTAGTGTGCCCTCGTACTTGACTACTTGCATGCTTGTTATCTGACACATGAACTACTTGCAGGTTTTGTTTATAGTCCTTAATTGGGACTCATAACAGGGTTTACTAAGTCTCTTGCAGGTTTTGTTTAGTCCTTAATTGGGACTCATGACAGGTCTTACTTGAGTTGCTTGCAGGTTTTGGTTTGCAGTCCTTAATTGGGACTCATAACAGGGCTACTTACATTACCCCATGCACACCATAACATCATACCATTGCATACATCCTGCATAAAAAACTAATCCATTTCAAGGATCTCAAGGGCTTGTGATGCAGGTCATGGTGAATCAACTATCCCAGCAAGGGGCAAAGAGGATTTATTTTCCTCTAGCCAAGGTTGTCAGGGGCTATGACCCACTTGATATGGTGAGCTCTGACTCTAGAAGAAGGTTCCCCTAACCGAGGTTGTTTGGAAATCAAAACCAGACATGATGACTAAAGTCGGGGGCTATGACCCACTGGATATGGTGAGCCTTTGACCCTTGAAGAAGGACTCTCTACAACAGGAAGTTCCTTCAATCAAGCTACCGGGTTCAAATTCTAACAATTTTCTTATTTACCCCGCGAGATCCTTGAAAACATTGCATGCATATCATACACATCATTACATTACAGGTATCCTTGTTGCAGGTCACTTACCCTTTGTCGCTGTTTATTTCAGCAATGACTTCCCAACAAGATAACCAAGACCTTCTTGCTCAAGAGACTCGGTTCGGGGAAATCCTCCTTAATCTATCCAAGGGGCAGGAGGAGCTAAGGACACTTCTCATGGGGACCTTTGTCAGGAACAGTGCTGAGGATGAAAGGTTGAAACACCTACAAGCTGAGGTGGATGCATTGAAGGTCCAGATGCTGGGGCAGGTGACTGCCATTCAAGGGTTAGCTCAAAGACAAGATGAGCTCGGGGTTCTCGTCAACCAACTGCTTCAGGGTAACCAACTGGGGCAAATGTCTAAGGGTAAAAAACCAGTCGTCGTTCAACCACCTTCGAGACAAGGAGATAAGGGGAGAGCTCCTCAAATGGCTCCAGTGTCACAAATTCAGCATCAACCTCACCGGCTTCAGCCAGACAAGTCCAGGAGGCAATTCACCCCGCTCAACATGTCGCTGTTTCAAGCTTTACAACGCCTGTTGAGATTGAATTTGATCACATTAAGGGCTCATCCCTAGAATCCCAACACAGCACATCCTACTTATGATCCCAATAAAAGGTGTGCCTACCACTCTGCCAGTCCCGGACATGATACAAATGAGTGTTGGGCTCTGAAGAACAAGATCCAGGACCTGATTGATGAAGGGGCATTGGAGTTCACACAAGATGGTCAGGCTGAATTTTTCTACCATCCCCCCAAGGCTCATCATTTGAAGTGACAAGCCCTGAGACTGAAAAGACTTTTGTTCATTCGAATGTTCAAGTTGTAATTTTCTTTTGTTCAAACATTTACTCATGTTAGAACGTCGTTATTTCATTAATGCATCGCATATGTCTGTTCTGAAACAATATATTCGTATTCACTAAATGCAAATTATTTTCATATTTTTTCTGATGATCAACTCTCAATTAATAATTCTAAGCCTCTTGAGGGAGGATGACGAAAACGATACCATAATCTTTACAGTATGCTTTTGAACAGACCCCGCTGATGAGGTACAAGCATTGTTTCAATTCCTAAACACTGGAGTTATAAGGATGATAATCCCTCGTCAACCCCTTCGAGCCAAAGAAGTAGGAGTTTTTTCTTTTCACAAATAAATTAAACCCTTAATCATAACCCGGGGCAGGGTAGTTCTCTCAGTTGATCCAAGTGCGCAACAAATGGCACCAAAGAGATCCTTACGAAAAAAGAAAGACAATGATGGTTCCGAACAATCGTCAAGACAGGCAGTCATTATCAAAAAAAAAATTCATAAATGAAAAACCCAAAAGTCAAAACCTATGAAGAAGACTTACAAAACTGGGGCATCCCGCTGACTGTAATCACAAAAGAAACAGTTCAGGCAAAAAAAAAAGAGGGATAACAAAGATCAGAAAAAGAAAGAGGTCTTACAAACCCTCGACAAAAAATGACTGCCTATTCAAAATAAGTTATCAACATCCGAATCATCACCGGAAAATCAGAGCAAAGACTCAAACAAGGTCTAACGTATGATCAACTGAGTTTAGGTTTGGAGAACATCACGAAGAGCGGGTGGGTACAAATAATTTGAGCCTTTATCCTTTGTTTCTTGAACCGTGAACCAAGCCACGTTATAACCCTTAAAAGTCCTAGCTGAAGCATGGGTTAGTTCGAAAGCATACTGTATGAAAGGTATTCTGACTCCTTAAGGCCTACGGTAAATACGGAGTTGACATCACGTTTTACAAACATTCACTTGTTTTATGAAAAGAATGCATTTTCAAAATCTTCAAGACAGACATAAGCTTTGCATTTTTGATATAACATTGTCTGCATATGACTTTTTGTTTGAACAGCAGGAAAATTCGCACGAAGAATATCTAGTGAACAAAAGCACTCCAATCAAGGGGCACGACATGATCATGGTCCAATCACTTGGGGCAATCCAATCAAGATCCGGAGAATCTCTCAAAGGTCAAATAACCTGGGGCAAATCTCCGCCTGAGTCATTTGGGGCATTCCAACAACAAATCTTGCCTGATCAAACACCTTCTGGTGGCATGACAAAACACTTCTAACAGAGGCAACTCCCTACATCCTGAGAGCATGGACATAGTCGAAAAAAATACTATGCAAAATCAAAGACCCGCTAGGTTGACACACCTAGGCAAAATAAGGGCTTCCCGGCGAACCAAAAGGGTTTAGGAAAATGAAGGGATGAAATGAAAAAATCTGTACACCCGGCAAGTCGAAAACCTGAAAAGGCGGCTTGGGCAAAAAAGGGTATCCCAGTGGACTGAAAACCCGAAAAGGCGGTCCATGCAAAAGTTAGGGATTAAAGCGTACGACTATGTCCTGGCATCTCGTCACTTGCCTACCAGAAGAAGAGTTTTCAATCGGCAGTCATCAAGCACCCTCACAGGTCTTCCTCTCTCACCTCAGAAACAGGGGCAATAATGAGTTGTCCAGGCGATCCAATTGCTCCGTCAACCAAAGTACCAAGGAAAGGTTAATGCAAAGACGACAACCATCTACCTTTACAAATTCCAGATCGTGGGTTAACATCCGAAACCAAACAGGACAATCATCCACTTAATCATCCACAGGCGACCCTACGCCGGTTCCTTTACAATTCTCAAATAAAGTCTTACACAGACTCATCCATAGGTAACCCTACACTGGTTCCTTTCCTTTCAGAAGAAGTCTCACACGGACTTATCATCAAAGTAACCTTACCCCGGTTCCTCCAGAAGTTTTACACGAACTTACCTCCAGGTAACCTTACCCCGGTTCCTCCAGAAGTCTTACACGGATTTATCTCAAGTTTTACACGAACTTACCTCCAGGTAACCTTACCCCGGTTCCTCCAGAAGTCTTACACGGATTTATCTCAAGATGACCTTACCCCGGTTCCTCCAGAAGTCTTACACGGATTTATCTCAAGATGACCTTACCCCGGTTCATCAAGAAGTTTTACACGAACTTATCCTACAGTAACCTTACCCCGGTTCCTCCAGAAGTCTTACACGGATTTATCTCAAGATGACCTTACCCCAGTTCATCAAGAAGTTTTACACGAACTTATCCTGCAGTAACCTTACCCCGGTTCCTCCAGAAGTCTTACACGGATTTATCTCAAGATGACCTTACCCCGGTTCATCAAGAAGTTTTACACGAACTTATCCCGAAGAAACCCTACACAGGTTCTCTCTCCCCAAAGATGCAGTTTTACACGGACTCGTCATCAGAAACCCTACCCAGGTTTTACCTCTTCCAGGATGCAGTTTTACACGGGTTCATCGCCAAAGTAACCCCACACAGGTTCCCTTCTCAAGCTCCAGACGTAGTTTTACACGGACTCGTCATCAGTAAACCCCACACAGGTTCCCTTCTCAAGCTCCTGACGTAGTTTTACACAGACTCGTCATCAGTAAACCCTACATAGGTTTCCTTCCTCCAAGATGCAGTTTTACACGAGCTCGTCATCAGGCAACCCTACATAGGTTCCCTCTTTCAACTTACAAAAATTACAGTTCAAAACTTCCCCAGGAGATTCCAACCCAGTTTCCCCAGGAAAGTTGGAATTCATCTCCCCAAGCAGTAAGTTTATCCCCAGTAGATTCTGGAAGCTTATTCCTCGCAGAGCACGAACGCGTCCCCCGGCTTTATTCAAGAGTTATTTCCTTACCAGGATATAACTGGGTTATCCTCAGCCAAAAGCCACGGAAAGTTCGTCCTCAGCAAAGTCTTCTTATCCCCAGCGGAAGCAAAGTACTTGTTCTTCAACATCAGCCCAGGAGTGACTTCCCGGCACCCGTCAAGGATTTACTGTCCTAGACGAAAAACACATATTCATAAACATCGCACTTCCATACATTATAGCATGCATATACACATCATATCTTATAAATCTCATTTATGTTGAGAACATCATTGCTTGATCCATATCATGCATTGCATAGGACTAACTTTTACCTTTCAGGAAAGAGTCAGTTAAGTTCTCAGCTATGTTCAAGACCTAGACCGGTTCAGTTAAATCGACCCTAAGATTTTTCTGTTTCTTATCCAGTCCAAGGCCTTCTTTGGTTCAGTCAGATCGACCCTAAGATCTCCCTGTTTCTTATCCAGTTGAAGACATTTCAAGACCTAGACCGGTTCAGTTAATCGACCCTAAGATTTTCTGTTTCTTATCCAGTCAAAGGCCTTCTCTAGTCCAGCTAAATCGACCCATAACAGATTTTCCTGATAAAGACTCAGTAGAAGTTATCCAAGATTCTCTCAATGATTGCTGTTGAGGTTGTAGTCGCCTATGGTTCTCTCCCCGATACTGCGGAGGTAGTAATCATCCCAAGATTCACTCAGCGTTACTGTTGAAGTTGAAGTCGTCCAAGATTCTCTCAATGATTACTGTTGAGGTAGTAATCGCCCCAAGTTTCTCTCAGCGTTACCGTTGAAGAAGAAGATATCCAAGATTCTCTCAATGATTGCTATTGAGGTTGTAGTCGCCCGTGGTTCTCTCCCCGATACTGCGGAGGTAGTAATCATCCCCAGATTCGCTCAGCGTTACTGTTGAAGTCGAAGTCGCCCAAGATTCTCTCAATGATTACTGTTGAGGTTGTAGTCGCCTATGGTTCTCTCCCAGATACTGCGGAGGTAGTAATCATCCCCAGATTCGCTCAGCGTTACTGTTGAAGTCGAAGTCGCCCAAGATTCTCTCCATGATTACTGTTGAGGTTGTAGTCGCCTATGGTTCTCTCCCCGATACTGCGGAGGTAGTAATCATCCCCAGATTCGCTCATCGTTACTGTTGAAGTGAAGTCGTCCAAGATTCTCTCAATGATTACTGTTGAGGTTGAAGTCTCCTATGGTTCTCTCCCCGTTACTGCGGAGGTGGTAATCATCCCCAGATTCTCTCAATGATACTGTTGAGGTAGTAATCATCCAAGGTTCTCTCACCGTTCCTGTTGAGGTAGTAACCATCCCTGGTTCATTCATCACCTTTTGAAGATCCAGATCCAGCTCCTGTAACCAGCCAGGACACATCCATACAAAGAGTTTGAAGACCAGCTCCCGTAACAGGTCAGGTAATCATTTTCTTTTGCAGGTACGCAAGTTCTCGCTGAGGAATCTCTTACGCGATCGACGCCCAGATGGCATCTATAAGCCCATCCACCTTCCATCATCTTTTAGCATGGCATCTATAAGCCCATCATCCTATTCATCAATCTCCAAATGGCATCTATAAGCCCATTCCACCATCACACTACTATGTGAGCGCAAATTTCTGGGCACTCTAGTGTTCAATCATCTTCCACCTTCGGATTACGAAAGGCACGTCAGCCAATCTGCATCCTCAGGTCTAAGAAGATTGAACAGGGGCAACTGTTGTACCCCAAAATTTTCCCTCCCATATTCTTCAAAATTTGCTAAGTCAATGCTTCAAAATCTCCCCAAGGGTTGCACAGTTCAAGGGCCTCCTAGCAGTCAAAAACTAGGGTTTTGGTTCTGACAAAGAAAATGAAGTTTCCAAGGGTCCAATAGAGTCCCACATGCCTATAAACATGGTCAAGCATCCTCATACCAAGTTTCAAGACTTTCAGCACAAAATTGCACAGTCAAAAACCCTAATTGCACTACAGTCAACTGTAGGGGCAAAATGGTCATTTGACAGTCAAAAGTTCAAATTTTTGGTCAACATCTCATCTTGAAGCCACAAACATCATTTGATCAATGCTTGATCATGATTCTCAAAGCTTGGCTCAAAAAGTCTCAAGATGCAAAAGTTTCCATATTTGGACAGTTGAAAAAGTCAATTATAACTTGACCAAGGCATAACTTCCACATGGATTATCAGAAAAATTCCATCCAAATCTCATTTTGAAGAGAAAGACATTTACTACAACTCCTATTCATACTTCAAGTCCAAGAAATGCTCTCACAAAAAGTTATCAATTTCAACATTATAGGTCATTTTCAAAAGTCAACAAAAAGGGACTTTAAGTCAAGGGCCATAATTTGCGATTGGTAAATCAAAATGACATGGGACCAAAGACATCGGTTAGAGGACTCAAAGATCTTTCCAAAATGTCCAAGAACATGAGCAAAGCTTAAAAATTGAGCAAGTTATGCCTTGTGGAAGTTGGGAAATTTTTGGATATTTTGAAAAGTCAACATTGCTTCAAAGGTCTTAAAAATGCTAATGGGCCTCTTTTTCTTCCACAATTCATTATCCAAGGCATGTGCACGACCATTTGGCCCAAAGGGAAGTTTTTTATCATTTTTATTTATTTATTTGGATTTTTAATTATTAATAATTCATTTAATTAAAATAAATATGTGGAAAATACTAAGCCTAACTTTTTAAATCTTTTTGTGCATGAAATAATCTCAAGATTTTGTGTATAATCAGATTTGGAAAGAATCTTGATAATTGGACATGATTTGAACCAAGTTTGCATGAAAAAGATTTGAAAACTTATGCCATAAAAATCAAATATCTCTTCATCAATTCATGGATTTTTTTGATCAATTTTCTCAACCCTAATCATTCACATGTATATATTGATGCTAACCCTAATGCATAGAACGACCCAGCTGCGCCAGAATTCCATAGCCAAACTTGCAATTTGATCAAAAAAGCTCAAATCTGAAAACCATCTTCCAGTGCGTTTAAAGGCCAAATAACCATTCCATCACCTTCTTGAGACTTCAAGGAAGGTTTTCAGACCAAAACCATCCGTCCTAACGCAGAGAAACGGTAGAACAGCTTCGTCCTGTTCATATTTTTTTCCATATGCTTGCATCATGAATCATACGTTTTTAGTAATTTTTAACATTTGATTTATGTTCATTGTTTAATTCTAAAGCTAACTGTGTGGTTTGATTGAGTTTTCGTGCACCATTGAAGAATTCACCATTGATACAGGCTAGGGTTCTTCGAAGTTGAAATTGGGCGTTTATGCATTTGGTAAAATTAGAACATCACAATACCATGGTTGAAACCAGCGTGCTTGGACCATTCTAAAGCAACCCTCGCGCTCAATTTATGAGCTACCACGAGCTAATCGCTATTTTGAAATATGGTGTATTTGGGGACGGTTCAAAACCGTTGCTAATGATTTTTTGTTTCAGGAAAAAAACAAAGCCAAGGAAGAAGATGATTATGTGGCCAGCAGTGATTGGGTTGTTTGAAAATTCGCGCTAAAAAATCCACTAACTCTTATGTTCGCTTATGTTATTTGTTAGATATATTATAAACAGAAAGCGCAAGTGGAGCAGTTGGCAAGGCACTTGGTTGATAATCCCTGGGACCTGGGTTCGAACCCCAGGTCCCCACCCCTTTCCATATTATTTTTCCATTAACGCTTCTGTGCAATTTCAGTACTAGGGAACACCATACATCCATAATCTCAAGCTTGCCACGCGTATAGAAAGATCAATCCAAAGGCGCTGATTGGAAGAACACCCTGGGCAGGAGTCAATGCCCATGCATGCTAGCAGAAAAGTCAATCAGGCCAGAAGTTAATGGGCCTGAAATACTGGATTATACCTCTCAATTGGGGACAGACCCCCCTAGGTTTGCAATTCCTTTTATATATTTTCCATTTTGTTTTTTATTTTGATTCAACTATTTCTTTTTTTAATCAATTTCTTTAATTAATTATTTTCATAATAATATAAAAAACACAAAAAAAATCAGAAAGGTCATAAAAATAAAAAATATATTTTATTTTAATATTTTGTAAATAAATATCATTAATTGATTTTAGTTTTTTAATTTAGGTTTAAATCTTAATGTTCTTCTAATAAACTTAAAATTTGTAGAATTAGGGTTTTAATCAATTTTTATCCTTTTTCTTTTCTTTTCACTAATAATTAAATATTATTTATTTTTATAAATCAAATTGCGTGTAAATAATTAATTTAATTTTAGGTTTAAATTTTAACATGTTTTCTTAATAAATAAAAAAAATTAGAATTAGGGTTAATTTCTCAATTTCATTTTAATTCTCTTATTAAAAAACCATAAACACAAAAAGCTAAAAAATAATTTCTTTTTCATTTTAATTTCATTAATTTAATAATCATAATTTAATTTCATTAAAAAGGGTCCAACGCTCTCGCTTGCGATTTTTTATTCTCTTCGCGCATTTTATTTATTCCTTCTTTTAAATATTGATGTAATTCTCCCAAAGCCGTGTAAACTTGATTTCTCGCACTTTACTTTATTTCTTTATTTTCTGTTAAATCGGGTCCTGGTTTTTAATTTTGGCGATGTGGACCCGCGCCTTTGTAATAGCTTAGGAATTTTATCTTTCCGCACTTTTTTAACTGTTAAATAAATGCATGCAAGAATGAATGATTAAATAAAAACAAACGCATAGATCACTTTGACATGAACAAGATAAATGCAAATGAACATGACACACAAATCACACACCACCCCTAGGGTACGCCTCACTGTTGCCTTGCCTCGAAAGGTGATCGTCGAGTAGAGGATGTCTTAGTAAGTCCTCATGATCCGGGAATCTGGCATGAGGGTAGCTTCTAAGGTGTCTTCCTATTGCTCTGGTGATCACCATGTCCCGAACCTCGAATTGACCCGAACACCTCCAACGGTGGTGCTACCTACCTCTCAATGGTGGGATGGCACTACTTTAAAGGACATTTACACAGACGAATTCCTTAGGGTAGGTAGACGACTCTAGATACTTGCTCTAAATTTCAAAACAAATTAAAAATACTTTTCACACCGACACCTTTTCAAAAAAAAGCTTTCGAAATCAATTTTTCAAACACTCTTGAGGACTGATACAAGAGTCGAACTGAAATTTTCAAAGAAACTTTTTTAAAACCCACAATTGAAAAGCAAACGAACCATTTTGAAAACACAAATGAGCAAGTATCTAAGAGCCCATGGATAACCATGGATAAAAAGGGTGCTAACACCTTCCCTTTCTATAATCTACCTCCCGAACCGAGAGCAATCTCTTTAAGGAATTTTTCTGTGCTTTTGTCCTTTCCATTTGGAGAAAATAAAAGACGGTGGCGACTCTTGCTTCCACGACATTTCACGAACCAGCGTTAAACAGTCAGTTCCAGATCCACCGATCACAATAGTCATACGCTTTAATTCCCTAACTTTTGCCTGGAATGCCCTTTCGGGTTTTCGATCCACCGGGAAACCCTTTTTTGCCCAAGTCGCCCTTTCGGGTTTTCAACTTGCCGGGTGTACATATTTTTTTATTTATCCCTAATTTTTTCCTGAACCGCCCTTTCGAGTTTTTGATTTACCGGGATGCCTATTTTTGCCCAAGTCGCCCTTTCGGGTTTTCAACTTGCTGGGTCATTCATGCGTAGTATCTTTTGATTATGTCTGTGTTCGTAGGGTGCGGCTGATCGTCGCCGTCCATGGTGGTTAAGATCATTGCCCCGCCAGAAAAGATGTTTTTGATCACAAATGGCCCTTCGTAAGTAGGAGTCCATTTGCCCCTGGGATCACTTTGTGGCAAGATGATCCGCTTGATTACAAGATCCCCGACTTGATATGTCTGGTGTCTGACTTTCTTGTTGAAAGCCTTGATCATCCGTTTTTGATACGTCTGACCATGACAAACAGCAGTAAGTCGCTTTTCATCAATCAAGTTAAGTTGATCAAGCCGGGTCTGAATCCAATCGTCTTCACTCAAACTAACATCCTTCATGATTCTCAAGGAGGGAATCTGAACCTCGATAGGTAAAACAGCTTCCATGCCGTATACCAAAGAATAAGGTGTTGCCCCAGTTGATGTACGCGCCGTGGTACGGTACCCGTGAAGAGAAAACGGTAACATCTCATGCCAGTCCTTATAGGTGACTGTCATCTTTTGTATAATCTTCTTGATATTTTTGTTTGCAGCTTCGACAACACCGTTCATCTTTGGCCGATAGGGAGATGAATTGTGATGTTGAATCTGGAACTGCTCGCACAAGACGGTGATCATAGAGTTGTTCAGGTTTGTACCATTGTCAGTGATGATCCTGTCGGGGATACCATACCGGCAAATGAGGTTCTGCTTGATGAAGCGGGCAACCACATTCTTTGTAACGGATGCAAAGGAAGCTGCTTCGACCCATTTGGTAAAGTAGTCAATGGCCACCAGAATGAAACAATGTCCATTGGATGCTGTAGGCTTGATCTCTCCAATCATGTCGATTTCCCATATAGCAAACGGCCAAGGAGCTGTTAAGACATTGAGAGGAACTGGAGGTATGTGTACCTTGTCCGCATAGATTTGACATTTGTGACAAATTCTGGAATGTTGATGGCAGTCAGCTTCCATGGTAGACCAGTAATAGCCTGCCCGTAGAATCTTCTTAGCCATCGTATGTTCGCTAGAGTGAGTGCCGAAGGTACCATTGTGCAGTTCAGCCATGATCTGTTCAGCTTCAATCTTGTCCACACAATGGAGTAGGATGAAATCATGATTGCACTTGTATAGGATACCATTGCTCAGGAAGAACTTGGCATAGAATCTCCTTAAGAACTTTTTATCGTTGACTGAAGCTCCTTCAGGGTATTCTTGCGCCTCGAGATACCTTTTGACTTCGTGAAACCAAGGTCAGTCCACTACTTCTTCGGTATTAATCTCGTGACAATGTGCAGGTTCGTCCATCCGCTCAATGGTGATTTAGGGAGCCTCATTATCCCAGTTAAGTTTAAACATGGAAGACATTGTAGCTAGAGCATCTGCTAGCTGATTTTCTTCTCGCGGAAAGTGCTCGAAGGTAATCTTCTCGAAATGAGGTTGTTGCACCCCAAAATTTGCCCTCCCATATTCTTCAAGAAATTGCCAAGTCAAGTCACAAAATTCCCCAAGGGTTGTGCAGTACAACAGTCTCCCATACAGTCAAAACTAGGGTTTGGGTTCTGATCAAGAAAAGGAAGTTTTCAAAGGCCCAATCAAGTCTCATATGCCTACAAAGATGGTCAAGTATCCTCATATCAAGTTTCAAGGCATTCAGCTCAAAATTGCACAGTCAAAACCCTAAATTGCACTACAGTCAACTGTAGGGGCAAAATGGTCATTTGACAGTCAAAAGTTCAAATTTTTGGTCAACATATCATTTTGAAGCCACAAACATCATTTGATCAATGCTTGATCATGATTCTCAAAATTTGGCTCAGAAATCATCAAAGATGTAAAAGTTACTATATTTGGACAGCTGAAAAAGTCAACTGAAATTGACCAGGGCATAACTTTCACATGGATTATCAGAAAAATTCCATCCAAAGCTCATTTTGAAGAGAAAGACATTTCCTACAACTCATCTTCATACTCCAAGTCCAAGAAATGCTCTCACAAAAAGTTATCAATTTCAACATTATAGGTCATTTTCAAAAGTCAACAAAAAGGGACTTTAAGTCAAAGGCCATAACTTGAGATTGGTAAATCAAAATGACATGGGACCAAAGGTATTGGTTAGAGGACTCAAAGACCTTTCCAAAATGTCCAAGAACATGTGAAAAGCTTAAAAATTGAGCAAGTTATGCCTTGTGGAAGTTGGGAAATTTTTGGGAATTTTGAAAAGTCAACTTTGGTTCAAATGGTCTAAAATTGCCAATGGGCCTACTTTTCTTCCATGATTCATCATTCCAAGCCTATGCACGACCATTGTGCCCAAAGGGAAGTATTTTCTCATTTTTTATTTATTTATTTGAATTTATATTAATATTAATTCATTTAAATTATTTAAATATATAGAAAATATCTAACTTGACCTAATGAATCTTTTTGTACACATTTTAGGCTCAATAATTCGTGCCTAAGCCAATTTGGAAAGATTTGGAGCATTGGGATATGATTTGCACAAAATACACATGAAAAGATATGGAAGATCCTTAAGGGAAATCAAAGATTGGAATCCTTGAATGCAAGAGATTTTGGCCAGTTTTGTTGACCTAAATTATTCACTACATATGCTTGAATCAAAACCTAATGGCAAAAGACTAAAAGCTGCGCTCAGAAGCCATACACAAACTTGAATTTTTTCCCATAAAACACAAAACTGATTTCAAGGTTAGGGGACGATTCAAGCCTCAATTTCCATTCCATTAGTTTCCTTGGATAACTCTGAACGTGTGCCAATCCCTAACATCAACCAAAACGCAAAGAAGTGGTATCTATAACTCAAACTGTAAAGCAAAACTTTTGAAATCGTATATCATGATTCATACATCTTTGTGCATTTTTGTTTATTGATTCTTGTTCATATTGAAGTTTCCAAGCTAACCATTGCCTTTAATTGTGTTTTTATTGACCATACGCGAATCTACCATGTTTGGATATTAGGGTTACAGTTTTTCAAAATTGGGGTTTTCTACCCAAGGCAAAATTAAAGCTCAAGACTACTGCCATCGCATTTATCACGTCCAGACGAGGAGGTTCCAACCCTCGCGCTCAATTTATGAGCGTCGAGGGTCTATTCGTTATTTTTTGATATATGGGTTTAGGCAACGCAACGAAAACCGTTGCCTATATGTTTTGTTTTACAGGGATAGGGATGAAGATGAAGCCGTGTCACATGATGGTTGGTGCGTTTAAAAACGCGCGCGCTGACTCCCCACTAATCTTGTTTTTCCTTTTTATTATTTATTTGTATATTACATATCAAATATGTTTCATGGCTCAGCTGGCAAATCACCAAGGCATTAGCGTCCAAGACCTGGGTTCGAACCCCAGGTCTGTATAAATTTCAATAATATTTTTCAATACAAGATCTTATGCAGCGCTAACGTCCAGGGCATACCATACACCTCAAAGCCTGATCGTCCACGCGTCCAGTTGGGTCAATTCAAAGGCAAGGATTCAAGGAGCACAATAAACTCCAGTCAACGCTGAAGCAAGCTAGCAAAAAGTCAGCAAGGCCATAACACAAATGGGCCTGAAATGCTAAGGCCTTACCTCCAAATTGGGGCTACCCCCCCCCCCCCCCCCCTTGGTTTGCCTTCTCTTTCTTTCTATTTTATTTCTTTTCAAATTATTATTTTCTTTGTTAGTTTAATTAATTTATTTTTTAACAAAATACAAAAACATCAAAAAAATCAGAAAAAGGATAAAAACATAAAAAATATTTATTTTATTTATTTTCTTGTAGATAATTGACATGTAAATTAATTTAGTAAAATAGGTTTTAACTTTAATTCTTTTAATAAATAAGAATCCAAAAATATGTAGAAATAGGTTTAATTAATTTTGATTCTTTAATTCATTTTTTTTTACAATAATAATATTCATTTTATTTATTTTCTATAATTAAATTTGGCATGTAAATTAACTTAGATTTAAATTAGGTCAAAACTTAATATTTTCGCAATAAATTAAAAAAACATTAGAACTAGGGTTTAGCATTTTATTTTTAATTTCAATAAATTCTTTTTCTTTTAAATCTTAAAAAACATAAAATACCAAAAACATTTAATTCTAATTAGTTAATTCTTATTAACTTTAATTTCTTATGAAAGGGTCCAACGCCCATACTTTTAATTATTTGTTTCGCGCATTTTACTTTGTCGCTTATTATAATTATGTACATGTCCCAAAGCCTTGTAATAATTTTATTTCTCGCACTTTTATTGCTTTATTTATTTTTCAGTCAAATCGGGTCCGGTTTAATTTTGGCGATGTGGACCCGCGCCGTTTGTAATAGCCTTAGAATTTATTTTTTCCGCAAATATTTTAACTGTTAAATAAGCATGCAAGAAGGAATGTCTTAATTGAAATCAAGCGTAGATCACTTTAACATGACAAGACAAATAACTGAAAAATGACACATAATCCGCACACACCACCCCTAGGGTACGCCTCACTGTTGCCTTTCGAAAGGTGATCGTCGAGTAGAGGATGTCTTAGTAAGTCCTCATGATCCGGGAACCTGGCATGAGGGTAGCTTCTAAGGTGTCTTCCTATTGCTCTGGTGATCACCATGTCCCTAAAACTCGAATTGACCCGAACACCTCCAATGGTGGTGCTACCTACCTCTCAATGGTGGGATGGCACTGCTTTAAAGGACATTTACACAGACGAATTCCTTAGGGTAGGTAGGTTCTCAAGGATACTTGCTCTAATCTCAAAATAAACTCAAAAAGACTTTTCATACCGACACTTTTCAAAAGCTTTCAAAACAAATTTTTCAAACACTCTGACGTACGAGTCGAACTGAAATTTTTCAAAGAAACTTTTAAACCCACATTGAAAAGCAAGCAAACATTTTTGAAAACACATTGAGCAAGTATCTAAGAGCCCATGGATAACCATGGATAGAAAGGGTGCTAACACCTTCCCTTTCTATAACCTACCTCCCGAACCGAGAGAAATCTCTATAAGGAATTTTTCTGTGCTTTTGTCCTTTCCCTTTGGAGAAAATAAAAGACGGTGGCGACTCTTGCTTCCGCGACATTTCGCGAACCGGCGTTAAACAGTCAGTTCCAGATCCACCGATCACAGAGGTAACAATGTCAGGACATGTTCTTTGTAAGGGATGAGGTTAGGATGTTTAGTATCCCACTCTCCTTTGATCTGACTGATGACCAAAGCTGAGTCTCCATACACAACCAAAGATTTGATACCCAGGTCTATTGCAGCCTTGAGTCTAAAGATGCAAGCTTCATACTCGGCCATGTTGTTGGTGCAGCTGAAGCAGAGTGTGGTGATGAAAGGTGTATGGCAACCTTGTGGAGAGATGAGTACCGCGCCGATACCGTTGCCAAGTGCATTGGAGGCACCATCAAAGTACAGGGTCCATCAGGATCCTTGTTCAGGTCCGTCATACGGTCTCTTATCTTCAATGTTGTCCAATGTCATTATGTCTTCGTCGGGGAAGTCGAACTTCATAGGTTGGTAATCTTCGACAGCTTGATGAGCTAGATGGTCAGCTAGTACACTTCCCTTTATAGCTTTTTGGGTCGTGTACTGTATATCATATTCCGTCAGGATCATCTGCCATCTAGCGATTCTTCCGGATAAAGCAGGCTTTTCAAAGATGTACTTGATCGGATCCATCTTAGATATCAGCAGAGTGGTATGAGTCAACACATACTGCCTTAGCCGGCGAGCAGCCCATACCAAAGTGCAGCAAGTTTTCTCGAGCAGTGAGTATCATGTCTCACAGTCGAAAAACTTTTTGCTAAGGTAATAAATGGCATTCTCTTTTCATCCAGACTCGTCATGTTGGCCCAATACGCACCCCATTGAATTATCCAAAACAGTCTGTTGTACTCCAAAATTTGCCCTCCCATTTTTCACAGAAATCACAACCCTAGGGTTTCTCAGATATTCAAGATTGGCTCAGGAATCGATCAGATAGATTTTCTCCTATGACAGTAAATCAGGAATTAGGGTTTTTCTCGCATTTCTCAAAAGAAATTGAGTTCTCAGATATTCAATTGATTTTCACATGTTTTCAGGCTCTTTCAAATTTACTGAAAAGGCAGTGTTTGTTTGATCCAGGTTAACCAGTTAATTTGCGTCTTTTAAAACATCCGCTTGTTTATGGAATAAACATTTGCCTATTTATTGGAATACACGATGCGTGTTTTGATTGGAATACAGTTGCAAGATTACAAAGTTATTGGATTACTTGGAGTTTAAGTTATCTGGATTGGAATTATTGGAATGCAGTTTCAATTATCTTAATCAGGAATCTTAAAGAATTAGTGAAGATGCGAAGAGAAAATTGCAAGTTACTAACAGTAATGGATTTTTATTGGACATCAGAGTATCTCATACGACTTTTTTTTCCATGTATTTCAAAAATTGTTACAATACAATTTACTATTTAAATGCTTTAGGTTTTACAACTTATTGTGTTGGAAAAATGAATTAGTACAATTGTTTGAGTATTTCTCTCTAAGTTACAAAGAAAAGTCTAAGCCTAAGGATGACTAAGCTTCCATTGCTGCCATGCTTGCCATAAAGTCTCTCGCTTCTTCTGCTTTTCCACCATCCAGTTTGCTCTCACATGAAAGAAAGACAGAAAAATAATTAGCACAGTTAATTGGATATGAGTAAGAATTTTCAAAAAAAAAAGAAAATGTGTTCATCATTAAAGTTTTCCAGTTGGAATCAGAGGGCTATTTTCAATTCATCACGTTTTTATTTTTCTCATTGCAAATCAAAAGAAGATTACTCTTCTTGGTTCACAAAAATAAAAATAAAAATGCAAGATGTCCAAACAAAAAAGAATGCAAAGCAAATGGTCAAAATGCAACACATATTCCAAACTGCAGCATGCTGTCCAAACAGCACAAACAAGCAAACAAGGCGCCAAACTGAATGCAATAAACAACAAATTTGTCCAAAGGCAAACAACATGGCAAAAACAAATGCAAGCAGTAAGAAACAATGCAACAAGGCCAAACAATGCAGCAAGCAGAAGAAAGTACAAATGCAGTAACTAGACAGTAGCATAGCAGGCAAAGAAGAAAGCAGTATGGTAAACCAAACAATAAGCAAAGGGCTTGTTGCAATAGCCTTTTTTCATCACTTTCCAGAATTTATGCAAACTTTTTAGAAAAAACAGAGAAAAAGAAATTTGCTTTTATCATTGAGAGAGGAGAGAGAGAAAAGATATCACCTATTTTGTTGGAACTGCACAAAAGGTACAACTTGGCCATCCTACCCACAGACTGTCAAAGAGAAAAGCAGATATAACAGAGAAAAGGCTCAAGAAAAAGACAGAGAACATTTTATACAACTCAAACTTTTTTGTCAAACACAAAAAAAAAATCCAAGACTGCCATCTTCCTAAACCAACCTTCAACTGTAACCAAAACAAAAAGAAAAGCATTCAAATCCAAAACTGCAGAAAAAATCCAAACCTGCATAACCAGTTTCAAATAACCTGCATAGCTCAATTCAACAACAAAAACTCAGCTCAAACATCCAAAAACATATAACTCATTTCAAAAATCCTGTAACCATCCTCCCAACGGTAAAAAACAGTTTTCAAAGTCATCAAACCAAACACAACCAAGGCTTGCAAACTACACACAAAAACTGTCAAAAAAGCTCAAAACCTGTAACTCATTTCCAACACACAAAACTTCCAAACCTGTAACTCATTTCCAACACACAAAACTTCTAAACCTGTAAACCAACAACAAACAACCGAAACTTACAGAACCAAACTGCAAAAACATTCAAATCAAAACATTTCAAAACTTGCAGAACCAAATTGCAAAAACATTCAAACAAAAACATTCACAAAGCCTGCCAAACTGTCAAATTCCATCAAACTCCCAAAATGTAAAAACAGTTTTTAAACCATAAAAACATTCCAACAAAATCAAACCCTCAACTGTAAAACATCCAAACATTCCATCAATATCATCAAAACCAATGGCAACCATATCAAATCAGAAATTGTAAAGCCATCTCAACAAGTTCATAACCCAAAAATTTCATCATCAACCATTATCCAACAAAGTCAGAAGCATCATCATCATCATTTAGTCAAAGTTTGAAATTCTGGCAACAGTTACTTAATGTCACAGTGAATGTTATGACACCGTATCTGACAAATTGTACACAAACTAAACAGTAATTTAAAAGACAGTAAAGAACACAATCAATTGTTAACCCAGTTCAGTGTATAACAACACCTACATCTGAGGGCTACCAAGCCAGGGAGGAAATTCACTATAAGAGGTATTAATTTAGGAATAAACCAACCAGTTTATCTCCTTCACTTAAGACCTACCCAATGCAACTTCAATCTAAGTCCTACTTAAACCTGAGTTCCTACTCACTCCCCCTCAATCACAGCAGTGATACTAATCTACTGATTAATAAGATTATGAAGACAATCTTCAATACACACGCTTGATTTTGCTTCAAAGCTTTAATCAAGAGACACAACACTCGTGCTTCAAAGCTTTGAGTGATAAATAACCCTTACAACCAAATCCTACTCCAAGTCACTTATCAAGTGATAATTGCTTGGCTCACAGTCATTACTAAAACAACTACAAAATGCCTTATTGATCTTCTCTGAAGCGCTGCACACCATTAGGATTCGTGAGAAATATATATGCAGTCTATTCTTCATTTTGGGCTTCCATAAAAATAGCTAGGGTTAACCAAAGTTAACCTAAAGACTTGGTCTTGGGCTTTCATCATAACAGATTAGGGTTAAGCAAGGTTAACCTAATATCCACGTGAGCATCTGATCTAGTCAATATACTTCAACTCAGAATAGCACACCAGATTCCTGAAAATTCTCAGGAACAATAAATCTACACAACAACTTAATCAATACAGGATGTCTTAACATTGGTTATGACATCATGTATCCTGCTCACTGATTTTGGTAGAATTCAGTACATATGATCATAGCTTAATCATCATGATATTCACTCATACTGAGTTGTTCCTGTAGAGCATTCCTTCTGTAGAATTTGTCTTTATCCCAGAATGTTATGACATCAGTCATGACATTCGCAAATCTGGTTTTACCAAAAATTAATGCCAATAAGCAAACACTTACAAACTCCCCCTTTGGCAAATTTTTGGCTAAAACCCCTAAACAATCAGAGATTAGAATGCAGAAGCCAAATGCAGATGAAACTATCAGAGATTAATAACAGCTAATCTAACTACCAATATCCAATTCTACCAAAATTACCACAATTACTTCTCCCCCTTTTTAGCCAGAAAGAGGCCAAAGGATCTAGTACTTCAAGTGATACAGTCATCAAAAGGAAATCCAAAATACATAGAAACAGAGAGAAGGTATCAAATAGCAGCAACAAGTTCCAACATCAATCTTTACAACTCAGCAAACACAGACCTTCAGGTACTGTCATCCCCTGAGGAAGCACTATTTTCAGCAGCATCTTCTGGGGAGCTTCTTGTAGAACCATCATGCTGTTCTTCATCAGCATCCTCTTCCCTCATTTGTTCTCCATTCTCCTCCTGTTCCAGACTAGTAATAAGCTCTTCAAGAGTCCTTTTTCTTGCATCAAGCTCTCTGCAGGTTTCTTTTAGAACAACTATAACATCAACTTTCTTGGAATGAGCTTTGACATTTGATGTCTCAGCAGATGTCATAACATGGTCAGGGACATGTGTTCCCTGAAACAGCTTATAGTGAAAACCAAGTGCAGGGGCTCTTTTGCATACAGAGTCCTTTTCAACCAGAATATCAGGATACGATCAATGATTATACCACACAGGAGAGAGGGAAAAGCAATAGGGCCTTTAATAGCACAACTCTCAGCATATTTCATTGTTTGATCAAAGATGTAGTTGCCATAATCAAAGTTTGTTCTGGTTCCAACAACATAGATAAATCTTCCTCCATTTCTGGTTCGTAGCTTCTTGACCTTAGTAGGATCAGATGGCATTGCACGAAGTGGAGTTACCTCAAGAACATCAGCATCCATGGGGTTTACGTTTGCCCTAGGTTCGGTGTCAGTGGGTGAGGAAGATGCAGTTGCCTTTGATGAAGATGATGACACAGATTGTTGAGACATCTTGAGAGATTGAGAATACAAGTGAAAACGAGTGTGAAATTTTCTTTTCAGGGAATGGAGAGTGATGCAGCAAACTAAGAAGAGGGAGATATAAATATGTCTATTCCTCTTCTTAAACTTTTGGAAAGAAAGAGGGAAACAAATGATTATCCCAATCAGAATAAACTTGATTAAAATATCTCTTTCAAACCTTGTATTAATCAAAATTAATTGCTACATCTCTTCATATTGGCAAATACCCAGCTTGCCCCTTAAATTCTCAAACTGACTAGCATCAAGTGCCTTAGTAAAAATATCAGCCAGTTGTAGTTCAGTGGCAACATGTTCCATCTTAATCACCTTCTCCTCCACAAGATCTCTGATGAAGTGATGTCTAATGTCAATATGCTTAGTCCTGCTGTGATGTATAGGATTCTTGGATATGTTAATAGTACTCAAATTGTCACAGTACAATGTCATGACATCTTGTGTGACATTATACTCAGTCAGCATCTGTTTCATCCAGATCATTTGAGAACAACTGCTACCAGCTGCTATGTATTCAGCTTCAGCAGTAGATAGAGACACACAGTTTTGTTTCTTGCTGAACCAAGAAACAAGATTATTTCCCAAAAAGAAGCATCCTCCAGAGGTGCTCTTTCTATCATCAGCACTACCAGCCCAATCAGCATCACAATAACCAGACAAAATTGGTTCACATCCATGAGAGTACAGCATGCCATAATTGTAAGTTCCACTCACATACTTCAGAATTCTTTTCACCTGGTTGATGTGACTTACTTTGGGTTCAGCCTGGTATCTTGCACATACTCCAACTGCAAAGGCAATGTTAGGTCTGCTGGCTGTTAAGTATAGTAGACTTCCTATCATGCTTCTGTACAAGCTTTGATCCATATTTGCCCCACTTGTGTCTTTGGACAACTTTAAATGAGTAGGTGCAGGAGTCCTTTTATGACTGTCATTCTCCATCCCAAACTTCTTGACAATATTCTTTGCATACTTGCTTTGAGACAGAAAAATTGAGTCTTCCATCTGTGTGACTTGTAGTCCAAGAAAGTAGGTCAATTCTCCCATGAGGCTCATTTCAAATTCAGCTTGCATCTGATTAGAAAAATGTTTAACCATTTTATCTGACATTCCTCCAAACACTATGTCATCAACATAAATTTGAGCTACCATTATCTTTCCTCCTTCATCCATGACAAAAAGAGTTTTATCCAAACCTCCTTTCCTGTATCCTTTGTCAGTGAGGAACTTTGTCAACCTTTCATACCAAGCTCTAGGAGCTTGTTTCAGACCATATAATGCTTTCCTCAATTTGTAGACATGATCAGGATAGTTTGGATCCACAAATCCTTTAGGCTGTTCCACATACACTTCCTCATTTAAGTACCCATTTAGGAAGGCACTCTTCACATCCATCTGAAACAACTTGAACTTAAGGAGACAAGCAACTCCCAAGAGAAGTCTGATTGATTCCAGTCTGGCTACAGGAGCAAAAGTCTCATCAAAATCAACCCCTTCAACTTGAGTGTATCCTTGAGCAACAAGCCTTGCCTTATTCCTGGTGACAACTCCTTCAGCATCTGACTTGTTCTTGTAGATCCACTTTGTGCCAATGATGTTTGTTCCTTATGGTCTAGGAACTAACTCCCATACTTCATGTTGCTTTAACTGGTTCAATTCATCTTTCATTGCTCCAATCCAGTATTCATCAGTCAAAGCCTCTTTAAAAAATTTTGGTTCAATCTTAGACACAAAACAAGAGTTTGTGATGATTTCTCTAGATCTTGTAGTGACTCCACTGTTAGGATCTCCTATGATGAGTTCCTTAGGATGATATTTCTGAATTCTGATGGAAGGATCTTTGTTAGCTTCCTTTGATTCAGACTCTGATGGAGTAGGATTAGGCACATCATCCTTTTTAGACACTTGTGTTGAAGTCTCAAAGAATGTCACAACATCATATGGGACATTTGTTTCCTCATGGTGATCATCAACTATGACATTTATAGACTCCATCATAACTTTGGTCCTGGAATTGAACACCTTATATGCTCTGCTGTTGGTAGAGTATCCTAGGAATATTCCTTCATCACTTTTAGGGTCCATCTTTCTCCTTTGTTCACGATCTGTCAGAATATAGCATTTGCTCCCAAAGACATGGAAGTACTTCACTGTAGGCTTTCTTCCTTTCCATAGTTCATAAAGGGTGGATGATGTTCCCTTTCTCAAGGTAACCCTGTTGTGGACATAACAGGCTGTATTCATAGCTTCAGCCCAAAAATGAATAGGAAGCTTCTTGGCATGTATCATTGCTCTGGCAGATTCCTGTATAGTCCTGTTTTTCCTTTCCACAACTCCATTTTGTTGAGGAGTTATAGGTGAAGAGAACTCATGATTGATTCCTTCTGAGGAATAGAACTCATCAAACTTACTATTTTCAAATTCCTTACCATGATCACTTCTGATTCTGACAATGCATCCTTCTTTTTCTCTTTGAATTCTTTTGCACAATTCCTTAAATACATCAAATACATCAGACTTTTCCCTAATGAAGTTTATCCAGGTGAATCTGGAAAAGTCATCCACAACAACATAAGCATATCTCTTTCCACCAAGACTTTCCACCTGTATGGGACCCATCAGATCCATATGTAGAAGTTCTAGCACCTTAGAGGTGGTCAGATGTCTTGTCTTTGGATGTGATATTCTAGTTTGCTTTCCAACCTGACATTCACCACAGACTCTCCCTTCATCAATCTGAAGCCTTGGAATCCCTCTGACAGCCTCCATGGATATGATCTTTTTCATCCCTCTAAGATGTAAATGACCAAGTTTTTGGTGCCACAATTTCACTTCCTTTTATTCTTTGGCTATAGAGCATACATAAGAGTAGTTAGTGTTCTCAGACTCCCAAAATAACAGTTGTCTTTTGATCTGACTCCTCTCATTACAACTTCTTTTTTTCATTAGTTACAAGACATTCAGACTTGGTGAAGTTGACCTCGAATCCTAGATCACGTAATTGACTGATACTTATGAGATTAGCAGTCAAACCATTTACCAGCAACACTTCATTTATGTTTGGAACTCCAGGGCAGTCCAAGTTTCCAACTCCTTTGATTTCTCCTCTAGCACCATCTCCAATAGTGACATAACTAGTAGTATGAGGTTTGACATCATTCAGCAGATTCTTGATTCCAGTCATGTGTTTAGAGCATCCACTGTCAAAATACCAGTCTTCCTTGGCAGAAACTCTAAGGGAGGTGTGAGCTATCAGGACTGCAGTCTTTTTCTTCCACTATTGAGTATATGGTGCCTTGTTAGTCTTAGGTTTGACATATGGGGTCTGATTAGGATATCCATATAATCTGAAGCAGAATGGCTTTATGTGACCAAACCTCCCACAATAATGACATCTCCATCTTTGATACTTTTTCTTCATATTTCTCCGTTCTTGATGTTGAGTCCTATGTTGTGACATCTGCTTTGACATTTGTTTATCAGGCCTGGTCTTCTTCTTGTCAACAGCAGATTTCTTTGCAGCCACAAATCCTAGACCAGACATGTTTCCTGCATTTTGTCCAGCCTGAAGGATTTCTTCCAACTTGTCAGTTCCAGTTGTTAACATCTTGACAGACTTAGTCATATGATCAAGTTTGGAGTTCAACATTAGAACTTCACCTTTGAGATGGCTTATAGTAGCAGTGTCTGCCTTCTTCTCAGCCTCCAACTTCACTATGAGCTTTTTCTGTTTCTCATTTTGCTGACAGACTTCAGCACTTCTGATACATAGCTTCTTGTAGGAGTCAGCAAGTTCTTCAAATGTCACTTCCTCATCACTAGAATCATTATAAGAGTTATAAACACCAGATAGTGCAGTAACTAGTTTAGCAGATTCTTCTTCAGAGTCACTTTCTGAGTCACCATCAGACCAAGTAACAGACATTCCTTTCTTTTGTTTCTTTAGAAAGGTAGGACATTCAGCTCGAATGTGCCCATATCCTTCACATCCATGGCATTGGATTCCTCTGCTTTGATTTCCCTTTTCTTCAGACTTAGTTCTTCTACTGGAGTCATAGGATCTGCTAATGTCAGAGGAAATGTTCTTGACATTTGACCTTGACTTTGGGTCCATTCTCTTGATGAGTTTGTTGAACTGCCTTCCAAGCATAGCTATAGCTTCTGATATATTCTCTTCATCACTCTCCTTTCTTTCATCTTCAGTATTGGATACAAGGGCTATGCTCTTGTTTTTCTTGTCAACATTGTCACTGATCCCCATCTCAAATGTCTGAAGTGACCCAATGAGTTCATCAACCTTCAAGTTGCAGATATCCCGAGCTTCCTCTATAGCAGTTACTTTCATTGCAAACATTTTAGGCAAGGATCTGAGAATCTTTCTCACCAGCTTTTCTTCTGACATCTTTTCTCCCAATGATCCTGAGGTGTTGGCAATTTCCAAGATGTTCATGTGAAACTCATGAATGGTATCATCTTCCTTCATCCTTAGATTCTCAAATTTGGTAGTGAGCATCTGAAGTCTTAACATTTTTACTTTGGATGTACCCTCATGGATGGTTTTGAGAGTGTCCCAAACATCCTTGGCCAATTCACATTGATGTACTAGTCTGAATATGTTTCTATCAATTCCATTGAACAAGACATTCAATGCTTTAGAGTTACCCAGGGCTAACTATTCTTCTTCTTTGCTCCATTCTTCCTCAGGTTTCAGACTAGTCGTCCCATCTTTCCCAGTTATGATGGGATGGTTCCATCCTTTGTCAGCAACTCTCCAAGCTTTATTGTCCAGTGACTTCAAGAAGGCAATCATACGAGGTTTCCAATAGTCATAGTTTGATCCATCTAGAATAGGTGGTATGTTCCCAAATCCTCCTTCCTTGTCCATAGCGCCAAAAAAAATATCCCTAGATCTCACCCAGAAAGATAGGCAGGGTGCCTGCTCTGATGCCAATTGAAATTCTGGCAACAGATACTTAATGTCACAGTGAATGTTATGACACCGTATCTGACAAATTATACACAAACCAAATAGTAATTTAAAAGACAGTAAAGAACACAATCAATTGTTAACCCAGTTCAGTGTATAACAACACCTACATCTGGGGGCTACCAAGCCAGGGAGGAAATTCACTATAAGAGGTATTAATTTAGGAATAAACCAACCAGTTTATCTCTTTCACTTAAGACCTACCCAATGCAACTTCAATCTAAGTCCTACTTAAACCTGAGTTCCTACTCACTCCCCCTCAATCACAACAGTGATACTAATCTACTGATTAATAAGATTATGAAGACATTCTTCAATACACACGCTTGATTTTGCTTCAAAGCTTTAATCAAGAGACACAACACTCGTGCTTCAAAGCTTTGAGTGATAAACAACCCTTACAACCAAATCCTATTCCAAGTCACTTATCAAGTGATAATTGCTTGGCTCACAGTCATTACTAAAACAACTACAAAATGCCTTATTGGTCTTCTCTGAAGCGCTGCACACCATTAGGATTCGTGAGAAATATATATGCAGTCTATTCTTCATTTTGGGCTTCCATAAAAATAGTTAGGGTTAACCAAAGTTAACCTAAAGACTTGGTCTTGGGCTTTCATCATAACAGATTAGGGTTAAGCAAGGTTAACCTAATATCCACGTGAGCATCTGATCTAGTCAATATACTTCAACTCAGAATAGCACACCAGATTCCTGAAAATTCTCAGGAACAATAAATCTGCACAACAACTTGATCAGTACAGGATGTCTTAACATTGGTTATGACATCATGTATCCTGCTCACTGATTTTGGTAGAATTCAGTACATATGATCATAGCTTAATCATCATGATATTCACTCATACTGAGTTATTCCTGTAGAGCATTCCTTTTATAGAATTTGTCTTTATCCCAGAATGTTATGACATCAGTCATGACATTCGCAAATCTGGTTTTACCAAAAAATAATGCCAACAAGCAAACACTTACAAAGTTCAAGGGAAAGAAAAGATTACCAGAAGCACGCGTTCTTCACATCATCATTTCTCCCCCCTCGTGTCCAGCTACCAAGGTGCATCCTCATCCCAATCTCAATATCCATTTCCATTTCGCAAAAGTCCCAAAGGTATATTTTCTTTTCAAACCATTTTCTTCATCTCAAAACATAGCACAATTGATTCAACAACAAAACATGAACAAAACATACAAAAAAAAAACAACGAAACTGTTAAGCCAAAGCAGAACCATACCTTTTCACAGAAAAACTTCGAGAATCGTTTAAAGGGTTGAGAATGAGAGACGCACCGTCAACGGAAACAGGGAAGGGAAGATAAGAAAATGCGTCTCAAACCCTTTAGAGAGTTTCATTTCGAACTTAGGCATTTCCAGAAAAAATGTAAACCGAGTTGAATCAAAGAGGGACAGGGACGAAGAGAGACGTTCAGAGATGGAGAGATGAACGAATAGGGACGATTGAGTGAGGGAGAACGAGAGAGACAACGATGCCGCTCTGTACGAACCCACAAACCCTAATGTGTTTACCCTAATCCGTTTCCCCTAATCAAAAAAACCATAAACTGAATTAAGAAGCTTTGGGCCAATCCCTTTGCAAAACCATAAGCCCACACACGCGTTTTTGGCTCACACCCCCCATCCTGGCCTTGTTTCTTGTTTGTTTCAGCATTGACAAATGTACCTTTGGGCCTAACCTCCATTTAGTTCACCCAAGCCCATTTTCACTTGTTTTGTTTCAATTTAATTTGATTTGTTTTATCTCTTTGTGTTAATAATATGTTAAAACTTCATTTTTGTAAAATTAATTTGATTTTCTTAATTAGTTTTCTTTTATCATTTTCTTTTTTTATTAATTTTCTTACACTTAATAAAAACACCAAATACATTTAAATTAGTTTATTTTTCTTTCTTTATTTACATGATTAATAAAAATACAAAAAGAATAATAATAATAATTTTTAATCTTTCTTTTTTTAGAATAGATTTTATTTCTCTCTTTTCAAGTAAATACATACATCTCATACTTTGTTGATTTTATTTTCGTAAATTGTCATAGCTTTGTATTACATCGTACAACAATTCGATTTGGTTGTATTATTTGATATTTGGACATTACTATTTTTATGTGACTCATCCCCATTTGTAATAATTGTACCCTCATTCCCGGATACTTTTGTAATAGCTTAGAATTTTAATTCCCGCAATTTATTGCTTTCTATATACTGTATAGTAATTAGGTATGTATGGCAAGATTCAAAAATCAACCGCTAGATGACCTAATCCAAGAATAAATAACTTGAAATCAATACACTTTTCACACGCGCACCTCTAGGGTAACCTCGCTTGTTGCCTCGGAAATACAATCATGTCCCTCGAATATGCGACACTCTAGTAAATGACCCTTCAATAAACAAAGATCGTAGTCCCTCGATGACCCTCGATGTTGCCTTCGATAAAACGATCTCGTCCCTTACAAAAATTGCTAGAGCGTCTCACAAGTTGCCTTCAATGATTGTATAATTGACCTGCGCTTGTCCCTTTACATCCAATGATGGGGCTTCTTACCAAATCAATGGTAAGATAACACCATTAAAAGGAAGAAGAAAAGAACAACCTAAGACCTTTCGAGTAGATAGATTCGCTCTTAGTTACTCGCTTGCTCACGACAAAAACTTTTACACTTACACCTCTATTTCAAAACACTTTCAAAAGACAAAACGTTTTCCACACGTTCTTATAGAGACGAGAACCATGGCAAAACCTCTTTTCAAAATAATTTTTGAAACACGATTCACAAACACCTCTTTGAACTATTTTTCGAAACAAAACTTTGTATATGTTCTTATAGAGACGAGAACTATTACAAAGAAACTTTCCAAAAAACTTTCAAAAACCCACACCACAAGCACACAATCAAACAAAAGCAAGTGATCTAAACGAGTAACTAAGATCCCATGGAAAACCATGGATGAAAAGGGTGCTAACACCTTCCCTTTTCATAATCTACCCCCCGAACCCGAGAAAATTCTCGAAAGGTCTTTCCTGTGCTTTTTACCTTTCCTTTTGGATAAAATAAAAGTCGGTGGCGACTCTTGATAAACCGCACAAGTGCGAACGAAACGCAAAACCTCTAGTCAGTTCTCCCACCGTATCATAGAACTGGCGACTCGGCTGGGGAGTATTATAAAAGTGGGGTTACCTTAGGGTTTTATATCACCTTTACGTGCTTCTCTTGTTTGATTTGTATGCTTTACTTTTTTGGTTCCTTGTTTGGGTTTGTTTTAAATCCTACACCTGGATTTGGGGACACCTTTTAGGTAAGTAGCAATAAACTGTGAGGGAACTGTGCGGGGTATACCGACATGGTTGAAGCAGTAGCTACGTTGATGTGGCACTTTGGTTGGTACCGGTAACCCTTGAGTTGAATCAAGGAGAATACGGGGCCGCCACGTGGTGTCGTGAAGCATCAACTGACCTTAGAACCTTACTTGACCAACTTGGCCATTAGGACGTAGTGAGATGACCGATTTCGGTGTAGAGCTGAAAATTGGTTGATACTCGATACTACACTCATTGAGGGTTGTTTCCTTGGAATATTTCGGTCGCTTGTAAGAGGCTAAATTGAAACAATGAACAAGGAAACCATCCAGTGATATTGAGCTCCTTAGAACCCGATTACTATTTCTAGGACAGGTTGAGCCAACTAAACTTCAAGAGGGTACTTACCTACCAGCTCCATGCAAGCCTAAAGTTAAGGACTTGTCTGCTTTGTGTGAATATGATTATTTGTATATAACTTGCTTACTTTGCATATCTGTACATAACATGATAACATCATACCATAGAATTTTCAATAACCATTTCAAGGATCTCGAGCGTCTTTGATGCAGGGTCACGTTGAACCAGACGTCTACCAAAGGGCAAGATGATTCATCTTCCTCTAAACAAATGCCATCAAAAATCAAGTACAACAACTTGAGTCAAGGGCTATGACCCACTTGACATGGTGAGCTTGATTCTCGTGGAAAGACATCCACCGATACAAAGCTCTCCAATCCAAGATGTTGAAGGATGTTCAATTTCTAAAATTTTCTTGTGTTTACCCCGCGAGATCCTTGAAAACATGCATCCACATATCATGCATCTTATCATGACAGGTTTCTCCCCTTCAGGTCTCTTTATCTTCCTACTGTTTATTTCAGTAGAGATGGCTCTAGAGAAGACTATCAAGGACATCCAGGCTCAAAACGCTCAACTTCAAGAAATGTTCTTGAACTTGTCCAAGGGACAAGAAGAGGTGAAGGCTCTCCTCACAAGGGGCATGGTCATAGGGAACCCGGGGGGCATCAGGAATGATCAGTTGGAAGGGCTACAGATTAAGATGGCAACAATGAAAATCCAGATGATGGGACAACTGGTGGGCCAGATGGCTCTCATCCAAAACTTGGCACAAGGACAAGAGGAGCTAAAGGTCCTCATCAACAAACTTCATCTAGGCGAACATAACCAAATGGGGCAAACAACTAAGGTTGAAGATCAAGTCATCATTCAGCCTCCCTTGAGACAAGAAGTCGAGGAAAGCTTCCCTAGTTTTCTTCAGGGTCACAAGCCCAACAACAACCTCACCAACGTCAACAGGGTAATCGGCGTAAGCAAAATGCATCTGAAAAGCGCTTCACTCAGATTAACATGTCATTATCCCAAGTGCTGCAACGCTTGTTGGAAGTCAAGCTGATTGTATTAAGGGACCCTCGTCGGCATCCCAACACATCCGCTCTAGGGTACAATCCAAATGCAAGATGTGCGTATCATTCCAACAGTCCTGGACATGACACCGATAGCTGTTGGGCATTGAGAAACAAAATTCAAGATCTGATTAAAGAAACAATGCTGGAGTTCACACGAGATGGCCAAATGAAAATCTTCCGCTGAAGGCTCTCTGCCTAAAGTGACAAGTTCAGACAAAGAGGCTTTTGTTTCATTTGAATTTTCAAGTTGTAATTTCTTTTGTTATTCAAACAATTATCTATTAAACTTTGTTTTATTAATGCATTGCATATGTTTGTCTTGAATTCATCCATTCATTTTCACTATACTTAAACTATGCTTTCTACTTTCTTTATGACATTTAACTCTTGCTAAAAGTTACAAACCTTTAGAGGGAGGATGACGAAAACAATGCCATAATCTCATACAGTATGCTTTTGGACAGACCCTGCTGACGATGTACATGCGTTTCTTTCAAATCCTAAACATTGGAGTTATAAGGAAGATAATCCCTAGTCAACCCCTTCGAGCCAAAGAAGTAGAAGTTTTCTGTTTTAACACAAATTGAAACCTTTAATCAAAACCTGGGGCAGGGTAGTCTCTCAGTTAATTCAAACGCACGTTAAAATCGCAAACTCTCATCTTGTAATACAATGAATGACATCAAAAAAATTCCTTTAGAATCAAAAGACAGTGATGGTTCCTTATCACATAGGCAATCATTATCTCTCAAAAAGAAAAGCCCACTAAGTCGAAACCTACAAAGGAGACTTAAGAAAACTGGGGCATCCCGCTGACTGTAATATCAAAAACAGGAACAGTCAGACAAAAATTAGGGATAATAAATCGAAAGAAAGAGGTCACTACAAATCCTCAACAAAAATAATGTTGCAGAAATGATTGCCTTCCAAGAAATTCAACTTGTGTGAACCATCACCAAATTGTCGTTCCAGACTCATTTGGAGATCAAACGCATAATTAACTGAGTTTAGGATTGAAGAACATCACGAAGAGCGGGTGGGTACAAATATACTTTGAGCCTTTATCCTTTGTTTCTTTAAACCGTGAACCAAGCCACGTTACAACCCTTCAAAAGTCCTAATTGAAGCATGGGTTAGTTCGAAAGCATACTGTTACAAAAGGTATCCTGACTCCTATAAGGATTTGCTCTAAATCCTGAGTTGAATTTTTCTTACAAAAGTTTTCTGCTAAAAAACGCATTTTCAAAATTTCAAGACAAGCATGAACTTTGCATTATTTGAATATCATTGTTTGCATATGGCTATTTGTTTGACAGCGAAGAAATTCACACAGTGAATATCCGATGAACGAAAGCTCTCTCAGTGAACAAAATCACTTCAAGTGGGATGACACTTCCGTTGCAAAAAAAAATCTCCTATCAACAAGAGGACATAACATGTCATGGTCCAGCACATCTAGGGAAGTCTTGTCAAGGTTTCAAGAAATCTCTCAAATGCAGAGTAACCTGGGGCAGTCCAGTCAAGATTTCAAGAAATCTCTCAAATACAGAGTAACCAGGGGCAAGTCTCCGTCCCCGTCACTTGGGGCATTGAACGTCACTCCCAACAAAGGGTTGTATGCAGTCGAACATTTCCTGGCCAAGCCATAAACACTCGCTACTTGGGGCAGCGACAAATCTCTCCAAAATACTTCTCATAAGAGGACTCCCAGCCAGAGATTCAATCTTTGATAACCTCTTCCCAGCTAAGTCGACCTCAAGAATTTTCCCATTAAAGTCGCCAGAGTTCAATTCTTTTTTCCAGCACCAATTCAGGATTTATTTTCCCCAGCGAGAGGTCATCTTGAAAACATTGCATATCCGTACATCAGGATATAATACAACGCGATCTCATTTATTTTGAGAACATCATTGTTTGATATATGTCATGCAACTAACCTTTACCTTTCAGGAAATATGTAATCAAATTCTCACAAAATTCAAGCTATGAAGCCTGGATTTTGACCAGATAATGGTACAAAACACTGTGAAGCCTGGATTTTGACCAGATAACAGTGAGGAACACTGTGAAGCCTGGATTTTGACCAGATAACAGTGAGGTACACTGTGAAGCTTGGATTTTGGCCAAATAGCAATTTACTCGGCCAATTACTTTGAAACCCAGATTCAACCGGATTATAATAGGCCCCAAATTCAAAGGGAAGCCCGAAGGCGACCAGATAACCATTTGATTTTCTTCTAAAGCCTGGATTTTGACCAGATAGGAAGTAAGGTATCATGAAGCCTGGATTTTGACCAGATAACGGTACAAGACACTGTGAAGCCTGAACTTTGACCATATAACAGTACCAGACACTATGAAGCTTGGATTTTGACCAAATAACAGTTCTTACCTGGACAATTACTAAGAAACCCGGAGTCGACCGGGTATTAGTATGACCTTTAAATTCAAGTTGAAACTCGGATGCAACCTAATAACCACTTGATTCCTTCTGAAGCCTGGAGCACGACCAGATAAGAATTGAGAAATGGCAAGGCCTGGAGCACGACTAGATAGCCATTTTAATCTCATCTCCTCATTAAATCACTACACAGTCTGGAGTACGACCAGATAGTAGTTCATTTTCATCTCCTCGACTAAGAGATAATTCCTCAGTAGAGTAACGGACGACTGAAACTCCTAAAATTCTATTTCTACCATGACCAGATAGTAGTTCATTCAACTTTCCCCTTCAACAGCAGTCTAGGACTTATTTTCCCCGGCATCTGTTGAAGATATTCCAAGACTTTCGTCTGGCTCAGTTAAATCAATTCTAAGATTTTTCTGATTCTTATCCAGTCAAAGTTAATTCAAGACCTTCTCTGGCTCAGTCAGATCGTCACTAAGATCTCCCTGATTCTTATTCCAGTTGAAGATATTCTAGATTTTGCTGTTTTAGATAAACCTCTCAACGGTTTATTCTGATTCACTTCCAGATTTTGCTGTTTCAGATCCAGTTCAAACTTTCCGTCAACTATCACCTTTGAATGGTATCTTTAAACCCATTTCCATACACAATCAAATCAGTATGTCATTAAGATCCCCAACGAAGATGAGACTACCAACTAGCAATCCCCAGCGGAGCTGAAACTATCAAACCACAGTGGAAATCATCCAGTTTCTCCAAATCCCTCAGCAAGTTATCTTAAAGCCTGGAAATCAATCAGATAACAGTTAACTTTTATCCCCAACCGAGTATAATTCCCCAGAAGATTGGCATACACCCAAACTCCTGATATCCTTAACAGAATAAAGATTCTCATTCTTGAAACCCCAGAAGATTGGCATACACCCAAACTCCTGATATCCTTAACAGAATGAAGATCTCATTCTTGAAACCCCAAAAGATTGGCATACACCCAAACTCCTGATATCCCTAACAGAATGAAGATTCTCATTCTTTAAACCTCAGAAGATTGGCATACACCCAAACTCCTGATATCCTTAACAAAATGAAGATTCTCATTCTTGAAACCCCAGAAGATTGGCATACAACCAAACTCCTGATATCCCTAACAGAATGAAGATTCTCATTCTTGAAACCTCAGAAGATTGACATACACCCAAACTCCTGATATGCTTAACAGAATGAAGATTCTCATTCTTGAAACCCCAGAAGATTGGCATACATCCAAACTCCTGATATCCTTAACAGAATGAAGATTCTCATTCTTGAAACCCCAGAAGATTGACATACACCCAAACTCCTGATATCCTTAACAGAATGAAGATTCTCATTCTTGAAACCCCAGAAGATTGGCATACACCTAAACTCCTGATATCCCTAACAAAATGAAGATTCTCATTCTTGAAACCCCAGAAGATTGGCATACACCCAAACTCCTGATATCCTCATCAAAATGAAGATTCTCATTCTTGACTCCCAGTAGATTGGCATACACCCAAGTTCCTGATATCTCCAACAGAATGAAGATTCTCATTCTTAAAGTGGCATACAATCTAAGCTCCTGATATCTCCAACAGAATGAAGATTCTCATTCTTAAAGTGGCATACAACCCAAACTCCTAAACTTTTTCCAAACAGGAATAAGCTTTTCCCCAGAGTACTGAGCTTACTCTCCAGCAGGATAGCTACTCCCCAACAATATAGCTATTCCCCACAAAGTTTTAAATCCCAAACAGAATGAAGATTCTCATTCTTGATTCTCCAGTGAAGTTTCCAGAGCGTTCTTTACTCTCAGCATGAATTTGTCAGAATTTTTAATCCCCTGCAGATCAAAGATTCTTATTCTTGACTCCTCAGCATGAAGTCCCCAAGGATTCAAATTCCCCTAGCAGAATGAAGATTCTCATTCTCAGTCCTCTGCAGAAGCCACCAGAGCCTTCCTTATTCTCCAGCAGATCAAGGTTTTCCTTTGTTTGGTCCCCGATAGAGATCACCAGAGTTTTCCCTATTTCCCAGCCGAGTAAGGATTCTCATTATTTAACCCTCAGTAAAAGTCTTCAAAAGTTCTCTGGATTCCCCAAGCAGGTTTCTCAAGCAACACTTGGCATTATTTTCACAACAGAATGATTATCATATTCCAACTCCAAAGACTTGAAGGATCCCTATATCCCCAGGAAAGTCGTGAAAGATTCTCACATCCCCACAGAAGTTGTCCAAGGTTTTGAATCTCCAACAGCGGTCAGGGATTTATTTTCCCCGGTAGCAGTCAAAGATTTTATTATCTCCATCTATCAAGGATTTATTTTCCTCAGCAAGACAACTAATCAGCTTACATGCGCATACATTACAATCATATATCATAAACATTGATAAAACAAATATATTGCATCATACATTTCATGCAACATAACTTTGTGTTTCAGCTAATATTTTACCCTTTTCAGGATAAGATTAACAAGCTACCAATATGCAATCATGAAAACAGCTTAGAGAGGCTCCAGACACGGATGCTATTCTATTGCTTATTCAGATTCAAAGCTCAAAAAACAGCTTAGAGAGGCTCCAGACACGGATGCTATTCTTTTTCTTATTCAGATTCAAAGCTCAGAAAACAGCTTAGAGAGGCTCCAGACACAAATGCTATTCTATTGCTTATTCAGATCCCCAGCTCAGAGATGCTCCAGACACGGATACCATTCTGGCGCTCATTCTTCTGACCTATAACATACAATTCAACAAACATTCTTGGATGGCATCTATAAGCCCATCTCCGACAAGGTTCTGTCACATCTCCAAATGGCATCTTTAAGCCCATTCCCTAAACTATAGTTTAACGAGTGCAAATTTACGGGCACTCTAGTGTCCAATCATCTTTTACCTTCGAGTCACGAACAGAAAACTCGCCAATCTAACTCTTCAATTTCAAGAAGATTGAACAGGGGCAGCTGTTGTACCCCAAAATTTGCCTTCCCATTTTTCACAGAAATCACAACCCTAGTGTTTCTCAGATATTCAAGATTGGCTCAAGAATCGATCATACAGATTTTCTCCTATGACAGTAAATCAGGAATTAGGGTTTTTCTCGCATTTCTCAGAAGAAATTGAGTTCTCAGATATTCAATTGATTTTCACATGTTTTCATGCTCTTTCAAATTTACTGAAAATGAAGTGTTTGTTTGATCCAGGTTAACCAGTTAATTTACGTCTTTTAAAACATCCGCTTGTTTATGGAATAAACATTTGCCTGTTTATTGGAATACACGATGCGTGTTTTGATTGGAATACAATTGCAAGATTACAGAGTTATTGGATTACTTGGAGTTTAAGTTATCTGGATTGGAATTATTGGAATGCAGTTTCAATTATCTTAATCAGGAATCTTAAAGAATTAGTGAAGATGCGAAGAGAAAATTGCAAGTTACTAACAGTAATGGATTTTTATTGGACATCAGAGTATCTCATAAGACTTTTTTTTTCATTTATTTCAAAAATTGTTACAATACAATTTACTATTTAAATGCTTTATGTTTTACAACTTATTATGTTTGAAAAATGAATTAGTACAATTGTTTGAGTATTTCTCTCTAAGTTACAAAGAAAAGTCTAAGCCTAAGGATGACTAAGCTTCCATTGCTTCCATGCTTGCCACAAAGTCTCTCGCTTCCTCTGCTTTACCACCATCCAGTTTTCTCTCACATGAAATAAAGACAGAAAAATAATTAGCACAGTTAATTAGATATGAGTAAGAATTTTCAAAAAAAAAGAAAATGTGTTCATCATTAAAGTTTGCCAGTTGGAATCAGAGGGCTATTTTCAATTCATCACGTTTTTATTTTTCTCATTACAAATCACAAGAAGATTACTCTTGGTTCACAAAAATAAAAATAAAAATGCAAGCTGTCCAAATAAAAAAGAATGCAAAGCAAATGGTCCAAATGCAACACATATTCTAAACTGCAGCATGCTGTCCAAACAACACAAACAAGCAAACAAGGCGCCAAACTGAATGCAATAAACATCAAATTTGTCCAAAGGCAAACAACATGGCAAAAACAAATGCAAGCAGTAAGAAACAATGCAACAAGGCCAAACAATGCAGCAAGCAGAAGAAAGTACAAAGCAGTAACTAGACAGTAGCATAGCAGGCAAAGAAGAAAGCAGTATGGTAAACCAAACAACAAGCAAAGGGCTTGTTGCAATAGCCTTTTTTCATCACTTTCCAGAATTTATGCAAACTTTTTAGAAAAAACAGAGAAAAAGCAATTTGCTTTTATCATTGAGAGAGGAGAGAGAGAAAAGATATCACCTATTTTGTTGGAACTGCACAAAAGGTACAACTTGGCCATCCTACCCATAGGCTGTCAAAGAGAAAAGCAGATATAACAGAGAAAAGGCTCAAGCAAAAGAGAGAGAACATTTTATACAACTCAGAAAATTTTGTCAAACACAAAAAAAAATCCAAGACTGCCATCTTCCTCAACCAACCTTCAACTGTAACCAAAACAAAAAGAAAAACATTCAAATCCAAAACTGCAGAAAAATCCAAACCTGCATAACCAGTTTCAAATAACCTGCATAGCTCAGTTCAACAACAAAAACTCAGCTCAAACATCCAAAAACATATAACTCATTTCAAAAATCCTGTAACCATCCTCCCAACTGTAAAAAACAATTTTCAAAGTCATCAAACCAAACACAACCAAGGCTTGCAAACTACACACAAAAACTATCAAAAAAGCTCAAAACCTGTAACTCATTTCCAACACACAAAACTTCCAAACCTGTAACTCATTTCCAACACACAAAACTTCTAAACCTGTAAACCAACAACAAACAGCCGAAACTTGTAGAACCAAACTGCAAAAACATTCAAATCAAAACATTTCAAAACTTGCAGAACTAAATTGCAAAAACATTCAAATAAAAACATTCACAAATCCTGCCAAACTGTCAAATTCCATCAAACTCCCAAACTGTAAAAACAGTTTTTAAACCATAAAAACATTCCAACAAAATCAAACCCTCAACTGTAAAACATCCCAACATTCCATTAATATCATCAAAACCAATGGCAACCATATCAAATCATAAATTGTAAAGCCATCTCAACAAGTTCATAACCTAAAAATTTCATCATCAACCATTATCCAACAAATTCAGAAGCATCATCATCATCATTTAGTCAAAGTTCAAGGGAAAGAAAAGATTACCAGAAGCACGCGTTCTTCACATTATCATTTCTCCCCCCTCGTGTCCAGCTACCAAGGTGCATCCTCATCCCAATCTCAATATCCATTTCTATTTCGCAAAAGTCCCAAAGGTATGTTTTCTTTTCAAACCATTTTCTGCATCTCAAAACATAGCACAATTGATTCAACAACAAAACATGAACAAAACATACAAAAAAAAAACAACGAAACTGTTAAGCCAAAGCAGAACCATACCTTTTCACAGAAAAACTTCGAGAATCGTTTTAAGGGTTGAGAATGGGAGACGCGCCGGCAACGGAAACAGGGAAGGGAAGATCAGAAAATGCGTCTCAAACCCTTTAGAGAGTTTCATTTCGAACTTAGGCATTTCCAGAAAAAATGTAAACCGAGTTGAATAAAAGCGGGACAGGGACGAAGAGAGACGTTCAGAGATGGAGAGATGAACGAATATGGACGATTGAGTGAGGGAGAATGAGAGAGACAACGGCGCTGCTCTGTACGAACCCACAAACCCTAATGTGTTTACCCTAATCTGTTTCCCCTAATAAAAAAAACCATAAACTGAATTAAGAAGCTTTGGGCTAATCCCTTTGCAAAACCATAAGCCCACACACGCTTTTTTGGCTCACACCCTCCATCCTGGCCTTGTTTCTTGTTTGTTTCAGCATTGACAAATGTACCTTTGGGCCTAACCTCCCTTTAATTCACCCAAGCCCATTTTCACTTGTTTTGTTTCAATTTAATTTGATTTGTTTTATCTCTTTGTGTTAATAATATGTTAAAACTTCATTTTTGTAAAATTAATTTGATTTTATTAATTAGTTTTCTTTTATCATTTTCTTTTTTTTTATTAATTTTCTTACACTTAATAAAAACACCAAAAACATTTAAATTAGTTTATTTTTCTTTCTTTATTTACATGATTAATAAAAATACAAAAAGAATAATAATAATAATTTTTAATTTTTCTTTTTTTAGAATATATTTTATTTCTCTCTTTTCAAGTAAATACATACATCTCATACTTTGTTGATTTTATTTTCATAAATTGTCATAGCTTTGTATTAAATCGTACAACAATTCGATTTGGTTGTATTATTTGATATTTGGACATTACTATTTTTATGTGACTCATCCCCATTTGTAATAATTGAACCCCCATTCCCGGATACTTTTGTAATAGCTTAGAATTTTAATTCCCGCAATTTATTGCTTTCTATATACTGTATAGTAATTAGGTATGTATGGCAAGATTCAAAAATCAACCGCTAGATGACCTAATCCAAGAATAAATAACTTGAAATCAATACACTTCTCATACGCGCACCTCTAGGGTAACCTCGCTTGTTGCCTCGGAAATACAATCATGTCCCACGAATATGTGACACTCTAGAAAATGACCCTTCAATAAACAAAGATCGTAGTCCCTCGATGACCCTCGATGTTGCCTTCGATAAAATGATCTCGTCCCTTACAAAAATTGCTAGAGCGTCTCACAAGTTGCCTTCAATGATTGTATAATTGACCCGCGCCTGTCCCTTTACATCCAATGATGGGGCTTCTTACCAAATCAATGGTAAGATATCACCATTAAAAGGAAGAAGAAAAGAATAAGACCTTTCGAGTAGATAGATTCACTCTTAGTTACTCGCTTGCTCACGACAAAAACTTTTACACTTACACCTCCATTTCAAAACACTTTCAAAAGACAAAACATTTTGCACACGTTCTTATAGAGACGAGAACCATGGAAAAACTTCTTTTCAAAACACTTTTCGAAACACGATTCACAAACACCTCTTTGAGCTATTTTTCGAAACAAAACTTTGTATATGTTCTTATAGAGACGAGAACTATTACAAAGAAACTTTCCAAAAAACTTTCAAAAACCCACACCACAAGCACACAATCAAACAAAAGCAAGTGATCTAAACGAGTAACTAAGAGCCCATGGAAAACCATGGATGAAAAGGGTGCTAACAGCTTCCCTTTTCATAATCTACCCCTCGAACCCGAGAAAATTCTCGAAAGGTCTTTCCTGTGCTTTTTACCTTTCCTTTTGGATAAAATAAAAGTCGGTGGCGACTCTTGCTAAACCGTACAAGTGCGGACGAAACGCAAAACCTCTAGTCAGTTCTCCCACTGTATCACACAGTCAGATACATGATTAACGGTCTTCCTTCGACGGGAGGCATCAAGATAAGAGGTTCTAGAAAATACTCCTTGATTTTATCGAAAGCAACTTGACAGTCATCATTCCATTTAACAACCTGATCTTTCTTCAATAGCTTGAAGATTGGTTCACAGGTAGATGTTAGGTGAGAAATGAACCTTGCAATGTAGTTTAGGCGTCCCAAGAAACCTTTGACCTCCTTCTCAGTGTGAGGAGTAGGCATTTCTTGTATAGCTTTGACTTTGGCAGGATCAACCTCGATTCCTTTGTTGCTGACAATGAAACCCAAGAGTTTACCAGACTTGACTCCGAAAGTGAACTTGTTAGGGTTCAGTCTGAGCTTGTACTCCTTCAACCTGACAAACAGCTTTTGCAGATGGTCGAGGTGTTCTTCTTCAGTTTGTGAACGGGCTATCATGTCGTCTACGTAGATCTCTATCTCATTATGTATCATATCATGAAACAAAGCCACCATGGCGTGTTGATAGATTTCCTCGACATTCTTCAGTCCGAATGGCATCACTTTATAGCAGAACGTACCCCACCGTGTAACAAAAGTAGTTTTCTCCATGTCCTCAGGGGCCATTTTGATCTGGTTATAGCCTAAGAATCCGTCCATGAAAGAAAATACCTTATGCTGAGCTCTATTATCAACCAAGATGTCAATGTGCAGAAGTGGAAAGTCATCTTTAGGGCTGGCCCTGTTTAAGTCTCTGTAATCCACGCACATTCTGACTTTGTCGTCCTTCTTAGGCACGGGCACAATGTTAGCAACCCATTATGGATAGGAAGTAACAGCAAGAAACCCAACATTGAACTGCTTCATCACTTCAGCTTTGATCTTTTCAGACATATCAGGCCTTATTCGGCGTGCTTTCTGTTTAATTGGTGGACAATCTTCTCTTGTAGGGAGACGGTGAACCACAATATCTGTATCGAGTCCCGACATGTCTTCGTATGACCAGGCGAAGATCTCAACATATTCATTCAACAACTGAACTAGGCGCTCTTTGACACTTGGCTCTAGGTTGGCACCCACTCTCACTTCTTTTCTGTCTTCGTCAATACCCAAGTTGATTGTCTCTAACAACTCCTCATGGGGAAGAATAGCCCTTTTTCCTGTTGTAACAGTCTAGCCAGTTCTCCAGGCACTTCACAGTCTTCATCACCTTCGTATTCAGCATGGTAGACCAGATCTTCAGAGTCACTGAAGGCCATAGCAGAATTGTTACCCATGGAATCCGGAATGGAAGGGTACCTGCATTTGTGAGTGTGGGTGTGTGTAAGGGATAGCCACCTTTAAACAAATAAAATGTAAAAAGAAAGAAAATGAACACAAAAGTTTATATGTGAAAACGTCCATGATTAATTAAAATGGCATATGAAGATGAAAAAATCAAACCCTTACAAATGGACCTATGTACCTCGGGTAAGGCACAAGGTTAAAAGTGTACGAATTGTTCAAGAATTATTACAAACCAACATAAATGTTTGAAAGATAAATTACTGATTTATGAAAGTAATGGGAACAAAGTCTTTTGCCTCCCAGTTGTTCAGTCCTCCGTCAACAGTAGGGAAAATCCAGTCTTCCAGGTTGCTCTCCTCTTCATTATCCTCCAAAGCATTGACTCCATGATGGGTGATCTTCACTGGCGGCCCTCCAGCCTGGGAGCGACGCACAACCTTTTGAGCAGAAGCAGTGAAACCCAAGCCGAATTTATCATATTTGAAAGGAAAATCGGGAAGCTGTCCCCAGATTGTGCTTCCTCCTTCTTCAATCACAGCCTTTGCATCTTTGAGAGACGACATCCGCGACAGAGGCCTGGTAACCATGGGTACAAAAGACACTGTCTTGGTTGCTGCAATCTCTTCAGAAACTTCCTCGAAGTGTTGGAAAGGGGTCTCTATGAATTCGCCATCTAATTCCACATAGCGGAAAGAATTAAGATGGCTTATCATATATTCCTCTTCGCCGTGAACAATTACAATTTTCCCCTGGACAGGGTACTTGAGCTTTTGATGCAGAGTAGAAGTGACAGCTCCAGCATGGTGAATCCAGGGTCTCCCCAACAAGCAAGAATAGGAAGGACGGGTGTCCATCACATAGAATGTGGAGTTGAAGGTTTCAGTTCCCACTTTAATCGGGATGTTCACCTCCCCGTGGACCATCCTTTTAGAACCATCAAAGGCTCTGACAATGATGTTGCTGTGCTTCAAAGTTAGGCCTTCACAATCCAACCTATCCAATGCCTTCTTCGGCAAGACATTCAGCGAAGAACCAGTGTCTACCAGAACGTGTGCTAGAGTAGTCCCTCTGCATTCCACCGAGACATGAAAAGAGTCATTATGTTTTCTCCCTTTAGAAGTTAAATCGGCATCGGAGAATCCTAGACCATTATCAGCTGTTACGCTAGCTACACATTCCTGGAACTGATCCGCGGAGGTTTCCTGTGGCACCTGGGCCGTCTTCAAGAATCTGATCAGAGCTTTAGCATGAGCTTCGGAACAAAGTAGGAGGGCCAACATAGAGATCTTTGAGGGGGTTTGCCCCAGTTGTTCCACAACATTATAATCACTTTTCTTGATTATTTTCAAAATCTCTTCCATTTCTTTTTGAGAGGTCTCGGGGATGATCAACGGCTGAGCCCTCGTCCTGACGGGCTCTTCTTGGATCCCTTTCCCTCTATCATCAGCAGTAGCAGAGGGTACAACCACAGGAGTTACAACCTCTTCAATAACTGGAGTTCTCGCTGATATGTTGACTGGTACAGGAGTAACCTTAGGAGCATTTGAGGGTCCGAAAACTGCCCTTGAAGGAGCAATCTCCAGAGATAAAATTCTTCCGCTGTGGGTGATTTTACTCATTCCAGCAATGTTTCCAATGTCGGAAGTCTCTTCATCAGAACTTTCTTCAGCAGATTCAATTTGTTTAATATCGTGGTAGAAGATCTCTCCCCCATAGCTCCACGGTATTGATTTGTTGGACTTGTACGGGATGGGCCCCGACATGGTTATCCTCAAAGGTGCAATCTTCAGATCGGATGTAATCTTAACAGGTCTTTTGGATACTTTGGAAAGATTGGCGGATATGGTAATTATAGCAACATCATTGACAGGAGTTGGTGTAACAAGAGTATTCTCAAAAAGGATTTCTTGATTATCCATTAGGCGTTGGATGCCTAACTTCAACAATGGACAGTCGGTTGGTAAGGATGAACAAAGGCAACAATCTTTTTCACAACCTGGGAAAATCCCAGCCTTCAGCAGAGATTATGTTCGGCTTTTGTGGCCATGCTTTGGCATTGGAGCAGAGATTACATTCAGCTTTTCAGGGGCGTCGAATTCAACTTCTTTAGCATCTATCAAATCCTGAATCTTATTCTTGAGGGCCCAACAACTGTTCGTGTCGTGCCCCAGGATGTCTGAATGATAAGCACACTTGGCGTTAGGATGGTAGTGTGGTGATGAAGTGTTAGGGTTTTTAGGGGCCTCCCTCAAACTAGCAAGGTTTAACTTCAAGAGATGGGGTATAACCTGAGCAGGAGTCATGTTTATCCGGGTGTATTTCCGTGCAAGCCTTTCCATCCTTTGCTGGTTGGTTCTGGGTTGATTGTTTCTGGGCTGATCAGTTGCAGACTTCTGAATCATTACAGCCCCCACCGCTGGTCGGCGCTCAACTCTTCCTTGAAATCTTTGGGAGTAGACAGCTGAGACTTCCTTCTTTGCTGGAAAAGTCTTTTTGATGGCAGCGGAAGCAGATGCATCTTTTTGAATTTTACCTCTCTTGATTTCGGCTTCAACTCTTTAACCAGTTAGAATCAACTCGGTGAACCCCGTAGATGAACTTCTAATCAGGTGATTGAAAAAGGGGCCTGACAGTGTACCCAAGAACATATCTACAAGCTCTCTCTTAGATAGAGGTGGTTGAACTCGTCCCGCCAAGTCTCTCCATTTCTGGGCATACTCCTTAAAGCCTTCATTAGAGACCATGCCCATACTCTGTAATTGAGTACGGGTTGGTGCTAAGTCCGCATTATATTGATATTGTCTGTATAAGGCAGCAGCCAAATCCTCCCAATTATGCACGTCAGACCTCTCTAACTGATAGAACCAATCCAATTGCGTCCCCAACAAACTATCTTGAAAAAAGTGGACCCACAGGTCCTTGTCAGAAGAATGAGGTTGAATTTTTCTGACGTAAGACCGTAGGTGCATGTTTGGACAAGACACCCCATCATACATAGCAAAAAGAGGCACTTTAAACTTGGGGGGAATAACAATACCAGGAACCAACCCTAACTCTTCGAAATCCAACCCAGGCACCCTCTGTACCTCCATAGCTGCCAAACGTTCTTCCAGATTCTTGTATTTGTCATCTACAGGAGGGTACTGCTGTTCAGAATAGTCTTCATTCTCCTCCTCTTCTTCTTCCTCAAACTCAGATGGTACTGCAACTCCCTTTCCTTTTCCTACCCCTTCATCAGATGTTGAGGGGAAATCCAGGACCCTTCTGGTTTGACCTTCAAATCTTCTACCCAAAGTAGCCACACCAACTCTCTTCTTTTTCTTTTTCTCTTTTTCCTTTTCCAACAGCGTTTTGAGTTCCTCCTGACCCTTTCCCAAGGTCATGAGTAGCTGTTGGAAATGTGAATTTTGTGCCTGTAAGTCTTTGACCATTTGCTCTATATCCATCTTGCTGAAATAAACAGCAGAGAGATAAGGAAACCTGGTGTAAGACTTGCTTATGCATATGATGAATGATATGTATTCATGTAATGCATTCAAGGATTCAGAAATTCAAATTTGTTGTAAACAAAAAGGAACACGCGTCATATTAATAAGATAGAATTTGTTAGTACATCAATGCCCCATGGGTAAAATAATACAAAATTTCTAATGTAAAAAGACGTTGCGCATCCTCTTTGGTGCAATGTAGATGTTGAGAGTCTGCTTTTCGTGAAGTTGACGAGTAAGTTCTAAAACCTTCTTCTCACTAGCGTAGAATTGGGCTTCAAAAGTATCGCGTTCTCCCTTGAGCTGTATCCAACTCCTTTGCAAATCTTCTAGTGATGTTGGCATGTCAGGATGTAGGAGGGTGTATGGAACCTCTCCTTCCATAACAGGCTCTTTGATCACAGGAAGAATGTAGGGGTAAGGCATCATAAGACTTTGGGCGCGGGTTCGTACCCAATTGAGGTAAGGCTCAAGAGGGATAAAATTCTTGTGTCCCAAGGTCTTACTGTCCACCTTTTGGGCATCCTCCAAGCTCAGATGAACCTTTGTCGAAGTCCTTGATCGTCGTTGTCGAAGTCAAAAATCAAGTCTAGAATCAGCATGTCATGAGGGCCATCCCTTCGGGCATACCCAAACTGTCTCAGAGCCAAGCAGGGGTTGTAGGTAATGCCCCCCTAATGCCAAGTAGTGGGACATTAGGGAATTCTCCATAACGGTCAATGATGATAACATTTTCTCTGGATCGAGAACACCAATGAACATCTGAATGTGTAAGAGTCATCAGCCGTTGTGACCACCTCAAGCCTTGCTCATTCTTCAAGACTGATTGGGGAAGGTGAGAAATAAACCACCTTGCCAGTAGAGGAGTACAACACATGAGAACACCTCTTTTTCTCATTGTTCGTGTGTGAAATGAGTGGAGGATATCCCCAAGCAATGTAGGCACTGGGTTGCGAGCCATGAAGATTTTGACAGCATTGACATCTATAAGTTGGTCAGGGTTTGGGAACAAGACCAACCCATAGATGATAAGAGCTACAATCTCCTCAAAAGCTTGTAAGTCTAGAGAATTCCAACAGTCTTGGGCTTTCTCAAACAGGAACTTTGCCAAGAAACCCTTGACACCACTTCTGGTTTCCCAATGACCTATGACATCAGATGGTTGCAAGTGTAGGGCTTGAGCAACATCTTCAGGCTTTGGATCTCTTTCCGTACCGTTGTAGGGTAGTTGATTGAGAATAGGAATCCTCAAGAGTTGAGAAATTCCTCCAAAGTAGGCAACAACTGGTAATCAGGAAATGTGAAGCAGTGGTGTAGGGGGTTAAAGAACTGGAAGAGAACTTTCACCATGTCTTCCTCTATGTTGGAGTTGACCAAGTTGAGAAGTCTACCATGTCTTTCAGTGAATGGAGAATACTCTAGAATCTTGGAAGCAAGCTCTTTGAGTTGAGGAGGGATTCTCACAAGGTTGACCTGAATAGTTTTCCGGCGAAGTGAATCCATTACCTACAAAACAAGAACAAAGATGAAGATCCAAACCCTTGAAATTGTTAGTGGATGCACATGATGCTTCATGATGCTCATGATGTATGAACAAGTATATGTACAAACAAATCACACAAGTTCCTAGTTTCAGGCTTGCATGGGGTTTCATAGGTAAGTACCCTCTTGAAGTTTAGTTGGCTCAACCTGTCCTATAAATAGTAACCGGGTTCTAAGGAGCTCAATATCACTGGATTATTTTCTGTGTTCATTGTTTCAGTTTATCCACTTTACCGGCGACTGAAATATTCTAAGAAAACAACCCTCAATGAGTGTAGTATCGAGTATCTACCAACTTCGAACTGCACCAAAGCCGGTCATCTCACTACCCCTAAAAAGGCCAAGATGGTAAAGTAAAGGTTCTAAAAGTCCATTAGTACTTCATGACATCACTCAGCGGCGCCGTATTCTCTTTGATTGACTCAAAGGCTACCGATACCCACAAATATGTCGCACTAATATAGCTATTGCTTCAACCATGTCGGTATACCCCGCACAGTTTCCACAACGTATTGCTATTTACCTATGAATGTTTCCCAAATCCGGGTAGAGGATTTCAAACCCAAACAATAGAACCAAATGTAAAGCAATCAAAGAAAACAAGGTAAGCATGTAAAGGTGATCTAAAACCCTAAGGTAACCCCACTTTTAGAATAATCCCCAGCAGAGTCGCCAATTCTGTGATACAGTGGGAGAACTGACTTGAGGTTTTGCGTTTGTGTTCACAAATGTTTCGGTTTAGCAAGAGTCGCCACCGACTTTTTATTTTATCCAAAGGAAAGGTCAAAAAGCACAGGAAAGACCTTTGAGATGTTTTCTTGGGTTCGGGGGGTAGATTATGAAAAGGGAAGGTGTTAGCACCCTTTTCATCCATGGTTTTCCATGGGCTCTTAGTTACTTGTTTAGATCACTTGCTTTTGCTTTTCAATTGTTTGAAATGGTGCTTTGTGTGTGGTTTTGAAAATATTTTGAAAAGCGGCCTATGTTTAGGCAACCTTTGCAATGATCCTTGTTTGAATATATACAAAGGTGTTTGTCTTTTGAAATTTTTTTCAATGTTTGAAAGTTTGTTTTGGGAAATGTTTTGAAATTGTGTGTTTTGAAATTGTGTGTTTTGAAATTAGCAAGGATGTTTGCAAAATGATCAAGTAACTAGGAGTTGTCTACCCTACTCAAAGATCTTTCCTACACATTTTTAACCCTTTGACATTGTTGTTTTACCATTGTATTTGGTAAACAACCTTGTGTTTGGATGTTAAACGGGACAGGCGTGGCTCATTGTATGACCATGATAACAATGTTGCCAAGTATCTTAGCAAGTTTTTGAGGGACTAGATCATTTTTGTGTAGGCAACCAAGATAGCGTCATCGAGGGACTATGATATTTTGTTTTTGTTTGATTTTTGCCAAGATACCTAGCATGCATACCATGGCCATGTTTTTAAGGCAACAAGTGGATGAAACCCTAGGGGTACTTGTATGCATTGTGTTGTCATTTTTCATGCATTTTTGTCTTGTATTAGTCATGCTATTTGTTTTGATTTTTTGGTTATCATACAAACCCTAATCTTACTATCATGCATATTTGAAAGCAATAAAGTGCGTAAAAGTAAATCTAATACTATTACAACAATATTATGGGGAGGGGGATACAAGTTTGAATAGGGGATATTGCACAAAAATAAAGCTCTATAACTATTACAACCATATTGAATTTATTTGTACAAATAAATAAATGGACAAATATTTAAATGGACAATTAAATATAAATATGCAAAATGTTTTTTTTGTATTCATTTTTATGTATGTAAAAATATGTTTCTTCATGTCTTAAAAACAAGAAAATAAAAATGATTATTTTTATTTGGAAAGGGTGGAAACCCTAGTTTTGATTTAAAAGAAAATATATTATATTATTTATTTATCCATTTTTTATGTACAAGATAATAAATAAAATATATGCAAAGATGTTAAAAAATAATATTTGTGAGAAAATAATATTTTAAGTGTATAAATAATAAAAATAAGAATATATGATATTTTTGTATTATTTACAAATTTTATTTAGGAAAATAAGTTATATTATTATTAATAAACTATTTCTATGTCCAAAAAAATAATAAAAATAATAAAATAAAATGTGAAAAATTAAGAGAATATTTTTTTGTGATTTTAAATATTTAGAAAAATAAATAAAAAGTCAGAAATGTAAAAGAAATAAGAAAATATACAAAAATAAATCAAATGGACCAAGGGGTGCAGAAAGAAAAGAAGGTGGTGCAAATAGCCAGCAAGAGCCAGGCCCAGCCCAGCTCACTTCATCCCTAACCTCTGGAAACAGAATACGCGCGCCTCCTTGTTCAAAACTGTATCTCCTGCATTTGTGCTTAAAAATAAAAACTTGCAACATGAAAGTTTTAGCTCATGATCACACGATTCTAACCATGTAAAAAACTTGATCTAAATCTCAAAGACCAGAGAGAATTTCATTGGCCCTAAATCTTGACCTAGTTTTTTCAGTAACTTCAACTATCAAATACTCCTAGCTCAGTTAACATAAATGAATTCCATGCATATGTACAGTTCAAGGACATTAAGGGCTACATTTTTGCTTCACAAACCTAAGCCTAATGATTCCTAAATAAGGAGATAGAAGTTTGAGAAATACCTGTTTCAGTCAAGTTTGAATATGGCAATGCAGCAACTTTCAGTGAGGCCTGAGGTTCTTTTGATCTTGCTTGATGTTCCCTTGACCTTTCCCAATGCTTAGTTTGCTTTGAAATGGCCTGAATGTCTCTATAGAACTCAACCTACAAACTCAGAATTTAAAAATGGTGAAGCTTGAAAATGCAGTTACAGTTGCTTGAGAATGGTCTGGACAACTTAGGTGTATTGTTTAGAATGTGTTTGAAGTGATTTGGGATAAAACGCACGAGTGGATTTGGTTTTGGCTTATGATTTGCAGAACTTGCCCTGTTTTTGGGCAGAAATGAAGTTTTTGTGTATTTGGGTGTTTGAGAGCTTATGGAATCGTGTTCTAGGCTTGGTGTGATATGCTGAACCTGTTTGAAATGTCCACAAGACTTGGTTTTATCAGATTACCAAGTTGTGGTGTTTTTGCAAGGTTTCTTGTTTTTGAAACAAAAGGTGAGAAGTGACAATGCCAAGGTTGTACAAGCTAGCACAAAGCCTGCTAGAGTTGGTATACCTTTCATGATATTAGTGAACTTTGTTTGCATAAAGAAATCAGGTCCATGGCTCAAGACAAACAAAATTGCCAAAAGCATGCTTTATCAAAGTGGCAATGTTAACTTTTTGCCATTTTTGGAATAGTTCTTTGTACAATGCTCTAAAGCTCAGAATAAAGCCTTAATCCAATGTGTTTGCATTTAATTTTTGAGTGTAGAAGATATTAGAACCTGTAAACCAAGTACAAGTAAGGTTTGGACAGATTTGCAACTTGTATCAATGTGCAAAATGCCCTGGCCAAAAGTGATAATTTGCCATTTTCAAACTTTCGATTCTCCCTAACCACAAATGATTTTGGAGAGTTCTTGGATATTTTGGAAAGCTTGTAACATTATCTACAATCCATATTTGAAATGCATTTTGAGATTCCAATTGGAACTATGTGAAAAGTTGCCATGAAGATAGGTCAAAATCCTGCCTAAACTAGGGCAAAATTTCACTAAGTTAGAAAGTTTTTGGACCTCTATTCACAAAATCATAACTTGAGATCCAAGCATATTTTGGGAAAACTTTGTGAATCAAAGTTGTAGATTTTGTGGAGAACTACAACTTTCATGTTGGAAGTTTTCTTTGAATCCAATTTCATCATGGTGAAAAAGTTGGGAAAAAATAAGAAATTTTCATAACTTAGAAAATTTCTAAGTTATAAATTTTTTCCATTTTAAACCCTAATTTTCAAAATTAGGTTTCTTGGTGAACAAGTTTCATGTTTTGACACATCTTGATGAAAAATGACCCTTGGCACTTGATTTTGACCAAAAAGTCAAAGTTCGACTTTTCAGTGTACAGTTGATTTTTGATCAGTTGACTGGAAAATTCATCTGTCAATCCAATACTTTTGAGATCTTTTAAACCTTGTGATGAGGTTAAGATTATTCCATTGAGTCCTTGAAACCATGCTTGAACCCAATTTTCCATTGGCTAGCTAAAAAATCAGAAATTGCCCTTTTGCAGTCAAAACCCTAAAAATGACCATTTTGCCTTTTTGATGATCTGATCAAATTTCTTGAGGAGTTGTGGTCCAAACTTGATCAAATGGTTCATATGAGTCTATAATGTTTATGTGGATCAAAAATTATGAGGTTTGACTGTAAATTGGCCACAATTGACTTTTTCCCCAATACAGTTGATTTTTAGGTCAACTGTCCAATTGACTGGGCAAAATTTGATTCAAAGCTTGAAACTTGGTATGAGCAATCTTAGGAGTCCAATATGAAGCATGAAAGTCACATGAGGCCTTGGAAGTCCAAAAATCCTTGTGCAAATTCAAACCCTAATTTCAGGTCATCAGTGCCAAGAGATGTCTTGAGCTGAGTAAACCCCAATTTGGTCTTGAGTTCAAAGAGTCTTGTGAGGGGAAATCTTGATAAAATGAGAGGGAAAATTTTGGGGTACAACAAAGGCCATACTATAGAGTTGAGTATGGGTGGGTGCAAGATCATCATTGTATTGGTATTATTTGTAAAAGGTAGCGCCCAAATCTTCCCAGTTATGAACATTGACTCTTTCTAACTAATAAAACCAATCAAGTTGAGTTCCAGACAGACTGTCTTGGAAGAAGTGTACCCATAAATCCTTGTCAGCGGTATGAGGCTGGATTTTCCTCACATAGGACTGGAGATGCATTTTGGGACATGAAACTCCGTCATATTTGGCGAACACAGGTGCTTTGCATTTAGGTGAAATAACAATCCCCGATACTAATCCCAACTCCTCAAAGTATAATCCAAGCATATTTTGGATTTCCATTGCACTTAACCGTTATTCCAAATGCTTATACTTGTCGCCGGCTGGAGGGTATTGTTCTTCGGAATAATCTTTTTCTTCCTCTTCTGACTTTGACTGGACAACTGTTTCTTTTCCCTTCCCATCTTGATTGTCTTTCTCACCGGATGTCGTTGCAAAGTCTAGGGTCCTTCTTGCTTGTCCTTGGAATCTTCTTCCCATGTTTAGAACCCCAATTATCTTCTTTGTCTTCTTCTTTTTCTCTTCAACCAGCAAGGTCTTCAACTCTTCTTGTCCTTTGGCTAGAGTTAAGAACATTTGTTGAAACTGAGCATTTTGAGCTTGGAGGTCCTTCACCGTTTGCTCGAGATCCATCTTACTGAAATAAATAGTAGAAAGATGAGGAGACTTGTTGCAAGAAACATGCTTATGTTATGATGATTAGTAGATGCACATGCAATGATTTCAAGGATTTTAAAGATTCAAATTTGTTTTAGACAAAAAGGAAACACAAGTTATATTAATAAATTAAAGCTTGAGTACACCAATGCCTTTTTGGAAAACAATACAAAAAATTCTAAGATAAAAAGGTAGTACGCATCCTCTTTGGTGCGATGTAGGCATTCAAGTTCCTCTCCTCATAAAGTTGCTTAGTGAGTTTCAAAACCTTGTTCTCGCTTGCATAGAATTGGGCTTTGAACGTGTCTCGCTCCCCCTTGAGTTGTATCCAATCTCTTTGTAAGTCTTCAAGATAGGTGGGCATGTCAGGATGTAGGATAGTGTATGGAACATCTCTTTCCATAACAGGCTCCATGATTACCGGGAGAACGGAGGGATAAGGCATCATAAGACTCTAAGCACGAGTTCGTACCCATTTGAGGTAAGTCTCAAGAGGGATGGAATTATTGTTCCCCAATGTCTTGCTATCTACCTTGTTCAACATCCTCCAAGCTCGTATAAATCTCTGGCGAAGACCTTGATCATCATTCTCGTAGTCAAATACCAAACCTTGGATGAGCATCTCATGCGAGCCATCCCTTCAGGCGTAACCAAACTATCTTAAGGCTAAGCAGGGGTTGTAGGTGATACCTCCCCTAATTCCAAGTAAAGGGACATTAGGGAACTCTCCACAAAGACCGACAATAGTAACATTCTCTATAGATCGGGAACACCAATGGATGTGTGAATGTTTGAGCGTCATCAACCTTTGTGACCACCTTGAACCTTGCTCGTTCTTTAATACAGATTGGGGAAGATGCAAAATAAACCATCTTGCCAAGAGAGGAGTGCAATACATAAGGAAGCCTCTTTTCCTCATAGTGCGAGTGTGAAAAGAATGTAGGATGTCCCCTAGCAAAGTAGGCACCAGGTTGCGGGATATGAAGATTTTGACGGTGTTCACGTCTATGAGTTGGTCAGGATTTGGAAATAAAACCATCCCATAGATGAGGAGAGCCACAATTTCCTCAAAGGCTTGCAAGTCCAAAGAATACCAACAGTTTTGGGCTTTCTCAAACAAGAACTTTGCTAGGAAACCTTTGACACCACTCCTTGTTTCCCAATAAGTTGTGACATCATATGATTGCAAGTGTAGAGCTTGAGCAATCTCTTTTGGCTTTGGGTTTCTTTCTGTACCGTTGAAAGGTAGTTGATTGAGAATGGGAATCCTCAAGAGTCGGGAGAATTCTTCCAAAGTAGGCACAAGTTAATAATCGGGAAATGTGAAACAATGGTGTAAAGGATCAAAGAACTGAAAAAGCACCTTCATCATGTCTTCATCAGTGTTGGAAGTGGCCAAGTTAAGTAGGCGACCATGTCTCTCGGCAAATGGAGATTTTTCAGGAATCCTTAAAGCTAGCTCCTTAAGTTGTGGAGGGATCCTTACAAGATTGACTTGAATAGTTTTCCTGCGAATATAATTCATATCCTACAAAACAGAACAAAGATAAATCCCAAGATCCTTGAAATGGTTAGTGAATGAGTATGATGTTATGATGTTATGTACAAGTATGTATATACAAACAAAGCAAACAAGTCCTTAGGTTTAGGCTTGCATGGAGTCTTATAGGTAAGTACCCTCTTGAAGTTTAGTTGGCTCAAACCTGTCCTAGTAATAGTAACCGGGTTCTAAGGAGCTCAATATTAGTGGTTTGTTTCCTTAGTCATTGTTTCAGCACAAGCCTCTTTAATAGAGACCGAAATATCCCAAAAAGCCAAACCTCAATGAGTGTAGTATCGAGTATCTACCACCTTCGGACTGCACCAAAGTCGGTCTTCTCACTATGTCCTAAAGGCCAAGTTGGTCAAGTAAAGGTTCTAAAAGTTCATTAGTGCTTCATGATATCACTCAGCAGCCCCGTATTCTCCTTGATTAACTCAAGGGCTACTGGTACTCACAAATATGTCGCACTAACATAGCTATTGCTTAGACCATGTCGGTATACCCTGCACAGTTTCTACAACGTATTGCTACTTACCTATAAGGTATCCCAAGTCCGGGTAGAGGATTCAAACTAAAACAAAGAACCATAATGTAAAGCAAGCAAGTCAAATAATGAAAGTAAGTAAATGTGATCTAACCCTAAGGTAACCCCACTTTTAGTTAAATCCCCAGCAGAGTCGCCAGTTCTGTGATATGGTGGGAGAACTGACTTGAAGGTTTTGCGTTTGATTGCAAATGTTGCGGTTAGAAAGAGTCGCCACTGACTTTTCTTTTATCCAAAAGGAAAGGTGAAAAAGCACATGAAAGACCTTTGAGATTATTTCTTGACTTCGGGGGGTAGATTATAAAAAGGGAAGGTATTAGCATCCTTTTCATCCATGGTTTTCCATGGGCTCTTAGTTACTTGCTAGATCACTTGCTTTTGTTTGAAATTGTGCTTTGTGTGTTTTTTTGAAAGTATTTTGTAAAGAGGCCATTGTTTAGGCAAACTTTGTAATGATTCTCGTTCGTAAGAATGTATACAAAGTGTTTGATCTTTTGAAAATGTTTTCAAGTTTGTAAGAGGTTTTGAAAGTGTAGGTGTTTGTTTTGAAAATAGCAAGGATGTTTTATTTAAAATTGAGCAAGTAATCAGGAGCATTCTACCTACTCAAAAGTATTTCTTGTTCATTTCTTTTCCTTTGACATTGTTATCTTACCATTGATTTGGTAAGTAACCCTATCTTTGGATGTAAACGGGACGGGCGTGGGTTATCGTATAACCATGATTAACAATGTTGTAAGGTATCTTAGCATTCTCTTTTAGGGACCAAGATCATTTGAAAGGCAACTTAGATAGCGTTATCGAGGGACTATGATCTTATATTTTTGCTTATTTTTGCTAAGATACCTCACATGCGTAATATGGCTATTTTGTAAAGGCAACCAAGTGGATTTACCCTAGGGGGTGCTTGTGTGCAAGTGTATTGTTTTCATGCTTGATTTTGTCTTGAATTAGGGTTTTCTAAGCATTGGTTTTAGTCTTTTCATACAAACCCTAATTACTAGCATTTGTATATAAAGCGATAAATTGCGGAATTTAAAGTTACTACGCTATTACAATACTTGTGGGAGGGGATGTACAAAGTATAAATGGGGATTGCAAGAAAATAAACCTAGTTAATCTATTACGACCATATTGAATTTGTACAAGAATTGAAATAAATAATGTACAAAATGAATAAATGTATAAGAATGCAAATATGAAGAGAATGGATATTTTTGTTTGGATTTTTTAAGAAAAGGGAATTTGTTTTTAATCTAATTAATCAAAGAGAAAAAATAGTTAATTAAAGTAGTAAAAGGTAAAACCTAAAATTACTAAGAAAAGATTTTAAATAAAACCCTAAATCTATTAATTGATTAAAAAGGAATTAAGTTTAAGAAAAGTATTTTTTTTTTGTGTTTTTGTCTTGAAAATAATTTATAGTATTATAAAATATTTTTGGCCTTTTTTATATTAAAATAATATATTTTAATTGGTGTAAAAGAAAATAAATAATAACCTAGCTTTAATTAAATTTACAAGAATAATTAGTAAAATAAATAAAGTATGGTTAAATAAAAATATTTTTTGTGAGAAAAATAAATAAACTAAGTCAAAATATAAATCTACTATTTTTATATTTTTTATGATTTTTTAGTATTAGAAAAATAATTAAGAAAACAAATAAATAAGAAAATAAGAAAAAAGAAATAAAATTGGGTCAGGGGTGTTGATAGCCTGCAAGGGGGTTAGAGAAAAGAAAAAAACAAAAGGCTCAAAGGAGGCCTAACGCTGCCAAAAAAGGAAGTCAGAAATGCAAAAAAAAAGTGAAAAAAAATCAAAAGGGTACCACTGGGGCTCGAACCCAGGTCCTTTTGGTTACACGCGCGCGCTTCTACCACTGGGGTGGCTATACATCAGTTTATATAAATCAAACAATAAATACATAAGGCAAACACGTTCCTGAGGCCAACTTCATCTTCAACCTCACGCCCAGCCAGAACCTCTGTAACTTGTTCAAATCTCAACAAAAATGAAAACTGTAAACATGAAACTTATAGCAAATTTCCTCACGGTTTCAGAAATGTAAAGCATTAAAACTATAGCTCAAAGATAAACATGAATTTTAATGGCCCTATTCTGAACCCTAAAAATCTCAGAAAATTCAATCTTAAAATTCTCTAAGCTCAGGCAAAATTAATGGAAACTACGGACATGGTTAGCTTTAGGGCAATGATATCTACATGTTTCATTCACAAATAAATCATTGATGACGCCTGTATGAAAAGTTCCAAAGTTAGGAAACTTACCTTGCAAGAGGGTATCAGGTTTGAAGTTTGAGCAGCTTTCAAGGAGTTCCAATGATTGGGTTAGCTTCCTCAAGTTCCAGGAAGCTAATGGGATGCTTAGCTTGAGCTGAAAGTACCTAAGGAGTTCTGGAGAAGTCCAAGTGCAAAGCTCTGTTTTTGAAAATGGAGGATGGTGTTAATGGTGTTACAGTTCAGTAACAGGGTGTGGGATCAGTTCTAAATGATGTTTAGAAGCTTTAGGAACCAAAAAGCTTGAAAACGCACAAGGGAGTTATGAGTTTCATGTTTTTGGTCAGTTTATGTGAAAATGGAGGTATGAGATGTGATTCTGAGGTCTTGGTGTTTTTAGGGGTCAAGCATTCGTGTGTTTTGTGGAAAATGGTTTGTATATCTATAAGCAAAAGGATTGGAGTGGTTTGGACAATCAGAAGTACAAGTTATCAGCTAATTGCTAGGTTACTTGATTTTGAAGAAAAATGGGAAACCAAGTTTCAATTTGATGTACAAGCCCGGGCTGAGTGATTGTAAGTGTCTAACAAGTTTCTTATGGGTTATGTGACTTGTATGATCATAAGAGAACAAGTGCAAGGCTCAAGAACAAGTTTTGTGTAAAAAAGCACTTTATCAAAATGGCAATGTACACTTTCTTCCAAAAATGGATATAAAGCATGACCTTGCATTGAATCCTTGAAATGAGACCTCTAACAGCTGTGCAAGCAATTAATTATGGAGTGACTAACAAGATTGAGGCCTGCAAAGTAGAGTTTATGTAGGATAACTTTGAATTTGAATTTTGTTCTTCACAAAATGCCTTGTAATTCAAGTGATAAAATCCTAACTTCATCTCTTCGATTCTCCCTACTCAAGAATGATCTCAAGGAGTCCTTAGACATTTTGGAAAGCTTGTAATATGCTCTACAACCCATCTTTGAATTGATTTTGAATATTCCCCTTGGAACTATATGAAAAAGTACCATGAAGTTGGGTCAAAATCCTGACTAAATTAGGACAAAATTTCACTAAGTGTTTTGTTTCATGACCACATGTTCTTAAAATTATAACTTGATATCCAAGCAATTTTGGAAGAAGTTGTGTGAATAAAAGTTGTAGATTTAATGGAGATCTACAACTTTCATGTTGGAAGTTTCTCTTGAATTATCTTTCATCATGGTGAAAATTTTGCTTAAAGTTATGAAAAAAATAAGAAATTTCCAACACTTAGAAAAATCTCTAAGTTTAGAAATTTTAACTTTTCAAAATGAAATCTTGAATTTTGGATTTCTTGATGAACAAGTTTCATATTTTGACATGTTTTGATGAATTGTGATCTTTGACATTTGAATTTGACCAAAAAGTCAAAGTTCAACTTTTCAGTATACAGTTGACTTTTGATCAGTTGACTGAAAATTCATCTGTCAATCCTTTGGACTTGAGAAATGTTTTGAGCCATGTCATTAGGTAAAAATGATGCAATTGTACTATTGAGATCATGCCTTAAACCAATTGATCATTTTCTAGGTCAAAAATCAGAAATTGCCCTTTCCCAATCAAAACCCTAATTTTGACCATATTGCCCTTTTGGAGATTTGGTCAAATTTCTTAAGGAATTGTGGTCCAAACTTAATCAAATGATACATATGAGTTTAAAATGTTGATGTGGATAAAAAATTATGAGGTTTGTTTGTAAATTGGCCATGGTTGACCTTTTCCCTAATACAACTGATTTTTAGGTCAACTGCTCAATTAATTGAGCAAAAGTGTGATCCAAGGCTTGTAACTTGACATGAGTAATCTTGGGGGTCCATAATGATACATGAAAGTCACATGAAGCACTGGAAGTTCAAATATCCTTGTGTAATCTCAAACCCTAATTTTGGTCATCAGTGCTTAAGGAGGTGTCTTGAGCTGATCAATCCTAATGCAGTCTTGAGTCAAAGGAGATCTTGTGAGCAAATTCTTGATAAGTGAGAGGGAAAATTTTGGGGTACAACACTGCTCGTTAAAATAATCATCATCAGAAGTTTGATCATTAATACAGTCAGCCTGGGTACTCTTAACCTCACCAATCTGATTCTCGTCTTCTTCAGATGAGTCTTCCACTACCGGGATCTGAAGAACCGACTCTTTGAACCTTCTGCCCATGTTGACCAGGGATTTCTTCTTGGGTTTCTTCTTAACTGCTAGCAATGACATCATATCTTGTTGCCCCTTGTCTAGGGCTAGTAGAGTCTCTTGAAATTGAGAGTTTTGTGCCTGAAGATCCTTCACAGTTTTCTCTAGATCTATCTTGCTGAAATAAATAGCAGAAAGATAAGGAAACCTGTTATGTAAAAAAATTGTCATATTATGATGCATGGAAGATGTATATGCAAATGATTTCAAGGATTTATGAAAATTAAATTTTTATAGAAAAAAGAATGAACAAACGTCAATTTTCATTAATTAGCTCAAAATGATTACAACATGCCTCTTGGGCTTACAAAATAACTCTCTAAGATAAAAAGACTGAACGCATCCTCTTCGGCGCAATGTAGGCGTTCACACTTTGCTCTTCATGTAGCTGTTTTGTAAGCTCCAAGACCCTCTTCTCGCTAGCGTATAATTGAGATTCGAAGGTATCTCGTTCTTCCTTCAGCTGGACCCAACCTTTTTGCAAGTCTTCAAGAGAATTAGGCATGTCAGGAAGGAGGACAATGTAGGGAACATCTCCTTCAACTATATGTTCCATGATAACTGGTAAGAAAGAGGGATGAGGTATCACAAGTTTCTGAGCATGAGCTCATACCCACCTAAGGTAAGGCTCGAGAGGAATGGAATTCTTGTGTCCCAGCATCTTACTATCAATGTTGCTTACCATCCTCCAAGCTCGTATAAACCTCTGACGGTAGCTTTGATCGTCACTTTCATAGTCGAATACCACTCCTTGGATGAGCATCTCATGTAGGGCATCCCTTCGGGCATAACCAAACTTTCCTAAGGCTAAACAAGGGTTGTAAGTGATACTTCCCTTAATGCCAAGAAAAGGGACATTAGTGAATTCCCCATAACGGTCGATGATAGTAACGTTCTCCAAGGATCAAGAACACCAATGAACATTTGAATATCTAAGCGTCATCAGCCTATGGGGCCACCTCAAACCTTGCTCGTTCTTCAACACAGATCAAGGAAGATGTGAAATAAACCATCTTTCCAAGAGAGGAGTACAACACACGAGGATCCCTCTCTTCCTCATAGTGCAAGAGTGAAAAGAATGTAGGGTATCTCCCAACAAAGTAGGCACCAGATTGTGAGACTTGAAGATTTTGACAGCATTTACATCTATAAGTTGGTCAGGGTTTGGAAACAAAACCATCCTATAGATGAGAAGGGACAAGATTTCTTCAAAAGCTTGTAAGTCCAAAGAGTTCAAACAATCTTGAGCTTTCTCGAACAAGAACTTGGCTAAGAAACCTTTGACACCACTCCTTGTTTCCCAATTAGTTGTGATATCAGATTGTTGCAAGTGTAATGCTTGGGCAATCTCTTTAGGTGTTGGATCTTTTTCTGTAACGTTGAAGGGTAGTTGATTGAGAATGGGAATCCTCAAGAGTTGAGAGAATTCTTCTAGAATTGGTACAAGCTAATAATCGGGGAAAGTGAAGCAATGGTGTAGAGGATCAAATTGGAAAAGCACATTCATCATATCTTCATCAGTGTTAGAGGTAACCAAGCTTAGGACGCGACCATGTATTTCGGTGAATGAAGAGTTCTCAGGGACCCTTGATGCTAACTCTTTGATTTGAGGAGGAATTCTTACGAGATTGACTTGGATAGTATTCCTGCAGATAGAAGCCATGTCCTACAAAACAGAATATAAATAAATCCCAAAAATCCTTGAAATGGTTAGTGAGAATGAGTATGATGTTTATGATGTTTATGATGACATGTACAAGTACGTATATACAAACAAGGCAAACACGTCCTTAGGTTTAGGCTTGCATGGAGTCTCATAGGTAAGTACCCTCTTGAAGTTTAGTTGGCTCAAACCTGTCCTAGAAATAGTAACTGGGTTCAAAGCGATCTCAATATCACTGATCTGTCTTATCGGGCATTGTTTCAGTGCAAGCCTCTTTCACGGCGACCAAAATATCCCGATAAGTCAAATCTCAATGAGTGTAGTATCGAGTATCAACTAACTTCGGACTGTACCAAAGCCGGTTATCTCACTACGTCCTAATAGGCAAGTTGGTCAAGTAAAGGTTCTAAAGTCAATTAGTTCTTCATGACACCACACAGCGGCCCCGTATTCTCCTTGACTACTCAAGGGATACCGATACCCACAAATGTGTCACATTAACGTAGCTATTTCTTAGACCATGTCGGTATACCCCTCACAGTTTCCACAATGCATTGCTACTTACCTATAAGGTATCCTAAATCTGGGTAGAGGATTTAAAACAAGCCCAAAAAAGGAACCAAAATGTAAAGCAAACAAGTCAAACAATGAAAGCAAATAAAGGTGATCTAGCCATAAGGTAACCCCACTTTTAAGTTTCTCCCCAGAAGAGTCGTCAGTTCTGTGATACGGTGGGAGAACTGACTTGGGTGTTTTGCATTTAATTGCAAATGTTGCGGCTAGCAAGAGTCGCCACCGACTTTTCTTTTATCCAAAAGGAAAGACTAAAAAGAATAGGAAAGACCTTTGAGATTATTTCTTGAGTTCGGGGGGTAGATTATGAAAAGGGAAGGTGTTAGCACCCTTTTCATCCATAGTTATCTATGGGCTCTTAGTTGCTTGCTAGATCACTTACTTTTGTTTGAAAATGTGCTTTGTGGTGGTTTTGAAAGTATTTTGAAAAGGCACCATCGTTTAGGCAAACTTTGTAATAGTTCTCGTTCGTAATAACGTACAAAAAGTGTTAGGCTTTTGAAAATATTTCATGTTTGGAAAGTCTTTTGAAAGTGTTTTTGAAAGTGTTGGTGTTTGTTTTGAAAATAAGCAAGGGTGTTTGATTTGAAAATGAGCAAGCAACTAGGAACAATCTACCTACTCAAAAGTCTTAGTTCATTTCTTCCTTTCTTTTGATATTGCTATATTACCATTGATTTGGTAAGAAGCCTTATCTTTGGATGTAAAGGGACGGGCGTGGGTCATCGTATAGTCATGATAGCAAGGTTGTAATATGTCTTAGCATTTCTCTTTGAGGGACTAAGATTATTTTGAAAGGCAACATTGATAGCGTCATCGAGGGACTATGATCTTGTATTTTTTATTGCTCTTTGCTAAGACATCTCTCATGCATAACATGGCCATTTTTGTAAGGCAACAAAGTGGAATTACCCTAAGGGTGTAAGTGTGCAAATGTGTTTGATTTACATGCATTGTTTATCTTGAATTAGGGTTTGCTACTTGTTAATTTTAATCTTTCCATACAAACCCTAATTACTAACATTTATATAAAGCGATAAATTGCGGAAAATAAAATTACTACGCTATTACATCATTAGGGGAGGGAGTATACAAATTTACAAATGGGGATTTGTAAGAAAATTAAACATAATTATCTATTACAACCATATTGAATAATGTACAAGAATTGAATAAATGTACAAAAAGATAAATGGAAAAGAAATGATTTTTGTTTGGTTTTTGTTAAGGGTTTTAACCTAATTACTAAAAGGGAAAAATAATTAATTAAAGATAAATAAAATTAAACCTAAATTAATTAAGAAAAGAAATTAAGTTAAAAAGTATTTTTTAGGGTTTCTTGTGAAAGGTTTTAAGTTAATAATAATAATATGAAAATTAATTAATTAAAAGAAACCTAAATTCTAAATTAATTTTAAAATTAAAAAAGAAAAATAATAATTAAACCTAAATCTAAATATTTATTTATTAAAAAGAAAACTAAATTGTTAAGAAAATATTTTTTGTTCTTTTTGTTTTATAAAGAAAATAAAATAGATAAGGGTGAAAATAATAAATAAAATTATTTTGAATTTTTTATTAATAAAAATAAAAATAATAATAATAATAATAAAATAATAAAAATAAAAACTGAAATAAAATAAAATAAATAAAAGAAAATAAATAAAAATGAAATAATAAAAAGTTGGGCCAAGTGTATGAAAATAAGCATGGAGGGGGTTAAAAGTCAGCAAAAATAGCTAGACCCATTGTTGGAGGCCCAGCGCTGGCTGTGTGGAGCAAAAAAGAGAGAAAATGTGAAAAATCAAAACAAAAGGTAGCGCTGGGTGTTGAACCCACGATCTCTAACATACACGTGCGCTACCTTTGCCACTGGGGTGGCTGTACATCCGGTAATATAAACAAAACAAATAATACATAACACAAATTATACCATGAATATGACTTCATCTTCAACCTCCAGCCTGAACATTTGTAACTTCACCATTTCTCAACAAAAGTGAAATATGAAAACATGAAAGTTGCTCCATTTTTCCATACGAATCCAACCATATAAATATCATAAGCTATAAATCAAAGATGAATGAGAATTTTTGAAAGTACCAAATTCTGACCTAATTATTTTCAGAGATTCAAACCTAAAATTCTCTAAGCTCAATCAATATAAATGAAATCTATGGACATGTACAGTTTCAGGGCAATGATGTCTATATTTTATCTTCACAAATGCAAGCCTAATAATACCTAAATGAGAAGATAGAAGTTCAAAAAATGTACCTCAAAACTGGAAATCGTGAAATGAGTTTGAGCTGCTTTCAAGGAGTTGTGATGATCAGGTTAGCTTCCTCAAATTCCCAGGAAGCTAATGCAATGCTTACTTGATGCTGGGAGTGTTTGAATCGTGCTAGAGAAGTCAAGGTGCAAGCTCTGTTTTTTGGTTATGGAAGTTGATGAAGATGATGTTACAGTCTTGAAACAGGGACTTTGATCACTTGTGTATGATATATGTAAGGTGTTTGGATGATTAAGAAACAAAACACACGAGTGGAAATGAAGATGGGAAGTTTTGGCTCAAAACTGTCAAGTTTGGACAGTTCTGTGCAGCAAGGGTTCTTGGGAGAGTTTGAGAGCTTGTGTATCTGTGTATCCTCTTGCAATAGACTTGTATAATTATAATAAAATGGTTAGAGCACTTGAGGTTGACAGATCTGTGAGATATAGAGTTATGACTATGTTACTTGATTTTGAAGAAAAGTGGAAAACATGGTTTCAAGGCATAGTACAAGCATGGCCTGAGTTTATGGGAGGCCCTAGACATGTTTATTTTTCCTTTGACATTGCTTGTACTAAGGTGAAACAAGTTGGGAACTCTATGCATTGACTTTTTCCATAAAGCTTGCTTTTCCAAAATGGAAGTGTTACCTTTGTGCCATTAATGGAATAATCATTTGGACAATGCCTCAAATACTTGGATCAAAGCTCTAACAGTTGTGTAAAAATTTAATTATGGAATGACAAACAAGTTTGAGGCCTTCAAAGCAAAGATTATGCAGCCTAGCATGGATTTGGTTCATGTGTTCATCAAGAAATGGCTTGTAATTCAAGTTTGAAAACCCTAACTTCTTGCCTTCGATTATCCTTGCTCAAGTATGATATCAATGAGTTCTTAGACATTTTAGAAATCTTGTAAAATCATCTACAACCCTTATGTAGGATATTTTTGAATATTCATTTTGGAACTATGTGATAAATTGCCATGAAGTTAGGTCAAAATCCTGCCCAAACTAGGGCAAAATTTCACTAAGTTTTTTTCAAGTTTCAAGAACATGTCTTCATAAAATCATAACTTGAAATCAATGCATTTATAGAAAAATTTGTGTTCTACAATGTTTTAGATCTCATTAAGATCTACAACTTTCATTTTGGAAGCTTCCTTTGAATCATCTTGCATCATGGTGGAAATTTGGCTGAAAGTTATGAAAGAAAAGTGAATTTCCAACACTTAGAAAAATTTCTAAGTTTAGAAATTTTGACTTTTCAAAATTATATCTTGAATTTTTGATTTCTTGATGAACAAGTTTCATATTTTTACATGTCTTGATGAATTGTCATCTTTGGAAATTGATTTTGATCAAAAAGTCAAAGTTTGACTTTTCAGTGTACAGTTGACTTTTCATCAGTTGATTGAAAATCAACTATCAATCAATTGATCTTGAGGAATGCTTTGAGCCATTCCATTAGGTCAAAATTATGCATTTGAATCCTTGAGATCATTCCTTGAACCAACAAGTCATGTGCTAAGTCAAAAATCAGAAATTGCACTTCCTCACTCAAAACCCTAATTTTGACCATTTTGCCCTTTTGATGATCTGATCAAATTTCTTGAGGAATTATGATCCAAACTTGATCAAATGACATATATGAGTTCATAATGTTGATATGGACCAAAAATTATGAAGTTTGACTGTAAACTGACCACCGTTGACTTTTTCCCCAATATAGTTGATTTTAGGTCAACTGATCAATTGACTGAGCAAAAATGTGATCCAAGACTTGAAACTTGACATGAGAAATCTTGAGGGTCCAAAATGATCCATGAAAGTCATATGGGGAATTAAAAATCCATTTGTACTTGTGCAGACTCAAACCCTAATTTTCAGTCATCAGTGCTTGAGGAGGTGTCTTGAGCTGATCAACCCTTGTGCAGTCTTGAATCAAAGGAGATCTTATGAGAGATTACTTGATAAATGAGAGGGAAAATTTTGGGGTACAACAGAATGCATGCGAAAGAAAATATGGGGAAAAGAAGGAGGATTTACAAAGTTTTGCTCGCCTAGGCCCTGCGACCTAATGCCTATGTATCCCTTTCGAGGAATCAAAGTGTCATAGTTCGACTCATATGTTTCAATTTGTTGTGTGTTTTTACCTTAAAAGGGGGTTTTAAAAGAAAAGCCAAGCGGAAAAATGAAGTTTGAATTGGTTGGTGTTTTTTACCTTGAAAAAGGGTTTTTGTAGTATTAGAGTATTTTGAAGTTGAAAGAAAAAAGAGGTTTTAGTTTTAATGCAAATGCAAAAGGGAAGAAAAAAGTCTAAGTGAAACTAGCCTAGTTATATCTCTAATGTTATCATACAAAGATGACCCTAAGGTCAAGATAATAGATGAAAGAATCTACCTAAGTTGGCATACATGGATGTCAATCCTAAGGTCTATTTAGTTCAAACTTAACCAAGAATGAACTAAAGATCCTATGGGAAGCATGTGAATACAATAGCAAGCAAACAAACAAAGCTTGAGGAATATCCACTCACTCAAGTAGCACACACCTAACTGAGGTATCATGTCACCAATGTAGGAAAGGGGATATGGATAAACACCTAACCACGATATCGTGTCATCGGGTAGGATAAGGGAATGGGGACACCTAACCATGATATTGAGTCATCAAGGTAGGATAAAGGGAGGCTTGACCAAGATATCGAATCATTGAGGCAAGCAAGAATGGGGGAATAAGTGGTTCTTAACCATGATAGCACATCATAGCGGTAAGAAGAATAAGGGGAGTTGACTCTTAACCAAGATTTCATGTTATCTAGGAAAGAGAAGAACGAAAGTGAATTGTCATAAGTGACTAAACACCTAACCAAGATATCATATCATCGAGGTAAGAGATAGAAGGAAATAATGAGATCACATTGGAGAATCAACGTGCAAGGCGTGCGAGCTAATGACAAAGCGTGTGGGTTGATTGCGAATCCTTCTCCACTTAACCGACTCAATACAAGAGCAGCACGATTCATAGCTTCAACGTACGATGCAGGCTACAAATGACCTGTGGACTAGAAATTATGGTGGTCACTTGTGGACCCTTTTCCACTTACCTTCTTTGAGGACTCATCAACGGGGAATGGGAATGAGATACCTTCTTCAAGGTATTTGGCACAAAAGTAAACACACAAAATGGTAATTAAACAAGCATAAGTAGAAATTGCCTTGTAAAGGTCTTTTAAAACAGCATTGCCCACCTAAAGTAGGGACTCCCAGTCATGCATCTCTAGTCCTACTTCTCATGGCAAAGAAAGCGGTAAATGATGCAAGAGATAAAAGGAAACAGAGGAGACTACCAATCAAACGCAAGTTCGTCAATTATTAGACGAAAGCAAAGAAACCTGAAAACTTCACGGAAGCTTCACCAAGCAACAGAGAACAGTCAGAAATAATATCCAATAGCAGAAACAATGTCGCAAATGTGAAAATAAATCGCACGCGGAAAGTCTGTCGCATCAAATTAAAGTCCATGCACAAGATAAGTCTATACAAGTAAGACAATAATCCAAATGTCTCATGTTTCACAATAAAGCCTTTAGAAACTTGCACAAGTCACAAACGAGTTAGAAAATAACAACGCAACACAAACTAAACTTAAGTATCGAAATACGACTCAAAAATAACAATGAAATGTGAAGGCACAAAGTGCGAATAAGCAAAGGAAGGTGAAAACCAAAAGCCGAGAAACAACGCACTCATTCAAGGAATGGCTCAAAATCTCAAGTCGAAAACACAACAACTCATCAGCAATGGCTTACGAATGCTCGAATGCAATTATGAATGCATAAATCAATAATCGGAACATGAATGGACATGCATTTAGAAACCTCGGGCAGCATTGTTCCACAATTTGAAGTGCAAAAAAGTTGGTTTAAAACCACTTGGAATCATCACAAATATCATACATGAACCAAAGCAAGTGCAATGAGGTATTAACCAACAATAAAATCAAGCTTTTAAGGCTCATTTGAAAATCCAGGCAGCACTGTTGTTATTACATGAATTAATCGGAAATTTGTACCGAAATCAAGAAAACTCAACATTAATGCTCATGAAGCAATCACTATGTACAAGTAAACATCAAAATGCAAATTGAAATGGCATGTACACATGAACATAAATTTCGGACAACACGTTTATTGCACATGAGATGCTCAAAAATATCAGTTTAAAATCCACCGGAAATAACACAAATGTCAAGCAAACATTCAGTGATAACAAAACACATCTCAGTACAAATTAAACCTCCTTTTAGTGCACTTTTATCTTCGGGACAACATTACATCAATCCACAAAATTGCTCAAAAACTTGATTTAAAAACGGTAAAACTCAATGCCAATAGTCAACAAACGTCTAATTATGAATGAACATGTACCGAACACAAATTGAAATGCAAAACACAAGCTACCTCTTTATTTCGGGCAACAACTCATTAAACTCGTGAAATAGCTTAAAAGTCGAATTTAAACCGTTAAAACTCCACACCAGTATCACACAATAACCAAAACAATGTCGATTATGTGTTAAACAACAATTAAATCATCAATTACAATGCATTCTATTATTCCGAGCAGCATTACGCATGAGTCGATGACATCAAAAATTAAATTCTGAAATTCATTCGGACATATCAAAAATAATTATTCGACTCATGAAACTTTGTCTAAAAATCTCAAATGAATTGTAATGAAATAAATCCATACCGGTACCAATTAGATCCGCCTCAAGTCAAAACCCATTTTACGTTTCGAAATCAATTTAATGTATCAAAATTCAATTTTGATATGAAAATCAACAATTATGCACAAGGCACCAAATCAGAATCCAATTTCAACATGTTAATTAGGAATTATGAATCAATTTACCGGTTTCAACGCGTAAAGCTTCATGAGATTTCTAACAATTAACCAATTTTGGACTTCAACATCATAATTCAATTATCAGTTAATTCCAAGAATCAAATAAGATTCAACTCATGAAATCAAATAATTCAAGAAAAAACACTTATGCACAAAATCAATTATGTAATTAATCCGCAAAATCAATTAATCACAAAGAGGAATTGGAGAATTATCGGAATCAGAAGAAATTGGAGGAGGAGGTGTGGCTGGAAAATCGAACACGGAAGACAGAGGGAGTGTAATACGATGGGAGAACTAACTTGGGTGTTTTGCGTTTGATCGCAATTGTTGCGGATAGCAAGAGTCGCCGCCGACTTTTCTTTTATCCAATAAGGAAAGAGTGAAAAGAACAGGAAAGACCTTTAAAGATGTTTTCTTGAGTTCGGGGGGTAGATTACAAAAAGGGAAGGTGTTAGCACCCTTTCATCCGTAGTTATCTACGGGCGCTTAGTTGCTTGCTAGATCACTTGCTTTGTTTGAAAATGTGCTTGTGGTGGGTTTTGAAAGTATTTTGAAAAATTCCTTTGTTGCGGATAACTTTGTAATGATTCTCATCTCTAAAAAATGCATACAAAGTGTTGGTTTTGAAAATAGTTCAAGGGATGTTTGTTTTTTTTTGAAATATGTTTTTGGAAGTGTAAGTGTGGAAAATGGTTCTAGTTCAAGAGCAAGCAACTACAAGCGTTCTACTTACTCAAAAGGTCTATGTTCTTTTCCTCCTCCTTTAGACGTTGTTATCTTACCATTGGTTTGGTAAGAATCCCCATCGTTGGATGTGAAGGGACGGGCGTGGGTCATCGTATAGTCATAAAAGGCAACCTATGAGACGTTTTAGCAATTTTCGTAAAGGACTAGATCGTTTACCAAAGGCAACATTGAGGGACTAGGATCTTTTTATCGATGGTCTTTGCTAAAACGCCCATATTCGAGGGACATGACTATTTTCCGAGGCAGAAAGTGAGATTATCATGGAGGTGCATGTGTGTGAATAATGTGTTTGATTGCATGCATTTTTTTCTTCTTGAATTTAGGATTGTCTACTTGTTGATTTTATCTTGCCATACACACCCTAATTACTAGAATTTATATGAAAAGCGGTAAATTGTGGAAAGTAAATTTACTACGCTATTACATCACTTGGGGATAGGGTGTATAAATTTACAAATGGGGATTGCAAGAAATAAAATTCTAATTATCTATTACAACCATATTGAACTTGAATAAATGTACAAAAAGAGAAAATAAATTTTGTTTTGATTTTGTTAAGGAAATTTAATTAAGTTAAAAAAAATAAAATAAATAGGAAAATGTTTTTGGTCTTTTTCCATTGTAAGGATTTAAATAAAATAAACTAAATAATTTAAATATATTTTTGGTGTTTTCGTGTAGAAATCAAATTTTGTGTTTAAAACAGTTTTTTGTGTAAAAAAATAGTTTTGTGTTTGGGCGGTTTTTGTGTTAGTAAGCAGGGGGTCAAAAACATAAAAATGCCAAGGCCCAGCCAATGGAGGCACAAGTGTATTTCCTGCAAACAAAATAAAGTGAGAAAATATAGAAAATGAACAAAAGGTCTCGCTGGGGCTTGAACCCGAGACCTTCTACAAAAATGCCTTTCGCGTGCGCTATTTGTACCACTGAGGTGGTCTGTTTCATCCGTTAGTAAGGTAGCTTTGATTGGGTACAAACTGAACTCGTTTCTGAATGTTTGAAATGCCCAGCTTCTTCCTTCGAGTGCAGGGATGAAAGACTCCAATGTTGAGATTAAAAAGTCTTCACTCCTCAGCCAATCGAAAGATACAAAAACCTGCCCGACTCGGTCATGAAAGCGATATATTTTTTATCCATTTTTCCCATGGGAATTTGGTTGTAACCGGAGTATGTGTCCATGAAAGATAGCAGTTTAAAACTTGCCAAATTGTCGACCAATTTGTCAATATTGGGAATGGGATAAGCATCTTTCGGGCAAGCCCGGTTGAGATCAGTATATTCAATGCATATTCGCCATTTCCATAATATTTTTTAACGGGGACTACATTGGAGATCCAGGTTGTGTACTAGGCTTCATAAATAAAATGTTCCTCTAGAAGGTCTTTTACAGCTAATTCAGCAGCCTGTGACTTCTCGGTCGACTGCTTTCTTCTGCACTGCGCGACTGCCTTGACGGTGGGATCAATGGTCAGGTGATAGCATGTGACCTTAAGGTCTAAACCAGGTATCTCGGCCACACTCCAGAAAAAGAGATTAGCGTTCTCCCCAGGAAAGCTTTGAGTTGCCTCTTCGCCAGGTCGGAGAGGTCTGCTTCGATCTTTACTCCCTTGGTGGGGTCTTCTCCGAGGGGAGCCGATTCAAAGTCATTGTCCGGGATAGGCCGCGCGTGACTTGAGAGTTTGTTGTGTCTAACAGAAGAGGTTGACCCTTCGTCTTAGACCATAGGCTCCTTCCCTTTCTTCCTTTGTTCGACCCTGTCTTCCATTGAGAAGCGACTGTCGAGGTCTACGGTGTCGACCCTCGGCAGCGGTTTGGATTCCTCAGAGTTGGAGGGAAGCATGGCTCTAGTGGCCGTTAGAGCCTGGATGTTGATGGAGCTGAGGCCCTTCGCAGAAGCCTCAAAGCATCTCTTGGCTACTTGGATGTCCCCGTGAAGAGTGGCAACCAAGCCTTCGACCGTGTAGTATTTCATCTTGAGATGAATGGTGGAGGGGACCGCGATGAGTTCAGCAAGAGTGGGTCTCCCGAAGATGCATTGGTAGAGATATGGGCAGTCCATCACCAAGAATTGGGTCTTGATGGCCCTGGCCGTTATCCCCCTGCCAAAAGTGACGATCAACTCCATGTATCCCCATGGCTTCGTGTTGGCCCCGTAGAAACCTTGAAGATCAGAACCCACGTAGGGGGTTAGGTGGCTCTTGTTCAGCTGCAAAGTGTTGAATAGTTGGGCATACATTATGTCCACCGAACTGCCCTGGTTGACCAAAATGAGATGCACGTCAAAGTTATCCATCCGAGCTCTCACGAGTAGCGGGATGCTCGGATTTGGGACTCCTCCTGGAAACTCTTCCCTGTAGAACGCGAGGGGATGAGATCCTCCCCGGAACTTGTCGAGCGTGGCGTTCATCTCAGAGTTGGCCTTGATGAGTTGGTCGAACCTTCTCTTCACCGATCTGATTGTATGCCTGTTGAACGCTCCGCTGGAAATGACCAAGGCTACAAAGAAGGATTCCCACGGGCTGTGGGTGGAGAAGTACAGGGGGACGTCCTCCATGTTCATAAAGTAGAAGTCTTCCGGCCGTGAGATGCTCAGGGCAAACAGAAAGGTGTCGAGGTTGGGGGACTTCTTCCCTTCCTCGACATTATTTGTCTCTGGTGCTTCGTCACGGGCGACCTCTTTATTCTTGTACTGCTTGAGGTACCCGTCTCTGATTAGTATTTCGATTGCATCCTTGAGGTGGACGCAATCCTCTGTTGTGGTTATGACTCTTGTGGAACCTACAATACTTGCTTTTGTCGGTTCCTGGCTTCGACGGTGTTTGTCAGGGGAAGCGCATCCCGACTTGCTTGAACTCGGAATTAGCATATTCGAAAAGAATATGCTCCCTCGAGGTTGTCAGGGGAGTGTAGTCATGGAAGCGATTGGCCGGCCCCTTGTAGTCTTTTCGATCGTGGGACCTGTCCTCCCGTTTCTTCTCCCACTGACAAGATGTCAAGGGTTCATCATTCTTTGAGGGTCTGGCACTCTCCGTGTGCCTGGATTCTCGGGCGCTATTGGCCGCCTCTTTCTCCTCGTACTATATGTATGTCTGGGCCTTTAGGAGAAGGGAATCGAGCGTGGCTGGTGTTTTTATGCCCATAGCCTTCGCAAAGTCGCTGTGGGGACAGAGCCCACGCTCGAGCAGATATTTCTTCATGTTGTCTGTTGTCGGGACCTGGACCACTTCTTTGTTGAAGCCCTCAATGTACGCTCACAGAGATTTGTCTCTGCCTTGTATGATTGCTTTGAGCGAAGCTTCTGATTTAGGATCTCGATAGGAGGCAGTGAAATGCCTTGAAAACATCTAGCTGAGCTGTTTCCACGAGGTGATGAATTCGTCGAGAAAAATTTTGTACCATGCCATCACACCCTTCCTGAGAGTAGTCGGGAAGAGTCTGCATTTGATGGCGCCTCTGACCCATATGTAGTCGAGGAGCGCATCGATATTCTCAATGTGCTCGTCAGGATCCATCATGCCGTCGTAGGTCCCTAGAGTGGGTGGCTTCTCTAGGCCGACGAGGAGTGGAGCTTCGGTGATCTCCCTCGATAGTGGGCCGTGGGGCTCGTCATCTTCACTGTTGACGGAAGATGGAGAAGGAGAGTGATAATTTCTCCCTCGTGAGTCGTTGCAGTCCTGTCGAGGGGAGGGGATCTTTCGTTTTTGTTTTGGCTCGGGAGAGGGAAATCGAGCGTGGTCGATCTTCCTATTGTCCCTCCTCTTCTTGAACGAAGGGGAGTCTTGATCTTAGGAAAGAGGTGTGTGATTGCGTTTCTTGAAGAAAGAAACATCGCGCCTTTCCTTCTTGGGCGGTGGACCACGCCTGGGTGGAGATGCGCTGGGAGGACTTCGTCTTCAGGTTCTCCAAGGAGGAGATCTTGAACGCTTGTTTTCTAAGGCTTATATCCTCTAATTTTGTTGAAGGATGAGGGCGTTGGTATGATTTAGGGCAGTGAGAAGTGTTGCCATGGTCGGATCGGTGTTGAGAGGGATAGGAACCAGTTGCAAAATTTCTGGTAGTTCCTCAGCAAGATTCTTGGAACGTCCTTCGTCCAAGAGTTGTTCATCGCCACGCCGAGCGTCATCGGAATCAGGGGACGTAGTTGTCTGTCATGGAGGCCCAGGTTGTCCTCAAGGAGAGGGTGTTCCTGGCTTCCATCAGTCTTGCGATCAGGGGAAATGATGGTTTTTCCGGACGGGTAAAGATCGTTATGGTCGGCCATGATATGAGAGATGGATCTTGAAAGAAGAATTGCTTTGATCTTAGGTTCCGAGGGAAGAAAGATATGGATAACAAATTCCCACAGACGGCGCCACTGATCTTGTGGTTGATCAGAACCTTGAGAGTGGCAGGAGGATGATCTTCAGTCGGGAAGAGGAGAGAGGGGGTTGTACCTACAAGGTACTCCAACGATCAAGTAAGAGCGAGAGCAAGAAGGTACTAGCAAAATATCAGGTAGTGAGTAGTAAGTATATGATACCTGGCCCTCACAGGTGTGAAGGTTTATATACTTCCCCTGGCGCGTGGCCATTGGTTCCTGATTTCCTGCCTAGATATGTAGGTCCAGAAAATCAGGTAACTGCCAGGACTTGGTCAAACCGGGCAGATGTGCATGTAACTAGCCGTTGGTTCTGGGGAGGAGGCTGGTTGTGGGCATCTCTCTGGTCGATCCCTGGTGGTCTACACGACGTTGGGGTCTACACGACCCTGAGAGGATGCTCGACGAGCATCTTGGATCATATTCGGATCAAGAGGGAAAGAGGGTAGTATTTCCCGACAGGTGTAGGCAGTCCCGATCACGGTCGGTGGGTGGAACCCATGATATGTCTTAGACTGGGCCCACTCAAGCTTTCGGGCCAGTCCAGAACAGTTTGCAAACCTCATCACTTTAACAAACATGATAATATTGAAGTAACTTTCCACTTATATGTTGAGATTGGCACTGTTGATTTGATACATGCTGTAAGTTCTCCATATTTAAGATGAAGCAACTTCTCTTTTTACCATGATTGTCATGGTTTATTGGTTTTCCACTCAGATAAGACAAAATATCTTTTACATTAAAACCAATCATAACAAACCAATTTTGGTCTTTTTACCCGAACTACATGGGTTTTGATTTCAACATTGCATATTGTTGGTATGTAGGCCTAGAGCTCATTGGAAGCTTTATCAAATAAAAAATTATTAAAAAATACTTCTTTTCTCATCTCCCCAATCTTATTTTTTGTATATACCTTTTATAGCAAAAACACACAGATTTTCAAAGAGGTTCCTGCAGAGTACCGTAGATATTTAGGGTGATAATACCTTCTCTTTGTATAACTAAGTCACGTGCCTTGACCTCTATTTTACTTTAGGTTTTATTCACTTTTTTCCTATTCATTTGGATAAAACAAAAGTGTGGTGGTGACTTCATTGATTTTTACGAGTTAAGTCAATTCAATGGCTTAGTCTCAACATTTCTACTATTACAGGATGCCCTGACCCTCTATTGCACGAAGGGGGGGTACATAGATACAAAGGTTCGCAATCGCGGCAGATGCAAAAATTGTTAAAACTACTTAGTTTCTCATCTCCATAATCTCATTTTGTAAATATATTCTTTTATAGCCAAATACACAAATTTTCAAAGAGGTTTCTGCGGAGTACCATAGACGTTTAGGGTGTTAATACCTTCCTTTTGCATAACCAACCTCTAAAGGCTACCGTGTCTACAACTTGCAAACTAAAAAACTCATCATCAGTCGAGATGTTGAAGTTGATGAGAATGCTTCTTAGATTTGGAATGAAGAAAAAGTGGAGAAGAACATCCTTATACCAGCTCAACTACCTCAAGAAGAATCTGACGAAGAAGGCCCAGGTGAACCTTCTTCACCTCCACCATAACAACATGATCAAGAATTATCATCACCAGAGTCTACTCCAAGACGAGTAAGATATTTGATGGACATATATGAAACCTGTAACTTGGCCATACTTAAACCTGGAAGCTTTGAATAAGCATCAAAGCAAGAAGTATGGGTCAAGGCAATGGAAGAAGAGATAAATATGATCGAGAAAAACAACACATGGGAGTTAGTAAATCGTCCCCATGGAAAAGATATCATTGGGGTTAATTGGGTCTATAAGTCAAAGCCCAACCCTGATGGCACCATACAGAAACACAAGGCAAGGTTAGTAGCTAAGGGTTACTCACAGCAACCTGGGATTGACTACAATGAGACATTTGCACCAGTAGCTTATCTTGATACCATTAGAGCTCTAATAGCTATTGCGGCACAAAGGGTGGAGTATCCAGCAACTAGATGTCAAATTAGCCTTCCTCAATGGTGCACTTGAAGAATAGATCTATGTGGAGCATCCACAAGGATTCATTTGTGAAAGCGAAGAAAGCAAAGTGTTAAGACTAAGAAAAGCACTTTACGGTTTGAAGCAAGCACCTCGAGCATGGTATAGAAGAATTGATCAGTATTTCATAGATCAAGGATTCAGGAGGAGCAAGAGTGAGCCTACACTTTACATCAAGTCTCAAGGTCAGTACACTCTCTTACTCTCTCTATATGTAGATGACCTTATCTACACGAGAAACAATACCAAGATGATGATGGAGTTCAAAGAATACATGATGAAGACCTTTGAGATGACTGACCTTGGTTTGATGAGTTACTTCCTAGGTATAGAGGTTGTTGTACCCCAAATTTTGCCCCTAAGATCCCTTCATCATACCATGTTGATTCATTCACAACAAGATCACACTAGGATTCTTGGTTCCCCTCCCTATATTTAGTTTTGCCCTTTTGAGGGATTACCAAGCACCTTGACTTATGTTCCTTTTGTGATCATGAATATTGTTTTTGTCTAGATTTCTTCTTTTAACTAATAAAATGCAATGTTGGTTTGTCTTTCTTGTTATCCATGTAGGTAAAGGCAATGAGATTTAACAAGTTACCCCATGGGTTCATGAGTTTATGTCCATGCCCTAGTCAATAAAGCTTGAGAAGTCCAAACCTCACCGTTGGATTGGTTTTGGAAGAATTGGCATGGCAAGGTTGTTTTGGTTCATCACATTTCAAGGTTATTAGATTTGACTTAAAAGTACAAGGGGTTGATTGAAGAAGTTGTCATGTTTGGACAAGTCCTTGTTCCTATTGGTCACAAGAGCATATTTCTCTCAATTTTCAAGATATGGAAGTGGTTTTGGTTGCTAAGAGTTCTAATTATCATCCTCAACAACTTCTATTCACAAAGCAAGAATGTTGGTACAAGAAGTTTGTTCAAGCTTGTCAAAGTTCCTCAAAGCATTCTCTTGATCTAAGGAGCTAGGGTTTTGAAGTTCAAAGGAATATATCTTGCTCATCTTTTGTTATTTTTGAGTGATTCCAAAGACATCCTTCTCTACAAAGGGTTATCAACAAATCACTTCAAAAGTTCCAAGGATTTTTCATGAGGAAGATACTTGATGAGGAAGAAAGATTACAAGTCCTCCAGATGAATCCCCAATGTTCCATGTGTGACTTCAAATGGCCATAACTTGGTCAACTTTTATCACCTTAAGTCCATTCTTTTTCCATAATGATCTTGAAGATATGAATTTTATGCCTTCTTTTATGTGCAAAGTGAGAAAATGGATGGAAGTTGCCTTAAAGATGCAAAATATTAGAGGTCATTTCATGATTTTTTGCCAACTTCAACAATTCATAACTCTCTCAAATTTTGGAGATTTTGAATGATTCAAGTTTCAAAATGTTATTAAAGAGATCTACTTCATTCCATCTCTTTTGGTTAAGAGAAAATTACAAGTGGAAAGCCATGTTTGGATGCAAGACATTATAGGTCATTTTTGAAGAAGAATTTGAAATATTTCTAAGTATGGAAAGTCAACCCTTTTTCTTCAACTTTGACTCAATACAACTTTCAGCCCAAGCATCCATTTAACTCCATTCTTTTTCCATTGCAAAACTTGTAACCTCATCTTTCTAAAGCATCAAGAATCATTCCTTAAGACCCCTTGAGCTGAGAATGCCATTGTTTCAAAAGTGGTAACTTGGAATTGAAGTTTCATTGCAAGTCAGAATTTGAATTTCATGTTACAACCTCTAAACCTCAAATTAGCACGCGTTTTGGGTCTAAACATGATTAGCCAACTTTCCCAAGTGGATTAGCGTATCAAAACACAAGAATTGAATGAGTTTTGGTGAACTTTAGATCACACTTCACTCGTGCATCAGGTTTGCACGAATTCCCTCCAAAACACATCATTCACTCTTCCTTTTGATCCCATTGGCTTCTCCTATAAATACATGAACTATCCCATTCATTTTCTCAAGCTTGGATAGCCAGAGTCACCCTGCCAAACTTGTTTCATAACTCAGAATTCAGTAACTTCAAAATCCATTCTCGAGCCTTTTTCAATCCAATTTTTCCATCTATTCACCTTCCTTGATCTTCCCTGAAGCTAACCACATAATTACATTCAAGAATCGTGCCCTATACTGCTCCATAGAAGTCCAATTTCAAAGCTCTGCAACTCAACTTCAATAGGTAGATTCCTTCATCAATTCTTAAAAACTCTGATATTATTGTGTTGCTCTCATTGCCCTAGTTCTAGCCGCAACACTTACCTTTTACTGGAAACACGTTTTGACCATGAAATTTCAAATCCCTTTTAAAAACTTTCCTTCCAAATTGCTTGAGCTACAATTTATATAAATTTGGCGCGATGGTGTGGTTGTCTTCGTCTTGAAGAGACGAAGCGAATGACATAGGTCTGAACTTATGATTTTACAGTTTGAGAGACTTATAATTCGTGTTGGCTGGAGGTTGAAGATGACCAACGTGTCATCTTTCAACCAATAAAGGCGCGCCATCTGTTTTTTTAAAATCTGATTTAATTAATTATTCTGTATATTATTCACTAATGACCATGATATGCACAACGCACCAGATCCCTTGGATTTGATTACTAACGCGTTTTGACTCTCATCCAATGGTCTACATATTTTAATTTTATTTTCTTTTTCTGATTTTTATATTTTAATTGTTTTAAATTTCAAAAAATCATAGAAAATTCATTTTCAGTCCAAAAAATCTGAAAAAATTATGAAAAATATTTTTGATTATTCTCTTTCTGATTTTTATTTTTTCACAATTTAATTTTGTGTTTTTGTAATTTTTATAGATTTACACTTTATTTAATTTGTTTTAAATGTTTAAAAATACTTTTATACATTTTTAAATTCTGAAAAAATTATGGAATGATCCAATGATATTGTGACAAATATTGGTGACCTTATTTTATTTTTGTTTCTGACTTTACTATTTTTTTTTATCATTTTTTGTTTATTTTACCCATTTATTTTACTTTTAAAAATAGATTATGACTTTAAAAAATTACCAAAAAATTTGTAAAATTATTTGAGCCCTTTTCTGATTTTTCTATGGTCTTACTTTTTATTTCTTGATTAATTTGAACATAGTTGATATTTTTCTCTTTATTTTCTATTTTTAAACATTATTTTAAAACACTTTTGTGTATATTAAAATGTGATATTATTTTGTGACTATTTTCTGGCTGATCTTGGGTTAGATTTTGAATCATGAACTTTATTAACATCATTGGATCCATAGTATTGAGTTTAACTTCACAAAAATTGATGAATGATTTTAATAATAGTTTGATTAAAATTTAATTCAAATGTGATTTGTATATTTTTTCCCCATCCCTCTTCATTTCATCCCTTTCTTATTACACTAAATGTTATTGGAGCATGATCTCTATATCATGTCTCAAAATAAATGGTGCATAGATTGCTATTGACCGGCCTCAAAATAGGTGCGACTTCTATATAAGTCCACTTACGATTGCTTAACATAGCGCTAAATTTTATCCCGATTCGAATAAATGATCATTCGTGGCCCAAACTTATGATTGCAAGCCCAAGTATGTTAATTTTATCTCTTTGATCCAATAACCTTGAGATTCATTGTGTGGAGGCTTTGGTTCTACCAATCCTCTAATGGATCTACAACACCTTTGGTCAATGCGGATCACTTAAGCATCGTTGATCATTAAATGGAAATTGTGAGAATTCCAAATGGATGATATACTTGACAAAAAGCAAATGCAACTTGTTGTGTGGAGGCTTTGGTTCTACTAATCATCTAATGAGTTCCAAATGCAAGCTTCAAGATGGTCATCAAACTAACCACTAATTATTGACTTGTCTTACTTTATGCTTTTATTCTTTTTTATGCTTTATGTACCATTTACTTTTAGCATTTAAATTTCATGCCATTTTCATATTTGCTCATTTGAGCATTTACTTTATTTTCATTTTTACTTTGCTCACTTGAGCTTTTCTTTTCCTTTCTTAAGAAACTTAATAATTAACATAAACCCTAAAAAATCTTTAATGGTACTTGGACTATTTTGTTACTATCCTTGGCATTATGGAGCATGGGACTTTTCTTGGACTTAGGATTAGAAACCTTGGCCTATCTTGGAGACCTTGTGATCTTATCTGATTATTCTATCTGGAGTTCTTGAGGTTTACCTCAAGATATTGGGTTGCTTATTTATTTTTGTATGCAGGTTTTTGTGATTATAACCTTTGCTTGTAATCTAGAATTCACCTGTATACAGCCGTTACTCTGCCCAATTTTTGTGAAGTCTTAATACACTTGAAGTTTGGTTCTCTCAAGAGGTCTAGTATTTTTTGCTTGATTGGTTTCAATCCAAGGAATGGGAATTTTATCTTGGCTCATAATGTCAATTATTGGCTTCTTGTTGGTTAGATGTTTCTTATCCCTAGCTTTTACCTTATGCTTTAAGATAGTCCCTTCTTCTCCTTCCATCTTCTTTAATTTCAAAAATCGTCTTCCTCCTTTTGAAGACTCTTCTTGTTTTTAAACTTGAACCACTTTCATAATAAACTTGGACTTATGTCCATGCATTTTCAAAACATTTTCATAAGTAAACTCCAATAAACTTAATAATACCTTGACATTTTTTGTGAGAAGACTAAAAGTCAATCAATCTCATTTCAAACCATTTTGCCACTTTAGCTTTTATCTTTAAACTTTTCTAAAAAAAAGATTGAACTCTTGTCAATCCTTATAGTGATGCAAACAACTATACTTCTATAATATATAGTGAAGAGAGATATTTTCCACTTGGGTGTAGAGAGAGGCATTGTTGATTTTAAAATCCAAGCCATATCCTCCACTTTGAGATGATGCAAATTCTCCTTTCTAATAATTGTGGTTAGTAGGTATGTTTTCCACATGGACAATGACGACGATGTTTTATCTCATAAAATTAACCAACACATTTGTGTCTTAAATTTTTTTTAAAAAGAGGAACTAAGTGTACCCTGATCCCCTATTGCACGAAAATGTGGTACATAGGCACTAAAGGTTCGTAACTGCGGCGGGTGCAAAAATTATAAAATAAATATATTTTTTTTCTCACCTCCACCATCCATTTTTTATATACAACATTTTTTCATAGCCAAAATATACAGATTTTACAAAGAGGCTCTTGCCGAGTACCGTAAATGCTTAGGGTGCTAATACCTTCCCTTTGCATAACCAACCCCCTTACCTGGAATCTTTCCCCATCTTTTTGGGTTATTCGCTCTTTTCCCATTCCTTTGGAAATAATAAAGCACGCTGGCGATTTTGATTTTGATTTGTAAAGTCTAGTCAATCCAATGGCTTAGTCTTAAACATTTCTGCCGCTACAGAAAAAAGGAGACTTCACTGGGAAAGATTAACCTCTTGCTGGTCCATCCCTAAGTGGGTTAAGCCTATCTTTGTTTATATCTGTATATGTGTTATTACTATTTTTTGTTTTATATGTTGTATATATGTTTGTCTGGATTTTCCTGGTTTTCAGGGTGCTTGGTGATTACTCATAAGTCCTATACCCAGACTTGGGCAAACTTTAAGATAGGACGGGCGGTATAGTCATGTTAACTTTGAGGGAGTAATCCCAAAAAAGGAGGCATGAGATCCCCCACTTAGTGGAGGCCCCTTAGACTGTAGTGTCGTTTACCGAGTAATCGGGAAGACGTACTGCTTTCGACCTGGGAGCCTATTGAAGCTGAGGACCGTAGAATAACAAACCCATCTTAGCCTTTTAGGTGTAGTGCGGAAGCTATGACGGAGTAATCCAGAAATAGCTGTCACGCGATACTACGCTCAGACGAGTCTCTCTTGAGAATATTACTAATTACCGAGTTAATGGGGAAGTTGGTAATATCCGAAGGAAGGATGTAGACTCTGGGAACCTCTAGAACCTTGTTCGATAACTTTTAGACCGACACCTTATGGGTAGTACCTTCGACCTCATTCTCGTGACGTTGAACCTCTGAACCCTATATGTGTGATCTTGTGTGTGATTGCTGCATCATGCATCTATGCACTCATTAGCATCTTTTGAAGAAACCATATTTCAAGGGATTTAAAGGTTGAACATTTGTGAATACCTTAGGTACTTTCTAACCACGGATTCTGGAAAAAGAAAGACTGAGAAATACAGGTTCAAGGATCCCAAGATAGATGAGTTGATTGGCCTAATTCCCGAGATCGAGTGTTCTGCAGACTTTCGAAAGAAGTATGGATCTATTATTCCTCTCATGAAGCTGAAGATGAAGGAGGATATTCTCTCGACCTTTGTCTAGTTCTATGATCCGATGTATCATTGCTTTACTTTTCCCGACTATCAGTTGATGCCCACACTAGAGGAGTATTCTTATCTATTGGATTTACATGTTACCGATCGTGTTCCTTTTACTGGTTTGGAGGGTGAGCCAAAACCACATGAGATTGATGCTTTGATTCATCTGGGGAAGTCTGAGGTGGAAGACCATATGAATACTAAAGGAGGGATTAAACGATTACCAACTCAATTCTTATTGGAGAAAGCTCGTTCCTTTGCCAGGATGAAGAGTACAGTCACTTTTGAGGTCATCTTTACTGTACTTGCTTACGGGTTGTTCTTATTTCCTAATGTGGACAAGTTTGTTGACATTAATGCTATCAGGATCTTCATGATTGGAAACCCAGTTCCTACCTTGTTAGGTGATTCTTATTACTCTATTCATCTTCGGAATTCTTATCATGGGGGATGATTATCTGTTGCACGCCTCTGTTGTACCGGTGGTTTATATCTCATATGCCTCAGTCTGATGCTTTTTGGGATGTCAAGAAGGAACCCCGTTGGGCTCCTAAGATCATGACAATTACTCACTCGGACATTGATTGGTATCACCGGGCTTACCAGGATATAGAGATTATTGACAGTTGTGGTAGTTTCCCCAATGTACCTCTTCTTGGTACAAAGGGAGGAATTAACTATAACCCTGTTCTTGCACGGGGACAACTTGGTTATCCGATGAGGGATAAACTAAATAGTATTAATTTGAGTAGTTTCTTTCTGAAGGAAGGAGAAGACAATAGGGAAGTTAGGGAGTATATTGTGAAGGCCTGATGACACATTCATAATAAGAGTAAGAAGGATTTGGGACCCAGGGGTGTTGTTTCTTTGGAGCCATATCTTCAGTGGGTCCGATCGAGAGCCATTCAGTTAAAGATTCAGTATACCCGGGAGACACCCATGCCTGATCTATTTGTGAAGACCACTCCTCCCTTATTAGATGATCTAGAAGAGTTGCAACTCGCTTTGGTTAGGATGCAACAGGAAAATGATGCTTGGAAGAACAAGTTCCAAACTTTAGAGAGTTCCTACAGAGCAGGCCTGAAGGAGAAAGACGACTTGATTGAGATCCTTGAGAGTCGAGCGGTAGAGTCTATGGAGAGGCAAGGGGATTTATTTTATCCTAAGCCTCAATCAGGTGCTAATAACTCACTTCCTGATTCAGATGATTGGAAGGAGGTTGCCACCAGATATACGGAAGAAAACCAGAGGTTGAAGGCTCAGATTGGCAGGCTCACAGGGAAGCGTCCGTGTATAGAGTGATCTCCATCAGTTCTATTTCTCAGGGTTTTAGATTTTATTTTCATATTGTACTTGGGATCATTGAAACTAGTAATCCATTTTGCAGTTGTCATAATAAATTTTTTCAGTATTTCAAATGCGTTATTACTTTGATGTTTGCAATATGTCTATAAACTTTAAATCCCTTGAAATGTTAAATAACAAAGTAAAAATAATCATGTGCATTACATATAATGCATCATATTTCACATTTTTCTTGCATTTGTTATGCATATCCAGGTGTCTTACCAAGCTTCTTTACTTCGTTCAGCAAGCTAACTCATCACTACAACACTCGGGATAATTTCAAAAAGAAGATAGACAACTTAGAACAAGAGAATTGCGAGCTACGCGAGGACGTTTCTTCTTTGAAGGCCGACTTGGCCAATCTGACTACTTTGACGGAAGCTCTGGTGGCTGCTCAGAATCAGTCACCAAGTGTTCAACTTCAACCAACAAGGGCAACTACTGAAGCTCCGACTGTTCCTGTATCTGCTACTCCAGTTGTTGTTCAGAGTCGCATGACTCAAGGTTATCCATGGGGAATGCCAGAGAATTTTTCACCTGAAGGTTTCAATCTTGGTCCTCAAGATACTCCAGTTGTTCAGACTATTGTTACTCCGGCACCTCCTATGGTGCATGTTGTTCCTGCTGCACCTCCTTCGGTAAATATGGTTCCGTTTGTTAATGATGATGTGTGTCGTCCTTTCCCTCCACCGAGTGAAGACTTGGGTCTTTATGACAGAATGGATGATTTTCAAGAACATTTTGACAAGATGCAAAGAGAGATGAAGGCCCTCAGGGGAAAAGAGCTATTTGGGCAGAATGTGAATGAGCTATGTTTGGTCCCGAATGTTAAGATACCTACTAAGTTTAATGTCCCGGAGTTTGAGAAGTATAAGGGAAACACTTGCCCTCATGCTCATCTGGTGATGTACGTGAGGAGAATGTCTACTCATACTGATTATCAGCGTCTGCTGATTCACTTTTTTCAGGATAGTTTGACCGGTGCTGCGCTGAAGTGGTATATGAGTTTGGAAAACGCCAATATCCATACTTTTAATGATTTGGGAGAATCATTCATCAAACAATACAAGTACAACATGGACATGGCGCCTGACCATGATCAACTCAGGGCCATGGTTCAGAAAGACAGGGAATCGTTCAAAGAATATACACAGAGATGGCATGAGGAAGCCGCCCAGGTAATTCCTCCCATGGAAGAGAAGGAGATGACTAAGATTTTCTTGAAGACGCTGGGTGCTTTCTACTACGAGAGGATGGTAGCAAGTGCGCCAAGTGACTTTACTAAAATGGTAGGAATGGGTATCCACTTAGAAGAGGTTGTAAGAGAAGGTCGTTTGATAAAGAGTGAAGGATCCAGAGGTGTGAAGAAGCCATCTTATGGGTTTACCAAGAAGAAAGAAGGAGATGCAAATGCTGTTATACAAGAGAGGATGGTAAACACTCCTAGAAGGGATTATCAGCGTCATCAGCAAGTCGCCTCAGTTACTCCCGTTATGAATGCCGCTCCAACTACCGTTGCTTATCAGAGACCGTCCCAGCAGGGGAATCAAGGGTATAATCAGAGAAGGGAGAGTTATGACCCTATTCCCATGAGCTATACAGAGCTACTACCGGAATTGATTTAGAAGAAGTTGGTTCAAACCCGACCACCTCCCGCCATTCCGTCACCATTGCCTTGGTATTACAAGGCAGACCAAACATGTGATTTTCATCATGGAGCACCAGGGAATAATGTTGAGAATTGTTATCCTTTGAAGACTGAGGTACAAAAATTGGTAATGTCTGGTGTTCTATCTTTCAAGGACGTGGGATCTAATGTGAAAGATAATCCTCTATCCAAGCACGGGGGAGTAAATGCTGTGAATATGGTAGCCGGTTATCCAGGCGACTTCCGGATTTATGATATTTATCTGGTTAGAGGAGATTTGATGAAAATGCATGGAGACCTCTATGAATTTAGCTACTATATGCATGACCATGCTGATTGTGCTACTTGCAGTACAGACATACAAGGTTGCGATAAGATAAAGGCTGATTTACAAGAGGTGATGGATGAGGGCCTAATCCATATAATGAGGCCTAGGGCAGAGTATGAAGAGGAAGTGAATATGGTTTCTGGATGTCCTGTTGAATTCCGAATTTTTGATGTAGAGTATATAAATGAGGACCTCGTGCAGTTGTGTGCTACCTTTTGCCATACGGCTGGTCAGGTGGAACACCAATATGAATCTTGCCTGGTTTGCTGTCGAGACCCCCGAGGATGTTCAATCGTGAAGAAGGGTGTTCAGTTATTGTTAGACAATGGAACTATCAAGGTCACAAGTCAGAGGGATGATTACCATGAAGTTGATATGGTTGAGGTTTGTTTGACTAAAGAAGAGTCCGATGAAGAGTATGCCTCCACAGATGAGTATTTCTCTTCAAACGAAGATTTGTTTTCCAGAAATGACTTATTAATGACTGATTGTGTTGAAGAAGGGGTAAACGTCATTGTGCCTTGTTTTGGTGCACCCACCCATTTTGAAGTTGAGTATTATAGCAAGCCAGCTGTTACCCCATTGGTGATTAGTTTGCCGGGTCCTATCCCCTACAAGTCAGATAAGGCCGTGGCTTACAAATACAATGCTATAATCTTAGAGGATGGAGTGGAAGTTCCCATCTAGCCAATGCCTGATGTTGGAAATATAGCTAAAAGTAGTAGGGTGACCCGTAGCGGTAGTGTGTTTGCGCCGGTTGTACGAAGATATGTTGTTGCTGGAAAGAAAATTGCTGAGAATGATGAGCCTAAGAAGGCTACAAGAGAGACTAGTGGAGCTACATTTGAGAAAGAAGTGGATGATATTTTGAAGATAATTAAGATGAGAGACTACATAATTATAGATCAGCTACTGTAGACTCATTCAAAGATATCCATCCTAGCTTTATTAATGAAATCCTCTGCTCATAGAGAATCATTGATGAGAGTACTAGACCAAGCTTTTATGGAGAGTGACATGCCATTAGATCAATTTAGCAGCGTAATTGGAAACATTACGTCATGTAACAACTTGAGTTTCTGCGTTGATGAATTACCAGATGAAGGGAGGAATCACAACTTGGCCCTCCACATATCTATGAACTGCAAGAATGATTCGCTGTCTAATGTGCTAATTGATAATGGATCCGCGTTGAATGTTATACCGAGGAGTACTCTCATGAAGTTAAAGTATCAAGGAGCACCTATGTGCCCGAGTGGCATCATTGTGAAAGCATTTGATGGGTCAAGGAAATCTGTCATCGGTGAAGTGGACTTACCTATCCATATAGGACCAAATTTGTTCCTGATAACCTTCCAGGTCATGGACATTATTCCTGCATACAGTTGTTTGCTAGGAAGGCCATGGATACAGGAAGCAGGGGCTGTCACTTCAACTCTGCATCAGAAACTAAAGTTTATGCGTGAAGGGAAGGTAGTGATCATAAATGGGGAGCAGGCGCTGTTGATATCCCATTTATCCTCTTTCAGTATTGTAGAAGCGGATGAGGCTGTTGTTGGAACCCAGTTCCAAGCCCTATCCATTGACAACATAAGGAGAAATAAGGATTCTGTGGTTTCGCTGAAGGACGTGCAGCAAGTTGTACGCAATGGTAATAATACAGTTTGGGGACGACTTATGGATCCACCCATGAACAAAAATAGAATTGGTTTGGGTTTCTCTTCGAAGAATGGCAAAGGCGAAAGTTTGAAGTCAAAGTCTACTGTGAACAGTTATCATCATGTTTTCTGAAGCGGAGGCTACCTCCATCCAATTGATTCTGGAATTAATGCTGTCGAAGAGGATGAAGCAGAGCATGAAGTACCGAATTATGTGACGCATGGAGTCAGAGTTCAGAATTGGGTCACCATTGATGTTCCTTCTTGCATACATGTTTCAAAGTAATTTGTTTTGTTAATCTGTTTCTTTATTTTGAAAATATTTCACTCTGCCTAAGGTGGAAGTATTAATGTTGTAGGGCTTATCTATTTGCTGTGACTTTTAAGATCATTAATAAAAGTTGTCTTTGCTTCCCAAATTATGTCTTTGTCTTCTGCTTTTTCTTGGAAAATGGTAATCAGAAAAAAAACCTTTCAAAATAAACAATAAATTAAAATCAATCTGCATGATCACTTATTATATGTGTCAGTTTCTAAAAGCAATCATAAATCATATGTGCAGATTAATTAAAAAACCTGTTGAATACAATGACCCTGCACCCTCTCCCAACTTTGAATGTCCCGTGTTTGGGGCTGAAGATGAAGATTATGATAAGATTCCAGAAGAGGTCTCACGGTTGTTTGAGTACGAGGAAAATACCATTCAACCATATAAGGAGCCTTTGGAAGTGATCAATTTGGGTTCAGAGGAAGATCCGAAGGATGTCAAGATTGGAGCATCGTTACATCCCGATGTGAAGAGAAGGTTGATTGAGTTGTTGAAAGAGTATGTGGATATTTTTGCTTGGTCTTATCAAGATATGCCTGGTCTAGATACATATATTGTCGAGCATCGTTTGCCGTTGAAGCCAGAGTGTCCTCCAGTTAAACAAAAGTTGAGAAGAACCCACCCAGATATGGCAGTAAAGATTAAAGAGGAGGTCCTAAAGCAGATTAATGCTGGTTTTCTTGTGACGTCAATGTATCCTCAATGGATTGCCAATATTGTCCCAGTATCGAAAAAAGACGAAAAAGTACGCATGTGCGTAGATTACAGCGATCTAAATAAAGCTAGTCTGAAAGATGATTTTCCATTGCCTCATATCGACATGTTAGTGGACAGCACAACAAAATTTAAAGTATTCTCGTTCATGGACATATTTTTTGGGTATAATCAAATAAGAATGGCTCTATAGGACATGGAAAAACCAACGTTTATCACACCCTGGGGAACATTTTGTTACAGAGTGATGCCCTTCGGGTTAAAGAACGCTGGTGCAACGTACCAGAGGGCTATAACAACCCTATTCCATGATCTGATGCACAAAGAAATCGAAGTATATGTTGATGATATGATTTCCAAATCCCTGACTGAAGAAGGGCATATAGAAGATTTGTTGAAGTTGTTTTAGCGTTTGAGGAAGTATCGTATTTGCTTGAATCCAAATAAATGCACCTTCGGTGTTCGATCGGGGAAATTGTTGGGTTTCATTGTTATCCAGAAAGGAATTGAAGTTGACCCTGATAAAGTCAAACCAATTCAAGAAATTCCAGCACCAAGAACTAAAAAGCAAGTCAGAGGTTTCCTCGGGCGTTTGAATTATATTTCCAAATTTATTTCCCACATGACTGCAACATGTGAACCGATCTTTAAGTTGTTAAAGAAAGATCAAGGTTGTGTGTGGAAGGATGACTGCCAAAGGGCATTTGAGAGTGTTGTACCCCAAAATTTGCCCTCCCATTTCCTCAACATTTTCTCATCACAAGACCCTTGGAGCTCAAGATCAAGTTAGGGTTTGCTCTGCTCAGACTTCTCCTTGCACTGTTGACCCAAATTAGGGTTTGAGATTACACAAAGATGTTTTGACCTAAAAGGCCCAAAATGACTTTCATGCTTCATGTTGGACTCACAAGTTTATCCATACCAAGTTTCAAGCCTTGATTCCAATCTTTGCCCAGTCAATTGGACAGTTGACCTAGAAATCAGCTGTATTGGGGAAAAAGTCAACTGTGGTCAATTGACAGTCAAACCTCATGAAATTTGACCCACATCAACATTATGAACTCATATGAACCATTTGGTCAAGTTTGGATCACAATTCCACAAGAAATTTGATCAGATCATCAAAAGGGCAAAATGGTCATTTTTAGGGTTTTGACTGCACAAAGGCAATTTTTGACTGTTTGACCTATCCAATGGCAAACCAAGCTCACATATGGACTCAAGGACTCAATGGCATTGTCTTGAAATGTTCAACAAATCCAAAAGATCCCAAATGCACAAGATTGACAGATGAATTTTCCAGTCAACTGAGCCAAATTTGACTGTATACTAAAAAGTCAAACTTTGACTTTTTGGTCAAAATCAAGTGTCAAGATTCATTTTCCATCAAAACATGTCAAATTATGAAACTTGTTCATCAAGAAATCAAAAATCACAAATTAGGGTTTGAAATGAAGAATTTTCATAACTTAGAAGTTTTTTCTAAGTTATGAAAATCCCTAATTTTTTCCTAACTTTGTCCCACTTTCTCATCAAGATGAATTTGGATTCAAGGAAAACTCAAAACATGAAAGTTGTAGTCCATTGCAAAATCTACAACTTTGATTCACAAAGTTTCCTCAAAAGAAGCTTGTATCTCAAGTTATGATTTTTGGAACAAGGGTGCAAAACATTCTTAACTTAGAAAATTTTTGACCTATTCTAGGCAGGATTTTTGCCTAACTTCATGGCCACTTTTCACATGCTTCCACTTGGAATTTAAATTTTCATTACAAAGATGGATTGTAGTACACATTCCAAGCTTTCCAAAGTGTCCAAGAACTCATCAAACAACCTTGTGGTTATGGAGAATCGAATTTGGCAATATGAGCAAAAGTCACTTTGATTCATGGCCAAAGGCATGTTCATAACTTGTGCATTTTCAAACTCAGCATATGCAAGCTACATTACAGGCCTCTAATCTCATTTACACTCAAAAATTAAATGCTAATCCATTGTGCCAAGATGTTATTCTATGAGTTTGGTCATTACATGAAGGATTAGTCCTTAATTAGAAAAAGCAAATTATCCATTTTTGTAAAGAGCAACTTTATGTCAAGTTTGCAAATCAAGAGGTACAATGCATATCTTCTAGGCACAAGCTGTTGGACATATCCCACTGATCAAGACAAAGCTTTGCAGCACATTTGAGGGGCCTAGAGGAGCCTGTAACAGCACTTGACAATTTTTGCTTAAGTGAGGAGAAACCTTGCATTTTGAAAGAGAACTCACATTGCTGCAACCACAAGCAAAAGAAAACTTGTTAAACAGATTCCAAACATCAAACCTAAGCTAAGGCACGAGCTAACCACCTTCCAAACCTCATCATTCATCAAAACACCCTCCCACTGCAAAAAACAGAGTCACCTCTGCAGTTGGACTTCCATAACTCAATCCATTCGTGCGCCTTGGCCAAAACCAGTTCATACACACTCCATACCACCTATACAAACTATCCCAAGCATTGGACACGACCTGTAACACCTCTAACCAACTTCACCATTTTCACTTTTTCTGTTTTGCAGGTTGACTTCCATAGCTTGATTCACTTGGTTTCAAAGCAAGCTAAAGGTTGGAGAAGCATCCCTGACCTTCAAGCAAGCTGTACAAGTCCTCACATTACACTGAAAGTACCTCCATTGCCAGACACGATCCAAGCTGAACAGGTAAGTTCATGGACTTCTATCTCTCAATCTAGGAAGAGTTAGATTTAAGTTTATGAATGAAAAATGCTCTACTCATGGCCCTGAAGCTACACATATATTTACTTTCCATTTATATTGCATGTGCTGAGAGAATTTGGAACCTGAACATTAGAAAAAACTTAGGTTAAGAATTAGGGATGGAGAAATTCTCTCTCATTTCTGAGAGTTAGATCAAGTTCTTGGTATGTATGGAATCGTGGCTTGATGCTTGACATTTTTCATGTTATAAGTTTGTGCTAAAAGTCCAGGAATCAGGATGTTTGAACAAGGTGGGAAAGGCGCGCGTTTTTAAAAATTTTGTTGCTGGAGGTTGAAGACAACCTCTTGGGCTGGGCCTGAGATTGCTTTTCCTTTTTGCACCACTGTATTTCACATGCACCCCCTGGCCCATTTTGAGTTTTATTTGTCATTTTTAACTTTTTCTTTTTGATTCTGATTTGTTATTTTTTATTAAAGCATAAAAAATATTAAAAATATTTTTCTCACATTTTTTGCATTTTTATTGATATTTATTTGGTTTCATTTAAGTTTTATATGTAAATAAATACATAGTACCCTTTTATTTAAAAATACAAAAAATAATACAAACACTTTTATTTTCTGATTTTTATTTTATTTTACCCTTTGAAAACATTTTATAAAAAATATACTTTTTTTTGTAAATATTAAATATTTTATTTTTGTACATATTTAATATATTTAGTAAATAATATAAATACTTATATATTTATTATAATATTTAGGATAAAAACATAAAAATAATACATTTTTATTTTTTATTAATATATTAACTTAAAAAATCCCTTTTTACAATATACTTCCCTTTTATTTATTTTTTGTATATAATTAATAAATATTGCATATATTATATAATAAATACCTTTTTATTTATAAAATTAGGGTTTTGCCCTAAAAACATAAAATACCAAAAATTAATCCTTTTTATTTTTGTTTATTTGTCACATGAAAAATACCTTTTTACATACATACAAAAATCATTTTTTTGCATCTTGCATATTTATTTTATTTTATTTAATTATTGTGCAATTAATTAATTTGTATAATTCAATTTGGATGTAATAGCTTAGGTTTTAATTTCTTGCTAAAATATCCCCATTTGAACATTTGTACCCCCATCCCATAATTGTGTTGTAATAATTTAGGACCTTTATTTTTCGCACTTTAAAGCTTTCCAATTATACCATGATAGACTTAGGGTTTTGTATGCAAAAAATCAACCAAAAATAGTTTGACCTAATTCCAAGATAAAAGCATGAAAATGAACAAACACCAATCACACTTGCACCCCCTAGGGTTACTCCACTTGTTGCCTTCAATAATGGGCCATATTGCATGTTAGGTATCTTTCGCAAAAACAAAACAATATCAAATGATCATAGTCCCTCGATGACGCTTTCGAAAGTTGCCTGAAAATGATCAAGTCCCTTAAAGGAAAATTTGCCCAAAGATACTTGGCACCATTGCAATCATGGTATAAACGATGACCCGCGCCCGTCCTGTTCACATCCTAACACAAGATTGTCCACCAAATACAATGGTGGAACAAAATTGTTAAAAGGGTTAAAACATAGCAAAGATCTTTGAGAATTTTAGAGTAGACAAAATCTTGGTTACTTGCCAACTTACAAAACAAAAACACTTGCCTATTTTTTTCAAAACCACACATCACAACACTTTCAAGACAACTTTAAAAAAACATTGAAAACTTTTAAAAGACATACATCTTTGTATACATCCCAACATGGATCATTACAAAGGTTGCCACCACATTGGCCTCTTTTCAAAACATTTTCAAAACCTCACATACAAAGCACCATTTCAAACAATTGAAAATCAAGGCAAGTTGATCTAAGCAACTAACTAATAGCCCGTGGATAACCATGGATAGAAAGGGTGCTAATACCTTCCCTTTCTATAATCTACTCCCCGAACCCAAGAAAACATCTCAAAGGTTTTTGCTGTGCTTTTTAACCTTTCCTTAGGATAAAATAAAAAGTCGGTGGCGACTCTTGCTCAACCGAAACATTTGCGAAAACAAACGCAATACCTCAAGTCAGTTCTCCCACCGTATCACAGAGAGTATTAAAGAATATCTGCTTGAACCTCCTATCTTGCTCCCTCCCGTAGAAGGAAGACCGTTGATTATTTATCTAACAGTGTTAGATAAATCCATGGGTTGTATTCTGGGACAACAGGATGAAACAAGGAAGAAGGATTTTTCCATTTATTATCTCAGCAAAAAATTCGCTGATTATGAGTCGCGGTATTCCACGCTAGAAAAGACATGTTGTGCTTTGGCCTGGGAGGCAAAGCGTTTGCGGCAGTATATGTTGAATCATACCACTTGGTTGATCTCTAAAATGGATCCAATCAAGTATATTTTTGAAAAGCCTGCTCTTACCGGGAGAATTGCCCGCCGGAAGATGTTGTTATCTGAATATGATATCGAGTACCACACTCAAAAGGCTATTAAAAGTAGTGTGTTGGCAGATTACCTTGCTCACCAACCGGTGGAAGATCATCAGTCTGCAGAATATGAATTCCTCGATGAGGATGTGATGTTCCTGAAAGTAAAAGATTATGATGAACCATTTCCTGAGGAAGACCCTGACCCTGAATCTCGTTGAGTATGGTATTTGATAGAGCTATGAATGCTTATGGAAAAGGAATTGGTGCTGTGATTGTCACTTCTCATGGATCACACATTCCTTTTACTGTAAGGTTAACATTCGATTGCACTAATAATATGGCAGAATATGAGGCTTGCATCATGGGTCTTGAGGAAGCTATTGATCTCAGAATTAAAATTCTAGATGTGTATGGTGATTCGGCTTTGGTAATAAATCAGATTAAAGGAGAATGGGACACTCGTCACCCTGGATTGATCCCTTACAAAGGTTATGCTAGAAGATTATTACCCTTCTTCAATAAAGTTGAATTCCATCACATCCCTAGAGATGAAAATCAAATGGGGGATGCTCTGGCAACTCTGGCTTCCATGTACCAAGTGAATACTTGGAATGGTATGCCTCGAATTACAGTTTGACGGCTAGATAGGCCCGCTTATGTGTTTACAACAGAGGAGGTAGCAGATGAAAAACCTTGGTATTATGATATCAAGCATTTTCTTTAGACTCAGGAATACCCGATTGGTGCGTCGAGGAAAGATAGAAAGACACTGAGAAGATTGACAGACAGTTTCTTCCTCAGTGAAAAGTGATATATAAGAGAAATTATGACACAGTCTTGCTCAGATGCGTGGATAGACACGAAGCAGACATGTTGATGCATGAGATTCATGAAGGTTCATTTGGCACTTATGCTAATGGACATTCGATGGCTAAAAAGATGCTAAGGGCAGGTTATTATTGGTTGACAATGGAATCTGGATATTACAAATTTGCAAAGAAGTGCCATAAATGCCTGGTTTATGTAGATAAGGTTCATGTGCCTCTGACACTTCTCAATGTGATTTCCTCCCCATGGCCTTTCTCTATGTGGGGTATAGACATGATCGGGATGATAGAACCCAAAGCTTCGAATGGGCACCGTTTTATCTTGGTAGAAATTGACTACTTTACCAAATGGGTAGAGGCTGCTTCATATGCCAATGTTACCAAACAGGTGGTTGTGCGTTTCATCAAAAATAATCTTATATGCCGGTATGGTGTGCTAGGAAGAATCATCACCGACAATGGCTCAAATTTGAACAATAAGATAATGACAGAACTGTGTGAAGATTTCAAGATTGTCCATCATAATTCATCTCCATACAGGACAAAGATGAATGGGATTGTTGAAGCTTCTAATAAGAATATCAAGAGAATTATCCAGAAAATGGTTGTTACTTATAAGGATTGGCATGGAATGCTCCCTTTTGCTCTGCATGGATATCGAGCATCTGTTCGCACTTCAACAGGAGCAACCCCGTTCTCCCTGGTGTATGGAATGGAAGCTGTACTCCCTGTCGAGGTAGAGATTCCCTCGTTGCGTGTGATAATGGAAACCAAATTGACAGAGGCTGAATGGGTCCAGAAAAGGTTTGACCAATTGAATTTGATTGAGGAAAAGAGAATGACAGCTTTATGTCATGGGCAGTTATATCAGAGAAGAATGAAGAAAGCATTTGATAAAAAGGTCAAACGTCGTGAATTCAGAGAAGGCGACCTCGTGCTCTGGAAGATCATGTCTTTCAACACTGATTCTAGGGGCAAGTGGACTCCCAATTTTGAAGGCCCGTATATTGTCAAGAAAGCCTTCTCTGGTGGTGCATTAATTCTTGAAACTATGGATGGCGAGGATTTCCCATGTCCCATGAATGCTAACGCAATCAAGAAATACTTCGCCTAAAGAAATAAAAGAACAGCTTGCTAAGTTGAAAACCCGAAAGGGAGGCTTAGGCAAAAAGGAGCGTCTCAGTAGGCTGAAAATCCAAAAGGGCGGTCTAGGAAAAAATTAGAGACATAAACAGAATAAATTTCCCGCTAAGTTGAAAACCCGCCAGGGCAGCTTAGACAAAAGTTAGGGATTTTTCTTGGTAAGTAACTACGTCAGACAAGACTTGATCGTTGAAGCAACAATCTTCTCGGATCCTCACCATACTTCAACAAAAGCTGCTGCTCAGGATTTCAAAAGTTGTTAGGGGGAATAGTGGTCATTGTATCTCAATGTATCTTTTCCATTATGTATTACCACTTCCCAAACTTTGTAATCATCCATGGAGTCTCGCCATTTGCAGACTACCATTCTATTAATGAAATTCGTGCTTTTACCCAATTCTTCATGTTCTTATTTTATTTAGCTTGCAAAGACTCCATTTATTACTGATGATAACTTTCAAAGCAAAAATATTAAAAAGCAAAATTGACTTTAAAAAAAAAGAGAGATCTTTACAATTCAATTTACTTTGAGATTTGTGATGACACAATGACAACAAAAATGGTGACCCCAGGAATGAACAAACTCTGGTTGTTTTGAGAATATTTACTTCCTTCATGAAGGTCCTCTCAGGTCGTTTTGCTGGTATGTGCACGATCTTTGTATGTTTCTTAGATAGTTAAAGACGATACCAATCAGTGTAAGGTGCAGTATTGGGTTTGTGATCCCATTATCCCCATTCATGTCTTGGTTCATGTTTGATTTTGGGTTTGCACGGTCAGAAGCCTCTGTCCCAGGTTCCCCAGCGAAGTCTTCCCTCATATGATGAAAGGTTTTATTCCCTTGGTTTGCTGAGATGTTGCTCTTTCTGTAGTATTGGCATTATTGTTGGCAATTATTTCCCAGGCAACTAGACCAGGGCAATATCTTTTCTGAGAAGTGTTGAAATGATTATCAACCTTTGGGTTTTCACCCTCCAAGTGCCAGGTTTGATTTAAAATACCCATGAGTTTGACCTCTTTATATAATGTTGACTTCTTGATTCCTCGAGAAGGCTATCCCAGGGCATCTTTTGTTGGAATAAGTTTTCATGATGTAAAGTTTCAATCTGCATCTTTCTCCAGGGAAGTAGGCTTGAATTCCCCAGTGAGGTTTGATTGTTTCGGCGTCAGTCTACTTTATTTGAGTCTTGTCTTGCAATCTCCAGTAGGCATGTTGCTTTTGGAAAAACTGGTTTCTCCGATGAAGCCGGAAGAAGGATGTTCTATCCCGATATCTGTTTAATTTGTCTACCTGCGAATTATGTTTCTCTTTAGTAAAGTTAAAGGCAAGCAATAGGTTTGGTTTCCGCAGTTAGCCTTTACCTTTCTTGAAATGATCTTTCTGGTTGAAGTTTAGCCAAGTGTTGTTAGTACCTGAGGCAGTTTTGTTTGTTTGTTCCTACTGATTGTGTATCTGTTTTACCAGCATATGCACGATAGCACTCATACATTCATACATACATCATGCATGGCTAAAATAGACAAATAATTGTTCATTGACATTGTGTTCTGACCTTCCTGCAGCGCTCATTTCTTAGATGGATTTGGTTTTCCCTCTTGAGTTTATTTCTCAAAGGATGTATCTTCGTTGGCTGTCTTGCTCCAGTTTATTTCTGATTTGGATATGTGGTTGCTTGACAATATTATTTACTTTGGATTTCTGAAAACTTTGAGTTTTAGTTTGTGCATTTATTTTGCACGAGAAGACTTTATCTCCTCAGCAGGAATATCGTGGCATTTCCCCGGGAAGTCATATTTCTATCCCCAGAAAGTCATTTCTTTTTGCAATTCTCCATGACAACAAGTAACAAGTCTCTTTATTTGAGACAACTTATGTTTGATCTTTTCCAGGAAGATTTCCTTGGTTAAAGAAGAAGTTGAGACCAGTTCTAGGTGAAACACCAGAACTTTGGGGAAAACTTGATATGACATATTTTCTCTTTCTACCTTCAGTGAACGTTGGTAGACCATCGGCAGTGAACGTTGGTGTTTGTTATCTTTTTGCTATCTTCAGTGAACGTTGATAGTTCATCGTCAGTGAATGGCGGTAATATGATATATTTTCTCTTTCTACCTTCAGTGAACGTTGGTAGACCATCGACAATGAACGTTGGTGTTTGTTAACTTTTTGCTATCTTCAGTGAATGTTGATAGTTCATCGTCAGTGAACAGCGGTGATATGATATATATTCTCTTTCTACCTTCAGTGAACGTTGGTGTTTATTATCTTTTTGCTATCAGCAGTGAACGTTGATAGTTCATCGTTAATGAACGGCAGTGATATGATATATTTTCTCTTTCTACCTTCAGTGAACACTGGTAGACCATCGACAGTGAACGTCAGCATTTGTTATCTTTTTGCTATCTTCGGTGAACGTTGATAGTTCATTGTCAGTGAACGGTGGTGATATGATATATTTTCTCTTTCTACCTTCAGTGAATGTTGGTAGACCATCAGCAGTGAACGTCGGTGTTTGTTATCTTTTCGCTATCTTCAGTGAACGTTGATAGTTCATCGTCAGTGAACCGCGGTGATATGATATTATCTTTCTACCTTCAGTGAATGTTGGTAGACCATCGGCAGTGAACGTCGGTGTTTGTTATCTTTTTGATATCTTCAGTGAATGTTGATAGTCCATCATCAGTGAACGACGGTGATATGATATATTTTCTCTTTCTACCTTCAGTGAATGTTGGTAGGACATCGACAGTGAACGTCGGTGTTTATTATCTTTTTGCTATCCTCAATGAACGTTGATAGTTCATCATCAGTGAACGGCTGTGATATGATATTCTCTTTCTACCTTCAGTGAAAGTTGGTATACCATCGGCAGTGAACGTCGATGCTTGTTATCTTCCTCTCTGATTCAGTTCTTTTGGTCCACCAGTGATTTATTTTCCTGGTGGAGTTGGTCCTTTATTTCTTTATTTTTGTTGCATCCGCAGTGATACTTTGCGTCTCTTTGGTACTGTTCATATGCATTCATATGCATAAGAATTTGCATGGCATCTTAAGGCCAAAAATAGGGTTTGTTTTATATTTAAGTATCTTCGATCACGTCGACATGAAGATTTTAAACCTTTGTATCTCCGGATAGAAGAAACTTAAATAAGGGCAACTATTGTACCCCAATTTTTCCCCCTAAGATCCCTTCGTCATACCATGTTGATTCAATCACAACAAGATCACATTAGGGCTTTTGGTTCTTCTCCCTATCTTTAGCTTTGCTCTTAGAGGATTACCAAAGCACCTTGACTTGTTTTCTTTTGTGATCATGAATATTTTGCTTTGATTTTCTTTATAATTAATATAATGCAATGTTGGTTTGTCTTACTTATTAATAATGTAGGTAAAGGCAAAATGAGGTTTAGCAAGTTGCTTCATGGGTTCATGAGTTTATTTCCATGCCCTACTCAATAAATCTTGAGAAATTCAAACCTCACCATTGAAGTTGTTTTGGAAGAAATGGCATAACAAGGCTTATTTTGGTTCAGCATATTTCAAAGTTATCAAAATTGATTCAAAAGTACAAGGGGTTGTGGGAAGAAGTTGTCATGATTGGACAAGGTCTTGTTCCTATTGGTCATAAGAGCACATTTCTCTCAAATTTCAAGATGTGGAAGTGGTTTTGGTGGCTATGACTCCTCATGATCATCCTGAACAACTTCTATTCACAAAGAAATAATATTGGCACAAGAAGTTTGTTCAAACTTGTCAAAGTTCCTCAAAGCATTCTCTTGATCTAGAGGCTAGGGTTTTGAACTTCAAAGGAGCATATCTTGCTCACCTTTTGATATTTTTGAGTGATTCCAAAGACATATTTCTCTTCAAAGAGTTACCAACAAATCACTTCAAAAGTTCCAAGGAGTTTTCATGTGGAAGGAACTTGGTGAAGAAGAAAGATTACAAGTCATCCAGATGAATCCACAATTTTCCATATGTGACTTCAAATGGTCATAACTTTGTCAATTTTTATCACCTCGAGTCCATTATTTTTCCATGATGATCTTAAGGATGTGTACTTTATGCCTTATTTCATGTGCAAAGTGATAAAATGGATGGAAGTTTCCTTAAATATGCAAAAGATTATAGGTCATTTCATGATTTTTGGCCAACTTCAACAAGTCATAACTTGCTCATTTTTTGGAGATTTTGAGTGGTTCAAATTTCAAAATGTTATTCAGAAGATCTAATTCATTCCATCTTTTTTGGTCAAGAGCAAATTCTAAGTGAAAGGCCATGTTTGGATACAAAAGATTATAGGTCATTTTTGAAGAAGAATTTGAAATATTTCTAAGTATGGAAAGTCAATTCTTTTTCTTCTACTTTGACTCCATGTAACTTTCTGCTCAAGCATCCATTTGATTCGATTATTTTTCCATTGCAAAGCTTGTAACCTCATCTTTCTAAAGCATCAAGAATTATGCCCTAAGACCCCTTGAGTTGGAAATGCCATAGATTTGAATTTGGTAACTTGAAACTGAATTTTTCACAAAGTCAGAATTTTGAAATCCATAATGTGACTTCTAAACACAAGATTTATGCGTGTTTTTGATTTAAACTTGATTAGCAAACTTGCCAGAAGTGTAGCACCCCAAAACGCAAGGTTTGGCTGAGTTTTGATGGAAATGAAGTCACACTTCACTCGTGATCGACCTTCACTCAATTTCCCTCCAAACTTCCTTGTTTCTTCAAATTTTCATTCCCATTCACTTCCCTATAAATAGAGGGTCACCCCCCATCCATTTTCCCAAGCTTAGAGAGCCAAGAACACCCTGCCAAAACCTCACACGAACCCACTTTTTTTTAATTCAGTTTCTGAAATTTAAGCTTCCTTTTCCAAAATTCTTTGCGCATTCATCATCCTTGAGAATCATACAAACTCTCCAGCACTTAAACCAATCAAAACGAGCCATAATTAAAGCTACAGAAGTTCAGTTTCAGAGCTTCTTACTTGAACTTCGAAAAGGTAGAATTCTCCACCATTTGGATCCAAATCAAGCACTAATCTATTCTACTCCTTCTTTTGATTCTAATGCTGCTTACAATTTTTAAATCCATTGAGTATTGAGAGAGAAATCTCAAATTGAAGGTGCTCGCTATTTTCTGGGTTTTTATTCATATCTCTCTCCATACCTTATATAAATTTGGTGTGATGGTTGTGTTAGAATCGTCTTGAAGAGACGAGTTCAATGATGCTAGCCTGGGATCCTAATTTTTCCATTTGAAGGATCTCACAAAATCCCCATTACAGGGTGTCTGGAGGTTGAAGACGATGACATGTCTCGTCTCAGCCAATGATAGCATGCCAAACGTTTTAATTTCATTGGTTGCCCTTTTTCTGATCACATGTGTGTTTCACTAAGGTCCATATCAAGCACATCGCGTCTGGTCCATTGGATTAACTTACTAACACGTTTTGATTATGATCTGATGGTCCACATCTTTTTGGTTTTATTTTATTTTTTGATTTTATATTTTTATTGATTAAATTTTCAAAAATTCATAACTCTTTTATTTTTTATCCAAAAATTATGAAAAAATTCACAAAAATACTTTGAATTATTTCTGATCTCATGACTATTTTTTCACATTTTTATTTTAACGTTTGTTATTTTTTATGTTTTTTGTATTATTTGCTTTCTTTTAATTACTATAAAAATACTTTCTGACATTTTTTAATTCTGGAAAAAATCATAAATGTTATTTTGCATATTTTTGACCTTCTGAAAATTTTATGTTGAGGTTTACTATTTTTGATCTATTTTATGTTTGTTTTAGCAATTTTAAATAGTTTAAAAATAGTTTCTGACTTTTAGAAAATTACCAAAATTTTAATAAAAATATTTGGATCCATTTCTGATTTTTCTATGGCCTTATTTTTCATTTCTTGATTAATTTGAACATAATTGATAATTTCTTCATTATTTTCTATGTTTAAACAATTTTTTTACCCTTTTAATGTATATATATTAAAAGTGCTATTATTTTATGATTATTTTCTGGCTAATCTTGGGTTAGGTTTTGGATCATGAACTTTATTAACATCATTGGATCCATGGTATTGAGTTTAACTCCACAAAAAAATGGATAAATGATTTTAACAATAGTTTGATTGAAATTTAATTCAAATGTGGTTTGTATATTCTTTTTTTACCCTAATCATCTTCATCTCATACCCTTCTTATTGCACTAAATGTTGTTGGAGCATGATCTTTATATCATGTCTCAAAACAAATGGTGCATAGATTGCTATTGACCAGCCTCAAAATAGGTGTGACTTCTATATAAGTCCACTTACGATTGCTTAACATAGCGCTAAATTTTGTCCTGATTCAAATAAATGATCATTTGTGGTCCAAACTTATGATTGCAAGCCCAAATATGTTAATTTAATCTCTTTGATCCAATAACCTTGAGATTCATTATGTGGAGGCTTTGGTTCTACCAATCCTCTAATGGATCTACAACACCTTTGGTCAACGCGGATTACTTAAACATTGTTGATCATTAAATGGTACTTGTGAGAATTCCAAATGGATGATATACTTGACAAAAAGCAAATGCAACTTGTTGTGTGGAGGCTTTGGTTCTACCAATCCTCTAATGAGTTCCAAATGCAAGTTTCAAGATGGTCATCCAACTAACCACTAATTATTGACTTGTTTTATCTTGTGCTTTTATTCCTTTTTTATGCTTTATGTACTATTTATTTTTAGCATTTTCATTTCATGCCATTTTCATCTTTGCTCATTTGAGAATTTATTTTCTTGCCATTTTTACTTTGCTCACTTGAACTTTTCTTTTATTTTCTTAAGATACTTAATAATCAACATAAACCCTAAAAAACTCTTAATGGTACTTGGACTATTTGGTTACTATCCTTGGCATTATGGAGCATGGGACTTTTTCTTGAACATAGGATTAGAAACCTTGGCCTATCTTGGAGACCTTGTGATCTTATATGATTATTTTGTATGGAGTTCTTGAGGTTTACCTCAAGACATTGGGTTGCTTGTTTGTTTTTGTGTGCGGGTTTTTGTGATTACACTCTTTGTTTGTAATATGGAATTCACTTGTATACAACCGTTACTCTGCCCAATTTTTGTGAAGACTTAATACACTTGAAGTTTGGTTCTCTCAAGAGGTCTAGTATCTTTGCTTGATTGGTTTGAATCCAAAGAATGGGAATTCTATCTCGACACATAATGAAAAGTTTTGGCTTCTTGTTGGTTAGATGGTTCTTGTCCCTAGCTTTTACCTTATGCTTTAGGATAGCCACTTCTTCTCCTCCCATCTTCTTTAATTTCAAAAATCTTTATCCTTTTGAAAACTCTTCTTGTTTTGAAACTTAAACTATTTTCATAATAAACTTGGACTTATGTCCATTATTGTACCCCAATTTTCCCCCCTAATATCCCTTCATCATACCATATTATTTCAATCACCACAAAATCACATTGGGGCTTTTGGTTCTTCTCCCTATCTTTAGCCTTGCTCTTTGAGGAGTTACCAATCACCTTGACTTGTTTTCTTTGGTGATCATGGATATTTTATTTTAATTTTCTCTATAAATTAACAAAATACAATATTGGTTTGTCTTATTTGTTAATAATGTAGGTAAAGGCAATGAGGTTTAGCAATTTGCATCATGGGTTCATGAGTTTATTTCCATGCCCTAGTCAAAGTCTTGAGAGATTCAAACCTCACCATTGAAGTTGTTTTGGAGTTGGTATGGAAGTATTTTTGGTGGCCATGAGTCCTCATCATCATCCTCAACAAATTCTATTCACAAAGGAAGAATATTGGCACAAAAAGTTTGTTCAAACTTAGCAAAGTTCCACCAAGCATTCTCTTGATCTAGAGGCTAGGGTTTTGGACTTCAGAGGGGCACATCTTGCTCATATTTTGGTATTTTTGAGTGATTCCAAAAACATTCTTCTCTTCAAAGAGTTACCAACAAATCACTTCAAAAGTTCCAAAGAGTTTTTATGTGTAAGAAACTTGGTGAAGAAGAAAGATTACAAGTCATCCAGATGAATCCCTCATTTTCCATATGTGACTTCTAATGGTCATAACTTGGTCAATTTTTATCACCTTGAGCACATTCTTTTTTCATGATGACCCTAAGTATGTGTACTTCATGCCTTCTTTTATGTGCAAAGTAAGAAATAGATGGAAGTTTCCTTAAGAATGCAAGAGATTATAGGTCATTTCATGATTTTTGGCCAACTTCAACAAGTCATAACTTGCTCAATTTTTGGAGATTTTGAGTGGTTCAAATTGAAAAATGTCATTCAAGAGATCTACTTCATTCCATATTTTTTGGTCAAGAGTAATTTCTCAGTGGAAGGCCATGTATGGATGCAAGAGATTATAGGTCATTTTTAAAGAAGAATTTAAAATATTTATAAGTATGGAAAGTTAACTCTTTTTCTTCAACTTTGACTCCATGTAGTTTTCAGCTCAAGCATCCATTTGGTTCCATTCTTTTTCCATTGCAAATCTTGTTACCTCATCTTTCCAAAGCATCAAGAATTTTCCCTAAGACCCCCTGAGGTGGAAATGCCATTAGATTGAACTTGGTAACTTGGAACTGAAGTTTCACCATAAGTCAGAATTTGAAATCCATGTTTTGGATTTTAAACATCAAATTAGCACGCGTTTGTGATCTAAACATGTTTAACCAATTGCCAAAGTGGATTAGAGCCTTGAAACTCAAGGAGTTGATGAGTTTTGATGCAAATCAGATCACACTTTGCTCATGCATCAGATTCACACGATTTCCCTCCAATTTGCATTATTCCACACGCTTGAGCATTCCATTTGATTCCCTATAAATAGAGGGTCATCCCCCATTCAATTTCCCAAGCTTAGATAGCCAGAATCACCCTACCAAACTTGCTTCACAATTCAGAATTCAGCTACTTCGAATCCTATTCTCAAGCCTTTTTCAATCCATTTTTTTCATCAATTCACCTTCCTTGATCTTCCCTGAAGCTAACCATATAATCACATTCAAGAATCGTGCCCTATATTGCTCCATAGAAGTCCAGTTTCAGAGCTCTGCAACTCAACTTCAATAGGTAAATTCCTTCATCAATTCTTCAAAACTTTGGTATTATTGTGTTGCTCTCATTGCCCTGGTTCTAGTCGCAACACTTATTTTTATCTGGAAGCACGTTTTGACCATGAATTTTCAAATCCCTTTTCAAAACTTTCTTTCCAAATTGCTTGAGTTACAATTTATATAAATTTGGCGCGAGGGTGTGGTTGTCTTCATCTTGAAGAGATGAAACGAATGGCATAGGTCTGAGCTTCTGATTTTACAGTTTGAGGGACCTGTAATTCGTGAAGGCTGGAGGTTGAAGATCACCAACGTGTCATCTTCTAACCAATGAAAGCGTGACATTTGTTATTTTCAAATTCTGATTTTATTAATGATCTTTTACGTTATTCAGTAAAGACCATGATATGCACAACGCGCCAGATCCTTTGGATTTGATTACTAACGCGTTTTGACTCTCATCCAATGGTCCACATCTTTTTCTTTTATTTTATTTTTCTGATTTTTATATTTTAAATTAAACTTCAAAAAAATCATAGAAAATTCATTTTTAGTCCAAAAAATCTAAAAGAATTTATGAAAAATATTTTTGATTATTCTCTTTCTGATTTTTATTTTTTCACAATTTAATTATGTGTTTCGATATTTTTTTATGAATTTTACACTTATTTGATTTGTTTAAAATGTTTAAAAATATTTTTTCACATTTTTAAATTCTGAAAAAATTATGGAATGATCCAATGATATTGTGACAAACATTGATGACCTTTTTTTTTTCTGACTTTGCTATTTTTTTCTATTTTTGTTTATTTTACCCATTTATTTTAATTTTTAAAAATAGTTTCTGACTTTTAAAAATTCCCAAAATTTTTGTAAAATTACTTGGCCTCTTTTCTGATTTTTCTATGGTCTTATCTTTCATTTCTTGATTAATTTGAATATAATTGGCATTTTCTTCATTATTTTCCATTTTTTAAAAAGCTTTTTTAAACCCTTTAATGAACATATTAATTATAATATTATTTTGTGAATATTTTCTGGCTGTCTTGGGTTGATTTTTAGGTCATGGATTTATTAACATCATTGGATCCATGGTGTTGAGTTTAACTCCACAAAAAATGGATGAATTATTTTAATAATAGTTTGATTAAATATTAATTTAAATGTGGTTTTTCTTTTTACCCTAATTCCTCTTCATCTCATCCCTTTCTTATTGCACTAAATGTTGTTAGAGCATGATCTTTATATCATGTCTCAAAACAAATGGTGCATAGATTTCTATTGACCGACCTCAAAATAGGTGTGACTTCTATATAAGTCCACTTACGATTGCTTAACATAGCGCTAAATTTTGTCCCGATTCGAATAAATGATCATTTGTGGCCCAAACTTATGATTGCAAGCCCAAGTATGTTAATTAGATCTCTTTGATCCAATAACCTTGAGATTCATTGTGTGGAGGCTTTGGTTCTACCAATCCTCTAATGGATCTACAACACATTTGATCAACGCGGATCACTTAAGCATCGTTGATCATTAAATGGTACTTGTGAGAATTCTAAATGGATGATATACTTGACAAAAAGCAAATACAACTTGTTGTGTGGAGGCTTTGGTTCTACCAATCCTCTAATGAGTTCCAAATTCAAGTTTCAAGATGGTCATCCAACTAACCACTAATTATTGAATTGTTTTATTTTATGCTTTTATTCTTTTATGCTTTATGCACTATTTATTTTTTAGCATTTTACATTTCATGCCATTTTCATCTTTGCTCATTTGAGCATTTATTTTCTTGTCATTTTTACTTTGCTCACTTGAGCTTTTCTTTTTTCCTTTTTCTAAGATACTTAATAACTAACTTAAACCCTAAAAAACTCTTAATGGTACTTGGACTATTTGGGTACTATCCTTGGCATGATGGAGCAGTGGACTTTTTCTTGGACTTAGGATTAGAAACCTTGGCCTATATTGGATACCTTGTGATCTTATCTGATTATTTTATCTGGAGCTATTGAGGTTTACCTCAAGACATTGGGTTGCTTGTTTGTTTTTGTGTGCAGGTTTTTGTGATTTACACTCTTTGTTTGTAATCTGGAATTCACCCGCATACAGCCGTTACTCTGCCCAATTTTTGTGAAGACTTAATACATTTGAAGAGGTCTAGTATCTTTACTTTCTTGGTTTCACTCCAAAGAATTGGAATTCTATCTTGGCTCATAATGTCAAGTTTTGGCTTCTTGTTGGTTAGATGGTCCTTATCCCTAGCTTTTACCTTATGCTTTAGGATAGCCTCTTCTTCTCCTCCCATCTTCTTTAATTTCAAAAATCCTCTCCCTCCTTTTGAAAACCCTTCTTGTTTTGAAACTTAAACACTTTCATAATAAACTTGGGCTTATGTCCATGCATTTTCAAAAAAAAAATTCATAAATAAAATTCAATCAATTTAATAATACATTGGCATTTTTTTTGTGAAAAGACTAAAAGTCAATCAATCTCATTTCAAATAATTTTTCCACTTTGGCTTTTAACTTTAAACTTTTCTTAAAATATTAGGCTCTTGTCAATCCTTGTAGTGATGCAAACAACTATACTTCTACAATATGTAATGAAGTGAGATATTTTCCACTTGGGTGTTGAGTGAGACATTGTTGATTTTAAAATCCAAGCCATATCCTCCACTTTGAGATGATGCAAATTCTCCTTTCTCATGATTGTGGGTAGTAAGTATGTTTTCCACATGGACAATGACGATGACGTCTTATCTCATAAAATTAACCTACACACTCGTGTTTCAAATTTTTAAAAGAGGAACTACATGTAGCCTGATCCCCTATTGCATGAAAGGTGGTACGTAGGAACTAAATGTTCACAACCACGACGGGTGCAAAAATCATAAAAATACTTCTTTTCTCACCTCCATTATCCATTTTATATACAACACATTTTATAGCCAAAATATACAGATTTTACAAAGAGGTTCCTGCAGAGTACCGCAGATGTTTAGGGTGATAATACCTCCCCTTTACATAACCAACCCCCTTACCTTGAATCTTTCCCCCTCTTTTTGGGTTACTCGCTCTTTTCCCATTCCTTTGGAAACAATAAAGCGCGGTGGCAATTTTTATTTTTATTTGTATAAAGTCTAGTCAATCCAATGGCTTAGTCTTGAACATTTCTACCGCTACAGAAAAATGGCGACTTCACTAGGGAGAGATTGACCTCTTGTTGGTCCATCCCTAAGTGGGTTAAGCCTATCTTTGTTTATATCTGTATATGTGTTATCGCTATTTATGTTTTATATTTTGTATATATGGTTGTCTGGATTTTCCTGGTTTTCAGGGTGCTTGGTGATTACTCATAAGTCCTATACCCAGACTTAGGTAAACTTTAAGATAGGACGGGCGGTATAGTCATGTTAACTTTGAGGGAGTAATCTTAAAAAAGGAGGCATGAGATCCCCCACTCAGTGGAGGCCCCTTTGACTGTAGTGTCGTTTACCGAGTAATCGGGAAGACGTACTGCTTTCGACCTTGGAGCCTGCTGAAACTGAGGACCGTAGAATACCAAACCCATCTTGGCCTTTTAGGTGTAGTGCGGAAGCTATGACGGGGTAATCCAGAAATAGTTGTCACGCAATACTACACTCGGATGAGTCTTTCTTGACAATATTACAAATTACCGAGTTAATCGGAAAGTTGGTAATATCCGAAGGAAGGATGTAGACTCTGCGAACCTCTAGAACCTTGTTCAACAAGTGATAACTTTTTAGACCAACACCTTATGGGTAGTATCTTCGACCTCATGCTCGTGAAGTTGAACCTATGAACCCTATATGTGTGATCTTGTGTGTGATTGTTGCATCATGCATCCATGCACTCATAAGCATCTTTTGAAGAAAATCATATTTCAAGGGATTTAAAGGTTGACTATTCGTGAATATCTCAGGTACTGTTAACCATGGATTCTGGAAAGAGAAAGACCGGTAAATACAGTTTCAAGGATCCCAAGATAGATGAGTTGGTTAGTTTAATTCCAGAGATTGAGTGTCCTGCAGACTTTCGGAAGAAGTATGGATCCATCATTCCTCTCATGAAGCTGAAGATGAAGGAGGGTATTCTCTCGACCTTGGTCTAGTTCTATGATCTGATGTATCACTGCTTTACTTTTCCCGATTATCAGTTGATGCCTACACTAGAGGAGTATTCTTATCTATTAGATTTACCTATTACGGATCGTGTTCCTTTTACTGGTTTGCAGGGCGAGCCAAAACCACATGAGATTGCTGCTTTGATTCATCTGGGGAAGTCTGAGGTGGAAGCCCATATGACTACTAAAGGATGGATTAGAGGATTACCAGCTCAGTTCTTATTGGAGAAAGCTCGTTACTTCTCCAGAATGAAGAGTACGGTTGCTTTTGAGGCCATCTTTGCTTTACTTGCTTATGGATTATTCTTATTTCCTAATGTGGACAAGTTTATCGACATTAACGCTATCCAGATTTTCATGATTGGAAACCCAGTTCCTACACTGTTGGGTGATGCTTATTACTCTGTTCATCTTCAGAGTTCTTATCATGGGGGAATGATTATCTGTTGCACGCCTTTATTGTACCGGTGGTTCATCTCTCATATGCCTCAGTCTGATGCTTTTTGGGATGTCAAGAAGGAACCTCATTGGGCTCCTAAGATCATGGCACTTACTCACTCGGATATTGATTGGTATCATCGAGCTTATCAGGATGTAGAGATTATTGATAGTTGTGGTAGTTTCCCCAATGTACCTCTTCTTGGTACTAAGGGATGAATTAACTATAACCCTGTTCTTGCACGACAACAGCTTGGTTATCCGATGAGGGATAAACCAAACAATATTCATTTGAGTAGTTTCTTTCTGAAGGAAGGAGAAGACCACAGGGAAGCTAGAGAGGAGATTGTGAAGGCCTGGCGCCACATTCATAAGAAAAAGTAGGAAAGATTTGGGACCTAGGGGTGCTGTTTCTTTGGAGTCGTATCTTCAGTGGGTCCGATCGAGAGCCATCCAGTTGAAGATGCCGTATACTCGGGAGGCACCCATGCCTGGTCTATTTGTGAAGACCACTCCTCCTTTATTATATGATCTAGAACAATTGCAACTTGCTTTAGTTAGGATGCAACAAGAAAGAGATGCTTGGAATAAAAAGTTCCAGACTTTAGAGAGTTCCTATAAAGCAGACTTGAAGGAGAAAGATAATTTGATTGAGATCCTTGAGAGTCGAGCAGTAGAGTCTATGGAGAGGCAAGGGGATTTATTTTCTCCTAGGCCTCAAACAGGTGCTGATTACTCACTTCCTGTTTCAGATGATTGGAAGGAAGTTGTCATCAGGCATGTGGAAGAAAACCAGAGGTTGAGGGCTCAGATTGCTAGGCTTACAGGGAAGCACCAGTGTCAGATTGATCTATATCAGTTTCTTTCTCTCAGGATTTTTAGATTGTATTTTCATCTTGTACTTGGGATCATTGAAACTTGTAACCCATTTTGAAGTTATTATAACAAAAGTTTTTCAGTATTCCAAATGCGTTATTATTTTGATGTTTGCAATATTTCTATAAACGTTAAATCCCTTGAAATAATAAATGATAAAGTAAAAATAATCATATGCATTGCATATCATGCATCATATTGCACATATTTCTTGCATTTATTATGCATATCCAAGTACCTTACCCATCTTCTTTACTTCGTTGAGCAAGCTGACTCATCACTACAACACTCAGGCTAACTTCAAAAAGAAGATGGACAACTTGGAACAGGAGAATCGCGAGCTACGCGAAGAAGTTTCCGCTTTGAAGGCTGGCTTGGCCAATTTGACTACTCTGATGGAAGCTCTGGTGGTTGCTCAGAATCAGCCACCGAGTGTTCAACCTCAACCAACAAGGGAAAATGCTGAAGTTCCTGCTGTTCCTGTATCCGCTACTCCGACTATTGTTCAAAACCGTATGCCTCAGGGTTATCCGTGGGGAATGCCGGAGAATTTTGCACCTGAAGGTTTCAATTAGGGCCCCCAAGATGCTCCAGTGGTTCCAAATGTTGTTACTCCAGCACCTCCTGTGGTGCATGCTGTTCCTGCTGCACCTCCTTCGGTGAATTCGGTTCCGTTTATTAATGAAGATGTATGTCGTCGTTTCCCTCATCCGAGTGAAGACTTGGGTCTTTATGACAGAATGGATGATTTCCAAGAGCGGTTTGATAGAATGCAAAGGGAGATGAAGGCTCTTAGGGTAAAAGAGTTATTTTGGCAGAATGTGAATGAGTTGTGTTTGGTCCCGAATATCAAAGTGCCTGCTAAGTTCAAGGTCCCGGAGTTTGAGAAGTATAAGGGCAACACTTGCCCTCGTGCTCACTTGGTGATGTATGTAAGGAGAATGTCTACCCACACTGATGATCAACGTCTGCTGATTCACTTTTTCCAGGATAGTCTGACCGGCGAAGTGTTGAAATGGTACATGAGTTTAGACAACGCCAACATCCATACCTTTAATGATTTGGGAGAAGCATTCATAAAACAATACAAGTACAATGTGGACATGGAGCTCTATCGTGACCATCTTAGAGCCATGGTTCAGAAAGACAAAGAATCGTTCAAAGAGTACGCGCAGAGATGGCGCGAAGTGGCTGCACAAGTTATTCCTCCCATGGAGGAGAAGAAAATGACTAAAATTTTTCTGAAGACGCTAGGCGCTTTCTACTACGAAAGAATGGTAGCAAGTGCCCCAAGTGATTTTACAAAGATGGTAGGAATGGGTGTCCGCCTAGAAGAGGCAGTAAGAGAAGGACGTTTGGCAAAGGGTGAAGGATCTGAAGGTGTGAAAAAGCCAGCTTATGGGTTCACAAATAAGAAAGAGGGGGATACAAATGCTGTCATACAAGAGAGGAGAATAAATTCTCCTAGAAGGAATTATCAGCGTCACCAGCAAGTTGCTTCAGTGAATCCTGTTATGAATGTCGCTCCAACTATCGTTGCTTATCAAAGACAACCCCAATAGGGGAACCAAGGGAATAATCAGAGAAGGGAGAACTATGACCCTATTCCCATGAGTTATGCAGAGCTACTACCAACATTGATTCATAATAAATTGGTCCAGACACGACCACCTCCAACAGTACCATCACCATTGCCTTGGTATTACAAAGCAGACCAGACATGTGCCTTTTTATCAGGGAGCACCAGGGAATAATGTTGAAAATTGTTATCCTTTGAGGACTGAAGTGCAAAGGTTGGTGAAGTCCGAAATTTTATCTTTCAAAGACATGGGACCTAATGTAAAAGAAAATCCTCTACCCAAGCACGGGGGAGTGAATGTTGTGAATATGGTGGCCGATTGTCCAGGTGACTTCCGGATATTTGACATTAATTTGGTTAGAGGGGATTTGGTAAAGATGCACGCAGACCTCTGTGAATTCAGTTATTATACGCATGACCATGCCGGTTGTGCTATTTGCAGTACAAACATCCAGGGTTGCGAGAAGATAAAGGCTGATTTACAGGAGATGATGGATGAAGGTCTAATTCCTATAATCAGGCCTAGGGAAGAATATGAAGAGGAAGTTAATATGGTTTCTGGATGTCCGGGTGAATTCAAAATTTTTGAAGTAGAGCATTTGAATGAAGATCTCGTACAGTTGCATGCTACCTTCTGCCGTACTGCTGGTTAGGTGGAACACCAATATGGATCATGTGTAGTTTGCTATCAAGACCCCGAGGATGTTCTATTGTGAGAGAGGGTATTCAATTGCTGTTAGACAATGGAACTATCAAGATCACATGTCAGAGAGATGATTATCACAAGATTGATATGGTTGAAGTTTATTTGATGGGAGAAGAGTCAGAATAAGAATATGCCTCCGTGGATGAGTATTTCTCTTCAGACGAAGATTTGTTTGCCGGAAATGGTCTTTTGAGGGCTGATTGTGTCGAGGAAGGTGTAAACGTCATTGTACCTTGTTTTGGTGCACCCGCTTATCTTGAGGTGGAGTACCATAGCAAACCAACTGTTACCCCATTGGTAATTAGTCTGCCAAGACCTGTTCCCTATAAATCAGATAAGGCAGTGCCTTACAAATACAACGCTACATTATTAGAAGATGAGGTGGAAGTTCCCATCCAGCCAATGCCAACCGTTGGAAATATAGCTGATAATAGCAGGGTGACCCGTAGTGGTCGCGTGTTTGCGCCAGTTATTCGAAGAGACGTTGTTGTTGGAAAGAAGATTGTTGAGAATGATGAGCCTAAGAAGGCTACCGGAGAGGCTAGTAGAGCTACATTAGAGAAAGAAGTGGATGATATCTTGAATATAATTAAAATGAGCGAGTACAAAATTGTGGACCAGCTATTGCAGACTCCTTCAAAGATATCCATCCTAGCTTTATTGATGAATTCCTCCTCTTATAGAGAATCACTGATGAGAGTAATAGACCAAGATTTTGTAGAGAATGACATGCCGTTAGATTAATTCAGCGGTGTAATTGGAAACATTACATCATGTAACAACTTAAGTTTCTGCGATGATGAGTTACCAGATGAAGGGAGGAATCACAACCTGGCCCTCCACATATCTATGAACTGCAAGAATGATTTGTTATCCAATGTGCTAATTGATAACAGATCCACGTTGAATGTTATACTGAGAAGTACTCTTATGAAGTTAAAGTATCAGGGAACACCTATGCGCCCGAGTGGCATCATTGTGAAGGCTTTTGATGGGTCGAGGAAATCTGTCATTGGTGAGGTGGACTTAACCATCCACATAGGACCACATTTGTTCTTGATAACTTTCCAGGTGATAGACATTATTCTCGCATATAGTTGTTTGCTAGGACGACCATGGATACACGAAGCAGGGGTTGTCACTTCAACTCTGCATCAGAAGCTAAAATTTGTGCGTGAAGGGAAGGTAGTGATCATAAATGGGGAGCAGGCGTTGTTGGTATCCCATTTATTCTCTTTCAGTATTGTATAAGCGGATGAGGCTACTGTTGGAACCCAGTTCCAAGCCCTATCCATAGATAACATAAGGAAGAATGAGAATTATGTGTTTTCCCTGAAGGATGCGCAGCAGGTGGTGCACAATGGTCATAATGCAGTTTGGGGACGACTTGTGGATCCACCTGTGAACAAGAACAGAACTGGCTTGGGTTTCTCTTCGAGGAATGGCGAAGGCAAAAGTTTGAAGTCAAAGTCTTCTGTGAATAATTATCATAATGTTTTCCCCAGCGGACGATACCTCCATCCAATTGGTTCTGGAATTAATGCTGTTGAAGAGGATAAAGCAGAGTAGGAAGCACCGAATTATGTGACGCATGGAGTCCGAGTTCAGAACTGGGTTACCATTGATGTTCCTTCTTGCATACATATTTCAAAGTAATTTGTTTTGTTAATCTGCTTGTTTCTTTTGAAAAGCTTTCACTCTACCCAAGGTGGAAGTATTAATGTTGTAGGGCTTATTTGCTTGCTATAATTGTTAAGATCATTAATAAAAGTTGTCTTTGCTTCCAAAATTATGTCTTTTATTTTTTTGCCTTTTTCTTAGGAAATGGTAATAATAAAAAAAAAACCTTTCAAAATAAATAATAACTGAAAATTAATCTGCATGATCACTTTTATATGTGTCGGTTTCTGAAAACAATCATAAATCATATGTGCAAATTAATTAAAAAACCCGTTGAATACAATGACCCTGCACCCTCTCCCAACTTTGATTGTCCTGTGTTTGGGGCTGAAGAAGAAGATTATGATGAGATTCCAGAAGAGGTCTCACGGTTGCTTGAACACGAGGAAAATACCATTCAACCATATAAAGAGCCTTTGGAAGTGGTTAATTTGGGTTCAGAAGAAGATCTGAAGGAAGTCAAGATTGGAGCATCGTTGCATCTTGATGTAAGGAGCGGGTTGATTGAGCTGTTGAAAGAGTATATAGATATTTTTGCTTGGTCTTATCAAGATATGCCTGGTCTAGATACAAACATTGTCGAGCATCATTTTCCGTCGAAGCCAGAGTGTCCGCCAGTTAAACAAAAGTTGAGAAGAACCCACCTGGATATGGCAATAAAGATCAAAGAGGAGGTCCTAAAACAGATTAATTTTGGTTTTCTTGTGACATCAGTGTAGCCTCAATGGATCACCAATATTGTCCCAGTACCGAAAAAAGACGGAAAAGTCCGCATGTGCGTAGATTACAGAGATCTAAATAAAGCTAGTCCAAAAGATGATTTTCCATTGCCTTACATTGACATGTTAGTGGATAGCACAACAAAATTCAAGGTATTCTCGTTCATGGACAGATTTTCCGGGTATAATCAAATAAGAATGGCTCCAGAGGACATGGAAAAAACAATGTTTATCTCACCCTGGGGAACATTCTGTTACAGAGTGATGCCCTTCGGGTTGAAGAACGCTGGTGCAACGTACCAGAGGGCTATGACAACCCTATTCCATGATCTGATGCATAAAGAAATCGAAGTATATGTTGATGATATGATTGCCAAATCCCAAAATGAAGAAGGGCATATAAAAGATTTGTTGAAGTTGTTTCGGAGTTTGAGGAAGTATCGTCTCCGCCTGAATCCAAATAAATGCTCCTTCGGAGTTAGATCGGGGAAATTGTTGGGTTTTATTGTTAGCCAGAAAGGAATTGAAGTTGACCCTGATAAATTCAAAGCAATTCAAGAAATTCCAGCACCAAGAACTGAAAAGAAAGTCAGGGGTTTCCCCGGGCGTTTGAATTATATCTCCAGATTTATCTCTCACATGACTGCAACGTGTGAACCGATCTTTAAGTTGTTAAAGAAAGATCAAGGTTGTGTGTGGACAAATGACTGCCAAAGGGCATTTGAAAGTATTAAAGAATATCTGCTTGAACCTCCTATCTTGCTCCCTCCCGTAGAAGGAAGATCGTTGATTATGTATCTAACAGTGTTAGATAAATCCATGGGTTGTATTCTGGGACAACAGGATGAAACGGGAAAGAAAGAGTTCACCATTTATTATCTTAGCAAAAAGTTCACTGATTGTGAGTCACGGTATTCTATGCTAGAAAAAACATGTTGTGCTTTGGCCTGGGCGGTAAAGCGTTTGCGGCAGTATATGTTGAATCATACTACTTGGTTGATCTCCAAAATGGATCCAATCAAGTATATTTTTGAAAAGCCTGCTCTTAATGGGAGAATTGTCTGTTGGCAGATGTTGTTATCTGAATATGATATCGAGTACCGCACTCAAAAGGCTATCAAAAGTAGTGTGTTGGCAGATTACCTTGCTCACCATCCGGTGGAAGATCATCAGTCTGCAGAATATGAATTCCCCGATGAAGATGTGATGTTCTTGAAAGTGAAAGATTGTGATGAACCATTGCCTGAGGAGGCCCCCGACCCTGAATCTAGTTAGAGTATGGTATTTGATGGAGCTGTGAATGCTTATGGTAAAGGAATTGGTGCTGTGATTGTTACTCCTCATGGATCGCACATTCCTTTTACTGCAAGGTTAACATTTGATTGCACTAATAATATGGCGGAATATGAGGCTTGCATCATAGGTCTTGAAGAATCTATTGATCTCAGAATCAAGATTCTAGATATTTTTGGTGATTCATCCTTGGTAATAAATCAGATTAAAGGAGAATGGGACACTCGTCACCCTGGCTTGATCCCTTACAAAGATTATGCTAGAAGATTACTACCCTTCTTCAATAAAGTTGAATTCCATCACATTCCTAGGGATGAAAATCAAATGGTAGGTGCTCTGGCAACTCTGGCTTTCAAGTACCAAGTAAATTCTTGAAATGATATACCCCGAATTACAGTTCGACGACTAGATAGACCCGCTCATGTGTTTGCGACAGAGGAGGTAGCAGATGAAAAACCTTGGTATTATGATATAAATCATTTTCTTCAGACTCAGGAATACCCGTTTGGTGCGTCAAAGAAAGATAGAAAGACACTGAGAAGATTGGCAGGAAGTTTCTTCCTCAGTGAAAATGTGTTATACAAGAGGAATTTTGGCATGGTCTTGCTCAGATGCGTGGATAGACACGAAGCAGACATGTTGATGCATGAGATCCATGAAGGTTCATTTGGCACTCATGCTAATGGACATTCAATGGCTAAAAGGATGCTAAGGGCATGTTATTATTGGTTGACAATGGAATATGATTGTTACAAAATTTCAAAGAAATGCCATAAATTCCAGATTTACGCAGATAAGATCCATGTACCTCCGACACTTCTCAATGTGATTTCCTCCCCGTGGCCTTTCTCTATATGGGGTATTGACATGATCGGGATGATAGAACCCAAATATTCGAATGGACATCGTTTCATCTTGGTAGCAATTGACTACTTTACCAAATGGGTAGAGGTTGCTTCGTATGCCAACATTACCAAATAGGTGGTTGTGCGTTTCATAAAAAACAATCTTATATGCCGGTATGGTGTGCCGAGCAGAAGCATCACTGACAATGGCTCGAATTTGAACAACAAGATGATGACTAAACTATACGAAGAATTCAAGATTGTCCATCACAATTCATCTCCATACAGGCCAAAGATGAATGGGGCTGTTGAAGCTGCTAATAAGAATATCAAGAGAATTATCTAGAAAATGGTTGTTACTTATAAGGATTGGCATGAAATGCTCCCTTTTGCTCTACATGGATATCGAACACCTGTCCGCACTTCAACAGGAGCATCCCCGTTTTCTCTAGTGTATGGAATGGAAGTTGTACTCCCTGTTGAGGTAGAGATTCCCTTGTTGCGTGTGATAATGGAAGCCAAATTGACAGAGGCTGAATGGGTTCAGAACAAGTTTGACCAATTGAATTTGATTGAAGAGAAGAGAATGACAGCTTTGTGTCATGGGCAGTTATATCAGAAAATAATGAAGAAAGCATTTGACAAAAAGGTCAAACCTCGTGAATTCAGAGAAGGCGACCTCGTGCTCAGGAAGATCATGTCCTTCAACACTGATTCTAGGGGCAAGTGGACTCCCAATTTTGAAGGCCCGTATGTTGTTAAGAAAGCCTTCTCTGGTGGTGCATTAATTCTTGAAACTATGGATGGCGAGGAGCTCCCACGTCCCATGAATGCTGATGCAGTCAAGAAATACTTCACCTAAAGAAATAAAAGAACAACTCGCTAAGTTGAAAACTCGAAAGGGTGGCTTAGGCAAAAAAGAGCGTCTCGGTAGGCCGAAAACCCGAAAGGGCGGTCTAGGCAAAAATTAGAGACATAAACAGAATAAATTTCCCGCTAAGTTGAAAACCCGCAAGGGTAGCTTAGGCAAAAGTTAGGGACTTTCTTGGAAAGTAACTACGTCAGATGAGACTTGATCGTTGAAGCAACAATCTTCTCGGATTCTCACCATACCTCAACGGAAGATGCTGCCCAGGATTTCAAAAGTTGTTAGGGGGGATAGTGGTCATTGTATCTCAATGTATCTTTTCCATTATGTATTACCATTTCCCAAACTTTGTAATCATCCATGGAGTATCGCCATTTGCAGACTACCATTCTATTAATGAAATTCGAGCTTTTGCCCAACTCTTTATGTTCTTATTTTTATTTAGCTTGCAAAGACTTCATTTATTACTGATAATAACTTTTAAAGAAAAAAGATTAAAAAAAAGCAAAATTGACTTTTCAAAAAGAAGAGAGATCTTTACAAATTCAATTTACTTTGGAATTTGTGATGAAACAATGACAACAAGAATGGTGGTCCCAAGAATGAACAAACTCCGACTGTTTTAAGAAGATTTACTCCCTTCATGAAAGTTTTCTCAGGTCATTTTGCTGGTAGGTGCGCAATCTTTGTGTGTTTCTTAGATAGTTAAAGACGATATCAATGGGTGCAAGGTACAATATTGGGTTTATGATCCCATTATCACCAGTCAAGTCTTGGTTCGCTTTTTATTTTAGGTTTGCATGGTCAAAAGCCTCTGTCCCAGATTCCCCAGCAAAGTCTTCCCTCATATAATAAAAGGTTTTATTCCTTTGGTGTGCTGGAATGTCGCTCTTTTTGCAGTTTTGGCATTAATATTGACCTCTTGACTTCCCGGGAAGATTATCCCAGGGCATCTTTTGTTGGAATGAGTGTTCGTGATGAAATTTTTCTCTAGGGAGGTAGGCTTGAATCCCCTAATGAGGTTTGGTTATGTCGGTGTCAGTCTGCTTTAATTGAGGCTGGTCTCGCAATCTCCAGTAGGCATGTTGCTTTTGGAAAACTGTTTTCTTCGATGAAACTGGAAGAAGGATGCTTTATCCCGATATCTGTTTAATTTGGCTACGTCTGGATTATGTTTCTCCTCAGTGAAGTTAAAGCAGGCAATAGGTTTGGTTTTCGCAGTTGCTTTTACCTTTCTTGGATTGATATTTCTGGTTGAAGTTTAGCCCAATGTTGTTAGTACCTGAGGCGGTTTTGTTTGTTTGTACTGATCATGTATCCTTTTACCAGCATATGCACGATATCACTCATACATTCATACATACATCATGCATTGCTAAAAATCATCGTTCATTGATATAGTGTTCTGACTTTTCCTGCAGTGCTCTTTGCTTAGTTGAATTTGGTTTTCCCTCTTGAGTTTATTTCTCAAAGGATGAATCCGCATTGGCCGTCTTGCTCCAGTTTATTTCTGAATTGGATTTGTGGTTTTCTGAAAACTTTGGGTTTTTGTTTGTGCATTTATTTTGCACAGGAAGACTTTATCTCCTCAGCAGGAATATTGTGGCACTTCCCCGGGAAATCATATTTCCATCCCTAGAAAGTCATTTCTCTTTGCAAATCCCCTTGAAAATAAGTGGAAGTCTCTTTATTTGAGACAGATTACGTATTACCCTTTCCAGGAAGATTTCCTTGGTTAAAGAAGAAGTTGAGACCCGTTATTGGCAAAACACCAGAATCTAGGGGAAACTTGGTATATTTTCTCTTTCTACTTTCAGTGAATGTTGGTAGTACATCAGAAGTGAACGTCGGTGTTTCTTATCTTTTTGCTATCTTCAGTGAACGTTGATAGTTCATCGTCAGTGAACGGCGGTGATATGATATATTTTCTCTTTCTACCTTCAGTGAATGTTGGTAGTACATCGGCAGTGAACGTCGGTGTTTGTTATCTTTTTGCTATCTTCAGTGAACATTGATAGTTCATCGTCAGTGAACGACGGTGATATGATATATTTTCTCTTTCTACCTTCAGTGAACGTTGATAGTACATCGGCAGTGAACGTTGGTATTTGTTATCTTTTTGCTATCTTCAGTGAATGTTGATAGTTCATCGTCAGTGAACAACGGTGATATGCTATATTTTCTCTTTCTACCTTCAATGAATGTTGGTAGTACATCGGCAGTGAACGTCGGCGTTTCTTATCTTTTTTCTATCTTCAGTGAACGTTGATAGTTCATCGTCAATGAACGACGGTGATATGATATATTTTATCTTTCTACCTTCAGTGAACGTTGGTAGTACATCGGCAGTGAACGTTGGTGTTTGTTATCTTTTTGCTATCTTCAATGAACGTTGATAGTTCATTGTTAGTGAACGGCGGTGATATGATATATTTTCTCTTTCTACCTTCAGTGAATGTTGGTAGTACATCGGCAGTGAACGTCGATGTTTGTTATCTTTTTGCTATCTTCAGTGAACGTTGATAGTTTATCACCAGTGAACAGCGGTGATATGATATATTTTCTCTTTCTACCTTCAGTGAACGTTGGTAGTACATCGGCAATGAACGTCGATGTTTGTTATCTTTTTGCTATCTTCAGTGAATGTTGATAGTTCATTGTTAGTAAACGGCGGTGATATGATATATTTTCTCTTTCTACCTTCAGTGAACATTGGTAGTACATCGGCAGTGAACGTCGGTGTTTGTTATCTTTTTGCTATCTTCAGTGAACGTTGATAGTTCATCATCAGTGAACCGCATTGATATGATATATTTTCTCTTTCTACCTTCAGTGAATGTTGGTAGTACATCGGCAGTGAACGTTGGTGTTTGTTATATTTTTTCTATCTTCAGTGAACATTGATAGTTCATCGTCAGTGAACGGCAGTGATATGATATATCTTCTCTTTCTACCTTCAGTGAATGTTGGTAGTACATTGGCAGTGAATGTCGGTGTTTGTTATCTTTTTGCTATCTTCAGTGAATATTGATAGTTCATCATCAGTGAACGGCGGTGAAATGATATATCTTCTCTTTCTACCTTCAGTGAATGTTGGTAGTACATCGGCAGTGAACGTCGATGCTTGTTATCCTCCTCTCTGATTCTTTTCTTGTGGTTTACCAGTGATTTATTTTCATGGTGGGATTGCTCTTTTGTTTCTACATTTCATGTTGCATCCCCAATGCTACTTTGTGTCTTTTTTGTTCCATTCATATGCATTCATATGCATAAATATTTGCATGGCATCTTAGGGCCAAAAATAGGGTTTGTTTTATATTTAAGTGTCTTCGATCACGTCGACACAAATATTTTTAACCTTCGTATCTCCGGATAGAAGAAAATTAAATAAGGGCAGCTGTTGTACCTCAATTTTTTCCCCTAAGATCCCTTCATCATACCATATTGTTTCAATCACCACAAAATCACATTAGGGCTTTTGGTTCTTATCCCTATCTTTAGCCTTGCTCTTTGAGGAGTTACCAAGCACCTCGACTTGTTTTCTTTGGTTATCACGGATATTTTGTTTTGATTTTCTCTCTAAATTAACAAAATACAATATTGGTTTGTCTTACTTGTTAATAATGTAGGTAAAGGCAATGAGGTTTAGCAAGTTGCATCATGGGTTCATGAGTTTATTTCCATGCCCTAGTCAAAGTCTTAAGAGATTCAAACCTCACCATTGAATTCGTTTTGGAGTTGGTATGGAAGTAGTTTTGGTGGCCATGAGTCCTCATCATCATCCTCAAATTCTATTCACAAAGGAAGAATATTGGCACAAAAAGTTTGTTCAAACTTGGCAAAGTTCCACCAAGAATTCTCTTGATCTAGAGGCTAGGGTTTTGGACTTCAGAGGAGCATATCTTGCTCATATTTTGGTATTTTTGAGTGATTCCAAAAACATTCTTCTCTTCAAAGAGTTACCAAAAAAATCACTTCAAAAGTTCCAAAGAGTTTTCATGTGGAAGAAACTTGGTGAAGAAGAAAGATTATAAGTCATCCAGATGAATCCCTCATTTTCCATATGTGACTTCAAATGGTCATAACTTGGTCAATTTTTATCACCTTGAGCCCATTCATTTTTCATGATGACCCTAAGGATGTGTACTTCATGCCTTCTTTAATGTGCAAAGAAAGAAAATGGATGGAACTTGCCTTAAGAATGCAAGAGATTATAGGTCATTTCATGATTTTTGGCCAACTTCAACAAGTCATAACTTGCTCAATTTTTGGAGATTTTGAGTGGTTAAAATTGCAAAATGTCATTCAAGAGATCTACTTCATTCCTTTTTTTTGGTCAAGAGAAAATTATCAGTGGAAGGCCATGTTTGGATGCAAGATATTATAGGTCATTTTTAAAGAAGAATTTAAAATATTTCTAAGTATGGAAAGTCAACTCTTTTTCTTCAACTTTGACTCCATGTAGTTTTCAGCTCAAGCATACATTTGGTTCCATTCTTTTTCCATTGCAAAGCTTGTTACCTCATATTTCCAAAGCATCAAGAATTTTTCCATAAGACCCCATGAGGTAGAAATGCCATTAGATTGAACTTGGTAACTTGGAACTGAAGTTTCACCATAAGTCAGAATTTGTAATCCATGTTTTGGCCTTTAAACATCAAATTAACACGCGTTTATGATCTAAACATGTTTAACCAAGTTTCCAAAGTGGATTAGAGCCTTGAAACGCAAGGATTTGATGAGTTTTGATGAAAATCAGATCACACTTTGCTCGTGCACCAGGTTCACACGATTTCCCTCCAATTTGCATCATTCCACACGCTTGAGCATTCCATTTGATTCCCTATAAATAGAGGGTCATCCCCCATTCAATTTTCCAAGCTTAGATAGCCAGAATCACCCTGTCAAACTTGCTTCACAACTCAGAATTCAGCTACTTCGAATCGTATTCTCAAGCCTTTTTCAATCCATTTTTTTCATCAATTCACCTTCCTTGATCTTCCCTGAAGTTAACCATATAATCACATTCAAGAATCGTGCCCTATATTGCTCCATAGAAGTCCAGTTTCAGAGCTCTGCAACTCAACTTCAATAGGTAGATTCCTTCACCAATTCTTCAAAACTTTGGTATCATTGTGTTGCTCTCATTGCCCTGGTTCTAGTCGCAACACTTACTTTTATCTAGAAGCACGTTTTGACCATGAATTTTCAAATCCCTTTTCAAAACTTTCTTTCCAAATTGCTTGAGTTACAGTTTATATAAATTTGGCGCAAGGGTGTGGTTGTCTTTGTCTTGAAGAGACGAAGCGAATGGCATAAGTCTGAGCTTCTGATTTTACAGTTTGAGAGACCTGCAATTCGTGAAGGCTGGAGGTTGAAGATGACCAACGTGTCATCTTCTAACCAATAAAAGCATGACTTTTTTATTTTCAAATTCTGATTTTATTAATGATCCTGTATGTTATTCAGTAAAGACCATGATATGCACAGCACGCCAGATCCTTTGGATTTGATTACTAACGCGTTTTGACTCTCATCCAATGGTCCACATCTTTTTCTTTTATTTTCTTTTTCTGATTTTTATATTTTAATTGTTTTAAATTTCAAAAAAATCATAGAAAATTCATTTTTAGTCCAAAAAATCTAAAAAAATTTATGAAAAATATTTTTGATTATTCTCTTTCTGATTTTTATTTTTTCACAATTTAATTTTGTGTTTTGATATTTTTTATGAATTTTACACTTATTTGATTTGTTTAAAATGTTTAAAAATATTTTTACACATTTTTAAATTCTGAAAAAATTATGGAATGATCCAATGATATTGAGACAAATATTGGTGACCTTATTTTATTTTTGTTTCTGACTTTGCTATTTTTTACTATTTTTGTTTATTTTACCCATTTATTTTAATTTTTAAAAATACTTTCTGACTTTTAAAAATTCCCAAAAATTTTGTAAAATTACTTGGCCTCTTTTCTGATTTTTCTATGGTCTTATTTTTCATTTCTTGATTAATTTGAATATAATTGGCATTTTCTCCATTAATTTCTATTTTTTAAAAACCTTTTTTAAACCCTTTAATGAACATATTAATTATATTATTATTTTGCGAATATTTTCTGGCTGTCTTGGGTTGATTTTTAGGTCATGGCTTTATTAACATCATTGGATCCATAGTGTTGAGTTTAACTCCACAAAAAATGGATGAATGATTTTAATAATAGTTTGATTAAATAATAATTCAAATGTGGTTTTTCTTTTTACCCTAATTCCTCTTTATCTCATCCCCTTCTTATTGCACTAAATGTTGTTAGAGCATGATCTCTATATCATATCTCAAAACAATTGGTGCATAGATTGCTATTGACCGGCCTTAAAATAGGTGCGACTTCTATATAAGTCCACTTACGATTGCTTAACATAGCGCTAAATTTTGTCCCGATTCGAATAAATGATCATTCGTGGCCCAAACTTATGATTGCAAGCCCAAGTATGTTAATTTGATCTCTTTGATCCAATAACCTTGAGATTCATTGCGTGGAGGCTTTGGTTCTACCAATCCTCTAATGGATCTACAACACCTTTGGTCAACGCGGATCACTTAAACATCGTTGATCATTAAATGGAACTTGTGAGAATTCCAAATGGATGATATACTTGACAAAAAGCAAATGCAACTTGTTGTGTGGAGGCTTTGGTTCTACCAATCCTCTAATGAGTTCCAAATGAAAGTTTCAAGATGGTCATCCAACTAACCGATAATTATTGACTTGTTTTATTTTATGCTTTTCTTATTTTATGCTTTATGCACTATTTATTTTTTTGCATTTTACATTTCATGCCATTTTCATCTTTGCTCATTTGAGCATTTATTTTTTTGTCATTTTTACTTTGCTCACTTGAGCTTTTCTTTTTCCTTTTTCTAAGATACTTAATAACCAACTTAAACCCTAAAAAACTCTTAATGGTACTTGGACTATTTGGTTACTATCCTTGGCATGATGGAGCAGTGGACTTTTTCTTGGACTTAGGATTAAAAATCTTGGCCTATCTTGGATACCTTGTGATCTTATCTGATTATTTTGTCTGGAGCTCTTGAGGTTTACCTCAAGACATTGGGTTGCTTGTTTGTTTTTGTGTGCAGGTTTTTGTGATTCACACTCTTTGTTTGTAATCTGGAATTCACCCGCGTACAACCGTTACTCTGCCCAATTTTTGTGAAGAGTTATTACATTTGAAGAGGTCTAGTATCTTTGTTTTCTTGGTTTCACTCTAAAGAATGGGAATTCTATCTTGGCTCATAATGTCAAGTTTTGGCTTCTTGTTGGTTAGATGGTCCTTATCCTTAGCTTTAACCTTATGCTTTAGGATAACCTCTTCTTCTCCTCCCATCTTCTTTAATTTCAAAAATCCTCTCCCTCCTTTTGAAAACCCTTCTTGTTTTGAAACTTAAACACTTTCATAATAAACTTGGGCTTATGTCCATGCATTTTCAAAAAAAAAATTTCATAAATAAACTTCAATCAAACTAATAATACATTGGCATTTTTTTTGTGAAAAGACTAAAAGTCAATCAATCTCATTTCAAATCATTTTTCCACTTTGGCTTTTACCTTTAAACATTTCTTAAAAGATTAGGCTCTTGTCAATCCTTGTAGTGATGCAAACAACTATACTTCTATAATATGTAGTGAAGTGAGATATTTTCCACTTGGGTGTTGAGTGAGGCATTGTTGATTTTAAAATCCAAGCCATATCCTCCACTTTGAGATGATGCAAATTCTCCTTTCTCATGATTGTGGGTAGTAAGTATGTTTTCCACATGGACAATGACGATGACGTCTTATCTCATAAAATTAACCAACAGACTCGTGTTTCAAATTTTTAAAAGAGGAACTACGTGTACCCTGATCCACTATTGCACGAAAGATGGTACATATGCACTAAAGGTTCGCAACCGTGGCGGGTGCAAAAATCATAAAAAAACTTCTTTTCTCACCTCCACTATCCATTTTATATACAACACATTTTTATAGCCAAAATATATAGATTTTACAAAGAGGTTCCTGCGGAGTACCGTAGATGTTTAGGGTGCTAATACCTTCCCTTTGCATAACCAACCCCCTTACCTTGAATCTTTCCCCCTCTTTTTGGGTTACTCGCTCTTTTCCCATTTCTTTGGAAACAATAAAGCGCGGTGGCGATTTTTATTTTGATTCCTATAAAGTCTAGGCAATCCAATGGCTTAGTCTTGAACATTTCTACCACTACATCCATGTACTTTCAAAATATTTTCATAAATAAACTTCAATCAATTTAATAATACCTTGACATTTTTTGTGTGAAGACTAAAAGTCGATCAATCTCATTTCAAACCATTTTTCCACTTTAGGTTTTTTATATTTAAACTTTTTCTCAAAAGATTAGACGCTTGTCAATCCTTGTAGTGACGCAAACAACTATACTTCTATAATATGTAGTGAAGTGAGATATTTTCCACTTGGGTGTTGAGTGAGGCATTGTTGATTTTAATATCCAAGCCATATCCTCCACTTTGAGATGATGCAAATTCTCCTTTCTCATGATTGTGGGTGGTAAGTATGTTTTCCACACGGACAATGACGATGATGTCTTATCTATTAAAATTAACCAACGCATTTGGGTTTCAAATTTTTAAAAGAGGAACTACGTGTACCCTGATCCCCTATTGCATGAAAGGTGGTACGTAGGCACTAAAGGTTCGCAACCGCGGCGGGTGCAAAAATCATAAGAAATATTTCTCTTCTCACCTCCACCATCCATTTTCTATACAACACATTTTTATAGCCAAAATATACAGATTTTTCAAAGAGGTTTCTGTGGAGTACCATATATGTTTAGGGTGCTAATACGTTCCCTTTGCATAACCAACCCCCTTACCTTGAATCTTTCCCCCTCTCTTTGGGTTATTCGCTCTTTTCCCATTCTTTTGGAAACAATATAGCGCGGTGGCGATTTTTATTTTTGATTTATATAAAGTCTAGTCAATCCAATGGCTTAGTCTTGAATATTTCTACCGCTATAGATAGTCGTCATTTCATCTCAATGTATCTTTTCCATTATATGTTACCATTTTCCGAACTTTGTAATCGTCTATGGAGTCTCGCCATTCACAGAGTACCATTCTATTAATGAAATTTGAGCTTTTACCCAATTATTTGTATTTCTTATTTTATTTAGATTGAAAAGACTCCATTTATTATTGATAATAACTATGAAAGCAAAAAAGATTAAATAACAAAATTGATTTTTTAAAAAATATTTTACAATCTGCTTTTACTTTGAAATTTTGATGAAACAATGACAACAAAATGGTGATCCCAGGAATGGACAAACTCCAGTTGTTTTGAGAAGTTTTTGTTCCCCTCAGGAAGGTTTACTCGGGATTTTTTCTCCGTATTGGGTTCATGATTCCGGTATTCTCGGTCAAGTTTGGATTCATTTCTCCTCTTTTCTGATTTTTCATGATGTGAAGTTTCAGTCCGAGATTTCTCCAGTGAATCTTTCATTTGGCCTAATAAAAGTTCTTGTTTCAGAGAAGTTGGTATCATACCCACTCTTGAAGAACGCATGTCCCTGGTTTCTCTAAATGAAGGACGTATTGTGAATATGGTGTTAACCTCGCTAATGAAGTAGGCCTGAATTCCCCAGTGAATGTTTGGATGTTTCAGTGTCAGTCTGCTTTACTTGAGACTGGTTTTGCAATCTCCAGTAGAAATGTTACTTTTAAAAAACACTTGTTTCTCAGGTGAAGCCTGAAGAAGGATGTTCTATCCCTATATCTGTACTATTTTATCACTTTGATTTGTCTACCTCCAGATTATGTTTCTCCCCAGTAAAGTTAAAGCAGATAGTAGGTTTTGTTTCCTCAGCTGACATTTACTTTTCTTAGAATGATCATCTTGGATGAAGTTTAGCCGAGTGTCGTTAGTGCCCGAGGCGATTTTGCCTGGTTGTTCCCAATGTTGTATATCTGTTTTGTCAACATAAGCACGATAACACTCATACATTCATACATACATCATGCATAGCTAAAATTGGAAAGTCATTGTTCATTGACATTTGTTAATATTTTTGTTAACATATTACCCTGTTTTGCAGAGTTACGTTGTCCTCTTTTCAATAGAGTGTTGGCCTTAAGCAGAAAGCGTATATTCTTTCAATTTCCCCACTGAGTTGTCCCTCATGGAAGATTTTTGCTTTAGCCTTCCGGTACAGCTCCTTGTTTGGATGGATTTAGTTTTCCCTCTTGAGTTTATTTCTCAAAGGATGTATTCTAGTTGATTGTTTCATTCCAGTTTATTTCTGGTTTGAATCTGTGGTTCCACGACAATATTATTTACTTTGGATTTCTGAAAACTCCAAGCTTTGGTTGGTGCATTTATTTTGCACGAGAAGACTTTATCTCCTCATACCTCTTTCCCAAAAATTCATTTCTTTTTATAATCCTCCATGACAACAAGTAGCAGGTCTCTTGTGCTTCCCTGTAAAAGTCGACGTAACTCTTTTTTTCTATCTCCTCTATGAGTGAATAGTTCGCAGTTTGTCGTCAGATCACGCCAACGGATGGAAAGATTTTCAATATCATAGAAACAGCTCGTTGAGAAATCTTTGCAAGTGGAAGTCTCTTTATTTGAGACAACTTATATATTATCCTTTCCAGGCGGAGTGCCTTGGTTAAAGAAGAAGTTGAGACCCGTTCTAGGTGAAACGCCAGAATCTTGGGGAAACTTGTTATATTTTTGCTACCTTCGGTGAATGTTGGTAGTTCATCGTCAGTGAATGGCGGTGCTATGATATTCTCTTTCTACCTTCAGTGAAAGTTGGTAGACCATCAGCAGTGAACATCGATGTTTATTATCTTTTTTCTACCTTTAGTGAATGTTGGTAGTTCATCGTTAGTGAATGGTGGTGCTATGATATTCTCTTTCTACCTTCAGTTAAAGTTGGTAGGACATCGACAATGAACGTCGATGTTTGTTATCTTTTTGCTACCCTCAGTGAACGTTGGTAGTTCATCGTCAGTGAACGGCGGTGCTATGATATTCTCTTTCTACCTTCAGTGAAAGTTGGTAGGACATCAACAATGAACGTCGATGTTTGTCATCTTTTTGCTACCCTCAGTGAACATTGGTAGTTCATCATCAGTGAATGATGGTGCTATGATATTCTCTTTCTACCTTCAATGAAAGTTGGTAGACCATCGGCAATGAACGTCGATGTTTATTATCTTTTTGCTACCTTCAGTGAACGTTGGTAGTTCATCGTCAGTGAACGGCGGTGCTATGATATATTCTCTTTCTACCTTCAGTGAAAGTTGGTAGGACATCGGCAGTGAACGTTGATGTTTGTTATCTTTTTTATACCCTCAATGAACGTTGGTAGTTCATCGTCAGTGAACGGTGGTGTTATGATATACTCTCTTCCTACCTTCAGTGAAAGTTGGTAGGACATCGGCAGTGAACGTCGATGTTTGTTATCTTTTTGCTACCCTCATTGAACGTTGGTAGTTCATCGTTAGTGAATGGTGGTGCTATGATATACTCTCTTCCTACCTTCAATGAAAGTTGGTAGGACATCGGCAGTGAATGTCGATGTTTGTTATCTTTTTTCTATCCTCAGTGAACATTGGTAGTTCATCATCAGTGAACGGCGGTGATATGATATATTATCTTTCTACCTTCAGTGAAAGTTGGTAGAACATCGACAGTGAATGTTGATGTTTGTTAGCTTTCTCTCTGCCTTCAGTAAACTTTGGTAGCTTCTCCTTCAGTAGAAGTTGGTGTATCCTTTGACCATTCTACCATCCTATTTGATTCAGGTCTTTTGATCCACCAGTGATTTATTTTCCTGGTGGGGTTGCTCCCTTGTTTCTTTATTATTGTTACATCCCCAATGGTGTTTTGCGTCTCTTTGGTCCTGTTCATATGCATTCATGATCATAAACATTTGCATGGCATCTTAGGGCCAAAATAGGGTTTGTTTTATATTTAAGCATCTTCGATCGCTTCGACACGAAGATTTTTAACCTTCGTATCTCTGGAATGAAGAAACTTAAATAAGGGCAACTGTTGTACCCCAAATTTTTGCCCCTAAGATCCCTTTATCATACCATGTTGATTCATTCACAACAAGATCACACTAGGATTCTTGGTTCCTCTCCCTATATTTAGTTTTGCCCTTTTGAGGGATTACCAAGCACCTTGACTTATGTTCCTTTTGTAATCATGAATATTGTTTTTGTCTTGATTTCTTCTTTTATCTAATAAAATGCAATGTTGGTTTGTCTTGCTTGTTATCCATGTAGGTAAAGGCAATGAGATTTAACAAGTTACCCCATGGGTTCATGAGTTTATGTCCATGCCCTAGTCAATAAAGCTTGAGAAGTTCAAACCTCACCATTGGATTGGTTTTGTAAGAATTGGCATGGCAAGGTTGTCTTGGTTCATCACATTTCAAGGTTATTATATTTGACTCAAAAGTACAAGGGGTTGATTGAAGAAGTTATCGTGTTTGGACAAGGCCTTGTTCCTATTGGTCACAAGAGCATATTTCTCTCAATTTTCAAGATATGGAAGTGGTTTTTGTGGCTAAGAGTTCTCATTATCATCCTCAACAACTTCTATTCACAAATCAAGAATGTTGGTACAAGAAGTTTGTTCAAGCTTGTCAAAGTTCCTCAAAGCATTCTCTTGATCTAAGGAGCTAGGGTTTTGATTTTTAAAGGAATATATCCTGCTCATCTTTTGTTAATTTTGAGTGATTCCAAAGACATCCTTCTCTTCAAAGGGTTATCAACAAATAAGTTCAAAAGTTCTAAGGAGTTTTCATGAGGAAGAGACTTGATGAGGAAGAAAGATTACAAATCCTCTAGATGAATCCCCAATTTTCCATGTGTGACTTCAAATGGCCATAACTTGGTCAATTTTTATCACCTTAAGTCCATTATTTCTCCATAATTATCTTGAATATATGAATATTATGACTTCTTTTATGTGCAAAGTGAGAAAATGGATGGAAGTTGCCTTAAAGATGCAAAATGTTAAAGGTCATTTGATGATTTTTTGCCAAATTCAACAATTCATAACTCTCTCAAATTTTGGAGATTTTGAATGATTCAAGTTTTAAAATGTCATTCAAGAGATCTACTTCATGCCATATTTTTTGGTCAAGAGCAAATTCCAAGTGGAAAGCCATGTTTGGATGCAAGACATTATAGGTCATTTTTGAAGAAGAATTTGAAATATTTCGAAGTATGGAAAGTCAACCCTTTTTCTTCAACTTTGACTCAATACAATTTTATGCTCAAGCATCCATTTAACTCCATTCTTTTTCCATTGCAAAGCTTGTAACCCCATATTTCTAAAGCATCAAGAATCATACCTTAAGACCCCTTTAGCTGAGAATGCCATTGTTTCAAAAGTGGTAACTTGGAATTGAAGTTTCATTGCAAGTCAGAATTTGAATTTCATGTTACAACCTCTAAACCTCAAATTAGCACGCGTTTTGGGTCTAAACATGATTAGCCAACTTTCCCAAGTGGATTAGCGCATCAAAACGTAAGAATTGGATGAGTTTTTGTGAAGTTTAGATCACACTTCACTCGTGCATCAGGTTTGCACGAATTCCCTCCAAAACACATCATTCACTCTTCCTTTTGATCCCATTGTCTTCTCCTATAAATACATGAACTATCCCATTCATTTTCTCAAGCTTGGATAGCCAGAATCACCCTGCCAAACTTGTTTCATAACTCATAATTCAGTAACTTCAAAATCCATTCTCGAGCCTTTTTCAATCCAATTTTCCATCAATTCACCTTCCTTGATCTTCCCTGAAGCTAACCACATAATTACATTCAAGAATCGTGCCTTATACCTCTCCATAGAAGTCTAGTTTCAGAGCTCTACAACTCGACTTCAATAGGTAGATTCCTTCATCAATTCTTTAAAACTCTAATATCATTGTGTTTCTCTCATTACCCTGGTTCTAGTTGCAACACTTACCTTTTACTGGAAACACGTTTTGACCATGAAATTTCAAATCTCTTTTCAAAACTTTCCTTCCAAATTTCTTGAGCTACAATTTATATAAATTTGGCGCGGGGGTGTGGTTGTCTTAGTCTTGAAGAGACGAAGCGAATGGCATAGGTATGAGCTTCTGATTTTATAGTTTGAGAGGGATGCAGTTCATGTTGGCTGGAGGTTGAAGATGACCAACGTGTCATCTTCCAACCAATGAAGGGGCGCCATCTGTTTTTTTTTAAATCTGATTTAATTAATGATTCTGTACATTATTACTAATGACCGTGATATGCACAGCGCGCCAGATCCCTTGGATTTGATTACTAACGCGTTTTGACTCTCATCCAATGGTCCACATATTTTACTTTTATTTTCTTTTTTTGATTTTTATATTTTAATTGTTTTAAATTTCAAAAAATCATAGAAAATTCACTTTCAGTCCAAAAAATCTGAAAAAATTATGAAAAATATTTTTGATTATTCTCTTTCTTATTTTTATTTTTTCACAATTTAATTTTGTGTTTTGGAATTTTTTATAGATTTACACTTTATTTGATTTGTTTTAAATGTTTAAAAATACTTTTATACATTTTTAAATTCTGAAAAAATTATGGAATGATCCAATGATATTGTGACAAATATTGGTGACCTTATTTTATTTTTGTTTCCGACTTTACTATTTTTTTTAATCATTTTTTGTTTACTTTACCCATTTATTTTAATTTTAAAAATAGTTTCTGACTTAAAAAAATTACCAAAAAATTTGTAAAATTTTTTGAGTTCTTTTCTGATTTTTCTATGGTCTTACTTTTTATTTATTGATTAGTTTGAACATAGTTGATATTTTTCTATTTATTTTATATTTTTAAACATTATTTTAAAACCCTTTTGTGTATATTAAAATGTGATATTATTTTGTGACTATTTTCTGGCTGATCTTGGGTTAGATTTTGGATCATGAACTTTATTAACATCATTGGATCCATGGTGTTGAGTTTAACTCCATAAAAATGGATGAATGATTTTAATAATAGTTTGACTAAAATTTAATTCAAATGTGGTTTGTATATTTTTTCCCATCCCTCTTCATCTCATCCCTTTCTTATTGCACTAAATGTTATTGGAGCATGATCTCTATATCATGTCTCAAAACAAATGGCGCATAAATTGCTATTGACCGACCTCAAAATAGGTGCGACTTCTATATAAGTCCACTTACGATTGCTTAACATAACGCTAAATTTTGTCCCGATTCGAATAAATGATCATTCATGGCCCAAACTTATGATTGCAAGCCCAAGTATGTTAATTTGATCTCTTTGATCCAATAACCTTGAGATTCATTATGTGAGGCTTTGGTTCTACCAATCCTCTAATAGATCTACAACACCTTTGGTCAATGCGGATCATTTAAACATCGTTGATCATTAAATGGCACTTGTGAGAATTCCAAATGGATGATATACTTTATAAAAAGCAAATGCAACTTATTGTGTGGAGGCTTTGGTTCTACCAATCCTCTAATGAGTTCCAAATACAAGCTTCAAGATGGTCATCCAACTAACCACTAATTATTGACTTGTCTTAATTTATGCTTTTATTCTTTTTTATGCTTTATGTACCATTTACTTTTAGCATTTATATTTAATTCCATTTTCATCTTTGCTCATTTGAGCATTTACTTTCTTGCCATTTTTACTTTGCTCACTTGGGCTTTTCTTTTCCTTTCTTAAGATACTTAATAATCAACATAAACCCTAATAATCTTTAGTGATACTTGGACTATTTGGTTACTATCCTTGGCATTATGGAGCATGGGACTTTTTTGGACTTAGGATTAGAAACCTTGGCCTATCTTGGAGACCTTGTGATCTTATCTGATTATTCTGTCTGGAGTTATTGAGGTTTACCTCAAGACATTGGGTTGCTTGTTTGTTTTTGTGTGCAGGTTTTTGTGATTACACCCTTTGCTTGTAATCTAGAATTCACCCGTATACAGTCGTTACTTTGCCCAATTTTTATGAAGACTTAATACACTTGAAGTTTGGTTCTATCAAGAGGTCTAGTATTTTTTGCTTGATTGGTTTCAATCCAAGGAATGAGAATTATATCTTGGCTCATAATGTCAAGTATTGGCTTCTTGTTGGTTAGATGGTTCTTATCCCTAGCTTTTACCTTATGCTTTAGGATAGTCCATTCTTCTCCTTCCATCTTCTTTAATTTCAAAAATCTTCTTCCTCCTTTTGAAAACTCTTCTTATTTTTAAACTTGAACAACTTTCATAATAAACTTGGACTTATGTCTATGCATTTTCAAAACATTTTCATAAGTAAACTCCAATCAACTTAATAATACCTTGACATTTTTTTTAGAAGACTAAAAGTCAATCAATCTTATTTCAAACCATTTTTCCACTTTGGCTTTTATCTTTAAACTTTTCTCAAAAAAATATTAAACTCTTGTCAATCCTTGTAGTGATGCAAACAACTATACTTCTACAATATGTAGTGAAGAGAGATATTTTCCACTTGGGTGTTGAGCGAGGCATTGTTGATTTTAAAATCTAAGCCATATCCTCCACTTTGAGATGATGCAAATTCTCCTTTCTCATAATTGTGGGTAGTAGGTATGTTTTCCACACAGACAATAACGATGATGTTTTATCTCATAAAATTAACCAACACATTTGTGTCTTAATTTTTTTTTTAAAAAGAGGAGCTATATGTACCCTGATCCCCTATTGCACGAAAAGGTGGTACGTAGGCACTTAAGGTTCGCAACCGTGGCGGGTGTAAAAATTATAAAATAAATATATTTCTTTTCTCACCTCCACCATCCATTTTTTATATATAACATTTTTTCATAGCCAAAATATACAGATTTTACAAAGAGGCTCATGCGGAGTACCGTAGATGCTTAGGGTGCTAATACCTTCCCTTTACATAACCACCCCCTTACCTGGAATCTTTCCCCCTCTTTTTGGGTTATTCTCTCTTTTCCCATTCCTTTGGAAATAATAAAGAGTGGTGGTGATTTTTATTTTGATTTGTATAAAGTCTAGTCAATCCAATGGCTTAGTCTTAAACATTTCTACTTCTACAGAGGTAAGTCTGAGAAATGAAGGGATATTCATCTCGCAAAAGAAATACATAGAAGGCTTACTTAAGAAATTCAATATGTACGGTTGCAAACCCGTCGCTACTCCACTCATAACAAATGAGAAACTATAGAAGAATGATGGAACACCAGAAGCTGATGCATCCAAATATCAAAGTCTAATTGGAAGCCTTCTATATTTGACAACTACACAGCCAGACATAATGTATTCTACAAGTCTTCTATCAAGATTCATGCAAAGCCCAAGTCAAATACACTTTGGAGCAGGAAAAAGAATTTTAAGGTATCTACAAGGAACAAAAGAGTTTGGTATATGGTACACTACCGAAACCAACTCAAGATTACTTGGCTACACCGATAGTGATTGGGTAGGTTCGATAGGTGACATGAAGAGCATCTTTGGCTATCCTTTCTCACTAGGATCGGGAATTTTCTCTTGGGCGTCGAAGAAGCAAGCTACAGTTGCACAATCAACAGCAGAAGCAGAGTATATGGTTGCGGCTGAAGAAATGAGTCAAGCTATATGGATTCGCAGGATACTTGAAGACATGGGAGAAAAACAAGATGAGCCTACTAAAATTAATTGTGACAACAAATCAGCAATTGCAATCGCGAAAAATTCAGTGCATCACAATAGAATAAAACACATAGAAATCAAGTATCACTTTATTAGAAAAGCTGAAGCAACTAAGGAGATCAAACTCGACTACTGCAGAACGAAAGAACAAATTACAGACATATTCACGAAGGCGTTACCGAGACCAATATTTGAAGATCTGCGAACTATGCGTGGAGTTACAGCAATTTGCATCAAGGAGGAGTGTTGAAATTGCTACAAATTTCTAGAATATTCTAAATATAATATGCATGGAAATGGTAGAATACCCTAGAAACTGTAGTGTGTATGAGTATGGTAGAATAATCTAGAACTATAAGTGTATTTAAAAGATAGAAGAACCTAGAACTATCATGATAATAACATATCTTGAAAACTCTGGAAAAATCTAAAGTAATGTAGAAACATTCACCACCATTGAGAGGTTGGTGACTTGAGCCTATAAATAGGCATTTGGTATCTTGTAATGGATCATCCAAGAAATCAATGACATAGCCTTCTTTTTAAACAAATCTCTAAAACTATCTTATATCAACTATCAACTACACCACTACTAACAATTATGTTATTTGTCTAATAAAATATTTGGTTTCATGATTTTGCAAGACAACCTGCAAATGTATCTGGAGAAGGAAGATCATACGTACAAGCGACATGTCTATAAACAATTGAACATGAGTGAAGCTATAAAGGATGAGCCGAGTTGGTCACACCAGAGACTAAAAATAACAGTTCACCCATAAAGAAAAAGAATATTTCAAAGCACACTACTCACAACTAATCTTGAAAGCAAAATATTTATTAAGCAATGTCATCGACGATAGCAGAAAGTTAGACGATACAAGTTTATGTCTTGATTTATTATGGAATAAGGTGAGCTACTCTCTCAACCATCTGTAACTCCTTTAAAAAGATTCACATTGTTATAATAAGTGTCGCTTATTTCCTCTCCGTGGGCGGGAGGCACCTCCTCTTTTATTAAAACTTATAGGAATTACTGCTAGCGAGTTATTGTTGGAAGAATATATGTCTTGCAAAAGAAAAAAGCTCACTATGGTAAAAGGAAACTAGAATTCCCTACAAAATAAGAAAAACCAGAAAACATAGAAGAAAAATTAGACTCATCCTGTCTGGGCAAGAATCTGGCACAGAGAAAAACATTTCAAATTTAACCGTTTGTGTTTTATATGTACCAGATACAAATCTCGGACAAAAAATTACTATCCAACAAAACGGATGACTGAGAGCGTCGAAGACATGTCAACCTCTTTGAGGCTCTGAACTATGGTCACCCCTACACGGGATCTGAACCAGGTCACCCCCAGGTGGGCTCCGAACTAAACTTTACGTCAACCTCTTTGAAACTCTGACGATGGTCACCCCCAGGAGGGCTTTAAACCAAGTCACACCCAGGCGGGCTTTGAATCGAACTTTATGTAAACGTCTTTGAGGCTTTGACGATGGTCACCCCCAGGCAGACTCTGAACCAGGTCACCTCCAGGCGAGCTCTGAATCAAACTTTATGTCAAACTATTTGAGACTCTAACAATGGTCACCCCCAAATGGGATATGAACCAGGTTACCCCTATGAGAGCTTTGAACCAAACTTTACGTTAACCTCTTTGAGGCTCTGACGATGGTCACCCCCAGGTGAGCTCTGAACCAGGTCACCTCCAGGCGGGCTCTGAACCATGTCACCCTGTAGTATGGTGGGAGAACTGACTTGTTTTACGTTTTATTGCAAATGTTGCGGATAGCAAGAGTCGCCATCTACTTTTCTTTTATCCAATAAGGAAAGGGTGAAAATAACAGGAAAGACCTTGATAGATTTTGAGTTCGGGGGGTAGATTATGAAAAGGAAAGGTGTTAGCACACTTTTCATCCATAGTTATCTACGAGCTCTTAATCGCTTAGCTCACTTTTTTGAAAATTGCTTTGTGTGTGTGTTTGAAAATATTTTGAGAAGCTGCCAATATAAGGCAAAACTTTGTAATGATTCTCGTATCTGTCTTGGAGAATGCATATAAAGTGTTTTCTTAAAATATTTTGTTTTGAAAGTGTGATGTGAGAAAATGTTTAATTTTTGTGAGCAAGCGATTAAGATCTACCCTACTCAAGGTCGTTCTTGTATTTTCCCTTCTCCTTTAGATAGTGTTAGCCGTACCATTAGCTAGTAGGAAGCCCTATCGTTGGATGTGAAGGGATAGGCGAGGGTCATCGTACGATCATCGAAGGCAACTCGTAAGGACACCTTAGCAATTTTCATAAGGGACTGTCATTGTTTATTCGTAGGCAACTCGAGGGACTAGATCATTTACTGAAAGGAAACATCGAAATTGTCATTGAGGGTCTATGATCTTTTTGTATGATGACTTGATCGAGGGTCTTTGCTAAGGCATACCTATGTTGAGGGACATAACCGTTTACCGAAGGCAACAAGGGAGGTTACCCTAGGGCTGTGAGTGTGCGAATGATTTGTATTGTGTTATTTTATCTTTAATTTTTTAGGTTATATACCATTTGTTTTTAGTCTTGCTATAAAATCCTAGTTACTAAGCAGTAAATGATAAATACAATAAAGATAATAAAGGTGTGGAAAGTAAAGGCATGAAAGATAAACCTAAATATATTACACGGTTTTGGGGAAAATACAAAATAGAAAGCGGAAAGTAAAAATCATAAGCTATTACAACCCGTAAATAGTTACATAATAATGAAGAAAAGCGGAAGATAAGGCTATTTACAAATTGTGAACCATATACAAGTTAATCTATGAAAATCACATAAGAAAAATAGACGAGAAAATGAAATGTTTTTGATGATTTTTTTTATGAAGAAAAAGGTTTTTTAAATGATGATTTAAAATAAACCTAAAAAACTAATTAATTTTAATTAACAAAATAATTGATTAATTAAATTAATTAAAAAAAGGTTAATGATAAAAAACCTAAAAACCTAATTATTTTTAGGGTTTACAAAAAAAACAATTATTTTAGGTTTGTAAAAAAGGTTTGTGGTTTTATGGTTAGGTGAAATTAGGGTTTAAGGGAAAGAAAATAAGGAGAAAAAGAATAAGTTTAGAAGTAAAATAAAATAAAATGTCAGGGGTGGGTGTTGAACCCACGCCCTTAGCTTTTCCCACTGCTTGCCTTGCCACTGCGCCAGGCCCACTTTGGTTCTAGTAAGACACACACAATACAAAACATAGTAAACCTGCAAGGATTGATAAAACGTAAAAAAATAAATGACAAAAGGCAGGATAAAACCCATGCCCTTGTACACTAATGCTTTAACGCGCGCTCGCTTGACACTAGGGTGGCTGTTTCATCCGGTATATCCATGAAACAAATTAAATATAAGATAAATGTTATTTCATGGATAGGAGAGGTGCCAAAGCCCTAGCTCAGGTCGTCTTCTCCGGTGAGGTGTTTCTTGGAAACCTGCCAAATAACACACGCTTAAAGCACAAGAGGACCCTTCCCCCCTAAATTAGGCCATGCAAGTTCAATGGAACCATTATCTTTGGCCAAATCACGTTGGTCTATGAGATATGATAAAAACAACTGAAACCAGTGTGAACATGGCAAGCTTCGATTTAGCCATTATGGGGGCCATGCTAAGGTTTGACCTGCATTGTCATACCTCAGAAGAACATTAACATCATTAGTATGCATTAAAACATAAAGAAAGTGAAAAATATGAAATTCATGTAATGAATAAACCGGTGAGGCATCTGTATGATTTCCAGGCCTCTTGGATCATCAGGGATGATCAAACCTTACCCTACAATGCTTCTAGAAGTGAATGGAAAGATTGGTTTGTTGTGGAAGTGGCTGAAAGATAGGGTTTTGAGTTTCCCTAGTTGTTGAGATTTTTGGAAGTTTGGAAAGGTATATTTTGTGTAAGGGTTTCATCTGTAGCCTTGTCTGAATGGATGAGGTATATAAATCTTGAAATTAGGTTGAACCATTTGGGATTGGACCTTTGTAAGAAAGCTTTTGCTTTATTTCATTTATTTTGACTTTTAAATAAACAAAAATAAAAAATAAATAAAATAAAAACCTAAGGGGTGTATAAATAATATATGAGGTTCACTATGTAGTGTATAACACACATGCACCTTGAAACAATAGCCCATTAGCCCAAAAATTCAAGTTTGGTCACTTTAGGTTTCATGTATTTGCTAAAAATTTCCCAACTTGCACTAGTCATAACTCTCTCAATTTTTATGATTTTAAGGTGATATTAGACTTTTTGGAAATCTCAAGATGTCCTTAAAATCTCTATTTTAATCAATTTTGCATTTGAAGACTTTATCTTGATGTAAGTTGCCTTGAGAAAAAGTGTCTTTTTGTTGACTTTTGAAATGATCTATAATGTTTTGGCTCATATCTCTCAAATAAAACATTTTTTGGACTTGAGATTAGAGAGACAAAGATGTAGATAATTGAATTTCCTTCAAAATGAGCTTTAGTTGAGGAAAATCTGATGAAGCATGTGAAAGTTGTGCTTGGTCAAAGTTCAGTTGACTTCTCCTTAACAAAACCCTAATTTGGCAACTTTTGATGAATTGAGACTTTTCTTGATGAATCATGACCAAACCTTGACTAAATGATGAGTGTACTTCAAAATCTTGATGTTGACCAAAAATATATAAGTTTGACTGTAAGTTGACCACATTTGACTTTTTGTCCAATACAATTAATTTTTAATCACCTGAGCAATTGACTGACAAAACTTGTGAAGTAAGGCTTGAAATCTGACATGAGGGTACCTTGAAGCATATGAGGAATCATGGAATACACTTAAGGCATTAGAAGCTCAATTTTATTTGAGAAACACAAAAAACTTAGTTGTAGGCCAATTGCTTAGGAGGAGAATTTGTCTGATCAATTCTTTGAGTAATTGAGAACCCTAAGACCATGAGGAGATACTTTGAAAAGAATGGGAGGGAAAATTTTGGGGTACAACAACTTCCCATGTTCAATCTTCTTAAACCTGAAGAGTTAGATTGGCATGTTCGCCATTCTTGATCTGAAGGTGAAAGAGGATTGAACACTTAAGTGCCCAGAAATTTGCACTCGCATGTGCAGGAAGTAATGATGTTGGTTGACAATATTGCTTGAATGGGCTTAAATATGCCACTCCGATAGGTGACGGTATGTCGTCGAAGATGGGCTTATAGATGCAATCCAGAGTGACCGTTGATATGAGTACTAGAATGAGTCTACGCTTGACTGTATCTGAAGAATGTTTTTTACAATAAATTTTTGAGGAGAATGCTTGTCATATTTAGTATCTGAAGGAAGTGCTTGTCAGATTTCGTCTCTGAGGAAAATGCTTGTCAGATTTAGTCTCTAAGGGAAATGCTTGTCAGATTTTGTCTCTGAGGGAAGTGTTTGTCATGTAAATAGTCGCCCCGTCCTATTTCGGGAATCAATCTACAATCTATTTTTTGTTGGTAACCTCGTTCTGTTTCTGGAATTCATACCACCTAGCCATATTGATAGTTTCCTTGTCCTGTTTCTGGAATTAATCTTTGACTGGTTATGTAGATAGTTGCCCCGTCATGTTTCGGGAATTAATCTTTGACTGGTTATACAGATAGTTGCCCCATCCTGTTTTGGGAATTAATCTTTGACCTGGTCATATAGATAGTTGCCCCATCATGTTTCAGGAATTAATCTTTGACCTGTTTGAAAATTGTTGATGATGTTCGTTTGTTTGTAGACTTTACCTGAAAAGACAAAGTTAATCTTTATGCAATGCCATGATGTATGTGATGCATTATGTAATGATGTTCTCAAAGTAAATGGGAGTATGTTACATGCGTTTCATATGCATATGATATGATGTTTTATAAATGACATATGGATGTAAGATGTCGTTGAAGCGTATTGGTAGCTTTGCATAACATCCTTTACTGGGGAAAATAAATCCATGACTGTTGTTGGGAATGTAGAATATGAATCTTCTATCTCGTTTAGAATGTCTACGCTGAGGATTCCTGCTTTCTGTTTTGAGGATACTCCGCTAGGAATGTTTGAATTCTACTTGGGGATAGAAGAGTTCTGGAACATTGGTCGTTCATCGCTCTACTGGGAATTTAGTTCTTATATATCCTGATTGGGAATAAAAGAGATGGATACCCTTCTGAGGCGCTGTCTAACCGAGTTTCTGATATGGATACCAACTCTTCTAAGGAGGACAAAGTTAAATGATATTTGGCCCGATTTCAGATTTCGTAGCAACTCTCTGGGGATATCAACCTTGACTATACTTTACTGGAGAAGAGAATCTTTCTGGGGATTTGTAGTAATTGGAGAAATGAACTTTGTTGGGGAAATAAACCCTGCTGGAGAAGAGAACTTTGCAGGGGATTTTATGGTGTTGGAGAAATAAACTCTGTTGGAGGATTAAATTCATGTGAACTGTGTTGAGGACATAATATCTAATGGAGATTGGAATTTCATTGGCTATGCGGAGGATGTTTCCACCATGTGCTGGGGGAATGATAAAACTTCCTTTTACGCTAGGGGACCTACTGGGTGAGATGATCATGTGAACTGCTGGAAACTGCCCCAATTCCTATCTGAAGGCATATTAGACTTGCTGGAGAATGTATCTCCGTTGAGGATGAGCTTATGAAAGTAGCTCTGTGGGAATTTCTCTGTGGGTATTTCTGGGTATCTTGAACATTATCCCAACTCCTAGAGTCTTTAGTAAATGCTTATTCCTATTTTTATGCATATATTTGTTAACATAATCATATTCATATGCATATGTTCATTCAATTTAGTCATTGGATGTTTTTGCGAACAAAACAGAGAAAGTAAAACAAATTTGAATCTTGAATTTGACTTGCATTGATAATATTCCTATAAACATACGGTTTTGTACATAGAGACAGAAATCCTAGTAAGAGGAAATCGTCATGAAATGAAAAGAGTACAAATTAAGAACAAAGAAAAACAACTATGTGGAAATGATCCTATCAAGTTTCAACTCTGCTATTTCCCCTATGTCTTCGAGTATCTCATCCCTTGCTGTCAGAAGAAGTTGACTGAATTGATCCGTACCATTTAAATTTAACGTTGGTAACAAAGCTTCTTGTATGTAGGTGATCCAACGGGACATAGTTGTATGCTTTAATCCCTAACTTTTACCTGGACCGCTTGTGATACGGTGGGAGAACTGACAAGGGTGTTTTGCATTTGATCGCAAAAGTTGCGGTTAGCAAGAGTCGCCACCGACTTTTCTTTTATCCAAAAGGAAAGGTGAAAAAGCACAAGAAAGACCTTTGAGATTGTTTCTTGAGTTCGGGGGGTAAATTATAAAAAGGGAAGGTATTAGCACCCTTTTCATCCATGGTTTTCCATGGGCTCTTAGTCACTTGCTAGATCACTTGCTTTTGTTTGAAAATGTGCTTTGTGTGGTTTTTGAAAGTATTTTGAAAAGGCGCCATCGTTTGGGAAAGCTTTGTAATGATTCTCGTTCATAAGAATGAATACAAAGTGTTTGATCTTTTGAAAATGTTTTCAAGTTTGAAAGATGTTTTTGAAAGTGTTGGTGTTTGTTTTAAAAATAGCAAGGATATTTTTGTTTTAAAATGGAGCAAGTAACTAGGAACAATCTACCTACTCAAAAGTCTTTCATGTTCATTTCCTTTTTCCTTTGACATTGTTATCTTACCGTTGATTTGGTAAGTAACCCTATCTTTGGATGTAAACGGGACGGGCGTGGGTCATCGTATAACCATGATTAGCAATGTTGCAAGGTATCTTAGAATATTTCTTTAGGGACTAAGATCATTTTGAAAGGCAACTTATATAGCTTCATCGAGGGACTATGATCTTGTATTTTTGCTTGTTTTTGCTAAGATACCTCACATGCGTAATATGGCCATTTATAAGGCAACCAAGTGGATTTTACCCTAGGGGTGCTTGTGTGCAAGTGTATTGATTTTCATGCTTGTTTTGTCTTGTATTAGGGTTTTCTACTTGTTGATTTTATCTTGCCATACACACCCTAATTACTAACAATTATATTAAAGCGATAAATTGCGGAAATTAAAATCCTTAGCTATTACATCATTTGGGGGATGGGGATACAAATTTACAAATAGGGGTATGAAAGCAAATAAATCCTAATTTACTATTACAACCATATTGAATGAATAAATAATATACAAAAATAAATAAATAAATAAATAAGAAAATTGTTTTGAATATTTTTTTTATGTATTGATACAAAAATTTTATGTATTGACGAGTGTCATTATGTATTGATACGAAAACAATTTATGTATTGACACATGCCATTATGTATTGATACAAAAACAATTTATGTATTGACGCATGCCATTATGTATTGATACGAAAACTTCCTTGCTGCTGGAAAATGAAAATTAACTCAGTATGAGTCGACGCATTCACATTTCGTATCGACTCATGCAATATTTCATATCGATGCATAATGTTTTGCATCGGATCATAACCTGTTTTGGACATAATATGTGTCGACTCATAACATTTCTTGTCGACGTATAACTGCTGTTTTTTTGTTTGTTTTTATCACTATTTTGATACATGTAAAAGTCAATTCTCAACACATGGTTAGTGAAAATGAAAAGCAAGCATATGGTTAGCTTCAAGGAAATTATATCTACATTTTATCTTCACAAATGAATCATTAATGATGCTTGTATGAAGAGTTCAAAGTCAAGAAAACTTACCTTGAAACTGAAATTTGTGCTTTGAGTTTCACCTGTTGTATGGGCTCTTGTTGAGCTTGGGAAGTGATGATAGTGATGTTACATAAGTTTTTCTTGTGTTTGAAAAACTTCTATACGATTTATGTGGAGTACTTAGATGGTTTGTTTGGACAAAACTTGCAAGGAGTGAGAGGTTCAAGGATTTGGACTTCAAAGCTCAACAATGGGGGTTTTGTGGACAATTCTGTTTTTTTAGAGTGCAGGGATTTTTGAGGGCTTCTACACAAGAGAACTTCTTACTTTTCTCTCTATTTTTTCTAACCCCTTTGTCTTACAAATGCTTCTTCTATTTATAGGCAGGAGGTTTGTGCATATGAGCTGACTAGGTTTGCAAGACAACATGTTATGGTTTGGTTGGATTACAAAGATCAAACTATGTCAAGTACTCCATAGTCCCAAGATGAAGTACCAAAGTTGATGGTATAAAGGAGCTACTTCCCATGATTTATGGTGGAGTATAATCAACAACAAGCAAGGTATGGGCTCAAGACAAACTTTGTACAAAAAGCTTGCTTTTCAAGAATAGGAACGGTGCCTTTATGCCATAAATGGAAAGATCTTTTGGGAAATGGAATCTTGAATTTTTGATTTCTTGATGAACAAGTTTCATATTTTAACATTTTTTGATAAATTATGATCTTTGACACTTGATTTTGACCAAAAAAGTCAAAGTTTGACTTTTCAGTGTACAATTGACTTTTTCCAGTACAGTTGATTTTTTAGGTCAACTGCTTAATTGACTGAGCAAAAATGTGATTCAAGGCTTGAAACTTGACATGAATAATCTTAGGGGTCCATAATGATCCATGAAAGTCATATGAGGCATTAGAAGTCCAATTATCCTTGTGCAATATCAAACCCTAATTTTGGTCATCAGTACTTATGGAGGTGTCTTGAGCTGATCAACCTTAGTGTAGTTTTGAGCCAAAGGAGATCTTGTGAGCAAATAATTGACAAATGAGAGGGAAAATTTTGGGGTACAACAGCTGCCCCTATTCAATCTTCTTAAGCCTGAAGAGTTAGATTGGTGAGTTTGTCATTCGTGACTCGAAGGTGGAAGATGATTAGACACTAGAGTGCCTATAAATTTGCACTCGATAATGTGATGCTTGATGGTATAGGAAATGTGCTTAAAAGATGCCATTTGGAGAGGAGATGATAAGTTGTTGGGGATGGTCTTGTAGATGCCATCCAAAATGATTGCTGGTAGGAATAGAAGAAGTGTCAGAATAAATCTCTAGTTGATTTATGCTGGAATAATGGATGTGTTGGATTAAGTATCCGAATAATATCCATAAATGGATTGTATCTAACTCGTATCTGAGAGTTGAATATGAATTAGTATCAAGATGGCATCCGTGTATGGAGCGTATTTGAACTGTATCTGAAAGTTGAATCTGAATGAGTATCAGGATGGCATCCGTGTTTGGAGCGTATCTGAACTGTATCTGAAAGCTGAATCTGAATGAGTATCAGGATGGCATCCGTATCTGGAGCGTATCTAAACTATATCTGAAAGCTGGATCTGAATGAGTATCAGGATGGCATCCATATTTGGAGTGTATCTGAACTATATCTGAAAGATGAATCTGAATAAGTATCAGGATGGCATCCGTATCTGGAGCGTATTTGAACTGTATCTGAAAGATGAATTTGAATGAGTATCAGGATGGCATCCGTATATGGAGCGTATCTGAACTGTATCTGAAAGCTGAATCTGAATGAGTATCAGGATGGCATCCGTGTCTGGAGCGTATCTGAACTGTATCTGAAAGCTGAATCTGAATGAGTATCAGGATGACATCCATATCTGGAGTGTATCTGAACTATATCTGAAAGCTGAATCTGAATGAGTATCAAGATGGAATCCGTATCTGGAGCGTATCTGAACTGTATCTGAAAGCTGGATCTGAATGAGTATCAGGATCGCATCCGTGTCTGGAGCATATCTAAAAGCTGAATCTAAATGAGTATCAGGATGGCATACGTGTCTGGAGTGTATCTGAACTATATCTAAAAGATGAATCTGAATGAGTATCAGGATGGCATTCATATCTAGAGCGTATCTGAACTGTATCTGAAAGCTGAATCTAAATGAGTATCAGGATGGCATCCGTATTTGGAGCATATCTGAATTGTATCTGAAAGCTGAATCTGAATGAGTATCAGGATGGCATCCGTATCTGGAGCGTATATGAATTGTATCTGAAAGCTGAATCTGAATGAGTATCAGGATGGCATCCGTGTCTGGAGGATATCTAAACTTTATTTGAAAGCTAAATCTGAATGAGTATCAGGATGACATCCGTGTCTGGAGCGTATCTAAACCGTATCTGAAAGCTGAATCTGAATGAGTATCAAGATGGCATCCGTATTTGGAGCGTATCTAAATTGTATCTAAAAGCTGTATCTGCATGAGTATCAGGATGGCATCCGTATCTGGAGCATATCTGAACTGTATTTGAAAGCTGAATCTGAATGAACCCGTACTGGATTGCTTCAGTTGGTCGTGTAGATAATTGTCCTGGATTTTCTTAGGCATCAATCTCTGACCTTTGTAATTTGTTGATGATAGCCATTGATTAATCTTATCCTGAAAAAGGTAAAACGTTAGTTGTATGCAATGTCATGATATATGAAATGCATGGTGCAATGATGTTCTCAAAATAAATGAGATTGTGTCGTATGCATTTGTCATGTACGTAATATGATGCATGAAGGGTAAAATGTTATTTGAATGTATCTTTGTATGGGAAAATAAATCCTTGACAAATGATGGGGAGTCATTAAATCCCGGACTGCTGTTGAAGAGTAGGTGAGTCTTCAAACTTTACTTAGAATATTTCCACCAAGGATTCTTATTTTGTTGTTTGAGGAGAGCTCTACTGAGGAATGTTGAAAACTCTATGGAGAGTGTTGATCCTTGCTTGGGGAAAAAGAGTTCAAGAGTTTCGGTTGTTCGTTTCTCTATTGGGGAGTCGAAGTTGAACTGATATCTGGTCGGGTCCAGGCTTCACAGTAACTTGTTGGGGATTGTAAAGTAGTCTATTGGGGAAGAGGATTTTTGTTCCTTTGATTTGTAGTAGTCGGAAAGGAAAACTCAAACTAGAGAATATTAGTTTGTTGGGGAAATAAACCCTGTTGTCGGTCTGTTGGAGAGGTGTCTTCTTCATTGGGGAAAATCCTCGAGGGTTCTTGAGGTCGACTCAACTGGTGAGAAGTTTTCAGAGATTGAAACTCTGGCTGAGAGTCATCCTATGAGAAGGATCTTGGGGAGATTTGTCATTGCCCCTAGTAGTAAATGTTCTAATAATTCCAGAAAATGTTTGCTTGGTCGCACATGACCCTTTATGTGGGAGCCTATTTGCCCTCAGAGTTAATCTAGTGCACCTTGACGCTTGAGATTTTGATCATATTTCCAGTAGCTCTGAATAATATTATTGTGGAAGAAACCAAATACCTGATACTGACACCATCTGATACTATTGGCACAGACGAACAAATTGGTGGTACCCAAGATCTTTGGTCAAGTCTCAGAATTTTCTTAAGAACTGTCATGGGAGGATCCAAAGACATGATACTGACACCATCTGATACTGAAACTATCTGATACTATTGGTATAAACAAGAAACTTGATGGTACCGGAAGTCTTCAAAGTGGATTTTGTTCAAACTCATGATCAACGTAAGATTTCCCCTTGAGTGATACATGTGGAGATTTTCCCCTGGTTATTCAGCAATTCTTTGAGAGATTCTTTGAATCTTGAGTTGACTTCCCCAGATGTGTTGGACAAAGGTCATGCCGTGCCCCTTTGATCATGAGAGATTTGTCATTGGAAGTGTCTTTCCAATCAAAGTGATTTTGTTCACTGAGAGAGCTTTCGTTACTGGATATTCGTTGTGTGAATTTATATGATGTCAAACAAATAGCCATATGCAAACAACGATATTCAAATAATGCAAATTTTATGATTGTCTTGAAATTTTTGAAAATGCGCTTTAGCAAGTAAAGAAGTTTTGTAAGAAAATTCAAACTCAGGATTTAGGGTAAAGCCTTACAGGAGTCAGGATACCCTTTGTAACAGTATGCTTTCGAACTAACCCATGCTTCAATTAGGACTTTTGAAGGGTTGTAGCGTGGCTTGGTTCACAGTTTAAGAAACAAAGGATAAAGGCTCAAAGTGTGTTTGTACCCACCCGCTCTTCGTGATGTTCTTCAGTCCTAAACTCAGTTAATTGTGTGTTTGAACTCCAATTGAGTCTGGAATAACGTCTTGGTGATGGTTTAGACAAGTTAAGTTTGTCAGAAGGAAGTCATTTTTGAAACATTTTACATGTTGTGGAGGTTTTATAGTGACCTCTTTTTTTTTAATTTTTTAATTTATTTATTGTCCCTGATTTTTGCCTGACAGTTCTTGTTTTGAGATTACAGTCAGCGGGATGCCCCCGTTTTTCTTAAGTCTCCTTTGTAGTTTTTGACTTAGTGGGCTTTTCTTTTGAGAGATAATGACCGCCTATTTAATAGGGAACCATCACCATCTTTTGGTTCAGAAGGGGTGTTTTTGATGTCGCTTGTTGTATTACGAGATGAGAGTTTGAACTAACTGAGAGACAACCCTGCCCCAGGTTTTGATTAAAGGTTTCAATTTGTGTAAAAAAGAAAACTTCTACTTCTTTGGCTCGAAGGGGTTGACTAGGGATTATCTTCCTTATAACTCCAGTGTTTAGGATTTGAAAGAAAGCTTGTACATTGTCAGTAAGGTCTGTCCAAAAGCATATTGTATGAGATTATGGCATTTGTTTTCGTCATCGTCCCTCTAAAGGCTTGTAACTTTTAGCAAGAGTTAAATGTCATAAGAGAGTAAAAAGCATAGTTTAAATATAGTGAGAACGAATGGATGAATTCAAGACAAACATATGCAATGCATTAATGAAACAAAGTTTGACATTAATAGATAAGTGTTTGAACAAGCAAAAGAAGTTACAACTGAAAATTCAAATGAACAGAAGCCTATTTGTTTGAACTTGTCACTTTAGGTGGTGAGCCTTTGAGGGACGGCAGAAGAATTTAGTCTGGCCATCTTGTGTGAACTCCAGCATTCCTTTGTTGATCAGGTTTTGAATCTTGTACTTCAGCGCCCAACAATCGTTTGTATCATGCCTAGGACTATCGGAATGATATGTACACTTGGCATAGGGATTGTAGCTAGGAGAAAAAGTTTTGGGATTAGGATGAGGTCTTATTGGTGTAATCAGATTCATCCTCAGCATGTGTTGCAAAGCTTGGGACAGTGGTATGTTGATGTTGGTAAACTGTCTTTTAGGCTCGCTTTGCCTTTGCTGATTTTCCGGTTGATGTTGACGAAGTCGTTGTTGGGCTCGTGACGTGGAAGCAAATTGGGAAAGTCTTCCCTCCCTTAAACCGACTTCTTGTCTCATGCGAGGCTGAATGATGACTTGATCCCCAATTCTAGTTGTTTGCCCCATTTGGTTACATCCGTCTTGATGAAGCTTGTTGATGAGGACTCTCCGCTCTTCTTGTCCATGTGCCAAGTTTTAGATGAGATCCATCTGGCCCACCAGTTGTCCCATCATCTAGATTTTCATTATGGTTATCTCAGTTCGTAGTCGCTCCAATTGGTCATTTTATTGCCCTCAGGATTCCCCATGATCATACCCCTAGTGAGGAGAGCTTTCACTTCTTCTTGCCTCTTGGATAGGTTCAAGAACATTTCTCGGAGTTGAGCGTTTTGAGCCTGGATATCCTTGATAGTCTGCTCTAGAGCCATCTCTACTGAAATAAACAGTACGAAGATAAGGAGACTTGTATGGGAGAAACCTGTCATGATATGATGCATGATATGTGGATGCATGTTTTCAAGGATCTCGCGGGGTAAATGTTAGTAGTCACTTACAGTTTTGATCGGAGAACTTCATATCGGTGGATGTCCTTCCACGAGAATTAAGCTCACTGTGTCAAGTGGGTTTTAGCCCTTGACTCAAGTTTGTTGTACTTGATCTTTGACGGTGTTTGGTCAGAGGAAAATAAATCCTCTTGTCCCTTGATAGACATCTGGTTCAACATGACCCTGCATCATATGCCCTTGAGATCCTTGAAATGGTTATTGAAAATGCTATGGTATGATGTTATGTACAAGTATGCAAAGTAAACAAGTTTATATGCAAATAATCATATACACACAAAGCAGACAAGTCCTTAGGTTTAGGCTTGCATGGAGTTAGTAGGTAAGTACCCTTTTGAAGTTTAGTTGGCTCAACCTGTCCTAGTAATAGTAACCGGGTTCTAAGGGGTCTCAATATCACTGATCTTTCCCACAAACTTCATTCCGATTGACAACTGACTTGCCACCAAACAAAGCTCGGGATTCAAATCTTAATGAGTGTAGTATCGAGTATCAACCAACTTTGGACTGCACCAAAGCTGGTCATCTCACTACGTCCTAATGGACAAGTTGGTCAAGTAAAGGTTCTAAAAGTCAATTAGTGCTTCATGACATCACTCAGCGGCCCTGTATTCTCCTTGACTACTCAAGGGCTACCGGTACCCACAAATATGTCACACTAACGTAGCTATTGCTTAGACCATGTCGGTATACCCCGCATAGTTTCTACAACGTATTGCTACTTACCTACAAGGTATCCCAAATCTAGGAAGAGGATTCAAGCCCAAACAAAGAACCAAAATGTAAAGCATACAAGTCAAACAAAGAAAGCAAGTAAAGGTGATCTAGCCCTAAGGTAACCCCACTTTTAAGATATCCCCAGCAGAGTCGCCAGTTCTGTGATACAGTGGGAGAACTGACTTGGGTGTTTTGCATTTGATCGCAAATGTTGCGGTTAGAAAGAGTTGCCACCGACTTTTCTTTTATCCAAAAGGAAAGGTGAAAAAGCGCAAGAAAGACCTTTGAGATTGTTTCTTGAGTTCGGGGGGTAAATTATAAAAAGGGAAGGTATTAGCACCCTTTTCATCCATGGTTTTCCATGGGCTCTTAGTTACTTGCTAGATCACTTTCTTTTGTTTGAAGATGTGCTTTATATGGTTTTTGAAAGTATTTTGAAAAGGCGCCATCGTTTGGGAAAGCTTTTTAATGATTCTCGTTTGTAAGAATGTATAGAAAGTGTTTGATCTTTTGAAAATGTTTTCAAGTTTGAAAGATGTTTTTGAAACTGTTGGTGTTTATTTTAAAAATAGCAAGGATGTTTTTGTTTTGAAATGGAGCAAGTAACTAGGAACAATCTACCTACTCAAAAGTCTTTCATGTTCATTTCCTTTTTCCTTTGAGATTGTTATCTTACCGTTGATTTGGTAAGTAACCCTATCTTTGGATGTAAACGGGACGGGCATGGGTCATCGTATAACCATGATTAGCAATGTTGCAAGGTATCTTAGAATATTTCTTTAGGGACTAAGATCATTTTGAAAGGCAACTTAGATAGCTTCATCGAGGGAATATGATCTTGTATTTTTGCTTGTTTTTGCTAAGATACCTCACATGCGTAATATGGCCATTTACAAGGCAACCAAGTGGATTTTACCCTAGGGGTGCTTGTGTGCAAGTGTATCGATTTTCATGCTTGCTTTGTCTTGTATTAGGGTTTTCTACTTGTTGATTTTATCTTGCCATACACACCCTAATTACTAACAATTATATTAAAGCGATAAATTGCGGAAATTAAAATCCATAGCTATTACATCATTTGGGGGATGGGGATACAAATTTACAAATAGGGGGATGAAAGCAAATAAATCCTAATTTACTATTACAACCATATTGAATGAATAAATAATATATAAAAATAAATAAATAAATAAATAAGAAAATTGTTTTGAAATTTTTTTTTTATGTATTGATACACAAATTTTATGTACTGACGCGTGTCATTATGTATTGATACGAAAACAATTTATGTATTGACACATGCAATTATGTATTGATACGAAAACAATTTATGTATTGACGCATGCCATTATGTATTGATACGAAAACTTCCTTGCTGCAAGAAAATGAAAATTAACTCAGTATGAGTCGACGCATTCACATTTCATATCGACTCATGCAATATTTCATATCGATGCATAATGTTTTGCATAGGATCATAACCTGTTTTGGACATAATATGTGTCGACTCATAACATTTCTTGTCGACGTATAACTGCTGTTTTTTTGTTTGTTTTTATCACTATTTTGCTACATGTAAAAGTCAATTCTCAACACATGGTTTGTGAAAATGAAAAGCAAGCATATGGTTAGCTTCAAGGAAATTATATCTACATTTTATCTTCACAAATGAATCATTAATGATGCTTGTATGAAGAGTTCAAAGTCAAGAAAACTTACCTTGAAACTGAAATTTGTGCTTTGAGTTTCAGCTGTTGTATAGGCTGTTGTTGAGCTTGGGAAGTGATGATAGTGATGTTACAGAAGTTTTTCTTGTGTTTTAAAAACTTCTATATGATGTATGTGGAGTATTTAGATGGTTTGTTTGGACAAAACTTGCAAGGAGTGAGAGGTTCAAGGATTTGGACTTCAAAGCTCAACAATGGGGGTTTTATGGACAATTCTGTTTTTTTAGAGTGCATGGATTTTTGAGGGCTTCTACACAAGATAACTTCTTACTTTTCTCTCTATTTTTTCTAACCCCTTTGTCTTGCAAATACTTCTTCTATTTATAGGCAGGAGGTTTGTGCATATGAGCTGACTAGGTTTGAAAGACAACATGTTATGGTTTGGTTGGATTACAAAGATCAAACTATGTTAAGTACTCCATAGTCCCAAGATGAAGTACCAAAGTTGTTGGTATAGAGGAGCTACTTCCCATGATTTATGTTGGAGTATAATCAGCAACAAGCAAGGTATGGGCTCAAGACAAACTTTGTACAAAAAGCTTGCTTTTCAAGAATAGTAACAGTGCCTTTATGCCATAAATGGAAAGATCTTTTGGGCAATGGTTTAAACACTTGGGTAATATCTCAAGAGTGGGTGTAAGCATTAAATTATGATGATATTTTCAAGCAAGTAGGCCTACAACATAAGACTATGCAGCAAATCAAAAGGGTTTTTGTTATGTGTTCTTCACTAAAATGACTTGCAATTCAATAATGGATGCTCAACTTCATGCCCTTGAATCTCCTAGCTCAAATATGATGATTTCATGCTATTGGATATTTTGGAAAGATTTAAACATCCTCTATAACTTTATTGTTGTCCATTTTGAGAAAATCATCTTGGAACTATGCGAAAAAATGCCAAGAAGTTGGGATAAAATCTGACCAAAACTGCTGAAGATTTCTCTAAGTGTTTTATTCAAAAATGCCATGACTTCATGAATTTATAACTTGAGATCCAAAAAATTTTAGGAGAAGTTGTGTAAATAAATATTATAGATCTCATGGAGATCTACAACTTTCATTTTGAAAGTTTCTTTTGAATCATCTTGCATCATGGTGAAAAATTGGCTCAAAGTTGTGAAAAAATATGAAGTTTTCAACACTTAGAAAATTTTCTAAGTTTGAAAACTTTGACTTTTCAAAATGAAATCTTGACTTTTTGATTTCTTGATGAACAAGTTTCATATTTTAACATGTTTTAATGAATTGTGATCTTTGACACTTGATTTTGACCAAAAAAGTCAAAGTTTGACTTTTCAGTGTACAATTGACTTTTTCTAGTACAATTGATTTTTTAGGTCAACTGCTCAATTGATTGAGCAAAAATGTGATTCAAGGCTTGAAACTTGACATGAGTAATATTGGGGGTACATAATGATCCATGAAAGTCATATGAGGCATTAGAAGTCTAATTATCCTTGTGCAATATCAAACCCTAATTTTGGTTATCAGTGCTTAAGGATGTGTCTTGAGCTGATCAACCCTAGTGCAGTCTTGAGCCAAAGGAGATCTTATGAGCAAATACTTGACAAATGAGAGGACAAATTTTGGGGTACAACACCGCCCTTTCGGGTTTTCAGTCCACAAGGATACCCTTTTTTTCCCAAACCGCCTTTTCAGATTTTCGACTTGCCGGGTGTATAATCTTTAATTGTATATATCCCTAATTTTTTCCCAAACCCTTTTGGTTCGCTGGGATGCCCTTACTTTTTCCTAGGCCAGTCAACCCTAGAGAGTCACTTTCATACGTAGTATTGTTTGACTATGTCCGCATTCACAGGGTGCGGAAAATCTTCACCGTCCATGGTGGTCAGTATCATAGCAGCGCCCAAAAATAAATTCTTGATCACAAATGGACCTTCGTATGTGGGAGTCCATTTTCCCATGGGATACCTTATGATAGGATGATTCTCTTTATTACCAAGTCACCGACCTGATATACCCGATGCTTGACTTTGTTGTTGAAGGCTTTGATCACGCGCTTCTGGTACATCTGACCATGACAAACAGCCGCAAGCCTTTTCTCGTCAATCAAATTTATCTGGTCCATCCTAGTCTAAATCCACTCATCTTCGTCTAAATCCGCGTCTTTTATAATTCTTAGAGAAGGAATCTGGACTTCGACAGGTAGGACAACTTCTATACCATAGACTAGAGAGAATGGGGTTTCCCCAGTTGATGTTCGTACTGAGGTGCGATAGACATGAAGAGTGAATGGTAGCATCTCATGCTAATCTTTATATGTCAATGTCATGTTCTGTATAATCTTATTGATGTTCTTGTTGGCGACTTCCACTGTGCCATTCATCTTTGGTCGATACGGAGAAGAATTGTGGTGTTTAATCTTGAACTACATGCAGAGTTCTGTGATCATAGTGTTGTTAATATTAGTACCATTATCTGTGATAATCCTTTTGGGGATTCCATACCGACATGTAAGGTTATGCTTAATGAATCGGGCCACTACATTCTTGATAACGGAGGAAACTGAGGCTGCTTCAACCCACTTGGTTGAATAATCGATAGCGACTAGGATGAAACAATGTATGTTGGAAGCAGTAGGCTTAATTTCTCCAATCATATCGATGCCCCACATTGAAAATGGCCAAGGAGCAGTCAAGAAATTCAGAGGAACCAGTGGCACATGTACTTTGTCAGCATAGATCTGTCATTTGTGACAGGTTCTGGAGTGGTGATGGTAATTAGTTCCCATAGTCGACCAATAATAACCTGCTCTCAGAGTCTTCTTAGCCATCATATGCCCACTGGAATGAGTATCGAAGACTTCTTCGTGCATATCTTCCATAATTTTCTCAGCTTCCTTCTTGTCCATACAATGAAGCAGAGTCGAATCATGGTTGCACTTGTACAAAATTATGTTGCTCAGGAAGAACTTAACAGAGAACCTCCGTAGGAATTTCTTGTCATTGATAGATGCCTCTAGGGATATTCTTGAGCTTCGAGGTACATTTTTACTTCATGAAACCAAGGCTTCTCTTCTACTCCGTCAGTGTCAAATTCGTAACAGTGTTCCAGTTTATCTATTATTTCGATGGTAATTCGATGAGCTTCGTTGTCCCATCTGAATTTGAACATAGATGACATGGTAGCTAATGCATCTACCAGTTCATTCTCTTCTCGAGGGATATGCAAAATATTTATTTCCTCGAAGTATGAGATTAAGTTCAATACATGTTCCCGATAAGGAATGAGATTCAGGTGCTTCGTATCCCATTCTCCCTTGATCTGACTGATCACTAGGGATGACTCCCCGTATACATTCAAGAACTTGATTCTCATATCAATAGCAGCTTTTATACCCATAATGCACACTTTGTATTCGGCCATGTTATTGGTACAGTCAAAGCATAGTCTAGCGGTAAACAGCGTATGGAAACCTTTAGGAGAGATAATCATGGCACTGATTCCATTGCCAAGTGCATTGGAAGCTCCATGAAAAACCATAGTCCATCAGGATCCCAACTCAGGTCCTTCGTATGGCCCAGGTTCTTCACAATTTGTAACTAGTATAATGTTCTCATCCGGGAACTTAAAATTCATAAGTTGGTAGTTGTCTATGGCTTGATGAGCCAAATGATCTGCCAGTACACTTCCTTTGATTGCCTTCTGAGTGGTGTATTAAATGTTGTATTATGTCAAGACCATTTTCCATCAGGATATTATTTCAGAGAGAGCGGGCTTCTCGAAGATGTATTTTATGGGATCCATCTTAGATATCAACAAAGTATTATGGGTCAACATATATTGTCTTAGTCGGCGAGCAGCCCATTCCAAAATGCAACAAGTTTTCTCAAGCAGTGAGTATCTTGTTTCATAGTCGGTAAACTTTTTGCTAAGGTACTATATTGCGTGCTCTTTTCAACCAGACTCGTCATGTTTCCCCAATACATACCCCATTGAGTTCTTTAACACCGATAGGTACATGATCATAGGTCCTCCATCAAATGGCGGCATCAGGATTCGAGGTTCTTGGATATACTCCTTGATTTTGTCAAAAGCTATCGGGCAATCATCATTCCACTTCACTACCTGATCTTTCTTCAGTAAATTGAAGATTGGCTCATAAGTAGTGGTCAAATGAGAAATAAATCTAGCAATATAATCTAGTCGTCCCAAGAAACCCGTGACTTCCTTCTCAGTACGGGGAGCTGGCATTTTTTGAATGACTTTGAATTTGGCAGGATCAACTTCAATACCTTTACCACTAACAACGAAACCTAGGAGTTTACCGTATCTCACCCCAAAAGTGATCTTGTTCAGATTCAGCCTTATCTTGTACTTCTTCAGTCTCTCAAACAGCTTACGTAGATGGCTAAGATGTTCTTCTTCAGTCAAAGACTTGGCTATCATGTCATCGATGTAAACCTCTATCTCGTGATGGATAATATCATGGAACAGAGCTACATGGCACACTGATATGTTGCGCCGACGTTCTTTAACCCAAAAGGCATAACCTTGTAACAGAAAGTTCCCCACTGTGTCATGAAGGTGGTTTTCTCCATGTCTTTAGGCACCATCTTGATCTGATTATACCCCGAGAAACCATCCATGAAGGAGAATACTTTATGCTGAGCGGTATTGTTAACCATAACATCAATATGTGGAAGCGGAAAGTCATTGTTGTACCCCAAAATTTTCCCTCCCATATTTCTCAAAACATTGCAAGAAAGATCTCCAAGTTTCTCAAGATAGTCCAAGGGTTGGCCAGACAAGCTCTCTCCTAAGGCACTCTACCCCAAATTAGGGTTTCATGTTGCATCAAGATCCTTGAGTCCAAGTGGTCCTAAATTCTCAACATTGTCATAGTATGTTCTCAATATCATCCATGTCAAGTTTCAAGCTTTGCAGAGGAATTTTGCTCAGTCAATTGCTCAAAGGTCCAAAAATCGACTGTGCTAGGGCAAAAGTCAACTGTGACGTACATACATTCAAACTTCAAGATTTTTTGTCAACATTATCATTTTGAAGTATATTTCATCATTTGATCAAGGTTTTATCATGATTCATCAAGGATTGCTCATAATTCATCAAGATTCAAAAATTGCTAAATTAGGGTTTTGTAGGAAAAGTCAACTCAACTTTGACCAAGCATAACTTTCTCATACTTTATGAGAAATGACCCATCCAAAGCTCATTTTGAAGAGGATGCAATTCCATACAATCCAGCTTCATCTCCCAAGATCAAAATATGCACTCACAAGAACTTATGAATTTGGACATTATAGGTCATTTTGAAAAGTCAACAAAAACACCTTTTTTGTCAAAGCTTCATACATGAGCATGGAATATCAAATTGATATTATACCAAAAGGGTTGATTAGAGGATATCTCAAGCTTCCTAAAAAGTCCAAGAACACCTCCAAAGAGTCAAAATTGAGGAAGTTATGCATTGTTAAAGTTGGACTTTTTTGCAAAATTGCCAAAAGTCAACTATGCCCAAAACTTCAAATTTTGCCAAATGGACCCATTCTTTTTCACATGTTTTGAGTTGGCATTGTAGCCCACGTGCTCTAGCCTTGGTCATGTGTTCATATCATATTTTTATTAATTATTTTGATTTTTATTTGAATTAAATTTGAATTAAATCAAAACAAATCAAATAAAATCAAAATTATTAAAAACCAAAGATCTTTTGATGATTTCAGGCTTCATTGGACAACTAGCACCATTCCAAACTCGTATCAAGGCAATTGTGTACAAAAAGATTCAAAATAAGACAATTTTGGAAAGCTTTAAAGGAGGATCAAATCAAATATCAAAGTCATTGAAAGAGGAAGATTTGGGCAAGGCAAGCAACCCTAATGCATTGTACAATACATAAGGAGGCGAGGCATATCAAAATCAAGGTTGGATATCAAGCATAGAGCAAGAACAAAAATCTGAAAATCCAAAGAAATGTGTGAGATCGAAACAGGGCTTAGAGGCATCCTCAAGGCTTAGCAATTGTCTCAACCGCTTCCTGGCAATCTCAGGAACCTAAGCAAGAAAAACCACACGTTTTCAGACCCTCCCACGCACTGTAAGTCGTTCGTTACCTTGCTCTGTTCTTGAATTCGCATCTTGCAATTTAAGCATGGTTGATCTGAATTAATGGCATAATCTTAATCTACAGAGCATTTGCAAGCTTTTGGTATTATTCAATTGCATTTATATGCCATATGCCGTGAATCACCATTGTAGGGTTTTCTTGGAGTTTTTTAGGGCTTTTGTTTTTAGGCACAATTAGCCTTCATAATGGTTATGGTTGTGATCAGAAGAAGATGACGAGTCTAACCATGGTCTTAGAATGCATTTCCATGGCCTGTAGGAGATTTGGGAGGAACCCCTGTCTGTAGCGACAGACATTTGTCTGTAGGTATAGGTGGTGTTGCTTTTAGCCACGGTGCAGAGGACAGGGACGATGAGTTGTCACGCCACCACTCGTCCATTCAAATATTGGCGCATTTTTCTGATAATTATCCAATAATATTTGTTTTGTTATATTGTCATTTATTTGCATTATATTAACAATTGAAAACAAGTGCTTCAGTGGTAGGCGTGGCAGGAATTTCCCCTAGGGGCCTGGGTTCGAATCCCAGGCCCCCCTATTTTCACTATAATATTTGTTTTCAGGTAATTCAGTACAAGCAAGGCCAGGAGTTCCATCATACGCTCTCACTATCCAATGCACCAGATGGCCAGATGGCTAGATCTGGTGGCCACCATTGAAGGTGCACCAAAAGACCAAGTCAAGGCATACGTAGAGGATCACAAAAGTCAATTGGATCTTCATCTTTGGGCCCAGAAAATTTGCTATTCACACCCAAAATCAGGCCTATCTCTCACTCTTCTTTCTATATTTTATTTAATTTTATTTAATTATTTTTAATTAATCACTAACCAATAAATTAATTTCTTTTTTATCAAAAAATCACAAAAAATATTTTTACCCAATTAAATTTCAGAAATTCGTTTTTTCATTAATAAATATTAACTAAATTAATTAGGATATTAACTTTAGATAACTTTCATTTATTTTGTAAATATTTAAAATTAATTAGAATTAATAGGTTTTAACCCTAATTTAATTATTTTATTTTCTTTCCTAAAATAACAAAAACTCCAAAAATATGTCATTTATTATTTTTCATTAATTAATTAATTTAATAATTAATTTAGCATTTAATTTTAGGATTTAATTTCTTTTCTTAAAAATAAAAACAACAAAAACATTTTCTTTAATTAAAAGGGTCAAAACCCTAATTTCGCATTCGATTTAATTTCGCATCGCGCACTTTATTTTTCTTTATCCAATTAATGTATCTGCTCCCGGTTTGTAATAGTTAATTAGGACATTTATTTTTCCGCTTTTGAATTTCAAAGGGTTGCTTTTGGCGATGTAAATACCCGACGCCTTGTAATAATTTAGTTTAATTTCTGCACTTTTAAATTTATGCAAATATACAACTGTTAGATGTTTGATAATAGGGTTTGCATGACAAGAATGAATGTTTAATCTTAAAACAGTTAGATCACCCTAAACATGTGCAAAGATAAAAATAACTGAAATCAACACACTCGCACATGCGCACTCCTAGGGTACACCCCACTTGGTTGCCTTCGTAAATAGTCATTGAGTATAGGTTGTTTTAGAGGTCGCCCTCTTGTCTAAAAGATCATAGTTTCCTCGGAAAGGTTGCCTCGGATATCATTGCCTCGAATAAATGATCTAAGACATTAGGGTTACCGCTAAGACGTCCTAACGTTGCTTTAGTGACCGTACGTCCCTTTCGAATTGACCCTTAAATTCCAACGACGGTGCTACCTACTCACTAATAGTAGGATAGCATTGTCTAAAGGACATTAGCATAAAACGATTCCTTTTTCGAGTAGGTAGATTAGTTCTTAGATACTTGCTCATCCAAAACAAACTTTTTCTCACACTTACACTCCTTTACAAACAAGTTTTCAAAAACACTTCATTACACTCTTGAAGACATAAGCAAGAGTTAAATTGAAGTTAAAACAAAAACTTTTCAAAGCCCACAAACACAAAGAAAACAATTTTGAAAATGATGAGCAAGTACCTAAGAGCCCGTAGATAACTACAGATAGAAAGGGTGCTAATACCTTCCCTTTCTATAAATCTACCCCCCGTACTCAGAAATATCTCAAAAAAGGAATTTTTCTGTGCTTTTTTCCTTTCCTTGTTGGATAAAATAAAAGTCGGTAGCGACTCTTGCTTACCGCGACATTTTGCGAAAACAAACGCAAAACGCGAACCAGCATTCCAAAAACAGTCGGTTCTGGCCACCGTATCACAGAGCTGGCGACTCTGCTGGGGAGTTAATAAGTGGGGTGTACCTTAGGAATAGTTCATTATATTGTTTTCAATTGCTTGATCTGTTTGCTTTATCCTTGTAGGCTTGTATCGGAGTTACTATAGATCCTAACCCGGATCTGGGGACACCTTTTAGGTAAGTAGCAATAGATTGTGAGGGAACTGTACGGTGTAGATCGATACGGTTGAAGCAGTAGCTACGTTGGTGTGACACATTAGTTGGTACTGATATCCCTTGTGGAGCAACAAGGAGAGTATGGGGCTGCTAATGGGTCATTAAGCATCAACTAACTTTAGAACCTATAATTGACCAACTTGTCCATAGAAAAGTAGCAGTATGCTACACTCATTGAGACCATACTCTTGTGATGATTTCGGCCGCAAGAAAAGGTTGCTAAACTGGAATTATAACCAATCGAGGATGGTCAGTGATATTGAGATCCTCTAGAACCCGATTACTATTACTAGGACAAGTTGAACCAACTAAACTGAAAGAGGGTAATACCTAAACTCCATGCCAGCCTGAAATTTAAGGGCTATTGTGTGACTTGTGTGCTTTCAACTTGAACTACTTGCACATGTTTGTTATCTAACAACATGAGTTCTTTGCAGGTTTTGTTTATAGTCCTTATCCAATAACTTGGATTTCTTGCCGAATTTACTTACTTACATCACCTCGCATTTGCTTAAACGCATAACATACACATCATAACATCATGCCTTAACATTTCCTTAACCATTTCAAGGATCTCAAGGGTTTGTGATGCAGGTTATGGTAAATCAAACGTCCATCAAGGGGCAAAGGGGATTTATTTTCCTCTAGCCAAAGTTGTCTAGAGATCAAAACACGATAACTTGAGTCAGTGGCTATGACCCACTCGATATGGTGAGCTTGACTCTTGAAGAAGGACTCTTGATGACACGAAGTTTCTTCAATCAAAGCTGCAAAATTCAAATTCTAACAGTTTCTTGTTTACCCCGCGAGATCCTTGAAAACATTGCATATATATATCATACATATCATTGCATAACAGGTCTCTCAGTACAGGTCTCTCATGTTCTCGCTGTTTAGTTCAGCAATGGCTCTCCAACAAGACAACCAAGATCTTCAAACTCAAGAAGCTCAGTTCAGGGATGTATTCCTAAACCTATCCAAGGGGAAGGAAGAGTTGAAAACACTCCTCGTCAGGAACTTGGTCAAGAAAAGTCCTGAAGACAATAAGGACGAACGACTGGAACAACTACAAGCTGAGTTAGGTGCCATGAAAACCCAGATGCTGGGGCAGATGGCTCTTATCCAAGGCTTAGCTCGGGAACAAGAAGAGTTGAGAACCATTATTAACCAGCTTCATCAAGACAGATACAACAGTATGAATCAAACAGTCGAGGCCGGGGACTAAGTCATTGATCAACTTCCAAGAAGATAAAAGGTTGGTTTGGTGAAAAATGGACCTTTCCAAATTGCTACTACATCACGGGTCCAACAACAACCTCGCCAAAAACAACGGGTTGATAAGAGTAAGCCAAATACGCCCAAAAGGCAGTTCACCAAGCTCAACATACCGCTGTCTCAAGCTTTACAGCACCTGTTGAGATTGAATCTGTTGACGCTAAGGGACCCTCCTCAAAATCCCCACATAGCCTCCCCAAGGTACAATCCTGATACTAGGTGTGCATACCATTCCAACAGCCCGGGGCATGATACTGATGACTGTTGGGCATTGAAAAATAAAATTCAGGACTTGATTGATAAAGGAGTGCTGGAGTTTACACAAGATGGTCAGGCTGAGTTCTTCTACCATCCCTCCAAGGCACGTCCTTTGAAGTGACAAGACCAGACGAGAAGACTTTTTGTTCATTAGAATTTTCAATTTGTAATTTTCTTTTGATTGTTCAAACATTTATTCATGTCAAATTTTGTTACTTCATCAATGCATTGCATATGTCTGTTTTGAATCAATCCATTCATATTCACTATATTCAAATTGCTTTCATTTTTTATGATGTTCAACTCTCGATTAAAAAATTCTAAGCCTTTAGAAGGAGGATGACGAAAATGATATCAAAATCTCTACAGTATGCTTTTGAACAGACCCCGCTGACGATGTACAGGCGTTGTTTCAAATCCTAAACAGTGGAGTTATAAGGAAGATAATCCCTAGTCAACCCCTTTGAGCCAAAGAAGTTGGAGTTTTTCTTTTCACATAAATTAAAACCCTTAATCACAACCTGGGGCAGGGTAGTTTCTCAGTTAATTCGGGTGCACAATGAATGGCATCAAAGAGGTCCTTCCAAAATAAAATATGGTGATGGTTCCTTATAATCGTCAGGACAGGCAGTCATTATCTCTCAGAAATAAAAGCCCATTAAGTCAAAATCTATGAAGGAGACTTACAAAAAAACTGGGGCATCTCGCTGACTGTAATCACAAAAGAAACAGTTCAGGCAAAAGACAGGGATAATAAAAAAAAAAGGTCCTACAAACTCTCAACAAAAATGGCTGTCTGTTCAAAATAAATTGTCAGTATCTGAACCATCACTGGAATATAAGAGCAAAGACTCAAACGAGATCTAATGCACGATTAGCTGAGTTTAGGATCGAAGAATGCCACGAAGAACGAGTGCGTACAAATACATTTTGAGCCTTTATCCTTTGTTTCTTGAACCGCGAACCAGGCCACATTATAACCCTTAAAAGTCCTAGCTGAAGCATGGGTTAGTTCGAAAGCATACTATTACAAAAGGTATCCTGACTCCTGTAGGACTTGCTGTAAATCCTGAGTTGACATCACATTTTACAAAAACTTGTTTAACTAAAAAAATGCATTTTCAAAAATTTCAAGACAGACATAAGCTTTGCATTCTTAAAATAACATCGTTTGCATATGACTATTTGTTCAACAGTAGAGAAATTCGCATGACGAATATCTAGTGAACAAAAACCTTCTCAATAAAAAGGATCACCTCAGGTGGAAAAACACTTCCAACTAAGGGGCACGGTGTGATCATTGTCCATCATCTGGGCCAGCCATGTCAAGATTCGAGGAGTCTCTCAAAGATGCCAAATAGCCAGGGACAGATCTCCATCTGAATCACTTGGGGCATTGGACATGAATTCCAGTAACGAATCTTGTATGATCAAACGAACATCTTCTGGTAGTATAGAAACACAACACTACCGACAGTGACAACTCCATACGCTCTGAGAGTGTGGACATGGTCAGAAAATACTGCGCATGAACAAAGACCTGCTAGGTTGACACAGCTAAGAAGAAATAAGGGCATCCCGGCGAACCAAAAAGGTTCGGGCAAAATTAGCGATAAAAACAAAAAGATATGTACACCTGGCAAGCCGAAAACTTGAAAAGGCGGCTTGGGCAAAAAAGGGTATCCCGGTGGACTGAAAATCTTAAAAGACAGTCCAGGAAAAAGTTAGGGATTAAAGCGTACGACTATGTCCTGTCATCTCGTCACTTTCCTACCAGAAGAAGATTTGTCATTTCAATCGGCAGTTACTAAGCACCACATCGGTTGGGATAATACTCGATCCACAAGGCCTCCACAGGCACCTTCTCCCGCAGAAACAGGGACATAAAAGTCTCAATGCAAAGTCATCGTCATATCCTTAGCATGCGTCCCAATAACATTCACTCCCTGCAGAGTAAGAGAAAGATAGTTGTGCTAGCTCTCCCCAGCTGAGACTCACAACTATGAATGAATCGGTAATATTCTCCCCAAGCAGAGTTTATCTACCATCAGCACTGAAAAGTCTTATCACCCCCAACGGAGTATAAAAATATCCCCAGTGGAGTTTGAAAGAATCATCCCCAGTAGACTCTGGAAGATTATCTCCAGTAAAGTCTAAAATGGCTATCCCCAGTAAGGTCGCTATTGGAAAGTCATCCTCAACGGAGTTCTTTCCTTTCACCAAACAGGAATTCAATCCCCAACAAGGTTCATTATCACCAGCAACGGTAATTCATCCCCAGCTGAATCCATCAACGAAATCCTCAACAGAGCATCTCTTTCCCAGAGTTATTCTCTCATCAGTTATTCCCCAATGGAGTTATCCTCTCCTGCAGGTTTATTCTCACAAATATCTTCATCCACTATCTCCAGCGAAAATAAAGAGTTCAATTCTTTTCTCCAATAGCAATCTGGGATTTATTTTCCCCAGATAAAAACATCACATTTTCATACATCATGACATGCATACACATCATACAACACAATCTCATTTATTGTGAGAACATCATTGCTTGATACATACCATGCATTACATACAGCTAACCTTTACCTTTCAGGAAATATTCTCACAAAGTTCAAGCTATGAAGCTTTTACTCCAGTTGAACTACAGACAGACTCCTAAATCTCAGCGAAGTTGTTGAATTACAGACAGGCTCCTAAATCTCATCGAAGTTGTTGAATTACGGACAAGTTCCTAAATCTCGACAAATATTTCATCAGTTGAATTACGGACAGGCTCCTAAATCTCAGTGAAGTTGTTGAATTATGGATAAGTTCCTAAATCTCGACAGATATTTCATCAGTTGAATTACGGACAGGCTCCTAAATCTCAACAAAGTTGTTGAATTACGGACAGGCTCCTAAATCTCAGCGATGTTGTTGAATTAAAGACGAGTTCCTAAATCTCAACAAAGCTTTTACTCTAGTTGAATTACGGACGATGTTCCTAAATCTCAGCAAAGTAGTTAAATTACGGACAAGCTCCTAAATCTCAGCGAAGTTATTTTCTCAGTTGAATTACAGACAGGCTCCTAAATCTCAGCGAATTTGTTGAACTACGGACGAGCTCCTAAATCTCGACAGATATCACCTCAGTTGAATTACGGACGATGTTCCTAAATCTCAGCAGAGATGCTTCCACAGTCGAATTACGGACGAGTTCCTAAATCTCAGCAGAGATGTTTCCTCGATTGAATTTCGGACGAGTTCCTAAATATCAGCAGAGATGTTTCATCAGTTGAATTACAGACGAGTTCCTAAATCTCAACATGTGGTTGCTTAGTTGAATTACGGACAAGCTCTTAAATCTCGACAAAATCAGTTGAATTATGGACAAGCTCCTAAATCTCGACAAAATCAGTTGAATTATGGACAAGCTCCTAAATCTCGACAAAGCTAGTTGAATTACGGACTAGCTCCTAAATCTCAGCAAAGATGTTTTCTTAGTTGAATTACGAAGAGCTCCTAAATCTCAGCAAAAGATGTTCCCTCAGTTGAGTATGGACGATCGAAGTTCCTAAATATCAACAGAGACGACTCACCAGCAGAATGACGGACGACAAAACTCCTAAATTTCTATCTCTCTCCATGAAAGATCAAACTTCCCCAGCAGAATCTTCCTCAACAACAGGTACACAAGCCCTCGCTAAGGTATATCTTATGCGATCAACACTCATCCAAATGGAATCTGTAAGCTCATTCTCGACATCATAAGACAATTACCACTTCATGCGAGTGCAAATTTCTGGGCACTTCAGTGTTCAATCCACTTCCACCTTCGGATTACGAAAGGCACGAAAGTCAATCTGCATCCTCAGGTATAAGAAGATTGAACAGGGGCAGCTGTTGTACCCCAAAATTTTCCCTCCCATGTTTCTCAAAACATTGCAAGAAAGATCTCCAAGTTGCTCAAGATAATCCAAGGGTTGGCCAGACAAGCTCTCTCCTAAGGCAATCTACCCCAAATTAGGGTTTCATGTTGCATCATGATCCTTGATTCCAAGTGGTCCCAAATTCTCAAAATTGTCCTAATATGTTCTCAAGATAATCCATGTCAAGTTTCAAGCTTTGCAGAGGAATTTTGCTCAGTCAATTGCTCAAAGATCCAAAAATTGACTATGCAAGGGCAAAAGTCAACTGTGACCTACAAACAGTCAAACTTCAAGATTTTTTGTCAACATTATCATTTTGAAGTATATTTAATCATTTGATTAAGGGTTGATCATGATTCATCAATGATTGCTCATAATTCATCAAGATTCAAAAATTGCTAAATTAGGGTTTTGTAGGAAAAGTCAACTCAACTTTGACCAAGCATAACTTTCTCATACTTAATGAGAAATGACCCATCCAAAGCTCATTTTGAATAGGATGAAATCCCCTACAATCCATCTTCATCTCCCAAGATAAAAATATGCACTCACAAGAAGTTATGAATTTGGACATTATAGGTCATTTTGAAAAGTCAACAAAAATACCTTTTTTGTCAAAGCTTCATACATGAGAATGGAATATCAAATTGAGATGAGACCAAAAGGGTTGATTAGAGGACATCTCAAGCTTCCTAAAAAGTCCCAGAACACCTCTAAAGAGTCAAAATTGAGGAAGTTATGCATTGTTGAAGTTGTAATTTTTTGCAAAATTGCCAAAAGTCAACTATGCCTAAAACTTTAAATTTTGCCAAATGGGCCCATTCTTTTTCACTTGTTTTGAGTTGGAATTGTAGCCCACGTGCTCTAGCCTTGGTCATGTGTTCATATCATATTTTTATTAATTGTTTTGATTTTTATTTGTATTAATTTGAATTAAATCAAAACAAATCAAATAAAATCAAAATTATTGAAAACCAAAGATCTTTTGATGATTGTAGGCTTCATTGGACAGCTAGCACCATTCCAAACTCGTATCAAGGCAATTGTGTACAAAAAGATTCAAAATAAGCCAATTTTGGAAAGCTTTAAAGGAGGATCAAATCAAATATCAAAGTCATTGAAAGAGGAAGATTTGGGCAAGGCAAGCAACCCTAATGCATTGTACAATACATAAGGAGGCGAGGCATATCAAAATCAAGGTTGGAGATCAAGCATAGAGCAAGAACAAAAATCTAAAAATCCAAAGAAAAGTGTGAGATCGAAACAGGGCTTAGAGGCATCCTCAAGGCTTAGCACTTGTCTCAACCGCTTCCTGGCAATCTCAGGAACCTAAAGCAAGAAAAACCACACGTTTTTAGACACTCCCACGCACTGTAAGTCGTTCGTAACCTTGCTCTCTTCTTGAATTCGCATCTTGCAATTTAAGCATGGTTGATCTGAATTAATGGCATAATCTTAATCTATAGAGCATTTGCAAGCTTTTGGTATTATTCAATTGCATTTATATGCCCTATACCGTGAATCACCATTGTAGGGTTTTCTTGGAGTTTTTTAGGGCTTTGTTTTTAGGCACAATTAGCCTTCATAATGGCTATGGTTGTGATCAGAAGAAGATGACGAGTCTAACCATGGTCTTAGAATGCATTTCCATGGCCTGTAGGAGATTTGGGAGGAACCCTTGTCTGTAGCGACGAACATTTGTCTGTAGGTATAGGTGGTGTTGCTTTTAGCCACGGTGCAGAGGACAGGGACGATGAGTTGTCTCGCCACCACTCGTCCATTCAAATATTAGCGCATTTTTCTGATAATTATCCAATAGTATTTGTTTTGTTATATTATCATTTATTTGCATTATATTAACAATTGAAAACAAGTGCTTCAGTGGTAGGCGTGGCATGAATTTCCCCTTGGGGCCTGGGTTCGAATCCCAGGTCCCCCTATTTTCTTTATAATATTTGTTTTCAGGTAATTCAGTACAAGCAAGGCCAGGAGTTCCATCATACGCTCTCACTATCCAACGCACCAGATGGTCAGATCTGGTGGCCACTATTGAAGGTGCACCAAAAGACCAAGTCAAGGCATACACAGGGGATCATAAAAGTCAATTGGATCTTCATCACTGGACCCAGAAAATTTGCTATTCACACCCAAAATCAGGCCCATCTCTCACTCTTCTTTCTATATTTTATTTATTTTCATTTAATTATTTTTAATTAATTACTAACCAATAAATTAATTTCTTTTTTATCAAAAAATCACAAAAAATATTTGTACCCAATTAAATTTCAGAAATTCATTTTTTCATTAATAAATATTAACTAAATTAATTAGGATATTAACTTTAGACGACTTTCATTTATTTTGTAAATATTTAAAATTAATTAGAATTAATAGGTTTTAACCCTAATTTAATTATTTTATTTTCTTTCCTAAAATAACAAAAACTCCAAACATATGCCATTTAATATTTTTCATTAATTAATTAATTTAATAATTAATTTAGCATTTAATTTTAGGATTTAATTTCTTTTCTTAAAAATAAAAACAACAAAAACATTTTCTTTAATTAAAAGGGTCAAAACCCTAATTTCGCATTCGATTTAATTTTGCATCACGCGCTTTGTTTTTCTTTATCCAATTAATGTATTTGCTCCCGGTTTGTAATAATTAATTAGGACATTTATTTTTCAGCTTTTAAATTTCAAAGGATTGCTTTTGGCGATGTAAATACGTGACGCCTTGTAACAATTTAGTTTAATTTCCGCACCTTTAAATTTATGCAAATATACAACTGTTAGATGTTTGATAATAGGGTTTGCATGACAAGAATGAATGTTTAATCTTAAAACAGTTAGATCACCCTAAACATGTGCAAAGATAAAAATAACTGAAATCAACACACTCGCACATGCGCACTCCTAGGGTACACCCCACTTGGTTTCCTTTGTAAACGGTCATTGAGTATAGGTTGTTTTAGAGGTCACCCTCTTGTCTAAAAGATCATAGTTTCCTCGGAAAGGTTGACTCGGATATCATTTCCTCGAATAAATGATCTAAGACATTAGGGTTACCGCTAAGACGTCCTAACGTTGCTTTAGTGACCGTATGTCCCTTTCGAATTGACCCTCAAATTCCTTATGATGGTGCTACCTACTCACTAATAGTAGGATAACATTGTCTAAAGGACATTAGCATAGAACAATTCCTTTTTCGAGTAGGTAGATTAGTTCTTAGATACTTGCTCATCCGAAATAAACTTTTTCTCACACTTACACTCCTTTACAAACAAGTTTTCAAAAATACTTCATTACACTCTTGAAGACAGAAGCAAGAGTTAAATCGAAGTTAAAACAAAAACTTTTCAAAGCCCACAAACACAAAGAAAACAATTTTGAAAATGATGAGCAAGTACCTAAGAGCCCGTAGATAACTACGGATAGAAAGGGTGCTAATACCTTCTCTTTCTATAAATCTATCCCCCGTACTCAGATATATCTCAAAAAAGGAATTTTTCTGTGCTTTTTTCCTTTCTTTGTTGGATAAAATAAAAGTCGGTGGCGACTCTTGCTTACCGCGACATTTTGCAAAAACAAACGCAAAACGCGAACCAACATTTCAAAAACAGTCGGTTCTGGCCACCGTATCACAATCATCTTTAGGGCTCTCCCTGTTCATATCCCTATAGTCCACACACATACACACTTTGCCAACTTTCTTAGGTATTGGCATCAAATTTGCAACCTGTTATACCCCAAAATTTTCCCTCCCATTTTTCTTCAAGACATTCTCTCAAGGCTCTTCAAGTAGTCAAGACACTCAAGGGTTGAATAGTCAAGATGCACCTCCTAAACCAAAAGGAATACAACTAGGGTTTTGAGTTTCTAAATTAAATTTGGTTTGCAAAGATCTTAAGTGGATTCCATGGTTCTTCATAGGTCCTCAACAAGGTTCATGTCAAGTTTCAAGCCCTACATCACAATTTTGCTCAGTCAATGACTCAGATGATTGAAAGTCAATTGTATTGATCAAAAATTGAAATGTGGTCAACATACAGTTAAACGTCAATATTTTTGGTTAACATCAACATTTTGAAGTGATAATAATCATTTGATCAATGGTTGATCATGATTCTTCAAGGAAAGCCCTCAGATCATCAAAAGTCAAGAATTGCCAAATTAGGGTTTCTTTAGGAGAAGTCAACTGAATATTGACCAGGCATAACTTTCACATGCTTCATTAAAGTTTCCCCAAAAAAGCCCATTTTGAAGAAAATTCAATTCACTACAACTTTTCTTTTATTCTCAAGTCCAAAAAAAAAGCTTCATTTGGAAGATATGAGCTCATACATTATAGGTCATTTTCAAAAGTCAACAAAAGACACTTTTTGTCAAGGCAACTTACATCAAGATAAGTTCTTCAAAAGCGAAATTGATCAACATAGAGATTGTATATTACATCTTGGGCTTTCCAAAAAGTCCAATATCGCCTTTAAAAGATGAAAATTGAGCAAGTTATGAGTTGTACAAGTTGAGAGATTTTGAAGAAATTCATGAAATGCAAATGGAGCAAAATTGCAATTTTGAACTAATGGGTCTAGTTTTTGATATCCAAACATGTTTATAAGATGTGATAGGACCTCTAAAAACATTCACACATTCTCATGATTTTTATTGATTTTATTTGATTTTTTATTCATTTAAAAAATGAATAAAATTGAATAAAAAGATGAAAATAGAGTGTGAAGACTTGGGCCTTTAGATTTCAAACCTTTTGCAAGCCCAACAAACTTTTTCAAGCCCAACAAATTCGTGAAATCCATGCCACAATATGTCCAAGTTCATTGCAAGCTTCAAAAGGCAATAAACATGACAAAAATGGAAAGAATTCAAATTTTTTGATGGTATTTGATGAGAGCCTTCAAGGCTTGATTCATTTCCATCTTTGATAGCCCTTTTCATTCTATATATATATATATATATATATATATATATATATATATATATATATATATATATATATATATATATATATATATATATATATATATATATATATATATATATATATATATATACTACAAAGCATATCATGACAAGGAGCACGAAATCCTTGTATACAAGAGCCCTCTCGAAATTCTCAAAAATCAAAGAAAAGTTGCAAAATCTGTAACTTCACTTCCAGACGCTATCAATCCAAACCAAGGCCACTAATACATTCCTAAGATCCCCAGGCATCTTCCAGAGTCCAGATTCAACCCCTAAGCATCCCAGATCATCCTCATAACCATCCCACGGTTTTGGTAAAACATTGAATCTCAAACTCTCTTACCATGTAATTTAAATCAGTTTTATGCATGCATTCTTATTATTATTGATGTTCTGAGTGAATCTAACGGCTTACATGTAAGCATAAACGTAGGAATTCAAATGTATTGGATCAAACGAAGCTCCTGGGCTCAGCTGTCTTGGGCCTAGCCAAACTCGGGACTGCACCCCTCATTTCCTTTTGCAAACGCCTGGGCCTGAGATGTCGGGCCTTGCGAAAATCTGATTATTCACCCCCTAACTTTTTTTTGTAGCTCATTTATATTTCTTTTTTATTTTATTATTTCATTTACTATTTTATTCTTTTCTTTTAATTAATTCTTTTTTATTAAATAATCATAAAAATAAAAAATCACAAAAATATTAGACTTTTTTTTTTTAATTAATTAATTTCTTTTAATCATAAAAATCAAAAATCACAAAAATATTAGACAAACGGTAGAAAACCTAATATTCAACGACAAATAACTTTTAATTAATTTGTTTTAATCATAAAACGAACGGTAGAAAACCTAATATTCAAGACAAATAACTGAAACACAACATACTTCACACACGCACCTCTAAGGTTCCTCCACTTGTTGCCTTTGGAAAAAAAGTCATGTCTCTCGAACGTGGGACACTTTAGCAAAGACCCCCGGTTAAAAAGATTGTAGTCCCTCGATGACCCTTCGATGTTGCCTTCGACATACGATCTAGTCCCTTACGGTAAAATTTCTAAAGTGCCCCACGAGTTGCCTTTATGACTGTACGATGACCCTCGCTTGTCCCTCAAAACATCCAATGACAGGGCTATCTACTAACCAATAGTAGGATAGCATTGTCCAAAGGAAAGAGGAAAAGAACAAAGATCGTTCGAGTGGGAAGACCGCTTATAGTTGTTGCTCAAAAAAACAAACAATATAATTTTTCACACATACACAAACTCTTTTCTAAATTATTTTTAAAGACAAAAACACTTTGCATACGTTCTGAATGAAAGCAGAAACATTATAAAATTTGTCACACTAAGGCGTCTTTTACAAAATATTTTCAAAAGTGAGCTAGCAACTAAGAGCCCGTAGATAACTACGGATGAAAAGAGTGCTAACACCTTGCCTTTTCATAATCTACCCCCGGAACTCAAAATCTTTAAAAAGGTATTTCTTGTTCTTTTCACCCTTTCCTTTGTTGGATAAAAGAAAAGTCAGTGGGGGACTCTTGCTAACCGCAACATTTGAGATAAAAACACAAAACTAGTAAAGTAAGTTCTCCCACCGTATTACAGAACTGGCGACTTTGTTGGGGAGATACCTAAAAGTGGGGTTACCTTAGAGATAGTTCACATTTAAATGCTTAACTTGTTTGACTTGCTTGCTTTAAATTTCGAGTTATGTTTGAGTATTGTTGTATAGATCCTATACCCGGATCTGGGGCACATTAAGTAAGTAGCAATAGATCGTGGGGATTGTGTGATGTAATACCGACATGGTTGAAGCAATAACTTTGTTAGTGTGACACATTTGTTGGTACCAGTATCCCTTGAGTCCAGTCAAGGAGAATACGAGGCCGCTGTGTGGTGTCATAAATCACTAACTGACTATAGAACCTTAGTTGAACAACTTGGCTATTAGAAAGTAGTGAGATAGCCGGCTTTGGTGCAAGAATAAATTTTGTTGATACTCGATGCTGCACTCATTGAGATTGGACTTTTGGGATATTTCAGTCGCTAATAAAGAAGCTTGTGGTGAAACAATGCCTGGAAGAAAGATCGGTGATATTGAGACCCCTAGAACCCGGTTACTTCTTTTAAGACAAGTTGAACCAACTAAAATTCAAGAGGGTACTTACCTACAAACTCCATGCAAGATTTAACCTAAGGCCTTGTGTGTTTTGTTTGTATATGATTAAATTGTTCGAACATAACATCATGCATCATAACATTCATACCATTTCCTAACCATTTCAAGGACTAGGGAATTTATCCTTGTTCTGTTTTGTAGACTATGGCTTCCGCCCATAGAAATACCATCTGAATCAACCTCATAAAGGTGCCTCCTCAACTCAAAGAGTTAGCTTCAAGGGTTCCTGAAAATTCTTTGTTCACCAAAAGATATGGTCGACTTCTCAATTTGGTTACCTCAAGCCTCGAAGAAGACATGATAAGGGCGCTCTTTCAGTTCTTTGACCTTGTACGTCATCGTTTCACTTTCCCCGATTATCAATTGGTTCCTAAAATGGAAGAATTATCTCAACTACTAGGAGTGTCTGTTCTTGATCAAATACCCTTCACCGATTTAGAGGAAAGTCCAAGACCCAAAGTTATTGCCAAGGCCTTACATCTGAAGAGTTCTGACATCATAAATAATTGGGAGACAAGAAATGAGGTCAAAGGCTTTTTGGCTAAATTCCTGATGGAGAACGCTCGACTATTTTGGGATACTTTGGATTTACAAGCTTTTGAGGAGATCCTGGCTCTTCTAATCTATGGGTTGGTTCTTTTTCCTAATCTTGACCAACTCATAGATGTGAATGCTGTCAAAATTTTCCTTACTCATAACCCTATGCCTACATTTCTTGGAGACATCTTGCACTCTCTTCATACTCACAACATGAAGAAGCGAGGGAATCTTATGTGTTTCTTACCTTTTCTGTCTAGGTGGTCTATTTCACACCTTCCTCGACCAGTCTTGAAGAATGAGCAGGATTTGAGGTGGTCGGAAAGGTTAATGTCGCTTTCTCATACGGATATCCATTGGTGCTCTCGATCTTAGGAGTACATTATTATCATTTACTGTTGTGGGGAATTCCTAAATGTTCCACTCTTAGGAATTAGGGGAGGTATTACTTATAACCCTTCTCTGGCTCTACGACAGTTTGGCTATGCTCAAAGGGATGGTCCTCACGACACACTCATTCAAGGTATCATATTCAACTACAAGAATGATGTACAATGTTATCATCGAAGGTTCGTACATGCTTGGGGCAGGGTAAGCAAGATGGATAGCAAGATGTTGGGGCATAAGAATTCCATCCCTCTTAAGCTATATATCAAATGGGTACGAGCTCGTGCTCAAATTCTCTTGATGCCATATCCAACTATCCTACCCATAATCGTGGAGCCTATTGTTGAGGGGATGTTACTTATACCATTCTCCACCCTGGTATGCCTATTGATCTTGAAGAGTTGCAAAAGTCTTGGATTCAAAATGAAGGAAGAACAAGACATCTTTGAGACCAAATGCTATGAATGTGAGAAGAAAGTGTTGGGACTTACAAGGCAACTCCAAGAGGAGAGGAATCTTAATGCTTACATCAGTACAAAGAGGAAGCGTCCCTGGGAGATTTGATTCTTAGATTTTAGGAGTTCATTTTATCTTTGAAAGTTTTTGTAAGCCTAAAAGGCAGTTGTAATTTGAACTTTACTAATAAAATCTTTGTTTCCTTTTTTTGTTCACAAATTTAAATTTCCCGAAGTCCTTGAAAACATTTGCATTCGCATATCATGCATCATTTCATGAACAAGTTTTCTAGTACAAGTTTCTCATTTTTCTTGTTGCTTATTTCAACAGAAAAAATGGTTCTTGAACAGAATGTCAAAGATCTCCAGGCTCAGGACGCACAGTTCCGAGAAACTCTTCTGAACCTGGCCAAGGGGCAGCAAGAAATAATAACGCTCCTTGCTAAGTAAAAGAAGAAGACCAAGAAGCCTGTTGTCCTTAATTTGGGAAGGAGATTCAAAGGCCCGGTACAACCAATTAAAGTTGTTGAAGTCTCCTCTGATGAAGATGATGATCAAGATGAAGAGGATAGGACAGTCAAGTAGGAAGACAGGAATAACCAAGGTTCTGAAGATAAGGACTACTTGGACGAGCATTACCCTCCTATTGATGACAAATATAGACAGTTGGAGGATAGACTCAGGGCTATGGAGGTACAAAAGATACCGGGATTAGATTTCGGCAAATTAGGGTTGGTTCTAGGGGTGGTCATACCACCTAAGTTAAAGGTCCATGTTTTCGTCAAATATGACGGGGTATCTTGTCCTAAACTGCACCTGAGGTCGTATGTCAAAAGGATTCAGCCTCCTACCGCTGACAAGAAGTTATGGGTCCATTTCTTCCAAGAAAGTTTGGCTGGCACACAACTAGAATGGTTCTATCAACTGGAGGGGACCAATATCTGCACTTGGGAAGATTTGGTTGCTACTTTCTATAAGCAATATTAATACAATGCTGACCTGGCACCAACCCGAGTAGAATTAGAGAATATGTCCATGGTCTCAAGAGAAGGGTTCAAGGAATATACGCAGAAAAGTGGAGGGATTTAGCTGGCAGGGTGCAACCTCCTCTGAATGATCGGGAAATGGTAGACATGATTATAGGCACTCTGACAGGCCCATTCGTCAATTTGCTAATTGGGAGTTCCTCATTGGGTTTTACAAAGATGATTCTGACTGGAGAAAGGATCGAAAGCGATATAAAAAGTGGGAAGATCCTGACAACTGCATTTTCTAGTGCTGTGAAGAAGTCATTCAGAGGTAAGAAAGAAGTTGGTGTTGTCTATGGCTAGAAAAGTCGTAGCAGAGTTAATTGCCATGAGTCTGTAGGAGCGGTTTTGATTTCCAATATGGCACCTAACCAACAACAACAGAAGGGAAACTGTCAAAGTCCAGATGCTTCGAGAAGGCACTTCACTAAGATCAATATGACTTTGTCTCAGGAACTGCAACACCTTTTGAAGGCAAAGTTAATAACATTGAAGGGTCCTCCTTAGAATCCTAACCCTACCTCTCCTTAGTATAATCCTAATGCGAGATGCGTCTATCATGCCAATAGTCCCAGACATGACAGAAATAGCTGCTGGGCTTTGAGGATTAAAATTCAAGATCTGATTGACAACAAGGATATTGAGTTCGATGCTCTAGAGACCCCAAATGTAATTACAACACCTATGCCCAAACATGATAAAGGTGTAAGTGTTGTTGAAGATATTATGTATGTTACTTCTGTGAATGATGTGGTTACTCCGCTCTCCATAATAAAGAATAATTTGCCACAAGCTGGTTTATTTCTAGGTTATGTTGAGGGTTGTTATTACTGTGTAGTCGAACCTAATGGTTCCAGGTCACTAAAAAAGGGTGTTTAAAGCTTGATGAATAAACACATTATTCTTATTGAAAAAGTTCCGCCTACCAACAATTTCTGCAAAAATCTGTTTGTTATCTCCGGTACTCCTTTTAGGATCCCTTTCAAAGGTCCTATAAGGATTACCACCAATCCGAAAGCTGCTCCACTAGTTATTACTACACTCGGGCCTATCCTGTATTCCTCAGAGAAAGCAATTTTGTGCCAATACGGATCTGACGTATATTACCATGGCGTCAAACAGGAGTTGTCCGATAAAGAAAAAGAAGAAGATGATCCCAGTATTGTCAATATTGTGGGGACCAATAAGATTATAAGAATTGGAAGGATTTTATCTCCGAAAATCTCTCCACCTACTCAGGTTACAGTTTCCAAAATGACTATTGGGACTCGGGGTAAAGCGTCGATGATAAAGCCTGCCCGAACGGAGGCGCCAAAAAGAAGCTCCTGTCAAAGATACTTCTGGAGAAGATTTAGAAGAGGTTCTGAAGATTATTCGCCGAAGTGATTATAAAATTTCCGAACAGTTAGGGCAAACCCCATCCAAAATATCTATGTTATCACTACTGCTGTGTTCCGAGGCCCATGTGAAGGCTTTAGTGAAATTCCTAAAGACTGCTCATGCGCTGCAGGAAACTTTGGCAGATCAATTTGGAAGCTATGTGGCCATTCTGACAACTGACAATGGTTTAGGTTTCTCCGATGTCGATTTGACTCCAGAGGGGAGGAACCACAATAGGGCCTTGTACGTCTCCATAGAGTGAAAGGGCACTACATTGGCCTATGTATTGATTGACACAGGATCATCTCTGAATGTTCTGCCAAAAGGAGCTCTCGACCGATTAGATTGTAAAGGGTTGGTGCTGAAGCCCAGCAATATCATAGTTCAAGCTTTTGAAGGATCAAAGTGAATGGTACGTGGAGAGGTAGACCTCCCGATCAAGGTGGGTTCACATATTTTTGAGTCAACTTTCTATGTCATGGATATCTGGCCTACTTACTCTTGTTTATTGGGACGCCCTTGGATCCATCGGGCAGGTGTTGTCACTTTCACCCTGCACCAGAAGCTGAAATATCTGGTGAAAGGGAAAGTTGTTACTTTTTGTGAAGAGGAGGAATATATGGTCAGCCACCTCAACTCGTTCCGATACATGGAAATGGACAGAGAATTCATTGAAACACCCTGTCAAACCTTTGAAGTTCTCTCCCCTACTGTTGTTGAAGATGTTTTAGCCATTCCAAAAGTCACCAAAGCTTTGCACAAGATGGCCTCCTTGAAAGATGCTAAGGTTGTTATTAAAGAAGGTGGTAGTATAATTTGGGGTCAACTTCCTGATATCCCCTATAAATCTAACAAGTTTTGCATGGGTTTTACTACAGAAGGTCAGATGGTTGTTTAAAGCACTCGTGCCGGAAGACCTTTGTTTCGCATCAGCAACAACATGGTCAATGCTATAGAGGATACAAACAGTGATGGTGACTTCAACAACTGGATTTTCCCTACTATTGGTGATGCACTGGATAACTAGAAGGCAGAAGACGTATTCCCTATCTCTTTCAGTCAAGAGTAATGGCTATATTCTTGTTTTTATTACTTTAAAAGTTTTGGTTATGTAAAATTTGAACAATGACTTTAAAACCTTGTGGCTTACCCGAGGCACAATGGTTCATTTGTTAAGGGTTGATTAGTTCATAAACATTTACTCATTCAATAAAAACATTGGACATTTTGCATAAAAATTTTGTGATCCCTGTCTTTCTTTTTATCTTATTTCATTTTTTAAAATAGCTATGTGTTCTCACACACACTCATAAACTATATTGCAGATCCCCATCCACTCTGGATCTCTTCAATAACAATTATGCTATTGCCTCATATGACTTTGAAAATCCGATCTACCAAGCCGAAGACGAAGGTGAGAAAGATTGTGAAATACCTGGAGAGCTTTCCAGACTCTTAGTACAGGAAAAGAAGACTATTCAACCACATGAAGAGCCAATTGAGGTGGTGAACCTAGGCACTGAGGCAGATAAGAAAGAGTTCAAGATAGGCGCTGACTTAGACAACAGTGTCAAGAGAAGGTTAATCTAGATGCTACATGAATATGATGAAATCATCACCTGGTCGTACCAAGACATGCCAGGGCTCGACACCGATATTGTGGTTCACCATATGCCAATGAAAGAGGGTTGTGCTACGATAAAATAGAAGGTTCATCACATGCATCCTGAAATGACAAAAAAGATCAAGGCTGAGGTTATGAAACAATTCAACATAGGGTTTTTAGCAGTAACATTGTATCCTTAATGGGTGGCTAATGTTGTTCTGGTACCAAAGAAAGACGACAAGGTGTGTATGTGCATAGACTACAGGGATCTAAATAAGGCAAGCCCCAAAGTTGACTTCCCACTACCACATATCGATGTTTTTGTTGACAACACCGCTCAGCATAAGGTATTCTCCTTCATGGATGGCTTCTCAGGTTACAATCAGATCAAAATGGTGCCTGAAGACATGGAGAAAACTACCTTTGTCACACAGTGGGGCACTTTCTGTTATAAGGTTATGCCTTTTGGGTTGAAGAACGTCGGGGAAATCTATCAGCGCTCCATGGTAGCCTTATTTCATGATATGATTCACCACGAGATAGAGGTCTACATAAACGACATGATAGCTAGGTTGTAAACTGAAGAAGATCATCTCGATCATCTGCATAAATTGTTTGAAAGGTTGAGGAAGTATAAACTGAGGCTAAATCTGAACAAATGCACTTTTAGGGTGAGATTCAGTAAACTCTTGGGCTTCGTCGTAAGTGGTAAGGGTATTGAGGTTGATCCTGCAAAAGTTAAAGCCATTCAAGAGATTCCAGCTCCTCGTACCGAGAAGGAAGTCAGAGGTTTCTTAGGACGCCTGAATTACATTGCCCGTTTCATTTCTCATCTAACTGCTACTTGTGAGCCAATCTTCAAGTTGCTGAAGAAAGATCAAGTAGTAAAATAGAACGACAATTGTCAAACGTCCTTTGATAAAATTAAGGAGTACCTATAGGAACCTCCTATTCTGATGCCACCAGTCGAAGGAAGACCGCTAAACATGTGCTTAACAGTGCTAGAGAACTCAATGGGGGTGTGTACTGGGGCAACATGACAAGTCTGGTCGAAAAGAGCATGCAATATACTACCTTAGCAAAAAGTTTATCGACTGTGAAACAAGATATTCACTGCTCAAGAAAACTTGTTGCACTTTGGCATGGGCTGCTCGTCGACTAAGACAGTATATGTTTACCCATACTACTTTGTTGATCTATAAAATGTACCCCATCAAGTACATGTTTGAGAAGCCAGCTCTCTCCGGAAGAATAGCCCGATGGCAGATGGTCTTACAAGAATATGATATCCAGTACACCATTTAAAAGGCAATCAAAGGAAGCACACTGGCTGACCATTTGGTGCATCAGGCCGTAGACGACTATCAGTCTATGAACTTTGAATTCTCGGACAAAAATATCATGCTGGTAACAGATTGTGAGGAACCTGGACCGTATGAAGGACCTGAACAAGGATCCTGATGGACTATGGTTTTTAATGGAGCTTCCAACGCTCTTGGAAATGAAATTGGTGTTGTGATCATTTCCCCTGAAGGTTGCCATACACCTTTTACTGCTAGACTGTGCTTTGACTGTACCAACAATATGGCCGAGTATGAAGCTTGCATCATGGGTCTTAGGGCTGCTATTGACTTAAGAGTAAAATTCTTAAGCATGCATGGGGATTCAACTTTGGTAATTAGTCAGGTTAAAGGGGATTGGGATACGAAGCACCTGAATCTCATTTCTTATAAAGAGTATGTACCAACCCTAATCCCATATTTTGAGGAGATTACCTTCAAGCACATACCAAGAGAAGAGAATTAGCTGGAGGATGCTCTAGCTACCATGTCATCCATGTTCAAGGTTAGAAGAGACAATGAGGCTCCCAGAATTACCATTGAAAGATTCGATGAACCTACACACTGCTATGGAATTTATACTGATGAAGTAGATGAAAAACCTTGGTTTCATGAAGTCAAGAAGTACCTAGAGACTCAAGAATACCCTGAAGGGGCATCTATCAACGACAAGAAATTATTACGAAGGCTCTCGGCTAAATTCTTCTTGAGCAATGGAATTATGTACAAGCATAATCATGATTCAACCCTGCTTTGTTGTATGAACAAGAAAGAAGCAGAAGAAATTATGCAAGACATTCACGAGAGTGTCTTTGGTACTCACTCCAGTGGGCACACTATGGCTAAAAAGATCTTAAGAGCTGGTTAGTATTGGTCGATTATGGAAACTCATTGTCACCACCACTCAAGAACTTATCATATGTTCCAAATCTATGCTGATAAAGTTCATGTGCCTCTTGTACCATTGAATGTCATAACTGCACCTTGGCCATTTGCAATGTGGGGCATTGATATGATTGGAGAAAGCAAGCCTACAACCTCTAACGCACATCGCTTCATCCTCGTTGCTATTGATTATTTTGAGAAGTGGGTTAAAGCAGCCTCATTTTCCTCAGTTACCAAGAATGTGGTTTCCCGGTTCATCAAACATAATTTGATCTGTCGGTATGGCATCCCTGAAAGGATCATCACAGACAGCGGTGCCAATCTCAATAATACAATGATGATTGAGCTCTACACACAGTTCAAGATCAAGCATCATAACTCTTCTCCATATCGACCTAAGAAGAATGGTGCAGTGGAAGCCGCCAATACGAATATAAAGAAGATCATACAGAAGATGGTTGTAACATATAAATATTGGCACGAGATGTTACCGTTTGCTCTTCACGGCTACCGCAACTCTGCTAGAACATCAACTGGGGCAACCCCATTCTCTCTGGTTTATGGTATGGAAGCTGTCCTACCTATTGATGTTCAGATTCCCTCTCTAAGAATCATGTAGGATACATACTTGGACTAAGACGAGTGGATTCATACCAGGTTGGATCAATTAAACCTAATTGACGAGAAAAGACTTACAGCTATCTGTCACAATCAGATGTATCAGAAACACATGATCAAGGCATTCAACAAAAAGATCAAGCATCAGGTATATCAGGATGGTGACTTGGTAATAAAGTACATCATTATATCGCAGGGTGATCCTAGGGGCAAAGGGACTCCCACTTACGAAGGGTCATTTGTAATCAAGAAAATATTCTATGGCGGTGCTATGATATTGACCACCATGAACGATGAGGATTTCCCGCACCCTGTGAATGCGGACATAGTCAAAAGATACTACGCCTAAAAATAACCCTCTAGGTTGACTGGCCTAGGAAAAAATAAGGGCATCCCGGTGAACCAAAAGGGTTCGGGCAAAAATCAGGGATATATATATATTAAAAGATTGTACACCCGGCAAGTCGAAAACCTGAAAAGGAGGCTTGGGAAAAATAAGGGTATCCCGATGGACTGAAAACCCGAAAGGGCGGTTCAGGCAAAAGTTAGGGATTAAAGTGTATGACTATGTCCTCATTTGATCACTACAACAAGCTTTATTACCAACACTAAAAGTTCAAATAATACAAATTAATCCAATCACCTTATTTCTACAGTAATGGATGAGATGTTCGAAGACATTAGGGCAATAGCAGAGTTGGAACTCGACGAGATTATTTCCACGTAGCTATATGTTTTGTTTTCAATTTGTAATCTTTTTTGACAACTTCCTCTTACTAGGATTTTTGTCTCTTTGTACAAAATCACCTATTTATGGGCAAAATCATCAATACAAAAAACAATTTCAAAGCCAAATTCTATTTTTACTTTTTCTGTTTTGTTTGCAAAATGTCCAATAACTAAAATTGAACGAGCATATGCATATGAATACAATTGATTATTAACAAATGCATAAAAACAAGAATAAGTGTTTACTCAAGATTGTAGGAGTTGGGATGACGTCCAAGCCACCCATAAATCCCCACAGAATAAATTCCACGAGATTATCCATACATGATGATCTTCGTAAGTTCATACATTCACCGCAATCTTCCCAGCATATCACTCTAGCAGATAAAGGAGTGCAAGTTTCCTCTCAGTAATATTACTTACCTACAGGATCCCAATCATTATGCTTTATGGTAATTCTTCTCCCCAGGTGAGTTTTCAAAACTGTAAAAGCCCATGCAGATTACTTCTCTCCAACAAAGCTCATTCTCCTCAACGAAGAGCTTCCCTCAGCAGGATATCCCTCCATCATTAGGGTTTACTTCCCAACGGAGTTCAGACTTCCGTCAACATGGTTTATTTCCCCAACAGGGTTTATTTCCCTAGTGAAGTCCAATCTCCCCAGCTTGAGTTTGTTCCTCAGATGGCCATGAGTCACTAGCAAAATTTCCTTCCCAAGTGAAATCATCACTATCCCCAGAGAGTTGCTACTAAATCTAAAAATCGGAGCAGATGTCAGTCAGCTTTATCCTCCTCCGACGAGCCAGAAAGTTATCCGTCGATGTTATCCCCAGTCAGCATATACAAGGAATTATAACTCCCTAGTAGAGCACATAACAACTAAAGTTTTGAATTCTTCTTCCCCAAGCAGGAGTTAACACTCCCCATCCGAGTTCCCTCAGAAAGAAAAAATTCAATGTTCCCCAGTGAAGTTTCCTCAAATAGCAAGCAGGAACCCCCAGCATAAACAATTCCCAAAAGATTGAAGATTACACATACTCTTCATCCCCAACGGTAGTCATGGATTTATTTTACCAGACAAAAATGATGCTCAAGTTTACAAATGCACCTCAAAAACATTGCACATTCATACATCATTCATAAAATATCATAGCATATGCATACGAAACGCATACAACACAATCTCATTTATTTTGAGGACATCATTACGCAATGCATTTCATATATCATGACATTGCATATGGTTAATTCTTTATCTTTTCAGGTAAAGTTTACATACAGATGAATGTCATTAATTATCTGCATGACTAGACAACATTTCCTCGGAGACTGAATTCTGACAAAGCATTTCTTTGGAGACTGAATTCTGAAAAAGCATTTCCTCGGAGACTGAATTCTAATAAAGCATTTCCTCGGAGGCTAAATTCCGATAAAGCATTTCCTCAGAGACTGAATTCCGACAAATCATTTCCTCTGAGACTGGATTCCGACAAAGCATTTCCTCGGAGGCTGAATTCCGACAAAGCATTTCCTCAGAGACTTAATTCCGACAAAGCATTTCCTCAGAGGCTGAATTCCGACAAAGCATTTCCTCGGAGACTGAATTCCGATAAAGCATTTCCTAGGAGACTGAATTCCAATAAAGCATTTCCTTGGAGACTGAATTCTGACAAAGAATTTCCTCAAAGGCTGAATTCCGAAAAAACATTTCCTCGAAGATTGAATTCCGACAAATCATTTCCTCGAAGACTGAATTCTGACAAAGTATTTCCTCGGAGACTGAATTCCGACAAAGCATTTCCTCGGAGACTGAATTCAGACAAAACATTTCCTCGGAGACTGAATTCCGACAAAGCATTTCCTCGGAGACTGAATTCCAATACAGCATTTCCTCGGAGGCTTAATTTCGACAAAGCATTTCTTTGGAGACTGAATTCCGACAAGCATTTCTTCGGATACCAACTGACCAATATTTTATCTCAAAAGCTTACTCTGGAAAGCTTTTCCTTCAAAGATCTAACAAATATCCCCTTTAGAGACTAAACTCTAAAAGTACTTTTCCTTTGAAGACTCATCCAAAAACCCTTCCCAATTCAAAAATAGGTAAAAGACCTCTGTTGGTTCAGTTTAAATCAACTGAAGATTTGTTTTGGTACTTCTTCCATTTGAAGTCAATAATTATTTTGGATGGCATCTATAAGCCCATCTCCCATGACTCTCTGTAATTTCTCCAAATCGAATCTATAAGCCCTTCTCGATGCAATCAGCCAACAACATCACCATCTTGCACATGCGAGTGCAAATTTCTAGGCACTTAAGTGTTCAATCATCATCTACCTTCAAGTCACGGATGGTGGAGAGGCCAATCTAACTCTTCAGGTTTAAGAAGATTGAACAGAGGCAGCTGTTGTACCCCAAAATTTTCCCTCCCATTTTTCTTCAAGACATTCTCTCAAGGCTCTTCAAGTAGTCAAGACACTCAAGGGTTGACTAGTCAAGATGCACCTCCTAAACCAAAAGTCCTACACTAGGGTTTTGAGTTTCTGAAGTAAATTTGGTTTGCAAAGGTCTAAAGCGGATTACATGGTTCTTAATAGGTCCTCAACAAGGTTCATGTAAAGTTTCAAGCCTTACATTACAAGTTTGCTCAGTCAATGGCTCAGATGATTGAAAGTTAACTGTATTGATCAAAAGTCAAATATGGTCAACATACAGTCAAACTTCATGATTTTTGGTCAACATCAACATTTTGAAGTGATAATCATAATTTGATCAATGGTTGATCATGATTCCTCAAGAAAATCCCTTAGATCATCAAAAGTCAAGAATTACCAAATTAGGGTTTCCTTAGGAGAAGTCAACTGAACTTTGACCAGACATAACTTTCACATTTTTCATAAACTTTTCCCCAACCAAATACCATTTTGAAGAAAATTAAATTCTCTACAACTTTTCTTTTGTTCTCAAGTCCAAAAAAAACTTCATTTGGAAGATATGAGCTCATACATTATAGGTCATTTTCAAAATTCAACAAAAGACACCTTTTTTCAAGGCAACTTACATCAAGATAATTTCTTCAAAAGAAAAAATGATAAACATAGATATTGTATAGGACATCTTGGTATTTCCAAAAAGTCCAATATCACCTTCAAAAGATGAAAATTGAGAAAGTTATGAGCTGCACAACTTAAGAGATGTTGAAGATATTCATGAAATGCAAATGGAGCAAAATTGCAATTTTGAACTAATGGACCTAGTTTTTGATATCCAAACATGTTTATAAGATGTTATAGGACCTCTAAAAACCATTCACACATTCTCATGATTTTTATTTATTTTATTTGATTTTTATTCATTTAAAATGAATAAAATTGAATAAAAAGATGAAAATAGAGTGTGAAGACTTGGGCCTTTGGATTTCAAACCTTTTGCAAGCCCAAAAAACTTTTTCAAGCCCAACAAATTCGTGAAATCCATGCCACAATATGTCCAGGTTCATTGCAAGCTTCAAAAGGCAATAGACATGACAAAAATGGAAAGAATTCAAAAAAATTTATGGCATTTGATGAGAGCCTTCATGGCTTGATTCATTTCCATCTTTTCTAGCCCTTTTCATTCTCTATATATACTATAAAGCATATCATGCCAAGGACCACGAAATCCTTGCATACAAGAGCCCTCTCGAAATTCTCAAAAATCAAAGAAAAGTTGCAAAATTTGTAACTTCACTTTCAGGCGCTATCAATCCAAACCAAGGCCACCAATACATTCCCGAGATCCCCAAGAGTCTTCCAGAGTCCAGATTTAACCCCTAAGCATCCCAGATCATCCTCATAACCATCTCATGGTTTTGGTAAAATTTTGAATCTCAAACTCTCTTACCATGTAATTTAAATCAGTTTTATGCATGCATTCTTATTACTATTGATGTTTTGAGCGAATCTAACGTCTTACATGTAAACATAGAAGCAAGAATTCATATGTATTGGATCAAACAACGCTCCTGTGCTCAGTTGTCTTGGGCCTAGCCAAACTCAAGATTGCACCCCCATTTCCTTTTGCAAACGCCTGAGCTTGAGATGTTGGGCCTTGCGAAAATCTGATTATTCAACCCCTAACATTTTTTGCAGCAACTCATTTATATTTATTTTTTTAATTTTATTATTTCATTTACTATTTTATTCTTTTCTTTAAATTAATTATTTTTTATTAAGTAATCATAAAAATGAAAAATCACAAAAATATTAGACTTTATTTAATTAATTAATTTCTTTTAATCATAAAAATCAAAAATCACAAAAAACATTAGACTTAGGTTTTACTAATTAAATTAATTTTTTATTTAATTTAATCTTAATCATTTTCTTTTCTTAATTAATTAATAATTAGGTTTCCATAAATTTAATTTAATTATGTTTCTAAACAAAAAATGCAAAAACAACAAAAACATTTTCTTCCACTTAGATTTTTAGGGTTCTTTACATCTTTCTTTCTTTCTCCTCCGTGCGTTCATTTATTTTTATTCGCATTATTTTCATAAAATTATGTAATTGCACATGAGATGTAATAGTTAAACTATGACCTTTTACTTTTTTTCCCCATTTTTGGTTTGTAATTCCCCCCATCCCGAAGCGATGTAATAGTGTAGATTCATTTTCCGCACTTTATTTCCCGTACTTATATACAATTAACTGCTAGATGAATGCTAATAGGCTTAAATGGAAAAGCTTAAAAACGAACGGTAGAAAACCTAACATTCAAGACAAATAACTAAAACACAACACACTTCACACACACACACACACCTCTAAGGTACCTTCACTTGTTGCCTTCGGAAAAACAATCATGTCCCTCGAACGTGGGACACTTTAGAAAAGACCCTAAGTTAAAAAGATCATAGTCCCTCGATGACCCTTCGATGTTGCCTTTGGCATGCGATCTAGTCCCTTATGATAAAATTGCTAAAGTATTCTACGAGTTTCCTTTATGATTGTACGATGAACCTCGCTTGTCCCTCAAAACATCCAATGATAGGGCTACCTACTAACCAGTAGTAGGTAGCATTGTCCAAAGGAAAGGGGAAAAGAACAAAGATTGTTCGAGTAGGTAGACCGCTTATAGTTGCTTGCTCATAAAAACAAACAAAATAATTTTTCACACATACACAAACTCTTTTCTAAATAATTTTTAAAGACAAAAACAATTTGTATACGTTTTCAACTAAAGGAGAAACATTACAAAATTCACCGCACTAAGGCGCCTTTTCAAAAATATTTTCAAAACACACAAACACAAAGCATTTTCAAAAGTGAGCTAGCAACTAAGAGCCCGTAGATAACTACAGATGAAAAGGGTGCTAACACCTTCCATTTTCATAATCTACCCCCCGAACTCAAAATCATTAAAAAGGCCTTTCATGTTCTTTTCACCCTTTACTTTGTTGGATAAAAAAAAAGTTGGTGGCGACTCTTGCTAACCGTAACATTTGCGATAAAAACGCAAAACCAGTAAAGTCAGTTCTCCCACTGTATTACACAACCCATTGAGGATAGGACGTAAAAGCTAAGAAACATGCTTTGAACTGCTTCATAACCTCAACGTTGATCTTTTCTGACATCTCGGGACGCATACGATGAACCTTCTGCTTTATTGGAGAACAACCCTCTTTCATCGGCAGACGGTGAACCACAATATCAGTATCCAGCCCTGGCATGTCTTCGTATGACCAAGCAAAGATCTCAAAATATTCATGCAACATCTTGATTAACCTGTTCTTGACACTGTCTTCTAGGTTGGCACCTATCTTGACTTCTTTCTTGTCTGCTTCAGTATCCAAGTTTACAACCTCGACTGACTCTTCATATGGTTGTATAGCCTTTTCCTCTTACACTAACAGTTTGGCAAGTTCTCTGGGTATTTTACAATCTTCCTCACCTTCATCCTCATCTTGGTAGATTGGATTTTCGAATTCATAAATGGCAATAGCAAACTTGTTATCAATGGGATCCATAGTGGATGTGGATCTACAATTTATTGTGCGGGTGTGTGTAAGAACACATAGCTATTTTGAAATTGATAAAAATAAAAGAAAGACAAAGATTGCAAAATTTGAATGCAAAATGTCCAATGCTTTATTAAATTAAAATATGTTAATGAAATGACAACCCTAATAAATGAATCATTGTGCCCTGGGTAAGACACATGGCTTAAAGTCACACTTTTAAGATTACATAGCCAAAACTTTGAAAGCAAAAAGAAACAGAAAATGGAATTTACCCCTGACTAAATGAGATTGAGATAAGGTCTTCAGTCTTCCAATTGCTGAGCCTGTCGCCGATGGTGGGAAAAATCCAGTTGTCTAGATCGTAGTCACTATCAGCATCTTCTATCGTGTTGACTCCATTGTTGCTGATGTGGAATGCTGGTCTTCCAGCACAAGCATGGCGAACAGCCTTCTGAGCCTCTATAGTGAAACCCAAACCAAATTTGTCGGATTTGTACGGAATGTCAGGAAGCTGACCCCAAGTAGCGTATCCACCTTCTTCCACTACAACTCTAGCATCCTTTAAAGAATCCATTATGGGTGGAACCCTGGTAACCTTGGGAATAACATAAACATCTTCAGTAGCGGTAGAAGGGATAACTTCAAAAGTCAGGCAGGGAGTTTCAATGAATTCTTCGTCCATGTCAACATACTTGAATGAGTTCAAGTGACTCACCATATACTCTTCTTCACCACAAACTGTAACAACCTTTCCTTTCAAAGGATATTGCAGCTTTTGATGCAATGTAGAGGTAACATAACCTACCCTATGAATCCAAGGGCGTCCAAGTAAACAGGAATAGGCCGGTCGAATATCCATTACATAGAAGGTAGAGTATAATACTTGCAAACCTACTCCGATAGGAAGGTACACCTCTTCATGCACCATCCTCTTTGAACTGTCAAAGGCTCTCACCATAATATCACTGGGTTTCAGCGTAACCCATTCACAATCAAGTCTGTCTAGAGCACCCTTTGGTAGAACATTTAACGAGGAACCCATATCAACCAACACATGAGCTAAAGTAGTACCCCCTACATTCAATAGAGACATACTAGGCTTTGTTGTGGTTTCACCCTCCAGGAGTCAAATCAGCATCAGAAAAGCCTAGGCCATTATCAGTGGTTAGGCTAGCAACATAATTTTCAAATTTGTCGGTAGAAATTTCTTGTGGAACATGTGAAGATTTTAGGAACTTCACTAAAGCCCGTGCATGGGCTTCAAAACACAGTAAAAGGAATAACATGGATATCTTGGAGGGGGTCTACCCCAGCTGTTCAACAATCTTATAATCACTTTTTCGGATGATTTTTAATACATCCTCCAACTCTTGCCTGGTGGTATCTTTAGTGGTAACTTCTTTAGGTACCTTCATCCGGGAAGGCTCCGTCATTTGTTCTTTGCCCTGAGTCTTAATAATTGACTCGGTAGCAGTAACACGAACTGGTGTGGCGACGGTTTTCGAAGAGATTTCTGGGGAGAAAACCCTTCCACTTCTAGTAAGCTTACTGGTCCCAACAATATTGTCAATGGCAGGATCAGTAACTTTAGTACCTTCATTCTCAATAGTCAATCGTTCTTGCTTGACACCATGGTAGTAGATGTTGGCTCCATAGCTCTAAGGGATAACTTTGTTCGAGGAATACATAATTGGTTCGGTGAAGTGATTATTATAGGAGCGACTCTGGGTTTGGAAATAATCCTAACATGACCCTTAGAAGTGATTCTGATAGGAGTGCAGGAAACTACAAATACCTCTTCCTGCTCTAAGTCTTGAAAGAAGTTCTCCAGAGAGGGAGTCTTCTCAAATGGAATCATATGGTTATCCATCAGATGCTGAATACCTTATTTCAACAGTTTGCATCCATTGGGTTGGGTTGCGCAACAATATCATCTCTCAATACAACACGTAAATAAACCAGCTTGCAACAGATTCTTCTTAATAATCAGGAGGGGAGTAGTCAATTGCTTATAGTAGAAACATATGAAACATCACCAATAGCACTAATGCCTTTGTCATGCTTAGGCATAGGTGTTGTAATCACATTGGGGGTCTCGGGGGGATCAAACTCAATTTCTTTATTGTCAATCATATCCTGAATTTTATTCTTCAAAGCCCAACAACTATTGGTATCATGCTCGGGGATATTGGAATGGTAAGCACAATTCACATTAGGATTATAACGAGGAGAGGATTTGTTGGGATTTTGAGGAGGGTCCCTTAACATTATCAGATCTGCTTTCAAAAGATGTTGTAATGCTTGAGACAATGGCATGCTGATCTTGGTAAACTGTCTTCTTGGTGCGTCTGACCTATGATGATTGCCATGTTGTTATTGTTGTTGTTGCATAGGTGTAGGATTAGAAACTAACACCACCCCCATAGATTGGTTGCGATCACTTCTAGCATGACCCTTATGGACATACACAACATTTGTTTCCTTTTTACCATTGAATGTCTTCTTTACAGTACTTGAAGACGTAGCCACTTCAATATTTCCACTTCTAATTCCGCTTTCAACATGTTCCCCGGTTAATATCAACTCGGTGAAACTGGATGAAGAGCTTTTGATCCGATGATTAAAGAAAGGCCCTATCAAAGTTCCCATAAACATATCAACCAACTCCCTATCAGATATAGAGGGTTTCACCCTTCCAGCTAGATTTCTCCACTTTTGGGCATACTCCTTAAAGCCTTTGTGAGAGCCCATAGTCATACTTTGTAATTGCATACAGATTGGTGCAAGATCATCATTATATTGGTATTGTTTGTAAAAGGCATTAGCCAAGTCTTCCCAAGTACGGATGTTGGTTCCTTCCAGTTGATAGAACCATTCTAATTGTGTCCCCGACAAGCTCTCTTGAAAGAAGTGTACCTATAACTTCCTATCAGTTGTATGAGGTTGGATCTTTCAGATGTAAGACATTAAATATAACTTAGAACAAGAAACACCGTCATATTTTACAAAAGTAGGGACCTTGAATTTGTGATGGATAACAACCCCCGAGACCAACCCCAACTCCTCAAAATCCAATCCAGGTACTCTCTGGATCTCCATGGCATTCAGTCGATCTTCCAGCTGTTTGTACTTTAACGAGAGGATATTGTTCAGCAGAAAAGTCTTCTTCAGAATCTTGACCAGAACCAAGGTTACTTCCTCTCCCAGCCTTCACACTCTTATCTTCTTCACCTAGATTTTCATCTTCGTCAGAGGGAATATCATAGTTTTGAGCTTGTTTGGGAGGACCTTTGAATATTCTTCCCATGTTGAAGATACCAACCAGTCTTCTGGTCTTCTTCTTCTTCCCTTTTGTGATGAGGGTCTTCAACTTGTCTTGTCCCTTGGCTAAGTCCAGGAACATTTGTTGAAACTGAGCGTTCTGAGCCTGAAGTTCTTTCACTGTTTGTTTAAGAGCCATCTTTTATTGAAATAAACAAAAAGAAGATGACAAAAACCTGTCTTGGGAACCTGTTATGTAATGATGTGCATGATATGTAGATGTAATGCTTTCGAGGATATCACGGGATAAACAAAAGTGAAATGTTAGACGTTGAGTCTGGCTGCAACTTTGACGGAAGAACTTTGCATATTTGAACGTCCTTCTATGAGAATCAAGCTCACCATGTCAAGTGGGCCCTAGCTTTTGATTCAAAAGAATGCACATAGGTCTTTCACAACATCTGGTTAGAGGAAAATAAATCCTCTTTCCCCTTGCTAGACGTCTGATTCATGATAAACCTGCATCACAGGCCTTTGAGATCCTTGAAATGATCATTGAAAATGATATGGTATGATGTCATGATGTGATGTTTGAACAGATAACAAACACAAACAAAGCACACAAGAGCCTTAGGTTTAAAGGCTTACATGAGGTTCATAGGTAAGTACCCTTTTGAAGTTCAGTTGGCTCAACCTGTCCTAAGAATAGTAACTGGGTTCTAGGAGTCTCATACCACTGATCTTTCTCGCAGGTTTTGTTTCAGCAGAGCAACTGACTTGCCACTGAAATATCCCGAGAGTCGAATCTCAATGAGTGTAGCGTCGAGTATCAACCAACTTTGGACTACACCAAAGCCAGCCATCTCACTACCTTCTAATGGCCAAGTTGGGTCAATTAAGGTTCTAAAAGATAGTTAGTGCTTATGACTCCGCACAGAAACCCGGTGTTATCCTCGACTGACTCAAGGAACACCAGTACAAACCAAAGTTTCACACAAACGTAGCCATCACTTCAACCATGTCAGTTTATGTCATACGGGTTCCATGATTTATTGCTACTTACCTAAGGTATCCCTAAATATGGGTGTAGGATCTTTGGAAGAAATTATACCCAAGCAACCCTTAAAAATAAAGCAGATAATGCAAACAATTTTAAGTAAAAGTGATCTAATTCTAAGGTAACCCCTCTTTTTTAAAGTATTCCCCTGCAGAGTCTCCAGTTATGTAATACGGTGGGAGAACTGACTTGTTTTGTGTTTTATCGCAAATGGTGTGATAGCAAGAGTTGCCATCGACTTTTCTTTTATCCAATAAGGAAAGGGTGAAAAAAACAGGAAAGACCTTGTTAGATTTTGAGTTTCGGGGTTAGATTATGAAAAGGGAAGGTGTTAGCACCTTTTTCATCCATAGTTATCTACGGGCTCTTAATCGCTTAGCTCACTTTTTTGAAAATTACTTTGTGTGTGTGTTTGAAAATATTTTGAGAAGCTGCCAATGTAAGGTGAAACTTTGTAATGATTCTCGTATCTGTCCTCGAGAATGCGTACAAAGTGTTTTTAAAAATATTTAGTTTTGAAAGTGTGATGTGAGAAAATGTTTTGTTTTTGTGAGCAAGTGATTAAGATCTACCCCACTCAAGGTTGTTCTTGTACTTTTCCTTCTCCCTTAGATAGTGCTATCCGTACCATTAGTTAGTAGGAAGCCTTATCGTTGGATGTGAAGGGACAGACGAGGGTCATCGTACGGTCATCGAAGGCAACTCATAAGGATATTGTAATATGGTGGGAGAACTAACTTGGGTTTTGCATTTTATCACAAATGTTGCAGATAGCAAGAGTTTCCACCGACTTTTCTTTTATCCAATAAAGGAAAGGGTGAAAAGAACAGGAAAGAACTTTGAGAATTTTCTCGAGTTCAGGGGGTAAGTTATGAAAAGGGAAGGTGTTAGCACCATTTTCATCCGTAGTTATCTACAGGCTCTTAATTTCTAGCTCACTTTGTTTGAAAATGCTTTGTGTTTGTGTATGTTCGAAAATACCTAAGTGCGGGAATTTTGTAATGATTCTCGTATCGTGGAGAATGTATACCAAATTTTTGTCTTTTTGAAAATATTTTGAAAGTGTCTAAGTGTTGTTTTATGAAATGTTTTGAAAATGCCAATGTAAGGAAATTTGCTTTATAATAACCCTTGTATTAGTCCTCAAGAGTATTTGTAAAGTGTTTTAAAAGTATTTGTTTTGAAAATGTGAGGTGTGAATATTGTTTTAGTTTGAGAGCAAACGATTACGAGCGATCTACCTACTCAAAAGGTATTTGTTCTTTTCCTCCTTCCTTAGATAGTGTTATCCTACCATTAGTTAGTAGGAAGCCCTATCATTGGATGTGAGGGACAGGCGTGGGTCATCGTACAGTCATATAAGGCAACTTGTAAGACGCTTTAGCAATTGTCGTAAGGGACTAAGATCGTTTACCGAAGGCAACATCGAAGGGTCATCGAGGGACTACGATCTTTTAACTGAGGTTCTTTGCTAAAGCATCTCACGTTAGAGGGATATGACTGTTTTTATCTGAGGCAACAAGTGAGGTTACCCTAAAGGTGCACGTGTGCGAAGTATTTTGATTTCAAGTATTTGTCTTATGATTAGGTTTTCAAATGATTGATTTTAATCTTGCCATACAAACTCTAATTACTATTTGTAATAAGGAAAGTGGTAAATTGCGGAAATTAAATGTCCTACGCTATTACAACGCTTCAGGAGTGGGGGTACAAGTTTATTAATGTGGGAGGAAAGCAATAAACCCTAATTATTTATTACAAACTTTTGACAGTTATATAATTGTATTAATGCGAAAAATAAACAAATGCGCGAAATAGAAAGGGGAAAGATACAAAAACCCTAAAAATCCTAAGTATTTTAAGAAAATATTTTGTTGTTTCTTTGTTTAGAAAAAATTCAAAATGTGAAATAAAAAGTTAGACCTAATTCTAATTTAATTTACAATTTAATTATTTTAAAATAAAATAAGGTGTGATTAAATTAATTAATCCTTATTATCAAAAATTAAATTAACTAATTAAAGTCTAAAGAATTCTAAGTATTTAGAAAATATATTTCGGTGTTTTATTTAGAAAAGATATTTGAAATATAAAACCTAATTCTAATTAAATAAAATAAAAGTGATTAAATAAATTAATTTTTATTTGTCAAAAATTAAAATAATTAATTAAAAACCTAAATCTAATTTTTTTAATCATTTTTATGATTTTTTATGATTAAATAAAAATGATTTAGAAAAAGAAAAAGTTAATTAAAATAAAAAAGGAGATACAATGGGTCTGTGTTTGAACAAGTAAAATGGAGGTGTTAGAAAGCAAAAATGAAAGACCCAAGATAAGGAATTCGTGGATCCTGTATGAGCAACTCAGGGGGTCCATTGTAGGGATGCAATTCTGGGCATTGGATGGTGATAAACATGATCTGATGGTTGACATGTGAGGATCTACCACACGCGCACTTGCTTTGCTTATACTGGATTTGTAGAGAAAATATGGAAAAATAACATGCCAGGGACAAGGATCGAACCCATGCCCTAGCACACTAATACCTTAACACACACACGCTTACCGCTGGGGCGGCTGTTGCATCTGATGATAAACAACAATCATTAAATATAATATGAACTTAATGTTAAAAATTTTAAAATGAAATTTCCTTCTTCTTCTTCCTTTGCGCGTTCTTACGGTAACAGTAACAAAATAACTTCCATTTTAAAAAATTCTAACTTCCTCATTTCTCAACTATTTTTAAAGATATAAAAACCAAACTTGCTTAGAATTTCGCAAGGAATCTAATGGTATTATTTTGTGAAGCTATAAATCAAATATTTTTACGAATTTTTCATTGGTACCAAACAAAAACCTAAGTGCTCAAAAAATTCAGTTTCAAAATTCTCATCCCACGATCAATTAAAATGAAAACTAAAGGTATAGTTAGCTTCATAGACATGATATCTACATTTTTTCTTTAAAAAATAAATGCAAATGATGCTTGTACAAAGATTTCAAAGTTTGAAAAACTTACCTCTTGATTCAAAAATTCAATATCTTCCACACGACTTCCAGAAGTAATGTGATGCTTGCTTTAGCTTCCTTGGACCTTGATGAGTATGTTGCAACTCTTACTTTGCCTTGAGAAGGTCTGGATCACTCTACTTAAGTCAAGTTGCAAAGTTGGATTTTAAAAAAATGGTGGATATTGATAATGGAGTTACAGTGGCAAAATAGGTGTTTGGATCGTTTATATATGATGTATATGAAGTGTTTGGATGATTTTTTGGGACAAAAGTTGCAAGGTTTGAGAGATTCGAAGATTTGGACTTCAAAGTTCAAAAATGGAGTTTTGAAGCCAATTCAGATTTGGGAGAGTTTGAGGGGTGTTTTAGAGTTGTTAATTCATGTTATGGCTTACAAATTAGCTCTATATTTATAGGCAAAGGTTAGAGATAATGAGATGGTCAGGTTTGCAAGTGATAGAGTTTTGTTTTGGTTGAGCTGAAACAACCAAGTTTGTGTGAAAATTGTTGTTCCAACACATCAATAGGGTGGTTATTAGGCTTAGAGATGCTGCTTATGAGCATTCATGTTGAGTGTGATCAGAAGAAATAAGTTAGAGTCTCAAGGAGTAGACTTTGTGATTAAAGTGATCTTTATGCAAATGGATATGGAGCTTTTTGCAATTTCATCCAAAAATTGTATGATCAAGTGGATAAAGCTTCAAATCTTTGTGTAATGCACCATAATTTTGTGTAAATATCTGATTATGTAGAGATTTAGAAGCAACATGGCCTTAAGAGTGAGATTGAATGATAAGGTTATGAGATTTGCTCTTGAGTTCTTCACAAAATGACTTGAAATTCAAGAATGGATGCCCAACTTCATATATTCGAATCTCCTAGCTCAAGTATGATAAAAATGTGTTCTTGGAAATTTTGGAAAGCTTGAAACATTGTCTACAACTTTCATGTTGTGAGTTTTTGCTAAATCAATTTGGATCTAGTGAAAAATGGCCATAAAGTAGTGACTTTGTTAAGAACAAAACACTTAGAAATTTTTCTGTGTTGGGTAAAAGTAATCAGAACTTCATGGGATCATATCTCTTAAATTAAGAACTTTTTGAGGATCACCCCACATCAACAAAATTGTAGAATTCATCAATCCCTACAACTTTCATGTTGAAAGTTTTCCTTGAATCAACTGGTATCTTGAGGAAACTTGCTTGTGAAGTTAGAGTTTTTTAGGTATAAAAACACTTGAATTTTTTTCTAAGTGTTTGAAAATCTTGACTTTTGACTTTATGTTTAATTTCTTGATTCTTGATGATCAAGTTTTATAGTTTTTAATATCTTGATGATTCTTGATTTTTGAATTTCAATATTGACAAAAAAGTAAAAGTTTGACTTTTGTATGACTTTTAACTTTTCATGAACTGATTCAAATTTTCCACTATCAATCACTGTATCTCTGGAAATGTCTTGAGCCATGTAATTAGGTCAAGTTGTTATATTTTAGCACTTGAGATCATGCTTCAAGCCATTAGGTCATGTACTAGGCCAACAGTCAATGATCAGTCATTTCAGTCAAAACCCTAATTTGATTATTTTTTACCTTTGATGATTTGAGGGCTTTCCTTGAGGAATCATGATCAACCCTTGACCAAATGATTAATATCACTTCAAAATGTTGATTTTGACCAAAAATCTTGAAGTTTGATTGTATGTTGACCATAGTTGACTTTTTACCCAATACAACTGATTTTCAATCATCTGAATCATTGACTGAGCAAACATGTGATGCAAGACTTGAAACTTGACACGAGCATTGTTGAGGACCTATGATGAACCATGAAAGTGATTTGAGACCTCTGCAAACCATTCTTCTTTGTACAAGATGAAACCCTAGTTGTGGACTCATTGTTTAGGAGGTGAGTTTGTCTGATCAACTCTTGAGAATCTCTGAGTATTTGAGAATCTTAGAAGAATGTCTTGAAGAAAATGGGAGGGAAATTTTGGGGTACAACAAATACCTTAGAAATTTTCGTAAGGGATTGTCATCGTTTATTTGTAGGAAAATCGAGGGACTAGATCATTTACCGAAAGGCAACGTCGAAAGGGTCATTGAGGGAATATGATCTTTTTGTATGATGACTTGATCGAGGGTCTTTGCTAAGGCATCCCTAAATCAAGGGACATGACCATTTTCCGAAGGCAACAAGGGAGGTTACCTTAGGGGTGTGAGTTTGTGAATAATTTTTATTCAATTATTTTATCTTTGATATTTTAGGTTATCTACCGTTTGTTTTTATTCTTTCCATACAATCCTAGTTACTAAGCATAAATGATAAATATAGTAAAGACAATAAAGGTGCGGAAAGTAAAGGAAGGAAAGATAAACCTAAACCTATTACACGGCTTTGGGGCAGATACAAAATAGAGAGCGAAGAGTAAAAACCCCAAGCTATTGCAACCCGTAAACAATTACATAATAATGAAGAAAAGCGGAAGATAACGCTATTTAAAAATTGCGAACCTTATACAAGTTAATCTATGAAAATCACATAAGAAAAATTGATGAGAAAATGAAATGTTTTTAATGATTTTTTTATGAAGAAAAAGGTTTTTTAAATAATGATTTAAAATAAACCAAAAAAACTAATTAATTTTAATTAACAAAATAATTTATTAATTAAATTAATTAAAAAAAGTTTAATGATAAAAAACCTAAATATTTTTAGGATTTACAAAAAAAAATTATTTTAGGTTTATAAAAAAGGTTTTTGGTTTTATGGTTAGGTGAAATTAGGGTTTAAGGGAAAGAAAATAAGGAGAAAATCAATAAGTTTAGAAGCAAAATAAAACAAAATGTCAGGGGTGGGTGTTGAACCCACACCCTTAGCTTTTCCCATTGACTGCCTTGCCACTGCGCCAAGCGCGCTTTGGTGCTAGTAAGACGCGCACAATGAAAAACATAGTTAACCTGCAAGGATTGAGAAAACATAAAAAAATAAATGACAAAAGGCAGGATCGAACCCATGCCCTTGTACACTAATGCCTTAACGCGCGCTCGCTTGCCACTGGGGTGGCTGTTTCATCCGATATATCCCTGAAACGAATTAAATATAAGATACACGTTATTGCATGTACCGGAGAGGCGCTGGAGCCCTGGCTTCGATCGTCTTCTCCGGTGAGGTGTTTCTTGGAAACCTGCAAAATAACACATGTTTAAAGCACAAGAGAACCCTTCCCCCCTAAATCAGGCCCTGCAAGTTCAATGGAACCATTATCTTTGGCCAAATCGTGTTTGTTTATGAGATATGATAAAAACAACTCAAATAGGTGTAAACATGGCAAGCTTAGATTTAGTCATTATGGGGGTCATGCTATGGTTCGATCCTACATTGTCATACCTCAGAAGAACATTAATATCAGTAGTATGCATTAAAATACAAAGAAAGTGAAAATATGAAATTCATGCAATGAATAAACCGGTGAGGCATATGTACAATTTTCAGGCCTCTTGGATCATCAGGGATGATCAAACCTTACCCTACAATGCTTCTGGAAGTGAATGGAAAGTTTGGTTTGTTGTGAAAGTGGCTGCAAGCTAGGGTTTCGAGTTTCCCTAGTTCTTGTGATTTTTGGAAGTTTGGAAATGTATCTTTTGTGTAAGGGTTTCGTCTATAGCCTTGTTTGAATGAATGAGGTATATAAAGCTTAAAATTAGGTTAAACCAATTGGGCTTGGACCTTTGTAAAAAACCTTTTTTTTATTTCATTTATTTTGACTTTTAAATAAATAAAAATAAAAAATAAAAAAATAAAAACCTAAGGGGTGTATGAATAATATTTGAGGTTCACTATGGAGTGTATAACACACATGGACCTTGAAACAATAGCCCATTAGCCCAAAAATTCAAGTTTGGTCACTTTAGGTTTCATGTATTTGCTCAAAATTTCCCAACTTGCACTAGTCATAACTCTCTCAATTTTAATCAATTGAAGGTGATATTGGACTTTTTGGAAATCTCAAGATGTCCTCTACAAAAAGTGTCGTTTTTGCATTTTAAGAATTTTTCTTGATGTAAGTTGCCTTGACAAAAAAGTGTCATTTTGTTGACGTTTGAAATGACCTATAATGTATTGGCCCATATCTCTCAAATGAAGCATTTGTTGACTTGAGCTTATAGAGACAAAGTTGTAGAGAATTTAATTTCCTTCAAAATGAGCTTTGGTTACGGAAAATATGATGAAGCATGTGAAAGTTGTGCTTGGTCAAAGTTCAGTTGACTTTTCCTTAAGAAAACTGTAATTTGGCAACTTTTGACGAATTGAAAGTTTTCTTGATGAATCATGACCAACCCTTGATTAAATCATGAACGTGACTTCAAAATCTTGATGTTGACCTAAAATCTTGAAGTTTGATTGTAAGTTGACCATAATTGACTTTTTGTCCAATATAGTTGATTTTCAGTCATCTGAGAAATTGATTGAGCAAACTTGTGAAGTAAGGCTTGAAACCTGTCATGAGGTTACCTTGAAGCATATGAGGAATCATGGAATCCACTTGAGGAATTAGAAGCTCAATTTTATTTGAGAAACACAAAAACCCTAGTTGTAGGCCAATTATTTAGGAGGAGAATTTGTCTGATCAATTCTTTGAGAAATTGAGAACCATAAGAGAATGAGAAGATACTTTGAAAATAATGGGAGGGTAAATTTTGGAGTATAACACACCCCCAGACATGCTTTGAATCGAGCTTTATGTAAACCTCTTTGAGGCTCTGACGATGGTCACCCCCGAGCGGGATCTGAACCAAACTTTACGTTAACCTCTTTGAGGCTTTGACGATGGTCACCCCCAGGCGAGCTCTGAACCAGGTTACCTTCAAGCGAGCTCTGAACCAAAATTTATGTCAACCTCTTTGAGGATCTGACGATGCTCACCCCCAGGCGGGATCTGAACTAGGCCACCTCCATGCGGGCTCTGAACCAAACTTTATGTCAACCTCTTTGAGGCTATGACAATGACCACCCCCGAACGGGCTCTGTACCAGGTCACCCCTATGAGGGCTCTGAACCAAACTTTACGTTAACCTCTTTAAGGATATGACGATGGTCACCCCCAGGTGAGCTCTGAACCAGGTCTCCTCTAGGAGGGCTCTGAACCATGTCATCCTCAGATTGGCTCTAAATCGATCTTTACATAAACCTCTTTGAGGCTCTAAAGATGGTCACCCCTAGGAGACATCTGAATCGAACTTTACATTAACCTCTTTGAGGCTCTGATGATGGTCACCCCCATGAGGGATCTGAACCAGGTCACCTTCAGGCAGGCTCTGAACTAAACTTTATGTTAACCTCTTTGAGGCTCTGACGATGGTCACCCCCAGACGAGATCTGAACCAGGTCACCCCACGAGGGCTCTAAAACGAAATTTATGTTAACCTCTTTGAGGCTATAACGATGGTCACCCCCAAGTGGGCTCTGAGCCAGGTCTCCTTCAGGCGGGCTCTGAACCAGATCACCCCCTGACAGTCTCTGAATAAAACTTTACATTAACCTTTTTGAGGCTCTGATGATGGTCACCCCCAGGTGGGCTCCGAACTAGGTCACCCCCAGGAAGGTTCTTAACCAGGTCACCCCCAGGCGGGCTCGAAATTGAACTTTACATTAACATCTTTGAGGCTCTAACGATGGTCACCCCAAGGTGGTCTCTAAACCATGTCACTCCTAGGTGGGCTCTGAACTGAACTTTACGTCAACCTCTTTGAGACTCTGGCGTTGGTCACCCCTAAGCGGGCTCTGAACCAAATTTTGTGTTAACCTTTTTGAGGCTCTGACATAGGTCACCTCTAGGCGGGCTCTGAACCAAATTTGTGATAACCTTTTTGAGGCTTTGAAATGAAGGTTAATCCCAAGCAAGCTTTAAATGCACATCATGAACTCATAGTGAGCTCTCCAACACTACAAGAAGCAAAGGGCTCTCCAGAAACCAAGTTGGCCCATAGAGCTCGACCACAAGAAGACCACCAAGTCGGCCCATAAGGCTCGACCACGAGAAGACTACCAATTCGACCAACATTGGTCGACCACGAGGAAACCATCAAGTCGGCAAACACGAATCTTCCGCGATAAGACCACCAAGTCAGCCAACATGGATTGACCGCGAGAAGACCACCAAGTCAGCCAACACGACTCGAGCATGAGAAGACCACCAACTCGGACAACACGGCTCGACCGGGAGAAGACCACCAAGTCGGCCCACAGGGCTTGACAACAAGAAGACTACCAATTCGACCAACACGGATCTACCATGAGGAAACCACCAAGTTGGACCACGGGTTCGACCACAAGGAAACTGCATAGTCGACCAATAGATCTCGATCACAAGGAGACCGCTAAGTCGACTAACACAGCTCGACCACGAGGAGACTGCTAATTTGACTAACACAGCTCGACCATAAAGAGATTACTAAGTCAGCCCATAGGGCTCGACCACGAGAAGACTACCAAGTCGACCCACAAGGCTCGACCACGAGGAGACTACCAAGTTTACATCACAAAATCGTAGATAACTCTTCGATCACATCGATAAGGCACTCTGAATATTTTGGTCACAAATTCATAAAACACGTCGACTCTACCTTTGATGACAATAATATCTTTTAATACTAAGTAAAATGCAACTCTATCTATAAAAATACCTTCGCGAGAGGTCTTCAACTACACCCTACTCAAAAATCTACAAGAGAATTCCCATGGAGGCGACATCTAGAATGGACAGGAAACTACAAAATACACCTGTTGGAGGCAACAAACACTTAAGTGCATCACCCTTAACATGCCTCACACTTGAGGGACTTATGTGTATTCGAGCCATATGCTTCAGATAGTCCACTAAAACTATTTTCTCTTAGCAGGCCTCACATAAGTCCCTCAAGTGTGAGGCCTGTTAAGGGCAAGCGACATCTAGAATGGACAGGAAACTACAAAATACCCCCGTTAGAGGAAACAAACACTTAAGTGCATCACCCTTAACAGGCCACGTGCTTGAGGGACTTATGTGTATTCGAGCCATATGCTCCATAGTCCACTAAAACTCTTTCCTCTTAGAAGGCCTCACGCTTGAGGGGCTTATGTGCATCCGGGCCCCATGCCTCGGAGAAACCACTAAATCGTTTCGCCCTTATCAGGCCTCACACTTGAGGGACTTATGTGCATCCAGGCCCTATGCCCCAGATAGGCCACTAAATTTCTTCGCCCTTAATAAGCCTCGCGCTTGAGGGACTTATGTACATCCGAGCTCTATTCCCTGGATAGACCATTAAATCACTTCGCCCTTAACCGACCTCGCACTTGAGGGACTTGTGTACATCTAGTCCTTATTCCCTAGATAGACCATTAAATCGCTTCACCCTTAACAGGCCTCGCGCTTGAGGGACTTATGTACATCCGGGTCCCACGTCTCGAATAGTCGAGGAAATGTCCCGTCTTCTAAAAGGTCCCACCCCCATGGGAGGGCTCGCCAAAGAGGAAAAGGATATCCCACCCTCGGAATAGGCCCCGCCAATCAAACCAATGGAACAACATGACAGCCCAACATAACTCTCCCAATAGGGATATCCCAATAGAGCTCGCCCAACAGAGCTCTCCCAAAAGGGCTTACCCGAACAGGGTTCTTTTGAACAGGGCTTGCTCACATAGAGCTCGACTATAGAGGGCCCATCCAGCAGGCCATACATGCCTTCATGGACATTTAGGAGTGTGTTTAAACGTGTCTCCCATGTGATAGAGGTTGCATCAATAGCTATGAATACGACTTTATGGCATTGACTACCATTGTCTCACAAAGAAGCCTATAAAAGAAGGACATCAACATAAAACAAACTAAGAAATCCACAAACATGAAACACATAACTTCACTACGACTTCTCCCGACCCACATTGGAGAAGTTAACAATATTGTTCAACTCTGAACAATGAACACATACGATTTTTGATCAGTACAATGGGGCCTACCGTGGGACCATGGTAAAACTAACTTGTGGTATACCTTATTCATCACAATCACTATACTCCCTGTTTCCCTTCACTCTGATACCTATCCTTTCTCGGTCGTGGTTAACAGGAAAGCTCCACCCCTTATAGCAAAGGAGAACAGTGGTAATGGTGATGCCAATGCCCTAGCGGATATGCGTGATGTCATGGATGAACTACGCCATCATAATCAAGCATAAGAGGTGGTCACCAGGGAAAAGTGTTATATAAAGGGTGAGGAGAGCAACACCGATAAGAAAATGTGAGACCTCAAGGAGCATATTCCCAACAGTGAAGGTTAACACCACCAGAGGAAAAGTAATTATACACCCCAAATTAAAGACAAAATTTCATTCAAGAAATTAAGTAAGACAACAGAGAGCTTCACACGCCTGAACATTTGTCGCTAACAAATTTTGTGTGAGGTTCTTCACCTGCACAACATTCATACACCTTCAAATCTTAAGGCATATGTAACAGGTCCTGAACAAAGTAGATGGTGCAAGTTCCATTGGGTCAAAGGACACCACACTGAACATTGTTACAAAATCATGAAAGAGATCGAGAGGTTGATCCAGGAAAGGACACCTAAAGAAGTAAGTCAAGGGCGGTTCCTCTCAGGGACCAGACAAATCTAGTTCTCACGGTCGAGATGGCGCGGGAAGCCATGGGGTTCCCTCTTTTCTTTTTGTGCTTTACATAGGATGATGGTTTTTTTAATGAGGCTCTTCATTTTATTATTCCAAATAATTTGTTTTTGTTGGTTATTACTTTTTTGCAAGAAACCTACAAGCTTGAAAATGATTACCCTATGAGGCGACCAAAATGTCAGATCCTGAGTGGGATTCTTGCCACCTTCAGAGGTGATCAAAATGCTTGATCCCTAAATAGCATGTCAGGAGAAATTCACAAATTCCACAAAATCAATCAAGTAGATGGTGCAAGTTTTATAGGGTCAAAGGACATTATACTGATGATTGTTACCAACTCAAGAAAGAGATTGAGAGGTCGATCCATAAAGGTACACCTTAAAAAAATATGTCAAGGGTGATTCCTCCTAGGGACCAGACAAATCTAGCTCTCGTGGTCGAGATGCCGCAAGAAGCCATGGACCCATCTAGGAAAATGAGACACACCAGAGTAAGGGTAGAAAATTCGTGTGTCGCGCTATTTACCGTGAAAATTGATAAACAACCACTAGTCTTCCAAAAATAAGAAGATTTGGTTACTCACAGGATCGACTAGATTGATCCTAGGACATGTGTTTTATTTCAAAAGTTTATATCCTTGATTGTTCATCTTTTCAGAGGTTATGATTAATGTGTAAATGACAGAAATTTCATGTAAAATGACTATAGGAAAATAAAATGGATTCAATTTAAAGTTAAAAGGAATAAAAAGGACTTTGATAAATGTAAATTGATAATTAAGTAAAATGTGGTGATTCATACGTACATTCTCAATGACTCTTTTCTCTAACACTGGTATTTCGAGTTTATATGAGTAACTTGTACAAAAGTGAACACACTGAATCCTAATACAAAGATCCCTATTTATACTAATTCGACCCTAACGGTATTTTTCTATAAAAGCCAATGTTCAATTCTGTGCGCGCTCCTTCAAATCGTCAAGCCTCCATGCGTCCTTTTGGATAAGATGAAATCATTTAAATTCAAATACTCCTTCGATTCAAAGTGCTAAAACCCAATGCGACTTGTCAAATTATTTGAATTCGAAACTTGAAATTCCCTTAAGTTCCATATGTTCCGCAATATAAGAAATTTCATGAGCCTTTTAATGTAACCAAGTTATTTACAGTTTGGTCAGTCGAAGACCATATGAAAATATTCTCATATTCTCTTCCATAGATAAAGTTTTTCGACTTCTTCATTTTCATTAATGCCATGTGTCGTTGAAATTCTCCACTAACAAATTACCTCCAAAAAATGTTTATTTCGAAATACTTGGAGAAATAGACATTTTTTTGTAGAACTATCCATTTTGACGTCAAAGTTACTTCATGGTGACTATAACTGCTGTAACGTCATGGTCATGATGACCATTTCTCCAAACGTCTTTATCGAGACATGCGCAAGTCAGATTTCATCATTGCTATATTAAAGTAGGTATAAATTGCGGATTCTCTCAAAAAATAACCACCTGGTCAGCATATCAAATGCTAACACGTGTCCCACTATCTTTTATTTGAAAAAATGAAAACTGAAATGTTTTCCCATTATAAATACCTTTTTCATCTTCAAAAACACTTTTTACTTTCATCTGCTTTTATTATGTAACATTAAAACAAAGCCTTTTTGTAATTTTTGGAACAACACCATATTGGCTTTTTGCCTTTCGATTTACTATTTTGTTGGAATTTTTAATTCATGAAGTATAGGCTTAAATTTCTTTAATTATTTTTCATTGATCTTTAGGATCCTTTTATCTTCTGCCAACTCTTCTATTTGATAGGCATTATTCAAAAATGTTTGAATGATTCGAAAGGGTCCCTCCCAATGTGGGGACCATTTTCCCAATAACATTTTGCTTTCGATCCATTGGTAGTATCACCTTCCAAACTAAACCATCGACTGGAAATACTTTGTACCTGACTCTTTTATTGTAAGCTTTAACAACTTTTCCTTTTGTCTCCTTAGGATCTCTAATGCAAGCAATCTTTCCTCTTCTAAGTCCACTAATTCGCTCATCATCATTTCCCAATAATAGTCAGAGGGGGTTTTGTTTTGCCTTTAAATTATTACTGACTGCAAGTAAATTTCTACTGGCAGAACTGCATCATACCCAAAGGTAGATCAAAAAGGTGTAGTATTTATGGCTTTTTTGGGAGACGTTCGAAAAGCCCAAAAAGCTTGATCCAAAGTCTTGTTCCAATTCTTTGGATTTCTTCCCACATGTCTTTTTATTAAGCCAATAATCACTTTGTTCGCAACTTTGACTTGTCCATTTTCCTGGGCATAATATGGTGTAGATTTTAATAATTTAAATCCCATTTCTTTAGCAAACTCCTGCATCTTTCGACCAGTGAAAATTGACCCATAATTAGTTGTGATAGTTTCTGGGATTCCAAATCTATAAATAATCTGTCTTTGGATGAACTCAATGATAGTTTCTTGATCCATGTTCACCAAAGGTATTGCCTCAATCCACTTTGTAAAATAATAGATTCCTACTTAAATGTACCTTTGACCTTTGGATGAGGCTGGTCTAATTTCTCCAACCAAGTCTAATGGCCAAACCCTTAAGGACCATGACTTTATTATAACATGAAATTCACTTGCAGGAGCATGTTGAATTCCTGCATGAATTTGGAAATCTTTACAATCCCTTGGCCAATACATGCCATATCGAAACAAAATCCACTTCATCTTGTGACCTACTTATGTTCCCCACATGCCCCACTGTGCAAATTCGATAGTTCCAAATAGGCTCCACTTTCTCCCAAACGCTTGAGTAAGATTACTTCTGGTGTTTTCTTGAACAATATGTTGCCCATCAATATGTAACTTAGCGTGTGATGCTTAATCTTCTTTTCTGTATTCGCTGTTGGATTCTTAAAATATTGTTAGAACCCTCCAATTCATATCTGCTAAACTATTGATGGCTAACACTTCAAATCTTTCTTCCTTTGCATATCCCAAACTTGAATTTTCCTAGTCTAATGGAGAAAGTTTAGTAGCCATTACTTTTCCTCGAACTTCAATCAAATATTCCAATTTCTCTTTCGATACTTTGTATCCTGAGGCTATTTACGCTAAGTCATTGGCTTCTTAGTTCTTCAATATAGGGATATGCTTGATATCCATATATTCAAATTATGTAAGTAGTGTGTTAGCTATAACAAAGTACATTATCAAATTTTCTTTTATGCACTTGTACTCCTTGGTTAATTTCTTGATCAATGCGATACGGTGGGAAGAACTGACTGTTTTTTGGAATGCTGGTTTGCGTTTTACGTTTTGTGTTCGCAAAATGTCGCGGTAAGCAAGAGTCGCCACCGTCTTTTATTTTATCCAACAAGGAAAGGAAAAAAGCACAGAAAAATTCCTTTTTCGAGATATTTCTGAGTACGGTGGGTAGATTTATAGAAAGGGAAGGTATTAGCACCCTTTCTATCCGTAGTTATCTATGGGCTCTTAGGTACTTGCTCATCATTTTCAAAATTGTATTCTTTGTGTTTGTGCGCTTTGAAAAGTTTTTGTTTTGACTTCAATTTATCTCTTGCTTCTGTCTTCAAGAGTGTAATGAAGTGTTTTTGAAAACTTTGTTTATAAAGGAGTGTAAGTGTGAAAATTTTGTTTAGAATGAGCAAGTACTTAAGAACTCTACCTACTCGAAAAAAGAATCGTTCTATGTTTGTTTCCTTTAGACAACGTTATCTCACTATTAGTGAGTAGGTAACATCATCGTTGGAGTTTAAGGGTCAATTCGAATGAGGGACTTACGGTCACAAAAGCAATGTTAGGATGCTTTAGTGGTAACCCTAATGTCTTAGATCATTTGTTTGAGGCAACAATATCCTAGGCAACCATTTCGAGGCAACTATGATCTTTTAGAAAAGAGGACTACCTCTAAAACGACCTATACTCAATGACCGCGTACGAAGGCAACCAAGTGGGGTGTACCCTAAGAGTGCGCATGTGCGAGTGTGTCGTTTTCAGTTTATTTTTATCTTTGTACATGTTAAAGGTGATCTAAGTTGATTTTAGGTTAAAACATTCAGTCTTGTCATGCCATCCTATTATCAAACATCTAACAGTTATAATTTGCGGGAAATAAAATGCGGAATTTAAATTACAAGGCGTCGAGTATTTACATCGCCAAAGACAAAGCCTTTAAAAATAAGTAAAGCGATAAAAATAAATAGAAGCCCTATTTACTATCACAATCCGGAAGCAAGTACATTATTGAATAAAAGAAAATAAATCGCAGTGTAAAATTTAATCGGACGCAAGATTAGGGTTTTGACCCTTTTTGGTTAAAGGAAATATTTTTTGTTGTTTTTATTTTAAGAAAGAAATTAGCCTAAATTAAATTAAATTAATTAATTAATAAAAATAAATTATTTTTGGGTTTTTTATTATTTTAATAAATAAAATGAAATTAATTAAATCAATGGTTAGTACCTAATTAAGTCTAATTAATTATTTATTTACAAAATAAGTTAAAGTTATTCTAAAATAAAAAAAACTAATTAATTAATTAATATTTATTAAAAAAAATAAGAATTTAAAGTTTAATTAAATATGAAACTATTTTTGTGATTTTATTTTATGAAAAAAAAAGAAATTTGATTGGTTAGAAGTTAAATAAAAATAATAAAAACAATTAAAATAAATAAACCAAAATAAATAAGCAGAGGGAGTATGGGCCTGAAATTGGGTGTGTGAACAGCAATTGGAAGCCCAAAACGCTGGCCCTTGTTTGACTTTTGAGATCTGGTGAGCATGCGTGGACTTTGCCTATGGTGGACCCTCAGCCTTGGACTCTCAGATTTGGCCTTTAGGCCATCTGGCCATTGAACGGACGAGGGCGCATGGTATGTTGTAGCTAGGCCTATGCACTGAATCACCTGAAGAATAAAAACATTGAGAAAGTGGGGGACTTGGGATTCGAACCCAGGTCTTATAGGATAATGCTTCGATTGCCTTGCCACTACGCTGCTTTGTTTTGTTTGTTAGTAATATACAAATAAAACATAATATAGTAAAAACAAGTCATATGCCACCAAAACAAAAAATGCGCGAAAATTATTTGAATTGGCCAATCGGAGGAGGACACGATCTCATCCCTGTCCTCAGACCTGTAACAACATTACCTGTGGATTTGAATCCGCAGCAAGAAACGCCGGCTTATGCTAAAAATCTCTCCAGGCTAAATAAATCCATTCCAACAACATGGTTGGATTCGTTATGGCCTCCTGATTACAGCCATGTTCTTCTTGAGCCCCAATTTTGCCTGAAACAGAAAACCCCAAAAATGCTTCCAAGAACCCTAACAATGGAGTTTTACATTACAAGTTAGATAAACAAAATTGAATGATGCAAATAGCTTGGAAATGTTGTGAGGATTACAAATATGCCAATAGTTTGTTTAAATGATGCAAGAATGGAGAGTTACGATTTCAAGAACAGGGGTGTTTATCGTGACACTTACAATGCGCTATGGGGTCTGAACAAGCTTGCTTTTGATCCAGGTAGATTGAGTGAACACCAAGGAAGATATTGGGACAGGTCTCAGCTTCTGAAAATGCCTCTAGCTATGAATTCGATTCCAAGCTTTTTAGTCAATTTTTCAACTTTTGTCTCGCCTCTGCCTGCAGCCTCCAACCCTTATTTCGATTGCCTCTGCTTGCTTATGTATTGTGTGGTGTATTAGGGTAAAAATTATGGACTGAATCCTTCCAAATCAATGCACATGATTTTGATTTGATCTCCATTATTAACCTTTCCAAATTTGATTTGGTGCAATCTTTTTTTACATGTTTTGCTTTGATACGAATTCCATGGTGTTGCTAGCTGTAAACAAAGCCTAAAACAATCAATAAATCAAGAGTTTTTAATTGTTTGGATTTTCTATGATTTTATTTGATTTAAAATGAATAAATTCAATAAAAAATCAAATTAAATAATAAAAATGGAATATGAGCTCATGGCCGAAGCTAGGACACATGGGCAACGATGCAAGCTCAAATCAAGTGGAAAAGAATGGGCCCATTTGACAAAATTTGAAGTTTTAGGGATAGTTGACTTTTGGCAATTTTGCAAAAATGTCCAACTTCAACAATGCATAACTTCTTCAATTTTGAACTTTTTGAAGTGTTATTGGACTTTTTAGAAAGTGTGAGGTGTCCTCTAACCAACCCGTTTGGTCTAATATCAGTTTGATATTCCATGCTCAAGTTATAAGCTTTGGAAAAAAAGGTGTTTTTGTTGACTTTCAAAAATGACCTATAATGTCCAACTTTATAACTTCTTGTGAGTACATTTTTTGAACTTGGGGTATGAAGATGGATTGTAGGAAATTGCAGCCTCTTCAAAATTAGCTTTGGATGGGTCATTTATCATAAATTATGAGAAAGGTATGCTTGGTCAAAGTTGAGTTGAGTTTTCCTACAAAACCCTAATTTAGCAACTTTTGAGTCTTGATGAATTTTGAGCAATCCTTGATGAATCATGATCAACCCTTTATCAAATTATGAAATATCATTCAAAATGAGAATGTTTCAAAAATATTGAAGTTTGACTGTATTTGGGTCACAGTTGACTTTTGCCCTAGCACAGTCGATTTTTGGACCCTTTGAGCAATTGACTGAGAAAACTTCCTCTACAAGGCTTAAAACTTGACATGGATGACCTTGAGAACATATTAGGACATTGGGGAGAACTTGAGGTCATTTGGACTCAAGGATCTTGATACAACACAAAACCCTAATTTGGGTTGACTGCCTTAGGAGATGACTTGTCTGACCCACTCTTGAGCAATCTTGAGCCATTTGGAGATTTTTCTTGCAATGTTTTGAGAAATATGAGAGGGAAAATTTTGGGGTACAACAGCTGCCCCTGTTCAATCTTCTTAAACCTGAGGATGTAGATTGGCTTTCGTGCCTTTCGCGATCCGAAGGTGGAAGATGATTGAACACTAGAGTGCCCAGAAATTTGCACTCGCATGAAGTGGTATCAGCCTTGTGATGTCGAGAATGGGCTTACAGATGCCATTTGGGAGATTGCTGGAGGGAGGATGGGCTTAAAGATGCTATCTGCAAGAGTGTCGATCGCATAAGAGATTCCTAAGTGAGAGCTTGCGTAACTGTTGTTGTGGAAGATTCTACTTGGGGAAGTCTGATCTTGGTTGAGATTTAGGAACTTGCCTGTACTTCAACTGAGAGAACATCTCTGCTGAGTTTTAAGAACTTGTCCGTAATTCAACTGGGGGAACTCTGTCGAGATTTAGAACCTTATCTGTGATTCAACCGAGGATAATTCAGTTGAGATTTAAGAACCGGTCAGTACTTCGACTAAGGAAAAATGCCGAGATTTAGAATCTTATCAATAATTCAACCGAGAATAATTCAGTTGAGATTTAAGAATCGGCCAGTACTTCGACTGAGGGAAACATCTTCATCAAGATCTAGGAACTGTTTGTACTTCAACGGAGGATAATTCTGTTGAGATTTAAGAACTCGTCCACACTTCGACGGAGGAAAATTGTCGAGATTTAGAACCTTATCTGTAATTCAACCGAGACTAATTCAGTTGAGATTTAAGAACCGGTCAGTAGTTCAACATAGCTGAGAACTTAACTGCATTATTCCTAAAAGGTAAAGGTCATTCGTATGCAATGCATGATATATATCAAGCAATGATGTTCTCAAAATAAATGAGATTGTGCTGTATGATGCGTATATGCATGTGTCATGATGTATGGAAATGTAATGTTTGTAGCTGGGGAAAATAAATCCCGTATAGCTTCTGGAGAAAAGAGTTGAATTCTTCGTTTCCGTTGGGGATGGAAAATGAAGATGACTGTGAGAATAAACCTGCAGGAGAGGATAACTCTGTTGGGGAATAAACTGATGATGAGATTACTCTGTGGAGAAGAGATATTCTGCTGAGGATTCCACCGATAAATTCCGCTGGGGATGGATTACCGTTGCTGGCGATACCGAATCCTATTAGGGATTAAATTTCTTGTTTGTGAAAGGAAAGAACTCCGCCGGGGATGATATTTCAGTTGCGGCTTCACTGGGGATAACCTTTTAGACTCTAATGGGGATAATCCTTTGAGCTCTGCCGGGGATGATCTTTCAAAGTCTACTGGGGATGATTCTCCAAATTCCACTGGGGAAGCTTTTTCAGACTACGCTGGAAAAATTTCAAACTCCATTGGGGATATCTTGTACTCTACAGGGGAATATTCTTATACTCCGTTGGGGAATATTAAGACTGTCGGGGATATTAAGCCTTTTCAGTGTTGAGGGTAGATAAACTCTGCTTGGGGAGAATATTACTGATTCATTCGCAGTTGCAAGTCTCAGCTGGGGAGAGCTATCGTTATTGTCTTACTCTGCGGGGAGTGAAAGTACCTTAGCCATATTCTTCAACTGAATCTACCTTTGTACCTGGTGGATAAAGCATCCGTAAAGCTTGGACAATTCTTATTTTCCCCTGTTTCTGATATTACGAGTAATCGTCTTTTGTTTCGCATGTAAATATTCATGAGCAACAATTAATGTCAAATGCATATATCAAAAATGAACATTGGACGTTCTTTGCAAAACAAAACAGAAAAGGGAAAAACAGTTTGAATTTTCTCTGAAAATGAATTGTATTGATTTTGAAGTTTGGCCTGTAAATAGGCGTTTTTGTACAAGAGGCTGACGTCCTAGTAAAAGAACGCCGCCGAATAATAGAATTTACACAATTTGTGAAATACTACACAAAACAGCTATGTGAATAATCCCAACTGGGTTCCAACTCTTCTATTGCCTTTATATCCTCAAGCATCTCATCACTTTACTACTTGGTTGAAGGTAGATCAGATTGATTAGTGCCGTCCGAGCTTGATAGTCGATACTGAAGTCTGGTTGCAAGGTGATCCAATGAGATATAATGTTACGCTTTGATCCCTAATTTTTGCCTGGACCGCCCTTTCGGGTTTTCAGTCCACCGGGATACCCTTTTTTACCTAAGCCGCCTTTTCAGGTTTTTGACTTGCTGAGTGTACAGTTTTTTTTCATTTTCATCCCTTATTTTTGCCCGAACCCTTTTGGTTCACTGGGAAGCCCTTATTTTTGCCTAGGCCAGTCGACCTAGCGGGTTTTTGATTATGCGTAGTATTTTTTCACTATGTCTGCATTGACGGGGTGAGGAAGGTCGTCACCATCCATGGTGGTTAGAATCATAGCTCCTCCTGAGAAAATGTTCTTAACCATGAATGACCCTTCGTAAGTAGGGGTCCATTTGCCCCTGGGATCACCTTGAGGTAAGATAATGCGCTTGATCACTAGATCCCCAACTTGATACTCTTGTCGTCTAACTTTCTTGTTAAATGCCTTGATCATCCGTTTTTGGTACGTCTGACCATGAAAAATAGCAGTGAGTCTCTTTTCGTCGATTAAGTTCAGCTGATCAAGCCGGGTATGGATCCAGTCATCTTTGCTCAAACCTGCTTCTTTCATAATCTGAAGAGAGGGTATCTGAACTTCAATGGGCAAGACGGACTCCATACCATATACCAAGGAATAGGGTGTTTCCCCTGTTTATGTCTGTGTTGAGGTATGGTACCCATGAAGAGCAAAAGGTAACATCTCGTGCCAATCTTTGTATGTCACGTCATCTTCTGCACAATCTTCTTTATGTTCTTATTAGCCGCTTCCACAGCTCCATTCATCTTCGGCCGATAAGGAGAAGAGTTATGATGTTGTATCTTGAACTGCCTGCAGAGCTCGGTGATCATCTTATTGTTGAGATTGGTACCATTGTCCATAATGATCCTCTCTGGTACACCATATCGATAGATCATATTGTGCCGAATAAACCGTGCCACGACGTTCTTGGCCACTGTAGCAAAGGAAGCTGCTTCAACCCACTTCGTAAAGTAATCAATAGCTACCAGGATGAAACGATGCCCGTTGGATGTCGTAGGTCTGATCTCGCCGATCATATCAATGCCCCACATTGCAAAAGGCCACGAAGCCGTCAAGACGTTTAGAGGAACTGGAGGCGTGTGCACCTTATTAGCATAGACTTGGCATTTGTGACAGGTCCGAGAATGCTGATAACAGTCGGCTTCCATTGTGGACCAAAAATATCCTGCCCGAAGGATTTTCTTTTCCATGGTATGTCCACTAGAATGAGTTCCGAAAGTACCTTCATGTAAATCTGCCATGATCCTTTCTTCCTCGTTCTTATCCACACATCGCAGTAAGGTCGAATCATGGTTACGCTTGTAAAGAATACCATTACTGATGAAGAATTTTGCCACGAACCTTCTCAGAAACTTCTTATCATTAACAGATGCACCCTCGGGGTATTCCTGAGCCTCAAGATACCTCTTCACCTCATGAAACCAGGGTTTGTCCGCTACCTTTTCAGTCTCAAGATCACAGCAATGTGCAGGTTCGTCCAATCTTTCAATGATAATTCGAGGAGCTTCGTTGTCCCAATTGACTTTAAACATAGAAGACATCGTAGCTAGCGCATCCACCAACTGATTCTCCTCTCTAGGGAAGTGTTCAAAGGTTATCTCTTCGAAGTGCAGAAGCAACGTCAACACATACTCCTTGTAAGGAATAAGATTTGGGTGTTTCATATCCCACTCGCCTTTGATCTGACTGATCACAAGAGCGGAATCTCTGAAAACATTTAGAAACTTAATCCTTAAGTCAATTGCTGCTCGAAGACCCATGATGTATGCTTCATACTCCACCATGTTGTTGGTGCAGTTGAAACATAGTCGGGCGATAAACGGAGTATGAGAGCCTTTAGGAGATATGATCACGACGCTAATGCCATTACCCAAAGCGTTCGAAGCTCCATCAAAGTACATAGACCATCGAGATCCCTCCTCAGGTTCTTCATCCGGTCCAGGTGTCTCACAATCAGTTACCAACATGATACTCTCATCCGGAAACTCAAAGTTCATAGACTGGTAATCGCCCACTGCCTGATGTGCCAAATGATCTACCAACACACTCCCCTTGATTGCCTTTTGGGTCGTATATTGGATGTCATACTCAGTCAAGATCATCTGCCATCTTGCTATTCTTCCGGATAAGGCAGGCTTCTCGAAGATATACTTGATTGGATCCATTTTTGATATCAATAGAGTAGTGTGAGTCAGCATATACTGTCTCATCCGACGAGCAGCCCATGCCAAAGTGCAACAAGTTTTCTCGAGCAGCGAGTATCGGGTCTCGCAGTCGGTAAACTTTTTGCTAAGGTAATAAATAGCATGCTCTTTTCGACCAGACTCGTCATGCTGCCCCAGCACGCACCCCATTGAGTTGTCGAGTACTGTCAAGTATAAGATCAAAGGTCTCCCTTCAACTGGAGGCATCATAATAGGAGGTTCTTGGAGATACTCTTTGATCCTTTCGAAAGCGGCCTGACATTCACCATTCCATCTTACCACTTGATCTTTCTTCAACAACTTGAAGATTGGCTCACAAGTAGCAGTCAGGTGTGAGATGAATCGGGCAATATAGTTCAAACGTCCCAGAAAGCCCCTGACTTCTTTCTCTGTTCGAGGAGCTATCATTTCCTGTATAGCCTTCACCTTTGCAGGATCCACTTGAATACCTTTGTCACTTACGACGAAACCCAGCAACTTACCGGACTTCACCCCGAAGGTGCACTTGTTCGGGTTTAACCTCAGCTTGTACAACTTCAACCTGTCAAATAACTTCTGAAGGTGGTCCAAATGTTCTTCTTCAGTCTGAGACCTGGAAATCATGTCGTCGACGTATAACTCAATCTCATGATGGATCATGTCGTGGAACAAAGCGACCATGGCGCGCTGATACGTTGCCCCAACATTCTTCAATCCGAAAGGCATGACCTTGTAGAAAAAGGTACCCCATTGAGTAACAAAGGTTGTCTTCTCCATGTCTTCAGGAGCCATTTTAATCTGATTATAACCGGAGAAACCATCCATAGAGGAGAAGACCTTATGCTGTATGGTGTTGTCAACCAGAACGTCGATATGAGGTAGAGGGAAATCATCCTTGGGGCTCGCCCTGTTCAGATCCCTATAGTCAACACACATTCAAACCTTACCATCCTTCTTCGGCACTAGAACCACATTGGCCACCCACTGTGGGTAAGAAGTAACTGCTAGAAAATCAGCGATAAACTGTTTCATAACTCCAGCCTTGATTTTCTCAGACATCTCTGGGCGCATTTGGCGGACCTTCTGTTTCACTGGAGGACAATCTTCCTTGGTAGGAAGGCGATGAACCACAATATTGGTATCCAACCCAGGCATATCTTCATAAGACCAGGCAAAGATCTCGACATAGTCACGCAGCATCTGAATCAACCGTTGCTTAACACTAGCTTCCAGATTTGCACCAATCTTGACCTCTTTCTTGTCTTTCTCTGTACCCAGATTTACTGATTCCACGAGTTCTTCATGCGGCTATATGGCCCTCTCTTCTTGAAGTAGCAGTCTAGCAAGTTCACCAGGAACTTAGCAATCACCTTCACCTTCGTCTTCGGCTAAGTTGATCAGACTTTCAAAGTCATAACTGGCAGTAGCAGAGTCGTTACCAGTGAGATCCAGAGTGGATGTAGACCTGTATATGTGAGTGTGTGTAAAATAGTTGTTTTGCAATATGTAATAAAAGAAAAACAAGGAGCGCAAAATTTGAAATGCAAGAAACGTCCAATGCTTTTACTAATGATATATGTAGATGACACACATAAATCCCTCACAAATGAAGCCACGGTGCCCCGGGTGAGACATCGGGCCATAAAGTTTAAAACATTGTTTGTTACAAATTCAAAACAAAAAGTCTCATTACTGGGTAATAAAAGAAATTGGGACGAAGTCCTTTGCCGTCCAATTGCTCAGTCCACCATCAGTAGTAGGATAGATCCAACTGTCGAACTCAGATTCTTCAATATCGTCTTCAATGGAATTCACTCCTGAATTGCTGATAAACAGGGGAGGTCTTCCGATCTGTGCACTCCGAACAACCCTTTGAGCTTCTGTAGTGAAACCCAAACCAAACTTGTTAGTCTTATGTGCAAAATCAGGGAGTTGGCCCCAATTTGCACACCCACCATTCTCAATAACAACCTGGGCATCCCTGAAGGAAGCCATCTTCATTGGAGGATCTTCGACAACAGTCTCAGTTGACGCCAGCGTCTGGGGAACCTCTTCAAAATGTTGAAATGGGCTCTCAATGAACTCCCCATCCATCTCTACATATCGGAAAGAATTGAGGTGGCTTACCATGTACTCCTCCTCTCCTTGTACTGTCACAATTTTCCCTTTCACCGGGTACTTTAGCTTCTGGTGGAGCGTTGAGGTTACTGCCCCAGCTTTGTGAATCCACGGACGACCCAGTAAACAAGAATAAGATGGCCGAATGTCCATCACATAGAATGTAGATGCGAAAACCTGAGAACCAACCTTAATCGGAATATCCACTTCTCCGTGTACCATTCTATTGGACCCATCAAAAGCCCTGACTACGATGTTGCTTGGTTTCAGCTCCAACCCTTCACAGTCTAACCGGTCTAGGGCTTTCTTAGGTAACACATTCAACAAAGATCCAGTATCTACCAATACGTGAGCAAGAGTAGTGCCCCTGCATTCAATGGAGACATGCAGGGCATAATTGTGATTCTTCCCCTTAACAGTCAAGTCGGCGCCAGAGAAGCCCAACCTATTATCTGCTGTCAGACTAGCCACACAATCTTTAAACTGATCAGCTGATGTTTCTTGCGGTACGTGTGCAGTCTTCAGGAAAGAAGTCAAAGCCTTGGCATGGGCTTCTGAGAAAAGTAACAGAGACAACATAGAGATATTGGATGGGGTTTGCCCCAGCTGCTCGACTACATTGTAGTCACTCTTTTTGATGATCTTAAAACTTTCTTCCATCTCTTGCCTAGAGGCTTCAACAGTAATCTTCTTTGGTGCCTCCGTCTGGGCAGGCTCACTGGTGGTCTCTTTGCCCCGAGCGTCAGATAACTCGGCAACCGGGGTAAGAATTGGAACTTGAACAGGGACAATAGCCGGTACACTGGTAGGTGTGATAACAACAGGCTTCCAAACGGTTGGTGGAGAGATCTCAGGGGAGAACAGCCTTCCGCTGCGGGTGACTTTGGCAGGTCCAACAATATTGCTGACGTCAGTATCAGCATCCAAATCTTGTTTAACTCCGTGATAGTATACATCAACCTCATAATGCCACAGGATAACTTTATTGGATGTATAGGGGATAGGCCCAGGAACAGTGATGATCAATGGTGCGATTCTTGGAACAAATGTAAATCTAACAGGCTTTCTCGAGGAAGCCTTGGAAGAATTGTCAAAAATGGTGATTATAGCAACTTCTTCAGTAGGAACCAAAGGGACAAGAGTCTTCTCAAACATAATTTCTTTATTATCCATCAGGCGTTGGACACCTGACTTCAAAAGATGGCAACCAGTAGGTAGGACAGAACACATACGATAACCTTCGTCACAGCCCGAAAATAAACCGGCTAACAAAAGTTTCTTCTTTACGGTCATCAATGGGGTAACGATGTCGTTCACAGAAACCACAAACGAGTCTTCATATATAGAATTCACTCCATGCTTGGGCATAGGAGCAGTCACAACATCAGGTCTTTCAGGTGCTTCAAACTCAATCTCCTTAGCATCAATCAGGTCTTATACCTTGTTCTTCAAGACCCAATAATTGTCTGTATCATGCCTCGGGTTGTTGGAGTGAAAATCACAGCGGGCATTCGGATCGTACATGGGTGATGCAGTGTTGGGAGTCTTCGGGGCCTCCTTCAGAATCACCAAGTTAGTTTTCAATAATTGTGGCAGAATTTGGGATAAAGTCATGTTGAGCTGAGTGAATTGTCTTTGTGGCCTCTCGGCCCTTGGATGATTGTTGCGTTGTGCGGCACCAACAGGTCTTGATATAACAACCGCATTAACAGCTTGGCGGCGTTCAGGTCTACTCTGACTCTTTGAACTGTAAATAACACTTGACTCTTTCTTAAAAGGCTTCTTCTTGGTGCTTGGTGAAGCACCCTTCTGTATTTTACCAGATTTGATACCAGCCTCAATCCTTTCCCCGGTCATAATTAGCTCTGTAAACCCGGACGAGGAACTTCTAATCAGATGGTTGAAATACGGACCAAACAAGGTCCCCAAAAACATATCTACTAACTCCCTATCAGCCAAGTGTGGTTGCACTCTTCCAGCAAGGTCCCTCCACTTCTGAGCATAATCTTTGAAACCTTCGCCCGCACCCATAAACATGCCCTGGAGTTAGGTACATGTGGGAGTGAGGTCGGCATTGTATTGGTACTGCCTGTAGAAAGCAGCGGCCAAATCTTCCCAACTACGGATACTAGCTCCTTCCAGCTGGTAAAACCATTCAAGCTGAGTCCCTGAGAGACTGTCTTGAAAGAAGTGGATCCAGAGGTTCTTGTCAGTGGTGTATGGCTGAATCTTCCTAACATACGAACAGAGGTGCAGCTTTGGGCAAGAAACCCCGCCGTACTTGGCAAAGGTTGGCGCCTTAAATTTGTGGGGGATCACCACCCCAGATGACAGACCCAGATCACCAAAGTCCAGATCAGGTACCTTTTGAACTTCCATCGCACTTAACCGGTCTTCCAGTTGCTTGTATCTATCCTCAGTAGGAGGATACTGGTCTTCGTCAAAATCCGTCTCGTTGTCTGAAACCACAGGGCTAGGAGCCCTCCTTTCTTCCTGATAAAAATACCCCCCTCCAGATGATTGGTTAAATCAACCTCTTCTCACAAATCCTTTCTGAATCTGCGACCCATATTGAATAGGACCGTCTTCTTCTTCTTCTTCTTCTTCTTCTTCTTCTTCTTCTTCTTCTATTTCAAGATAAGGGTCTTCAGATCTTGCTGACCCTTAGCCAAACTCATGAACAATTCCTGGAACTGGGCGTTTGAGCCTGCAGAGCCTTGATTGCTTGTTCAGTTGATGGTTCAGAAGACATGATGCTGAAATAAACAGTGAAGAAGATAAGAGACCTGTAATGGGTACTTGTTATAAGGTGCATGGGAATGATATGTGCATGATATGATTTCAAAGACTTTTAGGGATTCAAATTCGTAAACAAAACGAAACACACTTTTATTAGATAAACTTCAAAATAAATTGTTCAACAGATGCCTTTAAGGCGTTACAAGAAAGAAAAACTGAAAAGTAAATCAAAACTAGAAATAATCAAAAGACAATCAGTGCTCCCATGGTCGTTTCTTGTCGATGCAAACATAATCATTGAGGATCCGCTCGTTCTCTAGCTGCCTTGTCAACTTCTGAATCTTCTACTCTTGCTCGTGATACTTTTCTCTATAAGTATCCCGTTCTTCCCTCATCTGCATCCAGGACCTCTTCAATGCCCCGATGTCAGTAGGCATGTAAGGGTGTGGGATGGTAGGAGGAACCCCCTTTTCATCAGCAACTTCAACAATTATAGGCAAGATAGCTTCGTAGGGCATTCCCATCTTTTGGGCACGTATGCGAACCCATCGGAGATATGGTTCCATTGGAAGAGAAGTCTTTGCACCCAACTCGTGCGGATCAGACCTGTGTACTCTATCCCAAGCTCTTATGAATCGGCGATGTTGCTCGTCACTATCACTTTGGAAATCAAAGGCAATACTAGGCATTAGCAACTCATGAGGTACTTCCCTTCTAGCTCGCCCAAACTGACTAAGGCCAAGAACGGATTATAAGTGATCCCTCCATTGGTTCCTATAAGTGGAACATTGGGGTATTCCCCACATCGATCAATAATAGCCACGTCTTCCATGCCTTTGATAGTCCAAATGATGTCATTATGAGAGAGAGAGACATAATCCTATAGGCCCAGCCCATGCCTTCTTTGTTCTTCAAAACTGATTTGGGGAGGTGAGAAATAAACCACCTCGCCAATAATGGTGCACAGCTCATAAGGGTTCCCCGCTTCCGAGCAGTACGAGCATAAAGAGAATGAAGAATGTCACCCAAGAGAGTGGGCACATGATTACCGGATATGAAGATCTTTACTGCATTCACATCGACAAAGGAATCCGAGATAGGAAACAACACCAAACCATATATGAGAAGAGCCAGAATATCTTCAAATGCCTGTAAGTCTAGACTGTCCCAGAAATGATTTGCTTTACCAACCAAAAACTTAGTAAAAAAGCCCTTTGCTCCACTTCTAGTTTCCCAATTAGACATTACCTCAGCCTTTGTCAGATGGAGGGCTGAAGCAATCTCTCCCGGCCTAAGGATCTTCTCTCACCCTGTAAATGGGGTCTGCTCCAAAATAGAGATACCAAGCAGATCAGAGAACTCTTCCAAGGTAGGGACCAACTGGTAGTCCGGAAAAGTAAAGCAATGGTATAGTGGATCAAAGAACTGGACTAGGACACTCATCATCTGTTCATCCATCTTAGAGGTGACCAAACCAAGAAGGTGCCCATGTCTTCTGATGAAGGAGGTAGTATCTGGCATCTTTGCAACCAATTCTTTAAGCATAGTGGGAACTTGGACAAAGTTGATCCGGATATTGTTTCTTTGCATGGGTGCCATGACCTACAAAACAGAACAAAGATGAATCCCTCCTGTCTTTGAAATAGGTTAGTCCAATGCAAGGTGCATGCAATGTCATGATATCATGATGTCATGATAGAAAACACACCACAAGTATCCACAAATAGCAAACATGGTAAATGCATACAAGTCACACAGAGAGCCCTTAGATTTCAGGTTGGCAAGGAGTCTAGGTACTACCATCTTTCAGTTCAGTTGGTTCAAACTTGTCCTAAAAATAGTAATCAGTTTCTAGAGGATCTGAATATCACTGACTACCCTCGATCAGTCATAATTCCAGTTTAGCAACCTTTTCTTGCAGCCGGAATCATCGCGAGAGTTTAGTCTCAATGAGTGTAGCATACTGCTACTGTTCTATGGCCAAGTTGGTCAATTTAAAGGTTCTAAGGTCAGTTGGTGCTTAATGACCCCTTAGCAGACCCATATTCTCCTCGTTGCGCCACAAGAGATATCGGTACATACTAAAGTGCCACGCCAACGTAGCTACTGCTTCAACCGTATCGGTCTATGCCGTACAGTTCCCTCACAGTTTATTGCTACTTACCTAAAGGTTATCCCCCAGATCCGGGTTAGGATCTATAGTAACTCCGATACAAGCCCACAAATATAAACATGCAAGTCAAGCAATTGAAAACAATATGAACTATTCCTAAGGTACACCCCACATATAAATCTCCCCAGCAGAGTCGCCAGTTCTGTGATACGGTGGGAAGAACTCACTTTTTTTTGGAATGCTGGTTTGTGTTTTGTGTTTTTAGTTTGCAAAATGTCGCAGTAAGCAAGAGTCGCCACCGCCTTTTATTTTATCCAACAAGGAAAGGAAAAAAGCACAGAAAAATTCCTTTTTCGAGATATTTCTGAGTACGGGGGGTAGATTTATAGAAAGGGAAGGTATTAGCACCCTTTCTATCCGTAGTTATCTACGGGCTCTTAGGTACTTGCTCATTATTTTCAAAATTGTTTTCTTTGTGTTTGTGCGCTTTGAAGAGTTTTTGTTTTGACTTCGATTTAACTCTTGCTTCTGTCTTCAAGAGTGTAATGAAGTGTTTTTGAAAACTTTGTTTATAAAGGAGTGTAAGTGTGAAAAATTTGTTTGGAATGAGCAAGTACTTAAGAACTCTACCTACTCGAAAAAAGAATCATTCTATGTTTGTTTCCTTTAGACAACGTTATCCCACTATTAGTGAGTAGGTAGCATCATCGTTGGAGTTTAAGGGTCAATTCGAATGAGGGACTTACGGTCACAAAAGCAATGTTAGGATGCTTTAGTGGTAACCCTAATGTCTTAGATCATTTGTTTGAGGCAACAATATCCTAGGCAACCGTTTCGAGGAAACTATGATCTTTTAGACAAGAGGACGACCTCTAAAATGACCTATACTCAATGACCGCGTACGAAGGCAACCAAGTGGGGTGTACCCTAATTGTGCGCATGTGCGAGTGTGTCGTTTTCAGTTTATTTTTATCTTTGTACATGTTAAAGGTGATCTAAGTTGATTTTAGGTTAAAACATTCAGTCTTGTCATGCCATCCTATTATCAAATATCTAACAGTTATAATTTGCGGGAAATAAAATGCGGAATTTAAATTACAAGGCGTCGGGTATTTACATCGCAAAAGACAAACCCTTTAAAAATAAATAAAGCGATAAAAATAAATAGAAGTACTATTTACTATTACAATCCGGAAGCAAGTACATTATTGAATAAAAGAAAATAAATCGCAGTGCAAAATTTAATCGGATGCAAGATTAGGGTTTTGACCCTTTTTGGTTAAAGGAAATATTTTTTGTTGTTTTTATTTTAAGAAAGAAATTAACCTAAATTAATTACTAAATTAAATTAAATAAATTAAATAATAAAAATAAATTATTTTTGGGTTTTTGTTATTTTAAGAAATAAAATGAAATTAATTAAATCAATGGTTATTACCTAATTAAGTCTAATTAATTATTTATTTACAAAATAAGTTAAAGTTATTCTAAAATAAAAAAAAACTAATTAATTAATTAATGTTTATTAAAAAAAATAAGAATTTAAAGTTTAATTAAATATGAAAATATTTTTGTGATTTTATTTTATGAAAAAAAAAGAAATTTGATTGGTTAGAAGTTAAATAAAAAAAATAAAAACAATTAAAATAAATAAACCAAAATAAATAAGAAGAGGGAGTATGGGCCTGAAATTGGGTGTGTGAACAGCAATTGGAAGCCCAAAACGCTGGCCCTTGTTTGACTTTTGAGATCTGGTGAGCATGCGTGGACTTTGCCTATGGTGGACCCTCAGCCTTGGACTCTCTGATTTGGCCTTTAGGCCATCTGGCCATTGAATGCACGAGGGCGCATGGTATGTTGTAGCTAGGCCTATGCACTGAATCACCTGAAGAATAAAAACATTGAGAAAGTGGGGGACCTGGGATTCAAACCCAGGTCCTATAGGATAATGCTTCGCTTGCCTTGCCACTACGCTGCTTTGTTTTGTTTGTTAGTAATATACAAATAAAACATAATATAGTAAAAACAAGTCATATGCCACCAAAACAAAAAAATGCGCGAAAATTATTTGAATTGGCCAATCGGAGGAGGACACGATCTCATCCCTGTCCTCAGACCTGTAACAACATTACCTGTGGATTTGAATCCGCAGCAAGAAACGCAGGCTTATGCTAAAAATCTCTCCAGACTAAATAAATCCATTCCAAGAACATGGTTGGATTCGTTATGGCCTCCTGATTACAGCCATGTTCTTCTTGAGCCCCAATTTTGCCTGAAACAGAAAACCCCAAAAAATGCTTCCAAGAACCCTAGCTATGGAGTTTTACATTACAGGTTAGATAAACAAAATTGAATGATGCAAATAGCTTGGAAATGTTGTGAGGATTACAAATATGCCAATAGTTTGTTCAAATGATGCGAGAATGGAGAGTTACGATTTCAAGAACAGGGGTGTTTATCGTGACACTTACAACGCGCTATGGGGTCTGAACAAGCTTGCTTTTGATCCAGGTAGATTGAGTGAACACCCAGGAAGAGATTGGGACAAGTCTCAGCTTCTGAAAATGCCTCTAACTATGCATTCGATTCCAAGCTTTTTAGTTAATTTTTCAACTTTTGTCTCGCCTCTGCCTGCAGCCTCTAACCCTTGTTTCGATTGCCTCTGCTTGCTTATGTATTGTGTGGTGTATTAGGGTAAAAATTATGGACTGAATCTTCCAAATCAATGCACATGATTTTGATTTGATCTCCATTATTAACCTTTCCAAATTTGATTTGATGCAATCTTTTTTTACATTTGTTGCTTTGATACGAATTTCATGGTGTTGCTAGCTGTAAACATAGCCTAAAACAATCAATAAATCAAGAGTTTTTAATTGTTTGGATTTTCTATGATTTTATTTGATTTAAAATGAATAAATTCAATAAAAAATCAAATTAAATAATAAAATGGAATATGAGCTCATGGCTGAAGCTAGGACATATGGGAAATGATGCAAGATCAAATCAAGTGGAAAATAATGGGCCCATTTGACAAAATTTGAAGTTTTGGGGATAGTTGACTTTTGGCAATTTTGCAAAAATGTCCAACTTCAACAATGCATAACTTCTTCAATTTTGAACTTTTTGAAGTGTTCTCGGACTTTTTAGAAATCTTGAGATGTCCTCTAACCAAGCCCTTTAGTATCATATCATTTTGATATTCCATGCTCAAGTTATAAGCTTTGTAAAAAAAGGTGTTTTTGTTGACTTTAAAAAATGATCTATAATGTCCAAATTTATAACTTCTTGTGAGTGCATTTTTTGAACTTGGGGTATGAATATGGATTGTAGGAAATTGCAGCCTATTCAAAATTAGATTTGGATGGGTCATTTCTCATAAAGTATGAGAAAGTTATGCTTGGTCAAAGTTGAGTTGACTTTTCCTACAAAACCCTAATTTAGCAACTTTTGAGTCTTGATGAATTTTGAGCAATCCTTGATGAATCATGATCAACCCTTTATAAAATGATGAAATATCCTTCAAAATGAGAATGTTGACAAAAATCTTGAAGTTTGACTGTATTTGGGTCACAGTTGACTTTTGCCCTAGCACAATCAATTTTTGGACCCTTTGAGCAATTGACTGAGCAAACTTCCTCTGCAAGGCTTAAAACTTGACATGGATGACCTTGAGAACATATTAGGACATTGGGGAGCACTTGATGTCATTTGTACTCAAGGATCTTGATACAACACAAAACCCTAATTTGGGTTGACTGCCTTAGGAGATGACTTGTCTGACCCACTCTTGAGCAATCTTGAGCCATTTGGAGATTTTTCTTGCAATGTTTTGAGGAATATGAGAGGGAAAATTTTGGGATGCAACAATCACCTATTCATAATCTCCTCTTATTTCGATCCTTGTTGCCCCAAATTCCAACAAAACTTCAAGTCCCGCTATCGATGCTTCGTATTCTGCTTCATTATTCAAACAAGGGGGACCGTCGATCTTGTACTTGAATTTTGTTGGAATTTTTTTAGGAGAAATAATCAAAACTCCAACTCCAATTCCATCTTTATTCGTAGAACCATGAAAGAATAATTTCTAAGGTTTGATTTCCACATAATTTTGAGGAACTTCGACCACTGCATGGTTAACAATAAAGTCTAAAACTACTTGTCCTTTCATAGCATTTAAGGGAATGAAAGTCAAGGAATACTCAGTCAGAGAAAGTTCCCATTTACCAATTCGACTATGCAAAATTGGCTTAGACAACATATGTTTAATAGCATCAAAATACAAAGAGACGTACACATCAACTGGCTTTATATAGTATTTCAAATTTGTGCAAGAACAATACAAGCAAAGCCACAACTTTTCTACAATATTTTACATAGTTTCAGCATCATTCAATACTCTACTAAGGTAGTAAATGGCTCTTTCTATACCATTCTCATCCTCTTGTGTGATCATACTTCCTATTGTTACATCTGATGCATATATGTACAATATCATACTCCTATTCCTACAAGGTGGTGCCAACTATGGAGGATGGACCAAGTATTGCTTAATCTTGTAAAAAAAGCCTCTTGATGTTCCTACTTCCATTTTGTAATACGGTGGGAGAACTGACTTGGGATGTTTTGCGTTTGATCGCAATTGTTGCAGTTAGCAAGAGTCGTCACCGACTTTTCTTTTATCCAAAAGGAAAGGTGGAAAAGCACAAGAAAGACCTTTGAGATTATTTCTTGAGTTCGGGGGGTAGATTATGAAAAGGGAAGGTATTAGCACCCTTTTCATCCATAGTTATCTATGGGCTCTTATTTGCTTGCTAGATCACTTGCTTTGTTTGAAAATATGCTTTGTGGTGGTTTTTGAAAGTATTTTTGAAAAGGCGCCTTCGTTTAGGCAAACTTTGTAATGGTTATCATTCATAAGAACGTATGCAAAGTGTTGGACTTTTTGAAAATATTTCATGGAAAGTGTTTGGTGTTTGTTTCTAAAATGAGCAAGGATTTTTGTTTTTAAAGTGAGCAAGCAACTAGGAACAATATACCTACTCAAAAGACTTTGTTCATTTCTTCCTTCCTTTGATATTGCCATCTCACTATTGATTGGTAAGAAGCCTTATCTTTGGATGTAAAGGGACGAGCGCGGGTCATCATATAGTCATGATAACGATGTTGTAAGATATCTTAGCATTTCTTTTTTAGGGACTAAGATCATTTAAAAGGCAACATTTGTAGCGTCATCGAGGGACTATGATCTTGCATTTTTTGATTGTTTTTTCTAAGACATCCCACATGCATAACATGACTATTTTATAAGGAAACAAGTGGAATTACCCTAAGGGTGCATGTGTGAATAATGTGTTTGATTTGCATGCATTGTTTATCTTGAGTTAGGGTTATCTACTTGTTGATTTTTATCTTTCCATACAAACCCTAATTACTAGCATTTATATGAAAGAGATAAATTGCGGAAAGTAAATTTACTATGCTATTACATCATTTGGGGATGGGGTATACAAATTTACAAATGGGGATTGCAAGAAATTTAAACCTAATCATCTATTACAACCATATTAAATCAAATAATGTACAAGAAAATGAAAATATAATATGTAAGGATATAAATGGAAAAGAAATGGATTTTTTGTTTGGTTTTTGAGGAAAGGGTTTTAACCTAATTATCTAAAAGAAAATGATTAAATAAATTAAACCTAAACTAATTAAGAAAAGAATTTAAGTTAGAAAGCATTTTTAGGGTTTTTTTAGAAAAGGTTTTAAGTTTAATAAAAATAGTATGGAAATTGATTAAAAGAAAACCTAAATTCTAAGTTAAGTTAATTAAAACAAAGAAAATAACTAAACCTAAATCTAATTATTAATTTATTGGTAAAAAGAAATTAAGTTTGTTTAAGAAAATATTTTTGTCTTTTTGTTTTTTTAAAGGAATAAAATATAAATGAATATAATTATATTAGATATATAAATAAATAAACTATTTTTTTGGATTTTTATTAATAATAATAATAATAATAATAATAATAATAATAATAATAATAAATAAATATATATATATATATATAAAAAGAAAAGTCAGGGGGTGAAAATGGAATTTGGGAGTTTGTTAGAAAAAACATTTTTGAAGCCTGGCCCAATGGTTATTTGTAAACAGAAAAAAAAAACAAAATAAAATGAAATGGGCTGCATTGTCTAAAGGAAACAGGGGGTCAGAACCAACAAAAATGGAAAGGCCCAGTACTAAGCCCAACGCGCTTGTTTGCATGCAAAAAGGAAGAAAATGTTGAAAAATATGACAAAAGGCAGCGCTGGGACTTGAACCCATGACCTTGACCATAAATGCGCGCTGCCTTTACCACTGGGGTGGCTGTACATATGTTAACTAAACTGAAACCATAAATATATAATACAAAACAGGTTACAGAAATGAACTTCATCTTTAACCTCCATCCAGGGTCCCTGTAACTCACTCATTTTTCATCCATTCACAAAACTTCCAACATCAAACTTGTTAGAAATTTCACCACGATTCTGAATATGTAAATAACTTAAACTAATTCTCGAAGATGAGAAATAATTTCTACTAGTACCAAATCCTGACCTAACTTTTTTTAGAGATTCAAACCGAAAATTCTCTAAGCTCAGGCCATATAAATGAAAACTATGAATATGTACAGCTTCAGGGAAATGATATCCACATTTTATCTTTGAAAATGAAAGCCTGACAATGCCTAAATGAAGAGATGGAAGTTCAGAAAAATACCTCAAGAACTGGAAATCGTGAAATGAGTTTGAGCTGCTTTCAAAGAGTTGTGATGATCAGGATAACTTCCTCAAGTTCCAAGGAAGCTAATGCAATGCCTAGCTTGAGCTATGAATGGTTGGAATGGTCTGGAGAAGTCAACTTGCAGACTCTGTTTTTTGGTTATGGAGGTTGATGAAGATGGTGTTACAGTTCCAAAACAAAGACAAGGATGGAATATATTTGAGGTATAGAAGCTTTGCAAATGAATTTGAGGGAAAACGCACGAAGGAAATGAGAGATACAAGTTCAAGGCCAGAACTGTGTATCAATGGTGTTTTTAAGAAATTTATGGTTTATGAGTGTTTGAGAGAGTTTCAGGGTCTTAGCATTCGTGTGTTAGCTTTCAAATAGTGTCTCTATTTATAAGCAAATGGTTTTGAGACTTTAAACAACTCAGAATTTGAATTTACATGTTTAAGCTCAACATGTGATTTTTTGACAAAACAAGTTTCCACGCCTTTGTACTTGGTTCATAGAGTTGTTAACCACTTTAAACACAATGACTCTGACTTTGTGGACGGAGTGTACTCAAAGAAAACAAGTTAGGAGCTCAAGAAGCTGACTTTGTGCATAAACCTTGCTTTACAAGAATGGATATGTTACTTTCTCCCCAAAATGGAAAATTAGTTTGGACAAATCTTGAAACACTTGGATAAGGGCATAATAAGTTGTGTAAACCATTAATTATGGAGTGACAAATAAGTTTGAGGCTTGCAAAGTGAATATTATGCAACATGGATATGGATTTGGTTCATGTTCATCATAAAATATGCCTTGTAAATCAAGTTTGAAACCCTAACTTCTTACCTTCGATTCTCTTAGCTCAAGTATGGTCTTGATGAGTTCTATGACATTTTGGAAATCTTGTAACATCCTATATAACCTTCATGTTGGACCTTTTTTAATATTCATCTTGGAACTGGGTGAAAAGTTACCATGAAGTTGGTACCAAAAATCTGCCTAACTTGGGCGAAATTTCACTAACTGTTTAAGTTTCATGAGCATGTCTTCACAAATTCATAACTTGAAATCCAAGAATTTATAGAAAAATTTCCTCCCTACAATGTTTTAGATCTCATTGATATCTACAACTTTCATGTTGGAAGTTTCCCTTGAATCATCTTGCATCATGGTGGAAATTTGGCACAAAGTTGTGAAAAAAAGTTAATTTTCCAACACTTAGAAAAATTTCTAAGTCTTAGAACCTTGAATTTTCAAAAATGAGTTTTTGAATTTTCAATTTCTTGATGAACAAGTTTCATATTTTGACATGTCTTGATGAATTGTAATCTTTGAGACTTGATTTTGATCAAAAAGTCAAAGTTTGACTTTTCAGTGTATAGTTGACTTTTCATCAGTTGACTGAAATTCAGTTATCAATCCAATAATCTTGAGAAATGTTTTGAGCCGTTCCATTAGGTCAAAATGATGTATTTGAATCCTTGATACCATGTCTCAAGCCAATAAGTCATGTATTAGGTCAAAAATTAAAAATTGAACCTCTTCAGTCAAAACCCTAATTTTGACCATTTTGCCCTTTTGATAATCTGATCAAATTTCTTGAGGAATTGTGATCCACACTTGATCAATTGAAATATATGAGTTCACCATGTTGATATGGATAAAAAATTGTGAAGTTTGACTGAAAATTGACCACAACTGACTTTTTATCCAATACAATTGATTTTAGGTCATCTGATCAAATGACTGAGCAAAAATGTGATCCAAGACTTGAAACTTGACATGAGAAATATTGAGGGTTCCTAATGTTCCATGAAATTCATTTTAGGCCTTGAAATTACAATTGTCCTTGTGGAAACTCAAACCCTAATTTTCAGTTGTCAGTAGTTGAAGAGGTGTCTTGAGCTGATCAAACCTTGTGTAGTCTTGAATCAATGCAGATCTTATGAGAGATTTATTGAGAAATGAGAGGGCAAATTTTGGGGTACAACACATTCAGATCCTCCTTTCTTCAAGCGTAGAAGGGGAGAGAAGGCCTGAGTTTGTCCACTTAAGTTTGAAATAAATCTTCTTAAGAAGTTTATTTTCCCATGCAGAGATTGCAGCTCCTTCTTTGTTGATGGCGCTTTCGCTTCCATGATGGCCTTTATCTTGTTTTGATTGATCTATATGCCCGACTTATGGACCACAAAGCCCAAAAATATTACCTGCCTGCATGAAAAAGGAACACTTAAGGGGATTCATCTTCAACCCATGTTTCCTCATTCTTTCGAATGATTATCGAAGATGATCCAAATAACTTTCATCTAAAATAGATTTTACCATCATGTCCTCAATGTAAAACTACATGAAAGTCTCAATGAAATCATGGAATATAGAATTCATTTCCCTCTGGTATGTTTCCCCAACATTTTTTAAACCAAAAGGCATAACCACTCATTCACAAGTGCCTAATTCCCCTGGGCATCGAAAAGTCGTTTTGGCACATCCTCTTTAGCAATGAATATTTGATTGTACCCAGAATATCCATCTAGCATACTAAGATACTCAAAGGCTGTGGCTGAATCTATTAGCATTTCTGCCACAGGCATTGGATATTCATCCTTGGGAGTTGCGGAATTTAAATCACGGAATTTGCAATCCATTCGACATACCTTGTGGTCCTAATGAATTTGCACTTGAGGAGTCTTTCGATTTCCTTCTTTATCTTTGTGAGAATCTCTGGCGTGAATCTTCTTGGAGTCTTCTTGATGGACTTCTTTCCATCCTTTATAGGTAGCTTCAATTCGACTAGGTCTCTGCTCAACCCTGGCATTTTGTTATAATCCCATGCAAAATAATCTTTATAATTCTTCAGCAGTTGAATCACTTTGTCCTTCATTTCTGGGTTGAGCTTTGCACTGATGTGCATGGTTCTTTTAGTGGACCCATCACCTAAATCTATTTCTTCAAGGGGATCATGTGCCAGCGTTTTCGCGCTTGTTGTTGTTGGACCTTTCTCGAATCTCAAATTCTCTTTATCATATATTGCATCCATCCTATGGTCTTTTTCTTCCATGGATTTTATATCGTCAGGGGGCTCTGGTTTGAATTTGATTACAGGCCCCTTCGCATGAATTTCTTCATTTGTGGCTTCGACAACTATATACTTGACTTCAGCCTCTAAGGATGTTTTTAGTCTATTTTCAGCCAAATAGGCCGAAATATTTTTGAAATAACTTGACTCAGACATCATTACAGTTTTCGTCACTCAATCCAATTGGTTGAAGTCCAAGAACTCCTTCTACTTTGTTTTCCTCTCCCGTTGTTTCTTTATCCCACAAAAATCCATGGGTGGGGTGGAATGTGAGGAAGTGAAGAGCATTATTTATCCGAGAGTAGGCCACATTTGCAGAAGTATATGGGGTTTTATTGGCTAAGTTTCTGCCGAAGTTTTTCTTATCGACATAATTGATCTCCGCCATGTAATAGCTTTGACCTGCCTCAATTTTCTCTATAATTCTATCCTCCCTCCATATAGTAACCCTTTGGTGTAATAATGATGGAACTGCACCCATGCTATGTATCCATTCGCGACTCGACAAGAGGTTGTAATTTTCCATTGAAGCAATCACCATGAACATGGTGGGCCTTGTGATGGAACTCACAGTGAGATCCACTTGAACCACACCCAAAGTGTGACCCACTTTTCCCTTATAGTTTGACAAGACAATATTATGAGGTTTGAGATCTGTGTCAAACATTCCAATTTTCTGGAGCAAGCATTGTGGCATTAGATTAACAACTTCTCCTCCGTCAACCAGGATTTTGTTTATCATTGTATTTTCCACCTTTCCCCTAATAAATAAGGGATTTAAGTGGTTCTTCATACCAGCATCTGGCCGTTCGAAGAATGCGTTTTGTTCTTTAATATCCCCATTATTCATAACATGGTAACACACTGGCCCATGCTTGGCCATTTCAATTTCATCGACCGTTTCATCTTCTTCGGTCTCAGTTACTTGAATATACTCATGTGGAAATACAAATACCACGTTGCAATTCAAACCCAGATACATTTCTTCTTCTGAGGTGAAGTCATCAGTCATCATTTCTTCGTCCTCTATGGACTTCTCTTGTCTTTTTCCATTGATTTGTTCCTTCTTTGGGGAAAATATTTTTCTCCCCAATGAATTCTTCTCCTCATCTTTGCTTCGAAGAGGGGGTTGATTTGTACTTGATTCTTCCATATCCTTCTCTGTCATGTCTCTTTGTTCCTTTTAAGCATTTGGTGTCTCCTCCATTGAGACCCGGACATTGGGTTCTTGCCCTTGTAGTTGTCAGATCCATAGGATTGTTGCTTAGACTCCTGGAATTCTTTCCTATAGGCCACAAAAGAACCTCTTCCAAACTCGAAACTCTTCCATTTTCCCTGGCCTTGCCCCCTGTTTTCTACTGCCTTCACCCATTTGTTAGTTGGGACATCTGTAGTAGGCTTAAAGGTCACACTTCGATTCTCCTTAGGATATGGGATGTTTGGCCTTTTGGGAACTCTGCGCTTGTCTAACACAAAGGTGATTTTGGCATCTCTCTAGTTTCCTCTCTTTCGAGCAATCTGCACTCTTTCATAGTTTTTTGCAGCATTTCGATCATAAACAGAACTGCATCTGAGACACATGAGGGCCTCAAAATGCTTCTTTTGACATCGAACAAGAAAGTCCAAAAGACTCTTCTTAGATCTTGGATACACTACTTTCATTTGTTCCTCTTCATGTCGAATGCGCCTTTACACATCATTCTTCTCAGCATGTTGGTTCATTTCGGCCATGTTTACTTCAAAATTAGGACCCTCAATGATCCTTACTCCCTGTAACTTGACCCTAAGACCTTCAGTAGCCCTAGCCATCTCAGTACCTTTGACATCTTTAGTGAGGCCTTCAGTAACCTCTTTTTTTCTGATGCCTGCAGAGAAACCATCATTGATTTCAACCCCAGGTTGTTTGTCAATGGGGGCCTCAGTGACTTCCACCTTATTGATGTCAGAAGGCTCAGCATAGTAAGTTTCTACCGTCTGCAGAGGATCAGAATCAACCTTCATTTAAGCTTTCTCACCAAACTTCAATATTTCGTTGTTGATAGCATTCTGAATTAGATCCCTGAAAAGAAAATATTGTGAGGTTTTATGTCCTAAAAAGTTATGATATTTGCAAAAACCTCTTTTCTTCCGTTGTTCTAGCGGAGGATTTTCGGCACCAGGTGGCACAATCATCTAGCCATCCTTTACCAAAACATCAAAAAATTTGTCTCACTTTGTTACGTCGAAGGTGTATGTTTTCTTGGGGAACTTAACATTTTTCTCGCTTTCAATAGGGTTCTTCCCATTCAAAGGGGCTAAGGGTTTTCAAAAATAAGGTGGGGCTTGCTTTAATTCAGCCAAGTCCACTTCGCTTTCTTCAAAGCCTATTGGATCACTAAAAATTTCATGTTCGTCTTCTTCGGCTTCGACATAGACCACTCTTTCTTTTCTATTGTATTTATTTTCCCTAGCCTTTTCAGCCTTCAGGCGTTTGACTTTTCAAACTCGGTCTTCTAGTTGGGCTATGTCCCCCAATTACTGGGTAACTAATTTCTTTCTAATGGAATAATCCAAACCTCCTGCGGCCATTTCGACCAACTCATGTTCAGGCACTTGTGTAAAACACCTTTCCTTCAACAAACGGAACCTGTTTAGGTAATCATCAATTGGCTCAGTGAATTTTCTCTTGATAGTAGCCAATTCCTTGAGACTAATCTTTGATCGTCCCATGTGAAATTGTTCATGAAATAACCTCTCTAAGAAAGTCTGTGATGCAGTGGGAGAACTGACTTGAGGTTTTGCGTTTGTGTTCGCAAATGTTTCGGTTTAGCAAGAGTCGCCACCGACTATTATTTTATCCAAAAGGAAAGGTAAAAAAGCACATGAAAGATCTTTGAGATTGTTTTTGGGTTCGGGGGGGTAGATTATGAAAAGGGAAGGTGCTAGCACCCTTTTCATCCATGGTTTTCCATGGGATCTTAGTTACTTATTTTAGATCACTTGCTTTGCTTTTCCAATTGTTTGAAATCGTGCTTTGTGTAGTTTTGAAAGTATTTTGAAAAGAGGCCTTTGTTTAGGCAATCTTTGTAATGATTCTTGTTCGTAAGAATGTATACAAAGATGTTTGTCTTTTGAAAAATGTTTTGAAATTGTGTATGTGTTTTTGAAAATAGCAAGGATTGTTTGGAAGAGATCAAGTAACTAGGAGTTGTCTACCCTACTCAAAAGTCTTTCCTACACATTTTTATTCCTTTGACATTGTTGTTTTACCATTGCATTTGGTAAACAACCCTATCTTTGGATGTTAAACGGGACAGGCGTGGGTCATCGTATGACCATGATAACAATATTGCCAAGTATCTTAGCAAGTTTTTGAGGGACTAGATCATTTATTTTTAGGCAACATTTTTTATAGCGTCATCGAGGGACTATGATCTTTTTGTTTTGATTGATTTTGCCAAGATACCTAGCATGCATACCATGGTCATTTTAAGGCAACAAAGTGGATGAAACCCTAGGGGTGCTTGTGTGAAATGTGTTGTCATTTTTCATGTATTTTTGTCTTGTATTAGGTCATGCTATTTGTTTGATTTTTGGTCTTTGCATACAAAACCCTAGTTTTACTATCATGGCATATGAAAACAATAAAATGCGTAAAGTAAATCTAGACTATTACAAAAATATTATGGGGAGGGGGGTACAAGTTTGAATAGGGAGATATTTGCACAAAATAAAACCCTAATTTACTATTACAACCAAATTGAATTTATTTTACAAATAAATAAATAAAAAAATATTTAAATATGCAATTAAATGTAAATATGCAAGAAATGTTTTTGTATTAATTTTATGCATGAGAAAATAAATTTGTTTATGTCTTAAAAATAAGAAAATAAAAATGATTATTTTTAAAAGGGTGAAAACCCTAATTTTTGATTAATAGAAAATAGTCTATATTATTTATTTATTTCATTTATGTACAAGGAAATAATAAAAATATATACAAAATATTAAAAAATTAAAATATGTATGAAAATATTATTTTAAGTGTATAAATAATAAAAATAAAAATGTATGATATTTTTACATTATTTACAAGTCTTTATTTAAGAAAATAAAGTATGTTATTATTAATAAACTATTTTTATGCCCAAAAGATAATAAAAATAATAAAATAAAAATGCAAAAAAATAAGAAAATATTTTTGAGATTTTTAAATGTTCAGAAAAAAATAATAAAGTCAAAAATATAAAGGAAATGAAAAATATACAAAAATATAGAAAATGGGCCAAGGGGGTGCAAAAAGGAAACAGGGTGGTGTGAATAGAAACAAGCCCAAGCGCTAGGCCCAAGTTCACTTCATCCCTGACCTTTAGACAACAACTATGCGTGCATTTGCCTTCAACCTGTATCTCTCACATACGTGCACAAAAGCAAAATCTTGCAACATGAAACTTGTAGCATATTAACTCACGACTCTAATGATATAAAAAACATGACCTAACTCTAAAAGATTGTGGAGAATTTTGTCACCCCTAATTTCTGACCTAAAATTTCCAGCAACTTCAACTTTCAAATACTCCTAGCTCAGTCAATATAAATGGAAGCTATGCATATGTACAACTCAAGCACATTAAAGACTACATTTTTACTTCACAAAACTAAGCCTAAGGATGTCTAAATAGAGAGATAGAAACTTGACAAATACCTTGTTCAGTTGAGTTTGGATAGGAAATGTAGCAACTTTGAGTGAGGCCTGAAGGTCGTGTGAGTTTGCTTGAAGTTCCCTCAACCTTTCCCAATGCTCAACTTGCCTTGAACTTGCTTGAATCTCTCTGTAGAAGTCAACCTGCAAAGCTTCGAAATGAAAATGGTGAACCTCGAAACAGAGGTTACAGTTGCTGAACAAAGGCTTGGACAACTTAGGTGTGATGTAGGGAATGTGTTTGAAGTGGTTCCAAGCAAAACGCACGAGGCAATTTCAAAATTGTTGAGTTCTACAGATGATGCCCTGTTTTGGGAAGAAATGGTGATTTATGTGTTTAAGGGTGTTTGAGAGGTTAGGCAATAATGTTTTTAGGCTTGTTACAATATTCTTAGATTGTCTAGAATAATGCCAAGGCTTGGTTTTATCAGATACACAAGTGGTGTGGACTTTTGCAAGTTTACTTGCTTTTGAAGAAAAGGTGGGAAGTGACAATGCCAAAGCCTATACAGGCTAGCTAAAGCCTGAGGAGAGTTGGTACAAATTTCCTGGTATTTGTGGACTTTGTTTGCAGTAAAAGGTTAGGTCCATGGCTCAAGATAAACAAAGTTGCTAAAAGTATGCTTTATCAAAGTAGCCTTGTAACCTTTATGCCATTTTTGGAATAATTCCTTGTGCAATGCTCCATAGCTCAGAACAAAGCCATTGTCCAATGCATTTTCATTCAATTTTGGAGTGTAAAAAGGATTAGAACATGTAATGCAAGTACAATCATGATTCAAACTGATTTGCAACTTGAACCAATGTGGAAAATGCCTTGGACAAAAGTGATAATTTGCCATTTTCATTCCTTCGATTCCCCCTAAACATAAATGATCTTGGAGAGTTATTGGACATTTTAGAAAGCTTGTAAAATGATCCAAAATCCATCTTTGAAATGCATTTTGAGATTCCTCTTGGAACTAGGTGAAAAGTTGACATGAAGTTAGGTCAAAAATCTGCCTAAACTAGGGCAAAACTTCACTAAGTTAAAAAGTTTTTGGACCCCTATTCACAAAATCATAACTTGAGATACAAGCATCTTTTGGGAAAAATTTGTGAATAAAAGTTGTAGAATTTGTGGAGGGCTAGAACTTTCATGTTGGAAGTTTTGTTTGAATCCAATTGCATCATGGTGAAAAAGTTGGGAAAAGTTGGGGAAAATAAGAAATTTTCATAACTTAGAAAAATTCTAAGTTATGACAAATTTCAAATTAAAACCCTAATTTTCAAAATTAGGTTTCTTGGTCAACAAGTTTCACATTTTGGCATATCTTGATGAATTATGACCCTTGGCACTTGATTTTGACCAAAAAGTCAAAGTTTGACTTTTTAGTGTATAGTTGATTTTTAATCAGTTGACTGGAAAATTCATCTGTCAATTCAATGCCTTTGAGATCTTTTGAACCTTGTGATTAGGTCAAGATGGTGCCATTGAGTCCTTGAAACCATACTTGAACCTAATTTGCCATTGGCTAGGTGAAAATCAGAAATTGCCCTTCTATAGTCAAAACCCTAATTTTGACCATTTTGCCCTTTTGATGATTTGATCAAATTTCTTGAGGAGTTGTGGTCCAAACTTGATCAAATGGTTCATAGGAGTCCATAATGTTGATGAGGATAAAAAATTATGAGGTTTGACTGTAAATTGGCCACAGTTGACTTTTTCCCCAATACAGCTGATTTTTAGGTCAACTATCCAATTGACTGGTCCAAAATGTGATTCAAGGCTTGAAACTTGGTATGAGCAATCTTAGAGGTCCAACATGAAGTATGAAAGTCACATGAAGCATTGGAAGTCCAAAAATCCCTGTGCAAACTCAAACCCTAATTTCAGGTCATCAGTGCAAGGAGATGTCTTGAGCTGAGCAAACCCTAATCTAGTATGGAGTACAAGAAGTCTTGTGAGGAGAATCTTGATAAAATGAGAGGGAAAATTTTGGGGTACAACAGCTGCCCCTATTCAATCTTCTTGAACCTGAAGAGTTAGATTGGCGAATTTTTCCGTTTGTGACTCGAAGGTCAAAGATGATTGGACACTAGAGTGCCCGTAAATTTGCACTCGTCAAAATATATTTGAGGAAATGGGCTTAAAGATGCCATTTGGAGAGGTGATAGAATATTGTTGGAGATGGGCTTAAAGATTCCATCCAAGACTGTTTGTTGAATTGTATGTTGTAAGTCAGAAGAATGAGTATCAGAATAGTATCCGTGTCTGGAACGTATCTGAATTGTATCTAGAGACTGAATCTGTATGAGAAATGGAATGGCGTCCGTGTCTGGAGCGTATCCGAGCTGTAACTGTATTTGATTCTTGAATGAATAATAGAATGACTTCCGTGCCTTGAGTGTATCTGTATTGTATCTGAATCTGAAATCTGAATAAGTGACAGAATGGCATCCGTGTCTGGAGCATCTCTGGGCTGGGGAAAAAGTCAGGATAAGTGACAGAATGACAACCGTGTATGGAGCGTATCTGGACTGTATCTGAAGTTGAGGTCTGAATGAGTAACAGAATGAATTCCGTGTCTGGAGTGTATCTGTACTGTATCTTGACTTTGAATTCTGAATGAGTAACAGAATGACTTCCGTGTCTGGAGTGTATATGTACTGTATCTTGACTTTGAATTCTGAATGAGTAACAGAATGACTTCCGTGTCTGGAGTGTATCCGTACTGTATCTTAATAAGAGATCTGAATGAGTAACAAAATGAGTTCTGTGTCTGGAGTGTATCCGTACTGTATCTGGAGTGTATCCGTACTGTATATGAATAAGAGATCTGAATGAGTAACAGAATGACTTTCGTGTCTGGAGTGTATCTGTACTGTATCTGAAATCTTTGAATATTTGTTAAAGATAGCCGTTAATCTTATCCTGAAAAGGGTAAAATGTTAGCTGAAACACAAAGTTATGTTGCATGAAATGTATGACGCAATAAAATGTGCTTTATCAATGTTTACGATATATGAGTGTAATGTATGCGCATGTGAGCTGATTCGCTGTATTGTTGAGGAAAATAAATCCTTAATAGCTGGAGATAATAAAATCCTGGACTGCTTCCGAGGAAAATAAATCCTTGACCGATGCTGGAGATTCAAAATCTTTGATAACTTCTGTGGAAATGTGAGAATCATTCATGTCTTGAAGTTGGAGTATTGACAAAATATGTTGTGAGAGTAATGTTAATCTGCTTGAGAAGTCTGCTTGGGAGATCCAGAGAACTTTGAAGACTTCTACTGGGGGAGAAATAACGGGAATCCTTACTCGCTGGGGAATAGGGGGAACTCTTATGATTTCTGCGGGGAATTAAGAATGAGAATCTTCATTCCGTTGAGGAGTAATGAAGACTTTGGTGACTTCACTGGGGAAATGAGAATGAGAATCTTCAATCTGCAGGGGAATAAAAATCCTTGGGGACTTCATGATGGGGAGTCAAGAATGAGAATCTTCATTCGGTTAGGGATAAGAACTTTGTGGGGAAGAAGGCTTACTGCCGGAGAGTAAGTTCATGACTCTGGGGAAAAAAGCTTATTCCTCTTTGGAAAAAGTTCAGGAGTTTGGGTTGTATGCCACACTACTGGGGAGTTATCCTAGGTTGGGGATAAAAGGTAACTGTTACCTGGTTGACTTCCAGGCTTCAAGACAACTTGCTGGGGAATTGGGGAAAAATTGAATGGTTCCCGCTGGGGATTGATAGTTGGAAATTTGACTCGACTAGGGAAGAAGGTTTCATCTTTGCTGAGGGTCTGTAGTTCAAAGTTTTTTCTCCACTGGGGATTGGGAGTTTGAAGTTTTAACTCTGATGGGAATTAAAGGTTGGAAATTATAACTCTGCTGGCGATATGTATCTCAAGGTTTTAGCTCCGTTGGGGATCTAGATGATGTACTGCATGAGATTTCTCTTAGAATAGCTTAAAGACGTTTTCCTATACTTTTAACCTGTCGGTAATTACTCTTTCCCATTTCGCTTATTTGTAAACAGTGATTATATTCAAATGCATATACTCATTAATAAATCATTGGACGTTTTCAAATAAAACACAAGTGTAAAAAGGAAGAAAAGGCAAGTAATTTTCTGCACTTTGAAGTATCTTGGTATTAACTTTGTGTAAGTATTTTGTACAAAGGAGACAAACATCCTAGTAAGAGAATGTTGTCATAAAAATGAGAAAAATTTATACAAATAAAGATGGCTATGTGCAAAAATTCCATGGGGTTCCCATTCTATTATAGCCTTCATAACTCTGAATATCTTGTCCATTCGTTTCATCGTCTGAAGATGATTGAGTTGATCAGAAGCCCGAAGCTTGTTTGTGAAGAGATTGTCCTTAAAGTGATCCGACGAGACATAGTCATACGCTTTAATTCCCTAACTTTTTCCTAGACCTCCCTTTCAGGTGTTCGATCCACCGGGAAACCCTTTTTTGCCCAAGTCTCCCTTTCGGGTTTTCAACTTGCCGGGTGTACAGATTTGTTTTGTTTTATCCCTAACTTTTTCCTGAACCGCCCTTTCAGGTTTTCGATTCACCGGGATGCCCTTTTTTTGCCTAGGTGTGTCAACCTAGCGGGTCGTTTATGCATAGTATCTTTTGACTATATCTGCGTTCGCAGGGTGCGGCAGGTCGTTGCTGTCCATGGTGGTTAAGATCATTGCCCCACCAGAAAAGATGTTTTTGATCATAAATGGTCATTCGTAGGTAGGAGTCCATTTGCCCCTGGGATCACTTTGCGGAAAGATGATCCTCTTGATTACCAGATCCCCGACTTGATATACTTGGCGTCTAACTTTCTTATTGAATGCCTTGATCATCCGTTTTTGATACGTATGATCATGGCAAACAACAATAAGTCGCTTCTCATCAATCAAGTTTAGTTGATCAAGCCAGGTCTGAATCCAATCGTCTTCACTCAAACCAGCATCTTTCATGATTCTCAAAGAGGGAATCTGAACCTCGATAGGCAAAACAGCTTCCATGTCGTATACCAAAGAATAGGGTGTTGCCCCATTTGATGTGCGCGTTGTGGTACGGTATCCGTGGAGAGCAAACAGTAACATCACATGCCAGTCCTTGTAGGTGACTGTCATCTTTTGTATGATCTTCTTCATATTTTTGTTCGCAGCTTCGACAACACCGTTCATCTTTGGCCGATAGGGAGATGAATAGTGATGTTGAATCTGGAACTGCTTGCACAAGGCGGTGATCATAGTATTGTTAAGGTTTGTACCGTTGTCAGTGATGATCCTTTCGGGGATGCTGTACCGACAAATGAGGTTCTGCTTGATGAAGCGGGCAACAACATTCTTTGTGACGGATGCGAAGGAATCTGCTTTGACCCACTTGGTAAAGTAATCAATGGCTACCAGGATGAAACGTTGTCCATTGGATGTTGTAGGCTTGATCTCTCCAATCATGTTGATTCCCCACATAGCGAATGGCCAAGGAGCTGTTAGGACATTGAGAGGAACTAGAGGTATATGTACCTTGTCCGCATAGATTTGACATTTGTGACAAGTCCTGGAATGTTGATTGCAATCAGCTTCCATGGTAGACCAGTAATAGCCTGCCCGTAGAATCTTCTTAGCCATCGTATGCCCGCTAGAGTGAGTGCCAAAGGTACCATTGTGCAGTTCAGCCATGATCTGCTCAGCTTCAATCTTGTCCACACAACGGAGCAGAATGCAATCATGATTGCGCTTGTACAGGATACCATTTCTCAGGAAGAACTTGGCAGAGAATCTCCTCAAGAACTTTTTGTCGTTGACTGAAGCTCCTTCAGGATATTCTTGAGCCTCGAGATACCTTTTGACTTCATGAAACCAAGGTCGGTCCACTACTTCTTCGGTATTAATCTCGTGACAATGTGCAGGTTCGTCCATCCGTTCAATGGTGATTTGGGGAGCCTCATTATCCCAGTTAAGTTTAAACATGAATGACATTGTAGCTAGAGCATCTGCTAGCTGATTCTCTTCTCACAGGAAGTGCTCGAAGGTAATCTGCTCTAAATGTGGTAACAATATCAAGACATGTTCTTTGTAAGGGATGAGGTTTGGATGTTTAGTGTCCCACTCTCCTTTGATCTGACTGATGACCAAAGCTAAGTCCCCAAACACAATCAAAGATTTGATTCCCAGGTCTATTGCAGCCTTGAGACCAAATATGCAAGCTTCATATTCGGCCATGTTGTTAGTGCAGTTAAAGCAAAGTCTAGCTGTGAAAGGTGTACGGCAACCTTTTGAGGAGATAAGTACCGCGCCGATTCTGTTGCCAAGTGCATTGGAGGCCCCATCAAAGTACAGGGTCCATCGGGATCCTTGTTCAGGTCCATCATATGGTCTGAAATCTTCAATGTTGTCCAATGTCATGATATCCTCGTCGGGGAAGTCGAACCTCATGGATTGGTAATCTTCGACAGCTTGATGGGCTAGATGGTCAGCTAGTACACTCCCCTTTATATCTTTTTGGGTCGTGTACTGTATATGGTATTCTGTTAGGATCATCTGCCATCTAGCAATTCTTCCAGATAAAGCAGGCTTTTCAAAGATGTACTTGATCGGATCCATCTTAGATATCAGCAAAGTGGTATGAGTCAACATATACTGCCTTAGCCGGCGAGCAGCCCATACCAAAGCGCAGCAAGTTTTATCCAGCAGTGAGTATCAGTTCTCACAGTCGGTAAACTTTTTGCTAAGGTAATAAATGGCATGCTCTTTTCGGCCAGACTCGTCATGTTGGCCCAGTACGCACCCCATTGAATTCTCTAGGACAATCAGATACATTGATTAGTGGTCTTCCTTCGACGGGAGGCATCAAGATAGGAGGTTCTAGCAAATACTCCTTGATTTTATCGAAAGCAATTTGATAGTCAGCATTCCATTTAACCACCTGATCTTTCTTCAACAACTTGAAGATTGGTTCGCAGGTATTTGTTAGGTGAGAAATGAACCTTGCAATGTAGTTTAGGCGTCTCAAGAAACCTCTGACCTCCTTCTCAGTGCGAGGAGCGGCCATTTCTTGTATAGCTTTGAATTTGGCAGGATCAACCTCGATGCCTTTGTTGCTGACAATGAAACCCAAGAGTTTACCGGACCTGACTCCGAAAGTGCACTTGTTAGGGTTTAGTCTGAGCTTGTACTCCTTCAACCTGACAAACAGCTTTCGCAAATGGTCGAGGTGTTCTTCTTCAGTTTGCGATCGGGCTATCATGTCATCTACGTAGACCTCTATCTCATGATGTATCATATCATGAAACAAAGCTACCATGGCGTGTTGATAGGTTTCCCCGGCATTCTTCAGTCCAAATGGCATCACTTTGTAGCAGAACGTACCCCACTGTGTAACAAAAGTAGTTTTCTCCATGTCTTCAGGTGCCATTTTGATCTGGTTGTAACCTGAAAATCCGTCCATGAAAGAAAATACCTTGTGCTGAGCTGTATTGTCAACCAAGATGTCAATGTACGGTAGTGGAAAGTCATATTTAGGGCTGGCCCTGTTTAAGTCTCTGTAATCCATGCACATTCTCACTTTGCCATCCTTCTTAGGCACGGGCACAATGTTAGCAACCCATGTTAGCAAGCTTTTGAGACAAGTTTCTCACATCCCCTTGAGCCAGAAACACGACCCTTTGAGCCCTCAAACCTCCCATAGCACAAAATCATCTTCATTTGGCAAAACAGGGCACTCCCTTCAGTTTGGTTTCCATAGCACAAATACCTCATGCGTTTTGCCTCAAAATGGTTCTAACACCTTCCATACAACCTATCCAAGCTATCCCAACCCTTAAACACTAACTGTAACTCCATTTATAAGGTTTGCCATTTTTTATTTCAGCTTGTGCAGGTTGAGTACTGTAGGCATGTTCAAGTACATTCAAGGCAAGATAGGCATTGGAGAAGGTCAGAGGGAGTTCAAGCAAGCTACCAAACACCTCAGGCCTCATTGAAAAGCTCCACATTGTCAGACACGAATTCAACTGAAACAGGTTTTTGTTAACTTCCTATCTCTCTATTTAGGAATAATTAGGCTTAGGTTTGTGAATAAGAAATGTAGTATTCATAGCCATGAAGCTGTACATATGCTCAGTTTTCATTTTAGTTAAGCATGCTAAGAGAATTTGATCCATGAACTTCCTAAAAAAATTAGGTTAGGATTTAGGGCCAGAGAAATTCTCTCTGGTCTTTGAGAGTTAGGACAGGTTTTTTATATGGTTGAATTCGTCTTGGAAAATGCTACAACTTTGATGTTATATGTTTTTGCATTAGAGCACGTATGCAGGTTGTTCGTGTTTGTACAGATCGCGCGTAATTTTTGAAGACAAAGGTTGAAGATGAAGTGTGGTGGGTTGGGCTTGGTCCTGGCTCACTATTGACACCCCTCTTTTGCTGAATACACCCCCTGGCCCAATTTCTTTATATTTTTATATTTTTTATTTATTTTCATTTTATGATTTTTATTTTATATTTTCCAAACATAAAAAAATACCCAAAAATATTTTTATAAATTTTCACATTTATTTTGTATTTTATTTTTATTTTTTCTAACATAAAAACAATTTAATTAGTATATACTTTTATTTATTGAAAACTTGAAAATAATATATAATAATATTATACTTTTATTTTTATTCTTTATTTTATTTGCACTCAAAAAATATTGTTCTAAATATATTTTTGTCTTGTATATATTTTATTTTTATTATACATAACTAATATAATTAATATATATATATATATATATATATATATATATATATATATATATATATATATATATATATATATATATATATATATATATATATATATATATATATATATATATATATATATATATATATATATATATATATATATATATATATATATATATATATATATATATATATATATATATACACACACACACATACTTTTATTTAATAAATACTTGAGAATGAAAACATAAAAATATTATACTTTTATTTTTATTATTATTTATATTTAAATAATACTTTTTCTAAATATATTTCATTTTTGTATATACATTATTTTATTTTATTGTATATAAATAGTATATTTAATATATTTACATTCTTAAAAGAAAATTAGGGTTTTACCCTTAATAAAAAAAATAATGTTTTTTATTTATTTCTTTCCTTTTACATTAAATATTTTTACATACATAAAAATAAACAAAACATTTTTGCATATTCATAATATTTTGTATACTTATTTAATTTGTTTATTTAAGTATTATTCATTTATTTATTTTGTATCAATTATTCAATTTGGATGTAATAATAAAATTAGGGTTTTAATTCCTTGCCAAATAATCCCGATTCAAAAATTGTATCCCCCTCCCCATAATCATGTTGTAATAGTGTAGATTTATTTTACGCATTTATGCTTTCAATTATGCCGTGGTTAGAGATTAGGGTTTGTATGCAAAAAATCCAAAATCAAACATATAACTTGACTAATACAATGACAAAAATGCATGAAAATAATAACACAATGCACACTTGCACCCCTAGGGTTTCATCCACTTGTTGCCTTAAAATTGGCCATGTTATGCATGTTGAGTATCTTTGGCAAAACAAAAACAAAACAAAAGATCATAGTCCCTCGATGACGCTATCTTGGTTGCTTATACAAAATGATCTAGTCCCTCAAAAGTTGCTAAAGATATTTGGCAATATTACTATCATGGTCAATACGATGACCCGCGCCTGTCCCGTTTAACATCCTAATACAAGGTTGTTTACCAAATGCAATGGTAAAACAACACTGTCAAAAGGGTTAAAAATGTGTAGGAAAGACTCTTGAGTAGATAGGGTAGACAACTCTTAGTTACTTGATCAAAACTTGCAAAAAACATCCTTGCTATTTTTCAAATATACCTCACAACACAATTTCAAAACATTTCCCAAAATAAACTGTCAAACTTTCAAAACATTGAAACATCTTTTCAAAAGACATACATCTTTGTATACATTCAAACAAGAATCATTACAAAGGTTGCCACAACGATGGCCTCTTTTCAAAACATTTTCAAAACCACACACAAAGCACCATTTCAAACAATTGAAAAACAAAAGCAAGTGATCTAAACAAGTAACTAAGAGCCCATGGATAACCATGGATGAAAAGGGTGCTTGCACCTTCCCTTTTCATAATCTACCCCCCGAACCCAAGAAAACATCTCAAAGGTCTTTCCTGTGATTTTTGACCTTTCCTTTGGATAAAACAAAAAGTCGGTGACGACTCTTGCTAAACCGAAACATTTGCGAACACAAACGCAAAACCTCAAGTCAGTTCTCCCACCGTATCACAGAACTGGCGACTCTGCTGGGGATAACTTTAAACGTGGAGTAACCTTAGGGTTTAGATCACCTTTACATGCTTATCTCGTTTGCTTTGATTGATTTACATTTGGTTCTATTGTTTGGGCTTGAAATCCTCTACCCGGATTTGGGAAACATTCATAGGTAAATAGCAATACGTTGTGGAAACTATGCGGGGTATACCGACATGGTTGAAGCAATAACTATATTAGTGTGACATATTTGTGGGTACCGGTAGCCTTTAAGTCAATCAAAGAGAATACGGGGCCGCTGAGTGATATCATGAAGCACTAATGAACTCTTAGAACCTTTACTAGACCATCTTGGCCTTATTAGGGGTAGTGAGATGACCGGCTTTGGTGCAGTCCGAAGTTGGTAGATACTCGACACTACACTCATTGAGGGTTGTTTTCTTGGAATATTTCGGTCGTCAGTTAAGTGGCTAAACTGAAACAATGAACACAGAAAATAATCCAGTGATATTGAGCTCCTTAGAACCCGGTTACTATTTATAGGACAGGTTGAGCCAACTAACTTCAAGAGGGTACTTACCTATGAAACCCCAAGCAAACCTGAAACTAGGATCTTGTGTGATTTGCTTGTACATATACTTTTGCATACATCATGAACATCATAAAGCATCATATGCATTGATCAGTGCATTTTGATGCACATCCTTCCACGATTGTACTAATGCATTTCTTTAGTTTATTGTGTTTATTTTTATGTTTTAATATGTTTTGCTAATTTATTTTATTTTTGCATTTAATTAATTTTCGTATTTTATTTTCAGAAACTGCAGCTTTCGCAGAAAAATTCATAACTAATTCTACAAAAATCGGATCGTGGCGTTTGACCATGCGTTGGAAAGCTAAGAGAATGGCCTACAACTTTATAGTTTTGGCCAGAAGCTGATTCGAAGTGCAGAAAGGTTGAAAAAGTCGTTGAAGTTGCAGCTTTAGACTTTTAAGTTTTGGGTTAGTAGTTTTGGGCATGGGTTATGTTTTCGATCCAGTTGGGTTATGACCGAATCCTTGTCTTTGATATACCTAGCGGCTGCTGTAGTAATTTAGTCTGACCTTTTTTTTCATTATTGAAAAAAAAATACATTTTGCTTTGTACGAATCTTATGGAGAGCTAAATTTTCTGAGTTGATCTGCTACATTCATGTTCCGATACTTGAGGTTAATATAATTTTGCAATTTAATTCCTATTCCTTTCAACTCTATTATATGTTTATCATTTTCTTAATTCGATTGTCATAAAATAATTTTGTTTGGTTCGATTGATTTATGTTCCCTAATTTTCATTGCGTGTTATCGTTTGCTTAATTCGTTAATTCGCTTATTTTTAACCGTTTGCTTAATTCGGTAAACAGGAAACATAATTCTTATCGCTTGTTGAATGTTATTGTGATCGAACAGGAATAGTATCCGCTTAGGATAGCAATGTTATAATAATCAATGATAGGTAGGAACTGAATTAGCAGATTAGCTTATTTTGATAATCACTTATTTCGTGTTTTGAATCAATCCTAAAATCAACCCCCTATTAGATTTCTATTAGTTAATAATAAAATCAAGAATCCTTGCGATACGACTCGAGCCATTGTCGTTATACTGCATTTTACAATATAATCGTTTTTGGTCCACCCGCGACAGCGGATCATGCATTCACTAACCATTTCAAGGGTTTGGATCTTCATCTTTGTTCTTGTTTTGTAGGTCATAGAATCTCTTCGCAGGAAAACAATTCAAGTCAACCTTGTGAGAATCCATCCTCAACTCAAGGAGCTTACTTCCAAGATTCCAGAGAATTCTCTCTTCAGTGAAAGACATGGTAGACTTCTCAACTTGGTCAACTCTAACATTGAAGAAGACATGGTGAAAGTCCTCTTCCAGTTCTTTGACCCCCTACACCATTGCTTTACATTTCCTGATTACCAACTAGTACCTACTTTGGAGGAATTTTCTCAACTCCTGAGGATTCCTATTCTCCATCAACTACCCTACAACGGTACGGAAAGAGAACCAAAGCCCGAAGATGTTGCTCAAGCCTTACACTTGCAACCATATGATATTAAAGGTCACTGGGAAACCAGAAGTGGTGTCAAGGGTTTCTTGGCAAAGTTTCTGTTTGAGAAGGCACAAGACTGCTGGAATTCTTTAGATCTGCAAGCTTTTGAAGAGATTGTAGCACTCCTCATGTATGGGTTGGTCTTATTCCCAAACCCTGATCAGCTTATAGATGTGAATGCTGTCAAGATTTTCATATCTCGGAATCCTGTGCCTACATTGCTTGGGGACATCCTACACTCATTTCACACACGAACAATGAGGAAAAGAGGTGTTCTCATATGTTGTACTCCTCTTCTAGCAAGGTGGTTTATTTCTCACCTTCCCCAGTCAGTCTTGAAGAATGAACAAGGCTTGAGGTGGTCACAACGATTGATGACCCTTACACATTCTGATGTTCATTGGTGTTCTCGGTCTAGAGAAAATGTCATCATCATTGATCGTTGCGGAGAACTCCCTAATGTCCCACTACTTGGCATTAGGGGAGGCATTACCTACAATCCATGTTTAGCTCTGAGACAGTTTGGTTATGCTCGAAGGGATGACCCTCATGATATGCTGATTCCTGACTTGGTTTTTGACTTCGACAACGACGCTCAAGGACTTCGACAAAGGTTTATCCGAGCTTGGAGGATACCCAACAAAGTGGATAGTAAGACACTGGGACAAAAGAATTCCATCCCCCTTGAGCCTTACCTCAAGTGGGTACGAACCCGCACCCAGAGTCTTATGATGTCTTACCCCCACATTCTCCCCGTGATCAAAGAGCCTGTTATGGAAGGAGAGGTTCCATTCACCCTCCTACATCCCGACATGCCAACATCATTGGAAGATTTGCAAAAGAGTTGGATACATCTAAAGGAAGAACGAAATACTTTTGAAGCCAGCTTCTACGCCAGTGAGAAGAAGGTTTTGTAACTTACTCGTCGACTCCATGAAGAGCAGACTCTCAACACTTACATCGCACTTAAGAATTTTGTAATATTTTTCCCATGGGGCATTTATGTACTAACAAATTTCTTCTTATTAATATGACGTGTGTTCTTTTTGTTTGCAACAACTTTGAATTTCTTAATCCTTGAATGCATTACATGAATACATATCATTCATCATATGCATAAACGGGTCTTCACACCAGGTTTCCTTATCTTTCTGCTGTTTATTTCAGCAAGATGGATATAGAGCAGACGGTCAAAGATCTGCAAGCATAGAATTCGCAATCCCAACAACTCCTCATGACCTTGGCAAAGGGTCAAGAGGACCTTAAAGCATTGTTAGAGAAAGAGAAGGAAAAGGAAAAGAAGAAAAAGAAAAGAGCAGGTGTAGCTACTCTGGGAAGAAGGTTTGAGAATCAGGCTAGGAGAGTTATGGACTTCCCTTCCACGTCCGATGAAGGGGTTGGAAAAGGAAAGGGAGTTGCAATGCCCTCTGAATCTGAAGCTGAAGAGGAAGAAGAAGAAGAAGAGGATGAAGATTACTCCGAGCAGCAGTACCCTCCGGCGGACGATAAGTATAATAATCTAGAGGATCGGCTGGCAGCCATGGAGGTACAAAGGGTACCTGGGATGGATTTCGAAGAACTAGGGTTTGTTGCTGGGATCGTCATTCCCCCCAAGTTCAAAGTGCCTACATTTGCTAAATACGACGGTTTGTCCTATCCGAAGATGCATCTGCGATCCTATGATAGAAAGATCCAACCTCACTCTTCTGATAAGGATCTGTGGGTCCACTTTTTTCAAGATAGTTTGTCGGGTACGCAATTGGACTGGTTTTATCAGCTTGAAAGATCTGATGTACATAACTGGGAGGATTTGGCTGCTGCTTTCTATCGACAATACCAATATAACGCAGATTTAGCGCCTACTCGTACTCAACTACAGAGCATGGGTATGGTCTCTAATGAGGGATTTAAGGAGTATGCCCAGAAGTGGCGGGATTTGGCTGGAAGGGTGCAGCCACCATTGTCGGATAGAGAGCTGGTTGATATGTTTTTGGGGACCCTGTCAGGTCCATTCTTTAATCACTTGATCGAGAGCTCATCTGCAGGGTTCACCGAATTAATTCTAACAGGTGAAAGGGTCGAAGCTGGCATTAAAAGTGGTAAAATTCAGAAGGATACCTCTGCTTCCACTGCTATCAAGAAGACCTTCCCATCCAAGAAAGAAGTTTCCGCTGTTTACACCCAGAGAAATCAAGGAAGAATGGAGCGTCGACCAACGGTGGGGGCTGTAATGATCCAAAACTCTCCAGTCGATCAACCTCGAAGCAGTCAACCCAGAGCTAACCAAAATAGGGTGGAAAGGCCACAACGACAATTCACTCGGATCAATATGACACTGGCTCAGGTTCTCCCTCATCTGTTAAAATTAAAAATTACCAACTTGAAAGAAGCACCGAAAAACCCAAATACCTCTTCTCCCTATTATCATTCCAATGCAAAATATGCATATCATTCAGACAGTGTGGGACACGACACCAACAACTGTTGGGCCCTTAAAAACAAGATCCAAGATTTAATAGATGCCAAGGAGGTAGAGTTTGATGCCCCCGAAAAACCGAATGTGATATCCGCTCCTATGCCAAAACATGGTCATAATGTCCATGCTATTGCAGAAGACCTTCATGTTACCGCTGTTGATGACTTAATGACTCTGTTGCCAATGATCAAGATAAATCTGTTGAAAGCCGAGATTTTCCCAGGCTGTGAAAAAGATTGTTACTTTTGTTCGACCTTGCTATCCGACTGTCCGCTGTTGAAGTCAGGCATCCAACGCCTGATGGATACTCAAGAGATCCTCTTTCAGAAAACTCTTGTTGCTACTGTTACTCCGGTTACTCCAATCAATGATGTTGCTATAATCACCACTTTCGACAATCTTTCCAAGACCTGTAAAAGGCCTGTTAAGATTACACCTGATCCAAAGTTTGTACCGTTGAAGATTACCATGTCAGGGCCTATCCCATATAAGTCCAACAAGACAATACCATGGAATTATGGAGGAGAGATCTTCTACCACGGTGTTAAGCAGATCGAATTAGTCGAAGAAAGTTCCGATGAAGAAACTCCTGACATAGGAAATATTGCGGGGACAAGTAAGATCACTCGTAGTGGAAGAATCTTCTCTCTGGAGATTGCTCCTCCACTGGTAGTCTTCGGACCCCCAAGTGCTCCTATGCCTGTCAAGGTATCCGTGCGAAGTCCAGTGGTTGAAGAAATTGTTACTCCCGAAGTCACACCCTCTACTGTTACTGCTGATAAAGGTAAGGGGATCCAAGAAGTGCCCGTCGGGACGAGGGCTCAGACTTTGGTTATCCCCGAGACCACCCAAAAGGAAATGGAGGATATTTTAAAGATAATTAAGAAAAGCGACTATGATGTCATAGAGCAGCTGGGGAAAACCCCTTCAAAAATCTCTATGCTGGCTCTATTGCTTTGCTCCGAGGCTCATGCCAAAGCTTTGATCAAATTCCTAAAGACGGTGCACGTGCCTCAAGAAAGTTCTACGGATCAGTTTCAAGAGTGTGTGGCTAGCCTTACAGCCGAAAATGGTCTTGGCTTTTCTAATGTCGATCTAACGTATAAGAGAAGAAAGCATAATGATGCGCTGCATGTTTCGGTAGAGTGCAGAGGGACCACACTTGCTCACGTTCTGGTTGATACTGGTTCATCTTTAAATGTCCTACCAAAGAAAGCATTGGACATGCTAGACTATGAAGGTTTGACCTTAAAGCCCAGTAATATCATTGTTAGAGCCTTCGACTGTTCTAAGCGGATGGTTCACGGAGAAGTGGACATCCCAATTAAGGTGGGAACGGAAATTTTCAATTCTACATTTTATGTGATGAACATCCGTCCTTCATATTGATGTTTATTAGGAAGGCCATGGATCCACAACGCTGGGGCAGTCACTTCTTCTCTACACCAGATGCTCAAATACCCAGTCCAGGGTAAGATCATAATGGTTCATGGTGAGGAGGAGTATATGATAAGCCACCTTAACTCTTTCCGCTACGTGGAGTTAGATGGTGAATTCATAGAAACACCTTTCCAAAACTTTGAAGAGGTTTATCCTGAGGTCGCGGTAGCCAAGACAATGACTGATGTGCCCATCATTACCAAGCTTGTGTCCTGGATGTCATCCCTTAAAGATGCAGAGGCTCTAGTCAAGGAAGGAGGAAGCACAGTATGGGGTCAACTGCCAGATTTTCCTTACAAGACAGATAAGTACGGATTGGGTTTCACTGCTGCTAGCCAGAAAGCTGTGCGTCACTCCCGGGCTAGAGAACCGCCATTAAAGATCACTCATCATGGAGTTCATGCCTTAGAAGATAATGAAGACGAAGGAAATTTTGAATACTGGATCTTTCCAACTATTGAAGGAGGACTAAACAACTGGGAGGCGAAAGACTTCGTTCCCATTACTTTCATCAATCAGTAATTTATCTTTTGAACATTTCCTGTTTGGTCTGTAATAATTATTAAACAATTCGTACACTCTTTTCGCCTTATGCCTTACCCGGGGCATATAGGTCCATTTGTAAGGGTTTTGATTCTTCATTTTCACATGCCATTTTTAATTAATCATGGACGTTTTCATATATAAACTTTTGTGTTCATTTTCTTTCTTTTTACATTTTATTTTGTTTAAAGGTGGCTATCCCTTACACACACCCACACTCACAAAATGCAGGTACCCATCCACTCCGGATTCCATGGGTAACAATTCTGCTATGGCCTTCAGTGACTCTGAAGATTTGGTCAATCATGCCGAGTACGAAGGTGATGAAGACTGTGAAGTGCCTGGAGAGTTAGCTAGACTTTTGCAACAAGAAGAAAGGGTTATTCTTCCCCATGAAGAGTTATTATAGACTATCAATTTGGGTACTGCCGAGGACAGAAAAGAGGTTAAAGTGGGTGCCAGATATTATGGTTCACCGTCTCCCTACAAGAGAAGGTTGTCCACCAATCAAACAGAAAGTCCGCCGAATGAGGCCCGATATGTCCGAAAAGATCAAAGCTGAAGTGATGAAGCAGTTCAATGCTGGCTTTCTGGCTGTTACTTCCTATCCACAATGGGTTGCTAACATTGTGCCTGTGCCTAAGAAGGACGGCAAAGTCAGAATGTGTGTGGACTACAAAGACTTAAATAGGGCTAGCCCTAAAGATGATTTTCCACTACCACACATTGACTTCTTGGTTGACAACACAGCTCAACACAAGGTATTCTCTTTCATGGACGGATTTTCAGGGTACAACCAGATCAAAATGGCCCCCGAAGACATGGAGAAGACTACTTTTGTCACGCAGTGGGGTACCTTCTGCTATAAAGTGATTCCATTCAGACTGAAGAATGTCGGGGCAACCTATCAGCGAGCCATGGTAGCTTTGTTTCATGACATGATACATCATGAGATTAAAGTCTACATAGACGACATGATAGCCCGTTCACAGACAGAAGAAGAACACCCCGACCATCTGCAAAAGCTGTTTGTCAGGATAAAGAATACAAGCTCAGACTGAACCCTAGCAAGTGCACTTTCGGAGTCAGGTCCGGTAAACTTTTGGGATTCATTGTCAGTAACAAATGCATCGAGGTTGATCCTGTCAAAGTCAAGGCTATACATGAAATGCCTGCCCCTCACACGGAGAAGGAGATCAGAGGTTTCTTGGGACGCCTAAAATACATTGCAAGGTTCATCTCTCACCTAGCATCTACCTGTGAGACAATATTCAAGATGTTGAAGAAAGATCAAGTGGTTGAATTTCGATAAAATCAAGGAGTATTTGCTGGAACCTCCTATCTTGATGCCACCCGTCGAAGGAAGGCCGTTAATCATGTATCTGGCTGTTTTAGATAATTCAATGGGGTGCGTACTGGGCCAACATGACGAGTCTGACCGAAAAGAGCATGCCATTTATTACCTTAGCAAAAAGTTTACCGACTGTGAGACTCGCTAATCACTGCTCGAGAAAACTTGCTGCGCTTTGTTATGGGATGCTCTCCGGCTAAGGCAGTATATGTTGACACATACCACTTTGTTGATTTCAAAAATGGATCCGATCAAGTACATCTTCGAGAAGCCTGCTTTATCCGGAAGAATCACTAGATGGCAAATGATCCTGACTGAGTATGATATCCAGTACACAATCCAAAAAGCTATAAAGGGGAGTGTACTAGCTGACCATCTAGCTCATCAAGCCATCGAAGATTACCAATCTATGAGGTTCGACTTCCCTGACGAGGATATCATGACATTGGACAACATTAAAGGTAACGGACCGTATGACGGACCTGAACAAGGATACTGATGGACTCTGTACTTTGATGGTGCCTCCAATGCACTTGGGAACGGTATCAGTGTGGTACTTATCTCTCTATAAGGTTACCATACACCTTTCACTACTAGACTCTGCTTCAGCTGCACCAACAACATGGCCGATTATGAAGCTTGTGTCTTTGGTCTCAAGGCTTCTATTGACTTGGGAATCAGATCTTTGATTGTATTTGGGGACTCCGCTTTGGTTATCAGTCAAATCAAAGGAGAGTGGGATACTAAGCACCCTAACCTCATCCCTTACAAAGAACATGTCCTGACATTGTTACCACATTTCGAGCAGATTACCTTCGAGCACTTCCCGCGAGAAGAGAATCAGCTAGTAGATGCGTTAGCTACAATGTCATCCATGTTTAAACTTAACTGGGATAATGAGGCACCCCAAATCACCATTGAACGAATGGACGAACTTGCACATTATCACGAGATTAATACCGAAGAAGTGGTGGACCGACCTTGGTTTCATGACGTCAAAAGGTATCTCGATGCACAAGAATACCCTGAAGGAGCTTCAGTCAACGACAAAAAGATCTTAAGGAGGTTCGCTGCCAAATTCTTTCTGAGCAATGGTATCCTATACAAGCGCAATCTTGATTGTGTCCTACTTCGTTGTGTGGACAAGGTTGAAGCTGAGCAGATCATGGCTGAACTACATAATGGCACCTTTGGCACCCACTCAAGCGGTCATACGATGGCTAAGAAGATTCTACGGGTAGGCTACTACTGGTCTACCATGGAAGCTGATTGTCATCAACATTCTCGTACTTGTCACAAATGCCAAATCTATGCTGACAAGGTACATATTCCTCCAGTTCCTCTCAATGTCTTAACAACTCCTTGGCCATTCACGATGTGGGGAATCGACATGATTGGAGAAATCAAGCCAACAACATCCAATGGACACTGTTTCATCCTGGTGGCCATTGATTACTTTACCAAGTGGGTCGAAGCAGCTTCCTTCGCCTCCATTACAAAGAATGTGGTTTCCCGCTTCATCAAGCAGAACCTCATATGCCGGTATGGTATCCCTGACAGGATCATCAGTGACAATGGTACAAATTTGAACAACACTATGATCACCGCTCTGTGCGAGCAGTTCAAGATTCAACATCACAATTCATCTCCCTATCGGCCTAAGATGAACGGTGATATCGAAGCTGCAAACAAAAATATCAAGAAGATCATTCAAAAGATGATAGTCACCTACAAGGACTGACATGAGATGTTACCTTTTGCTCTGCACGGGTACCGTACCACGGAACGCACTTCAACTAGGGAAACCCCTTTTCTTTGGTATATGGCATGGAAGTTATTTTACCTATGGAAGTTCAGATTCCTTCCTTGAGAATCATGAAGGATTTTGGTTTGAGTGAAGACGATTGGATTCAGACCCAGCTTGATCAACTTAACTTGATTGACGAGAAGCGACTTACTGCTGTTTGTCATGGTCAGGCGTATCAGAAGCGTATGATCAAGGCCTTCAACAAGAAAGTCAAGAGGCAAGTATATCAAGTCAGGGACCTTGTAATCAAACGAATCATCTTGCCGCAAAGTGATCCCAGGGGCAAATGGACTTCTACTTACGAAGGACCATTTGTGATCAAAAACATCTTTTCTGGTGGGGCAATGATCCTAACCACCATGGACGGCGATGATCTATCGCACCCTACGAACGCAGACATAGTCAAAAGATACTACGCATGAACGACCCGACAAGTTGAAAACCCGAAACGGAGACTTGGGCAAAAATGGGCATCCCGGTGAATCAAAAACCCGAAAGGGCGGTTCAGGCAAAAATTAGGGATAAATAAAAAAATCTGTACACCCGGCAAGTTGAAAACCCGAAAGGGCGACTTGGGCAAAAAAAGGGTTTCCCGGTGGATCGAAAACCAAAAAGGGATATCCAGGCAAAAGTTAGGGAATTAAAGCGTATGACTATGTCTCGTCGGATCACTTTAAGGACAATCTCTTCACGGACAAGCTCCAAGCTTCTGATCAATCCAATCATCTACGGACGAAGCAACGAATGGACAAGATACTTAGAGTTGTGAAGGCTATAGCAGAATGGGAACCCCATGAAATTGTTACACATAGCCATCTTTCTTTGTATAAATTTTTCTCATTTTTTATGACAACAGTCTCTTACTTGGATGTCTGTCTCCTTTGTACAAAATACTTACACACAGTTAATACAAAGATACTTCAAAGTGCAGGAATTTGTTTGCCTTTTCTTTCTTTTTACACTTGTGTTTTATTTGAAAACGTCCAATGATTTATTAAATGAGCATATGCATTTGAATATAATCACTGCTTACAAATAAAACGAAATGAGAAAGGATAATTACTGATAGGTTGAAAGTATAGGAAGACGTCTTTAGGCTATTCCAGAAGAAATCCCCTACGGTAAGTCATTCAGATCCTCAACAGAGCTAAAACCTTGAAATACATATCCCCAGCGGAGTTAAGTTTCAAAATCCCCTTCAGAACTAAGTTTCCAAACTCCCAACCCCAACGGAGCTAGAAAACTTTGAATTGCAAACCCTCAGTGAAGATAAAACTTTCTTCCCCAACGGAGTCCAAAACTTCAAATCTTAAACCCCAGTGGAGTACCATCCAATTTCCTCCATAAATCCCCAGTAGATTGGCATACAACCCAAGCTCTTGAGAACTCTTCGACGGAATAAACATTCTCCCCAGAGTTATTTCCTAGCAGAACGAAGATTTTTATTCTCATTTCTCCAGTTGAAGCCTCCCAGGTTTTAATTCCCCAGTAGAGATCGTCAGAGTTTTCCTTATTCCCCAGGAAAGTCATGAAGGATTCTCAATTCCCCGTAGAAGTTGTCAAAGTTCTTGTTAATCCCCACAAGTCGCCAAGGATTTTCTATCCCCAACAGTGGTCTAAGGATTTCTCATTCTCAATGATCAAAGGTTTTGAATCCCCAGCAGCAGTCAAGGGTTTATTTTCCCCGGCAGCGGTCAAAGATTTCATTATCTCCAGCTATCAAGGATTTATTTTCCTCAGCAAGACGGATACTCAGCTTACATGCGCATCCATTACATTCATATATCATAAACATTGATAGAACCCATTTTATTGCGTCATACATGTCATACAACATAACTTTGTGTGTTTTAGCTAACATTTTATCTTTTTCAGGATAAGATTAAAAGCTACCTCTAACAAATATTCAAAGATCTCAAATACAGTACGGATACACTCCAAGACATGGAAGTCATTCTGCTATTCATTCAGGTCTCATATTTTAGATACAATATGGATACACCCCCAGACACGGCGATCATTCTACTACTCATACAGACTTCAGCAATCAGATACAGACTAGATACGCTCCAGACACGGAAGCCATTCTATTTCTCATTCAGATTCAACTATCAACTTCAGGTTCAGATGCACTCCAGACACGGAAGTCATTTTGTCACTTGTCCAGATCCCAGTTACAGTACGGATACACTCCAGACACGGAAGTCATTCTGCTACTCATACAAATCTCAACTTCAGATACAATCCAGACACGGTTGCCATTCTGTCACTCATTCGGAATTTATCCCCAGCCTAGAGATGCTCCATACACGGATGTTTTTCTGTCGCCCATTCAGAATTCAGATACAATACAGATACACTCCAGACACGGCAGTCATTCTGATATTCATTCAAGAATCAAATATAGTTACAGCTCGGATACGCTCCAGACACGTACGCCATTCTTTTGCTCATACAAATCCAATCTCTAGATACAACTCAGATACGTCCCAAATACGGATACCATTCTGGTGTTCATTCTCCTGATTTTCAACAAACAGTCTTGGATGGCATCTTTAAGCCCATCTCCATCAAAATTCTACCATCTCCAAATGGCATCTTTAAGCCCATTCCCTCATTTACGTTTTGATGAGTGCAAATTTACGGGCACTCTAGTGTCCAATCATCTTTTACCTTCGAGTCACGAAAGGCAAACTTGCCAATCTAACTCTTCAGGTTCAAGAAGATTGAACAGGGGCAGCTATTGTACCCCAAAATTTTCCCTCTCATTTTATCAATATTTCCCCTCACAAGACTCCTTGAACTCCAGACAGGATTAAGGTTTTGCTCTGCTCAAGACATCTCCTTGCACTGATGACCTAAATTAGGGTTTGAGTTTGCACAGGGATTTTTGGACTTCTAATTCTCCAAGTGGCTTTCATACTTCATGTTGGACTTATAATATTGTCCATACCAAGTTTCAAGCCTTGAATCAAATTTTTGCCCAGTCAATTGGATAGTTGACCTAAAAATCAACTATATTGGGGGAAAAGTCAACTATGGCCAATTTACAGTTAAACCTCATTATTTTTTATCCATATCAACATTATAGACTCACATTAACCATTTAATCAAGTTTGGACCACAACTCCTCAAGAAATTTGATTAGATCACCAAAAGGGCAAAATGGTCATTTTTAGGGTTTTGACTGCACAAGGGAAATTTCTGATTTTTGACCTAGCCAATGGCAAATTGAGTTCAAGAATGGATTCAAGGACTCAATGGCATCATCTTAACCTATTCACAAGGTTCAAAAGATCTCAATTGCATTGGATTGACAGATGAATTTTTTCAGTCAACTGATCAAAATTTGACTGTACACTGAAAAGTCAAACTTTGACTTTTTGGTCAAAATCAAGTGCCAAGGATCATTTTTCATCAAGATGTGTCAAAACATGAAACTTGTTCATCAAGAAATCCAATTTTGCAAATTAGGGTTTAAAATTGAAAATTTTCATAACTTAGAATTTTTCTAAGTTATGAAATTTTCTTATTTTTTCCCAACTTTGCCCAACATTTTCACCATGATGCAATTGGATTCAAACAAAACTCCCAACATGAAATTTGTAGCACTCCACAAAGTCTACAACTTTTATTCACAAATTTTTCCCAAAAGAAGCTTGGATATCAAGTTAGGATTTTTGGAACAAGGGTCCATGAAACTTTTAACTTAGTGAAATTTTGCCCTAGTTTAAGCAGGATTTTGACCCATCTTCATGACTATTTTTCACATAGTTCCACTTGGAATATCAAATTTCATTTCAAATATGGACTGTAGAGAATGTTGCAAGCTTTCCAAAATGTCCAAGAACTCTCCAAACTCATTTGTGGTTAGGGAGAATCGAAGGCTTGAAGTTGGCAAAAACTCACTTTTTATCCATGGCATGTTCATAGTAATACAAGTTGCAAACTCTAATCAGCTTGCTTTGTACTTGATTACAAGTCTCAAAATCATTCCACACTCAATAATTAAATGCAAATCCATTGGTCTAAGGATTTGTTTTGGTCATTAGAGCATTGCACACAAGATTAATCCTTAAATAGAAAAAGCAACATTACCATTTTTGCTTAAATCTTGCTTTATGTCAAAACAGCATCCTTGAGCATTGAGCCATATCTTGTGAAACAAATCAAATCCACCAACTTGAGGGGCCAAGAGCATAGTATGTAAGCTGATGAATAGCCTGTACAGGTCTGCTTTGCATCACTTGTCCACTTTTGCTTCATATACAAGAAACATGTCCAATATCACACAACTTACAGATCTGAAAAAACCAACTTGTGCAAGCTTTTGAGACAAGTTTCTCACATCCCCTTGAGCTAGAAACACGACCCTTTGAGCCCTCAAACCCCCCATAACACAAAATCATCTTCATTTGACAAAACAGGGCACTCCCTGCAGTTTGGTTTCCATAGCACAAATCTCTCGTGCGTTTTGCCTCAAACTGGTTCTAACACTTTCCATACAACCTATCCAAGCTATCCCAACCCTTAAACACTAACTGTAACTCCATTTACAAGGTTTGCCATTTTTGATTTCAGCTTGTGCAAGTTGAGTTATGTAGGCTTGTTCAAGCACATTCAAGGAAAGCTAGGCATTGGAGATGGTCAGGGGGAGTTCAAGCAAGCTCCCAAACACCTCAGGCCTCATTGAAAAGCTCCACATTGTCAGACACGAAGTCAACTGAAACAGGTTTTTGTCAACTTCCTATCTCTCTATTTAGGAACAATTAGGCTTAGGTTTGTAAATAAGAAATATAGTATTCATAGCCATGAAGGTGTACATATGCTCAGGTTTCATTTTAGTTAAGCATGCTAAGAGAATTTGATCCATGAACTTATTGAAAAAATTATGTTAGGATTTAGGGCCATAGAAATTCTCTCTGGTCTTTGAGAGTTAGGACAAGTTTTTTATATGGTTGAATTCGTCTTGGAAAATGCTACAACTTTGATGTTATGTGTTTTTGCATTAGAGCACGTATGCAGGTTGTTCGTGTTTGTATAGATCGCGCGTGATTTTTGAAGACAAAGGTTGAAGATGAAGTGTGGTGGGCTGGGCTTGGTGCTGGCTCACTATTGACACCCCTCTTTTGCTGAATACACCCCCTGGCCCAATTTCTTTATATTTTTATATTTTTTATTTATTTTCATTTTATGATTTTTATTTTATATTTTCCAAACATAAAAAAATACCCAAAAATATTTTTATAAATTTTCACATTTATTTTGTATTTTATTTTTATTTTTTCTAACATAAAAACAATTTAATTAGTATATACTTTTATTTATTGAAAACTTGAAAATAATATATAATAACATTATACTTTTATTTTTATTCTTTATTTTATTTGCACTCAAAAAATATTGTTCTAAATATATTTTTGTCTTGTATATATTTTATTTTTATTGTACATAACTAATATAATTAATATATATATATATATATATATATATATATATATATATATATATATATATATATATATATATATATATATATATATATATATATATATATATATATATATATATATATATATATATATATATATATATATATATATATATATATATATATAATAAATACTTGAGAATGAAAACATAAACATATTATACTTTTATTTTTATTATTATTTATATTTAAATAATACTTTTTCTAAATATATTTTATTGTATTTAAATAGTATATTTAATATATTTACATTCTTAAAAGAAAATTAGGGTTTTACCCTTAATAAAAAAAATAATGTTTTTTATTTATTTCTTTCCTTTTACATTAAATATTTTTACATACATAAAAATAAACAAAACATTTTTGCATATTCATAATATTTTGTATACTTATTTAATTTGTTTATTTAAGTATTATTCATTTATTTATTTTGTATCAATTATTCAATTTGGATGTAATAATAAAATTAGGGTTTTAATTCCTTGCCAAATAATCCCGATTCAAAAATTGTATCCCCCTCCCCATAATCATGTTGTAATAGTGTAGATTTATTTTATGCATTTATGCTTTCAATTATGCCATGGTTAGAGATTAGGGTTTGTATGCAAAAAATCCAAAATCAAACAGATAGCTTGACTAATACAAAGACAAAAATGCATGAAAATGATAACACAATGCACACATGCACCCCTAGGGTTTCATCCACTTGTTGCCTTAAAATTGGCCATGTTATGCATGTTGAGTATCTTTGGCAAAACAAAAACAAAACAAAAGACCATAGTCCCTCGATGACGCTATCTTGGTTGCTTATACAAAATGATCTATTCCCTCAAAAGTTGCTAAAGATATTTGGCAATATTGCTATCATGGTCAATACGATGACCCGCGCCTGTCCCGCTTAACATCCTAATACAAGGTTGTTTACCAAATGCAATGGTAAAACAACACTGTCAAAAGGGTTAAAAATGTGTAGGAAAGACTCTTGAGTAGATAGGGTAGACAACTCTTAGTTACTTGATCAAAACTTGCAAAAAACATCCTTGCTATTTTTCAAATATACCTCACAACACAATTTCAAAACATTTCCCAAAACAAACTGTCAAACTTTCAAAACATTGAAACATCTTTTCAAAAGACATACATCTTTATATACATTCAAACAAGAATCATTCCAAAGGTTGCCACAACGATGGCCTATTTTCAAAACATTTTCAAAACCACACACAAAGCACCATTTCAAACAATTGAAAAACAAAAGCAAGTGATCTAAACAAGTAACTAAGAGCCCATGGATAACCATGGATGAAAAGGGTGCTTGCGCCTTCCCTTTTCATAATCTACCCCCCGAACCCAAGAAAACATCTCAAAGGTCTTTCCTGTGCTTTTTGACCTTTCCTTTGGATAAAATAAAAAGTCGGTGACGACTCTTGCTAAACCGAAACATTTGCGAACACAAACGCAAAACCTCAAGTCAGTTCTCCCACCGTATCACAGAACTGGCGACTTTGTTGGGGATAACTTTAAAAGTGGAGTAACCTTAGGGTTTAGATCACCTTTACATGCTTATCTCGTTTGCTTTGATTGATTTACATTTGGTTCTATTGTTTGGGCTTGAAATCCTCTATCCGGATTTGGGAAACATTCATAGGTAAATAGCAATATGTTGTGGAAACTGTGCGGGGTATACCGACATGGTTGAAGTAATAACTATATTAGTGTGACATATTTGTGGGTACAGGTAGCCTTTGAGTCAATCAAAGAGAATACGGGGCCGCTGAGTGATATCATGAAGAACTAATGAACTCTTAGAACCTTTACTAGACCATCTTGGCCTTATTAGGGGTAGTGAGATGACCGGCTTTGGTGCAGTCTGAAGTTGGTAGATACTCGACACTACACTCATTGAGGGTTATTTTCTTGGAATATTTCGGTCGTCAGTTAAGTGGCTAAACTTAAACAATGAACACAGAAAATAATCCAGTGATATTGAGCTTCTTAGAACCCGGTTACTATTTATAGGACAGGTTGAGCCAACTAACTTCAAGAGGGTACTTACCTATGAAACCCCATGCAAACCTGAAACTAGGATCTTGTGTGATTTGCTTGTACATATACTTTTGCATACATCATAAAGCATCATATGCATTGATCAGTGCATTTTGATGCACATCCTTCCACGATTATACTAATGCATTTCTTTAGTTTATTGTGTTTATTTTTATGTTTTAATATGTTTTGCTAATTTATTTTATTTTTGCATTTAATTAATTTTGTATTTTATTTTCAGCAACTGCAGCTTTCGCAGAAAAATTCATAACTAATTCTACAAAAATCGGATCGAGGCGTTTGACCATGCGTTGGAAAGCTAAGAGAATGGCCTACTACTTTATAGTTTTGGCCAGAAGCTGATTCGAAGTGCAGAAAGGTTGAAAAAGTCGTTGAAGTTGCAGCTTTAGACTTTTAAGTTTTGGGTTAGTAGTTTTGGGCATTGGTTATGTTTTCGACCCAGTTGGGTTATGAACCGAATCCTTGTCTTTGCTATACCTAGCGGCTGCTGTAGTATTTTAGTCTGACCTTTTTTTTCATTATTGAAAAAAAATACATTTTGCTTTGTACGAATCTTATGGAGAGCTAAATTTTCTGAGTTGATCTGCTACATTCATGTTCCGATACTTGAGGTTAATATAATTTTGCAATTTAATTCCTATTCCTTTCAACTCTATTATATGTTTATCGTTTTCTTAATTCGATTGTCATAAAATAGTTTTGTTTGGTTCGATTGATTTATGTTCCCTAATTTTCATTGCGTGTTATCGTTTGCTTAATTCGTTAATTCGCTTATTTTTAACCGTTTGCTTAATTCGGTAAACAGGAAACATAATTCTTATCGCTTTTTGAATGTTATTGCGATCGAACAGGAATAGTATCTGCTTAGGATATCAATGTTATAATAATCAATGATAGGTAGGAACTGAATTAGCAGATTAGCTTATTTTGATAATCACTTATTTCGTGTTTTGAATCAATCCTAAAATTAACCCCCCTATTAGATTTCTATTAGTTAATAATAAAATCAAGAATCCTTGCGATACGACTCGAGCCATTGTCGCTATACTGCATTTTACAATATACTCGTTTTTGATCCACCCGCGACAGCGGATCATGCATCCACTAACCATTTCAAGGGTTTGGATCTTCATCTTTGTTCTTGTTTTGTAGGTCATAGAATCTCTTCGCAGGAAAACAATTCAAGTCAACCTTGTGAGAATCCCTCCTCAACTCAAGGAGCTTACTTCCAAGATTCCAGAGAATTCTCTCTTCAGTGAAAGACATGGTAGACTTCTCAACTTGGTCAACTCCAACATTAAAGAAGACATGGTGAAAGTCCTCTTCCAGTTCTTTGACCCCCTACACCATTGCTTTACATTTCCTGATTACCAACTAGTACCTACTTTGGAGGAATTTTCTCAACTCCTGAGGATTCCTATTCTCCATCAACTACCCTACAATGGTACAGAAAGAGAACCAAAGCCTGAAGATGTTGCTCAAGCCTTACACTTGCAACCATCTGATATTAAAGGTCATTGGGAAACCAGAAGTGGTGTCAAGGGTTTCTTGGCAAAGTTTCTGTTTGAGAAGGCACAAGACTGCTGGAATTCTTTAGATCTGCAAGCTTTTGAAGAGATTGTAGCACTCCTCATCTATGGGTTGGTCTTATTCCCAAACCCTGATCAGCTTATAGATGTGAATGCTGTCAAGATTTTCATATCTCGGAATCCTGTTCCTACATTGATTGGGGACATCCTACACTTATTTCACACACGAACAATGATGAAAAGAGGTGTTCTTATATGTTGTACTCCTCTTCTAGAAAGGTGGTTTATTTCTCACCTTCCCCAGTCAGTCTTGAAGAATGAACAAGGCTTGAGGTGGTCACAACGATTGATGACCCTTACACATTTTGATGTTCATTGGTGTTCTCGGTCTAGAGAAAATGTCATCATCATTGATCGTTGCGGAGAATTCCCTAATGTCCCACTACTTGGCATTAGGGGAGGCATTACCTACAATCCATGTTTAGCTCTGAGACAGTTTGGTTATGCTCGAAGGGATGGCCCTCATGATATGCTGATTCCTGACTTGGTTTTTGACTTTGACAACGACGCTCAAGGACTTCGACAAAGGTTTATCCGAGCTTGGAGGATACCCAACAAAGTGGATAGTAAGACACTGGGACACAAGAATTCCACCCCCCTTGAGCCTTACCTCAAGTGGGTACGAACCCGCACCCAGAGTCTTATGATGCCTTACCCCCACATTCTCCCCGTGATCAAAGAGCCTGTTATGGAAGGAGAGGTTCCATACACCCTCCTACATCCCGACATGCCAACATCATTGGAAGATTTGCAAAAGAGTTGGATACAGCTCAAGGAAGAACGAAATACTTTTGAAGCCAGCTTCTACGCCAGTGAGAAGAAGGTTTTGGAACTTACTCGTCGACTCCATGAAGAGCAGACTCTCAACACTTACATCGCACCAAAGAGGATGCGCAACGTCTTTTTATCTTAAGAATTTTGTAATATTTTGCCCATGGGGCATTTATGTACTAACAAATTTCTTCTTATTAATATGACGTGTGTTCTTTTTGTTTGCAACAACTTTGAATTTCTTAATCCTTGAATGCATTACATGAATACATATCATTTATCATATGCATAAACAGGTCTTCACACCAGGTTCCCTTATCTTTCTGCTGTTTATTTCAGCAAGATGGATATAGAGCAGACGGTCAATGATCTGCAAGCATAGAATTCGCAATCCCAACAACTCCTCATGACCTTGGCAAAGGGTCAAGAGGACCTTAAAGCACTGTTAGAGAAAGAGAAGGAAAAGGAAAAGAAGAAAAAGAAAAGAGCAGGTGTAGCTACTCTGGGAAGAAGGTTTGAGAATCAGACTAGGAGAGTTATGGACTTCCCTTCCACGTCCGATGAAGGGGTTGGAAAAGGAAAGGGAGTTACAATGCCCTCTGAATCTGAAGCTGAAGAGGAAGAAGAAGAAGAGGATGAAGATTACTCCGAGCAGCAGTACCCTCCGGCGGACGATAAGTATAAGAATCTAGAGGATCGGCTGGCAGCCATGGAGGTACAAAGGGTACCTGGGCTGGATTTCGAAGAACTAGGGTTTGTTGCTGGGATCGTCATTCCCCCCAAGTTCAAAGTGCCTACATTTTCTAAATACGACAGTTTGTCCTATCCGAAGATGCATCTGCGATCCTATGTTAGAAAGATCCAACCTCACTCTTCTGATAAGGATCTGTGGGTCCACTTTTTTCAAGATAGTTTGTCAGGTACACAATTGGACTGGTTTTATCAGCTTGAAAGATCTGATGTACATAACTGGGAGGATTTGGCTGCTTCTTTCTATCGACAATACCAATATAACGCAGATTTAGCGCCTACTCGTACTCAACTACAGAGCATGGGTATGGTCTCTAATGAGGGATTTAAGGAGTATGCCCAGAAGTGGCGGGATTTGGCTGGAAGGGTGCAGCCACCATTGTCGGATAGAGAGCTGGTTGATATGTTTTTGGGGACCATGTCAGGTCCATTCTTTAATCACTTGATCGGGAGCTCATCTGCAGGGTTCACCGAATTAATTCTAACAGGTGAAAGGGTCGAAGCTGGCATTAAAAGTGGTAAAATTCAGAAGGATACCTCTGCTTCCACTGCTATCAAGAAGACCTTCCCATCCAAGAAAGAAGTTTCCGCTGTTTACACCCAGAGAAATCAAGGAAGAATGGAGCGTCGACCAGCGGTGGGGGCTGTAATGATCCAGAACTCTTCAGTCGATCAACCTCGAAGCAGTCAACCCAGAGCTAACCAAAATAGGGTGGAAAGGCCACAACGACAATTCACTCGGATCAATATGACACTGGCTCAGGTTCTCCATCATCTGTTAAAATTAAAACTTACCAACTTGAAAGAAGCACCGAAAAACCCAAATACCTCTTCTCCCTATTATCATTCCAATGCAAAATATGCATATCATTCAGACAGTGTGGGGCACGACACCAACAACTGTTGGGCCCTTAAAAACAAGATCCAAGATTTAATAGATGCCAAGGAGGTAGAGTTTGATGCCCCCGAAAAACCTAATGTGGTATCCGCTCCTATGCCAAAACATGGTCATAATGTCGATGCTATTGCAGAAGACCTTCATGTTACCGCTGTTGATGACTTAATGACTCTGTTGCCAATGATCAAGATAAATCTGTTGAAAGCCGGGATTTTCCCAGGCTGTGAAAAAGATTGTTACTTTTGTTCGACCTTGCTATCCGACTGTCCGCTGTTGAAGTCAGGCATCCAATGCCTGATGGATACTCAAGAGATCCTCTTTCAGAAAACTCCTGTTGCTACTGTTACTCTGGTTACTCCAATCAATGATGTTGCTATAATCACCACTTTCGACAATCTTTCCAAGACCTTTAAAAGGCCTGTTAAGATTACACCTGATCCAAAGTTTGTACCGCTGAAGATTACCATGCCAGGGCCTATCCCATATAAGTCCAACAAGACAATACCGTGGAATTATGGAGGAGAGATCTTCTACCACGGTGTTAAGCAGATCGAATTAGTCGAAGAAAGTTCCGATGAAGAAACTCCTGACATAGGAAATATTGCAGGGACAAGTAAGATCACTCGTAGTGGAAGAATCTTCTCTCTGGAGATTGCTCCTCCACTGGTAGTCTTCGGACCCCCAAGTGCTCCTGTGCCTGTCAAGGTATACGTGCGAAGTCCAGTGGTTGAAGAAATTGTTACTCCCGAAGTCATACCCTCTGCTGTTACTGCTGATAAAGGTTAGGGGATCCAAGAAGTTCCCGTCGGGACGAGGGCTCAGACTTTGGTTATCCCTGAGACCACCCAAAAGGAAATGGAGGAGATTTTAAAGATAATTAAGAAAAGCGACTATGATGTCGTAGAGAAGCTGGGGAAAACCCCTTCAAAAATCTCTATGCTGGCTCTATTGCTTTGCTCTGAGGCTCATGCCAAAGCTTTGATCAAATTCCTAAAGACGGTGCACGTGTCTCAAGAAACTTCTGCGGATCAGTTTCAAGATTGTGTGGCTAGCCTTACAGCCGAAAATGGTCTTGGCTTTTCTAATGCCGATCTAACGTATAAGAGAAGAAAGCATAATGATGCGCTGCATGTTTCGGTAGAGTGCAGAGGGACCACACTTGCTCACGTTCTGGTTGATACCGGTTCATCTTTAAATGTCCTACCAAAGAAAGCATTGGACAGGCTAGACTGTGAAGGTTTGACCTTAAAGCCTAGTGTGATACGGTGGGAGAACTGACTTGAGGTTTTGCGTTTGTATTCGCACTTGTTCGGTTTAGCAAGAGTCGCCACCGACTTTTTATTTTATCCTAAAGGAAAGGTTAAAAAGCACAGGAAAAGACCTTTTGAGACGTTTCGTGGGTTCGGGGGGTAGATTATGAAAAGGGAAGGTATTAGCACCCTCTTCATCCATGGTTATCCATGGGCTCTTAGTTACTTGGTTTTTAGATCACTTGCCTTGATTTTCGATTGCTTGAAATCGTGGTGTGTGTGTGTGTTTTGAAAATGTTTTTTGAAATAGACGCCTTTGTTTCGGCAACCATTGTAATGACTCGTGTTTGAGTATATGCAACGGTGTGTATCTTTTCGAAAAGATGTTTCAAAATGTTTTTGGAAAGTTTGTTTTGAAAGTGTGTATGAAGTGTGGTTTTTGAAAAGGAGGCAAGTGTTTTTGCAAGTTGATTTCAAGTAACTAAGAGTTTTGTCTACCCCTATTGTACTCAAAGGTTTTCTCTATGTTTTCAACCCCTTTTTAACAATTTTGTTCCTCCATTGAATTTGGTGGGCAATCTTGCGTTTAGGATGTGATTGGGACAGGCGCGGGTCATCGTACGGACCATGAATGCAATGGTGCCAAGTGTCTTTGGCAATTTTCTTGAAGGGACTATGATCATTCCATTTTAGGCATCTTTCGAAAGCGTCATCGAGGGACTTATGATCATTTGAATTTGTTTTGCCAAAGAACCTCGACGTGCAAGCATGTCCCATTTTGGAAGGCGACATGTGGGATTACTCTAGGGGGTGCAAGTGTGATTGTGTATTGATTTCATGTATTTGTCTTGCATTAGGTTATCTAGCGTTTGATTTTATGTACATGCAAACCCTAGGTCTAATCATGGTATAATTCGAAAGCGGTAAATTTCGGGAATTTTAAAGTCTACGCTATTAAAAATAGTATCCGGGAGTGGGGGTACAAATTCACAAAGGGGGATGAGACTTAAATAATTACAACCAAATCGAACCGCGATCAAATGTAATCAATGTATAGCAAAGTGTAAAAATAGAAAATTTATAATGCATCAAATGTAAAGTGTATTGTGTAGGTGCAAGTGTAATTTATTTACAAGTGGAGAAATGCGGATTTAATAAATTAAGTATTGTTTATTTATTCTTTTTTATGTTTTTGTTAAGTATGTACAAATAAGAAAATTTAATAAAAGAAAAGAAAATGTTTTAAGTTTCTATTTTTTTATGTATTGATGTTTTTATGTACAAATGTTTTAGTTGAAAAAAAAGAAATATTCAACCTAAAAATCTATTTTTTATATACTTCTATGAATATTTTATACAAGAGTTTTAATTAAAAGAAAAGAAAAAGTTTTAAGTTTGAAAAATTGTTATTTACATTTGATTTAAATTTGTATCTTTATATTTTTTGTTTAATATGTACAAAAAGTATTTTAATTAAAAGAAAGGACAATGTTTTGAATTTGAGAACAGTTTATGTATTTTTACAAATAAAAGGAAGGAAAAGAAAAAAAAAAGGTTTTAAATTCTATTCTTTTAGGTATTAATATATTTTAACTAATTAGGTGTAAACAAGATATCTAAAAAAAGAGAAATGTTTTAAGTTTTAGTTCTTATATATTAGTAAACATACTAGCTAAAAATAAAAAGAAAAGGATTAAAATGTTTTTATTTACAAAGAAAATAACTTGTATTATGATAATAGTATAAAGATTTTAAGGTAAAAAAAATATTAATTTGTTTTAAAAAGGATGTAATTTATGTACAAAAAAAAAAGATTAATTTAGAAAAAGAAGAAAAAAAATGGGCTAAGGGGGGTTTGTCTTGGCCCAGCCCTGATCAAACAAGAAACAAGGGGGGTGTTAAAGTGATTCGTTTGGGCTTATGCTAGGGGAAAACGGGTTGTGGCCCAACATTTCATAACTTTGTGTTTAGGGTTAATTGTTTGTTTCATTTTGGGGACTTCTAGGGTTTGTAACACAGAGGCGCGGCACCCTTCTTCTTCGTCTTCGCTTTGTTCGCCTCCTTACACCGAATGCTGAACCAACTTCTTCGCCCAAGCCACCATCACCACCTCTTCCTCCGTCCACGGATCATTCGAGCGATGGTTCATGCGAGGTAAAAATTCCGTCTCAATCTCGTTAGGGTTCTCATTCTTCTTCTTTTGCATGTTCTGATTTATTGGTTTTGATTAAGTGTTTCTTTTGTTTGAGGCATGAAGAGAAGGGAAAATTATGTTACCTTTTGGGAGACGGAGGAGAAGATGGGATTGGAGGCGCGTAGGCGGCTTGACGGCGGAGGAGGCGGTGAGGATGTCGAGCTCGCATGCTGGAAACTGGTATTCTGTGTCTTTCTTTGCCCTTTCGTGTTTTGTGATGAATATTCTGAAAATTTGGCTTGACGTCCTTTCTCTTCTATATCTTTGCCTCGCTTCTGTTTGCTTCTTTATCCTCTTCCTCTGGTTATCTTGATGCCTGCCTAGTATGCTTGAATACTTGGTTATTGCCCTGTGATGAATATTTTCTGAGGGCCTTGATTATTGGGTTGCCTGCTTGTTATACTGTATTGATGATGATATGCTTGGAATATCCTTGCGTAGTATTTTTTCTTCTTCTCTGTATGCTTCACTTTCGGTATGCTTTGATGATTGAGTTATTGATGCTGGTTTGCTATGTTGAATGCTTGAATGTTATGTTTGATAGCCCAATGATGATGTTTTCTGAGGGCCTAGAGGTTTGTAAGCTTAACAGATGAAGGTTTTTTGGCTATGGCTTAGAGTTGGACAAATTTGTGAGGCTTTCTTTTGGTGGAAGGCAGTTCTGTTTGGCTTTTTTTACCAGTTAGGCTTTGGGGCTTTGTTTGACAGTTGGTTAAGGTTTGTATATTTTTCTGGTTTTTTGGCTTCTGATAAGGCTTAGCAGGTTTATGTTTAGTGTGAGCTTTGGATGGTTTTTCATCTTTTGTTTGACAGGTTCAGGCTTGTCTCTTTTACTTGTTGGATGTAGGGTATTTTTATGGTTAAGGCTGCTAGGCTTTTAGGCTTGGACAATTGGTGTTGTGAACTCGTTTTCCCGCAGGGTCCTCTAGGCTTGAGCTTTTGTGATGTTTTTGTATATCTCCAGCATGTTGAACGCAGGGCCTGCTGTTGTTATATACCCCAAAAAAGGGGTTCGGGGTTTGAATCTGGTTTGAAGGGTTTTATTATGGAAAGATAATTTTGTTACTCTTTGTTGACAGTTTTGTTTGCATTCTAATTCCTTCATATTTCTGCCTTCTGTCCCACTGTTTTATTGCAGTTTTTACATATATTGTCTCATGCCTAAACCTGTAAGCCCATTCTTTCTCTCTTTTTCTCTCTCCTGACAAATTTTAAACATTCAATATGGTTTACATTTGTCTTTTCTGAAAAAGCAAATGGCTGAAAATGATGAAATGGAAATAGGTTGCTTGCATAAGTAGCTTAGTCCTGCATATTTTATCTCTTTTCCATATTGCCCGCTTCTTTGTGACAGTTTTGGCATCTTGGGTATTTTTTTGGGCAGCTTTTTGACAATTTGCTTTGACATTGGGACTTAGTTTGCTTTTGGATTTATACTTGCATATGCTGTTTGTTTTGAACTATGCAGTTGCTTAAGAATTTTGAATCTGTGCAAAACTCAACTTTGTGCATTCATGTTTCATTGCAAGCCTTCCATCCTTCTTTGTGAACCAGGAGAAATCCCGCGATTTGCAAAGAGGGTAAAACTGATTCCGACCATTTGTTTTTAATGATGAAACTTTTTTAACTGTCTGCTTTAACTATTTATTTTTTCTCTGCTTTGACTTTTCTTCTTTCTTTCGCAGATAAGAATTAAATGGAGAGGAAAAGCAACAGATGGAGGATGAAGAATTGAAGACTTAGAAAAATATTAGGATAGTTTTATTTAAATTTGAATAAATGTAATATTATTATTGTAAATACTTTGTAAACGAATACTTGTATTTAAATAACAATTGTAACAAATATTTAAAGATGAAATAAAAATTCCTTTTATCCAATTAATTCTTTTCTTCTTTTCAATTGTTTACTTTATTATTTATAATTCTTTAAATTAAAATAATTGAAAATAAATTCCAACTATTTAATCTCAGAATAATAAATAATTAAATAAACATTGTTTCAGCATTGATCAATTAATAAACTTGGCGCTTCCAACATCCAAATTAATGCACAGTCAATCACAACAACTGCCCAGACGTTTCTCCTTTTACTGATTTTAACCAAACACTGCAAATTCAATCCAAATGTATCTTTTCAATGATTAAGTCAAACAATGCGAATTCAATCCAAATGTCTCAGCCCACATCTCGGAACAACTTGAAAAGCAATGTGGGGATTTAATTCTTTCTGAGAATGCGCACATAAAAACCCTGATTCCTGATCAAATGCCAAAGAAACGTTCGCCTGATCAAAGTTGAGCCAAAATCAACCAAACCCTACGCAAACTGTTTGAATTGTTCTAGAGCCATGAAAACCAATGAAAACCCTAATTCTGTTTGACTGACGAGAAAAGTCTGTTTGACCGATTCTTGAGCCAGTTTGAAAAAATCAGGAAATGTCTGAAGTTGTGATTTCTTATGGAAAACTACGAGTGAAAATTTTGGGGTACAACACCCAGTAATATCATTGTTAGAGCCTTCAACCGTTCTAAGCGGATGGTTCACGGAGAAGTGGACATCCCAATTAAGGTGGGAACGAAAATTTTCAATTCTACATTTTATGTGATGGACATCCGTCCTTCATATTCATGTTTATTGGGAAGGCCATGGATCCACAATGCTAGGGTAGTCACTTCTTCTCTACACCAGATGCTCAAATACCCAGTCCAGGGTAAGATCATAACGGTTCATGGTGAGAAGGAGTATATTATAAGCCACCTTAACTCTTTCCGCTACGTGGAGTTAGATGGTGAATTCATAGAAACACCTTTCCAACACTTTGAAGAGGTTTCTCCTGAGGTCGCGGTAGCCAAGACAATGACTGATGTGCCCATCATTACCAAGCTTGTGTCCCGGATGTCATCCCTTAAAGATGCAGAGGTTCTAGTCAAGGAAGGAGGAAGCACAATATGGGGTCAACTGCCAGATTTTCCTTACAAGACAGATAAGTACGGATTGGGTTTCACTGCTGCTAGCCAGAAAGCTGTGCGTCACTCCCGGGCTAGAGAATCACCATTAAAGATCACTCATCATGGAGTTCATGCCTTAGAAGATAATGAAGACGAAGGCAATTTTGAATACTGGATATTTCCAACTATTGAAGGAGGACTAAACAACTGGGAGGCGAAAGACTTCGTTCCCATTACTTTCATCAATCAGTAATTTATCTTTTGAACATTTCCTGTTTGGTCTGTAATAATTATTAAACAATTCGTACACTCTTTTCTCCTTATGCCTTACCCGGGGCATATAGGTCCATTTGTAAGGGTTTTGATTCTTCATTTTCACATGCCATTTTTAATTAATCATGGACGTTTTCATATATAAACTTTTGTGTTCATTTTCTTTCTTTTTACATTTTATTTTGTTTAAAGGTGGCTATCCCTTACACACACCCACACTCACAAAATGCAGGTACCCATCCACTCCGGATTCCATGGGTAACAATTCTGCTATGGCCTTCAGTGACTCTGAAGATCTGGTCAATCATGCCAAGTACGAAGGTGATGAAGACTGTGAAGTGCCTGGAGAGTTAGCTAGACTTTTGCAACAAGAAGAAAGGGCTATTCTTCCTCATGAAGAGTTATTATAGACTATCAATTTGGGTACTGCCGAGGACAGAAAAGAGGTTAAAGTGGGTGCCAGATATTATGGTTCACCGTCTCCCTACAAGAGAAGGCTGTCCACCAATCAAACAGAAAGTCCGCCGAATGAGGCCCGACATGTCCGAAAAGATCAAAGCTGAAGTGATGAAGCAGTTCAATGCTGGCTTTCTGGCTGTTACTTCCTATCTACAATGGGTTGCTAACATTGTGCCCCTGCCTAAGAAGGACGGCAAAGTCAGAATGTGTGTGGACTACAAAGACTTAAATAGGGCTAGCCCTAAAGATGATTTTCCACTACCACACATTGACTTCTTGGTTGACAACACAACTCAACACAAGGTATTCTCTTTCATGGACGGATTTTCAGGGTACAACCAGATCAAAATGGCCCCCGAAGACATGGAGAAGACTACTTTTTTCACGCAGTGGGGTACCTTCTGCTATAAAGTGATTCCATTCGGACTGAAGAATGTCGGGGCAACCTATCAGCGAGCCATGGTAGCTTTGTTTCATGACATGATACATCATGAGATTAAAGTCTACATAGACGACATGATAGCCCGTTCACAGACAGAAGAAGAACACCCCGACCATCTGCAAAAGCTGTTTGTCAGGATAAAGAATAGAAGCTCAGACTGAACCCTAGCAAGTGCACTTTCGGAGTCAGGTCCGGTAAACTTTTGGGATTCATTGTCAGTAACAAATGCATCGAGGTTGATCCTGCCAAAGTTAAGGCTATACAAGAAATGTCTGCCCCTCACACGGAGAAGGAGATCAGAGGTTTCTTGGGACGCCTAAACTACATTGCAAGGTTCATCTCTCACCTAACATCTACCTGTGAGACAATCTTCAAGATGTTGAAGAAAGATCAGGTGGTTGAATTTCGATAAAATCAAGGAGTATTTGCTGGAACCTCCTATCTTGATGCCACCCGTCGAAGGAAGGTCGTTAATCATGTATCTGGCTGTTTTGGATAATTCAATGGGGTGCGTACTGGGCCAACATGACGAGTCTGGCTGAAAAGAGCATGCCATTTATTACCTTAGCAAAAAGTTTACCGACTGTGAGACTCGCTACTCGAGAAAACTTGTTGCGCTTTGTTATGGGATGCTCTCCGGCTAAGGCAGTATATGTTGACACATACCACTTTGTTGATTTCTAAAATGGATCCGATCAAGTACATCTTCGAGAAGCTTGCTTTATCCGGAAGAATCGCTAGATGGCAGATGATCCTGACTGAGTATGATATCCAGTACACAACCCAAAAAGCTATAAAGGGGAGTGTACTAGCTGACCATCTAGCTCATCAAGCAATCGAAGATTACCAATCTATGAGGTTCGGCTTCCCTGACAAGGATATCATGACATTGGACAACATTAAAGGTAACGGACCGTATGACGGACCTGAACAAGGATACTGATGGACTCTGTACTTTGATGGTGCCTCCAATGCACTTGGGAACGGTATCGGTGTGGTACTTATCTCTCTAGAAGGTTACCATACACCTTTCACTGCTAGACTCTGCTTCAGCTGCACCAACAACATGGCCGAGTATGAAGCTTGTGTCTTTGGTCTCAAGGCTGCTATTGACTTGGGAATTAGATCTTTGATTGTATTTGGGGACTCCGCTTTGGTTATCAGTCAAATCAAAGGAGAGTGGGATACTAAGCACCCTAACCTCATCCCTTACAAAGAACATGTCCTGACATTGTTACCACATTTCGAGCAGATTACCTTCGAGCACTTCCCGCGAGAAGAGAATCAGCTAGTAGATGCGTTAGCTACAATGTCATCCATGTTTAAACTTAACTGGGATAATGAGGCACCCCAAATCACCATTGGACGAATGGAAGAACTTGCATATTATCACGAGATTAATACCGAAGAAGTGGTGGACCGACCTTGGTTTCATGACGTCAAAAGGTATCTCGATGCACAAGAATACCCTGAAGGAGCTTCAGTCAATGATAAAAAGTTCTTAAGGAGGTTCGCTGCCAAATTCTTTTTGAGCAATGGTATCCTATACAAGCGCAATCTTGATTGTGTCCTACTTCGTTGTGTGGACAAGGTTGAAGCTGAGCAGATCATGGATGAACTACATAATGGCACCTTTGGCACCCACTCAAGCGGTCATACGATGGCTAAGAAGATTCTACGGGCAGGCTACTACTAGTCTACCATGGAAGCTGATTGTCATCAACATTCTCGTACTTGTCACAAATGCCAAATCTATGCTGACAAGGTACATATTCCTCCAGTTCCTCTCAATGTCTTAACAACTCCTTGGCCATTCACAATGTGGGGAATCGACATGATTGGAGAAATCAAGCCAACAACATCCAATGGACACCGTTTCATCCTGGTGGCCATTGATTACTTTACCAAGTGGGTCGAAGCAGCTTCCTTCGCCTCCATTACAAAGAATGTGGTTGCTCGCTTCATCAAGCAGAACCTCATATGCCGGTATGGTATCCCTGACAGGATCATCAGTGACAATGGTACAAATTTGAACAACACTATGATCACCACTCTGTGCGAGCAGTTCAAGATTCGACATCACAATTCATCTCCCTATCGGCCTAAGATGAACGGTGATGTCGAAGCTGCGAACAAAAATATCAAGAAGATCATTCAAAAGATGACAGTCACCTACAAGGACTGGCATGAGATGTTACCTTTTGCTCTGCACGTGTACCGTACCATAGAACGCACTTCAACTGGGGAAACCCCTTTTCTTTGGTATATGGCATGGAAGTTGTTTTACCTATGGAAGTTCAGATTCCTTCCTTGAGAATCATGAAGGATGTTGGTTTGAGTGAAGACGATTGGATTCAGACCCGGCTTGATCAACTTAACTTGATTGACGAGAAGCGACTTACTGCTGTTTGTCATGGTCAGGCGTATCAGAAGCGTATGATCAAGGCCTTCAACAAGAAAGTCAAGAGGCAAGTATATCAAGTCGAGGACCTTGTAATCGAACGAATCATTTTGCCGCAAAGTGATCCCAGGGGCAAATGGACTCCTACTTACGAAGGACCATTTGTGATCAAAAACATATTTTCTGGTGGGGCAATGTTCCTAACCACCATGGACGGCGATGATCTATCGCACCCTACGAACGCAGACATAGTCAAAAGATACTACGCATGAATGACCCGACAAGTTGAAAACCCGAAAGGGAGACTTGGGCAAAAATGGGCATCCCGGTGAATCAAAAACCCGAAAGGGCGGTTCAGGCAAAAATTAGGGATAAATAAAAAAATCTGTACACCCGACAAGTTGAAAACCCGAAAGGGCGACTTGGGCAAAAAAAGGGTTTCCCGGTGGATCGAAAACCCAAAAGGGAGATCCAGGCAAAAGTTAGGTAATTAAAGCGTATGACTATGTCTCGTCGGATCACTTTAAGGACAATCTCTTCACGGACAAGCTCCAAGCTTCTGATCAATCCAATCATCTACGGACGAAGCAACGAATGGACAAGATACTTAGAGTTGTGAAGGCTATAGCAGAATGGGAACCCCATGGAATTGTTACACATAGGCATCTTGCTTTCTATAAATTTTTCTCATTTTTTATGATAACATTCTCTTACTAGGATGTCTGTCTCCTTTGTACAAAATACTTACACACAGTTAATACAAAGATACTTCAAAGTGCAGGAATTTGTTTGCCTTTTCTTTCTTTTTACACTTGTGTTTTATTTGAAAACGTCCAATGATTTATTAAATGAGCATATGCATTTGAATATAATCACTGCTTACAAATAAAACGGAATGAGAAAGGATAATTACTGATAGGTTGAAAGTATAGGAAGACGTCTTTAGGCTATTCCAGAAGAAATCCCCTACGGTAAGTCATTCAGATCCTCAACAGAGCTAAAACCTTGAAATACATATCCCCAGCGGAGTTAAGTTTCAAAATCCCCGTCAGAACTAAGTTTTCAAACTCCCAACCCCAACGGAGCTAGAAAACTTTGAATTGCAAACCCTTAGCGAAGATAAAACTTTCTTCCCCAACGGAGTCCAAAACTTCAAATCTTAAACCCCAGTGGAGTACCATCCAATTTCCTCCATAAATCCCCAGTAGATTGGCATACAACCCAAGCTCTTGAGAAATCTTCGACGGAATAAACATTCTCCCCACAGAGTTATTTCCTAGCAGAACGAAGATTTTTATTCTCATTTCTCCAGTTGAAGCCTCCCAGGTTTTAATTCCCCAGTAGAGATCGTCAGAGTTTTCCTTATTCCCCAGGAAAGTCATGAAGGATTCTCAATTCCCCGTAGAAGTTGTCAAAGTTCTTGTTAATCCCCACAAGTCGCCAAGGATTTTCTATCCCCAATAGTGGTCCAAGGATTTCTCATTCTCAACGATCAAAGGTTTTGAATCCCCAGCAACAGTCAAGGGTTTATTTTCCCCGACAGTGGTCAAAGATTTCATTATCTCCAGCTATCAAGGATTTATTTTCCTCAGCAAGACGGATACTCAGCTTACATGCGCATCCATTACATTCATATATCATAAACATTGATAGAACACATTTTATTGCATCATACATGTCATACAACATAACTTTGTGTGTTTTAGCTAACATTTTACCTTTTTCAGGATAAGATTAAAAGCTACCTCTAACAAATATTCAAAGATCTCAAATACAGTACGGATACACTCCAAGACATGGAAGTCATTCTGCTATTCATTCAGGTCTCATATTTTAGATACAATATGGATACACCCCAGACACGACGATCATTCTACTACTCATACAGACTTCAGCAATCAGATACAGACTAGATACGCTCCAGACACGGAAGTCATTCTATTTCTCATTCAGATTCAACTATCAACTTCAGGTTCAGATGCACTCCAGACACGGAAGTCATTTTGTCACTTGTCCAGATCCCAGTTACAATACGGATACACTCCAGACACGGAAGTCATTCTGCTACTCATACAAATCTCAACTTCAGATACAATCCAGACACGGTTTCCATTCTGTCACTCATTCGGAATTTATCCCCAGCCTAGAGATGCTCCATACACGGACGTTTTTCTGTCGCCCATTCAGAATTCAGATACAATACAGATACACTCCAGACACGGCAGTCATTCTGATATTCATTCAAGAATCAAATATAGTTACAACTCGGATACGCTCCAGACACGGACGCCATTCTTTTGCTCATACAAATCCAATCTCTAGATACAACTCAGATACGTTCCAAATACGGATACCATTCTGGTGTTCATTCTCCTGATTTTCAACAAACAGTCTTGGATGGCATCTTTAAGCCCATCTCCAGCAAAATTCTACCATCTCCAAATGGCATCTTTAAGCCCATTCCCTCATTTACGTTTTGATGAGTGCAAATTTACGGGCACTCTAGTGTCCAATCATCTTTTACCTTCGAGTCACGAAAGGCCAACTTGCCAATCTAACTCTTCAGGTTCAAGAAGATTGAACAGGGGCAGCTATTGTACCCCAAAATTTTCCCTCTCATTTTATCAATATTTTCCCTCACAAGACTCCTTGAACTCCTGACAGGATTAGGGTTTTGCTCTGCTCAAGACATCTCCTTGCACTGATGACCTAAATTAGGGTTTGAGTTTGCACAGGTATTTTTGGACTTCTAATGCTCCAAGTGGCTTTCATACTTCATGTTGGACTTATAAGATTGTCCATACCAAGTTTCAAGCCTTGAATCAAATTTTTGCCCAGTCAATTGGACAGTTGACCTAAAAATCAACTATATTGGGGGAAAAGTCAACTATGGCCAATTTACAGTTAAACCTCATTATTTTTTATCCACATCAACATTATAGACTCACATTAACCATTTAATCAAGTTTGGACCACAACTCCTCAAGAAATTTGATTAGATCACCAAAAGGGCAAAATGGTCATTTTTAGGGTTTTGACTGCACAAGGGAAATTTCTGATTTTTGACCTAGCCAATGGCAAATTGAGTTCAAGCATGGATTCAAGGACTCAATGGCATCATCTTGACCTATTCACAAGGTTCAAAAGATCTCAATTGCATTGGATTGACAGATGAATTTTTTCAGTCAACTGATCAAAATTTGACTGTACACTGAAAAGTCAAACTTTAACTTTTTGGTCAAAATCAAGTGCCAAGGATCATTTTTCATCAAGATGTGTCAAAACATGAAACTTGTTCATCAAGAAATCCAATTTTTCAAATTAGGGTTTAAAATTGAAAATTTTCATAACTTCAAATTTTTCTAAGTTATGAAATTTTCTTATTTTTTCCCAACTTTGCCCAACATTTTCACCATGATGCAATTGGATTCAAACAAAACTTCCAACATGAAATTTGTAGTCCTCCACAAAGTCTACAACTTTATTCACAAATTTTTCCCAAAATAAGCTTGGATATCAAGTTATGATTTTTGGAACAAGGGTCCATGAAACTTTTAACTTAGTGAAATTTTGCCCTAGTTTAAGCAGGATTTTGACCCATCTTCATGACCATTTTTCACATAGTTCCACTTGGAATATCAAATTTAATTTCAAATATGGATTGTAGAAAATGTTGCAAGCTTTCCAAAATGTCCAAGAACTCTCCAAACTCATTTGTGGTTAGGGAGAATCGAAGGCTTGAAGTTGGCAAAAACTCACTTTTTATCCATGGCATGTTCATAGTAATACAAGTTGCAAACTCTAATCAGCTTGCTTTGTACTTGATTACAGGTCTCAAAATCATTCCACACTCAATAATTAAATGCAAATCCATTGGTCTAAGGATTTGTTTTGGTCATTAGAGCATTGCACACAAGATTAATCCTTAAATAGAAAAAGCAACATTACCATTTTTGCTTAAATCTTGCTTTATATCAAAACAGCATCCTTGAGCATTGAGCCATATCTTGTGAAACAAATCAAATCCACCAACTTGAGGGGCCAAGAGCATAGTATGCAAGCTGATGGATAGCCTGTACAGGCCTGCTTTGCATCACTTGTCCACTTTTGCTTCATATACAAGAAACATGTCCAATATCACACAACTTACAGATCTGAAAAAACCAACTTGTGCAAGCTTTTGAGACAAGTTTCTCACATCCCCTTGAGCCAGAAACACGACCCTTTGAGCCCTCAAACCTCCCATAACACAAAATCATCTTCATTTGGCAAAACAGGGCACTCCTTGCAGTTTGGTTTCCATAGCACAAATCCCTCGTGCGTTTTGCCTCAAACTTGTTCTAACACCTTCCATACAACCTATCCAAGCTATCCCAACCCTTAAACACTAATTGTAACTCCATTTACAAGGTTTTCCATTTTTGATTTCAGCTTGTGCAAGTTGAGTTCTGTAGGCTTGTTCAAGCACATTCAAGGCAAGCTAGGCATTGGAGATGGTCAGGGGGAGTTCAAGCAAGCTCCCAAACACCTCAGGCCTTATTGAAAAGCTCCACATTGTCAGACACGAAGTCAACTGAAACAGGTTTTTGTCAACTTCCTATCTCTCTATTTAGGAACAATTAGGCTTAGGTTTGTAAATAAGAAATGTAGTATTCATAGCCATGAAGTTGTACATATGCTCAGTTTTCATTTTAGTTAAGCATGCTAAGAGAATTTGATCCATGAACTTCGTGAAAAAATTAGGTTAGGATTTAGGGCCAGAGAAATTCTCTCTGGTCTTTGAGAGTTAGGATAAGTTTTTTATATGGTTGAATTCGTCTTGGAAAATGCTACAACTTTGATGTTATGTGTTTTTGCATTAGAGCACGTATGCAGGTTGTTCGTGTTTATATAGATCGCGCGTAATTTTTGAAGAAAAAGGTTGAAGATGAAGTGTGGTGGGCTGGGCTTGGTCCTGGCTCACTATTGACACCCCTCTTTTGCTGAATACACCCCCTGGCCCAATTTCTTTATATTTTTATATTTTTTATTTATTTTCATTTTATGATTTTTATTTTATATTTTCCAAACATAAAAAAATACCCAAAAATATTTTTATAAATTTTCACATTTATTTTGTATTTTATTTTTACTTTTTCTAACATAAAAACAATTTAATTAGTATATACTTTTATTTATTGAAAACTTGAAAATAATATATAATAACATTATACTTTTATTTTTATTCTTTATTTTATTTACACTAAAAATATTGTTCTAAATATATTTTTGTCTTGTATATATTTTATTTTTATTGTACATAACTAATATAATTAATATATATACACACATACTTTTATTTAATAAATACTTGAGAATGAAAACATAAAAATATTATACTTTTATTTTTATTATTATTTATATTTAAATAATACTTTTTCTAAATATATTTCATTTTTGTATATACATTATTTTATTTTATTGTATATAAATAGTATATTTAATATATTTACATTCTTAAAAGAAAATTAGGGTTTTACCCTTAATAAAAAAAATAATCTTTTTTTATTTATTTCTTTCCTTTTATATTAAATATTTTTACATACATAAAAATAAACAAAACATTTTTGCATATTCATAATATTTTGTATACTTATTTAATTTGTTTATTTAAGTATTATTCATTTATTTATTTTTGTATCAATTATTCAATTTCGATGTAATAATAAAATTAGGGTTTTAATTCCTTGCCAAATAATCCCCATTCAAAAATTGTATCCCCCTCCCCATAATCATGTTGTAATAGTGTAGATTTATTTTACGCATTTATGCTTTCAATTATGCCATGGTTAGAGATTAGGGTTTGTATGAAAAAAATCCAAAATCAAACAAATAGCTTGACTAATACAAAGACAAAAATGTATGAAAATGATAACACAATGCACACTTGCACCCCTAGGGTTTCACCAACTTGTTGCCTTAAAATTGGCCATGTTATGCATGTTGAGTATCTTTGGCAAAATAAAAACAAAACAAAAGATCATAGTCCCTCGATGACGATATCTTGGTTGCCTATACAAAATGATCTAGTCCCTCAAAAATTGCTAAAGATACTTGGCAATATTGCTATCATGGTCAATACGATGACCCGCGCCTGTCCCGTTTAACATCCTAATACAAGGTTGTTTACCAAATGCAATGGTAAAATAACACTGTCAAAAGGGTTAAAAATGTGTAGGAAAGACTCTTGAGTAGATAGGGTAGACAACTCTTAGTTACTTGATCAAAACTTGCAAAAAACATCCTTGCTATTTTTCAAATACACCTCACAACACAATTTCAAAACATTTCCCAAAATAAACTGTCAAACTTTCAAAACATTGAAACATATTTTCAAAAGACATACATCTTTGTATACATTCAAACAAGAATCATTACAAAGGTTGCCACAACGATGGCCTCTTTTTAAAACATTTTCAAAACCACACACAAAGCACCATTTCAAACAATTGAAAAGCAAAAGTAAGTGATCTAAACAAGTAACTAAGACCCCATGGATAACCATGGATGAAAAGGGTGCTTGCACCTTCCCTTTTCATAATCTACCCCCCAAACCCAAGAAAACATCTCAAAGGTCTTTCCTGTGCTTTTTGACCTTTCCTTTGGATAAAATAAAAAGTCGGTGGCGACTCTTGCTAAACCGAAACATTTGCGAACAAAAATGCAAAACCTCAAGTCAGTTCTCCCACCGTATCACAGGCCTCATGCGACGAACTTTCTGCTTAACTGGTGGACAGTCTTCTCTTATGGGTAGACGGTGTACCACAATGTCTGTATCGAGTCCCGGCATGTCTTCGTATGACCAGGCGAAGATCTCAACATATTCATGTAACAACTGAATTAGGCGCTCTTTGACACTTGGCTCTAGGTTGGCACCCACTATAACTTCTTTTCTGTCTTCCTCAGTTCCCAAGTTGATTGTCTCTAACAGCTCCTCATGAGGTCGAATAGCCCTTTCTTCCTGTTGTAGCAGTCTAGCCAATTCTCCCGGCACCTCACAATCTTCATCACCTTCGTATTCGGCGTGGTAGACCAGATCTTCAGAGTCACTGAAGGCCATAGTAGAATTGTTACCCATGGAATCTGGGATGGAAGGGTACCTGCATTTATGAGTGTGGATGTGTGTAAGGGATAGCCACCTTTAAACAAATAAAATGTAAAAAGAAAGACAATGAACACAAAAGTTTATATGTGAAAACGCCCATGATTCATTAAAATGGCATATGAAGATGAAAAAAAATCAAACCCTTACAAATGGACCTATGTGCCTCGGGTAAGGCACAAGGTTAAAAGTGTATGAATTGTTTGATAATTATTACAAACCAACAAAAATGTTTGAAAGATAAATTACTGCGGTATGAAAGTAATCGGAACAAAGTCTTTTGCTTCCCAGTTGCACAGTCCTCCGCCAACAGTAGGGAAAATCCAGTCTTCCAAGTTGCTCTCCTCTTCACTATCCTCCGAAGCATTGACTCCATGATGGGTGGTCTTCACATGTGGCCCTCCTACACGGGAGCGACGCACAACCTTTTGACTAGCCGAAGTGAAACCCAAGTCGAATTTGTCTGATTTGAAGGGAAATTCAGGAAGTTGCCCCCAGATTATGGATCCGCCTTCTTCCACAACTTCCCTAGCATCCTTTAAAGAAGACATCCAAGGCGGAGGTCTTGTAATCACAGGAGTTGAGGACACTTCCTTGGTCACTGCTATCTCTTCAAGAACTTCTTCGAAGTGTTGGAAAGGGGTCTCGATGAATTCGCCATCCAATTCTACATAGCGGAAAGAATTTAGATGGCTTATCATGTATTCCTCTTCGCCATGGACAGTTATAATTTTCCCCTGGACAAGGTACTTGAGCTTTTGATGCAGAGTAGAAGTGACAGCTCCAGCATGGTGAATCCAAGGTCTTCCCAACAGGCAAGAATAGGAAGGGCGGATGTCCATCACATAGAATGTGGAGTTGAAGGTTTCAGTTCCCACTTTAATCAGGATGTCCACCTCCCCGTGGACCATCCTTTTAAAACCATCAAAGGCTCTAACAACTATATTGCTGGGTTTCAGGGTTAAGCCTTCATAATCCAGTCTATCCAAGGCTTTCTTCGGCAAGACGTTCAACGATGAACCAGTGTCTACCAGTACGTGTGCTAGATTAGTCCCTCTGCATTCCACCGTGACATGCAAAGCGTCATTATGTTTTCTCCCTTTTGATGTTAAATCGGCATCGGAGAATCCTAGACCATTGTCAGCTGTTAAGCTAGCTACACATTCCTGGAACTGATCCGTGGAGGTTTCCTGTGGCACATGGGCCGTCTTCAAAAATCTTATCAAAGCTTTAGCATGAGCTTCTGAACAAAGCAGCAGGGCCAACATAGAGATCTTTGAGGGGGTTTTCCCCAGTTGTTCCACAACATCATAATCGCTCTTCTTGATTATTTTCAAAATTTCTTCCATTTCTTTTTGAGAGGTTTCAGGGATGACCAATGGCTGAGCCCTCGTCCTGACGGGCTCTCCTTGGATCCCTTTCCCTCTATCATCAGCAGCAGCAGAGGGGACAACCACAGGATTTACAACTTCTTCAATAATTGGAGTTCTTGCAGATATGTTTACCGGTGCAGGGGTAACCTTAGGAGCAGCTGAGGGTCCAAAGATTGCCTTTGGAGGGGCAATCTTCGGAGAGAAAATTCTTCCACTGCGGGTGATTTTGCTCATTCCAGCAATGTTTCCAATGTCGAAAGTCTCTTCATCAGAACTTTCTTCAGTTGATTCAAATTGTTTAATACCGTGGTAGTAGATTTCTCCACCATAGTTCCATGGTATTTATTTGTCAGACTTGTACGGGACGGGCCCGAGCATGGTTATCTTCAAAGGTGCAGTATTCGGAGCGGATGTAATCTTAACAGGTATTTTGGAGACCTTGGAAAGATTGGAGGATATAGTTATTATTGAAACATCATTGACAGGAGTCGGTGTAACAGGAGTCTTTTCAAAAAGGATTTCTTGGTTATCCATTAGGAGTTAGATGCCTAACTTCAACAATGGACAATCGGTTGGTAAGGATGAACAAAGGTAGCAATCTTCTTCACAACCTGGGAAAATCCCAGCCTTCAGCAAATTCAACTTGATTATCGGTAGCGGAGTCATCAAATCATCAACAGTAGCAACAAAAAGATCTTCTTCAACAACATGGGCATTGTGGCCATGCTTTGGCATTGGAGCAGAGATTACATTCAGCTTTTCAGGGGCGTCGAATTCAACTTCTTTAGCGTCTATCAAATCCTGAATCTTATTCTTGAGGGCCTAACAATTGTTGGTGTCGTGCCCTATACTCCCTGAATGATAAGCACACTTGCCGTTCGAATGGTAGTACAGAGAAGCTGTATTCGGATTCTTCAGGGCCTCTTTCAGACTGGCAAGGTTTAACTTCAAGAGATGGGGTAGAACCTAAGCAGAAGTCATGTTAATCTGGGTGAATTTCCGTACAGGCCTTTCCACCCTTGCTTGGTTGGTTCTTGGTTGATTGTTTATGGGCTGATCAGCTGCAGACTTCTAAATCATTACGGCCCCCACCGCTGGCCGGCGCTCAACTCTTCCTTGACCTCTTTGGGAGTAAACAACTGATACTTCCTTCTTTGCTGGAAAAGTCTTTTTGATGGCAGCGGAAGCAAATGCATCTTTTTGAATTTTCCCGCTCTTTATGCCGGCTTTAACTCTCTCACCAGTTAGAATCAACTCGGTGAACCCTGCAGACGAACTTCCAATCAGGTGATTAAAAAAGGGACCTGATAGTGTACCCAAGAACATGTCCACAAGCTCTCTTTCAGATAAAGGTGGTTGTACTCGTCCCGCCAAGTCTCTCCATTTCTGGGCATACTCTTTGAAACCTTCATTTGAGACCATGCCCATACTCTGTAATTGAGTACGAGTTGGTGCTAATTTCGTATTTTATTGATACTGTTTGTAGAAGGTGGCCGCTAAATCCTCCCAATTATGCACATCAGACCTCTCCAACTGGTAAAACCAATCCAGCTGCGTCCCCGATAAACTGTCCTGGAAGAAATGGACCCACAGGTCTTTTTCAGAAGAATGGTTGAATTTTCCTGACATAAGATCGTAGGTGCATCTTGGAAAAAGACAACCCATCGTACTTAGCAAACAAAGGTACTTTAAATTTAGGAGGGATTACAATTCCAGAAACTAGCCCTAGTTCTTCAAAATCCAGCCCAGGAACTCTCTGTACCTCCATAGCTGCCAGACGTTCTTCCAAGTTCTTGTATTTGTCATCTGCAGAAGGGTACTGCTGTTCAGAATAGTCTTCATCCTCTTCTTCTTCCTCTTTCTCAGAATCAGATGGCACTGCAGTTTCCTTTCCTTTTCTTACCCCTTCATCAGAGGTTGATGGAAAATCCAGGACCCTTCTGGCTTGACCTTCAAATCTTCTGCCCAAGGTAGCCACACCAGCTCTCTTCTTTTTCTTTTTATCTTTTTCCTTCTCTAGTAGAGTCTTGAGCTCCTCCTGCCCCTTAGCCAAGGTCAGAAGTAGCTGTTGAAACTGGGAATTTTGCGCTTGCAAGTCTTTGATCGTCTGTTCAATATCCATCTTGCTGAAATAAACAGCAGAGAGATGAGGAAACTTGGTGTGAAGACCTGTTTATGCATATGATGAATGATAAGTATTCATGTAATGCATTCAAGGATTCAGAAATTCAAATTTATTTTAAACAAAAAAGAAACACACGTCATATTAATAAGATAGAATTTGTTAGTACATCAATGCCCCATGGGAAAAATAATACAAAATTCTAAGGTAAAAAGATGATGCGCATCCTCTTTGGTGCAATGTAGGCGTTGAGAGTATGCTCTTCGTGAAGTTGACGAGTGAGTTCCAAAACCTTCTTCTCGCTGGCATAGAATTGGGCTTCAAAAGTATCACGCTCTCCCTTGAGCTGTATCCAACTCCTTTGCATATCTTCGAGTGATGTTGGCATGTCAGGATGTAGGAGGGTGTATGGAACCTCTCCTTCCATAACAAGCTCTATAATCATAGGAAGCATGTAGGGGTAAGGCATCATAAGACTTTGGGCGCGGGTTTGTACCCACTTGAGGTAAGGCTCAAGGGGGATGGAATTCTTGTGTCTCAGAGTCTTACTGTCTACCTTGTTGGGCATCCTCCAAGCTCGGATGAACCTTTGTCGGAGTCCTTGATCGTCGTTGTCGAAGTCGAAAACCAAGTCTGGAATCAACATGTCATGTGGGCCATCCTTTCAGGAATACCCAAACTGTCTCAGAGCCAAGCAGGGATTGTAGGTGATGCCTCCCCTAATGCCTAGTAGAGGGACATTAGGAAATTCTCCATAACGGTCAATGATGATGACATTCTCTTTTGATCGAGAACACCAATGAATATCTGAATGTGTAATGGTTATTAACCATTGTGACCACCTCAGACCTTGCTCATTCTTCAAAATTGATTGGGGAAGATGAGAAATAAACCATCTTGCCAGTAGAGGAGTGCAACACATGAGAACACCTCTTTTCCTCATTGTACGAGTGTGAAAAGAGTAGAGGATATCCCCAAGCAATGTAGGCACCGGGTTGTGAGTCATGAAGATTTTGATAGTACTCACGTCTATGAGTTGGTCAGGGTTAGGGAACAAGACCATCCCATAGATGAGAAGTGCTACAATCTTCTCAAAAACTTGTAAGTCCAGTGAATTCCAGCAGCTTTGGGCCTTCTCAAAGAAGAACTTTGACAAGAAGCCTTTGACACCACTTCTAGTTTCCCAATGTGTTGTGACATCAGAGGAGTACAAGTGTAAGGCTTGACCAATCTCTTATGGCTTTGGATCTCTTTCCATACCGTTGAAGGGTAGCTGATTGAGAATAGGAATCCTCAAGAATTGAGAAAATTCCTCTAAAGTAGGCACAAGTTGGTCGTCAGAAAATGTAAAGCAATGATGCAAAGGGTCAAAGAACTGGAAGAGAACTTTCAGCATATCCTCCTCAGTGTTGGCAGTGACTAAGTTTAGAAGACGACCATGCCTCTCGGTAAATGGAGAATTCTCAGGAATCCTTGAAGCTAGCTCCTTAGGTTGAGGAGGAATTCTTACAAGGTTGACTTGGATAGTTTTCCTGCGAAGTGAATCCATTACCTACAAAACAGGAACAAAGATGAAGATCCAAAATCCTTGAAATGGTTAGTGGATGCATATGATGCTTCATGATGTCCATGATGTTATACACAAGTATATATGTACAAGCAAATCACACAAGTTCCTAGTTTCAGGCTTGCATGGGGTTTCATAGGTAAGTACCCTCTTGAAGTTTAGTTGGCTCAACCTGTCCTAGAAATAGTAACCGGGTTCTAAGGAGCTCAATATCACTGGATTGTTTTCTATGTTCATTATTTCAGTTTAGCCACTTTATTTGCGACCGAAATATTCCAAGAAAACAACCTTCAATGAGTGTAGTATCGAGTATCTACCAACTTCGAACTGCACCAAAGCCGGTCATCTCACTACATCCTAAAAGGCCAAGTTGGTCAAGTAAAGGTTCTATAAGTCCATTAGTGCTTCATGACATCACTCAGCGGTCCCGTATTCTCTTTGATTGACTCAAAGGCTACCGGTACCCACAAATATGTCGCACTAATATAGCTATTGCTTAGACCATGTCGGTATACCACGCACAGTTTCCACAACGTATTGCTATTTACCTATGAATGTTTCCCAAATCCGGGTAGAGGATTCAAACCCAAACAACAGAACCAAAGTGTAAAGAAAACAAATAAAGCAAGATAAACATGTAAAGGTGATCTAAAACCCTAAGGTAACCCCACTTTTATAATATTCCCCAGCAGAGTCTCCAGTTCTGTGATGCGGTGGGAGAACTGACCTGAGGTTTTGCGTTTGTGTTTGCAAATGTTTTGGTTTAGCAAGAGTCGGCACCGACTTTTATTTTATCCAAAAGGAAAGGTAAAAAAGCACAGGAAAGACCTTTGAGATTGTTTTTGGGTTCGGGGGGTAGATTATGAAAAGGGAAGGTGCTAACACCCTTTTCATCCATGGTTTTCCATGGGCTCTTAGTTACTTGTTTTAGATCACTTGTTTTGCTTTTCCAATTGTTTGAAATGGTGCTTTGTGTAGTTTTGAAAGTATTTTGAAAAGAGGCCTTTGTTTAGGCAATCTTTGTAATGATTCTTGTTTGTAAGAATGTATACAAAGATGTTTGTCTTTTGAAAAATGTTTCAATGTTTGAAAGTTGTTTGGGAAAATGTTTTGAAATTGTGTATGTGTTTTTGAAAATAGTAAGGATTGTTTGGAAGAGATCAAGTAACTAGGAGTTGTCTACGCTACTCAAAATTCTTTCCTACAAATTTTTATTCCTTTGACATTGTTGTTTTACCATTGCATTTGGTAAACAACCCTATCTTTGGATGTTAAACGGGACGGGCGTGGGTCATCGTATGACCATGATAACAATATTGCCAAGTATCTTAGCAAGTTTTTGAGGGACTAGATCATTTGTTTTTAGGCAACATTTTTGATAGCGTCATCGAGGGACTATGATCTTTTTGTTTTGATTGATTTTTCCAAGATACCTAGCATGCATACCATGGTCATTTTAAGGCAACAAAGTGGATGAAACCCTAGAGGTGCTTGTGCGAGATGTGTTGTCATTTTTCATGTATTTTTGTCTTGTATTAGGTCATGCTATTTGTTTGATTTTTGGTTTTTGCATACAAAACCCTAGTTTTACTATCATGGCATATGAAAACAATAAAATGCGTAAAATAAATCTAGACTATTACAATAATATTATGAGGAGAGGGTACAAGTTTGAATAGGGGGATATTTGCACAAAATAAAACCCTAATTTACTATTACAATCAAATTTAATTTATTGTACAAATAAATAAATAAGCAAATATTTAAATATGCAATTAAATGTAAATATGCAAGAAATGTTTTTGTATTAATTTTATGCATGAGAAAATAAATTTATTTATGTCTTAAAAATAAGAAAATAAAAATGATTGTTTTTGAAAGGGTGAAAACCCTAATTTTTGATTAATAGAAAATAGTCTATATTATTTATTTATTTCATTTATGTACAAGGAAATAATAAAAATATATACAAAATGTTAAAAAATTAAAATATGTATGAAAATATTATTTTATGTGTATAAATAATAAAAATAAAAATGTATGATATTTTTACATTATTTACAAGTCTTTATTTAAGAAAATAAAGTATGTTATTAATAAACTATTTTTATGCCCAAAAAATAATAAAAATAATAAAATAAAAATGCAAAAAATTAAGAAAATATTTTTGAGATTTTTAAATGTTCAGAAAAAAAAATAATAAAGTCAAAAATATAAAGGAAATGAAAAATATACAAAAATATAGAAAATTGGCCAAGGGGGTGCAAAAAGGAAACATGGTGGTGTGAATAGAAACAAGCCCAAGCGCCAGGCCCAAGTTCACTTCATCCCTGACCTTCAGACAACAATTATGCACACATTTGCCTTCAACCCGTATCTCTCGCCTACGTGCACAAAAGCAAAATCTTGCAACATGAAACTTGTAGCATATTAACTCACGATTCTAATGATATAAAAAAACATGACCTAACTCTAAAACATTAAGGAGAATTTTGTCACCCCTAATTTCTGACCTAAATTTTTCAGCAACTTCAACTATCAAATACTCCTAGCTCAGTCAATATAAATGGAATCTATGCATATGTACAGCTCAAGCACATTAAAGACTACATTTTTGCTTCACAAACCTAAGCCTAAGGATGTCTAAATAGAGAGATAGAAACTTGACAAATACCTTGTTCAGTTGAGTTTGGATAGGGCAATGTAGCAACTTTGAGTGAGGCCTGAAGGTTGTGTGAGTTTGCTTGAAGTTCCCTCAACCTTTCCTAATGCTCAACTTGCCTTGAACTTGCCTGAATCTCTCTATAGAAGTCAACCTGCAAAGCTTCAAAATGAAAATGGTGATCCTCGAAACAGAGGTTACAGTTGCTGAACAAAGGCTTGGACAGCTTAGGTGTGATGTAGGGAATGTGTTTGAAGTGGTTCCAAGCAAAACGCACGAGGCATTTTCAAAATGGCTTGAGTTCTGCAAATGATGCCCTATTTTGGGCAGAAATGGTGATTTATGTGTTTAAGGGTGTTTGAGAGGTTGGGAAATAGTGTTTTTAGGCTTGTTACAATATTTTGAGATTGTCTAGAATAATTCCAAGGTTTGGTTTTATCAGATACACAAGTGGTGTGGACTTTTGCAAGTTTACTTGCTTTTGAATAAAAGGTGGGAAGTGACAATGCCAAAGCCTGTACAGGCTAGCTCAGGGCCTGAGGAGAGTTGGTACAAATTGCCTGGTATTTTTGGACTTTGTTTGCAGCAAAAGGTTAGGTCCATGGCTCAAGATAAACAAAGTTGCTAAAAGTATGCTTTATCAAAGTAGCATTGTAACCTTTATGCCATTTTTGGAATAATTCCATGTGCAATGCTCCATAGCTCAGAACAAAGCCATTGTCCAATGTATTTGCATTAAATTTTGGAGTGTAAAAAGGATTAGAACCTGTAATGCAAGTACAAGCATGATTCAAACTGATTTGCAACTTGAACCAATGTGGAAAAATGCCTTGGACAAAAGTGATAATTTGCCATTTTCATTCCTTTGATTCCCCCTAAACATAAATGATCTTGGAAAGTTCTTGGACATTTTGGAAAGCTTGTAACATGATCTAAAATACATATTTGAAATGAATTTTGAGATTCCTCTTGGAACTAGGTGAAAAGTTTCCATGAAGTTAGGTCAAAAATCTGCCTAAACTAGGGCAAAATTTCACTAAGTTAAAAAGTTTTTGGACCCCTATTCACAAAATCATAACTTAAGATACAAGCATATTTTGGGAAAACTTTGTGATTAAAAGTTGTATATTTTGTGTAGGACTACAACTTTCATGTTGGAAGTTTTGTTTGAATCCAATTGCATCATGGTGAAAAAGTTGGGAAAAAATAAGAAATTTTCATAACTTAGAAAAATTCCAAGTTATGAAAAATTTCAAATTAAAACCCTAATTTTCAAAATTAGGTTTCTTGGTCAACAAGTTTCACATTTTGGCATATCTTGATGAATTATGACCCTTGGCACTTGATTTTGACCAAAAAGTTAAAGTTTGACTTTTTAGTGTACAGTTGATTTTTGATCTGTTGATTGGAAAATTCATCTGTCAATTCAATGCCTTTGAGATCTTTTGAACCTTGTGATTAGGTCAAGATGGTGCCATTGAGTCCTTGAAACCATACTTGAACCCAATTTTCCATTGGCTAGGTGGAAAATCAGAAATTGCCCTTCTACAGTCAAAACCCTAATTTTGACCATTTTGCCCTTTTGATAATCTGATCAAATTTCTTGAGGAGTTGTTGTCCAAACTTGATCAAATGGTTCATAGGAGTCCATAATGTTGATGTGGATAAAAAAACATGAGGTTTGACTGTAAATTGGCCACAGTTGACTTTTTCCCCAATACAACTGATTTTTAGGTCAACTGTCTAATTGACTGGTCCAAAATGTGATTCAAGGCTTGAAACTTGCTATGATCAATCTTAGAGGTCCAACATGAAGTATGAAAGTCACATGAAGCATTGGAAGTCCAAAAATCCTTGTGCAAACTTAAACCCTAATTTCAGGTCATCAGTGCAAGGAGATGTCTTGAGCTGAGCAAACCCTAATCTGGTGTGGAGTTCAAGAAGTCTTGTGAGGAGAATCTTGATAAAATGAGAGGGCAAATTTTGGGGTACAACAGAGTCCAATCATGGATAGAATTCGCTGGGAGGGTAGTGAACCATGTGAAAGCATTCTTCGTTAGCGAACTAGGGAAGTATCTTATCCTTAGGTTTTTGTTATTCACTATGTCCCCAGTCTCTATAAGATACTTGGCTATATGTTCGACAGTGGATTCACTGGTGTCACCAGAGAATTTTGTGAACTTTTAGACTTTCTAACCCCTAGGTAATTTTGTCTGTAAAACATATTCATACAAATGGAATGTATAATTAAGCCTTCGAAGGCCTATATTTACCCCATTTCGAGCCATTATCCTTTCGACCATGGCTTCCAGATTATTTTCCCCTAGATATTCGTCTTGTCAAACTCGTTGAAGGACTTCGCCAGCATCCTGGTTTCGGTTGACAATTACAACCCTTTGGGCTGGGATTTCCCTTGGTATGGCATGTTCCACCCTTAGTTGTTCGACTCTTAGCCCCTGGTTAACTTCACCCATATTCCGCGCACCTGGTTGTGCTTGATCTACAATTTTGTTTTCTTCAAAAACCTCTCCTTGGTTTTCTCTTATCCAATCTGGATGGGGGTGTTGAACTGGGGCTCTGTGGGCACCAAAAAAGCTTGCAATTTGCGCCATATGTGCTGCCAATTGTTGATTTGTTTGGGAATTTTATTGGTTAGCTTGAGTAACACTTTGAATTAAAGGGTTAAATATTATACCCATTTGTTAAGCCAACATCCCAACCATTTCATGATTTCTACCATCCATTTGTTGTTGAAACGCCGCTTCAGAATTCGTTGTGAGATTAGGTGTAATACAGTGGGAGAACTGACTTGCTTTTGCGTTTTATCGCAAATGTTGTGGATAGAAAGATTCGCCAACGAATTTTATTTTATCCAATAAGGAAAGGGTGAAAAGAACAGGAAATACCTTCTTCAATTTTGAGTTCGGGGGGTAGGTTATGAAAAGGGAAGGTGTTAGCACCATTTTCATCTTTAGTTATATATGGGCTCTTAATCACTAGCTCACTTTTGTTTTGGAAAATGATTTGTGAATGTGTTTTGAAAATATTTTGAAAAAATGCCTAAGTACGGATACTTTGTAATGATTCTCGTATCAGTTAAGAATGCGTACAAAGTGTTTGTTTTTGAAAATATTTCAGAGAAAGTGTTTGTGAAAAAGATGTTTTAAAATGTTCGCGAGCAAGCGATTAAGAACTATCTACCTACTCAAAGTCTTTCGTGTTATTTTCCTCCTCCTTTAGATAGTGCTATCCTACCATTAGTTAGTAGGAAGCCCTATCGTTGGATGTGAAGGGACATGCGCGGGTCATCGTACAGTCATAAAGGAAACTCATAGAAGCGCTTTAGCAATTTATCGTAAGGGACTAAGATCATTTATCAAAGGTAGCATCGAAGGGTCATCGAGGGACTACGATATTTTTAATCGAGGGTCTTTGCTAAAGCGTCCTCATGTTCGGGGACATGACTGTGTTTCCGAAGGCAACAAGTGAGGTCACCATAGAGGTGCAAGTGTTAAAAGTGATTCATGTTCAGTTATTTTAATCTTGCAATTAAGGTTCTCTACGATTGTTTTTATGTCTTGTCGTACAAACCCTAATTACTAGCAAAATAATATATCAAGAATGAAAAGAAGTAAAGTGTAGGAAATAAAATTCTACGCTATTACAAGGCTTCAAGAGTGGGGGTACAAACAATAAAACCAGGGAGAAAGAGTAAACCCTAATTAAATTATTACAACTATAAGAAGTTACATAATTGGAAAAAGAACGTGAAAGTAATAAAGTACGCAAAGCGGTAAAAGGAAAAAGAAAAGAGAAAATTGTTTTGTGATCGTTTTGATAAAAAAAACTTTGACGATTAACCTAAAACCTAATTGATTTTAATTAATTAAAAAAGTTAGTTAATTAAATTAAATAAAACCCTAAAATCTAAGTTGATTTTAATTTAGTTAAGAAAACCTAAAAAATTAAATTAGGGTTGATTAAATGAAAATCTAAAAAACTAAATTAGGATTTAAAAAAAACAAAGGTTTTAAAAAGGTTTTGTAAAATAATGAAGAAAAGGAAAAGGAAAGAGTAAGAATAATAGAGAATTGCTAAAAAAAATAACCAAATGGTAGGGGTGGGTGTTGAACCCACGCCCTCAGGACTTTCCAGCAACACAATCACAACCAGGCCAAGCGTGCCTTGGTGATAGGTAACAAGTTCAGCGTGTTTTATATTATACTCTATAAAAATATGAAAATATTAGGAAAGAAAAGTGGCAAAAGGCTGGATCAAACCCAGGCCCTTTGACACAAATGACTTATCGTGTGCGCTTCTAACGATGGGGCAGCTGTACATCCGTTTATTTAAATGAACTAATAAATATATAATATAAACAAGCTGTTTGCACCGAAGAGGCGCCGGAGCCCTAGCTCGGGCCGTCTTCTCCAGTTTCCTTCTTTGATCAAACCTGCAAAACAGACAGAGTTAGTAATCCAAAAACATCCTACCTCCTAAATTGAGGGCTGCGAGTTTTATGGGATGATTATTTTGGGCTAAAACTCAACGATTTGGCCGCTATAGTGTAAATGGTACAGATTGATGCAAAGATGGTGATTTAAAATTCTGATTGCATGGGACCTCTACGATAATCCAGACATGTGCAAAGATATCTCAGGAACATGATAACGACATTAGCATGACTTAAAATAAAGCAAAAATCAAGATATGAAATTTATGCAAATTATGGGATCGGAAATGGATGCATTGTGTTTCATGTGTTTTGGATCATCAAAACTGATCCAACCTTACTCTGTATGATTGTTCGGAGTGAATGGGAGGGTTGTTTTGTAGTGAAAGGGTTTGTAACAAGGGTTTCAAGATTTTAGGGTTCTTGAAAAAATTGAACTTTTTTTATAAGTTTGTGGGGAAAGGTTTTTGTGTCCTTGTATGAGAATGAATGGGAGAATATATAGGTTGAAATTAGGGCAAAGATATGGGCTTGGTCTTTGTGTAAGAATGCCTTGTCTTATTTCATTTAATTTTGACTTTTAAATGAATAAAAAATCAAAAATAAATAAAATAAATCAAAGGGAGGTGTATAAGTAAGTATTGAGAAACACATGAGATATAGAACACGCTTGGACCCTGAAATAATAGCCCAATAGCCCAAAATATCAAGTTTTCTCCACTTGAACTTCATGCATTTGCTCAAAATTTCCCAACTTGCATTGGTTATAACTATCTCAATTTTCATCTTTTGAATGTGATATTTGACTTTTTGGAAAGCTCAGGATGTCCTCTACAATCTCTCTTTTGATCATTTTTGAATTTGGAGACTTTATCTTGATGTAAGTTGCCTTGACAAAAAGTGTCTTTTTGTTGACTTTTGAAATGACCTGTAATGTATTGACCCATATCTCTCAAATGAAGCATTTTGTGGACTTGAGCTTAGAGATACAAAATTTTAGAGAATTTAATTTCCTTCAAAATGAGCTTTGTTTAGGGAAAAACTGATGAAGCATGTGAAAGTATGCTTGGTCAAAGTTCATTTGACTTCTCCTAAGGAAACCCTAATTTGGGAACCTTTGACTTTTGATGATTTGAGGGCTTTTCTTGAGGAATCGTGATCAACCTTTGGTAAAATGATGAATATGAATTAAAAACCTTGATGTTGACCAAAAATCTTGAAGTTTGACTTTATGTTGACCACAATTGACTTCTTACCTAATATAGTTAATTCTTAGTCATCTGAGTCATTGACTGAGCAAACTTGTGATGCAAGAATTGAAATTTGACATGAGCATTCTTAGGGACATATGAAGAACCATGAAAACCACTTGAGACCTTAAAAACCCAATCTTCCTTGAGAAATACAAAACCTTATTTGTGAGTTCATTGCTTAGGAGGAGAATTTATCTGATCAATTCTTGAGCCACCTTGAGCATTTGAGAAACCTAGGAGAATGCCTTGAAGAAAATGGGTGGGAAAGTTTTTGGGTACAAGAACCTCCCCTGTTCAATCCTCTTAAAACTGAAGAGTTAGATTAGCATGTCTTCCATTTGTGACTTGAAGGTAGAAGATGATTGAACACTTAAGTGCCCAGAAATTTGCACTCGTATGTGCAGGAGGTAACACTGTTGGTTGATAATATTGCTTAAATGGGCTTAAATATGTCCTTAGGAGATATGACAGAGAGTCGTTGGAGATGGGCTTATAGATTCCATCCTAAGTAACTGTTGATAGAAGTATCAGAATGAGTCTAAGCTTGACTGTATCTGAGAATGCTTTTCAGAACAAATCTATTTGATCCTATCTGAGGGAAATGCTTTTAAGAATTAATCTTTGAAGGAAATGCTTTTCAGAATGATGCTCTGAAGTAAATTCTTTTTCAGAATAAATATCTGAAGGAAAATGCTTTTCAAAATTCAGTCTCTGAAGGGAAGTGTTTGTCATATAGATAGTAGCCTCGTCCTGTTTCAGGAATTGATCTACGCTCTGTTTTTGTTGGTAAATCCATCCTATTTCAGGAGTTCATACCACTTGGTGATAAAGATAGTTGCCCCGTCCTGTTCTGGGAATTGATTTTCATCTGGCCATAAAGATAGAAAGATATTTCCCCATCCTGTTTTGGGAGTTAATCTTTGCTCGGTTGTATAGATAGTTTCCCCGTCCTATTTCAAGAGTTAATCTTCAACCGTTTTTAGTAGATAGTCTCCCCATCCTGTTTCAGGAATTGATCTATAATTTGTTTTCATATATAGTTGCCATGTCTTGTTTCAGGAATTAATTTGTGTCTGGTCATACAGATAGTTGCCGTTTCTTGTTTCAGAAATTAATATGCGACCTATTTGAAAATTGTTGATGATATTTGTCTGTTTGTAGACTTTACCTGAAAAGATAAAGAGTTAGTTGTATGCAATGTCATGATGTATGAAATACATTCCGTAATGATGTTCTCAAAGTAAACGGGAGTGTTATATGCATTTCATATGCATATGTTATGGTATTTGTAAATGGTTTATGATTGTGAAATGTCGTTAAAGCGTATTGGTAGCTTCGTATAACATTTTCGATTGGGAAAATAAATCCCTGATTGCTGCTGGGGATGAAGAACATGTATAATCTTCGATCTTGTCTAGAATGTTTCCGCTGGGGATTCCTGTTTTCTGTTTGAGGAAACTTCATTAGGGAATGTTTCACTTCTGCTTGGGGATAGAAGAGTTTAGGAACATTGGTTATTCGTCACTTTACTGGGGAATTTAATTCTTATATACCCTGACTGGGGATAAAAGAGATGGATAACCTTTCGAGGCGCTGATTGACCGAGTTTTCGATGTGGATACCGACTCGTCTAGGGAGGATAAGATTAACTAATATCTGGTCTGGTTTCAGATCCAGTAGCAACTATCTAGGAATATCAGCCTGGACTGCCCTTTGCTGGAGATGGGAATTTTGCCGGTGATTTGCAGTAGTCAAAGGAATAGACTCAAGTTGGGGATACTGGATTTGTTAGGGAAATAAACCCTGTTGGAGAAATAAACCCTACTGGAGAAATACTCCGCTGAGGAATATATTGCAGGGGATTTTACAGTATTGGAGAAATAAACTCAATTGGGGAAGGGAATTCTTGTGAACTGTCTTGATGTCATAATCTCTTACGAAGATTAGGACGCCGGTGACATTATTGGGAAAAAGATCATACTCCTTTGTTTGCTAGGGGGGTCTGCTAGTGAGTATGATTAGGGTATTTCAGATTTGCGGGGAATGTGTAGAGTTTGTGAAGATGACACTATAAGGACTATCCCATGGAGGTTGTTCTGTGGGGATTTTTAGACGACTTGAATGTTACCCCGTCTCCTAGAGTCTTGAGTAAATACTTATTCCTGTTTTTATGTATATATTTGTTAGAAGTAATCGTATTCATATGCATATGTTCATTCAATTTAGTCATTGGACGTTTTTGCAAACAAAGTAGAAAAAGAAAAACAAAATTTGAATTTTGAAATTGTGCTTATATTGATAGTTTGCCTATAAACAGGCGATTGTTGTACAAAGAGACAAAAATCCTAGTAAGAGGAAATCGTCGTGAAATGAAAGGAGTACAAAATAAAACAAAACATATAGCTATGTTTAAATGATCTCGTCAGGTTTCAACTCAACTATTTCCTCTATGTCTTCGAGCATCTCATCCCTTGTTGTCAGAAGAAGTTGATTGAATTGATCGGCACCATTCGAACTTGACATTGGTAATAAATCTTGTTGTAAGTGATCCAATGGGACATAGTCGTATGCTTTAATCCCTAATTTTTTCCTGGACCTCCCTTTCGGGTTTTCAGTCCACCGAGGTACCCTTTTTTGCCCAAGCCGCCTTTATAGGTTTTCGACTTGCCAGGTGTACAGTCTTATATATATATATATATATATATATATATATATATATATACATATATATATATATATATATATATATATATATATATATATATATATATATATCCCTGATTTTTTCCTAAACCCTTTTGGTTCATCGGGATGCCCTTATTTTTTCCTAGGCCAGTCAACCTAGCGGGTCATTTTTTATGTGTAGTATCTTTTAACTATGTCCGCGTTCACAGGGTGTGGAAGATCTTCACTGCCCATGGTAAGTATCATAGCACCGCCCGAAAATATCTTCTTGATTACAAATGGCCCTTCGCAGGTGGGATACCATTTCCCCTGGGATCACCTTGCGGTAGAATGATAAGCTTTATTACCAAGTCACCAGCCTGATATACCTTATGCTTGATCTTCTTGTTGAAAGCTTTGATCATACGCTCTTGATACATCTGACCATGACAGATAGTCACAAGCCTTTTCTCATCAATCAAATTCAACTGGTCCAACCTAGTTTGAATCCATTAATCTTCGTCTAAATCTTCCTCCTTCATAATTTTCAGAAAAGGAACCTGAACTTCGATAGGTAGGATAACCTCCATACCATAGGTCAGAGAGAATGGGGTTGCCCTAGTTGATGTTCCTACCGAAGTGCGGTAGCCATGAAGAGAAAATGGAAACATATCATGCCAATATTTATACATCACTGTTGTAACCCAAAATTTTTCCTCTCATTTCTCAAGTAATCTCTTAAAAGATCTCTTTGGGTGCAAGACTGCACAAGGGTTGATCAGCTCAAGACACCTCCTCAAGCATTAATGATTGTGGTTAATTTACAGTCAAACTTCATTATTTTTGGTCCATACAACATTATAAACTCATATATGTCATTTGATCAAGTTTGGATCACAATTCCTCAAGAAATTTGATCAGATCATCAAAAGGGAAAAATGGTCAAAATTAGGGTTTTGACTGAGAAGGTGCAATTTCTAATTTTTAACCTAGCGAATGATTGATTGGTTCAAGGAACAATCTCAAGGATTAAAATGGATCATTTTGACCTAATGACATGGCTCAAAACATTCCTCAAAATCAATTGATTGACAGATGAATTTTAGTCAACTGAGGAAAAATCAATTGTACATTGAAAAGTCAAACTTTGACTTTTTGGTCAAAATTAAGTATCAAAGATCACAATTCTTTAAGACATGTCAAAATATGAAACTTGTTCATCAAGAAACAAAAAAGTCAAGATTTCATTTTGAAAAGTCAAATTTCCTAAACTTAGAACTTATTCTAAGTGTTGGAAAGTTCATATTTTTTCATAACTTTGAGCCAAATTTTCACCATGATGCAAGATGATTCAAAAGAAACTTCCAACATGAAAGTTGTATATCTCAATGAGATCTAAAACACTGTAAAACACAACTTCTTTTAGAAATTCATGGATTTTAAGTTATGATTTTAAGAAGACATGTTGATGAAACTTGGAAACTTAGTGAAATTTTGCCCTAGTTTAGGCAGGATTTTGACCTAACTTCATGTCAATTTTTCACATAGTTCCAAGATGAATTTTTAAAAATGTACAACATAGAGGTTTTATAGGATGTTACAAGATTTCCAAAATGTCCAAGAACTCATTGAGATCATATTTGAGCAAGGAGAATCGAAGGCAAGAAGTTAGGGTTTTCAAACTTGAATTACAAGCCATTTCTTGATGAACACATGAAACCAATCCATGATAGGCTGCATAATCTTTGCTTTGAAGACCTCAAAATTATTTGTCACTCTATAATTAATGTTTTGCACATCTGCTAGAAGCTTTAATCCAAGCATTCAATGCATTGTCCATGCTTAATACCATTTTAGGAAGAAAGGCAACCTTGCCATTTTGGAAAAGTGGCTTTATGCACAAAGTCAATTCTTGAGCCTCTAACTTGTTCCCTCTGATCACTCTCTATCTACAAAGTAAGAAACAAGTTTGTTTAAAGTATAAAAACTCTACATTAGCAAGTATACGAGACTTTCAAACTTGGATTTCTCAAAAATCACATGTTGAGTTTAAACATTTATTTTTGAATTCTAATCAACAACAAGTCTCCAAACATGTTGCTTATAAATAGAGTCACTATTTGTGAGTTAAGACACGAGCATTAACACCCTGAAACACTCCCAAACTCCCTAAAGCCAGAAATTGCCTAAAAACTCCATTGTTGAACAGTTTCTAACTTTGAACTTGTAACTTCCATTTCCCTCGTGCGTTCTTTGGCCTTTTAGTTCCTAAAGCTCATATGCATCAAATATAACCTATCCATGTCCATGTTACACGACTGTTACACCATTTGCATCAAACTCCATAACCAAAAACAGAGCATTGCACATTGACTTCTCCAAGCCATTCCAGCCATCCATTGCTCAAGCTAATCATTGCATTAGCTTCCTGGGAACTTGAGGAAGCTAACCTGATCATCACAACTCCTTGAAAGCAGCTCAAACTCATTTCAAGATTTCCAATTTTGAGGTACATTTTTTGAACTTCTATCTTCTCATTTAGGCATTGTTAGGCTTGCATTTGTGAAGATAAAATGTAGACATCATTGCCCTGAAGTTTTACATGTCCATAGATTTCATTTATTTTGATTGAGCTAGGAAAATTTTAGGATTGAATCTCTAAAAATAATTAGGTCAAAATTTGGTACTTTTAGAAATTCTCATTCATCTTTAATTTATAGCTTATGATATTTATATGGTTGGATTTGTATAGAAAATGGAACAACTTTCATGTTTACATTTTCATTTTGGTTGAGAGTTAAAGAAGTTACAGGTTTTAAAAATCATGTTTAGTTTTATGGCGCGAGGAAGAAGAAGATACGGGCTCAGGACTTGTTTTAAAATATAATGTGTTGGTTTTGTTTTAATCAACAAATGTATCACCACCCCAGTGGGTAAAGCACGCGCCTTTCACCTTTAGGACCTGGGTTCGAGCCCCAATGTCTGTTTTGTTATTTTTATTATTTTTTGTTTCTTTTTTTGTTTGCAGCCAGGCGCCTGGGCCTCATAATCGGGCCTTCCTTTTTTTGCTTTTTTCTAACCCGTGTCTTACTTTTGCACCCTTGACCCAATTATTTTCTTTATTATTTCATTTTCATTTTTTATTTTATTTTTTTTCCTTTTTTCTTTATCATATTTTTATTAATATGATTATTATTATTAATATTATTTTTATTAATAAAAAATCCAAAAATAGTTTACTAGTTTATTTACATATTTAAAAATGCTCATTTATATTTTATTTTTCTTCATAAAACAAAACGACCATAAACATTTTATTTTAACAAATTAATTTCTTTTTTTAAATAATTAATATTTATATTTAAGTTTAATTATTATTTTATTTTCTTTCAAATTAAAATTAATTTAGGGCTTAGGTTTCTTTTAATTAATTTTCATATTATTTTCATTAACTTAAAACCTTTTCAACAAAAAACCCTAAAAATACTTTTTAACTTAATTTCTTTCTTAATTAATTTAGGTTTAAGTTTTGTTTAATTTTTAATTAATCATCTCTCTTAATTAGGTCAAGACCAAACCCTTTCATAAAAAACCAAACAAAAATAATTTCTTTTTCCATTTATATTCTTGCTTTTTATTTTTTCTTGTATATATTCAATATGTTTGTAATAGATAATTAGGTTTAATTTTCTTGCAAAATCCCCATTTGTAAATTTGTACACCCCCTCCCCAAATGATGTAATAGCTTAGTAATTTACTTTCCGTAATTTATCGATTTATATAAATGTTAGTAATTAGGGTTTGTATGGAAAGATAAAATCAACAAGTAGATAACCCTAATTCAAGACAAAGAATGCATGCAAATCAAACACACTATTCACACATGCACCTCTAGGGTCAACTCCACTTGTTGCCTAAAAAATGGTCATGTTATGCATGTGGGATATCTTAGCAAAAGCAAATCAAAAATACAAGATCATAGTCCCTCGATGACGCTATCAATGTCGCCTTTCAAAATAATCTTAGACCCTCAAAGAGAAATGCTAAGATATCTCACAACATTGCTATCATGGCTATACGATGACCCACGCCCATCCCTTTTACATCCAAAGATAAGGCTTCTTACCAAATCAATGGTAAGATAGCAATATCAAAGGAAAGGAAGAAATGAACTAAGACTTTTGAGTAGGTAGGTTGTTCCTAGTTGCTTGCTCATTTTCAAATTAAATATCCTTTCTTATTTTCAAAACAAACACCAAACTCTTTCAAAAACACTTTCAAAACCTTTTCCAAACATGAAACATTTTCAAAAGCCCAACACTTTGTATATGTTCTTACGAACGAGAACTATTACAAAGTTTTCCTAAACGAAGGCGCCTTTTCAAAATAATTTCAAAAACCACACAAAGCATATTTTCAAACAAAATCAAGTGATCTAGCAAGCAACTAAGAGCCCATAGATAACTATCGATCAAAAGGGTGCTAACACCTTCCCTTTTCATAATCTACCGCCCGAACTCAAGAAATAATCTCAAAGGTCTTTCCTGTTCTTTTCAGCCTTCCCTTTTGGATAAAAGAAAAGTCGGTGATGACTCTTGCTAACCGTAACATTTGTGATAAAATGCAAAACACCCAAGTCAGTTCTCCCACCGTATCACATAATTGGCGACTCTGCTGGGGAGTTACTTAAAAGTGGGGTTACCTTAGGGCTAGATCACCTTTATTTGCTTTCATTGTTGGATTTGTTTTCTTTACATTTTGGTTCCTTGTTTGGGTTTATTCTAATCCTCTACCCGGATTTGGGGTACCTTATAGGTAAGTAGTAATACATTGTGGAAACTGTGCGGGGTATACCGACATGGTCTAAGAAATAGCTACGTTAGTGTGACACATTTGTGGGTACCGATAGCCCTTGAGTAGTCAAGGAGAATACGGGGCTGCTGTGTGGTGTCATGAAACACTAACTGACTTTTAGAACCTTTACTTGATCAACTTGGCCATTAGGACATAGTGAGATAATCGGCTTTGGTGTAGTCCGAAGTTGGTTGATATTCGATACTACACTCATTGAGGTTTGACTTTTCGATATATTTCAGTCGTCGTGAAAGAGGCTTGCACCGAAACAATGCCCAAGAAGACATATCCGTGATATTGAGATCCCTTAGAACTCGGTTACTATTTCTAGGACAGGTTTGAGCCAACTAAACTTCAAGAGGGTACTTACCTATGAGACTCCATGCAAGCCTAAACCTAAGGACTTTTTCGCCTTGTTTGTATATACTTACTTGTACATAACATAATAAACATCATAACATCATACTCATTCTCACTAACCATTTCAAGGATTTTGGGGATTTATCTTTGTTCTGTTTTGTAGGACATGGCTTTTACCCGCAGGAATACTATCCAAGTCAATCTCGTAAGAATTCCTCCTCAACTCAATGAGTTAGCATCAAGGGTTCCTAAGAATTCTCCATTTACTGAAAGACATGGTTGCCTCCTAAACTTGGTTACCTCTAACACTGATGAAGATATGATGAAGGTGTTGTTCCAATTCTTTGATCCTTTACACCATTGCTTCACTTTTCCCGATTATCAGCTTATACCAACTTTGGAAGAATTCTCCCAACTCTTGAGGATTCCCATTCTCAATCAACTACCCTTCAATGGTACGGAAATAGATCCAAAACCTGAAGAGATTGCCCAAGAATTACAATTGCAACAATCTGATATCACAACTAATTGGGAAACAAGGAGTGGTGTCAAAGGTTTCTTAGCCAAGTTCTTGTTCGAGAAAGCTCAAGATTGTTGGAACTCTTTGGACTTACAAGCTTTTTAAGAAATCTTGGCCCTTCTCATCTATGGTATGGTTTTGTTTCCAAACCCTGACCAACTCATAGATGTAAACGCTGTCAAAATCTTCACGTCTCGCAATTCGGTGCCCACTTTGTTCAGAGATATCCTTCATTCTTTTCATTCTCGCACTATGAGGAAGATAGGGATCCTCATGTGTTTCATTCATCTCTTAGAAAGATGGTTTATTTCGCATCTTCCTAGGTCTGTGTTGAAGAATGAGCAAGGTTTGAGGTGGTTCTATAGGTTGATGACACTCAGATATTCAGATGTTCATTGGTGCTCTCGATCCTTGGAGAATGTTACTATCATCGACCATTGTGGGGAATTTCATAATGTCCCTTTACTTGGCATTAGGGTAGGTATCACTTACAACCCTTGCTTAGCCTTAAGACAGTTTGGTTACGCTCGACAAGATGGTCCAAATGAGATTCTTATCCAAGGAGTGGTATTCGGCTACGAAAGCGACGAGCAAAGCTACCGCCAGATGTTTATCCGAGCTTGGAGGATGGTGAGAAAAGTGGATAGTAAGACACTGTGACACAAGAATTCCATTCCCCTCGAGACTTACCTTAAGTGGGTACGAGCTCATGCTCTAAAACTTGTGATGACTTATCCCTCCATCCTACCAGTTATCATGGAACCTGTGGTTGAAGGTGATGTCCCGTACACTATCCTCCATCCCAACATACCTACATCTCTCGAAGACTTGCAAAAAGGTTGGATTCAGCTAAAGGAAGAACGAGATACTTTCGAAGCTCAATTCTATGCTAGTGAGAAAAGAGTCTTGGAGCTTACAAAGCAGCTACAAGAAGATCAATGTGTGAACGCCTACCTTGTGCCGAAGAGGATGCGTTCAATCTTTTTATCTTAGAGAGTTATTTTGTAAGCCCAAGAGGCATGTTGTAATATTTTCAAACTAATTAATGAAAATTGACGTTTGTTCATTCTTTTGTCTATACAAATTTAAATTTCATAAATCCTTGAAATCATTTGCATATGCATCTTCCATGCATCATAACATCACAGGTTTTCATATAACAGTCCTTATCTTTCTGCTGTTTATTTCAGCAAGATGGATCTAGAGAAAACCGTGAAGGATCTTCAGGCAAAAAACTCTCAATTCCAAGAGACTCTACTAGCCCTAGCCAAGGGGCAGCAAGATATGATGGCATTGCTAGCAGTTAAGAAGAAACCCAAGAAGAAAGCCCTGGTCAACATGGGCAGAAGGTTCAAAGAGTCGTTTCGTCAGATCCTGGTAGTAGAAGACTCATATGAAGAAGAAGAGAATCAGATTGGTGAGGTTAAGAGTACCCATGCTGATTGTGTTAATGATCAAGCGTTTGATGATGATTATTTTGACGAGCAGTATCCACCTCCAATGTAAAGTACAAGCAATTAGAAGACATATTGAAGGCCGTCGAGATCCAAGCCGTCCCCAGTTTAGATTTTGATGATTTGGGTTTGATATCTGGGGTTGTTATTCCCTACAAATTCAAAATACCAGTGTTTGCAAAGTACGATGGAGTTTCTTGTCCAAAACTTCACCTGAAATCTTATGTGCGTAAGATACAGCCGCACACCGCTGATAAGAAACTCTGGGTTCTCTTTTTTCAAGAGAGCTTGACCGGAACGCAACTAGAATGGTTCTACCAGTTGTATGGTTCCCCTATCAATACTTGGGAGGACTTAGCTACCTCATTCTACCATCAGTACCAGTATAATGCCGACTTGGCGCCAACAAGGGTTCAGTTGCAAGATATGACAATGGGGAAGAATGAAGGATTCAAGGAATATGCACAAAAGTGGAGAGACCTTACAAGTAGGGTTCAACCGCCTTTGACTGATAGGGAGCACATTGACATGTTTATGGGCACCTTATTTGGTCCATTCTTTAACTTGTTGGTTGGTTGTTCTTCTTCTGGTTTCACTGAGCTAATCTTAACCGGTGAAAGAGTTGAAAGCGACATCAAAAGTGGGAAGATTCCCATGGCATCTTCCTCCACTTCCAATCATGTAAAGAAACCTTTTGCTGCAAAGTAGAAAATCAATGTTGTGTACGGGGCAAGGGCCCGTACCAAGAAGAATGATCATGCATCTGTTAATGTTGTTCGAATCTCCAATCCAACTCCCATTCAAAGACCATCTACTAATCATCAATGTTTTGAAACTCTGAGAAGACAATTCACGAGGTTAGGAATGTCATTATCTCAGGCCTTACAACACATGCTAAAGGCTAATTTGGTGACATTGCGCGATCCTCCTACCAACCCAGATACCTCTTCACCAAAGTATAATCTGAACACAAAATGTGCTTACCACTCAAGTAGCCCCGGGCATGAGACTGACCAATGTTGGGCCTTGAAGAATAAAATCCAGGATTTGATCGATAACAAGACTATTGATTTGACCCTCGTCCAACTCCGAAGGCGCCCATGCCAAATCATGGAAAGGGTGTTAATGTTGTTGAAGATACCATTTTAGTTGCCTTTGTTGAAGACTTGACTACTCCTTTGAATATCATCAAAAATAATTTGTTGAAAGCCGAGATTTTCCCTGGTTGTGTAAAGGATTGTGTTTGCTGTACTAAACAACTCAATGGATGCGAAGGGCTGAAGGAAGGTATTCAACGCCTGATGGATAGCCACGAAATTCTATTTGAGAAGACTCCGCTTGCCAAAAGTTTGACTAATAAATGTGAATATATCTCCATTATCACCATCTCAAACAAGCCTCTTAGGATCACCTCCAAAGGTCCTATTAGGATTTCAAATGAACCAACTGTTTCTCCCTTAATAATTACCAATCCCGGACCAATTCCTTATTCTTCAAGCAAGGCGGTTCCATGGAAATATGGTGCTAAGGTGTTTTACCATGGGATAAAACAAGACGCTTGGATCGAAGAAGAAAAAGCTGATGATGTTAGTAACATAACTAGCTCAAGTAAGGTAACTCGAACTGGGATAATCTTTTCACCCAATATTTCACCACCAATTGTTGCAAAGGCACCCATCTGTATCACTACCGCTAAGACAAGTATTGATACAAGAGGGAAGGAGAAGGTTGTTGAGCCAATCGTGATGGAAATACCCGCAGAGGACATTGCTGATGGAGAACCTTCCGCTCGTGAGATGGACGAAATCTTGAAAATAATAAAAAGGAGCGATTTCAAGATTGTGGAACAGTTGGGTCAAATCCCTTCTAAAATTTCTATGTTGTCGTTGCTACTCTGTTCCGATGCCCATGCTCGGACATTAATCAAATTCTTGAAAAAGGCTCGTGTCCCTCATGAGGCCACAACGGACCAGTTTGAGAATTGCATGGTGAGCTTGACGGCTGATAACAATTTTGGATTTTCAGATGCTGACCTAACACCACTTGGGAAGAACCACAATAAAGCCCTACATGTTTCTGTCGAGTGCAAAGGGACTACCTGATAACACGATTTTATATCGTATAAATCGACTTAATTAATGCAAATAATTCACGTTTTTATTTAATTTATTTTATTTTATTTCCATATTACGCTGGTATTTCTTTGTTTCAGGTATTTTGCCTTAAATAAACTTATGTGAAGAAATATGAAGAAATAGATGCAATTTAGTACAAAAATGAAGATAATTGAGCAATGTGGTGCAGATTAGTAAAAGGGGGTGAAAAGAATGAAATTACAAGGCCCAAAAGACGATTGTACGTGCAAAGGCCCAAGGGAACCCACGTTCCCACTTCAGCATGAAGGGACCGACCGGCCCACTAAGGGGAACGACCGGTCCGGACCACTTCAGCTGAGTGGAACGACCGTTCCTGCCCTAGCCTATTTTCACGCCTTTTCTTTCTCACATGGAACGACCGGTCCCAAGTCAAGACCTACTTTTGCTATTTTTTCGTGCACGTTATGCAACACAGTCCACTATCAATATTTTTTGGATTCAGTTTTACGTGGATTGACCTTTTTTGGGATACATTATTTTACAAGCATTATAAATAGAAGTGAAAGAAGAATCCCAAGGGTCGGAGAATTTTGGCAAGATCGTATTATTTTCAGCAGAGCAAATTTCCTTTCAGTTTAATTTTTGTTCTGCCCTTTTCCTTTATTTTTATTTCATCGCACTGCTTTTATTTTCTTTTCTTCTCCAAGTTTTCTACCTTTATTTTTCGTACAACAATTTCTACACCGGAAATTGTTGTGCAATTTTATCCGGTTTAACCTTACGTTAGATCCGGTATTTTTACTTTCTTGTTATTATTAAATTCAAGATTCGACGAGTAGATCCAACCGGCTTGTGGTGGAATACTCCAAGGTTTTTGAAGAACGCATTTAATTAAAGTTATTGAAGTTTTCTACATTTCCAGGTTTTCAATTTAATCGCTTTTATTTATTATTATTGCATGTTTGATATTATGGATATGAATTTATATAATTGTTCGCAATTTAATTATCTATGCGTATTTAATTTAATAAACATGTCCGGCTAAACCGATTAAATATCGGTATGTAAATTAACCAAATAACGGGATCCGAGATAAATTGGCTTAATATTATTTTGTAAAAGAAATACCTTTCATGGTTTTAATATTCAATTGAATTGTTTAAGATTTTATAAATCAATAGAACGGAAGTTTGAGGTTTTAAAATTGATTAAGGTTTTTACTAATAAAACGGAAGTTTGAGGCTAAAACCAGACAGTGATTATTAAGCATTGTTTTTAAAGAGGCGGAAGCATTTTAAAAACAATTAAATTTTATTCTGTTTTCAAAAATTACTTTTGAATCCGGCGGAGTGACGGAAGCACACGTTAGGGTATTAATCGTATAACCTGAACTAATAGAACGGAAGTGTGAGGGGAAGGTTTTTAGACAAATAAAGTTTGCGTAAAGATAATTTTTGACCAATTTAAGTAAAGGCCAATGGAAGTTCGGAACCCAAAATTTAGGTGAAATACATACCGGTATTTATAATTAAAGATTTTATAACTAAATTTAGTAACTAGATCCCTTTCGTTAATTAAATTAATATTAGCCTTAGCTTTACCCAGTGACCAAAATTACGGTAGATCGATTCATAGTCCCTGTGGATTCGATATCTTTTAAGACTACGCGATAGGACTGTGCACTTGCAGTCTCCAGATTTATAGACATACAAAGTCGCGATCAAGTTTTTGGCGCCGTTGCCGGGGACTATTTAAGTCGATATCGTAACTCTTTTAGTTACATCGTAGAGACTAAGACCTTCTTCTTTTCTTCTCTTTCTGATTTGTATGCCAAACACTCGCTCTCGAGGCGAACCTTTGCATCTACAAATCAACGACATCGAGCGTTATCTTCGATTGAGACGCCGAATTCAGGAATATCGTCTTCTAAACAATTTACCCCCGACGAATATCCCTGATATAACTGATCTTAGACGAGCTGAGATGGCTGCGCCACGACCTCTAAAATCTTACGCAATCCCTTCTCAAGACGAACCTCATAACAGTATTGCCGCTCCGGCAATCGAGGCAAACAACTTCGAGCTGAAACCTTCGCTATTATCTGCAGTTCAACAAAACCAGTTTTCTGGAAATCCAACTGACGATTCGAACCTGCATTTATCCGTTTTCCTACAATATGCAGATACCATAAAAGCTAATGGGGTCAGCACGGAAGCTATTCGTTTACGATTATTTCCTTTTTCCCTTAGAGATAGAGCTAGAGCCTGGCTCCAATCTCTACCTTCTAATTCAATCACTACGTGGGATGAATTAAAGAAAGTTTTCCTAACTCGATATTTTCCACCAAGCAAAACGGCTATGCTTCGAGCTCAAATCAACGGATTTAGACAGAAAGACACCGAGTCTTTATTTGAAGCATGGGAACGGTATAAAGACATGATAAGACTCTGTCCACATCATGGTCTGGAGGAATGGTTAGTGATACATACTTTCTACAATGGTCTTTTGTACAACACGAGATTAACAATCGACGCTGCTGCTGGTGGTGCGCTAATGGAGAAACCTTATGTACAAGCCTACGAACTGATAGATAATATGGCCCAAAACCACTACCAGTGGGGAAGCGAGAGAGCTGCCGTTGAAAAACCTCCGACGAAAGGAGGAATGTACGAAATTAGTAGCCTAGATCAAGTAAACGCTAAGGTAGACGCACTAACTCAGAAAATAGAAAACCTTACGTTAACTCCCGCGGCTACCGTAGCTGCAGTGATTCCTGACTGCGAAATATGCGGAACATCTGGTCACACTCCCGCTGAATGTCAATTTCTGTTAGGTACTCCGACCGACCAAATAAACTACGCTCAGGGAAACCCTTATTCAAATACGTACAACCCAGGTTGGAGGAATCACCCAAATTTTTCCTACAAGAATAAAAACGCATTGAACGCACCTGTTCAAGCGCAAATCGCTCCACCTGGATATCAAAAAGCACCCTCTGCCGCACCGAGCGCACTTAGGAAATCTAATCTCGAAATAATGATGGAAAACTTTATAGCAAGCCAAGCGCAAACTAACAAAGAATTCCTAAACCGAGACATACACACTGACGAGCAAATTAAGCAACTATCGAACAAAATAGATGCCTTAGCCACTCACAATAAAATGTTAGAAACTCAAATCTCACAAGTGGCTCAACAACAAGCGCCTGCTGCCGCACCAGCCGGTACTTTCCCTGGACAACCACAACCTAATCCGAAAGGACAAGCTCACGCAATTATATTACGAAGCGGTAAAGAAATAGAAGAACCATTAGATCCAAGAACCGAAAACCCGGCCATGCACCAAAACTCTGAAAACCAAGCCGAAGAGGATAACGAACCTAAAGGAAAGGAAGATGGAGAAACAATAGAACAAGAAAAACCTTATGTACCTCCACCTCCCTATAAACCACCTATTCCTTACCCTCAAAGACTAGTTAAAACAAAAGACATAGGGCAATTTAAGAAATTTGTAGAACTTCTCAAGCAATTAAACGTAACAATTCCTTTCACAGAAGCGATAACGCAAATGCCCTCCTATGCTAAATTCTTAAAAGAAATTCTATCTAATAAGAAAAAGTTAGAAGAAAATGAAACAGTTACTCTTACAGCTGAATGCAGCGCAATAATCCAAAATAAGATGCCACCTAAACTGAAAGACCCAGGTAGTTTTTCTATACCATGTGTGATAGGAAAATTCGTCATAGACAAAGCTTTATGTGATTTAGGAGCAAGCATCAGTGTAATGCCTTTATCCATCAGTAAGAAACTCGAAATGGGAGAGTTGAGACCAACTAAAATGTCTGTTCAATTAGCAGACCGTTCTGTCAAATACCCCATAGGAGTACTTGAAAACGTCCCCGTTCGAATAGGTCAATTCTACATCCCAACCGACTTTATAATAATGGATATTAAGGAAGATACAAACACACCTATCATTTTAGGAAGACCCTTCCTAGCAACTGCCGGTGCCATTATAGACGTTAAAAAAGGAAAACTCACCTTTGAGGTGGGCGAAGAAAAGATTGAATTCATTCTTTCCAAATTTCTAAAAGCACCAGCCATAGATGACAACTGCTACTTTATGGATATGATAGACGAATGTATAAAAGAAGCAGAAGATCATCCAGATAAAACCTTAGATGAGTGCTTAGCAATAACACCCGATCCTACACAAGGTTTACACAAACCAACTATTGAACTCAAAACGTTACCCAAAAACCTGAGATACGAATTCTTAGACCCAGAGTTCGAACGACCAGTAATAATCAACGCAAATCTAGGAAAAATCGAGACTGAAAAATTACTACATATACTGAGGAAATATCCAACTGCTTTAGGATACAATTTGACTGATCTTAAAGGAATAAGTCCTTCCATATGTATGCATCGCATAATGCTAGAGGAAGATAGTAAAACCTCTAGAGAACACCAAAGAAGACTTAATCCTATAATGAGTGAAGTAGTAAAGAAAGAGATATTAAAATTGTTAGAAGCAGGCATCATTTATCCAATATCTGATAGTAAATGGGTAAGCCCCGTTCATGTAGTCCCCAAGAAAGGAGGCGTAACGGTAATCGAAAACGACAAAGGAGAAACCATAACAAAGCGAATCGAATCAGGATGGAGGATGTGCATTGATTATAGGAAACTTAACAAAGCCACCCGGAAGGACCATTTCCCTTTTCCATTCATTGATCAAATGCTGGAGCGTCTAGCCAGACACTCATATTTCTGTTACTTGGACGGTTACTCCAGATTCTTTCAAATACCAATACACCCCGATGACCAAGAAAAGACTACCTTCACCTGTCCATTCGGAACCTTCGCATATCGAAGAATGCCCTTTGGCTTATGCAATGCACCTGCAACTTTTCAAAGATGCATGATGGCAATATTCGCAGACTTTCTTGACAATATTATGGAGGTATTCATGGACGACTTCTCCGTCTGCGGACGTAGTTTTGAAGGATGTCTTGCAAACTTAGAAAAAGTACTAGAAAGATGTGTAAAGGTAAACTTAGTATTAAATTGGGAAAAATGCCATTTTATGGTTCAAGAAGGTATTGTGTTAGGACATATTATATCTAATAGGGGAATCGAAGTGGACAAGGCAAAGATAGAAGTTATCGAAAACCTTCAACCCCCTAGAACTGTCAGAGAAATAAGAAGTTTCTTAGGACACGCCGGTTTTTACCGACGTTTTATTAAAGACTTCTCTAAAATTTCGAAGCCATTAACAGAACTTTTGATGAAAGATGCTGAATTCATATTTAACGAAAAATGCCTTGAAGCCTTTCAACAATTAAAGAAAGCATTAATTACTGCGCCAATCATGAAGACTCCAGATTGGAGTGAACCATTTGAGATAATGTGTGACGCAAGTGACTATGCCGTAGGAGCAGTCCTAGGACAAAGAAAAGATAAAAAATTACACGTCATATATTACGCTAGTAGAACCCTAGATGAAGCGCAAATGAATTATGCAACAACCGAAAAGGAACTCTTGGCTGTAGTCTTCGCACTCGATAAATTCCGATCTTATTTAGTAGGAGCTAAGATAATAATTTATACTGACCACGCTGCCATTAGATATCTCCTAACCAAAAAGGACGCTAAACCTAGACTGCTAAGATGGATCTTGTTGCTACAAGAATTTGATTTAGAAATCAAGGATAAAAAAGGAACTGAAAACGTAGTGGCCGATCATCTATCAAGAATCGAGAATCTAAAACAAGAACGAATTCCAATCAATGACGAATCTCAATATGATAAATTAATCGCCCACTTCGAAGCAAGTGAATCTCAAAACTATTCTGAAACAACCTTAGCAATCTCATCTGTCCCTTGGTATGCAGATTTCGTAAATTATCTAGCTGCCGGCGTATTACCACAAGAATTAACGTACCAACAAAAGAAAAAATTCTTTCACGATCTCAAACAATATTACTGGGACGAACCTTTATTATTCAAAAGAGGACCCGATGGAATTTTCCGTCGTTGCGTACCCGAAGAAGAAGTCGAAAGCGTGATTAAACATTGCCACTCCGCACCATACGGAGGACACACGAGTACTTCTAAAACATGTACGAAAATCCTACAATCAGGCCTTTATTGGCCAACACTATGGAAAGATGTTCATATCGCAGTCACTAAGTGCGACCGGTGTCAACGCACCGGTAACATCTCAAAACGCGACGAGATGCCACAGAAAGGCATTCTGGAAGTAGAGATTTTCGATGTATGGGGTATAGACTTTATGGGACCATTCCCGTCATCTTTTGGTAACAAATACATACTCGTGGCGGTTGACTATGTATCTAAATGGATAGAAGCTATAGCTTCTCCAACAAACGATACCCGAGTTGTATTAAAGCTCTTCAAAAACGTAATATTTCTAAGATTCGGTATACCAAGATTAGTAATAAGTGATGGAGGTTCTCATTTTATTTCCAAGATATTCGAAAAACTCCTAAGGAAATACGGTGTCCGACATCGAGTAGCTACACCCTATCATCCACAAACGAGTGGACAAGTGGAAGTCTCTAATCGTGAAATCAAGCAAATATTAGAAAAGACTGTAGCAACTTCAAGAAAGGATTGGTCCTCAAAACTATCTGACGCTCTTTGGGCATATAGGACCGCATTTAAGACACCAATAGGAACCACCCCGTTTAAACTTATCTATGGAAAATCTTGCCATTTGCCGGTTGAATTAGAACACAAGGCCTATTGGGCTATTAAAAATATAAACTTGAATTACACAACGGCAGGCGAGAAGCGCATCCTTGATATAAACGAATTAGAAGAATTGAGACAAGATGCGTATGAGAACACCAAGATTTATAAAGAACGAACGAAAACATGGCACGACAAAAGAATAAATAGAAAACATTTTAAAATAGGTGATATCGTACTACTGTTTAATTCAAGATTAAAATTATTTCCTGGAAAACTACGCAGCAGATGGTCTGGTCCGTTCACAATAACAAACACGTTTATTAACGGGGCGGTCGAAATCAAAGGAAAGATTTCCGAACCCTTTATAGTTAATGGACAACGTTTAAAACCATATCACAACGCTGAGAGTAACAATTACTTTCAAGAAATAACTTTAATAGAGCCACCTGCTCAATTAGAAATTTAAAACTTTGATTTTATTTGTCGAGCTTATGACATAAAACAAAGCGCTTAGTGGGAGACAACCCACCTTTTTATAATTAATTATTATATTTACCTTTTTGTTTTATTATTCTTCTTATTATTCTTACTATTCTTATTCTTCTTATTTTTCTCTTTATTTCTCTCATTCATAATCACTTATACACATATCTTCTCTAATATTTTATTTCACATATTTCTTCTTCATTCTATCACTATTATGCTTATTCTTATTTTCTTCTTTTCGGCATCTGGCCAAAAATCTGATTAAATTCCTGTATCTAATTAATTTCAGGATAACTTAATTAATATAAAAATTAAGCTGACCAACTAACAATGGAAGATACTAAGGAAATAGCTTTCAGAGGAAGAGGCCAAAGAGGCAGATACAATTCATTAGCTGCAAGGAATATGTCCCTGACATATTACCCTGATCTTTTTGCTATGACTACTTTGGGAATTCATGATAGTGTTTTGTTTCTGCTGAATCAAATTGGATGGGAAGATGCTCACATGTTGAGGCGGTTCTGTACCTACCGCAAATTGACTCTGGAATTTCTGAGCTCTTTTAACTACCTCCCACATTCTGGGAAGGGCCTGAGGAGAGGTCTTATCTTCTTTAGACTATTTGGAATGGAGTATAGGTATAATCTTCATGACTTTTCCGCTTTGCTGGGATTCCCAGATGGATTTGATACTTTTACATCAAAGTAGGAAGAATTGTTTGATTACCGCGAGCTCGACATATTCTGGGAATCATTGACTGGGTTGAGTAGCTTTGAGCATCCTGAGCCACATGCGGATTATATTCATAATCCGGCGTTCCGCTATTTTCACCATATTCTGTCACATACCCTGTTTGGAAAGGAACAGAATAACATTATTGTTTCTCGCGATGAGCTGTTTATTATGCTTTGTGCTGTACAGAATCGGCCCGTGAACGGTGTCGCTTTTCTATTAGTTACTATAGAGAAAATGCTTCAAGATGATAATATGCCCATCGTGATGGGAGGAATGGTAACAATGATAGCAAATGCTTTGGGTCTGCGGCAACCACTGTTGAGTTGCCATCCTTACGGAGGTATCAGACCAATGGATCTCAATTTTTGTTTCAACAAAAGATTGATTGGAAACCATGGTCCACGGAAATTTGAATTGCTGATTAATAATGAGGTAGTTAACCTCTTTACCTTGCCTAGTCCATGCACCAGTGTTCACGATAAAGGTAATTGGCTGTATAATTTGGACGGTTTACCATCTCCTGCTCGCTCCACTAAAACAATCCAGGATTATGAGATACCTGAGATTTATGAAAGTGAATCTGACCCTGAGACACCACCTGGGTACCATGACTTTCCCGAGCAACCTTTGTCACCACCGGTAACTCCGGTGATTGAAGAAAATAAGCAAGGATCTGAACCCATGAGCCATGAAGAAACTATTAAGGAATTGAAGGAAGAAGTGAAGCATCTGAAAGAAAACCTCACAGCTGCAAACAATGAAGTTAATACACTCCGGATGGATCATTCTGGATTCGTCGACACGGTAGCTATGCAATTTGATGAAGTGTTTCAACATATCTATTCCATGCAGAAGAATAACGGAGACGATAATAACAAAAGTGGCTAATGAGAAGAATTTATTTAATTAGTTAGTTTTAGTTAAGTTATTTATTTGATTTGCATTTAGTTTCATTTGAATTATGTTTTGCAATTTGGTTTATTTTATGTTCTTTGTAGTACAATTTGAATTATGCAATTTAAAGTTCAACATTATTTATCATCTTGTTTTGTTTCAATGTGATTTATATTAGTTATTAGATTATTAAGTGGTATCAAATAAAGCTGAAACGATACTGTTTGCAACCACTATGCATTCTGTGCCTGAGATTTATAACGTACTGTATCAACAGCAAACAATAGGAAAAGCTGAATTTTCGACGCAGGCACAGGACCGGACGGTCCCACGCACTCCATGCCCCCTGGACCGACCGGTCCCCTTTTTTTTGACTGAACGTAGGACCGACCGTCCCCCTGTCCCACCACTGAAGGGACCGACCGGTCCCCTGTAGCATGCTGTAAAGCGTGCCTCTTTGTCCCCCACGCCAAACTCCATTCATAATTCATTTTTACCATTTATCTTCCCCATAAACCAACTTCCAACCACTCTTAAATTCTCATTACTCCACTATCTCATTCTTTTCAAATTTTTACCTTTTTCACTCCCCCATTAACTCTCATTAACTTCTCATTATCACCATCCCAACACCCTCACAATATAAATACCCCTCATTTCTTACTACCTCTCCACACCATTTCTTACTTTCTATTACATTTCTCTAAATATTTATCTTCATCTTCTCTATCTTCCTTCTACATCTCCCACCATTTTCTTACCCTTACCATGCCTCCAAGAACCATCCGTCCCGAAAGGCAACAACCCGACCTTTCAAACATTATCTTCCGCGATGATAAGCAACGCACCATGTATCTCAACTTATACACACGCTCGGTGGTTCCGACAAAGTATGTCGATATTAATTGTCTACAAACTTTAGGACTCACTGAAAGTGTGTCATGGTTGCTAAATAACACCGGTTTGTACAATCTCTGTACCCAACCAAACCCATCCTTTGAACCTCTAGTGTTGGAGTTTTTGAGTTCTTTTTCTTACACAACTGATATTGAAGATCCATACACTACGGGAACTGCTAGCTTCCGTATGTTCAACCGTGAGTATACGGTAGATCAAGAACACATTGCTGAGGCACTGGGATTCTCACAAGGGGATGGTATTTATTACAAGCCATTCGAAGCGGATGATGATATTCCATCCTGGGAGGAGCAAGGTCTACAATTCTGGGAGGAGATAAGTGGGGAAGCCGCAAATGGTTGGAGACTATTATATGCGTCCCACATTCATAATCCAGCAATACGGTATTTTCACCGTATTTTGGCTCACACTATTTTCGGACGCACCTACAACCATAAGGTAACCAAAAATGAGTTATTTTTCTTATATTGTGCCTTAACTGGGAGCCGTGTCAACGCCGCACCATTTATGCTATCCGACTTTCAACTTTGTGCTCAAACCGCCGGAAACAACCTTTTTCTTTTCGGTGGCATTATTACCGCGATAGCTTACTCGCTAGGATTGGCTGACGAGATCCTAACTCTTGCTCAACACCTCATGCCAGCACAATTTCTAGATGAGGTATACTGCCGAGACTCCCATCTAATCCTCCCAAGGCAAGGTGAGAACAGATTTACTTTATTGGTCAATAAAGTTTTGGTACCAAGCATTATTCTCCCATGTCCCCATCTTATTAATGTGCAAAATCGAAGCCGTTGGTTATTCAATTTAATTGCACCCGAAGCTGAGAATAATGCTCCCGTGGATGAAATGGAAGAAGAAATGAACAACAATCAACAAAACCATCTCACCATGGAAACTCTCTACCAAACCATGCAACAGATGCAAAACCAGCAAAACGCAACATTTGCATTGGTACAACAAATGCATAATAACTACAACACCTTGAATACCAATGTTATTGACCTTGGAGTTTCTATGCACTCACTACACCTACGCTTGGACGAATTCGTACCTCCACAACGCCAAGATGAGCGCCGTCCAAGAACTCGAGGAAGAGGAAGTCGTCCACATCGTAACGATTAGTTCTTAATCTTTCTTTTCTTTTTCTTTTTGTATTTTTCGATTCCCCATTTATAAGCATTGAGGACAATGCTCAGTTTAAGTGTAGGAGGGGTCGAATTAACTATTGTTATCTTTCTTCACGTAAGCAAATTTCCCTTTTGTAATTTCCCTTTTGTTATTAAAATTAAGTCTTATATACATATATAAGTTCATGATTATCCGAATTCGCCAAATTCTTGAACCATAAAAAATTTTTTTTTATGGTCAGACGCACAATTATACACACTCAAAAAGTGTATCAAAGTTGCTTCTTTAGAAGAAAATATTTAGTACCAACGCTTTAAAATCTCGGGAAAATGAATTAAAATTTAAGTACCCTTTATATACCGAAAATTTAAATTCTAAGTTTTAAAGTAACCTTTAGTAGTTTATACAAGCAGTCAGCACCGTCTAAATAGCAAACTACGTGGAGGATCGATGAATATAAGTGATTGATCGAAAATAATAAAAAAATATATAATAATAATATTTAGAAACGCTCTAACTAAGTTAGATAGTCCTTACCAGACTATTTAGCCCAACGGTCGCGAATCTTATAAATTATCTTAATGAATTCTTTGTAAATTGGTTCAGAGGTTTCTGGTGTTGGACTTGGTAGGACGAACTACGGTTCGATTCCCCGCAATTTACAAAAGAACAAAAAGGAGTTACCAACTATTAAGTACCAGAACTCCTAGCTGGTTTAAAAGATCAAATTCACTAACCGGTCACTCCACTATTTGCGCGAAAGGGCAAAGGGCTTAATGTGATTGCGCCTGAATGAAAAAGGTGAAACAAAATGTAGGATTTAGAGTTAAGTTATAATGGTGTCACTAGAATTGTTTTTCGAGCCTGAGTTTATTTAGTATTGCTACGGTGACTTTAGTATCGAAGTCGAGAGCTCAAGAGCAATGTGCAACTTAATACATCTTTGACTTGTGGCAATTTTTGTTGCGTCTGACCCGCATTTAGAGAGATATATATTTCTTGCTTGAGGACAAGCAAATGTTCAAGTGTAGGGGAGTTTGATAACACGATTTTATATCGTATAAATCGACTTAATTAATGCAAATAATTCACGTTTTTATTTAATTTATTTTATTTTATTTCCATATTACGCTGGTATTTCTTTGTTTCAGGTATTTTGCCTTAAATAAACTTATGTGAAGAAATATGAAGAAATAGATGCAATTTAGTACAAAAATGAAGATAATTGAGCAATGTGGTGCAGATTAGTAAAAGGGGGTGAAAAGAATGAAATTACAAGGCCCAAAAGACGATTGTACGTGCAAAGGCCCAAGGGAACCCACGTTCCCACTTCAGCATGAAGGGACCGACCGGCCCACTAAGGGGAACGACCGGTCCGGACCACTTCAGCTGAGTGGAACGACCGTTCCTGCCCTAGCCTATTTTCACGCCTTTTCTTTCTCACATGGAATGACCGGTCCCAAGTCAAGACCTACTTTTGCTATTTTTTCGTGCACGTTATGCAACACAGTCCACTATCAATATTTTTTGGATTCAGTTTTACGTGGATTGACCTTTTTTGGGATACATTATTTTACAAGCATTATAAATAGAAGTGAAAGAAGAATCCCAAGGGTCGGAGAATTTTGGCAAGATCGTATTATTTTCAGCAGAGCAAATTTCCTTTCAGTTTAATTTTTGTTCTGCCCTTTTCCTTTATTTTTATTTCATCGCACTGCTTTTATTTTCTTTTCTTCTCCAAGTTTTCTACCTTTATTTTTCGTACAACAATTTCTACACCGGAAATTGTTGTGCAATTTTATCCGGTTTAACCTTACGTTAGATCCGGTATTTTTACTTTCTTGTTATTATTAAATTCAAGATTCGACGAGTAGATCCAACCGGCTTGTGGTGGAATACTCCAAGGTTTTTGAAGAACGCATTTAATTGAAGTTATTGAAGTTTTCTACATTTCCATGTTTTCAATTTAATCGCTTTTATTTATTATTATTGCATGTTTGATATTATGGATATGAATTTATATAATTGTTCGCAATTTAATTATCTATGCGTATTTAATTTAATAAACATGTCCGGCTAAACCGATTAAATATCGGTATGTAAATTAACCAAATAACGGGATCCGAGATAAATTGGCTTAATATTATTTTGTAAAAGAAATACCTTTCATGGTTTTAATATTCAATTGAATTGTTTAAGATTTTATAAATCAATAGAACGGAAGTTTGAGGTTTTAAAATTGATTAAGGTTTTTACTAATAAAACGGAAGTTTGAGGCTAAAACCAGATAGTGATTATTAAGCATTGTTTTTAAAGAGGCGGAAGCATTTTAAAAACAATTAAATTTTATTCTGTTTTCAAAAATTACTTTTGAATCCGGCGGAGTGACGGAAGCACACGTTAGGGTATTAATCGTATAACCTGAACTAATAGAACGGAAGTGTGAGGGGAAGGTTTTTAGACAAATAAAGTTTGCGTAAAGATAATTTTTGACCAATTTAAGTAAAGGCCAGTGGAAGTTCGGAACCCAAAATTTAGGTGAAATACATACCGGTATTTATAATTAAAGATTTTATAACTAAATTTAGTAACTAGATCCCTTTCGTTAATTAAATTAATATTAGCCTTAGCTTTACCCAGTGACCAAAATTACGGTAGATCGATTCATAGTCCCTGTGGATTCGATATCTTTTAAGACTACGCGATAGGACTGTGCACTTGCAGTCTCCAGATTTATAGACATACAAAGTCGCGATCACTACCTTAGCACATGTTCTGGTCGACACTGGTTCTTCTTTAAACGTGCTACCTAAGGGGGCGTTAGACCATCTAGACTGTGAAGGTTTAGTCTTGAAACCAAGTGATATCATCGTGAGGGCCTTCGATGGATCAAAAAGGACAGTTCATGGGGAGGTAGATCTTCCAATCGAGGCGGGCTCCCAAATTTTAAACTCCACCTTCTACGTCATGGATATCCGTCCTGCCTATTCTTGTTTGTTGGGTTGCCCCTGGATCCATAAAGTTGGGGCAGTAACCTCAACTCTCCATCAAAAACTCAAATATCCGATCAAGGGAAGAATCATCACCGTCTGTGGAGAAGAAGAGTTTATGGTAAGCCACCTTAACTCTTTCAAGTACGTAAAGATGGATGGAGAATTCATTGAGACCCTGTATCAAGCCTTTGAAGTTGTGCCACCAATGGTTGCTACTACCAAATGTTCCTCTGGTGTATCTAAAGCTGTCAAAGCCGTGCTGAAGATGGTTTCAATCAAAGATGCTCACACTGCAATTGAAGAAGGAAGTTGTGATACTTGGGGGAAAATCCTCGATATTCCATTCAAAGCGGACAAGTTTGGTTTGGGTTTCACCGTCAAGGCTTAGAAGGAGGTGAGACATGCTCGTGCAGGAAAGCCACCTATCCGTATTGGAAGCGATGAAGTTAATGTTGTGGGTGATTCAGATGATGAAGCTGCATTTAAAGATTGGGTATATCCTACTACAACGGAGCTGAAGAATTGGCATACAAAGGACTTCATGCCCATCTCCTTCATTGAGGAGTAATATACTTGTTTATTACTTTTTTAATTCAAGAACATTTTGTCTGTAATATTTAACAATGACTTTTAAACCATGTGCCTTGCCCGAGGCACTTTGGTCCATTTGTCAAGGGTTTTATTTATGTTCATCTAATCATATGATTATTCAATACAAATCATTGGACTCTTTTGCATTCAAATATTTGTGTTTATTGTCTTTATTTTTCTTCAAATAAATTTTCCAAAATAGCCATGTATCTTACATGCGCGCGCGCACACACACACACACACACACACACACACACACACACACACACACACACACACACACACACACTCTTACAGGTCCTCATCCACTCTGTATCTCATTGCTAATGACTCTGCTATTGCCGACTATGACTTCGAATGTTCAATTAACCAAGTCGAAGACAAAGGAGAGGAAGATTGTGAAATACCGGGAGAACTAGCCAGACTTTTATTACAAGAGGAAAAAATCTATTCAGACGCACGAAGAGTCAGTTGAAGTCATCAATCTGGGTACCGAGACAGACAAGATAGAGGTTAAGATCGATGCTAACTTAGAAGAAAGTGTCAAGAGCAGGTTGGTCCAGATGTTGCATGACTATATGGAAGTGTTTGCTTGGTTGTATGAAGATATGCCAGGGTTGGATAACGACATTGTAGTTCATCATGTGTCGACCAAGGACGATTTTCCTCCTGTCAAACAAAAGGTTCGTCACATGAGGCCTGACATGTCTAAAAAGATCAAAGTTGAAGTGATGAAACAATTTGATGCAGGGTTCTTAGCTGTGACATATTACCCCCAATGGGTTTCCAATGTGGTGGCAGTTCCAAAGAAAGACGGAAAAGTTCGCATGTGCGTAGACTATAGGGATCTGTATAGGGAAAGTCCCAAGGATGACTTCCTTCTACCATACATTGACGTCTTGGTCGATAACACTGCTCAACATAAAGTCTTCTCTTTCATGGATGGCTTCTCTGGCTATAATCAGATAAGGATGGCTCCCGAAGACATGGAGAAGACCACTTTCATTATGCAATGAGGCACCTTTTGCTACAAGGTCGTGTTGTTCAGATTGAAGAATGCAGGGGCAACATATCGAAGGGATATGGTAGATTTGTTTCATGATATGATCCATCATGAAATAGAGGTATATGTGGATGATATGATTTCCAGATCACAAATTGAATAGGAACATCTCGATCACTTGTTCAAGCTATTCGAAAGGTTGAAAAAGTACAAGTTGAGGTTAAACCCTAACAAGTGCACATTTGGAGTACGATTTGGAAAGCTTCTAGGTTTTATTGTCAGCAATAAAGGCATTAAAGTTGATCCTGCCAAGGTAAAGGCCATCCAAGAAATGCCAGTCCCTCACTCTGAAAAGGAAGTTAGAGGATTCTTGGGTCTTCTCAATTACATCGCCCACTTCATATCTCACTTGACTGCTACTTGTGATCCAATCTTCAAACTCCTGAAGAAAGATCAAGTAGTCAGATGGAATTATGAATGCCAAGCTGCCTTCGACAAAATCAAAGAATATCTACAAGAGCCTCCTATTCTCATGCCTCCAGTTGAAGGAAGACCCTTGATTATGTACTTGACAGTAGTAGAGAACTCTATAGGGTGTGTTTTGGGCCAACATGACGAGTCAAAAAGAGCATGCTATTTATTACATGAGAAAAAAGTTTACTGACTGTGAAACCAGATATTCACTGCTCAAGAAAACTTTTTGCGCTCTAGCATGGGCTGCTCGCTGGCTAAGATAGTATATGTTGACTCATACCACTCTGTTGATTTCTAAGATGGACCCAATCAAGTACATCTTTGAGAAACATGCATTTTCTGGACGAATAGCCATATGGAAAATGATCTTGATTGAGTATGACATTCAATACACGACACAAAATGCCATCAAAGGAAGCTTACTAGCAGATTGTTTGGCCCATCAAGCTATGAATGATTATCAGTCTATGAAATTCGACTTCCCGGATGAGAACATCAAGCTGGTAACCGATTGCGTGAAACCTAGACCGTATGACGGACCTAAACAAGGATCCCAATGGACTATGGTCTTCGATAGGGCTTCTAACTCTTTGGGTAACGGAATTGGAGTTGTGATCATCTCCCCTGAAGGTTGCCACACTCCTTTCACTGCTAGACTATGCTTCGATTGCACAAACAATATGGCTGAGTACGAAGCGTGCATTTTGGGTCTGAAAGCTGCCATTGACTTGAGGATCAAGCATTTGAATGTGTTTGGGGATTCCGCTCTAGTGATTAGCCAAGTAAAAGGAGATTGGGACACTAAACACCCTAATCTCATCCCTTACAAGGAACTTGTGCTATCCCTAATTCCCTACTTTGAAGAGATCACATTTGAACACTTCCCTAGGGAAGAAAATCAGCTAGCCGACGCCTTGGCAACCATGTCTTCAATGTTCAAGGTCATATGGGACAACAAAGCCCCTATGATTACAATTGAAAGATTCGACGAACCTGCACACTGGTGTGAGCTTGACACAGACACAGAAAAGCTATGGTACCATGAGGTGAGGAGGTACCTTGAAGCACAAGAGTATCCCGAGGGAGCATCCATCAATGACAGAAAGTTCTTACGAAGATTTTCAGCCAAATTCTTCTTAAGTAACAAAATATTGTACAAGCGCAACCATGATTCTACTCTACTCCGATGTATGGACAAGAAGGAGGCAGAGGAAATTATGGAAAACATGCACGATGGTCTCTTTGGCACTCACTCAAGTGGACATACGATGGCCAAGAAAATCCTGAGAGCTGGCTACTATTGGTCAATAATGGAGACTGATTGCCATCAACATTCAAGAACTTGTCACAAATGCCAAATCTATGCTGATAAGGTCCATGTGCCTCCTATCCCTCTGAATGTCATGACTGCTCCGTGGCCATTTGCAATGTGGGGCTTTGACATGATTGGAGAAATCAAGCCCACCTCTTCCAGTGGACATTGCTTCATCCTGGTCGCTATTGATTATTTTACCAAATGTGTCGAAGCCGCCTCGTTTGCCTTAGTCACCAAGAATGTGGTAGCCAGATTCATTAAACACAACCTCATCTGCCACTATGGTATCGCCGAAAGGATCATTATCGACAATGGGACTAACCTCAACAATGCTATTATTACCGAGCTTTGCACTCAGTTCAAGATCAAGCATCACAATTCTTCTCCTTATAGACTTAAAATGAATGGCGCAGTCGAAGCGGCCAACAAAAACATAAAGAAGATTATGAAGAAGATGGTAGTAACCTATAAGGACTGGCATGAGATGTTGCCGTTTTCTCTTCACGACTACCGTACTTCAGCTAGAACATCAACTGGGGAACCTCCCTTTTCTCTGGTCTATGGCATGGAAGCTGTTTTACCAGTGGAAGTTCAGATTCCCTCACTAAGGATTATGAATGAGGCAGGCTTAGGCGAAGACGCGTGGATTCAGACAAGGTTAGATCAGTTGAACTTGGTCGGTGAAAAACGGTTGGCTGTTGTTTGTCATGGTCAGACATACCAAAAATGTATGATCAAGGCTTTCAACAAAAAATCAAGCCTTGAGTATATAAAGCTGGTGACTTGGTGATAAAGCGCATCATTCTTCCACAAGGCGACCCCAAAGGCAAATGGACTCCCACCTACGAAGGGCCATTTGTTGTCAAGAGAGTGTTCTCTGGCGGTGCCATGATACTGACTACCATGGACAGTGAAGACTTCCCGCATCCTATGAATGCGAACATAGTTAAAAAATACTACGCATAAGAGACCCGCTAGGTTGACACACCTAGGAAAAATAAGGGCATCCGGACAAACTAAAAGGTTTGGGCAAAAATTAGTGATATATGCAAAAGATTGTACACCCGGCAAGTTGAAAATCCAAAAGGGCTACTTGGGCAAAAATGGGTATCCTGGTGGGCTGAAAATCCGAAAGGGCGGTCCAGGAAAAAGTTAAGGATTGAAAGCATATGACTATGTTCCATGGAATCACCATAGACAACTTTATTACCAAGGTCCGAGTTCAAACGATCAATCCAATCAACTTCTGTTAGCGGCAAGGGGCATTCGAAGTCATTGGGGCAATAGTAGAGTTGGAATGCAATGAGATCATTTCACATGGCTATTATTTTTGTTTTTAATCTTTGTTTTCCTTTCGACGATTTCCTCTTACTAGGATCTCCGTCTCTTTGTACAAAAAACTCCTATTCATGGGCAAAATATCAATACAAATATACTTTGAAGTGCAAACTTTTTGTCTTTGTTTTGAATGCAAAAAGTTGTCTAATGACTAAAATTGAACGAACATATGCATATGAGCATAATTAAAACTATTTGGCACATCTGTCCTGCTAAGCAGCAACAAACATCTCTTTAATATATATGGAATACCCCCACAGAGTTATTTCATTAACATTATCCCCACAAGACGGTTATAATAAACCATCCCTCAACAAAGTTACCCACAAAGTTTCTTTGCACAGGTTAATCTCCAACTAGAGTCTTAATCTCTTGCCAGCTCTCTCCCTAGCTAAGTTGATCCTACAAGTAGAAGCCTTATGGATATCTTCCTCAAAGAACTTGCCTCGTTAGCAGTTCATCAAATATTCATCAACAGGATTTATTTCCCCGACAAGTTTATTTCTCTAACAAACAACGAGTAGCATAACTCCCCATCCGAGTTCAAATTCCCCCGGCATAGTCTGACTTCCCCAACTGAATATGTTATCCCCAGCTGAGTATATCCCCAGCTGAGTATATCCTTCCCAAGCTGAGTATATCCTTCCCAATCTGAGTATATGCCCCCAAGCTGAGTTTGTCTCCCCCGACTGAGTCCACACTCTCCAGCTTGAGTTTGCCTTTCGGGCTATTGCAAATCATAGTGCCACAACCCCTAATCCCCAGTAAAGTCGTCAACAAAACCTTCACTATCTCCAAAAGATACTATGAAGCCTGGGCCCGACCAGATATTAGTACAAATTTCAAAGCTACTATGAAGACTGGACCCGACCAAATATTAGTACAACTTTCAAACTACTATGAATCCTGGACCCGACCAAATAATAGCCAAATTCTCAAGTCACTATAGAGCCTGGATTCGACTAGATAATAGTGTAACCTTTCAACTAACTATGAAGACTGTATCCGACCAGATAATAGTTAACTCCGCAAAATACTATGAAGCTTGGATCCGACCAGATACTAGTTTAACCCTGTAATATATAGAAGAACCTGGATTCAACCAAACCAGGGTTTAACTTCTTTTCCCTAAGTAGAGTTTGCCTCTACCCCAGCAAGTTACTGTGAAGCCTGGATCCAACGAGATAGAAATTCCCCTCAGAAGTTTGTTGTGAAACCTAGAATTCGACCAGATAACAACTAAGTTCCAAGCAAGTTACTGTAAATCCTTAACCCGACAAGATATCAGTTCAACCCTATCTCTTCAGAAAAGTTTATCACAAATCCTGGACCCGACCAGATAGCAACTAACTTCATCTACCTTAAAATCTATGAAGTCTGGACCCGACCAGATATCAGTTTAACTTCATCCTTACCTAGCAAGTTACTGCAAAGCCTGGAATACGACCATATAACAATTAACTTCCTTATCCCTAGAAAGTTGTTGCGAAGCCTGGAATCTGACCAAATAATAGTTAACTTCACTCCCCCAAAGAAATTTTCTGCAAAGCATGGTTCCGACCAGATAATAGTTAATTTATCCTTCCCTAGTAAGTTACCACGAAGCATGGATCCGACCAGATAGCAGTTGACCTCCTCATCCTCAGCAAATCATTTTGAAGCCTGGATCTGACCAGATAACAACTAACATTCAGAAGATATTCCCCAGCGGAAGCATCCTTTCAACAAAGTTTGAAGATATGTATACTCTTCATCCCCAACAACGATCTGGGATTCAGTTTCCCAGAATTCTTCAACAGCAGTCAGGGATTTATTTTCCCTGAAAAACATGCATCCCATATTCATACATCTTAGCATGTACATAAAAAATACATCTAGCATAGTACCACATTTTGTGAAAATCATGCATACATCTGCATTTTACTAACCCTTTTCCCACAGGTAAAACATCAAGTTCTAGCATAAATCGACCAAATATTTATGCTTATACTTCTTCCAGTGTTTACCATCATTCCTCCAAATGGAATCTATAAGCCCATTCATAATACATCTTCGAGTGCAAATTTCTGGGCACTCTAGTGTTCAATCATCTTCCACCTTCAAGTCACGAATGGCGGATCCGCCAATCTAACTCTCCAGGTTTAAGAAGATTGAAAAGGGGCAGCTGTTGTACCCTAAAATTTTCCCTCTCATTTCTCAAGTGATCTCTTATAAGATCTCCTTGGGTTTAAGACTGCACAAGGCTTGATTAGCTCAAGACACCTCCTCAAGCACTGATGATTGAAAATTAGGGTTTGAGATTGCACAAGGAAAAATGGACTTTTAATGCCCCATGTGACTTTCATGGATAATTTTGGACCCTCAAGATTGCTCGTGTCAAGTTTCAAGTCTTGGATCACATTTTTGCCCAGTCAATTGATCAGTTGACTTAAAATCAGTTATCTTGGGGGAAAAAGTCAACTGTGGTCAATTTATAGTTAAAATTCATAATTTTTGGTCCATATAAACATTATGAACTCATATATGTCATTTAATCAAGTTTGGATCACAATTCCTCAAGAAATTTGATCAGATCATCAAAAGGGGAAAATGGTCAAAATTAGGGTTTTGACTGAGAAGGTGCAATTTCTAATTTTTAACCTAGCAAATGATTGATTGGTTCAAGGAACAATCTCAAGGATTAAAATGGATCATTTTGACCTAATGACATGGCTCAAAACATTCCTCAAAATCAATTGATTGACAGATGAATTTTAGTCAACTGAGGAAAAATCAATTGTACATTGAAAAGTTAAACTTTGACTTTTTGGTCAAAATTAAGTATCAAAGATCACAATTCATCAAGACATGTCAAAATATGAAACTTGTTCATCAAGAAACAAAAAAGTCAATATTTCATTTTGAAAAGTCAAATTTCCTAAACTTAGAACTTATTCTAAGTGTTGGAAAGTTCATATTTTTTCATAACTTTGAGCCAAATTTTCACCATGATGCAAGATGATTCAAAAGAAACTTCCAACATGAAAGTTGTATATCTCAATGAGATCTAAAACATTGTAAAACACAACTTCTTTTAGAAATGCATGGATTTTAAGTTATGATTTTAAGAAGACATGTTGATGAAACTTGGAAACTTAGTGAAATTTTGCCCTAGTTTAGGCAGGATTTTGACCTAACTTCATGTTAATTTTTCACATAGTTCCAAGATGAATTTTTAAAAATGTACAACATAGAGGTTTTATAGGATGTTACAAGATTTCCAAAATGTCCAAGAACTCATTGAGATCATATTTGAGCAAGGAGAATCGAAGGCAAGAAGTTAGGGTTTTCAAACTTGAATTACAAGCCATTTCTTGATGAACACATGAACCAAATCCATGCTAGGATGCATAATCTTTGCTTTGAAGACCTCAAAATTGTTTGTCACTCTATAATTAATGTTTTTCACATCTTCTAGAAGCTTTAATCCAAGCATTCAATGCATTTCCCATGCTTAATACCATTTTAGGAAGAAAGGCAACCTTGCCATTTTGGAAAAGTGGCTTTATGCACAAAGTCAATTCTTGAGCCTCTAACTTGTTCCCTCTGATCACTCTCTATCTACAAAGTAAGAAACAAGTTTGTTTAAAGTATAAAAACTCTACATTAGCAAGTATATAAGACTTTGAAACTTGGATTTCTCAAAAATCACATGTTGAGTTTAAACATTTATTTTTGAATTCTGATCAACAACAAGTCTCCAAACTTGTTGCTTATAAATAGAGTCACTATTTGTGAGTTAACACACGAGCATTAACACCCTGAAACACCCCCAAACTATCTCAAGCCAGAAATTTCCTAAAAACTCCATTGTTGCATAGTTTCTGACTTTGAACTTGTAAATTCCATTTCCCTCGTGCGTTCTTTGGCCTTTTAGTTCCTAAAGCTCATATACATCAAATATAACCTATCCTTGTCCCTGTTGCACGAATGTAACACCATTTGCATCAAACTCCATAACCAAAAACAGAGCATTTCACATTGACTTCTCCAAGCCATTCCAGCCATCCATTGCTCAAGCTAATCATTGCATTAGCTTTCTAGGAACTTGAGGAAGCTAACCATATCATCACAACTCCTTGAAAGCAACTCAAAATCATTTCACGATTTCCAGTTTTGAGGTAAATTTTTTGAAGTTTTATCTTCTCATTTAGGCATTGTTAGACTTGCATTTGTGAAGATAAAATGTAGACATCATTTCCCTGAAGCTGTACATGTCCATATATTTCATTTATTTTGATTGAGCTAGGAGAATTTTAGGATTGAATCTCTGAAAATAATTAGGTCAGAATTTGGCACTTTTAGAAATTCTCACTCATCTTTGATTTATAGCTTATGATATTTATATGGTTGGGTTCATATGGAAAAATGGAACAATTTTCATGTTTACATTTTCCATTTTGGTTGAGAGATGAAGAAGTTACAGGTTTTAAAAATCATGTTCAATTTTGTGGCGAGAGGAACATGAAGATACAAGCTCAGGACTTGTTTTAAAATATAATGCGTTGGTTTTGTTTTAATCAAAAGATGTATCACCACCCCAGTGGTTAAAGCACGCGCCTTTCACCTTTAGGACCTGGGTTCGAGCCCCAGCGTCTGTTTTCTTATTTTTCATATTTTTTGTTTCTTTTTTTGTTTGCAGCCAGGCGCCTGGGCCTCATCATTGGGCCTTCCTTTTTTTGCTTTTTTCTAACCCCTGTCTTACTTTTGCACCCCTGACCCAATTATTTTCTTTATTATTTCATTTTCATTTTTATTTTATTTTGTTTCATTTTTTCTTTATTATATTTTTATTAATATTATCATTATTAATATTATTTTTATTAATAAAAAATCCAAAAATATTTTACTAGTTTATTTACATATTTAAAAATGGTCATTTATATTTTAATTTTCTTCATAAAATAAAAAGACCAAAAACATTTTATTTTAACAAATTAATTTCTTTTTTTTTTATAAATAATTAATATTTATATTTAGGTTTAATTATTATTTTATTTTCTTTCAAATTTAAATTGATTTAGGGCTTAGGTTTCTTTTAATTAATTTTCATATTATTTTCATTAACTTAAAACCTTTTCAATAAAAAAACCCTAAAAATACTTTTTAACTTAATTTCTTTCTTAATTAATTTAGGTTTAAGTTTTGTTTAATTTTTAATCAAACATCTCTCTTAATTAGGTCAAGACCAAACTCTTTCATGAAAAACCAAACAAAAATCATTTCTTTTTCCATTTATATTCTTGCATTTTATTTTTTCTTGTATATATTCAATATGGTTGTAATAGATAATTAGGTTTAATTTTCTTACAAAATTCCCATTTGTAGATTTGTACACCCCCTCCCCAAATGATGTAATAGCGTAGTAATTTTACTTTCCGTAATTTATCGCTTTATATAAATGTTAGTAATTAGAGTTTGTATGGAAAGATACAATCAACAAGTAGATAACCCTAATTCAAGATAAACAATGTATGCAAATCAAACACACTATTCACACATGCACCTATAGGGTTAACTCCACTTGTTGCCTAAAAAATGGCTATGTTATGCATGTGGGATATCTTAGCAAAAACAAATAAAAAATACAAGATCATAGTCCCTCGATGATGCTATCAATGTTGCCTTTCAAAATGATCTTAGTCCCTCAAAGAGAAATGCTAAGATATCTCACAACATTGCTATCATGGCTATACGATGACCCACGCCCGTCCCTTTTACATCCAAAGATAAGGCTTCTTACCAAATCAATGGTAAGATAGAAATATCAAAGGAAAGGAAGAAATGAACTAAGACTTTTGAGTAGGTTGATTTTTCCTAGTTTCTTGCTCATTTTCAAATCAAATATCCTTGCTTATTTTCAAAACAAACACCAAACACTTTCAAAAACGCTTTCAAAACCTTTTCCAAACAAGAAACGTTTTCAAAAGCCCAACACTTTGTATATGTTCTTACGAACGAGAACTATTACAAACTTTTCCTAAACGAAGGCGCCTTTTCAAAATACTTTCAAAAACCACACAAATCACATTTTCAAACAAAAGCAAGTGATCTAGCAAGAAACTAAGAGCCCATAGATAACTATGGATGAAAAGGGTGCTAACACATTCCCTTTTCATAATCTACCCCCTGAACTCAAGAAATAATCTCAAAGGTCTTTCTTGTTCTTTTCAGCCTTTCCTTTTGGATAAAAGAAAAGTCGGTGGTGACTCTAGCTAACCGCAACATTTGTGATAAAACGCAAAACACCCAAGTTAGTTCTCCCACCGTATCACAATAACCATCATTTTTTGTATAATCTTCTTAATGTTCTTATTGGCAGCTTCCACTGCACCATTCATCTTCGATCGATACGGACAGGAATTGTGGTGCTTCATCTTGAATTGCATGTAGAGTTTCGTGATCATAGTGTTGTTGAGATTGGTACCATTGTTCGTGATAATCCTTTTGGGGATGCCATATCGACAGATAAGGTCATGCTTAATGAACCGGGCGATAACATTCTTAGTAATAGAGTCAAACGAGATCGCTTCAACCCACTTAGTAAAGTAATCAATGGCAACGAGGATGAACCGATGGCCGTTAGAAGTAGTAGGTTTGATCTCTCCAATGATATCAATGCCCCGCATTGCAAACGGCCAAGGAGCAGTCAAGATATTCATAGGTACTGGAGGAACATGTACTTTGTCAGCGTAGATTTGACACTTGTGACAAGTTCTCGAGTGGTGATGGAAGTTAGTTTCCATAGTCGACCAATAATATCCCGCTCTCAGAATCATCTTAGCCATATTATATCCTTTAGAGTGAGTACCAAAGATACCTTCGTGCATATCTTCCATAATTTTTTCTGCTTCCTTCTTTTCTATGCAACCAAGAAGAGTCGTATCATAATTGTGTTTATACAGAACCCCATTACTCAGGAAGAACTTGGCTGAGAACCTCCATAGGAATTTCCTGTTGTTGATAGATGCCCCCTCGGGGTACTCTTGAGCCTCAAGGAATCTTTTCACTTCATGAAAGTAGAGCTTCTCTTCTACTCTGTTAGTGTTAACTTCATAGAAATATGTCGGTTCGTTTAGCCTTTCAATGGTGATTCTGGGAGCCTCGTTGTCCCACCTGAGTTTAAACATAGATGACATAGTTGCTAATGCGTCTGCCAACTGATTCTCTTCTCGTGGGATGTTCTCAAAAGTGATTTCCTCAAAGTACGGGATTATGGTAAGCACATGTTTTCTATAAGAAATGAGATTCAGGTGCTTCATATCCTATTCTCCCTTGATCTGAATGATTACTAGGGATGAGTCCACGTATATGCTCAAGAACTTGATTCTCAGATCAATAGCCGCTTTGATACCCATGATGCACACTTTGTATTCAACCATGTTGTTGGTACAGTCAAAGCATAATCTGGCGGTGAAGGGCGTATGGCAACCCCGAGGAGAGATAGTTACATCACCAATTTCATTCCCAAGTGCGTTAGAATCTCCATCAAAAACCATAGTCCATCGGGATCTTGGCTCAGGTCCTTCATATGGTCCAGGTTCTTCATAATCTGTGACTAGCATAATGTTCTCGTCTGAAAATTTGAAGCTCATAGATTGGTAGTCGTCTACGGCTTGGTGAGCCAAATGATCTGCCAGTATACTCCCTTTGATTGATTTTTGAGTGGTGTACTGAATTTCGTATTCTGTCAAGACCATTTGCCATCAGGCTATTCTTCCAGAGAGTGCGGGCTTCTCGAATATATATTTGATGGGATCCATTTTAGAGATCAATAAATTAGTATGTGTCAACATATATTTTCTTAGTCAGCGAGCAGCCCATGCCAAAGCGTAACAAGTTTTCTCGAGCAGTGAGTATCTTGTTTCACAGTCAGTAAACTTTTTGCTAAGGTAGTATATTGCATGCTGGCCCAGTGCACACCCCATTTAGTTCTCTATCATTGTTAGATACATGATTAGAGGCCTTCCTTCAACTAGTGGCATCAGAATTGGATGTTCTTGTAGGTACTCCTTGATTTTGTCAAAGGCTATATGACAATTTCCGTTCCATTTTACTACCTGATCTTTCTTCAGCAACTTGAAGATCGGCTCACAAGTAGCAGTCAAATGAGAAATGAATCGGGCAATATAATTCAGGCGTCCCAAGAAACCTATGACTTCCTTCTCAGTACGGGGAGTGGGAATTTTTTGAATATATTTGACTTTAGCAGGATCAACCTCAACACCTTTACTGTTGACAATGAAACCCAGGAGTTTACTAGATCTCACCCCAAAGGTGCATTTGTTCGGATTCAACCTCAGCTTGTACTTCTTCAGTCTCTCAAACATCTTATGTAGGTGGTTGAGGTTCTCTTCTTCAGTCTAAGATCTAGCTATCATGTCAGCAACATAAACCTCTATCTTGTGATGGATCATATCATGGAACAAAGCTACCATAGCACTCTGATATGTTGCGTCGGTGTTCTTCAACCCAAAAGGCATAAATTTGTAGCAGAAAGTGCCCCACTGTGTGACGAAGGTAGTTTTATCCATGTCTTCAGGTGCCATCTTGATCTGATTATATTCCGAGAAACCATCCATGAAGCAGAATACCTTGTGTTGAGCGGTGTTGTCAACCAGAACATCAATGTCTGGGAGCGGGAAGTCATCTTTGGGGCTCTCACTGTTCAAATCCATGTAGTCTACACACATGTGTACTTTGTCGTCTTTCTTTGGTACCAGAACCACATTTGCAACCCATTGAGGATAGGATATCATTTCTAAGAACCACGTGTTGAATTGTTTTATAACTCAACCTTGATCTTCTCTGACATCTCAGGATGCATGCGACGAACCTTCTACTTTATTGGAGCACAACCCTCTTTCATCGGCAGTCGATGAACAACAATATTTGTATTGAGCCCTGGCATGTCTTCGTATGACCAAGAAAATATCTCAACACATTCATTCAACATCTGGATCAACCTGCTCTTGAAACTACCCTTTAGGTTGGCGCCGAAAGATCCAACCCCATACTACTGACCAGAAACTGTGGGTCCACTTATTTCAAGAAAGTTTGACCGGTACTCAACTTGAATGGTTTTACCAGTTGGAAGGAACCAATATTCTCACATGGGAGAACTTGGCTATTGCCTTCTACAAACAATACCAATACAATGCTAACATTGCACCAACTCGCATGCAATTATAGAGTGTGACTATGGGCTCGAACGAAGGCTTTAAGGAGTATGCCCAGAAGTGGAGAGATTTGGCTCGAAGGGTGCAACCTCCTCCGACTGATCGGGAATTGGTGGACATGTTCATGGGTACTCTGACGGGTCCATTTTTTAATTTGCTGATTGGGAGTTCTTCATCAAGGTTTACTGAGCTGATTTTGACTAGAGAACAAGTTGAAAGTGGTATCAAGAGTGGGAAGATTTAGATGGATGCATCCTCTAGTACTATGAAGAAACCATTCATTGGAAAGAAAGAAACCAATGCTATATATGGCCAGAGGAGCCGTAGTAAGAATGATCGTCATCAGTCTGTAGGGGCCGTGTTAATCTCTAATCCAACATTTGTTCGACCACAACAATCGGGTAATCAACGTAGGTCAGATGCTCTGAGGAGGCAATTCACCTGGATTAATATGCCATTGGCTTAAGCATTACAACATTTTTTGAAAGAACAATTGATAACACTACGGGATCCTTCTCAAAATCCCAACACATCATCTCCAAAGAATAAGCCAAATGCAAGGTGTGCATATCATTCCAATAGTCCTGGGCATGACACCAATGATTGTTGGGCCCTAAAAAGAAAAATCCAAGACATGATTGATGCAAAGGAAATTTAATTTGATCCTCCTAAAACCCCTAATGTGATTACTGCGCCCATGCCCAGTCATGGTAAAGGTGTTAATGCTATTGACGATGTTTCGTATGTCTCCACCATAAGTGACTTGACCACTCCCTTGATGATCGTTAAGAAGAATATGTTAAGAGTCGTTTTATTTCCGGGTTGTCCTGAAAATTGTTACCATTATGCTTCCCAAACTAATGGATGTATGTGGTTGAAGAAGGGTATTCAACGCTTGATTGATAGCCATGAAATTCTGTTCGAGAAAACTCCGTCCATGAAGAGTTTGCATAAAAGTATATCTTAAGAACTGAGACTTGAAGATGTTTCTATAATCACAATTTCCAATACTCCTATAAGGATCACCTCTAGAGACCCTATAAGGATTCCTGTTGAGCCAAGAGTGGCTCCCCTGATCATAACTACACCAGGGCTAGTCCCTTATTCCTCTGACAAGGCTATTCCCTGGAACTATGGGGCAGAAGTTTATTATCATGGTGCTAAACAAGAGCCATGGATTACTGAAGATAAAGATTCTGAAATTACCAATCTCAATGTCGAAAATATTGTCGGAACTAGTAAAGTTACCCGAACGGGAAGGATATTCTCCCCAAAGATCTCTCCTCCAAAAACTATCATAACACCTGTTCATATTCCTGCTGCTGGGTCAACTACTGACACCCGGGGCAAAGAGAAAGTGACTGAGCCTACCCAGACGGAGGCACCCTCAAAAGATGTTACAATTGAAGACTCATCTAAATAAGAGATGGAAGAAATACTGAAGATCATTCGTAAAAGTGACTACAAAATAGTTGAACAACTAGGGCAGACACCCTCCAAGATATCCATGTTGTCCTTATTATTATGCTCTGAAGCCCATGCTCAGGCTTTGTTGAAATTTTTGAAGAAAGCTCATGTACGAAAATAGACCTCTGCTGATCAGTTTGAGAATTGTGTTACAAGCCTAACAACTGATAATGGTTTAGGCTTTTATGATGCCGACTTAAATCTGATCGGAAAGAATCATAATAAGGCTTTGCACGTCACTATTGAAAGTAAGGTCACTACTTTGGCGCATGTGTTACTTAATACCGGTTCCTCACCGAATGTATTACCAAAAGGTGCTCTGGATAGATTGGACTGTGAAGGGTTGGTGCTGAAATCCAGTGATATTGTGGTAAGAACCTTTGATGGGTCAAAAAGAATGGTGCACAGAGAAGTTGATCTTCCGATCAAGGTGGGATCTCATGTTTTCAACTTCACTTTTTATGTAATGGATATTCGGTCGGCCTATTCTTGTTTTCTAGGACGCCCCTGGATTCATGGGGCAGGCGCTGTCACCTCAACTTTACATCAAAAATTGAAGTATCCGGTGAAAGGTAAGATCGTTACAGTCTGCGGAGAAGAAGAATATATGGTCAGTCATTTGAATTCTTTCAAATATGTTGAAATGAATGGTGAATTCATTGAAACTCCCTGCCAGACATTTGAAGTAATCCCTCCAATGATTGTTGTTGCTAAAGCTACTCTTGCTACTCCTAAGATCATCAAGGATTCACCAAGAATGGCTTCTCTGAAGGTTGCTAGAGTTGTGGTAGAAGAGGGCGGTTGCACTATCTGGGGACAACTTCCTGATATCCCCTACAAATCTGACAAATTTGGTTTAGGTTTCTCCTCAAAGGCTCAGAAGGAGGTTCGACGTGTTCGTGCTGGAGGACCACCTTTCTGTATTAGCAATAATGAAGTCAATGCTCTAGAAGACACTGATAGTGATGGTGACTTGGACAACTGGATATTCCCTATCATTGGCGGTGGACTCAACAACTGGCAGACTAAAGACTTTATACCAATCTCATTCAGCCAGGAGTAATAGTTATTTCTGTGTTTATCGCTTTAAGAAATTTGGTTATGTAATTTCTCTTTAAACAATGACTTTAAACCTTGTGTCTTGCCTGGGGCACAATGGTCCATTTTTTAAGGGTTGTCATTTCATATGTCATAGTTTCATTTAATGAAAACATTGGAAGTTTTGCATTCAAATTTTGTGTTCTCTGTCTTTCTTTTAACTTATTTGCACTTTCAAATAGCTTGTTCTTACACACACCCACACAGTACATTGCAAATCCACATCCACTCTAGATCTCGTTGATAACAATTCTGCTATTGTCGTTTATGACCTTGAAAATCCAATCTACCAAGCCGAAGACGAATGTGAGCAAGATTGTGAGATACCTGGAGAACTTCCCAGACTCTTTATACAAGAAGAAAAGGTTATCCAACCACATGAGGAGCCGGTCGAAGTGGTAAACTTGGGTTTTGAGACAAATAAGAAAGAAGTCAAGATTGGCGCCAACCTAGAAGACAGTGTCAAGAGAAAATTGATTCAGATGTTGCAGAAATATGTTGAGGTCTTTTCTTGGTCATACGAAGACATGCCAGGGCTCGATACAGATATTGTGGTTCACCGTCTGCCGATGAAAGAGGGTTGTGCTCCAATTAAACAGAAAGTTTGTCGCATGCGTACCGAGATGTCCGAGAAGATCAAAGTTGAGGTCATGAAACAATTCAATGCATGGTTCTTAGCAGTGACGTCGTATCCTCAATGAGTTTCCAATGTTGCTCCAATGCCAAATAAGGATAGTAAGGTACGTATGTGTGTAGATTACGAGGATCTGAACAGGGCAAGCCCCAAAGATGACTTCCCACTTCCATATATTGATGTCTTGGTCGACAACACTGCTAAGCACAAGGTATTCTCCTTCATGTATGGTTTCTCGGGCTATAATCAGATCAAGATGGCGCCTGAATACATGGAGAAAACTACTTTCGTCACACAGTGGGGCACATTCTGTTACAAGGACATGTCTTTTGGGTTGAAGAACGCATGGGAAACTTATCAACGTGCTATGATAGCTTTGTTTCATGACATGATTAATCGTGAGATAGAAGTATACGTCGATGACATGATAGCAAGATCACAAACTGAGGAAGAACATCTTGATCATCTCCACAAATTATTTGAAAGGTTGAAGAAGTACAAGTTAAGGCTGAATCCAAACAAATGCAACTTTGGGGTGAATTCTGGAAAACTCTTAGGTTTCATCGTCAGTGGTAAAGGTATTGAAGTGGACCCTGCAAAAGTCAAATCCATTCAAGAAATGTCATCTCCCTGTAATGAGAAGGATGGCAGAGGTTTCTTAGGATGACAAAACTACATTGCTCATTTTATTTCTCATTTGACTGCTACTTGTGAGCCAATCTTCAAGCTGCTAAAGAAAGAACAAGTAGTCAGATGGAACAATGACTGTCAAATGGATTTTGATAAAATAAAGGAGTACTTACAATAACATCTAATTTTGATGCCACCAGTTGAAGGGAGACCTTTAATCATGTACCTAACAGTGCTAGAGAAGTCAACGGGGTGTGTATTGGGGAAGCATGACGAGTCTGGTCGAAAAGAGCATGCAATATACTACTGTTGTACTCCTAAATTTGCCCTCTCATTTTACTCAACACATGCCCATTGAGGTCCCCAACTTGCTCAAGAATGCCCAAGAGTTGACCAGACAAACTCTCTCCTAAGGCAATGTACCTCGAATTAGGGTTTCCATTTTCATAAGGGTGTGGGAGCTCCAAAGGTACCAAATTCCTACCATGGTCCTAATATGTTCTCAAGATCATCCATGTCAAGTTTCATGCCTTGCACAAGAAGTTTGCTCAGTCAACTGCTCAGATGCCTGAAAATCAATTGTACTAGGTCAAAAGTCAATTGTGGCCCACATATAGTCAAACTCCAAGATTTTTGGTCAACATCAACATTTTGAAGTGATATTCATCATTTGATCAAGGGTTGATCATGATTCCCCAAGGAATGCCTCAAATTCATCAAAACCCAAAAGTTGCTAAATTAGGGTTTCTCAAGAAAAGTCAACCAAACTTTGACCAAGCATAACTTCTTCATACTTTATCAGAAATTTTCTATCCAAGGCTCATTTTGAAGAGGATGCAATTCCCTACAATTCATCTTCAGCCCACAAGTTCAAAATATGCACTCATCAAAAGATATGAATTTCTACATTATAGGTCCTTTTGAAAAGTCAACAAAAACACCTTTTGGGTAAAAACTTCTTACATGAACATGGATTTAGCCTAACACGACGAGCAAGGAAAAAGAAGATAACGTGGATGGATATCACTGGTCCATTTGAATAACGCGCGCGTTTTTTTTTCTAGTCATTCACATTAATTTTTATAAAATATATTGTTGTTATTTTATTAACAACTAAAAAAAGTAGCCCAGTGGTGAAGCGCGCGTTTGAAAGTGGAGAGAACCTGGGTTCGATCCCAGGTCCAAGCGTTTTATTGTTTTCTCAATGTTTAATTATAGATCTAGCGTGTTACACTGCCAGGAGCCTACCATGCGCTTCCATCATCCAGCCACACGATTCATAATCAATCCAGATCCAACGCCCAACGTTCAAGGCATACCATGGACCATCAGAAAGAGCATCACAGTCAATCTAACGCAAGGATTGGGCTCAGTTATCTTGGGCTTAACAAATTCAAACATACACCCCCCTTTTTCAGCTTTAATACAGGCCCAAACCTCTTTCCTTTCTATCTTATTTCTTTTGTTTTAATTATTTTATTAGTTTTTTCTTTTTTTTACAAAATAGCACAAAAATCATTGTTTTTTTTATTTAATCAAAAAATCAAAAAAACATCAAAAATTATTTTCCTTTACACCATTGCATCATATTTCCCGACTATCAACTTGTGCCTACTTTGGAAGAATTCTCCCAACTCTTGAGAATTCCCATTCTCAATCAACTACCTTTCAACGGTACGGAAAGAGATCCAAAGCCAGAAGAGATTGCTCAAGCTCTACACTTGCACTCATATGATATCACAACTCATTGGGAAATAAGGAGTGGTGTCAAAGGTTTCTTAGCAAAGTTCCTATTTGAGAAAGCCCAAAGCTGTTGGAATTCCTTGGACTTGCAAGCCTTTGAGGAAATTGTGGCTCTCCTTATCTATGGGATGGTTTTGTTTCCAAATCCTGACTAACTCATAGATGTCAACACCGTAAAAATCTTCATATCCCGCAACCCGGTGCCTAAGTTGCTAGGAGATATCCTACACTCTTTTCACACTCGCACAATGAGGAAAAGAGGTGTTCTTATGTGTTTCACTCCTCTCTTGGCAAGATGGTTTATTTCTCATCTTCCCCAATCTGTATTAAAGAACGAACAAGGTTCAAGGTGGTCACGAAGGTTGATGATGCTTAAACACTCAGACATTCATTGGTGCTCCCGATCCAAAGAGAATGTTATCATTGTTGACCGTTGTGGAGAGTTCCCTAATGTCCCTTTACTTGGCATAAGGGGAGGTATCACCTACAACCCATGTTTAGCCTTAAGACAATTTGGTTACGCCCGAAGGGATGACCCGTACGAGATGCTGATGCAAGGTTTGGTATTCGACTATGACAACGACGATCAAGGTCTTCGCCAGAAATTTATCCGAGCTTGGAGGATGTTAAACTAGGTGGATAGCAAGACTTTGGGGCATAATAATTCCATCCCTCTTGAGCCTTACCTTAAATGGGTACAAACTCGTTCTCGGAGTCTTATGATGCCTTACCCCTCCATCCTCCCGATAATTATTGATCCTGTTAAGGAAGGAGATGTTCCATACACTATCCTACATCCTGACATGCCCACATCTCTTGAAGACCTCCAAAGGGATTGGATACAACTCAAAGGAGAGAGAGATACTTTCGAAGCCCAATTCTATGCAAGAAAGAAGAAGGTTTTGGAACTCACTAGGCTACTTCATGAGGAGCGGACTCTGAATGCCTACATTGCGCCAAAGAGGATGCATACTACCTTTTTATCTTAGGGTTTTTGTATTATTTTGTCCAAGGGACATTGATGTACTCAAACTTTATCTTATTAATATAAAGTGTGTTTCCTTTTTTGTCTAAAACAAATTTGAATCTTTGAAATCCTTGAAAACATTTCATATGCATATATCATTCATCATAACATAAACAGGTCTTTTGCAACAAGTCTCCTCATCTCTCTACTGTTTATTTCAGTAAGATGGACCTCGAGCAAACAGTGAAAGATCTCCAAGCTCAGAATATGCAATTTCAACAGTTGCTCGTGACCCTAGCCAAGGGGCAAGAATAGTTGAAGACTCTGCTGGCTAAAGAGAGGAAAAAGAAAACAAAGAAGGTAACTGGAGTCTTAAAAATGGGGAGAAGATTTCATGAGCAGACAAGAAGGACTCTGAACTTTGCAACAAAATTCGGTGAAGGAGAGGGGAAAGGCAAGGAAACAGTTGTCCCGTCAGAATCGGAAGAGGAAGAGGAATAAGAAGACTACTCTGAGGAACAATATCCTCCAGCCGATGACAAGTACATACATCTCGAAGAGCGGTTGAGCGCGATGGAAATCCAAAAGGTGCCAGGCTTGGACTTTGAGGAATTGGGTTTAATGTCAGGGATTGTGATTCCTCCGAAATTCAAAGTACCTACATTTTCCAAATATGACGGGGTTTCGTTCCCTAAAATGCATCTCCGGTCATATGTGAGAAAAATCCAACCCCATACCGCTGATAAAGACTTGTGGGTGCACTTCTTCCAAGACAGTCTATCTGGAACTCAACTTGACTGGTTCTACCAACTAGAAAGAGCCAACATTCACAATCGGGAAGATCTTGTCGTAGCTTTCTACAAGCAATATTAATACAATGCTGATTTGGCGCCTACCCGTACTCAACTCCAGAGTATGGCTATGGCCTCCAATGAAGGTTTCAAGGACTATGCGCAAAAATGGAGAGATTTGGCTGGAAGAGTTCAACCCCTTCTGTCTGAGAGAGAATTGGTAGACATGTTCTTAGGCACCTTATCTGGTCCCTTCTTCAATCATTTAATCGGAAGTTCATCTGCAATCTTTACTAAACTAATATTGACTGGAGAGAGGGTAGAAGCCGGCATAAAAATTGGAAAGATTCAGAAAGATACATCTTCTTCTATAGCTGTAAGGAAGCCTTTCATCAGGAAGAAAGAGGTAGCTGCTGTATATCCGCAAAGGAACCAAGATAGGGCCGAACACCGACCAATGGTGGGGGATGTGATGATTCCTAAGCCTACGTATGATTAACAAAGAAATAATCAACCAAGGGTGGAAAGTCCAGTCAAGCAGTTCACCAGAATTAACATGACTTTGTCTCAAGTATTACCGCATCTTCTAAGATCCAATTTGGTAACCTTGAAAGAAGCTCTAAAAAACCCTAATACAACATCTCCTTATTATCATCCCAATGCCCATTGTGCATATCACTCTGAGAGTCCTGGTCACGATACTAATAATTGTTGGGCTCTAAAGAACAAAATACAAGACCTCATCGAAGCTAAAGAAATTGAGTTCGATGCACTGGAAAAGCCAAATGTCATCTCTTCCCCTATGCCCAGACATGGTCACAATACCAATGTCGTTGAAGAAGATTTGTTTGTTACTTTAATTAATGAACTCATGACCCCACTTCTGACTATTAAGATGAATTTGTTGAATGCCGGTGTGTTCTCGGGCTGTGGTGAAGTTTGCCATCTCTGTTTGTCCTCTCCAACCGGTTGTCCTTTGTTGAAAATAGGCGTTCAGTGCCTAATAGATAACAAAGAGATTTTGTTCGAAAAGACTCCTATTTCACCTATCCCTTTTGAAGATGTTTTTATCATTACCATTTCCGCCAATTCATCCAGGTTCTCCACCAAAAGACCCGTTAGGAATACATCAGTTCCGAAAGCAGCTCCTCTAATAATCATAATGCCTGGACCAGTCCCATACTCATCAGACAAAACCATACCATGGAATTATGGAGGGGATGTCTACTATCATGGTATCAAGCAGGACTGGCCAGCTGCCGAAGATTCAAGTTCCGAGAAAGAAGACTCTGACATCAGTAACATTGCAGGAACTAGCAAAATTACCCAAAGTGGTAGGATCTTTTCTCTAGAAATTGCTCCCCCAAAAGTAGTTTTTGGACCCGTAATCATCCCTGTGGCTGCTCCAAAGGTTACTCCTACACCCATAATCATCTCTGCAAATACTCCAATTGATAAAAACCGTTACAACCCGTGTAATCATTCTTACTGACACTCCTGCTGTCGAGTTGACCGAGGCTCGAGGAAAAGGTGTTATGGTTGAGCCTGTCCAGACGAAGGCTCAATCATTGACTATCCCTGAGACCTCTAAGAAAGAAATGGAGGAGATCTTAAAAATTATAAAGAGAAGCGACTACGATGTAGTTGAACAACTGGGGAAAACTCCCTCTAAAATCTCCATGTTGGCATTACTACTATGTTCCGAGGCACATGCAAAAGCCTTGGTGAAGTTCTTAAAAACCGCCCATGTACCTCAAGAGACATCTGCTAATCAATTTCAAGACTGCGTAGCCAGCCTAACTGCGGACAATGGTTTAGGTTTTTCAGATGCTGATCTGATGCTGAGGGGAAGGAAGCATAATGAGGCATTGCATGTCTCAGTGGAATGTAGGGGCACAACTCTGGCGCATGTTTTGGTGGATACTGGCTCATCTCTGAATGTATTACCCAAAAAAGCTCTTGATAGACTTGACTGTAAGGGGTTGACTTTGAAGCCAAGCAACATAGTGGTAAGGGCTTTCGGCGGCTCGAAGAGGATGGTGCATGGGGAGGTAGACATTCCCATAAAGGTTGGAACCCAAATTTCCAATTCAACCTTTTATGTGATGGACATCCGCCCTTCATGCTCCTGCCTGCTAGGCCGGCCATGGATCCACAATGCTGGCGTTGTTACCTCTACATTGCACCAAATGTTGAAGTATCCACTTCAAGGAAAGATTATCAGCGTACATGGAGATGAAGAATACATGATCATCCATCTCAATTCCTTCAGATATGTGGAATTAGATGGTGAATTCATTGAAACTCCATTTCAACACTTTGAAGAGGTTCCTCAGGAGGTGGCAGTGACTAAGGCTGTTCCCAAGACTACCAGGCCTCAACTCTGGATGTCGTCACTAAAGGATGCCAAAGCAGTGGTAGAAGAAGGAGGATGCACTATCTTGGGACAACTTCCAGATATCCCATATAAGTCTGATAAGTTTGGCTTAGGTTTCACTTCAAGTGCTCAGAAGGTTGTACGCCGCGCCCGTGCTGGAGGGCCACCCTTAAAAATCATCAACCACAAAGTCAACGCAGTCGAAGATGGTGAAGATAGTTTCAACTTGGAGGACTGGATATTCCCGACTGTCAATGGAGGGCTCAACAATTAGGAGGCTAGAGACTTTGTCCCGATCACTTTTATCCCACAGTAATTTGTCTTTACATTTTGTTGGATCTGTAATATTTAAAAAAATTCACACTCTTAAAACCTTGTGTCTTACTCGAGGTAAAATGGTCCATTTGTAAGGTTTTTTATCTCATTTTTCATATGTCATCAATGAATCATGTACGTTTTCTCATACAAACTTTTGTGCTCATTGTTTTTCTTTTACATCTTACTTTTTTTCAAAGATAGCTATACCCTTACATACACCCACACTCACAATGCAGGTATACATCCATTCGAGATCCCATGGATAACGATATTGCTATGACCTTTTGTGACTCTAAGAATCTAATCTACCAAGCCGAAGACGAAGGTTAGGAAGATTGTGAAGTACCAGGGGAACTTGCCAAACTACTACAACAAGAAGAGAGAACCATCCAGCCTCACGAGGAACCTGTGGATACAATCAACCTAGGTACCGAAGAAGATAAAAAAGAGGTCAAGGTGGGTGCCAATCTGGAATCCCGTATCAAGAAGCGTCTGATTCAGCTGTTACACGATTACGTCGAAGTCTTTTCCTGGTCATATGAAGACATGCCAGCACTTGATGAAGATATTGTGGTACATCGTCTTCCTACAAGAGAGGATTGTCCGCCAATAAAGCAAAAGTTTCGTCGAATGAGGCCGGATATGTCAAAATATTAAAGCAGAGGTCATGAAGCAATTCAACGCTGGATTCTTGGATTTCACCTCTTACCCCCAATGGGTTGCCAATGTTGTTCCCGTACCCAAAAAGGACGGCAAAGTGCGAATGTGTGTGGACTACCGAGATTTGAATAGGGCAAGCCCTAAGGATGACTTTCTACTCCCCCACATTGATATCCTAGTTGATAATACGGCTTAACACAAAGTATTTTCCTTCATGGACGGATTCTCAGGTTACAACCAAATCAAAATGGCGCCTAAGGATATGGAGAAAACAACATTTGTCACACAGTGGGGCACTTTCTGCTATAAGGTGATGCCATTCGGATTGAAGAACGTTGGGGCAACCTATCAGCGTGCCATGGCAGCTCTATTTCACGACATGATACATCACGAAATAGAGGTATACGTGGACGATATGATATCCAGATCTCAAATAGAAGAAGAGCATCTTTATCACTTACAAAAACTATTTGAGATACTGAAGAAGTACAAGTTGAGGTTGAATCCAAACAAGTGCATATTCAGGGTACGGTTTGGTAAGCTCCTAAGCTTTATCGCCAGCAACAAAGGTATCGAGGTCGATCCTGCCAAAGTTAAAGAAATACAAGAGATACCTGCTTCTCGCACTGAAAAGGAAGTCAAGGGATTCTTGGGACATTTGAACTATATTGCCAGATTCATCTCTCACTTGACAGCTACTTGTGAACCAATCTTCAAACTGTTTAAGAAAGATCAAGTAGTCAAATGGAATGCCGAGTGCCAAGTTACTTTTGACAAAATCAAAGAATACTTTCAAGAGCCTCCCGTGTTGATGCCTCCAATCGAGGGAAAACCATTGATCATGTATCTGACTATTTTAGAAAACTCAATGGGGTGTGTATTGGGGCAGCATGACGAGTCGGGCCGAAAAGAGCATGCTATTTACTACCTGAGCAAAAAGTTTATCGACTATGAAACCAGATATTCACTGCTCGAGAAAACTTGCTGCGCTCTGGCATGGGCTGCTCGCCGGCTAAGACAATATATGCTGACTCATACTACCTTGTTGATATCTAGAATGGATCCGATAAAATACATTTTTGAGAAACCTGCTCTTTCTGGGAGAATAGCGAGATGGAAAATGATCATAACAGAATATAACATACAATATACTACCCAGAAAGCTATAAAGGGAAGTGTACTAGCTGATCACCTCGCTCACCAAGCTGTAGAAGACTACCAGTCCATGAAGTTCGAATTTCTGGATGAAGACATCATGACATTAGACAACTGTAAAGAATTCAAGCCATATGACGGACCTGAACAAGGATCCCGATGGACCCTGTTCTTTGATGGAGCATCTAATGCACTGGGCAATGGTATCAGTGTTGTACTCATATCTCCAAAAGGGTGTCATACTCCCTTTACTGCCAGACTTTGCTTCAATTGTACAAACAACATGGCGGAATACGAAGCGTGCATCTTCGGTCTCAAAGCTGCCATAGACTTGGGGATCAAATCCTTGGATGTATTCGGAGACTCAACTTTTGTTATCATCCATATCAAAGGGGAATGGGACACCAAACACACTAACCTTATCCCTTATAAAGAATATGTTTTGACATTGCTACCACATTTTGAGAAGATTACCTTCGAGCATTTCCCGCGAGAAGAAAATCAGCTAGCAGACGCTCTAGCCACAATGTCATCTATGTTTAAACTTAATTGGGATAACGAGGCTCCCCAGATCACCATTGAACAAATGGATGAACCATCACACTATCACGAGATTAATACTGAAGAAGTAGTGGACCAACCTTGGTTTCACGAAGTCAAGAGGTATCTCGAGGCTCAAGAATATCCAGAAGGAGCTTCAATCAATGATAAAAAGTTCTTAAGGAGATTCTCTGCTAAGTTCTTCCTTAGTAACGACATCCTGTATAAATGCAATCATGACTCTGTGTTACTTCGGTGCATAGATAAGGTTGAAGCTGAAAGAATCATGGCTGAATTACACGAAGGCACTTTTGGTACCCATTCCAGTGGGCATACGATGGCAAAGAAAATCCTACGGACAGGCTATTACTGGTCTACCATGGAAGCAAATTGTTATCAACACTCTCGAACCTGCCATAAGTGTCAAATTTATGCTGACAAAGTACATGTACCTCCGGTTCCTCTGAATGTCTTGACAGCTCCTTGGCCCTTTGCTATATGGGGGATTGATATGATTGGGGAAATCAAGCCGACGGCCTCCAATGGACACCGTTTCATCTTAGTGGCCATTGATTATTTCACAAAATGGGTGGAGGAAGCTTCCTTCGCTTCCATTACCAAGAATGTTGTTGCCCGTTTCATCAAGAAAAATCTCATTTGCCGGTACGGTATCCCGGAAAGGATCATCACTGACAATGGTACAAATCTCAACAACACTATGATCACCGCATTGTGCGAACATTTCAAGATTCAGCATCACAATTCTTCTCCCTATCGGCCAAAGATGAATGGTGTTGTCGAAGCTGCAAATAAAAACATTAAAAAGATCATACAGAAAATGACAGTCACATACAAAGACTGGAATGAGATGTTACCATTCGCTCTCCACGGGTATCGTACCACAACTCGCACATCAACCGAGGCAACACCCTATTCTTTGGTTTACGGCATGGAGGTTGTCTTGCCTATCGAGGTGCAGATCCCCTCTCTGAGGATTATGAAGGATGTAGGATTGAACGAAGACGATTGTATCCAGACTCGACTTGATTAACTGAATTTGATTGATGAATAGAGACTTTATGTTGTTTGCCATGGTCAAATGTATCAAAAACAGATGATGAAGGTTTTCAACAAGAAAGTCAGGCGCCAAGTGTATCAAGTTGGAGATTTAGTGATCAAACGCATCATACTGCCACAAGGTGATCCAAGGGGCAAGTTGACTCCTACCTATGAAGGACCATTTGTAATCAAAAACATTTTCTCTGGTGGGGCAATGATCTTAACAACCATGGATGGTGACGACCTGCCGCATCCTGCAAACGCGGACATAGTCAAAAGATACTACGCATAAGAGACCCGCTAGGTTGACATACCTAGGAAAAACAAGGGCATCCCGGTGAACCAAAAAGGTTCGGGCAAAAATTAGGGATAAAACAAAAAAATATGTACACCCGGTAAGTTGAAAACCCGAAAGGGTGACTTGGGAAAAAAAGGGTTTCCCGGTGGAATGAAAACCCGAAAGGGCGGTCCAGGCAAAAGTTAGGGAATGTAAAGCGTATGACTATGACCCGTTGGTAATTACAAATAAAAAAAGAGGCAATTACTGATACGTTGAAAGGATAGGGAAATACCTTTAGGCTATCCCATAAGTAATCCCATGCAGTACGTTGTTTAAATCCCCAGCGGAACAAAGTTTCAAATTATTGATCCCCGGTAGAAGTCGTCAAATTTCTCAAGATTCCCCAATAGGATTTTACAAGCAGCACATGGCATTTACCTTACAACAGAGTTTATTTCTCAAAGCAGAAATTCATCAACACTTCGACTTCAAAGCATGAAGACTTACATATCCTCAACAGCAGACAGGGATTTATTTTCCCCAATCCAACTGCAGTGCAGTAAACTAGCTCACATACACATACATTGCATCCATATATCATAAACATTGATAACAAGAATGCATTATATTATGAATTTCATACAACATATACATATTGTTTTAGCTAACATTTTTCCCTTTTCAGAATAAGGTTAACAACTACCATTAACAAAATTCCAAAATCTTTTGATACAGTTCAGATACGTTCCAGATATGGATGCCATCATGATACTCATTCAGATTCAGATTACATATACAGTTCAGATATACACCAGATACGGATGCCATCTTGATATTCATTCAGATTCAACTTTCATATACAGTTCAGATACATTTCAGATACAGATTCCATTCTGATACTCATCCAATACAACTTACAGATATAGTTCAGATACGCTCCAGATACGGATGCCATTCTGATATTCATTCAATACAGCTTTCAGATACAGTTCAGATATGCTCCAGACACAGATGCCTTTCTGATACTCATTCAGATTCAACTTTCAGATACAGTTTAGATACTCTCCAGACACGGACGCCATTCTGATACTCATTCTTTCAGCTTACAAGTTACAATTCAACAATCACTCTTGGATGGCATCTACAAGCCCATCTCCTACATATTTTTATCACCCCTCCAAATGGCATCTTTAAGCCCATTTCTTCTACATCACATCATCGAGTGCAAATTTCTGGGTACTCTAGTGTCCAATCATCTTCCACCTTCGAGTCACGAATGATCTAACTCTTCAGGTTTAAGAAGATTGAACAGGGGTAGCTGTTGTACCACAAAATTTTCCCTCTCACTTATCAAGAATTTTCTCACAAGATCTCTTTGACTCAAGACTGCATTAGGGTTTGACCAACTTAAGACACTTCCTCATGCACTGATGACCAAAATTAGGGTTTGAGTTTGCACAAGGATTTTTGGACTATCAATTCTTCATATGACTTTCAAGGATCATTATGGACCCATAATATTACTCATGTCAAGTTTCAATTCTTGAATCACACTTTTGATCAGTCAATTGAACAGTTGACCTAAAAAGTAGCTGTATTGGGGAAAAAGTCAACCATGGCCAATTTACAGTCAAACTTCATAATTTTTGATCCACATCAACATATTAGACTCATATGTATCATTTGATCAGGTTTGGACCACAACTCCTCAAGAAATTTGATTAAGTTATCAAAAGGGGCAAAATGGTCAAAATTAGGGTTTTGATTGGGAAAGGGCAATTTCTGATTTTTGACCTAGAAAATGGTCAATTAGGTTAAGAAATGATCTCAAGAGACCAACTTAATCATTTTGACCTAATTACATGGTTCAAAACACTACAAGTCCATTGGATTGACAAATGATTTTTTCAGTCAACTGATCAAAAGTCAACTGTACACTGAAAAGTCAAACTTTGACTTTTTAGTCAAAATCAAGTGCCAAAGATCATAATTCATGAAAACATGTCAAAATGTGAAACTTGTTCATCAAGAAATCAAGGATTCAAGATTTTGTTTTGAAAAGTTGAAATTTCTTAACTTAGAAATTTTTCTAAGTATAGAAAATTTCTTATTTTTTCTCAAATTTGAGCCAAATTTTCACCATGATGAAAGATGATTCAAAGGAAATTTCCAACATGAAAGTTGTAGATCCCCATGAAATCTACAACTTTGCTTCACATAATTTCTCCTAAAAATTCTTTGATATCAAGATATGATTTTGTGAATACATGCTCATGAACTAAAATAACTTAGTGAAATTTTGCCCTAGTTAGGGAGATTTTTGACATAACTTCATGCCAATTTTTCACATAGTTCCAAAGGGATTTTTCAAAATAAATTCAAATATGATATGTAGAGCACATTGCAAGCTTTCCAAAATGTCCAAGAACTCCTTGAGATCATTCCTTAGTAGGGAGAATCGAGGAGATGAAGTTGGTGATTTATCACTTTGATTTCAAGCCATTTCATGATGAACAAAAATTCAAATCCAAGCCTAGGCTGCATAATCTTTGCTTTGCAGGCCTCAAAATTGTTTCTCACTCTATAATTAAATGCTTACACAGCTTCTAGAGCTTTAATCCAAACACTTGATACTTTATCTGAGTTACAATTCCATTTTTGCACAAAGTTGCCATTTCCATTTTGATAAAGCATTACTTTTGCAATTGTCAACTTCTTGTGCCTCTCAATTGTTTTCTCTGCACACAAGCAAATTCAAAACCAAAAGCAACTTGTCTAAAGCCTCTACCAACTCAGATTATGCTTGTACAACACTTTGAGACTTGTCTCCTCACTTTTCTTCAAAAGCAAGTTATAGAGCCAAAAGGCTAGAACTCATAAACCTGGAGTGAATCTGATCTCTAACCTTTTCCATACATATACACAAGTGTATTGCAACATAACACACGGATGCTAAGACTCAAAAACACTCCCAAATACTTTGCAACTTAGAATCTGCCATAGCTTGACAGTTTTGAACCTTACATAGCCATCTCCAAATCCACTCGTGTGTATTGAGTTTTAACCACCCAAACACTTAATATACATCATATCTAAGTGATCTAGACCCTTGTTTCAGGACTATAGCTCCTCCTCCACCCTCCACCATTTTCAAATATCAAGCTTGTAGGTTGACTTGAGTAGAGAGATTCAAAGACTTTCAGGATAAGTTAAGGATTGGAATACACTCAAGGAGGTCCAGGCAAGCTAAACAGATCCTCAGGCCTTCTCAAAAATTGCTCAAACTCCATTCACGATCCCAGCTGCAAGAGGTAAAAACTCAAACTTCTATCTCTTCATACAAGCATTATTTGGTCCTGATTTATGAAAGCAAAATGTAGATATCCTTGCTCTAAAGCTAACCATCTTCATAGTTTTTATTTATATTAGCTGTGTATAGAGAATTTTGGATTTGAAATTTATGCAAAAATTAGGTTTCAAATTAAGGCCAGTAAAATTAGATATTATCTTTGACTTTTAGTTTACATAAATTATATGGTTGAACTCGTGGGAAGAAACACCATAACTTTCATGTTTGAACTTTTCATTTTTATAGAGAAATGAAGAAGATACAGGTGGTCCGGCCATGGCTCAAGGTTGAAGATGAAGTTGCCTTCAGGAGGCATTTTCTAATATATATTTGTGTTATTGATTATATAAACGGATGTACAGCCACCCCAGTGGTAAGGCAGCGCGCATAAATGCTAGAGGTCATGGGTTCGAGCCTCAGCGCGCTGCCTTTTGCATTTTCTCACATTTTTTCCATTTTTTGTCCCTTTGCAGCGCTGTGTTTTTTTTCTTCATGGGCCTATGACATCTTTCTAACATTTTGCACCCTGTTTGCTTGTGACACCCCTGGCCCATATCATTTTATTTATTTATTTTATTTTCATTTTATTTTCTTAAATATATTTTTCTTAATATTAAAAATCATAAAAAATATAATAAAATGATAGATTTATATTTTGGCTTATTTTATTTTAGCTTTCTCACATAAAATATTTTTATTTATTCACATATTATCTATTTTTATTAAATAAACTTGTAAATTAAATTAGAACTAAGTTAATATTTATTTTTTCTTTATACCCATTAAATATATTATTTTAATATAAAAAGAACCAAAAATATCTCATAATGCCATAAATTATTTTCAAGACAAAAAAAAACAAAAATACTTTTTTCTTAGAAAACTTATTTTCTTTTAATCAAATAGAATTAGGGTTTTTATTAAAAAATATTTTCTTAATCATTTTATTTTTTTTAATTAATTTAAATTTAATCTTGATTTATTTATTTTTCTAATTAGGTTTAGGTTAAAACATTTTCACATGAAAACCAAGCAAAATCTTCTTTGCATTTACATATATTTGCATATTTAATTCATCTTGTATACTATTTATTCCATTTATTTGTACATATTCAATTTGGTTGTAATAGATTAATTAGGTTTATATTATTGCAATCCCTATTCATGAATTGTATATCCCCCTCCCACAAATATTGTAATAGCGTAGTAACTTTAAATTTCGCAATTTATCGCTTTTATATAATATGCTAGTAATTGGGGTTTGCATGGAAAGAATAAAACAATCAAATAGAAAACCCTAATTCAAGACAAAATCAAGCATGGAAATGACACACTTCCACACAAGCACCCCTAGGATTACCCCACTTGGTTGCCTTATACAAAATGGCCATATTATGCGTGTAAGATGTCTTAGCAAAAAACAAACAAATATAAGATCATAGTCCCTTGATGACGCTATTCAAAGTTGCCTTACAAAAATGATCTTAGTCCCACAAAAATGCTAAGATACTTTATAAAATTGCTAATCATGGCTATACAATGACCCACGCCCGTCCCGTTTACATCCAAAGATAGGCTTGCTTACCAAATCAATGGTAAGACAACAATATCAAAGGAAAAGAAAATGAACAAGAAAGACATTTGAGTAGGTAGATTGTTCTTAATTACTTGCTCCATTTCAAAACAAAATATCCTTGCTAGTTTCAAAAACAAACACCTACATATTTCAAATATCTTACAAACATTGAAAACATTTTCAAAAGATCAACATCTTTGTATACATTCTTATGAACGAGAATCATTACAAAGATTGCCTAAACAATGGCCTCTTTACAAAAATACTTTCAAAAACCACATAAAGCACAATTTCAAACAAAAGCAAGTGATCTAGTAAGTAACCAATAGCCCATGGAAAACCATGGATGAAAAGGGTGCTAATACCTTCCCTTTTCATAATCTACCCCCCGAACTCAAGAAATAATCTCAAAGGTCTTTCCTATGCTTTTTCACCTTTCCTTTTGGATAAAAGAAAAGTCGGTGGAGACTCTTGCTAACCGCGACATTTGCGATCAAACACAAAACACCCAAGTCAATTCTCCCACCGTATCACAATCCCGATGGTATATGTTTTTTGATGGAGCCTCAAACGCACTGGGTAACGGCATTGGCGATGTAATCATATCTCCTAAGGGCTGTCATACTCCATTCACTGCCCAATTATGGTTCAACTGTACCAACAACATGGCGGAGTATGAAGCATGTATTATGGGGCTTAGAGCTGCTATTGACCTAAGGATCAAGTTCTTGAGTGTATTCAGGGATTCCTCTTTGTGATAAGTCAGATCAAAGGTGAGTGGGATCCGAAGCACTCGAACCTTATTCCTTAAAAAGAGTATGTACTGACACTGCTGCCGCATTTTGAAGAGATCACCTTTGAACATTTCCCACGAGAAGAGAATCAGTTAGCGGATGCACTAGCTACTATGTCATCAATGTTCAAAGTCAGGTGGGACAATGAAGCTCCCCTAATCACTATTGAGAGGGTGGATGAACCGACATACTACTGTGAGATCAATACTGAGGAGGTAGCCGACAAACCTTGGTTTCATGAGGTGAAAAGGTATCTTGAGGCTCAAGAATACCTCAAAGGGGCATCTGTCAATGACAATAAATTTCTGAGAAGGTTTACTGCAAATTTCTTCCTCAGCAATGGAATCCTCTATAAGCGCAATCATGACTTTACCTTACTACGGTGTGTAGACTAGAGCGAAGAAGAGAGGATCTTGGAAGACATACTCGAAGGTACCTTTGGCACTCATTCCAGTGGCCATACCATGGAAAAGAAGATCCTACGGGCATGATACTACTGGTCCACTATGGAAGCCGACTGTTATCAGCATTATCGAACCTGTCATAAGTGCCAAATCTACGCTGATATGGTGCATGTACCTCCAGTTCCCTTGAATGTTTTGACGGCTCCCTGGCCCTTGGCAATGTGGGGCATTGACATGATCGGCGAGATCAGACCTACCGCATCAAATGGACATCGCTTCATCCTAGTGGCCATTGATTACTTTACGAAGTGGGTTGAGGCTGTCTCCTTTGCTACGATTACTAAGAATGTGGTGGCACGGTTCATCAAGCATAACATGGTTTGTCGTTATGGTATCCCTGAGAGAATCATCACGGGTAATGGTGCTAATCTCAACAAATCGATGATCACTGATCTCTGTAAAAAGTTCAAGATTCAGCATCACAACTCTTCTCCTTACCGGCCGAAGATGAATGGGGATGTCGAAGCTGCTAACAAGAATATCAAAAATATCATACATAAGATGACGGTGACATACAAAGACTGACACGAGATGTTACCATTTGCTCTTCACGGATACTGTACTTCAGCATGTACGTCGACAGGGGCAACACCCTATTCTCTGGTATATGGCATGGAGGCTCTCCTACCCATAGAGGTCCAGATCCCTTCTCTATGGATTATGAAGGATGCAGGTTTGAGCGAAGATGATTGGATCTAGACTCGACTTAATCAATTGAACTTAATCGACGAGAAAAGACTTACTATTGTCTGCCATGGTCAAATGTATCAGAAACGGATGATCAAGGCCTTCAACAAGAAAGTCAGACAACAAGTGTATCAAGTAGGGGATCTGGTAATCAAGCGCATTATACTTCCACAAGGTGATCCCAGGGGAAAATGGACTCCCACCTATGAGGGACCATTTGTAGTCAAGAACATATTTTCTGGTGGAGCCATGATTCTGACCACCATGGACGGTGACGACCTTCCACACCCTGTTAATGCAGACATAGTGAAAAATACTATGCATAATAAAGACCCGCTAGGTTGACATACCTAGGAAAAAGTAAGGGCATCTCGGCAAACCAAAAGGGTTCGGGAAAAAATTAGGGATAAAAAATGAAAAAAATCTATACACTCGGCAAGTCGAAAACCCGAAAGGGCGGCTTGGGCAAAAAAGGGTATCCCGATGGACTGAAAACCCGAAAGGGCGGTCCATGAAAAAGTTAGGGATTAAAGCGTATCACTATGTCCCATTAGATCACCTTGCGATCATATTTCAGTAATCAGATATTAAGCTCAAACAGTACCGATCAATCCAGTCAGCTTCGGACAAGCAGCAAAGTGATGAGATGCTCGAAGGCATATAGACAATAGCAGAATTGAAACCTAATGGGATCACTACACATAGTTGTTTTCTTTTTGTACACAATTTCTGCAATAATTTCCATTTTTTACGGCGGAGTTCTCTTACTAGAGCGTCAGCCTCCTTGTAAAAAACGCCTGTTATTGGCAAATTTCAAATCAATACAAAGCGTATTTAAAGTACAAAACTGTGTGTTTGTTTTTCTGTTTTCTGTTTTGTTTGCAAAAACGTCCAATGTTTTATTCTTGACATATGCATTTGAATATGATTACTGTTCACAAATATATGCATATAAAATAGAAAGACAGTTACTAAAAACTCAAAGAAACTGGTACAAAACCTAAATATCGACAGTTACCCCGTCCATCATGGTACAAGGGGCAGAGACAGTGGTAAGCAAAGTCACTATCACATACAAGCCAGTGATACCTATATTCCCCACAGAGCCGAGACAACCAAGGTCCGACCTCCATATCCCCAAGCAGGAATTCCTTCCCCGACAGGTTCATTTAGAAAGCTAATATTTGTATTCCCCAACCGAGTTGTATAATCATAAATAGTTTATAGAGTTTTTCTCCCGAGAAGAGTTTATTTCTCTGACGACGGAAGCTCGATCTCCAACAGAGCTCTTCTCTCTAGCAATGGAAGTTCATCCCCAGCTGAGTTTATTTCTCCAGATCAAAAGATCTTCCAACAGAGTATCTCTCTTCCCCCACAAAGTCATTCCCCCGCAGGGTTATTCTCATACAGAGTCTCTCCCGGTAGAATATTCTCGAGCAAAACAAATATAAATCTCCAGCTAATAATCTTCGGTCACTATCCCCAGTGGAAACAAAAAACGCAACTCATTATACTCTCCAACAGCAGTCCAGGATTTAGTTTCCCCAGCTAGAGAATATCACAATAGCATTGCATATCCATACATCATGGCATGTGCATACATATTATACAGCACAATCTCATTTATTTTGAGAATATCATTACTCAATAAATCTCATACATCATAACATTACATATGACTAACTCTTTACCTTTCAGGGAAAGATACAATCAAGTTCTCACGAGTTCTCTCTGGTTCAGTCAAGCCTACACCAAGGTTTCTTTTCTAGTTGAAGATTGTGATCGGTGGATCTGGAACTGACTGTTTTAAAGCTGGTTCGCGAAATGTCGCGGAAGCAAGAGTCGCCACCGTCTTTTATTTTCTCCAATAGGAAAGGACAAAAGCACAGAAAAATTCCTTTAAAGAGATTGCTCTCGGTTCGGGAGGTAGGTTATAGAAAGGGAAGGTGTTAGCACCCTTTCTATCCATGGTTATCCATGGGCTCTTAGGTATTTGCTCAATGTGTTTTCAAAATTGTTTGCTTGCTTTTCAATGTGGGTTTCAAAAATATTCTTTGAAAAGTTTCAGTTCAACTCGTACGTCAGAGTGTTTGAAAAGTTTGTTTTGAAAGTTTTTGAAAGTGTGTTGGTGTGAAAAGAGTTTTTGTTTTGTTTGAAATTAGAGCAAGTACCCTTGAGAACCTACCTACCCTAAGGAATTCGTCTGTGTAAATGTCCTTTGAAGTAGTGCCATCCCACCATTGAGAGGTAGGTAGCACCACCGTTGGAGGTGTTCGGGTCAATTCGAGTTTTAGGGACGTGGTGGTCACCAGAGCAACAGTAGGACACCTTAGAAGCTACCCTTATGCCATTGATCCTTTATTTTCCGAGGCAACCGTTTCGAGGCAACTGGATCATGTCATGGACATAAGGACTTACTAAAACGTCCTATACTCGACGACCACCTTTCGAAAGGCAACAGTGAGGCGTACCCTAGGGGTGGTGTGTGCGAATTGTGTGTCATTTTCAGTTTATTGTTTGTCTTGTCATGCATTGGTGATCTAACGATTCGATTTTATTTTTGGGCATTCATTCTTTCATGTTATTGTTTAATAGTTAAATGTGCGGGAATTTAAAGTGCGGAAAAGATAAAAGTCCTACGCTATTACAAAGGCGAGGGTCTACAACGCCAAATTAATCCAGACCCGTTTTAAAATAAATTGCAGAAAAGAAATGTCTAATAGCTATTACACGGCTTTGGTACATATACATAATTATTTACAAAAGAAATAAATGAAACGCGCGAAAAAAAAGAAAATAATGAAATGCGAGGGCGTTGAACCCTTTAAAAGAATTAAAAATAATTAAGTTATCTAAAATTAAAATTAAATGAAAAATGGTATTTTTGTGTTTTTTAGATTTAAAAGAAAAAAAAGAAAAGTTAATTAAAATTAAAATCCTAGTTCTAATGTCTTTTAAGTTTATTATGAAAATATTGACTTTTAACCTAATTTAATTCTAAATTAATTTATGTGCATTAAATAAATAAATAATATTATTATTAAAAAAAAGAAAATAAAAAGTTATTAAACCTAAACTCTATTTTTTTTGGATTTTAGTTATTAAAAGAATTAAAATCTAACCTAAAATGCAACCCTAGTTTAATTATGAAAAACACTAATACTATGGCAAAAAACAAGGAAAGTTAAAAGGAAAAAGTCATTAACCTAATTCTATGTTTTTGTTTTGATTTTTATTAAAAGGAATTAAAGTTGAAAACCTAATTAAACTAAGTAATTACAAGTATTATTTATGAAAATAATTATAATATAAATTATATATTTTATTTTGGTCCTTTTTATTTTTATGATGTTTTTGTATTTTGATTAAAAAATTAAATAAAACAAATAATTAAAATAATATAACAATTAAAATAAATGATTAAAAGATATAAGAAAATAAATTAAATGGGCAAACCAGGGGGGGTAGACCCCAGAATTGGAGGTGCAGATTTGAAAAGCCTGGCCCATTTGCTTGAAGTCCATTGACTTTTTTGATCCAGTGTGATGCATTTGACTGAAGCGTAGCATACTTCCCAATCCTTGCCTTTGATGTGGGTGCTCAGGGACACGTGGATGGACTGATTTTGAAGTGCATGGTGAGTCTTCAATGTTATGCTGCATGGGAATTCAAGTGAAAAAATAATATGAGAAATGTGTGAGACCTGGGGTTTGAACCCAGGTCATGAGAATCCCTAGCGCACGTCCCTGCCAGCTGAGCCACGTTGATTTCATTTAATATAATATGGTTAGTAAATAACAAATATTAAAACCAACGCATAATGGATAAACGCGCGCAAATTTGAATGAACGTATCATTGGCTGCCACGACGTCTTCTTCCTCGTGTGCCCTGAAACATGAAACACAACAGCAACGGTTTTGAAGCGTTGTTTTAAGCATGCTATGGGAAAATAGCGAATAGCCATATAGGCTACATAAATTGTTCGCGATGGTTGTTTCTTGCTCGTCTTGGTGTACTGAGTTCAACCATGGTGGTCTTGAGCTCTAATTTTTCCTCTAGGCAAAGTCCCCAATTTAAGAAAACGGTAACCCTAATATTTGAAAATGGTGAATTCGCGTATGATCAACAAAAATGAAATCAAACACCATGAATATCTTGGAAACTTTGTGAGGAACATGAATATGTAATTAAAAATGCAAAAGGATGCTTAATTCATGTTATGCGATTTGAGAATTTTTGAGGTACAGTTTTGCTCATGGATACCAGTTCAAGGAGTTTTGATTGATGTTATGAATTGGGATACGTTCAGAATTGTCTCAGGAAGCTATTGGTATATGAATCAAGGCTTAAAAAGTCCCCTAGTAGTGATTTCAGTTTTGCATTATATGGCCAAAATTTCAAATTGTCCAATGGCTTTTGAGCGAGCCTTTTGCTATGTTTTAGCTAGGGTTGGACTCAGTGATCATCATGGAATGGAATAGGCTTGCTATTTGACCTTAATCCATGCTTGGGAAAGAATTGGTCTTAGGGTTTCTTCCATTAACCATTTTCCTACTTTTTAGCCAAAACCTAGACCTAGTGTGCAAATGAACCCTAGCCTGATTTCTTGAGTTGGTTCATGATACATAGAAATTGTCCAAATTCATTTGACACTATTCCATTGGTTTTTAAATTTTATTTGAATTTTCAAAGAATTAAAATGAATTAAATCATCAAAAATTAAATAAAATAAAAAAATCAATATTTGGTCTTGAAATTAACCATGGGACACGTGTGTGGCATGACAAGGATGGACCAAGTGGAAAAAATGGGGCCCTTTTGTCAAAAATTGGATTTTCAAGGATAGTTGACTTTTGCCATTTCACAAAAATTTCCCAACTTCTACAAGGCATAACTTGCTCAATTTTTAAGCTTTTCACATGTTCTTGGACATTTTGGAAAGGTCTTTGAGTCCTTTAACCAATTCCTTTGGTCCCATGTCATTTTGATTTACCAATCTCAAGTTATGGTCTTTGACTTAAAGTCCCTTTTTGTTGACTTTTGAAAATGACCTGTAATGTTGAAATTGATAACTTTTTGTGAGAGCATTTCTTGGACTTGGAACATGAAGATGAATTGTAGGAAATGTCCTTCTCTTCAAAATGAGCTTTGGATGGAATTTTTCTGAGAATCCATGTGAAAGTTATGCCCTGGTCAATTTCAGTTGACTTTTTCAACTGTCCAAATATAGCAACTTTTGTATCTTTGATGATTTCTGAGCCAAACTTTGAGAATCATGATCAAGCATTGATCAAATGATGTTTGTGACTTCAAAATGATATGTTGACCAAAAATTTGAACTTTTGACTGTCAAATGACCATTTTGCCCCTACAGTTGACTGTAGTGCAATCTAGGGTTTTGACTGTGCAATTTTGAGCTGAATGCCTTGAAACTTGATATGAGGATGCTTGACCATCTTTGTAAGCATATGAGACTTGATTGGACCTTTGAACACTTCCTTTTCTTGATCAACACACAAACCCTAGTTTTGACTGTAGGGAGGCCTTTGCATTGTGCAACTCTTGGGGAATTTTGTAGCTTGGCTTGGCAGTTTATTGGAGAATATGGGAGGGCAAATTTTGGGGTACAACAGTTGCCCCTGTTCAATCTTCTTAGACCTGAGGATGGAGATTGGCTGACGTGCCTTTTGTAATCCGAGGGTAGAAGATGATTGGACACTAGAGTGCCCAGAAATTTGCGCTCACATGGTAACAGTGTGGTGGGGGAATGGGCTTATAGATGCCATTTGGAGATTGATGGGTAGGATGATGGGCTTATAGATGCCATCTGGATGTTGATCGCGTAAGAGATTCCTTAGCGAGAACCTGCATACCTGCAAAAGAAAATGAGTACCTGACACGTCGCAGGAGCTGGGTCTGGATCTTCAAACGGTGATGAAGTTGTCTCTACTGACAGGTTGTTTCCAAGGACGAGTGGTCTTTAACGATGGGTGTCTATAGCGACTAGTGTCTATGACGAATGTCTATAACGACAAGTGTCTACACTGACGAGTGTCTATCACGACGAGTGTCTATCACGACGAGTGTCTATCACGACGAGTGTCTATAACGACGAGTGTCTATCACGACGAGTGTCTATCACGGCGGGTGTCTATCACGACGAGTGTCTATCACGACGAGTGTCTATCACGACGAGTGTCTATCACGACGAGTGTCTATCACGACGAGTGTCTATCACGACGAGTGTCTATCACGACGAGTGTCTATCACGACGAGTGTCTATCACGACGAGTGTCTATCACGACGAGTGTCTATCACGACGAGTGTCTATCACGACGAGTGTCTATCACGACGAGTGTCTATCACGACGAGTGTCTATCACGACGAGTGTCTATCACGACGAGTGTCTATCACGACGAGTGTCTATCACGACGAGTGTCTATAACGACGAGTGTCTATCACGACGAGTGTCTATCACGACGAGTGTCTATAACGACGAGTGTCTATCACGACGAGTGTCTATCACGACGAGTGTCTATCACGACGAGTGTCTATCACGACGAGTGTCTATAACGACGAGTGTCTATCACGACGAGTGTCTATCACGACGAGTGTCTATCACGACGAGTGTCTATCACGACGAGTGTCTATCACGACGAGTGTCTATAACGACGAGTTGTATCAGAGGAATCTTTAGGCATTGATTTAAACTGGATTTGTATTCTTTGACCGGATTTGTCTCTTATGACGGGATTTGTCTTTTCTGACGGTGTTTTGTCTATTTTGACATAGCTGATCCTTCAACTGTATCCTTCCTGAAAGGTAAAGGTCAGTTATATGCAGTACGTGATATGAATCAAGCAACGGCATAAATGCAATTGTATGACATGATGCGTACATGCATGTGTCATGATGTACGGAAATGTGATGTTTATGAATGTATGCTTTCGTCTAGGAAAATAAATCCTTGACGGGTGCCGGGAAGTCACTCCTGGGCTGATGTTGGAGAATAAGCTTTTGCTTCCGCTGGGGATGATAAGACTTTACTGAGGACGGTCTTTTCCGTGGCTATTGGCTGAGGATAACCCAGTTATATCTTATTAAGGAAATAACTCTTTGAATAAAGCCGGACGACGCGTTCGTGTTCTGCGGGGAGTGAATATTTGGGTTGCATTCTTTAGCCGAACCTATGATGGACAGAGCAACCGGATCTTTTAGACAACTCCTTATTGCCCCAGTTTCAGTGGGAGGAGGCACTTGTGGGAGTACTTGACGAGTCTTCTGGTAGGCAGGTGCCGAGATGCTGGGACATACTCGTACGCTTTGATCCCTAACTTTTGCCTGGACCGCCTTTTCGGGTTTTCAGTCCACCGGGATACCCATTTTTGCCCAAGCCGCCTTTTCAGGTTTTCGACTTGCCGGGTGTACAGATTTTTTCATTTCATCCCTTATTTTTGCCCGAACCCTTTTGGTTTGCCGGGAATCCCTTATATTTGCCTAGGTGTGTCAACCTAGCGGGTCTTTGATTTTGCGTAGTATTCTTTCGACTATGTCCATATTTCTCAGAATGTGGGGAGTTGCCCCTGTTGGAAATACTTTGTCATGCCCCAGATAATGGGCAATGCTCCTACTGTGCCTCTTGATTGGAGGTACTTCTGTTCACAAGATATTCATCGTGCGAATTTCCCTGCTGTTCAGACAAAAATTCATATGCAAACAAAGTTATTTTAAGAATGCAAAAGTCTATGTCTGTCTTGAATATTTTAAAAATGCATTTTGTTGTAATACAATACGGTGTCAACTCAAGATTTTACAGCAAACCTTCAGGAGTCAGGATACCTTCGTAACAGTATGCTTTCGACCTAACCCATGCTTCAACTAGGACTTTTAAGGGTTATATCGTGGCCTGGTTCACGGTTTAAGAAACAAAGGATAAAGGCCCAAATTATTTGTACCCACCCGCTCTTTCGTGATGTTCTCCAACCCTAAACTCAGTTGATCATACGTTAGACCTTGTTTGAGTCTTTGCTCTGATTTTCCGGTGATGGTTCAAACATTGATGATTTATTCTGACTAGGCAGTCATTTTTTGTTGAGGGTTTGTGAGACCTCTTTCTTGACTTTTGTTATCCCTTTCTTTTTTTGCCTGAACTGTTTCCTTTTTGGAATTACAGTCAGCGGGATGCCCCAGTTTCGTAAGTCTCTTTTCATAGGTTTTGACTTCTTGGGCTTTTCGTTTATGATTTTTTTTTTTTTGATAATGACTGCCTGTCCTTATGATTGTTCGGAACCATCACTGTCTTTTGTTTTTGAAAAAACTCATTTGGTGCCATTCATTGTGCACTTGGATCAACTGAGAGAACTACCCTGCCCCAGGTTATGATTAAGGGTTTTGATTTTCGAAAATAAAACTCCTACTTCTTTGGCTCTGATGGGTTGGCGAGGGATTATCATCCTTATAACTCCAGTGTTTAGGGGTTGAAACAATGCCTGTACCTCATCAGCGGGGTCTGTTCAAAAGCATACTGTAAATCGTGGTATCGTTTTCGTCATCCTCCCTCAAGAGGCTTAGAATTATTAGTCGAACGTTGATCATCAGAAAAAAAATATGAAAATAATTTGCACATAGTGAATATGAAATAATTACTTCAAAACAGACATGTGTAACGCATTAATGAAATAACCAAGTTTGACATGAAATAAAATGTTTGAACAATTGAAAGAAAATTACAACTTGAATATTTGAATGAACAAAAACTAATCCTAGCCATGTCTTGGCAAGGGAGCAGTGATCATATTGGGAGCCTCTGGAGAGTCGAGCTGGACTTCCTTTGCGTCAATCAGATCTTGAACCCTGTTTCTCAAAGTCCAACAGTCATCTGTAGCATGCCCCGGGCTGTCGGAATGATAGGCGCAGCGAGCATTGGGATTGTACCTCGAGGGTGTCCTGTTAGGATTCTTTGGAGGGTCCATGAGGGTTACCAACTTGGTTTCCAGCAACTGTGGCAATATTTGTGACAAGGTCATGCCGAGGGGAGTAAATTGCCTCTTAGGTCTCTCTTCCCTTTGTTGATGGTGACGCTGAGGAGCACCGGCCGGTTTTGCGATAGCTAATGCGTTGACAGCACTAGATTCCCTCCTGGATGATTTCTTTTCAGTGTTCGAGGAGTCACCATTCTGTATTTTCCCTGACTTGATGCCCGCTTTGATTCTTTCTCCGGTCAAGATTAGATTTGTAAACCCAGCAGCAGAATTCCCAATCAAGTGGTTGAAGAATGGACCAGACAGGGTCCCCAAGAACGTGTCTACCAACTCCCGATCAGTCAACGGTGGCTGCACTCTGCCAGCTAGGTCTCTCCACCTCTGAGCGTACTCTTTAAAACCTTCACTTGCACCTAACGACATACCCTGAAGTTGGGTACGTGTGGGGGCAAGGTCGGCATTATATTGATACTGCTTGTAAAAAGCAGTGGCCAGATCCTCCCAGTTACGAATGCTGATTCCATCCAACTGATAGAACCAATCGAGGTGAGTCCCTGAAAGACTCTCCTGGAAGAAATGGATCCAAAGGTTCTTGTCTGCTGTGTAAGGCTGGATCTTCCTTACATAAGAACGGAGGTGCATCTTGGGACAGGAAGCCCCGTCATACTTCACAAAGGCAGGTGCCTTGAACTTGTGTGGAATCACCACCCCAGTAGATAACCCCAAGTCTCCGAAATCCAGTCCAGGCACTTGCTGAACCTCCATAGCCTTTAATCTGTCTTCCAGCTGTTTGTACCGGTCTTCAGCAGGAGGGTACTGTTCGTCGTTGAAGTCTGTTTCAGTATCAGAGCCCACGGGAGTAGGGACCTCCCTTTCTTGGTGACTACCTTCCGTCACAGATGGAGGAGTCCTTTCAGCTTCAACCAAAGTGTTCCCGAGTCTGCGCCCAGTGTTAAATAGCACAGTCCTCCTCTTCTTCTTAGTCTTCTTCAGCAGCATGGTCTTCAACTCTTGTTGACCCTGAGCCAAGCCCTTGATCAACTCCTGAAATTGGGCGTTCTGCGCCTGAAATTGGGCGTTCTGCGCCTGAAGAGCCTTGATAGATGCCTCGGTTGATGATTCAGGGTTCATAGTGCTGAAATAAACAGCGAAGAACAGTAAGCAACCTGTCAAGGGGATACCTGTAATGCAACGAGATGTATGACATGCATGCAATGATTTCAAGAATCTCGTGGGGTAAACAAGAAAATAGTTAGCATTGGAAACTGGTGGCTTGATTGAAGGTACTTCATATTGTTGAGAGTCCTTCTCCAAGGGTCAAAAGCTCACCATATCAAGTGGGTCATAGCCCATGACAACCTGGTCTAGAGGAAAATAAATCCTCTTTGCCCCTTGCTGGGACAGTTGATTCGTCCTGACCTGCATCACAAGCCCTTGAGATCCTTGAAATGGGTTAGGATGTATGCAATGGTATGATGTCATGGTATGCATGGGGTGATGTCAGTAACCCTATTATGAGTCCTAATTAAGGACTGAAACAAACCTGCAAGAAACAAGTGTTAGATCACAAGCATGCAGATAGTCAAGTACTAAGGCACACAAATCACACAAGAGAGAGCCCTTAGGTTTAGGCCAGCATGGGGTCTGGGTAGTACCCTCTTGAAGTTGGTGGGTTCAACCTGTCCTAATCAAAGTAACCGGGTTCTAAGGTTCCCAATATCACGGGATTGCTTTCATTGTTCATCGTTTCGATTTAGCCACTGAACTGGCGACCGAAATATTCCAGGAAAGCAACCCTCAATTGAGTGTAGTATCGAGTATCAACCAACCTCGGACTGCACCAAAGTCAGTTATCTCACTACCCTAAAGAGGCCAAGATGGTTCAATTAAGGTTCCTAAGGTCTGTTGATGCTTCATGACACCACATGGAGGCCCCGTACTCTCCTTGACTGACTCAAGGGTTACCGGTACACACCAAAGTGCCACATCAACGTAGCAGACTGCTTCAACCATGTCGGTATACCCCGCACAGTTCCCTCACAGCCTTGTTGCTACTTTCTAAAAGGGTATCCCCCAGATCCGGGTTAGGATCTATAGAACTCCCAAGACAGTCCCACAATAATAAAGCAAGCAAGGAAAGCAATTGAAAACACAGTGATCTTAGTCCTAAGGTACACCTCACTTTAAGATTATCCCCAGCAGAGTCGCCAGTTCTGTGATCGGTGGATCTGGAACTGACTGTTTTAAAGCTGGTTCGCGAAATGTCGCGGAAGCAAGAGTCGCCACCGTCTTTTATTTTCTCCAATAGGAAAGGACAAAAGCACAGAAAAATTCCTTTAAAGAGATTGCTCTCGGTTCGGGAGGTAGGTTATAGAAAGGGAAGGTGTTAGCACCCTTTCTATCCATGGTTATCCATGGGCTCTTAGGTATTTGCTCAATGTGTTTTCAAAATTGTTTGCTTGCTTTTCAATGTGGGTTTCAAAAATATTCTTTGAAAAGTTTCAGTTCAACTCGTACGTCAGAGTGTTTGAAAAGTTTGTTTTGAAAGTTTTTGAAAGTGTGTTGGTGTGAAAAGAGTTTTTGTTTTGTTTGAAATTAGAGCAAGTACCCTTGAGAACCTACCTACCCTAAGGAATTCGTCTGTGTAAATGTCCTTTGAAGTAGTGCCATCCCACCATTGAGAGGTAGGTAGCACCACCGTTGGAGGTGTTCGGGTCAATTCGAGTTTTAGGGACGTGGTGGTCACCAGAGCAACAGTAGGACACCTTAGAAGCTACCCTTATGCCATTGATCCTTTATTTTCCGAGGCAACCGTTTCGAGGCAACTGGATCATGTCATGGACATAAGGACTTACTAAAACGTCCTATACTCGACGACCACCTTTCGAAAGGCAACAGTGAGGCGTACCCTAGGGGTGGTGTGTGTGAATTGTGTGTCATTTTCAGTTTATTGTTTGTCTTGTCATGCATTGGTGATCTAACGATTCGATTTTATTTTTGGGCATTCATTCTTTCATGTTATTGTTTAATAGTTAAATGTGCGGGAATTTAAAGTGCGGAAAAGATAAAAGTCCTACGCTATTACAAAGGCGAGGGTCTACAACGCCAAATTAATCCAGACCCGTTTTAAAATAAATTGCAGAAAAGAAATGTCTAATAGCTATTACACGGCTTTGGTACATATACATAATTATTTACAAAAGAAATAAATGAAACGCGCGAAAAAAAAGAAAATAATCAAATGCGAGGGCGTTGAACCCTTTAAAAGAATTAAAAATAATTAAGTTATCTAAAATTAAAATTAAATGAAAAATGGTATTTTTGTGTTTTTTAGATTTAAAAGAAAAAAAAGAAAAGTTAATTAAAATTAAAATCCTAGTTCTAATGTCTTTTAAGTTTATTATGAAAATATTGACTTTTAACCTAATTTAATTCTAAATTAATTTATGTGCATTAAATAAATAAATAATATTATTATTAAAAAAAAGAAAATAAAAAGTTATTAAACCTAAACTCTATTTTTTTTGGATTTTAGTTATTAAAAGAATTAAAATCTAACCTAAAATGCAACCCTAGTTTAATTATGAAAAACACTAATACTATGGCAAAAAACAAGGAAAGTTAAAAGGAAAAAGTCATTAACCTAATTCTATGTTTTTGTTTTGATTTTTATTAAAAGGAATTAAAGTTGAAAACCTAATTAAACTAAGTAATTACAAGTATTATTTATGAAAATAATTATAATATAAATTATATATTTTATTTTGGTCCTTTTTATTTTTATGATGTTTTTGTATTTTGATTAAAAAATTAAATAAAACAAATAATTAAAATAATATAACAATTAAAATAAATGATTAAAAGATATAAGAAAATAAATTAAATGGGCAAACCAGGGGGGGTAGACCCCAGAATTGGAGGTGCAGATTTGAAAAGCCTGGCCCATTTGCTTGAAGTCCATTGACTTTTTTGATCCAGTGTGATGCATTTGACTGAAGCGTAGCATACTTCCCAATCCTTGCCTTTGATGTGGGTGCTCAGGGACACGTGGATGGACTGATTTTGAAGTGCATGGTGAGTCTTCAATGTTATGCTGCATGGGAATTCAAGTGAAAAAATAATATGAGAAATGTGTGAGACCTGGGGTTTGAACCCAGGTCATGAGAATCCCTAGCGCACGTCCCTGCCAGCTGAGCCACGTTGATTTCATTTAATATAATATGGTTAGTAAATAACAAATATTAAAACCAACGCATAATGGATAAACGCGCGCAAATTTGAATGAACGTATCATTGGCTGCCACGACGTCTTCTTCCTCGTGTGCCCTGAAACATGAAACACAACAGCAACGGTTTTGAAGCGTTGTTTTAAGCATGCTATGGGAAAATAGCGAATAGCCATATAGGCTACATAAATTGTTCGCGATGGTTGTTTCTTGCTCGTCTTGGTGTACTGAGTTCAACCATGGTGGTCTTGAGCTCTAATTTTTCCTCTAGGCAAAGTCCCCAATTTAAGAAAACGGTAACCCTAATATTTGAAAATGGTGAATTCGCGTATGATCAACAAAAATGAAATCAAACACCATGAATAGCTTGGAAACTTTGTGAGGAACATGAATATGTAATTAAAAATGCAAAAGGATGCTTAATTCATGTTATGCGATTTGAGAATTTTTGAGGTACAGTTTTGCTCATGGATACCAGTTCAAGGAGTTTTGATTGATGTTATGAATTGGGATACGTTCAGAATTGTCTCAGGAAGCTATTGGTATATGAATCAAGGCTTAAAAAGTCCCCTAGTAGTGATTTCAGTTTTGCATTATATGGCCAAAATTTCAAATTGTCCAATGGCTTTTGAGCGAGCCTTTTGCTATGTTTTAGCTAGGGTTGGACTCAGTGATCATCATGGAATGGAATAGGCTTGCTATTTGACCTTAATCCATGCTTGGGAAAGAATTGGTCTTAGGGTTTCTTCCATTAACCATTTTCCTACTTTTTAGCCAAAACCTAGACCTAGTGTGCAAATGAACCCTAGCCTGATTTCTTGAGTTGGTTCATGATACATAGAAATTGTCCAAATTCATTTGACACTATTCCATTGGTTTTTAAATTTTATTTGAATTTTCAAAGAATTAAAATGAATTAAATCATCAAAAATTAAATAAAATAAAAAAATCAATATTTGGTCTTGAAATTAACCATGGGACACGTGTGTGGCATGACAAGGATGGACCAAGTGGAAAAAATGGGGCCCTTTTGTCAAAAATTGGATTTTCAAGGATAGTTGACTTTTGCCATTTCACAAAAATTTCCCAACTTCTACAAGGCATAACTTGCTCAATTTTTAAGCTTTTCACATGTTCTTGGACATTTTGGAAAGGTCTTTGAGTCCTTTAACCAATTCCTTTGGTCCCATGTCATTTTGATTTACCAATCTCAAGTTATGGTCTTTGACTTAAAGTCCCTTTTTGTTGACTTTTGAAAATGACCTGTAATGTTGAAATTGATAACTTTTTGTGAGAGCATTTCTTGGACTTGGAACATGAAGATGAATTGTAGGAAATGTCCTTCTCTTCAAAATGAGCTTTGGATGGAATTTTTCTGAGAATCCATGTGAAAGTTATGCCCTGGTCAATTTCAGTTGACTTTTTCAGCTGTCCAAATATAGCAACTTTTGTATCTTTGATGATTTCTGAGCCAAACTTTGAGAATCATGATCAAGCATTGATCAAATGATGTTTGTGACTTCAAAATGATATGTTGACCAAAAATTTGAACTTTTGACTGTCAAATGACCATTTTGCCCCTACAGTTGACTGTAGTGCAATCTAGGGTTTTGACTGTGCAATTTTGAGCTGAATGCCTTGAAACTTGATATGAGGATGCTTGACCATCTTTGTAAGCATATGAGACTTGATTGGACCTTTGAACACTTCCTTTTCTTGATCAACACACAAACCCTAGTTTTGACTGTAGGGAGGCCTTTGCATTGTGCAACTCTTGGGGAATTTTGTAGCTTGGCTTGGCAGTTTATTGGAGAATATGGGAGGGCAAATTTTGGGGTACAACAAAGATATTCCAACACTTTCTCTGGTTCAGTCAAAATGACACCAAGGTTTCTATTCCAGTTGAATATATTCCAACACTTTATCTGGTTCAGTCAAACTGACACTAAGGTTTCTATTCTAGTTGAAGATGTTTTAAGACTTTCGTCTAGGTCAGCCGAATCACTGCTAAGATTCCCCTGATTTCTATGTCAATCAAAGTTAATCTGAGACCTCTCCCGGGATCAGTCAAATCGATACTAATATTTCTCTCCCAGTTGAAGTTCTCACAAGTTTTCCCTGGTTCAGTCAAATCGATACTGAGATTTCTATTCTAGTTCAAGCTATGAAGCCCGGAAACCGACCAGATAATATATTGATTTCTCCAAAATACTACAAAGCCTGTAATCGACCAGATAGTGGTATATTTTAAATTCAAGTTATAAAGCCCGGAAATCGACCGGATAACAGCTTAATTTCCCCATCATACTGTGAAGCGTGGAAATCGACCAGATAACAGTACAAAATACTATGAAGCCTGGAATCGACCAGATAGTGGTATAAGACACTATGAAGACTGGAGCACGACCAAATAGCGACAAGAGACACTGTGAAACCTGGAGCACAACCAGATAACAATATGAGGTACTACGAAGCTTGGAATTCGACCAAATAGCAGTTTACTAGGCCAATTACTATGAAGCCCCAAAATCGATCGAATATTAGTATGCCTTAAATTCAAGTTGAAACCAGGATGCGACCGGATAAACACTTAATTCCTTTTGAATCCTGGAACACGACTATATAAGAATTGAGAAATTGAAAATCCTGGAACACGACCAGATAAGAATTTAGAAATTGTGAAGCCTAGAGAACGATCAGATAGCAAGTTTAATCTCATATCCCCAATAATTCACTGTGAAACCTGGAGCACGACCAAATAGCAGTTAATCTTATTATCCTCAGCAAATCACTGTAAAGCCTGGAGTACGACCAAATAGAAGTTCACTTTCACCTTCTCGACTAAGAGATGATTCCTCAGTAAAGTAACAGACAACTGAAGCTCCTAAAATTCTATTTCTCCCAAGACAGAGACCAATATTCCTCAGCAGATTCCTCCTCAATGACAGGAACAGGATTTCTCATCAAAGGAATATCTTGGGAAATCAACATCCTCTAGATGGAATCTTTAAGCCCGTCTCCGACGACTCTCTGTCATCATCCTGGATGACATCTTTAACCCATCTCCGACAGCCTTTTTTCATCTCCTCCAAATGGCATCTATAAGCCCATTCCCGATACTACCTATATAGTCCAGCACCATCTCAGACGAGTGCAAATTTCTGGGCACTTAGTGTTCAATCATCTTCCACCTTCAGATTATGAAAGGTAGACATCCAATCTACATCCTCAGGTTTAAGAAGATTGAACATGGGAAATTGTTGTACCCCAAAATTTTCCCTCTCATTTTACTCAACACATGCCCATTGAGGTCCCTAACTTACTCAAGAATGCCCAAGAGTTGACTAGACAAACTCTCTCCTAAGGCAATGTACCTCAAATTAGGGTTTCCATTTTCATCACGACGTGGGAGCTCCAAAGGTCCCAAATTCTTTCCATGGTCCTAATATGTTCTCAAGATCATCCATGTTAAGTTTCATGCCTTGCACAAGAAGTTTGCTCAGTCAACTGCTCGGATGCCTGAAAATCAATTGTACTAGGTCAAAAGTCAATTGCGGCTCACATACAGTCAAACTCCAAGATTTTTGGTAAACATCAACTTTTTGAAGTGACATTCATCATTTTATCAAGGGTTGATCATGATTCCCCAAGGAATTCCCCAAATTCATCAAAACCCAAAAGTTGCTAAGTTAGGGTTTCTTGGGAAAAGTCAACCAAACTTTGACCAAGCATAACTTCTTCATACTTTATTAGAAATTTTCTATCCAAGGCTCATTTCGAAGAGGATTCAATTCCCTACAATTCATCTTCATCCAACAAGTTCAAAATATGCACTCATCAAAAGATATGAATTTCTATATTATAGGTCCTTTTGAAAAGTCAACAAAAACACCTTTTGGGTAAAAGCTTCTTACATGAACATGTAAGACCAAATTGAGATGAAACCAAAAGGGTTGTTTAAAGGACATCCTAATATTTCTAAAAAGTCCAAGAACACTTCTCTAGCGTTAAAATTGGAGGAGATATGCCTTGTCAAAGTTGACCACTTTTGCAAAATTGCCAAAAGTCAAATGTGCTCAAAAATACATTTTTTTGTCAAATGGGCCTAGTTTTTCATGATTAAATCTTGCTTTTGACATGGTCCACGACCCAAGTCAGAATCTACACTTTATTTACTTCATTATTTATTTTATTTTGGTTTTTTATTATTTAAAATTCAAATTAAATCAAATAAATTTAAAATATACAAAAGATTGATTTTTGATCTGATTTTTTGTAGGAACCAAATCCAATTAGGCTGACAAATCATATCTAAAACGTGCAAAACAAATTGAATCAAAATTGGCATGATTAGGCTTATTTTGGAAACATATCATACAAGAGAAAAACCAAATCAAATCTTGATGATCTTCAAAGATACAAGGCATTTTTGTTGACCTAATTCGTTCTAGTATATATGCTGAACATAACCAAGCCAAAAAACAAGGATTTGCAGGTCGTGAGAGCACAAAGAAAAACTGAAAAAATTGATAAAAAGTGGTGATCTGCTTTCCAACCTAGAGGGCAATTTAAAGCATTTCAAAGCCACCAATCGATTCCTGGACATCTCAAGAACGCATTCCAATCATTTGCCAGTCCTCCCAAGCCCAGAAACAAGAAATACGATCATCATAGTTTGCTTCTTTTTGAAAATCCAATTATTATGATTCTTGCATCATGAACATGTTTTAATGGTATAATTGTGTTTGTTGTCATGTTTGCAATGTGTTGGATTGGTTTAATTAATGTTTTGAGGCCTACACTGATGAATGCCATGTCCATGGTTTGAAGTCACGTTTTAGGGCTTCTTGATACATGTGAAATTGGCCCAAGAAAAGGGTACTACGATGCTCGTGGCATCAAGATGAGTTGACCCATGTACTCACCCTTAATTTATCATGCGTTTTCCTGATTTTTGAAGCTTGTAGGGTTTTAGCTATGGAGTCTTGGCCGTAGGTAAAAGTATTTAGCCTAATACGACGGGCAAGGAAGAAGAAGATAACGTGGATGGATATCACTGGTCCATTTGAATAACGCGCGCGTTTTTGTTTTTTTTCCAATCATTCACATTATTTTATATAAAATATATTGTTGTTATTTTATTAACAACTAAACAAAGTAGCCCAGTGGTGAAGCGCGCGTTTGAAAGTGGAGAGGACTTGGGTTCGATCCTAGGTCCAAGCGTTTTATTGTTTTCTCAATGTTTAATTATAGATCTAGTGCGTTACACTACCAGGAGCCTACCATGCGCTTCCATCATCCAGCCACAGGATTCATAATCAATCCAGATCCATCGCCCAACGTTCAAGGCATACCATGGACCATCAGAAAGAGCATCACACTGAATCTAACGCAAGGATTGGGCTCAGTTATCTTGGGCTTGACAAATTCAGACATACACCCCCTTTTTCAGCTTCAATACAGGCCCAAACCTCTTTCCTTCTATCTTACTTCTTTTGTTTTAATTATTTTATTAATTTTTTCTTTTTTACAAAATTACACAAAAATCATTGTTTTTTTTATTTAATCAAAAAAATCATAAAAACATCAAAAATTATTTTTTCATAAAATATGTTATTTTTTTAATTAATTAGTTTAATTAAAATTAGGGCAAATTTAATTCCTTTTTTTATAATTTAAATTAATTAGAAATTAGGGTTTTAATTTGTACATAACCTAATTGATTTTTCTCAAAAAAATAACCTAAATAATTTTTCAATTAGATTTCTAGGTTTTCTAAATTATTCTCGCATTTAATTCGCCGCGTGCATTTTTGAATTTCCTTTTTATTATTATTGTAACTGTTTCGAGGTTGTAATAGATTAATTAGGGTTTTAAACTTCCGCATTTTTATTTACAGTCAAGATAATTATGTATCTGCAAAAGCCCTGTAATAACTAGGACCTTTAAACTTTCCCGCATTTTATTTCCGCAAACTATAAACTGCTTAGATGTATGTTAATAGGATTTTATGGAAAGATAACTGAAAATTAAAACAGTAGATCACCTTAATTGTGCAAAGATTAAATAACTAAAATCAAACACATGCACATGCTCACTCCTAGGGTTTGCCTCACTTGGTTGCCTCAGAAATAATGGTCGTGTCCCTCGAACGTAGGGATACCTTAGCAATGACCCGCAATTCAAAGTCGTCATAAAGATCATAGTCCCTACTTGTCCCTCGAGTTGCCTACGAATTGATCTTATGACGATAGTCCCTTCGAAACGCTAAGGTATCCTTACTTGTTGCCTTCAGTGACCATTTCGTCCCTTCGAACGTCCCTTTAAAACTCCAACGACGGTACTACCTATTCCTTAATAATACGATAGCGCTGTGTAAAGGAAAACAAACAGTCTTTTTCGTGTAGGTATATAGTTCTTAAGTACCTGCTCAAACAAACAAACTTTTGCACACCAAACACTTTTCAAACAGTTTTCAAAAACAAACTCGTAACACTCTTGAGGACAAAAACAAGGGTTAAAACGAAGTAAAACAAAACTTTTCAAAACAAGCACACACAAGCAATTTCAAAATGAGCAAGTACCTAAGAGCCCGTGGAAAACCACAGATAGAAAGGGTGCTAACACCTTCCCTTTCTATAATCTTCCCCCCGTACTCAGAAACATCTCGAAAAAGGTTTTTTTTGTTCTTTTTCCTTTTCCTGATTGGATAAAATAAAATTCGATGGCGACTCTTTCTTACCGCGACATTTTGCGAACAAAAAACGCAAACCAGTATAACAGTCGGTTCTACCACCGTATCACAACTACCTTAGCAAAAAGTTTACCGACTGTGAAATAAGATATTCACTGCTCGAGAAAACTTGGTGCGCTTTGGCATGGGCTGCTCGCTGACTAAGACAGTATATGTTGACTCATACTACTCTATTGGTCTCTAAGATGGATCCTATCAAGTACATATTAGAGAAGCCAACTCTCTCTAGAAGAATAGCCCGATGAAAAATGATCTTAACAGAATACGACATTTAATATACCACTCAAAAAGCAATCAAAGGAAGTGCACTGGCAGATCATTTGGCACATCAAGCAGTAGACGACTACCAATCTATGAACTTCAAATTTCCAGATGAGAACATCATGTTGATTACAAATTGTAAAGAATCTGGACCGTATGAAGGACCTGAGCTAGGATTCTGATGGACTATGGTTTTTGATAGAGCTTCTAATGCGATTGGAAATTGAATCAGTGTTGTAATTATCTCCCCTGAAGGTTGCCATACACCCTTCACTGCTAGACTTTGCTTTGATTATACCAACAACATGGCTGAGTACGAAGCGTGCATCTTGGGTCCTAAAGCTGCTATTGATTTAAGAATCAAATTCTTGAGCATATATGGAGATTCAGCCTTGGTGATCAGTCAAGTCAAGGGATATTGGGATATAAAGCATCTGAATCTTATCCCTTACCGAGAACATGTCCTAACCTTGATTCCGTACTTCGAAGAGATTACCTTTGAGTACATCCCAAGGGAAGAAAATCAGCTAGCGGATACCTTGGCTACTGTGATCGGTGGATCTTGAACTGACTGTTTAACGCTGGTTTCGCGAAATGTCACGGAAGCAAGAGTCGCCACCGTCTTTTATTTTCTCCAATAAGGAAAGGACAAAAGCACATAAAAATTCCTTATGAGATTTGTTCTCGGTTCGGGAGGTAGATTTATAGAAAGGGAAGGTGTTAGCACCCTTTCTATCCATGGTTATCCATGGGCTCTTAGATACTTGCTCACTGTGTTTTCAAAAGTGTTTGCTTTTCAATTGTGAGTGGGTTTGAAAAAAGTTTCTTTGAAAGTTTCAGATCGACTCTTGTATCAGTCCTCAAGAGTGTTTGAAAAATTATTTTTGAAAGCTTTTTGCAAAGTGTCAGTGTGAAAAGAAGTTTTTTTGATTTGTTTTGAATTAGAGCAAGTATCTGCGAGTCATCTACCTACCCTAAGGAATTAGGTTGTGTTAGTGTCCTTAAGGTAGTGCCATCCCACCATTGAGAGGTAGGTAGCACCACCGTTGGAGGTGTTCGGGTCAATTCGAGTTTAGGGACAGTGTGGTCACCGAGCAATAGTAGGACACCTTAGAAGCTACCCCCATGCCATGTTCATGGACATGAGGACTTACTAAAACGTCCTATACTCGACGACCACCTTTCGAGGGGCAAGGCAACAGTGAGGCGTACCCTAGAAGTGGTGTGTGATTTGTGTGTCATTTTCAGATATTATTTGTCTTGTCATGCATTTGGTGAGCTACGCATTGTTTTTATTTGGGAATACATTCTTTCATGTGATTAGCAGTTTAAAAGGTGCGGGAATTAAAATGCGGAAGAATAAAGGTCCTACGTTATTACAAGGCGCGAGTCCATACATCGCCAAATTAAACAAAGACCCGATTTGAATAAAAGTGCGGAAAGTAAATGTCCTAATTATTTATTACAAAGCTTTGGGGCAAATACATAATATTTAGAAAGAAAGTCAAAATAAACGTGCAAAAATAAATTATATTTGAAGGTGCGAGGGCGTTGGACCCTTTAAAGAAATTAAATCGAAATTGAAAGGCAGTTAATTATTTAATGAGAAAAGAAGTTATTTTTTGATGTTTTTTTGTATTTATGAAATAAAGGAAATTAATTGAAACTAGAAATTAAACAAAACCCTAATTCTAAGTTTGTTTTTAATTATAAAAAAAATGTTTAAATTTTGACCTAATTTACTAATTATTTAGTTACATGAGTATTTACAAAAATAAATTAATAGTTAATAATAATAAGAAGAAAAATTTAATTATTAAGAAATGCTAAAACCCTATTTTTTATATTTTTTAGTTATTTAAGAAAACATTAAAGTTAAACCTAAAATTAAATTAAATTGATTATTTGGAATTTATTTACAAAAACTATTTAAAGAATTAAAAATAATAAACATTTTTATTCTTAATGATTTCTGATTTTTTTTTTGTGTTTTATGAAAATTAATTTTATGGAATTAAATAAAACAATTAACATGATTAAAATAAATAAAAGAAAAGAATAAAAAGAGAGAAAGAAAATGCAAACATGGGGGGGGTATTCAGGCCCTTTTGGAGGTTTATGGGAAGCATTTTGGCCCACTTCAATCAGGCCTTTTTTTGACTTTTCAGACTTGTGTATGGAGTTGTTGACCAATGCGTATGGTGATCTGCACGTCCTGACCATTAGATGGAGCCTCTGGGCGCGTGGCGAGCCAGATGGTGAAGGCATATGGTACTCCCTTGAGTGTGATGATCACCTGAACATGTTAACATAAAAAATATGGAGAAATATGGGGGACCTGGGAATCGAACCCAGGTCCCAATACCTGCCAGCCAAGTCATCTTCCACCAAGCCAAACGCGTTCATTTGTTAACTTAGTGGACACTGATCAATATATGCAAAAAGTGCAATTATCCTGGAACAAACGAAAAAACGCGCCAATGATTTGAATACACCACTCACGCGTGGACACCTAAGCTTCGTCCTCCTTTTTCTTCTGTAAATAAAATAGATAGCGGGGGTTTTAAACCCCCACTAAGTCAAACCTGCGAAAAATAGCGAACAACATATAGTGAAAAAGAAAAAGGGCACGAGGGTTAATTTCTATTCGTTGGAAGGTCCTGGTTTCAATGGTATTGGTCTTATGGTCCAATTTTTCCAGATGAAGGAAACCCCAATTCACAGCTGCTGCAACCCTAGAAAATTTCCATGGCAACTTTGGATACAGGTGATATTAATTCAATTGGAGAACATCAATAGCTTCAGAATCATCATGTTAGTGTAAATCAAACATTCAAATGTATGGAAAATGCGTATGAATTAAAATACGAATGTGAATAATATCATGAACAGGGCAAAGTCATTCTACCACTTCTGGATGTATGGAGATTGGAAAAGTATTGAGTCACGTTCAGGAAGGTTCCAGCAATCGTTTGGAATACTTTTTAGGCCTTGAAAGGAGCTCTATCTATGAAAACAGTTTTGAAGTTTTTTGTGAAAAATGCAAATTTGATCTTGTGTTTTGTAGCGCAGCTTTCTTGTCTTTTGCATTAGGGTTATGTTATGCTTATGTATGTGAATGATTTAGGTCAGAAAAATCAAGCCCAAAGCCTTGTAATCAATGATCTTCAATATTTGATTTTCAAGCATCTTTTTCAATCTTTTCTTGCCATGGAACTTGCCTATTTTGGAAGATTTGGTCTCTTGAGCATGTGCACGAAATATTTAGGTCATAAAGAGTGAATATACTGCATAAAAAGATTTGGAAAACATGTTTTAGTATTTTTCTTATATTTAATTTTAATTAAATGAATTAATAGGATTAAAAACTCAATTAATTAATTAAAAATAAGAAAATAACTCCCCTTTGGGTCAATGGGTCGTGCATAGCTTTTGGGTGATGATTCATGGAAGAAATTAAGGCCCATTAGCAATTTTGAGGAATTTGAAGCAAAGTTGACTTTTCAAAATTCCCAAAAATTTCCCAACTTCCACAAGGCATATCTTGCTCAATTTGTAAGCTTTGATCATGTTCTTGGACATTTTGGAAAGGTCTTGGAGTCCTCTAACCAATGCCTTTGGTCCCATGTCATTTTGAATTACCAATCTCAAGTTATGGTCTTTGACTTAAAGTGCCTTTTTGTTGACTTTTGAAAATGGCCTATAATGTTGAGATTGATAACTTTTTGTGAGAGCATTTCTTGGACTTGAAGTGTGAAGAGGAGTTGTAGGAAATGTCATTCTCTTCAAAATGAGCTTTGGATGGAATTTTTCTGATAAACCATGTGGAAGTTATGCCCTGGTCAATTTGCAGTTGACTTTTTCAACTGTCCAAATATAGAAACTTTTGCATCTTGAGACTTTTTGAGCCATGCTTTGAGAATCATGATCAAGAATTGATCAAATGATGTTTGTGGCTTCAAAATAAGATGTTGACCAAAATTTTTGACTTTTGACTGTCAAATGACCATTTTGCCCCTGCAGTTGACTGTTGAGCAATTAGGGTTTTTGACTGTGCAATTTTGTGCTGTGAGTCTTGAAACTTGGCATATGGATGCTTGACAATGTTTATAGGCATGTGGGACTTGATTGGACCCTTGGAAACTTCAATTTCTTTGCCAGAACCAAAACCCTAATTTTTGACTGTTAGGAGGCCATTGGACTGTGCAACCCTTGGGAGATTTTGAAGCATGATCTTGGCAAATCTTGAAGAATATGGGAGGGCAAATTTTGGGGTACAACAATTGCCCCTGTTCAATCTTCTTAGACCTGAGGATGTAGATTGGCTGGCGTGCCTTTCGTAATCCGAAGGTGGAAGATGATTGAACACTAGAGTGCCCAGAAATTTGCGCTCACATGTTAGCAGCGTGATGGTGGGAATGGGCTTACAGATGCCATGTTGAGAGGTGATCGCATAAGAGTTTCCTTAGCGATAACTTGCGTACCTAAAAAAGAAAGATAATTACCTGGCCTGTTACAGGAGTTGACTTTAAAATTCTTTATACAGACGCGCCCTGGCTGGATACAGGTATCGAAACTTTGAACCTCCTCAGACGTGCCCTGGAGAGATACAGGAATCGAGTCTGGAGCTTCAAAAGGTGATGAATGAATCAGGGATGGTTACTACCTCAATGGGACGATGAGAGAACCTTGGGCGATTACTACCTCAACAGTAATGATGAGAGAACCTTGGGCGATTATTACCTCAATAGTAACGATGAGAGAACCTTGGGCGATTACTACCTCAACAGTAATGATGAGAGAACCTGGGGACGATTACTACCTCAATAGTAACGATGAGAGAACCTTGGGCGATTACTACCTCAACAGTAACGATGAGAGAACCTGGGGACGATTACTACCTCAACAGTAACGATGAGAGAACCTTGGACGATTACTACCTCAACAGTAACGATGAGAGAATCTTGGATGTCTTCTACTGAGTCTTCATCAGGAAAATATTTAGGAATCGATTTAACTGGACCAGAGAAGGCCTTTGACTGGATCGGCATCAGAAAAATCTTTAGGAGTCGATTTAACTGAACCAGGCAAGGTCTTGGAATCTTCAACTGGAATAAGAATCAGGGAGATCTTAGGGTCGATCTGACTGAACCAGAGAAGGCCTTTGACTGGATCGGCATCAGAAAAATCTTTAGGAGTCGATTTAACTGAACCAGGCAAGGTCTTGGAATCTTCAACTGGAATAAGAATCAGGGAGATCTTAGGGTCGATCTGACTGAACCAGAGAAGGCCTTTGACTGGATCGACATCAGAAAAATATTTAGGAGTCGATTTAACTGAACCAGGCAAGGTCTTGGAATCTTCAACTGGAATAAGAATCAGGGAGATCTTAGGGTCGATCTGACTGAACCAGAGAAGGCCTTTGACTGGATCGGCATCAGAAAAATCTTTAGGAGTCGATTTAACTGAACCAGGCAAGGTCTTGGAATCTTCAACTGGAATAAGAATCAGGGAGATCTTAGGGTCGACCTGACTGAACCAGAGAAGGCCTTTGACTGGATCGGCATCAGAAAAATCTTTAGGAGTCGATTTAACTGAACCAGGCAAGGTCTTGAAATAACTTCAACTGGATAAGAATCAGAAAAATCTTAGGGTCGATTTAACTGAACCAGAGGAGGTCTTGAAATAACTTTGACTGGATCTTTCCTGAAAGGTAAGGGTCAGTCATATGTAATGCATGATATGGATCAAGCAATGATGTTCTCAACATAAATGAGATTGTAAGATCATGATGCGTATATGCATGCTATAATGTATGGAAGTGCGGTGTTTATGAATGTATGTTTTCGTCTTAGGAAAATGAATCCTTGACGGGTGTCGGGAAATTAAATCCTGGGCTGATGTGAATAGCATTCTTTGTTTCCACTGGGGAGTGATGGTTGCCAGAATACCGGTAGGAGAAGATGACTCCGTTGGGGAATAAACTTGATGAAGAGAATACTCTGCGGGGAATAACTACTCTAGCGATCTTGTTGGGGAACAGTACTCTGTGGGAAGAGAAGTACTCTGTTGAGATGTTGATGGTAACTCCGTTGGGGATACCGTCATTATGTTGGAAGTGTTGATAGACTCTGCTGGGGATAGGAAGACTTCGTCGAGGACGATCTTTCCGTGGCTTTTGGCTGAGGATAACCCAGTTATATCCCGGTAGGGAAATAACCTTTGAATAAAGCCGGGGGATAAGCTTCCAGAATCTATTGGGGATAAGCTTCCTGCTGGGGATATGGATTCAAACTTTCCTGGGGAAATCTTGAACTATACTGGACTCTCCTGGGGAACTCTTTGAGATATATTGGGGAAGAGATTCCACTGAATGTCTGGTATTCCGCCGGGGAATAATCTTAGATCAAGACTGCCGGGGATGCTTGTTAAGAATGTTTGTATACTCCGCTGGGGAATGTTGAGATCTGCGGGGGATACCCAACTTCCTTAAGGCTGATTGTATAGCTTTGCTTGGGGAGAGTGCATTGACTTGCTGACTCACTCTCTGGGGAATTAAGATATACTGGTTATGTTCTTCAGCCGAACTTACCTTGGTACCTTGGTGGACAGAATAATTAGATCGCTTAGACCACTCATTATTGCCCCTGCTTCTAATGTTACCTGTAATTAATCCTTTGTTTCGTATGCAAATATTTATGAGTTAGCAATTATTGTCAAATGCATATATCACAAATTGAACCTTGGACGTTCTTCGCAAAACAAAACAGAAAAAAAACAATTGGCAATTTTAACTGAAAAGTGATTTTTGTATTGATTTTTGAATTTGCCTGTAAATAGGCGTTTATGTACAAGGGGCTGACGTCCTTGTAAGAAAACGCCGCCGAACAAAAGAGTTTATACAAATTTGTACAAAGGGAAAACAAAACAGCTATGTGAAAAGAATAATCCCACTGGGTTCCAACTCTGCTATCGCCTTTATATCTTCGAGCGTCTCATCACTTGATGACCTAGTTGAAGATGAAGCTGATTTATTGATGCCTTTTGAACTTGATGTAGATACCGGATTCTGGATGCAACTTGATCCAATGAGACATAGTATTACGCTTTAATCCCTAACTTTTGCCTGGACCGCCCTTTCGGGTTTTCGGTCCACCGGGATACCCATTTTTGCCCAAGCCGCCTTTTCAGGTTTTCGACTTGCCGGGTGTACAGATTTTTTTCATTTCATCCCTCATTTTGTCCGAACCCTTTTGGTTCGCCGGGAGGCCCTAATTTTTGCCTAGGTATGTCAACCTAGCGGGTCTTTTTTCATGCGTAGTATCTTTTTACTATGTCTGCATTGGCGGGGTGAGGAAGGTCGTCACCATCCATGGTAGTTAGAATCATGGCTCCTCCTGAGAACACATGTTTAACCACAAATGGGCCTTCATATGTGGGAGTCCATTTGCTCCTGGGATCACCTTGCAGCAGTATGATGCGCTTGATCACTAGATCCCCGACTTGATATACTTGGCGTCTGACCTTTTTGTTGAAAGCCTTGATCATCCATTTTTGATACATTTGACCATGACAGACAACAGTAAGTCTCTTTTCATCGATCAGATTCAGTTGATCAAGTCGAGTCTAGATCCAATCATCTTCATTTAGACCTGAATCCTTTATGATTCTCAGAGAATGGATCTGGATCTCAATAGGCAGGACATCCTCTATACCATATACTAGATAGTATGGTATTTCCCCTGTCAACATTCGTGCGAAGGTGTGGTAACCATGAAGAGAAAATGGTAACATCTCATGCCAGTCTTTGTATCTCACTGTCATCTTCTGCATGATTTTCTTAATGTTCTTGTTAGCAGCCTCCACAACTCCATTCATCTTCGGCCGGTAAGGGGAAGAATTATGATGCTGGATGTTGAACTGTTTACAGAGTTCGGTGATCATTGTTTTGTTGAGATTCGTACCATTGTTACTGATGATTCTCTCTGGCATACCGTACTGACAGATCAGGTTATGCTTGATAAATCGCGCCACAATGTTCTTGGTAACAGTAGCAAAAGAGGCCGCTTAAACCCACTTCATGAAATAATCAATAGCCACTAGGATGAAGTGATTCCCATTGGAAGCGGTAGGTCTAATCTCCTCGATCATGTAAATGCCCCACATTGTAAAGGGCCAAGGATCCGTCAAGATGTTCAAAGGAACCATAGGTACATGCACCTTATCAGCATAGATCTGGAACTTGTGACAAGTTAGGGAATGCTGATAGCAGTCTGCTTCCATAGTGGACCAATAATATCCTGCCCGTAGGATCTTTTTAGCCATGGTATGTCCACTCGAATAGGTTCCGAAGGTACCTTCGTGTAGATCTGTCAAAATCCTCTTTGCTTCACTCTTGTCTACGCACCGAAGTAGAGTAGAGTCAGGGTTGTGCTTGTAGAGGATTCCATTACTAAGGAAGAACTTTGCGGCGAACCTTCTCAGAAACTTCTTATCATTGACAGATTCCCCCTCGGGATACTCTTGAGCCTCGAGATATCTCTTCACTTCATAGAAGCAAGGTTTGTCTGCTACTCCTTCAGTGTCGATCTCGTAGAAATATGCCGGTTCATCCAACCTTTCAATAGTGATCCGAGGGGCCTTGTTATCCCACCCGACCTTGAACATAGATGACATGGTAGCTAGCGCGTCCGCTAACTGATTCTCTTCTCGTGGAAAATGTTCAAAGGTGACTTCCCCAAAGTGTGTAAGCAATGTTAGCATGTTCTCTTTTCACGGGATGAGATTCAGGTGCTTTGTATCCCACTCTCCTTTGATCTGACTTATCACCAAGGCTGAATCCCTGAAAACACTCAAGAACTTGATCCTCAGGTCAATAGCAGCTTTGAGACCCATGATGCATGCTTCATACTCTGCCATGTTGTCGGTACAGTTGAATCATAGTCGGGAAGTGGAAGGAGTATGACAGCCCTCGGGGGATATGATTAAATCACCAATGCCATTACCGAGTGCGTTCGAGGCTCCATCAAAAACCATAGTCCATAGGGATCCTTCTTCAGGTCCTTCATCTGGTTCAGGTTCTTCATAGTCAGTCACTAGCATAATATTCTCGTCCGGAAACTCAAAATTCATGGACTGGTAGTCATCAACGGCCTGATGAGCCAAATGATCAACTAATACACTTACCAAACCTTACCCCGAAGGTGAACTTGTTCAGATTCAACCTCAACTTGTATGTCTTCAACCTATCAAACAACTTTTATAGATGATCAAGGTTCTCTTCCTCGGTTTGAGACCTGGCTATCAGCTCATCCACATATACCTCTATCTCCAGGTGAATCATGTCATGAAACAAGGCTATGATGGCTTACTGATAGGTTGCCCCAACGTTCTTTAATCCAAACAGCATCACTTTGTAGCAGAAAATGCCCCATTGAGTGGCGAAGGTTGTCTTCTCCATATCTCTGGCTGCCATCTTGATCTGATTGTAACCAGAGAAACCATCCATGAAGGAAAATATCTTGTGTTGTGCGGTGTTGTCAACCAGAACGTCAATGTGGGGGAGTGGAAAGTCATCTTTGGGGCTTGCCCTGTTCAGATCTCTGTAGTCCACACACATCCATACCTTGCCGTCTTTTTTAAGCACCAGAACTACGTTGGCCACCCATTGGGGATAAGAGGTGATAGCTAAGAACCCAGCGTTGAACTGCTTCATAACCTCTGCTTTGATCTTCTCTGAAATTTCAGGGTGCATGCGATGGACCTTCTGCTTTATCGGAGGACAATCTTCTTTTGTTGGCAGTCGGTGAACCATGATATCCGTATCCAGTCCTGGCATGTCTTCATATGACCAGGCAAAGATCTCGACATAATCATGCAACATTTGTATCAACCACTGTTTGACATTAAGCTCCATATTTGTGCCGATCTTGACTTCTTTTCTGTCTACCTTTGTGCCCAAGTTTATCGTCTTAACTGGTTCTTCATGAAGCTGTATAGCCCTCTCTTCCTGCTGTAAGAGCCTAGCAAGTTCTCTAGGTACCTCACAATCTTCCTCACCTTCGTCCTCGACTTGGTTGATCGGATTTTCAAAGTCATAACTAGCAATATCAGAACTGTTATCAATGGGATCCATAGTGGATATGGATCTGCAGTTTCATATGTGAGTGTGTGTAAGAGCATAATTGTATTAATAAAGTAAAAAGCAGAAAATAAAAACAGAGAGCGTAAAATTTATATGCAAAACGTCCAATGCTTCATTGATGCCATATGAAAGTGAAACATGATAACCCTCACAAATAAACCGATGTGCCCCGGGTAAGACACATGGCCATAAAGTTATATTGTTTATTACATATCTAAAAAAACAAGAAAGATAATTACTTCTGAATAAAAGTAATAGGTACAAAATCCATTTCCATCTAGTTATTGGGCCCACCGTTGGTAGTAGGGAAGATCCAACTATCCATGTCATTGTCATCGTCTCCGTCTTCTACAACGTTGATCCTGTGATTATTGATGCATAGGGGAGGTCTTCCAGCACGAGCACGTCGAACAACCCTTTGAGCCCCTGAAGAGAAACCCAAACCAAATTTATCGTACTTGTATGGAATATCAGAGAACTGACCCCAGATGGTAGACCCACCTTTTTCAACAACCACTTTTGCATCCTAGAGAGAAGCCATCTTCAAGGGAGGTCTGGGGATCTTCGGCATATCGATAATGGTTTCGGTTACAGCCAGAGTCTGAGGTACCTCCTCGAAATTTTGGCACGAAGTCTCGATGAACTCACCATCCATTTCCACATATCTGAATAAATTCAGGTGACTGACCATGTATTCTTCTTCGTCGTGTACAGTGACAATTCTCCCTTTGACCGAGTATTTCATCATCTGATGCAGAGTGGACGTAACAGCTCCCATCCCATGAATCCAAGGGCGACCCAGTAAACAAGAATAGGATGGTCTGATGTCCATCATGTAGAAGGAAGAGTCGAAAGTTTGAAAACCAACTTTGATAGGGACGTCCACCTCCCCGTGCACCATTCATCTAAGCAGTTTATCGTACGGGAAAATAAATGGCAGAAAGATAAAATTCCTAACTATTACAAGGCTTTGGTGAAATTACATAATTAGTGACTGAAAATTAAAAATACGGAATTAAAACCCTAATTAAACTATTACAAACCGGACGCAATTACATAATGAAAAAATAATATAGCCGAAATAATAAACATGCGAGAAATAACGAAGCGCCTAAACCCTAAAACGCGCCTATGTTAAGAGAAAATATTTTTGTTGTTTTTATTTGGAAAATGGTTAAGTGATAAAAAGGGTAATTAATTAATTTGGAAAAAAAATTGTTAATTAAAAATTAATTCCAACAAAACTAATATTTTTGATATTTTTGAAGAAAAACAGATTTTGCAATTTAAACCTAGATTCTAATTTATTTTATTTTTAAAATAAACAAGTCCAAATAGTTAATTAAATTAATTTACTAAATTAATTTTAATAAAAAAAACCTAATTCTTTTTTATGGTTTTATTGAATTTATGATTAAATAAAAAAAACTAAATTTAAAACAACTAAAATAAAGAAATTAAAAATACAATATAAAGAAGAAATAGAATGGGCCTGATGTTGTGGATCATTTTGGGGGTGTGGAGTTGAATTTGATTAGGCCCAGATCAAACAACAAGCCCAATGTCCATTTTAATTCAATGCCACTAGCTCTTGGGGGTCTACCATGGAAGAGCGTGTCAGAGGCACTGAATATGATCTTATAGTGATCTAACGGATGAAATCTGGAGATGTATGGTGTATGTATTGGGATGCCATATACTGGAACCTGTAAGAAATGTTGGAAAAAATACAAAATTGTTGGACCTGGGATCGAATCCAGGTCCCTTCCCTCACACACTTGCATCTTTACCATCTGCGCTATCCTGTTAATTCATATGTATAATAATGAAATAATATTATAAGGGAAACAAGGATCAAATCCAGGTCATAAAAAACACACGTGTTTAGTGGACCAATCAGATCCTATGAAATTGCCACGCATTGTATGCCTGAGTCAACTACGGTCAACGACGCCGGAGCTGTCCTCTGGTCGTCTTCTCCGACCAACCCCGACATTCAAACCTACAAAACACGAGGATTAAGAGGAACAAAAAGACCTTATTCCGCTTGAAAATTTCCAAGGAATCCAAATATGGCCTTAGTTTCGCCTGAAAGTGCTTGTACCAATGGTACTGAAGCTCAAGCTTCTTTAAAACTTAGCTATGGTAACCTGCGATTTCAGCCCTTAAAGTCACATGTGATATGTTAGATATCTTCTAATCATCACTATAAACATGAATGTAAGCATTATATGGATTTGAATGGCATGTTCTAGAAGTTTGAGAGTACAGAAAAATTACCAATCGGAGGGATCGCATGAGGGAGTTTCTGGGCGTGCTGGGCTTGCTTAACGATGGAGAATGCTTCCTGGAGTCTTCAGGAGGAAGATTGAATGCTTGGTTTGTCTTGAAAAGATCTGAGATTGTTTTATACGAGTTGCACTTTTCTTTGGATTTTAGAGAAAGATTTCAGGGTTTGTGGAGGCAGCTGCACGTATGTATTAGGGATGGAATGGTTGTGTTTATATATTGAATCACTTTAGGTCAACAAAAATGCCACGATATCAAATATAATCATGTTGTTTAATATCATGAATATTTAATCCAAATTTTCCAAAATAAGCAAATCTTTCCCTTCTCTTGCCTTGTGCGTTTTTCCTTGATTTTCCAGCTTATCTTATCCATTATTTGATGAGAAAAGATTTGAAAATCATATCTTTCATTATTTCTTCTATTTATTTATTTAATTTTGTATTTTAATGGATAAAATCTCAAAATAAATAATATAAATAAAATAATGATGTATGAATGAGCTCAAAGGTTGTGGGCCATGTTAGAAACAAGTTTCAAGCATGAGAAGATGGGCCAATTTGGGAAAAATTCAAATTTGATCAATATTGGCTTCATGCACTTTCCCAAAATTTGGTCAAATTTAGTAATGCATATATCTCTAATTTTTTACTCTAAGAGGGTATTCTTTGACTTTTTAGAAATACTAGGATGTCCTCTAAACAACCCTTTTGGTTTCATCTCAATTGGATCTTCCAAGTTCATGTAAGGAGCTTTGACTCGAAATGTATTTTTGTTGACTTTTTGAAATGACCTATAATGCCTGAGCTTATATATTTTGATTGAGGCATTTCTTGAACTTGAGTGCTGAAGAGGAATTGTAGGGAATTGGATTCTATTCAAAATGAGCCTTGGTTGGAAAGTTTCTGATAAAGTATGAGAAAGTTATGCCTGGTCAAAGTTTGGTTGACTTTTCCTATAGAAACCATAAATTGCCATTTTTGACTTTTGAAGAGTTGGGAGCATTTTTTGAGGAATCATGATCAATCCTTGATCAAATGATGGAGATTACTTCAAAATGTTGATGTTGACCAAAAATCTTGAAGTTTGACTATATTTGGGCCACAGTTGACTTTTGACCTAGTATAGTTGATTTTCAGGCATTTGAGCAGTTGACTGAGCAAACTTGTTATGAAAGGCATGAAACTTGGCATGGATGATCTTGAGGACATATTAGGGAAATTGAGACCATTTGGGACCCTTTTAACTCAACCATCTTACTTGAAATTGAAACCCTAGTTTGAGACTTATTGTCTTAAAAGGAGGATTTGTCTGGTCAATCCTTAGTCAACTTGAGCAATTGAGGACCTCTAGGAGTATGCCTTGTGTGGAAAGGGGAGGGAAAATTTTGGGGTACAACAGCTTCCCCTGTTCAATCTTCTTAAACCTAAGGATTTAAATTGGCTTTTTGCCTTTCATGATCTGAGGGTGGAAGATGATTGAACACTAGAGTGCCCAAAAATTTGCACTCGCATGAAGTAATACTGATGGTTGATGACGTCGGGAATGGGCTTACAGATGCCATTTGGAGAAGATAATGGAAGATCGTCGGAGATGGTCTTAAAGATGTCATCCAGAACAATGATGATTTCGTGAGATATTCCTTCGTGGGAATTCCTGTTCCGTTGTTAGGGAGGCCTTTGATGAGGAATGTTGGTCTCTGTCTTGGGGAATAAAGTCTAGGAGCTTCAGTTGTCCATTACTCTACCAGGGAGTCGTCTCTTGATTGAAGAGACAGAGGTGAACTGCTATCTGGTTAGCATCCAGGCTTTATAGTGACTTGCTGAGTATGATAACGCTGACTGCTATCTGGTCCTATTCCAGGCTTCACAGTGACTTACAGGGGACATGAGATTAAACTGTTATCCGGTTAGGATCCGAGCTTTACAGTTTCTTAAATTGTTGATTGACTATTATCCAGTCAGTTTCCGGGCTTTATAGCCGCTTTTACTGGAATAGGAATCTTAGTATCGATTTGACTGATCCAGAGAAAATCTTAGGTTAACTTCGACTGGCCTAGTAATCAGATGGATATTATTAGCGATTCAACTAACCCAAATGAAAGTCTTGGAATCTCTTCTATCGACATAGTAAACAGAGAGATCTGGGGTAAACTTTGACTGGCATAGTAATCAGGAGAATCTTAGTAGCAATTCAACCGACCCAGACGAAAGTCTTGGAATCTCTTCCACCGGCATAGTGAGCGGAGAGATCTTGGGATGACTTTGACTGGCATAGTAATCAGGGAAATCTTAGTAGTGATTCAACTGACCCAGACAAAAGTCTTTGAATCTCTTCCACCGGCATAGTGAGCGGAGAGATCTTGGGGTGACTTTGACTGGAATAGTAATAAGGGAAATCTTAGTAGCGATTCAACTGACCCAGATGAAAGTCTTGGAATCTCTTCCACCGGCATAGTGAGCGGAGAGATCTTGGGATGACTTTGACTGGCATAGTAATCAGGGAAATCTTAGTAGTGATTCAACTGACCCAAACGAAAGTCTTGGAATCTCTTCCACCGACATAATGAGTGGAGAGATCTTGGGTTAACTTTGACTGGCACAGTAATCAGGAGAATCTTAGTAGCGATTTAACTGACCCAGACGAAAGTCTTAAAATCTCTTCCACCGGTATAGTGAGCAGAGGAGATGCTTTACTGGAATATTTTTCCGACTCGGGGAAATAAACTCCGCCAGGGGATGAACTTCCGTAGCTGTTGAAATAAACTCTGTTGGGGTTTGAGCTTCCGTATTCAGAGAAATAAACTCTGCTCGGGAGAAGGTTCCGCAGTCATAGAAATAAACTCTACTCGGGAGAAGGTTCCGCAGTCAGAGAAATAAACTCTACTCGAGAGAAAGCTTTATAAACGTGCGATTATAAAACTCGGCTGGGGAATATAGATGTCGGCTCTCTGAAGGAACTTTACTGGGGAAAGTAGCTCCTGTTTGGGGAAGTCGATGTCAAAGCTTTTGGTTGTCTCTAATTTGTGGGGAGTGTAGATGTCACGGGGGTGCATTTAATAGTGACTTTGTTTCAAAGTTGTCTTTTCCCCTGTACCTGCTGGACAGAGCAACTTTCCGGATTGACATGGTTTTTTTTAGTCTTTGCCCTTGTTCCTTAAGTTATAAGCAACTGTCTTTCCGTTTCTTATGCAAATATTTGTGAATAGAAATCATATTCAAATGCATATGTCAAGAATAAATCATTGGACGTTTTTGCAAAACAATAAAAAAAAGGAAAATGAATAGTTTTTGTGTAGAAATAACTTGTATTAATTTTGAAGTTGGCCTATAACAGGCGTTTTTGTACAAGGAGGCTGACGCTCTAGTAAGAGAACTCCGCCGTGAAAATGCAAGATATACAATATTGTGTACAAAGAGAAGAAAACAACTATGTGTAATAATCCCATTGAGTTTCAATTCTGCTATTGCCGCTATGTCTTCAAGCATCTCATCACTTTGCTGATTGTCCGAAGCTGTCTGGATTGATCGGTGCCGTTTTGAGCTTGATAGCTGATGCTGAAGTCTGGTCGCAAGGTGATCCAATGGGACATAGTGATACGCTTTTAAATCCCTAAATTTTTCCTGGACCGTCCTTTTGGGTTTTCAGTCCACCAGGATACTCTTTTTTGCCCAAGCCGCCTTTTTAGGTTTTTGACTTGCCGGGTGTACATATATTTTTTATTTTCATCCCTAATTTTTGCTTGAACCCTTTTGGTTCATCGGGAAGCCCTTATTTTTTCCTAGGCCAGTCAACCTAGCAGGTCTTATTTATGCGTAGTATCTTTTCACTATGTCCGCATTGACAGGATGAGGAAGGTCGTCACCGTCCATGGTGGTCAGAATCATGGCTCCACCAGAAAATATGCTTTTGATCACAAATGGGCCTTCATATGTGGGAGTCCATTTGCTCCTGGGATCACCTTGCGGCAGTATGATGCGCTTGATCACTAGATCCCCGACTTGATATACTTGGCGTCTGACCTTTTTGTTGAAAGCCTTGATCATCCATTTTTGATACATTTGATCATGACAGACAACAATAAGTCTCTTTTCATCGATCATATTCAGTTGATCAAGTCGAGTCTAGATCCAATCATCTTCATTTAGACCTGAATCCTTTATGATTCTCAGAGAATGGATCTGGATCTCAATAGGCAGGGCAACCTCCATACCATATACTAGAGAGTAGGGTGTTTCCCCTGTCAACATTCGTGCGAAGGTGTGGTAACCATGAAGAGAAAATGGTAACATCTCATGCCAGTCTTTGTATGTCACTGTCATCTTCTGCATGATTTTCTTAATGTTCTTGTTAGCAGCCTCCACAACTTCATTCATCTTCGGCCGATAAGGGGAAGAATTATGATGCTGGATCTTGAACTATTTATAGAGTTCGGTGATCATCGTTTTCTTGAGATTCGTACCATTGTTAGTGACGATTCTCTCTGGCACACTGTACTGACAGATAAAGTTATGCTTGATAAACTGCGCCACAATGTTCTTGGTAACAGTAGCAAAAGAGGCCGCTTAAACCCACTTCGTGAAATAATCAATAGCCACTAGGATGAAGTGATTCCCATTGGAAGCGGTAGGTCTAATCTCCCCGATCATGTAAATGTCCCACATTGTAAAGGGCCAAGGATCCAGATGTTCAAAGGAACCAGAGGTACATGCACCTTATCAGCATAGATCTCGAACTTGTGACAAGTTAGGGAATGCTGATAGCAGTCTGCTTCCATAGTGGACCAATAATATCCTACCCGTAGGATCTTTTTAGCCATGGTATGTCCACTCGAATGGGTTCCGAAGGTACCTTCATGTAGATCTGTCAAAATCCTCTTTGCTTCACTCTTGTCTACGCACCGAAGTAGAGTAGAGTCAGGGTTGCGCTTGTAGAGGATTCCATTACTAAGGAAGAACTTTGCGGCGAACCTTATCAGAAACTTCTTATCTTTGACAGATTCCCCCTCGGGATACTCTTGAGCCTCGAGATATCTCTTCACTTCATAGAAGCAAGGTTTGTCTGCTACTCCTTCAGTGTCGATCTCGTAGAAATATGACGGTTCATCTAACCTTTCAATAGTGATCCGAGGGGCCTTGTTATCCCACCTGACCTTGAACATAGATGACATGGTAGCTAGCGCGTCCGCTAACTGATTCTCTTCTCGTGGAAAATGTTCAAAGGTGACTTCCTTAAAGTGTGTAAGAAATGTTAGCATGTTCTCTTTTCACGGGATGAGATTCAGGTGCTTTGTATCCCACTCTCCTTTGATATGACTTATCACCAAGGCTGAATCCTCGAAAACACTCAAGAACTTGATCCTCAAGTCAATAGCAACTTTGAGACCCATGATGCATGCTTCATACTCCACCATGTTGTCGGTACAGTTGAAGCATAGTCGGGAAGTGGAAGGAGTATGACAGCCCTCGGGGGATATGATTACATCACCAATGCTATTACCGAGTGCGTTCGAGGCTCCGTCAAAAACCATAGTCCATAGGGATCCTTCTTCAGGTCCTTCATCTGGTTCAAGTTCTTCATAGTCAGTCACTAGCATAATATTCTCGTCCGGGAACTCAAAATTCATGGACTGGTAGTCATCAACGGCCTGATGAGCCAAATGATCAACTAATACACTTACCAGACCTTACCTCGAAGGTGAACTTGTTCAGATTCAACCTTAACTTGTATGTCTTCAACCTATCAAACAGCTTTTATAGATGATCAAGGGGCTCTTCCTCGGTTTGAGACCTGGCTATCATGTCATCCACATATACCTCTATCTCCAGGTGAATCATGTCATGAAAGAAGGCTATGATGGCTCGCTGATAGGTTGCCCCAACGTTCTTTAATCCAAACAACATCACTTTGTAGCAGAAAGTGCCCCATTGAGTGGCGAAGGTTGTCTTCTCCATATCTCTGGGTGCCATCTTGATCTGATTGTAACCAGAGAAACCATCCATGAAGGAAAATATCTTGTGTTGCGCGGTGTTGTCAACCAGAACGTCAATGTGGGGGAGTGGAAAGTCATCTTTGGGGCTTGCCCTGTTCAGATCTCTGTAGTCCACACACATCCGTACCTTGCCATCTTTTTTAAGCACCAGAACTACGTTGGCCACCCATTGGGGATAAGAGGTGATAGCTAAGAACCCAGCATTGAACTGCTTCATAACCTCTACTTTGATCTTCTCTGAAATTTCAGGGCGCATGCGATGGACCTTCTGCTTTATCGGAGGACAATCTTCTTTTGTTGGCAGTCGGTGAACCACGATATTCGTATCCAGTCCTGGCATGTCTTCATATGACCTGGCAAAGATCTCAACATAATCATGCAACATTTGTATCAACCACTGTTTGACATTAAGCTCCAGATTTGTGCCGATCTTGACTTCTTTTCTGTCTACCTTTGTGCCCAAGTTTATCGTCTTAACTGGCTCTTCATGAGACTGCATAGCCCTCTCTTCCTGCTGTAAGAGCCTAGCAAGTTCTCCAGGTACCTCACAATCTTCCTCGCCTTCGTCCTCGGCTTGGTTGATCAGATTTTCAAAGTCATAACTAGCAATAGCAGAACTGTTATCAGTGGGATCCATAGTGGATATGGACCTGCAGTTTGATATGTGAGTGTGTGTAAGAGCATAGTTGTATTGATAAAGTAAAAAGCAGAAAATAAAAATAGAGAGCGCAAAATTTATATGCAAAATGTCCAATGCTTTATTGATTCCATATGAAAGTGAAACATGATAACCCTCACAAATAAACTGATGTGCCCCGGGTAAGACACATGGCCATAAAGTTATATTGTTTATTACATATCCAAAAAAACAAGAAAGATAATTACTTATGAACAAAAGTAATAGGTACAAAATTCTTTTCCATCTAGTTATTGGGCCCACCGTTGGTAGTAGGGAAGATCCAACTATCCATGTCATTGTTATTGTCTCCGTCTTCTACAACGTTGATCCTGTAATTACTGATGCGTAGGGGAGGTCTTCCAGCACGAGCACGTCGAATAACCCTTTGAGCCCCTGAAGAGAAACCCAAACCAAATTTATCGGACTTGTATGGAATATCATGGAACTGGCCCTAGATGGTAGACCCACCTTTTTCAACAACCGCTTTTGCATCCTAGAGAGAAGCCATCTTCAAGGGAGGTCTGGGGATCTTCGGCATATCGATAATGGTTTCGGTTATAGCTAGAGTCTGAGGTACCTCCTCTAAATTCTGGCACGAAGTCTCGATGAACTCACCATCCATTTCCACATATCTGAATGAATTCAGGTGACTGACCATGTATTCTACTTCGCCGTGTACAATGACAATTCTCCCTTTGATCGAGTATTTCATCATCTGATGCAGAGTGGACGTAACAACTCCCACCCCATGAATCCAAGGGCGACCCAGTAAACAAGAATAGGATGGTCTGATGTCCATCATGTATAAGGATGAGTCGAAAGTTTGAGAAGCAACTTTGATAGGGACGTCCACCTCCGCGTGCACCATTCATCTAAGCAGTTTATCGTACGGGAAAATAAATGGCAGAAAGATAAAATTCCTAACTATTACAAGGCTTTGGTGCAATTACATAATTAGTGACTGAAAATATAAAATGCGGAATTAAAACCCTAATTAAACTATTACAAACCGGGCGCAATTACATAATGAAAAAATAATATAGCCGAAATAATAAACACGCGAGAAATAACGAAGCGCCTAAACCCTAAAACGCGCCTATGTTAAGAGAAAATATTTTTGTTGTTTTTATTTGGAAAATGGTTAAATGATAAAAAGGGTAATTAATTAATTTGGAAAAAAAATTGTTAATTAAAAATTAATTCCAACAAAACTAATATTTTTGATATTTTTGAAGAAAAAAAGATTTTGCAATTTAAACCTAGATTCTAATTGATTTTATTTTTAAAAGAAACAAGTCCAAATAGTTAATTAAATTAATTTACTAAATTAATTTTAATAAAAGAAACCTAATTCTATTTTTTATGGTTTTATTGATTTTATGATTAAATAAAAAAAACTAAATTTAAAACAACTAAAATAAAGAAATTAAAAAAACAATATAAAGAAGAAATAGAATGGGCCTGATGTTGTGGAGCATTTTGGGGGTTTGGAGTTGAATTTGATTAGGCCCGAATCAAACAGCAAGCCCAATGTCCATTTTAATTCAATGCCACTAGCTCTTGGGGGTCTATCATGGAAGAGCGTGCCAGAGGCGCTGAATATGATCTTATAGTGATCTAACGGATGAAATCTGGAGATGTATGGTGTATGTATTGGGATGCCATATACTGGAACCTGTAAGAAATGTTGGAAAAAATACAAAATTGTTGGACCTGGGATCGAATCCAGGTCCCTTCCCTCACACACTTGCATCTTTACCATCTGCGCTATCCTGTTAATTCATATGTATAATAATGAAATAATATTATAAGGGAAACAAGGATCAAATCCAGGTCATAAAAAACACACGTGTTCAGTGGACCAATCAGATCCTATGAAATTGCCACGCATTGTATGCCTGAGTCAACTGCGGTCAACGATGCCGGAGCTGTCCTCTGGTCGTCTTCTCCGACCAACCCCGACATTCAAACCTGCAAAACACGAGGATTAAGAGGAACAAAAAGACCTTATTCCCCTTGAAATTTTCCAAGGAATCCAAATATGGCCTTAGTTTCGCCTGAAAGTGCTTGTATCAATGGTACTGAAGCTCAAGCTTCTTTAAAACTTAGTTATGGCAACCTGCGATTTCAGCCCTTAAAGTCACATGTGATACGTTAGATATCTTCTAATCATCACTATAAACATGAATGTAAGCATTATATGGATTTGAATGGCATATTCTAGAAGTTTGAGAGTTGAGAAAAATTACCAAACGGAGGGATCACATGAGGGAGTTTCTGGGCGTGCTGGGCTTGCTTAACGATGGAGAATGCTTCCTGGAGTCTTCAGGAGGAAGATTGAATGCTTGGTTTGTCTTGAAAAGATCTGAGATTGTTTTATACGAGTTGCACTTTTCTTTGGATTTTAGAGAAAGATTTCAGGGTTTGTGGAGGCAGCTGCACGTGTGTATTAGGGCTGGAATGGTTGTGTTTATATATTGAATCACTTTAGGTCAACAAAAATGCCACAATATCAAATATAATCATGTTGTTTAATATCATGAATATTTAATCCAAATTTTCCAAAATAAGCAAATCTTTCCCTTCTCTTGCCTTGTGCGTTTTTCCTTGATTTTCCAGCTTATCTTATCCATTATTTGATGAGAAAAGATTTGAAAATCATATCTTTCATTATTTCTTCTATTTATTTATTTAATTTTGTATTTTAATGGATAAAATCTCAAAATAAATAATATAAATAAAATAATGATGTATGAATGAGCTCAAAGGTCGTGGGCCATGTTAGAAACAAGTTCCAAGCATGAGAAGATGGGCCCATTTGGGAAAAATTCAAATTTGATCAATATTGGCTTCATGCACTTTCCCAAAATTTGGTCAACTTTAGTAATGCATATATCTCTCATTTTTTACTCTAAGAGGGTATTCTTGGACTTTTTATAAATACTAGGATGTCCTCTAAACAACCCTTTTGGTTTCATCTCAATTGGATCTTCCATGTTCATGTAAGGAGCTTTGACTCGAAATGTGTTTTTGTTGACTTTTTGAAATGACCTATAGTGCCTGAGCTTATATATTTTGATTGAGGCATTTCTAGAACTTGAGTGCTAAAGAGGAATTGTAGGGAATTGGATTCTATTCAAACTGAGACTTAGTTGGAAAGTTTCTGATAAAGTATGAGAAAGTTATGCCTGGTCAAAGTTTGGTTGACTTTTCCTATAGAAACCCTAAATTGCCATTTTTGACTTTTGAAGAGTTGGGAGCATTTCTTGAGGAATCATGATCAATACTTGATCAAATGATGGAGATTACTTCAAAATGTTGATGTTGACCAAAAATCTTGAAGTTTGACTGTATTTAGGCCACATTTGACTTTTGACCTAGTATAGTTGATTTTCAGGCATTTGAGCAGTTGACTGAGCAAACTTGTTATGCAAGGCATGAAACTTGGCATGGATTATCTTGAGGACATATTAGGGAAATTGAGACCATTTGGGACCCTTGGAACTCAACCATCTTACTTGAAATTGAAACCCTAGTTTGAGGCTTATTGTCTTAAAAGGAGGATTTGTCTGGTCAATCCTTAGCCAACTTGAGCAATTGAGGACCTCTAGGAGTATGTCTTGTGTGGAAAGGGGAGGGAAAATTTTGGGGTACAACAGCTTCCCCTGTTCAATCTTCTTAAACCTAAGGATTTAGATTGGATTTTTTCCTTTCGTGATCTGAGGGTGGAAGATGATTGAACACTAGAGTGCCCAGAAATTTTCACTCGCATGAAGTAATACTGATGGTTGATGACATCGGGAATGGGCTTACAGATGCCATTTGGAGAAGATAATGGAAGATCGTCGGAGATGGGCTTAAAGATGCCATCCAGAACAATGATGATTTCGTGAGATATTCCTTCGTGGGAATTCCTGTTCCGTTGTTAGGGTGGCCTTTAATGAGGAATGTTAGTCTCTGTCTTGGGGAATAGAGTCTAGGAGCTTCAGTTGTCCATTACTCTACCGAAGAGTCGTCTCTTGATTGAAGATACAGAGGTGAACTGCTATCTGGTCAGGATCCAGGCTTTATAGTGACTTGCTGAGTATGATAAGGCTGACTGCTATCTGGTCCTATTCCAGGCTTTACAGTGACTTACAGGGGACATGAGATTAAACTGTTATTCGGTCAGGATCCGGGCTTTACAGTTTCTTGAATTGTTGATTGACTATTATCCAGTCAGTTTCCGGGCTTCATAACTGCTTTTACTTGAATAGGAATCTTAGTATCGATTTGACTGATCCAGAGAAAATCTTAGGTTAACTTCGACTGGCCTAGTAATCAGATGGATATTATTAGCGATTCAACTAACCCAAATGAAAGTCTTGGAATCTCTTCTACCGACATAGTAAACAGAGATATTTGGGGTAAACTTTGACTGGCATAGTAATCAGGAGAATCTTAGTAGCGATTCAACCGACCCAGACGAAAGTCTTGGAATCTCTTCCACCGACATAGTGAGCGGAGAGATCTTGGGATGACTTTGACTGGCATAGTAATCAGGGAAATCTTAGTTGTGATTCAACTGACCCAGACGAAAGTCTTGGAATCTCTTCCACCGGCATAGTGAGCGGAGAGATCTTGGGGTGACTTTGACTGGAATAGTAATCAGGGAAATCTTAGTAGCGACTCAACTGACCCAGACGGAAGTCTTGGAATCTCTTCCACCGGCATAGTGAGCGAAGAGATCTTGGGATGACTTTGACTGGCATAGTAATCAGGGAAATCTTAGTAGTGATTCAACTGACCCAAATGAAAGTCTTGGAATCTCTTCCACCGACATAATGAGCGGAGATATCTTAGGTTAACTTTGACTGGCACAGTAATCAGGAGAATCTTAGTAGCGATTCAACTGACCCATACGAAAGTCTTAAAATCTCTTCCACCGACATAGTGAGCAGAAGAGATGCTTTACTGGAATATTTTTCCAACTCGGGGAAATAAACTCCGCCAGGGGATGAACTTCCGCAGCTGTTGAAATAAACTCTGTTGGGGTTTGAGCTTCCGTATTCAGAGAAATAAACTCTGCTCGGGAGAAGGTTCCGCAGTCAGAGAAATAAACTCTACTCGGGAGAAGGTTCCACAGTCAAAGAAATAAACTCTACTAGAGAGAAATCTTTATAAACGTGTGATTATAAAACTCGGCTGGGGAATATAGATGTCGGCTCTCTGAAGGAACTTTGCTAGGGAAAGTAGCTCCTTTTTGGGGAATCGATGTCAAAGCTTTTGGTTGTCTCTAATTTGTGGGGAGTGTAGATGTCACGGGGGTGCATTTAATAGTGACTTTGTTTCAAAGTTGTCTTTGCCCCTGTACCTGCTGGACAGAGCAACTTTCCGGATTGACATGTTTTTTTTAGTCTTTGCCCTTGTTCCTTAAGTTATAAGCAACCGTCTTTCCGTTTCTTATGCAAATATTTGTGAATAGAAATCATATTCAAATGCATATGTCAAGAATAAATCATTGGATGTTTTTGCAAAACAATAAAAAAAGGAAAATGAATACTTTATGTGTAGAAATAACTTGTATTAATTTTGAAGTTGGCCTATAACAGGCGTTTTTGTACAAGGAGGCTGACGCTCTAGTAAGAGAACTCCGTCATGAAAATGCAAGATATACAATATTGTGTATAAAGAGAAGAAAACAATTATGTGTAATAATCCCATTGAGTTTCAATTCTGCTATTGCCGTTATGTCTTCAAGCATCCCATCACTTTGCTGCTTGTCTGAAGCTGTATGGATTGATCGGTGCCGTTTTGAGCTTGATAGCTGACGCTGAAGTCTGGTCTCAAGGTGATCCAATGGGACATAGTGATACGCTTTTAAATCCCTAACTTTTTCCTGGACCGCCCTTTCGGGTTTTCAGTTCACTGGGATACTCTTTTTTGCCCAAGCCGCCTTTTCAGGTTTTCGACTTGCCGGGTGTACATATATTTTTTATTTTCATCCCTAATTTTTGCTTGAACCCTTTTGTTTCGTCAGGAAGCCCTTATTTTTTCCTAGGCCAGTCAACCTAGCGGGTCTTATTTATGCGTAGTATCTTTTCACTATGTCTGCATTGACAGGATGAGGAAGGTCGTCACCGTCCATGGTGGTCAGAATCATGGCTCCACCAGAAAATATGCTTTTGATCACAAATGGGCCTTCATATGTGGGAGTCCATTTGCTCCTGGGATCACCTTGCGGCAGTATGATGCGCTTGATCACTAGATCCCCGACTTGATATACTTGGCGTCTGACCTTTTTGTTGAAAGCCTTGATCATCCATTTTTGATACATTTGACCATGACAGACAACAATAAGTCTCTTTTCATCGATCAGATTCAGTTGATCAAGTCGAGTCTAGATCCAATCATCTTCATTTAGACCTGAATCCTTTATGATTCTCAGAGAATGGATCTGGATCTCAATAGGCAGGGCAACCTCCATACCATATACTAGAGAGTAGGGTGTTTCCCCTGTCAACATTCGTGCGAAGGTGTGGTAACCATGAAGAGAAAATGGTAACATCTCATGCCAGTCTTTATATGTCACTGTCATCTTCTGCATGATTTTCTTAATGTTCTTGTTAGCAGCCTCCACAACTTCATTCATCTTCGGCCGATAAGGGGAAGAATTATGATGCTGGATCTTGAACTATTTATAGAGTTCGGTGATCATCGTTTTCTTGAGATTCGTACCATTGTTAGTGATGATTCTCTCTGGCACACTGTACTGACAGATAAAGTTATGCTTGATAAACTGCGCCACAATGTTCTTGGTAACAGTAGCAAAAGAGGCCGCTTAAACCCACTTCGTGAAATAATCAATAGCCACTAGGATGAAGTGATTCCCATTGGAAGCGGTAGGTCTAATCTCCCCGATCATGTAAATGCCCCACATTGTAAAGGGCCAAGGATCCGTCAAGATGTTCAAAGGAACCAGAGGTACATGCACCTTATCAGCATAGATCTGGAACTTGTGACAAGTTAGGGAATGCTGATAGCAGTCTGCTTCCATAGTCGACCAATAATATCCTGCCCGTAGGATCTTTTTAGCCATGGTATGTCCACTCGAATGGATTCCGAAGGTACCTTCGTGTAGATCTGTCAAAATCCTCTCTGCTTCACTCTTGTCTACGCACCGAAGTAGAGTAGATTCAGGGTTGCGCTTGTAGAGGATTCCATTACTAAGGAAGAACTTTGCGGAGAACCTTCTTAGAAACTTCTTGTCATTGACAGATTCCCCCTCAGGATAGTCTTGAGCCTCGATATATCTCTTCACTTCATAGAAGCAAGGTTTGCCTGCTACTCCTTCAGTGTCGATCTCGTAGAAATATGTCGGTTCATCCAACCTTTCAATAGCGATCCGAGGGGCCTTGTTATCCCACCTGACCTTGAACATAGATGACATGGTAGCTAGCGCGTCCGCTAACTGATTCTCTTCTCGTGGAAAATGTTCAAAGGTGACTTCCTCAAAGTGTGTAAGCAATGTTAGCATGTTCTCTTTTCACGGGATGAGATTCAGGTGCTTTCTATCCTACTCTCCTTTGATCTGACTTATCACCAAGGCTGAATCCCCGAAAACACTCAAGAACTTGATCCTCAGGTCAATAGCAGCTTTGAGACCCATGATGCATGCTTCATACTCCGCCATGTTGTCGGTATAGTTGAAGCATAGTCGGGAAGTGGAAGGAGTATGACAGCCCTCGGGGGATATGATTACATCACCAATGCTATTACCGATTGCGTTCGAGGCTCCGTCAAAAACCATAGTCCATAGGGATCCTTCTTCAGGTCCTTCATCTGGTTCAGGTTCTTCATAGTCAGTCACTAGCATAATATTCTCGTCCGGGAACTCAAAATTCATGGACTGGTAGTCATCAACGGCCTGATGAGCCAAATGATCAACTAATACACTTACCAGACCTTACCCCGAAGGTGAACTTGTTCAGATTCAACCTTAACTTGTATGTCTTCAACCTATCAAACAACTTTTATAGATGATCAAGGGGCTCTTCCTCGGTTTGAGACCTGGCTATCATGTCATCCACATATACCTCTATCTCCAGGTGAATCATGTCATGAAAGAAGGCTATGATGGCTCGCTGATAGGTTGCCCCAACGTTCTTTAATCCAAACAACATCACTTTGTAGCAGAAAGTGCCCCATTGAGTGGCGAAGGTTGTCTTCTCCGTATCTTCGGGTGCCATCTTGATCTGATTGTAACCAGAGAAACCATCCATGAAGGAAAATATCTTGTGTTGCGCGGTGTTGTCAACCAGAACATCAATGTGGGGGAGTGGAAAGTCATCATTGGGGCTTGCCCTGTTCAGATGTCTGTAGTCCACACACATCCGTACCTTGCCGTCTTTTTTAAGCACCAGAACTACGTTGGCCACCCATTGGGGATAAGAGGTGATAACTAAGAACCCAACGTTGAACTGCTTCATAACCTCTGCTTTGATCTTCTCTGAAATTTCAGGGCGCATGCGATGGACCTTCTGCTTTATCGGAGGACAATCTTCTTTTGTTGGCAGTCGGTGAACCACGATATCCGTATCCAGTCCTGGCATGTCTTCATATGACCAGGCAAAGATATCGACATAATCATGCAACATTTGTATCAACCACTGTTTGACATTAAGCTCCAGATTTGTGCCGATCTTGACTTCTTTTCTGTCTACCTTTGTGCCCAAGTTTATCGTCTTAACTGGCTCTTCATGAGGCTGTATAGCCCTCTCTTCCTGCTGTAAGAGCCTAGCAAGTTCTCCAGGTACCTCACAATCTTCCTCACCTTCGTCCTCAGCTTGGTTGATCAAATTTTCAAAGTCATAACTAGCAATAGCAGAATTGTTATCAATGGGATCCATAGTGGATATGGATCTGCAGTTTGATATGTGAGTGTGTGTAAGAGCATAGTTGTATTGATAAAGTAAAAAGCAGAAAATAAAAATAGAGAGCGCAAAATTTATATGCAAAATGTCCAATGCTTTATTGATTCCATATGAAAGTGAAACATGATAACCCTCACAAATAAACTGATGTGCCCCGGGTAAGACACATGGCCATAAAGTTATATTGTTTATTACATATCCAAAAAAACAAGAAAGATAATTACTTATGAACAAAAGTAATAGGTACAAAATTCTTTTCCATCTAGTTATTGGGCCCACCGTTGGTAGTAGGGAAGATCCAACTATCCATGTCATTGTCATTGTCTCCGTCTTCTACAACGTTGATCCTGTAATTACTGATGCGTAGGGGAGGTCTTCCAGCACGAGCACGTCGAATAACCCTTTGAGCCCCTGAAGAGAAACCCAAACCAAATTTATCGGACTTGTATGGAATATCATGGAACTGACCCTAGATGGTAGACCCACCTTTTTCAACAACCGATTTTGCATCCTAGAGAGAAGCCATCTTCAAGGGAGGTCTGGGGATCTTCGGCATATCGATAATGGTTTCGGTTATAGCTAGAGTCTGAGGTACCTCCTCTAAATTCTGGCACGAAGTCTCGATGAACTCACCATCCATTTCCACATATCTGAATGAATTCAGGTGACTGACCATGTATTCTTCTTCACCGTGTACAGTGACAATTCTCCCTTTGACCGAGTATTTCATCATCTGATGCAGAGTGGACGTAACAGCTCCCACCCCATGAATCCAAGGGCGACCCAGTAAACAAGAATAGGATGGTCTGATGTCCATCATGTAGAAGGAAGAGTAGAAAGTTTGAGAACCAACTTTGATAGGGACGTCCACCTCCCCGTGCACCATTCTCTTTGAACCATCAAAAGCCCTCACTATAATATTGATGGGCTTCAAAGTCAAACCTTCACAGTCTAGTCTATCCAGATCATTCTTAGGCAACACATTCAATGATGAACTAGTATCTACTAGGACATGGCTCAAAGTAGTTCCCTTGCATTCGATAGAGACATGCAACGCATCATTGTGCTTCCTCCCTCTAGGAGTCAAATCAGCATCAGAAAATCCCAAACCGTTATCAACCATCAAACTGGCCACACAATTTTCAAATTGGTCAGCAGAGGTTTCTTGGGGCACATGGGCAGTTTTCAAAAACTTCACCAAAGCCTTCGCATGGGCTTCGGAGCACAACAACAAGGCTAGCATAAAGATCTTTGAAGGGGTATGCTCCAGCTGTTCAACCACATTGTAGTTGTTTTTCTTGATAATTTTCATAATTTCTTCCATCTCCTTCTTGGAAGCCTCTGGGATAGATATTGAATGCTCCTTTGTTGGACAGAATCAACCAATATGTCTTTGCCCCAAGTCTCGGTCGACTCGGTGATAGGGGTGTCAGCAGGGGCAATCACAGGGATTATAGTAGTAGTATCGGCAGAAACAAAAGTAGGAATGATCGCAGGACCAATAATAGCTTTCGGAGGATAAATCTCAAGGGAAAACACTCTTCCACTTCTGGTTATTTTATCGGTTCCCACAATGTTGCCAATGTCAGGGTCAGCCTTTTCGGAAACCTGGTCTTCATCAGCTAGCCAATCTTGCTTGACGCCGTGGTAGTAGACGTCACCCCCATAGTTCCAAGGAACAGTTTTATCTGAGAAGTATGGGATTGTCCCTGTTATAGTAATTATCAGCGGAGTAACCTTCGGAACAGATGTAATCTTGACGGGTCTTTTGGTGTCGACCCTGGGAGGATTGGTGGAAATGGTTATTATCGAAAATCTTCACAAGAAAGTGTAGGAACGGGATCCTTCTCAAACAAAATCTCTCTATCATCCATCAGGCACTGAATACCTACCTTTAACAAATGACAACCAGTCAATAGAGATAAACAGAAGTGACAACCTTCGCCACAACCCATAAATAAACCTACCTTCAATAAATTCCACTTAACAGTCATAAGAGGAGTAACAAGCTCTTCAATAGTAGTAGCAAACATATCATCTTCAATAGCATTAACACCACGGTCGTGCTTGGGCATAGGAGCAGTGATAACATTTGGAATTTCAGGGGCATCAAACTCAATTTCCTTCGCCTCGAGAAGGTCTTGTACCTTGTTTTTCAAAGCCCAGCAGTCGTTTGTATCATGACCTGGACTTTCCGAATGATAAGCACAATGAGCATTTAGATTGTAGCGGGGAGAGGCAGTGTTGGGATTCGTTAGAGCTTCCCGCAAGGTTACTAGATTAGATTTCAGCAAATGAGGCAAAACTTGGGATAAAGTCATATTTATCCGGGTGAACTGTCTTACTGGCCTTTCTGCTCTCTGATAATTATTCCTTTGTTGAGTGGGTGCAGGCTTAGGGATCATAATATCCCCTACCGTTGGATGGTGTTTAGTTTTGTCCTGATTCCTTTGATTGTACACAACACTAACCTCTTTCTTCCCAGCAAATGGCTTCCTTACTGAACTGGAGGATGCATCCTTTTGGATCTTACCACTCTTAATTCCAGATTCCACTCTTTCTCCTGTCAAGATTAATTCAGTAAAGCTGGTCGAGGAACTTCCAATTAGGTGATTAAAGAATGGACCAGACAGGGTACCCAGAAACATATCCACTATCTCCCTATCAGACAGGGGAGGTTGGACTCTTCCTGCTAAGTCCCTCGACTTCTGAGCGTAGTCTTTAAAGCCCTCGCTCAAACCCATAGCCATACTTTAGAGTTGAGTATGGGTGGGAGCAAGGTCTGCATTGTACTGATACTTTTTATAGAAAGCAGCAGCTAGGTCTTCCCAATTATGGATGTTTGTCCTTTCCAGCTGATAGAACCAATCTAACTGAGTTCCGGATAGACTATCCTGAAAGAAGTGGACCCATAAGCCCCTGTCAGCAGTGTGAGGCTGTATCTTTCTCACATAATATCGAAGGTGCATCTTGGGACATGAAACCCCATCGTACTTGGCAAACACTGGCACCTTGAACTTTGGCAGAATGACAATCCCAGACACCAAACCTAGCTCTTCAAAGTCCATCCCAAGCACTTTCTGAATCTCCATTGCACTCAGACGCTCTTCCAGCTGTTTGTACTTTTCGTCGGCCGGAGGATACTGCTCTTCATTGTAATCAGTCTCATTATCAGATTCCCCCGGACTAGGTTCTTCCTCTCTTGTCTCACCTTCTTGGTTATCTCCTTCTTTTGATGAAGATGTCAGCTCAACCACTTGCCTTAGCGGTCCTTTGAGTCTCCTTCCCAGATTTACCACACCAGCTGTCCTCCTTGGCTTCTTAGTCTTGTCCTTAACAATCAGGGCTTTCAGTTCCTCTTTCCCTTTGTCCAGAGCCATGATCATTTGTTAAAATTGAGTATTTTGAGTTTGTAGATCCTTCACTGTCTATTCGAGAGCCATTTCTTTACTTCTGAAATAAAAAGCGAAGAAGATGAGAAACCTGCCATGAAACTTGTTTATGCAATGATATGTATGATATATGTATGCAATGATTTCAAGGATTTCGGGAAATCTAAATTTGCAAAGCAAAATGAAACAGAGATTTTATTAGTATAATTCAAAATACAATTTACTTTTAGGCGTTTCAATTGAAGAAAAAAACTAAAAAAGTCAAGTTTCCCATGGGCGCTTCCTCTTTGCGTCGAAAGAGACATTAAGACTTCTTTCCTCATGAAGTTTCTTCGTGAGCTCTAAAACTTTCCTCTCATGGGCATAGAAATGGTATCTATAGGTATCTCGCTCTTTCTTCAGCTGAATCCAGGATCTCTGCAGTTCTTCAAGATCAGTGGGCATATCAGGATGAAGAACCATATAAGGAATATCCCCTTCAGTAATGGGCTCCACAATCACTGGTAAGATTGCTACATATGGCATCATAAGGTTCTGAGCATGAGCTCGTACCCATTAGAGATAAGGCTCCATAGGAATGGAAGTCTTCGGCCCCAAAGTCTTGATGTCAAATCTGTTTACCATGCCCCAAGCTCGTATGAACCTCTGGCAATACCCTTGAACATCATCCTCATAGTTAAACACAACGCCCAGGATAAGCATCTCGTGAGGACCATCCCTTCGAGCGTAACCAAATTGTCACAGAGCCAGAGAAGGATTATAGGTTATGCCTCCCCTAATGCCAAGTAGCGGGACATTAGGGAATTCCCCGCAGCGGTCAATAATAGAAATATCTCCCATAGATCGGGAATACTAGAGAATATCCGTGTGAGAAAGTGAAATTATCCTTTGCGACCAGCCAAAACCTTCTTCATTCTTCAGTACTATTTTAGGGAGGTGAGAAATAAACCACCTCGAAAGCAATGGCACACAACACATAAGAATCCCTCTTTTCTTTGTGGTACGAGTGTGGAAGGTATGCAAGATATCTCTGAGTATAGTGGGCACAGGGTTGCAAAAAAGGAAGACCTTGATAGCATTCACATCTATGAGTAAGTCTGGATTAGGGAACATTACTAACCCATAGATGAGAAGGGCCAAGACCTCCTCAAAAGCCTGGAAGTCCAAATCATCCCAAAACATCTGAGCCTTCTCTATTAGGAACTTGGCTAGAAAACCCTTAACTCTGCTTCTTATTTCCCAGTTGGATACAACATCGGACCGTTTCAGGTGTAAAGTTGCTGCAATGATCTCCAGGTTTGGAACTTCTTCCAAACCGGTGAAAGGAAATTGATCCAAAATAGGTATACCCAATATCTGAGAGAACTCTTCCATGGTGGGTACCAACTGATAGTCTGGAAAGGTGAAGCAATAGTGTTTAGGGTCGAAGAATTGAAAGAGCACGCTCATCATCTTCTCATCAAAACCTAAGGTAACCAGATTGAGGAGTCGACCGTAGTTCTTGGTGAATGAAGAAGTCTCAGAAACCCTGGATACTAGCTCTTTGATTTGAAGAGGTATTCTCACAAAGCTGATATGGATGGTATTTCTATGAGCGGAAGCCATGATCTGCAAAACAGAACAAAGATAAATTTCCATAATCCTTGAAATGGTTAGTGCAATGAAGAATGAATGTTTATGATGCATGATGTCATGTTTAAGCAAATTAATCACACACAATCAAAGCACACAAGACCTTAGGTTTAGGCTTGCATGGGGTTTATAGGTAAATACGCTCTTGAAGTTTAGTTGGTTTCAAACCTGTCCTAAAAATAGTAACTGGGTTCTAAGGAGTCTCAATATCACTAATCTTTCTTTATCAGTATTATTTCAGTTTAGCAATCTTTTCTTGCAACTGAAACATCCCGAAAGTCCGATCTCAATGAGTGTAGTATCGAGTATCAATTGATTCCCAGCTTTACACCGAGGCCGACTATCTCACTACTTTCTAATGGCCAAGTTTGTTCAACTAAGGTTCATTAGTGCTTCACGATACCACGCGGCAGCCCCGTATTCTCCTCAATTCAACATAAGAGATGCTGATACCAACCAAAGTGTCACACCAACACAGCTATCGCTTCAACCATATCGGTCTATGTCGTACCGTCTCCATGATCTATTGTTGTTTACCTAAAAAGATGTCCCAGATCCGGGTATAGGATCTTTACAAGAATACCCCAATAAACCCTCTAAGATAAAGCACTCAAACAAACAAAGAAATCAATTTTAAAATGATCTAGACCCTAAGGTAAACCCCACTTTATAAGAGTCCCCAACAGAGTCCCAGTTCTGTGATAAGGCGGCAGAACCGACTGTTAATATTGGTTTGCGTTTTTTGTTTGCAAATGTCGCGGTAAGCAAGAGTCGCCACCGACTTTTCTTTTATCTAACAAAGGAAAGGGTGAAAAGAACAGAAAAAAGACATTTTTCGAGATTTTATGAGTAATGGGGTAGATTATGGAAAGGGAAGGTGTTAGCACCCTTTCCATCCATGGTTTTCCATGGGCTCTTAGGTACTTGCTAATCTTTTGAGAATTGCTTGTGTCGGTGTGGTTTGAAAAGCTTTGAAAATGCCTTAGTGCGGCGATTCACTTTATGGTAACTCTTGTGTCAGTCCTCAAGAGTGTGATAAAGCGTTTTTGAAAATTTTTGTTTGAAAAGTATTTGAAAGTGTAGGGTGTAAAAAGCATTTTTGAGCAAGTACCTAACAATTATCTACCTACTTGAAAAAAGTTTGTTCTTTTCCTCCTATCCTTTAGACACTGCTATCCTACTATTAGTGAGTAGGTAGCCCTAGTCGTTGGATGTTTGAGGGACTATCAAAAGGGACGTACGGTCACTAAAGGCAACTGGGCAAAAACTCTTAGTAATTGTCCTAAAGCCCTAAGATCACTTTTATTCTGAGGCAACAGTCGAGAGGGTAATCGAGGGACTAGTGATCTCTAGACTTAAGGACAGCCACTAAGAATTCTCACGTTTCGAGAATTATGACTGTAATTCAAAGGCAACCGAGCGAGGTATACCCTAAGGGTGCAAGTGTGCAACGGTGTGTTTTTTCGGATATTTATCTTGCAATTCAGTGAACTACTGATTGATTGATTGATTAATCATGCACGCCTAGGTTGCTAAAAATTATATACAAGTATATACATAATATAAAAGCGAGAAAATAAAGGGTACTACGCTATTACAAGGCTTTGGTGTAGATACATAAATAATTACTGAAAGTAAAGTGCGAAAATAAAACCCTAATTAAGCTATTACAAACTCGGGCGCATTTACATCAATAATAAAAATAATCGTACGGCAAAATAATGACGCGTGGGAATTAACTGGATAAAAGATTCAAAACCCTAAAAAAAACCCTAATTTGATCATTGAAAATATTTTTGGGATTTTTATGAAAAAGATTTGAATTTAACCCAATTTTTATAATTAATTTTAATTAATGAAAAATAAATTAAAGTTGATGAAATTAATTTATTTACAAAAATTAATTTATTACAAAAAAAACTAAGTTCTATTTTTGTGATTTTGATTTTATGATTTTTATGAAAAAAATTGATTAAAACAAAATAACTAAACTAATTTAAACAAAATAAAAATAATAAAGTTAAAAAGAGAAATAGAATAAGCCTGAGGGGGTATGAGCCCAAACTGGGGTTTCAAGTTGAATTTCTGTCCAAATCCATATCTTCTGTGGCACATAGAAAACGTTGGATTCAATGGGGTTGTGCCAGGAGGGTCCACCATGAGGAGCTTCATTGGAAGCGTTTGATCTGGGCGCAGATGATCCAAGGGTGGTGGATCTGGAGGCGTATGATGAGCCCGCTTGTGATAAAAGCATAGGATCTGCAAGGAAATGTTGAGAAAAATATTATGTAGGAGGCAGGGATCGAACCCCTGACCTCCTACACGCGCGCTTTGGAAACCCTTCGCCTGTACCACTGAGCCAACATTTCATTCGTTGAATAATATAAACACAATATATTATATTTAATAATGGTCAGTAGTGATAAATAAAAAGTGCACGCCATTCAAACTGGCCACTCATGTTTTGATACACCTTCATCTTCTTCGTAGGATCGTCGTTTTAGGAGAGGGTTTTTACCTACGAACATGTGTTATAGCTATAAACCTACATATCTCAAAAAATCACAATCACGCAATAAAAATTTAATCCAAGAATACAAATCAATTGGTTTTGATCTCATGAGTACAATGGTACTCATCTTTTGCCCTGATTTTGCCTGAAACAAAAAACCCTAAAAAGAACCTTGAAACCCTAACAATGGCATTCAGTCAAATATGCATCAAAACACACAATTAAATATGCAAACATGTTCTAAATGATTATACAAACGTGAATATATATTTAGAATTCATTTATCATGCGTGTATAGTCAAAACCAAATTCAAGAAAAGAGGCAAACTATGGTATTGGTATGGGGATTCTTTGGGTGTGTTGAGGCGTGGTAATGGTCCAGATAGCTCCCAAATACTGCCAGGAATTGATAGCTAGCCTTGAAAGTCCTTGAATCTCCTTTAATCTCCTTGTAGACAAAAATCCAATCACCACTTTCTTGTAAAAAATTTGAGTTTTTTCTCTCAATTCCACACGGCCAATCCTCCTTTTTGTGGTCTGGAAATGTTATGCATATATAGTAGAACGAATTAGGTTAACAAAACTGAATTAAATCTTGAAGATTGAGTGAGAAAAGATTTGATTTGTGTCTTGTATTTTTTGTTTCTAAAATAGGCCAAAATCTTGCTATTTTTATTCCAATCACCACTTGCACGAAATCCTTGATTTTCCAGCTAATTATAGACTCATCATGTGCTCATAAAATCAAATCTTGGATTTTATTTTATTATTCCACTATTTTATTTGACTTCTTTTGATTTTAATGAATAAAAAATCAAAACAAATAATAAAAATAATGAAATAATACTTGAGTAAGCTCAGGGGTTGTGGGTCATGTTAGGAACAAGTTTCAAACATAAAAACATGGATCCATTTGGAAAAAATTCAAGTTGGTCAATATTGACTTCATGCACATTTCCAAAAATTGGTCAACTTTAGCAATGCATATCTCTCTCATTTTTAACCCTAAGAGGGTGTTCTTGGACTTTTTAGCAAGCTTAGGATGTCCTTTGAACAACCCTTTTGGTTTCATCTCAATTGGATCTTCCATGTTCATGTAAGGAGCTTTGACCCAAAAGGTGTTTTTGTTGACTCTTTGAATGGACCTATGATGTCTGAGCTTATATCTTTTGATTGAGGGATTTCTTGAACTTGAGGGTTGAAGAGGAGTTGTAGGGAATTGGATTCTCTTAAAAATGAGCCTTGGTTGGAAATTTTTTGATAAAGTGTGAGAAAGTTATGCTTGGTAAAAGTTTGGCTGACCTTCCCTATAGAAACCCTAATTTGCCATTTTTGACTTTTAATGAGTTAGGAGCATTTCTTGAGGAATCATGACCAAAACTTGATCAAATGGTAGATATTACTTCAAAATGTTTATGTTGACCAAAAATCTCGAAGTTTGACTGTATTTGGGCCACATTTGACTTTTGACCTAATACAGTTAATTTCCAGGAATTTGAGCAGTTGACTGGGCAAACTTGTTGTGCAAGGCATGAAATTTGGCATGGATGATCTTGAGGACATATTAGGACAATGGAGAACATTTGCGATCCTTTGGACTCAACATCTTGCTTAGGAGTGAAACCCTAGTTTGAGGCTTATTGTCTTAGGAGGAGAATTTGTCTGGTCAATTCTTAGTCATCCTAGGACAAGTTGGGGACCTCAATGGGCATGTGTTAAGTGAAATGAGAGGGAAACGTTTGGGGTACAACAGTGATTATTTCACTACAAACTCTATCAATCAAATATTTCTATACACTTTCTTATTTTCCAGGATTGTTGAAAATAAGTTCAAGTGGTTTTGTAATCTTGTTTTTCCAAGATTGTTGGATACAAATAAGGTCACCTTGAGAGGATTGTTCTCATTGTTGACATAGTGAAAATCCAAGAGGATTGTTCTTGGTCCAAGAGGATTGTTCTTGGTTTTGGTAGTTCTTGTCTTAAGTTTGCCACTATAAGGAAATCTCTTTCATGTTGAAAGGGGACTGGAGTACTCTCGAACTGTGAGGGGAACCAGAATATATCTGAAGGGTGAGAAAACACTTAGAAGGGGGGGGGGGGGGGTCGAATAAGTTTTTCCTTTTTCTTGGGAAATAATAATGGAAGGACACATGTAATTTTATCCTGGTTTGTTTGAAACTTAAACTACTCCAGTCCACCCGCCAAGGTGATTTCATCTCTCTCAACGAGTACTTAATCCACTATAATCAAAACTGATTACAAATGCACAACCAAACTGTTGTAACTAACAATACAATGCACAAGATAACTGCAAGTGACTAACAATACGATGCACAAGCAACCTATAAGTGACTAACACCACTAAGACTCAACTAGTCCTAGGCCTCTTGAGAGATCTGACCCAACTGGTCTCTCAAGGAACAATTACAAAGATTATCTCTTAATAGTAGTGAATCAGAATGCTTCTAATAAGCTATATCACAAACTGTGATTTATCACTAAGATTTTAGCCCAGCACTTAAGAATTACCCACTATATACAAAGAGTTTACAAGAATGAAAATAATGAGCTTCAGTATATTTTGCGTGGATCAGTAACCTTGCTTTGAAACAAATGGTCTTCTATATATAGCTTCAAATTTTGACTATTACTGCCTTGAAGAGAGAGTATGCATTAATGATGCGTGTTATCTTGACCTTTATGTTTCCAATGCTCTCGTGCATAGTACCACTTGAGTGAGTTAGTCGTCTTAGCATTAAATGATCAACGGTACTGTTAGAGCTTGTCTCTGGAAGTTTAAGAGTTTGCTTGCAGCGTTGCAACATCAGAGTTTGCTTTAACTTTTCTTCTATCAGAGTTTGCTATATCACTTCTTCTGTCAGAGTTTTCTTCATTTTATGTTCATCAGAGTTTGCTTCAGCTTGCATTATTAGATATTGATTTCAGTGTGCTTCTTTCAAATCTTTGCTTCAGCTAGCTTTATCAGAGGTTGCTTAAGATTACTTTTTATCAGAGTTTTACTTGGAGTGCTTCCTTCAGAGTTTGCTTCAGACTTGCGTTTACATAAAATTTCTTAGGAACTTCTTTTTCCTTTTTCTTCTCAGCATAGAATGATGTTTCACTTTTGAGAATGCTTGAGTCAGAACATCACCTGAATTAGAAAACATGCACATCGGAGTATAAAATATATTATACAAAATTTATTTCATTGTTATCATCAAAACTCTAAGATATGGTTATAACCAAACTTTGTTCTAACAATCTCCCCCTTTTTGATGATGACAAAACAATTCAGATTTTGATTTTTAAAAATTTTTGTAGAAGAGTGAGAATCTCCCCCCTGAGATTGATAATCTCCAGCTGAGATAAATATTTATTCTTCTGAAATAAATCATAAAAGAACTTAAATTCATAAGAGAAACTTCCTGAGATTGTTCTTCAGAGCTTTGGGACATTTTTCTTTCAGAGTTTCTTTAAGAGCTCCTGATCTTTTCTTTAGAGTTTCTTTTAGCAGATCTTTACCAGATGATGTTTAGAGCTTAGTCTTTTAGAGTCTTGAGGTACCTGCATATCTCTTAAACAGGAAACAACTTTGTATTTTGTTAGGAATGTTTGAGATGTAGTCCCATAACTACTATCGTGGATTAGATCAAAATCACATCTCTCCCCTCTTTTTGTCATAATCAAAAAGAAAAAAAAATTAAAGAGATTCAAAAGATTTTTATATAGAAGATGTCAAAGGACAGAAGTACAAAAAAACAGGAAAAAATAAAACTAAGATTGACGAGAGACAAGATAAAGAAGAAGATTCTTGATTTCTGTTGAGGATTCCTCTTGTTTCATCATCCAAGTTCTGATTTCTTTGTTGGTTTTATCCTGTTTGGATTCCTCTTGAGAGAGAGTAAAAAGTAAAAAAAAAGAAGAGAATTTTGCAAAGTATTTATAGCTTATGAAAAAGAATTTTAAAGTAATAAAATAGTTAAAGAATTTAGAACAATTGAATTAAAAAAATTAATCATCACAAGCAATTAATGAGACTTGACATTGAGGGGATGCGTGAGATTTGATCAAATTTGAACAGTTACCTAGGAACAACGTCTCAATAATAATGCACGCATGCGTGACCATTCAGAGTTGAAACACGCGTTAAACTTCTAAGGATATCGTGTGACAACTGTTTTAATGTAATGAACTTCTGAACCATTTTTGTAATGAAACGTTAGACACATTTCAGAACATTATAGATGGTTTTTGAAGTAACTCCTCTTCTAACTTCTGAAGAGTTGTTAATCAGAACATTCATTTCAGAACATTCTAAAAACATATATAGAAAAGAAAAAAAATTCATTCAGGACAAAGTTCCATACTGATGTTTTTCATAATGAATTTAAATTTATCTTCAGAAAGAGGTTTAGTAAAAATACCAGCCCATTGATGGTCTGTGTCTACGAAGTTTAAACTTAAAATTCCTTTCTGAATATAGTCCCTTATGAAATGATGTTTAATTTCTATATGTTTTTCCTTAGAATGTAAGATAGGATTTTTTGAAAGACAAATAGCAGAGGTATTATCACAGAAGATAGGAATCTTACTTTCATAGAGATGATAATCTTCTAGCTGGCTCTTCATCCAGATCATCTGAGTGCTACATCTAGAAACATATATATATTTTGCTTTAGTTGTTGATAGTGCAATAGTGGCTTGTTTCTTTCCGTACCATGAGATAAGGTTATCACCCAGAAACTGACAGCTTCCAGAGGTGCTTTTTCGTTCTATTCTATCTCCAGCAATGTCAGCATCACAATAACCTACTAGTTTAAACTCTTTGGATCTTTTGTAACACAGTCCAAGGTTAGTAGTACCTTTCAGATACCTCAGAATTCGCTTAACAACAGTTAAGTGAGATTCTCTAGGATATGATTGGAATCTTACACATAAACATATATTGAATAATAAATTTGTTCTAGATGCAGTCAGATAGAGAAGAGCTCCAAATACCTCTGTAGAGTTTCTGATCTACTTTCTTACTTACCTCATCTTTTCCCAAAATGCATGTAGGATGCATTGGTGTGTTTGCTTCTTTACTTTCTGATAGCAGGAATTTCTTCAGGAGTTCTTTAACATACTTTGTTTAATGTATGTAAGTACCTTCTGGAGTCTGATTTATTTGAATTCACAGAAATAATTTTAGTTCTCCCATCATGCTCATCTCAAATTCAGCCTGCATAGACTCAGCAAATTCTCTTCTAAGAGAGACATTAGAAGTTCCAAAAACAATATCATCCACACATATTTGACAAATTAAAATGTCATTTTTAAGTATTTTTCTGAATAAGGTAGTGTCCACTTTCCCTCTGGTAAAATTCTTTTCTAAAAGAAAGTTACTTAGACGTTCATACTAAGCTCTGGGAGCTTGTTTCAGACCATACAGAGACTTTTTCAGTTTAAAAACATGTTCTGGATATTTTGAGTCATCAAAACCCGGAGGTTGATGGACATAAACTTCTTCTTCTATGTAACCATTTAAAAATGCGCTTTTAACGTCCATTTGATATAATGAGATGTTATGTTGAACAACAAAATAAATTAATAATCTAATTGATTCTAACCTAGCGACTGGGGCAAAAGTTTCATTATAATCAATTACTTCTTGTTAACTATAACCTTGTGCAACCAGTCGTGCCTTGTTTCTGACAACATCTCCTTGCTCATTTAACTTGTTTCTGAATACCCATTGTGTTCCTATGATATTGAGTCCTTTAGATTTTGGAACTAGATCCTACACATCATTTCTGGAAAATTGATTTAGTTCTTCTTGCATAGCTAGGATCCAATCATTGTCTTGCAGAGCTTCCTCTATTGAGGTTGGCTCAATCAGAGATACCAATCCAAACAGTGATTCTTCATTGTTTCTGAGGGAGGATCTTGTTCTAATGGGATCTTCTTTCTTTCCAATAATCACATTTTCTGGATGTGCTGATGTGATTCTGGGGAATCTTTTCTGTGAGGTTTGTTCAGAAATTCTTATATTGTCCAGAGCATTTGCAATAGAAGGATCTTTTGAGTTGTCTTTTGATTCTAACTCTTCAGATTTTGTAAGATGATCTTCTGTACCTGCAGGATTTTCATTCTGCTTTGGCTTTTGCTGGCCAAGCTTATCATCAAATCTGACTTTGATTGATTCTTCAACAATCAGAGTTTTTGTGTTGTATACCCTATAGCCTTTTGAGCGTTCAGAATATCCAAGCAGAAAACACTTTTGTGCCTTAGAATCAAACTTTTTCAGATTATCTTTAGTATTCAGAATATAGCAAGTACATCCAAAAGGATGAAAATATGAAATGTTGGGTTTTCTGTTTTTCCATAATTCATAAGGAGTCCTTTCAAGAATAGGTCTTATAGAGACTCTATTTTGAATATAACATGATGTGTTCACTGCTTCTACCCAGAAGTGTTTAGCCACATTGGTTTCATTAATCATGGTTCTGGCCATTTCTTGCAAAGTTCTATTCTTTCGTTCTACAACTCCATTTTGTTGGGGAGTTCTAGGACAAGAGAAATCATGAGAAATGCCATTTTCTTTAAAAAAAACTTTTCAAAATAATGGTTTTCAAATTCTCCTTCATGATCACTTCTAACTTTTATGATTCTAAACTCTTTTCCATTTTGCACTTGGTTGTAGAAGTCGAAGAACACAGAATGTGACTCATCCTTGTGTTTTAAAAACTTAACCCATGTCCATCTGCTCTAGTCATCAATAATGAGCAATCCATACTTCTTGCCTCTAATGGATGCAATTTTAATTGGTCCAAACAGATCAATGTGAAGAAGTTCCAACGACCTAGAGGAAGAAACAACATTTTTTGACTTAAAAGAAGGTTTTAAAAATTTTCCTTTCTGACATGCTTCACACATAGCTTCTGAGTTGAACTTCAGATGGGGAAGTCCCCTGACCAGATTGAGTTTGTTAATTTGAGATATTCTTCTCATGCTAACATGTCCCAATCGTCTGTGCCAGACCCATTGCTCATCGCTAATAGACATAAGGCATTTTACATTCTGAGTTATAAGGTCAGAAAGATCAATTTTATAGATGTTGTTCTTTCTCTTGCCAGTAAAAAGGATTGTTCCATCTTTTTGACTAACAGCTCTACAAGATTTTTGATTAAAGATTATGTCATAACCGTTGTCACTTAATTGAGTTATGGACAACATGTTATGCGCTAATCCTTCTACCAACAAAAGATTAGTTATAGAAGGAAGGTTATCGTTTCCAATGGTTCTAGAACCAATAATCTTTCCTTTCTGATTTCCTCCAAATTTGACATCTCCTCCAGATTTAAGTTCCAGACTTTGGAACATAGACTTTCTTCCTGTCATATGTCATGAGCATCCAGAGTCCGGGTACCATGACTGGTGTTTCAACTGTGCTGTTAAGGACATCTGCAACATATATTATTTTCTCCTTAGGTACATGTGATACAGTGGCATAACTGACTTTTAATACTGGTTTGTGTTTTGTATTCGCAAATATTGCGGTAAGCAAGAGTCGCCACCAACTTTTATTTCATCCAACAAAGGAAAAGGAAAAAGAACAAAAAACCTTTTTCGAGATGTTTCTGAGTACGGGGGGTAGATTATAGAAAGGGAAGGTGTTAGCACCCTTTCTATCCGTGGTTTTCCACGGGCTCTCAGGTACTTGCTCATTTTGAAAATTGCTTGTGTGTGCTTGTTTTGAAAAAGTTTTACTTCGTGATAACCCTTGTATCAGTCCTTAAGAGTGTTACGAAGTTGTTTTGAAAATTGTTTTGAATAATGTTTGTGTGAAAAGTTTTGTTTGATCAAGTACCTAGGAGCTAATCTACCTATTCATTTTCCTTTAGACAGCGCTATCCTATTATCAAGGAATAAGTAGTACAGTCGTTGGAGTTTAAAAGGGACGTTCGAAGGGACAAATACGATCACAAAAGCAATGTTAGGAAATTTTAGTAATCATCCTAAAGCTTTAAAGATCTTTTTCTGAGGCAACATCCGAAAGGGTCATTTTAGATCTTTTGGGACTAGACGACAACCACTAACATTCCCTATACTTCATGACCGTTTACCGAAGGCAACTGGAGTGGAGTAAACCCTAGGAGTGAGCATGTGCAAGTGTATTTTTAAGTTAATTATCTTTGCACAATTAGGGTTTTCTACTATTTTAATTTCAACTTGTCTTTCCATACAATCCTATTAACATACATCTAACAGCTTATAGTTTGCGGAAATTAAAATGCGAGAAATTAAAGTCCTAGCTATTACAAGGCTTTGGGAAGATACATAATTATTTTTGACTGAAAATAAAATGCGGAAATAAAATCCTATTTAAATCTATTACAAACTCGGAGCAGTTACAATAATAATAATAATAATAAAATTAAAAGTGTGCGCGGCGAATTAAATGTGAGGAATAATTGGAAAACCTAAAATCTAATTTGAGAAAATATTTATGTTATTTTTAAGTATAGGTTATGTAAAAAATTAAATCCTAATTCTAATTATTTAAGCAAAAATAATGAAATTAAATTAAAAAGAAAAAGAATTAAAAGAATTGGGCCTGGAGTGATGCTGGTGGAACAGGGGATATGATTTAGAATTTTCAAGTCCCATTATGGTTGAGCCCAATTTCTACGCCCAATCTAGTGTAGCTTCCTTCTGATGGTTCATGGTATGACTGCACGTACTGGATGTTGGATCTAGATATGATGAGATCTTGGGGTTGGATCTGAGGTCTCACGGTGGAAATCATTGGATATGGCACATTGGAACCTGTAAGAAATATCAAGAAAATGCAAAAGCACACGCCTGGGGTCGAACTCGGGACGTGCACCTCACAGACTTCCCCCTTTGCCAACTGCACTGCCAAGTTATTCGTTAACATAAACACATGAAAACAATATATTGTAAGCTGGTCAGTGGCTGTAACCAAAACGTGCGCAAAGTTTAAACCACCCACTCAAGTTGTGACACGCACTTGTCCCCTCCAGGGGACTGTTGGCTTAGGTTCAGAGCTTTTACCCACGGACAACGACCATAGCTACAAACCTGCAATCCTCAAATATCTTATCTAGGAAACATAAATTAGATTCAAGATCATGGATCGATTGGATTCAATCCTCTGATCATGATGGTATCCATCTTGAGATCCAAATTTTCCTGCATTTGAAAGCGCTAAAACAACCTTGTAAACCCTAGCAAAGGTGTCCCATTCAACAGGCACCAAAACATGCAATTAAGTATGTAAAAAAATTCTAAGGGACGATATAAACACGAACATATACTTATAACTCAATGATCATGCATGAATAGTAGGGTTATGAGAAGGAACCTGGGTCGTAGGGTTACTTCGGGATGAGAGCCTGGATAGTAGGGCTATGATAAGGAACCTGGGTCGTAGGGTTACTTCAGGATGAAAGCCTGGATAGTAGGGCTATGAGAAGGAACCTAGATCGTAGGGTTACTCAAAAATGATAGTGTAGATTAGTTGACCCGTTTGGTTTCAGGAACTGGGTTTCCATTGGTCGTCTGCAGACGTGACCTATATAACTACTGGATTTTGTTGAAGATAATTGTCTTTCCTGAAAAGAAAATAGGGTTAATTATATGTGATGCATGAAATTCATGGTGAGATGATGTTCTCAAAATAAATGAGATTACGCCGTATATGATATGTATGCGCATGTCATGATGTATGTACATGAAATGCTATTGGGGTATGTCCGAATCTGGGAAAATAAATCCCTGACTGTTGCTGGAGAATATATCATTCTTGACTGTTGTAGAGAATTATGGTTATTCTACTTCCGTCGGGGAATGGTGAACATAAATGACTATGCTGGATATTGACTCTTTATTATTCATGAATATTCTGTCAGGAAGAGATTCTGTTTGAGAATAATTCTACGGGGAAATAACTCTATTGGAGGATGATCTTCCATAGCCGAAGGGGTAAACTCTGTCGGAGATTGAGCCTCTGTATCCAGAGAAATAAACTCTGCTTGGGAGATGAAATTTACTGACCCGCTCGCGATTATGAAATTCCGCTAGGGGATATAGCTGTCAGGTTTTTGAATGACCTTGGCTGGGGAGGTTACTTCCTGTTTCGGGAAAACCGACATCAATGCTTTTGAATATTTTTACTCTGTGGGGAGTGTATGTACCAATGATTGTTCTCCAAAGTTGTTTCTGTCCCGGCACCTGCTGGGCAGAGTAACTGTCAGGTTTGACACTTCTTGTTTTTGCCCCTGTTTCTAGAATTACGAGTAATTTTCTTTTGTTTCTTATGTAAATATTTATGAGCAGCAATCATATTCAAATTCATATGTCAAGAATAAATCATTGGACGTTCTCGTAAAACAAAACAGAAAAAGGGAAAAACTCGAAGTTTCTTGTGAAAATGATTTTATATTGATTTTTGAAGTTGGCCTGTAATAGGCGTTTTCGTACAAGGAGGCTGACGCTCTAGTAAGAGAACGCCGCCGTAAAAATAGAAGCTATACAATTTTGTGTAAAAGAAAACAGCTATGTGAAACAATCCCATTGAGTTCCAACTCTGCTATTGCCATCATGTCTTCGAGCGTTTCATCACTTTGCTACTTGGCTGAAGGTTGATTGGATTGATTGGTGCCGTCTGAGCTTAATAGTTGATACCGAAGTCTGGTTGCAAGATGATCCAATGGGACATAGTGATACACTTTACATCTCTGACTTTTTCCTGGACTGCCCTTTCGGGTTTTCAGTCCACTGGGATACCCTTTTTTTCCCAAGACGCCCTTTCAGGTTTTCGACTTGCCGGGTGTACATATTTTTTCCATTTTCATCCCTTATTTTTCCCCGAACCCTTTTGGTTCGCTGGGAAGCCCTTATTTTTTCCTAGGCCAGTCAACCTAACGGGTCTTTTAATTAGGCGTAGTATCTTTTCACTATGTCTGCATTGACAGGGTGAGGAAGGTCGTCACCGTCCATGGTGGTTAGAATCATAGCTCCACCCGAGAAAATATTTTTAACCACAATGGCCCTTCGTATGTGGGGGTCCATTTGCCTCTGGGATCACCTTGCGGCAGTATGATGCGCTTGATCACTAGATCCCCGACTTGATATTCTTGACGTCTGACTTTCTTGTTAAAAGCCTTGATCATTCGCTTTTGACACATCTAACCATGACAAATAGCAGTAAGTCTCTTCTCATCGATTAGATTTAGCTGATCAAGTCGAGTTTGGATCCAGCCGTCTTTGTTCAAACCCGCATCCTTCATAATCCTGAGAGAAGATATTTGGACTTCGATGGGTAGGACTGCCTCCATGCCATATACCAGAGAGTAAGGTGTTTCCCCTGTCGCCGTCTGTGCTGAGGTACGGTATCCATGAAGAGCTAATGGTAACATCTCATGCTAGTCTTTGTACGTCACCGTCATTTTCTGTATAATTTTCTTGATGTTCTTGTTAGCCGCTTCAACAGCGTCATTCATCTTCGGCCGGTAGGGAGAAGAGTTATGATGTTGTATCTTAAACTGTTTATAGAACTTAGTGATCATTGTGTTGTTGAGATTCGTACCATTTTCAGTAATAATTATCTCTGGCACACCATACCGATAGATTAGATTATACCAGATAAACCGTGCCACCACGTTCTTGGTTACAGTAGCAAAAGAGGCCGCCTCAACCCACATTGTGAAGTAATCAATGGCCAGTAGAATGAAGCAATGACCATTAGAAGCAGTGGGTCTGATTTCTCCGATCATGTCGATGCCCCACATTGCAAAGGGCCACAGAGCTGTCAAGACGTTTAAGGGAACCAGAGGCACATGCACCTTGTCAGCATAGATTTGGCATTTATGACAAGTTCGAGAGTGCTGATAACAATCGGCTTCCATAATGGACCAGTAATATCCTGCCCGTAGGATCTTCTTAGCCATGGTATGTCCACTAGAATGGGTTCCGAAGGTACCTTCATGTAGGTTTGTCATGATCCTCTCTGCTTCGCTCCTGTCTAAACACTATAGTAATGTAGAGTCATGATTGTGCTTGTAGAGGATTCCATTACTGAGGAAGAACTTTTCAGCGAACCTTCTCAGAAACTTCTTATCATTGATAGATGCCCCTTCGGGATACTCTTGAGCCTCTAGATACCTTTTAACTTCGTGAAACCAGGGTTTGTCTGCCACCTCTTCGATATCAATTTCACAACAATGTGCTGGTTCATCCAACCTCTCAATGGTGATTTGTGGAGCTTCATTGTCCCACCTGACTTTGAACATAGAAGACATGGTAGCTAGCGCGTCTTCTAACTAGTTCTCTTCTCGTGGTAAATGCTCAAAATTTACCTCCTTAAAGTGTGGGAGCAATGTCAACACGTACTCTTTGTATGGGATGAGATTCAGATGCTTCGTATCCCATTCTCCTTTGATATGACTTATTACCAAGGTTGAATCCCCGAAAACGTCCAAGAACTTGATCCTGAGGTCAATAGCAGCCTTGAGACCCATGATACAAGCTTCACACTCTGCCATGTTGTTAGTGCAGTTGAAACATAGTCGGGCAGTCAAAGGAGTATGACAGCCCTCAGGAGATATGGTTACAACGCCGATGCCATTACCAAGTGCATTTGAAGCCCCGTCAAAACCATAGTCCATCGGGATCCCTCTTCAGGTCCTTCATCCGTTCCAGGTTCTTCGTAGTCAGTCACCAGCATAATATTCTCATCCGGGAATTCAAAATTCATGGACTGGTAGTCATCCACGACCTGATCATCCAATACACTCCCCTTGATTGCTTTTTGGGTTGTATATTATATATCGTACTCAGTTAAGATCATCTGCCATCTTGCTATTATTCCGGAGAGAGCGGGTTTCTCGAAGATGTATTTGATTGGAACCATCTTAGATATGAACAAAGTAGTGTGGGTCAGCATATACTGTCTTAGTCGATGAGCAGCCCATGCCAAAGCGCAACAATTTTTCTCAAGCAGTGAGTATCTTTTCTCACAGTCGGTAAACTTTTTGCTAAGGTAGTATATTGCATGCTCTTTTCGACCAGACTCGTCATGCTCGAAGATGTGAAAAACACAAGAAGGGGGGGGGGGGGGGGTTGAATTGAAAACTTGAAATTAAAAGCTCAATGACACAATATTTTTATCCTGGTTCGTTAGATCTCAAACTACTCCAGTCCACCCGTCAAGGTGATTTCGCCTCTCTCCAACGAGGTCTTAATCCACTAATATCAACAAGATTACAAAAGCCACTTTAACAACTGTTAAAGTCTTCTTGAGTACAACCACAGTCCGATTAATCTCAAGGAACACGTTTTTAATACAATTATACAAGATATGTGTTGTTGTTTTTCTAACAAAAACTGTTTATCACAACTGTGATAAATTACACAGGATTATAGCTTGGAAATGTAAATGATATTGCTTGCAGCTTTGAATATGCGTGATTGGTAATATGGAAAAATCGTTATTGATTTTGAATGCTGAATTTGTTTATATAGGTCGTGGAATGACGTTGATCATAAAGTATGTTTAATGTCATTGTGGTACGGTGGGAGAACTGACTATGGTTATGCGTTTGTTTTCGCAAATGTTTCGGTTGAGTAAGAGTCGCCACCGACTTTTTATTTTATCCTAAGGAAAGGTTTAAAAAGCACAGCAAAAACCTTTGAGATTTTTCTTGGGTTCGGGGAGTAGATTATAGAAAGGGAAGGTATTAGCACCCTTTCTATCCATGGTTATCCATGGGCTCTTAGGTACTTGCTTAGATCAACTTGCCTTGGTTTTCAATTGTTTGAAATGGTGCTTGGTGTGTGGTTTTGAAAATGTTTTGAAAAGATGCCTTGTATAGGCTACCCTTGTAACAATTCTTTACTCGAATGTTTTACAAAAGGTGTTTTGTCTTTTGAAAAGATGTTTTAAGGTTTTTTTTTGAAAGTTGGTTTTGAAAGTGTTTGTGAAGTGTGGTTTGAAATTAGGCAAGTGTTTTCTTTGCAAATTGACAAGTACTTAAGAGTTATCTACCCTAAAGTTTTCTCAAAGATTTTTGTTATGTTTTGAACCTTTTGACAATTTTGTTCCACCATTGCATTTGGTGGACAATCTTGTATTAGGAGGTGAAAGGGACAGGCGCGGGTCATTGTTTAGACCATAATTGCAATAGTGTTAAATGTCTTTGGGCAATTTTTCTTTGAAAGGGATTTGATCATTTTAGGCAACTTTTTGAAAGCGTCATCGAGGGACTTATGATCATTTGATTGTTTGTTTTACCCAAAGAAATTCAACATGCAATATGGCCCAATTATTTGAAGGCAACAAAGTGGAATACCCTAGGGGTGCAAGTGTTAGATGTGTTGTCCATTTTCATGCTTGTTTATCTTGAGATTAGGTCAAACTATTTTGTTCATTTTATTCGCATACAAACCCTAATTCTAGCATGGTATGTTTAGAAAGCATTAAAGTGCGAAATTTAAATTCCTACACTATTACAACACAATAATATGGGGAGGGGGGGTACAAATGTTCAAATGGGGGGATATTTAGACAAGAAATTAAACCTAGCTATTACATCATTTTCCTTGAATATTTATAATACAAATAATTGCATAATTAAATGGAAATGAAATAAATATGTAAAATGTAAAAATAATTTTTATACGTATGAAAAAAAAAGTATTATTTATGTAAAATAAAAAGAGAAATAAAAAGGTATTATTTTTTGGAGTATTTTCATATTTTAGGGCAAAACCCTAATTTTAATCAAAAGGGTATTAATTACTTAATATATATAATATTTACTATTTACATACAAAAAATAAAATAAAAATGAAGTATATTTGTAAAAAATGTATTTTTTAGTATTAAATGTTAATAAAATAAAAATATGTATATTTTTGGTATTTTATCCTAAGTGTATTAATATATATATATATATATATATATATATATATATATATATATATATATATATATATATATATATATATATATATATATATATATATATATATATATATATATATATATATATATATATATATATATATATATATATATATATATATATATATATATATATATATATATATATATATATATATATATATATATATATATATATATATATATATATATATATCCTTATTATTTACTAAATACATATTATATATATAAAACTAATAATAATTAATATTTATGAAAAAAAGTATGTTTTATATAAAAATATTTCAAGAAGATAAAACAAAATAAAAATAAAAATAAAATGTGTTTACATTATTTTCTCTATTTATTCTAAATCATATGTTATTTATTTATTTGTATACAAATATCAATATAATCCAATAAATATCTAAAAAATATAAAAATGATGCAAAAATATTTTTTTATGTTTTTAATATGATAAGAAAAAATAAATGAGTCAGAATGAAAAAGAAAAAAATCAAAAAATCATAAAAATACACAAAATGGGCTTGGTGGGGTATGAAAATGGAAATAGGGTGTGAAAAGAAAAGACCACACAGGCCCAGCCCATGTGGCTTCTTCTTCAACCTTCAGAGAAAAAACTGTCCAAAACGCGCGCCTGTTTCTTCCAGTTCAAACATCCTGATTCTTTGATCTTTTGCACAAACTTTCAACACAAAAAATGTTAAGCATGAAACCACGATTCCAAATATATAAAGAACATCTCCTAACTCTCAGAAATGAGAGAGAATTTTAACAATCCCAAATCCTGACCTAAGTTTTCTGCCATTTTCAAACCTTAAATTCTCACAGCTCAAGCAAAAGAAATGAAAAGTAAAAGCATGTACAGGTTCAGTGGCATGAGTAGAACATTGCTTATTCACAAACTTAGAGCTATCGATGCCTAATAAGAGAGATAGAAGTTCACCAAAATACCTGTTCAGTTGAAGTTCTATCTGGCAATAGGGGAGCTTTCAGTGCAAGATAATGGTTGGTATAGCTTCCTTGAGGTGTGGTGATGTTGTTCCAATATTTACTTTGCCTTGAGACACCTTGAATTGAGCTGTAGAACTTCAACTGCAAAATGAAAAAGTGAAAATGGTGGAACTTGTTAGAGGAATTACAGGTCGTGTTTCAAGTCATGGTTAGCTTGCATAGATGCTAGGGGATGTGTGTGAACCGGTTTGGGCAAAAAAGCTTGAGAGAAATGGGAGATGGCACTCAAACTGCAGGCCTGGCCCTGTTCTTGCAGTTTGAAGGTGATTATGGGATTGGGAGTGTATGAGGGTTGTTAGGGTCGTGTACTAGCTTGGTTGGGATGTCCTGGATGTGTTTCACAAGTTTGCTTAAGGGTTTGTAAGCTGATATGAGAGTTTTTTTTACAAAATGCCAAGTTACTTACACTTTAAGCAACAAATGCCCAAGTTGTGTTCTAGGTCAGTAGAGGCCCCCTAATGAGCTGCATAATCTCTCCTTGATCAGAGTGTTTTGCTCATAATCTTGTGCCAATTAGATCTCATTTGTACTGCTTGGATTTTCAATTGGACATAAAGCTACCTTTTGCAAAAATGGAAGAAATGCTTTATCTATTTTGGGATTAATCCTCTAGGCAATGCTTGAACACATAAAACATGGTCTTGGCACAAAGGTTTTGCATTGAATTATTGAGTGTCAAAGGGTTTTAGGACCTGTAATTTAGCACAAACTATGCTGACTTGAAAATGGCCTAAGTTATGAACATGTTCATGATCAATTCAAAAGTGAGTTTTTGCCATATTGTGAAATTCGATTCTCTCAAGTTATGAGGTTGTTTGAGAAGTTCTTGGACATTTTGGAAAGCTTGGATGTGTACTACAATCCATCTTTGAAATGCAAATTGAAATTACAAGTGGAAGTGTATGGAAAATGGCCTTGAAGTTGGGTAGAAAACCTTGTCAAAATAGGTTAAAATTTCACTAAGTTAAGAATGGTTTAGTGCCCTTATTCAAAAATTTGTAACTTGAGATACAAGCCTCATTTGGGAAAACTTTGTGAATAAAAGTTGTAGATTATGCAACAATCTACAACTTTCATGTTTTGACTTTTGTTTGAATCCAAATGAATCTTGGTGAGAAAGTGGGAAAAGTTTGGAAAAATTAGGGTTTTCCATAACTTAGAAAAATTCTAAGTTATGAAAAATTCCCATTTCTAACCCTAATTTGCATTTTTTGATTTCTTGGTGAACAAGCTTCATGATTTGGCATGTTTTGATGAAAAATGAATCTTGACTCTTGATTTTGACCAAAAAGTCAAAGTTTGACTTTTCAGTATACAGTCAAAATTGATCAATTGACTGGGAAATTCAACTGTCAATCTTGTGTACTTGGGATCTTTTGAGTTTGTTGAGCATGTCAAGATAATTCCATGGGGTCCTTGAGTCCATATGTGAGCCTGGTTTGCCATTGGTTGGGTCAAACAGTCAAAGATTGCCTTTGTGCAGTCAAATCCCTAAAAATGACCATTTTGCCCTTTTGGTGATCTGATCAAATTTCTTGTGGAATTATGATCCAAACTTGATCAAATGGTTCATGGAAGTTTATAATGTTGATGTGGGTCAATTTTCATGAGGTTTGACTGTCAATTGGCCACAGTTGACTTTTTCCCCAATACAGCTGATTTCTAGGTCAACTGTCCAATTGACTGGGCAAAACTTGGAATCAAGACTTGAAACTTGGTATGGATAAACTTGGGAGTCAAATATGAAGCATGAAAGTCATCTTAGGAATTTTAGGTCAAAACATCTTTGTGCAAACACAAACCCTAATTTGGGTCAACAGTGCAAGGAGAAGTCTTGAGCAGATGAAACCCTAACTGGATCTTGATCTCCAAGGACTTTGTGATGAGAGATCAATGAAAAATGGGAGGGAAAATTTTGGGGTACAACAGTTGCCCCTGTTCAATCTTCTTGAATCCGAAGAGTTAGATTGGCAAGTTTGCCTTTCGTGACTCGAGGATAAAAGGAGATTGGACACTAGAGTGCCCTTAAATTTGCACTCGTCAAAGCAATGGATGCGGGAATGGGCTTAGAGATGCCATTTGGAGATGGGCTTAATGATGCCATCTAGAAGAGTGACAGAAACTTGTCGGGGATGGGCTTAAAGATGCCATCTGGAAATGAGTATCAAGAAGGTGTCCATACTTTGGACCGTCTCTGAACTGGGGGTCTGAATAAGCAATAGATTGATATCCGTTGTTGGGAGGAATCCGTAAACTGTTTTCAAAAATTGCATCTGAACAAGTTGATAGATTAACATCCGTTGTTGGGAAGAATCCATAAACTGTTTTCAGAAGTCTTGAGGTTGAATAAGCAATAGAGCAGCATCCGTTGTTGGGAAGCGTCCGTAAACTGTTTTCAAAGGTTGAGAAGAGTCTGAACAAGCGATAGATTAACATCCGTTGTTGGGAGGAATCCATAAACTGTTTTCAGAAGTCTTGAGAAGAATCTGAACAAGCGATAGGTTAACATCCGCTACTTGGAGAACCCGTAAACTGTTTTCAGAAGTCTTGGAGTTGAATAAGCAATAGAGCAGCATCCGTTGTTGGGAAGCGTCCGTAAACTGTTTTCAGAGGTTGCATCTGAACAAGTGATAGATTAACATCCGTTGTTGGGAAGAATCCATAGACTGTTTTCAGAAGTCTTGAGAAGAAACTGAACAAGCGATAGGTTAACATCCGTTACTTGGAGAACCCGTAAACTGTTTTCAGAAATCTTGAAATTTGAGGAGGAACCGGTGTAGGGTTGCCTGATGATGAGTCCGTGTAAAACTGCATCTGAAACTGTTAATGATAGCCTTTTATTCTTATCCTGAAAAGGACAAAATGTTAGCTAAACACAAGATTATGTTGCATGAAATGTATGATGCAATATATGTTATATCAATGTTTATGATATGAATGTAATGAACGCGCATGTAAGCTGATGAGCTGTCTTGCTGGGGATAGAGGAATCCTGGATGGCTAAAGATAAAAGCATCTTGACTGCTGCCGGGAAGAATAATTCCTTGGCTGTTGCTGGAGAATAAGGAGTTTGGGCTGCATACCAATCTTCTGGGGAATTCCTGATGACTTCTACTGAGGAGTCCCAAGTTAATAGACTCATGCTGGAGATACAAGATTGAGAATCTTCAATTTGGCGGGAAGCATCTCTGGCGACTTCACTGGGGAACTCAAGATTTGTTCTCCTAAACCTCTGTGGGTAGAAGGTTCATTAGTCTGGTTTCGCTGGGGATTCTGAAACTTAAACTCTGAGGGGAATTGAATTCCTGAGGACCTTCTGGCTGGGGGATTGTAAAGATAAGTTACTGCTGGGGAATTTTGATGAACTCCACTGGGGATAGGAAGAATTTTGGCGAGTGCGATCTTCCGTGGTTGTTAGCTGAGGATAACCCAGTTATAAGGCCTTGTGAGGAATAACTTTGAATAAAAATTCGGGGGAGACGTCCGTACTCTGCGGGGGATAAGCTTCCAGAATCTACTGGGGATGAGCTTCAAGACTTGCTAGGGATATGGATTCCAAATCTCCTGGGGGTTTCCTTTGAAAGGGTATCAAGATATCTGACTGTACCTTCAACCTATCAGTAATCCTCTTCTTTGATAAGGAAATGATTATGTTCAAATGCATATGCCTATTTAACAAAACATTGGATGTTTCTCAAAATAAAACAAACAGTGCAAGAGACAAGAAAAGGAAATGACACAAATTTCTGGGAAAAGTATTTGTATTGATTTTCTATGAGTATATTTGTACAAAGGAAACAATCATCCTAGTAAGAGGATTTTGTCGTAAATATTGAAAGATTTATACAAAATAAGGATGGCTATGTGAAATAATTCCATGGGATTCCATTCCGCTATAGCTTTCACAACTCTGAATATTTGTCCATTCAATGCTTCGCTTGACGATGACTGGATTGATCAGAAGCCTGGAACCGGTTGGTGAAGAGATTGTCCTTGAAGTGATCCGACGAGACATAGTCATACACTTTAATTCCCTAACTTTTGCCTGAATCGCCCTTTCGGGTTTTCGATCCACCGGGAAACCCCTTTTTGCCCAAGCCGCCCTTTCGGGTTTTCAACTTGCCGGGTGTACAGATTTTTTTATTTTTTTATCCCTAACTTTTGCCTGAACCGCCCTTTCAGGTTTTCGGTTCACCGGGATACCCACTTTTGCCCAAGTCGCCCTTTCGGGTTTTCAACTTGTCGGGTTATTTTATGCGTAGTATCTTTTGACTATGTCTGCGTTCGCAGGGTGCGGCAAATCGTCGCCATCCATGGTGGTCAGAATCATTGCACCGCCAGAAAATATGCTCTTGATCACAAATGGTCCTTCATATGTAGGAGTCCATTTGCCCCTGGGATCACTTTGCGACAAGATAATCCGCTTGATTACGAGATCTCCGACTTGATACACTTGACGTTTGACTTTCTTATTGAAGGCCTTGATCATCCGCTTTTGATACGTCTGACCATGGCATATGGCAGCAAGTCGCTTTTCATTGATCAGATTGAGTTGATCAAGTCGGGTCTGCATCCAATCATCTTCGTTCAAACCTGCATCCTTCATAATCCTTAGAGAAGGGATCTGGACTTCCATAGGCAGAACAGCTTCCATGCCATAAACCAAAGAAAATGGGGTTGCCCCAGTTGAAGTACGTGTCGTCGTACAGTATCCATGTAGAGCAAACGGTAACATCTCATGCCAGTCTTTGTAAGTAACTGTCATTTTCTGAATGATCTTCTTAATGTTTTTGTTCGCAGCTTCAACAGCATTGTTCATCTTTGGCCGATAGGGAGATGAATTGTGATGATAAATTTTGAACTGTTCGCACAATGCAGTGATCATCGTGTTATTCAGATTTGTATCGTTGTCTGTGATGATCCTGTCTGGAACACCATACCGACATATGAGATTTTGCTTGATGAAGCGAGCAACCACATTTTTAGTGACAGAGGCGAAGGAAGCTGCTTCGACCCATTTGGTGAAATAGTCAATGGCAACCAGGATGAAGCGATGTCCGTTGGAACCCGTGGGCTTGATCTCTCCAATCATATCAATGCCCCACATTGCAAAGGGCCACGGAGCAGTCAGGACGTTGAGAGGGACCGGAGGGATATGAACTTTGTCAGCATAGACTTGACACTTGTGGCAAGTACGGGAATGTTGATGGCAGTCAGCCTCCATGGTAGACCAGTAATAGCCTGCCCTCAGGATCTTCTTAGCCATTGTATGCCCGCTCAAGTGAGTGCCAAATGTGCCATTGTGTATGTCAGTCATGATCAACTCTGCTTCAGCTTTATCCACGCATCGGAGTAATACACAATCATGGCTTCGTTTGTAAAGGATGTCGTTGCTCAGGAAGAACTTAGCAGCGAATTTCCTTAAGAACTTCTTGTCATTTGCGGAAGCTCCTTCAGGATAATCTCTAGTCTCGAGATACCTTTTGATTTCATGGAACCAGGGTTGTTCCACTACTTCTTCGGTATTAATCTCGTGACAATGCGCAGGTTCATCCATTCGCTCGATGGTGATTTGGGGAGCCTCGTTATCCCAGTTGAGTTTAAACATGGAGGACATTGTGGCTAAAGCATCTGCTAGCTGATTCTCTTCTCGCGGGAAATGCTCGAAGGTAATTTGCTCGAAATGAGGCAACAATGTCAGGACATGTTCTTTGTATGGGATAAGATTAGGATGCTTGGTATCCCACTCTCCTTTGATTTGGCTGATGACCAAAGCCGAGTCCTCAAATACGATCAAAGATTTGATTCCCAAGTCTATAGCAGCCTTGAGACCAAAGATGCAAGCTTCATACTCAGCCATGTTGTTTGTGCAGCTGAAGCAAAGTCGGGCCGTGAAAGGTGTGTGACAACCTTCCAGAGAAATGAGTACTGCGCCGATACCATTTCCAAGTGCATTTGAAGCACCATCAAAGTACAGGGTCCATCGGGATCCCTTTTCGGGTCCGTCATACGGTCCGTTACTTTCAATGTTGTCCAAATTCATGATGTCCTCGTCTGGGAAGTCAAATCTCATGGGTTGATAGTCTTCGATAGCTTGATGAGCCAGATGGTCAGCTAGTACACTCCCTTTTATAGCTTTTTGGTTGGTGTACTGGATGTCATACTCAGTTAAGATCATTTGCCATCTAGCTATCCTTCTAGATAAAGCGGGCTTTTCGAAGATGTACTTGATAGGATCCATTTTGGAAATCAACAAGGTAGTATGAGTCAACATATACTGTCTTAGTCGGCGAGCAGCCCATACCAAAGCGCAACAAGTTTTCTCGAGCAGCGAGTAGCGAGTCTCACAGTCGGTAAACTTTTTGCTAAGGTAATAAATAGCATGCTCTTTTCGACCAGACTCATCATGCTGGCCCAAAACACACCCCATTGAGTTATCCAAGACGGTCAAATACATGATCAATGGTCTTCCTTCGACGGGTGGCATCAGAATAGGAGGTTCTAGCAAATACTCCTTGATTCTATCAAAAGCAGCTTGACAATCGTCGTTCCATTCAACTACCTGATCTTTCTTCAAGAGTTTGAAAATCGGATCACAAGTAGAAGTCAGATGTGAGATGAATCTGGAAATATAGTTCAAGCGTCCCAAGAATCCTCTAACCTCCTTTTCAGTACGGGGAGCAGGCATCTCTTGTATTGCTTTTACTTTTGCGGGATCGACTTCAATGCCTTTGTTGCTTACAATGAATCCCAGGAGTTTACCAGACCTAACTCCAAAAGTGCATTTACTTGGATTCAGCCTGAGCTTGTATTCTTTTAATCTGGCAAACAGCTTCTCTAGATGTTCAAGGTGCTCTTCCTCTGTTTGTGACCGAGCTATCATATCGTCTACGTAAACTTCAATCTCATGATGTATCATATCATGAAATAAAGCTACCATGACGCGTTGATAAGTTGCCCCTGCGTTCTTCAGCCCGAACGGCATCACCTTATAACAGAAAGTGCCCCATTGTGTGACAAAAGTTGTTTTCTCCATATCCTCGGGGGCCATTTTGATTTGATTGTAGCCCGAGAATCCATCCATGAAGGAAAACACTTTGTGCTGAGCTGTATTGTCGATTAAAATGTCAATGTGAGGTAGCGGGAAATCATCTTTGGGACTGGCCCTATTCAAATCCCGGTAGTCCACACACATCCTGACTTTGCCATCTTTCTTAGGTACCGGCACAATGTTAGCGACCCATTGAGGATAGGACGTAACAGCCAGAAAGCCAGCATCGAATTGCTTCATTACTTCTGCTTTGATCTTTTCAGACATGTCAGGCCTCATTCGTCGAACTTTTTGCTTGATCGGTGGACAACCTTCTCTTGTGGGGAGACGGTGAACCACGATGTCCGTGTCTAGACCCGGCATGTCTTCATAAGATCAAGCGAAGATTTCAACATACTCATTCAACAACTGTATCATGCTTTCCTTGACATTCGGTTTCAAATTGGCACCTACTTGCACCTCCTTCCGGTCTTCCTCGGTCCCTAAGTTGACAGTTTCTAGTGACTCTTCATGCGGTAGGATTGCCCTTTCCTCTTGTTGCAGAAGTCTGGCTAGTTCCCCGGGTACTTCACAACCTTCGTCATCTTCATACTCGGCTAGATTGACCAGATCTTCAGAGTTATTGAAAGATATAGCAGAATAGTCACCCATGGAATCCAGAGTGGATGGGTACCTTCATTGGTGAGTGTGGGTGTGTGTAAGGGATAGCCATCCTTAAACAAAAATGCAAGAGGAAAGAAAATGAACACAAACAGTTTATCAAATGAAAAACGTCCAATGAATCATTAAACATGGCATATGGATATGAAAAATAATCAAAACCCTTACAAATGGACCTACATGCCCCGGGCAAGGCAGGAGGTGAAAAGATAGTGTATGGATTGTTTGAAAGTAAATATTACAGACCAAATAAGAAATGTTTAACAGATAAATTACTGATGAATAAAAGTGATGGGGACAAAGTCTTTTGCCTCCCAGTTGCTCAATCCTCCTTTGACAGTTGGATAAATCCACTCTTCAATGTTGCTCTCCTTGTCTTCATCCTCCAAAGCGTTGATTCCGTAGGGAGAAATTTTGACTGGCGCTCTTTCAATCTTCGCACGGCGCATAGCTTTCTGGCCCGCGGCCGTGAACCCTAATCCAAATTTGTCCGTCTTATGTGGAATGTCAGGTAACTGCCCCCATGCTGAATTCTTCCCTTCTTTTATCGCGGCCCTTGCGTCCTCCAGAGATGCCATCCTGGCCATCTGCCTCGGTGTCTCAGCTGCCAACTTTGCTACTTCTATTTCAGGAAGGACTTCTTCGAAATGTTGAAACGGTGTCTCAATGAACTCTCCTTCAACCTCCACATACCGGAAAGAATTTACGTGGCTAATCATGTACTCTTCTTCGCCATGGACAGTGATGATCTTTCCCTTGACAGGATACTTCAACATCTGATGTAAGGAGGAGGTGACTGCCCCAACATGGTGTATCCAAGGTCTACCCAGCAGGCAAGAGTACGATGGACGGATGTCCATCACATAGAAAGTGGATTTAAACACCTCAGTGCCTATCTTGATGGGAATTTCAACCTCTCCATGGACCATTCTCTTCGAACCATCGAAAGCTCTGACAACAATATCACTCAGCTTCAATTCCAACCCCTCACAATCTAGTCGGTCCAAGGCCTTTTTAGGCAATACATTCAGCGACGAGCCAGTATCAACCAAAACATGTGCGAGAGTAGTTCCGCGACACTCGATTGAAATGTGCAAAGCATCATTGTGGTTTCTGCCTTTAGGAGTTAGGTCGGCGTCAGAAAAACCTAATCCATTGTCCGCAGTCAGGCTAGCCACGCAATTTTGGAATTGATCCGCAGAGGTTTCCTGGGGCACATGGGCTGCCTTCAGGAACTTTATCAGAGCTTTAGCGTGCGCTTATGAGCAAAGTAGTAGTGCCAGCATGGAGATTTTGGAGGGGGTTTGCCCCAGCTGTTCTACTACATCGTAATCACTTCTTTTGATTATCCTCAAAATCTCATCCATTTCCTTCTTGGAGATTTCCGGGTTAACCAAGGGTTGAGCCCTCCTCCTGACGGGCTCATCTTGGATTCCCTTACCTTTGTCAGCAGCGGTAGGAGAGACAGCACTAGGAACAACAACATCTTCAATCAAAGGAGCTCTAGCAGAAAGTTTTATTGGTGCAGGGACGACCTTGTCAGCTGATGAGGGTCCAAAGACTGCTCTTGGAGGGGCAATCTCTGGAGAAAATATTCTCCCGCTCCTGGTGATTTTGCTAGTGCCCGCAATGTTACTAATGTTGGCTTCTTCATCATCCGAACTTTCTTCAGTTATTTCAATTTGTCTGATACCATGGTAGTAGACGTCACCGCCATAGTTCCAAGGTATCGACTTCTCAGAAACATAGGGAACAGGCCCTGGCATTGTTATCTTCAAAGGAACGGATTTCGTGGCTGGTGTAATCTTAACAGGCTTTTTGACGGCCTTGGAAAGATTGGCGTGAATGGTTATGATTGAGACATCTTCAGTATGAACTGGAATAGCAGAAACTTTTTCAAACAAAATTTGTCAACTATCCATAAGGCCTTGGATGCCTTTCTTCAGTAACGGACAATTAAACGGCAGAGAGTAACAACAATAGCAGTCTTCTTTACATCCCGGGAAGATCCCGGCCCTCAACAGATTCAACTTAATGGTTAGCAATGGAGTAGTCAGATCACTGACATCAGCAACATACAAATCTTCTTCAATGGCATTGACATTTAGGCCGTGCTTCGGCATGGGTGCAGATATCACATTAGGCTTTTCTGGAGCGTCAAACTCTACCTCTTTGGCCTCTATCAGGTCTTGGATTTTGTGCTTGAGTGCCCAACAATCATTGGTGTCGTGTCCAACACTGTCTGAATGGTAGGCGCATTTAGCATTGGCATGATAATGCGGAGAGGACGTATTCACATTCTTTGGCGCCTCCTTGATGGTGGCAAGATTCAACTTCAACAGATGGGGAAGCACTTGCGCTGGAGTCATATTAATACGAGTGAACTACCGTTGTGGCCGTTCCACTCGTTGTTGATTTGGTCTGGACTGGTTATAGCGAGGCTGCTCACTCGGAGTGTTTTGAATCATTACGGCCCCCACAGTTGGCCGACGCTCTGTCTTCCCTGTTCTTCTTGAGAATATACCATAGCTGTTTCCTTCTTAAAAGGCTTCTTCTCAACACTTGCAGCAACACCCTTCTGAATCTTTCCTGACTTGATGCCGGCTTCTATTCTCTCGCCTGTTAAGATCAAATCGGTAAACCCCGCGGAAGAGTTACCAATTAGATGATTGAAAAATGGCCCAGATAGGGTCCCAAGAAACATATCAACGAGTTCACGGTCGGTTAAGGGAGGCTGCACCCTGCCAGCCAAATCCCTCCATTTTTGTGCATACTCTTTGAATCCTTCGCTTGTTCCTAGTGACATACCCTGAAGTTGGGTACGAGTAGGAGCAAGATCAGAATTATACTGGTATTGTTTGTAGAAAGCGGTGGCCAAATCTTCCCAATTTCTGACGCTGGTTCCTTCTAGCTGATAAAACCACTCCAACTGAGCTCCCGAAAGGCTGTCTTGAAAGAAATGAATCCAGAGGTTTTTATCTGCCGTATAGGGTTGAATCTTTCTCACGTAGGACCTGAGATGCATTTTGGGACAGGACAGCCCGTCATACCTCACAAACACTGGCACTTTGAATTTTGGGGGAATCACAATTCCGGCAACCGAACCCAAGTCTTCAAAATCCAAACCCGGTACTCTTTGTAATTCCATGGCGGCCAATCTGTCTTCTAAACCCTTGTACTTATCATCAGATGGAGGGTATTGCTGGTCAGAATAATCTTCATCCTCTTCAACCTCTTCTTCTTCCGCATCAGACTCGGAAGGCACCGCAGCTCCATCTCTTTTACTAGTCCCTTCATCAGAAGTAGGAGGAAATTCAAGCACTCTCCGAGCTTCTCCGTCAAATCTTCTCCCCAAAGTAGCCACCCCAATCCTATTTTTCTTCTTTTTCACTGGGTCCTTATTCAATGGTATGCTTATGTATGCAATGCATTCAAGGATTTAGAACATTCAAAATTGTTTCAGACAAAGAAGAACGCACGTCATATTAATAAGAAGAAATTTGTTAGTACATAAATGCCCTAATGGGCCAAATATTACAAGATAACTTCTTAAGGCAAAAAGACATTGCGCATCCTCTTTGGCGCGATGTAGGTTTTGAGGGCCTCTTGTTCATGGAGTCGGCGGGTAAGCTCTAGAACCTTCTTCTCACTAGCGTAGAAGCTAGCTTCAAAAGTATTTCGTTCCTCCTTGAGCTGAATCCAACTTTTCTGCATTTCCTCCCACGATGTAGGCATGTCTGGATGTAGGATGGTGTAGGGAACCTCTCCTTCATTGACGGGCTCTTTAATCACTGGGAGTACATGAGGATAAGGCATCTTTAGACTTTGGGCTCGGGCTCGTACCCACTTGAGATATGGCTCAAGAGGGATGGAGTTCTTGTGTCCCAGAGTCTTGCTATCAACCTTGTTGAGTTTTCCCCAAGCTCTGATGAATCTTTGGCGAAGTCCTTGCGCATTGTTGTCGAAGTCAAAAACTAGGTTAGGAATCAACATGTCATGAGGGCCATCCCTCCATGCATATCCAAATTGCCTCAAAGCTAGGCAAGGGTTGTAGGTGATACCTCCTCTGATTCCAAGTAAAGGAACATTAGGAAATTCTCCGCAACGATCGACAATGATGACGTTTTCTCTGGACCGAGAACACCAATGTACATCAGAGTGAGTAAGAGTCATCAACCGTTGGGACCACCTTGAGCCTTGGTCATTCTTCAGGACAGATTGTGGAAGGTGCGAAATAAACCACCTTGCAAGGATAGGAGTACAGCACATGAGAACACCCCTCTTTCTCATTGTTCGTGTGTAAAATGAGTGAAGGATGTCCCCAAGCAATGTTGGTATTGGATTTCTGGACAAAAAGATTTTGACGGCGTTGACATCTACCAGTTGGTCAGGATTTGGGAACAAGACCAACCCATAGATAAGGAGTGCCACAATCTCTTCAAAGGCTTGTAGGTCCAATGAATTCCAACATTCTTGTGCCTTCTCAAACAAGAATTTTGCTAAGAATCCTTTGATGCCGCTTCTGGTTTCCCAATGCCCCTTGATGTCGGATGGTTGTAGATGTAATGCTCGAGCAACATCTTCCGGCTTTGGTTCCTTTTCCGTACCGTTGAAGGGTAGTTGATTAAGGATAGGAATTCTCAGGAGTTGAGAAAACTCCTCCAAAGTGGGTACCAACTGATAATCAGGGAAAGTGAAACTGTGGTGAAGAGGGTCAAAGAACTGGAATAGCACTTTCATCATGTCTTCTTCAATGTTGGTGCTGACTAGCCTGAGCAGTCTACCATGTCTTTCACTGAAGGATGAATTTTCCGGAATTCTTGAGGTGAGCTCCTTGAGTTGAGGAGAGATTCTCACAAGGTTGACTTGAATGGTATTTCTGCGAGGAATTTCCATGACCTACAAAATAGGAACAATGATGAAGATCCAAACCCTTGAAATGGTTAGTGAATGCATATGATGCTTTATGATGTTTATGATGTTTATGACGTATGCACAAAACATATGTACAAACAAATCACACCAAACCCTAGTTTCAGGCTTGCATGGGGTTTCATAGGTAAGTACCCTCTTGAGTGTAGTTGGCTTAAAAACCTGTCCTATAAATAGTAACCGGGTTCTAAGGAGCTCAATATCATTGGATTGTTTTCATTGTTCATTGTTTTGGTTTAGCCACTTAACTAGCGACCAAAATATTCCAAGAAAACAACCCTCAATGAGTGTAGTATCGAGTATCTACCAACTTCGGACTGCACCAAAGCCGGTCATCTCACTACCCCTAATAAAAGGCCAAGATGGTCAAGTAAGGTTCTAGGTCATTAGTGCTTAGTGACATCACTCAGCGGCCCCGTACTCTCCTTGATTGAACTCAAGGGTTACCGGTACTCACAAATATGTCGCACTAATATAGCTATTGCTTCGACCGTGTCAGTATACCACACACAGTTTCCACAACGTATTGCTATCTATGAATGTTTCCCAAATTCGGGTGTAGGATTGCAAACCCAAACAATAGAACCAAGATATAAAGCAAACAAATCAAACAATTAGGCATGCAAGAGGGTGATCTAAGCCCTAAGGTTACTCCACTTTTAAATTACTCCCCAGCAGAGTCGCCAGTTCTGTGGTACGGTGGGAGAACTGACTATGGTTTTGCGTTTGTTTTCGCAAATGTTTCGGTTGAGCAAGAGTCGCCACCGACTTTTTATTTTATCCTAAGGAAAGGTTTAAAAAGCACAGCAAAAACCTTTGAGATTTTTCTTGGGTTCGGGGAGTAGATTATAGAAAGGGAAGGTATTAGCACCCTTTCTATCCATGGTTTTCCATGGGCTCTTAGGTACTTGCTTAAATCAACTTGCCTTGGTTTTCAATTGTTTGAAATGGTGCTTGGTGTGTGGTTTTGAAAATGTTTTGAAAAGATGCCTTGTATAGGCTACCCTTGTAACAATTCTTTACTCGAATGTTTTACAAAAGGTGTTTTGTCTTTTGAAAAGATGTTTCAAGGTTTTTTTTGAAAGTTGGTTTTGAAAGTGTTTGTGAAGTGTGGTTTGAAATTAGGCAAGTGTTTTCTTTGCAAATTGACAAGTACTTAAGAGTTATCTACCCTAAAGTTTTCTCAAAGATTTTTGTTATGTTTTGAACCTTTTGACAATTTTGTTCCACCATTGCATTTGGTGGACAATCTTGTATTAGGAGGTGAAAGGGACATGCGCGGGTCATTGTTTAGACCATAATTGCAATAGTGTTAAATGTCTTTGGGAAATTTTTCTTTGAAAGGGATTTGATCATTTTAGGCAACTTTTTGAAAGCGTCATCGAGGGACTTATGATCATTTGATTGTTTTTTTTACCCAAAGAAATTCAACATGCAATATGGCCCAATTATTTGAAGGCAACAAAGTGGAATACCCTAGGGGTGCAAGTGTGAGATGTGTTGTCCATTTTCATGCTTGTTTATCTTGAGATTAGGTCAAACTATTTTGTTCATTTTATTCACATACAAACCCTAATTCTAGCATGGTATGTTTAGAAAGCATTAAAGTGCGAAATTTAAATTCCTACACTATTACAACACAATAATATGGGGAGGGGGTACAAATGTTCAAATGGGGGGATATTTAGACAAGAAATTAAACCTAGCTATTACATCATTTTCCTTGAATATTTATAATACAAATAATTGCATAATTAAATGGAAATGAAATAAATATGTAAAATGTAAAAAGAATTTTTATACGTATGAAAAAAAAGTATTATTTATGTAAAATAAAAAGAGAAATAAAAAGGTATTATTTTTTGGAGTATTTTCATATTTTAGGGCAAAACCCTAATTTTAATCAAAAGGGTATTAATTACTTAATATATATAATATTTACTATTTACATACAAAAAATAAAATAAAAATGAAGTATATTTGTAAAAAATGTATTTTTTAGTATTAAATGTTAATAAAATAAAAATATGTATATATATATATATATATATATATATATATATATATATATATATATATATATATATATATATATATATATATATATATATATATATATATATATATATATATATATATATATATATATATATATATATATATATATATATATATATATATATATATATATATATATATATATATATATATATATATATATATATATATATATATATATATATATATATATATATATATATATATATATATATATATATATATTATTTACTAAATACATATTATATATATAAAAATAATAATAATTAATATTTATGAAAAAAAGTATGTTTTATATAAAAATATTTCAAGAAGATAAAACAAAATAAAAATAAAAATAAAATGTGTTTACATTATTTTCTCTATTTATTCTAAATCATATGTTATTTATTTATTTGTATACAAATATCAATATAATCCAATAAATGTCTAAAAAATATAAAAATGATGCAAAAATATTTTTTTATGTTTTTAATATGATAAGAAAAAATAAATGAGTCAGAATGAAAAAGAAAAAATCAAAAAATCATAAAAATACACAAAATGGGCTTGGGGGGTATGAAAATGGAAATAGGGTGTGAAAAGAAAAGACCACACAGGCCCAGCCCATGTGGCTTCTTCTTCAACCTTCAGACAAAAAACTGTCCAAAACGCGCGCGTGTTTCTTCCAGTTCAAACATCCTGATTCTTTGATAATTTGCACAAACTTTCAACACAAAAAATGTTAAGCATGAAACCACGATTCCAAATATATAAAGAACATCTCCTAACTCTCAGAAATGAGAGAGAATTTTAACAATCCCAAATCCTGACCTAAGTTTTCTGCCATTTTCAAACCTTAAATTCTCACAGCTCAAGCAAAAGAAATGAAAAGTAAAAGCATGTACAGGTTCAGTGGCATGAGTAGAACATTGCTTATTCACAAACTTAGAGCTAATGATGCCTAATAAGAGAGATAGAAGTTCACCAAAATACCTGTTCAGTTGAAGTTCTATCTGGCAATGGGGGAGCTTTCAGTGCAAGATAATGGTTGGTATAGCTTCCTTGAGGTGTGGTGATGTTGTTCCAATATTTACTTTGCCTTGAGACACTTTGAATTGAGCTGTAGAACTTCAACTGCAAAATGAAAAAGTGAAAATGGTGGAACTTGTTAGAGGAATTACAGGTCGTGTTTTAAGTCATGGTTAGCTTGCATAGATGCTAGGGGATGTGTGTGAACTGGTTTGGGCAAGAAAGCTTGAGAGAAATGGGAGATGGTACTCAAACTGCAGGCTTGGCCCTGTTCTTGCAGTTTGAAGGTGATTTTGGGATTGGGAGTGTATGATGGTTGTTAGGGTCGTGTACTAGCTTGGTTGGGATGTCCTGGATGTGTTTCACAAGTTTGCTTAAGGGTTTGTAAGCTGATATGAGAGTTTTTTTTACAAAATGCCAAGTTACTTACACTTTAAGCAACAAATGCCCAAGTTGTGTTCTAGGTCAGTAGAGGCCCCCTAATGAGCTGCATAATCTCTCCTTGATCAGAGTGTTTTGCTCATAATCTTGTGCCAATTAGATCTCATTTGTACTGCTTGGATTTTCAATTGGACATAAAGCTACCTTTTGCAAAAATGGAAGAAATGCTTTATCTATTTTGGGATTAATCCTCTAGGCAATGCTTGAACACACAAAACATGGTCTTGGCACAAAGGTTTTGCATTGAATTATTGAGTGTAAAAGGGTTTTAGGACCTGTAATTTAGCACAAACTATGCTGACTTGAAAATGGCCTAAGTTATGAACATGTTCATGATCAATTCAAAAGTGAGTTTTTGCCATATTGTGAAATTCGATTCTCTCAAGTTATGAGGTTGTTTGAGAAGTTCTTGGACATTTTGGAAAGCTTGGAATGTGTACTACAATCCATCTTTGAAATGAAAATTGAAATTCCAAGTGGAAGTGTATGGAAAATGGCCTTGAAGTTGGGTAGAAAACCTTGTCAAAATAGGTTAAAATTTCACTAAGTTAAGAATGGTTTAGTGCCCTTATTCAAAAATTTGTAACTTGAGATACAAGCCTCATTTGGGAAAACTTTGTGAATAAAAGTTGTAGATTATGCAACAAGCTACAACTTTCATGTTTTTACTTTTGTTTGAATCCAAATGAATCTTGGTGAGAAAGTGGGGAAAAGTTTGGAAAAAATTAGGGTTTTCCATAACTTAGAAAAATTCTAAGTTATGAAAAATTCCCATTTCTAACCCTAATTTGCATTTTTTGATTTCTTGGTGAACAAGCTTCATGATTTGGCATGTTTTGATGAAAAATGAATCTTGACTCTTGATTTTGACCAAAAAGTCAAAGTTTGACTTTTCAGTATACAGTCAAAATTGATCAATTGATTGGGAAATTCAACTGTCAATCTTGTGTACTTGGGATCTTTTGAGTTTGTTGAGCATGTCAAGATAATTCCATGGGGTCCTTGAGTCCATATGTGAGCCTGGTTTGCCATTGTTTGGGTCAAACAGTCAAAAATTGCCTTTGTGCAGTCAAAACCCTAAAAATGACCATTTTGCCCTTTTGGTGATCTGATCAAATTTCTTGTGGAATTGTGATCCAAACTTGATCAAATGGTTCATGGAAGTTTATAATGTTGATGGGGGTCAATTTTCATGAGGTTTGACTGTCAATTGGCCACAATTGACTTTTTCCCCAATACAGCTGATTTCTAGGTCAACTGTCCAATTGACTGGGCAAAACTTGGAATCAAGACTTGAAACTTGGTATGGATAAACTTGGGAGTCCAATATGAAGCATGAAAGTCATCTTAGGCATTTTAGGTCAAAACATCTTTGTGCAAACACAAACCCTAATTTGGGTCAACAGTGCAAGGAGAAGTCTTGAGCAGATGAAACCCAAGGACTTTGTGATGAGAGATCAATGAAAAATGGGAGGGAAAATTTTGGGGTACAACAGTCATTAACACACTTTCCTTTTTGAGAAGATCCTGTCTGAAAGAAGCCGTTGGAATTGATGTTGTCTTGAATGACCAGTAACGCTTCAGAATCTTATCTCCTTACATGCTGATGACGCTTCAGAATATTGATGACTTGGATTAACATGTTCTTGTTCAAAATCAGAGTTTACTTTGATTAAGCGCAGGTTCTGGTCATCAATCTTTAGCTCATGTTTGAAACAACGCGGCCAGAACCTGTCATCTGGATGTTAGTGAAACATCATTGAAGTTGCCACCGAACGTCTTTTATCCCTCCGAAAGGGAAAGGTAAACATCGAGAAAACCTGGAAAGGGAGAAATCTCAGTCTTTCGACCGAGAGATCGGGTAAGGGAGTCTGTTACGCGAGGGGAAGGTATTAGCACCCCACACGCCCGTAGTACTCTACGGTATCCACTCTTGTTGTCTAATCTAATGGGTGTGGTCAAGACCTATGTCTATGGCTTAAAACTGAAAAGGGAATGCATGCAAAAGAAAAAAGAAAATAATGTAGGGAAAATAAAAGTTGTGCTCGATTGGGCCCTACCCCAATGCCTACGTATCCCTTTTGAGGAATCAGAGCAGCCGTAGTTCAGCTTGTGTGTTTTAGTTGGTTTGTGTTTTTTAGTTAAGACAAACAAAGATAGTCAAGATGGTAAAACATCGAATGAAACAACAAACAAATGAGATGGTAAAACATCGGCTAAATAATAACAAAGTAACATGTCAAAGATGGCGAAATATCAAATGATAAAACGGATGACAAAACATCACACCCATCAATGATATTGAGAATCCAAGCAGGATAACAGACAAATGCGATGGAGAAACATCGGCTTCAAACAAATGTGCGATAGCGAAACATCGACTAAGAGATAACATGGCAAAGATGGTGAAACATCAATAAATGAGATGACGAAACATTACACCTAACAATGATATCGAGAATCAATGTAGGATAACAAACATGTGCGATGGCGAAACATCGGCTTCAAACAAATGTGCGATGGCGAAACATCGACTAAAAGATAACATGGAGAAGATGGCGAAACATCGATAAAACAAGTGACAAAACATTACACCTAACAATGATATCGAGAATCAATGTAGGATAACAAACATGTGCGATGGCGAAACATCGGCTTCAAACAAATGTGCGATGGCGAAACATCGGCTAAAATATAACACAGACAACGCAAGATTGGTTTGTATCTTTTACTTTGAAGAAGGGTTGGAATTCATTAGAAATGTCTTATGATTTTCCAAGAAACAAATTTGTTTTAAGATGAAAAATGCAAAGAAAAGAAAAAAAAAACAACTAAGGGAAACTAGCCTAGCACTATCCCTAGTGTTATCATACAATGGTTGATCCTAAAGTTGAGGATAAGGGAAAATCCTACCCTAATTTACATGTTAAAGGGAACTCAACAAAACTATCCTATAGGGAACATGCAATGAGAGCGAAGTCGTGATCTCAATATCTAAATTGAGTGACTCATCGATCAACAATTAAAGAAGAAAAGAAATAAACAACCTATAGGGAACATGCAATGAGAGCGAAGTCGTGATCTCAATTTCTAAATTGAGTGACTCGTCGATAAACAATTAAAGAAGAAAAGAAATAAACATCATATAGGGAACATGCAATGAGAGAGAAGTCGTGATCTCAATTTCTAAATTGATTGACTCATCGATCAAAAACAAACACAACACATGCAATTAGACAAAAATCAGAGGCCCTCCTGACATATATCAACAATAGAGGTCCCATCATGCAGTCAGAGAATTATGCAAAATGAAAGTGGGGAAAGGAAGTAGTACAATACCAAACAGATAACTATCTGTAGCAATCAAGCAAGAATAAAAGAAACCCAGAGAAACTTCAAGCAAGCTGGCATCAGTAGACAAATCGAGTCAGAAATTACACCATCAGGATGTAAATAATTTATCAGATATGAACAAATCCCATGGGCAATGTATGGTATTCACAATCATATGTATGTATATCCTGCATAAACCATCAAACATGCCAAGCACAAAAATAATGCCAACATAATAAATTGTGTTCCACAAATAAAGTGAAACACAAAAGCCTCAAGCCAAAAGTGGCAACTTTCTCAGAGTACCTCGCATATTCAACAACCAAGTTAGTATTCCATAAAGTGAAAAAGTGCGAACAACATGGTGGCAATTATCAAACATTAGACATGATAGGCAAGAGGAAACAAGCATATGCACAGATTAGGTCAAAAGAATCAGAGAAATGTTGCTCCTTTCTATCACCATGTTGAATTGACAATTGAATATCAATCAAGGATCATAAGAGCTTGAGAATAATATGAACAAATACCATGAAGGTCAGTAGCAAACATATGTTAATCATGCACAATTAATTCAATCACAACTTCATGAACATAATAGGAGAAGAAACCTACATAATGTATTAGAAGGTTCAAAACATTCAAACATGAGGCTTATAAGTGAAATGGCTTGAGCTAACATGGACAATCAGAATCCACATGATCATTAGGTTCCCAATTATAGGCCTCACTTAAGTTCATTGGCCATCAAACAAGTTGCAACAAGTCATGTAAACATAATTGGGTACCTTCACTTCAAAATTACATCAAAAATGGAAATAAGGGTCCATAATGCAAACCAAATTTTTTTTTAGCATCTTTGAAAGGTATAGAATTCAGAATGCAAGCCCTAGATTCATGAATGATTGAGAAGGAGATCAAATGAAATCCAAAGTTCAAGACTAGTTAGCAAAACTACCAAACTAGACAAGTTTCCAAAATAATTTGTGAGAAAATGTCAAACCAAGTTAAAAAAATCAAGATAAATGGTTTTAAGATCCTCAATACATTAATGAACCATAATCAAGACTTGAATCCCATAGAAAATCCAAGGCATGGTGGTTTTAAAAATGAAACTTGCACCATAAGCAACAAAACCCTAATTCTTTTACTTTGAGTCTCAAATATTGATTAAGTAAGATCAAAATTCAAACAAACTAAGCCAAGATCATACAAATCATCAAGAAAGCCTAAATGTCAGAAAATATACTTTTCATATTTTTTTGAATTAAGGAAGAGCCAAAAATGAAATTAAATCAAACAATTATTCAATTAACAAATATTCACATATCAAAATAATATTTAAATCAAAAAGTCAGAAAAATGCCCAATAAAAATTATATTCAAATATTAGAACTAAAAATACACATCCCTGGTTTTTTGTGGAATTTTTGAATTAAAGGAAATATTAAAATAAAAAAACAGACAAAACAATTAATAATTGAATTAATTTTAAGGGCAAAAATGCAAACCCTAGCCCAAAATCATGAAAAGGTCAAAATAAAAATATATTCAGATTCTATGATTAAAAACAAGCTTACATGATTTTTTTGATAATTTTTGAATTAAAGAAAATATTAAATTAAAAATCAAACAAAAAATATTACAAATAACCTTTGAAATTAAATTTTAAATCAAAAAATAAGAAAAATGATGAACCATAATCAGAATCAATTTTTACATTATTTTGTGAGTCTAAAACAATTTTAGTGGATATTTTAGATCAATAGAACTATTAAAAAGATAATAAAATTTGAAAAAATTAACTAATTAAACCTATGAATTTTTAAACCAATCAAATTATTTTTAAAAAAAATTCAAAAAAAATATGACAAATACTAGAAAATAATATTGACTTACAGTAATTTTTTCATGATTTTTGAAAGTGTTTTGATCAGAAAATAAAATCAAACAAAATGCCATATAAAACAAATAATTCAAAAAAGCCAAAAATTCAAACCGACCAATCAGACAGTGCCAACACATCATCTTCAACCTTTGGACATTTCAAAAACACGTGCAACATTCACGTTTAGGGCTCATGTTCAGATCAATCATGCATACTCATTTCTACATCATTTTTATTAAATCAAGCACAAATTGAAGCCAACATTTCATACTTTATATTGCAATTGGAATCAAATCAAAACATCAATCACACTATTCACAATTTAGCCAGGAATATGAACAAAATCATTCTGAATCGCAAGTTTCAGGGTGCTCAAACATGCATAATTCACCAAATCAAATGCTATAAAGCTTCAGAAACATTCCATTAACATCATTGAATGCAAATCCAAGCTTAAACACTTCAATAAACAAGCGCATCTCAGAAATTGAAGTTTCGAATCATTACCTCAAGGCGAAAAGTGTTCTACTGTCTCATTCACTCCAGATGCAAACAAATGGTGCTAGCTTCATCTACTCCCTTTGCTGAAGCTGAATCCACAAGAATTTTGAAGAAAACACCAAGGAATTGAGAGAATCGAATCAAGTTGTAGAAGAAGAAAGTAAATCTCAGATCTGAATTTCTTGCAAATGGCGCATTCTCTCCCTCTCTCCTTGCTTGCTTCTTCTTATATAGAGTTTGTAGAGGAGCATAGAAGTGGAAATCTGACCTTAAAGCCGTTGGAGGGCAGGATTGGGAATTTTGGCCAAAAATGAAGTGTGTACTCAATCAGGTGATTTGCACGTGCGTTCTGTTGCATCTTATGCGTTTTGTGAGCCAAATAACCTCAGAAGACCGTGATTAGGATCTTGGCCCTTAATTCCATCTCATCAGAAAGTGTTGGAGCTTTTTCAATTTTGGGCAAGTTTTGCATTTTTTCAATCAAGCAAACACCAAGGTCCATGGAACACAAAAATGGCTGATACTATGGGCCTTAGCAAGTCACAAATAGGTAATGGGCTGGATTAGGAACAAATAGAATGGCTGAAACTTGAGTTTTCATGAATTGGCCATTTTGCATATTTGCCAAATTTCAATAAAAAGCTTCAAAATTCCAAAGACCATAACTTGCTCATGCTTTTGAATTTTGACACAAATGAGCACACTTTGGAAAGGTATTGAAAAGGTATACAAACCCTTTGTTTAGAGTTTTTGCAAACTAATCCATTAAGGTCCTCAAAATTTGGCTTGAAATTCACTAATTTTGAAAAAAGACCTATAATTTTGTGACTTCAAAAAACCATAACTCTTGATTCTTTGCCAATTTGAACATGAGACCAAAAGGAGGTGAAAGATCATTCTCTTAGATTTCCAAGCATATTTTATTTGCATTGTCTTGATCAAGGGTGAATAAAATATGAATTTTTGAACTTAAGTCCTTATTTTCCAAAATTAGTAACTTTTAGGGTTTCTTCAAGAACAAATTTCAACCTAAACCTCAATCTCTTTGATCCAATGACCAAAATGGAGTTTAAATATGAAAAGTACATCCTTGAATTAATGTTTGGCCAAAACTTTACTTGGTCAACCTTGACTTTGACTGATTTGGACCAAAATGACCATTTTGCCCCTCTGAATCAATTGATCCACTTTCCTTCAAAATTGATGATCCAAATTTTAGACATGTGATCTTTCAAACATATAGAGGCCATGTACCAAGTTTCACTTCAAGATTCTCAAGGAAACCTGATAAAAAATCAAACCCTAGTTTTGGTCAACACCTCAGGAAACTAATGAATCATCTTCAAAACTTCAAATCCTTTGGGCATCATGACCAATTCCTTGTGCAAAGATTTTTCAAACACCAAAGAGATGTTGTAGCTCCCTAAATCAAGACTTGTACATTGGCCAATAGTGTTGCGCAAACAAAACCCTAATTTGACTGGTGAATCCAAAGAGTGATTCTCCTTGTAACCAAACACAAACTTCAATCCTCTGATGATCCAAAGAGATGTATAAAATATCTTAAGCTATGCCATAATCTTTGAGCTTGAAAAGATCCATAGGTTTAGTTAATAAGATTCTACTTGAGCAACTTGTCAATGCAAACAACTTTCAAGGCTTGAGGAAGACTTGACAACCAAAGTACTTTGATCCCATCACAATGTATGAATGAAATGCAATATGATATTCATGATGAAACATAAGCCTAAATCAAGAGGGTAAATTTTTGGGTGCAACAATGTTCTGATTGCTTCAATGTGTAGCTCTTATGGCTTATCTTCTGATGCTGATATGGTCAGAACTTATGCATTCATAAAACATAATTTTTAGGGGCATATTTGTTCTTTGTATTTATTATTTATTCTTTGTATTTGGTATCATCAAAACTCTAACTAAGGGTTGTAGAAACAAACTATGTTCTAACAATCTCCCCCTTTTTGATGATGACAAAAACTAGATTTTTCAATTAAAAATAAAGAACAAAAGGTTTAAGAGAAACTCCCCCTGAGTTGATTACTTCCCTTAAGTTCCTTGAGCATCAGAGTTTAGCTGCATCTTTCATCAGAATTTGTACCTGTTCAAACTTTTCAGAAGATAGAGGTTAAGTAATTCAGAATGTTTGAGACTTCTGTCTCAGTAAACCATTATTGAAAATATCTTACTTTCTCCCCCTTTTTGTCAGTTATCAAAAAGGCAATATAATTAGAGCCAAAATGGTTGAATCATATTAAAAAAAAGTGATGTAATGATAAGTTCTAGAACAGAAGAGGTAAAAAAAATTTAATAGTTACAGATAAAAAAATCTAAGAAGGAGGAGGAAGAAGTGTGAACAAAGCTTCCAGCAAGCTCTTGATCTATCCAGGGAGAATTATCCAGAGAGAGGATATCTTTCTTGAGCAGATGGCTCAGAACTTGGTCTTCAAAAGCCTTTAGCTTAGCACTAAAGTTATGCTGAACCTGTTCATAACTCTGTTCCTTCAGCTTCATTGTTTCAGAACTAAGCCAGTTTCTGAATTTTGTCAACATATAATTAGAAGCAGCAGGATTAGTCATCTCTTGACTAGCATGCTTCAAAGAATTTATCCATTCTTGTATTCCTGTTTCAAAAATCAACAAACTTGTACCAACATCTGATGTGGTTTCAGTTGGTTTAGGTTTGGGAATGGCAGTTTTGTGAGAGATAGAAGCTAGTTTTTCCAGCGCAATTGGATTAATGACAAGTCTTACGCTGTCAGCTGGACTTCCAGTGGGTGAAGAAGTGGGAGAGTCAGGTATGATGATTGGACTGGTATGGGAGTTTGGTGGTGTGGATTCCAGAGAAGAAGGAATTTCTGGAATGTCGTGGATGGTGAGAGGCATGCGAATAGCAAGTGGTTCTGTGATTCCAGGTATTGGGATTGTATCAGAATCTGAATGAGGTTCTTAAAATTGGCTTGTTGAAACATGGTGAGGTTTTAGTTCATGGATATCAGAAGATTGATTCTCAGAAGGTTGAGCTTCTGGTTGTTGTATTTTAGGTTGAGGTGAATGTGGATGAGGAATTTCTTGTTATGGAGAGTGAGGTTACGTAATTTCTGGTGTGGTATCAGAGTTTGGATTTCAGGGAGTTGAGAATTTGGACTTTGTGGTACGGGAGCTGAAAAGTCTTGGTCAAATGAATCAATATCAGACAGAACTTTGACATGTTCTGGTTGGGTTTGTTCAGGATTTGGATTATGAGAAAGGGAGTGTTTCATTCAGACCTAGAGTTTCTGATGGATCAAAACCTATGTCAAAGTCTTCAAATGTTTGTGGAGTTGAATGTTCTGGTTGAGTAGTTATGGCTTCAGATGTTGATACAATAATTAATTCTATAACAGAAATAGAGGAAGGATTACCTTTCTTTTTGGCAGCTTTTGGAGTCCTCTGAGATGGTCCTTCTGCTACAGCTTTCCTCTTCTTGGTCTTATTTAAAGCAACTTCTGGAGCAGCCTTGTGTAAGTCCTGGATATTGATTTTTGGTGCAGTACCATCTTCCTTGCAAGCATCCATATATCTGACTATTATTTCTGGCTTAGAGTCAATATCAGAAAATAGAGGAAAATCATCCAGAGGTATCCTCCTTGAAGTGATGGTTGCATGAGAAGTAATAGTAGGTTCCTTCTTGATATTCTCAATGATTTTCATCTTCTTCAGATTCTTTGCGTTCAGGGGCTTCCCAGCGGTTTCTTCCAAAGTGCTGATTTCCTGGGCTTCAATCAAATGCTCTATCAGCCTATTATCTGTCAGAATATCTGATATGAGTCTTCCTAAGGGTATCCAGTCCCTTTTGGTTCGTTCATCTTCTCTTGTTTCCTTTACACTAGTTCTAAGATGATTAAACAGCAAGTGTGGGAGGTTTACCTTAGTCCTCTTGGCAATGAAATAGATCAGAAACTGTTGATCGATGTTGATATAATCAGGAGAGCTAGTTGGCTTCCTGTGGTTGATACACCCCAGAATAATTTTTGCCCAAATTCTGTGGTGATCCTTCAGATCTCTGATTTTGCTGGAGGGAAGTCCATGAGTAAATATTTCCCTTGCAATAGAGCCTACATCAGCGCATCTATCAGCCATGTCAATGCATTTGACACCTCCACCATTGTAACCAATAAGCTTTGAAATTAGGTCTTCTGTAATGACAATTTTCTTCCCCGTGACATAAGAGGTAACTTGATGATTTGAAGAAGAAACATGTATCCAGAATTCTTTGACAAGAATTGGAAATGTTGGCCCCATAAGACGGTCAAAGTATTTGTTCCAACCTTGAGCATTAACGTCTTCATACAGATTGAAGCCATTTTCTTGCAAGCTTTCAAAGTCAATAATCAGTTCTGAAAGAACTTCCAGATTATCAATGGGAGTGAGTAGCATTCTGTAAGGTTCTTCGTATTGTTCCATTGAAGCAGATTCCTGAGTACTGATGTTTTGGACGCTTGAAGAAGCCATTGTTCACACAAGATTTGAGGAAGATGAAAGGGGTTTTTAAAAATACGAACTTGAAACGATATAAAGTATTTAGAGAGTAAAAAGAAGTGAATGTAAAAAGTGAGATTTGAGTTTAAATAGTTTTTTCTTGAAAGCATAAACAGTAAGTGAGAGAAATATTTAGTCATGATTATAAGCATTAATGACAGCTGAAATTAGGGGATTCAGAAAGATACTGGAACGGTTACTCATGACATGTGTCTCAATGCACCCAATCAGCGCTTTTGACCTTTCAGAAAAGTGAACGCGTGTTCAGCCTCAAAAAGTAGCTGATGAATGGATGACAACTGTTTAATTATGTGAACAACATGCTTCTATCCTTGAAATGAAACGTTTAGATCTTCATGGATAGATTCTGATGCAATCTGTACTTCTAAAACTCTGAAGACAGGTTGATCAGTAGTTCACAGAAAATAATAAAGTTCTGATGGTTAAGATATGTAAATAAAACAATTTATTCTGGGCATAGCTTCATGCTGAGATGTTTCAGAATGAAGTTAAACCTATCTTCAGAAAGAGGTTTTGTAAAGGCATCAGCATATTGATGGTCTGTTTCATTTCTATATGCTTAGCCCTAGAATGCAAAATAGGATTCTTGCTGAGACAAATAGCAGAAGTATTGTCACAGAGGATAGGAATGTTACTCTCAAATATGTTAAAGTCTTCAAGTTGACTTTTCATCTAGAGCATTTGCGTGCTACATCCAGCGGCTGCTATGTATTCAGCTTCTGCTGTTGATAGTGTTATTATAGACTGTCTCTTGCTGGACCATGATATCAGATTTTCTCCCAGAAACTGGTAGCTTCCAGAAGTGCTTTTGCATTCTACTCTGTCTCCAGCGAAGTCAGCATCATAATATCCTACTAAATAAAATGTCAGACCTTGAAGCCATCAGATAGAGGAGAGAACCAATCATACCTCTGTAGACCTTCTGTTCTACCTTTTTACTTACCTCTTCCTTTTCCAGAATGCACGTGGGATGCATTGGAATCTTTGAGGGCTTACATTCTGAGAGATCAAATTTCTTCAGAAGTTCTCTGACATATTTGATCTGATGAATGTAATTTCCTTCTGGAGTTTGGCTTATATGAATGCCCAGAAAGAATTTGAGTTCCCCCATCAAGCTCATCTCAAACTCTGTCTGCATACATTTAGCAAACTCTCTTCCCATAGAGGATTTAGTAGATCCAAAGATGATGTCATCAACATAAATCTGAAATACTAACATGTCATTCTTAACTGTCTTACAGAATAAGGTTGTGTCCACTTTCCCTCTGGTGAATTCCTTTTCTAACAGGAAGTTACTTAGTCTTTCATACCAAGCTCTGGGAGCTTGTTTCAGACCATAGAGTGACTTCTTTAGTTTGAAAACATATTCTGGATTTTTGGAATTCTCAAAACCAGGAGGTTGGTGCACATATACCTCTTCATCTATATAGCCATTTAAGAATGCACTTTTGACATCCATCTGATACAGAGTGATGCCTTTATTTACAACAAATGATATTAAAAGTCTGATAGATTCTAACCTGGCGACTGGAGCAAAGGTTTCTGTATATTCTATCCCCTCTTGCTGACTAAAACCTTATGCTACCAGTCATGCTTTGTTTCTGATGACTTCACCTTGCTCGTTCAGTTTGTTTCTGAACACCCACTTTGTACCAATGACGTTGAATCCTTTTGGTTTGGGAACCAGATCCCATACGTCATTTCTGGTGAATTGATTCAGTTCCTCTTGCATTTCCAGAATCCAGTCATTGTCCAGAAGTGCTTCATCAATTGTTGTTGGTTCAATCATAGAGACCAGTCCCATGAGGCATTCTTCAGAGTTTCTGAATGTTGATCTAGTTCTGATTGGATCATCCTTCTTTCCTAGTATTGTATCTTCTGGGTGATCAATGCTGCTTCTAGATAGTATTTTCTGGGGTTGATCAACAGAAAGTGCTGGATTGCTTGCAGTAACTCTTTCTGATGTTGAGGGAGTGTCTCTGTCGAGAACTTATGATAAGTTGTCTTCAGTACCTGTAAGTTCAACTTCCATACCTGCAAGGAATTCATTCTGCTCTGACTTTTGAGAGTCAAGCTTATCATCAAACCTAACACTGATTGACTCTTCAAAAATTTGTGTTTCTATATTGTATACTCTGTACCCTCTTGAGCATTCAGAGTATCCTAACATAATATACTTTTGTGCTTTAGAGTCAAACTTGTTTAGATAATTTTTTGTATTCAGAATAAAGCAGGTGCATCCAAATGGATGAAAATAAGAAATGTTCGGCTTTTTGTTCTTCCATAATTCATATGGAGTCTTTTCCAGAATAGGTCTTATGGAGATTCTATTCTGAATGTAACACGCTGTGTTAATTGCCTCTGCCCAAAAGATCTTAGTAACGTTAGTCTCGTTGATCATGGTTCTGGCCATTTCTTGCAATGTTCTGTTCTTTCATTCTACAACTCCATTTTTCTGGGGAGTTCTAGGATAATAGAAGTTATGCAAGATGCCTTTTTTATTAAAAAATAATTCAAAATTTTTATTTTCAAATTCCCCACCATGATCACTTCTGACTTTGACAATTCTAAGATCCTTTTCATTCTGAACTTGGTTGCAGAAGGTAACAAACACAGAGTGTGACTCGTCCTTGTGTCTTAAGAACTTTACCCATGTCCATCTGCTATAGTCATCTACGATTACTAACCCATACTTCTTGCCACTGACTGAAGCAATGTTTACTAGTCCAAATAAGTTAATGTGCAGAAGTTCTAATGGCTTAGAGATGGAAACAACATGTTTGGATTTGAAAGCAGGTTTTGCAAATTTGCCTTTCTGACATGCTTCACACAGAGCATCTGAGTTAAACTTCAAATTAGGAAGTCCTTTGACCAGATTGAGTTTATTAATCTGAGATATTCTTCTCATACTAACATGCCCCAATCTTCTGTGCCAGACCCATTGCTCGTTGTTAACAGAAAGTAGGCATTTTATATTCTGACTCTTTAGTTCAAAAAGTTTTATTTTATAAATGTTGTTTTTCCTCTTTCCATTAAATAGGATAGTCTCATCTTTCTGACTAACAGCTTTGCATGAATTTTGATTGAAGATTATATCATAACCATTATCACTTAATTGACTTATGGATAACAGGTTATGCATTAATCCATTAACTAATAATACATTACTTATAGAGGGAAGATTTCCATTACCTATTGTTCCAGAGCCAATGATATTTCCTCTCTGATTACCTCCAAAGCCCACATAGCCTCCAGGCTTAAGTTCCAGGCTTTGTAACATATTCCTTCTTCCCGTCATGTGTCACAAGCAGCCAGAGTCCAGGTACCATGATTGGTGTCTTAGCCTTGCTGCTAAAGATATCTGCTACATGTATAATTTTATCCTTAGGTACCCACATTTTCTTGGGTCCTGATTTGTTAGTTTTATCAAAATTCTGATTGAATTTTGGTTTGACAGAATAATCACTACTTGTGTATTTTATGTCATGTGTGTGCCCATATATAAAATGTGAATTGAGTGGTGTGTGTTTTATAATTAAGTCCATGACATTTTTTGGTGTAGATACCTTACCTTGATATCCTATCCCTTTTCTGCCATTTCTGCTAACTCCATAGATCATTGAAGCCATCTTGCTTCTGTCTATGTTTTTATCTAGAAACTTCTGAAAACTGTTATCATACTCTTTGATGATCTCATCAGCATTACTGGGAGTTTCAAAGATTGTTTCCTTCTGAGAGTTTTGCAAATCATTTTCTAATTTTGAAATTTTTTCTTTTAACTCAGAATTCTCTAATCTGATACTCTCAGTCTTTTTAGATACTGAGGCAAGATTCATTTTCAGGTTCTTGAATTTGACTCTGATTTGCTGATACCTTTCCAGAATTTCATTTAGGCTTTCTGCAAGTTCATCCTTAGTAAAGTTTATGGTAAAATCAGGAAATACCTCTTCAGTGTCTGATTCTGAGTCTGAACCAGAAGCTTCACTGTCTTCTGATACGTTTTCCATGAGAACTATGTTTGCTCTTTCATCATCTGATTCTGAGTCAGCTTCAGATGTTCCAGAATCATCCCATGTAGCCATGAGGATTTTCTTCTTTTCCTTGAAGAACTTCTTTTTGGGCTTTTCTTTCTGAAGCTTTGGGCAGTCACTTTTGTAGTTCCCTTGCTCGTTGCATTCATAGCAGATGATGTCGTTGTTATTTGGCTTTCTGTATCCTGAAGAACCTTCAGATCTTCTGTGTCCAGAGGAAGACTCAGACTTTCTGTATCTGGAGGAGGATTCATTCTGATTCTCTGATCTTCTAGGATTTCTGAACTTCCTTCGTCTCTGCTTCCACAGTTGGTTCACCCTTCTGGAGAGGAGAGACAGCTCATCTTCTTTTGATGAGGATCCATCGGAAGTTTCTTCCACATCCTGCAAAACCTTAGAGCCAAATTTTCTGTTATATTTTAAAGCTAGTGGCTTACCTTGCTTTTGAGGCTCATCTTCTTCTAGCTCTATCTCGTGACTTCTGAGGGAGTTGACATGTTCCTCCAGAGATATTTTGTTGAGATCTTTGGCTAGCTTAAATGCTGTGACCATTGGCCTCCATTGCTTGGGCAAGCTTCTGATGATCTTCTTAACGTGATTAGCAGTAGAATACCCTTTGTCAAGAACCTTCAGTCCAACAACAAGGATTTGGAATCTTGAAAACATAGTTTATATAGATTCACTATCTTCCATCTTGAATGCCTCATATTTCTGAATGAGTGCAAGGGCCTTGGTCTCTTTGACTTGAATGTTGCCTTCATGCGTCATTCTCAGAGAGTCAAACATGTTCTTGGAAGTCTCTCTGTTTGATATTTTCTCATGTTCTGAGTATGAGATGGTGCTGAGAAGTATTGTTCTGGACTTGTGGTGGTTTCTGAATTCACGCTTTTGCTGATCAGACATCATTTTTCTGCCTATATTTTGACCACGTCCATCCACTAGGTGCATGTATCCATCAGTCACCATGTCCCACAGATCAGCATCATGAGCCAGAGAGAAACTCTCAATTATGTCTTTCCAGTAGTCAAAGTTTTCTCCATCAAAGACTGGAGGTTTGCCACTGAATCTGTCCTTGTCTTCATGGTTGTCATTGCTGATGTTTGGACTTGGTCCCACCATAGTGTTTTTCTGAAGCTTGGATCTTGTACTGACACGGTTAAGTGTTTAAGCTCAAAACCAGGCGCTATGATACCAATTAAAGATGTGAAAAACACAAGGGGGGGGGGGTTAAATTGAAAACTTGAAATTAAAAGCTCAATGACACAATATTTTTATCCTGGTTCGTTTGATATCAAACTACTCCAGTCCACCCGTCAAGGTGATTTCACCTCTCTCCAACGAGATCTTAATCCACTAATCTCAACAAGATTACAAAAGCTACTTTAACAACTATTAAAGTCTTCTTGAGTACAACCACAGTCCGGTTAATCTCAAGGAACACTGTTTCAATACAATTATACAAGATATGTGTTGTTGTTTTACTAACAAAAACTGTTTATCACAACAGTGATAAATTACACAGGATTATAGCTTGGAAATGTAAATGATATTTCTTGCAGCTTTGAATATGCGTGAGTGGTAATATGGCAAAATCGTTATTGATTTTGAATGCTGAATTTGTTTATATAGGAAGTGGAATGACGTTGATCATAAATTATGTTTAATGTCATTAACACACTTTCCATTTGGAGAAGATCTTGTCTGAAAGAAGCCGTTGGAATTGATGTTGTCTTGAATGATCAGTAACGCTTCAGAATCTTATCTCCTTACTTGCTGATGACGCTTCAAAATATTGATGACTTGGATTAACATGTTCTTGTTCAGAATCAGAGTTTACTTTGATTAAGCGCAGGTTCTGGTCATCAATCTTCAACGCATGTTCTGATTGCTTCAGTGTGTAGCTCTTATGGCTTATGTTCTGATGTTGATATGGTCATAACTTCTGCATTCATAAAACATAATTTTTAGGGGCATATTTGTTCTTTGTATTTATTATTTATTCTTTGTATTTGTTATCATCAAAACTCTAACTAAGGGTTGTAGAATCAAACTATGTTCTAACAATGCTGCCCCAGCATACACCCTATTGAATTGTCTAGCATTGTTAAGTATAATATCAAAGGCATTCCTTCAACCGGAGGCATCAGAATCGGAGAATCTCGCAGGTATTCCTTATTCTTTTGAAAGTTGTCTGGCATTCGTCATTCCACTTTACCACTTGATCTTTCTTCAGAAGCTTGAAGATGGGCTCACAAGTAGCAGTCAGATGTGAAATGAACCTGGCGATATAATTCAAGCGTACCAAGAAACCTCTAACTTCCTTCTCTGTACAAGGAGCTGGCATTTCTTGTATGGCCTTTACCTTCGAAGGATCTACTTGGATGCCTTTGTCTATGACAATGAAACCCAAGAGTTTACCAGACCTTACCCCGAAGGTGCACTTGTTCGGATTCAACCTCAGCTTGCATATCTTCAACCTGTCAAACAACTTTTGTAGATGATCAAGGTGCTCTTCCTCAGTTTGAGACTTGGCTATCATGTCATAAACATAAACTTAGATCTCGTGATGAATCATATCATGGAACAAAGCAACCATGGCGCACTGATAAGTTGCCCCAGCATTCTTCAACCTGAAAGGCATCACCTTGTAACAGAAGGTGCCCCACTGTGTGACGAAGGTTGTCTTCTCCATGTCTTCAGGAGCCATCTAGATTTGGTTGTAGCCAGAGAAACCATCCATGAAGGAGAAGATTTTATGCTGCGCGGTGTTATCAACAAGAAAGTCAATGTGATGAAGTGGGAAGTCATCCTTGGGAATTTCCCTGTTCAGATCTCTATAATCCACACACATCCTTACCTTACCGTCTTTCTTAGGTACCTGAACGACGTTAGCAACCCACTGTGGATAGGAGGTGATAGCTAAGAAACCTACGTTGAACTGCTTCATGACCTTCGCCTTGATCTTTTATGACATTTCAGGGTGCATACGGCGGACCTTCTGTTTAATCGGAGGACAGTCTTCTTTTATCGGCAGACGATGAACCACAATATCAGTGTCTAAACCAAGCATGTCTTCATATGACCATGCGAAGATCTTAACATAGTCATGAAACATTTGTATCAACCGATGTTTGATCTTAACTTCCAGATTTGCACCGATCTTGACTTCTTTTATGTCTATCTTTGTGCCCAGGTTTATCGTCTCAACTGGCTCTTCATGAGGCTGTATAGCCCTTTCTTCCTGTTGTAATAGTCTAGCAAGTTTTCCAGGCACCTCACAATCATCCACACCTTCGTCTTCGGCTTGGTTAATCGGATTTTCGAAGTCATATCGGACAGTAGCAGAGCTGTTATAAATGGGATCCAGAGTGGGTGTGGATCTGCAGTATGATACGTAAGTGTGTGTAAGAGCATAGCTATTTTGATAAAGTGAAAACATAAAAGAAAAATATAGAGCGCAAAATTTATATGCAAGGAACATCCAATGTTTTATTGATGATATATGAAAGGACAAATAATATCCCTCACAAACAAAGCCAATGTGCCTCGGGCAAGGCACAAGGCTGTAGAGTTTAAATTTTTTATTACAAAATCCCAAAACAAGTAAGACAATTACTGCGGAATAAAAGAAACTGGTATAAAGTCCCTAGCCATCCAGTTACTCGATCCACCATTGGTAGTTGGGTAGATCCAACTGTTAATGTCAGAGTCTTCCTCGTTGCCTTCAATGGAATTAATTCCTTGATTGCTGATGCGTAGGGGAGGTCCTCCATCCCGAGCGTGTCGAACAGCCCTTTGAGCTCCTAAATTAAAGCCCAAACCAAACTTTTCAGTTTTGTGAGTAAAATCAGGGAGTTGTCCTCAATTGGTATACCCACCTTCTTCAACAACTGCTCTGGCGTCTTTGAGGGAAGCCATCTTCAGATGAGGTTTATTGGTAGTAGTTTCAGCCGATGCCAGGATCTTGGGAACCTCTTCAAATTTCTGGCAAGGAGTCTCTATGAATTCCCTGTCCATCTCTTTGTACCTGAAGGAATTGAGGTGGCTCACCATATACTCCTCCTCACCATGCACAGTGACAATCTTCCCTTTTACTGGATACTTCAACATTTGGTGCAGTGTAGAAGTAACAGCCCCAGCTTCATGGATCCAAGGACGACCCAACAAACAAGAGTATGACGGTCGGATGTCCATTACATAGAAAGTGGACTCAAAAGTCTGGGAACCTACTTTGACGGGGATGTCCATTTCCCCATGCAACATTCTTCTCGACCCATCAGAAGCCCTTACCATAATGTTACTAGGCTTTAAGGTCAAGCCCTCACAGTCTAACCAATCCAACGCCTTCTTAGGCAGAACATTCAGCAAAGACCCAGTATCTACCAGCACATGAGCCATAGTGGTGCCCCTGCATTCAATCTAGACATGCAGAGCATCATTATGCTTCCTCCCCTTCGGTGTCAAGTCTGCATCTGAAAAAACCCAGCCCATTGTCAGCAGTCAGGCTGGCCACACAATCTTTGAATTGATCAGCTGAGGTCTCCTGCGGCACATGCGCAGTCTTGAAGAATGCAATCAAAGCCTTCGCATGGGCCTCAGAGAACAACGGCAGGGACAACATGGATATCTTTGAGGGGGTATGCCCCAACTGCTCGACCACATTGTAGTCTCTCTTTTTGATTATTTTAAGTATTTCCTCTATCTCTTGCTTAGAGGCTTCCACGACAATTTTTCTAGGTGCCTCCGTCTGGGAAGGCTCACCTATAAATTCTTTGCCTCGGGTCCCAGATGACTCGACGGCGGGAGTGATAATTGGAGTAAGCACAGGAGTAGTAGTTGTTGTACCAGCAGGAGTAGCAGAAGGAATAACAATAGGCTTATTGACAGTCTTTGGGGAAATCTCTGGAGAGAAAACCCTTCCACTTCTGGTGACCTTGCTGGTCTCGATAATGTTACTGACATTAGGATCAGCCTCTTCATTCTTTAGATCTTGTTTGATGCCATGATAGTACACATCGTCACCATAATGTCAGGGGATAACTTTGTCTGAGGCATACGGGACAGGACCAAGAAAGTTGATTATTAGCGGAGCGACTCTCGGAACAGATGTAATCCTAAAGGTCTTCTCGAGGAGACCTTGGAAGGATTGGCGGAAATGGTTATAATAGCAACATATTCAAATGGAACAACGGGAATCAAAGTTTTCTCGAACAGAATTTCTTTGCTGTGCATCAGGCGCTGAACACTTGACTTCAGCAAATGGCAACCAGAGGGCAGAGATGAACACATGTGGAAACCTTCACCATAACTCGGAAATAAACCGGCCGACAACAAATTCTTCTTAACCGTCATAAGAGGAGTAGAAACTTCATCCACTAAGGTCACAAACAGATCGGTATCAACAGCATTAACTCCACGATTGTGCTTAGGCATGGAAGCAGTTATGACACTGGGCTTTTTTGGAGCATCGAAATCAATTTCCTTGGCTTCGATAAGATCTTGTAGCTTATTTATTAGAGCCCAACAGTCATTGGTATCGTGGCCAGGACTCTCAGAATGATAGGCACACCGAGCATTTGGGTTATATCGGGGAGATGTGGTGTTCGGATTCTTGGGAGCCTCTTTCAAAGTTGCCAAGTTGGATCTCAACAGATGGGGTAGAACTTCAGCCAACGTCATGTTGATCCGGGTAAACTACCGTTATGGTCTTTCCGCCCTTTGTTGATTATTATGTTATGGAGCAACTGCAGGCCTAGGTATCATTACGGCACTTACTGTCTGACGGTGTTCAGCTCTGCTTTGGCCTCTCGGACTATATATGGCATTGGCCTCCTTCTTACCAGTAAAAGGCTTCTTTACCAAACTCAAAGAGGCATCCTTCTGTGTTTTACCTCTCTGAATCCCAGCTTCTACTCTCTCTCCAGTTAGGATTAGCTCGGTGAAACCAACCGACAAGCTTCCGATCAAATGATTGAAAATGGACCAGATAGCGTCCCCAAAAACATATCGACCAACTACCTATCAAACAACGGGGGTTAGTCTCTTCCAGCCAAGTCTCTCCACTTTTGTGCATAGTCCTTAAAGCCTTCACTTGCACCCACGAACATACTCTGGAGTTGAGTACGAGTAGGAGCAAGGTCGGCGTTGTATTGATACTTCTTATAAAAAGAAGCAGCCAGATCTTCCCAGTTTCGAACATTGGCTCTCTCCAGTTGGTAGAACCATTCAAGTTGAGTCCTTGACAGACTGTCTTGAAAGAAGTGAACCCACAAATTTCTATCGGTGGTGTGGGGCTGGATTTTTCTGACGTAGGAACGGAGGTGGAGCTTTGGGCAAGACACCCCCATCGTACTTAGAAAAAATTTGAGCCTTGAACTTTTGCGGGATGACCACTCCCGACACCAATCCCAATTCTTCGAAATCCAACCCAGGTATCCTTTGGACCTCCATAGTACTCCGACGATCTTCCAACTGCTTGTATATATCCTCAGTAGGAGGATACTTCTCATCATTGTAATTTGTGTCATTGTCGGAAACTTCAGGACTGGGGTCCTTTTCCCTTGTCTCCTCTTCTTGATTCTCCCCTTCTTTAGATGAAGAGGTCAGATCGACTTGCTGCTTCAATGCCCCCCTGAACCTTCTGCCCATATTCAGAATACCAGCGATCTTCTTCTTTTTATTTTTCTCTTTCAGGATGAGAGCTTTCAGATCCTCCCGCCCTTTCGCCAGATTTATGAACATCTGTTGGAATTGGGCATTTTGTGCATGAAGATCCTTGATGCTTTATTCGGAAGACATTTCTGCTGAAATAAATAGCGAAGAAGATGAGAAACCTGTAATGGTACTTGTTTATGCGATGCTATGAATGGGATGAATATGCAATGATTTCAAGGATTCTTAAAGGCTCATATTTGTTTAACCAAAAGAAACACACGTTAATTGCATTGATAAGTTCGAATTGTTACAAAGAGTGTCTTTTAGGATTACAATTAAACAAAGCAAAACTTAAAGAAAAAACGAAACTAGGTCTCCCAAGAGCGCATCCTTTTTGGTGCAATGTAAGCGTTTATGTTCCTTTCTTCATGAAGTAGCCTAGTGAGCTCCAGGACTTTCTTCTTGCTGGCATAGAACTAAGCTTCAAACGTGTCCCGCTCCTCTTTGAGTTAAACCCAGGACTTCTGTAACTCTTCATGATCAGTTGGCATGTCAGGATGATGACCAAGTGAAATAGTATCTCCTTCAATAGCTGGCTCCACAGTTATTGGTAGGACAATTGGGTAAGGCATCATAAGACTTTAGGCGCGAGCTCGTACCCATCGGAGATAAGGCTCAAGAGGAATGGAATTATTATGCCCTAGCGTCTTTCTATCAATTTTATGCACCATGCCCCAAGATTTTATGAACCTTTTGCGGTATCCCTGAGCATCATTCTCATAGTTAAAGGAAATTCCTTGGATAAGCGTATCATGTGGGCCATCTCTTCTCGCATAACCAAACTGACGCAAGGCCAAACAAGGGTTGTAAATGATTCCCTCCCTAATGCCTAAGAGAGGGAAATTAGGGAATTCACCACAACGATCGATGATGGTAACATCTTCCGAGAACCGCGAACACCAATGGATGTCTGAATGCTTAAGGGACATCAGCCTACAAGACCATTTCAAACCCTGTTCATTCTTCAAAACAGACCTGGGTAGGTGCAAAATAAACCACCTAGACAATAGAGGAGTGCAACACAGGAGGGTCCCCCTTCTCTTTAGAGTGCGAGCATACAGAGAGTGTAGAATATCCCCGAGTAATTTAGGCACTGGATTATGAGACAGAAAAACCTTAATAGCATTCACATTTACAAGTAGATCCGCATTAGGGAAAAGTACCATCCCGTAAACGAGAAGTACCAGCACCTCTTCGAAAGCTTGTAAATCTAGGGTATCCTAAAAATGGTAAGCCTTCTCGAATAGAAACTTAACTGAAATTCCTTGGACACTCCCTCTAGTCTCCCAATTTGTCACTATGTCAGACCGTTGTAAGGACAAAGCTCTAGCAATCTCTTCAGGATTTAGATGTTCTACCATACCGTTGAAAGGTAACTGGTCAAGAATAGGTACCCCTAACAACTAAGAAAATTCCTCCATAGTAGGTACTAACTGGTAATCCAGGAAGGTGAAACAATGGTGCACAGGGTCGAAGAATTGAAACAACACTTTTAATAATTCTTCATCAGGTTTTGCAGTTACCAAATTGAGAAACTGACCATGCTTCTTAGTGAAATGAGAACTTTCAAGAACCCTTAATGCCAGGTCCTTTAGTTGGAGAGACACTTTCACAAGGTTAATCTGTATAGTGTTCCTACGGGCGGATGCCATGTCCTACAAAACAAAGCAAAAATGAGCCCTAGGAAATCCTTGAAATGGTTATTCATGATATACCATGCTTATGATGTCATGATTATGTGAGAAAATCACAGGTATAGCAAACAACAAGCAAGTCACACCCAGCCCTTAGGTTTAAGGCATGCATGAGCTTTAAGGTCATACCCTCTTGAAGTTGGATTGGTTCAACATGTCCTATAAATAGTAACTGGGTTCTAAGGGATCTCAATATCACCGATCTTTCCCCCAGCTTCGTTCAATAGGCGATTGACTTGCAACCAAACAAAGCTCAAGAGTCAAACCTCAATGAGTGTAGCATCGAGTATTTATCGACCTTGGGAATACACCAAAGTCGGCCATCTCGCTACGTCCTACTGGCCAAGTTGTGCAATTAAAGGTTCTAAGGTCAGTCGATGCTTCACGACACCACGTGGCAGCCCTGTACTCTCCCTGATTGACTCAAGGGTTACCGGTACCAACCAAAGTGTCACATCAATATAGCTACTGCTTCAACCGTGTCGGTATACCCCACACAGGTCCCTCATAGTTTATTTCTACTTACCTAAAAGGTGTTCCCCAGATCCAGGTGTAGGATCTATAGTAACCCAAACAATCCCTTCAAAGTTAAGCAATCAATACAAGCAAGAGAAGCAATTAAATGACCTAGATCCTAAGGTATACCCTACTTATTAAAAGTCCCAAGCAGAGTCGCCAATCCTGTGATACGGTGGCAGAATCGACTGTTAATACTGGTTTGCATTTTGTATTCGCAAATGTTGCGGTAAGCAAGAGTCGCCACCGACTTTTATTTCATCCAACAAAGGAAACGAAAAAAGAACAAAAAAAACCTTTTTCGAGATGTTTATGAGTACGGGGGGTAGATTATAGAAAGGGAAGATGTTAGCACCCTTTCTATCCATGGTTTTCCACGGGCTCTCAGGTACTTGCTCATTTTGAAAATTGCTCGTGTGTGCTTGTTTTGGAAAAGTTTTACTTCGTGATAACCCTTGTATCAGTCCTCAAGAGTGTGACAAAGTTGTTTTGAAAATTGTTTTGAAAACTGTTTGTGTGGAAATTTTTGTTTGAGCAAGTACCTAGGAGCTAATCTACCTACTCGAAAAAGTCTGTTCGTTTTCCTTTAGACATCGCTATCCTATTATCAAGGAATAGGTAGCACCATTGTTGGAGTTTTAAAGGGACGTTCGAAGGGACAAATACGATCATAAAAGCAATGTTAGGAAACTTTAGTAATCATCCTAAATCCTTAAAGATCTTTTTCCGAGGCAACATCCGAAAGGGTCATTTTAGATCATTTGGGACTAGAGGACGACCACTAACATTCCCTATACTTCGTGACCGTTTACCGAAGGCAACTGGAGTGGAGTAAACCCTAGGAGTGAGCATGTGCAAGTGTATTTTTCAGTTAATTATCTTTTCACAATTAGGGTTTTCTATTGTTTTAATTTCAACTTGTCTTTCCATACAATCCTATTAACATACATCTAACAATTTATAGTTTGCGGAAATTAAAATGCGAGAAATTAAAGTCCTAGCTATTACAAGGCTTTGGGCAGATACATAATTATTTTTGACTGAAAATAAAATGCGGAATTAAAATCCTACTTAAATCTATTACAAACTCGGAGCAATTACAATAATAATTAAAAAAATTAAAAGTGCGCACGGCGAATAAATGCGAGGAATAATTGGAAAACCTAAAATCTAATTTGAGAAAATATTTATGTTATTTTTAAGGAAAACTAGGTTATGTACAAAATTAAACCCTAATTCTAAATATTTTGAATTATAATAAAAAAGACTTTAAATTACCCTAATTTAATTAAACTAATTAATTAATAAGATATTTTTATTAAAAAAATGATTTTTGATGTTTTTTATGATTTTTTTGATTAAATAAAAAAATATGATTTTTTGGTGTTATTAATTAATACAAGAAATTAAGCAAAAATAAAGAAATTAAACTAAAAAGAAAAAGAATTAAAAGAATTGGGCCTGGAGTGTTGCTGGTGGAACAGGGGGTATGATTTAGAATTTTCAAAGCCCATTATTGCTGAGCATAATTTCTGCGCCCAATCTAGTGTAGCTTCCTTCTAATGGTTCACGGTATGACTGCACGTACTGGATGTTGGATCTGGACATGATGAGATCTTGGGGTTGGATCTGAGGTCTCACAGTGGACATCATTGGATATGGTGCATTGGAACCTGTAGGAAACATCAAGAAAATGCAAAAGCACACGTCTGGGGTCGAACCCAGGACGTGCACCTCACAGACTTCCCCCTTTGCCAACTGCGCTGCCAAGTTATTCGTTAACATAAACACATGAAAACAATATATTGTAAGTTGGTCAGTGGTTATAACCAAAACGCGCGCAAAGTTTAAACCACCCACTCAAGTTGTGACACGCACTCGTCTCCTCCAAGGGACTGTTGTCTTAGGTTCAGAGCTTTTACCCACGGACAACAACCATAACTACAAACCTGCAATCCTCAAATATCCTGTCTAGGCAACATAAATTAGATTCAAGATCATGGATCGATTGGATTCGATCCTCTGATCATGATGGTATCCATCTTGAGATCCAATTTTTCCTGCATTTGAAATCCCTAAAACAACCTTGTAAACCCTAGCAATGGTGTCCCATTCAACAGGAACCAAAACATGCAATTAAGTATGTAAAAACATTCTAACGGACGATATAAACATGAACATATACTTATAACTCAATGATCATGCATGAATTGTGAAAACCAAATTCAAAAATATGAACAAACCGTGTTACAGCTAGCGCTCGTTTCTTGATGTTTCAGGCCTTGATGATGCTTGCTATTGCTTCAATGATCACCTAGGAACACGATTTTACCTTCAGCACGCCTTGAACTGGCCTGTGGAAGAAGATATGTCTCACACTTTTGAACAAAAATTTGAACTTTGTTTCTGGTTTTTTGAGGCAGGCTGCGCACACTACTCTCTTTTTTAGGGTTAGGATCATCTTCTATATGTATGTGAATCAATTAGGTTAATTATTTTGGCAAGAATCCAAAGACATGAATGCATTTCAAATCTCTTCAAACCTTTCCAATTTAGAATATCTTTCCTCTCATGATTCGGCACGATTTTGTTTGATACCATACATCATATTTGGATTGCCCTTTAATCCAAAATCAAATCAAAACAATCTTTTATTATTTTTTGTCATTTATTTGATTTAATGTGACTTTTAATAAATAAAAAACAAAATAAAATCAATAAATAGAGAAAATAATATATGGCTGCTGATTTGGGTCATGGACCATGTCCTCAACAAGGTACAATCATGAAAAGCTAGGCCCATTTGACAAAAAATGCACTTTTGAGCACATTTGACTTTTGGCAATTTTCCAAAAATGGTCAACTTTGACAATGCATATCTCTTCCAATTTTAACCCTAGAGAGGTGTTCTTGGGCTTTCTAGAAAGCTTAGGATGTCCCCTAAACAACCTTTTTGTTTTCATCTCAATTGGGTCTTCCATGTTCATGTAAGAAGCTTTGACCCAAAAGGTGTTTTTAATGACTTTTCAAAAGGACCTATAATGTAGAAATTCATATCTTTTTATGAGTGCATTTTTTGAACTTTAGGACTGAAGATGAGTTATATGAAATTGGATTCTCTTCAAAATGAGCCTTGGATGAGAAATTTCTGATAAAGTATGAGAAAGTTATGCTTGGTCAAAGTTTGGTTGACTTTTCCTAAGAAACCCTAATTTAGCTTCTTTTGAGTTTTGATGAATTAGGAGCATTCCTTGAGGAATCATGATCAACATTTGAAAAAATGATGAATATCACTTCAAAATGTTGATGTTGACCAAAAATCTTTAAGTTTGACTGCATGTGGGCCACAATTGACGTTTGACCTAAGAATTTTTTTTATTAATAACCAAGTATTAAAAAAATATTTCGCGAATAACCGGGTTTCGGAAAAAATTACGCAAATAACCATGTTTGAGATGGCTCCATAAAGGAGGAGCCATCTCATTTGGCGCATCCTCCTCCTTTTATAAGGGAGGCGCCATCTCATTTGGAGCCTAAGGGCAAATGGCAAGCCCTAAGCCAAGTGAGATGGCGCCTATGTACAAAGTTAGGTCAAAAAAAAAATTTTTTTTTTCTTTCCTGCGCGTTGCGTATTAGACAGAGATAAACAAAATTGATTTTTTATTTGATAAAAAATAATTACATTGAACTGTTTTACATTTAAATAACAGTAAAAAAATAGATACAAAAAATCCTGGAAAAAAAAAAGATACATCAATGATCCCCAGGAACCCGGTAATGACCCCCAGTTCCGCATCCCCGTCCTCGCCTTTCTCTTGCTGGGTGCCGTCTCGTTTCCTGTTGCGGCAAGGTCGATGGCCCAGCGAAGTCAATGCGATCCGAATCCATAAAATCAGTAAGATCTCCATATCTCGAAGATCCGCTCTGGTACAGTCGGTTACCCATACCCTCGAAGTTTGGTCGTGTTGGCGGTGGGTGGGGTTCCATGGTTGGTCGGTAGCATTGGTCGTCTAAGTATGGGGGGTAGAAAGGAAATGGATCTTGGGGTGTTTGGTACTGTGGATGTTGGGTTGTTTGGTGATATGGTGGTTGATGGTAGGTTTGGTCGGGTTGGTCATAATCTTCTGACATTCCCATATCAGGGCTAAGGCTGGATGTTGAGGGCCCCATATTGGGATATGTGGAAGACTGAAATTGTGTATGGGGTATGTGGGTTTGCTGGTATTGGGGTTGGTATTGTGGTTGGGTTTGAGGCATATCTGGGTATTGGTAGTTTGGCGGTGATTGTGGTTGGTAGTACGGCATTTGGTTGTAGTTGTGTTGTGGTGGGGAATGTGGTTGTGTGTTTGTTGGTCTGTTTCTTCTAGGGGGTTGGTTTGAGGTTGATGGATTTTGGGTTTGTTGGTGGGGAATCGAGGGTTGTGCCCATTGTGTGCATGGGTCAACCAAGTACCTCGGATGAGACACGTGCATATCTGGGTTACTAACCGACCTGTACCACGACATATATTGATCGGTGTGTCGCATGTTACCTTGAGTAAGGAAAATAGGGGATTGCAAGATGTAGTGGTGACGCCTTTGCCACATTTTGCACCATTCTGGAGCAAAGTCTTTCCAGTTGGTTAGATTCCACTGGGCGTCGACCCTTTTTAGATGCCAGGGGGACAAATCTGTTGGATCACTTGGTATCTCTTGGATCATTCCGAACTGCATCTTCACACGGTCGCTGTGGTGCATCTCCACAATGTTGAACTGAATGAGTGCAGTCTTTGCAGTCCAAGTTGCTGCATCCTCTGGATTTGGAGAATGGTCCAAACCCAAATATGGTCTCCAGACGAACTGCGATAAAATTTAAATCAGGTAAGCGCAAAAGTAATGTATAAATAATTAAAATGAACAAAAGTTAAAAGCTACGACTTACGTCATCTGGGCCTAAGTGATCCAACAGATTCCGGTAGAGTGCGACATTGAATCTGGGATTCTTGCCGTAATCCATACCCCTCACGCAGTACCTATAGGAAATGAGAAACATGTTATTTTTAGCATATATTTTGGAAAGAGAAGAATAGTTATAAATGCTATAACTTAATGACTTACTTTGTTGCGTAAGGGAAACCAAAAGTGTTGTTGTTGATGGGGTTTAAGGACTCCATCCTCCACCAACCCCAGGCTTGTAGTAAAAATGCGCACCAATAAAATGTACATTTTTCCTTGACAGCCTTTTTGCACAAGGAACTGTACAGGTGGGCTAATACTGCAGAACCCCAACTAAATTTTCTAGTTTTATCAAAATTTGTTAGTAAATGTAAGTACATGAAATTTACACTATTTCCCGTACTTTCGGGAAATAAAAAAGTACCAAAAAGTATCATAATATAAGTTCGGGCTTTTACTACTCGGTCATTCTCTGAGGAATTTTCATTTAATTCCATACTTGCATAATGCCGTTTCAGGTCAGTGAGTAGTATTCCCTGCCCTCTTGCTCCACCACCTTCTACCATGTCCCTACCTAACAGTTCTTCACACTGTGAGTTGGGTTGTTGAACCGACCCGTTCACCGCTTTACCGTCAATAGGGAGGCCCAGTAGCATGTACACATCTTCGAGAGTGATGGTACATTCACCTATTGGTAGGTGAAATGTATGGGTCTCCGGTCTCCACCTCTCCAACATTGCAAGGATGAATTTGGAGTCAATGGTGCAGTTGGAGATCTTTATCACGTGTCCAAAACCTGCATATTCCAGATAAGGGACGATGAAAGGGTCGGGAGCCAGGTATTTGTGCGAACGGATTCTGAATCTTTGTGTATCCTGAGATCATAATTAAACAAGAGTAAGATTAATTAAGATGAACAACACGTTTTTTAAAGTATGAAAATGTATAACCAAAGAAGAGACTTACAAATGCAGCAATGTTTTCCCTTGTGCCTCTGTGAGTTTCTCCCATTGTTAGAAGGGCCATTCTTCAGAACGCTTGAGAGAATGAAAGACTTAGGAAGAAATAGAGAGTATGATAGACTTAAGAAATATTTCGTAGCAGAGAGTGAGAGTTGTGTGGGTGTGAGAGATGTTTCATAAGGTATGTATTTATAGGCAAATAATTTTGATGTAGTGGTTGCATGCCTGCGAGGTGTCACATTTGCATGCTTAGGGAGTTACACATATGCATGCATGCATTTACAAATAATGTAAGGTGTCACTCTTGCAGGCTAGGTGGCAGCCCATGCATGTATCACGATTGGACAGTAAGGGAGGCGCCATCTCACTTGGCGAAATAGTACAAAAATGAATGGTGTCGCCACCCCATTTGGCGAATAAGAGGTGTCACGTTTTACAGCATTGGCTCAGGCTACGTGACAGCCTTTGGGATTCCTTTCTCTGTTGCATGCAAGGCCATTGGAGTTGATGGGTGGCAGGCTTACACAAAACATTTATGTGTGTAGAATAGGGCCAGGCTAGGTGGCAGCATAAGCCCATGCATGTATCACGATTGGACAGTAAGGGAGGCGCCATCTCACTTGGCGAAATAGTACAAAAATGAATGGTGTCGCCACCCCATTTGGCGAATAAGAGGTGTCACGTTTTACAACATTGGCTCAGGCTACGTGACAGCCTTTGGGATTCCTTTCTCTGTTGCATGCAAGGCCATTGGAGTTGATGGGTGGCAGGCTTACACAAAACATTTATGTGTGTAGAATAGGGCCAGGCTAGGTGGCAGCATAAGCCCATGCATGTATCACGATTGGACAGTAAGGGAGGCGCCATCTCACTTGGCGAAATAGTACAAAAATGAATGGTGTCGCCACCCCATTTGGCGAATAAGAGGTGTCACGTTTTACAGCATTGGCTCAGGCTACGTGATAGCCTTTGGGATTCCTTTCTCTGTTGCATGCAAGGCCATTGGAGTTGATGGGTGGCAGGCTTACACAAAACATTTATGTGTGTAGAATAGGGCCAGGCTAGGTGGCAGCATAAGCCCATGCATGTATCACGATTGGACAGTAAGGGAGGCGCCATCTCACTTGGCGAAATAGTACAAAAATGAATGGTGTCGCCACCCCATTTGGCGAATAAGAGGTGTCACGTTTTACAGCATTGGCTCAGGCTACGTGACAGCCTTTGGGGGTCCTTTCTCTGTTGCATGCAAGGCCATTGGAGTTGATGGGTGGCAGGCTTACACAAAACATTTATGTGTGTAGAATAGGGCCAGGCTAGGTGGCAGCATAAGCCCATGCATGTAATATTATTGGCAGCCTTGGGGGGTTGCATCACTTACTTAATTGAAATATTTTGCCTTAGGTTGAACATAACATTCATTCACATAAACTGTAAAATTTTCCAACCTTCGAATCAGTCATCTAACCTTCAAACATTCCAGCATTCATACCTTCATATAATCAATAAACCAAAAACATTCCCACCTTCATACCTAAAACAATTCTACACAATGGCCTCTTCACCACAATTTGTTGTCAAAGCACATTTCAACGGTGAGACATACATGTGCCCCACAATTGGGTTTTTGTTTAGAAACACCGACAATGTCCGATTTCTCTTAAACGGGAAAGCAAATTTCTCCTACTTTAAGAAAAGATTGGAGGCCAAACTTGAACGAGGCCCGGTATCCCAAATATTTTATCAGAGTCCAGTCTTTTTTGGAAACAACCAAGTCATATTTTATAAGGTTGCAATTGAAGATGACGAGGATTTCCAGAACATGATTTCCAGCCATGTCTATTCTGGAAACGACTCTATTGAGTTGTACGTTCTGTTTTAAGAGCCTCCGGTGACACAGGAGGTAGAGCCTCCGGTGACACAGGAGGTTGATCCTTTGGAGAATGAGCAAGATGAGGTGGATGCCGTTGATGATGAAGAAGAAGATAACGAGTTAGAGTTCGATGAAATGGTGAACGACGATTCTGACGATGATGGCATCCCAAGTATTCCTACCGACAAAATCTACACACCACCTACGCACATGACAAACTTCAACATGGGCGGAGATGAACCTTCTACGGACTTGTTTTTCCAACCGTATATGCAATCAGATGAAAATTTAAAAGAGAAGGACAAGTTTCGTAATAGAGAGGAATGCATAAGGGCCATCAAAAAATTTCACATGCTCAACTCGGTTGATTATAAGGTGGATCGTGTAAACCCGGAAAGGTACAAGATCAAGTGTGTCCACCCTGACTGCATGTTCAAGCTGACCGCTTCATACAGACTAAGGGGTGACTGCTGGGTCATAGGTTCCATGACTACCCATACTTGTGTAAGTTCCACTCAATCACAAGACCACCGAAAACTCAACCATGATCTAATCTGTCAAGAAATCCTACCCCTGGTCAGCAACGACCCTTCTTTGAAGGTGAAAACAATCATCTCCCACATCACCACGGTTTTTAACTACACTCCGTCTTACCGTAAGGCGTGGTTAGCAAAGACTAAGGCGATTAAAAGGGTGTACGGAAACTGGGAGGAGTCATACCGAGAACTTCCCCGCTACCTAAATGCACTCAAGACATATTCTCCAGGTAGTGTTTATGTTCTGGAAACATTGCCAGCGTACGCTCAAGATGGTAGTCTACTACATGGCAACAGAATATTCAGTCGCGTCTTTTGGGCATTTCAACCATGCATCTCAGGGTTTGCATCATGCAAACCAATTCTACAAATAGACGGAACTTGGTTGTATGGGAAGTACAAAGGCACGCTTTTGATGGCAGTTGCACAAGATGGCAACAATAACATTTTCCCCGTTGCGTTTGCCCTTGTCGAGGGGGAGACCGGTGGTGCTTGGAGCTTTTTCCTGAAAAATCTTCGTACACACGTGGCTCCTCAACCAGATCTCTGTTTGATCTCTGACAGACATGCCTCCATTGAAAGTGCCTATAATAATCCGGCAAATGGTTGGCATGACCCTCCTTCTATGCATGTCTATTGCGTCAGGCATATCGTCCAGAATTTCTCGAGGGAGGTCAAGGACAAAACATTGAGGAAAGCGGTGATGAATGCGGGATACGCACTGACACAGCCCACATTCAAATATTACCGCAACGAGATCCGTTTGTCTAACCCAGAAGCCGGTACGTGGATCGACAATATACCGGTCGAAAAATGGACTAGGTCATACGACAATGGCCAAAGATGGGGGCATATGACTACAAATCTTATTGAATCAATGAATGGGGTATTCAAGGGCATAAGAAACCTCCCCATCACTGCCTTGGTGAAATCCACGTATTTTAGGATGGCTGCGTTATTTGCCAAAAGAGGTGAAATGTGGTATGCGGTCTTGCAATCAGGACAACTATGGAGTGAAAGCTGTATGAAATACATTAAGGCTGAAAGTGCTAAAGCCAACACTCACATGGTTACACGGTTTGACCGCCATAGCCACAACTTCATTGTGAAAGAGACAATTGACCACAATGAAGGCCTGGCAAGACAAGAATACAGGGTCATTTTACCTTCTCAATGGTGCGATTGTGGCAGGTTTCAAGCTTTTCGTATGCCTTGCTCTCATGTCATTGCCGCTTGTGCGCATACCCATCAAGACGCGCTTCAACTGCTCTCAAACGTTTATAAATCTAAAACGTTGCTCACTGTTTACAACAACAACTTTCCTTTGGTGGCAAAACCGGACTATTGGCCTGAATACAACGGTGATATAGTTTGGCACAATGACCAAATGCGAAGGAACAAGAAGGGTCGTCCCAAAAGCAGGCGCATAACAACAGAAATGGACGATCTTGACAGGTTGGAAAGAAAGTGTGGTTTATGCCGTCAGGTCGGACACAATCGCAAAAACTGTCCGAATCGGGCGTCTGGCTCGACCACATAAATTTTGTAATACAATAAATCTTTTCAATATTTGTGTTGTAAACATTATGGGTTTTCCGTTAATAAAACTGTTCACACAATTTAGGAAATTCATTATAGGAAATTACATTAGGGTTTTCGCGTACAACAATGATTAACGATAATCAATCTAGGAAATTACAACTGTTAACACAATTTCATCTGACCCATGCATCATCAGCATTACATCACTGTCTGTTTTGACTTCCTCCAACCACACATTAGGTCTTCCTGTCGCATGCGAGGTTGTTGTTCATTTTCGCTGGATCCTTCGAATTTTTTCCCCCTCGGCGATGTCTCCATCTAGCCACCGCATCAACTCCCGCTTCAGACGCTCCATGGAGTGAATGTGCCAGAATTTCATTTTCATCGCAGGTTTCATGGCGGAGAATATAACGTAACCATCTCTGCTAAAAATCATAGGCGACGTCATTACGTAAATAAGGGAGTACAAAATAAAAATACAGTGCGAGAAAGTGTGAGAAATTTCAAAGAAACGGACGAATTATTTATAAAACAGCAAAAAACCCTAGTTTTGCCCTAGGCGCCAAGTGAGATGGCGCCTCCTCTCCTTTTTAAGGAGCATGCGCCATCTCACTTGGCTAAAAGCCAATGGAGGCGCCAAGTGAGATGGCGCCTAGGGCAAAACCCTAGGTGCATGCGCCAAATGAGATGGCTCCTCCTTTGTGGAGCCATCTCAAACATGGTTATTTGCGTAATTTTTTCCGAAACCCGGTTATTTGCGTAATATTTTTTTAATACATGGTTATTAATAAAAAAAATTCTTTGACCTAATACATTTGATTTTCAAGCATTTGAGCAGTTGACTGAGCAAACTTCTTGTGAAAGGCATGAAACTTGGCATGGATTATCTTGAGGACAAATTAGGACAATGGAGATCATATTAGGCCTTTGGAACTCACCCATCTTGATGAAAATGGAAACCCTAGTTGGAGGTTCATTGCTTTAGGAGAGAGTTTGTCTGGTCAACTCTTGGGTATCCTTGAGCAAGTTGAGGGTCTTAATGAGCATATGTTGAGTAAAATGGGAGGGGAAATTTTGGGGTACAACAGTACCCATATCCTTCTGGGTCCTTTTTGGTTAGAGTTTCTAAAGTTCTGTTTAAACTTTGATTTAGAATAAAAAATTTCAGACTGAAATGTGTATTTGTTATCATGTGTGTGCCGAAAACTAAATTATTTGTGCAGTGGTTTATATGTGATAACCATTTCCTCAACATGTTTAGGTTTATATGTCTCCTTCCCTTTGGGAGTTTCATATCCAATTCCTCTTCTATTATTTCCACTAGCACGATAGATCATTGAAGCCATTTTGCTTCTATCTATGCTTTTAGCAAGAAATGTTTGAAAACTATAGTCATATTCTTTAAGAATATCTCTTGAACTTGAAGTAGAATCTGAAATATAGATCTTTTGAAATTTTGAACTTTTTGAACTTCCTCTTTGAGTTTAAAATTATTTTCTTTAAGTTCATAGTTTTCTGTTTCAAGTTTCTCAAAATCAGATGCAAGATTCTTTTTGAGTTTCTTGTATTTGATTTTGAGTTGACTGTAGTTTTCAAGAAGTTCTGATAAGATTTCAACAAGTTTAGCTCTAGAGAATTCAGAGAATACCTCTTTCGGTTCTGAATCAAAGTCTGAGTCATCGTCATCTGCTATGGTAGCCATAAACGCTAGGTTAGCATGCTCATCTTCTGAGTCAGATTCAGCTTCAGAAGATTCTGAATCATCCTAGCTGGCCATCATGCCTTTCTTTCTTCCAAACCTTTTCTTTGGTCTTTCTCTTTGTAGCTTGGGACAATGACTTCTGTAGTGTCCTAGTTCTTTACATTCATAGCAGACTATATCTCTTCTGCTTGACTTCTTATGTCCAGAAGATTCTGGTTTATCTTCTGACCTCTTGTAGTTTCTGAACTTATTTTGTCGGTGCTTCCACATCTGGTTGATCCTTCTGGAGAGCATAGATAACTCATCTTATTATGATGCAGAGTCTTCAGAGTTTCCTTCTTCTGCCTGAAAAGCGTTAGTTTCACATTTTTTAATAGATTTAAGGGCGACAAACTTACCTTTCTTCTGAGGCTCATGTTCATCAAGTTCTATGTCGTGACTTCTTAATGCACTGATAAGTTCTTCAAGAGATACATCATTCAAATCTTTTGACACTTTGAATGCAGTAACCATAGGTGCCCATCTTCTGGGTAAACTTCTGATAATTTTATTAACATGGTTTGCCTTGGTGTATCCTTTGCTCAGAACTCTCAGGCCAGCGGTCAGAGTTTGGAATCTTGAGAACATAGCTTCAATGGACTCATTTTCTTCCATTTTGAAGGCTTCATACTTCTGGATAAGAGCCTGAGCTTTTGTCTCTTTTACTTGAGCATTTCCTTCATGAGTCATTTTGAGAGACTCAAACATGTCATGGGATGTATCTTTGTTGGTGATTTTCTCATATTTTGTTTTAGAGATAGCGTTCAGAAAGATATTTCTGGCTCTGTGGTGGTTTTTGAAATCTAATTTCTGTTGTTTATCCATGTTCTTTCTGCCAATCTTGTTTCCGTCCTTGTCTTCTGGATGTGTGTAACCATATAGGACCATATTCCATAAATCAGCATCATGACCTAGAAAGAAACTTTCTAGTCTATTCTTCCAGTATTCAAAGTCTTCTCCATCAAACACGGGAGGTTTGATGCAGTTGTTGTTGTTTTGTTCAGTTGCCATAGTGTTTTCCTTCTGGATCTTTTTGACACTGTTAGGTGTTTGCACCCAGAAGTAGAGCTCCAATGCCAATTGAAGGGTGAGAAAACACTTAGAAGTGGGGGGGGGGGGGGGGGGGGGGGTTGAATAAGTTTTTCCTTTTTCTCGTGCAATAATAATGGAAGGACACAGGTAATTTTATCCTGGTTCGTTTGAAACTCAAACTACTCCAGTCCACCCGCCAAGGTGATTTCGCCTCTCTCAACGAGGACTTAATCCACTATAATCAAAACTGATTACAAATGCACAACCAAATTGTTGTGACTAACAATACAACGCACAAGCCAACTGCAAGTGACTAACAAAACAATGCACAAGCCAACTACAAGTGACTAACACCTCTAAGACTCAACTAGTCCTAGCCCTCTTGAGAAATCTGACCCAATTGGTCTCTCAAGAAACAATTAAAAAGATTATCTCTTAACAGTAGTGAATCATAATGATTCTAATAAGCTATATCACAAAATGTGATTTATCAATAAGATTTTAGCCCAACACTTAAGAATTACCCACTATATACAAAGAGTTTACAAGAATGAAAATAGTGAGCTTTAGTATATTTTATGCGGATCAATAACCTTGCTTTGAAACAAATGGTATTCTATATATAGCTTCAAATTTTGACCGTTACGACCTTGAAGAGAGAGTATGCATTAATGATGCGTGTTGTTGTACCCCAAAATTTTCCCTCTCATTTCATCAACATTTTCTCATCACAAGACTCTTGGAACTCAAGATCAAGTTAGGGTTTGCTCTGCTCAAGACCCCTCCTTGCATTGTTGACCCAATTTAGGGTTTGAGTTTGAACAGGGATGTTTTGACCTAAAATGCCCAAAATGACTTTCATGCTTCATGTTAGACTTACAAGTTTATCCATACCAAGTTTCAAGTCTTGATTCCAATCTTTGCCCAATCAATTGGACAGTTGACCTAGAAATCAGCTGTATTGGGGAAAAAGTCAGCTGTGGCCAATTGACAGGAAGACCTTATGAAATTTGACCCACATCAATATTATGAACTCATATGAATCATTTGATCAAGTTTGGATCACAACTCCACAAGAAATTTGATCAGATCACCCAAAGGGCAAAATGGTCATTTTTAGGGTTTTGACTGCACAAAGGCAATTTTTGACTGTTTGACCTAACCAATGGCAAACCAAGCTCATATATGGACTCAAGGACTCAATGGCATTGTCTTTACCCATTCAACAAGCTCAAAAGATCTCAAATGCATAGGATTGACAAATGAATTTTTCAGTCAACTGATCAAAATTTGACTGTATACTGAAAAGTCAAACTTTGACTTTTTGGTCAAAATCAAGTGCCAAGATTCATTTTTCATCAAGACATGCCAAATTATGAAACTTGTTCATCAAGAAACCCAAAATTGCAAATTAGGGTTTTAAAATGAAAAATTTCATAACTTAGAAATTTTCTAAGTTATGAAATTTCCTTATTTTTTCCTAACTTTGTCCCATTTTTCACCAAGATGCAATTGGATTCAAACAAAACTTGAAACATGAAAGTTGTAGTCCATTGAAAAATCTACAACTTTGATTCACAAAGTTTTCTCAAAGGAAGCTTGTATCTCAAGTTATGATTTTTGGAACAAGGGTACAAAACATTTTTAACTTAGAGAAATTTTGCCCTATTCTAGGCAGGATTTTTGTCCAACTTCTTGGCCATTTTTTACATGGTTCCACTTGGAGTTTCAATTTGCATTACAAATATGGATTATAGTACACATTCCAATCTTTCCAAATTGTCCAAGAACTTCTCAAACACACTTGTGGTTAGAGAGAATCGAATTTGCAAAGTTGGCCAAAACTCACTTTTGTTCATGACCAAATACATGTTCATGGCAACTTGCATTTTCAAATCAGCTTGTACAATGCTAGCTTGCAGGCCTCAAAACCAGTTTTACACACCTTAATTTAATGCATAACCATTGATTTGAGGGTTTATTTTGTTCATTTGGACATTGCACACAAAACTAATCCCTAACTAGAAAAAGCAAAGTTCCCATTTTTGGCTTAATGTCACTTTATGTCAAAAGTGAATCCTTGAGGCATGGGGCCAGATCTTTGAGGTCAGATAGAGTCCACAAATTACAAGTCTCAAGGGCAAGATGTGCAGCATACATTAGGGGTGGTGCAGGCCTGCATTGTGAACTTACACTTCTTTGCTTCACTTTGAAGAAACATTGCAAAAACACTCCAACTTCCACTTCCTGTCAACACAGCCAAGAACAAACCTTGTAAACATTTTCCATACATCAAGCCAAGCCTAAAACAAGATTGAACCATCCCTCATACCTCCCAAAACACAAAAACACTGTTTTGTTGCAAAAACAGGGCATCCCTGCAGATTGAGTTGCACAACTCAATTCAGTCGTGCGTTTTAGCCAAAGCAAGTTCAAACACACTCCATATCATCCACCTAAACTATTCCAAGCCCCAAACACAAGCTGTAACACCTCTAACCTCACTTTCCATTTTCACTTTTCAGTTTTGCAGGTGGACTTCTATAGCACGATACAGGCTGATTCAAAGCAAGCCAGGTATTGAGGAAGCTTCCTTGGACTTCAGGCAAGCTATACAGAAGCTCAAACTCCATTGAAGTTGGCCACATTGTTGTACACGATTCAAGCTGAAACAGGTAAAACCATGGACTTCTATCTCTCAATCTAGGAAGAGTTAAGCTTAGGTTTGTGAATGAAACATGTCCTACTCATAGCCCTGAAGCCATACATATGATCACTTTTCATTTATGTTAAGCATGCTGTGAGAATTTTAGCCATGAACATGAGGAAAAAATTAGGTTAAAATTTAGGGCCAGAGAAATTCTCTCTGGCCTTTGAGTGTTAATCCAAGTTTTTTACATGTTTGAACTCGTGATTTGATGCTATACAATGTTTGTGTTATGAGTTTTGCAAAATAATCAAGGAATTAGGAGTTAGTGTTGAACAAGGAAGGGCGCGCATTTTCCGTTTCAAATGGCTGGAGGTTGAAGAAGGTGGTGACTTGGGCTGGGCCTGAGTCACCCTTACTGTTTGCACCCCCCTTTTCAATTTACACCCCTCTGGCCCATTTAATTAAATACTTGTCATTTTTGTGATTTTATTTTTTATTCTGATTTCATATTTTTTGCTTAAACATAAAAAACACCAAAAATATTTTTCCACGTTTTTTTCATATTTATTTGGCATTTGTTTCATTTTATTAGTATATATATATATAAATAATACAAATCTTTTCTTTATTAAAACCCTAAAAAATAATATATAAAATATATTTATTTTTTCAGTTATTGTTTTTATTTATACCTTGAAAATATTTTCTTAAACATACATTTTTTTTATATACATAAATAATTAATTCTATCTTTTATATTTAATAGGTTTAGTAAATATATATATATATATATATATATATATATATATATATATATATATATATATATATATATATATATATATATATATATATATATATATATATATATATATATATATATATATATATATATATATATATATATATATATATATATATATATATATATATATATATATACTTGTATATTTTATTTTATTATACACTTAAGACAAAAATATAGAAATAATACATTTTTATTTTTATTAATATATGACACTAAAATACTTTTTTAACAATATACTTTTTATATTCTTGTATAAATTAATATATATTGTACATAGTTAATAAATAATACTATTTATTCAAAAATTAGGGTTTTGCCCTAAACAACAAAAATAACCCAAAAAATGACTTTTTTTATTTTGTTTATACTTCAAACATGAAAACCTTTTTCACATACATAAACAAATCTTTTTTGCATAATACATTGCATTTTGATATTTATTTAATTGTATTTATTTAAATGCCAAATATTAATTTGTATATTCGATATGGTTGTAATAATTTAGATTTTATTTCCTTCTCAAATATCCCCCAAATTCAAACTTGTATCCCCATCCCCATAATCATGTTGTAATAATTTAGGACTTTAAATTCTCGCACATTTAAAAGTTTCCAAATTTTGCCATGATAGACCTAGGGTTTGTATGCAAAATCAATCAACAAATATCTTGACCTAATCCAAGATAAACATGCATGAAAAACAAACGCAATGCACACTCACACCCCTAGGGTTACATCCACTTGTTGCCTTCAAAAATGGGTCATGTTTGCATGTCAAGTACTTTGGAAAAACAAAACAAAAACAAACAAAATGATCATAGTCCCTCGATGACGCTATCGGAGTTGCCTAAACAAAATGATCAAAGTCCCTCAAGAAAATTGCCAAAATACTTGACACTATTGCCTTCATGGTCTAAATGATGACCCGCGCCCGTCCTGTTAACATCCTAACACAAGGTTGTTCACCAAATACAATGGTGAAACAACACTGTTAAAAGGGTTAAACATGAGAAAGATCTTTGAGAAATTTAGAGTAGATAGCTCTTAGTTACTTGATCAAACTTGCAAAACACACTTGCCATTTTCAAACACACTTCACAAACACAACTTCCAAAACAACTTTCAAAACATTGAAACATCTTTTCAAAAAGACAAACACCTTTGTAAAACATTCGAGTAAAGAATTGTTACAATGGTTTCCTAGACAAGGCATCTTTTTCAAAACATTTTCAAAAACCACACACACAAAGCACCATTTCAAACAATTGAAAAGCAAAGGCAAGTAATCTAAGCAAGTAACTAAGAGCCCATGGATAACCATGGATAGAAAGGGTGCTAATACCTTCCCTTTCTATAATCTACTCCCCGAACCCACGAAAACATCTCAAAGGTCTTTCCTGTGCTTTTTGACCTTTCCTTAGGATAAAATAAAAAGTCGGTGGAGACTCTTGCTAAATCGAAACATTTGCGAACACAAACGCAAAAACTCAAGTCAGTTCTCCCACCGTATCACACGTGTTATATTGACCATTATGTTTCCAATTCTCTCGTGAGTAGTACCACTTGAGTGTGTTAGTCGTCTTAGCATTAAATGATCAACGGTACTGTCAGAGCTTGTCTCTGGAAGTTTAAGAGTTTTCTTGCAGCGTTGCAACATCAGAGTTTGCTTTAAATTTTCTTCTATCAGAGTTTGCTATATCAATTCTTCTGTCAGAGTTTTCTTCATTTTATGTTCATCAGAGTTTGCTTCAGCTTGCATTATTAGATATTACTTTAAGCGTGCTTCTTTCAAATCTTTACTTCAGCTAGATTTATCAGAGGTTGCTTAAGATTACTTTTTATCATAGTTTGCCTTGGAGTGCTTCCTTCAGAGTATGCTTCAGACTTGCGTTTACATAAAATTTCTTAGGAACTTCTTTATCCTTTTTCTGCTCACCGTAGAATGACGTTTCACTTTTGAGAATGCTTGAGTCAGAACATCATCTGAATTAGAAAACATGCACATCAGAGTACAAAATATATTATACAAAATTTATTTCATTGTTATCATAAAAACTCTAAGATATGATTAGAACCAAACTTTTTTCTAACAATATCGCTCGTGTCTCTATTTTTCTTCATTTTACTCTTTCATAAACACACCATAAACTAGAAAAATCTTATCCATCATCACTAAAAACCAAAAAAAATTTAAAGTGCCTAATTCACCCCCCCCCCCCCCCCCCCCTCTTAGGCGCACTTTGTACTTACGAAACACTTTGCTAACATTCAAAATTTTCATTTTATTTAGGCAAGTGTTTGTAACCACCCATATAAGAGAAAAAATCTTGGGAAACATGAGAGGGAAAATTTTGGGGTACAACAGCTGGCCCTGTTCAATCTTCTTAAACCTGGGGATTTAGATTGGGTTATCTGCCTTTTGTAATCTGAAGGTGGAAGATGATTGAACACTATAGTTCCCAGAAATTTGCACTCGCATGAAGTAACACAATTAGTTGATGATGATGGGAATGGGCTTACAGATGCCATTTAGAGAAGATGACAGAGAGTCATCAGAGATGGGCTTAAAGATGCCATCCAAAATAGATGCTGATTTCACACATGGTACCTTTGGGGGTTCCTATTCCTGCTGTCTGAGGAGGAGTCTGTTGGGGAATGTGGGTTTTTGTTATTCTCCTGCTTAAGGAAAACTTTATGGGGAATAGAGTCTAGGAACTTCAGTTGTCCAAGGCTTTGTGGAAGAGTTATCTCTGGAGAGATGAAAGTTTGTTGTTTTCTGGTTGAAATCTAGGCATCACAATAACTTGTTGGGGATAATGGAATTAACCGTTATCTGAAAATATATTAGAAAGAGCCTGTGTAGGGCTGTTCCAGGATGAGTCTGTGTTAGCCTACATCCAGAGATATATGAGAAGGAGCTTGTGTAAGATTGCTTCGTCTGAGTCATGTAGATAGTTTTTCTGTCTGGTTTCAGGTGTTAATCTATAATCAACTGTTCGCAGATAGTTGTCCTGTCTGGTTTCAGGTATTAATCTGGAACTTGAAAATTGTCAGTCATTGAGATAGTTGTCCTGGCTGGTTACATGTATTAATCTTTGATCTCCTCATGCAGATAGCTTTCCTGGCTTGTTACAAGTATTAATCTACAGTCGGTCATCCACAAATAGTTCTCCTGGATTGTTATAGGTATTAATCTGGAACTTGTTTTATTCGGTCATTGAGATAGTTATCCTGGCTTGTTACAGGTATTAATCTCTGACCTGAGAAAGAAAGATGGTTTTCTTGTCTGGTTTCAGCTATTAATCTGGAACTTGTTTTTGTCGGTCATTGAGATAATTATCCTGGCTGGTTACAAGTATTAATCTCTGATCTCCTCATGCAGATAGCTTTCCTGGCTTGTTACAGGTATTAATCTACAGTCGGTCGTCCACATATAGTTCTCCTGGCTTATTACATGTATTAATCTAGAACTTGTTCTTGTCGGTTGTTGAGATAGTTGTCCTGGCTTGTTACAGGTATTGATCTACAATCAAGCTGTCCAACAAATAGTTTTCCTGGCTTGTTACATGTGTTAATCTGGGATTTATTTTGTTAGTCACATAGATACTTTCCCCGTCTAGTTTCGGGCATTAATCTGTGGCCTGCTGTATTTGTTGGTAAACCCATCTTGCTTCGGGAGTTCATACCACTTGGTCGTGTAGATGGTTTTCCCGTCTGGTTTTGGGCATTAATCTTTGACCTATTGTATAAGTTGATAGTGTTTGTTTGTTTGCCAATTTAACCTGAAAAGGTAAAATCAGTTTCATGCAATGTCATGAAGTATGAATGGCATTATGCTATCAAAATAAATGAGATTGTGATATACGCATTTGTGCTGCATATGTTATGATGTTTGCAGAAATGATGTATGAGTGCAATATATGAACGTGTCAGTTGTTCCATTGTTGTATTGTTGAATTAGGGAAAATAAATCCATGAGTGTTGTTGGGGGGAAGAATGTAGGTATTCAAATTTTGTTGAAGTTGAATACCCGGAGATAGATTTCTGTTGTTAGAGAAATAAACTCTATTGGGGAAAGGAAAACTCTGTGAACAGCTTGGGGATTTTGTCGAAATCCCATTGGGGAATCCTGAGAAGCTTGGAGACTTCACTGGGGAATTTTCCTAGATGTCAGAGCAGTAGTTGGAGATGTATTGATAAGTATCAGGATGACATCCATCTCTGGACCGTACCTCCGCCATTTCTAGAGGAGTCTGGAATAAGTGTCAGGATGACATCCGTCTCTGGATCGTACCTGAACTGTTTCTAGATGAGAATTTGGAGTAAGTGTCAGGATTAAATCCGTATCTGGATCGTACCTGAACCATTTCTAGATGAGAATGGAATAAGTGTCAGGATGACATCCGTCTTTGGATCATACCTGAACCGTTTCTAGATGAGAATTTGGAGTAAGTGTCAGGATGACATCCATATTTGGATCGTGCCTGAACCGTTTATAGATGATCATCTGGAGTAAGTGTCAGGATGACATCTGTATTTGGATCGTACATGAACTGTTTCTAGATAAGAATCTGGAGTAAGTGTCAGGATGACATCTGTCTCTGGATTGTACCTGAACCGTTTCTAGATGAGAATCTGGAGTAAATGTCAGGATGAAATCCGTATTTGGATCGTACCTGAACCGTTTCTAGATGAGAATATGGAGTAAGTGTCAGGATGACATCCGTATTTGGATCGTACCTGAACCGTTTCTAGAAGAGAATCTGCTTTATTTAGAATGTTTTCACTGGGAATTCCTGTTTTGTTGTTTTGAGAAGAAATCTGTTAGGGAACATAAAAAGTTTGTGGATTCGGATAGGGAATTATTTAAGATGTCGGAGCAGTGATTGGAGATTCTTGCTCTGTCGGGGATACAAGAACGCTTGACATCACTTGGTTGTAAGCTGAGGATATGGCGGTGACTTTTTAGTAGGATGCCCTTGCCTCTATACCTGCTGGAGAAAGTATCTACCGAGATTTTATGGATGGTTTGAGTGCCATCCCAACTCCTGGGGTCTTGAGTAGATGTTGATCATAGATTATTCTATTGATAGACAAATGACAAGATGATGGGACATAGTCGTACGCTTTAATCCTTAACTTTTACCTGGATTATCCTTTCAGATTTTTAATCCACCGGGATACCCTTTTTTGCCCAAGTCGCCTTTTCAGGTTTTCGACTTTCCGGGTGTACAATTTTATTTATATATCCCTAATTTTTTCCCGAACTCTTTTGGTTCGTCGGGATGCCCTTAATTTTGCCTAGGCCTGTCAACCTAGCGGGTCTTTTTCATGCGTAGTATTTTCTGGCTATGTCTGCGTTCATAAGATGTGGAGAGTTGTCACCGTCTATGACAGCAAGTGTTGCAGAAATGCCATAAAATGTTTATGTGATTGCATGTTCCCTTTCATATGTGGGAGCCTGTGTGAGGCTGCTTCAAGATGAATCTGGTGCACCTGATTTTTGATCAAGTTTCTGATAGTCTTGAATTTCCTAGGTATCTTTTCTAAGAACTGTCATGGAAGGATTCGAAGACATGATAATGACACCATCTGATACTATCGACACAGATAAGCAATTTGGTGGTACCAAAGATTCAAATTTCACAGTGATTTTTGTTGGAATCCCTAACCAATGTAACAGGCCCTGAGTGATTCAGATGGAGATCTGCCCCTAGCTATTCAGCACTTTTGGAGAGATTCTTTGCATATTGGCTTGGCTGCCCCAAATTAATTAGACACCATGTCATATCCCTTGATTATTAAAGGCTTGTTATTGGGAATGTTTTTTCCGTCTGAGGTGATTATGTCCATTGAGAGTATCTTCTTTCACTGAATATTCATGGTGTGAATTTCTCTGCTATTTGAACAATTTGTCGTATGCAAACAATGTCATTTAAAGAATGCAAAGCTTATGTCTGTCTTGATTTTTTTTTGAAAATGTGTTTTTTGTAGTAAAACAAAATTTGCAAGAATGTGATATCAACTCATGATTTATAGCAAACCTTACAGGAGTCAAGATATCTTTTGTAACAGTATGCTTTCGAACTAACTCATGCTTCAGCTAGGACTTTTAAGGCTTGTAACGTGGCCTGGTTCACGGTTTAAGAAACAAAGGATAAAGGCTCAAGATTTATTTAAACCCAACCCGTTCTTCGTGATGTTCTTCATTCCTATGCTTAGTTAATTATGCGTTTAAATCCCGATTGAGTTTGGAATCTTTGCCCTTATATTCCAGTGATGGTTCAGAAATTAAACGTTTGTTTGATAAGGCAGTCATTTTTGTAACCTTTTTTTTTGTTGAGGATTTTTAGCGACCTCCTTTTTTTGTTTTTATTATCCCTAATTTTTTCCTGAACTGTTTCTTTTGTGATTACAGTCAGCGGGATGCCCCCATTTTTTCTTAAGTCTCCTTCATAGGTTTTGACTTAGCAGGCTTTTCTTTTGAGAGACAATGCCTGCTTGCCTTGGCGATTATGTGGACCCATCACCATCTTTTGGAGAGCATCTTATACACTATTTGTCGTGCATGAAGGGGAAAGTTTGCGATTGAATGTACATCTGAATTAACTGAGAAAACTACCCTGCCCCAGGTTATGATTAAGGGTTTTAATTTGTGTGAAAATAAAAACTCATACTTCTTAGGCTCAAAGGGGTTGACTAGGGATTATCTTCCTTATAACTCCATTGTTTAGGATTTGAAACAACGCATGTACATTGTTAGTGGGGTCTATTCAAAAGCACACTATATGAGATTGTGGTATCGTTTTCGTCATCCTCCCTATAAAGGCTTAGAGCTTTTAATCAAGAGTTGAATATCACGAAAGGTGTTGTACCCCAATTTTTTTACCTAAGATTCCTGCATCATACCATATTGTTTCAGTGACAACAAGATCACATTAGGGTTTTTGGTTCTTCTCCCTATCTTTAGCCTTGCTCTTTTGAGGAGTTACCAAGCACCTTGACTTGTTTTCTTTTGTGATCATGGATATTTTGCTTTAATTTTCTCTCTAATTAATAAAATACAATATTGGTTTGTCTTACTTGTTAATAATGTAGGTAAAGGCAATGAGGTTTAGCAAGTTGCTTCATGGGTTCATGAGTTTATTTCCATGCCCTAGTCAATAGCTTGAGAATTTCAAACTTCACTATTGGAGTGATTTTGGAAGAAATGGCATGACAAGGCTCATTTTGGTTAAACATATTTCAAATTTATCAAAATTGATTCAAAAGTACAAGGGGTTGAGGGAAGAAGTTGTCATGATTGGACAAGGTCTTGTTCCTATTGGTCACAAGAGCACATTTCTCTCAAATTTCAAGACATGGAAGTGGTTTTGGTGGCTATGATTCCTCATCATCATCCTCAAAAATTTCTATTCACAAAGAAATAATATTGGCAAAAGAAGTTTGTTCAAACTTGGCAAATTTCCTCAAAGCATTCTCTTGATCTAGAGGCTAGGGTTTTGGACTTCAAAGGAGCATATCTTGCTCATCTTTTGGTATTTTTGAGTGATTCCAAAAAACATCCTTCTCTTCAAAGAGTTACCAACCAATCACTTCAAAAGTTCCAAGGAGTTTTCATGTGGAATGAACTTGGTGAAGAAGAAAGATTACAAGTCACTCAGATGAATCCCCAATTTTCCATATGTGACTTCAAATGGTCATAACTTGGTCAATTTTTATCACCTTGAGTCCATTATTTTTCCATGATGATCTTAAATATGTGTAGTTTATGCCTTCTTTTATGTGCAAAGTAAGAAAATGGATGGAAGTTTCCTTAAGGATGCAAAAGATTATAGGTCATTTCATAATTTTTGGCCAACTTCAACAAGTCATAACTTGCTCAATTTTGGGAAATTTTGAGTGGTTAAAATTGCAAAATGTCATTCAAGAGATCTACTTTATTCCATCTTTTTTGGTCAAGAGCAAATTCTAAGTGGAAAGCCATGTTTGGATGCAAAAGATTATAGGTCATTTTTAAAGAAGAATTTGAAATATTTCTAAGTATGGAAAGTCAACTCTTTTTCTTCAACTTTGACTCCATGTAGATTTCAGCTCAAGCATCCATTTGATTCTGTCCTTTTTCCATTGCAAAGCTTGTAACCTCATCTTTCCAAAGCATCAAGAATTATGCCCTAAGACCCCTTGAGGTGGAAATGCCATGGATTTGAATTGGGTAGTTTGAAACTGAATTTTTCACAAAGTCAGGATTTTGAAATTTTTGTTTTGGCTTCTAATCATAATATTTCCATGCGTTTTGTGTTCTAATCATGTTTAGCAACTTTCCAGAAATGATTAGCATCATGAAACACATGATTTGACTGAGTTTTGATCAAGTTTGAGTCACACTTTCTTCATGATGCAAACCCACACGAATTCCCTCCAAAACGCATCATTTGCTATTCCTTTTGATCCTATTTTCTTCCCTATAAATAGAGGGTCATCCCCCATTCAATTTCCCAAGCTTAGATAGCCAGAATCACCCTACCAAACTTGCTTCACAACCCAGAATTCAGCAACTTCGAAATCTATTCTCAAGCCTTTTTCAATCCATTTTTCCCTCAATTCACTTCCTTGATCTTCCCTAAAGCTAACCATATAATTACATTCAAGAATCGTTCCCTATACTGCTCCATAGAAGTCTAGTTTCAGAGCTCTGCAACTCAACTTCAATAGGTAGATCCCTTCATCAATTCTTCAAAACTCTGATATCATTGTGTTGTTCTCATTTCCATGGTTCTAGTCGCAACACTTACATTTCACTGGGAGCACGTTTTGACCATGAATTTTCAAATCCCTTTTCAAAACTTTCCTTCCAAATTGCTTGAGCTACAGTTTATATAAATTTGGCGCGATGGTGTGTTTATTTTCATCTTGAAGAGACGAAGCGATTGACATAGGTCTGAGCTTATGATTTTACAGTTTGAGAGACCTGCAAATCACGTTGGCTGGAGGTTGAAGATGACCTACGTGTCATCTTCCAACCAATGACGGCGTGCCATTTGTGTTTTTTCAAAAATCGGATTTATTATTGATTCTGTACATTATTCATTAATGACCATGATATGCACAGCGTGCCAGATCCCTTGGATTTGATTACTAACGCGTTTTGACTCTCATCCAATGTTCCACATCTTTTACTTTTATTTTTATTTTTCTGGTTTTTATATTTTAATTGTTTTAAATTTCAAAAAATCATAGAAAATTCATTTTTAGTCCAAAAAATCTGATAAAATTATGAAAAATATTTTTGATTATTCTCTTTCTGATTTTTATTTTTTCATAATTTAATTTTGTGTTTTGGTATTTTTTTTAATGAATTTTACACTTATTTGATTTGTTTAAAATGTTTAAAAATACTTTTTTACATTTTTAAATTCTGAAAAACTTATGGAATGATCCAATGATATTGTGACAAATATTGGTGATCTTATTTCATTTTTGTTTCTAACTTTACTATTTTTTTTTACTATTTTTGTTTATTTTACCCATTTATTTTAATTTTTAAAAATGGTTTCTAACTTTTAAAAATTACCAAAAATTTTTTAAAATTACTTAGCCTCTTTTCTGATTTTTCTATGGTCTTATTTTTCATTTCTTGATTAATTTGAATATAATTGATATTTTCCTCATTATTTCCTTTTTTTAAAAAAAACAATTTTAAACCTTTTAATGTATATATTAAATACATTATTATTTTGTGATTATTTTCTAGCTGTCTTGGGTTGATTTTTTGATCATGACTTTATTAACATCATTGGATCCATGGTGTTGAGTTTAACTCCACAAAAATGGATGAATGATTTTAATAATAGTTTGATTAAATTTTAATTCAAAAGTGGTTTATTCATCTTTTTCCCTAATCCTCTTCATCTCATTCCCTTCTCATTGCACTAAATGTTGTTGGAGCATGATCTCTATATCATGTCTCAAAACAAATGGTGCATAGATTGCTATTGATCGGCCTCAAAATAGGTGCGACTTCTATATAAGTCCATTTACGATTGCTTAACATAGCGCTAAATTTTGTCCCGATTCGAATAAATGATCATTCGTGGCCCAAACTTATGATTGCAAGCCCAAGTATGTTAATTTGATCTCTTTGATCCAATAACCTTTAGATTCATTGTGTGGAGGCTTTGGTTTTACCAATCCTCTAATGGATCTACAACACCTTTGGTCAACGCGGATCACTTAAACATCGTTGATCATTAAATAGTACTTATGAGAATTCCAAATGGATGATATACTTGACAAAAAGCAAATGCAACTTGTTGTGTGGAGGCTTTGGTTCTACCAATCCTCTAATGAGTTCCAAATGCAATTTTCAAGATGGTCATCTAACTAACCACTAATTATTGACTTGTTTATTTTATGCTTTTATTCTTTTATGCTTTATGTACTATTTATTTTTTAGCATTTTTCATTTCATGCCTTTTTCATCTTTGCTCATTTGAGCATTTATCTTCTTGCCATTTTTATTTTTGCTCACTTGAGCTTTTCTTTTTCTTTTCCTAAGATACTTAATAATCAACATAAACCCTAAAAAACTCTTAATGGTACTTTTTCTTGGACTTAGGATTAAAAACCTTGGTCTATCTTGGAGATCTTATCTGATTATTTTGTCTGGAGTTCTTGAGGTTTACCTCAAGAAATTGGGTTGCTTGCTTGTTTTTGTGTGCAGGTTTTTGTGATTACATCCTTTTCTTGTAATATGGAATTCACCCATCTACAGCCGTTACTCTGCCCAATTTTTGTGAAGACTTAATACATTTGAAAAGGTCTAGTATCTTTGCTTGCTTGGTTTCAATCTAAAGAATGAGAATTCTATCTTGGCACATAATGTCAAGTTTTGGCTTCTTGTTGGTTAGATGGCCCTTACCCTTAGCTTTTAACTTATGCTTTAGGATAGCCTCTTCTACTCCTCCCATCTTCTTTAATTTCAAACATCTTCTCCCTCCTTTTTAAACTCTTCTTGTTTCTAAAATTGAAACACTTTCATAATAAACTTGGACTTAGGTCCATGCATTTTCAAAATATTTTCATCAATAAACTTCAATCAATTTAATAATACTTTGACACTTTTTGTGAGAAGACTAAAAGTCAATCAATCTCATTTCAAACCATTTTGCCATTTTGGCTTTTATCTTTAAACTTTTCTCAAAAGGTTAGACTCTTATTGATCCTTGTAGTGATGCAAACAACTATACTTCTACAATATGTAGTGAAGTGAGATATTTTCCACTTGGGTGTTGAGTGAGGCATTGTTGATTTTAAAATCTAAGCCATATCCTCCACTTTGAGATGATGAAAATTCTCCTTTCTCATGATTGTGGGTAGTAAGTATGTTTTCCACACGGACAATGACGATGATGTCTTATCTCTTAAAATCAACCAACACACTTGTGTTTCAAATTTTTAAAAGAGGAACTACGTGTACCCTGATCCCCTATTGCACGAAAGGTGGTACGTAGACACTAAAGGTTCACAACCGCGGCGGGTGCAAAAATCATAAAAAATATATTTCTTTTCTCACCTCCACCATCCATTTTATATATAACACATTTTATAGCCAAAATATACAGATTTTTCAAAGAGGTTCCTGCGGAGTACCGTAGATGTTTAGGGTGCTAATACCTTCCCTTTGCATAACCAACCCCCTTACCTTGAATATTTCCCCCTATTTTTGGGTTATTCACTCTTTTCCCATTCCTTTGGAAACAATAAAGCGCGGTTGCGATTTTTATTTTGATTTGTATAAAGTCTAGTCAATCCAATGGCTTAGTCTTGAACATTTCTACCGCTACAGAAAAAATGGCGACTTCACTGGGGAAAGCTTGACCTCTTGCTGGTCCATCCCTAAGTGGGTTGATCCTATCTTTGTTTATATTTGTATGTGTGCTATTGTTGTTTATGTGCTATAATTTGTATATATGTTTGTCTAGATTTTCCTGGTTTTTAGGGTGCTTGGTGATTACTCGTAAGTCCTATACCTGGACTTGGGCAAACTTTAAGATAGGAAGGGCGGTATAGTCATGTTAACTTTGAGGGAGTAATCCCAAAAAAGGAGACATGAGATCCCCCACTCAGTGGAGGCCCCTTTGACTGTAGTGTCGTTTACCAAGTAATCGAGAAGACGTACTACTTTCAACCTGGGAGCCTGCTGAAATTGAGGATCGTAGAATACCTAACCCATCTTGGCCTCTTAGGTGTAGTGCGGAAGCTATGACAGAGTAATCTGGAAATAGTTGTCACGCGATACTACGCTCAGATGTGTCTTTCTTGAGAATATTACTAATTACCGAGTTAATCGAGAAGTTGGTAATATCCGAAGGAAGGATGTAGACTCTGGGAACCTCTAGAACCTTGTTCGGCAGGTGATAACTCTTAGACCAACACATTATGGGTAGTACCTTCGACCTCATGCTCATGACGCTGAACCTATGAACCCTATATGTGTGATCTTGTGTGTGATTGTTTCATCATGCATCCATGCACTCATGAGCATCTTTTGAAGAAAACAATATTTCAAGGGATTTAAAGGTTGACTATTTGTGAATATCTCAGGTACTGTTAACCATGGATTCCGGAAAGAGAAAGACCAGGAAATACAGTTTCAAGGATCCCAAGATAGATGAGTTGATCAGTATAATTCTAGAGATCGAGTGTTCTGCAGACTTTCGAAAGAAGTATGGATCCATTATTCCTCTCATGAAGCTGAAGATGAAGGAGGGTATTCTCTCGACCTTGGTCCAGTTCTATGATCCGATGTATCACTGCTTTACTTTTCCCGATTATTAGTTGATGCCTACACTGGAGGAGTATTCCTATCTATTGGATTTACCTGTTACCGATCGTGTTCCTTTTACTGGTTTGGAGGGTGAGCCATAACCACATGAGATAGCTGCTTTGATTCATCCGGGGAAGTCTGAGGTGGAAGCCCATATGACTACCAAAGGAGGGATTAGAGGATTACCAACTCAGTTCTTATTGGAGAAAGCTCGTTACTTTTCCAGAATGAAGAGTACAGTTGCTTTTGAGGCCATCTTTGCTCTACTTGCTTATGGATTATTCTTACTTCCTAATATGGACAAGTTTGTCGACATTAATGCTATCAGGATTTTCATGATTGGAAACCCAGTTCCTACACTGTTGGGTGATGTTTATTACTCTTTTCATCTTAGGAGTTCTTATCATGGGGGAATGATTATCTGTTGCACGCCTCTATTGTACCGGTGGTTCATCTCTCATATGCCTCAGTCTGATGCTTTTTGGGATGTCAAGAAGGAATCCTGTTGGGCTCCTAAAATCATGGCACTTACTCACTCGGATATTGATTGGTATCATCGAGCTTATCAGGATATAGAGATTATTGACAGTTGTGGTAGTTTCCCCAATGTACCTCTTCTTGGTACAAAGGGAGGAATTAACTATAACCTTGTTCTTGCACGACGACAGCTTGGTTATTCGATGAGGGATAAACCGAACAGTATTCATTTGAGTAGTTTCTTTCTGAAGGAAGGAGAAGACCATAGGGAAGCTAGGGAGAAGATTGCGAAGGTCTGGCGTCACATTAATAAGAAGAGTATGAAGGATTTGGGACCTAGGGGTGTTGTTTCTTTGGAGCCATACCTTCAGTGGGTCCGATCGAGAGCCATTCAGTTAAAGATGTCGTATACTCGGGAGACACCCATGCCTGATTTGTTTGTGAATACCACTCCTCCTTTGTTAGATGATCTAGAAGAGCTGCAGCTTGCTTTGGTTAGGATGCAACAAGAAAGGGATGCTTGGAAGAACAAGTTCCAGACTTTAGAGAGTTCCTACAGAGCCGACCTGAAGGAGAAAGACGATTTGATCGAGATCCTTGAGAGTCGAGCGGTGGAGTCTATGGAGAGGCAAGGGGATTTATTTTCCCCTAAGCCTCAAACAAGTGTTGATTACTCACTTACTGCTTCAGATGATTGGAAGGAGGTTGCCATCAGACATGTGGAAAAAAAACAGAGGTTGAGGGCTCAGATTTCTAGGCTCACAGGGAAGCGCCAGCGTACAGATTGATCTCTATCAGTTCTTTTTCTCATGACTTTTAGATTGTATTTTCATCTTGTACTTGGGATTATTGAAACTTGTAATCGATTTTGAAGTTATTATAATAAAAAAAATTCAGTATTTCAAATGCGTTATTACTTTGATGTTTGCAATATGTCTATAAATGTTAAATCCCTTGAAATATTAAATGATAAAGTAAAAAATAATCATATCCATTGCATATCATGCATCATATTGCACATATTTCTTGCATTTATTATGCATATCCAGGTGCCTTACCCAGCTTTTTACTTCATTCAGCAAGCTGACTCATCACTACAACACTCAGGCTAACTTCAAAAAGAAGATGGACAACTTGGAATAGGAGAGTCACAAGCTACGCGAAGAAGTTTCTGCTTTGAAGGCTGGTTTGGCCAACTTGACTACTCTGGTGGTTGCTTAGAATCAGCCACTAAGTGTTCAACCTCAACCAACAAGGGCAAATGCTGAAGTTCCTACTGTTCCTGTATCCGCCACTCCGGTTGTTATTCAAAACCGTATGCCTCGGGGTTATCCGTGGGGAATGCTAGAGAATTTTTCACCTGAAGGTTTCAATTTGGGCCCCCAAGATGCTCAAGTGGTTCAAACTGTTGTTACTCCAGCACCTCCTGTGGTGCATACTGTTCCTGCTGCACCTCCTTCGGTGAATTTGGTTCCGTTTGTTAATGAAGATGTGTGTCGTCCTTTCCCTCCGCCGAGTGAAGACTTGGGTATTTATGACAGAATGGATGATTTCCAAGAGCAGTTTGATAGAATGCAAAGAGAGATGAAGGCTCTTAGGGGAAAAGAGCTATTTGGGCAGAATGTGAATGAGCTGTGTTTGGTCCCGAATGTTAAAGTGCCTGCTAAGTTCAAGGTCCCGGAGTTTGAGAAGTACAAGGGCAACACTTTCCCTCGTGCTCACTTGGTGATGTACGTGAGGAGAATGTCTACCCACACCGATGATCAGCATCTGCTGGTTCACTTTTTCTAGGATAGTATGACCGGCGCAACATTGAAATGGTACATGAGTTTAGACAACGCCAATATCCATACTTTTAATGATTTGGGAGAAGCATTCATTAAACAATACAAGTACAATGTGGACGTGGCGCCCGACCGTGACCAGCTTAGGGCCATGGTTCAGAAAGACAGAGAATCGTTCAAAGAGTATGTGTAGAGATGGCGCGAAGTGGTTGCACAAGTGATTCCTCCCATGGAGGAGAAGGAAATGACTAAAAATTTTCTGAAGATGTTGGGCGCTTTCTACTACGAAAGAATGGTAGCAAGTGCCCCAAGTGATTTTACAGAGATGGTAGGAATGGGTGTCCGCCTATAAGAGGCAGTAAGAGAAGACCGTTTGACCAAGGGTGAAGGATCCAAAGGTGTGAAAAATCCAGCTTATGGGTTTACAAAGAAGAAAGAGGGGGATACAAATGATGTCATACAAGAGAGGAGAGTGAATGCTCCTAGAAGGCATTATCAGCGTCACCAACAAGTTGCCTCAGTTACTCCTGTTATGAATTCCGCTCCGACTACCGTTGCTTATCAAAGACAGTCCCAGCAGGGGAACCAAGGGAATAATCAGAGAAGGGAGAACTAGGACCCTATTCCCATGAGCTATACAGAACTACTACCAGCATTGATTCAGAAGAAGTTAGTCCAGACACGACCACCTCCCGCTGTACTATCACCATTTCCTTGGTATTACAAAGCAGACCAGACGTGTGCCTTTCATCAGGGAGCACCAGGGCATAGTGTTGAAAATTGTTACCCTTTGAGGACTGAAGTGCAAAGGTTGCTGAAGTCTGGAATTCTATCTTTCAAAGACATGGGACCTAATGTGAAAGACAATCCTCTACCCAAGCACGGGGGAATGAATGCTGTAAATATGGTGGCCGGTTGTCCAGACGACTTCCGGATTTTTGACATTAATCTAGTTAGAGGATATTTGGTGAAGATGCACGCAGACCTCTGTGAATTCAGTTATTATACGCATGACCATGTCGGTTGTGTTTTTTGCAGTACATAAATACAGGGTTGCGAGAAGATAAAGGCTGATTTACAGGAGATGATGGATGAAGGTTTAATCCATATAATCAGGCCTAGGGCGGAATATGAAGAGGAAGTGAATATGGTTTCTGGATGTCCGGGTGAATTCAGAATTTTTGATGTGAAGCATTTGAATGAGGATCTCGTGCAATTGCATGCTACCTTCTGTCGTACTGCTGGTCAGGTGGAACACCAATATGGATCTTGCATAGTTTGCTATCGAGACCCCTGAGGATGTTCTATTGTGACAGAGGGTGTTCAGTTGCTGTTAGACATGGGAACTATCAAGATCACAGGTCAGAGAGATGATTATCATGAGATTGATATGGTTGAAGTTTGTTTGATGGAAGAAGAGTTAAAGGAAGAGTATGCCTCCCGGGATGAGTATTTCTCTTTAGACGAATATTTGTTTGCCATAAATGACCTTTTGATGGATGATTGTGTTGAGGAAGGGGTAAACGTCATTGTACCTTGTTTTGGTGCACCCGCTCATCTTAAGGTGGAGTACCATAGCAAACCAGTTGTTACCCCATTAGTAGTTAGTCTGCTAGGTCCTGTTCCCTATAAATCAGGTAAGGTTGTGCCTTACAAATACAACGCTACAATCTTAAAAGATGGGGTGGAAGTTCCCATCCAGCCAATGCCAGATGTTGGAAATATAGTTGGTAATAGTAGGGTGACCCGTAGTGGTTGTGTGTTTGCGCCGGTTGTACGAAGGGATGTTGTTGCTGGAAAGAAAATTGCTGAGAACGATGAGCCTAAGAAGGCTGCAGGAGAGACTAGAAGAGCCACATTAGAGAAAGAAGTGGATGATATCTTGAAGATGATTAAGATGAGCGATTATAGAATTGTAGGTCAGCTATTACAGACTCCTTCAAAGATATCCATCCTAGATTTATTAATGAATTCCTCTGCTCATAGAGAATCGTTGATGAGAGTACTAGACCAAGCTTTTATGGAGAGTGACATGCCGTTAGATCAATTTAGCAGCGTAATTGGAAACATTACGTCATGTAACAACTTGAGTTTTTGCGATAATGAGTTACCAAATGAAGGGAGGAATCACAACCTGGCCCTCCACATATCTATGAACTGCAAGAATGACTCACTATCCAATGTGCTAATTGATAACGGATCCGCATTGAATGTTATACCGAGGAGTACCCTCATGAAGTTAAAGTATCAGGGAACACCTATGCGCCTGAGTGGCATCATTGTGAAGGCTTTTGATGGGTCAAGGAAATATGTCATCGGTGAAGTGGACTTGCCCATCCATATAGGACCACATTTGTTCTTGATAACCTTCTAGGTCATGGACATTATTCCCGCATATAGTTGTTTTCTAGGACGACCATGGATACACGAAGCAGGGGCAGTCACTTCAACTTTGCATCAGAAGCTAAAATTTGTGCGTGAAGGGAAGGTAGTGATCATAAACGGGGAGTAGGCGTTGTTGATATCCCATCTATCCTCTTTCAGTATTATAGAAGCGGATGAGGCTGCTGTTAGAACCCAGTTCCAAGCCCTATCCATTGACAATATAAGCAAGAATGAGAATTCTATGGTTTCCCTGAAGGACGCGCAACAGGTTGTACGCAATGGTCATAATGCAGTTTGGGGACGACTTGTGGATCCACCCGTGAACAAAAACAGAGTTGGTTTGGGTTTCTCTTCGAGGAATGACAAAGGCGAAAATTTGAAGTCAAAGTCTTCTGTGAACAGTTATCATGATGTTTTCCGCAGCGGAGGCTACCTCCATCCAATTGGTTCTGGAATTAATGTTGTTGAATAGGATGAAGCAGAGCAGGAAGTATCGAATTATGTGACGCATGGAGTCCGAGTTCAGAACTGGGTCACCATTGATGTTCCTTCTTGCATAGATGTTTCAAAGTAATTTGTTTTGTTAATCTGTTTATTTCTTTTGAAAAGCTTTCACTCTGCCCAAGGTGGAAGTATTAATGTTGCAGGGCTTATCAGTTTGCTATAACTTTTAAGATCATTAATAAAAGTTGTCTTTCTTCCAAATTTATCTTTTATTTTCTGCTTTTTCTTGGGAAATGGTAATAAATAAATAAAAACCCTTTCAAAATAAATAATAACTGAAAATTAATCATCATGATCACTTGTTATATGTGTCAGTTTCTAAAAGCAATCATAAATCATATGTGCAGATTAATTAAAAAACCCGTTGAATACAATGACCCTGCACCCTCTCCCAACTTTGATTGTCCTGTGTTTGGGGCTAAATAAGAAGATTATGATGAGATTACAAAAGAGGTATCACGGTTGCTTGAGCACGAGGAAAATACCATTCAGCCATATAAAGAGCCTTTGGAAGTGATTAATTTAGGTTCAGAAGAAGATCCGAAGGAAGTCAAGATTGGAGCATCGTTGCATCCTGATGTAAAGAGCGGGTTGATTGAGCTGTTGAAAGAGTATGTGGATATTTTTGCTTGGTCTTATCAAGATATTCCTGGTATAGATACAGACATTGTCGAGCATCGTTTGCCATTGAAGTCAGGGTGTCCGCCAGTTAAACAAAAGTTGAGAAGAACCCACCTAGATATGGCAGTAAAGATCAAAGAGGAGGTTCTAAAGTAGATTAATGCTAGTTTTCTTGTGACGTCAGTGTATCCTCAATGGATTGCCAATATTGTCCCAGTACCAAAAAAAGACGGAAAAGTCCGCATGTACGTAGATTACAAAGATCTAAATAAAGCTAGTCCAAAAGATGATTTTCCATTGCCTCACATTGACATGTTAGTGGACAGCACAACAAAGTTCAAAGTATTCTCGTTCATGGACGGATTTTCAGGGTATAATCAAATAAGAATGACTTCAGAGGACATGGAAAAAACAATGTTTATCACACCCTGGGGAACATTCTATTACAGAGTGATGCCCTTCGGGTTGAAGAATGCTGGTGCAACATACCAGAGGGCTATGACAACCTTATTCCATGATTTAATGCACAAAGAAATCGAAGTATATGTTGATGATATGATTTCCAAATCCCAAACTGAAGAAGGGCATATAGAAGATTTGTTGAAGTTGTTTCAGCGTTGGAGGAAGTACCGTCTCCGCTTGAATCCAAATAAATGCACATTCGGAGTTAGATCGGGGAAATTGTTGGGTTTTATTGTTAGCCAGAAAGGAATTGAAGTTTACCCTGATAAAGTCAAATCAATTCAAGAAATGCCAGCACCAAGGACTGAAAAGCAAGTCAGGGGTTTCCTCGGGCGTTTGAATTATATCTCCAGATTCATTTCCCACATGACTGTAACGTGTGAACCGATCTTTAAGTTGTTAAAGAAAGATCAAGGTTGTGTGTGGACGGATGACTGCCAAAGGGCATTTGAGAGTATTAAAGAATATCTGCTTGAACCTCCTATCTTGCTCCCTCCCGTAGAAGGAAGACCGTTGATTATGTATCTAACAGTATTAGATAAATCCTTGGGTTGTATTCTGGGTCAACAGGATGAAACCGGAAAGAATGAGTTCGCCATTTATTATCTCAGCAAAAATTTCACTGATTGTGAGTCACGGTATTCCACGCTAGAAAAGACATGTTGTGCTTTGGCCTGGGCGGCAAAGCGTTTACGGCAGTATATGTTGAATCATACCACTTGGTTGATCTCCAAAATGGATCCAATCAAGTATATTTTTGAAAAGCCTGCTCTTACTGGAATAATTGCCCATTGGCAGATGTTGTTATCTGAATATGATATCGAATACCGCACTCAAAAGGCTATTAAAAGTAGTGTGTTGCTAGATTACCTTGCTCACCAGCCGGTGGAGGATCATCAGTCTGCAGAGTATGAATTCCCTAATGAGGTGTGATGTTCCTGAAAGTGAAAGATTATGATGAACCATTTCCTGAGGAGGGCCCCGACCCTGAATATCATTGGAGTATGATATTTGATGGAGCTGTGAATGCTTATGGTAAAGGAATTTGTGTTGTGATTGTTACTCCTCATGGATCACATATTCCTTTTACCGCAAAGTTAACATTTGATTGCACTAATAATATGGCAGAATATGAGGCTTGCATCATGGGTCTTAAGGAAGCTATTGATCTCAGAATCAAAATTCTAGATGTGTATGGTGATTCAACTTTGGTAATAAATCATATTAAAGGAGAATGGGATACTCTTCACCCTGGCTTGATCCCTTAGAAAGATTATGCTAGAAGATTACTACCCTTCTTCAATAAAGTTGAATTCCATCACATTCCTAGAGATGAAAATCAAATGGCGGATGTTCTGGCAACTCTGGCTTCCATGTACCAAGTGAATACTTGGAATGATATACCCCTAATTACAATTCAACGACTAGATAGGCCCACTCATGTGTTTGCGACAAAGGAGGTAGCAGATGAAAAACCATGGTATTATGATATCAAGCATTTTCTTCAGACTCAGAAATACCCGTTTGGTGCGTCGAAGAAATATAGAAAGACACTGAGAAGATTGGCAGGCAGTTTCTTCCTCAGTGAAAATGTGTTATACAAGAGAAATTATGACATGGTCCTGCTCAGATGCGTGGATAGACACGAAGCGAACATGTTGATGCATGAGATTCGTGAAGGTTCATTTGGCACTTATGCTAATGGACATTCGATGGCTAAAAAGATGCTAAGGGTAGGTTATTATTGGTTGAAAATGGAATCTGACTGTTACAAATTTTCAAAGAAGTGCCATAAATGCCAGATTTATGCAGATAAGATCCATGTGCCTCCGACACTTCTCAATGTGATTTCCTCCCCATGGCCTTTCTCTATGTGGGGTATTGACATGATCGGGAAGATAGAACCCAAAGCTTCGAATGGACATTGTTTCATCTTGGTAGCAATTGAATACTTTACCAAATGGGTAGAGGTTGCTTCATATGCCAATGTTACTAAACAGGTGGTCGTGCGTTTCATCAAAAACAATCTTATATGCCGGTATGGTGTGCCGAGCAGAATCATCACTGACAATGGCTCAAATTTGAACAACAAGATGATGATAGAATTGTGCGAAGAATTCAAGATTGTCCATCACAATTCATCTCCATACAGGCCAAAGATGAATGGGGTTGTTGAAGCTGCTAATAAGAATATCAAGAGAATTATCCAGAAAATGGTTGTCACTTATAAGGATTGGCATGAAATGCTCCCTTTTGCTCTGCATGGATATCGAACATTTGTTCTCACTTCAATAGGAGCAACCACGTTTTCCCTAGTGTATGTAATGGAAGTTGTACTCCATGTCAAGGTAGAGATTCCCTCGTTGAGTGTGATAATGAAAACCAAGTTGACAGAGGCTGAATGGGTCCAGAACAGGTTTGACCAATTGAATTTGACTGAAGAGAAGAGGATGACAGCTTTATGTCATAGGAAGTTATATCAGAAAAGAATGAAGAAGGCATTTGATAAAAAGGTCAAACCTCGTGAATTCAGAGAAGGCGACCTCGTGCTCAGGAAGATCATGTCTTTCAACATTGATTCTAGGGGCAAGTGGACTCCCAATTTTGAAGGCTCGTATGTTGTGAAGAAATCTTTCTCTGGTGGTGCATTAATTCTTGAAACTATGGATGGCGAGGAGTTCCCACGTCCCATGAATGCTGACGCAGTCAAGAAATACTTCGCCTAAAGAAATAAAAGAACAGCTCGCTAAGTTGAAAACCCGAAAGGGCGGCTTAGGCAAAAAAAGAGTGTCTCGGTAGGCCGAAAACCCGAAAGGGCGGTCTAGGAAAAAATTAGAGACATAAACATAATAAATTTCCCACTAAGTTGAAAACCTGCAAGGGCAGCTTAGGAAAACGTTAGGGATTTTCTTGACAAGTAACTACGTCAGACAAGACTTGATCGTTGAAGCAACAATCTTCTCGGATCCTCACCATACTTCAACAAAAGCTGCTGCTCAGGATTTCAAAAGTTGTTAGGGGGAATAGTGGTCATTGTATCTCAATGTATCTTTTCCATTATGTATTACCATTTCCCAAACTTTGTAATCATCCATGGAGTCTCACCATTCGCAGACTACCATTCTATTAATGAAATTCGAGCTTTTGCCCAATTCTTTGTGTTCTTATTTTTATTTAGCTTGCAAAGACTCCATTTATTACTGATTATAACTGTTAAAGCAAAAAGATTAAAAAAGCAAAATTGACTTTTCAAAATAAAGATATCTTTACAATTCAATTTACTTTGGGATTTGTGATGAAACAATAACAACAAGAATGGTGATCCCAATAATGAACAAACTTCGGTTGTTTTAAGAAGATTTACTCCCTTCATGAAGGTTTTCTGAGGTCATTTTGTTGGTATGTGCACAATCTTCGTGTGTTTCTCAGATAGTTAAAGACGATATCAGTGGGTGCAAGGTACAGTTTTGGGTTTGTGGTCCCATTAACCCCAGTCAAGTCTTGGTTTGCTTTTTATTTTGGGTTTGCATGGTCAGAAGCCTCCGTCCCAGATTCCCCAGCAAAGTTTTCCCTCATATGATGAAAGGTTATATTCCCTTGGTGTGCTGAGATGTCGCTCTTTTTGCAGTATTGGCACTAGTGTTGACTTCTTGATTCCCCAGGAAGGCTATCCCAGGGCATCTTTTGTTGGAATAAGTTTTCATGATGTAAAATTTTCAATCCGCAGTTTTTTCTCCAGGGAGGTAGGCTTGAATCCCCTAGTGAGGTTTGGTTGTGTCGGTGTCAGTCTGCTTTATTTGAGGCTGGTCTTGCAATCTCCGGTAGGCATGTTGCTTTTGGAAAACTGCTTCTCCGATGAAACCGGAAGAAGGATATTCTATCTCGGTATCTGTTTGATTTGGCTACATCCAGATTATGTTTCTCCTCAGTGAAGTTAAGGCAGGAAATAGGTTTGGTTTCCACAGTTGGTTTTACCTTTCTTGGAATGATATTTCTAGTTGAAGTTTAGCCCAATGTTGTCAGTACCTGAGGTGGTTTTGTTTGTTTGTACTGATTATGTATCCATTTACCAGCATATGCACGATAACACTCATACATTCGTACATACATCATACATGGCTAAAAACCATCGTCCATTGACATTGTGTTCTGACCTTCCTGCAACACTTTTTGCTTAGTTGAATTTGGTTTTCCCTCTTGAGTTTATTTCTCAAGGGATGTATCTTCATTGGCCGTCTTGCTCCAATTTATTTCTGATTTGGATATGTGGTTGCATGACAATATTATTTACTTTGGATTTCTGAGATCTTTGAGTTTTGGTTTGTGCATTTATTTTGCACGGGAAGACTTTATCTCCTCAGCAGGAGTATCGTGACATTTCCCCGGGAAGTCATATTTATATCCCTAGAAAGTCATTTCTCTTTGCAATTCCCCATGGCAATGAGTAACAAGTCTCGTTATTTGAGACAGCTTATGTTTGATCTTTTCCAGGAAGATTTCCTTGTTTAAAGAAGAAGTTGATACCCGTTCTAGGTAAAATACCAGAATTTTGGGATAACTCGATGATTTTCTCTTTCTACCTTCAGTGAACGTTGGTAGTACATCGACAGTGAACGTCGGTGTTTATTATATTTTTTCTATCTTCAGTGAACGTTGATAGTTCATCATCAGTGAACGGAGATGATATGATATATTTTATCTTTCTACCTTCAGTGAATGTTGGTAGTACATCAGCAGTGAACTTCGGTGTTTATTATCTTTTTGCTATCTTCAGTGAACGTTGATAGTTCATCGTCAGTGAACGGTAATGATATGATACTTTCTATTTCTACCTTCAGTGAATGTTGGTAGTACATCGGCAGTGAACATTGGTGTTTATTATCTTTTTGCTATCTTCAGTGAACGTTGATAGTTCATCGTCAGTGAACGGCGATGATATGATATATTTTCTCTTTCTACCTTCAGTGAATGTTGGTAGTACATCGGCAGTGAACGTCGATGTTTATTATCTTTTTTCTATCTTCAGTGAAGGTTGATAGTTCATCGTCAGTGAACAGCGATGATATGACATATTTTCTCTTTCTACCTTCAGTGAATGTCGGTAGTACATCGGCAGTGAACGTCGGTGTTTATTATCTTTTTGCTATCTTCAGTGAATGTTGATAGTTCATTGTCAGTGAACGGTGATGATATGATATATTTTCTCTTTCTACCTTCAGTAAACGTTGTCGTACCCCAAATTTGCCCTATCTCTTTTATTTTTGTCTGGCTTTGGGCTTTGCATTCCATTTGCATCATTTTATTACTCAGTCATTTGCATATCCCGCATCTCATGGGATCAGGCACTTTGGTTTGAGGTATTAGGGTTGCGCCATCTTTATGTCTAATCTTGTTTTGAGGTTTTCTTATCATGTAAAATGGAAACGCATCTGGTTCTCGATTAGTGGATCGTGGAATAAATTTTGTCATCACGTTACAAGGTTGGTTCTCGCTAAAATTTATCAGAGCCTGAATTAGGGTTTATTTCCCTATTTTGTTGGTCAAGAGGCTAGGGTTTTGGGTCTTCGGGTGCTGTGAAGATGTTTCTTTCTCCTTCCTCGAAGATGGCTCAAAGCTCAGTGCATTAGGTCAAGAATTTCATCTCCTCGCATTTCAAGTTTTCTTCTTAAGGTCTCTAAGTTTTTGAGTCGAGAGTTTGAAGTTTAAGTTGACAAATGTGGAGTTTAGGCACAAGGAATAAGTCTGGGGGTCATGATTGTAGAGGTGTGTTTTGTTGCTTAAAGTTACAAGTTATTGTGGGTTGAATATCAAAAATTAGGATTCTAGTCGAGAAGTGCAAGTTTGGTTCAAGCGTGATATGAAGGTCAAGGTTTAAGCGACCGGTGTTTTGGGTTCGAATTAACCAGAGGGAATTAAATTCTTAAGCATTTATTTTGTTTGAGAGTTTGATTGGGTTTTGAAAGATAAGGCGCATTGATTGCTTGAAGAACAAGTTACAACCATTATTCATGATTTCTTAAGGCTTAAGTTACAAAGTTAAGATGTGCATTCGAATTATTCAAGAGAGAATTTCAGAATTCAAACAAGATTCAAGAGTTATTTGATTTCTACAACAAAGTTCATCATTAATAAATTCGTTCAAATTTGTGCTCATTACATTTTTGAGACAATGTTACAAGGCATATTACAGTGTGAAATACAAACTACAATTGTTTTGTTTACAAAGAAAGAAATAATGTGTTTCATCAAGTCTTCATCGTCAAGCCATTCGTCCTCACCATGGTATTTTCATCTTATAACCCCGCTTGCCATCCAATACTCACGCTCATGAAACAAGACAAAGAAAAAGAACAAAAGTTAGCAATCAAACATATGAAAAGAAATTCCAAACAAGAAAGCTCATCATTAGGATTTTCATTCGGAATCAGAACTAAAAGAGGTTTATTTCTAATCATGGGCCATTTTCTCCCAATTGCAAATCACAAAAAAGGTTGTTCTCTTTGGTTCACAAAAAAGGAGAAAAGGAAAAATTGCAAATGTTTTCTTGTTGCCAAAGCAAAGCACAAATCTACCATAAGAAGCTAGCTAAATAGGCAACAAAACAAGTAGAAAAACAAGTAGCAGAACTGCTAAACAGGCTGCAAACAAAACCAGCAAACTGCCAAGATTGCAGAGCTGCGAACAAGGCAGCACAGCAACCTATAAGCAACAGCAGCCCAAGGCTGCACCTAACAAGCATTGCATCATAAAAGCCACAGGCTAGCAAACAAATAGCATAGCAGAACAACCAAAACAACAAACAGCAGACCAAAACAAATGCAACAGCAGAACAAGGCAGCAGGCTGCCTAGGTAACACTGCACCACAAAAACAACAACGGGCAGCAACATTAAGTAAAAACAAACAAAATGGCAGTGTAAGCTTGCACTAGTTCATGGTCAAATACCCTATGCATCATCATGTCCCAAAATGCAAATCCTTCAGAATTTTCAAAAAAAAGCAACAGTTTTGCATCATAGAAAGATGAGAGAGAAAAGATATCATCTACACATTACTATCCAAACCTTCATAAAATTGTCCAACAAAACAAGACAAACCAAAACCTGCTACATAATTCTTTCTAGCCTGCATACAAACACCAAAATAGACATAGACAAGGCCTGTACTCAAAAAACATAAAGACAGCGGTACCATTGGATTCAAATCTCATACGTTCTCCCTCCAATTTTCCCCCATTATCTCACTATAAGAAGGGATTGTTCTATTGAGAAAAAAAGATATTTTCCACACAGCCTACATACTAAAAAGAAGAAGGAAAGAGAACCTAGCCAGCAAACCGAGAGGGAGAGAATTACCAAGTAAAAACATAATATACATAGCCAGCAAAAACACACAAGAATCATCCAGCCTGAAAACCAACAAAGGATACCAACCACAGAAGCCAAAAAAACCAAAAAAAAGAGACTTGATTGCTCCAAACATTTCAATTTCTCTACTTCTACAAAAAGAGGATTTTGGTTCAATATCATAACTACCTTTCTCAAAAACCATAGAGAAAAAGAAGAAAGGATTCAAAGAGAAGCTTTCTACCTCTGGGTTTCTATTTCATCTCTGAGTCGCCATTGAGGTGAGTCCTTCAGCCTCTGCTTTGCACTTTTTCATCTTTACTCCTCATAATATTTGGAGCCCGGCTACTTCGATGTTTGCTTACTCTGTCTGCATTGTACCATAATTAAATCTTCTTCTGGTATCATTGTTTTTGTGTCACTTGACTGTTTGATTTGTTGTAGTTTGTTTGCATTCTGAAGTTGTTGCGACTGACATAGGTCATTAAAATGTTGAAGAGAAAAAAAATAGAGTTAGAAAACCTGAGATTTATAATTGTTTTTGTTCTTTGTTCCTTGAATCGAATGTGAGAAACAGATTTTCTAGACATTCAATTACGAAACTGTAATAAATAAAAAAACCAAAATTTTGAAATTTTAAAAAAGGGATAAAGAAATCAATAGAGTTTTCTTTGTTTATTCCCCTTTGAGTATAAATTCGAGCGAAAATCGTTAGCATCCAGAAGTTTGAAACCGAATACATCATCGTTGTAGAAACCGTGACCTAGTGAAAACGTGGTGATAGATCATGAAGACCATTTCAGAGAGAAAACTCATTTTTGTTGCTCCTATGAGAGACTGAGATGGAAGAACTGATTGGCAGAGGTTCGGTTGATAGATGAAACCATGAAGATTATTGTGTTGTTTTCAATGAGAAGGAAATTGAGAGAGTGAGCTAGAATCTTGTTGTTGTCGCTTCAGATTGAAGAGACAATTTTATTTGTTGTTGTTATAAACTACAAACTAGATAGTGAGGGGATGCAGAAAATTTGGGTCTCTGTCTTAAAGAGAGGCGCTGCCTCATTGTGTTTTTTTCTAGGGTTTACAAACTCGTTATTGAGTTTGAAGAGAAGGTGGGCCTTGGGTCGACCAGGTTCGGCCCAAGTCCACTATTTGTTTTATTTATTTATTTATTTATTCCCTTTTTAAGGTCCAACAAGTAATCAAAGAGAATGTTGGGCCTCACCCCCACTCATCCCTAAGCCCAATGCTTGTTAGCGTCTTATACCCCTTATTTGCTTATGCTTCTGGCCCATTTAAATTAGTTTAAACTCTTTTAAATTTTCTAATTAATTTTATTTGTTTTCGTTAAATATTTAGATTTTTTCCTTTTCATAAAAGTCATAAAATATCATAATTAAGATTTTATTTTCCTCTTGAATATAATATTTATTTACTTGAAAATAATCACAAAAAATATTAGAATACTTTTAGAATTATGCTCTAATTTAATTTTGAATTCATTATTTATTTAACTTGATAAAAAACCATAAAAAATATCTAGAACTTGAGTTTTCTTTATTCGTTTGCGTGTTCAAATCTTGATACCATAATTCCTTAGGTAGCTCCATGAGGCGATTAAACCCCATTTCGATTGCCTTTTGTTAAAGTAGACTTTTAACTCGCTTGTATATAACAAACAATTAGGTTTTTGGTCTTACCCTTAACCTTTTTTCTCATTGTGTAATTAAAACCTACCAAACAAATCAAAAATCTAAAACACTCCTTAATCATTACTTGAATTTATTTTTAGAACCCGCAAAACACTCAACCAATCAAAACCTCCCAAAGGGCATGTTATCTCCATTCTACCGCGATACCGGCCGTGCCTATTGCTAGAATGCGTGCATTAACGTCACCCACTAAAAAACACAAACAAACCAATCATTTTCTAGAGGAACTACGGTGTTATGATTCCTTCATTAGATACGTAGGCAAAGGGTCGCAAAACCCTCACGAACGCAATAAAAAAAAAATCTTTTTTTTCCCTTAAGCAAGCCTAGTTGTAGATAAATACACCCTTTAAGACAAACAAACAAAATGGATCCCGTTGAGTACAACGAATGTGAGGGGTGCTAATACCTTCCCATCGCATAACCGACTCCCTTACCCTTTCTCTTGGTCGCAAGACCATCTTATCCATTCCATTGTGGTTTTATCGATATTTCCCCTTCCTTCGGGATAAATAAAGTTCGGTGACGACTCTGTGTTTTCTGCTGGTAGCTTCAAATGTTGATAGTACATCGGCAGTGAACGTCGGTGTTTATTATCTTTTTTCTATCTTCAGTGAATGTTGATAGTTCGTCTTCAGTGAACGGCGATGATATGATATATTTTCTCTTTCTACCTTCAGTGAACGTTGGTAGGACATCGAAAGTGAACGTCGGTGTTTATTATCTTTTTGCTATCTTCAGTGAACATTGATAGTTCATCATCAGTGAATGGCGATGATATGATATTTTCTCTTTCTATCTTCAGTGAACGTTGGTAGACCATCGGCAGTGAACATCGATGCTTGATTATCTTCCTCTCTGATTTTGTTCTTGTGGTTCACTAGTGATTTATTTTCCTGGTGGGGTTACTTCTTTGTTTCTTCATTTTTGTTGCATCCCCAATGTTACTTTGCGTCTCTTTGGTTCTATTCATATGCATTCATATGCATAAGAATTTGCATGGCATCTTAGGGCCAAAATAGGGTTTGTTTTATATTTAAGTATCTTCGATCACGTCGACACGAAGATTTTTAACCTTCGTATCTCCGGATAGAAGAAACTTAAATAAGGGAAGCTGTTGTACCCCAATTTTTAACCCTAAGATTCCTGCATCATACCATATTGTTTCAGTCACAACAAGATCACATTAAGGTTTTTGGTTCTTCTCCCTATCTTTAGCCTTGCTCTTTTGAGGAGTTACCAAGCACCTTAACTTGTTTTCTTTTGTGATCATGGATATTTTTCTTTGATTTTCTCTCTAATTAATAAAATACAATATTGGTTTTTCTTACTTGTTAATAATGTAGGTAAAGGCAATGAGGTTTAGCAAGTTGCTTCATGGGTTCATGAGTTTATTTCCATGCCCTAGTCAATAGCTTGAGAATTTCAAACTTCACTATTGGAGTGATTTTGGAATAAATTGCATGACAAGGCTCATTTTGGTTCAACATATTTCAAAGTTATCAAAATTGATTCAAAAGTACAAGGGGTTGAGGGAAGAAGTTGTCATGATTGGACAAGGTCTTGTTCCTATTGGTCACAAGAGCACATTTCTCTCAAATTTCAAGACATGGAAGTGGTTTAGGTGGCTATGAGTCCTTATCATCATCCTCAACAACTTCTATTCACAAAGTAAGAATATTAGCACAAGAAGTTTGTTCAAACTTGGAAAATTTCCTCAAAGCATTCTCTTGATCTAGAGGCTAGGGTTTTGGACTTCAAAGGAGCATATCTTGCTCATCTTTTGGTATTTTTGAGTGATTCCAGAAAACATCCTTCTCTTCAAAGAGTTACCAACAAATCACTTCAAAATTTACAAGGAGTTTTCATATGGAAGGAACTTGGTGAAGAAGAAAGATTATAAGTCACTCAGATGATTCCCCAATTTTCCATATGTGACTTCAAATGGTCATAACTTGGTCAATTTTTATCACCTTAAGTCCATTATTTTTCCATGATGATCTTAAAGGTGTGTACTTCATGCCTTCTTTTATGTGCAAAGTAAGAAAATGGATGGAAGTTGCCTTAAGGATGCAAAATATTATAGGTCATTTCATGATTTTTGGCCAACTTCAACAAGTCATAACTTGCTCAATTTTTGTAAATTTTGAGTGGTTCAAATTGAAAAATGTCATTCGAGAGATCTACTTCATTCCATCTTTTTTGGTCAAGAGCAAATTCTAAGTGGAAAGCCATGTTTGGATGCAAAAGATTATAGGTCATTTTTAAAGAAATTTGAAATATTTCTAAGTATGGAAAGTCAACTCTTTTTCTTCAACTTTGACTCCATGTAGCTTTCAGCTCAAGCATCCATTTGATTCCATCCTTTTTCCATTGTAAAGCTTGTAACCTCGTCTTTCTAAAGCATCAAGAATTATGCCCTAAGACCCCTTGAGGTGGAAATCCCATGGATTTGAATTGGGTAGTTTGAAACTGAATTTTTCATAAAGTCAGGATTTTGAAATCTTTGTTTTTGCTTCTAATCACAAGATTTCCACGATTTTTTGGTTCTAATCATGTTTAGCAACTTTCCAGAAATGATTAGCATCATGAAACGCACGATTTGGCTGAGTTTTGATCAAGTTTGAGTCACACTTTCTTCATGATGCAAACCCACACGAATTCCCTCCAAAACGCATCATTTTCTATTCCTTTTGATCCCATTTGCTTCTCTATAAATAGAGGATCACCCCCCATTCAATTTCCCAAGCTTAGATAGCCAGAATCTCCCTGCCAAACTTTCTTCACAACCCATAATTCAACAACTTCGAAATCTATTCTTAAGCCTTTTTCAATCCATTTTTCCCTCAATTCACCTTCCTTGATCTTCCTTGAAGCTAACCATATAATTACATTCAAGAATCGTTCCCTATACCGCTCCATAGAAGTCCAGTTTCAGAGCTTTGCAACTCAACTTCAATAGGTAGATTCCTTCATCAATTCTTCAAAACTCTGATATCATTGTGTTGTTCTCATTGCCTTGGTTCTAGTCGTAACACTTACATTTCACTGGGAGCACATTTTGACCATGAATTTTCAAATCCCTTTTCAAAACTTTCCTTCCAAATTGCTTGAGCTACAGTTTATATAAATTTGGCGCGAGGGTGTGTTTGTTTTTGTCTTGAAGAGACGAAGCGATTGGCATAGGTCTAAGCTTCTGATTTTACAGTTTGAGAGACCTTCAAATCACGTTGGCTAGAGGTTGAAGATGACCTACGTGTCATCTTCCAACCAATGATGGTGTGCCATTTGTGTTTTTTCAAAAATCTGATTTATTATTGATTCTGTACATTATTCATTAATGACCATGATATGCACAACGTGCCAGATCCCTTGGATTTGATTACTAACGTGTTTTGACTCTCATCCAATGGTCCACATCTTTTACTTTTATTTTTCTTTTTCTAATTTTTATATTTTAATTGTTTTAAATTTCAAAAAATCATAGAAAATTCATTTTTAGTCCAAAAAATCTGAAAAAATTATGAAAAATATTTTTGATTATTCTCTTTCTGATTTTTATTTTTTCACAATTTAATTTTGTTTTTTTGGTATTTTTTATGAATTTTACACTTATTTGATTTGTTTAAAATGTTTAAAAATACTTTTATACATTTTTAAATTCTGAAAAATTTATGGAAGATCCAATGATATTGTGATAAATATTTGTGACCTTATTTCATTTTTGTTTCTAACTTTACTATTTTTTTTACTATTTTTGTTTATTTTACCCATTTATTTTAATTTTTAAAAATGGTTTCTAACTTTTAAAAATTACCAAAAATTTTGTAAAATTACTTTGCCTCTTTTCTGATTTTTCTATGGTCTTATTTTTCATTTCTTGATTAATTTGAATATAATTGATATTTTCCTCATTATTTTCCTTTTTTAAAAAACATTTTTAAACCTTTTAATGTATATATTAAATACATTATTATTTTGTGATTATTTTCTGGCTGCCTTGGGTTGATTTTTTGATCATGACTTTATTAACATCATTGGATCCATGGTGTTGAGTTTAACTCCACAAAAATGGATGAATGATTTTAATCATAGTTTGATTAAATTTTTAATTCAAAAGTGGTTTATTCATCTTTTTCCCTAATCCTCTTCATCTCATTCCCTTCTCATTGCACTAAATGTTGTAGGAGCATGATCTCTATATCATGTCTCGAAAAAAATGGTGCATAGATTGCTATTGACCGGCCTCAAAATAGGTGTGACTTCTATATAAGTCCACTTACGATTGCTTAACATAGCGCTAAATTTTATCCTGATTCGAATAAATGATCATTCGTGGCCCAAACTTATGATTGCAAGCCCAAGTATGTTAATTTGATCTCTTTGATCCAATAACCTTGAGATCCATTGTGTGGAAGCTTTGGTTCTACCAATCCTCTAATGGATCTACAACACCTTTGGTCAATGCGGATCACTTAAACATCGTTGATCATTAAATAGTACTTATGAGAATTCCAAATGGATGATATACTTGACAAAAAGCAAATGCAACTTGTTGTGTGGAGGCTTTGGTTCTACCAATCCTCTAATGAGTTCCAAATGCAAGTTTCAAGATGGTCATCCAACTAACCACTAATTATTGACTTGTTTATTTTATGCTTTTATTCTTTTATGCTTTATGTACTATTTATTTTTTAGCATTTTTCATTTCATGCCTTTTTCATCTTTACTCATTTGAGCATTTATCTTCTTGCCATTTTTATTTTTACTCACTTGAGCTTTTCTTTTTCTTTTCCTAAGATACTTAATAATCAACATAAACCCTGAAAAACTCTTAATGGTACTTGGACTATTTGGTTACTATCCTTGGCATCATGGAGCATGAGACTTTTTCTTGCACTTAGGATTAGAAACCTTGGCCTATCTTGGAGATCTTATCTGATTATTTTGTCTGGAGTTCTTGAGGTTTACCTCAAGACATTGGGTTGCTTGTTTGTTTTTGTGTGCAGGTTTTTATGATTACATCCTTTGCTTGTAATCTGGAATTCACCCGTCTACAGTCGTTACTCTGCCCAATTTTTGTGAATACTTAATACATTTGAAGAGGTCTAGTATCTTTGCTTTCTTGGTTTCAATCCAAAGAATGGGAATTCTATTTTGGCTCATAATGTCAAGTTTTGACTTCTTGTTGGTTAGATGCTCCTTACCCTTAGCTTTTACCTTATGCTTTAGGATAGCCTCTTCTACTCCTCCCATCTTCTTTAATTTCAAAAATCTTCTCCCTCCTTTTTAAACTCTTATTGTTTCTAAAATTGAAACACTTTCATAATAAACTTGGACTTAGGTCCATGCATTTTCAAAACATTTTCATCAATAAACTTCAATAAATTTAATAATACTTTGACACTTTTTGTGAGAAGACTAAAAGTCAATCAATCTCATTTCAAACCATTTTTCCATTTTGGCTTTTATCTTTAAACTTTTCTCAAAAGGTTAGACTCTTGTCGATCCTTGTAGTGATGCAAACAACTATACTTTTATAATATGTAGTGAAGTGAGATATTTTCCTCTTGGGTGTTGAGTAAGGAATTGTTGATTTTAAAATCCAAGCCATATCCTCCACTTTGAGATGATGAAAATTCTCCTTTCTCATGATTGTGGGTAGTAAGTATGTTTTCCACACGGACAATGACGATGATGTCTTATCTCTTAAAATCAACCAACACACTTGTGTTTTTCAAATTTTTAAAAGAGGAACTACGTGTACCTTGAACCCCTATTGCACGAAAGGTGGTACGTAGGCACTACAGGTTCGCAACCGCGACGGGTGCAAAAATCATAAAAAAATATATTTCTTTTCTTACCTCCACCATCCATTTTATATACAACACGTTTTATAGCCAAAATATACAAATATTTCAAAGAGGTTCCTGCGGAGTACCGTAGATGTTTAGGGTGCTAATACCTTCCCTTTGCATAACCAACCCCCTTACCTTGAATCTTTCCCCCTCTTTTTGGGTTATTCACTCTTTTCCCATTCCTTTGGAAACAATAAAGTGCGGTGGCGATTTTTATTTTGATTTGTATAAAGTCTAGTCAATACAATGGCTTAGTCTTGAACATTTCTACCGCTACAAAAGGAAGTAAAAACACAGTTTGAATATAGTGGATACAAATGAAATAATTCAAGACAAACATATGCAATGCATTGATGAAGTAACAAAGTTTGACATAAATTAATGTTCGAACAATCAAGAGAAAATTATAGATTGAGAAATTAAATGAACAAGAAGCCTCTTCATTTGAACTTGTCACTTCAGATGGTGTGCCTTGGAGGGATGGCAGAAGAATTCAGTTTGACCATCTTGTGTAAACTCTAGCACTCCTTCGTCGATCGGGTCTTAAATCTTATTTCTCAATGTCCAACAACTATTAGTGTCATGTCTAGGATTGTTGTAGTGGTATGCACACCTAGCATTTGGATTGTACATTGGGGAAGCAGTGTTAGGATTCTGAGGAGGATCCTTCAACGTAATCATCTTGGCCTCCAACACGTGTTGCAATGCTTGAGCCAATGACATGTTAATTTCGGTAAAGCATCTTTTAGATGTGTTTTGCTTACGTTGATTACCCTATTGTTGTTGGAGAAGTTGTGACATAACAGCAATTTGGAAAGGTCTACTCTCCACCAAGCCAAATTCTCGTCTTATTAGGGGCTGATTAATAACTTGATCACTAGTTTTGACTATCTGCTTCATACGGTTGCATCTGTCTTGATGAAGTTTACTGATAAGGGCTCTCGACTCTTCTTGTCCCCAGGATAGGCTTTGGATAAGATCCATTTGACTGATCATCTGGATTCTCACCCCTTCCATCTCATCTTGCAGTTGTTTCAACTGGCCATCCTTGTTGTCTTCAGGACTTTTCTTGGCCAGATTCCTGTTGAGGAGTGATTTCACCTCTTCTTGCCCCTTGGATAGGTTGAATAACATTTCTAGGAACTGAGCCTCTTGAGTTTAGAGATCTATGTTGTTCTGTTTGAAAGCCATTTTCCTTGCTGAAATAAATAGCGAGAACATGAGAGACATGTACTGGAAGACCTGTTATGTAATGACATGCATGATGTGTAAATGTTTTCAAGGATCTAGTGGGGTAAACACAAGAAAATGTCTGGAGTTGAATTTTAATCATAGCTTTAATTGGAGAACTTTATGTCGTTGAAATATCCTCCTACGAGAATCAAGCTCACCATATCAAGTGGGTCATAGTCCTTGACTCAAGTTGTCGTGTTTTGATCTTTTGACGACATTGACTAGAGGAAAATAAATCCCCTTGCTTCTTGCTAGACGTCTGGTTCATCATAACCTGCACCACAGGCCCTTGAGATCCTTAAAATGGTTAAGGAAATGTTATGGTATGATGCTATGATGTGTATTCTATGTATCAAGCAAAAATGCAGGGTGATGAAGACAAGTACGTCTTGCAAGAAAACCAGTTTATTGGATAATGACTGTAAACAAATCCTGCAAGGAAATCATATTATTAGATAATGAAGGCAAACAAGTCACACAAGCAAACTTAGGTTCAGGCTTGCATGGGGTTTGTAGGTAAGTACCCTCTTGAAGTTTAGTTGGTTCAACCTGTCTTAGAAAAGTAACCGGATTCTAAGGAATCTCAATATCACCAATCTTTCTTTATTGAGCGTTATTTCAGCTTAGCAATCTTTTCTTACGGCCGAAACATCTTGAAAGTCCAATATTAATGAGTGTAGCATCGAGTAACAACCAATCCCCAGTTTACACCGAGGCCAGCTATCTCACTACTTTCTAATGGCTAAGTTTGTTCAACTAAGGTTCTAAGGTCCGTTAGTGCTTCACAATACCACGCGGCGGCCCCATATTCTCCTCATTTTAACATAAGGGATACCGGTACCAACCAAAGTGTCACACCAACATAGTTATCGCTTCAACCATATATGTCTATGTTGTACAGTCTCCATGATCTATTGTTGTTTACCTAAAAAGATTCCCCCAAATTCGGGTGTAGGATCTATAGTAACAACCCAAACAACCCTCCAAGGGTAAAGCATACAAAGCAAGCAATTAAGACAGTTTTAAAATGAACTAACTTTAAGGTAACCCCATGTTTTATTTTAGTTCCACAGCAGAGTCGCCAGTTCTGTGATATGGTGGCAGAACCGACTGTTAATATTGGTTTTGTGTTTGTGTTCGGAAATGTTGCGGTAAGAAAGAGTTGCCACTGACTTTTCTTTTATCCAAATTAAGGAAAGGGTGAAAAGAACAGAAAAAGACTTTTTCGAGGGTTTTCTGAGTAAGGGGTTAGATTATGGAAAGGGAAGATGTTAGCACCCTTTCCATCTGTAGTTATCTACGGGCTCTTAGATCTTAGCTCATGTTTTTAAAATTGCTTGTGCTTTGTGTTTTGAAAAAAGTAGTTTGAAAATGCCTTAGTGCGGCGATTCGCTTTGTGATAACTCTTGTATCAGTCCTCAAGAGTGTTGACAACGCGAATGATTTTGAAAGTGTTTTAAAATGTTTATGTGCAAGTGTGAAATTTTTTTTGAGCAAGCATCTAACAGCTCTCTACTTGTACTCGAAAAGATAGTTCTTTTCCTCATATCCTTTAAACAGTGTTATCCTACTATTAGTGAGTAGGTAGCCCTATCGTTGGATGTTTGATGGACATTCGAATGGACGTTACGGTCACGAAGGCAACCTGGCAAGGAATTTTAGTAATTTTCCTAAAGTTATAAGATCACTTTTAACCGAGGCAACGTAGAGAGGGTCATCGAGGGACTTGTGATCTTTCAAACTAGAGGATAACCACTAAAACTTCTCACGTTTCAAGAATTATGACCATTTTTCGAAGGCAACCGAAGTGGGGTACCCTAGAGGTGTATATGTGCATGGTGTGTTATGTTCATTTATTTTAGTCTTGTGTTAAGTTTGCTAGCATTTTATTTCAGTCTTTTCATACAAGCCTAATTACTAACAGTTAATATTTTGCAGAAATTTAAAGTGTGGGAATTTAAATCCTACACTATTACAATGTTTTGGGGAGGGGGTATTTACATGTTCAATTGGGGGGGAAATAAAGAAAGCGATAAAGTCCTATTTAATTATCTATTACATACCATAAGCAGATACAGAAAATGTGTAAAAAAGAATAATAGAAAAGAAATATTGAACGCGCGCGAGTTGAGAAAGATACGTCTAAAACCCTAAAAATTCTAAGTAAACAAGAAAATCTTTTTGGTTGTTTATTTTTGTTTATTTTTTATTAAGAAAAATAATTAAACTAAGTTTAAATTTAATTAGGAAAATAAATACTAAATGAAGTTAAACCTAATTCTAATATTTTTGTGTTTTTATTAAGAAAATATTTGAATTAAATAAACCTAAGTCTAGTTGATTTTAAATTGATAGAATAAAATTAAAATAATTAATTAATTAAATTAATGAAAGTTAAATTAATTGAAAAAAATCCTAAGTCTATGATATTTTTATTTTATTTTTATGATTTGTTAAAAAAAAGAAGATTAAAACAAATAAGAATAAAGAAAAGCAAATTTAGGCCTGGAGATAATTAGTAAACAGGGGGTGTGCTTGGAATTCGTTTGGCCCAAGGGGAGACAAGCCCAGGCGCTGCAAAATGAATCAGGGGGGTGATAAGATTAAAAATGCTTAGTCCCAAGTTAAGGAGTCCAAAGGTTGTATGGGTCCAGTGAGAGGATCCTTTGGATGTCCATGATAGGGATGCATGCTTGCTACACTTGGATCTGGATGCGTTGTCATTGGAGGGTGTAGATCATGTGACCCATGGTGTACGTGTGTGGCATGGTTGTATGGAATCTACAAGAGAATGTTAAGAAAAATCAAAACGCTGGACCTAGGGCTCGAACCCATGTCATTTCCCTTTCACACGCCTTGCCTTGCCAACTGAGCTGCCATTTCATTCGTGCATTATAACAAGTGCATTATATTATATGTAAAACAAAGTCAGGTATTATTAAACAAAAAAAACGCGTGCTGATGAAATTAAAAGGGACCAATCAGGTAACATGAGAGTGCCACGCATACTCCCAAATGGAGTCAAAGGGTCAACGGTGCCGGAGGAGACCTCCAGTCATCTTCTCCGGGCAACCAAAATTTTTACCTAAAAAAACGCAATTTAAAGCAAAACCAAAGGTCCTATCTTATGTAAAGTCTTGTCCTGGTTTTGAATCTGGCCTTAGATTGGCCTAAAAGTGACTGTATCGTCCAGATCGAAGCTTAACAGTTTCAAGACCCTATCAATGGAAAGTTGGCATTTAAGCATCAAAGCTCACACGCTTTAACGTCAAACCTGTCCTATGAATCCTCTTGAACATGAAGCAAACATCAAAAGCAATTATTATATCATAATATTAGAGATACGAATTTGAAAATTTTACCAAAAGGGTGGTTCCAGTTTGGAACATATGGACTTGTGATGGCTTGAGTGAGGGTTGGGAATGAATCCTTGGGTCTTCAGGAGGAGAATGGCATACTTGATTTGAATGAATGATGTCTGGAAATTCATTTTTGAATTTAACAACTTTGAGAATTTTTGCAACTTTCATGTGGTCTTTAGGCTGTAGGTATGCATCTATAAGGCTTGCAAATGCCACCTTTATATAGAGAAGATGGAGGGGACAAGGTAGGAGGGAAATAAGCATGCTCAATAATGTTCTTTAAAAGCCATAAACAAATATTTGAAACTTTTCCAAATGTATGAAATTCTTGTCTCTTTTTTGAATTTGAATGAGCATGGACACAAATGCCTTTCGAATGCCCTCCTTCGAATGTCTCTGATTGCCTCCTTTGAATGGCCTAGAGTCTTGATTAGACGCGATTAGAAACCTCCTTACTAGAGCTTCTTCGATTGAGTCTATCTACTTGCCTTAGCTGTTTAATTCAAACAACTCAAACAAAAACTTAAATCTGGCCAATCGAAAACCTTCTTTGTCACCACCTTCGAGTGCCATTGCACAAGAGGCCTGGGCCTGGCCACATGTAGGACGAAGACCCATCACAAAGCAAACTTGTTTTCAATAATCATGTGTCCTTCGAATGGACCAATGAACGCTTCTTCGAAGGGACCATATGGATGCGCCTTCGAAGGGACTATCATGCGTGTTGAAGTGCGTACAACTGTTTCAAAGGGGACCATTGCCCAGTCGAAGTTGGCACAAAGGCAGCCAATGCCTTATGGATGCTAGCATGAGGCAGATCAAAGCAATCATAAAAGAGGCCATTTCCTAGGCGAAGCTGGCACAAAGGTAGCCAATGCCTTGTGGGTTGAAAGAAGCTCTTTGCCTAGTGGATCAAAGGAAAATTTGAAGGAGTCTTGGCCTTGTGTGCTGAAGGAAAGCTGAAGAGGGGGAATTTGCCTTGTGAATCGAAGACCAGTGAGAGGGGCCTTTTTCCTTGTGAATCGAAAGCATGTCTGAAGCAGCCCTTTGTATTGTGAATCGAAGACCAGTGAAAGGGGCCTTTTTCCTTGTAGATCGAAGGCAGGCTGATGGGTCTTTGCCTTGTGAAACCAAGGCAAACATGAAGAAGCTTTTTTCCTAATAGACCAAAAACAAGCATGAAGAGGCATATGTGTGCTGATGACAAGCTGAAGGGGCCTTTTTCCCAGTGGGAGCTTTGTGGACTAGGCTCGATCGAAGGATACTCAACGCCTAATCGAAGTTGGTATGCAGGAGTTCACTGTTGGTGAATCGAAACAAGCTTGTAGGGGATTCTTGCTTTGTACGCTGAAGGCACGCACAAAGGGAGTATTTACCTAGTACAGTGAAGGAAAGTTGAAGAGGGGGTATGTGCCTTATGCATTGAAGGAAAGCACAGAGAAGGCCCTGCTGGAATGATACTTGTGGACCAAAGCTTGCTCAAATGGGTCTTTAGATGTCCAATCGAAGCTTGTGTGCAGGGGACTTCTCTTTTGTGAATCGAAAAAGGCATGGAGGAAGTTTTTGCTTCGTGAATTAAAGGCAAGCCTGAAGCAACCAATGCGCAGTCGAAGCCTTGTGATTTGAACTTGATTGAAATGGGGTCCATCACCCAATTGAAGCTTGTGAATCAGGCTTACGTTGAAGGAAGTTCAGTGCCCAATCGAATCTTGCTCAGATGCCAATCGAAATACCCTGTTCAGATGCCAATTGAAGGACATTGCTGAATTGCCAATCGAAAGACACTTTGCTAACATTCAGAAATTTCATTTTCTTTAGGCAAGTGTTTGTAACCACCCATATAAGAGAAAAAATCTTGGGAAACATGAGAGGGAAAATTTTGGGGTACAACAGTATGATCAAGGCATTCAATAAGAAGATCAAGCATTGGGTATATTAGGTTGGTGGTTTGGTAATAAAGCGCATCATTCTACCACAAGGTGATCCCAGGGGAAAATAGACTCCCACTTACGAAGGGCCATTTGTTGTCAAAAAATTATTTTCAGCTGGTGCTATAATACTAACCACCATGGACGGTGAAGATTCCCCACACCCTGTAAACGCAGACATAGTCAAAAGATACTATACATGAAAACGACCTGCTAGGTTGACTGGCCTAGGAAAAATAAGGGCATCCCGGCGAACCAAAGGGGTTCGGGTATATATATATATATATATATATATATATATATATATATATATATATATATATATATATATATATATATATATATATATATATATATATATATATATATATATATATATATATATATATATATATATATATATATATATATATATATATATATATATATATATATAAGATTGTACACCCGGCAAGTCAAAAACCTGAAAAAGGCGACTTGGGCAAAAATGGGTATCCTGGTGGACTGAAAACCCGAAAGGGCGGTCCAGGAAAAAGTTATGGATTAAAAGCGTACGATTATATCCCATTGGATCACTTATAACAAGCTTTATCACCAACGTCAAGTTCAAATAGTGCAAGTCAATTCAATCAACTTCTTCTGACAGCAAGGGATGAGATGTTCGAAGACATATGGGCAATAGCGGAGTTGGAACCCAACGAGATCATTTCCACATAGCCATATATTTTGCTTTCATTTCATTTCACGATGACTTCCTCTTACTAGGATTTTCGTCTCTTTATACAAAATCGCCTGTTTGTGGGAAAATTATCAATACAAATACACTCTAAAATTCAAACGTTTTGTTTATTCCGTTTTGTTTTCAAAAACATCCAATGACTAAAATTGAATGAACATATGCATATGTGATATGGTGGCAGAACCGACTGTTTAATATTGGTTTGCGTTTTTTGTATGCAAATGTTGCAGTAAGTAAGAGTCGCCACCGACTTTTCTTTTATCTAACAAAGGAAAGGGTGAAAAGAATAGAAAAATACCTTTTTCGAGATTTTAAGTAAGGGGGGTAGATTATGGAAAGGGAAGGTGTTAGCACCCTTTCCATCCGTGGTTTTCCACAGGCTCTTAGGTACTTGCTCATTTTGAAAATTGTTTGTGTTTGTATGTTTTGAAAAGTTTTGTTTGCTTTATGGTAACTCTTGTATCAGTCCTCAAGAGTGTGATAAAGTGTTTTTGAAAGTGTGTAAGTGTGAAAATTTGCTTTTGAGCAAGTACTTAAGAACAATCTACCTACTCGAAAAAGGATGTTATTTTCCTCCTACCCTTTAGATAGTGTTATTCTACTATTAGTGAATAGGTAGCCTTATCATCGGATGTTGAGGGACTATCGAAAGGGACGTTATGGTCATTGAAGGCAACAACTATGGATATCTTAGCATTTCGAAGGGACTGTCATCATATAAGCAACATCGAGGGGACAATATCATTTACCGAAAGGCAACTCGAGGGATTTTTAGGGACCATGATCTTTTGTGATGACTTTTATATCGAGGGTCTTTGCTAAGATATCCCTACGTTCGAGGAACATGACCATTTCCGAAGGAAACCAAGTGAGGAATACTCTAAGGGTGCAAGTGTGAGAAATGTGTTTTTTCAGTTATTTATCTTTTGCATTAAGGTTTGCTAACGTTTATTTTTCAGTCTTTCCATGCAATCCTAGTTACTAACAGTAATATTGTACAGGAAATGTAAAGTACGGAAAATAAAAGCAGAAATATAAACCCTAAACTATTACAACGCTTTGGAACAGTTACATAATAAAGAGGTGCCAGAAAATAAAGTGCAGAATTTTAAATCTAAGACTATTACATCCATGTTCAGTTAAAATATTAAAAAAAATGTGAAAACGATAAACGTGCGCGAGATAAAGATGAACGTCTAAAAACCTAAGAAAATGCTAAGTAAACAAAAGAAAAATCTTTTTTTTTTGTTTTTGTTTTTGTTAAGAAACCCATTAAATAAAAATGAGGAAGATTAAGTTTTAATCCTAATTAATTAAAAAAGAAAAAAAAAGATTGTTGATTAAAAAATAATTCTAATGAGACTACTTCTATTATTTTTGGTATTTTTGTCTTATATAATGAAAAAGAAATTATATAAATAAAATTAATCCTAATTCTATTTCAATTTAATTATAAAAAAGTTAAAGTTTAATTAATTAATTGTACTCAAAATTAATTATTAAAAAAACTAAATCCTAAATTTCTATGAGATATTATTCTTAAGTGAAAAAAACATTTTGAAATTAATAAAATAAAATAAATAAAGAAATAAACAAAAGAAATGGGCCAGACTTGAAAAATATGGGGGGTGTTGTTATCAAAATGTTTTGGCCCAAATCAGAATTGGCGCTGGGATTTAGTGGGGAGCGCCTTTGATGGCTCATGGTGCATCTACATATGGTGGCCTTCGATTCCTGCGTTAAAACTCAAATCTAACAATACAGAAAACTTTCAAACATAAGAGTGGTTAATAATGTATGATTAAAATGCGTTTATATCGTATGAATCAAGGAAATCGAAATCAAGTAAAAACGCAAACCGTGGTTTGGTTGAAACGCGTTTCAGACAACTTTAGGACTTGGGAATGGCTGGGAACGATCCAGGAGGCTTCCAGGAATACGTCAGTGCCTTTGTTTGGATCAAAACCACCTTCAATTTAAAATTCCGTTTTAACTATTTTTGAATTTTTGGATGAAATGTGAAGCAATTCTTTAGGCTTTCTGTAGAGCTTTTTGAAGAGCTTTTGGAGAGCTTTTTGAGAGCTTTTTGGAGAGGAATTTCGTGCGCCCTTTGGCTTGTAATGTTATGTATTTATAAATGTAAGATAGGAGTGAACAAAAATGGTAAAGAATCAATGCATTCATGGCCTTGGAGACAAGGATAAAACACATTAAAAATGTCCATATTTGTGATATATTTGCCTCTTTGGTCACTTGCATGAACCTAGTCCCTTTGGATGTATCTTGCACGAAAGGGCCTTCTAATAGATCAAATCAAACCCAAATGTCATGGCCCATTTTTCTTTGCATTTTTATTTAATTTATTTGATTTAATTTATATTTAAATGGATAAAAATTCAAATAAATAGAAATAGAAATAAAAATAGTGAATGGTTAGGTTTATATGTCCTTGGGTATGTCATAAAAATGTTTGAACCCTAAAAGTTAGGTCCATTAACTTAAAAATTCAATTTTTCTCAAAGTTGACTTCATGCATTTTTCACAAATTTTCCCAACTTGTGTAAACCATAACTTGCTCAATTTTCATCATATGATGATGATCTTGGACTTTTTGGAAATCCCAAGATGTATAATTCAATCCCTCTTTTTATCAATTTTGCATTTGAAGATGTTATCTTAATGTAAAAGGTCTTGGAAAAAAGTCGCTTTTGTTGACTTTTTGAAAATGACCTGTAATGTCTGAGCTCATATCTTTCCAATGGTGAATTTCTTGATCTTGGGAGATGAAGAGAAGTTGCAGGGAATTGGATTCTATTCAAAATGAGTTTTGGTTGGAAATTTTTTGATAAAGTATGAGAAAGTTATGCCTGGTCAAAGTTTGGTTGACTTTTGCTATAAAAACCCTAATTTGCCATTTTTTTACTTTTGATGTGTTAGGTGCATTTCTTGAGGAATCATGATCAACCCTTGATCAAATGATGGATATCACTTCAAAATGTTGATGTTGACCAAAAATATTGAAGTTTGACTGTACATGGGCCACAATTGACTTTTGACCTAATACAGTTGATTCTCCAATACTTGAGCAATTGACTGGACAAACTTATTAAGCAAGGCATGAAACTTGGCATGGATGATCTTGAAGACATATTAGGAAAATGGATAACACTTGAGACCATTGGAGCTCAACCATCTTGATAAAAATTGGAACCCTAGTTGGGGGTTCATTTCCTTAAGAGGAAAATTGTCTGGTCAATTTTTGGTCAACCTTGAGAAATTGAGAACCTCTAGGAGTATGTCTTGTGTGAAAATGGGAGGGAAAATTTTGGGGTACAACAACTGCCCTTGTTCAATCTTCTTCAACCTGAAAATTTAGATTGGCTTGTTTTCCTTTCATGATCTGAAGGTGGAAGATGATTGAACACTAGAGTGCCCAAAAATTTGCACTCGTCTGAAGTGAGACTGTTGGTGAATAATATCGGGAACGGGCTTACAGATGCCATTTGGAAAAGATGACCGAATATTTTCGGAGACGGGCTTAAAGATGCCATCCAAGGAATATGACGGAGAGCCATCGGAGATGGGCTTAAAGATGCCATCCAAAATAGATGTTGACTTCGTAAGGAGTCTCTTTGTGGGGATTCCTGTTCCTGTTATCCGAGGAGGAGTCCGCTGGGGAATGTTGGTCTCTATCTTGGGAAATTGAGCTTAGGAGCTTTAGTTGTCCATTACTCTACTAGGGAGTCATCTCTTGACTGAAGAGATGGAAGTTAATTTCTATCTGGTCAAGATCCAGGCTTTACAGTGACTTGTTGAGGATGATAAGGTTGACTGCTATCTGGTCGTGTTCGAGGCTTCACAACGACTTACTGGGGGAATGAGGTTAAACTATCATCTATTCATACTCCAGGCTTTGTAGTTTCTCAAACATAAGAGGTCCTTATTTATCTTTGGCTGGATAAGAATCAGAAAAATCTTAGTGTGAATTTAGCTGAACCAGAGGAAAATCTTGAGTTAACTTTGACTGGATAAGAATCAGAAAAATCTTAGTGTCGATTTAACTGAACCAGAGAAAAGATCTACCAGAAAAGAATCAGTAACAAATCAATGGTCGATTCAAACTGAACTAGAAGAGGTCTTGGTTTATCTTTGACTGGGTTAGAATCAGAAAAATCTTAGATTCGATTTAACTGAACCAGAGAAAAGATCTTGGATGATCTTCAACTGGAATAGGAATCAGAGAGATCTTGGTGTCGATCTGACTGAACCAGAGAAGGTCTTTAATTAACTTTGACTGGATTAAAATTAGAAAAATCTTAGGATCGATTCAACTGAACCAGACAAAAGTCTCGGAATATCTTCAACTGGATTAGGAATGAGAGAGATCTTAGTGTCAATCTGACTGAACCAGAGAAGGTCTTTAATTAACTTTGACTGGATAAGAATCAGAAAAATCTTAGGATCGACTCAACTGAACCAGACAAAAGTCTCGGAATATCTTCAACTGGAATAGGAATCAGAGAGACCTTAGTGTCGATCTGACTGAACCAGAGAAGGTCTTTAATTAACTTTGACTGGATAAGGATCAAAAAAATCTTAGGATCTATTCAACTGAACCAGACAAAAGTCTTGGAATATCTTCAATTGGAATAGGACTCAGAGAGATCTTAGTGTCAATCTGACTGAACCAGATAAGGTCTTTAATTAACTTTGACTGGATAAGAATCAGAAAAATCTTAGGATCTATTCAACTGAACCAGAAAAAAGTCTTGGAATATCTTCAACTGGAATAGGAATAAGAGAGATCTTATTGTCGATCTGATTGAACCAGAGAAGGTCTTTAATTAACTTTGACTGGAATGGAAATTAGAAAAATCTTAGGATCGATTCAACTGAACCAGACAAAAGTCTTGGAATATCTTCAATTGGAATAGGAATCAAAGATATCTTAGTATCGATCTGACTGAACCAGAGAAGGTCTTTAATTAAATTTGACTAGAATTGAAATCAGAAGAATCTTAGGATCGATTCAACTGAACCAGACAAAAGTCTTAGAATATCTTCAACTGGAATAAGAATCAGAGAGATCTTAGTGTCGATCTAAGTGAACTAGAGAAGGTCTTTAATTACTTTGACTGAAATGGAAATCAGAAGAATCTTAGGATGAATTCAACTGAACCAGACAAAAGTCTTGGAATATATCCAACTGGAATAAGAATCAGAGAGATCTTAGTGTCGATCTGACTGAACCAGAGAAGGTCTTGAATTAACTTTGACTGAAATGTAAATCAGAAGAATCTTAGGATCAATTCAACTGAACCAGACAAAAGTATTGGAATATCTTCAACTGGAATAGGAATCAGAGAGATCTTAGTGTTGATCTGACTAAACCAGAGAAGGTCTTGTGAGGACATCTTTGTGAGAAAAATCCTGAAATAACCCTTCGTTAGACGTAGCTTTTGAGAAGACTATTGTGATACGGTGGGAGAACTTACTTGAGGTTTCGCGTTTTTTTTCGCACTTGTGCGGTTTAGCAAGAGTCACCACCGACTTTTTATTTTATCCTAAGGAAAGGTTAAAAAGCACATGAAAGACCTTTGAGATGTTTGCTTGGGTTCGGGGGGTAGATTATGAAAAGGGAAGGTGCTAGTACCATTTTCATCCATGGTTTTCCATGGGCTCTTAGTTACTTGTTTTAGATCACTTGCCTTTGCTTTTCAATTGTTTGAAATGGTGCTTTGTGTGTGGTTTTTGAAAATGCTTGAAAAAGAGGCCTTGTCTAGGAAACCTTTGTAATGGTTCTTGTTTGATTATATACAAAGGTGTGTGTCTTTTTGAAAAGATATTTCAATGTTTTGAAAGTTGTTTTTGAAATTGTTTTGAAGTTGTGTTGTGAAATGTGTTTGAAAAATGGCAAGGATGTTTTGCAATATTTTGATCAAGTAACTAAGAGTTGTCTACCTTATTTTACTCAAAGATATTTCTTATGTTTTTAACCCTTTTTAACAGTGTTGTTTCACCATTGTATTTGATGAACAACCTTGTGTTAGGATGTTGGACAGGACAGGCACGGGTCATCGTATACAATCATTGAAAGCAACTTGTGAGACGCCCTAGCAATTTTGTAAGGGACGAGATCGTTTTTATCAAAGACAACATCGAGGGTCATCGAGGGACTACGATCTTTGTTTATCGAAGGGGCATTTGCTAGAGTGTCTCATACTCGAGGGACATGATTTCATTTTCCGAGGCAACAAGCGAGGTTACCCTAGAGGTGCAAGTGTGCATTGTGTTTGTCATTTTCATGCATTTGTCTTGTATTAGGTCATCTAGCGATTGATTTTAGCCTTTCACATACAAACCCTAATCTCTAATCATGGCATAATTTAAAAGCATAAAGTGCGAGAATTAAATTCTAAGCTATTACAAAAGAGTATCCGGGTATGGGGGGTACAATCATTTACAAATGGGGATGAGTCTCTCAAGAATAATAATGTCCCAAATATTATGGGTTACAACCAAATCGAATCGACGCAATTTAACATAAGATTATAATAATTTATAATATAAGGAAAATCAAAGAAATATGGGATGCATGTATTTATTTACTAATAAAACAAATAAAATTTAACTTAAGGAAGATTAAGTATTGTATTATTATTATTTTTGTGTTTTTATTGATTTTGTAAAGGAAAGATTTTAAAAGAAAGAAATAAAATTATTTAAATTAAAGTTCTTTTATTTATGTATTTTATTAAATGTAACAAACATTAAAGAAAATTATATTGAGAAAATCAAAATAAAAATTAAGCTATTAATTGTTTCTTATTATTAAAAAAAAGGAAATCATTTAGAAAGAAAATAAATGAAAGAGTATTAGTTTAAAAATTTAAAAAAAGAAAAAAGATAATGGGCCTTATGGAAATGTGGCCCAAATAAAAAAGAACAAAATGTAAGTCAGAAAGAGCAAAGGGGGGCGTGCATGTTCAGTGAGAATGTTGGGCTTAAGCGTTTTGTTTGGGGCGAAGGCCCAAGTTGCGGTTTCACAATGTTTTGTTAGGGTTTTCTCATTTTAGGGTTTTCCAGCTTTTGCTTCAACGGCGCCGCTCCTGCTTCTCTCGTTCTCTTCGTCTTTCTCAAGCCAAAACGCTGATTTCTCCTTCCATGGGCCCTGGTCACCGGAGCGTTGCCTCCCACTTCTCTCATCTTCACAGCGGTCCATGTTGTTTTGTTTTAACGGTACGCATGGTTATCCTTAATGTTTTAGGGTTTCACAGTTATGTTTTCGTTTTGCTTGATTATTACATGCATGTTCTAATCCATGGTTTTTGATGTTTGATTTGTAGTAAAAAAGGGTTGAGAACAAGCTTACCTTGAACATTTTGCTTCTAAAAAGTGAGAGAGGGAGGGTGAGCTGGCCGGTGGCGTTCCCAGGAGGATAGGCAGAGGGAGGAGAAATGATGATTGCTTTGGCTTCTGGTATTTTTTGTTGTTCTTTTGATTTGTCTGATGATGAACGTGTTTCTGAAGCTTTATCTACTTCTGAATCTTTTCCTTTCTCGTTGCTGAATATTTATTGATGATGATTCTGAAAACTTTAATATTGGTGATGATGATACTTTGGTTGAAGTTTCTGAAAACCTTTTCCTTTCTCCTTGTTGATGATGAGTATTTTCTGAAATAATTTGTTCTTTGTTTGTTGAAACTTGTTGGTGATAGTTTTGGTGAGCTTGAGTTTGTTAAGCTTGGCCTTTAGAACTGTAACTTGCAGTTTTTTGAAGGTTTGTTGAGCTTTGAATAAATTTTGGCTTGCAGGTTTGAGTTTTGCAAGCTGTTTAGTTTTGAGCTGGTTTGTTGATTACAGTTTGGAAATGTTTGGCTTGCAGGCTTGCTAGCATGTTTGCTATGCAGGCTGAGTTTACAGTTTGTTTGTAATGCAGGTTGTAGCTTTGAGTTTTGGAAACAGGCTTGCAGGTTTGAGTTGTTTTGGCTAGCAGGTTTGCTAGCAAGTTTGAGTTTTTGTTATGCAGTTTGAGATGCAGGCTGTTGAGTTTGGTTTTTTTCTGGTTTGTAATGCAGTTTGAGATGCAGGCTGTGCAGGTTTGCTTGGGTTTGCAAGCTTGAGTAAACTGGGCAGGCTTTGGTTGTATGGCAAGCAGGTTTGCAGTTTGTAATGCAGGTTTGAGTTTGTAGTTTGAGTTTTGCAAGCAAGTTTACAGTTTGTAATGCAGGCTTGGCAAACTTGAGTTATGCAGCTTTGGAGCTTTTTCAATATTTCTCCCCTCTACTGTGTTGGCTGTTGGACTGTTATATATCTTTTTTATTATATTTTCTGTCTTTTACAGCCTGCTTTAGCCAAAACTGCAAAACTCTTCACTAGGTCTTCTCTTTCTCTCTCTCTCTCTCTAAGCACTTTTGCTTATAATATTTTATTCTGAAAAGTTGGTTGTCTAGAAAATGATGAAAGCACCTTTGACAAGTTTTGACTTGTCAAGTGAATTACCTCCTGCTGTCTTGTCTTGTAACTTGGTTTTGGGAAATTTGTTCTGTAGCTGAATATGGGACTTTGCTTGCTGCTGTATTATTCATTTGCTTGACTTATACCTTGGCAGTTTTGGCGCCTGTTTGTCCCTTTGAATTTGTGACTCAGTTTGGTTTGGCTGCCATGTTTGGTTTGCTTGGTTAGACAGTTTGTAACTCAGTGTTGTACCCCAAAATTTGCCCTCCCATATTCTTCAAGGTTTTTCAAGAATCATCTTCAAATGGTTCAAGATTACTCAAGGATTGCACAGTCCAAATGCCTCCTAAGCCAGTCAAAATTAGGGTTTTGGTTCCTTCAAGGAATTTGGGGTTTTTAATGGTTAAATCAAGTCTCAAAGGCCTATACACATTCTCAAGCATCTACATGCCAAGTTTCAAGACTCACAGTGTCAACTTGCACAGTCAAAAGCCCTATTTGACCTACAGTCAACTGCAGGGGCAAAATGGTCATTTTACAGTCAAAAGTCAAAATTTTTGGTCAACATCTTATTTTGAGTTCATAATCATCATTTGATCAAGTCTTGATCATGATTCCACAAGCATGGCTCAGAAATCATCAAGATGCAAAAAGTTATTATTTTTGGACAGTAGAAAAGACAACTGTATCTTGACCAGGGCATAACTTTTTCATGGTTCATCAGAAAAATCCCATCCAATTCTCATTTTAAAGGGGATGACATTTCCTACAACTCATCTTCACATTCCAAGTCCAAGAAATGCTCTCAAAAAAAGTTATCAATTTCTACATTATAGGTCAATTTCAAAAGTCAACAAAAAGGCACTTTAAGTCAAAGACCATAACTTGAGATTAGCAAATCCAAATGACATTGGACCAAAGGCATTGGTTAGAGTACTTCAAGAACTTTCCAAAATGTCCAAGAACATGTTCATATTATCAAAATTGAGCAAGATGTGCATTGGAGAAGTTGGGAAATTTTTGTGAATTTGCAAAAGTCAACTTTGCTCAAAACACCTTGTTTTTGCTAATGGGCCTCAAATTTCTTCTTGAAACTTTATCCATGGCCTATGCACGATACATCAAGCTTATTTGAATTTATTTTCTTGTTTTTTATTAATTAATTGGATTTTTTATCAATATTAATTCATTTAATTAATTTAAATTGTAGGAAATACAAAGATTTGATTTTTTCAATCTTTTTGTGAAGCAAAAGTGCTCAATATATGCTGGAAATTTCGTGTGCAAATCAAAGGGACAAGAATCTCCAAATTTAGCAAGTTTTTCCAATCAAAAAGATTCAAAAATATTTGATTTTCAATCAAATATACAATCATCAATTCCATGGATTTCTTTGCAAGATTTTGACCTAATTCTATTCTATTATAAATATGCAAGCCAACCCTACTCATGCATACGTGAAAGCTGCTGCAAGAAAGCCATAACCACTTTGAAAAAAACTCAAGAAATTTGAAAACTGATTTCCATATTCTAACGTGATTCAAAGGCTTTTATTGATTATAATCTATTACAGGGGTTCCCAGAAACGTGTAGCAATCAAAAACAAGCGTTAAAGCTCAAGAAATCCTCAAGAACAGTCGCACGGTTTGCATATTTTTTTCATAATCGAAACTCATGATTCATGCATCATTAACATAATTTCTTGTTTGTTTTGTGTTGCTAGAACTCACAAGAAACTAATGGCATAGTTTAATTGGATTATAGTGTACAGAATCACAAGTTGCCATGTTTGAATTTTAGGGTTCATAAACTTTGGATTTGGGGCTTTACAGTACAGGAAAAATTAAGCTTCATAAGACCCATGGTTGAACTCGTTGAGACAAGACGAATCTAAAGCCATCCTCGCGAAACATTTATGTAAAGCATAGAGCTAGTCGCTATTTTTCGTCATCCTATTTTGTGGGGGTTAAAAACCCCCGCTATCTAATGTGTTTTTATACAGGCGAAGGAAGAAGATGATATGTTGTTGATATATCATCGGTTCATTCAAATGAAAAGGCGCGCGTGTTTTGTTTTACAGCATATGCGTTGATTTTTATATATTATAATTGATCATTATTATAATAACAAAAGCAGGCAATTGGCGTAGTGGATGGTGCGTTGGCAAATGATCATTGGGACTTGGGTTCGAATCCCAGGTCCACCCAAAACTCTTATAATATTTTTCATAACGTGATCATGTGCAGGCTTCCCAACGTGTTCCATCATGTAACTCACGCTTCAGCATGCCAAGTGGCTGGCAAAGCAGATCTGAAGGCCAAAGATGAATGACTACCATGCTCCCAGTCAACCAGCGCCTTGGGCAATTACCAAAGTCAAACAGGCTTGAGAGGATAATGGGCCAGAATTGCTAACAAACCTCCTAATGGGCCCATCACCCCCTGGTTTCTTTCTTTTTCTTTTATATTTTAATTTCTATTTAATTATTTTACTAATTACTATTATTATTATTATTATTATTATTATTTAATTAACATAATTATTATTTTCATAATAAATTCAGCAAAACTAAAAAATGTAAATATTTTTATTATTATTATTATTTATTAATTTCACCTTAATTTATTATTTTTGTAAATAAATTCTAACAAATTAATTTAGTTAATTAGGTTAAATTTGACTATTTTTTGCAATAGATAAAATCCATGTAGAATTAGGTTTTTGACAACTTTTAATTTATTTTATTTTATTTTCATTAAAAAAAATAAAAAAATAAAAAAATATTTCTTTTATTTAATTAATTAGAATTAGGTTTAATTAAATACAAAAAGGACCAAAAATTCATTCTTTTCTCAAAAAGGGTCAAAACCCTAAAGACTTTTCCCGATTCAATTTCTTTTCGCGCATATTAATTTTTGATCATATTTATGTATTTGCTCCGAGGATGTAATAGATAATTAGGACCCTTTTATCGCTTTCTTTATTTTTCTCGCAATTTACTTTTCAAGGGTTGTTTTTGGCGATGTAAATACCCGACGCCTTGTAATAGCGTAGATTTACTTTCCACAATTTATTTTCTGCACAATTATTAACTGTTAACTATGCATGACAAGACTTGCCTGAAAATTAAAATCAACTCGTAGCTCACCATGATACATGTGCAAAGATAATCTTAAACTGAATCCTGACACACGCGCACATGCCACTCTTAGGGTACGCCTCACTTGGTTGCCTCGACGTGGTCATTGAGTATAGGGTGTTTTAGAGGTCGCCCTCATGTCTAAAGATCTAAGTTGCCTCGAAACGGTTGCCTCGGATAAAAAAAAGGATCTAGGACATTAGGGTTACCGCTAAGGCGACTTACTATTGCTTTGGTGACCACACATGTCCCTATAATCGAATTGACCCGAATAACTCCAATGACGGTGCTACCTACTTCTCAATAGTGGGATAGTACTTTCTAAAGGACATTTACACAGCTTAATTTCTTTTGAGTAGGTAGATTTCTCCTAGGTACTTTCTCTTTCAAAAACAAAAACAACTTTTCACACTTAAACTTTCAAACAAAAGTTTTCAAACAAACACTTCATACACTCTTGAGGACTGATACAAGAGTTACCTAGAAGTTTTCAAACTAAACTTTTTTCAAAACCCACAAACACAAGAAAAGAAAACATTTTTTGAAAACATAGTGAGCAAGTACCTAAGAGCCCGTGGATAACCACGGATAGAAAGGGTGCTAACACCTTCCCTTTCTATAATCTACCTCCCGAACCGAGAAACATCTCGAAAAGGAATTTTGTTGTGCTTTTGTCCTTTCCTTGTTGGAGAAAATAAAAGACGGTGGCGACTCTTGCTTACCGCGACATTTCGCGAACCAGCATTTCAAAACAGTCAGTTCTATTTCCACCATCACAGAACTGGCGACTCTGCTGGGGAAATACTTATAAGTGAGGTGTACCTTAGGATTAGATCATTCTATGTTTTCAATTGTATGCCTTATTTGCTTTTATATTTGTGGGCTTGTATTGGAGTTTCATAGATCCTAACCCGGATCTGGGGAATACCCTTTAGGTAGCAATAAACTGTGAGGGACCTGTCCGGTATAGACCGACACGGGTGAAGCAGTAGCTACGTTGGTGTGACACCTTGGTCTGTACCGATATCCCTTGTGTTGGAACAAGGAGAATATGGGTCTTCTGAGGAGTCATTAAGCACCAACTGACCTTAGAACCTTAAATTAACCCAACTTGGCCATAGAACAGTAGCAGTATGCTACACTCATTGAGGCTAAACTCTCGCGATGGTTCCGGCCGCAAGAAAAGGTTGCGAAGCTGGAGTTATGACCGATTGAGGGTAGTCAGTGATATTGAGATCCTCTAGAACCCGGTTACTATTTTTAGGTCAGGTCTTAACCAACTGAAACTGAAAGAGGGTAGTACCTAAACTTCATGCTAGCCTGAAATCTAAGGGCTCTTTTGTGTGGCTTGTGTGCCTTCAAACTTGAACTACTTGCACATTCTTGTTATCTGACACATGAGTTCCTTGCAGGTTTTGTTTACAGTCCTTAATCTGGACTTATTACAGGGCTTACTTACACCTCACACCTTTGCATCCACGTACATAACAACATACGCATCATAACATCATACCATAGCATTTCCTTAACCATTTCAAGGATCTCAAGGGTTTGTGATGCAGGTCATGATGGACCAAATGTCTAGCAAGGGGCAAAGGAGATTTATTTTCCTCTAGCCAAGGTTGTTTGGAGATCAAAACATGATGACTTGAGTCAGGGGCTATGACCCACTCGATATGGTGAGCCTTGACCCTTGAAGAAGGACTCTCAACAACATGAAGTTCCTTCAATCAAGCTACAAAATTCAAATTCTAACAATTTTCTTGTTTACCCCGCGAGATCCTTGAAAACATTGCATACATATACCATACATATCATTGCATTACAGGTACCCTTTTTACAGGTCACTTATCTTCTTCGCTGTTTATTTCAGCAATCATCATGTCTACTGAACCTTCCACTGAACAAGCTATCAAGGCCCTCCAGGACAAGAATGCCCAGTTCCAGGAGTTGGTTATGAGCCTAGCCCAGGGTCAACAGGATTTGAAGACTCTGATTCTGAAAGAGAGGAAGAAGAAGAAGAAGAGGACTGTTTTGTTCAACACTAGACGCAGATCTGGGAATGGATCACAAAACGAGGTTGATCTGACTACTTCTTCTGCAGGCAAAGACAGTCCCTAAGAGAGAAGGGTTCCTAGTCCCGTGGTCTCCGACAACGAGACGGATTATAATGATGAACAGTACCCTCCTGCTGAGGATAGGTACAAACAGCTGGAGGACCGCTTAAGTGCTATGGAGATTCAATATGTGCTCGGGTTGGACTTTGGAGACCTAGGCTTATCCTCTGGGGTGGTGATTCCCCATAAGTTCAAGGCACCTGCCTTTGCAAAGTACGACGGAGATTCTTGTCCTAAGTTGCACCTCTGATCGTATGTGAGGAAGATCCAACCGTATACAGCTGACAAGAATTTGTGGATCCATTTCTTCCAGGATAGTCTTTCAGGGACTCAACTCGAATGGTTCTATCAGCTGGATGGAGCCAGTATTTGTAACTGGGAGGACTTGGCTACTGCGTTCTACAAGCAGTATCAGTATAATTCCGACCTCGCTCCTACGCGTACCCAACTCCAAGGTATGTCACTAGGGACGGGTGAAGGATTTAAGGAGTACGCTCAAAAGTGGAGAGACCTTGCTGGAAGGGTGCAGCCACCTTTAACTGACCGTGAACTTGTTGATATGTTTCTGGGGACCCTGTCTGGTCCGTTCTTCAACCACTTGATTGGGAATTCTTCAGTCGGATTTACAGACCTTATCTTGACTGGTGAGAGAATTGAAGCTAGTATCAAGTCTGGAAAGATACAGAAGGGTGACTCCTCGAGCACTGACAGAAAACCATTCAAGAAAGAATCCAGTGCTGTCTATGGTTCAAAAAGACAGAATAGGTCCGAACACCGCCAAGATGTCAACGCGGTAGTTATTTCAAAACCGGCCAGCGCTCCTCAACATCGCAACCAACAAAGGGAAGAGAGACCTAGAAGGCAATTCACTCCCCTCAGCATGACCTTGTCCCAGATATTTCCGCAGTTGCTGAAGACCAATTTGGTAACTCTAAGGGACCCTCCTAAGAATACGAACACTACACCTTCAAGGTATAACCTCAACGCCCGTTGCGCTTATCATTCTGACAGCCCGGGGCATGCTACAGATGATTGTTGGACTTTGAGGAACAAGGTTCAGGACCTAATCGATGCAAAGGAGGTCGAGTTCGAAGCGCCCGAGACTCCCAATGTGATCACTGCTCCCTTGCCAAAACATGGTTAGGATTGAGAGACTTTTGTTCATTTGAATTCTGATACTGTATTTTTTTTCTTTGCTTATTCAAACAATTATCATGTAAAACTCTCTTATTTCATTAATGCATTACACGTGTCTGTTTTGAAGTAATTGTGTTCACTATGCTTAAAATTGCTTTCATTTTGTGATGTTCAACTCTCGATTAAAAATTCTAAGCCTTTTGAGGAAGGATGACGAAAGCGATACCACGATCTTTACAGTATGCTTGTGAATAGACCCCACTGATGAGGTACAGGCATTGTTTCAAATCCTAAACAGTGGAGTTATAAGGAAGATAATCCCTAGTCAACCCCTTCGAGCCAAAGAAGTTGGAGTTTTTCTTTTCACAAAAATTAAAACCCTTAAATATAACCTGGGGCAGGGTAGTTTTCTCAGTTGATCCAGGTGCACAATGAATGACATCAAAGGAGTCCTTCCAAAACAAGAGACAGTGATGGTTCCCTACAATCGTAAAGACAGGCAGTCATTATCTCTCAGAAATAAAAGCTCAATAAGTCAAAACCTATGAAGGAGACTTACAAAAACTGGGGCATCCCGCTGACTATAATCACAAAAGAAACAGTTCAGGCAAAAGACAGGGATAACAAAATCAAAAAAAGAAAGAGGTCCTACAAACCCTCAACAAAAAAAAATGACTGCCTATTCAAAATAAATTTTCAACATCCGAACCATCACTGGAATATCAAAGCAAAGACTCAAACAAGATCTAATGCACGATTAGCTGAGTTTAGGATCGAAGAACATCACGAAGAACGGGTGGGTACAAATAAAATTTGAGCCTTTACCCTTTGTTTCTTAAACCGTGAACCAGGCCACGTTATAACCCTTTAAAAAGTCCTAGCTGAAGCATGGGTTAGTTCGAAAGCATACTGTTACAAATGGTATCCTGACTCCTGTAGGGCTCGCTGTAAAATCTTGAGTTGACATCACATTTTACAAAATTTGCTTGTTTTACTGAAAAATGCATTTTCAAAAACTTCAAGACAGACATAAGCTTTGCATTCTTAAAATAATATTGTTAGCATGTGACTATTTGTTCAACAGCAGAGAAATTCGCACGACGAATATCTAGTGAACAAAAATCTTCTCAAGGGTCACATCAAATGGAAAAACAATTCCAATCAAGGGGCACGGCATGATCATGGTCTATCATCTGGGGTAGTCCAGTCAAGATTCAAGGAATCTCTCAAGGATGCCAAATAGCCTGGGGCAAATCTACACCTGAGTCACTTAGGGCGGTGGACATGAATTCCAGCAACGAATCTTGCACAATCAAAGGTCTTCTGGTAGTATGGCAACACAACACTACTGACAGTGACAACTCCCTACACTCTGAGAATGTGGACATAGTCAGAAAATACTGCGCATAATCAAAGACCCGCTAGGTCGACTGGCCTAGGAAAAAGTAAGGGCTTCCCGGCGAACCAAAAGGGTTCGGGAAAAATAAGGGATGAAAATGAAAAAATTTGTACACCCGGCAAGTCGAAAACTTGAAAAGGCGGCTTGGGCAAAAATGGGTATCCCGGTGGACTGAAAACCCGAAAGGGCGGTCCAGGAAAAAGTTAGGGATCAAAAGCGTACGACTATGTCCTGTCGTCTCGTCACTTGCCTACCAGAAGAAGATTTGTCAAATCGGCAGTTATCAAGACCTCCACAGGTACCTTCTCCCATAAAAACCGGGGCAATAAGAATTGTCCAAGATGCTCTGTCCGCCAAGGTACTGAGGTATATATTCAGTTGAAGAATGTAACCAGGATACCGTCACTCCCCGCAACAAAAGACAGCAATGGTAGCTCTCACCACTGAGACTTGCAACTACGGATGAATCAGCCATACCCTCTCCCAAGCAGAGTTGGTCTCCCATCAGTCCTAAAAAGGCACGGTATCCCCAGCAAGTCAGCGACACTCTCCCCAAGCAGAGTTAGGCTACCGTCAGCCCTAAAGAAGTTGGGTATCCACAGTAGATCTTAGTATTCTCCAGCGGAGTATAAAGATATTCCCCAGCAAGCATCCCCGGCAGTCTCAATATTCCTCGACCGAAATATAAGATTGTTCCCCGGCGGAATACAGACACCCCAGTGGAGCCATTTCCCCAGTGCAGTCCAAAAAGTTTCCCCAGGAGAGTGGAACCATCTCCCCAGTAGATTCTGGAAGCTTGTCCTCTGCAGAGTACGAATATCTCTCCCCAGCCATATTCAGAAGGTTATCCCCCACCAGAGCCTAACTGGGTTATCCTCAGCAAATTAAAACGGAAAGATCGTCCTCAGCGAAGTTTTTCCTATCCCCAGCGAAGTTCATCAAAATCCTCTAACAGAGCTTATCAACGGAATCCCCAGCGGAGTTATCATTAAAACCTCAGCGAAGCATCTCTTCTCCACAGAGTAATTCCCCGCAGAGTAATCTCTTCACCAGGTTTATTCCCTAACGGAGTCATCTTCTCCTACAGGTTTATTCTTGCAATCATCTTCTTTCATTATCCCCAGCGGAAACAAAGAACTCTACTCTTCAACATCAGCCCAGGATTCAACGAACTTCCCGGCATTTGTCAAGGATTTATCTTCTCAGACGAAGATACATTCATAAACATCACATTGTCATACATCATGATACATGCATATACGCATCATATCATACAATCTCATTTATGTTGAGAACATCATTGCTCGATCCATATCATGCATTGCATATGACTGACCTTTACCTTTCAGGAAAGATGCAGTTAAAATCTAAATTCAGTCAATAGAGACAAATTCAGTCAAAGAAGACAACCTGTCAATGAAGACAACCTGTCAATGAAGACAACATGTCAATGAAGACAACCTGTCAATGAAGACAACCTGTCAATGAAGACAACCCGTCAATGAAGACAACCTGTCAATGAAGACAGCCCATCAATGAAGACAACCTGTCAATGAAGATAACCCGTCAATAAAGACAACCTGTCAATGAAGACAACCCGTCAATAAAGACAACCCGTCCATGAAGACAACCTGTCAATGAAGACAACCCGTCAATAAAGACAACCCGTCCATGAAGACAACCCGTCAAAAGAGACAACTCGTCAAAGAAGACAAAACCTCCCCTGGTTCAGTTAAATCGATTCCTAAAGATTTTTCTGAGATAATCTGTCAGTAGAGACAACCCACCAACCTTTTGAAGTTCCAGATTCGATACCTGTATCTAGCCAGGGCATGTCTATGAGCGATTGATTGTAGATCTATACCTGTATCTAGCCAGGAAAGTATCTGCATGAAGAGATTGAAGATCAATACCTGTATCTAGCCAGGAAGTCATCTTTCATTCTCAGGTCAGAGGTCTACACCTGTATCCAACCAGGAAAGCTATCTCGACCAACCTTTTGAAGTTCCAGATTCGATACTTGTATCTTGCCAGGGCATATCTGTGAGCGATTGATTGTAGATCTATACCTGTAACTAGCCAGGAAAGTATCTGCATGAAGAGTTTGAAGATCAACACCTGTAACAGGCCAGGAAATTATCTTTTAGGTTAGAGGTCTACACCTGTATCCAGCCAAGAAAGCTATCTCGACCAACCTTTTGAAGTTCCAGATTTGATACATGTATCTAGCCAGGGCATATCTGTGAGCAATTGATTATGGATCTACACCTGTAACTAGCCAGGAAAGTATCTACATGAAGAAATTGAAGACCAATACCTAAAACCAGACAGGAAAACTATCTTTCTTTCTCAGGTATGCAAGTTCTCGCTAAGGAATCTCTTACGCGATCGACACCCCTGGATGGCATCTTTAAGCCCATCTCCACAACTATTATGTCATATCTCCAGATGGCATCTATAAGCCCATCCTCCTATCCATCATATCTCCAAATGGCATCTGTAAGCCCATTCCCGACATCACATTGTTGATACTCCACTATGCGAGTGCAAATTTCTGGGCACTTTAGTGTTCAATCATCTTCCACCTTCGGATCACGAAAGGCACGCAAGCCAATCTACATCCTCAGGTCTAAGAAGATTGAACAGGGGAAACTGTTGTACCCCAAAATTTTCCCTCCCATATTCTTCAAGGTTTGTCAAGAATCATCTTCAAATGGTTCAAGATTACTCAAGGATTGCACAGTCCAAATGCCTCCTAAGCCAGTCAAAATTAGGGTTTTGGTTCCTTCAAGGAATTTGGGGTTTTTAATGGTTAAATCAAGTCTCAAAGGCCTATACACATTCTCAAGCATCTACATGCCAAGTTTCAAGACTCACAGTGTCAACTTGCACAGTCAAAAGCCGTATTTGACCTACAGTCAACTGCAGGGGCAAAATGGTCATTTTGTAGTCAAAAGTCAAATATTTTGGTCAACATATTAGTTTGAGTTCATAATCATAATTTGATCAAGTCTTGATCATGATTCCACAAGCATGGCTCAGAAATCATCAAGATGCAAAAAGTTACTATTTTTGGACAATAGGAAAGACAACTGTATCTTGACCAGGGCATAACTTTTTCATGGTTCATCAGAAAAATCCCATCCAATTCTCATTTTAAAGGGGATGACATTTCCTACAACTCATCTTCACATTCCAAGTCCAAGAAATGCTCTCACAAAAAGTTATCAATTTCTACATTATAGGTCAATTTCAAAAGTCAACAAAAAGGCACTTTAAGTCAAAGACCATAACTTGATATTGGCAAATCCAAATGACATGGGACCAAAGGCATTGGTTAGAGTACTTCAAGACCTTTCCAAAATGTCCAAGAACATGTTCATATTATCAAAATTGAGCAAGATGTGCATTGGAGAAGTTGGGAAATTTTTGTGAATTTGCAAAAGTCAACTTTGCTCAAAACACCTTGTTTTTGCTAATGGGCCTCAAATTTCTTCTTGAAACTTTATCCATGGACTATGCACGATCCATCAAGCTTATTTGAATTTATTTTCTTATTTTTTAATAATTAATTGGATTTTTTATCAATATTAATTCATTTAACTAATTTAAATTGTAGGAAATACAAAGATTTGATTTTTTTCAATCTTTTTGTGAAGCAAAAGTGCTCAATATATGCTGGAAATTTCGTGTGCAAATCAAAGGGACAAGAATCTCCAAATTTAGCAAGTTTTTCCAATCAAAAAGATTCAAAAATATTTGATTTTCAATCAAATATACAATCATCAATTCCATGGATTTCTTTGCAAGATTTTGACCTAATTCTATTCTATTATAAATATGCAAGCCAACCCTACTCATGCATACGTGAAAGTTGCTGCAAGAAAGCCATAACCACTTTGAAAAAAACTCAAGAAATTTGAAAACTGATTTCCATATTCTAACGTGATTCAAAGGCTTTTATTGATTCTAATCTATTGCAGGGGTTCCCAGAAACGTGTAGCAATCAAAAACAAGCGTTAAAGCTCAAGAAATCCTCAAGAATAGTCGCACGGTTTGCATATTTTTTTCATAATCGAAACTCATGATTCATGCATCATTAACATGATTTCTTGTTTGTTTTGTGTTGCTAGAACTCACAGGAAACTAATGGCATAGTTTAATTGGATTATAGTGTACAGAATCACAAGTTGCCATGTTTGAATTTTAGGGTTCATAAACTTTGGATTTGGGGCTTTACAATACAGGAAAAATTAAGCTTCATAAGACCCATGGTTGAACTCGTTGAGACAAGACGAATCTAAAGCCATCCTCGCGAAACATTTATGTAAAGCATAGAGCTAGTCGCTATTTTTCGTCATCCTATATTGTGGGGGTTAAAACCCCCCGCTATCTAATGTGTTTTTATGCAGGCGAAGGAAGAAGATGATGTGCTGTTGATATATCATCGGTTCATTCAAATGAAAAGGCGCGCGTGTTTTGTTTTACAGCATATGCGTTGATTTTTATATATTATAATTGATCGTTATTATAATAACAAAAGCAGGCAATTGGCGTAGTGGATGGTGCGTTGGCAAATGATCATTGGGACCTGGGTTCGAATCCCAGGTCCACCCAAAACTCTTATAATATTTTTCATAACGTGATCATGTGCAGGCTTCCCAACGTGTTCCATCATGTAACTCACGCTTCAGCATGCCAAGTGGCTGGCAAAGCAGATCTGAAGGCCAAAGATGAATGACTACCATGCTCCCAGTCAACCAGCGCCCTGGGCAATTACCAAAGTCAAACAAGCTTGAGAGGATAATGGGCCAGAATTGCTAACAAACCTTCTAATGGGCCCATCACCCCCTGGTTTCTTTCTTTTTCTTTTATATTTTAATTTCTATTTAATTAACATAATTATTATTTTCATAATAAATTCAGCAAAACTAAAAAATGTAAATATTTTTATTATTATTATTATTTATTAATTTCACCTTAATTTATTATTTTTGTAAATAAATTCTAACAAATTAATTTAGTTAATTAGGTTAAATTTGACTATTTTTTGCAATAGATAAAATCCATGTAGAATTAGGTTTTTGACAACTTTTAATTTATTTTATTTTATTTTCATTAAAAAACATAAAAAACATAAAAAATATTTCTTTTATTTAATTAATTAGAATTAGGTTTAATTAAATACAAAAAGGACCAAAAATTCATTCTTTTCTCAAAAAGGGTCAAAACCCTAAAGACTTTTCCCGATTCAATTTCTTTTCGCGCATATTAATTTTTGATCATATTTATGTATTTGCTCCGAGGATGTAATAGATAATTAGGACCCTTTTATTGCTTTTTTTATTTTTCTCGCAATTTACTTTTCAAGGGTTGTTTTTGGCGATGTAAATACCTGACGCCTTGTAATAGCGTAGATTTACTTTCCGCAATTTATTTTCCGCGTAATTATTAACTGTTAACTATGCATGACAAGACTTGCCTGAAAATTAAAATCAACTCGTAGCTCACCATGATACATGTGCAAAGATAATCTTAAACTGAATCCTGACACACACGCACATGCCAGTCTTAGGGTACGCCTCACTTGGTTTCCTCGACGTGGTCATTGAGTATAGGGTGTTTTAGAGGTCGCCCTCATGTCTAAAGATCCAAGTTGCCTCGAAACGGTTGCCTCGGATAAAAAAAAGGATCTAGGACATTAGGGTTACCGCTAAGGCGTCCTACTATTGCTTTGGTGACCACACATGTCCCTATAATCGAATTGACTCAAATAACTCCAACAACGGTGCTACCTACTTCTCAATAGTGGGATAGTACTGTCTAAAGGACATTTACACAGCTTAATTTCTTTTGAGTAGGTAGATTTCTCCTAGGTACTTGCTCTTTCAAAAACAAAAACAACTTTTCACACTTACACTTTCAAACAAAAGTTTTCAAACAAACACTTCATACACCCTTGAGGACTGATACAAGAGTTACCTAGAAGTTTTCAAACTAAACTTTTTTCAAAACCCACAAACACAAGAAAAGCAAACTTTTTTGAAAACATAGTGAGCAAGTACCTAAGAGCCCGTGGATAACCACGGATAGAAAGGGTGCTAACACCTTCCCTTTCTATAATCTACCTCCCGAACCGAGAAACATCTCGAAAAGGAATTTTGCTGTGCTTTTGTCCTTTCCTTGTTGGAGAAAATAAAAGACGGTGGTGACTCTTGCTTACCGCGACATTTCGCGAACCAACATTTCAAAACAGTCAGTTCTATTTCCACCGATCACACTCAGGATGCTTGCATTTTTCAGTTTGTATTTTAATTTTCTCTTTGTGAACCAAGAAGAGAAATCTTCTTGTGATTTGCAGAGAGAAAAGTAAAGCGTGACGAAAATAAGCAATCTTATTCTAGACGGCCAATTTTAATGATGACTTCTTTTCTTCTGCTTGAAAATTCTTTTCAGTTAATTGTGCTAGTTTCTCTTCTTTCTTCTTTTTCAGGTGAATGCATCTTGGGCAATAGCGGAAGCAGTAGAAGCCAAAGATTTTAGGAGACTAGGATTAGATTTATTTTTTTCATTTATTGTAAACAAATGTTATTGTAAATACTGTAAGTTGTAAATTTACAATATTCCGATAAATTTTGTAACAATATTTGAAAATAATAATAAAAAAAAGTCTTTATCAAATATCTTTCAATCTTTTCTTGCCTTGTGTATTTAATTATTTAATGCTCTTAAATCAAAATAATTTGAGCTGTATCCCAATAATTTTAATTCAGATAAAATAAATAATCAACAAACTTTGCAGTCTCGTAACCTTTCATTACTCACAATACGCATGATATTCCAATTAACACACGCATTGTACAGTTAAACAAACAAAGCATTCCAATAAACGATAAACCTTTCACTCCACTTAATTAAGCAGATGCCTTAATGTTCCAAACAAAAGTCTCAGCTCTTATCCCAGATAATTGGGTTTTGAGAAACAACCAGTAATCTTGAACAAGCGTGAAAACAATGTAACAGTTAACTGAATTCTGAGGATTCAGTTCCTTCTGAGAAATGCGAGTGAAAACCCTAATTCTGGATTGACTGATAAAGAAAAGTTCGTTTGACTGATTCTTGAGCCAATCTAAAAAATCATAGAAAACCCTGGGGTTGTGATTTCTTGTGAAAAAGGGAGGGCAAATTTTGGGGTACATCAACTACCAAGTCACATAAGTAGTCAATGGTGTTTGTTGATTTGATCTTTTCCCGAAAAAGGTAAAGAATTAGTCATATACAATGTCATGATGTTTGAAATGCATTGTGGTGATGTTCTCAAAATAAATGAGATTATATTGTATGCGATGTGTATGCGTATGCCATGATGTATGAATATGGGATGCTATTGAGATATTTTCCAGTCTGGGAAAGTAAATCCCGGACTGTTGCTGAAGAGCGTTGGGATGCTGAATCCTTCATTTCCGCTGAGGATGATGAATGGAGTTGATTTGCCAGGGGTTCCCTCTTTCTATTTGAGAATACTCTGTCAGGGATTGACTCTGCTTTAAAATAACTTTGTTGAGGGAGGATGCTTTGTTGTCTTGTTTTTCCAGTAGAGAAACAAACTCTGTTGGGGAATAAACTTCCGCAGTTGGAGAAATAAACTCTACTCGAGAGGAGGTTTTATGAACTACTTGAAATTGTAAAACTCGGCTGGGGAGTACAAATTTCAGCTCCCTGAAGGAACTTTACTGGAGGAAGTAGTTCCTGCTTGGGGAAGAAGAGATCAAAACTCTGGTTGTTTCTACTCTATGGGGAACATAAATTTCATTGGGACGTATGTTGAGGACGTGGCGGTGACTTCGCCTCTGGACGTTTCTGCCCCTGTACTTGCTGGAGAAAGTACATGCAGAGGCTTTGTGAATGGATCTATGTCGTGATTGTACTTGAACATGTATTAAATGAGTGTCAGAATGAATTCCATATTTGGATCGTATCTGAACTGTACTTGAAACATATGTTGAATGAGTGTCAAAATGACATTCATCTTTGGATCATATCTGAACTATACTAGAAACATGTGTTGAATGAGTGTCAGAATGACATTTGTCTCTGGATCGTATCTGAACTGTATTTGAAACATGTGTTGAATGAGTGTTAGAATGGCATTCGTCTCTGGATCGTATCTGAACTGTATTTGAAACATGTGTTGGGTGAGTGTCAGAATGACATTCGTCTCTGGATCGTATCTGAACTGTATTTGAAACATGTGTTGAATGAGTGTCAGAATGACATCCGTCTCTAGATCGTATCTGAACTGTATTTGAAACATATGTTGAATGAGTGTCAGAACGACATCCGTCTCTGGATCGTATCTGAATTGTACTTGAAATATGTGTTAAATGAGTGTCATAATGACATCCCTCTCTGGATCGTATCTGAACTGTATTTGAAACATGTGTTGAATGAGTGTCAGAATTACATTCGTCTCTGGATCATATCTGAATTGTACTTGAAACATGTGTTGAATGAGTGTCATAATGATATTCTTCTCTGGATCGTATATGAACTGTATTTGAAACATGTGTTGGATGAGTGTCAGAATGACATTCGTCTCATGGATCGTATCTGAACTGTATTTGAAACATGTGTTAGATGAGTGTCAGAATGACATCCGTCTCTGGATCATATCTGAACTGTACTTGAAGAGAATCTAAATAAGTATCAGGATGACATCCGTCTCTGGATCGTACCTGAACTATTTCAAGAAGAGAAGTCTCGAATAAGTACCAGGATAACATCCGTCTCTGGATCGTACCTGAACCGTTTCTAGAAGAGGACTTGGTTTATTTAGAATGTTTTCGTTGGGAATTCCTGTTTAATTTTTTTTGAGAAGAAATCCGCTGGGGGAACATTGATTTTGCTTGATTGTACGTGATTCATTGTTGGAATTCATGTCTAATTCCCTAAGTGATTCAGATGGAGATCTTCCCCTGGCTATTTGGCATTTTTGAGAGATTCCTTGAATCTTGACTTGACTACCTCAGATGATGGACAATGATTATGTCACGCCCCTTGGTCGGAAGTATTTTTCCACTTGAGGTGAACCTTTTCATTGAGAAAGTTTTTATTCACTAGATATTCGTCATGTGAATTTCTCTGTTGTCGAACAGATAACTATATGCAAACAACGATATTCAAATAATGCAAGGTTTATGCTTGTCTTGAAGTTTTTGAAAATTCATTTTTTCAGTAAAACAAATTTTGCAAGAGGGTGATATCACCTCACGATTTATAGCAAGTCCTACAGGAGTCAGGATACCTTTTGTAACAATATGCTTTCGAACTAACCCATGCTTCAGCTAGGACTTTTAAGGGTTATATCATGGCCTGATTCACGGTTCAAGAAACAAAGGATATAGGCTCAAAGTTTATTTGTACCCACCCGCTCTTTGTAATGTTCTTCAATCCTATGCTCAGCTAATTGTGAGTTCAGATCCCAATTGAGTCTGACATCTTGTCCTTGATGTTCTGATGATGGTTCGGATACTGAAAGTTTATTTGGAAGAGGCATTCATTTTGTAATATTTTTTTTGTGTCGATGATTTGTAGTAACCTCTTTTTTTGTTTTTTCGTTATCCCTTCTTTTGCCTGAACTGTTTCTTTTGTGATTATAGTCAGCGGGATACCCCAGTTTTTTTCTTAAGTCTCCTTCATAGGTTTTGACTTAGCGGACTTTTATTTTGAGAGATAATGACCACTGGTCTTGATGATTATGCGGAACCATCACCGTCTTTTGATTTAGAAGGACGTCTTTGATGCCATTCACTGTGTACGAAGCGGAAGACTGCGACCGAATGCGCGTCTGAATTGACTGAGAAACTACCCAGCCCCAGGTTATGATTAAGGGTTTTAATTTGTGTGGAAAGAAAACTCCTACTTCTTTGGCTCAAAGGGGTTGACTAGGGATTATCTTCCTTATAACTCCATTGTTTGGGATTTGAAACAACGCTTGTACATCGTCAGCAAGGTCTGTTCAAAAGCACACTGTGTGAGATTGTGGTATCATTTTCGTCATCCTCCCTATAAAGGCTTATAGCTTTTTAATTAAGAGTCGAATATCATGTAAAGGAAGCAAGAAAACAATTTAAATGAAATAACAATGAAATCATTCAAAACAAACATATGCGGTGCATTAATGGGAAAACCAAAGTTCTGCATAACAGTAATTGTTTGAACAACAAATGAAATTACAAATGAAAAATAAAAAATGAACTGGACATTCTCAATGATTTGGCCTAGGGGCAATGATCAGTCTCTGGAGGGTCGAATTCAATCTCCTTGGCGTCAATCATATCCTGAATTTTGTTCTTCAGAGCCCAGCAGCCAATTATATCATGTCCAAGACTATCAGAATGGTATGCACACCTTTCATCGGGGTGGTAACTAGGAGAAGAAGTATTGGGATTTCGCAGAGGAGCCTTTAACGTAATCAACGCTGCTTTCAACATGTGTTGTAACGCTTGAGCTAGTGACATGTTGATTCTGGTGAATTGTCTCTTAGGTATGACCTCTTTATGTTTGTTCCCTTGTTGGTGTCGTTGCATAGGAGTAGTGTTGTACCCCAAAATTTTCCCTCCAATTTTTCATGCAAGATGTTATCCTAGGGTTTCTCATACACTCAATTGGCTCAAAGGTCGATTAGACAGATTCTCTCCCTAGGCGGAAAACCAACAATTAGGGTTTGGTATTTCTCAGAGATAATTGAGTTTTCAAAATTTCAAATGTTCTTAAATGCAACCTGCTGAAGTTTGTTAATTCTACAAAACTGACGAATGTTCTTAAAACATGTTTGATAGACAATGAAGTCCCGTTTGAATCAAGTATGACATGTGAACTCATTTTGATTACCAATTAGCCAATGGAAAAGGGTTGAAGATTAATACTTTTTGACCAAAAGTCTTTGGATTCAAGTTAATCAATTGGAATTAAATTCTTAAACATTTATTTTGTTTTAGAAGTTTTATTGGAGTACAAGGTGATTGTTTTGTTTGATCATTTTTGGTGATTGCTTAAAATACAAGTTACCCCAAACAAGGTGTTTTACTCAAGGCATTCAAATAAGAATTTCAAAGTTCAATTTGAATTTGAGATTGACACAATAATTTCATCACACCAAATTTATTCAAAGGACATTGTGTTCATTACATTACAAGTAAGTTGAATTTACAAATTTTATCTTGTTTACAAATGTAATAAATTACAAAGATTTGTTTTATTTACAAAAAGGGGAAATTTTGTTTCTTCAAAATCTTCATTTGCTTCATCTTCAAGCAACCCCTCCAATCTTCGCTTTCTGCCCACGCCTCATGTTCATGAAACAAATGAGAAAAGAAGATTAGCAAGAATTTCAAATAAGAAATGATATAAGAAATTCATCATTATGGTTTAGGTTTAGGAATCAAATTTTAAAGGGCAAGCTACATAGCAAGCTGCAGCAAGCAACAAACAAGCTGCATAGCAAGCAGCAAACAAGCTGCATAGCAAGCAGCAAACAAACTGCATAGCAGGGCAAGCTGCAACAAGCAGCAAACAATAACATGACAAACTACAACAAACAGCATGGCAAGCTACAGCAAGCTGCCAGAACAAAACCTGTGCAAAATCTAAAGGGGAATAAAGTATCAAGATTTCAGAAAAAAGGAGGTTTTGTGTTCTAAGGCCTCAAACAATATCAATTTTTATCATAGGCTAAAAGTTATATTGCAAATCTCAAAAGAATTGGTTCATAATAGTGCAAGCAGAATTTCAAGTCCAACACAAGTACAAAAGCCCAACTGATTTCAGCCCAACATGGTTTAAAAAAAGTCGCATACATGTTGTTCCACAAAAAAATCAGGATCATACATCATTGGTTAGGGATAATCTCTTGCAAATCTCAAATATTTAGTTCACAAAAGATAAAGAGGAAATCAAAAAATATCAAATCAACAAGCAAAAGCCTCATGTTGCTTCAAATCAGAAAATAGTCTCAACAAAAAATTAGTACAGCAAGCAATCAAAAAGCCTCAGAATTTGTAAAGTCATGTTATGGGCCAAAACAACTTTACTGCAAATCTCAAAGACAAATTCTTTTGTTCACAGAAAAGAAGAAAATTGGAACTCAGAAAAGTCATCACAGTACAACCAACATCACAGAAAAAGCACAAAAGCTAAAGTATCAAAGTCAACACAAGGTACAAAAGGCCAGCAAACACGGTCCAACATAAACATAGCAACAGCAACAAGGCAAAACAGATGAAAGAGGAAAGATGAAAAAAGATATCACCTAGCTTACATAACACGCCAAAGTCAACTTAGCCCAAATGTTGCACAAAATAGGCAAACTCAAGGCCTGTACCTCAAGATATTCAAAAGTCAAAACTAGCATCAAAATACCAATCCAGCAAGCAAACGAAAAAGCCTCATAGTTATATGGTTTCAATGAAAAAAACTCAGAACTGAAAAAGAATCAAGTCATAGGCCAAGATACCTTTACTGCAAAATCCAAAAGACAAATTCTTTTGTTCACAGAAGAAAGAAAAAATAACTCATAAAGTGTTCATCATAGTACATAAAGCAAGCCAAAAAACCAGAAAAAGTATAAAGTAAAAAGTCAGCAAGCTGGCCTACTAAAAGCCACAAAAATAGCAAAAACACCAGGTTGAACCATCAAATCCTATTCAAAGGGACCAAATCAGTAGAAAGATATCACAACGAAATTCAAAAAAGGGCAACCACAGTATAAAAAGGCAGAAGACTGTTCTGAAGAAAAAAGGAGGAGAAGATTTTTCACCACAAAAAATATACACAAACAGAAACACAAATCACAGCAAGCCAACAAAACCCTCTTTTTCAAAACATCCGTTCATACCTAATTTACAAACAGAAACACAAATCGCATGCAAACAGCAACAAAACTCTAAATAGTTTTTATCATCATTTTCTAGAAAAACCAACCCCTTCAAAAATAGCAAGGAGAAAGAGAGAGGAAAGATCTCACCAAGGTAAAGCTATCCAACCCTAGGGTTTCATTTTCCCCTTTTAGATTTACGCATAACCAAGCGAAATCTGCAAAATCTAGTCACGAATTAGTAAATAGGAGGGAGAGAGGAATCAGAAAATGTAAAAAAGGTTTGAGTTTGGAACGTCGTCGTCGCCGTCACCGCCGTGAGGCGATTTCCGGTGCGGCCGCTTTATCATCTCCGGTGAGGAGAACAATGAGAGAGAGCGAGAGCAACTAAAATAGAGAGAGAATTTTTCTTTCCAAATGAGACTCTGTCTCAATTTTGTTTTGTTTTGAAAAAACAAATAAATGGGACCAACCAAACACCAAGCCCAAGTTCCCTACTCAACGCCATACCCCCCCATTCTTGTACATACCCCCCCCCCCCCCCCTCTATTAACAAACAAATAACACCAGACCCAAGTCTTTTTTATTCTTTTGTTGTGTACACAAAAAAACTGCCATTGGGCCAGGCTCTAACCCAAAGAATTGTTTTCTGCAAAAACACCCAAAATCAAAATTATACCCCCTGACTTATTTCTTTTTTTTAATTATATTTTTATATTATTTTTATTATTATTATTATTATTGTTTCTATTAAAAAAATCCCAAAAATATTTTATTTTAATATTTCTACTTTAATATACTTGTTTCATTTTCTTTCAATACAAAAAAGGCCAAAAATATCTTTTTATACAAACTTAATTTTTAATTAGATTAGGGTTTAATTTGTTTTTTAAATAAATCTAGAACTTAGGTTTTCTTTTAATTTTTTATGCTATTTTAATTAATATTAAAATCTTTTCTTAAAAACACTAAAAAATATTTTTCTAATTTAAGTTAATTTATTTCTCTTCTTTTTAAATCATTTTCTTTTTAGTTTATTAGGTTAAGATAGAAACCTTTTCTTAACAAAACAAAATAATTCATTTCTTTTTTATTCAATACCTTATACATTATTTCTTTACATTCTTGTATATTATTTACTTCAATTTTTGTACATTATATCATTACTTGTGCATTATATTCATTCGCATTTTTGTACATTATTTATTCAAATTCAATATGGTTGTAATAGATAATTAGATTTTAATTTATGGAAATCCTCATTTGTAATTTGTACACCCCCTCCCACAAATGTTGTAATAGTGCAGTAACTTTAAATTCCGCAATTTATCGCTTTATATACAATTGCTAGTAATTAGGGTTTGTATGGAAAGACTAAAACCACTCAATTAGAAAACCCTAATTCAAGACAAAATCAAGCATAAAAACAATACACTTGCACACAACCATCCCTAGGGTATATCTACTTGGTTGCCTTTACAAAAATGGCCATATTACGCATGTGAGGTATCTTAGCAAAAACAAGCAAAATACAAGATCATAGTCCCTCGATGACGCTATCTAAGTTGCCTTTAAAATGATCTTAGTCCCTAAAGAGAATGCTAAGATACCTTGTAACATCGCTAATCATGGTTATATGATGACCCACGCCCGTCCCGTTAACATCCAAAGATAGGGTTGCTTACCAAATCAATGGTAAGACAACAATGTCAAAGGAAAAGAAAATGAACAAAAAAGACATTTGAGTAGGTAGATTGCTCCTAATGACTTGCTCAATTTCAAACAAACATCCTTGCTATTTTTAAAACAAACACATACAAACATCTTACAAACTTGAAAACATTTTCAAAAGATCAACATCTTTGTATACATTCTTACGAGTGAGACTCATTTCAAAGATTGCCTAAACAATGGCCTCTTTACAAAATACTTTCAAAAAACTACAAAAAGCACAATTTCAAACAAAAGCAAGTGATCTAGCAAGTAACTAAGAGCCCATGGAAAACCATGGATGAAAAGGGTGCTCATACCTTCCCTTTTCATAATCTACCCACCGAACTCAAGAAATAATCTCAAAGGTCTTTCCTGTACTTTTTCACCTTTCCTTTTGGATAAAAGAAAAGTCGGTGGCGAATCTTGCTAACCGCAACATTTGCGATCAAATGCAAAACCCTCAAGTCAGTTCTCCCACCGTACCACACGTAAGATTAGAGACCAGTATTTCCCCCACAGATTGATTGTGGTCGTCTTCCTTATTACGAACATCCTGACCATACACAACACTGGCTTCCCTCTTACCAGCAAATGGCTTCTTCTCAACATTAGAAGATGCAACCATCGGGATCTTCCCACTCTTGATACCACTTTCGATCCTTTCTCCAGTTAGAACCATCTCTGTGAACCCGGATGAGGAACTCCTAATCAGCATATTAAAGAACGGGGCTGTCAGAGTGCCCATGAACATGTCTACCATTTCCCGATCATTCAGAGGAGGTTGTACCCTGCCAACTAGATTCCTCCATTTCTGGGCATATTCCTTGAAGCCTTCGCTAGAACCCATAAACATGCTTTGAAGTTGTGTACGAGTTGGAGCGAGGTCAACATTATATTGGTACTGCTTGTAGAAAGCAAAAACCAAGTCTTCCCAGGTTAGAATGTCTGTTCTTTCTAGCTGATAGAACCACTCCAGTTGTGTGCCAGCTAAACTTTCTTGGAAAAAATGGACCCATAACTTTCGGTCAGCAGTGTGAGGCTGGATCTTCTTGGCATAGGACCTTAAGTGCAACTTAGGGCAGGAGACACTGTCATACTTAGCAAATGTGGGAACCTTGAATTTTGGTGGGATGATCATGCCAGAAACCAGGCCTAATTCTTCAAAGTCCAAGCCAGGTATCTGCTGAATCTCCATAGCATTGAGACAATCCTCCAATTGTTTGTATTTATCATCAGCAGGAGGATACTACTCCTCAGAATAATCAGCTTCATCTTCATCAGTTCTCGGGTTGTTATCTTCTTCATGATTATCTCCCTTATTTGATGGAGTTGAAAGATCTAGAGCTCTTTTAACCGGTCTTCTGAGTCTTCTTCCCATATTAAGGATTCTAGCCGGTTTCTTTGCCTTATTCTTCTTCTCTTTGATGACGAGAGCTTTCAGTTCTTCCTGCCCCTGGGCCAAAGCCATGAACATTTGTTGAAACTGAGCATTTTGAGTTTGTAGATCCTTCATTATTTGTTCTAGAGCCGTTGCTGAAATAAACAGCGAAGAGGATGAGAAACCGACTTTGAGACCTGCTTATGCGATGATATGTATGATATATGTATGCAATGTTTTCAAGGATCCCGCAGGGTAAACACAAAGAGATATAGGAGTTGACTGCAGCCTTGATTAAAGAACTTCGCATCATTGAGCGTCCTTCTACGAGAGTCAAGCTCACCATATCGAGTGGGTCATAGCACTGGCTCAAGTTGTCGTGTTTTGGTCTTTTGACGACATTGGCTAGAGGAAAATAAATCCCATTGCCCCTTGCTAGACGTCTGATTTATCAAAACCTGCATCACAAACCCTTGAGATCCTTGAAATAGTTAAGGAAATGTTGTGGTATGATGTTATGATGTCATGATTATGCTAAGAAATCACAGGTATAGCAAGCACAAGAAAATCACACAAAGACCTTAGGTTTAAGGCTTGCATGGGTTTTAAGGTCATACCCTTTTGAAGTTGGATTGGTTCAACCTGTCCTATAATAGTAACCGGGTTCTAAGGGATCTCAATATCATTGACCTTTCCCACAATCTTCGTTCGATAAGCGACTGACTCACAACCAAATAAAACTCAGGAGTCAAGTCTCAATGAGTTAGCATCGAGTATCTGCCGACCTTGGGAATACACTAAAGATGGCCATCTCACTACGTCCCAATGGCCAAGTTGTTCAATTAAAGGTTCTAAGATCAGTTAACGCTTTATGACACCACACAGAGGCCCCGTATTCTCCTTGACTAACTCAAGGGCAACCTGTACCAACCAAAGTGTCGCTTCAACGTAGCCATCGCTTCAACCGTGTCGGTATACCCTGCGCAGTTTCCATGATCAATTGCTACTTACCTAAAAGGTTTCCCCAAATCCAGGTGTAATATTTATAGTACCTAAACAAATACCCTTAAAAGTAAAGCAAACAAACAAACAAAGAAGCAAAATGATCTATACCCTAAGGTAAACCCCACTTTTATTATTCCCCAACAGAGTCGCCAGTTCTATGATACGGTGGCAGAACCGACTGTTTAATACTGGTTTGCATTTTTTGTTTGCAAATGTCACGGTAAGCAAGAGTAAACACCGACTTTTATTTTATCCAACAAAGGAAAGGGTGAAAAGAATATAAAAAGACCTTTTTCGAGATTTTCTAAGTAAGGGGGTAGATTATGGAAAGGGAAGGTGTTGGCACCCTTTCCATCTGTGGTTTTCCACGGGCTCTTAGGTACTTACTCATTTTGAAAATTTTTTGTGTTTGTGTGTTTTGAAAAGTTTTATTTGCTTTATGGTAAGTCTTGTATCAATCCTCAAGAGTGTGATAAAGCGTTTTTGAAAGTAGTTTTTTAAAAGTGTGTAAGTGTGAAAATTTATTTTTTAGCAAGTACTTAAGAAAAGTCTACCTACTCGAAAAAGGATGTTCTTTTCCTCCTACCCTTTAGATAGTGCTATCCTACTATTAGTGAGTAGGTAGCCCTATCATCGGATGTTGAGGGACTATCGAAAGGGATGTTATGGTCATCGAAGGAAACATGTATGGATATCTTAGCATTTCGAAGGGACTGTCATCATATAGGCAACATCGAGGGGACAAGATTATTTACCGAAAGGCAACTCGAGGGACGTTTAGGGACCATGATATTTTGTGATAACTTTTATACCGAGGGCCTTTGCTAAGATATCCCTACGTTCGAGGGACATGACCATTTTCGAAGGCAACTAAGTGAGGAATACCCTAAGGGTGCAAGTGTGAGAAGTATGTTTTTTCAGTTATTTATCTTTTGCATTAAGGTTTGCTAACGTTTATTTTCAGTATTTCCATGCAATCCTAGTTACTAACAGTAATATTGTACAGGAAATGTAAAGTACAGAAAATAAAAGCAGAAACATAAACCCTAAACTATTACGACGCTTTGGGACAGTTACATAAAAAAGAGGTGCAAGAAAATAAAGTGCGGAATATTAAATCTAAGACTATTACATCCATGATCAGTTACAATATTAAAAAAATGTGAAAACAATAAACGCGCGTGAGATAAAGATGAACGTCTAAAAACCTAAGAAAATTCTAAGTAAAGAAAAGAAAAATATTTTTTTTGGTTTTTGTTTTTTTTAAGAAAACCATTAAGTAAAAATGAGGAAGATTAAGTTTTAATCCTAATTAATTAAAAAAGAAAAAAAAGATTGTTGATTAAAAATTAATTCTAATGAGACTACTTCTATTATTTTTGGTATTTTTGTCTTATATAATGAAAAAAAATGATATAAATAAAATTAATCCTAATTATGTTTCATTTTAATTAGAAAAAAAAAACGTTAAAGTTTAATTAATTAATTGTACTCAAAATTAATTATTAAAAAAACTAAATTCTAAATTTCTATGCGATATTATTATTAAGTGAAAAAATATTTTGAAATTAATAAAATAAAAGAAATAAAGAAATAAACAAAAGAAATGGGTCAGACTTGAAAAATAGGGGGTGTTGTTATCAAAATGTTTTGGCCCAAATCAGAATTGGCGCTGGGATTCTGTGGGGAGTGCCTTTGATGGCTCATGGTGCATCTGCGTATGGTGGCCTTCGATTCCTGCGTTAAAACTCAAATATAACCATACAGAAAGCTTGCAAACATAAGAGTGGTTAATAATGTAAGATTAAAATGTGTTTATATCGTATGAATCAAGGAAATCGAAATCAAGTAAAAATACAAACTGTGGTGTGGTTGAAACGTGTTTCAGACAGCTTTAGGACTTGGGAATGGCTGGGAACGATCCAGGAGGCTTCCAGGAATATGCCTGAGCCTTTGTTTTGTATCAAAACCACCTGCAATTTGAAATTTAGTTTTAACAACTTTTGAATATTTGAATGAAATGTGCAGCAGTTCTTTAGGCTTTCTGTAGAGCTTTTTAAATAGCTTTTGGAGAGCTTTTCGAAGAGCTTTTTGAGAGCTTTTTGGAGAGGAATTATGTGCTCCCTTTGGCTTGTAATGTTATGTATTTATATATGGAATATAGGAGTGAACAAAAATGGTAAAGAATCAATGCATTCATGGCCTTGGAGACAAGGATAAACCACATTGAAAAATATCCATATTTGTGATATCTATGCCTCTTTGGTCACTTGCATGAACTTGGTCCCTTTGGATGTATCTTGCACGAAAATATGGGCCTTCTAATAGATTAAATCAAACCCAAATGTCATGGCCCATTATTCTTTGCATTTTTATTTAATTTATTTGATTTAATTCATATTTAAATGGATAAAAATTCAAATAAATAGAAATAAAAATAAAATAGTGAATGGTTAGGTTTATATGTCCTTGGGTATGTTATAAACATGTTTGATACCTAAAAGTTAGGTCCATTAACCTAAAAATGCAATTTTGCTTAAAGTTGACTTCGTGCATTTTTCACAAATTTTTCCAACTTGTGTAAACCATAACTTGCTCAATTTTCATCTTATGATGATGATCTCTGACTTTTTGGAAAGCCCAAGATGTCTAATTGATTCCCTCGTTTGATCAATTTTGCATTTGAATATGTTATCTTGATGTAAAAGGTCTTAGAAAAAGTGGCTTTTGTTGACTTTTTGAAAATGACCTGTAATGTCTAAGCTCATATCTTTCCAATGGTGCATTTCTTGATCTTGGGGGCTGAAGAGAATTTGTAGGTGTTGTACCCCAATTTTTCCCCCTAAGATTCCCCTATCTTATCATGTCAACTTGATCATAACAAGATCACATTAGGGTTGGTTCTTCCTCTTTTTCTATCTCCTATCTTTAAGTTTGCTCTTGAGGAATTTCCAAGCACCTTGGTTGTGTATTTTGTATATGTGTTAATTGACTAACTTCTAATCAAAATACAAAAAATATTTGTCTTTGTCTTTGCATATTTGTGTTTTGTAGGTACCGAGTCGAAGCATCTGACAAATAAGGATTTCTGGCAACTTGTATGGATCCATAAAGGCTTGTGTCAAACTCATGCAAGTTGACTGATTATGTATTGTGTCGAAAGGTAGCTTGTATTGATCCATAGAGGCTTGTGTCGAACTCATGCAAAATTGATTGATTTTGTATTGTGTCGAAAGGCAGCTTGTATTGATCCATAGAGGCTTGTGTCGAACTCATGCAAATTGATGGATTTTGTATTATGTCGAAAGGCAGCCTGTATTGATCCATAGAGGCTTGTGTCGAACTCATGCAGAGCAATCAATTATGTATTGTGTCGAAAGGCAGCCTGTATTGATCCATAAAGGCTTGTGTCGAACTCATGCAAGTTGATTTGATTCTGTATTGTGGCGAAAGACAACATGCATCGACCCATAAAGGTATGTATTGACTCATCTTGTTGTGTATAACTAGCATGTGTCGACACATGCACGTTATGTATCGACTCATCCTGTTTGTATAACTAGCATGTGTCGACACATACGTGTTATGTGTCGACTCATGCGGTTTGTTTGATTCTGTATTATGTTGAAATAGCAGAATGTGTCGATACATAAAAGCTTATGTCGACTCATGCTGTGTTGTACAACTAGGATGTGTCGATGCATATGACCCTGTGTCGACTCATAGCAGCAAAACACACGTGTTTTTTTGAAAAAAGCCAGCAATTTCAAAACTGTCATCTTTTTTGCTCAATTTTTCTGCATAATTTGAAAATTACATCATTAATTCAAATTTTGGCTCCAAGAATCAATTACCAAATTACCACTAATCCCAATATAAAACTCTATAAATAGAGACCTCATCTCGTTCAAATCACAAGCTTTTGATAGCCAAACTCATCTTGCTAAAAAATCTCTCAATTCTCTCCATCTACCAAATTCACTCAAAGCTCCATTTTCAAAAGGATAGTAAGCTTTGCATTGAAGCTTACTAATCTTTGAGCTAAACCTTCATACAAACACTTATTGTTCATCAATTCTCTACATCCAAGCTTTGGTAATTGATTTTTATGGTTGAATTGAAGCAAATTCTGGAAGTTGTTTGATAATTCTCTAATTCTACCTTTGGTAAGTTGGATCATCATCTTTCACAATGTGATCTCTTGTGGATTTCTGGTTTTGATTCATTGAGCACTGTCTTATGATTCCATTAGTGCTATTTTCTCATAATTTGATGGAACTTTCATGCTCAATTGGATCCAAGATCATAAGGTGTTTGATGAAAAGTTGGAACAAGAATTTGATCCTTGAGATGCTGTTTTCGACTGATTTTAACAGGTTGCAATCAATTGTTGTAACATTGCAATTGTTTGTCACAGAAAATTGATTTTAAAAAAACTGCACTGATGCAATAGGTTGATGTCGAAGCACAATCGATTGCAACAGTGTCGAAAATACTTTTTCTGCCTTATTTTAGGGTTGTTTCGAAAATACTTTTTCTGCCTTATTTTGGGGCTGTTTTGACTCAAATATTTTTTCTGCTCACTCTCTTTGATGGATAATTTGGATTGCAATTTTAAATGTACAATTTGTCTTTAAACTCAATGGACTTTATGATGTAGACGAAGTTTGATAAATGTTCATCAATTCAAATCTACCTAAGAGTGAATTATTTAATTCATTTTTGGTGCTTTGGATTAATGATATGTGTGATGCGGTGGGAGAACTGACTTGAGGTTTTGCGTTTGTGTTCGCAAATGTTTCGGTTTAGCAAGAGGCGCCACCGACTTTTTATTTTATCCAAAGGAAAGGTCAAAAAGCACAGGAAAGACCTTTGAGATTATTTTTGGGTTCGGGGGGTAGATTATGAAAAGGGAAGGTGCTAGCACCCTTTTCATCCATGGTTTCCATGGGCTCTTAGTTACTTGTTTTAGATCACTTGCTTTGCTTTTTCAATTGTTTGAAATGGTGCTTTTGTGTGTGGTTTTGAAAGTATTTTGAAAAGAGGCCTTTGTTTAGGCAACCTTTGTAATGATTCTTGTTTGAATGTATAGAAAGGTGTTTGTCTTTTGAAAAATGTTTCAATGTTTGAAAGTTTGCTTGGGAAAATGTTTTGAAATTATGTTGTGTGTTTTTGAAATTAGCAAGGATGGTTTGCAAGTTTGATCAAGTAACTAGGAGTTGTCTACCCTACTCAAAGATCTTTCCTACACATTTTTATTCCTTTGACATTGTTGTTTTACCATTGTATTTGGTAAACAACCTTGTCTTTGGATGTTAAACGGGACGGGCGTGGGTCATCGTATGACCATGATAACAATATTGCCAAGTATCTTAGCAAGTTTTTGAGGGTCTATATCATTTTTGTATAGGCAACCAAGATAGCGTCATCGAGGGACTATGATCTTTTTGTTTTGATTTGTTTTGCCAAGATACCTAGCATGCATACCATGGCCATTTTTAAGGCAACAAGTGGATGAAACCCTAGGGGTACTTGTGTGCATTGTGTTGTCATTTTTCATGCATTTTTGTCTTGTGTTTAGTCATGTTATTTGTTTTGATTTTGGTCTTTGCATACAAACCCTAATTTTACTATCATGCATATCAAAGCGATAAAATGCGTAAAAGTAAATCTAAGACTATTACAACATTATTATGGGGAGGGGGATACAAGTTTGAATAGCGGGATATTGCTCAAAATAAAAACCCTAAAACTATTATTACAACCAAATTGAAATATTGCACAAATAAATAAATAGACAAATATTTAAAGGTGCAAATAAACATAAATATGCAAAGGATGTTTTTGTATTCATTTTATGTATGTAAAATAAAATATTTATGTCTAAAAATAAGAAAAATATTAATGATTATTTTGGAAAGGGTAGAAAACCCTAGTTTTATGGTTTTAAAAGAAAATATATTTCTATAATTATTTATTTCATTTATGTACAAAGAAAATAAATAAAAATATATATAAAAATGTTAAAAATAATATTTGTAAGAAAATAATATTTTAAGTATAAAAATAAAAATGTATAATATTTTTATATTATTTATAAGTTTATTTAAGAAAATAAAAGTATTTAACCTAATAAACTATTTTTTGTCATAAAAAAATAATTAAAATAATAAAATAAAAATTTAAAAATTAAGAAAAGATTTTTGGTGATTTTTAATATTTAGAAAAAAATAATAAAGTCAGAAATCACAAAAGAAATGAAAAATATGCAAAAATAAAGAAATGGGCCAAGGGGTGCAGAAAGCAAGCATGTGGGTGTCAAAAGCAGAAGAAGCCAGGCCCAGCCCAATGTCCCTTCATCCCTGTCCTTGAGACAGAAGAAAAAATGCGCGTTTCTTGTTCAAACTCTTAACTCCTGTATACGTTCTTAAAAACAAAATCTTGCAACGTGAAAGTTATAGCTCATCATCACACGATTCTAATGATATAAAAAACTTGATCTAACTCTCAAAGACCAGAGAGAATTTCATTGGCCCTAATTTTTGACCTAAAAAATTCAGCATGTTCATCATCTAAATTCTCCTATCTCAGTTAATATAAATACAAGCTATGCATATGTACAGTTCAAGGACATTAAGGGATACATTTTTGCTTCACAAACCTAAGCCTAATGATTCCTAAATAAGGAGATAAAAGTTTGAAAATTACCTGTTTCAGTCATGTTCGAATATGGCAATGCAGCAACTTTGAATGAGGCCTGAAGGACTTTTGAACTTGCTTGATGTTCCCATGACCTTTCCCAATGCTTAGCTTGCTTTGAAATGGCCTGAATGTCCCTATAGAACTCAACCTGCAAACTCAGAAATTGAAAATGGTGAAGCTTGAAAATGAAGTTACAGTTGCTGAACAGGGACTTGGGTAGCTTGGATGGGATGTATGCAATGTGTCTGAAGTGGTTTGGGACAAAACGCACGAGTGGAATTGGTTTTAGAAGTGGTTCTGCAGGGCTTGCCCTGTTTTGACAAGAACTTGGTGTTTTTGTGTTTTGGGTGTTTAGAAGCTTGGAAATTCGTGTTTTTTGGCTTGGTACAAGATGTTGAGGTCGTTTGAAATGTGCACAAGACTTGGTTTTAACAGATTTCCAAGTTGTGGACTTTTTGCATAATTGCTTGTTTTTGAAGAAAAGGTAGGAAGTGACAATGCTCAAGTTGTACAAGCTAGCTTGAGGCCTGCTGAGAGTTGGTAAACCTTTTCTGATGTTTGTGGATGTGGTTTTCTGCAAAAGATTAAGTTCAATGCTCAAGATAAACAATTTGACATAAAGCATGCTTTATCAAAGTGGCAATGCTACCTTTATGCCATTTTGGATTAAACCTTTGTATAAAGCTTCCAAGACAAAAACAATGCCTTTAACCATTGTATTTGCATTCGATTTTTTAGTGAAGAGATTAGAACCTGTAAACCAAGTACAAGCAAGCTTTGGACAGATTTGCAAGTTGTAACATGGTGTAAAATGCCTTGGACAAAAGTGATGATTTGCCATTTTCAATCCTTCGATTCTCCATAACCACAAATGATCTTGGAGAGTTATTAGACATTTTGGAAAGCTTGTAACATGTTCTACAATCCATATTTGAAATGAATTTTGATATTCCACTTGGAACTATGTGAAAAGTTGCCATGAAGATAGGTCAAAATCCTGCCTAAACTAGGCCAAAATTTCACTAATTTAAAAGTTTCATGGACCCTTGTTCACAAAATCATAACTTGAGATCCAAGCATCTTTTGGGAAAACTTTGTGAATTAAAGTTGTAGATTTTGTGGAGGACTACAACTTTCATGTTGGAAGTTTTGTTTGAATCCAATTGCATCATGGTGAAAAAGTTGGGCAAAGTTGGGAAAAAATAAGAAACTTTCATAACTTAGAAAATTAGCTAAGTTATGAAAATTTTCCATTTTAAACCCTAATTTCCAATTTTAGGTTTCTTGGTGAAGAAGTTTCATGTCTTGACACATCTTGATGAAAAATGACCCTTGGCAATTGATTTTGACCAAAAAGTCAAAGTTTGACTTTTCAGTGTACAGTTGATTTTTGATCAGTTGACTGGAAAATTCATCTGTCAATCCAATGCTTTTGAGATCTTTTGAAACTTGCGATTAGGTCAAGATGATGCCATTGACTCCTTGAAACCATGCTTGAACCCAATTTGCCATTGGCTAGGTAAAAAATCAGAAATTTCCCTTCTATAGTCAAAAGCCTAAAAATGACCATTTTGCCCCTTTGATGTTCTGATCAAATTTCTTGAGGAGTTGTTGTCCAAACTTTATCAAATGGTTCATATGAATCTATAATGTTGACGTGGATCAAAAATTATGAGGTTTGACTGTAAATTGGCCACAATTGACTTTTTCCCCAATACAATTGATTTTTAGGTCAACTGTCCAATTGACTGGGCAAAAATGTGATTCAAGGCTTGAAACTTGGTATGGGCAATCTTATAAGTCCAAAATGAAGTATGAAAGTCACATTAGGCATTGGAAATCCAAAAATCCATGTGCAAACTCAAACCCTAATTTCAGGTCAACAGTGCAAGGAGATGTCTTGAGCTGAGCAAACCCTAATCTGTCTTGAGTCCAAAGAGTCTTGTGAGGAGAAATCTTGATAAAATGAGAGGGCAAATTTTGGGGTACAACAGTTGCCCCTGTTCAATCTTCTTGAACCTGAAGAGTTAGATTGGCGAGTTTGTCATTCGTGACTCGAAGGTAAAAGATGATTGGACACTAGAGTGCCCGTAAATTTGCACTCGTCAAAATGTAGTTGAGGAAATGGGCTTAAAGATGCCATTTGGAGAGGTGAAAGATCTTGTCGGAGATGGGCTTAAAGATTCCATCCAAGAATGTTTGTTGAAAATCAGGAGAATGAACATCAGAATGGTATTTGTATCTGGAACGTATCTGAGTTGTATCTGGAGATTGGATCTGTATGAGCAAGGGAATGGCGTCCGTGTCTGGAGCGTATCCGAGTTGTAACTGTATTTGAATCTGAATGAATAACAGAATGACTTTCGTGTCTGGAGTGTATCTGTATTGTATCTGAGTTTGAATAAGCGACAGAATAGCATCCATGTCTGGAGCATCTCTGGGCTGGGGAAAAAGTCAGAATAAGTGACAGAATGGAAACCGTGTATGGGGCGTATATGGATTGTATCTTGAGGTTGAGATCTATATGAGTAGAAGAATGACTTCCATGTCTGGAGTATATCTCAACTGTAACTGGGATCTGGATAAGTGACAGAATGACTTCCGTGTCTGGAGTGTATCTGAACCGTAACTGGGATCTGGACAAGTGACAGAATGACTTCCGTGTCTGGAGTGTATCCGTAATGTATCTGAAATCTTTGAATATTTGTTAAAGATAACTTTTAATCTTATCCTGAAAAGGGTAAAATGTTAGCTGAAACACAAGGTTATGTTGCATGAAATGTATGATGCAATAAGATGTGTTTTATGATATATGAATGTAATGGATGCGCATGTAAGCTGATTTGCTATCTTGCTGAGGAAAATAAATCCTTGATGGCTGGAGATAAAGAAATCCTTGACTGCTGCTAGGGAAAATAAATCCTTGACTGCTGCTGGAGATTCAAAATCTTTAATTGCTGAGGATGAGAAATCCTTGGACCACTGTTGGGGACAGAAAATCCTTGGCAACTCGCGGGGATTATCAAAAACTTTGACAACTTCTATGGGGATGTCAGAATCCTTCACGACTTTCCTGGGGATATAGCGATCCTTCAAGTCTTTGGAGTTGGAGTATTGATAAAAATTCTGCTTGGGAAAATAATGCCATGTACTGCCTGAGAAATCTGGTTGGAGAATTCAGAGAACTTTGATGACTATGGTTGGGGATTACACAATGGGAATTCTCACTCGGCTGAGGAATAGGGAAAAATCTGGCGATCTCTAACGGGGATCAAACAAAGGAAAACCTTGGTCTGCTGGAGAATAAGGAAGACTCTGATGGCTTCTGCGGGGAACTAAGAATGAGAATCTTCAATCTGTAGGGGAGAATTCGAATCCTTGGGGACTATGTGCTGAGGAGTCAAGAATGAGAATCTTCAATCTGTAGGGGATTAAAAATTCTGATAAATCCATGCTGGGGAGTAATGAAGACTCTGGAAACTTCACTGGGGAATCAAGAATGAGAATCTTCATTCTGTTATGGGATAAAAAACTCTGTGGGGAGTAGCTATACTGCTGGAGAGTAAGCTATCTTGCTGGAGGGTAAGCTCAGGACTCTGGGGGAAAAGGCTTATTCCTGTTTGGAAATTTTCAAGAGTTTGGGTTGTATGCCACTCTACTGGGGAATTATCCTAGTTTGCGGATAAGACAAAAGCTAACTGTTATCTGGTTGATTCTCAGATTTTAAGACAACTTGCTGGAGAATTTGGATGGTTTCTGCTGTGGATTGGTAGTTGGAAATTTGACTTGGCTGGGGAAGAAGGTTTCATCTCTGTTGAGGGTCTGCAGTTCAAAGTTTTTGCTCCGCTGTGGATTGGGGAGTTTGGAAGTTCAACTTTGATGGGAATTAAAGGTTTGAAAATATAACTCCGTCGGGGATTGGGAGTTTGAAGTTTAACTCTGGCGGGGATTTTGAAATTTAATTTCGCTGGGTATATGTATTTCAATGGTTTTAGCTCCGCTGGGGATCTGGACGATGTATTGCAGGGGATTTCTCTTGGAATAGCCTAAATACGTTTTCCTATACTTTCAACCTGTCAATAATTATTCTTTCCCATTTCGTTCGTTTGTAAACAGTGATTATATTCAAATGCATATGCTCATTTAATAAATCATTGGACGTTTTCAAATAAAACACAAGTGTAAAGAAGAAAAGGCAAATAGTTTTTCTGCACTTTGAAGTATCTTTGTATTAACTTTGTGTAAGTATTTTGTACAAAGGAGACAGACATCCTAGTAAGAGAACATTGTCATAAAAATGAGAAAAATTTATACAAAGAAAGATGGCTATGTGTAAAAATTCCATGGGGTTCCCATTCTGCTATAGCCTTCGTAATTCTAAATATCTTATCCATTCGTTGCTTCATCCGAAGATGATTGAGTTGATCAGAAGCCCGGAGCTTGTCTGTGAAGAGATTGTCCTTAAAGTGATCCGACGAGACATAGTCATACGCTTTAATTCCCTAACTTTTGCCTGGACCTCCCTTTCGGGTTTTCAGTACACCGGGAAACCCTTTTTTGCCCAATTCGCCCTCTCAGGTTTTTAACTTGCCGAGTGTATAGATTTTTTTGTTTATCCCTAATTTTTGCCTGAACCGCCCTTGCGGGTTTTCGATTCACAAGGATGCCCTTTTTTGCCCAAGTCGCCCTTTCGGGTTTTCAACTTTCCGGGTCGTTCATGCGTAGTATCTTTTGACTATGTCTGCGTTCGCAGGGTGCAGCAGGTCATCGCCATCCATGGTGGTTAATATCATTGTCCCACCAGAAAAGATGTTTTTGATCACAAATGGTCCTTCGTAAGTAGGAGTCCATTTTCCTCTGGGATCACTTTGCGGCAAGATGATCCGCTTGATTACAAGATCCCTGACTTGATACACTTGTCGCCTGAATTTCTTGTTGAATGCCTTGATCATCCGTTTCTGATACGCCTGACCATGGAAAACAGCAGTAAGTCGCTTTTCATCAATCAAGTTAAGTTGATCAAGCCGGGTCTGAATCCAATCGTCTTCACTCAAACCAGCATCTTTCATGATTCTCAAGGAGGAAATCTGAACCTCGATAGGCAAAACAGCTTCCATGCCGTATACCAAAGAATAAGGTGTTGCCCCAGTTGAAGTGCGTGCCGTGGTATGGTACCCGTGTAGAGCAAACGGTAACATCTCATGCCAGTCCTTGTAGGTGACTGTCATCTTTTGTATGATCTTCTTGATATTTTTGTTCGCAGCTTCGACAGCACCGTTCATCTTTGGCCGATAGGGAGATGAATTGTGATGTTGAATCTGGAACTGCTCGCACAAAGCGGTGATCATAGTATTATTAAGGTTTGTACCATTGTCGATGATGATCCTTTCGGGAATTCTGTACCGGCAAATAAGGTTTTGCTTGATGAAGCGGGCAACGACATTCTTTGTGACGGATGCAAAGGAAGCTGCTTCGACCCACTTGGTAAAGTAATCAATGGCCACCAAGATGAAGCGGTGTCCATTGGATCTTGTAGGCTTGATCTCTTCAATCATGTCGATTCCCCACATAGCGAATGGCCAAGGAGCTGTTAAGATGTTGAGAGGAACTTGAGGCATGTGTACCTTGTCGGCATAGATTTGACATTTATGGCATGTTCGGGAATGTTGATAGCAGTCAGCTTCCATAGTAGACCAGTAATAGCATGCCCGTAGAATCTTCTTAGCCATCGTATGTCCGCTAGAGTGAGTGCCAAAGGTACCATTGTGCAATTCAGCCATGATCTGCTCAGCTTCAATCTTGTCCACACAACAGAGCAGAATGCAATCATGATTGCGCTTGTATAGGATACCATTGCTCAGGAAGAACTTGGCAGAGAATCTCCTTAAGAACTTTTTGTCGTTGACTGAAGCTCCTTCAGGGTATTCTTGCGCCTCGAGATACCTTTTGACTTCATGGAACCAAGGTCGGTCCACTACTTCTTCGGTATTAATCTCGTGACAATGTGCAGGTTCGTCCATCCGTTCAATGGAGATTTTGGGAGCCTCACTATCCCAATTAAGTTTAAACATGGATGACATTGTAGCTAGAGCATCTGCTAGATGATTTTATTCTTGCGGAAAGTGCTCGAAGGTAATCTGCTCGAAATGTGGTAACAATGTCAAGACATGTTCTTTATAAGGGATGAGGTTTGGATGTTTAGTATCCCACTCTCCTTTGATCTGACTGATGACCAAAGCTGAGTTCCCAAACACAACCAAAGATTTGATTCCCAAGTCAATAGCGGCCTTGAGACCAAAGATACAAGCTTCATACTCGGCCATGTTATTGGTACAGTGGAAGCAAAGTCTGGCTGTGAAAGGTGTATGGAAACCGCTGTGAAGGGTGTATGGAAACCTTCTGGAGAGATAAGTACCGCGCCGATACCGTTGCCAAGTGCGTTGGAGGCACCATCAAAGTACAGGGTCCATTGAGATCCTTGTTCAGATCCGTCATAAGGTATGAAGTCTTCAATGTTGTCCAATGTCATAATGTCCTCGTCGGGGAAGTCGAACCTCATGGATTGGTAATCTTCGACAGCTTGATGGTCCAGATGATCGGCTAGCACACTCCCCTTTATAGCCTTTTGGGTCGTGTACTGTATATCGTATTCCGTTAGGATCATCTGCCACCTAGCTATTCTTCCAGATAAAGCAGGCTTCTCCAAGATGTACTTGATCGGATCCATCTTAGATATCAGCAAAGTGGTATGAGTCAACATATACTGCCTTAGCCGGCGAGCAGCCCATACCAAAGTGCAGCAAGTTTTCTCGAGTAGTGAGTATCGGGTCTCACAGTCAGTAAACTTTTTGCTAAGGTAATAAACGGCATGCTCTTTTCGGCCAGACTCGTCATGTTGGCCCAATACGCACCCCATTGAATTCTCTAGGATATTCAGATACAGGATTAGCGGTCTTCCTTCGACGGGAGGCATCAAGATAGGAGGTTCTAGCAAATACTCCTTGATTTTATCGAAAGCAACTTGACAATCATCATTCCATTTAACTACCTGATCTTTCTTCAAAAGTTTGAAGATTAGTTCACAGGTAGATGTTAGGTGAGAAATGAACCTTGCAATGTAGTTTAGGCGTCCCAAGAAACCTCTGACCTCCTTCTCAGTGCGAGGGGCAAGCATTTCTTGTATAGCTTTGACTTTGGCAGGATCAACCTCGATGCCTTTGTTGCTGACAATGAAACCCAAGAGTTTACCGGACCTGACTCCGAAAGTGCACTTGTTAGGGTTCAGTCTGAGCTTGTACTATTTCAACCTGACAAACAGCTTTTGCAAATGGTCAAGGTGTTCTTCTTTCGTTTGTGATCGGGCTATCATGTCGTCTACGTAAACCACTATCTCATGATGTATCATATCATGAAACAAAGCTACCATGGCGCGTTGATAGGTTGCCCCGGTATTCTTCAGTCCGAATGGCATCACTTTGTAGAAGAACATACCCAACTATGTAACAAAAGTAGTTTTCTCCATGTCTTCAGGTGCCATTTTGATCTGGTTGTAACCTGAAAATCCGTCCATGAAAGAAAATACCTTGTGCTGAGCTATATTGTCAACCAAGATGTCAATGCGCGGTAGTGGAAAGTCATCTTTAGGGCTGGCCCTGTTTAAGTCTCTGTAATCCATGCACATTCTGACTTTGTCGTCCTTCTTAGGTACGGGCACAATGTTAGCAACCCATTGTGGATAGGAAGTAACAGCAAGAAAACCAGCATTAAACTGCTTCATAACTTCAGCTTTGATCTTTTCTGACATGTCGGGCCTCATTTGGCAGACTTTCTGTTTAACTAGTGGACAGTCTTCTCTTGTAGGGAGACGGTGAACCATAATATCTGTATCAAGTCCTGGCATGTCTTCATATGACCAGGCGAAGATCTCAACATATTCTTTCAAGAGTTGAACTAAGCGCTCCTTGACATTTGGCTCTAGGTTGGCACCCACTCTAACTTCTTTTCTATCTTCCTTTGTACCCAATTTGATTGTCTCTAACAACTCTTCATGAGGCAGAATAGTCCTTTCTTCCTGTTGTAGCAGTCTAGCCAATTCCCCAGGCACCTAACAGTCTTCATCACCTTCGTATTCGGCATGGTAGACCAGATCTTCAGAGTCACTGAAGGCCATAGCAGAATTGTTACCCATGGAATCCGGAATGGATGGGTACCTGCATTGGTGAGTGTGGGTGTGTGTAAGGGATAGCCACCTTTAAACAAATAAAATGTAAAAGAAGGAAAATGAACACAAAAGTTTATATGTGAAAACGTCCATGATTCATTAAAATGGCATATGAAGATGAAAAAAAGCCAAACCCTTACAAATGGACCTATGTACCTCGGGTAAGGCACAAGGTTAAAAGTGTATGAATTATTTAAGAATTATTACAAACCAACAGAAATGTTTGAAAGATGAATTACTGATTGATGAAAGTAATGGGAATAAAGTCCTTTGCCTCCCAATTGCATAGTCCTCCTTTAAAAGTAGGGAAAATCCAGTCTTCCAAATTGCTTTCCTCTTCACTATCCTCCAAAGCATTGACTCCATAATGGGTGATCTTCACCGGTGGCCCTCCAGCATGGGAGCGGCACACAACCTTTTGAGCGGAAGCAGTGAAACCCAAGCCGGATTTATCAGATTTGAAAGGAAACTCGAGAAGCTGCCCCTAGATTGTACTTCCTCTTTCTTCAATCACAGCCTTTGCATCTTTGAGGGACGACATCCGAGGCGGAGGTCTGGTAATCATGGTTACATAAGACACTGTCTTGGTTGCCGCAATCTCCTGAGCTACCTCTTCAAAATGCTGAAAGGGGGTTTCGATGAATTCACCATCCAATTCCACATAGCGGAAAGAATTTAGATGGCTTATCATGTATTCCTCTTCGCCATGAATAGTTACAATTTTCGCCTGGACATGGTACTTGAGTTTTTGATGCAGAGTAGAAGTGATGGCTCCAACATGATGAATCCAAGGTCTTCCCAACAAGCAAGAATAGGAAGGACGGATGTCCATGAAATAGAATATGGAGTTGAACGTTTCAGTTCCCACTTTAATCGGGATGTCCACCTCCCCGTGGACCATCCTTTTAGAACCATCAAAGGCTCTGACAATGATATTGCTGGGTTTCAGGGTTAGGCCTTCACAATCCAACCTATCCAAGGCCTTCTTCGGCAAGACATTCAGCGAAGAACCAGTGTCTACAAGAACGTGTGCTAGAGTAGTCCCTCTGCATTCCACTGAGACATGCAAAGCGTCATTATGTTTTCTCCCTTTTGATGTTAAATCGGCATCGGAGAATCCTAGACCATTATCAGCTGTTAGGCTAGCTACACATTCCTGGAACTGATCCGCGGAGGTTTCCTGTGGCACGTGGGCCGTCTTCAAAAATCTGATCAAAGCTTTAGCATGAGCTTCTGAATAAAGCAACAAGGCCAACATAGAGATCTTTGAGTGGGTTTGCCCCAGTTGCTCCACAACATCATAATCGCTTTTCTTGATTATTTTCAAAATCTCTTCCATTTCTTTTTGAGTGGTTTCAGGGATGATCAACGGCTGAGCCCTCGTCCTGACAGGCTCTTATGGGATCCCTTTCCCTCTATCATCAGCAGCAGCAGAGGGGATAACCTCAGGAGTTACAACTTCTTCAATAATCGGAGTTCTCGCAGATCTGTTTACCGGTATAGGAGTAACCTTAGGAACAGCTGAGGGTCTGAAGTTTGCCTTTGTAGGCGCAATCTCCGGAGAGAAAATTCTTCCACTGCGGGTGATTTTACTCGTTCCAGCAATGTTTCCAATATCGGAAGTCTCTTCATCATAACTTTCTTCAGTCGATTCAATTTGTTTAACACCATGGTAAAAGATATCTCCCCCATAGTTCCACGGTATTGATTTGTTGGACTTGTACGGGACGGGCCCCGGCATGGTTTTCTTCAAAGGTACAATCTTCGGATCGGATGTAATATTAACAGGTCTTTTGGAGACCTTGGAAAGATTGGCGGATATGGTAATTATTAAAATATCAATAACAGGAGTCGGTATAATAGGAGTCTTCTCAAAAAGGATTTCTTGATTATCCATTAGGCGTTGGATGCCTAACTTCAACAACGGAAAGTCGGTTGGTAAGGTTGAACAAAGGTGGCAATCTTCTTCACATCCTGGGAAAATCCCAGTCGTCAGCAAATTCAACTTGATTATCGGTATCGGAGTCATCAATTAATCAACAGTAGCAACAAAAAGATCCTCTTCAACAACATGGGCATGGTGGCCATGCTTTGGCATTGGGGCAGAGATCACATTCGGCTTTTCAGGGGCGTCGAATTCAACTTCTTTAGCGTCTATTAAATCCTGAATTTTATTCTTAAGGGCCCAACAATGGTTGGTGTCATTCCCCAGGATATCTGAATGATAAGCACACTTGGCATTTGTATGGTAGTAAGGAGAAGATGTATTCAGATTCTTCGGAGCCTCTTTCAGACTGGCAAGGTTTAACTTCAACAGATAGGAGAGGACCTGAGTAGGAGTCATGTTTATCTGGGTGAATTGCTGTGCAGGCCTTTCCACCCTTGTTTGGTTGGTTCTGGGTTGATTGTTTCTAGGTTGATCAGCTGCAGACTTCTGAATCATTACGGCCCCCACCATTGGCCGGTGCTCAACTCTTCCTTGACCTCTCTGGGAGTAGACAACTAAGACTTCTTTCTTTGCTGGAGTGATCGGTGGATCTGGAACTGAATGTTTAACGCTGGTTCGCGAAATGTCGCGGAAGCAAGAGTCGCCACCGTCTTTTATTTTCTCCAAATGGAAAGGACAAAAGCACAGAAAAATTCCTTATAGAGATTGCTCTCGGTTCGGGAGGTAGATTATAGAAAGGGAAGGTGTTAGCACCCTTTCTATCCATGGTTATCCATGGGCTCTTAGATACTTGCTCACTTGTGTTTTCAAAAATGGTTTGTTTGCTTTTCAACTGTGGGTTTTAAAAAGTTTCTTTGAAAATTCCAGTTCGACTCTTGTATCGGTCCTCAAGAGTGTTTGAAAAATTGCTTTCGAAAGCTTTTTGAAAAGGTGTCAGTGTGAAAAGTACTTTTGATTTGTTTTGTTTTGAATTAGAGCAAGTATCCACGAGTCGTCTACCTACCCTAAGGAATTCGTCTGTGTAAATGTCCTTTAAAGTAGTGCCATCCCACCATTGAGAGGTAGGTAGCACCACCATTGGAGGTGTTCGGGTCAATTCGAGGTTCGGGACATGGTGATCACCAGAGCAATGCGAAGACACCTTAGAAGCTACCCTCATGCCAGGTTCCTGGATCATGAGGACTTACTAAGACGTCCTCTACTCGACGATCACCTTTCGAGGCAAGGCAACAGTGAGGCGTACCCTAGGGGTGGTGTGTGATTTGTGTGTCATGTTCATTTGCATTTATCTTGTTCATGTCAAAGTGATCTATGCGTTTGTTTTTATTTTTATTCATTCATTCTTGCATGCATTTATTAACAGTTAAAAAAAAGTGCGGGAAATGTAAAGTTCCTAAGCTATTACAAAGGCGCGGGTCCACATCGCCAAATTATATCCAGGACCCGATTTGACATAAAATAAAGAAATAAAGTAAAGTGCGAAAGATAAATATTTACACGGCTTTGAGAGAATTACATCAATATTTAAAAGAAGGAATAAATAAAATGTGCGAATTGAATTAAAATTAAAAACGAGGGCGTTGGACCCTTTTGAAGTTAAATTGAAATTAAAAATTAATTAATTATTTATTGAAATAAAAGAAGTGTTTTTTAGGTTTTTTTGTATTTATGAAATAAGAAAATTAAAATTAAAATTAAAAGAAACCCTAATTCTAAGTTATTTTTAATTATTTGAGAAAAATGTTAAAGTTTAACTTAATTTACTAAAGAATTTATGTACATGTTTATTTACAAAATAAATTAGTAATTAATAATAATAATAATGATGAGAAAATTATTTATTAAAAAAAATGATGAAAAAGTTAAAAACCCTAATTTCTACATATTTAATTTATTAAGAAAAATATTAAAGTTTTGAAACCTAAATTAATCTAATTAATTGTTTAAAGTTTATTTACAAAAATAATAATAGTGAAATTAATATTAATAAAATAAACATTTTTTTGATTTTTCTGTATTTTATATTTATTATGAAAATTATTTTATGGAATTAAAAGAAAACAATTAAAAAACAATTAAAAGAATAAAAAGGAAAAACAAATAAAAATTAAAAATTGAGCAAACCATAGGGGGTGTCTGGCCCAAGGGGAGGTTTTTTTAAAGTATTGACTCCTGAGTACCGTGGTCTGCATTCTTTGGCCATTGGATTGAGTTTCATGCATAAGTTATTCTACTTTGGCCATTTGGCTTTTGGCTTTTGGCTTTTGGCCATTTGTGTTCTGGCCTCAACGTTCCTTAATCTTCTCAGGATGTCTGTCTCGCCACGTATTGGTGTCATGTGTAAAATATTCTGTTTTGGCCATTTGGCTTTTGGCTTTTGGCCATTTGGCTTTTGGCCTCAACGTTCCTTAATGAACCTGCATGGGATCCTGTCTAAATCTGCAGTGTTGAATCTCACGAACACATTAAATAAAATCATAAAATGCAAATAAAGCCAATATATGAAGAAATTTAATGTTTAGGCACAATATGGCATGTATGAATGATTATACCCTTTTGATCATGGAGATCAAATCAATCTTAACCTTACTGGAAAATTAGTGACCGGAATGCTTTTATGCCTTACTGGAAAATTAGGATCATGGAGATCAGGTCAGCCTTATCCTTACTGAAGAAGTAGTGAGGTGTTGGTTTGTAACTGTGATGGCTTGTTTGTAGTGAGAGAGGGATTTGTAATAAGGATTTTAAGGTTTTAGGGTTCTTGAAAGAATTTGATATTCTAACAGTATTGTGGCAAGGTTTTTTCTCTCTTTTTTTCCTCTCTTTATTTCTCCTCTCTGGTTTGTGTGAAAAGAAGGTGATTATATAATGAAAATTAGGGTAAAGCAAATGGGCTTTGAATGTGCAATTGGGCCTCCAATATTCACTTGAATTCGTCACTTTCCAGGCTAAATAGCAGGGACTTAAGTGCATTTTTTGAAGTTGAAATGTGAAAACAAAATGTAGCCGACATCGAGAACTAACTCCTGTCCGAAAATCGACTCAATCAGATAAACGATGAATTAGTTATGAATTTTTGAAGTTTCAGCTCAGACAAACTTATTTTGGGCTTCAGTGTCGACTCTGACACGTTCTTCAATAAAAAACTGGTATTGATTGGTGCATAATTTGGTCTCGACTTTTGAAGCAAAGTTGTAGATCTATGAGTCAGTAACCTTGTGTAAAAATATGAGTCCAATCCGATAAAAATTGACCGAGTTATGAATTTTCGAAGTTTCGGCCCAGATGAAATAATATTCAGCACTCAGGATTTTCAGTGTGTCACGCACTCTGAGCAAAAAACGAAGGCCTTTTGAATACCGTTTGAACTCAATACCTTCTGTGAAAATGTAGTCAACTCAATTTGTGAAATTTTGGCACCGGAACCAGCTCGATACGATGAAAATCGACCAAGTTATGATTTTCTGAACATGACGCAAATAAATTTCTGTCACAAATTTTCTGTATGAAAATACTTGATAAATCCACATTTCTGAAGACCTTCTGATTGAAATTGGCTTCCAGCCGTGAGAGATGAAAACGTAGATAATGTCAAGACGGAATTTTGGCCACCGGAACGGGTTCAATACGAGCCACGATCTTCAAGTTATGAATTTTTTAGCGCGTAAAAACTGCACTTTCAGCACCCTTTTTCACCATATTTCTTCGAGAAAACTCACATATTCGGATACCTTCTTTAAAGAATTGACTCTTGAGCCGAACCTGAATTTGAGAATACGTTATCAGATATATCTTGGCGAAAGAATACCTGAATATGACGCGCCGGGTTGGACTTGTGAATTTTTCTTGAAATATTTTGAGAAATATGGGAGGGCAAATTTTGGGGTACAACAGTTGCCCCTGTTCAATCTTCTTAGACCTGAGGATGCAGATTGGCTGACGTGCCTTTCGTAATCCGAAGGTGGAAGATGATTGAACACTAGAGTGCCCAGAAATTTGCGCTCACATAGTAGCAGTGTAATGATGGGAATGGGCTTATAGATGCCATTTGGAGGTTGATGGATAGGATGATGGGCTTATAGATGCCATGCTAAGAGATGATGGAAGGTGGATGGGCTTATAGATGCCATCTGGATGTTGCTCGCGTAAGAGATTCCTTAGCGAGAACTTGCGTACCTGCAAAAAGAAAATGATTACCTGACCTGTTACAGGAGCTGGTTTTCAGATTCTTTGTATAGATGTGTCCTGACTGGTTACAGGAGCTGGATCTGGAGCTTCAAAAAGGTGATGAATGAACCGGGGATGGTTGCTATCTCAACAGGAACGGTGAGAGAACCTTGGGTGATTACTACCTCAACAGGAACGCTGAGAGAATCTTGGGCGACTTCAACCTCAACAGCAATCATTGAGAGAATCTTGGGATGATTACTACCTCCGCAGTATCGGGGAGAGAACCACAGGCGACTACAACCTCAACAGTAATCATTGAGAGAATCTTGGATAACTTCAACTTCAACAGCAATCATTGAGCGAATCTTGGGATTACCACCTCCGCAGTATCGGGGAGAGAACCATAGGCGACTACAACCTCAATAGCAATCATTGAGAGAATCTTGGATAACTTCAACTTCAACAGCAATCATTGAGCGAAATCTGGGATTACCACCTCCGCAGTATCGGGGAGAGAACCATAGGCGACTAAAACCTCAATAGCAATCATTGAGAGAATCTTGGAATCTTCTACTGAGTCTTCAAAAGAAAAACCTTTAGGAGTCGGTTTAACTAGACCAGAGAAAGCCTTTGACTGGATAATGACCAGGAAAATCTTTGGGAGTCGATTTAACTGAACCCGACGAGGTCTTGGAGTCTTCAACTGAGTCTTCAAAAGAAAAACCTTTAGGAGTCGGTTTAACTAGACCAGAGAAGGCCTTTGACTGGATAATAACCAGGAAAATCTTTGGGAGTCGATTTAACTGAACCAGACAAGGTCTTGGAGTCTTCAACTGAGTCTTCAAAAGAAAAACCTTTAGGAGTCGGTTTAACTAGACCAGAGAAGGCCTTTGACTGGATAATAACCAGGAAAATCTTTGGGAGTCGATTTAACTGAACCAGACAAGGTCTTGGAGTCTTCAACTGAGTCTTCAAAAGAAAAACCTTTAGGAGTCGGTTTAACTAGACCAGAGAAGGCCTTTGACTGGATAAGAAACAGAGAAATCTTTGGAGTCGATTTAACTGAACCGGTCTAGGTCTTGAATATAGCTGAGAACTTGACTGAATTCTTCCTGAAAGGAAAATGTCAGTCATATGCCATGCATGATATGGATCAAGCAATGGTGTTCTCAACATAAATGAGATTTGTAAGATATGATGCGTATATGCATGCTATAATGATGTATGTGATGTTTATGAATGTATGTTTTCGTCTTAGGAAAATAAATCCTTGACGGGTGCCAGGAAGTCACTCCTGGGCTGATGTTGGAGAATAGATTTTGCTTCCTCTGGGGATGGTAGTTGCAAGAATACCGGTAGGAGAAGATAACTCCGTTGGGGAATAAACTTGGCGAATGGAATATTCTGCGGGGAGAAAAGTGCTCTAATGATCTTGATGGGAAGCAATACTCTGTGGGGAGAGAGGTACTTTGCTGAGTGTTGATAATAACTTGCTGGGGATACCCTTGTTATGTTGGATGTTGCTGGGGATAAGAAAGAACTGACGACGACCTTTCCGTAGCTTTTGGTTGAGGATAACCCAGTTATATCCTGGTAAGGAAATAACTCTTTGAATAAAGCCGGGAGACGCGTTCGTGCTCTGCGAGGATAAGCTTCCAGAATCTACTGGGGATAAGCTTACTGCTTGGGGGGACGGATTCCAACTTTCTTGGGGAACTGGATTGGACTCTCCTGGGGAAGTATTGAACTGTATTGGTTATGTTCTTCCACAGAACCTATCTTGATACCTTGGAGGACAGAAACAATCAGATTGCTTAGACCACCCGTTATTGCCCCTGTTTTTATGAGGGAGGCACTTGTGGGATGCTGATAATTATTGAGGGTCAAACCTTCTTCAGGTAGGCAAGTGACAAGATGACAGGACATAGCCGTATGCTTTGATCCCTAACTTTTGCCTGGACCGCCCTTTCGGGTTTTCAGTCCACCGGGATACCCATTTTTGCCCAAGCCGCCTTTTCAGGTTTTCGACTTGCCGGGTGTACAGATTATTTTCATTTCATCCCTTATTTTGCCCGAACCCTTTTGGTTCGCCGAGAAGCCCTTATTTTTGTCTAGACATGTCAGCCTAGCGGGTCTTTGATTTTGCGTAGTATCTTTTCGACTATGTCCGTGCTCTCAGAATGTAGGGAGTTGCCCTTGTTAGAAATGTTTTGTCACGCCACCAGAAGATTTTTGACCAGGCAAGATTCATTGTTGAAATGCCCCAAGTGACTCAGGCGGAGATTTGCCCCAGGCTATTTGGCCTTTTGAGAGATTCTCCGAATCTTGATTGGACTGCCCCAGATAATAGACCAAGATCAGGTCTGCCCCTTGATTGGAAGTGCTTTTGCTCGCTAGGTATTCTTCGTACGAATTTTCCTGCTGTTCAAACAAAAAGTCATATGCAAACAATGTTATATCAAAAATGCAAAGCTTATGTCTGTCTTGAAGATTTTGAAAATGCATTCTTTTTCATAAAACAAGTGAATGTTTGTAAAACGTGATGTCAACTCCGTATTTACCGTAAGCCTTAAGGAGTCAGGATACCTTTCGTAACAGTATGCTTTCGAACTAACCCATGCTTCAGCTAGGACTTTTAAGGGTTATAACGTGGCCTGGTTCATGGTTCAAGAAACAAAGGATAAAGGCTCAAATTATTTGTACCCACCCGCTCTTCGTGATGTTCTCCAAACCTAAACTCAGTTGATCATACGTTAGACCTTGTTTGAGTCTTTGTTCTGATTTTCCGGTGATGATTCGGATGTTGATAACTTATTTTGAATAGGCAGTCATTCCTTTTTTGCTGAGGGTTTGTAAGACCTCTTTCTTGTCTGATTTTTGTTATCCCTTTCTTTTTTGCCTGAACTGTTTCCTTTTTTGGAATTACAGTCAGCGGGATGCCCCAGTTTTGTAAGTCTCCTTCATGGGTTTTGACCTACTGGGTTTTTTATTTTTTGAGATAATGACTGCCTTTCTTTATTGATTATTCGGAACCATCACTGTCTTTCTTTGTTTTGTAAGGACCTCTTTGGTGCCATTCGTTATGCACTTGGATCAACTGAGAGACTACCCTGCCCCAGGTTATGATTAAGGGTTTTAAATTTCGAAAAGAAAAACTCCTACTTCTTTGGCTCAGAGGGGTTGACGAGGGATTATCATCCTTATAACTCCAGTGTTTAGGGATTGAAACAATGCCTGTACCTCATCAGCGGGGTCTGTTCAAAAGCATACTGTAGATTATGGTATCGTTTTCGTCATCCTCCCTCAAGAGGCTTAGAATTATTGAGAGTTGATCATCAGAAGAAATATGAAAATAATTTGCATAGAGTGAATACGAATATATTGATTCAAAATAGACATAAGCGATGCATTAATGGAATAACAATGTTTAACATGAATAAATGTTTGAACAAAAGAAAATTTTAACTTGAACATTCGAATGAACAAAAGTTTTCTAGTCTCAGGGCTTGTCACTTCAAATGGTGCATCCGATAGGGATGACAGGAGCATTCAGCTTGGCCCATCTGGGTGAAATCCACAACTCTTTCCTCGATCAGGTCTTGGATCCTATTCTTCAGAGCCCAACAGTCGTCGGTGTCATGGCCTGGACTTCCAGAGTGGTATGCACATCTTTCCTTAGACTTGTATTTTGGGGAGGCTGTGTTGAGATTCTTATGAGGGTCCCTTAACGTCACCAGATTCAACCTCAACAATTGTTGTAAAGCTTGAGACGGTGACACGTTGAGCTTGGTGAACTGTCTTTTAGGTCTGTCTGGTTTGCTCTGACCAGTCCGTTGTTCTTGGCGAGGTCGTTGTTGGACCTGTGAAGTACTAGCAGCTTAGAGAGGCCCAAACCTTTGACTTCTTGGAAGTTGATTAATGACTGGGTCCCTGACTTGGGCTGGTTGCTTCATGTCTTGATGAAGCTGACTGATCATGGCCCTCAGCTCTCCTTGCTCCTGAGCTAAACTTTGGATGAGAGCCCCTTTGCCCCAGCATCTGGGTTTTCAATGTGTCTACCTCAGCTTGTAGACTTTTCAGCCGTTTGTCCTGGTCGTCCTCAGCATTGTTCCTGACCAAAGTCCCCGTGAGGAGTGTTCTCAGCTCTTCCTTCCCCTTGGATAGGCTTAAGAAGATCTCTTTGAACTGAGTCTCTTGAGCCGGAGGTCCCTGGTTATCTTGTTGGGAAGTCATTGCTGAAATAAACAGCGACAAAGGTAAGTGACCTGCAAAAGGGATACTTGTAATGCAATGATGAGTATGACATGCATGTAATGTTTTCAAGGACCCCGCGGGGTAAACAAGAAAATTTGTTAGCATTTGGATCCGGTAGTTTGATTGAAAGAACTTCATATTTGTTGAGAGTCCTTCTTCAAAGGGTCAAAGGCTCACCATATCCAGTGGGTCATAGCCCCTGACTCAAGTCATCAACCTTATTTTGCTTTCCAAACAACCTTGGCTAGGGGAACCTTCTTCAGGAGTCAGAGCTCACCATATCAAGTGGGTCATAGCCCCTGACAACTTTGTCTAGAGCAAAATAAATCCTCTTTGCCCCTTGTTGGGATAGCTGATTCACCATGACCTGCACCACAAGCCCTTAAGATCCTTGAAATGGGTTAGGATGTATGCAATGGTATGATGTTATGGTATGCATGGGGTAATGTAGGTAACCCTGTTATGAGTCCCAATTAAGGACTGCAAGCCAAAACCTGCAAGAAACTCAAGTAAAACCTGTCATGAGTCCTAATTAAGGACTATAAACGAAACCTGCAAGAAACTTAGCAAACCCTGTTATGAGTCCCAATTAAGGACTAAAAACAAACCCTGCAAGTAGTTCATGTGTCAGATAAAGCATGCAAGTAGTCAAGTTGGAAGGCACACAAGTCACACAAGAGAAACCCTTAGAGTTCAGGCCAGCATGGGGTCTGGGTATTACCCTCTTGAAGTTGGTGGGCTCAAACCTGTCCTATCAGAAGTAACCGGGTTCTACGGGTCCCAATATCACGAGATTGCTTTCATTGTTCATCGTTTCGATTTAGCCACTGAACTGGCGACCGAAATATTCCAGGAAAGCAACCCTCAATTGAGTGTAGTATCGAGTATCAACCAACCTCGGACTGCACCAAAGTCAGTTATCTCACTACCCTAAAGAGGCCAAGATGGTTCAATTAAGGTTCCTAAGGTCTGTTGATGCTTCCCGACACCACGCGGAGGCCCCGTACTCTCCTTGACTGAACTCAAAGGTTACTGGTACACACCAAAGTGCCACATCAATGTAGCAGACTATTTCAACCATGTCGGTATACCCCGCACAGTTCCCTCACAGCCTTGTTGCTACTTTCTAAGAAGGTATCCTCAGATCTGGGTTAGGATCTATAGAACTCCCAAGACAGTCCCACAATTTAAAGCAAGCAAAGAAAGCAATTGAAAACACAGTTATGAACTATCCCTAAGGTACACCTCACTTTATAAAGTTTTTCCCCAGCAGAGTCGCCAGTTCAGTGATCGGTGGATCTGGAACTGACTGTTTAACGCTGGTTCGTGAAATGTCGCGGAAGCAAGAGTCGCCACCGTCTTTTATTTTCTCCAAATGGAAAGGACAAAAGCACAGAAAAATTCCTTATAGAGATTGCTCTCGGTTCGGGAGGTAGATTATAGAAAGGGAAGGTGTTAGCGCCCTTTCTATCCATGGTTATCCATGGGCTCTTAGATACTTGCTCACTTGTGTTTTCAAAAATGGTTTGTTTGCTTTTCAACTGTGGGTTTTAAAAAGTTTCTTTGAAAATTCCAGTTCGACTCTTGTATCGGTCCTCAAGAGTGTTTGAAAAATTGCTTTCGAAAGCTTTTTGAAAAGGTGTCGGTGTGAAAAGTACTTTTGATTTGTTTTGTTTTGAATTAGAGCAAGTATCCACGAGTCGTCTACCTACCCTAAGGAATTCGTCTGTGTAGATGTCCTTTAAAGTAGTGCCATCCCACCATTGAGAGGTAGGTAGCACCACCGTTGGAGGTGTTCGGGTCAATTCGAGGTTCGGGACATGGTGATCACCAGAGCAATGGGAAGACACCTTAGAAGCTACCCTCATGCCAGGTTCCCGGATCATGAGGACTTACTAAGACGTCCTCTACTCGACGATCACCTTTCGAGGCAAGGAAACAGTGAGGCGTACCCTAGGGGTGGTGTGTGATTTGTGTGTCATGTTCATTTGCATTTATCTTGTTCATGTCAAAGTGATCTATGCGTTTGTTTTTATTTTTATTCATTCATTCTTGCATGCATTTATTAACAATTAAAAAAAAGTGCGGGAAATGTAAAGTTCCTAAGCTATTACAAAGGCGCGGGTCCACATCGCCAAATTATATCCAGGACCCGATTTGACATAAAATAAAGAAATAAAGTAAAGTGCGAAAGATAAATATTTACACGGCTTTGAGAGAATTACATCAATATTTAAAAGAAGGAATAAATAAAATGTGCGAATTGAATTAAAATTGAAAACGAGGGCGTTGGACCATTTTGAAGTTAAATTGAAATTAAAAATTAATTAATTATTTATTGAAATAAAAGAAGTGTTTTTTAGGTTTTTTTGTATTTATGAAATAAGAAAATTAAAATTAAAATTAAAAGAAACCCTAATTCTAAGTTATTTTTAATTATTTGAGAAAAATGTTAAAGTTTAACTTAATTTACTAAAGAATTTATGTACATGTTTATTTACAAAATAAATTAGTAATTAATAATAATAATAATGATGAGAAAATTATTTATTAAAAAAAATGATGAAAAAGTTAAAAACCCTAATTTCTACATATTTAATTTATTAAGAAAAATATTAAAGTTTTGAAACCTAAATTAATCTAATTAATTGTTTAAAGTTTATTTACAAAAATAATAATAGTGAAATTAATATTAATAAAATAAACATTTTTTTGATTTTTCTGTATTTTATATTTATTATGAAAATTATTTTATGGAATTAAAAGAAAACAATTAAAAAACAATTAAAAGAATAAAAAGGAAAAACAAATAAAAATTAAAAATTGAGCAAACCATAGGGGGTGTCTGGCCCAATGGGAGGTTTTTTTGAAGTATTGACTCCTGAGTACCGTGGTCTGTATTCTTTGGCCATTGGATTGAGTTTCATGCATAAGTTATTCTACTTTGGCCATTTGGCTTTTGGCTTTTGGCTTTTGGCCATTTGTGTTCTGGCCTCAACGTTTCTTAATCTTCTCATGATGTCTGTCTCGCCACGTATTGATGTCATGTGTAAAATGTTCTGTTTTGGCCATTTGGCTTTTGGCTTTTGGCCATTTGGCTTTTGGCCTCAACGTTACTTAATGAACCTGCATGGGATCCTGTCTAAATCTGCAGTGTTGAATCTCACGAACACATTAAATAAAATCATAAAATGCAAATAAAGCCAATATATAAAGAAATTTAATGTTTAGGCACAATATGGCATGTATGAATGATTATACCCTTTTGATCATGGAGATCAAATCAATCTTAACCTTACTGGAAAATTAGTGACCGGAATGCTTTTATGCCTTATTGGAAAATTAGGATCATGGAGATCAGACCAGCCTTATCCTTACTGAAGAAGTAGTGAGGTGTTGGTTTGTAACTGTGATGACTTGTTTGTAGTGAGAGAGGGATTTGTAATAAGGATTTTAAGGTTTTAGTGTTCTTGAAAGAATTTGATATTCTAACAGTGTTGTGGCAAGGTTTTTTCTCTCTTTTTTTCCTCTCTTCTTTTCTCCTCTCTGGTTTGTGTGAAAAGAAGGTGATTATATAATGAAAATTAGGGTAAAGCAAATGGGCTTTGAATGTGCAATTGGGCCTCCAATATTCACTTGAATTCGTCACTTTCCAGGCTAAATCGCAGGGACTTAAGTGCATTTTTTGAAGTTGAAATGTGAAAACAAAATGTAGCCGACATCGAGAACTGACTCCTGTCCGAAAATCGACTCAATCAGATAAACGGTGAATTAGTTATGAATTTTTGAAGTTTCAGCTCAGACAAACTTATTTTGGGCTTCAGTGTCGACTCTGACACGTTCTTCAATAAAAAACTGGTATTGATCGGTGCATAATTTGGTCTTGACTTTTGAAGCAAAGTTGTAGATCTATGAGTCAGTAACCTTGTGTAAAAATATGAGTCCAATCCGATAAAAATTGACCGAGTTATGAATTTTCGAAGTTTCGGCCCAGATGAAATAATATTCAGCACTCAGGATTTTCAGTGTGTCACGCACTCTGAGCAAAAAACGAAGGCCTTTTGAATACCGTTTGAACTCAATACCTTCTGTGAAAATGTAGGCAACTCAATTTGTGAAATTTTGGCACCGGAACCAGCTCGATACGATGAAAATCGACCAAGTTATGATTTTCTGAACATGACGCAAATAAACTTCTGTCACAAATTTTCTGTATGAAAATACTTGATAAATCCACATTTTTGAAGACCTTCTGATTGAAATTGGCTTCCAGCCGTGAGAGATGAAAACGTAGATAATGTCAAGACGGAATTTTGGCCACCGAAACGGGTTCAATACGAGCCACGATCTTCAAATTATGAATTTTTTAGCGCGTAAAAACTGCACTTTCAGCACCCTTTTTCACCATATTTCTTCGAGAAAACTCACATATTCGGATACCTTCTTTAAAGAATTGACTCTTGAGCCGAACCTGAATTTGAGAATACGTTATCAGAGATATCTTGGCGAAAGAATACCTGAATATGACGCGCCGGGTTGGACTTGTGAATTTTTCTTGAAATATTTTGAGAAATATGGGAGGGCAAATTTTGGGGTACAACAGCTGGAAAAGTCTTTTTGATGGCAGCGGAAGCAGATGCATCCTTTTGAATTTTCCCGCTCTTGATTCCGGCTTCAACTCTTTCACCATTCAGAATTAACTCGGTGAACCCCGTAGATGAACTTCTGATCAAGTGATTAAAGAAAGGACCTGACAGAGTCCCCAAGAACATATCAACAAGCTCTCTCTCAGATAGAGGTGGTTGCACTCGTCCCGCCAAGTCTCTCCATTTATGGGCATACTATTTGAAACCTTCATTTGAGACCATGTCCATACTCTGTAATTGAGTACGGGTTGGTGCTAAATCCGCATTATATTGATACTGTCTGTAAAAGGCATCCGCCAAATCCTCCCAATTATGCACATCAGACCTCTCTAGCTGGTAGAACCAATCTAACTGCGTCCCCGAAAGACTGCCCTAGAAGAAATGGACCCACAGATCCTTGTCAGAAGAATGCGGTTGAATTTTTCTGACGTAAGATCGCAGATGCATCTTTGGACAAGACAAACACTCGTATTTAGCAAAAAGAGGCACCTTAAACTTAGGGGGAATGAAAATTACAGAAACCAACCCTAACTCTTTAAAATCCAGCCCAGGCACTCTCTGTATCTCCATGGCTGCCAGACATTCTTCCAAGTTCTTGTATTTGTCATCTGCAGGAGGGTACTGCTGTTCAGAATAGTCTTCATCCTCCTCCTCTTCTTCTTCTTCTTCTTCCTCAGACTCAGATGACACTGCAGCTCCCTTTCCTTTTCCTACCCCTTCATCAGATGTTGAGGGGAAATCCAGGACCCTTCTAGCTTGACCTTCAAATCTTCTACCCATGGTAGCCACACCAACTCTCTTCTTTTTCTTTTTCTCCTTTTCCTTTTCCAGCTAGGTTTTGAGCTCCTCCTGACCCTTAGCCAAGGTCATGAGTAGCTGTTGGAACTGTGAATTTTACGCTTGTAAGTCTTTGACCGTCTGCTCTATATCCATTTTGCTTAAATAAACAACAGAGAGATAAGGAAACCTGGTGTGAAGACCTACTTATGCATATGATGAAGGATATGTATTCATGTAATGCATTCAAGGATTCAGAAATTCAAATTTGTTTTAAACAAAAAGGCACACACGTCATATTAATAAGATAGAATTTGTTAGTACATCAATGCCCCATGGGCAAAATAATACAAAATTCTAATGTAAAAAGACGCTGCGCATCCTCTTTGGTGCAATGTAGGTGTTGAGAGTCAGCTCTTCGTGAAGTTGGCGAGTAAGTTCCAAAACCTTCTTCTCACTGGCGTAGAATTGGGCTTCAAAAGTGTCTCGCTCTCCCTTGAGTTGTATCCAACTCCTTTGCAAATCTTCAAGTGATGTTGGCATGTCAGGATGTAGGAGGGTGTATGGAACCTCTCCTTCCATAATAGGCTCTTTGATCACATGGAGAATGTAGGGGTAAGGCATCATAAGACTTTGGGTGCGGGTTCGTACCCACTTGAGGTAAGGCTCAAGGGGGATGGAATTCTTGTGTCCCAAGGTCTTACTGTCCACTTTGTTGGGCATCCTCCAAGCTCGGATAAACCTTTGTCGAAGTCTTTGATCATCGTTGTCGAAGTCGAAAACCAAGTCTGGAATCAGCATGTCATGTGGGCCATCCCTTCGGGCATACCGAAACTGTCTCAGAGCCAAGCAAGGGTTGTAGGTAATGCCTCTCATAATGCCAAGTAGAGGGACATTAGGGAATTCCCCACAATGGTCAATGATGATAACATTCTCTTTTGATCGAGAACACCAATGGATATCTGAATGTGTAAGGGTCATCAACTGTTGTGACCACCTCAAGCCTTGCTCATTCTTCAAGACTCATTGGGGAAGATGAGAAATAAACCATCTTTCTAGAAGAGGAGTACAGCACATGATAACACCTCTTTTCCTCATTGTTCGAGTGTGAAATGAGTGGAGAATATCCCCAAGCAATGTAGGCACCGGGTTACGAGCCATGAAAATTTTGACAGCACTGACATCTATAAGCTGGTCAGGGTTTGGGAACAAGACCAACCCATAGATGAGAAAAGTCACAATCTCCTCAAAAGCATGTAAGTCCAATGAATTCCAGCAGCTTTGGGCCTTCTTAAATAGAAACTTTGACAAGAAACCTTTGACACCACTTCTAATTTCCCAATGGCCTATGATATCAGATGGTTGCAAGTGTAAGGCTTGAGCAACATCTTCAGGCTTTGGATCTCTTTCTGTACCGTTGTAGGGTAGTTGATTAAGAACAAGAATCCTCAAGAGTTGAGAAAATTCCTCCAAAGTGGGCACAAGTTGGTAGTCAGGAAATGTGAAGCAATGATGCAAAGGGTCAAAGAACTGGAAGAGAACTTTCACCATATCCTCCTCTGTGTTGGAAGTGACCAAGTTGAGTAGACGGCCATGTCTCTCGGTGAATGGAGAATTCTCAGGAATCCTTGAAGCTAGCTCCTTGAGTTGTGGAGGAATTCTTACAAGGTTGATTTGAATTGTTTTCCTGCGAAGTGAATCCATTACCTACAAAACAGGAACAAAGATGAAGATCCAAATCCTTGAAATGGTTAGTGGATGCATATGATGCTTCATGATGTCCATGATGTTATGCACAAGTATATATGTACAAACAAATCACACAAGTTCCTAGTTTCAGGCTTGCATGGGTTTTCATAGGTAAGTACCCTCTTGAAGTTTAGTTGGCTCAACCTGTCCTATATATAGTAACCGGGTTCTAAGGAGCTCAATATCACTGGATTATTTTCTGTGTTCATTGTTTCAGTTTAGCCACTTTACTGGCGACCGAAATATTACAAGAAAACAACCCTCAATGAGTGTAGTATCGAGTATCTACCAACTTCGGACGGCACCAAAGCCGGTCATCTCACTACCCCTAAAAAGGCCAAGTTGGTCAAGTAAAGGTTCTAAAAGTCCATTAGTGCTTCATGACATCACTCAACGGCCCCGTATTCTCTTTGATTAACTCAAAGGCTACCGGTACCCACAAATATGTCGCACTAATATATCTATTACTTCAACCATGTCGGTATACCCCGCACAGTTTCCACAACGTATTGCTATTTACCTATGAATGTTTCCCAAATCCGGGTAGAGGATTCAAACCCAAACAATAGAACCAAATGTAAAGCAATCAAGTCAAACAAGATAAGCATGTAAAGGTGATCTAAACCCTAAGGTAACCCCACTTTTATATTAGTTCCCCAGCAAAGTCTCCAGTTCTGTGATGCGGTGGGAGAACTGACTTGAGGTTTTGCGTTTGTGTTCGCAAATGTTTCAGTTTAGCAAGAGTCGCCGCCGACTTTTTATTTTATCCAAAGGAAAGGTCAAAAAGCACAGGAAAGACCTTTGAGATTGTTTTTGGGTTCGGGGGGTAGATTATGAAAAGGGAAAGTGCTAGCACCCTTTTCATCCACGGTTTTCCATGGGCTCTTAGTTACTTGTTTTAGATCACTTGCTTTGCTTTTTCAATTGTTTGAAATGGTGCTTTTGTGTGTGGTTTTGAAAGTATTTTGAAAAGAGGCCTTTGTTTAGGTAACCTTTGTAATGATTCTTGTTTTAATGTATAGAAAGGTGTTTGTCTTTTGAAAAATGTTCCAATGTTTGAAATTTTGCTTGGGAAAATGTTCTGAAATTATGTTGTGTGTTTTTGAAATTAGCAAGGATGGTTTGCAAGTTTGATCAAGTAACTAGGAGTTGTCTACCCTACTCAAAGATCTTTCCTACACATTTTTATTCCTTTGACATTGTTGTTTTACCATTGTATTTGGTAAACAACCTTGTCTTTGGATGTTAAACGAGACGGGCGTAGGTCATCGTATGACCATGATAACAATATTGCCAAATATATTAGCAAGTTTTTGAGGGTCTAGATCATTTTTGTATAGGAAACCAATATAGCGTCATCGAGGGACTATGATCTTTTTGTTTTGATTTGTTTTTCCAAGATATCTAGCATGCATACCATGGCCATTTTTAAGGCAACAAGTGGATGAAACCCTAGGGGTGCTTGTGTGCATTGTGTTGTCATTTTTCATGCATTTTTGTCTTGTGTTTAGTCATGCTATTTGTTTTTATTTTGGTCTTTGCATACAAACCCTAATTTTACTATCATGCATATCAAAGCGATAAAATGCGTAAAAGTAAATCTAAGACTATTACAACATTATTATGGGGAGGGGGATACAAGTTTGAATAGGGGGATATTGCTCAAAATAAAAACCCTAAAACTATTATTACAACCAAATTGAAATATTGCACAAATAAATAAATAGACAAATATTTAAAGGTGCAAATAAACATAAATATGCAAAGGATGTTTTTGTATTCATTTTATGTATGTAAAATAAAATATTTATGTCTAAAAATAAGAAAAATATTAATGATTATTTTGGAAAGGGTAGAAAACCCTAGTTTTATGGTTTTAAAAGAAAATATATTTCTATTATTATTTATTTCATTTATGTACAAAGAAAATAAATAAAAATATATATAAAAATGTTCAAAATAATATTTGTAAGAAAATAATATTTTAAGTATAAAAATAAAAATGTATAATATTTTTATATTATTTATAAGTTTATTTAAGAAAATAAAAGTATTTAACCTAATAAACTATTTTTTGTCATAAAAAAAATAATAAAAATAATAAAATAAAAATGTAAAAATTAAGAAAAGATTTTTGGTGATTTTTAATATTTAGAAAAAAATAATAAAGTCATAAATCACAAAAGAATTGAAAAATATGCAAAAATAAAGAAATGGGCCAAGGGGTGCAGAAAGCAAGCATGGGGGTGTCAAAAGCAGAAGAAGTCAGGCCCAGCCCAATGTCCATTCATCCTTGTCCTTGAGACAGAAGAAAAAACACGTGTTTCTTGTTCAAACTTGTAACTCCTGCATACGTGCTTAAAAACAAAATCGTACAACATGAAAGTTATAGCTCATCATCACACGATTCTAATGATATAAAAAACTTGATCTAACTCTCAAAGAACAGAGAGAATTTCATTGGCCCTAATTTCTGACCTAAAAAATTCAGCATGTTCATCATCTAAATTCTCCTAGCTCAGTTAATATAAATACAAGATATGCATATGTACAGTTCAAGGATATTAAGGGCTACATTTTTTGCTTCACAAACCTAAGCCTAATGATTCCTATATAAGGATATAGAAGTTTGAAAATTACCTGTTTTAGTTAAGTTCGAATATGGCAATGCAGCAACTTTGAATGAGGCCTAAAGGACTTTTGAGCTTGCTTGATGTTCCCTTGACCTTTCCCAATGCTTAGCTTGCTTTGAAATGGCCTGAATGTCCCTATAGAACTCAACCTGCAAACTCAGAAATTGAAAATGGTGAATCTTGAAAATGAAGTTACAGTTGCTAAACAGGGACTTGGGTAGCTTGGATGGGATGTATGCAATGTGTCTGAAGTGGTTTGGGACAAAACGCACGAGTAGAATTGGTTTTGGAAGTGGTTATGTAGGGCTTGCCCTATTTTGACAAGAAATTGGTGTTTTTGTGTTTTGGGTGTTTGGAAGCTTGGCAATTCGTGTTTTCTGGCTTGGTACAAGATGCTGAGGTCGTTTGAAATGTGCACAAGACTTGGTTTTAACAGATTTCCAAGTTGTGGACTTTTTGTACAATTGCTTGTTTTTGAAGAAAAGGTAGGAAGTGACAATGCTCAAGTTGTACAAGCTAGCTTGAGGCCTGTTGAGAGTTGGTAAACCTTTTCTGATGTTTGTGGATATGGTTTGCTGCAAAAGATTAAGTTCAATGCTCAAGATAAACAATTTGACATAAAGCATGCTTTATCAAAGTGGCAATGCTACCTTTATGCCATTTTTGGATTAAACCTTTGTACAAAGCTTCCAAGACAAAAAAAATGCCATTAACCATTGTATTTGCATTCAATTAGTGAGTGTAGAAGAGATTAGAACCTGTAAACCAAGTACAAGCAAGCTTTGGACAGATTTGCAAGTTGTAACATGGTGCAAAATGCCTTGGACAAAAGTGATGATTTGCCATTTTCAATCCTTCGATTCTCCCTAACCACAAATGATCTTGGAGAGTTCTTGGACATTTTGGAAAGCTTGTAACATGTTCTACAATCCATCTTTGAAATGAATTTTTAGATTCCACTTGGAACTATGTGAAAAGTTGCCATGAAGATAGGTCAAAATCCTGCCTAAACTAGGGCAAAATTTCACTAAGTTAAAAGTTTCATGGACCCTTGTTCACAAAATCATAACTTAAGATCCAAGCATCTTTTGGGAAAAGTTTGTGAATCAAAGTTGTAGATTTCGTGGAGGACTACAACTTTCATGTTCCAAGTTTTGTTTGAATCCAATTGCATCATGGTGAAAAAGTTGGGCAAAGTTGGGGAAAAATAAGAAATTTTCATAACTTAGAAAATTTCTAAGTTATGAAAATTTTCCATTTTAAACCCTAATTTCCAATTTTAGGTTTCTTGGTGAACAAGTTTCATTTTTTGACACATCTTGATGAAAAATGACCCTTGGCAATTGATTTTTACCAAAAAGTCAAAGTTTGACTTTTCAGTGTACAGTTGATTTTTTATCAGTTGACTGGAAAATTCATCTGTCAATCCAATGCTTTTGAGATCTTTTGAAACTTGTGATTAGGTCAAGATGATGCCATTGAGTCCTTTAAACCATGCTTGAACCCAATTTTCCATTGGCTAGATAAAAAATCAGAAATTGCCCTTCTATTGTCAAAACCCTAAAAATGACCATTTTGCCCCTTTGATATTCTGATCAAATTTCTTGAGGAGTTGTGGTCCAGACTTGATCAAATGGTTCATATGAGTCTATAATGTTGATTTGGATCAAAAATTATGAGGTTTGACTATAAATTGGCCATAATTGACTTTTTCCCCAATACAGTTAATTTTTAGGTCAACTGTCCAATTGACTGGGCAAAAATGTGATTCAAGGCTTAAAACTTGGTATGGGCAATCTTATAAGTCCAACATGAATTATTAAAGTCACATTGAGCATTGGAAGTCCAAAAATCCCTGTGCAAACTCAAACCCTAATTTTAGGTCAACAGTGCAAGGAGATGTCTTGAGCTGAGCAAACCCTAAGCTGTCTTGAGTCCAAAGAGTCTTGTGAGGAGAAATCTTGATAAAGTGAGAGGGAAAATTCTGGGGTACAACAGCTGCCCCTGTTCAATCTTCCTGAACCTGAAGAGTTATATTGGCGAGTTTGTCGTTCGTGACTCGAAGGTAAAACATGATTGGACACTAGAGTGCCCGTAAATTTGCACTCGTCAAAATGTAGTTGAGGAAATGGGCTTAAAGATGCCATTTGGAGAGGTGACAGAATCTTGTTGGAGATGGGCTTAATGATGCCATCCAAGAATGTTTGTTGAAAATCAGGAGAATGAACATCAGAATGGTATCCGTATCTGGAACATATCTGAGTTGTATTTGGAGATTGGATCTGTATGCGCAAGGGAATGGCGTCCGTGTCTGGAGCGTATCCGGGCTATAACTGTATTTGAATCTGAATGAATAACAGAATGACTTCTGTGTCTAGAGTGTATATGTATTGTATTTGAGTCTGAATAAGCGACAGAATAGCATCCGTGTCTGGAGCATCTCTGGGCTGGGGGAAAAGTCAGAATAAGTGACAGAATGGCAACCGTGTATGGGGCGTATCTGGACTGTATCTTAAGGTTGAGATCTATATGAGTAGCAGAATGACTTCCGTGTCTGGAGTATATCTGAACTGTAACTGGGATCTGGACAAGTGATAGAATGACTTCCGTGTCTAGAGTGTATCTGAACCGTAACTGGGATCTGGACAAGTGACAGAATGACTTCCGTGTCTGAAGTGTATCTGAACTTGAAATTGATAGTTGAATTTGAATGAGAAATAGAATGGCTTCCGTATCTGGAGCGTATCTAATTTGTATCTGATTGTTGAAGTCTGAATGAGTGACAGAATGGCATTCGTGTCTGGAGCGTATCCGAACTGTATCTTACTTTGAATTCTGAATGAGTAATAGAATGACCTCCGCGTCTGGGGTGTATCCATACTGTATCTGAATAAGAGATCTGAATGAGTAACATAATGACTTTTGTGTCTGGAGTGTATCCGTACTGTATCTGAAATCTTTGAATATTTGTTAAAGATAGCTTTTAATCTTATCCTGAAAAGGGTAAAATGTTAGCTGAAACACAAGGTTATGTTGCATGAAATGTATGATGCAATAAGATGTGTTTTATGATATATGAATGTAATGTATGCGCATGTAAGCCGATTGGCTGTCTTGCTGAGGAAAATAAATCCTTGATGGCTGGAGATAAAGAAATCCTTGACTGCTGCTGGAGATTCAAAATCTTTGATTGCTGAGGATGAGAAATCCTTGGACCACTGTTGGGGATAGAAAATCCTTGGCAACTCGCGGGGATTATCAAAAACTTTGACAACTTCTGTGGGGATGTGAGAATCCTTCACGACTTTCCTGGGGATATAGGGATCCTTCAAGTCTTTGGAGTTGGAGTATTGACAAAAATTCTGCTTGGGGAAATAATGCCATGTACTGCCTGAGAAATCTGCTTGGAGAATCCAGAGAACTTTGATGACTATGGCTGGGGATTACACAATGGGAATTCTCACTCGGCTGAGGAATAGTGAAAAATATGGCGATCTCTATCGGGGATCAAACAAAGGAAAACCTTGGTTTGCTGGAGAATAAGGAAGACTCTAATGGCTTCTGCAGGGAACTAAGAATGAGAATATTCAATCTGTAGGGGAGAATTTGAATCCTTGGGGACTTCGTGCTGAGGAGTCAAGAATGAGAATCTTCAATCTGCAGGGGATTAAAAAATCTGATAAATCCATGTTAGGGAGTAATGAAGACTCTGGCAACTTCATTGGGGAATCAAGAATGAGAATCTTCATTCTCTTATGGGATAAAAAACTCTGTGGGGAGTAGCTATACTGCTGGAGAGTAAGCTATCTTACTGGAGGGTAAGCTCAGGACTCTGGGGGAAAAGGCTTATTCATGTTTGGAAAAGTTCAAGAGTTTGGGTTGTATGCCACTCTACTGGGGAATTATCCTAGTTTGGGGATAAGATAAAAGCTAACTGTTATCTGGTTGATTCTCAGATTTTAAGACAACTTGCTGGCGAATTTGGATGGTTTCTGCTGTGGATTGGTAGTTGGAAATTTGACTTGACTGGCGAAGAAGGTTTCATCTCCGCTGAGGGTCTGCAGTTCAAAGTTTTTGCTCCTCTGTGGATTGGGGAGTTTGGAGGTTTAACTCTTATGGGAATTAAAGGTTTGAAAATATAACTCCGTCGGGGATTGGGAGTTTGAAGTTTAACTCTGGCGGGGATTTTGAAATTTAATTCCACTGGGGATATGTATTTCAATGGTTTTAGCTCCACTGGGGATCTGGACGATGTACTGCAGGGGATTTCTCTTGGAATAGCCTAAAGACGTTTTCCTATACTTTCAACCTGTCAGTAATTATTCTTTCCCATTTCGTCCGTTTGTAAACAGTGATTATATTCAAATGCATATGCTCATTTAATAAATCACTGGACGTTTTCAAATAAAACACAAGTGTAAAGAAGAAAAGGCAAATATTTTTTCAGCACTTTGAAGTATCTTTGTATTAACTTTGTGTAAGTATTTTGTACAAAGGAGACAGGCATCCTAGTAAGAGAACGTTGTCATAAAAATGAGAAAAATTTATACAAAGAAAGATGGCTATGTGTAAAAATTCCATGGGGTTCCCATTCTGCTATAGCCTTCGAAATTCTGAATATCTTGTCCATTCGTTGCTTCGCCCAAAGATGATTGAGTTGATCAGAAGCCCGGAGCTTGTCTGTGAAGAGATTGTCCTTAAAGTGATCCGACGATACATAGTCATACGCTTTAATTCCCTAACTTTTGCCTGGACCGCCCTTTCGGGTTTTCAGTCCACTGGGAAACCCTTTTTTTCCCAAGTTTCCCTTTCGGGTTTTCAACTTTCCGGGTGTACGGATTTTTTTGTTTACCCCTAATTTTTTCTTGAACCTCCCTTTCGGGTTTTCGATTCACCGGGATGCCCTTTTTTGCTCAAGTCGCCCTTTCGGGTTTTCAACTTGTCGGGTCGTTTATGCGTAGTATCTTTTGACTATGTCTGTGTTCGCAGGGTGCAGCAGGTCGTCGCAGTCCATGGTGGTTAATATCATTGCCCCACCAGAAAAGATGTTTTTGATCACAAATGGTCCTTCGTAAGTAGGAGTCCATTTTCCTATGGGATCACTTTGCGGAAAGATAATCCGCTTGATTACAAGATCCCCGACTTGATACACTTGTCTCCTGACTTTCTTGTTGAATGCCTTGATCATCCGTTTCTGATACGCCTGACCATGGCAAACAGCAGTAAGTCGCTTTTCATCAATCAAGTTAAGTTGATCAAGCCGGGTCTGAATCCAATTGTCTTCACTCAAACCAACATCTTTCATGATTCTCAAGGAGGGAATCTGAACCTCGATAGGCAAACCAGCTTCCATGCCGTATACCAAAGAATAGGGTGTTGCCCCAGTTGAAGTGCGTGTCGTGGTACAGTACCCGTGCAGAGCAAACGGTAACATCTCATGCCAGTCCTTGTAGGTGACTGTCATCTTTTGTATGATCTTCTTGATATTTTTGTTCGCAGCTTCGACAACATCGTTCATATTTGGCCAATAGGGAGATGAATTGTGATGTTGAATCTGGAACTGCTCGCACAAAGCGGTGATCATAGTATTGTTAAGGTTTGTATCGTTGTCGGTGATGATCCTTTCAGGAATGCCGTACCAGCAAATAAGGTTCTGCTTGATGAAGCGGGTAACGACATTCTTTGTGACGGATGCGAAGGAAGCTGCTTCGTCCCACTTGGTAAAGTAATCAATGGCCACCAAGATGAAGCGGTGTCTATTGGATGTTGTAGGCTTGATCTCTCCAATCATGTCGATTCTCCACATAGCGAATGGCCAAGAAGCTGTTAAGATGTTGAGAGGAACTGGAGGTATGTGTACCTTGTCGGCATAGATTTTACATTTATGGCATGTTCGGGAATGTTGATAGAAGTCAGCTTCCATGGTAGACCAGTAATAGCCTGCCCGTAGAATCTTCTTAGTCATCGTATGTCCGCTAGAGTGAGTGCCAAAGGTACCATTGTGCAATTCAGCCATGATCTGCTCAGCTTCAATCTTGTCCACACAACGGAGCAGAATTCAGTCATGATTACGCTTGTATAGGATACCATTGCTCAGGAAGAACTTGGCAGAGAATCTCCTTAAGAACTTTTTGTCGTTGACTGAAGCTCCTTCAGGGTATTCTTGTGCCTCGATATACCTTTTGACTTCATGGAACCAAATTCGGTCCACTACTTCTTCGGTATTAATCTTGTGACAATGTGCAGGTTCGTCCATCCATTCAATGGAGATTTGGGGAGCCTCATTATCCCAGTTAAGTTTAAACATGGATGACATTGTAGCTAGAGCATCTGCTAGCTAATTTTCTTCTCGCAGAAAGTGCTCGAAGGTAATCTGCTCGAAATTTGGTAACAATGTCAAGACATGTTCTTTATAAGGGATGAGGTTTGGATGTTTAGTATCCCACTCTCCTTTGATCTAACTGATGACCAAAGCTGAGTCCCCAAACACAACCAAAGATTTGATTCCCAAGTCAATAGCGGCCTTGAGACCAAAGATACAAGCTTCATACTCGGTCATGTTGTTGGTATAGTGGAAGCAAAGTCTGGTTGTGAAAGGTGTATGGCAACCTTCTGGAGAGATAAGTACCGCGCTGATACCGTTGCCAAATGCGTTGGAGGCACCATCAAAGTACAGGGTCCATCGGGATCCTTGTTCAGGTCCTTCATACGGTCTGAAGTCTTCAATGTTGTCCAATGTCATAATGTCCTCGTCGGGGAAGTCGAACCTCATGGATTGGTAATCTTCAATAGCTTGATGGGCCAGATGATCAGCTAGCACACTCCCCTTTATAGCCTTTTGGGTCGTGTACTGTATATCGTATTCCGTTAGGATCATCTGCCACCTAGATATTCTTCCAGATAAAGCAGGCTTCTCAAAGATGTACTTGATCTCCTCCCATCTTCTTTAATTTCAAAAAAATCTTCTCCCTCCTTTTGAAAACTCTTCTTGTTTTGAAACTTGAACCATTTTCATAATAAACTTGGACTTGTGTCCATGCATTTTCAAAACATTTTCATGAATAAATTTCAATCAACTTAATAATACCTTGACATTTTTGTGAGAAGACTAAAAGTCAATCAATCTCATTTCAAACCATTTTGCCACTTTGGATTTTATCTTTAAACTTTTCTCAAAAGATTAGACTCTTGTCAATCCTTGTAGTGATGCAAACAACTATACTTCTACAATATGTAGTGAAGTGGGATATTTTCCACTTGGGTGTTGAGTGAGGCATTGTTGATTTTAAAATCCAAGTCATATCCTCCACTTTGAGATGATGCAAATTCTCGTTTCTCATGATTGTGGGTAGTAAGTATGTTTTCCACACGGACAATGACGATGACGTCTTATCTCATAAAATTAACCAACACACTTGTGTTTCAAATTTTTAAAAGAGGAACTACGTGTACCTTGATCCCCTATTGCACGAAAGGTGGTACGTAGGCACTAAAGGTTCGCAACCGCGGCGGGTGCAAAAATCATAAAAATATTTCTTTTCTCACCTCCACCATCCATTTTATATATAACACATTTGTATAGCCAAAATATACAGATTTTTTCAAAGAGGTTCCTGTGGAGTACCGTAGATGTTTAGGATGCTAATACCTTCCCTTTGCATAACCAACCCCCTTACCTTGAATCTTTCCCCCTTTTTGGGTTATTCACTCTTTTCCCATTCCTTTGGAAACAATAAAGCGCGGTGGCGATTTTTATTTTGATTTGTATAAAGTTTAGTCAATCCAATGGCTTAGTCTTGAACATTTCTACCGCTGCAGTAGGGAATTGGATTCTCTTCAAAATGAGCTTTGGTTGGAAAATTTCTGATAAAGTATGAGAAAGTTATGCCTGGTCAAAATTTGGTTGACTTTTCCTATAGAAACCCTAATTTGTCATTTTTGACTTTTGATGGGTTATGAGCATTTCTTGAGGAATCATGATCAACCCTTGATCAAATGATGGATATCACTTCAAAAAATTTATGTTGGCCAAAAATCTTGAAGTTTGATTGTACATGGGCCACAGTTGACTTTTGACCTAGCACAGTTGATTCTCCAATACTTTAGCAATTGACTGAGCCAACTTATTAAGCAAGGCATGAAACTTGGCATGGATGATCTTGAAGACATATTAGGACAATGGAGAACACTTGAGACCATTGGAGCTCAACCATCTTGATAAAAATTGGAACCCTAGTTGGGGGTTCATTTCCTTAGGAGGAAAATTGTCTGGTCAATTTTTTGTCAACCTTGAGAAATTGAGAACCTCTAGGAGTATGTCTTGTGTGAAAATGGGAGGGAAAATTTTGGGGTAAAATAGCATATAAACATGATTGAATGTTAACAAATATATATGCATAAGAACAGGAATAAGCATTTACTCAAGATTCTAGGGGGCGGGATGACGTTCAAGCTGTCCATGAACCCCCACAGAGCCACTTCTATGAAATTATCCTTACAGAGTAATCTTCACAAATTCATCCCCAATAAGGATACAGTCCCCGCATTCCCCCCAACCTACATAGTCCCAATCAGTACAGTTCCTGGAAATTCTCTTCCCTAGTTGAGTTTGAAAACTGTAAAGCCAATTTCCCCAGGAGAGTTTGTTTCCTTAGCATAATACTTCTCCGTCAATAGGGTTTATTTCCCCAATAGATTACAGTCACCTTAGTTTGAGTCTATTCCTAAAATTGTTGTGAATCACCGACAAATTTCCTCTCCTCAGTGAATCCACCACTATCCCTAGAGAATCGCTATGAAACTTGAAACTGGGATGGATACCAGTTAACTTTATCCTTCCTAGACGAGTCGGAAGGTTATCCCTTTCTTTTATCCCCACTCAGGGTATATAGGAATTAAATTCCCCAGTAGAGCAATGAACAACCAATGTTCCTAAAAATCTTCTCCCCAAAGCAGAAGTCAACATTCCCCAGTGGAGTTTCCTCAAACAAAAGACAAGATTCCTCAGCGGAAGCATTCTAGATAAGATTGAAGATACACATACTCTTTATCTCCAACAATAGTCATGGATTTATCTTCCCATACAAAATACAGCACAGGCTTACAAATACACTTCACAATATTTCACATTCATACATCATAGCATATGCATACGAAACACATATGGCACAGTCTCATTTATTTTGAGAACACCATTAAGCAATGCATTTCATACATCATGACTTTTCATACAACTAACTCTTTACCTTTTCAAGAAGGATCAATCAACAGACGAATATCATCAACAATTCTTAAAATAGATTGTAGATTAATTCCCAAAATAAGACGGGGCGACTATCTACGTGATGAATACTTCCCTTAGACATTTTCTAGCTTAGATTAAATCGACCAAAGATTTATTTTTATACTTCATCCAGTAGACATTTTCTGGCTCAGATTAAATCGACCAAAGATTTATTCTGATACTTCTCCCAATAGACATTTTCGGGCTCAGATTAAATCGACCAAAGACTTATTCTGATACTTCTTCTAGTTAAAGACGGACACAGACATCTTTTGGATCAGATTAAATCGACCAAAGATTTATTCTGATACTTCTTCCAGTAGACATTTTCCTGGCTCAGATTAAATCGACCAAAGATTTAATCTAATACTTCTCCCAGTAGACATTTTCTGGCTCAGATTAAATCGACCAAGGATTTTTCTGATACTTCTTCCAGTTAAAGATGAACGTAGACATATTCTAGATCATATTAAATTGACCAAAGATTTATTCTGATACTTCTCCCAATAGACCTTTTTTGGCTCAAATTAAATCGACCAAAGATTTATTCTGATACTTCTCCTAGTTAAAGTATAGCATAGACTTAGTCTAATTTCTCTATCAACAGTTACTTTGGATGGCATCTATAATCCCATCTCCGACAAATCTTCATTAACTCTCCAAATGGCATCTTTAAGCCCATTCCTAGCATAGTCAACCAACAGTATTACTTCGTGCACGAGCAAGTGCAAATTTCTGGGCACTAAGTGTTCAATCATCTTCCACCTTCAAGTCACGAATGGCAGACCTGCCAATCTAACTCTTTAGGTTTAAGAAGATTGAATAGGGGAAGTTGTTGTACCCCAAAATTTCCCCTCCCTTTTTCTCAAGACATTTCTTACAAAAGTTCTCAAATGCTTAAGGATTCTCAAGAGTTGACCAGTCAAGCTCACCTCTTAAGCACTGGGTCAACAACTAGGGTTTTGGTTTTCTCAAAGAAAATTGGACTTTTAATGAACCAAGTGACTTTAATAGTTCATCATAAGTCTCTGATAGTGCTCATACCAAGTTTCAAGTCTTGCATCACAAATTTTCTCAGTTAATTGCTCAGATGACTGAAAATCAACTATATTAGGTAAAAAGTCAATTGTGGTTAACATACAATCAAACTTCAAGATTTTTTCCCAAAATATACATTTTGATGTGATATTCACCATTTGATAAAGGTTGATCATAATTCCTCAAGGAAAGCACTCAAATCATCAAAGGGGCAAAATTGTCAAAATTAAGGTTTTGACTGAGAATGATTGATCATTGACTTTTGACCTAGTGCATGACCTAATGACTTGAAGCATGATATTAAGGACTCAAACATAATATCTTGACCTAATAACATGGTTCAAAACATTTCTAAAGATCAAGTGATTGACAGTTGAAATTTGAAGCAACTGATGAAGATTCAATTGTCACATAAAAGTCAAACTTTGACTTTTTGGTCAACTTTGAACTTCAAAGGTCAAGAGTCATCAAAATATTCAAATTTATCAAACTTTATCATCAAGAATCAACAAATTCAACAAAAAGTCAAAATTTCCAATACTTAGAAAAATTCTAAGTGTTTTGTCCTTAATAAATTCACTACTTCATGACCATTTTTCACTAAGATACAAGATGATTCAAGGAAAACTTTCAACATGAAAGTTGTAGAGCGTGATGAATTCTACAACTTTTTACTTGAGGGATGATGTCTAAAAAATGCTTGGATTAGGAGATATAGGCCCATGAAGTCATGACATTTTTATCTAACACTTAGAGAAATTTTTAACTAGTTTTGGTCAGTTTTTCATCACAACTTCTTGGCCAATTTTCACCAACTTCCTTGTTGATTTAGCCAAAGTGGTCAACATGAAAGTTGTAGACAATGTTTCAAGATTTCCAAAACATAAAAGAGCATGAATTTATCATACTTGATCTAGGATATTTGAAGAGATGAAGATGGCATCACAAACTTGAATTATAGGTCATCCTTTATAAAACCTTATGATCCAATCTTTAAGCATGCTGCATAATCTTGCTTTGCAGGCCTCTTAACTTGTGAATCTACCTCTAATCAGACGATTACACAAGCTTTTGAGCTATTATCCAAGTATCTAAGCCATTGTCCAAGTAATCTTTCCATTTTGGCACAAAGTTAACATTGTCATTCCTGCAAAGTAGCTTTAATCACAAAGTCAACTCTTCTTGAGCATCTAAATTGTTTCTTCTGCACACACTCAACCTACAAGATCAGAAGAAACATGTTTAAAGTGTTCAACCACTCTAGAAGGAAAAGTACAAACATTGGAACCATGTTCTTCAAAGTTGCTTCATAATTAAGTAACCTATCCATAACATGTGATCTTGTGAACCAAGCCCCCTCATCCTCTAAAACCTTTTCTCTATAAATAGAGATGTCATTTGCAAGATAAGACACGAGTTCAATAGCCCTTAAACCCCCTCAATCACTCCCAAAGTCAGAATTTCCTTAAAACTCCATTTTGTTGCAAGTTTCTGACCTTGAACATCAAACACCTAATCCACTCGTGCATTTTCATTTTAAATCATTCACAAAGCTTCTATAACTCATATATAACTTATCCAAGGCCCTGTTTCATCACTGTAACATCATCTTTATCATCCTCCATTTCCAAAAACAGATTTATGCAACTTGACTTGTCCAGAAGAATTGAGGCACTCTCAATCTAAAGTAAGCATTGCAATAGCTTCCTAGGAGTTCGGTGAAGCTATTTAGATCATCACAGCATCTCCAGGAGTGCTCTAACTCCAGATTCGATTCTCACTTCAGAGGTAAGTTTTTCTAACTTTGAAATCGTTATTCAAGCATCATTTGCCTTCGATTTCAAAAGATAAAATGTAGATATCATTGCCCCAAAGCTAACCATGTGCTTACTTTTTATTTATATTGCCTGCGTGATGAGAATTTTGAAAATGAAAATTATGAGATTTTAGGGTTCAGTTTAGTACCAAGTAAAATTCTCACTCATCTTTTATTTATAGCTTTTGAAATTTATATGGTTGGATTCATGGTTAAATTTCCAACAAGTTTCATGTTTACATTTTTTCAATTTGGTTGAGAAATGAGCATTTTAAGAAATTCAAAAAATGTTGTTGAAGTTACTAGCGCAAGGAAGAAGATGAAGTCATAGTCAGAAATGGGTTTATAATATATTGAGTAATTGTTGTCTTAACTATCGGATGTATCACCACGCCAGTGGTTAAAGTGTGCGCCTGTTTATCTGAGGGACCTGGGTTCGAGCCCCAGCGGTACCTTTTTTCTTTTTTTCATGTTTATTTTGTTACAACACCCCAACATGGGCCTCCTGGCTTTGGGCCCAGTTTTCTGCTTTTCAACACCTCCCTTTTACTAACTGGCATACCCATTTTCATTTTTATTTTATTTGCTGATTCAAACAAAAACCCGGTTTTGGGCCTAGCCCCTTTCTTTTCTTTTCACACCCTCTAAAATCCTTTCGCAATACCATAGGCCCAATTTCTTATTTTTATTATGTTCTTACATTTTCTTTTCATTTTATTTATTCATTTTATTTTATAAAAAATCATAAAACATTTTAGTTTTAGGTTAAATTAAAAATATTTTAATTTATTTTATTTTGATAATTAAATTATTAGAATTATATTTTATTACTTCTTTTACACTATAAAATATTTTCTTTTCCAAATTCACATTAACATCTAAATTATTTTCTAAACAAATTAAAAATATCATTAGACTTAGGTTTTATTTTAATTTCTTTAATTTCAATTAAACTTAGATTTTTTTTTAGGTTTTGTTTAAAATAATTAGTTAAACTCCTCTTTTAATTAAAACTAATTAGTTTTTTTAGGTTGATGATCAAACCTTTTTTTCCATCATAAATCACCAAAACAACTTCCTTTTTCTTTCCTCTACTTTACATTTTTTGCACATTTTACTATTTTGCATTATTATTTATGTAAATGGTATGTAATAGATAATTAGGATGTATTGCTTTTCTCCCCATTCACAAAATTGTACCCCCCATTCCCAAAGCGTTGTAATAGCGTATGACATTTAAATTCTGCAATTTATCGCTTTCCTTATTATCGTTAGTAATTAGGATTTGTATGACAAGATTTAAAATCAAACATTAGACAACCATAAATCCAAGATAAATTAAAATTGAATCAAGCACACTTTTCACACATGCACCTCTAGGGTAAACCTCACTTGTTGCCTCAGATGAAAACAATCATGTCCCTCGAACGTGATATGCTTTAGCAAAGACCCTCGGTTAAAAGATTGCAGTCCCTCGATGTCCCTTCGATGTTGTCTTCGGTAAACGATTTTAGTCCCTTACGACAATTGCTAAAGCGTCTTACAAGTTGCCTTCTATGATTGTACGATGACCCACACATGTCCCTAACATCCAATGATAGTGTTTCCTACTAACTAATGGTAGGATAGCACTATCTAAATGAGGAGGAAAAGAACAAAGAACTTTTTGAGTAGGTAGATCGCTCGTAATCGCTTGCTCACAAACAAATAATTTTCACATATCACACTTTCAAAACAACTATTTGTCAAAACACTTTTCAAAAACATTTTGTATACATTCTCAATGATACGAGAATCATTACAAATTTTCCTAACATTGGCATTTTCAAAACATCTTTCCAAACCACACATTCTTTCATAAATATTTTCAAAAACAAACATTTTGTATACATTCTCAACGATACGAGAATCATTATAAAATTGTCGCACTTAGGCATTTTCAAAATATTTGCAAACATACACAAACACAAAGCATTTTCAAAAGTGAGCTAGCAATTAAGAGCCTGTAGATAACTACGAATGAAAAAGGTGCTAACACCTTTCCTTTTCATAACCTACCCCCCGAGCTCCATAAATATCAAAAGGTCTTTCTTGTTCTTTTCACCCTTTCCTTTATTGGATAAAAGAAAAGTCGGTGGAGACTCTTGCTATCCGCAACATTTGTGATGAAATGAAAAAACCAAGTCAGTTCTCCCATCGTATTACAGTAACATTTAACAAACAAGGAAAATTACAAATGACAATGCAGAAATGATTTGATGATTGGTAGTGCTGAGGAGACTCCTTCAAGATTGACGTATTGCTTTAGGAGATGCTCTTTGCAGTCTTGGAATCTATTCGCGCATAGGATTTCTAGTTACCAACATGTTTCCTTTTTGAAAGGCTAAGTACTTCTTATCAATCAACTATTGTACTTTAGCTTTATAAGGATTGCAATCCTCCGTCGAGTTCCCTGCTGACCCGGCATGATACCTGCATTGTACGTTTGGATTATATCCAAGGGGGAATGGTTGCGGTGGAGGCTTCAAAGATTTATGAACTACCAAGGAACTTTGGATCAGACATGGCAAAAGTTGATTGTATGTCATAGGAATTGGATCCAGAGGAGCATTCCTTCTTTCCAAATTATTTTGAGGTTTGCGTTGATTCTAATGGTTTTGCTGTTGTGAAGCATATTATTGTTGTGGCAAGAAAGGCTGTTGTTGAGCCACCCAGGGTTGTGGAGTTGCAACAGCGTATGCCTGAGGAACATACTAGTTAGGAACAACAACAAGTTTTGGGTAGTAAGGAAATTGGACCAGAGGAGCTTTCCCCTCATCCATAGTAGCAACACTAGTTTCACCTTCTTCATTCTTGACAGAGCCAGAATAAGGTTTCTTGCCATTTTCAGTGATGTTGTTGTCAGTGCTAGGAGTACCTTGGATCGTACCAGCTTTGATGCAAGTTTCAACATGTTCCCCAATAATAGCCATATTGGAGAAGGAAACATAAGTACTATTAATCATATGTTGAAGATAAGGGCCTCTCAAGTTGCCCATGAACAAATCAATCAATTCACGATCCAAGACTGGAGGTTGGACTCTCGCAGCTAGTCCACGCCACCTATGGGCATATTATTTGAAGGATTCTTCAGATTTATGTGTCATACTCTGAAGCTGGGAACAACTAGGAGCCATGGCAGTAATATATTGATAATGGTTCTAGAAAGCATCAACAAGTTCTCCCTGAGTACTGACAAGAGTTCTCTCTAACTGCATATACCATTCTAACGGTGCCCCAATCAGGTTGTCTTAAAAGAAATACATGAGTAATGGTTCATTCTCAACATGAGCAGCCATCTTGCGACAGTAGGAACAAAGATGAGTCTCTGGACAGGTGGTCCTTGTATATTTATCAAACTCGGGGACCTTGAACTTTGGAGGAATAACAATTCCAGAAACAAGACACATTGCAACAACATTGAATCCAGAAGTTTTAGAAATTTCCACGGCTTTGAGGCGTTCTTCGAGAGAATGATACAACTTGGCAGTTTAGCAAGATCAGTAGTGAGATCACCCTGGGAATCATCAAGATCAATGACATTGTAATGGTTGTCAACCACCTTCTTCTGAGTTTCAAGACTAATCACAATAATAGAAACCTTGGGAACTCCATTAGGAGGATTGGGGAGCCCATTAAAGGTGGAAAGAGCAACTTCAACAATCTTAGTGACATTCTGACGAAGCTCTTCTTGACCCTGAATAACAACATGGAGAGTATCAAGGAGTTGATTCATCCGGGCATCCATAGTATCCATGTCCTAGCGGAGAGGATTTTGATTTTGTTCAAAGAGATCCATGAATCTTTGCCAATTACTTCTGGTACAGTACGGACGTAGAGAAGTCGTCTTCGTTGATTCTGAACTCTAGATTGAAAAGAATGGCCCCAATAGTCTTCTGATACGAACAATGAAATTCATGATATTATGAATGCATGTTTCATCTTTCATTTCCAAAAACACCCAAAGACTTGTTTATCCATAAGTATTTTTCTGACAGTATTTATCTTTTGAAAAGCTTAACAAAGGAGACTCGTATTTGGAATTCCCTAGAAATGGGATGCATATACAAAATGATATTATGTTATGGTATGAAACAGAATGGGATCAAGTCTCCGTAGAATCTAGGTAACCATTGTACAATCCTCTGAATAAATATTGTATAATCTTCCGAATAAATACTATACAATCTGAACAATTTGAATATCATAGGATCAAAGGTTAGGGACCATTTCAGAACACAAAGGAACCAAGATCATCATTTGTACCTATAAGAATAATCTCCACCCCACCTCACATGTAAATTTTAATCAGAACAGGGTTTTAGTGGCAACCAAAGTCCAGAGTCCTTTATTCTAACACCTCGTTTCTACACAAAGGGTGCAAGACAAAGGCATTATCAAGAGAGCTTCGTCTGTATAGGGTGTCTCATGCCTTCTCAGACATGTCAATGAAACACACGATTCAACATGAGTATCCACGCTAAACTTATGTGTACACTGGTCTGGGTAATGGGCCTTTTACCTCAAAGTAACATCCTACCCAACCTGAAAAACAGAAAATCCAGCAACCAACATAGTCCAGCATAGGGAAAGCAATAAAATACAATGCACATAATAAATAAGAAATAAGTAAAGCATAAAAATAAACATAGAAAGTAATACATAAATTTAAACACCCAATGAAAACAAAACAAATAAGCGTTGGGATTGGCTTGCTTAGGTACTGTTGGCTGAGATTTTCATAAAGAGAGAAATCCAAACCAAATGTCAAAAAGGCTCTTTTAAGAGCATTAAAGAGCATTAAATTATGAGTAGTCGACTACATAAGCATGTTGACCATGGATGATTTATAGGCAGTCGGCCAAGGTTTCATAAGTGCAGTCGATCAGAGAAAGGTCCATGGTGAATTAATTAGGCCCAGGAGAGGTGAGCAGCCCAAAAGGGTTAAAAGGCCCATAGGCGCCTAAACTGTAAAGGCGAAATTTATGGAGGGATAACGTGGGTTCGATAGTTACAATGGAGAACATGGGTTCGGCCGCAAGAATGGAGAACGTGGGTTCATAAAGAGAAGTTACAATAGAGAACATGATTTCGTGAGGGGAAGTTACACAGAACACGTGGCATGTAAGGAAATGAAGCCCACTTAGAAAGTAGTTATTTCTGTGTATTATAAATAAATCACTTAGTGCACTTTGTAAAAGGTCAAACTTTTAACATTCATGCATGCTAGTCACTCAAAGTAACCAAGTGAACGACCGAAATGAGTTAGGAAAAGGAAATGTATGTTTGAACCAACCTATTTTCAACCTTTCTTTAATGTTATGCCATTATCTTTTACAACTTAAAACGCTTTTTGTCTTGTTTACTTTGTCTTTTTGTCATTATATTTTACAATTTAAAATGTTTGGCTCTCAGTCAAACGCACCCTTTTGAAAATGCTTTAACTATGCACGCAAACTGAGGAAATGTATTGAGATTCCCTGGTCGGTCTCACATGTAAACTTGTTTTAAAGAGACCAGCGTTGTTTACCAAATCCAGAGGCAAACAAATTGGCATGCCCAGTGGGACAGTGCTAATATTTTCGGATTTTGTGTGTAGTTTCACAAAGTTTTTTATAGTTAGTGTGTGTATGAATTTGAGGAGTGGTAAACTTTTGTCTAAGTCTAAAATGCCACGCTCTGACATAAATACTGCACATACGTTCTACACAAAATGTGGATGTTATACTAGTAAGTACTATTATCACAATGATAGAACCTAGGCATGGGGTATCAACATTTGACCCAAATCGACCACTCTTTTCAGGGGGTTCAGGGTCATCATTTGTCTTTCACTAATATGGTATGCCTTATTCCATGATGGTTGGGTTACAGTCGAATCCTGCCACATATATAGAAAACGTAGTTGCCACTAGAAACCAAGGCAGTTATGCCCCAAGTGGTCGACTAGGTGGTGTTAGTTATGTCCCGTAGTCAACCCCATCATTGAATACTACATCCTTTATGGCTTTAAGGTCACAAATGGGTGAAAGTAATCTAGAGTTAGTAAATGTTTTAACTCAACAAATGGGAGTCGCCCTAAACCCTGTAGTTGACCAAATAGGTAGATTGGTATACTCATTAGGGGTCCAACTAACTCAAACTCAAATGCACCACAAGCCATTGAGGGTTTTTGAAGAACTAGAGGAGGGAAATAATGAGCGTCCTTTTAGATCTTGAAGAGTGGAAACACCCACTTATGAAGAGGAATAATTCATTGAACATTATGAACCTAGGCCGGTCGTAGTTAGGAGAAACTAAGATATTGATCGAGTCTTAAGAAATTTCGTTGGTGGACGTAACAACATAGTAAATATGATAGAAGAAGTGTTAACATAATCCAGAGTAAATGTTGGTCTTCGGAGGTCCAATTACTTTTCACCCTTACCTGATTACATTCAACAGGAAGAATTACCTAGGGGATGTAAGGTACCTAAGTTTACCAAGTTTGTTGGTGAGGCCAATGAGTCGACCATTGAACACATTGCTAGGTATAAAACAGAGGCTGGTGATATCGCCAATGATGAGGGTTTAAAGTTAAGATATTTTCCTAATTCTTTGACAGAGAATGCTTTTACTTGGTTTACAACGTTAACTTCAAAATCCATACGTACTTGGGAATAACTTGAGGGGATATTTCATGAGCAGTTTTATGTTGGTTAGCCTAAGATAAGTTTGAAAGAATTATCCTCCATCAAGAGAAGGTCGTCTGAGTCAATGGAAGAGTATTTGAATAGGTTTAGGGTCCTAAATTCTAGATGCTTTACTAGGGTTCCTAAACATGAGCTAGTCGAAATGGCCGCTGGGGGTTTAGATTGTCCTATTAGGAAAAAGTTTGATCCTCAATCTATCACGAATATGTCCCAACTAGATGATAAGGTTTGATATGTCGAACATTTAAAAACAAAGAAAGCTAGGGTGTCAAAGGACCACAAAAAAGGCAAGATCGCCTATGTAGGCACAAAGGATGATTCCATAGAGTCTGAGGATAAATACATGGAAGAAGGAGAGGTTAACGTGACCGAATTAAAATATGGGCCTCCGTACACTTATAAACCTATAAGACCATCTAAGGGAAAGACGGTTGAAGGTCCAAAAAATGATAACACTAATACTAAAACATATAATTTTGATATGTCAAAATGTGATGAATTGATGTTTTGGTTTCAGATGGTCAGATTATAGTGCCCCCAAGTACTAAAGATCCACCATTAGAGCAAAAACAAAAAAGAGGTTTTTGCAAATATCATAATTTTTTGGGTCATAATACTTCTCAATGTTTTCTTTTCAAGGATTTCATTCAAAAGGTTTTGAAAGACGGTCGACTGAAATTTGGTGAGAAACCAAAGAATGCTATGAAGATCGACTTGGATCCCTTACATGTGGTTGATGCACATTATGTGGAGGCACTTGATGTGCTGATGATGGAGGCTACGGAGGGCCTCATAGACGAATAGGTAGACACTATCAACTCACTAGCAACATTGATGCTCAAGGCTAATGATGTTCTTGAAGACGAACCAGCTTTGGCTACAATAGTTGAGGCTACTGAAGGTCTCAACAGTGGCAATGACAATCTGTTTAAGCCACATGAAGTGATGATGGTTGATTTTGCTGAAAAGCCTCACAGTGATCAGGACGACAAAGCAAAAATGAATGGTAAGGATGAAGAACTGTCTGAGGAAATAGTGGCTGAATTGATGAAGGTTGTGTTTCCTATACCTAAAGAGGAGTAGGTAGATTTTCTTAATATATGTAAGCTGAGTAATTATATATCTATGTTATGCCCAAACTGTAACGTGATCTATGACGAAGAAGCCACAAAGAAGATTGAGGCGCTGAAGGCACCCTCAAGGAAAAAATCCAAAAGTAGTGTTCGACCATGCTAAGGGGCCAAACAATGTTCAAGTGCCTCGAGAGAAACCCAAGTCTCCATATATGAGAATGTTTGTGTCACCAACTGATGTGCCCAGCCATAACTGGGTTCAACCCTTTTATCCTAGGGGGAAAATCAGAACTAGAAGGTGGTGAAAAAGGGGTCAGGTTCGACTCACAAATGGGAGATGATGGAAAAAGGATATAGTTTAACCCAACTTGCTGAAACAGGGACCATCCCAAAGAAATACAATGTTCCTCCTACCTACAAAGGGAAGAATCCTATGACGAGAACTCAATGGATGAGGTTTCAAAGGAAAAAGAAAGCGGAAAGAGAGGCTGCAACAAAATTTGTTCCACAACAGAGGAATAAGAAAGTTGCAAGAGATGCTACAACAAAGGTTGTTCCACAGTGAAGGCGCCTAAAATGAAGTACAACGCTGACCGGCCAAAGAGAGGTTGTCGATACAAGTTGTGAATGAGTCGCTAGCAAAGGTTTAAGATCTTGGTGATGACAACATGGATGATGAAGTATCATACGGTTTCGAATATAGTTCAGAGGATGGTTTGATGATTTAGTGCAATATTGTGTCGGTTTTTCCCAATTAACATGGGTTCGCCTCAGAGGTATATAGGATGAGGAAGGAGACATGTGTGAAGAATCAGCAGGTCAAAAACCTATATGTTATTATGTCATGAACACTAGGGAGGTAGAAGAGCAACATGTAACGTTTGAGAAACCTACAGCAGACATGATGTATCATCTCAAACCTTTGTTCATTAGGGCTAAGGTCGATAGAATCCATGTGAACAAGGTGTTCGTTGATGGTGGCGTTGTTGTTAATTTGATGCCACAGTCATTACTAACAAAAATTGGTAAGTTCGACACAGACCTTAAACCACACAATATGGTCCTGTCGAATTATGAAGGAAAGACAAGTCACATCTTGGGTGTGATTCAAGTAAATCTGTCAATTGGCTCAACTTTAAGGCCAGCATTATTCACGGCGATAGCGTCCAAGGCAAATTTCAACCTGTTGTTGGGGCGCGAATGGATACATGGAATAGGGGCGGTGCTATAGACACTGCATCAACGTGTGTACATATGGCGTCAGGATGGGATCGTTGAAAACATAGAGACAGATCATAGTTATTTTACCGTTGATGCGAAGGTGGTGAATTGAAAGAATTTTGACAAAGCATTTGTAACTATACCATCGTGTGGCCCAGAAGATGTAGTTTTTAAGTTATATCCTGATGCAATCAATTTCTTAACTTTACACCCCACTCATGGTTTTGTTTGGGACCAAGAAAAGTTTGACACATATCCAACTGCAGAAGGGGAGTTTGAGCCCACTGGGTGGGAAGAAGGACAAATTCATGATGATTCCTGAGGCGAATGCTCTGGCAAGAATTTTGGCTTATATGGCCGAAAATTGAATAAATGCGGCCTTAGAGGCTAGAGATGTTTCAAAAATGGAACTTGAGGCCATCATGGTGGAAGAGCTTAGAGTCACAAGCCAAACAACAGCTTAGGAAAGCCATAGGCTTGATTGTATATATGTAGAAAAGCCTTTAGGGTTTGAGAAAGATCCAAGAGGAAATTTTTTGAAGATGCAAGCACAAGATCCCTTGAAAGAAGTCAACCTGGGTGACAGTTTGATTAAGAGAATTACTTACATCAGCACCAAGATTGACATCTAGATGAAAGATCAAGTTATTGAATTACTTAAAGAATTCAAGGATCACTTTGCATGGGATTATAATGAGATTCCCGGTTTGAGTAGAGAAATGATGGAGATGAAGTTGTCTATAAATCAGAGAAAACGACCAATCAAGAATATGCCAAGGAGGTTCACGCTAGAAGTGCTGTCCAAAATCAAAGTAGAGATCGAACAGTTGTTGAAGAGAAAGTTCATTAGGACAGCCAGGTATGTTGAATGGTTAGCTAATATAGTCCCTACAATAAAGAAAAATGGAACTTTGAGAATTTGCATAGACTTTAGGGATTTAAATAAAGCCACCCCAAAGGACGAATATCCAATGCCTGTGGAAACAATATTGGTCGATTCGGCTGCATGATATGAATATTTAAGTCTTTTGGATGGATATTAAGGCCACAATCAAATTTTCATCGTTGAAGATGATACCCACAAAACTGCATCTCAATGCCCTGTAGCGTTAGGCACATATGATTGGGTCGTCATGCCTTTTGGTTTAAAAAATGTAGGGGCGACTTATCAAAGAGAAATGAACTCAATGTTTCATAATTTCATAAACACCTTCATGCAGATGTACATTAATGACATTATAGTCAAATCACCCTCGAGAGCTGGTCATTTAGACCATCTTAGATAGTCTTTTATTAGAATGAGGGAATATGGATTAAAAAGGAATCCATTAAAGTGTGCTTTTTGTGTTTGTGCAAGAGATTTTTTGGGTTTTGTAGTGCACAAGAAAGGCATAGAGATCAATCAGAACAAAACCAAGGTAATTTTGAATAACAAAGGGCCAACAACGAAAAAAGAACTCAAATCTTTGTTGGGAAAGATAAATTTCCTAAGGCGGTTCAGGTCAAACATGAGTGGCAAAACTTTGGCATTTTCTCTCTTGTTGAAATTAGGCAAAGATTCTGAATTCAAATGGGAAAACGAACACCAAGAGACATTCGATCACCTCAAAGATTATTTGATGAATCCTCTAGTGTTGGCACCTCCAAACAGAAACAAAGGCATGAAACTATATATTGCAGTGTCAGAATCGACACTGGGAAGCATGTTGGCCCAGGAAGATGAAAATGGGGTCGAAAGAGCCATTTATCACCTTAATCGAGTACTAAATGACGCTGAAACTAGATATAATGTAATTGAATAACTATGTTTGTGTTTGTATTTCTCATGTACTAAACTAAAGTATTATATAAAACCAGTCGAAGTTTCTATTTATTCTCACTTTGATGTCATCAAGCATATGTTATCTAAACTCATTTTGCATAGTTGAATAGGTAAATGGGCACTTGCATTAGCTGAATACTCATTAACATATGTTCCTTTAAAAGCAGTCAAAGGGAAAATTATTGCAGACTTTATAGTCGACCATTCAGTGGTCGACACTACTGAAGCTTATGTAAGCACTAAGTCTTGGCAATGTTATTTTGAAGGCTCTAAAAACAAACAAGGAATTGGGGTAGGGATTTTTATCTTAACACCAGATGGCATTCCAACTAGATTTTGTTATAAAATTAAAGGCGAATAATCTAACAATGAGGCTGTGTATGAAGCCTTAATAATTGGTCTTCAAATTATGTTAGACGTTGGAGTAAGATATGTTAACATTAAAGGAGATTCATAGGTAGTGGTGAAACAGTTGACCAAAGAATACAACTGCATTAAAGATCATCTGGTAATATATATGGCCAAAGAGTTATCATTACTTCAGAAGTTTGACAACGTGTCGATTATTCATGTAAGGCGCATTGACAACCAAGAAGTGAATGACATGGCCCAGTTGGCATCTGGATATAAAATACCCAAAGAAAGAATAGATGAGTTCATTGGGGTAAAAGAGAAATTGTAGTTTGAAACCACACTAGTGACAAAAACTTGGGGGGCAACACCTGAATTAATCCCTGGTCTGCTGAACTATGAGTATTTTGGAAATTTTGAAATGGTAGAAGAAGTTTTTTCCATTGATGCGTTAGCTAAAGACGAATGGAGGAAACCCATAGTTGATTACTTAAAAAATCCAGTTGGGCCGACTGAGCGCAAGGTTAAGTACAGGGTGTTAATTATAGATTAATGGGAGACAAACTGTTCAAAAAAGCTCCTAAAGGAGTGTTGTTAAAATGCTTAGGAGAGAATGAAGCATATGTGGCAACATCTGAAGTACATAGTGGTGCTTGTGGAACGTATCAAGCAGACCAGAAGATGAAATGTTTGTTGTGTCGAATAGGAGTATATTGGCCTACCATGTTAAAAAAATTGCATTGATTTTGCCAAAAGCTGCCAATAATGCCAAAAATATGATGGAATTCAACATGTACCAGCTAGTGAGTTGAATTATGTTATCAAACCTTGGCCTTTCAGGGGATGGGCTTTGGATATTATTGGAGAAATTAAACCTGCATCATCAAAAGGCCATAGGTACATCTTAGTAGGTATTCATTATTTTTCAAAATGAGTAGAAGTGGTCACTCTGGTTAAAGTAGACCAAGAGGAAGTCATGGCCTTCATTCAAAATCAAATCATATATAGGTTTGGGACACCAGAGACCATAACAACTGACCAAGGAACTGTGTTCATAGGGAGAAAGGTGAATGCGTTCGCTACAAAAATGGGGTTCAAACTGTTAACATCAACACCATATCATGCCCAAGGGAATGGGCAAGTCGAAGCAGCGAATAAGACCATTATAAGTTTAATCAAGAAATATGTTGTCCAAAAGCCTAGAAGTTGGCATACAACTTCGGGCCAAGCATTATGGGCATGTCGAAACTCACCAAAGGAGTCAACTAACACAACGCCTTTCAATTTGGTTTATGGACACAAAGCAGTTTTGCCCTTAAAAATTCATTTGTAATCAGTAAGAATACAGAGGCAATCAGATATTCCTACTGAATATTATTGGGAAATGATGCATGATACGCTGATAGATGTTGAAGAACATTGGCTGGCAGCTTTAGATACTTTGTTTAGGAAGAAAGAACAAGTAGCAAAGGCCTACAACCGAAGGGTGAATGTAAAAGCGTTCGTCATTGGAGATTTGGTTTGGAAAGTGATCTTACCCGTGGATCGAAGAGATAGAGTTCGAGGAAAATGGTCACCAAATTGGGAAGGACCGTTCCGAGTGGTTCAAGATTTCTCAAACAATGCTTATGAGACCTAAGAGCTCATGTCAGAAGGTCGAATATTAAGAGTAAATGGTAAATATATAAAGAAATATAGACCTAGGTTGCAAGAAATTTTAATAAGCAAAGAGTAAAAAATCGTTCATTACATAGTAAAAAGACACTAAAAGGCCTGCAAGACACAATAGGAATTACAAAGTCCGATAAAATGGCACGTTTTCCTTGAGAGTCAGATAGCTTAATGTCTAACGCCTAACCATGCTCCCAGTGAAGAACCTCAGTAGAAGCTTCGTCATTCAGTGCCTTTTCAGCTATCTCAAATCCAGCAGCTTGCGAGGTTTTAGCTTCATTGATTTTCTTCTCCAGCTCTTCAATTTGTTACTTCAAAACAACAATATGTCGTTGCCACAAAGAGATATTATCGACCCTCTTTTTGAAGTCTTCTTTAGTTTTGTAAAGAGCTTTCTTTAGCGCTTCACTAGCAGTTATAGAGGACTCCACGAAGGCCAATTCAAGATTACATTCCTTCTCTTTAGGAAGACGTTTCCCCATGATCTCTTTGTGTTTGGCCAAATCAACCAAAAACTGGTCAAGAAAAGCAGATTCCCCATCCATGAACGTGATGACCTGAGAATAGTTTGTATGAATGTCAACCTTTTGAAACGCCTCTTTGACCCTAGCTCCATCAGCAGGAAACGCCTCCAAATGGTTGATCAGATCGACATGAAAGAGCTGTGTTTTTCAGGAGGCTGAGAATTTCTCCTTGGGTTCCAAGAGAAGAACCACCCTCAAAGACAGTCGAAGTGCTATATCACCCATCAGTTGAGCGATTTCTAGCAGCAACCAAAAACTTCAAGTATTTCAAAGGGATACTTTTCTTTAAAGCGGAAATCACTTGAGGTGACATGGTGGTGGTAGGAACCATGTTGGGAGGAGTTGAAACGACGCCAAAGGGAGCATTTGTTTGAGGAGGCTCTTCAGTTGTTTGAAAAGGTTGTTGGTTGATAGTCTCATCAATGTTAGCAGCATATTCAGGACCCTCCATTTCATCATTTCCAGCATCCCCTTCTAAGTTTTTGTTATGGACGTTATCTTCCACTCCCTCACTGATGGGAGAATACTCGAGGATCCCTGATTGAAGGGAGAATTTAGATTTCTATCAGTAGATTCACTATCTAACAAAATCACAGGTGTTTTCTTTTTTCCCTTTGAAGTCCTTAAAATGAGCTTGGTGGGGCGTTGTTTGGATTTAGCGGTTGGTCACTGAAACCACGGAGACAAGTAAGGACGAAGCTAAAAAGGAGCAAGTAAGCTTGAAGAGGAAATGAGTTTTAAGAAAAGAAAGGATACTTTAGAGTCCCCTTTAGGGGTGAAATTGATGCTCTCTGGGTGAGTTGAAGCTGGTTGTACGACTCGTACTTTTTCTACCACTAGAGCAGGCATAGTGGCAGAAGTAGTTTGTTTTGAAACGTCTTCAGATCGAGTCAACCGAGAATTTTTGGATTTTGAGGGGATAACATGCGAAGACGTGTTTTCCACTTGCTTCTCTTTATGGGAAGAGTGTTTTCTTCTCTTTGGAGAGGATCCAGAAGGGACAACAATGTTGGCTTCAACAGTCTGCAAATGGGTCAACGTAATTAACGTGTTAGACATGGGATGTAGTCAATTAAGAGAACACAAAAATTAATGTATTACCTGAGAGGAAGTTGCAGGAGCTTCTTCAACAAAAGCAGAAACATCTGCATTATTAACAGCCTCCCTAGCATGCTTCTTGTGCTCAACTGCTGAACAAAACAAAAGCACAAGATAAAGTTTAAAGGTCGAAACATGAAGAAGTGAGAAAGAAAATAAACTGATCGACAATCACAATAGTAAGTCATACCTTTCTTAAATTGCTGATTCATAGCTTCGAAAGCACTGGCCAATCGATGCTTGAAAGATTTAAGGTTCCCATTTTTCTTTATGAACCTCACGGTCCACCAATCAAAAAACTCCTTCATTATATAGAAAAGGGGTTCAAAGGCGACGAAGTTCAGGTTGGGGGCGTCAGGAGCAAAGTGTTAGAGGCGTTGAGTGCATTCTGCTTCGCTGTAGCTTTGGGACAAATGACACATTGTTTCTGATGGCTTATAAAAGTTATGAAGCAAAGGTTAGCATAAACCAGATTTCCTAGCCACCAGATTGGGTTGGTAACACAGAACCGTTACCCTATCATTAGCGCCCACCCTAGATGCTATAAGCCTAGGAGTCAAGAAGGCTTGCCAAATGGCTTTGGATCCAGGGACCTAAGTTGGCTCAGTAGGGGGAAATGGTCGAGTAAACCATTCAGGACCACATGGTCTTGAAGCAAATGGCACCATATTGGGGTGAAAAGAGATACACCTGAAGAAAAACTAAAATTACGTTTCAAGTACCTCCTCTCGAGTCAGTCGTTGTTAGACGATGTCATTGAAGCAAGACGAGGACCTTCAATGGCACGACTGGAAAAAAATACCTCATGTGCTTCTAAAAGATTCAATTTAAGCTGATCCCCAAAGGTGGCATTTAGCCACAACTACAGCAGCCAAAATGGCCCAGCAAGTAGATATCTGGCAGTTGGTGAAAGAGAGGTCATCTGGTCAACCCCCACACTGTGTGATTCATAAAGTGACCCCAGGATGAGTTTGCTCAAGCAGGTGTTTCGACCCATGTGAAGGTGATGCGCCAATGCAATAAAACGCTTGGATATCTTCAGAGACCTGCTGCAAAAAATATACTTAGAGAGCCACAAGGCCAAAAAGGATATGTGCTCTTCATCAGACACCATGTAGACATCCTTAGCGTAAAAATGCTCCATGTACTTGATGAAACCAGAAACTTCCTTATCAAAATGAATAACGTCTTCATCAACTTCAATGGCGATTAAGGTTTCACCTTTAGGGAGAAGGCCAGTGATAGCCGCAACATCGAACAGCATGGGAGTTAGCATACCAGTCGTGAAGTGGAAAGTGTTTGTGGAACACTCCCGGAAGTAGAGGGAAGAAATCTTCATATAGTTGCAATAACTAGAGCCAACCCTAGAAAGTTGAATCAAGTCAAAAATTCCTTGGGATTTCTAAACATCACCCTTAACTTTCTCCACCTTATTAACCATGCAATATAATCCTGGTTGATAGCAGTAGCAAAGCGAAAAAATTTTGAGGTCCTATAGATATGAGAGAAATATAAAGGACACTTCTGAGCGATGGATGGTCTTATGCTTATATGAACATGGGAGCACTTTTTCATATTTTTTGGTGCCCTAATCTCATCAGGGGTAGCTCCCATAAGAGCATACACAGTTTGGTTAAAGATAAATGGAAGCAATAGGTTCGAACGGAAAGTATCAATGTTGCATGCTAGGTTTGGTTCCAACATAAAGGTCTGTCCATCAACAGCAAGGAAATCAGGCATGGTGGAAACTAGGTCAACTGTGTGAGGAGCGTTAATATGTTCAACAACTTGGCTTGGAGATGCTATGGAAGGTGATTAGAAGTTTTGAGTAAAAACGAAGATGGGTTTGTTTGCTGACTTTAGAAGTTAATAGATTAAGGATACAAAGAAAGCGTAAAAATAAAATGAAGGATTGAAAGGGGTATTTATAACACCAAAGAAAACAAACGTTTGGCAAGAAAAAGAAAAAAAATTATGGCTACACAACCGGCACGTGTCAAATAGATGGCAACTGAGGTGAGGAAGTTGGTAAGTTGGAGGCCACGATTGTCCTAGGAAGTTGAAGCTAGAAAGTAGGGAAGTGGGTGTGTGATTGTTGATGTAACGTTTGAAGAATAAAGTCATGTTTACAATGACGTCACTTCACACTAAGAGAAAAGGATTAAAAATTCCATTTTTGTTCTTTCAGTCGAAAAGGACATTTTGGGGGACAATTTGTTGGCTGGGATTTTCATAAAGAGAGAAATCCAAAACAAAAGTCAAAAAGGCTCTTGTAATATCATTAAAGAGAATTAAATTATGAGTAGTTGACTACATAAGCATGTCAACCATGGATGATTTCACAGGCAGTCGATCAAGGTTTTGTAAGTATAATCGACCAGAGATAGGTTCATGGTGAATGGATTGAGACCAAGAGAGGTGAGCAGTCCAAAAAGGTTAAAAGGCCCATAGGCACCTAAACTATAAGGGTGAAACATCATAGAGGGAGAATATGCGTTCGACAGTTACAATAAAGAATATGGGTTCGACCGCAAGAATGGAGAACGTTGGTTCATAAAGAAAAGTTACAATAGAGAAAGTGGTTCCGTGAGGGGAAGTTATGGAGAACACATGGCATGAAAGGAAACTATTCTCACTTAGAAAGTAGTTATTTATATGTATTATAAATAAATCACTTAGTGCATTTTGTAAAAGGTCAAACTCTTCAAATTCCTGCACGCTAGTCACTCAAAGTAACCAAGCGAACGAGCGCAATGAGTCAGGAAAAGGAAATGTATGTTTGAGCCAACCTATTTTCAACCTTTCTTTAATATTATGTCATTATCTTTTACAACTTAAAATGATTTTTGTATTGTTTACTTTATCTTTTTGTCACTATCTTTTATAATTTAAAACGTCAGGCTCTCATTCGAACACACCCTTTTGAAAACGCTTTAACTACGCATGCAAACTGAGGCACTATACTGAGATTCCCTGGTCGATATCACATGTAAACTTGTTTTAAAGAGACCAGCATTGTTTACCAAATCTAGAGGTAAACAGGTATCCCCAACAGAGTCGCCAGCTTTCGTGCCACAAAAAAACATAGAGTCGTCACTGAACTTTATTTATCCCGAAGGAAGGGAAAATATCGAGAAAACCCCAAAAGGAAGGATAAGATGGTCTTGCGACCAAGAGAAAGGGTACGGAAGTCGATTATGCGAGGGGAAGGTATTAACACCCCTCACTTTTGTGGTACTCCACGGGATCCACTCGTGGTGTTCTAATCAAAGGGTGTGTTGTATATCTAATGCTTACTTGCTAAGGGAATGCATGCATGAATTGCTTAAGTAAAATACCGGGAAAACAAAAGTTTTAAATAGTTGTGCTTGCTTAGGCCCTGAAACCTAATGCCTGTTTATCCTTTTTAAGGAATCAGAGCGGCGTAGTCTGGCTCAAAAGTTTCTAGTTTGTTTTTTTTTTATGGCTGACGAACCCTTTTGAAAAGGTTTTGAGTTACGCCCTTGATCAGTGGTTTTTACACATATATTTAGTAGTAGATTTTGGTTATCATTTCTTCATTTTGTCAAGTTTTTTATTCCAATCTTCTATGTTTTATATGTTGGTTGTGTAGTTTGTTGTTTTCATAATCAATAGATTAAATCGGGATAAATCGATGCAAATCTTGGACTTTCGAAAGAAATGCAAATGATCCACCTACAGGAGGCCTGACACGGCCACCCGTGTCACCTGACGCAGGCCATGTCAGGATGATAGCCAGGACGAAGCCAGAAATAGGAGAATTTAGGGGTGTGACACGGGTGCCCGTGTCACCTGACACGGCCCGTGTCAGCAAGCCTGATACTTGGCAACTTAAATGAAAAAGATAGAGGGCCAACACGGGTGCCTGTGTCAATAGACCTGATACTTGGCAGCTTAAATGAAAAAGGGAGAGGGCCAACACGGGTGCCTGTGTCACCTGACACGACCCGTGTTGGCAGGCGCGATAATATTTCTGATTTTTGGAGTTTGATATGGTCTTGGATCATTAAGAGTACTATGGACTTTTTGCACTGCTGGGTGATGACCTGATACTACTTTGGTTTGTTTATGAGAAGGGAGAAGGGAAGTTTTTGGCACACGGAGAATGGAGGATTGAAGATTGAAGCCTACGCAAGTGTTATAGAATGGAGACCTTTCATGAGCGGAAGCAATTGAAGATCAAAGTTTACCATCTATGTGTAATGTTTAATTTTTATTCTGAAATTACTTTGAACAATATGAGTAGCTAAACCCCCCAGTGCTAGGGGGTGTCCCTGATTTGATTTTGTAATGATTATGAATTTCTGAGTTCTTTAGTAAAGTTGTTTTCTTATTCAATTTAATCGTGCGATGTTTTTATGCTTTCCTGATCAGACCAATTAGGATTGATTCATGATTAATAAACAGCTGGACCGCGGTTATTAAGGTTTTTGCACGAATAGACTATAGTAGATATCACCTAGGACTAGGGATACCCTGTAGTTACCAGATCACTCTTGATAAAATAAAGACTTGACTCCATCAGATATCTCTAAGGACTTAGGATTTAGGATGGATGGTTAAAAGTTTTATTGCTAAGGACTTAGGGGGAAATTGTCTAAAGGGCTGGTAGTTCAATGTTATGAACTTGTCGAAGAAATCAAAATTCAAGGTCGTTATAGGGAAAATTACACACCACACCCTAGCATGGTTTCTCATATCAGTAAAAAGCCACTTTATATTTCTGCTATTTGTCAAGTGAATATTTCACAACCGAAATCCCATATCAAGTTTTGTTTAATTGGACCAAAAATTGAAATCAATACTTATACGCAGTCCTTGAGATTGATACTTTGGGATTTCCCATTATTACTATATTGGCGAATTAGTACACTTGCTAATTTACCGATCATCCCTTAAGGCAAAGTTCTGCATTTGATTTGTTTGTGTTTTTGTTATTGTTGAAAGTGTTTGAGTATGATTAAGTGTTTTTGAATTTTTGATTTAAGAAAAAGAAAGTTTTAGTCTTTATGAAATGCAAAAGGGGAATGAAAAATCTAAGGGAAATTCTATTCCTAACGTTAGCGTATAACGATGGTCCTAAAGTTTGGATAACAAAGGGAAATATCTACCTAAGTTAGCATGCATGGTTAACAATCCTAATGTCTAATTTGAATCAAAAATGAGACAAGTGGTCCTAAGGGAACATACAAAGGTCTAAAGAAAATCACAAACACAAGTGTAATTTAACAAAGTCGAACCAAAACCAAAACAAAAATCAAGTACGAGCTAGAAACAAACAATTAATCCAATGGATTTCAAAGTGGGAGTAAGGAACTCTTTCCACTTGATTTTCTCAAGCATCGATATTGAGTAATAACTCGAAGCATAAACGTTTAAATAAACATGAGCTAACATCGTTGAAACAAATGACAAAGTTTGGGGGATGATTATGATCCCCTTCCACTTTTATTTGACTCGAGGACCAGAGACGGACAATTTAAAGCATCAATGTATGACGTGAGCTAAGAATGACACAGACAAAAAAGTGTATGGGCGATTGTGAGCCCTATTATTTCACTTTTATTGACTCGATTGCAAGCACAAAATAAAAGGGGGGGGGATTTCCTTCTTTGAGGACTTTAGTAAGATTTCCTCTTTTTGAGGGCTTTACACAAACATAAAAATTGCCTCTTTTTAAAGTCTTTAAACAAACACAAACATTACCTCCTTTGAGGACTTTAAACAGAATTTCCCACCTAAAGTAGGGACTCTTAGGCATGCATCTCTAGCCATACTTCTCATGGCAAGGAATTTAAAAGACAATGCGGAATATAAACTGAATCAGAAACAATACCGAATGGACAATAATGTCTATAGCAAAGCGTAATAAAAAGCAAGAAACCCAGAGATCTTCACGAAGCTTCACCAATCAAAGAAAAGAAGTCAGAATCAAATGCTCAGAATAAATGTCGAAGCATCATTGATGTGAAAATAAGTTACAATCGATATTCGAATATCGAACAAGTAATCATGTATAAGATACAAATCTCAACAGACAAACGAATTAGAAGTCTCCAAGTAATGAAATAATCAAGAATTAATTTTTTAAAATAAAATAAGAAAATCTAACAAATTTTTATTGATTTTGTAATTCTTTTATTATATAAAAAATTAAAAGCAAAATTCTAAATCTAACAAGAAAAATAGAAAGATCAGGGGGTGTAAGCAGGACCAGAGGGTTTAGTCCGGTAATTTTGTGCTAAGGCCTAGCATAGTTGTTTTTTGTTCAATAGTTTTCAGTCTTTCAAAAAATGCATGGGCTTATAAATGGTCACTTGCCCAACTAAATCTACATCTCCATGAACACTATCCAACTGCAAGCCTAATCCACACTATCCATACTCAACATTTTCCATTGTTTTATCAATAATAAAAAAAAATTTAAAAAAATACTATTAAAGAAGAAGATTGAAAAAGGCGCATATCAAGTTTTGAGTTAGGGTTTAGAAGTATGATGGTTCATATCCTTTTATTCTCGTTCTTTCCCTCTCGTTTCCAATTCCTTCTTGTGATACGGTGGCAGAACCGACTGTTAATACTGGTTTGCATTTTTTGTTTGCAAATGTCGCGGTAAGCAAGAGTCGCCATCGAATTTTCTTTTATCCAACAAAGGAAAGGGTGAAAAGAACAGAAAAAGACCTTTTTCCAGATTTTCTGAGTAGGGGGGGTAGATTATGGAAAGGGAAGTTATTAGCACCCTTTTCATCTGTGGTTTTCCATAGGCTCTTAGATACTTGCTCATTTTTTTAAACTGTTTGTGTTTGTGTGTTTTGAAAGGTTTTGTTTGCTTTATCATAACTCTTGTATCAGTCCTCAAGAGTGTGATAAAGAGTTTTTTAAAGTAGTTTTTGAAAGTGTGTAAGTGTAAAAATTTCAGGTTTAAGCAAGTACTTAAGAACTGTCTACCTACTCAAAAAAGGACGTTATTTTCCTCCTTTCCTTTAGATAGTGCTATCTTATTATTAGTGAGTAGGTAGCCCTATCGTCAGATGTTAAGGTACTATCGAACGGGACGTTATGGTCATTGAAGGCAACATGTAAGGATATATTAGCATTTCGAAGGGACTGTCATCATATAGGCAACATCAAGGGACAAGATCATTTCTCGTAGGCAACCCGATGGACAGTAAGGGACCATGATCTTTCATGATAACTTTTTAAGTTGAGGGTCCTTGCTAAGATATCCCTACGTTCGAGGGACCTGACCATTGTTTTCCGAGGCAACCAAGTGAGGAATACCCTAAGGGTACAAGTGTGCAACTGTGTGTTTTTTCAGTTATATTTATCTTGCAATTAGTGACCTAATGATTATTTGATTTAATCTTGTCATACACGCCTAAGTTACTAACAATTTATATACAGGCATATAAGAAAATATAAAGCGAGAAATAAAAGTTTCTATGCTATTACATGGCTTTGGTGTAGATACATAAATAATAACTGAAAATAAAAATGCGGAAATAAAAAACCCTAGTTAACTATTACAAATCGGACGCAGTTACATAAGTAGTAAAAATAATCGTGTGGAAAAATAATAATGCGCGAAAATTAAGACTGAAATAAATTTTAAACCCTAAAAAATCTACTTGCCTGTTAAAAATATTTTTTTGGTCTTTTATAAAAAAAAATAGAATTTAACCTAATTCTCTAATTAATTTTAAATTAAAGAAAATAATTTAAAGTTAACTAAATTAATTAATTTGCAAAAATTAGTTTTAAGAAAAAACTAAGTCCTAATTTTTTGTGATGATTTTCTGATTTTTATGATTTTAAAAAAAGAATAAACTAAAAAAACATAAACTAAATAAAAGGAATAAAGAAATTGAGAAATGGGCCTGAGGGGGGTGAGAAACCCAATTGAGGAGTGGTGTTGTTGAAATTCCAGGGGCCCAAATCTTGTTGGCCCAGACCCCTGCACCTGATTCAGTGGTGTGGCTTGCTGGAATGTCCACCATGATCTCCAGTCACCTGGAGCGTTGGATCTGGAGAATGATTGGTCTGATGGTGATGAGAATGGGATGCACGGTGCGCGTGCTTTGAGTGGAACCACTGAATCTGCAAGAAATATTCAGAAAAATAATATGCAAGAGGCAAGGGTCAAACCCTTGACCTACCACACATACAATGCCTTAAACCCTTCACTCTTGCCATCCGCGTTGTTGGATCATTCATACATATAATAGCAAAAAAATAACATAATATGAAAACAAGGCAATGGCTGACTCATCAAAACACGTGCGCACTTGTGGGGCCCTAGAATATAAACGGACCAATGGAACAAAAGGGTTATGACATGCCATGTGTTGTACCCCAAAATTTACCCTCTTATTTTATTCAACACATGCCCATTGAGATCTTCAACTTGCTTATGGATGCCCAATAGTTTACCAGACAAACTCTCTCCTAAGGCAATGTACCTCAAACCAGGGTTTCCATTTTCATCAAGATGTGTGAACTCCAAAGGTCCCAAATGATTTCCATGGTCCCAATATGTTCTCAAGATCATCCATGTCAAGTTTCATGCCTTGCACAAGAAGTTTTCTCAATCAACTGCCCAGATGCCTGAAAATTAACTATATTAGGTCAAAAGTCAACTGTGGCCCACATACAGTCAAACTTCAAGATTTTTGGTCAACATCAATATTTTGAAGTTACATCCATTATTTGATCAAGGGTTGATCATTATTCCTTAGGGAATTCCCCAAATTCATCAAAACCCAAAAGTTGCTGAATTAGGGTTTCTTAGGAAAAGTCAACCAAACTTTGACCAAGCATAACTTCTTCATACTTTATCAGAAATTTTCCATCCAAGGCTCATTTTGAATAGGATGTAATTCCATACAATTCATATTCATCCCTCAAGTTCAAAATATGCCCTCATCAAAAGATATGAATTTTTACATTATAGGTCCTTTTGAAAAGTCAACAAAAACACCTTTTGGGTCAAAGCTTCTTACATGAATATGGAAGACCCAATTGAGATGAAACCAAAAGGGTTGTTCAAGGGACATCCAAATATTTCTAAAAAGTCCAAGAACACCTCTCTAGGGTTAAAATTGGAGGAGATACGCCTTGTCAAACTTGACCTTTTTTGCAAAATTGCCAAAAGTCAAATGTACTCAAAAATGCATTTTTTGTCAAATGGGCCTAGCTTATCATGCTTGCATCTTACTTGTGACATGGTCCACGACCCAAATCAGCATCCACATATTATTTGCTTCATTATTTATTTTATTTTTATTTTTTATTATTTAAAGTTCAAATTAAATAAAATAAATTGCAAAAAATATAAAAAAGATTGGTTTTGATCTGATTTTTGTAGGAATCACAATCTATTCAAGCTGGCATATCAGATCAAATCGTGCAAAGAAAATTGAAGCAAAAATTGGCATGATTAGGCCTATTTTGGAAACATGTCATATCAAATTTTCATGATTTGCCAAGATACAAATTGTTTTTGTTGACCTAATATGCTCTAATATATATGCTGAACATAACCAATGCGCAAGGAGAGGGATTACAGTCGTGAGAACCCCAAACAAAACTCAAATTTATGAAGAAAAAGTGTAGGTCGGATTTTTATTTGCAATCCAATTCAAGAAATTCCAAAGCGATTAATCTATTCCTGGATGTACTCTGAAGTGATTCCAATCATTCTCAAGCCACAAAACATCTAGAACTGTAAGATACATATCATGGTTTGCACCCTTATAACTCAAACTCGTTTTCAGGGTTTTAAGCATTTTACCTTTGATTTGCTTGCATAAATGTATTCATAATCATGTTTGTGATCTTTTGGATAGACTGGATTTGATTTCTAGTGCTGGAACAAGCTTACGCCATTACTAGGGTTTGGAAGCTTCAAATTAGAGATTCTCCGTAGAGGAAAAATTAGGACTGATTAATGATACCAATGAACTCAAGACAAGATTCTTAGTGGATTTATGTCTTTAGTTCTGATTAATATTGCTTGCTTTGCATTTTGAGATATTGCAGGTCTATAGCAACGCACAAAAACCGTCACTAAAGCCTATAGTGACGAAAATTGTTGTTGGTAAAGGTGTTATTGTCTAAAACGATGAAATAGGGAAGAGGACGAAGGCGTGCCAATATCTGAATGGTGGATTTGAATCTCACGCATTTTATTACTGCATTGGCCTTTCATTATATATTATGTATTTCTTGTATTATATTAACAAATAAAACACGCAGTACATATGGCAAGGGCGCACGTTTGAAATTGAGAGGACCTGGGTTCGATCCCAGGTCCCAGCATTTTGTTATTTTCTCAATATTTACACGCAGGTTCCTTGCACTACACAGCCAGGCGCCTTCCATGGACTTCATCCATCCAGCCATCCAGTCGTTGGATCATCACCATCACCAATCCAGCGCCTCAGGATGTGTAGCGCCTCAGGATGCGTCCCTATGGTACGTCTCCAAGCTTGGTCAACACCGAATCAGGCGCGTTGACTGGGCTGAGCAAGGAATTGGCCTTACAATTCAACATTGCACCCCCCCCCCTTTCAGCAAATACAGGCCTAATTTAATTATTTTATTTTTATTTTCTTATTTTTTATTATTTAATTATTTTCCTTTATTAAAATAACACCAAAAATCATTATTTTTTTTATTTAATCAAAAAACATCAAAAATCATATTTTTCCTAAAAATATTTTATTTCCTTAATTAATTAGATTAATTATTTAGGGCAATTTAATCTCTTTTTCATAATTTAAACCAATTAGAATTAGGGTTAATTTGTATAATATTTTCTCAAAAAAATAACTTAAATAGTTTTCAATTAGATTTTTTAGGTTTGCTAATTATTATCGCATTTAATTCGCCGCGCGCATTTTTAATTCCTTTTTTCTATTATTGTAACTGCTCCGAGTTTGTAATAGTAATTAGGGTTTAAATTCCGCATTTTTATTTTCAGTCAAAATAATTATGTATCTGCAAAAGCCCTGTAATAGCTAGGACCTTTAAACGTTCCGCACTTTTAATTTCAACAAACTATAAACTGCTTAGATGTATGTTAATAGGATTGTATGGGAAGACAAACTGAAAATTAAAACAGTAGAAAACCCTAATTGTGCAAAGATAATAAACTGAAAATTACACTCGCACATGCTCACTCCTAGGGTTTACTCCACTCCGGTTGCCTTCGGTAAACGGTCATGAAGTATAGGGTTTGTTAGTGGTTGTCTTCTAGCCCCGAAAGATCTAAAATGACCTATTCAGATGTTGCCTCAAAAAAGATCTTTAAGGCTTTAGGATGATTACTAGCATTTACTAACATTGCTTTTGTGATCGTATTTGTCCCTTCGAATGTCCCTAAAAAACTCCAACGACGATGCTACCTATTTCTCAATAATGGGATAGCATTGTCTAAAAGGAAAACGAACAGACTTTTTTTCGAGTAGGTACATTAGTTCTTAAGTACTTGCTCAAACAAACAAAAACTTTTTTGCACAAACACTTTTCAAACAAAGCTTTCAAAAACAACTTCGTAACACTCTTGAGGATAGAAACAAGGGTTAAAACAAAGTAATGCAAAACTTTTCAAAACAAGCACACACGAGCAGTTTTCAAAATGAGCAAGTACCTAAGAGCCCATGGAAAACCATGGATAGAAAGGGTGCTAATACCTTCCCTTTCTATAATCTACACCCCGTACTCAGAAACATCTCGAAAAAGGTTTTTTCTGTTCTTTTTCCTTTTCATGATTGGATAAAATAAAAGTTGGTGGCGACTCTTGCTTACCGCGACATTTTGCAAACAAAAAACGCAAACCAGTATTAACAGTCAGTTCTGCCACCGTATCACAGAACTGGTGACTCTGCTGGGGAATAAAATATAAAGTGGGGTAAACCTTAGGATCTAGGTTATATTTAATTGCTTTCTCTTTATTGTCTTGCTTGCTTTATATTTATGGGAACTGTTTGGGTTATTTGATCCTACACCTGAATCAGGGAAACACCTTTTAGGTAAGTAGCAATAAACTGTGAGGGAGCTGTGATGGGGTATACCGACACTGTTGAAGCAGTACCTACGTTTATGTGGCACTTTGGTTGGTACCCGTAACCCTTGAGTCAATCAGGGAGATATACGGGGCCGCCGCGTGGTGTCATAAAGCATCAACTGACCTTAGAACCTTTAATTGCACAACTTGGCCAGTAGGACATAGCGAGATGGCTGGCTTTGGTGTATGCCCAAGGTCGACAGATACTCGATGCTACACTCATTGAGGTTTGACTCTTGAGTTTTGTTTGGTGGCGAGTCAATCGCCTATTGAATGAAGTTGGGGGAAAGATCGGTGATATTGATATCCCTTAGAACCCGATTACTATTTATAGGACAGGTTGAACCAATCCAACTTCAAGAGGGTACTACCTTAAAACCCATGCAAGCCTAAACCTAAGGCTATTTGTGTGACTTGTGTGCTTTCAACTTGAACTACTCACAGGGTTTTATTATCTAACAACATGAGTTCCTTGCAGGTTTTGTTTACAGTCATTGTCCAATAACTTGGATTTCTTGCAGGGTTTACTTGCTTACATCACCTTGCACTTTTGCTTAAACGCATAACATACACATCATAACATCATACCATAGCATTTCCTTAACCATTTCAAGGACCTCGAGGGCTTGTGATGCGGGTTATGATGAACCAGACGTCTAGCAAGGGGAAAGGGATTTATTTTCCTCTAGCCAATGTTGTCAAAAGATCAAAACACGATAACTTGAGTCAGGGGATATGACCCACTTGATATGGTGAGCTTGACTCTCGTATAAGGACTCTCAATGATATAAAGTTCTTCAATCAAAGCTGCAAAATTCAACTTCTGACATTTTCTTGTTTACCCCGCGAGATCCTTGAAAACATTGCATACATATATAATACATATCATTACATAAGCAGGTTTCAAAGCAGGTCTCTCATGTTCTCGCTGTTTATTTCAGCAATGGCTCTCAAACAAGACAACAGAGATCTCCAAGCTCAAGATGCCCAGTTCAAGGAACTTCTCCTGAATCTATCTAGGGGGCAAGAAGACCTGAAAACACTCTTTGCGGGAATCTGACCAAGGAACGTCCTGACAACAACAAGGATGAACAATTGGAATAACTGCAAGCTGAGGTAGAAGCAATGAGAATCCAGATGTTAGGGAAGATGGCTCTTATCCAAAACTTAGCTCGAGGACAAGAAGGGCTAAGAGCTTTCCTGAACAAGCTTCACCAAGATGGATGCAGATCCATGAAACAAATAGTTAAAATTATGGATCAAGGCATTAATCAGCCCCCAGTGAGAGAAGAGGTTGGTTTGGTCAGGAACAGACCTTTCCAGATTGCTACTACATCACAAGCCCAACCACAACCTCGCCAACCACAATGGGGAAATCGGCATAAGAAGAATACATTCGAAAGACGCTTCACCGAAATCAACATGTCATTGGCTCAAGCATTGCAATGCCTGTTGAAGGCCAAGTTGGTTATATTAAGGGACCCTCCTCATAATCCCAACATAGCCTCCCCAAGGTACAATCCAAATGCAAGATGTGCGTACCACTCCAACAGTCCTGGACATGACACCAACAGCTGTTGGGCGTTGAGAAATAAAATTCAAGACCTGATTAATGAAGGATCGCTAGAATTCACACAAGACGGTCATGCTGAGTTCTTCTGCCATCCCTCCAAGGCATACCATCTGAAGTGACAAGTTCTCACAAGAAGACTTTTTGTTCATTAAAATTTTCAATGTGTAATTTTCTTTTGATTTGTTTAAACATTTATTCATATCAAACCTCGTTATTTCATCAATGCATTGCACATATTTATCTTGAATCAATTCATTCGTATTCATTATTTCAAAAATGCGTTCTTATTTCCTTTTGTGATATTCAACTCTCGATTAAAAAACTCTAAGCCTTAGAGGGAGGATGACGAAAATGATACCATAATCTCTACAATATGCTTTTGAACAGACCCCGCTGACGATGTACAGGCGTTGTTTCAAATCCTAAACAGTGGAGTTATAAGGAAGATAATCCCTAGTCAACCCCTTCGAGACAAAGAAGTAGGAGTTTTTCTTTTCACACAAATTAAAACCCTTAATCATAACCTGGGGCAGGGTAGTTTTCTCAGTTAATTCAGAGGCGCATTCAGTCACAATTTGCCGCTTTGTACATAATGAATGGCATCGAAGACGTCCTTCCAAAACAAAATACGATGATGGTTCCGTATAATCGTCAAGACAGGCAGACATTATCTCTCGAAATAAAAGCCCATTAAGTCAAAACCTATGAAGGAGACTTAAGAGAAAAATTGGGGCATCCCGCTAACTGTAATCACAAAAGAAACAGTTCAGGCAAAAGAAGGGATAACAAAAACCAAAAAAAAAAAGGTTACTACAAATCCTCAACAAAAAGAAGATTACAAAAATGACTGCCTTTTCAAAACAAATGTTCAATTTTTGAATCATCACCAAGTATCAGAGCAAAGATTCCAGACTCAATCGGGATCTAAACACGCAATTAACTGAGCATAAGACTAAAGAACATCACGAAGAGCGGGTTGGGTACAAATAAAATTTGAGCCTTTATCTTTTGTTTCTTGAACCGTGAACCAGGCCACATTATAACCCTTAAAAGTCCTAGCTGAAGCATGGGTTAGTTTGAGAGCATAGTGTTACAAAGGTATCCTGACTCCTGTAGGCTTTGTTACAAATCCTGAGTTGATATCACATTCTTGCAAATTTTGTTTTACTACACAAAACATATTTTCAAAAATTTTCAAGACAGACATGAGTTTTACATTCTTTAAATGACATTGTTTTTATATGACTAATTGTTTGACAGCAGAGAAATCCGCACAATGGATATTCAATGAACAGACATCCTCTCAATGGACAGAATCACCTCAGCAGGAAAGACACTTCCAATAACAGGTCTTCCAAAAGCAAGGGGCATGACATGATGTCTAAACACACTTGGGGCAGTCTCTCCAAAAGTGCCAAATAACCAGGGGCAGAGCTCCATCTGAATTGCTTGGGGAATTACGCACGTATCATGTGCCAACAAGAAAACATTTTTGACAGTACTACAACACAACACTATGGACAATGACAACTCTATACATCCTGAAAGCGTGGACATAGTCGGAAAATACTATGCATGGAAAAAAAGACCTGCTAGGTTGACACACCTAGGAAAAAATAAGGGAATCCCGGCGAACCAAAAGGGTTCGGGAAAAAGTTAGGGATATACATTAAAAAAATTTGTACACCCCACAAGTCGAAAACCTGAAAAGGCGGCTTGGGCAAAAAGGTATCCCGGTGGACTGAAAACCCGAAAGGGCGGTCTAGGCAAAAGTTAGGGATTTAAAATGTACGACTATGTCCCGTCACCTGTCTATCAGTGGAAGACTTATACCTTGATCGAAATTCATCTAGAGCACCATAATCGAGAAACGGTTCAGATACGCTCTAGATACAGATTCCATTCTGATACTCATTCAGATTCAGCTTTCCGATACAGTTCAGATACGCTCTAGATACGGATGCCATTCTGATACTCATTCAGATTCATCTTTCAAATATAATTCAGATATGCTCCAGATACGAATACCATTCTGATACTCATTCAGATTCAGCTTTCAGATACAGTTCATATACGCTCTAGATACGGATGTCATTCTGATACTCATTCAGACTCAGCTTTCAGATACAGTTCAGATATGCTCCAGATACAGATTCCATTCTGATACTCATTCAGATTCAACTTTCAGATACAATTCAGATACACTCCAGATACGGATGCCATTCTGATACTCATTCAGATTCAACTTTCAGATACAGTTCAGATACGATCCAAATACAGATGTCATTCTGACACTCATTCAACACATGTTTCAAGTACATTCCAGATACGATCCAGAGATAGAAGTCATTCTGACACTCATTCGACATATGTTTCAAGTACAGTTCATATACGATCCAGATACGAATGTCATTCTGACACTGATATGATCCAGATACGGATGTCATTCTGACACTCATTCAACACATGTTTCAAGTACAGTTCAGATACGATCCATAGACGGGTGTCATCCTGATACTCATTAAATACATGTTCAAGTACAATCATGACATAGATCCATCCACAAAATCTCCGCATGTACTTTTTCCAGCATGGAACAAGGGGCAGAGACAGTTGGAAACGAAGTCACTATCATATACACGCTCGTGATATTTATATTCCCCATAGAGTAAGGACAACCAAGGTCCGACTTCCGTATCCCCAAGCAGGAATTCCTTCCCCAGCAGGCTCTTTCAGAAAGCTAATGTCTGTATTCCCCAGCCAAGCTTTATAATCATAAACAATTTATAAAGTTTTCTCCCGAGTAGAGTTTATTTCTCTAGCAGCGGAAGCTCAATCTCCAACAGAGCGCTTCTCTCCAGCAATGGAAGTTCATCCCTAGCTGAGTTTATTTCTCCAAATCAGCAGATCTTCCAATAGAGTATCTCTCTTCCCCACAGAGTCATTCCCCTGCAAGATTGTTCTCAGACAGAGTCTCTCCCGGCAGAATATTCTCAAGCAGAATGGATGTAAATCTCCAGCTAATCATCTTCGGTCACTATCCCCAGCGGAAACGAAGAACTCAACTCCTTATACTCTCCAGCAGTAGTCCATGATTTATTTTCCCCAGCTAGAGAATATCACAATAGCATTGCATATCCATACATCATGGCATGTGCATACATATTATACAGCACAATCTCATTTATTTTGAGAACATCATTACTCAATTCATTTCATACATCATGACATTACATACGACTAACTCTTTACCTTTCAGGGAAAGATGCAATCAAGTTCTCACGAGTTCTCTCTGGTTCAGTCAAACTGACACCAAGGTTTCTATTCCAGTTGAAGATATTCCAACATTTTTCAAGATTTTATCTGGTTTAGTTAAACCGACACTAAGGTTTCTATTCTAGTTGAAGATATTGTAAGACTTCCGTCTGGGTCAGCCGAATCGCCGCTAAGATTCCCCTAATTTTTATGCCATTCAAAGTTAATTTGAGACCTCTCCTGGGTTCAGTCAAATCGATACTAAGATTTTTCTCCTAGTTGAAGACAACTCGAGACCTTTCCCTGGTCCAGTCAAATCAATACTAAGATTTCTATTCCAGTTTAAAAAAGCTATGAAGCCCGGAAATCAAGCAGATAATAGTCAACCAACAATACATCATACTGTGAAACCTGGAGCACGACCGGATAACAGTACAAAATACTACGAAGCCTGGAATCGACCAGATAGTGTTATATCTCAAATTCAAGCTATGAAGCCCAAAAATCGACTAGATAATATCTTAATTTCTCCAAAATACTATGAAGCCTAGAATCGACCAGATAGTGGTATATCTCAAATTCAAGCTATGAAGCCTAGAAATCGACTAGATAATATCTTAATTTCCCCAAATTACTGAAGCCTGGAGCACGACCAGATAACGGTATAAGACGATGTGAAGTCTGGACCACGACCAGATAGTGGCAAGAGACATTGTGAAACATGGAGCACGACCAGATAACAGTATGAGGTAATGCAAAGCTTGGAATTAGACCAGATAGCAGTTTACTCGGCCAATTACTATTGAAGCCTGGAAATGACCGGATGTTAGTATGTGTGATCGGTGGATCTGGAACTGACTGTTTAACGCTGGTTCGCGAAATGTCGCGGAAGCAAGAGTCGCCAACGTCTTTTATTTTCTCCAAATGGAAAGGACAAAAGCACAGAAAAATTCCTTATAGAGATTGCTCTCGGTTCGGGAGGTAGATTTATAGAAAGGGAAGGTGTTAGCACCCTTTCTATCCATGGTTATCCATGGGCTCTTAGATACTTGCTCATTTGTGTTTTCAAAAATGTTTGTTTGCTTTTCAAGGTGAGTGGGTTTGAAAAAGTTTCTTTGAAAATTTCAGTTCGACTCTTGTATCAGTCCTCAAGAGTGTTTGAAAAGTTGCTTTTGAAAGGTGTCGGTGTGAAAAGAAGTTTTTGATTTGTTTTTGAAATTAGAGCAAGTATCTATGAGTCATCTACCTACCCTAAGGAATTCGTCTGTGTAAATGTCCTTAAAGTAATGCCATCCCACCATTGAGAGGTAGGTAGCACCACCGTTGGAGGTGTTCGGGTCAATTCGAGAGTTCGGGACAGTGTGGTCACCAGAGCAATAGGAAGACACCTTAGAAGCTACCCTCATGCCATGTTCATGGACATGAGGACTTACTAAAACATCCTCTACTCGACGACCACCTTTTGAGGGGCAAGGCAACAGTGAGACGTACCCTAGGGGTGGTGTGTGATTTGTGTGGCATTTTCAATTATGTTTGTCTTGTTCATGCATTGGTGATCTACGCTTTGTTTTTATTTTTGGCATTCATTCTTTCATGCAAGTTATTAACAGTTAAAAGATGCGAGAAGGTAAAAGTCATACGCTATTACAAAGGCGCGGGTCTACATCGCCAAATTAATCCAAGACCCGATTTGAAATAAAAATGCGGAAAGATAAATGTCCTAATTAATCTATTACAAGGCTTTGGAGTAATTACATGAAATTTATAAGAAAAGAAATAAAATAAGCGCGCGAAACGAAATTATAATCGAGAGCGAGGGCGTTGGACCCTTTTAAAGAAAATAAATTGAAATTATGAAATTAATTAAATTAAATAAAGGAAAAAGACTTATTTTTTGATATTTTTTGTACTTTATGAAATTAAGAAAATTAATGGAATTAAAAACCCTAATTCTAAACTATTTTTAATTTGTTAAAAAAAAATTTAAGTTGTAATTTACATTAATTATTTACATGACAATTTTATTTACAAAAAAAAATAATTAATACTTAATAATGGCAAAAGAAAAGAAAAAGAATAAAAGTATTAAAACCCTAATTCTACATTTTTTTGTTTATTAAAAAAACATTAAAGTTAAACCTAAGATTAGAACTAAATTAGTTAATAAAATTTATTTACAAAATAATATTAATTAATATTAACAAAGCATATTTTTTATTGTTTTATGATTTTCTGATTTTTTTTTATATTTTATGAAAATTAATTTTGATGAATTAACTAAAATAAATAAAACAAATAAATAGAAATAATAAAAAGAAAGAAAATAAAATGCAAACCAATGGGGGGTGTTGACCCCAATTTTGGAGGTAAATTGAGCAATCAGGCCCAATGAATTCAAGCCTTTGGTTGACTTTTCAAGGACGCGTGTGGATCTGCTGACCAAGGTGCATGGTGGAGATCCTGTGTTGGCCCTTGGATTCATCTCCTGAGACGCGTGGCAAGCTCCAGCGCTGGATGTTTGGTGGACTTCTGGACATGGTGGGTACCTAATCACGTTGCAAGAAAAAATAGAAAGAAATATGGGGGACCTGGGGATCGAACCCAGGTCCCAAGGCTTGCAGACATCACTTTCCACCAACTGAGCTATGCACGCGTATTCGTTAGTATAATAGGATAGAATTAATATATGTAACAAATAAACATTATGCTGAAACCAAATAAAAAACGCGCTGAATTTCAAATATGCCAATCACACGCTTACAACTCATCTTCTTCTCCACTTCTTCGTTTTGGCCTGAAAAAAAAGAAAGGATAGCGGGGGTTTTAAACCCCCACTAAATGGTGCATGTGAAAATAGCGAATAGAACAGCGTTGCTCATAAATTGAGCGCGATATATGGAATCAGTTCGTATGAAGGTCACGAGTCTAATGGTCCAGGTCTTGTGGTTCAATTTTTCCATATGAATGAAGCCCCCTTTTTAAGCTTCTGAAACCCTAATGCGTGTTCATGGTGGATTCTCATACAAGTCTTAAAAACTCAATTGAATAGCACTGTTAGCTTCAGAATGATTAAATTAGTACAAATCAAGCATTAGAAATTAAAAACAATGCATGAATCATGAGACACGAATATGCAAAAAGTTTGAGAAAGTTTGATTTCTATATACCAATTCCTGAGGTTAGAAGAGTGGAAAGGGATTGAGAAAGCTTCCTAGTTATCCCAGCAAGCCTTTGGAATCGTTCTTTTGCCTTGAAACTCAACCTAGCTATGAAATCAGTTTTCAGAAAATTTGGAAAAAATGCAAAGTTATGCTTTGGTTTTAGGCGTAGCTTGAAGGTTTTGAGCATTAGGTTTAGGTTTATACTTATGTGAGGAATGAATTAGGGTAGAAATTTCAACCAAAAACCTTTGCATTCAATGCTTTTGAGATTTGATTTCCATGAATCTTTTTCAATCTTTTCCATGCCCTTTTGATATCAATCATGGCCAAATCTTTCCAAATTGAGTGTGCACGAAATCTTGGAGTTATGATAGACCTATTAGCTGCATAAAAAGATTTAAAATGCATGCTTGAGTATTTTTGTCATATTTTATTTAATTAAATGAATTAATGGTGATAAAAATTCAAATAAATAATAAAAAATGATGAAATAAATCCCCTTTGGGTCAAATGGTCGTGCATAGCTCTTGGATGATGATTCTTGGAAGAAAATGTGGCCCATTAGCAATTTTGAGGCATTTGAAGCAAAGTTGACTTTTCAAAATTCCCAAAAATTTCCCAACTTCCACAAGGCATATCTTGCTCAATTTTTAAGCTTTGATCATGTTCTTGGACATTTTGGAAAGGTCTTGAAGTCCTTTAACCAATGCTTTTGGTCCCATGTCATTTTGATTTACCAATCTCAAGTTATGGTCTTTTACTTAAAGTCCCTTTTTGTTGACTTTTGAAAATGACCTATAATGTTGAGATTGATAACTTTTTGTGAGAGCATTTCTTGGACTTGTAGTGTGAAGAGGAGTTGTAGGAAATGTCTTTCTCTTCAAAATGAGCTTTGGATGGAATTTTTTTGATAAACCATGTGGAAGTTATGCCTTGGTCAAGTTACAGTTGACTTTTTCAATTGTCCAAATATGGAAACTTTTGCATCTTGAGACTTTTTGAGCCATACTTTGAAAATCATGATCAAGCATTGATCAAATGATGTTTGTGGCTTCAGAATAAGATGTTGATCAAAAATTTGGACTTTTGACTGTCAAATGACCATTTTACCCCTACAGTTGACTGCTGAGCAATTAGGGCATTTGATTGTGCAATTTTGTGCTGTGAGTCTTGAAACTTGACATGAGGATACTTGACAATGTTTGTAGGCATGTGAGACTTGATTGGACCCTTGAAAACTTCAATTTCTTTGACAGAACCAAAACCCTAGTTTTTGACTGTTAGGAGGCCTTTGAACTGTGCAACCCTTGGGATATTTTGAAGCATGCTTTTGGCAAATCTTGAAGAATATGGGAGGGCAAATTTTGGGGTACAACAGTTACCCCTGTTCAATCTTCTTAGACCTGAGGATGCAGATTGGCTGACGTGCCTTTCGTAATCCGAAGGTGGAAGATGATTGAACACTAAAGTGCCCAGAAATTTGAGCTCACATGTTAGCAGTGTGATGGTGGGAATGGGCTTATAGATGCCATTTGGAGATTGATGGATAGGATGATGGGCTTACAGATGCCATGATGAGAGATGATGGATAGGAGGATGGGCTTATAGATGCCATCTGGGTGTCAATCGCGTAAGAGATTCCTTAGCGAGAACTTGCGTACCTGAAAAAGAAAGTGATTACCTGACCTGTTACAGGAGTTGGTCTTCAAACTCTTATGTAGATGTGCCCTGACTGGTTACAGGAATTGAATCTGGAGCTTCAAAAGGTTATGAATGAACCAAGGATGGTTACTACCTCAATGGGACGGTGATAGAACCTTAGGCGATTACTACCTCAACAGGAACGCTGAGAGAATCTTGGATGATTACTACCTCAACAGGAACGCTGAGAGAATCTAGGGGCGATTACTACCTCAACAGGAACGCTGAGAGAACCTTGGATGTCCTCTACTAGGATAAGAATCAGGGAGATCTTAGGGTTGATCTGACTGAACCGGAGAAGGCCCTTGACTGGATAAGAATCAGGAAAATCTTAGGGTCGATTTAACTGAACCGGGCAAGGTCTTGGATTCTTCAACTGGATAAGAATCAGGGAGATCTTAGGGTCGATCTGACTGAACCAGAGAAGGCCTTTGACTGGAGAAGAATCAGAAAAATCTTAGAATCGATTTAACTGAACCAGACTAAAGTCTTGTAATATAGCTGAGAATGTAACTGTATCTTTTCTGAAAGGTAAAGGTCAGTCATATGCAATGCATGATATGGATCAAGCAATGATGTTCTCAACATAAATGAGATTTGTAAGATATGATGCATATATGCATGGAAATGTGATGTTTTTGAATGTATGTTTTCGTCTTAGGAAAATAAATCCTTGACGGATGCCGGGAAGTTAAATCCTGGGCTGATGTAGAGCTTCTGTTTCCACTGGGGAGTGATAGTTGCAAGAACACCAGTAGGAGAAGATAACTCCGTTGGGGAATAAACTTGATGAAGAGATTACTCTACGGGGAATCACTACTCTAGCGACCTTGCTGGGGAACAATACTCTGTGGGGAGAGAGGTACTTGCTGGGATGTTGATGATAATTTCGCCGGGGATTCCATTAATGTGTTGGAAGTGTTAATAGACTCCGCTGGGGATGGGAAGACTTCGCCGAGGACGATCTTTCCGTGGCTTTTAGCTGAGGATAACCCAGTTATATCCTGGTAGGGAAATAACCTTTGAATAAAGCCGAGGGACGCGTTCGTTCTCTGTAGGGGGAAGCTTCCAGAATCTACTGGGGATAAGCTTCCTGCTGGGGAGATGGGTTCTGCTTTCCTGGGGAGGTCTTCAGACTGGATTCTCCTGGGGAAGTTTTTGGACTGTAATTTTTGTAAGTTGAAAGAGGGAACCTATGTAGGGTTGCCTGATGATGAGCTCGTGTAAAACCGCATCTTGGAAAGAAGGACACCTGTGTAGGGTTACTGATGACGAGTTTGTGTAAAAATACATCTTGGAGGAAGGAAACCTGTGTAGGGTTTACGATGATGAGTCCGTGTAAAACTGCATCTTGGAGGAAGGAAACCTGTGTAGGGTTTACGATGATGAGTCCGTGTAAAACTGCATCTTGGAGGAAGGAAACCTGTGTAGGGTTTACAATGACGAGTCCGTGTAAAACTGCATCTTTGGGGAGAGAGAACCTGTGTAGGGTTTCTTCGGGATAAGTTCGTGTAAAACTTTTGGCGGAACCGGGGTAAGGTTACTGCAGGGTAAGTTCGTGTAAAATTTCTTGATGAACCGGGGTAAGGCTACCTGGAGGTAAGTTCGTGTAAAACTTCTTGATAAATCCGTGTAAGACTTTAGGAGGAACCGGTGTAGGGTCACTTTGATGATAAGTCCGTGTAAGACTTCTGGAGGAACCGGTGTAGGGTCACTTTGATGATAAGTCCGTGTAAGACTTTTCCGAGGATGAGTCCGTGTAAGACTTTGTCTGAAAGTTGAGAAGGAACCGGTGTAGGGTTGCCTGATGGTGATCAAGTGGATGATTGTCCTGTTTGGTTTCGGATATTAACCCACGATCAGTTGTCCACTAATTTTTCTTGGCTTGTTACCAATGTTGATTTGGAATTTGTAAAGGTAGATGGTAATCATCTTTACATTGATCTTTTCTTGGTACCTTGGTTGACAGAGCAACTGGATCGCTTGGACGACTCATTATTGCCCCTGTTTCTGAGGTGAGGTGGAGGTGTTGGATGACTGCCGATTGACAAATCTTCCTTTTGGTAGGCAAGTGACGAGATGCCGGGACATAATCGTACGCTTTTGATTCCTAACTTTTGCCTGGACCGCCCTTTCGGGTTTTCAGTCCACCGGGATAACCCTTTTTTGCCCAAGCCGCCTTTTCAGGTTTTCGACTTGTCGGGTGTACATATTTTTTTCATTTCATCCCTTACTTTTGCCCGAACCCTTTTGGTTTGCCGGGAAGCCCTTATTTTTTCCTAGGTGTGTCAACCTAGCGGGTCTTTTATTTTGCGTAGTATTTTTTTTCGACTATGTCCGCGTTCTCAGAGAGCAGGGAGTTGTCACTGTCAGTAGTATTGCGTTGTCGTACCACTAGAAGATGTCTGATCAGGCAAGATTCATTGTCGGAATGCCCCAGGTGATCCAGATGGAGATTTGCCCCAAGCTGGTTGGCCTTTTGAGAGACTCTCTGAATCTTGACTTAACTGCCCCAGATGATGGACAATAATCATGCCTGCCCCTTGGTTGGGAGTGCTTTTGCCCATAAGATATTCTTCGTGCGAATTTCTTTGCTGTTCAAACAAATAGTCATATGTGCAAGCAATGTTATTTCAAAAATGCAAAGATTATGTCTGTCTTGAAGATTTTGAAAAATGCATTTTTTCATAAAAAACAAGTGAATTTTGTAAATCGTGATGTCAACTCGTTATTCTACCGCAAGCCTTAAGGAGTCAGGACACCTTTAGTAACCGTATGCTTTCGAACTAACCCATGCTTCAGCTAGGACTTTTAAGGGTTATATCGTGGCCTGGTTCATGGTTTAAGAAACAAAGGATAAAGGCTCAAATTATTTGTACCCACCCACTCTTCGTGATGTTCTTCAAACCTAAGCTCAGTTGATCATGCGTTAGACCTTGTTTGAGTCTTTGTCCTGACGTTCCAATGATGGTTCAGATATTGATGATTTATTCTGAATAGGAAGTCATTCCTTTTTTGTTGAGGGTTTGTAGGACCTCTTTCTTTTTTATTTCATTATCCCTTTTTTTTTGCCTGAACTGTTTCTTTGTGATTACAGTCAGCGGGATGCCCCAGTTTTGTAAGTCTCCTTCATAGGTTTTGACTTTCTGGGCTTTTCATTTATTTTTTGATAATGACTGCCTGTCGTTATGACTATTCTAAACCATCATTGTCTTTTGTTTTGGAAAGACTCCTTTAGTGCCGTTCGTTGTGAACTCTGGATCAACTGAGAAGACTACCCTGCCCCAGGTTATGATTAAGGGTTTTTATTTCGAAAAGAAAACTCCTACTTCTTTGGCTCAAAGGGGTTGACGAGGGATTATCTTCCTTATAACTCCAGTGTTTAGGAATTGAAACAATGCTTGTACCTCATCAGCAGGGTCTGTTCAAAAGCATACTGTAGTTTGCGGTATCGTTTTCGTCATCCTCCCTCAAGAGGCTTAGAATTATTAATCAAGAGTTGATCATCACAAAAAATATGAAAGCAGCTTTAAGTATAGTACGCATAATTAATTCAAGACAGACATGTGTAATGTATTCATGAAGTAAAAGAGTTTAACATGATAACTGTTTGTTTGAACAAGAAAAGAAAAATACAACTTGAATTCAAATGAACAAAAATCTCTCAATCCTAGCCATGTTTTGGCAAAGGAGCAGTGGTCACAATGGGAGTCTCAACAGGCTCAAACTCGATCTCCTTAGCGTCGATCATATTCTGGATTTTATACTTCAGCGCCCAACAGTCCTCAGTATCGTGCCCCGGGCTATCAGAATGATAAGCACACCTCGCCTCTGGATTGTAGTTTGGAGAGGAGGTCTTGGGATTTGCAGGAGGGTTGATCACCGCAATCAGGTTCATTTTCAACATATGCTGCAATGCCTGGGACCATGGCATGTTGATGTTGGTGAACTGTCTTTTAGGCTCGTCTGGCCTTCGCTGATTTCCCTTTTGTGGTTGTCGGCGTGGTGCAGCACCAGAGATCATGACTGCCCCTACCTGTTGGTCACGACGACTCTTTTGACTGTATGCAGCATTAGACTCTTTCTTTCCCATGTAAGGCTTTTGGTGAGTATCCGAAGGTGTGGCCTTCTGAATCTTCCCACTCTTGATACCAGCTTCAATTCTTTCCCCAGTCAGAATGAGGTCGGTAAACCCTGCAGATGAGTTACCAATGAGATGATTGAAGAACGGCCCGGATAGGGTCCCTAAGAACATATCAACGAGTTCCCGGTTAGTCAAAGGTGGTTGTACCCTCCCAGCAAGGTCCCTCCATCTCTGCGCATATTCTTTGAAACCTTCTCCCGATCCTAACGACATACCCTGGAGTTGGGTACGTGTAGGAGCGAGGTCGGCATTATACTGATACTGCTTGTAAAAAGCAGTAGCCAACTCCTCCCAGTTACGAACCTTGGTCCCATCCAGCTGATAGAACCATTCGAGATGAGTCCCTGAAAGACTCTCCTGGAAGAAGTGGATCCACAAGTTCTTGTCCACAGTGTATGGTTGAATCTTCCGCACATAAGATCTGAGATGCAGCCTGGGACAGGATGCCCCATCATACTTAGCAAAAGAAGGAACATTGAATTTGTGTGGGATCACCACACCAGAAGATAGACCCAGGTCTCCGAAATCCAACCCAGGCACTTGTTGAATTTCCATGGCATTCAGACGATCCTCTAGTTGTTTGTACCGGTCCTCAGCTGGAGGGTACTGCTCATCATCAGTCTCGTTGTTGGAGACCACTGGACTAGGAACCTCTCTCCCTTGGGGACTGTCTTTCCCAACAGAGGAAGTAACTTGGTCAACATCATTTTGTGATACATTTCCAGATTTGCGCCTAGGGTTAAACAACACAGTTCTCTTCTTCTTCTTCTTTAGGAGCAGAGTCTTCAAATCCTGCTGCCCCTGGGCTAGACTCTTAATCACCTCTTGGAATCGAGCATTCTAGGCCTGGAGGGCCTGGATGGATTGCTCAGTAGATGCTTCAGGATTCATGACGATCGGCTGAAATAAACAGCGAAGAGGGTAAGCAACCTTTAAAAGGGATACCTGTAATGCAATGATATGTATGTATGCATGCAATGTTTTCAAGGATCTCGCGGGGTAAACAAGAAGATTGTTAGCATTTGAATTTGTAGCTTGATTGAAGGAACTCCATGTTGCTGAGAATCCTTCTTCAAGGGTCAAGTCTCACCATATCAAGTGGGTCATAGCCCCTGACAACCTTGGCTAGAGGAAAGTAAATCCCCTTTGCCCCTTGCTGGGCAGTTGGTTCATCATAATCTGCATCACAAGCCCTTGAGATCCTTGAAACGGATTAGTCCTTATGCGGGAAGTATGCAATGGTATGATGTTATGCTATGCATGGGGTAACGTAGGTAAACCCTGTTATGAGTCCCGATTAAGGACTGTAAACAAAACCTGCAAGAAACTCAAGTGTCAGATAACAAGCATGCAAGTAGTCAAGTTGGAAGGCACACAAGTCACACAAGAGAGCCCTTAGAGTTTAGGCCAGCATGGGGTCTGGGTATTACCCTCTTGAAGTTGGTGGGCTCAACCTGTCCTATTAGAAGTAACCGGGTTCTAAGGGTCCCAATATCACTGGATTGCTTTCATTGTTCATCGTTTCGATTTAGCCACTGAACTGGCGACCGAAATATTCCAGGAAAGCAACCCTCAATTGAGTGTAGTATCGAGTATCAACCAACCTCGGACTGCACCAAAGTCAGTTATCTCACTACCCTAAAGAGGCCAAGATAGTTCAATTAAGGTTCCTAAGGTCAGTTGATGCTTCACGACACCACATGGACGCTCCGTACTCTCCTTGACTGAACTCAAGGGTTACCGATACACACCAAAGTGCCACATCAACGTAGCAGACTGTTTCAACCATGTCGGTATACCCCGCACAGTTCCCTCACAGCCTTGTTGCTACTTTCTAAGAAGGTATCCCCCAGATCCGGGTTAGGATCTATAGAACTCCCAAGACAGTCCCACAATTTAAAGCAAACAATTCAGACAATTGAAAACACAAATGATCTTAGTCCTAAGGTACACCTCACTTTAAGTATCCCCAGCAGAGTCGCCAGTTCTGTGATCGGTGCATCTGGAACTGACTGTTTAACGCTGGTTCGCGAAATGTCACGGAAGCAAGAGTCGCCACCGTCTTTTATTTTCTCCAAATGGAAAGGACAAAAGCACAGAAAAATTCCTTATAGAGATTGCTCTCGGTTCGGGAGGTAGATTTATAGAAAGGGAAGGTGTTAGCACCCTTTCTATCCATGGTTATCCATGGGCTCTTAGATACTTGCTCATTTGTGTTTTCAAAAATGTTTGTTTGCTTTTCAAGGTGAGTGGGTTTGAAAAAGTTTCTTTGAAAATTTCAGTTCGACTCTTGTATCAGTCCTCAAGAGTGTTTGAAAAGTTGCTTTTGAAAGCTTTTTGAAAGGTGTCGGTGTGAAAAGAAGTTTTTGATTTGTTTTTTAAATTAGAGCAAGTATCTATGAGTCATCTACCTATCCTAAGGAATTCGTCTGTGTAAATGTCCTTAAAGTAATGCCATCCCACCATTGAGAGGTAGGTAGCACCACCGTTGGAGGTGTTCGGGTCAATTCGAGAGTTCGGGACAGTGTGGTCACCAGAGCAATAGGAAGACACCTTAGAAGCTACCCTCATGCCATGTTCATGGACATGAGGACTTACTAAAACATCCTCTACTCGACGACCACCTTTCGAGGGGCAAGGCAACAGTGAGACGTACCCTAGGGGTGGTGTGTGATTTGTGTGGCATTTTCAATTATGTTTGTCTTGTTCATGCATTGGTGATCTACGCTTTGTTTTTATTTTTGGCATTCATTCTTTCATGCAAGTTATTAACAGTTAAAAGATGCGAGAAGGTAAAAGTCCTACGCTATTACAAAGGCGCGGGTCTACATCGCCAAATTAATCCAAGACCCGATTTGAAATAAAAATGCGGAAAGATAAATGTCCTAATTAATCTATTACAAGGCTTTGGAGTAATTACATGAAATTTATAAGAAAAGAAATAAAATAAGCGCGCGAAACGAAATTATAATCGAGAGCGAGGGCGTTGGACCCTTTTAAAGAAATTAAATTGAAATTATGAAATTAATTAAATTAAATAAAGGAAAAAGACTTATTTTTTGATATTTTTTGTACTTTATGAAATTAAGAAAATTAATGGAATTAAAAACCCTAATTCTAAAATATTTTTAATTTGTTAAAAAAAAAAATTTAAGTTGTAACCTAATTTACATTAATTATTTACATGACAATTTTATTTACAAAAAAAAATAATTAATACTTAATAATGGCAAAAGAAAAGAAAAAGAATAAAAGTATTAAAACCGTAATTCTACATTTTTTAGTTTATTAAAAAAACATTAAAGTTAAACCTAAGATTAGAACTAAATTAGTTAATAAAATTTATTTACAAAATAATATTAGTTAATATTAACAAAGCATATTTTTTATTGTTTTATGATTTTCTGATTTTTTTTTTATATTTTATGAAAATTAATTTTGATGAATTAACTAAAATAAATAAAACAAATAAATAGAAACAATAAAAAGAAAGAAAATAAAATGCAAACCAATGGGGGGTGTTGACCCCAATTTTGGAGGTAAATTGAGCAATCAGGCCCAATGAATTCAAGCCTTTGGTTGACTTTTCAAGGACGCGTGTGGATCTGCTGACCAAGGTGCATGGTGGAGATCCTGTGTTGGCCCTTGGATTCATCTCCTGAGACGCGTGGCAAGCTCCAGCGCTGGATGTTTGGTGGACTTCTGGACATGGTGGGTACCCAATCACGTTGCAAGAAAAAATAGAAAGAAATATGGGGGACCTGGGGATCGAACCCAGGTCCCAAGGCTTGCAGACATCACTTTCCACCAACTGAGCTATGCACGCGTATTCGTTAGTATAATAGGATAGAATTAATATATGTAACAAATAAACATTATGCTGAAACCAAATAAAAAACGCGCTGAATTTCAAATATGCCAATCACACGCTTACAACTCATCTTCTTCTCCACTTCTTCGTTTTGGCCTGAAAAAAAAGAAAGGATAGCGGGGGTTTTAAACCCCCACTAAATGGTGCATGTGAAAATAGCGAATAGAACAGCGTTGCTCATAAATTGAGCGCGATATATGGAATCAGTTCGTATGAAGGTCACGAGTCTAATGGTCCAGGTCTTGTGGTTCAATTTTTCCATATGAATGAAGCCCCCTTTTTAAGCTTCTGAAACCCTAATGCGTGTTCATGGTGGATTCTCATACAAGTCTTAAAAACTCAATTGAATAGCACGGTTAGCTTCAGAATGATTAAATTAGTACAAATCAAGCATTATAAATTAAAAACAACGCATGAATCATGAGACACGAATATGCAAAAAGTTTGAGAAAGTTTGATTTCTATATTCCAATTCCTGAGGTTAGAAGAGTGGAAAGGGATTGAGAAAGCTTCCTAGTTATCCCAGCAAGCCTTTGGAATCGTTCTTTTGCCTTGAAACTCAACCTAGCTATGAAATCAGTTTTCAGAAAATTTGGAAAAAATGCAAAGTTATGCTTTGGTTTTAGGCGCAGCTTGAAGGTTCTGAGTATTAGGTTTAGGTTTATACTTATGTGAGGAATGAATTAGGGTAGAAATTTCAACCAAAAACCTTTGCATTCAATGCTTTTGAGATTTGATTTCCATGGATCTTTTTCAATCTTTTCCATGCCCTTTTGATATCAATCATGGCCAAATCTTTCCAAATTGAGTGTGCACGAAATCTTGGAGTTATGATAGACCTATTAGCTGCATAAAAAGATTTAAAATGCATGCTTGAGTATTTTTGTCATATTTTATTTAATTAAATGAATTAATGGTGATAAAAATTCAAATAAATAATAAAAAATGATGAAATAAATCCCCTTTGGGTCAAATGGTCGTGCATATCTCTTGGATGATGATTCTTGGAAGAAAATGTGGCCCATTAGCAATTTTGAGGCATTTGAAGCAAAGTTGACTTTTCAAAATTCCCAAAAATTTCCCAACTTCCACAAGGCATATCTTGCTCAATTTTTAAGCTTTGATCATGTTCTTGGACATTTTGGAAAGTTCTTGAAGTCCTCTAACCAATGCCTTTGGTCCCATGTCATGTTGATTTACCAATCTCAAGTTATGGTCTTTGACTTAAAGTCCCTTTTTGTTGACTTTTGAAAATGACCTATAATGTTGAGATTGATAACTTTTTGTGAGAGAATTTCTTGCACTTGAAGTGTGAAGAGGAGTTGTAGGAAATGTCTTTCTCTTCAAAATGAGATTTGGATGGAATTTTTCTAATAAACCATGTGGAAGTTATGCCTTGGTCAAGTTACAGTTGACTTTTTCAATTGTCCAAATATGGAAACTTTTGCATCTTGAGACTTTTTGAGCCATACTTTGAAAATCATGATCAAGCATTGATCAAATGATGTTTGTGGCTTAATAAGATGTTGATCAAAAATTTGGACTTTTGACTGTCAAATGACCATTTTACCCCTACAGTTGACTGCTGAGCAATTAGGGCATTTGACTGTGCAATTTTGTGCTGTGAGTCTTGAAACTTGACATGAGGATACTTGACAATGTTTGTAGGCATGTGGGACTTGATTGGACCCTTGAAAACTTCAATTTCTTTGACAGAACCAAAACCCTAGTTTTTGACTGTTAGGAGGCCTTTGAACTGTGCAACCCTTGGGATATTTTGAAGCATGCTTTTGGCAAATCTTGAAGAATATGGGAGGGCAAATTTTGGGGTACAATAGTATGCCTTAAATTCAAGTTGAAATCCAGATGCGACCGGATAACCACTTAATTTCTTCTGAAGCCTGGAACACGTCCAGATAAGAATTGAGAAATTGCAAAGCCTGGAGCACAACCAGATAGCAAGTGTAATCTCATCTCCCCGGTAAGTCACTATAAAACCTGGAGCACGACCAGATAGAAGTTAGTATTATTATCCTTAGCAAATCACTGTAAGGCCTGGAGCACGACCAGATAGCAGTTCATTTTCATCTCCTCGACTAAGAGATTATTCCCCAGTAGAGTAACAGACAACTGAAGCTCCTAAAATTCTATTTCTCCCAAGACAGAGACCAACATTCCTTAGTAGATTCCTCCTCAACGACAGGAACAGGAATTATCGTCAAAGGAATATCCCGGGAAATCAACATCCTCTAGATGGCATCTTTAAGCCCATCTCTGACGATTCTCCATCATATCCTCTAGATGGCATCTTTAAGCCCATCTCCGAAGATTCTCCATCATATCTTCTGGATGGAATCTTTAAGCCCATCTCCGACGATCTTCCGTCATCTTTTCCAAATGGAATCTGTATTCCCATTCCCAATACTACCTACACAGTCCAGCACCATCTCAGACGAATGCAAATTTTTGGGCACTCTAGTGTTCAATCATCTTCCACCTTCAGATTACGAAAGGCAGACAGCCAATCTACATCCTCAGGTTTAAGAAGATTGTTTAATTGCAAGCTTCTCAATTCATGTTTAAAGCGTTGGTTTTGATGAAGACAACATGGATATCAACATTCAAAGGATGTGCAAAAAGTTTATCAATATCATATAAAACCTTGTTACAAGTCTTGAAGATTAGAAGAAGAATTATTAAAGAAACAACAAATGTCAAAAGGTATAAATAATTCTTAAACTTGAATATAGATGTTCACAAATATGCATTCATAATCATATACATATCCCATATTTTTAACAATAAGAAAAACTATGTTTGAGATCTTTTTCGAAAGGATTTTTTGAAAATAAACTTTCAGGAACCGGTTCCTACCTAACAGGGAACCGGGTTCCAAACTTGTTCAAAAATCACTTCCCTGGAATTTGTAACAGGAACTGGGCTGTACCTATAGGGGAACCGGTTCCTGCGTGTTATTTTTGAATTCTGGGTTATAACGTTCACTAGGAACCGGGTTCTGCCTGGGTCGGAACCGGTTCCCAGCGAACCAGTACAGATTTTCTTTTATTTTTTGAACATAATTCAAATGGTATTCTTTCATGATTGCATTGCATCTTTTCATATCAAATGGCATGAATGAAGAGGTATTTGTGACATTATAAATTGTGCAGATTTTCAAATTCAAATTACCTTCTTCAATTAACAATTTTCATCATTCAAATTTGCATATTCTTACAAACTTTCAAGTGTTCTTACAAATCATAAATTTTGTGAAACTTGCCATATATATTTTCATTAAGAAATCATTACAAGTTTCATACATTCATTGTGAACATTTATAATCATTGCTTGAGAATTGTTTCTTTCTTGAAGAAGAAGATCAATCAAAGATTGATAGTGCTCTCCATCTCTTTCAAATAAATCATTGTATTACAAAAAGAAAGTATTCCCTTACTATCCAGGATTGTTGGAAGTAAGTGTTTTGATTTGAAGAGGATTGTTCTTCATTCACATTAGTGTTTGTTTGACCTTAAAGGTGTTAAGAACCTTTGGTCACCCTATAGGTTAGATAGTAAGCATAGGTTGTACAATCATTCTAAACTATAGTGAAATCTCTTTCGTGTTGGAAAGGGGACTGGAGTACTCTCGGATTGTGAGGGGATCCAGGATATATCTTCGTGTTCTTTACTTTTTCGCTTTTATCGTTTTCATCATCATAATTAAGAAAAGATAAGATATAGTCAAAAACCTTCAAACACTTAACCACAAATTACTACAAGTATTCTCATAAAACCGGATAAATTTTTATATACCTAATTCACCCCCCCCCCCCCCCCCCCCCCTCTTAGGCACTCTTAGACTTACAGATTGAACAGGGGCAGATGTTGTACCCCAAAATTTGCCCTCTCATTTTATTCAACACATGCCCATTGAGGTCTTCAACTTGCTCAAGGATGCTCAAGAGTTGACCAGACAAACTCTCTCCTAAGGCAATGTACCTCAAACCAGGGTTTCCATTTTCATCAAGATGTGTGAACTCCAAAGGTTCCAAATGATTTCCATGGTACCAATATGTTCTCAAGATCATCCATGTAAAGTTTCATGCCTTGCACAAGAAGTTTGCTCAGTCAACTGCCCAGATTCCTGAAAATCAACTATACTAGGTCAAAAGTCAATTGTGGTCCACATACAGTCAAACTTCAAGATTTTTGGTCAACATCAACATTTTGAAGTGATATCCATCATTTGATCAAGGGCTGATCATTATTCCTCATGGAATGCCCCAAATTTATCAAAACCCAAAAGTTGTTAAATTAGGGTTTCTTAGGAAAAGTCAACCAAAGTTTGACCAAGCATAACTTCTTCAAACTTCATCAGAAATTTTCCATCCAAGGCTCATTTTGAAGTGGATGCAATTCCCTACAATTCATCTTCATCCCTCAAGTTCAAAATATGCACTCATCAAAATATATAAATTTTTACATTATAGGTCCTTTTGAAAAGTCAACAAAAACACCTTTTGGGTCAAAGCTTCTTACATGAACATGGGAGACCCAATTGAGATGAAACCAAAAGGGTTGTTTATGGGACATACTAAGCTTTCTAAAAAGTCTAAGAACACCTCTCTAGGGTTAAAATTGGAGGAGATATGCCTTGTCAAAGTTGACCATTTTTGCAAAATTGCCAAAAGTCAAATGTGCTCAAAAATGCATTTTTTTTGTCAAATGGGCCTAGCTTATCATGCTTGCATCTTACTTGTGACATGGTCCACGACCCAAACCAGCATCCACATATTATTTGCTTCATTATTTATTTTATTTTGATTTTTTATTATTTAAAATTCAAATTAAATCAAATAAATTGCAAAAAATATAAAAAAGATTGGTTTTGATCTGATTTTTATAGGAATCACAATCTAATCAAGCTGGCATATCAGATCAAATCGTGCAAAGCAAATTGAAGCAAAAATTGGCATGATTAGGCCTATTTTGGAAACATATCATATCAAATTTTCATGATTTGCCAAGATACAAATTGTTTTTGTTGACCTAATATGCTCTAATATATATGTTGAACATAACCAATGCGCAAGGAGAGGGATTACAGTCGTTAGAACCCCAAACAAAACTCAAATTTTTGAAGAAAAAGTGTAGGTCGGATTTTTATTTGCAGTCCAATTCAAGCAATTCCAAAGCCATTAATCTATTCCTGGGCATACTCTGAAGTGATTCCAATCATTCTCAAGCCACAAAACATCTAGAACTGTAAGATACAAATCACGGTTTGCACCCTTTAAACTCAAACTCGTTTTCAGGGTTTTACGCATTTTACCTTCGATTTGCTTGCATAAATGTATTAATAATCATGTTTGTGATCTTTTGGATAGCCTGGATTTGATTTCTAGTGCAGGAACAAGCTTACGCCATTACTAGGGTTTGGAAGCTTCAAATTAGGGATTCTCCGTAGAGGCCAAATTAGGACTGATTAATGATACCAATGAACTCAGGACAAGATTCTTAGTGGGTATATGTCTTTAGTTCTGATTAATATTGCTTATTTTGCATTTTGAGATATTGCAGGTCTATAGCAACGCACAAAAACCGTCACTAAAGCCTATAGTGACTGAAATTGTTGTTGGTAAAGGTGTTATTGTCTAAAATAATGAAACAGGGAAGAGGATAAAGGCGTGTCAATATCTGAATGGTGGATTTAAATCTCACGCGTTTTATTACTGCATTGACCTTTCATTCTATATTATGCATTTCTTGTATTATATTAACAAATAAAACACGCAGTACAGATGGCAAGGGTGCACGTTTGAAAGTGAGAGGACCTGGGTTCGATCCCAGGTCCCAGCATTTTGTTATTTTCTCAATATTTACACGCAGGTTCCATGCATTACACAGCCAAATGCCTTCCATGTACTCCAGCCATCCAGCCGTTGAATCATCACTATCACCAATCCAACGCCTCAGGATGCGTCCTTATGGTACGTCTCCAAGCTTGGCCAACACCGAATCAAGCGCTTTGACTGGGCTGAGCAAGGAATGGGCCTTATAATTCAACATTGCACCCCCCCCCCCTTTCAGCAAATACAGGCCTAATTTAATTCTTTTCTCTTTATTTTCTTATTTTTATTATTTAATTATTTTCCTTTATTAAAACAACACCAAAAATCATTATTTTTTTATTTAATAAAAAATCATCAAAAAAAATCAAAAATTATATTTTTCCTAAAAATATTTTATTTCCTTAATTACTTAGATTAATTATTTAGGGAAATTTAATCTCTTTTTCATAGTTTAAATCAATTAGAATTAGGGTTAATTTGTATAATCTTTTCTCAAAAAAATAACTTAAATAATTTTCAATTAGATTTTTTAAGTTTGCTAATTATTCTCGCATTTAATTCGCCGTGCGCATTTTTAATTCCTTTTTTCTATTATTGTAACTTCTCCGAGTTTGTAATAGTAATTAGGGTTTAAATTCCGCATTTTTATTTTTAGTCAAAATAATTATGTATCTGCAAAAGCCCTGTAATAGCTAGGACCTTTAAACGTTCCGCACTTTTAATTTCCGCAAACTATAAACTGCTTAGATGTATGTTAATAGGATTGTATGGGAAGACAAACTTAAAATTAAAACAGTAGAAAACCCTAATTGTGCAAAGATAATAAACTAAAAATTACACTCGTACATGCTCACTCATAGGGTTTACTCCACTCCGGTTGCCTTCGGTAAACGGTCATGAAGTATAGGGTTTGTTAGTAGTTGTCTCTAGCCCCGAAAGATCTAAAATAACCCATTCGGATGTTGCCTCGAAAAAGATCTTTAAAGCTTTAGGATGATTACTAACATTTCCTAACATTGCTTTTGTGATCGTATTTGTCCCTTCGAATGTCCCTAAGAAACTCCAACGATGATGCTACCTATTTCTCAATAATGGGATAGCATTGTCTAAAAGGAAAACGAACATGCTTTTTTTCGAGTAGGTAGATTAGTTCTTAAGTACTTGATCAAACAAACAAAAACTTTTTTGCACAAACACTTTTCAAACAAAGCTTTCAAAAACAACTTCGTAACGCTCTTGAGGATAGAAACAAGGGTTAAAATGAAGTAATGCAAAACTTTTCAAAACAAGCACACACAAACAGTTTTCAAAATGAGCAAGTACCTAAGAGCCCATGGAAAACCATGGATAGAAAGGGTGCTAACACCATCCCTTTCTATAATTTATCCCCCGTACTCAGAAACATCTCGAAAAAGATTTTTTCTGTTCTTTTTCCTTTTCCTGATTGGATAAAATAAAAGTCGGTGGCGACTCTTGCTTACCGCGACATTTTGCAAACAAAAAATGCAAACCAGTATTAACAGTCGATTCTGCCACCGTATCACACCATGCTTCGCCTGGGTCAAAACCCCAAAGACGCCATATTCAACACTTCGGTCGTCTTCTCCGGCATCCCCCACCACCAATCCTGCAAACAGCCATAATAAACGCAAAAGAAAGACCCTACCCCCCCTAATTTGAGGGCTGCGAATCCAGTGGGGGTATCCATTTGGTTTGAAAGTCCCTGTATAGGGAGATACGAAACTTGCTGTTCTTTATGCCCTAACAATGGCAAACGGCTATTTATCCATCAAACCTTATCAGTGATTGCCCAGACTTGTTCCTTTCCCTCTTTTGATCATGTTAATGGAGTTAGAATGGATTGAAACATGCCATAATAAAAAAATACGAAAAACAGAAAAAACATGAAATTATGAATCATGCATGGTGAGTTTAAATGTGCTATGTCCATGGATGATGATCCATACTTACCAATGCTTACCTCAGGAATACCAAGGGGTGATTAGAAAGCTTTGAAACTGGCTGGAAAGGTGAATACGAATGGCACACTTTTTGACTTTTTTTTTGTGAAATATTAGGGTTCTCTTGACACAAGTTGCGCATGTCCATTAGGTCTAGGGTTACTCTCTATATGTAGTGAATCTCATTAGGGTTGCAATTGTGGAAAGAATCCAATGCTTTGATGAGAAAATATCCTTCTTTCAATTATTTGATTTTTGGCTTTTTTGGAACAAATCCAATATTTGTTTTCTCTCTATGATTCTTCTTTTATTTGCAAGCATATTTTACTCTTCATTTGATGAGAAAAAGATTCTCAAATCATATCTTATATATTTTCTATTATTTCTTTATTTAATTTTGACTTTTAATGAATAAAAAATCAAAATAAATAATAAAAATAATGGAATAATGTATGAGTAAGCTCAGGGGTCGTGGGCCATGTTAAGAACAAGTTTCAATCATGAAAACATGGGCCCCGTTGGAAAAAAATTCAAGTTAGGTCAATATTGGCTTCATGCACATTTCCAAAAATTGGTCAACTTTAGCAATGCATATCTCTCTCATTTTTAACCCTAAGAGGATGTTCTTGGACTTTTTAGAAAGATTAGGAAGTCCTCTAAACAACCTTTTTGGTTTCAACTAAATTGGATCTTCCATGTTCATGTAAGGTGCTTTGACCCAAAAGGTGCTTTTGTTGACTTTTTAAAAGGACCTATAATGTATGAGCTTATATCTTTTAATTGAGGCATTTCTTGAACTTGATGGTTGAAGAGAAGTTGTAGAGAATTGGATTCTCTTCAAAATGAGCCTTTGTGGGGGAAAATTGATAAAGAATGAGAAAGTTATGCTTAGTCAAAGTTTAGTTGACTTTTCCTATAAAAACCCTAATTTGTCATTTTTTACTTTTGATGAGTTAGGAGCATTTCTTGAGGAATCATGATCAATGTAATGCCCCGATATTTAATTATTTATTTAATTGAATATTGTTTTGAATACTTTATATTAATTGAATTTTATCGTCAAGTCAGAATTATTTTATTAAGTTGGAATATTAAATAATCGGATTTAATTTGGTGGAATTAGTTTGAGAATTATCAGTATTATTCTAAGAAGCATAATTGGATAAATATGTTGAGTTGAGCGGTAAGTTGATAGTCGGATAAATTACACAGTTTTGTCGGAGAACTATTATTAGAATATTATTTGTGAGTTAGTATTATTTAAAGTGTGGATCGATCATAGTTGATGAATATTATTGGAAATAATATTAGATTATATTATGTGACTATTTATTTAATTGGGCTTATGTTGTGATAGTAGTAATAGTGGGGTGTGTATGTAGGCCCACTAAGAGAAACACTATTATTTGGATTAATAGAATAATAATATTATCTTATTAGAAATATAAGGAGAAAGAGAGGTAGTGTATCAGGAAAAAACAAAAATAAGAAGAGAAAGAAGAAATAGGGTTTTGTGAGAACATAAGAGGAACAAGAAAGTTGCTGCTAGGGTCAATCTCAGGAATTCCATTGAAGCTTTCTTGAGTGCCTTAAAATTAAACCAGGTAAGGATGGGGTTTATTATCCTATAATGGGGTATATGATATTTTGTATGTGGGAATTAGTTTGTGGGATTATTACTGCCTATTGATTAGCGTTGGTTTGTGTTGTTGTGATAAACATTATTAATAATTGAGGTGATTAAAGAATTGTCAAGGAATTAGTGTATTATTGTGTTACATAATTGTCTGGATTGGATTTGGAATAGTAGAGAGTGGCAGAAAATCCATTAAAACAGTATTGAGTGGAAGAAAGAAGAAGAAAATAATGATGGCATGTGCCTGGATACTGCCGAACGGCAGCTTGTTGTCGGTTGGATTTTGTCGAACGACAGCTGGTTGTTGTATATGGAGGTTGTCATTCGGAAACCTTGGGAGAAAGGAGGATGTGCTGATCGGCACTAAGGCAATGGTGGAAGGAAAGTGTCATTAGCACTGAGTGTTAGGCAGGACAATTATTTCAGTTTCTGTTTTCTGTGGCACTATGCTATATAATTGTTAAAATGGTATCAGTATAGAGTTTATTAATAGAAAATAAGATTGGGAACAAAGTAAACTATTCTTATCAGTAGCATGTTATAGCAGAAGGAACATTAATAGAAGTAACATATTTTTGTAGAGTTGTTTTATGTGATAGAGGATAATAGCAGAAATGATAATAAGTGGTAAATTTAGAGGAACAGTAGAATAAAGTAGCAGAGTTAATAATTAGTAGAATTATGTTAGTAGTAGATATAGAAATTAAAATAGCAGTGATGGTTTTAATTGCAGAGTTGGTAATAAATAATTTAACAGAGTAGTATATTAGTGGCAGATGTAATAATTTAGTAGAGAGTTATCGGTAGAAGTTGTAGATAGTGAATAAGTAGTTTTGGCAGAGACCAATAATGAAAGTGAGATAAATAACAGAGGTAGCGTAATTTAGTAGAATAAATTGATTAGTAGCAGTATAAATAAAAAGTAGTAATAACAATATATTAAGCAATATCGATTAGCCAAATTTGTAGATTTGGGTGGTAAAATTGGTTAACCGGAATTAGTTGAAATTGTCGGAATAAGTCGTATATAAGTATGGGTATTTTTAGTTAAATTTGTTTTGTTAGAACCATGTAGAATAAAGTTGATTTGTAGGTGAAGTCGAACTAAGTTGAATGGTTCCAGTATATCAGATTGTGTTGTTGGTTATTGTTGTGAATACGTTATTATCGAATAAATTGTGTGGTTGTCACATTACTAATTGTTGATATGATATTGTTGTTGTGGCGTATTAAGTTGTAGGCTTATGCCAACATTGTTGAATACATTGTTTTTGTTGAATATGTTGTGATTGATAAGTTGATTAAGTTGTAGGCCTATGCCAACGTTGTTGAATACATTGTTGTTGTTGAATATGTTGTGATTGATAAGTTGATTAAGTTTTAGGCTTATGCCAATGTTGTTGAATATATTGTCGTTGTTGTATGTGATTATTGCATTCATTAAGTCACATACATTTGCATTATTAAGTTGGCCTGGATTGGCACCACGTTGGCCTGGATTGGAAAAGTATTGAGTTGAAGGCTTATGCCTTATTGATGCCCCTATTGATTGGAAGATTTTCTAAGTTGGGAGTTCTGCTCCAATGGTACCACATGCATTTGCATAACATTGAGTCGCATTCTAAGTTGTACAATTGAGTTGTTGTGTTGATGAATTAATTGTTGCATTTTGATGATATCCTGTTGGAATTGTTGTTGTGAAGTGGTGATTTTTGCATGACTTGGTTCTAATATATGATTTATCATGCGCTCGCTTATACGATTTGAGAATCTCACCCCTTATTGTTTGAATGTTGCCCTCTGTTGGTAACGTGCAGGTATTAAAGAATGAAGATTTGTTTAGCCTTATTAGTTCAAAGTCGGTTGGTCGCTCTGATATGTAGCACTCGGGAGGAAATGAACAAATAGTTGTTTACTTGTTGAAATTGTTTTAGTTGAATGAAACATATGATGCTACTTGAAGTTGTAATTATGATTCTGCTGCGTTATTAATAAAAGAAGTGGTTTTGTTTTAAAAGCTGATGCAAGTTGTTATATGATCCTCCGAAACTAAAGTGTTATGTATCTATTTATATGTTGCAACATGTTGAACTGTGATATCCCAAATGTGTTGGAAATTTTTAAATACTCTGATTTTTCGTTATAACTACCGGGTAGAATTTAGGGTGTTACAATAGTGGTATCAGAGCAGGTCGGTCCGTGCGACCAAGTTGTCTAATGTCGTTTATTCCTTAGTGCGTGACAAGTGTGTAAAACATTGTTGGTGCTTGTTTCTAATCGAGTTGTATGCAGGAAGTTGGTTGAAGATAAGTGGGGAGAGAAGCTTTGCTTCTCGGATATGTTCAATTGAAAGGTGTTGGTTCGGTGTGATGCCGACGATGACAATGCATGAAATGTTGGAGTCTTGTTGTTCTCGAATTTGAAGGTGACTTGGATTCAAGGACTTGTTGTCAATCGAGTTAGAGCGCCTTGAGATATATTGATCAGACATTGTTGGTGCTTACTTCTTAAAGAATGAAGAGCGATGTAATATTTGTTGATTTATGAAGCAAGTGTAAGATATCGATGTTTGAACAAAGATGGAGTAATAAAGTTGTTGTAACTTTTATGTTGGGATCACATAAGTGATTGTCGAAAGTAGTTGACGTTGATAAGTAGTTGTGAATTGCGAGTCTGAGTTAAAATTTGAAGAAGTGAGTAGTGTTGCGGAAAGAATTGTTGCCCTAGTGTTTTGGAACCTGAACTTTGGAAAAGGAATGAATCTATAGAGTTATAAGAAGTTTGGGAGCACGAGATATGTTAAGAGTTGTTTGGAATATGCCTAAGTTGAAGACAAATGAGTTTCGGAGTGGAATTTCCATAAGCGAATCGCAGGAAACTGCAGAATTGTTGTGGGACCAAAAATTCATAACTAGAGTTCCGGGTATCCGATTTGAGTTTCGTTTGAAGTGTTAGAAAGCTAAAAAAATGAGCTTCGTTTTAAAAAGAGTTCCAGTAGATGTAATAGATTCATTTATCACGTAATAATATTGGAAGTAAGTGCATTTTGTTGTTAAGCTTGTCTTTGGGACTAGACTTGTTCTTCAGTGTTGTACGGGACGCAATGTCCGAGTTGGGTGAATCAAAGGAGCAATTGGAAGATTTATTTAAAGTAATTTGTGAAATCAAAGGTATAATTTGGGAAGCTTTGGTGTTATTAATTAGAACGAAAGATGATAGTGAGAAGTCGTGGGAAATTTATGGAGTCAAAAAGGAGGGAGATTTACGCTAAGTTGTCAAGATGTATGATATAGTTTTGGGAGGAGAGTTCTCTTGAGTAATTTTATTTCTAAGTGAAAGTATATGTAGATCCATTCAAGGTGGATGCAGTTCTAAGTTGGAGAACGACGAAGTCTGTTATAGAGGTTAGTAGCTTGTTGAGCTTAGATGATTACTATCATAGTCGTTTGAGGTGTAGATATATATGAAATGTTGTTAGATAAGATGATAATGTTGAGAGTGTGATTGGAATGAGTTTGAGAGGTGGAGATACATGTATTTTTTATGTTGTGAAATTCGGAAGAGGATTAAGAGTTTAAGAATGTTGCTAGAATCCTTTATGTAGATAAAGACTCAGACTAGAGTGGAAGGGTTTGTAATGTATTGATACACCAACAGATCGCGAGTTAGAAATTGATTGATCATCATGGGATGGTGGGTGAATAAGGATTAGACATGTTGTGTTGAATACGAGTTTTAAGGAAAACTCTATTATAGTTTGGTACGATGATTTATACTCCCTTGTGGTTGTCGAATACTAATTGACAAATTGGGGAACTGATCACTCTCAATCCATTGTTGATAGTAGACGAGACCATGTTGGATGATATAGATTTGTTGTGCTATCTTAATGGTGTGTAAAGTGGTTGATGTTATATCATGGAACAAGTCGGAGTAGCGACTTATATGCGAACTAACATTGCAAATGTGAAAGATTGAGAATATCAAGTGAACAATGGTTTTATGGTGGATGTTGAGGAAATTCCAGAATTAGATTGAAACTTGTAAACCATATAATCGACAGAAAATTTAATGAGGACAATGTCTTAAGATGGATGATCAGAGTTGCGCAGTTAAAGTGTGATGTGGCAAAATTGCTATGCGTGTATGACTCATTAGAAATGAAGGATTAAAACATCAGAAGTCTATAAGAATGGTGTGTCTTAATCTACGTGCTTGATTTGGTAGATTGCCGATGTAGAGATGATATGCCAGAGTACTATGTTTGCTAGTAAATATTTGCAGATTTTATAAGAAGATTGTTGTGAATTATTGGTTGATGGTGATCTATGGGTATGCTTGCTGAGTTATACAGTTAAGTTGATGTTGTAATGATTTTGTTCCCGTTTCCATGATGTTGTTGTTGGTTGCCATAAAGGATGAATAATACTCCATAACATGACGAAGTTAATTTTGCTGACTATGTTGATGTCACTATAATGGTGAATAGAGTTGTTGATATTTTGTTGATAGTTGACATACATATATGTATGAGAACAAAGTTGTATACGCGCTTTGGTGTTGGAAAAGTTGTTAAGAGGTGACGTGGTATATCCATGTATAAGTGAGTTGTGGTTGTTACATTTCTACTGTGGGAGTTGTTATGTCAGAGTGTTGCCGAAAAGGTTGGAAATGGAGTTGAGGATGGTTGTATCGAGTAGATTTTCGAGGACGAAAATATTCTAAGTGGGGGAGAGTTGTAACACCCTGATATTTAATTATTTATTTAATTGAATATTGTTTTGAATACTTTGTATTAATTGAATTTTATCATCAAGTCGGAATTATTTTATTAAGTTGGAATATTAAATAATCGGATTTAATTTGGTGGAATTAATTTGAGAATTATCAGTATTATTCTAAGAAGCATAATTGGATAAATATGTTGAGTTGAGTGGTAAGTTGATAGTCGAATAAATTAGACGGTTTAGTCGGAGAACTATTATTAGAATATTATTTGCAAGTTAATATTATTTAAAGTGTGGATCGATCATAGTTGAAGAATATTATTGGAAATAATATTAAATTATATTATGTTACTATTTATTTAATTGGGCTTATGTTGTGATAGTAGTAATAGTGGAGTGTGTATGTAGGCCCACTAAGAGAAACACTATTATTTGGATTAATAGAATAATAATAGTATCTTATTAGAAATATAAGGAGAAAGAGAGGTAGTGTATCAGGAAAAAACAAAAATAAGAAGAGAAAGAAGAAATAGGGTTTTGTGAGAAGAGAAGAGGAACAAGAAAGTTGCTGCTAGGGCCAATCTCAGGAATTCCATTGAAGCTTCCTTGAGTGCCTTCAAATTAAACCAGGTAAGGGTGGGGTTTCTTATCCTATAATGGGGTATATGATATTTAGTATGTGGGAATTAGTTTGTGGGATTATTATTGCCTGTTGATTTGTGTTGGTTTGTGTTGTTGTGATAAACATTATTAATAATTGATGTGATTACAGAATTGTCAAGGAATTAGTGTATTACTGTGTTATATAATTGTTTGGATTGGATTTGGAATAGTAGATAGTAGCTGAAAATCCATTAAAACAATACCGAGTGGACGAAAGAAGAAGAAAATATTGATGGCCTGTGCCTGGATGCTGCCGAACGGTAGCTTGTTGTTGGTTGGGTGCTGCCGAACGGCGGCTGGTTGTTGTATATGGGGGTTGTCATTCGGAAACCTTGGGAGAAAGGAGGATGTGTCGATCGGCACTAGGGAAATGGTGGAAGGAAAGTGCCGTTGGCAATGAGTGTTAGGCAGGGCACTTGTTTCAGTTTCTATTTTCTGTGGCACTATGTTATATAACTGTTAATATGGTATCATTATAGAGTTTATTAATAGAAAAGCAGTTTGGGAACAAAGTAAACTATTTTTATCAGTAGCATGTTATAGCAGAAGGAACATTAATAGAAGTAACATATTTTTGTAGAGTTGTTTTATGTGATAGAGGATAATAGCATAAATGATAATAACTGGTAAATTTAGAGGAACAGTAGAATAAAGTAGTAGAGTTAATAATTAGTAGAATTATGTTATTAGTAGATATAGAAATTAAAATAGCAGTGATGGTTTTAGTTGTAGGGTTGGTAATAAATAATTTAGCAGAGTAGTATATTAGTGGCAGATGTAATAATTTAGCAGAGAGTTATCGGTAGAAGTTGTAGATAGCGAACAAGTAGTTTTTGCAGAGACCAATAATGGTAGTGAGATAAATAGCAAAGGTAGCGTAATTTAGTATAATAAATTGATTAGTAGCAGTATAAATAAAAAGTAGTAATAACAATATATTAAGCAATGTCGACTAGCCGAAATTGTAGATTTGGGCGGTAAAATTGGTTAACCGGAATTAGTTGAAATTGTCGGAATAAGTCGTATATAAGTATGGGTATTTTTAGTTAAATTTGTTTTGTTAGAACCATGTAGAATAAAGTTGATTTACAGGTGAAGTCGAACTAAGTTGAATGGTTCCAGTATATGGGATTGTGTTGTTGGTTATTGCTGTGAATAAGTTATTATCGAATAAATTATGTGGTTGTCACATTACTAATTGTTGATATGATATTGTTGTTGTTGCGTATTAAGTTGTAGGCTTATGCCAACTGTGATACGGTGGGAGAACTGACTTGAGGGTTTGCTTTTTATCGTAAATGTTGCGATTAGCAAGAGTCGCCACCGACTTTTCTTTTATCCAAAAGGAAAGGTGAAAAAGCATAGGAAAGACCTTTGAGATGTTTTCTTGAGTTTGAGGGGTAGATTATGGAAAGGGAAGGTATTAACACCCTTTTCATCCATGGTTTTCCATGGGCTCTTGGTTACTTGCTTAGATCACTTGCTTTTGTTGTTTGAAATTGTGCTTTGTATGGTTTTGAAAGTATTTTATAAAAAGAGGCCATTTGTTTAGGAAATCTTTGTAATGATTCTCGTTCGTAAGAATGTATACAAATATGTTTGCCTTTTTAAAAATGTTTTCAATGTTTGTAAGATGTTTTGAAATGTGTGTGTTTGTTTTGAAAGTAGCAAGGATTGTTGTTTTGAAATAGAGCAAGTAACTAGAAGCCATCTACCTACTCAAATGTATTTCTTATGTATTTTCTATTCCTTTGATATTGTTGTCTTACCATTGGTTTGATAAGCAACCCTATCTTTAGATGTAAACGGGATGGGCGTGGGTCATTGTATAGCCATGATTAGCAATGTTTGCAAAGTATCTTAGCATTTGGAGGGACCAAGATCATTTTGTAAGGAAACTTTTGAATAGCGTCATCGATGGACTATGATCTTATATTTGTTTGTTTTTGCCAAGATACTTCGCATGTGTAACATGGCCATTTTTGTTTTAGGCAACCAAGTGGAGAAAACCCTAGTGATGCTTGTGTGCAAGTGTATCATTTTCATGCTTTGATTTTGTCTTGTATTTTTGGGTGTTCTATTTTGCTTTGTTTTGTTCTTGTCATACAAACCCTAATTACTGATCATGGCATATAAAGCGATAAATTGCATAATGTAAATATTTCTAAGCTATTACAACAATTTATGGGAGGGGGGAATACAAAATTTGAATGGGGATTTGCAAAAATATAAACCTAAATAAATTATTACAACCAAATCGAATTTGTATGAATTAGAATAAATACAATACAATATTTAAAAATGCAATACAATGTATATGTAAGAAAAGATTTTTTTGTGTCTTGTTTTTTATGTAAAAGAAATTTTCATCTAAACCTAAAAATATAAGGAAAAGGAATTAATTTTTAAAAAAAGGGTTTAACCCTAATTATTATTTTAAAAGGAAATAAAGTTTTTATATGTATTATTTTATGTATTTTCTTGTATAAAAATAATAAATAATATTGTATAAAAATATAAAAATTTTATATATGCAAAAATAAATGTTTATAGGTATAAAATAAAAAATAAATTAAACTACACATGTTTTAACTATATTTTTACAAATTTATTAAGAAAATATATGATATCTATTAAAATAAACTATATTTTTATGTAAAAAAATAAGCTAAAACAAAATAAAATGCAATATGATTAATTTTACTTTTTTTTAGATTTTTATTCATTAAAGAAAATAATAATGAAAACAAAAATAAAAATTATTATGGAAAATAATGGGTCAGGGGGGTATGCCCAGTATACTAGAGGTAGCCTGCAAGCAAAAAAACATGGCCCAAGGAGCTAAACCCAATCCTGCAAACAAGTCACAAAAAAAACTGGAAAATGGAAAAATATAGAAAACCAAAAGTAACGCCCAGGTTCGAACCCATGACATGGGTCTTACCATTGTGCTACTTTGCCACTGGGGTGGCTATACATCCATTGTCTTATGGAAAGCAAAAATAATATAACCTAAAACAAGCTTTTGCCCTGTATTTCATCTTCTTCCTCAAGCTTGGCAAGACATCCTATAACTCTCTCATACTTCCATAAAAATAAAAACTCATAACATGAAAGTTGTAGTACTTGAACTCACGATTCCAACCATATAAGTTATGTGAACTATCAATCAAAGATCAGATAGAATTTTAACAGCCCTAAATTTTAACCTAATATTTTCAGAAATTTCATGTTCCAAATTCTCTCAGCTTAAGTAAAATCAATGCAAGATAAAGATATGTATAGTTTCGTTATGATGAGGACTACAATTTTTATTCACGAATCGTGGCCTAAGGTTGCCTGTACAAGGAGATAGAGTTTGAGATTTTACCTCCTTCAGTTGGAATCGTGGATGGAACTGGAGTGAGTTTGATGGAGGCCTGATTGCTTAAGCTTCCTTGAGCTTCCCTGAATGTATTCCAACCCTTGCCTTGCTCTGAAAGTATCTGAAACTCCTTGGCCAAGTCAAACTGCAAGCTCTGAAATGAACAACGGAAGATGATGGAAAAGTGATTACAGAACAGGGATGAAGGTATGGATTGGCTAGTTATCAAGTATGTACGATGTTTGAATGATCAAAACTCAAAACCCACGAGCCAAATGGAAGATGGGTATGCTTATGCCAAGACTTCAAGTTTAGACAGATTTTTGGTGTTTTTCTGGTTGGGAGTGTTTCAGGCCTTTTCTAATCATGTGTTAAGTTTTATTATCTTTGTATATTAGTATGGAATTGCTTTGATGTCAACCCACTAACAGTTGTGCCTGTTCTAGCCTTTTTGCCACTTTTCTTGTATTTGAAGTAAAGTGATAAGACAGAGCTTTACATGCTTGTACTGTTTTACTTAGGGTTGGTATCTCTTCTCTACAAGTTTCCTTAGGCCTGTGGTACTTGTATGTGCCAAGGGGACAGGTCCAATGCTCAAGATTGTAAAGTTTGCAAAAGTTGATCGTTTTCAAAATGGCAATGGTCACTTTTTGCCATAAATGGAATTGCAAGTTGGATAATGGTTCTAAGGCATGGATCAAAGCTTTGTAAACTGACTAAGAATTTAATTAAGGAGTGTGGAACAATTTTGGGACCTGTAAAGCATGGATTAGCCAGCATAGGTACTGATTGCAACTTTGTTCTTCATGAAATGGTTTGGACAAAAAGTGAGAAATTGCAAACTTCATCTCTTCGATTATCCCTACTCAAAAATTATCTTGAGGAGTTATTGGACATTTTGGAAAGCTTGCAATGTTCTCTATAACTCATCTTTGAAATGCATTTTGAGATACCTCTTGGAATTAGGTGAAAAATTGCCATGAAGTTGGGTCCAAAACCTGCCTAAATTAGGGCAAAATTTCACTAAGTTATTTAGTTCATGACCATGTGTTCATAAATTTGTATCTTTAGATCCAAGCATATTTAGGAAAAAGTATGTGAATAAAAGTTGTAGATTTCATGGAGGTCTACAACTTTCATGTTGGGAACTTTCCTTGAATCATTATGCATCATGGTGAAAAAGTGGCCTAAAGTTGAGAAAAAATAAGAAAATTTTCTATACTTAGAAAATTTCTAAGTTAGGAAAATTTTCAAATTCAAACCCTAATCTTCAAACTTGGATTTATTGATGAACAAGTTTCACATTTTGACATGTTTTGATGAATTATGACCCTTGGTACTTGATTTTGACCAAAAAGTCAAAGTTTGACTTTTTAGTGTACAGTTGACTTTTGACCAGTTGACTGCAAATTTCCTCTGTCAATCCAATGAACTTGAGATGTTTTGAGCCATTTAATTAAGTCAAGATGATGCCATTGAATCCTTGAAATCATTCTTTAACTCAATTGGTCATTTTCTAGGTTAAAAATTAGAAATTTCCCTTCCTCAGTCAAAACCCTAATTTTGACCATTTTGCCCTTTTGGTGTTTTGACCAAATTTCTTGAGAAATTGTGATCCAAACTTGACCAAATGATGCATATAAGTAAAAAATGTTGATGTTGATAAAAAATTATGAAGTTTGACTGTAAATTGGCCATGGTTGACTTTTTCCCCAATACAGCTGATTTTTAGGTCAACTGCCCAATTGACTGATCAAAAATGTGGTTCAAGGCTTGAAACTTGTCATGAGTAATCTTAGGGATCCATAATGATGTTTGAAAGTCATATGAAGCATTGATAGTCCAAAAATCCTTTTGCAAACTGAAACCCTAATTTTGGGTTATCAGTGCAAGATGAGATGTTTTGAGCTGACCAAACCCCAATCCAGTCTTAAGTGAAATAAATTTTGTGAGAAAAGTCTTGATAAATGAGAGGGAAAATTTTGGGGTACAACAACTACCCCTGTTCAATCTTCTTAAACTTGAAGAGTTAGATTGGCGAGCTTTGCCATTCGTGACTCGAAGGTGAAAGATTATTGGACACTAGAGTGCCCAGAAATTTGCACTCGACTAGGTGTGGTTAAGGGAATGGGCTTAAAGATGCCATTTGGAGAAGTGATAGAATCTTGTTGGAGATGGTCTTGTAGATGCAATCCAAGAATGTTTGTTGAATTGTAAGTTGTAAGCTGAAAGAATGAGTATCATAATGGTGTCCGCGTCTGAAACATATATGAGTTGTATCTGAACTTGAAATTTGAATGAGTATCAGAATGGCATCCGTATCTGGAGCGTATCTGAATTGTATTTGAACTTGAAATATGAATGAGTATCAGAATGGCATCCGTGTCTGGAGCGTATCTGAACTGTATCTGAAAGCTGAATCTGAACGAGTAACAGAATGGCGTCTGTGTCTAAAGCGTATCTGAACTGTATCTGAACTTGAAATCTAAATGAGTATCAGAATGGCATTCGTGTCTGGAGCGTATCTGAACTGTATCTGAAAGCTGAATCTGAATGAGTATCAGAATGGCATCCGTGTCTGGAGCGTATCCATACTGTATCGTGATTGCACATTGTTAGCGGTAGCTGTTAATCTTATCCTGAAAAGGGTAAAACGTTAGCTGGAACACAAAATTATGTTACATGAAATGTATTATGCAATATATGTGTTTTATCAATGTTTATGATATGTGGATGTAATGTATGCGCATGTAAGCTGATTTACTGCATTGTTGCGTGATTGAGTAAAATAAATCCTTGATTGCTGCTGAGGATATGTGGATTCTTCATGTCTTGAAGTTGGAGTATTGACAAAAATTCTGTTGTGAGAGCAATGTCGTATACTGCTTGAGGAATCTGCATGGGGAATCTAGAGGATTTTGATGACTTCTACTGGGGATAAATGAATGGGAGTCTTTGTTCCGTTGGGGAGTATTAGAAATCAGATATTATCCGGTTGGATTTCAGGCTTCAAAACAACTTGCCGGGGAATTTGGAGAAACTGGACGGTTTCCAACGGGAATTAATAGTTTGAAGTTTCAGTTCTGCTAGGGATTTAAATGACGTATTGTGGGGATTGCTCATGGAATAGCCTAAAGATGTTTTCCTATTCTTTCAACCTGTCAGTAATTGTCTTTTTTCATTTTGTTTATTTGTAAACAGTAGTTATGTTCAAATGCATATGCTCATTAATGAATCATTGGACTTTTTGCAAATAAAACACAAGTGTAAAGAAAAGGACAAATAGTTTTCTGTATTTTCAAAGAGATATCTTTGTATTGATTTTGAATAAGTACTTTGTACAAAGGAGACAGACATCCTAGTAAGAGGATGGTGCCATAAAAAATAAGAAAAAATTAGACAAAGAAAGATAGTTATGTGTGATAATCCCATGGGGTTTCCATTCTGATATAGCCTTCGTATCTCTGAATATCTTGTCTATTTGTTGCTTCATCCGAAGGTGATTGAATTGATCAGAAACTCCGAGTTTGTCAGTGAAGAGATTGTCCTCAAAGTGATCCGACGGGACATAGTCATACGCTTTAATTCCCTAACTTTTTCCTGGACCGCCCTTTCGGGTTTTCAGTCCACTGGGAAACCCTTTTTTGCCCAAGTCGCCCTTTCAGGTTTTCAACTTGCCGGGTGTACAGGTTTTTTTTATTTTATCCTTAATTTTTGCCCGAACCTTCTGGTTCGTCGGGATGCCCTTTTTTTGCCTAGGTATGTCAACCTAGCGGGTCTCTTATGCGTAGTATCTTCTGACTATGTTCGCGTTCGCAGGGTGTGGCAGGTCATCACCATCCATGGTGGTTAAGATCATTGCCCCACCGGAGAAGATGTTCTTGATTACAAATGCCCCTTCATAGGTAGGAGTCCATTTGCCCCTGGGATCACTTTGTGGTAAGATAATGCGTTTGATCACTAGATCTCCAACTTGATATACTTGGCGTATGACTTTCTTGTTGAAAGCCTTGATCATCCGTTTTTGATACATCTGACCATGGAAAACAGCAGTGAGTCTCTTTTCATCAATTAATTTTAGTTGATCAAGCCGAGTCTGGATCCAATCATCCTCATTCAAACCTGCATCATTCATAATTCTCAAAGAGGGGATCTAAACCTCAATAGGCAAGACAGCCTCCATGCCATAAACCAAGGAATAAGGTGTTTCCCCAGTTGATGTGCGAGTTGTGGTACGATACCCGTGGAGAGAAAATGGTAGCATCTCATGCCAGTCTTTGTAGGTGACTGTCATTTTTGTATGATCTTTTTAATGTTTTTATTAGCAGCTTCGACGACACCATTCATATTTGGCCGATAGGGGGATGAATTGTGATGTTGAATCTTGAACTGCTCGCACAAGGTGGTGATCATAGTATTGTTAAGGTTTGTACCATTATCAGTGATGATCCTTTCTGGGATATCGTACTGGCAAATGAGATTCTGCTTAATGAAGCGGGAAACAACATTCTTAGTAACGGATGCGAAGGAAGCTGCTTCGACCCACTTTGTGAAATAATCAATGGCCACTAGAATGAAGTGGTGTCCATTGGAGGTTGTAGGCTTGATCTCCCCAATCATATCGATTCCCCACATCGCAAAGGGCCAAGGAGCCGTCAAGACATTCAGAGGAACCGGAGGTACGTGCACCTTGTCCGCATAAATTTGACACTTGTGACAGGTCCGAGAGTGTTGATAACAGTCTGCTTCCATGGTAGACCAATAATATCCTGCCCGTAGGATTTTCTTTGCCATCGTATGCCCACTGGAGTGGGTTCCAAAAGTACCTTCATGCAATTCAACCATGATCTTTTCAGCCTCCATCTTATCCATACAATGGAGCAGAATAGAGTCATGATTGCGTTTGTACAAGATGCCATTACTCAGGAAGAACTTAGAAGAGAATCTCCTTAAGAACTTCTTATCATTGATTGAAGCTCCTTCTGGATATTCTTGAGCCTCGAGATACCTCTTGACCTCATGAAACCAAGGCTGGTCCACTACCTCTTCAGTATTAATCTTGTGACAATGCGTTGGTTCCTCCATTCGTTCGATGGTGATCTGGGGAGCCTCGTTATCCCAATTAAGTTTAAACATAGATGACATTGTAGCTAGAGCGTCTGCTAGCTGATTTTCTTCTCGTGGGAAATGCTCGAAGGTAATCTTCTTAAAATGTGGTAGCAATGTCAAAACATGTTCTTTGTAGGGGATAAGATTTGGGTGTTTAGTGTCCCATTCTCCTTTAATTTGACTGATAACCAAAGTTGAATCTCCGAATACATCTAAGGATTTGATTCCCAAGTCTATGGCAGCCTTGAGACCAAAGATGCATGCTTTGTATTCCGCGATGTTGTTCGTACAGTTGAAGCAAAGTCTAGAAGTAAAGGGGGGTATGACACCGTTCCGGAGATATGAGTACAATGCTGATACCATTACCAAGTGCATTGGATGCCCCATCAAAGAACAGGGTCCATCGGGATCCTTGTTCAGGTCCGTCATATGGCCTGATTTCTTCACAGTTGTCTAATGTCATGATGTCTTCATCTGGGAATTCAAATTTCATGGACTGATAATCTTCTACAGCTTGATGAGCAAGATGATCAGCTAGCACACTGCCCTTTATGGCTTTTTGGGTAGTGTACTATATGTCATATTCTGTTAGGATCATCTGCCATCTAGATATCCTTCCAGATAGAGCAGGCTTTTCGAAGATGTACTTTATCGGATCCATCTTAGATATCAACAAAGTGGTATGAGTCAACATATACTGTCTTAGCCGGCGAGCAGCCCATGCCAGAGCGCAGCAAGTTTTCTCGAGCAGTGAATATCTAGTTTCACAATCGGTAAACTTTTTGCTCAGGTAGTAAATAGCATGCTCTTTTCGGCCAGACTTGTCATGCTGCCCCAATACACACCCCATTAAGTTCTCTAAAACGGTCAGATCATGATCAATGGTCTCCCCTCGACTGGTGGCATCAAAACAGGAGGCTCTTGTAAGTACTCCTTGATCTTGTCAAAAGCATCTGGCATTCGTCGTTCCATCTGACTACTTGATCTTTCTTCAATAATTTAAAGATTGGCTCACAAGTAGTTGTTAGGTGAGAAATGAATCTGGCAATATAGTTCAGGCGTCCCAAGAATCCCCTGACTTCCTTCTCAGTACGAGGAGCGGGCATTTCTTGTATCGCTTTAACCTTCGCAGGATCAACCTCGATGCCTTTGTTGTTGACAACGAAACCTAAGAGTTTACCGGACCGGACTCTGAATGTGCACTTGTTTGGGTTCAACCTTAGTTTGTACTCCTTCAATCTCACAAACAACTTTTGCAAGTGATCAAGGTGCTCCTCTTTAGTTTGTGATCGGGCTATCATGTCATCTACATAGACCTCTATCTCATGATGTATCATATCATGAAACAAAGCTACCATGGCGCGTTGATAGGTTGCCCCAGTATTCTTCAGTCCGAATGGCATCACTTTGTAGCAGAACGTGCCCCACTGTGTGACAAATGTAGTTTTCTCCATGTCCTCAGGTGCCATTTTGATTTGGTTATAACCTGAGAATCCATCCATGAAGGAAAATACTTTGTGTTGGTCCGTATTGTCATCCAGGATATTGATGTGGGGAAGTGGAAAATCATCTTTAGGGCTGGCCCTATTTAAATCTCTATAATCCATGCACATTCGTACTTTACCGTCCTTTTTAGGCACGGGAACAATGTTGGCAACCCATTGAGGATAGGAAGTAACAGCCAAAAATCCAACATTAAATTGTTTCATGACCTCCGCTTTGATCTTCTCTGACATGTCAGGTCTCATGCGGCGGAATTTTTGTTTTACTAGTGGACAGTCTTCTCTTGTGGGTAGACGATGTACCACGATTTCTGCATCAAGTCCTGGCATGTCTTCGTATGACCAGGCAAAGATCTCAATATAATTATGCAACAGCTGGACCAGACGCTCCTTGACACTCGGCTCTAGATTGGCACCCATCTTGATTTCCTTTTTATCTTCCTCGGTACCCAAGTTGATTGTATCCAACGGTTCCTCATGAGGTTGAATAGCTCTTTCCTCTTGTTGTAGTAGTCTGGCCAATTCCCCTGGTACTTCACAATCTTCCTCTCCTTCGTATTCGGCTTGGTAGATTAGATCTTCAGAGTCACTAAAGGCCATAGCAGTATCGTTACCCATGGGATCTGGAATGGAGGGGTACCTACATTTGTGAGTGTGGGTGTGTGTAAGGGTATATCCATCTTTAAACTATAAAATGTAAAAGAAAGACAATGAGCACAAAAGGTTTATATGTGTAAAAACGTCCATGATTCATTGAATGTCATATGAAGATGAAATAAAAACCCTTACAAATGGACCATTGTGCCTCGGGTAAGACACAAGGTTTTTAAAGTGCGAATTGTTTATGAATATTACAAGTCCAACAGAAATGTAAAAGATAAATTACTGAGAGATGAAAGTTATTAGGACAAAGTCTCTGGCTTCCCAATTGCGGAGTCCTCCGTTGACAGTAGGAAATATCCAATCCTCCAAGTTGCCATCTTCTTCACCATTTTCCACTGTGTTGACCTCTCGGTTACCAATCTTCAAAGGCATCCCTCCAACACGGGCACGACGCACAGCCTTTTGAGCAGTTGAAGTAAACCCCAAGCCAAACTTGTCGGATTTATACGGAATATCTGAAAGCTGCCCCCAGATGGTGCATCCGCCCACCTCTACTACTGCCTTGGCATCCTTTAGAGATGACATCCAAAGCGGAGGTCTTGTGATCTTGGGGATCGGGGATACCACCTTGGTTACCGCTATCTCTTGAGAGACCTCTTCGAAATGTTGAAAAGGAGTTTCAATAAACTCGCCATCCAACTCCACATAGCGGGAAGAATTTAGGTGGCTAATCATGTACTCCTCCTCCCCGTGGACAGTGATGATCTTTCCATGGACCGGGTACTTCAGCATCTGGTGTAGCGTGGAGGTGACAACACCGGCATTATGGATCCAGGGCCATCCTAACAGACATGAGTAATAGGGGCGGATGTCCATCACATAGAAGGTTGAGTTGAAGGTCTGAGTTCCCACCTTTATCGGGATGTCCACCTCCCCGTGGACCATCCTCTTCGAACCATCAAATGCTCTCACAACTATGTTACTGGGTTTCAATGTCAGCCATTTGCAATCTAATCTGTCAAGGGATTTCTTTGGTAAGATGTTCAAAGATGAACCCGTGTCCACCAAGGCATGGGCCCGAGTCGTTCCTCTAAACTCCACAGAGACATGTAATGCCTCGTTGTGCTTTCTCACTCTGGGTGTCAAATCAGCATCAGAGAAGCCTAGGCCGTTATCAGCTGTCAAACTGGCTATACAGTCTTGGAACTGGTCAGCAGATGTCTCTTATGGCACATGGGTTGTCTTCAGAAATTTTACCAGAGCTTTCGCATGTGCCTCAGAGAACAACAGCAAGGATAGCATGGAGATCTTGGAGGGAGTTTGCCCCAACTGTTCAACCACGTCATAGTCACTCTTCTTTATTATCCTCGGGATCTCTTCCATTTCCTTCTTGGATGTTTCGGGGATAGCTGGTGATTGAGCCTTTATCTGGACAGGCTCTTCTTGAATGCTTTTTCCTCGATTTTCAGTAGTAGAAGTATTGGTAGGGATAACAGCAGTGGTCATGTCGTCTTTGTCGGTAGGAGTACTTGCATGTATGATTATTGGTACAGAGGTAATCTTTGGAATGGCCACGGGTCCAAAAACTTCCTTTGGAGGGGCAATCTCTGGAAAGAAGATTCTACCACTACGGGTAATCTTACTAGTTCCGGCAATATTGCTAATGTCGGAATCTTCTTCTTTGGAGCTTACTTCTTTGGCGGTGAGCCCGTTTTGTTTGATACCATGGTAGTAGATTTCTCCATCGTAATTCCACGGTACTATTTTATCTGATTCATATGGGACCGGCCCGGGCATTGTAATTATGAGAGGAGTAGTCTTTGGAACTGATGTAGTCCTAACGGGTATTTTGAGGACCCTACAAGGATTGGTGGAGATGGTTATGATTGAAACGTCTTTAATTGGAACAGGTGAAACAGGAGCATTTTCAAACAGAATCTCTTGGTTGTCTATCAAGTGTTGAATGCCTATCTTCAACAGAGGGAAATCAGTTGGTGAGGATAAGCAAAGATGGCAGTCTTTATTACAACCTGGGAATATACCATATTTCAATAAGTTCATCTTAATGATCGGGAGCGAAGTCAAGAGTTTATCCACTGTAGTAACAAACAAATCTTCCTTGATAGCATTGGCGTTGTGACCATGTCTAGGCATAGGAGCAGAAATGACATTTAGTTTTTCGGGCACCTCAAACTCAATCTCTTTGGCATCTATGAGGTCTTAAACTTTGTTTTTCAAAGCCCAATAGTTGTTGGTGTCGTGGCCCGGACTTTCGGAATGGTATGCGCATCTGGCATTCGGGTGATAATGAGGGGACGCCGTGTTGGGATTCTTTGGAGCTTCCTTCAAAGTTGCCAAATTAGATTTCAGAAGATGTGGTAAGACCTGGGCTAGAGTCATATTAATCCTGGTGAATTGTCAGACCGGCCTTTCCACCCTCGATTGATTACTCCTTGGTTGATCAGATGTAGATTTTGGGATCATAACGGCCTCTACCATTGGTCGACGTTCAGCTGTCCCTTGGTTCCTTTGTGGATAAACAGCAGATACCTCCTTCTTCCTGGTGAAAGGCTTTCTTACAGCTTTAGTGGCAGACGAATCTTTCTGAATCTTTCCACTTTTTATGTCGGCTTCCACCCTCTCTCCAGTTAATATTAACTCAGTAAACCCAGCAGATGAACTCCCAATCAAATGGTTGAAGAAAGGGCCCGATAGAGTGCCTAAGAACATATCCACCAACTCCCTTTCAGACAGAGGGGGTTGCACTCTCCCAGCTAGATCTCTCCATTTTTGTGTGTAATCTTTGAAACCCTCATTTGAAGCCATAGCCACACTCTGAAGTTGAGTACGGGTAGGCGCCAAATCCGCATTATACTGGTATTGTTTATAGAAAGTTGCGGGAAGGTCTTCCCAGTTGTGGACGTTGGCCCTTTCTAATTGGTAAAACCAATCAAGTTGTGTTCCGGATAAACTATTTTGGAAAAAATTCACCCATAGGTCTTTATCGGTAGAGTGCGGCTGAATCTTTCTCACGTATGATCGGAGGTGCATTTTAGGACATGACACCCCATCATTTTTTGCAAACAACGGCACCTTGAACTTTGGCGGGATCACAATTCCTGACACTAGCCCCAATTCTTCAAAGTCTAGACCTGGTACTCTTTATATTTCCATAGCGCTTAAACGCTCTTCAAGATGTCTGTACTTATCATCAGTCGGAGGGTACTGTTCCTCAGAGTAGTCTTCCTTTTTTTCCTCCTCTTCGGATTCTGACGGAATTGTTGTTTCTTTTCCTTTTCCTTCTCCTTCCCTAGAAGTGGTTGCAAAATTCAAGGTTCTTCTAGTCTGTCCCTGAAATCTTCTCCCCATATTCAAAACCCCAGTGGCTTTCTTTGTTTTCTTCTTTCTTTCTTCAGCTAACAGAGTCTTCAACTCATCTTTCCCCTTGGCTAGGGTCATGAGTAACTGTCGAAGCTGCGTGTTTTGAGCTTGAAGATCTTTGACCGTCTGTTCGAGATCTATCTTACTGAAATAAACAGTAGAGAGATGAGGAAACTTGTTGCAAAAGGCCTGTTATGTTATGATGAATGATATGTGTATATGTAATGTTTTCAAGGATTTTAAAAGATTCAAATTCGTTTTAAACAAAAAGAAACACACGTTATATTAATAAGATAGAGTTTGAGTACATCAATGCCCCTTGGACAAAATAATACAACACTCTAAGATAAAAAAGTAGTGCGCATCCTCTTTGGTGTTATGTAGGTATTTAGAGTCTGCTCCTCATGAAGTAGCCTAGTGAGTTCCAAAACCTTCTTCTCGCTTGTGTAGAATTGGGCTTTGAAAGTATCTCGCTCTCCTTTGAGTTTCATCTAATCCCTTTGTAGGTCTTCAAGAGATGTGGGCATGTCAGGATGTAGGATAGTGTATGGAACTTCACCTTCCTTAACAGGCTCAACAATCACCGGGAGAATGGAAGGATAAGGCATCATAAGACTTTGAGTGTGGGTTCGTACCCACTTGAGGTAAGACTCAAGAGGGATGGAATTCTTGTGTCCCAAAGTCTTTCTATCCACCTTGTTTAGCATCCTCCAAGCTCGGATGAATCTCTGGCGAAGTCCTTGATCGTCGTTGTCGTAGTTGAATACCAAGCCTTGAATCAGCATATCATTTGGGCCATCCCTTCGAGAATAACCAAACTGTCTTAGAGCTAAGCATGGGTTGTAGGTGATGCCTCCCCTAACACCAAGTAGAGGGACATTAGGGAATTCCCCATAACGGTCAACAATGATAACATTCTCCTTGGATCGAGAGCACCAATGAATATCTGAATGTTTGAGCATCATTAACCTTTGTGACCACCTTAAACCTTGCTCATTCCTTAAGACTGATTGGGGAAGATGAGAAATAAACATTCTTGCCAGGAGGGGAGTGCAACACATAAGGACACCTCTTTTCCTCATTGTACGAGTGTGAAAAGAGTGCAGGATATCCCCTAGTAATGTAGGCACCAGATTGCGTGAAATGAAGATTTTGACGGCACTTACATCTATGAGTTGGTCAGGATTGGGGAACAATACCATCCCATAGATAAGAAGAGCCACAATCTCCTCAAAAGCTTGCAAGTCTAGGGAATTCCAACAGCTTTGGGCTTTCTCAAACGGAAACTTTGCTAAGAAGCCTTTGACACCACTTATAGTTTCCCAATGAGTTGTGACATCAGATGAGTGCAAGTGCAGGGCTTGAGCAATATCTTCTGGATTTGGATCTCTTTCCGTACCGTTGAAAGGTAGTTGATTGAGAATAGGAATCCTCAAGAGTTGAGAAAATTCTTCCAAAGTAGGCACAAGCTGATAGTCGGGGAATGTGAAGCAATGATGCAAAGGGTTAAAGAACTGGAAGAGAACTTTCATCATATCCTTCTCTGTGTTAGAGGTGACCAAGTTGAGTAGACGACCATGCCTCTCGGTGAATGGAGAGTTCTCAGGGATTCTTGAAGCTAGCTTCTTGAGTTGTGGAGGAATTCTTACAAGGTTGATTTGGATAGTTTTCCTGCGGAGTGAATCCATATCCTACAAAACAAGATCAAAGATGAATCTCCAAAATCCTTGAAATGGTTAGTGGATGCATATTATGTTCATGATGTCCATGATGTTATGTACAAGTATGCATATACAAGAAAATCAAACAAGTTCTTAGTTTAGGCTTGCATGGGGTTTTATAGGTAAGTACCCTCATGAAGTTTAGTTGGCTCAACCTGTCCTAATAATAGTAACCGGTTTCTAAGGAGCTCAATATCACTGGATTGTTTCCTTAGTCATTGTTTCAGCTCAAGCCTCTTTAATGGCGACCGAAATATCCCAAGAAACCAAACCTCAATGAGTGTAGTGTCGAGTATCTACCAACTTCGGACTGCACCAAAGCCGATCATCTCACTACATCCTAAAGGCCAAGTTGGTCAAGTAAGGGGTTCTAGAAGTTCATTAGTGCTTCATGACATCACTCAGCGGCCCCGTATTCTCTTTGATTAACTCAAAGGCTACCGGTACTCACAAATATGTCACACTAACATAGCTATTGCTTAGACCATGTCGATATACCCCACACAGTTTCCATAACGTATTGCTATTTACCTATAATGTTTCCCAAATCCGGGTAGAGGATTCAAACCCAAACAAAGAACAATAATGTAAAGCAAACAAGTCAAACAATGTAAGCAAATAAATGTGATCTAAACCCTAAGGTAACCCCACTTTTATAATACATCCCCAGCAGAGTCGCCCGTTCTGTGATACGGTGGGAGAACTGACTTGAGGGTTTGCGTTTTATCACAAATGTTGCGGTTAGCAAGAGTCTCCACCGACTTTTCTTTTATCCAAAAGGAAAGGTGAAAAAGCACAGGAAAGACCTTTGAGATGTTTTCTTGAGTTCGGGGGGTAGATTATGGAAAGGGAAGGTATTAGCACCCTTTTCATCCATGGTTTTCTATGGGCTCTTAGTTACTTGCTTAGATCACTTGCTTTTGTTGTTTGAAATTGTTCTTTGTGTGGTTTTGAAATTATTTTATAAAAAGAGGCCATTTGTTTAGGAAATCTTTGTAATGATTCTCGTTCGTAAGAATGTATACAAAGATGTTTGTCTTTTTGAAAATGTTTTCAATGTTTGTAAGATGTTTTGAAATGTGTGTGTTTGTTTTGAAAGTAGCAAGGACTTTTGTTTTGAAATAGAGAAATTAACTAGAAGTCATCTACCTACTCAAATGTCTTTCTTATGTATTTTATATTCCTTTGACATTGTTGTCTTACCATTGGTTTGGTAAGCAACCCTATCTTTGGATGTAAACGGGACGGGCGTGGGTCATCGTATAGCCATGATTAGCAATGTTTGCAAAGTATCTTAGCATTTGGAGGGACCAAGATCATTTTGTAAGGCAACTTTTGAATAGCGTCATCGAGGGACTATGATCTTATATTTGTTTGTTTTTTCCAAGATACTTCGCATGCGTAACATGGCCATTTTTGTTTTAGGCAACCAAGTGGATAAAACCCTAGGGATGCTTGTGTGCAAGTGTATCATTTTTATGCTTTGATTTTGTCTTGTATTTTTTGGTGTTCTATTTTGCTTTGTTTTGTTCTTGTCATACAAACCCTAATTACTAATCATGGCATATAAAGCGATAAATTGCGTAATGTAAATATTTCTAAGCTATTACAATAATTTATGGGAGGGGGGAATACAAAATTTGAATGGGGATTTGCAAAAATATAAACCTAAATAAATTATTACAACCAAATCGAATTTGTATGAATTAGAATAAATACAATACAATATTTAAAAATGCAATACAATGTATATGTAAGAAAAGATTTTTTTGTGTCTTGTTTTTTATGTAAACGAAATTTTCATCTAAACCTAAAAATATAAGGAAAAGGAATTAATTTTTAAAAAAAAAAGGGTTTAACCCTAATTATTATTTTAAAAGGAAATAAAGTTTTTATATGTATTATTTTATGTATTTTCTTGTATAAAAATAATAAATAATATTGATAAAAATATAAAAAATTTATATATGCAAAAATAAATGTTTATAGGTATGAAATAAAAAATAAATTAAACTACACATATTTTAACTATATTTTTACAAATTTATTAAGAAAATATATGATATCTATTAAAATAAACTATATTTTTATGTAAAAAATAAGCTAAAACAAAATAAAATGTAATATGATTAATTTTACATTTTTTTGGATTTTTATTCATTAAAGAAAATAATAATGAAAACAAAAATAAAAATAATTATGGAAAATAATGGGTCAGGGGGGTATGGCCAGTATACTAGAGGTAGTCTGCAAGCAAAAAAACATGGCCCAAGGAGCTAAGCCCAATCCTGCAAACAAGTCACAAAAAAACTGGAAAATGGAAAAATATAGAAAACCAAAAGTAGCGCCCAGGTTCGAACCTAGAACATGGGTCCTACCGGCGCGCTACTTTGCCACTTGGGTGGCTATACATCCATTGTCTTATGGAAAGCAAAAATAATATAACCCAAAACAAGCCCTTGCCCTGTATTTCATCTTCTTCCTCAAGCTTGGCCAGACATCCTGTAACTCTCTCATACTTCCATGAAAATAAAAACTCATAACATGAAAGTTGTAGTACTTGAACTCACGATTCCAACCATATAAGTTATGTGAACTATCAATCAAAGATCAAAGAGAATTTTAACATCCCTAAATTTTAACCTAATATTTTCATAAATTTCAAGTTCCAAATTCTCTCAGCTTAAGTAAAATCAATGCAAGATAAAGATATGTACAGTTTCGTTATGATGAGGACTACACTTTTTATTCACAAATCGTGGCCTAAGGTTGCCTGTACAAGGAGATATAGTTTGAGATCTTACCTCCTTCAGTTGGAATCGTGGATGGAACTGGAGTGAGTTTTATGGAGGCCTGATGCTTGCTTGAGCTTCCTTGAGCTTCCCTGAATGTATTCCAACCCCTGCCTTGCTCTGAAAGTATCTGAAACTCCTTGGCCAAGTCAAACTGCAAGCTTTTAAATCAACAATGGCAAATTATGGAAAAGTGATTACAGAACAGGGATGAAGGTCTGGATTGGCTAGGTATCAAGTATGTAATATGTTTGAATGATCAAAACTCAAAACGCACGAGCCAAATGGAAGATGGGTATGCTTATGCCAAGACTGCAAGTTTGGACAGATTTTTGGTATTTTTCTGGTTGGGAGTGTTTCAGGCCTTTGCTAATCGTGTGCTAAGTTATATTATCTTTGTATATTAGTATGGAATTGGTTTGATGTCAACCCTCTAACAGTTGTGCCTGTTCTAGCCTTTTTGCCACTTTTCTTGTATTTGAAGTAAAGTGATAAGACAAAGCTTTACGCGCTTGTAATGGCTTGATTAGGGTTGGTATATGTGATCGGTGGATCTGGAACTGACTGTTTAACGCTGGTTCGCGAAATGTCGCGGAAGCAAGAGTCGCCACCGTCTTTTATTTTCTCCAACATGGACAGGACAAAAGCACAGCAAAATTCCTTATGAGATAGTTTCTCGGTTCGGGAGGTAGATTTATAGAAAGGGAAGGTGTTAGCACCCTTTCTATCCGTGGTTATCCACGGGCTCTTAGGTACTTGCTCTTATGTTTTCAAAAATTGTTTTCTTTTCAAGTGTGTGTGGGTTTTGAAAAAGTTTCGTTTGAAAACTTCTAGGTAACTCTTGTATCAGTCCTCAAGAGTGTATGAAGTATTTGTTTGAAAACTTTTGTTTGAAAGTGTAAGTGCGAAAAGTTTATTTTGTTTTTGAAAGAGCAAGTACCCAGGAGAAATCTACCTACTCTAAAGAAATTAAGCTGTGTAAATGTCCTTTAGACAGTACTATCCCACTATTGAGAAGTAGGTAGCACCGTCGTTGGAGTTGTTCGGGTCAATTCGTTTGTTAGGGACAATGTGGTCACCGAAGCAACAGCAGGACACCTTAGAAGCTACCCTTATGTCCTTGATCCTTTTTTTATTCCGAGGCAACCTTTCCGAGGCAACTTATTTTGAGGCATATGGATCAACGGACATAAGGACTTACTAAAACGTCCTATACTCAACGACCACGTTTCGAGGGCAAGGCAACAGTGAGGCGTACCCTAAGAGTGGTGTGTGAATTTGTGTGTTATTTTCAGTTTAGCATTTATCTTGTACAGGTATCATGGTGATCTACGCTTGTTTTTTAATTTAGGCCATACATTCTTTCATGCAAAGTTTAGCAGTTTAAAAGTGCGGAAATTTAAATGCGGAAAGTAAAATCCTACGCTATTACAAGGCGCGGGTCTATACATCGCCAAATTAACAAAGACCCGTTTGAATAAAAATGCGGAAAGTAAATAAATTCCTAATTACTATTACATGGCTTGAGCAGTTACATAATATTCACAACAAAATAAAATAACGTGCGAAATAGAAATTGAAATGGAACGTTCGAGGGCGTTGGACCCTTTTGAAATTAAATTGAAATTAAAAGTTAATTAATTATTAATTAAGAGAAGAGAAATGTTTTTTAGGTTTTTTGTATTTATGAAATAAAGAAAAGAAAAATTCAAAAGAAACCCTAATTCTAAGTTATTTTTTTAATTATTAAAGAAAAATGCTAAAGTTTGACCTAATTTACTAAAATATTTATGTATATGTTTATTTACAAAATAAATTAGTAATTAATAATAATAATAATAAGAAAAAGTTATTTATTAAGAAAAGTGATAAAAAGTTAGAAACCCTAATTTCTACATATTTTAATTTGTTAAGAAAAATATTAAAGTTTTGAAACCTAAATTAATCTAATTAATTGTTTAAAGTTTATTTACAAAAATAATAGTGAAATTAATATTAATAAAACAAGCTTTTTTTTATTTTTTTCTGTATTTTATATTTATTGTGAAAATTATTTTGTGGAATTAAAAGAAAACAATTAAAAAACATTAAAAGAATAAAAAGGAAAAAAACAAATAAAAATTAAAAATTGAGCAAACCATGGGGGTGTCTGGCCCCAAAAAGAGGTGAGTTGAAGTGATTTTTGGCCCAAGAAGGCAAGCCTTTTTTGACTTTCTATTCTTGCGTGTGGAGCAGTTGACCCATGCGTATGGTGGTCTTCACGTTCTGACCTTCAGATTGATCCTCATGGCCATGTGGCAAGCTTGTGCTTGAGGATGTATGATGAGCCCTGGGACATGCACAATTCTTGAGGTCTGGATATCTGGTTTTGATTGCAAATGCTTCCTGGATGTCTTAGCAATGTTTTGAAATCCTTTTGGAGCTTTGAAACGCTTTGTAACTAGGTTTTCAGTTTTCAAAAGTTTGATGAAAATTTGCAATTTGGTGTGCAGCCTCTGAGCAATATTTCGTGTGTATGAGCATTAGGTCATATTGTGTATAAGTATCTGAATGCAATTAGGTCAAAACCAAGCCCAAAGATCCATTGATTTAATGATTCAATATTTGATTTTGTTCACATCTTTTTTTCAATCTTTTTCCATGCCAATCATGCCAAATATGGAAGATATTGTCCCTTTTGATTGATGCACGAGATCTCTTACATGTGAGGAGGATATTTGCTACATAAAAAGATTTAAAAAACATGATTTAGTATTTTTCTTATATTTAAATTTAATTAAATGAATTAATGATAATAAAAATTCAAATAATTAATCAAAAATAAGAAAATAACTCCCTTTAAAGTCAATGGGTCGTGCATAGCCTTTGGGTAATGATTCATGGAAGAATTTGTGGCCCATTAGCATTTTTGAAGCCTTTTGTGCAAAGTTGACTTTTCAAAATTCCCAAAACTTTTCCCAACTTCTACAAGGCATATCTTGCTCAATTTTGAAGCTATGAACATGTTCTTGGACATTTTGGAAAGGTATTGAAGTCCTCTAACCAATGTCTTTGGTCCCATGTCATTTTGATTTACCAATCTCAAATTATGGTCTTTGACTTAAAGTGCCTTTTTGTTGACTTTTGAAAATGACCTATAATGTTGAAATTGATAACTTTTTGTGAGAGCATTTCTTGGACTTGAAGTGTGAAGATGAGTTGTAGGAAATGTTATCTTCTTCAAAATGAGCTTTGGATGGAATTTTTCTGATAAACCATGAGCAAGTTATGCCCTGGTCAATTTGCAGTTGACTTTTCCAACTGTCTAAAAATAGAAACTTTTGCATCTTGAGACTTTTTGAGCCATGCTTTAAGAATCATGATCAAGAATTGATCAAATGATGTTTGTGGCTTCAAAATAAGATGTTGACCAAAAATTTTGACTTTTGACTGTCAAATGACCATTTTGCCCCTATAGTTGACTGTGAAGCAATTAGGGTTTTTGACTATGCAATTTGATGCTGTGAGTCTTGAAACTTGGCATGTGGATGCTTGACAATGTTTATAGGCATGTGGGACTTGATTGGACCCTTGAAAACTTCAATTTCTTTGCCAGAACCAAAACCCTAATTTTGACTGTGTTAGGAGGCAATTGGACTGTGCAACCCTTGAGAGATTTTGAACCATGATCTTGGCAACTCTTGAAGAATATGGGAGGGTAAATTTTGGGGTACAACAGTTGCCCCTGTTCAATCTTCTTAGACCTGAGGATGCAGATTGGCTGGCGTGCCTTTCGTAATCCGAAGGTGGAAGATGATTGAACACTAGAGTGCCCAGAAATTTGCACTCACATAGTAGAGTGTTAGCAGTATGATGCAGGGAATGGGATTACAAATGTCATTTGGAGACTGATGGATAATAGGATGGGCTTATAGATGCCATCTGGAGCTGTTGGTATGTGGATGGGCTTATAGATGCCATCGGGAGTCGATCGCGTAAGAGATTCCTTAGCGAGAACTTGCGTACCTGAGAAAGAAAAATAATTACCTGGCCTGTTACAGGAATTGATCTTCAAACTCTTTATGTAGATGTGCCCTGGCCGGATACAGGAATCGAATCTTTAAACTCTTCAGACGTGCCCTGGCAAGATACAGGAATCGAGTCCGGAGAATAGTCGTCAACAGATACACCCTGGCAAGATACAGGAATCGGATCTTCGAACTCTTCAGATGTGCCCTGGTAGGATACAGGAATCGAGTCTGGTAATGTTAGTCGTCAACAGATACACCCTGGCAAGATACAGGAATCGGATCCTCAAACTCTTCAGACGTGCCCTGGCAAGATACAGGAATCGAGTCTGGTAATGTTAGTCGTCAACAGATACACCCTGGAAAGATACAGGAATCGGATCCTCAAACTCTTCAGATGTGCCCTGGCAAGATACAAGAATCGAGTCTGGTAATGTTAGTCTTCAACAGATACACCCTGGCAAGATACAGGAATTGGATCCTCAAACTCTTCAAACGTGCCCTGGCAAGATACAGGAATCGAGTCTGGTAATGTTAGTCTTCAACAGATACACCCTGGCAAGATACAGGAATCGGATCCTCAAACTCTTCAGACGTGCCCTGGCAAGATACAGGAATCGAGTCTGGTAATGTTAGTCATCAACAGATACACCCTGGTAAGATACAGGAATCGAATCCTCAAACTCTTCAGACGTGCCCTGGCAAGATACAAGAATCGAGTCTGGTAATGTTAGTCGTCAACAGATACACCCTGGCAAGATACAGGAATCGGATCCTCAAACTCTTCAGACGTGCCCTGGCAAGATACAGGAATCGAGTCTGGTAATGTTAGTCGTCAACAGATACACCCTGGCAAGATACAGGAATCGGATCCTCAAACTCTTCAGACGTTCCCTGGCAAGATACAGGAATCGAGTCTGGTAATGTTAGTCGTCAACAGATACACCCTGGCAAGATACAGGAATCGGATCCTCAAACTCTTCAGACGTGCCCTGGCAAGATACAGGAATCGAGTCTGGTACTGTTAGTCGTCAACAGATACACCCTGGCAAGATACAGGAATCTGATCCTCAAACTCTTCAGACGTGCCCTGGCAAGATACAGGAATCGAGTCTGGTAATGTTAGTCGTCAACAGATACACCCTGGTAAGATACAGGAATAGGATCCTCAAACTCTTCAGACGTGCCCTGGCAAGATACAGGAATCGAGTCTGGTACTATTAGTCGTCAACAGATACACCCTGGCAAGATACAGGAATCAGATCCTCAAACTCTTCAGACGTGCCCTGGCAAGATACAGGAATCGAGTCTGGTAATGTTAGTCGTCAACATATACACCCTGGCAAGATACAGGAATCGGATCTTTAGTTGCGACCGTTGATAGCAATTATCTTCGTATTAACCTTCGTCCTGAAAAGACAAAACGTTAGTTGTATGCAATGTCATGGTGTATGACATGCGTGATATTCTCAGAATGAATGAGATTGTATGTTCATGATGCGTATGTGCATGCTATGTATGTATGAAGATACGATGTTTATGAATGTATGTTTTTGTCTAGGAAAATAAATCCTTGACGGGTGCCGGGAAGTTAACTCCTGGGCTGATGTTGAAGGATAGTGCTTCGTTGTTTCCGCTAGGGATGATGGTTGCAAGAATACCGGTAGGAGAAGATGACTCCGTTGGGGAATAAACTTGGCGAATAGATTACTCTGCGGGGAGTGAACTCTATGGGGGAAAGAGAGGTATTTTGTTGAGATGTTGATGATAACTCCGCTGGGGATACCTTTGTTGAGTTATGTTGAAGAATATGATGAACTCCGCTGGGGGATAGGAAGACTTCGTCGGGGACGATCTTTCCATGGTTATTGGCTGAGGATAACCCAGTTATATCCTGGTGGGGAAATAACCTTCTGAACATGGTCGGGGAGAGATACGTTGGTACTGCGGGGGATAAGCTTTCCAGAATCTACTGGGGATAAGCTTCCTGCTGGGGAGATGGATTCCACTTTCCTGGGGAAACTTTTAGACTGGACTCTCCTGGGGAAATTTTTTTTGAGATGTACCGGGGAGGTGGCTCCACTGAATGTCCGGTATACCGCCGAGGAACAATCTTAGATCAAGACTATCGGGGATGCTTGTTAAGAATGTTGGTATACTCCGTTGAGGAATGTTGAGATCTGCTGGGGATAATCCAACTTCCATAAGGCTGACTGAGTAGGGTAATTCTGCTTGGGGAGAGTACCGTTGACTTGATGGCTCACTCTCTGGGGAATTAGGGCACTTTGGATATGTTCTTCAGCTGAACTTACCTTGGTACCTTGGTGGACAGAGCAATTAGATCGCTTAGACAACTTATTATTGCCCCTGTTTCTAATGTCACCTGTAATTAATCCTTTGTTTTGCATGCAAATATTTATGAGTTAGCAATTATTGTCAAATGCATATATCAAAAATTGAACATTGGACGTTCTTCACAAAACAAAACAGAAAAAAGGAAAAAACAATTGGCAATTGGTCTGAACTGTGAATTTATATTGATTTTTGAATTTGCCTGTAAATAGGCGTTTATGTACAAGAGGATGACGTCCTAGTAAGAGAACACCGCCGAACAAACAGAGTTAATACAATTTTGTACAAAGAGAAAACAAAACAGCTATGTGAAGAGAATAATCCCACTGGTTTCCAACTCTGCTATCGCCTTTATGTCTTCGAGCGTCTCATCACTTGGCTGCTCGGTTGAAGATGAAGCTGACTGATTGATGCCGTCTGAACTTGATATTTGATACCGGATTCTGGATGCAAAGTGATCCAATGAGACATAGTATTACGCTTTAATCCCTAACTTTTGCCTGGACCGCCCTTTCGGGTTTTCAGTCCACCGGGATACCCATTTTTGCCCAAGCCGCCTTTTCAGGTTTTCGACTTGCCGGGTGTACAGATTTTTTTTCATTTCATCCCTCATGTTGCCCGAACCCTTTTGGTTCGCCGGGAAGCCCTAATTTTTGCCTAGGTGTGTCAACCTAGCGGGTCTTTATTCATGCGTAGTATCTTTTTACTATGTCTGCATTGGTGGGGTGAGGAAGGTCGTCACCATCCATGTTGGTTAGAATCATGGCTCCTCCTGAGAACACACGTTTAACCACAAATGGCCCTTCGTACGTAGGGGTCTATTTGCCCCTGGGATCACTTTGAGGAAGAATGATGCGTTTGATTACCAGGTCCCTAACTTGATACTCTTGTGGTCTGACTTTCTTGTTAAATTCCCTGATCATCCGTTTTTGGTACGTTTGACCATGACAAATAGCAGTGAGTCTCTTTTCGTCAATTAGGTTTAATTGATTAAGTCGAGTCTGGATCCAGTCATCTTCGCTCAGATCTGCATCCTTCATTATCTGGAGAGAGGGTATCTGCACTTCGATCGGTAAGACTGCCTCCATGCCGTAGACCAAGGAAAAAGGAGTTGCCCCGGTTGACGTCCTTGCTGAGGTACGGTACCCATGAAGAGCGAACGGTAACATCTCGTGCCAATCTTTATAGGTCATTGTCATCTTCTGCACAATCTTTTTGATATTCTTATTCGCTGCTCTACAGCCCCATTCATCTTCGGCCGGTAAGGAGAAGAGTTGTGGTGCTGTATCTTGAACTGCTCGCAGAGCTCAGTGATCATCTTGTTGTTAAGATTGGTACCATTGTCCGTAATGATCCTTTCTGGGACGCCGTATCGACAGATCAGGTTATGCCGAATGAACCGTGCAACAACGTTCTTGGTTACAGTGGCATAGGAAGCTGCTTCAACCCACTTCGTAAAGTAATCAATCGCTACTAGGATGAAGCGATGTCCGTTAGATGTCGTAGGTTTAATCTCGCCGATCATGTCAATGCCCCAGATTGCAAAAGGCCAAGGTACAGTCAAGACATTCAGAGGAACTGGAGGAATATGCACCTTATCTGCATAAATTTGGCATTTGTGACATGTCCGAGAGTGTTGGTAACAGTCAGCTTCCATGGTGGACCAGAAATATCCTGCCCGAAGGATCTTCTTTGCCATGGTGTGCCCACTGGAATGCGTTCCGAAGGTACCTTCATGCAGTTCTGCCATGATCTTTTCTGCTTCAGTCTTATCCACATAACGCAGTATGGTCGAATCATGGTTTCGCTTATATAGAATGCCGTTGCTGAGGAAGAACTTCGCTGCGAACCTTCTCAGAAACTTTTTGTCGTTGATGGATGCACCCTCGGGATACTCTTGAGCTTCCAAGTATCTCTTCACCTCGTGATACCAGGGTTTTTCAATTACTACCTCAGCCTCAAGATCACAACAGTATGCAGGTTCATCCAGTTTCCAGATAATGATCCGGGGAGCCTCATTGTCCCATTTGACTTTGAACATGGAAGACATCGTAGCTAACGCGTCCGCCAACTGATTCTCCTCTCTCGGGAAGTGTTCAAAAGTTATCTCTGTGAAATGGGGGATCAATGTCAACACACATTCTCTGTAAGGAATAAGATTCGGATGTTTCGTATCCCACTCGCCTTTGATCTGATTGATCACGAGAGCGGAATCTCCGAAGACACTCAGAAACTTGATCCTTAAGTCAATCGCAGCTTGAAGACCCATGATGCATGCCTCATACTCTGCCATTTGTTGGTGCAGTTGAAACATAGCCGGGAAGTGAGTGGAGTATGAGTGCCTTGAGGGGATATGATCACAGCGCCGATACCGTTACCCAAAGCGTTGGAGGCTCTGTCAAAGTGCATAGACCATCGGGATCCTTCCTCAGGTCCTTCATCCGGTCCAGGTACTTCACAATCAGTCACTACCATGATGTTCTCGTCTGGAAACTCAAAGTTCATTGACTGGTAGTCATCCACTGCCTAGTGTGCCAAATGGTCTGCCAACACACTCCCCTTGATAGCTTTCTGAGTCGTGTACTAGATGTCATATTCTGTCAAGATCATCTGCCATCTTGCTATTCTTCCAGACAGAGCAGGCTTTTCGAATATGTACTTGATTGGATCCATCTTTGAAATCAACAAGGTAGTGTGAGTCAGCATATACTGTCTCAGCCGGCGAGCAGCCCATACCAAAGCGTAGCAAGTTTTCTCGAGCAGTGAGTATCGGGTCTCACAGTCGGTAAACTTTTTGCTAAGGTAATAAATGGCGTGCTCTTTTCGGCCAGACTCGTCATGCTGCCCCAGCACACACCCCATTGAGCTGTCAAGTACTGTCAAATATAGTATCAGAGGTCTCCCTTCAACCGGTGGCATAAGGATAGGTGGTTCTTGGAGATACTCTTTGATTCTGTCAAAAGCAGCCTGACATTCATCATTCCAACGTACTACCTGATCTTTCTTCAGCAGCTTGAAGATTGGTTCATAGGTGGCAGTTAGATGCGAGATGAATCGGGCAATGTAATTCAGACGTCCTAGAAAGCCTCTGACTTCTTTCTCTGTCTTAGGAACTGGCATCTCTTGAATGGCTTTAACCTTGGCAGGGTCCACTTGAATACCCTTGTCACTTACGACGAAGCCTAACAACTTTCCAGATCTTACCCCAAATGTGCACTTATTTGGGTTCAACCTCAACTTGTATAACTTCAGACGGTCAAACAGCTTTTGCAGATGGTCAAGGTGTCCCTCCTCAGTTTGGGACCTTGCAATCATGTCGTCGACATACACCTCAATCTCATGATGGATCATGTCATGAAATAAAGCAACCATGGCACGTTGGTAGGTTGCCCCAGCGTTCTTCAACCCGAATGGCATGACCTTGTAGCAGAAGGTGCCCCATTGAGTAACAAAGGTAGTCTTTTCCATATCTTCAGGAGCCATCTTGATCTGATTATAACCTGAAAAACCATCCATGAAGGAGAACACCTTGTGCTGAGCAGTATTGTCAACCAGAACGTCAATGTGAGGTAGGGGAAGTCATCCTTGGGGCTTGCCCTGTTCAGATCCCTGTAATCAACACACGTTCTGACCTTACCATCTTTCTTTGGCACTGGAACCACGTTGGCAACCCACTGAGGGTAAGAAGTTACTGCAAGAAAACCGGCATCGAATTGCTTCATAACCTCATCTTTGATCTTCTCGGACATCTCTGAACGCATACGGCGGACCTTTTGCTTAACCGGAGGGCAGTCTTCCTTGGTAGGCAAGTGATGGACCACAATGTCGGTATCTAACCCAGGCATGTCTTCGTAGGACCAGGCGAAGATCTCCACATAATCATGTAACATCTGAACCAACCGTTGTTTCACGCTGAGCTCCAAATTGGCACCAATCTTAACTTCCTTTTTGTCTGCCTCAGTTCCCAGATTTATCATTTCCACTGGCTCTTCATGTGGCTGAATGGCCCTCTCTTCCTGGAGTAACAGTCTTGCAAGCTCACCAGGCACCTCGCAATCATCTTCACCTTCGTCTTCGGCTAAGTTGATCGGATTTTCGAAGTCATAACTGGCAGTAGCAGAGTCGTTACCAGTGAGATCCAGAGTGGATTAAAACCTGTATGGGTGAGTGTGTGTAAATATAGTTGTTTTGCAATATATAAAGAAAGGAAGAAAGAAAGGGAGCACAAGATTTGAAATGCGAAAAACGTCCAATGTTTTTATTCATGATATATGGAAATGACAATTAATAAGCCCTCACAAATGAAGCCACGGTGCCCCGGGTAAGACACCGAGCCATAAAGTCTCAATTTATTGTTTTACAAATTAAAGAAACAAAGGAATTCATTACTGTGTAACAAAAGTAACAGGTATGTGATCTTTTGCGGTCCAATTGGTCAGTGCACCATCATTCGTCGGGTAGATCCAGCTATCAAACTCTGATTCCTCCGTGTCGCTCTCAATAGCATTCACTCCCGGGTTGGTGATGATCACGGGAGGTCTTCCGATCCTTGCTTTACGCACAGCCCTCTGAGCCTCTGCAGTAAAACCCAGCCCAAACTTGTCAGTTTTAGGAGTAAAATCAGGGAGCCTGCCCCAGTTAGTACATTCACCTTTCTCAATTACAGCCCGGACGTCCTTTAAGGAGGCCATCTTCAGAGGAAAGTCTTCTTCAATTACTATTTCTGCTAACGCCAATGTTGGAGGTACCTCTTAAATGTTGAAAGAGGGTTTCAATAAACTCCCCGTCCATCTCAATATACCGGAACGAGTTCAAATGACTAACCATATATTCCTCCTCCCCCTGTACTGTAACAATCTTCCCTCTGACAGGGTATTTGAGCTTCTGGTGTAGAGTGGAGGTCACAGCCCCAGCTTTGTGAATCCAAGGTCAACCCAGCAAACAGGAATAAGATGGACGAATGTCCATTACATAGAACGTCGAGTCGAAGACTTGAGAACCAACACGAATAGGAATGTCTACCTCACCATGAACCATTCTCTTCGACCCGTCAAAGGCTCGGACAATGATGTTACTAGGTTTCAACTCCAGGCCCTCACAATCCAACCGGTCTAAGGCCTTCTTGGGTAATACATTCAGGGAAGAACCGGTGTCCACCAACACGTGTGCGAGAGTAGTGCCCCTGCATTCTATGGAGACATGCAGGGCATCATTGTGGTTCTTTCCCTTAGTGGTAAGATCAGCATCCGAGAAACCCAAACCATTGTCGGCGGTCAGATTAGCCACACAGTCAGTGAATTGATCTGCAGAAGTCTCTTGTGGCACATGGGCCATCTTCAGAAATGAAATCAGGGCCTTGGCATGGGCCCCTGAGCACAGCAGCAATGATAGCATAGAGATCTTGGAGGGGGTATGCCCCAGCTGTTCAACGACGTTAAAGTCACTCTTCTTGATTATCTTAAGAATTTCCTCCATCTCTTGCTGGGAGGCTTCAACACTGACAGTCTTCGGTGCCTCCGTCCGGGCAGGCACATCATCAATCCCTTTGCCCCGAGTGTTAGATGACTCGGCGGCAGGGGTAGAAACTGGATCATAAGTGGAAACAGGCGCACTTGCAGGCGTAATTATGAGAGGTCTTCGAATAACTGGTGGCGCAATGTCAGGCGAGAAGAGCCTGCCACTACGGGTAACTTTAGCTGGACCGGTGATATTGCTGATGCTGGTACCGGTGTTGAACTCTTGCTTCACTCCAAGCACATACACATCTGCCCCATAGTGCCATGGGACAACCTTGTCAGATTCATAAGGGAGGGGCCTCGGAACAGTAATAATGATGGGTGCAACAGACATGATCTTGACTGGCTTCCTCGGGGGAGCCTTGGTATGATTATTGAAAATTGTAACGACAGATACTTCTTCAGCGGGAACAAAAGGAACAACGGTCTTCTTGAACAAAATTTCTTTGCTATCCATCAGGCTTTGGATGCCTGACTTCAGCAACGGACAACCAGTAGGGGAAACAGCACACAGAAGGCAACCCTTGCTACAACCCGGAAATAAACCGGCTAGCAACAGGTTCCTCTTAACAGTCAACAGAGGGGTAGCAACATCATCCACGGAAACGGCATACAAGTCTTCCTCAACGGCATTTACTCCATGCTGGGGCATAGGAGCAGTCACAACATTTGGCCTCTCAGGCGCCTCAAATTGTATTTCCTTCGCATCAATAAGGTCTTGAACCTTATTTCTCAGGGCCCAGCAATCATCAGTAGAATGCCCCGGGCTATCGGAGTGATAAGCACAGCGGGCATTTGGATTATACTTCGGAGAGGTCGTGTTCACAACCTTTGGAGCCTCTCTGACGGTCACCAAGTTGGTCGATAGCAGTTGCGGCAAGATTTGTGACAAGGTCATACTCAGCCGAGTGAATTCTCTTCTGGGTATCTCACCCCTTGGTTGGTTAGGTTGCCGAGGAGCGGCAGCAGGCTTAGCAATTACCACCGCGTTGACAGCTTGGTGGCGCTCTGGTTTATCCTGCCTCCTAGGCCCATACACAGCACTGGCCTCCTTTTTAAAAGGTTTCTTCTCAGAACTTGAGGACGCACCTTTCTGAATTTTTCCTGATTTCATGTCAGCCTCTATCCTTTCCCCAGTCAGAATAAGGTTTGTAAACCTTGCAGATGAATTGCCAATGAGATGATTGAAGAACGGCCCAGATAGGGTCCCCAAGAACATATCCACTAGCTCACGGTCTGTTAATGGTGGCTGCACCCTGCCAGCCAGGTCCCTCCACTTCTGCGCATACTCTTTAAAACCTTCTCCCGATCCTAGCGACATACCCTGGAGTTGGGTACGTGTAGGAGCGAGGTCGGAATTATATTGATACTGCTTGTAAAAAGCAGTAGCCAACTCCTCCCAGTTACGAACCTTGGTTCCATCCAGCTGATAGAACCATTCGAGATGAGTCCCTGAAAGACTCTCCTGGAAGAAGTGGATCCACAAGTTTCTGTCCACAGTGTATGGTTGAATCTTCCGCACATAAGATCTGAGATGTAGCTTAGGACAGGACGCCCCGTCATACTTTACGAAAGATGGTGCTTTGAACTTGTGTGGGATGACCACACCGGAAGATAGGCCCAAGTCTCCGAAATCCAAACCAGGCACTTGTTGAATTTCCATGGCATTCAGACGGTCTTCCAACTACTTATACCTGTCTTCAGCTGGAGGATACTGCTCCTCATTAAAATCAGTCTCGTTGTCAGAGACCACTGGACTTGGAGCCCTTCCCCCCTGGGGACTGCCTTTGCCTACAGAAGAACCAGCTTGATCAACCTCATTCTGCAGTGTGTTACCAAACCTTCGGCCCGTGTTGAATAGAACAGTTCTCTTCTTCTTCTTCTTGACCAGCAGAGCCTTCGGTTCCTCTTGACCTTGGGCCAAACTCATAATCAGCTCTTGGAATTGGGCGTTCTGAGCCTGAAGGGCCTTGATAGACTGCTCGGTAGATGATTCAGGGTTCATAATGCTGAAATAAACAGCGAAGAACATTAAGCAACATGAAAAGAAAAGTACCTGCTATGCACATGATGCATGATATGTGTTTATGCAATGCATTCAAGGGTTCGAAAGTTCAAATTTGTTGTAGACAAAAAAGAACACACATTATCATTAAGAAATAATTGTTCAGTACATCAAAGCCTCATGGGCAAACATTACAAAAGTGAATCAATCCCAAAAGACACTGCGCATCCTCTTTGGAGCAATGTAGGTGTTGAGATTCCTTTCCTCGTGCAGTAGGCGGGTGAGCTCCAAGACCTTCTTCTCACTGGCATGTAGACTGGACTCAAGAGAATTCCGTTCTTCCTTAAGCTGGATCCAGCTCTTCTGCATCTCTTCCCAGGACGTAGGCATGTCAGGATGTTGAATGGTGTAGGACACCTCTCCCTCCAACACTGGCTCTTTGATCACAGGGAGAACATGAGGATAAGGCATCACTAGCTTCTGGGAGAGGGCTCGTACCCACTTGAGATAAGGCTCCAACGGGATTGAGTTTCTATGCCCCAGTGTCTTGCTGTCTATCTTGTTGGGCATCCTCCAAGCTCTGATAAATCTCTGGCGAAGTCCTTGTGCATCATTGTCGAAGTCAAAAACTATGTCAGGAATTAACATGTCATGAGGGTCGTCCCTCCGAGCATAACCAAACTGTCTCCAAGCCAGACATGGGTTGTAAGTAATACCTCCTCTGATTCCAAGTAAAGGAACATTAGGGTACTCCCCGCAACGATCAATGATAGTGACATCTTCTCTAGACCGAGAGCACCAATGTATATCTGCATGTGTAAGAGTCATCAATCGTTGTGACCATCTCAGACCCCGCTCATTCTTTAAAACTGATTGTGGAAGGTGCGAAATAAACCACCTTCCCAGGAGAGGAGTACAGCATATAAGAACACCTCTTTTTCTCATGGTTCGAGTGTAACATGAGTGAAGGATGTCCCCAAGCAACGTAGGTATAGGATTCCTGGACATGAAGATCTGGACAGCATTGATATCTATAAGCTGATCGGGATTCGGGAACAACACCAATCCATAGACAAGGAGGGCCACCACTTCTTCAAAGGCCTGCAGGTCAAGGGAGTTCCAACATTCTTGGGCCTTCTCAAACAGAAACCTGGCTAAGAACCCTTTGATACCACTTCTAACTTCCCAATGCCCCTTGATGTCAGATGGTTGTAGGCGTAGTGCTTTAGCAATCTCTTCAAGTTTGGGTCCCTTTTCCGTACCGTTGTAGGGTAGTTGACTAAGGATAGGGATCTTCAGAAGCCGGGAGAACTCTTCCAATGTAGGCACCAGTTGATAATCCAGGAAAGTAAAGCAATGGTGCAGAGGGTCAAAGAACTGGAACAGGACCTTTATCATATCTTCCTCAATGTTGGTGTTGACCAAGCTGATGAGTCTTCCATGCCTCTCACTGAAAGAAGAGCTCTCGGGAATCCTGGATATAAGCTCCTTAAGCTGAGGAGGGATCCTTACAAGGCTGATCTGAATTGTCTTTCTGCGGATAGTTTCCATGTCCTATAAAACAAGAACAAAGATGAAGATTCGAACCCCTGAAATGGTTAGCCAATGCATATGATGCTGTATGATGTCATGATGTTATGATTAAACACACCACAAATATTCACAAGGGAAAACATGATAAGGCACACAAGTCACACCACAACCCTTAGAGTTTAGGCCGACATGGGGTCTGGGTATTACCCTCTTGAAGTTGGTGGGCTAAACCTGTCCTATCAGAAGTAACCGGGTTCTAAGGGTCTCAATATCACTGGATTGTTTTCATTGTTCATCGTTTCGATTTAGCCACTGAACTGGCGACCGAAATATTCCAAGAAAACAACCCTCAATTGAGTGTAGTATCGAGTATCAACCAACCTCGGACTGCACCAAAGTCAGTTATCTCACTACCCTAAAGAGGCCAAGATGGTTCAATTAAGGTTCCTAAGGTCAGTTGATGCTTCACGATACCACGCGGAGGCCCCGTACTCTCCTTGACTAAACTCAAGGGTTACCGGTACAAACTAAAGTGCCACATCAACGTAGCAGACTGCTTCAACCATGTCGGTGTACCCCGCACAGTTCCCTCACAGCCTTGTTGCTACTTTCTAAGAAGGTATCCTCAAATCCGGGTTAGGATCTATAGAACTCCCGAGACAGTCCCACAATAATAAAGCAAACAAGCACAACAATTGAAAACACAAGTGATCTTAGTCCTAAGGTACACCTCACTTTAAAAATAGTCCCCAGCAGAGTCGCCAGTTCTGTGATCGGTGGATCTGGAACTGACTGTTTAACGCTGGTTCGCGAAATGTCGCGGAAGCAAGAGTCGCCACCGTCTTTTATTTTCTCCAACATGGACATGACAAAAGCACAGCAAAATTCCTATAGTTTCTCGGTTCGGGAGGTAGATTTATAGAAAGGGAAGGTGTTAGCACCCTTTCTATCCGTGGTTATCCACGGGCTCTTAGATACTTGCTCTTATGTTTTCAAAAATTGTTTGCTTTTCAAGTGTGTGTGGGTTTTGAAAAAGTTTCGTTTGAAAACTTCTAGGTAACTCTTGTATCAGTCCTTAAGAGTGTATGAAGTATTTGTTTGAAAACTTTTGTTTGAAAGTGTAAGTGCGAAAAGTTTGTTTTGTTTTTGAAAGAGCAAGTACCCAGGAGAAATCTACCTACTCTAAAGAAATTAAGCTGTGTAAATGTCCTTTAGACAGTACTATCCCACTATTGAGAAGTAGGTAGCATCGTCGTTGGAGTTGTTCGGGTCAATTCGTTTGTTAGGGACAGTGTGGTCACCGAAGCAACAGCATGACACCTTAGAAGCTACCCTTATGTCCTTGATCCTTTTTTTATTCCGAGGCAACCTTTCCGAGGCAACTTGTTTTGAGGCATATGGATCAACGGACATAAGGACTTACTAAAACGTCCTATACTCGATGACCACGTTTCGAGGGCAGGGCAACAGTGAGGCGTACCCTAAGAGTGGTGTGTGAATTTGTGTGTTATTTTCAGTTTAGCATTTATCTTGTACAGGTATCATGGTGATCTACGCTTGTTTTTTAATTTAGGCCATACATTCTTTCATGCAAAGTTTAGCAGTTTAAAAGTGCGGAAATTTAAATGCGAAAAGTAAAATCCTACGCTATTACAAGGTGCGGGTCTATACATCGCCAAATTAACAAAGACCCGTTTGAATAAAAATGCGGAAAGTAAATAAATTCCTAATTACTATTACATGGCTTGAGCAGTTACATAATATTCACAACAAAATAAAATAACGTGCGAAATAGAAATTGAAATGGAACGTTCGAGGGCGTTGGACCCTTTTGAAATTAAATTGAAATTAAAATTTAATTAATTATTAATTAAGAGAAAAGAAATGTTTTTTAGGTTTTTTGTATTTATGAAATAAAGAAAAGAAAAATTCAAAAGAAACCCTAATTCTAAGTTATTTTTTTAATTATTAAAGAAAAATGCTAAAGTTTGACCTAATTTACTAAAATATTTATGTATATGTTTATTTACAAAATAAATTAGTAATTAATAATAATAATAATAATAATAATAAGAAAAAGTTATTTATTAAGAAAAGTGATAAAAAGTTAGAAACCCTAATTTCTACATATTTTAATTTGTTAAGAAAAATATTAAAGTTTTGAAACCTAAATTAATCTAATTAATTGTTTAAAGTTTATTTACAAAAATAATAGTGAAATTAATATTAATAAAACAAGCTTCTTTTTTTTTTCGGTATTTTATATTTATTGTGAAAATTATTTTGTGGAATTAAAAGAAAACAATTAAAAAACATTAAAAGAATAAAAAGGAAAAAAACAAATAAAATTAAAAATTGAGCAAACCATGGGGGTGTCTGGCCCCAAAAAGAGGTGAGTTGAAGTGATTTTTGGCCCAAGAAGGCAAGCCTTTTTTGACTTTCTATGCTTGCGTGTGGAGCAGTTGACCCATGCGTATGGTGGTCTTCACGTTCTGACCTTCAGATTGATCCTCATGGCCATGTGGCAAGCTTGTGCTTGAGGATGTATGATGAGCCATGGGACGTGCACAATTCTTGAGGTCTGGATATCTGGTTTTGATTGCAAATGCTTCCTGGATGTCTTAGCAATGTTTTGAAATCCTTTTGGAGCTTTGAAACGCTTTGTAACTAGGTTTTCAGTTTTCAAAAGTTTGATGAAAATTTGCAATTTGGTGTGCAGCCTCTGAGCAATATTTCGTGTGTATGAGCATTAGGTCATATTGTGTATAGGTATCTGAATGCAATTAGGTCAGAACCAAGCCCAAAGATCCATTGATTTAATGATTCAATATTTGATTTTGTTCACATCTTTTTTTCAATCTTTTTCCATGCCAATCATGTCAAATATGGAAGATATTGTCCCTTTTGATTGATGCACGAGATCTCTTACATGTGAGGAGGATATTTGCTACATAAAAAGATTTAAAAAACATGATTTAGTATTTTTCTTATATTTAAATTTAATTAAATGAATTAATGATAATAAAAATTCAAATAATTAATCAAAAATAAGAAAATAACTCCCTTTAAAGTCAATGGGTCGTGCATAGCCTTTGGGTAATGATTCATGGAAGAATTTGTGGCCCATTAGCATTTTTGAAGCCTTTTGTGCAAAGTTGACTTTTCAAAATTCCCAAAAATTTCCCAACTTCTACAAGGCATATCTTGCTCAATTTTGAAGCTATGAACATGTTCTTGGACATTTTGGAAAGGTCTTGAAGTCCTATAACCAATGTCTTTGGTCCCATGTCATTTTGATTTGCCAATCTCAAATTATGGTCTTTGACTTAAAGTGCCTTTTTGTTGACTTTTGAAAATGACCTATAATGTTGAAATTGATAACTTTTTGTGAGAGCATTTCTTGGACTTGAAGTGTGAAGATGAGTTGTAGGAAATGTTATCTTCTTCAAAATGAGCTTTGGATGGAATTTTTCTGATAAACCATGAGGAAGTTATGCCCTGGTCAATTTGCAGTTGACTTTTCCAACTGTCTAAAAATAGAAACTTTTGCATCTTGAGACTTTTTGAGCCATGCTTTGAGAATCATGATCAAGAATTGATCAAATGATGTTTGTGGCTTCAAAATAAGATGTTGACCATAAATTTTGACTTTTGACTGTCAAATGACCATTTTGCCCCTACAGTTGACTGTGAAGCAATTAGGGTTTTTGACTATGCAATTTGATGTTGTGAGTCTTGAAACTTGGCATGTGGATGCTTGACAATGTTTATAGGCATGTGGGACTTGATTGAACCCTTGAAAACTTCAATTTCTTTGCCAGAACCAAAACCCTAATTTTGACTGTGTTAGGAGGCAATTGGACTGTGCAACCCTTGAGAGATTTTGAACCATGATCTTGGCAACTCTTGAAGAATATGGGAGGGAAAATTTTGGGGTACAACAGTATATCTTCTCTACAAGTTGCCTTAGGTCTGTGGTACTTATATGTGCCAAGGGGATAGGTCCAATGCTCAAGATTGTAAAGTTTGCAAAAGTTGATCTTTTTCAAAATGGCAATGGTCACTTTTTGCCATAAATGGAATTACAAGTTGGATAATGGTTCTAAGGCATGGATTAAAGCTTTGTCAATTGAGTAAGAATTTAATTAATGAGTGTGGAACAAGTATGGGACCTGTAAAGCATGGATTATCCAGCATAGGTACTTATTGCAACTTTGTTCTTCATGAAATGGTTTGGACAAAAAGTGAGAAATTGCCAACTTCATCTCTTCGATTCTCCCTACTCAAAAATGATCTTGAGGAGTTCTTGGACATTTTGGAAAGCTTGCAATGTTCTCTATAACTCATCTTTGAAATTCATTTTTTGATACCTCTTGGAACTAGGTAAAAGATTTCCATGAAGTTGGGTCCAAAACTTGCCTAAATTAGGGCAAAATTTCGCTAAGTTATTTAGTTCATGACCATGTGTTCATAAATTTGTATCTTGAGATACAAGCATCTTTAGGGAAAAGTGTGTGAAGCAAAGTTGTATATTTCATGGAGGTATACAACTTTCATGTTGGGAACTTTCCTTGAATCATTATGCATCATGGTGAAAAAGTGGCCTAAAGTTGAGAAAAAATAAGAAAAATTTCTATACTTAGAAAATTTCTAAGTTAGGAAAATTATCAAATTCAAACCCTAATCTTCAAACTTGGATTTCTTGATGAACAAGTTTCATATTTTGACATGTTTTAATGAATTATGACCCTTGGTACTTGATTTTTACCAAAAAGTCAAAGTTTGACTTTTTAGTGTACATTTGACTTTTGACCAGTTGACTGCAAATTTCATATGTCAATCCAATGAACTTGAGATGTTTTGAGCCATGTAATTAAGTCAAGATGATGCCATTGAATCCTTGAAATCATGATTTAACTCAATTGGTCATTTGCTAGGTTAAAAATCAGAAATTTCCCTTCCTTAGTCGAAACCCTAATTTTGACCATTTTGCCCTTTTGGTGATTTGACCAAATTTCTTGAGGAATTGTGATCTAAACTTGACCAAATGATGCATATAAGTAAAAAAATGTTGATGTTGATAAAAAATTATGAAGTTTGACTGTAAATTGGCCATGGTTGACTTTTTCCCCAATACAGATGATTTTTAGGTCAACTGCCCAATTGACTGATCAAAAATATGGTTCAAGGCTTGAAAGTTGTCATGAGTAATCTTAGGGATCCATAATGATGTTTGAAAGTAATATGAAGCATTGATAGTCCAAAAATCCTTTTGCAAACTCAAACCCTAATTTTGGGTTATCAGTGCAAGATGAGATGTTTTGAGCTGACCAAACCCCAACCCAGTCTTGAGTCAAACAAATTTTGTGAGAAAAGTCTTGAAAATGAGAGGGAAAATTTTGGGGTTTAACACCAACGTTGTTGAATACATTTTTGTTATTGAATATGTTGTGATTGATAAGTTGATTAAGTTGTAGGATTATGCCAACGTTGTTGAATATATTGTTGTTGTTGAATATGTTGTGATTGATAAGTTGATTAAGTTGTAGGCTTATGCCAACATTGTCGAATATATTGTCGTTGTTGTATGTGATTATTTCATTCATTAAGCCACATACATTTGCATTATTAAGTTGGCCTGGATTGGCACCATGTTGGCCTGGATTGGCAAAATATTAAGTTGAAGGCTTATGCCTTGTTGATGCCCCTATTGATTGGAAAATTTTCTAAGTTGGGAGTTCTGCTCCAATGGTACCAGATGCATTTGCATAACATTGAGTCGCTTTCTAAGTTGTACAATTGAGTTGTTGTGTTGATGAATTAATTGTTGCATTTTAATGATATCATGTTGGAATTGTTGTTGTGAAGTGGTGATTTTTGCATGACCTGGTTCTAATATATGATTTATCATGCGCTCACTTATATGATTTGAGAATCTCACCCCTTATTGTTTGAATGTTGCCCTCTGTTGGTAACGTGCAAGTATTAAAGAATGAAGATTTGCTTAGCCTTATTAGTTCAAAGTCGGTTGGTCGCTCTGATATGTAGCACTCGGGTGGAAAAGAACAAATAGTTGTTTACTTGTTGAAATTGTTTTAGTTGAATGAAACATATGATGCTACTTGAAGTTGTAATTATGATTTTGCTGCGTTATTAATAAAAGAAGTGGTTTTGTTTTAAAAGCTGATGCAAGTTGTTATATGATCCTCTGAAACTAAAGTGTTATGTATCTGTTTATGTGTTGCAACATGTTGAACTGTGATATCCCAAATGTGTTGGAAATTTTTAAATACTCTGATTTTTCGTTATAACTACCGGGTAGAATTTAGGGTGTTACAATAGTGGTATCAGAGTAGGTCGGTCCGTCCGACCAAGTTGTCTAATGTCGTTTATTCCTTAGTGCGCGACAAGTGTGTGAAACACTGTCGGTGCTTGTTGTTTTTCTAATCGAGTTGTATACAGGAAGTTGGTTGAAGATAAGTGGGGAGAGAAGCTTTGCTTCTCGGATATGTTCAATTGAAAGGTGTTGGTTCGGTGTGATGCCGACGATGATAATGCAAGAAATGTTAGAGTCTTGTTTTTCCCAAATTTGAAGGTGACTTAGATTCAATGTCTTGTTGTTAGTCGAGTTAGAGCGCCTTGAGATATACTGATCAGACATTATTGGTGCTTACTTCTCAAAGAATGAAGAGCAATGTAATATTTGTTGATTTACGAAGCAAGTGTAAGATGTCAATGTTTGAACAAAGATGGAGTAATAAAGTTGATGTAACTTTTGTGTTGGGATCACATAAGTGATTGTCGAAAGTAGTTGACGATGATAAGTAGTTGTGAATCGCGAGTCTGAGTCAAAATTTGAAAAAGTGAGTAGCGTTGCGGAAAGAATTGTTGCCCTGGTGTTTTGGAACCTGAACTTTGGCAAAGGAATTCATCTCTCGAGTTATAAGAAGTTTTGGAGCACGAGATATGTTAATAGTTGTTTGAAATATGCCTAAGTTGAAGACAAATGAGTTTCGGAGTGGAATTTCCATAAGCGAATCGCAGGAAACTGCAGAATTGTTGTGGGACTTCAAAAATTCATAACTAGAGTTCCGGGTATCCGATTTAAGTTCCATTTGAAGTGTTGGAAAGCTAAAACATGAGCTTCATTTTAAAAAGGGTTCCCGTAGATGTAATAGATTCATTTATCACGTGATAATATTGGAAGTAAGTGCATTTTGTTGTTAAGCTTATCTTTGGGACTAGACATATTCTTTAGTGTTGTACGGGACGTCAGCATCCGAGTTGGGTGAATCAAAGGAGAAATAGGAAGATTTATTTAAAGTAATTTGTGAAATCAAAGGTATCATTTTGGAAGATTTGGTGTTATTAATTAGAATGAAAGATGATAGTGAGAAGTTGTGAAAAATTTACAGTGTCAAAAAGGAGGGAGATTTATGCTAAGTTGTTAGGATGTATGATATAGTTTTGGGAGGAGAGTTCTCTTGAGTAATTCTATTTCTAAGTGAAAGTGTATGTAGATCCATTCAAGGTGGATGCAATTCTAAGTTGGAGAACGACGAAGTCTGTTATAGAGGTTAGTAGCTTGTTGAGCTTAGATGATTATTATCGTAGTCATTTGAGGTGTGGATATATATGAAATGTTGTTAGATAAGATGATAATGTTGAGAGTGTGATTGGAATGAGTTTGAGAGGTGGAGATACATGTATTTTTGATGTTGTGAAATTCGGAAGAGGATTAAGAGTTTAAGAATGTTGCTAGAATCCTTTATGTAGATAAAGACTCAGACTAGATTGGAAGGGTTTGTAATGTATTGATACGCCAATAGATCGTGAGTTAGAAAATGATTGATCATCGTGGGATGGTGGGTGAATGAGGATTAGACATGTTGTGTTGAATACGAGTTTTAAGGAAAACGCTATTATAGTTTGGTACGATGATTTATACTCCCTTATGGTTGTCGAATACTAATTGACAAATTGAGGAACTGATCACCCTCAATCCATTGTTGATAGTAGACGAGACCATGTTGGATGATATAGATTTGTTGTGCTATCTTAATAGTGTGTAAAGTGGTTGATGTTATATCGTGGAACAAGTCGGAGTAGCGAGTTATATGCGAGCTAACATTGCAAATGTGAAAGATTGAGAATATCAAGTGAACAATGGTTTTGTGGTGGATGTTGAGGAAAGTCCGGAATTAGATTGAAACTTGTAAACCATATAATCGACAGAAAAATTAATGAGGACAATGACTTAAGATGGATGATCAGAGTTGCGCAGCTGAAGCGTGATGTGGAAAAATTGCTATGCGTGTACGACTTGTTAGAAGTGAAGGATTAAAACATTAGAAGTATATAAGAATGGTGTGTCTTAATCTACGTGCTTGATTTGGTAGATTGTCGATGTAGAGATGATATGCCAGAGTACTATGTTTGCTAGTAAATATTTGCGGATTTTATAAGAAGATTGTTGTGGATTGTTGGTTGATGGTGAGCTATGGGTATGCATGCTGAGTTATACAGTTAAGTTGATATTGTAATTATTTTGTTCCCATTTCTGTGATATTGTTATTGGTTGCCATAAAGGATGAATAATACTCCATAACATGACGAAGTTAATTTTGCTGACTATGTTGATGTCACTATAATGGTGAATAGAGTTATTGATATTTTGTTGATAGTTGACATACATATACCTATGAGAACAAAGTTGTATACGCGCTTTGGTGCTGGGAAAGTTGTTAAGAGGTGACGTGGTATGTCCAAGTATAAGTGAGTTATGATTGTTACATTTCTATTATGGGAGTTGTTATGTCAGAGTGTTGCCGAAAAGGTTGGAAACGAAGTTGAGGATGGTTGTATCGAGTAGATTTTCGAGGATGAAAATATTCTAAGTCGGGGAGAGTTGTAATGCCCCGATATTTAATTATTTATTTAATTGAATATTTTTTTGAATACTTTGTATTAATTGAATTTTATCGTCAAGTCGGAATTATTTTATTAAGTTGGAATATTAAATAATTGGATTTAATTTGGTGGAATTAATTTGAGAATTATCAGTATTATTCTAAGAAGCATAATTGGATAAATATGTTAAGTTGAGCGGTAAGTTGATAGTCGGATAAATTAGACGGTTTAATCGGAGAACTATTATTAGAATATTATTTGCGAGTTAGTATTATTTAAAGTGTGGATCAATCATAGTTGAAGAATATTATTGGAAATAATATTAGATTATATTATGTGACTATTTATTTAATTGGGCTTATGTTGTGATAGTAGTAATATTGGGGTGTGTATGTAGGCCCACTAAGAGAAACACTATTATTTGGATTAATATAATAATAATAGTATCTTATTAGAAATATAAGGAGAAAGAGAGGTAGTGTATCAGGAAAAAACAAAAATAAGAAGAGAAAGAAGAAATGGGGTTTTGTGAGAAGAGAAGAGGAACAAGAAAGTTGCTGCTAGGGCCAATCTCAGGAATTCCATTAAAGCTTCCTTGAGTGCCTTCAAATTAAACCAGGTAAGGGTGGGGTTTCTTATCCTATAATGGGGTATATGATATTTTGTATGTGGGAATTAGTTTGTGGGATTATTATTGTCTGTTGATTTGTGTTGGTTTGTGTTGTTGTGATAAACATTATTAATAATTGATGTGATTAAAGAATTGTCAAGGAATTAGTGTATTACTGTGTTATATAATTGTCTAAATTGGATTTGGAATAGTAGACAGTAGCAGAAAATCCATTAAAACAGTACCGAGTGGACGAAAGAAGAAGAAAATATTGATGGCTTGTGCCTGGATGCTGCTGAACGGCAGCTTGTTGTTTGTTGGATGCTGCCGAACGGTAGTCGGTTGTTGTATATGGGGGTTGCCGTTTGGCAACCTTGGGAGAAAGGAGGATGTGCCGATCGGCACTAGGGAAATGGTGGAAGGAAAGTTTCGTTAACACTGAGTGTTAGGCAGAGCACTTGTTTCAGTTTATGTTTTCTGTGGCATTATGCTATATAACTGTTAATATGGTATCAGCATAGAGTTTATTAATAGAAAAGCAGTTTGGGAACAAAGTAAACTATTCTTATCAGTAGCATGTTATAGCAGAAGGAATATTAATCGAAGTAACATATTTTTGTAGAGTTGTTTCATGTGATAGAGGATAATAGCAGAAATGATAATAACTGGTAAATTTAGAGAAACAGTAGAATAAAGTAGCAGAGTTAATAATTAGTAGAATTATGTTAGTAGTAGATATAGAAATTAAAATAGCAGTGATGGTTTTAGTTGCAGAGTTGGTAATAAATAATTTAACAGAGTAGTATATTAGTGGCAGATGTAATAATTTAGCAAAGAGTTATCGGTAGAAGTTGTAGATAGCGAACAAGTAGTTTTGGCAGAGACCAATAATGGCAGTGAGATAAATAGCAGAGGTAGCATAATTTAGTAGAATAAATTGATTAGTAGCAGTATAAATAAAAATTAGTAATAACAATATATTAAGCAATATCGATTAGCCGAATTTGTATATTTGGACGGTAAAATTGGTTAACCGGAATTAGTTGAAATTGTCAGAATAAGTCGTATATAAGTATGGGTATTTTTAGTTAAATTTGTTTTGTTAGAACCATGTAGAATAAAGTTGATTTGCAGGTGAAGTTGAACTAAGTTGAATGGTTCCAGTATATGGGATTGCGTTGTTGGTTATTGCTGTGAATAAGTTATTATCGAATAAATTGTGTGGTTGTCACATTACTAATTGTTGATATGATATTGTTGTTGTGGAATATTAAGTAGTAGGCTTATGCCAACGTTGTTGAATACATTGTTGTTGTTGAATATGTTGTGATTGATAAGTTGTTTAAGTTGTAGGCTTATGCCAACGTTGTTGAATACATTGTTGTTGTTGAATATGTTGTGATTTATAAGTTGATTAAGTTGTAGGCTTATGTCAACGTTGTCGAATATATTGTCGTTGTTGTATATGATTATTGAATTCATTAAGTCACATACATTTGTATTATTAAGTTGGCCTGGATTGGCACCACGTTGGCCTGGATTGGCAAAATATTAAGTTGAAAGCTTATGCCTTGTTGATGCCCCTATTGATTGGCAGATTTTCTAAGTTGGGAGTTCCGTTCCAATTGTACCACATGCATTTGCATAACATTGAGTCGCATTCTAAGTTGTACAATTGAGTTGTTGTTTTGATGAATTAATTGTTGCGTTTTGATGATATCCTGTTGGAATTATTGTTGTGAAGTGGTGATTTTTGCATGGCCTGGTTCTAATATATGATTTATCATGCGCTCACTTATACGATTTGAGAATCTCACCCCTTACTGTTTGAATGTTGTCGTCTGTTGGTAACGTGCAGGTATTAAAGAATGAAGATTTGTGTAGCCTTATTAGTTCAAAGTCGGTTGGTCGCTCTGATACGTAGCACTCGGGGGGAAATGAACAAATAGTTATTTACTTGTTGGAATTATTTTAGTTGAATGAAACATATGATGCTACTTGAAGTTGTAATTATGATTCTGCTGCGTTATTAATAAAAGAAGTGGTTTTGTTTTAAAAGTTGATGCAAGTTGTTATATGATCCTCCGAAACTAAAGTGTTATGTATATGTTTATGTGTTGCAACATGTTGAACTGTGATATCCCAAATGTGTTGGAAATTTTTAAATACTCTGATTTTTTGTTATAACTACTGGGTAGAATTTGGGGTGTTACAACCACCCCTTGATCAAATGATGGATATTACTTCAAAATATTAATGTTGATCAAAAATCTTGAAGTTTGACTGTATTTGGGCCACAGTTGACTTTTGACCTAGTATAGTTGATTTCTAGGCATTTGAGCAGTTGATTGAGCAAACTTGTTGTTCAAGGTATGAAATTTGGCATGGATTATCTTGAGCATATATTAGGAAAATGGAGAACATTTTGGACCCTTGGTACTCACACATCTTACTTAAAATTGAAACCCTAGTTTGAGGTTTATTGCCTTAGGAGGAGAATTTGCCTAGTCAATTCTTAGTCATCCCTGAGCAATTGAGGACCTCTAGAGGCATGTCTTGAGTGAAATGAGAGGGAAAATTTTAGGGTACAAAACTTCTCTTTACTTATAATCAGAAGCACCACTGCATCGACACGCCTCACGGTGGCTGCTGCGGCGGCTACATGTCTAGAGACAATAAGTTCACACACAAGTACCTTCCACTACAAGAAAAAATGTAATTTTCCAGGGGATAATACCCTCACAAGTAGCAAAAACCCCATACAAATGCAAAATTTGCAAGGGGACTCCTCCCCTAGGAAAACAGGGGGTCGCCAATTATTTTGCCAGGGGCTTTCTACATCGCCTATTTCTCGGGAGCTAACCCCCTCGCAAAATGCAATCACAATTTTCAAGTCTGCAACATGCAGACGTAGGTGCAGGCTAGTAATACAGGCTAGTAGTGCAGACCAGTTGCTTGGGGTTAATCCCCAGACAAAATGTATAATTAATATAATAAATAAATAAAATTACTAAGTATATAAATAAACTATTTTTAATATATAATAAATTGTTTTAATACTAAACATAAAAATACTAAATATATATACTAATTTATACTAAATATAAATAAATTGTTTTTAATATAAACTGTTTTTTGTTAAATTGTAATTCATAGTGTCGGAAAGATTAGATTTGTTTAGATTTAAATAGATTTGATTTAAGTCTAGATATATTAGATTTGATTTAGTAACAAAATAGATATTTTGGGCTTTGGGCTTAGGGTGCAAGCTCGGTTATAAATAGAGGAAGTAACCCCTATTTTTTGTAATCAAGTCAATTAAGTTGTATTCACAAAATTTGCAGTTGCAAGTGAATAACAAAGTTTTCCACAGATTGTGGGCAGAGAGAAACTCTGCAGAAAATAATTGTCTTCTTTCTTTTTTTGTTTTTCTCATAATTCATTATCATTGAAGTAGAAATTCATCATAGATATTTGGTGAATTTCCAACATCTGGTATCAGAGCTTTGTTTCGATTCGAGGGAAGTATCAATCAATAACGATTGAAGAATTCATGATGGGGAATTATGGGAATGCAAATTATCCAATAACTGTACCAATTCTGAAAGTAGACAACTATGAGAATTGGTGCAAATAGATGAAAGTGTTGTTCAAGTGTCAAGGGCTTTAGGACCTTGTAAAAGATGGAGTCGAAGCGCTTGGAGAAAACGCTTCAGAAGAAGAAAAGAAGAAACACACAGAAATTGAGAAGCTGAGTTATAAAGCACTATTTATAATTCATCAATGTGTGAGTCCAAAAAACTTTGAAAAAGTATGTGATTCAGAATCTGCAAAAGAAGCTTGGGACGTTCTTGAGAAGTCCTTTGGTGGTGCAGAAAAGGTAAAAGAAGTGAGGTTACAAACTCACAAGAGAACCTATGAATTCTACAAGAGTGGTAGAGGTTTGATGATGCATCAAAGAAGATATGCAGGAGAAATTCTCAAGAGGTTTGAGATGGAAGAATGCAACTCAATTTCGACACCTGCAGAACCAAGACTGCAACTGTCGAAAGATGCATATGAAGATGATGTTGATCCAAACCAATATAAAATACTTATTGGATCATTAAGATACCTTTTTCATACAAGGCCTGACTTAGCATATAGTGTAGGTATGGTAAGTAGATTCATGCAGAAGCCAAAGGTATCACATCTAGCAGCAGTGAAGAGGATACTAAGGTATCTCAAAGGAACTTTCGATTATGGCATTTTGTTTCCTACAGCTGATAAAGGAAAATAATGCAAGTTATTAGGATACACTGATTCGAGTTGGTGTAGTGATGCTGAAGATCGAAAGTCAATAGTAGGATATGTGTTTATGCTAGGTGGTGCACCAGTTGCTTAAAATTCAAGGAACCAGTAGTGGCATTATCATCATGCGAAGCAGAATACATAGTTGCTTCTCTTTGTGCATGTCAAGCAACTTGGATGGTAAACTTGGTCGAAGAGATAACAGGGAAAGATCATGGAGCAATTACCATGAAGATCGGCAGCATGTCAGCTATCAATCTAGCAAAGAACCCAATAGCACATGGTCGAAGTAAGCACATCGAAATGAAGTTCCATTATCTTCGAGAGCGGGTAGCAGATGGGAAGATGAATTTAGAACACTTCAGAACTGAGAATCAGATTGCAGACATCATGACGAAGGGAGTGCAAGTCGAAGTATTCAGAAGGCTAAAGGTCATGATAAATATAGTTAGTTTAGACACAATGAATTAGGTGGTGTGTCAAATTATAATTCATAGTGTTGAAAAGATTAGATTTGTTTAGATTTAAATAGATTTGATTTAAGTCTAGAATATATTAGATTTGATTTAGTAACAACGTAGATATTTTGGGTTTTGTGCTTAGGGTGCAAGCTCAATTATAAATAGAGGGAGTAACCCATATTTTTTGTAATCAAGTCAATTAAGTTGTATTCACAGAATTTGTAATTGCAAGTGAATAACAAAGTTTTCCACAGATTGTGGCCAGAGAGAAACTCTGCAGAAAATAATTGTCTTCTTTCTTTTCTTGTTTTTATCATAATTCATTATCATTGAAGTAGAAATTTACCATAGATATTTGGTGAATTTCCAACATTTTTAAATATATATATATATATATATATATATATATATATATATATATATATATATATATATATATATATATATATATATATATATATATATATATATATATATATATATATATATATATATATATATATATATATATATATATATATATACACTAAATAGATACAATTTTTATATATATATATATGTACTAAATAGATACAGTTTTTTAAAATATATATACAAAAAAAACAAAAATCATTATTTATTGTTGTAAAATATATTATAAATTTATTCCAAATTATTGCTTCTTGCTCCTCTATATGAATCCATTGATACAAAAAACATTAAAAAAAATAGATTATAAGTATAAGATAGAAGATGAAACAACATTATATTAACCATACAAAATATTAATGCAACATCTAACATAACAATCATACAAAACACAACATCAACAATATTATAGAACAACAACCATAAAAATAGAAAATAAAAAAGAGTAAAAAAATCAAAGAAGAACTGAAATAGCTCTGAAACACATTTCTTTTTCATCAACGACTCAACTTTCGCGCACGACTAACAGATCTGGATCACTCTCCCACCATTTTTCCATGTTCTTCATTTTTTTTATTTTCATATAGTTAAGAAAGAGAAAGCGTGAGAAAGAGAAAGATAAAGTGAGAGAGAGAGGGGGAGGAGATAGGATAGAGAAAGTGATAAAGAGAAAGAGAAATAAAAAGAGAAAGAGTGAGATACGTGTTGTGTTTTTCAAAAAATAATTTGCCACGGGCTGCCCCAGGCAAATGGAAAAACAATAATGACAAAAAAATATTTGCCAGGGACTACCCCTGACAAATGAAAAATCAATAATGACAAAAATAATTTGCCACTGGCTGCCCCTGACAAATGGAAAAGCAATAATGACAAAATATTATTTTTCAGGGGCTACCCCTGAAAAATGAAAAAGCAATAATGACAAAAATAATTTGCCACGGGCTGCCCATGACAAATGCTTATCATTTTTTTTTGTGTTGCGAGGGTATTAACCCCAAACAACATGTTAATTTAGTGAGGGGCTTTGCCCATGGAAAATATCCCCTAGCTAAACAAGATTTTTCTTGTAGTGTTCGTTTCGTCCTCTTCTCTCCCAATCCCTGCTTAGTTTCTCTCAATTTTGCCTAGGGTTTTCTACATCTAGCTCATTGTGAAAACCCTAAAAAACAAATTAAATGGCCGTGATACATAGTCCAAGTGTGAGACCTTAGGGTAAATGACCATGGAGGTTTACTCTATGCAATGATATGAAGATCTGTAAAAGAAGACAGAGTAAAGAGAATTGGAGCTTACATATCGGAGTAGTTTCGGCGACTCTTCGACGGCGAGGATGCTAATCAGAAATCTAGAGAATAAATTATTCCAAGTAAGCTTTCATTTCACAAAATCTTCTTCCTTCCTCTTCAGTGATTTTTCTTCTTACTTTTCGTTTTTGTGTGTGTTTTATGATTGTACGATACGTACTAATGTGTGAGATGTTGTTGCAGTTGCGATGCAGTGATGTGCATTGACGCTGATTTGATGAAGAAGCGACGATGATGAAGAGTGAAGCAGAACGGTGAAGGTTGATGATGTTGAAGAATCGATGAAGATGGTGAAGGAAGTTGTAAAAGATACGGAGGATTGATGTTGATGGAGGTTGAAAGATATGAATGAAGGTTCATAGAGGGAGAAGAGTTTTTAGATTTTTTGAAGATGATGAGAGCGAGTGAATTCAGAGGAGAAAGAGTTTGAGATGAAGGTTGAAGAAAGATGGATGATGGAAAAATGAAGCGTGAGGAATGGTGATTCTCCAGAAAAATGTGAAGAATCAATATTATTGATGAAGGATGCAGTTTATATAATTGGTTAGAAGCTGCAAAAGTTGGTTAGAGGTAGGGGGATCTAAGCCCTTGATCTTGAATTTCAGTTACGGATTCAATGGTGAGATTGAGGTTTTTTAGAAGTTAGTTTTGTAGTTTGAAATTTTGTTATGGTTAGTGAGGTTAGTTACTGAGCTGGATTATGGTTTTTTCTGAATTGGACATTTGTTTAGAAGTTGCAAAAAAGTGTTAAGACTTGTTAGTATGTTAGGAGTTTTTGTTAATATTTGCTTTGTTTTGTCTCTTTGCATTTCTAGTTTTTTATGAAGTTTAATTGGACTGATTTAAATGTGCTTGTAGGGCCTGATTTGGTCCTGAATATGAACATTAATGGTTTTCTTCCCAAGAGACCTTTGGCTTTCATTTTCTGCTTGTGCTCTGAGCTAGATAGGGACTGTCTGACATGACTTTGTAGGTGGTAACTTGTTCTTTATGTAGGTTTTGAATGGAGTGCATGCCTGTATGTATAAGTTCATGGTTGGTGTAAGGTTTATGCAATGTGTTTATGGTTTGAATGTGTATATGTTTGGAATTTGGTTTGAACTTGTTAATGGTTTATCATGTATTGAGTAACTTGTATGAACATAGGCTACTTTGGCACGATTACTTGTATTTACTTAGCTTTGAATGTGCAGTTCTTGGATGTCTCATGTTGGATTAGGCATAAAGCTTGGGCATGGTTGATGTTTTGTTTTGGTGTAAGGATGAAAGGCGAGGTCCTCATGGAATTTGGATGGCCTGAGTAATGGTATAGAGCTTAAATGACAATGGTGACAACATGAAGCTTGAAACATGGGTTTGTATTGGTACTTTGAAGATTTGGCAAGCACAAGCCTTATTTTGATGTAATCTTTTCTCTTGTGTAATTTTCCAAGATGTGGTGGAATGATAATTTGTAATCATGAATGAAATAAACTAGAATAGCGCTTGAATATGTTTTATAAACCTTGTGAATCTTAAATGATATCTTCCATTTCCCTTTATTTGTAGCCTTTTATGACTTTCCCAAAACGTTTCATTTAATTTCACCTTGAATTGATCTTGTAATGCTTTTGATTTGTGAGAGAACATACTTTATGAATCCTTAAATTCAAAAGGTACGTCCTTCAAAAATATTCAAAATGATCTTTCATTTAATACCCTAGCCTCCCATGAGAAAAATCTTGACTTTTATGCCTTGAAAAATATGATATATGCCTTGTGACTCTCCAAGCAATCCAAGTGATTGTAACTTGTTTTCCAAACAATCCAAGTGTCTCTCCAATATTTAAATCAATTATTGACAAACCAAACGCTTAAGAACTTTGAACCAGTCTATCTTTAATTTGATAAAACCATAGCCCCGTCTTAAACCTACATCAAGCAATGAGTTCTTGAAAGAAAAATTGGCTTTAAGCACAATGAATCTCTTGCCTCAAATCTTATACCATGACTTGTCTTTTGTGAGCCACACCATAGCATTACCTTGAAGAAATCCTCCAAAGATGAATATGAAGCATACATGTTCAAGAGAGCCCTAGTTCAATAAACCTCAATTGATGGATATTAACAAACTCCTAGCATGATGAAATGTAAACCATAGTCCTCTTGCCACAGATAAATCTTGATGAAGAAAGTAGCCTGAGATACCCTTACTTAAAGCAAACTCACTTGAAGCCTTGATGAAACCCTAAGTACAACACGTGAAAAAATAGCACACGAGTGAAGCCGTAGTCTTCTTGACCTTTGATCCTAAATGCCAAGCCTTGTTGTTAGTGAATGCATGAGATGTTAGATGACCTAATGGAAGATATGTACATGAGGATTATGAAATGCATAAGCCAAATGATTTGAGTAAAGGGTAGGACAAATTTTGGGTATGACAGATGCCCCTATTTAATCATCTTAAACTTGAAAGTGAGATTGGCGCTAGCCTTTTGAACATTAAAGGTGGAAGAAGATTAAATATGAAGACCTGAAATTTGTCCGGAAAAGAAAGTGGGTGAGTTATTATTTTGTGATATCTGGCGGGGAAAGAAAATATTTTGTTTTTTGGTGAAAATGTTTATGAATAGTTATTTGAATGGTGATAGCTAACGTGGTAATGGTGCCAATGTGAGGTTCTCAAGGGATATGGTTGAAAGAATATGATCAATGACCATGGAAAGATCGATTACAATGTGATCTAACCAACCGAAAGGAGAGAAGTCAAGGTCGATTACAACACAAACACTACTCATGTAGGATCATAACCACATGAAAGACAATTTTTAAGATCGATGACAACGTGAACACTACTCATGTAGGATCTAATAACAAGTTAAGAGAGAAGGTAAGATCGATGACATCGTGAGCACTACTCATGTAGGATCTACAACCACAGAAAGATTGACTACAACGCGACCTAACCAAAGGAGGAGAAAGGGGAATGACAAATGAGAATTAACCACCAGACGAGAACTGGGAAAAGATCAACTGTCAGTCGAGAATTGACTACCAGGCAAGAACTGGACTTTGAATTAACTGTCAGACGAGAATTGACTACCAGGCGAGAACTGGGCTTTAAATTGATTGTCAGACAAGAACTAATTAACCAGGAGAGAATTGGAATTTTAATTAGCGGCCATATGATAACTGACTACCAAGCGAGAATTGGGCTTTGAATTGATTGTCAGACGGGAACTAAAATACCAGGAAAGAATTGGACTTTGAATTAACGGCCAAATGAGAACTGAATACCAGGCGAGAATTAGGGTTTGAATTGATTGTAAAATGTGAATTGAACTACCAGGCGAGAACTGGACTTAAAATTGATTATTAGATGAGAGCTGACTACCAGACGAGAACTAGGAAATGATTAAATGTCAGACGAGAACTGGATAACAGATGAGAACTGGACTTAGAATTGATTGTCAGACGAGAACTGATTACCAGGCGAGAACTGGACTTAGAATTGATTGATATTAACAAACTCCTAGCATGATGAAATGTAAACCATAGTCCTCTTGCCATAAATAAATCTTGATGAAGAAAGTAGCCTGAGATACCCTTACTTAAAGCAAACTCACTTGAAGCCTTTATGAAACCCTAAGTACAACACATGAAACACTAGTACACAAGTAAAGCCTTAGTCTTCTTGACCTTTGATCCTAAATGCCAAGCCTTTTTGTTAGTGAATTCCTGCTGTTGTACCCCAAAATTTTCCCTCTCATTTTCTTTCAAGATTTTCTTTTACATGGTTGATTTCAAACTTTGGCTTGAGGAAAGTAAAATTTGAAGATGAACGAAATATCCTTCGATTGGACCATCAGAGTGTCCTTCGATTGGAACATCAGAGCTTCCTTCGATTGGGACATCAAAGCTTCCTTCGATTGGAGCATCAGAGCTTCCTTCGATTGGAGCATCAGAGCTTCCTTCGATTGGAGCATCAGAGCTTCCTTCAATTGGGACATCAGAGCTTCCTTCGATTGGGACATCAGAGCTTCCTTCAATTGGAGCATCAAAGCTTCCTTCGATTGGAGCATCAGAGCTTCCTTTGATTGGGACATCAAAGCTCCCTTCGATTGGGACATCAGAGCTTCCTTCGATTGGAGCATCATAGCTTCCTTCGATTGGAGCATCAGAGTTTCCTTCTATTAGAGCATCATAGTTTCCTATGATTGGAGCATCAGAGCTCCCTCCGATTGGAACATCAGATCTTCCTTCGGTTGGAGCATCAGAGTTTCCTTCGATTGGAACATCAGAGTTTCCTTCGGTTGGAACATCAGAGCTTCCTTCGATTAGAAAATCAGAGCGTCCTTCGATTGGTATACCAGGGTAGAGTATCTTTCGAATGGCATATCAGTGCAGAGGTGTCTTAATCTGAAATATTCTGATGAGGAAAGTTCTGAACACTTTGAATCAGAATTCAGAACCATCATAGGAACAAAGGCTAATCGAAGGGGCTTTGAAGAGGGAAACTCTGAATATTTTCAAATTCAAACAAGGCACCAAATTGACTTGTTCAGGTTCACTCAGAATTCCAAAAGGGCATTAAATATCTTAAAATGATAACCTTTTAATTTGTATGATTCTGTTTTCAATGCCATGTTTAATGATTGGTCTTTAATGCCATAATTCTTTCTCCATTTCCTTGTCTCCTCCACCTCCTATAAATACAAGACACAAACACAAATCAAGGGGAGGGACACGCATGCATACTGAATCACACAGATCACGTTGCCACATTGCTCAAAAATCCCAAAAGTGTCCCAATCGAAACACCTTTTGCAGGCACCTTCATCCCAAACGAATACCAGATTCGTATTCCTGAGCAATCCAGGAGTCCACACCAACTCCTAAGCCAACATCTCCACACCCAAAGCTGTAGATCGAAGCATACCGGCCATAGGTATAATTCTAAATTTCAATTTCTTAATTTAAGCGCATTTATTCGTTCTAATGTGTGTGTGTGTGTGTGTGTGTGTGTGTTTGTAATGAAGCGTTAGACAGGTTACAATCCTCACAGACTTGCCATTATTAGGGCACATGAATTTGGTTCATTCGAATCTCAGGATTCTTAGTGTTTCAGGACAAGACGAACCCAGATTTGAATTAAGCAGAGTTTAGAATTAGGGAGAGGTTCGAGCTAGGGGGTAAGGTCCCCCCCTGGATCTCTAACATTGATTCATTTTGCAGGAATACTGTTTAGGGCTTTGAAGCAGCAAGCTTCAAACTAGGTGGCAGGAACCTTTTGCCAATAACCTTCAATTCAGACTCTGGTGATTCGATTCAGGGTAACACAGCCAAGCTATCGAATCCAGGACCAGATTCGATTCAAGTCCAGGATGTTGCTTTGTTTTCTTTTTCTAACGAATTACTTGCAGATCCAGTATCCCAGATCGAAGGACATTACGTCCAGGTCGAACACCCCCAAATATGCAGTCTCTCAGGCACCTTCGATCAAGACTCTTCATTGGATTGAAAGGCAACCCAAGCCTCTTTGATCCAGGCCTTCCTTCCAAGAGTGCACTCTTTTCATTTACTTTTTTGTCTTTCGATTTTGTCCTTTCTTTTGATTGTTTTTCTTTATTTATTCTAAGCTTCAATTAACATTAAAAAAAACACAAGAACATTAGGCTTAACTTTTTTATAATAATTTTGTCAATTAATTAATTAATTATATTAATATTTTCTAGAAAAAAAACTAAAATTGAATAGACTTAGGATTTTTTAAGTTAATTTCTTTTCATAACAAAAACAACAAAAATAATTTTATTTTTATTTAATAGTTCTTAGGGTTTTTTTGACGTAATATTTATTTCATGCGCGTTATTTTTATTCTCGCATTTTATGTAAATAATGTAACTGATTATGGGATGTAATAGTCTAGATTTAAAATTCTGCATTTTATTTTCTTGCACTTTTTATGTAATTATCCCAAAGCGTTGTAATAGTCTAGGATTTAAATTTCCGCACTTTAAATTTTTGTAACTATTAACTGCTAGTAATTAGGTTTGCATGGAAAGATTGATATTAAAACGTTAGCAAACCTTAATGCAAAAGATAAATAACTGAATCAATACACTTGCACATGCTCACCCCTAGAGTATCTCCCACTTCGGTTGCCTCCGAAAACGGTCACAATTCTCGAAACGTGAGAATCTTTAGTGGTTGCCCTTTAGTTCAAGAGATCACAAGTCCCTCGATTACCCTTTCGATGCCGCCTCGGTTAAAAAGTAATCTTATAACTTTAGGACAATTACTAAAAGTTCTTGCCCAGTTGCCTTAGTGACTGTAAATGTCCCTTTGATAGTCCCTCAACATCCAACGATAGGGCTACCTACTCACTAATAGTAGGATAGCACTATCTAAAGGAAAGGAGGAAAAGAACGCCTTTTTCGAGTAGGCAGATAATTGTTAGATACTTGCTCAAAAATAATCTTTTTCACACTACATTTTCAAAACATTTTTCAAAAATGCTTTATCAACACTCTTGAGGACTGATACAAGAGTTAGCATAAACCAAACAAACTTTTCAAAACACACAAGCAATTTTCAAAATATGAGAAAGTACCTAAGAGCCCATGTAAAACCACAGATGGAAAGGGTGATAATACCTTCCCTTTCCATAATCTACCCCCCTTACTCAGAAAATCTCGAAAAAAGTCTTTTTCTGTTCTTTTCACCCTTTCCTTTGTTGGATAAAAGAAAAGTTGGTGGCGACTCTTGCTTACCGCATATTTGCGAATACAAAATGCAAAACCAGTATAATAGTCGGTTCTGCCACCGTATCACAAAACTGGCGACTCTGTTGAGGAATCAAAAAGTGGGGTTTACCTTAGGGTCTAGTTCATTTTAAAATTGCTTTCTTTGTTTGTTTTGATTGCTTTACTTTTAAAGGTTTGCTTGGGATACTATAGATCCTATACTCGGATATGGGGCATCTTTTTAGGTAAACAACAATAGATCGTGGAGACTGTACGGCGTAGACCGATATGGTTTAAGTGATGGTTGTGTTAGTGTGACACTTTGGTTGGCACCGGTATCCCTTGTGTTGAATCGAGGAGAATACGGGGCCGCCTCGTGGTGTCGTGAAACATTAATGAACCTTAGAACCTTAGTTGAACAAACATGGCCATTAGAAAGTAGTGAGATAGCCGGCCTCGGTGTAAAGCTAGGAATTGTTGATACTCGATACTACACTCATTGAGATTGGACTTTCGGGATGTTTTGGCCGCAAGAAAAGATTGCTAAGCTGAAATATACCGATAAAGAAAGATCGGTGATATTGAGATTCCTTAGAACCCGGTTACTATTTTTAAGACAGGTTGAACCAACTGAACATTCAAGAGGGTACTTACCTTAAACCTCATGCAAGCCTTTGAACCTAAGGTCTATTGTGTGATTTTCTTGTGTTTATCTATGATTTAAGCATAATCATGACATCATAAACATCATAACATCCATTTTTCATTTCACTAACCATTTCAAGGATGAGGAAATTTATCTTTGTTCTGTTTTGTAGATCATGGCTTCCGCTCGTAGAAATACTATCTGGGCCAGCTTCGTGAGAATACCTCTCCAACTCAAAGAGCTAGTATCAAGGGTTCCCGAGACTTCCTCATTTACCAAGAACTATGGTCGACTTCTCAGTCTGGTTACCTCGGGTTTTGATGTGAAGATGATGAGTGTACTCTTTCAATTATTTCACCCTAAGCACCATTGCTTCACCTTTCTGGACTATCAGCTGGTACCCACCATGGAAGAATTCTCTCAGTTATTAGGCATACCTATTTTGGATCAGTTTCCTTTCAGCGGTTTGGAAGAAGCTCCAAATCCGGAGTTTATTGTAGCAACTTTGCATCTGAAATGGTCCGACATTGTATCCAACTGGGAAACAAAAAGCGGAGTTAAGGGTTTTCTAGCCAAGTTCCTAATAGAGAAGGCTCAGCTGTTTTGGGATGATTTGGACTTCCAGGCTTTTGAGGAGGTCTTGGACTTTCTAATCTATGGGTTAGGATTGTTCCCTAATCCAGACTTACTCATAGATGTGAATGTTATTAAGGTCTTCCTCTCTAGCAACCTTGTGCCCACTCTACTCAGAGACATCTTGCATACCTTCCACACTCGTACCACGAAGAAAAGAGGGATTCTTAAGTGCTTTGTGCCATTGTTGTCAAGGTGGTTTATTTCTCACCTCCCTAAATCAATACTGAATAACGAAGAAGGTTTGGGCTGGTCGCAAAGGAAAATGTCACTTTCTCACGCGGATATTCTCTGGTATTCCCGATCTATGGGAGATATTTCTTCTATTGACCGCTATGGGGAATTCCCTAATGTCCCACTACTTGGCATTAGGGGAGGGATAACTTATAATCCTTCTCTGGATCTGTGATAATTTGGTTGTGCTCGAAGGGATGGTTCTCACAGATGCTTATCCAGGGCATTATGTTTAACTATGAGGATGATATTCAAGGGTATCGTCAGAGGTTTATATGAGCTTGGGGTATGGTAAACATATTTGATACCAAGACTTTGGAGCCGAAGACTTCCATCCCTATGGAACCTTATCTCTAATGAGTATGAGCTAGCTCTCAGAACCTTGTGATGTCATATATATCCATCTTACCAGTGATTGTGGAGCCCATTACCGAAGGGGATGTTCCTTATATAATTCTCCATCCCGACATGCCCACTGATCTTGAAGAGCTGCAGAGATCCATTCAGCTGAAGAAATAGCAGGATACCTATAGAGATCATTTCTATACTCATGAGAGGAAAGTGTTTGAGCTCACGAAGAAACTTCACGAGGAAAAAAGTCTTATTGCCTATCTCGGCACGAAGAGGAAGCGCCCATGGGAAACCTGATTTCTTAATTTTTAGAATTTTTCAATTGTAAACCTAAAAGGAAATTATATTTTGAACTCTACTAATAAAATCTTTGTTTCATTTTGGCTCACAAATTTAAATTTCTCAAAGTCCTTGAAAACATTGCATACACATATCATACATGTCATTGCATAAACAAGTTTCAAAGCAGGGTTCTCATCTTCTTCGTTGTTTATTTCAGCAAGTAAAGAAATGGCTCTTGAAAAAAACATCAAGGATCTCCAGGCACAAAACCCTCAGTTCCAGCAAATGATCGTGGCTCTAGCTAAAGGGCAAGAAGATCTGAAAGCCCTCATACTAAAGGACAAAAAGAAGAAGCCAAAGAAACCAACTGGTGTAGTGAATTTGGGAAGAAGGATCAGAGGACCAGTGCGGCGAGCTTCAGAACTAGCAACTTCATCAAAAGAAGAAGACACTCCGGAAGGGGAGACAAGAGAGGAAGACCTAAGTCCGAAGGGATCTGATAATGAATCTGACTATAATGAGGAGCAGTATCCTCCTATTGACGATAAATACAAACAGTTGGAGGATCGTCTGAATGCAATGGAAATCCAGAGGGTAACTGGACTAGATTTTGAAGAGCTGGGTTTGGTTTCTGGGGTTGTCATCCCGCAGAAGTTTAAGGTTCTAGTGTTTTCTAAGTACGATGGGGTCTCATGTCCCAAGATGCATCTTCGATCTTATATGAGGAAGATTCAGCCTCACACCGCTGACAAGGATTTGTGGGTCCACTTCTTCCAAGACAGTCTATCTGGGACTCAACTTGAGTGGTTCTATCAACTGGAGGGAACCAATATTCATAACTGGGAAGACTCGGCTGCTGCTTTCTATAAGCAGTACCAATATAATGCAGACCTTGCTCCGACTCATACACAACTCCAAAGTATGTCTATGGGTTCTAGCGAGGGTTTTAAAGACAATGCCCAGAAGTGGAGAGACCTAGCAGGAAGAGTCCAACCCCCTATCTGATAGGGAGTTAATGGACATATTTTTGGGTACTTTATCTGGTCCGTTTTTCAGCCATCTGATTGGAAGCTCCTCAGCTGGTTTTACTGAGCTGATCCTAACTGGAGAAAGAGTGGAAGCTTGTATAGAAGCGGCAAGATTCAAAAAGATACCTCCTCAAGTGCAGGAAAGAGATCCTTTGTGGGAAAGAAAGAGGTCAATGCTGCTTACAGTCAAAGAAATCAGGGAAGAATCGAACATCGTCCAACGGTAGGGGCTGTAATGATATCCAAGCGTGCAGCTACTCAACAGCGGAGCAATCAGCCTAGAGCAGAAAGGCCTATGAAACAGTTTACCCGGGTTAATATGACTTTGTCTTAAGTTTTCCCCCACTTATTGAAGTCCAATCCGGTAACTTTGAGGGAAGCTCCCAAAAATCCCAACACTGCATCTCCCCACTATAATCCAAAGGCTCGGTGTGCCTACCATTCTGAGAGTCCATACCATGATACAAACGACTGTTGGGCTTTAAAAAACAAGGTGTAAAATCTGATCGAAGCAAAGGAGATTGAATTCGATGCTCTAGAGACCCCTAATGTTATAACTGCTCCCATGCCCAAGCACGAACATGGTGTTAATTTTGTTGACGATGATATGTTTGTTGCTTTCATTGAGGAACTTGTTACTCCTCTTATGACTGTTAAAAGGAATCTGTTGCAGGCCAGTTTATTTCCAGGCTGTGGTGAAGGTTGCCACTTATGTTTATCTCTACCAACTGGTTGATATTTGTTAAAAGCATGTGTTCAGCACCTGATGGATGATAAAGAGATTCTATTTGTGAATACTCCCGTCACAACTGTTTCAAGTAAATATGTTTCTATTATAACCATTTCCGCCAATCCTCACAGGGCTCCACCGAAAGACCCGTCAGGATTACATCTGCTCCAAAGTTGGCTCCCCTGATCATCATTATGCCAGGGCCAATACCATATTCCTCGGACAAAGTTGTTCCTTGGAATTATGGGGCTGACGTCTATTACTATGGCGTCAAGCAAGACATGTTGGCTGCTGAAGACAAAGTTACTAGAAGTACTGGTCCTGACGTCAGCAATATCGTTGGGACCAGTAAAATAACAAGAAGAAAAAAAGTGTTCTGTCCCGATATCTCTCCTCCTAAATCGGTTACTACTCCTATGATCATTCCCGTTGCTGCTCCTGCTAATACTACCACTACTACTCCTGTGATTAGCCCTGTTGCCACCCCTGTCACCAAGTCGGCCGATACTCTGGGAAAAGACATATTGGTTGAGCCTGTCCAGACGAAGGCGCATTCAAAATCCATTCCTAAGGTTTCTAAGAAGGAAATGTAAGAAATTTTGAAAATAATTAAAAAGAGCGACTACAATATGGTCGAACAACTAGGGAAGACTCCTTCCAAGATCTCAATGCTGGCCCTACTGTTGTGCTCTGAAGCCCATGCAAAGGCTTTGGTAAAATTCCTCAAGACTGCTCATGTGCTGCAGGAAACCTCCGCTTATCAATTCGAAGATTGTGTGGCTAGTTTGACCGCTGATAATGGACTGGGTTTTTCTGATACTGATTTGACACCTAGAGAAAGAAAACACAATTATGCACTGCATGTCCCCATCGAATGCAAGGGCACCACTTTGGCCCATGTTTTAGTGGATACTGGTTCATTGCTGAATGTTCTGCCTAAGAAGGCTCTTGACAGATTAGATTGCGAAGGTTTGACTCTGAAGCCCATCAACATTGTGGTGAGGGCTTTAGATGGTTCGAAAAGAATTGTGCACGGGGAGGTGGACATCCCTATCAAATTTGGTTCCCAAACCTTTGAATCCACCTTCTACGTGATGGATATCAGACCATCTTATTCTTGTTTGTTGGGACGCCCTTGGATCCATGGGGCTGAAGCTGTTAATTCCACTCTACATCAGATGTTGAAGTACCCAATGAAGGGAAAGATTGTCACAGTACATGGCGAGAAGGAGTACATGGTAAGCCACCTGAACTCTTTCAGGTATGTCGAAATGGACGGTGAGTTCATCGAGACTCCTTGTCAGAACTTTAAAGAGGTGCCTTAGACCATGGTTGCAATCGAGAATGTTACCAGTATGCCAAAGATTACCAAAACTCCCTTGAAAATGGCTTCTCTCAAGGACACCAGGGCAGTCATTGAAGAAAGTGGTGTACCATTTAGAGACAGCTCTCTGACATTCCATACAAATATGATAAGTTTGGTTTGGGTTTCACTTCAGGGGCTCAAAGGGTTTTTTGTCGTGCTCGTGCCGGAGAACCTCTCCTACACATTAGCAATCATAGGGTCAATGCTTTAGAAGACAGTGATGATGACTATGACATGGACAGCTGGATCTTCCCTACTACTAACGGTGGACCCAGTAACTGGACAGCTAAAGACTTTGTGCCGATTACTTTTATTCAGGAGTAATTGTCTTTTTGTTTTTCGGATATGTAATAAATGAACAATATAAACTCTATGGCCTTGTGTCTTACCCGAGGCACAATGGTTTATTTGTGAGGGTTATCATTTTTCAATGTCATATGTCATTAATAAAGCATTGGACGTTTTTGCATACAAATTTTGTGCTCTTTGTCTTTCTTTTTTGCTTTTTACTTTATCAATACAGTTATGCTCTTACACACACTCACACATCAAACTGTAGATCCACATCCACTCTGGATCCCATTGATAACGGTTCTGCTATTGTCGATTATGACTTTTAAAATCCGATCAACCAAGCTGAGGACGAAGGTGGGGAAGATTGTGAGGTACCAGGAGAACTTTCCAGACTGTTACAACATGAAGAAAGGGCTATACAGCATCATGAAGAGCCAGTTGAGACAGTGAATCTGGGTACAGAAGAGGAAAGAAAAGAAGTCAAGATAGGTGCAAATTTGGAGCTTAGTGTCAAACAACGGTTGATTCAGATGTTGCATGATTTTGTGGAGATCTTTGCTTGGTCATACAAAGACATGCCAAGACTTGACACTGATATTATGGTTCATTGCATGCCGATAAAAGAGGACTGCCCACCAGTAAAGCAGAAGGTTCGTCGTATGCGTCCTGAAATGTCAGAGAAGATCAAGGTAGAAGTTATGAAACAGTTCAATGTTGGGTTCTTAGTTGTCACCTCCTATCCATAATGGGTTCCTAACGTAGTTCAGGTGCCTAAGAAGGACGACAAGGTACGTGTATGTGTGTGTACTACAGATACTTGAACAGGTCAAGCCCCAAGGATGGCTTTCCGCTTCCCCACATTGATGTTCTGGTTGATAACACCGTACATCATAAGATCTTTTCCTTCATGGACAGTTTCTCTGGTTACAATCAAATCAAGATGGCACCCGAAGATATGGAGAAGTCAAACTTCGTCACATAGTGGGGCACTTTCTGTTAGAAAGTAATGCCATTTGGGTTGAAGAATGCTGGGGAAACCTATCAGCGAGCTATGGTAGCTTTGTTCCACGATATGATTCACCATGAGATAAAGGTCTGTGTTGACGACATGATAGCCAGATCTCAAACGGAAGAAGAGCACCTTAACCACTTGCAAAAGTTGTTTGGTAGACTGAAGACGTACAAGTTGAGGCTAAATCCGAACAAGTGCACCTTTGAGGTAAGGTCTGGTAAACTCCTAGGTTTCATTGTCAATGACAGGGGTATTCAAGTAGACCCCGCAAAGGTAAAATCTATACAAGATATGACGGCTCCTCGCACTGAGAAGGAAGTTAGAGGTTTCTTGGGACGCCTAAACTACATTGCTAGGTTCATTTTCCATCTAACTGCTACTTGTGAGCCAATCTTCAAACTCCTAAAGAAAGATCAAGTGGTAAAGTGGAATGACGAATTCCAGACTACCTTTGACAAAATAAAGGAATACCTTCAAGAGCCTCCAATTTTGATGCCTCCAGTTGAAGGAAGGCCTTTGATAATGTACTTAACAGTATTAGATAATTCAATGGGGTGTGTGTTGGGGCAGCATGACGAGTCTGGTCGAAAAGAGCATGCAATATACTACCTTAGCAAAAAGTTTACCGACTATGAAACAAGATACTCACTGCTCGAGAAAACTTGATGCTCTTTGGCATGGGATGCTCGCCGAAAGACATTATATGTTAACTCACACTACCTTGTTGATATCTAAGATGGATCCTATCAAGTATATCTTTGAGAAGCCCGCCCTCTCCGGAAGAATAACAAGATGTAAAATGGTCCTGACCGAATATGATATTCAATACACAACCCAGAAAGAAATCAAGGGAAGTGTATTAGTTGATCATTTGGCTCATCAGGCTGTAGACGACTACCAATCCATGAACTTTGAATTCTTGGATGAGAATATTATGTTAGTGACTGATTGTGAAGAACCTGGACCGGATGAAGGACCTGAGAAAGGATCCCAATGGACTATGGTTTTTGACGGAGCTTCCAACTCACTTGGCAATGGCATCGGTGTTGTAATCATATCTCCTGAGGGCTGTCATACCCCTTTCACTTCTAGGCTATGCTTCAACTGTACCAACAATATCGCTGAGTATGAAGCATGTATCATGGGTCTCAAAGCTGCTATTGACCTAAGAATCAAGTTCTTGAGTATTTTTAGAGATTCATCCTTGGTAATAAGTCAAATCAAAGGAGAGTGGGACACGAAGCATTCTAATCTCATCCCTTACAAAGAACATGTATTAATACTGATTCCACACTTTGAAGAAGTCACCTTTGAACATTTCCACGAGAAGAGAACCAGTTAGCGGACGCGCTAGCTACTATGTCATCCATGTTCAAGGTCAGATGGGACAACTAAGCTCCTCAGATCACTATTGAGAGATTGGATGAACCAACTTACTTCTATGAGATCGACACTGAAGGAGTAATGGACAAACCTTGGTTCCATGAAGTGAAAAGGTATCTCGAAGCTCAAAAATACCATGAGGGGGCATCTGTCAATGATAAGAAGTTTGTGAGAAGGTTCTTTGCGAAGTTCTTCCTTAGTAATGAAACCCTCTACAAGCGCAACCATGACTCCACTTTACTTCGGTGTGTAGACAAGAGCGAAGCAGAGAGGATTATGGCAGATTTACATGAAGGTACCTTTGGCACCCATTCTAGTGGACACACCATGGCTAAAAAGATCCTACGGGCAGGATACTATTGGTCGACTATGGAAGCAGACTGTTATTAACATTCGCGGACTTGTCACAAATTCCAGATCTATTCTAACAAAGTAAATGTGCCTTCAGTTCCCCTGAATGTCTTGACTGCTCCCTGGACCTTTGCAAATGTGGGGCATTGACATGATCGGAGAAATCAAACCTACCGCTTCAAACGGTCATCGCTTCATCCTGGTTGCCATTGATTACTTCACGAAGTGGGTTGAGGATGCCTCATTTGCTTCTGTTACCAAAAATTTTATGGCGCGGTTCATCAAGCATAACCTTATCTGTCGATATGGTGTTCCGGAAAGAATCATCACGAATAATGGTACAAATCTCAACAATACTATAATCACTGAACTCTGTAAGCAATTCAAGATCCAGCATCATAACTCTTCTCCTTACCGACCGAAAATGAATGGTGTTGTGGAAGCTGCTAATAAGAATATTAAGAAGATCATCCAGAAAATGTTGGTGACATACAAAGATTGGCATGAGATGTTACCATTTTCTCTTCATGGTTACCGCACCTCAGCACGAATGTCAACAAGGGAAACTCCTTTCTCTCTAGTATACGGTATGGAAGTTATCCTGCCAATCGAGGTCCAGATCCCTTCCTTGAGAATCACGAAGGATGCGGGTTTGAGCGAAGATGATTGGATTCAGACTCTACTGGACCAACTGAACCTGATTAACGAGAAAAGGCTTGCGGCTGTTTGTCATGGTCAGGTGTACCAAAAGCGAATGATCAAGGCTTTCAACAAAAAGGTCAGACGTCAAGTACATCTAGTTGGTGATCTGGTAATCAAGCGCATCATACTGCCACAAGGTGATCCCAGGGGAAAATGGACTCCCACATACGAAGGGCCATTTATGATCAAGAACATATTTTATGGTAGAGCCATGATCTTAACCATAATGGGAGGTGATGACCTTCCTCACCCCATGAACGCGGACATAGTTAAAAGATACTATGCGTAAATAAAGACCCTCCAGGTTCACTGGCCTAGGAAAAAATAAGGGCATCCTGGTGAACCAAAAGGGTTCGGGCAAAAATTAGGGATAAATACAAAAAATCTGTACACCCGGCAAGTCGAAAACCTGAAAAGGCGGCTTGGGTAAAAAAGGGTATCCCGATGGACTGAAAACCTGAAAGGATGGTTCAGGCAAAAGTTAGGGTTTTAAAGCGTATAACTATGTACCGTTGGATCACCTTACAACCAGACTTCAGTATCAACTACCAAGCTCAAACTGTACCAATCAATCCAGTTAACTTCGGACAAGTAGCAAAGTGATGAGACACTCGAGGACATAAGGGAAATAACAGAGTTGAAACTCAATGGGATTATTACACATAACTGTTTTCTCTTTGTATACTATTTTGTATAGTTTTCATTTTCACAGCGGCATTCTCCTACTAGAATGCCAGTCTCTTTGTACAAAAAACGCCTATTATAGGCAAAACTTCAAAATCAATATAAATCATTTCTTTGAAAGTATAAAACTTCTCGCTTTCATTTTTTCTGTTTTGTTTTGCAAAAAACATCCAGTGATTATTTTTGACATATGTATTTGAATATGATTATTGTTTACAAATACTTGCATGAAAAATAGAAAGACAATTGCTAATGACTTTAAGAAATGGGACAAAGTCTAAAAGGTCATTCATAGTCCCCGCGGTTATTTTCTCCAGCAGGTACAAAGGCATAAACGTCCTACTGCAAAGTCACCACTACATCCTCGGCATACGTCCTAATGATGTCTATGTCCCCTCAAAATGAAAACAACCAAAGTTTTAACCTCTTCTTCCCCAAACAGGAATTACCTCCTCCAGCAAAGTTCCCTCAGAGAGCTGAAATCCATGTTCCCCAGCTAAGTTTTATAATCTCAAACAGATTATAAAGCCTCATCCCTGGTAGAGTTTATTTCCCTAGCAGCGGAAGTTCATCCCCCAACAGAGTTTATTTCTCTACATTGGTAAAATCTTCCAACAAAGCATCTTCTCCCCAGCGGAGCATTCTCAAGCAGAAGTCAAAGACCCCCGGCAGAGTATCCTAAAATAGAAAGAGGAAATCCCCGGCGAATCATCTCCATTCATCATTCCCAGCGGAAATGAAAGAATCAATTTCCTCATCTACCAAACAGCAATCCGGGATTTAGCCTCCCAATACTCTCCAATAACAGTCATGGATTTATTTTCCCAGACTAGGAAATTTTGCAACAGCATTTCATGTTCATACATTATGGCATGCGCATATATATTGCATACAGCACAAACTCATTTATTTTGAGAACATCATTACACAATGCATTTCATACATCATGACATTACATATGACTAACTCTTTACATTTTCATGAAGGATCAATCAACAAACATCACAAACTACTTATATGACCTGACAGTCTTTTCAAAGGCTAACTTTGACGAAAGGCTATTCCAGCATTTTCTTCAGAAGATCATATTCAAGACCTCTGCTGGTTTAGTTTAAATCGACCAATGCTTTATTCTGATTCATTTTCGGTGGACACTTTCTCTGGTTCAGTCAAATCGATCCTAAGATTTCTATGATTCTATTCCAGTTAAAGATAACTCAAGACCTCTACTGATTCAGTTTAAATCGACCAATGATTTATTATGATTCATTTCTGGTGGATACTTTCTCTGGTTCAGTCAAACTGGCCCTAAGATTTCTCTGATTCTATTCCAGTTAAAGATAACTCAAGACCTCTACTAGTTCAGTTTAAATCGACCAATGATTTATTCTGATTCATTTTCGGTGGATACTTTCTCTGGTTCAGTCAAATCGACCCTAAGATTTTTCTGATTCTTATCCAGTTAAAGATAACTCAAGGCCTCTACTAGTTCAGTTTAAGTCGACCAATGATTTATTTCGATTCATTTCTAGTGGATACTTTCTCTGGTTCAATTAAATCGACCCTGAGATTTTTATGATTCTTTATCCAGTTAAAGATAATTTAAGACCTTTCTCTGGTTCAGTTAAATCGACACTAAGATTTTCTGATTCTTGTCTAGTTAAAGATACTGTAAAGCCTGGATTCCTACCAGATAGCAGTTTATTAATTACTATGAATCCTGGATCCAACCAGGTGATAATATAACCTATGACACTGAAGCCTGGACCCGACCAGGTAACGATATACCTCAGATTCAAGTTGAAGCCTGAACCCGACCTAATAACAGCTTAATTTATTCAAATCACTGAAGCCTAGATATGACCAGATAACAGTTTAATGTCTACAATTACTGCGAAGCCTGAAACCAACCAGATAGCAGTTAATTTCATATTTCCCAATAGGTCGCTGTGAAGCCTGGAATACGGCCAGATAGCAATCAGCCTTATTATCCTCAGTAAGTCGCTGTGAAGCCTGGATCCCAACCAGATAACAACTTGCTTTCGTCTCTTCGGTATAGATATAACTCCCCAGTAGAGTAATGGACAACCGAAGCTCCTAAACTCTATTCTCCTAAAACATTCCCCAACAGACTCCTCCTCAGACAGTAGGAACAGGAATCCCCACAAAGAGACTTCTTATGAAGTCAGCATCTACTTTAGATGGCATTTCTAATCCCATTTCTGACAGTCTTCCATCATCTTTTTCAAATGGAATATGTAATCCCATTCCCGATATTATCCACCAATAATATCACTTCAGATGAGTGCAAACTTCTGGGCACTCTAGTGTTCAATCATATTCCACCTTCAGATCACGAAAGACAGACAAGCCAATTTACATCCTCAGGTATAAGAAGATTGAATATGGGCAATTGTTGTACCCCAAAATTTTCCCTCTCATTTTCTTTCAAGATTTTATTTTACATGGTTGGTTGCAAACTTTGGCTTGAGGAAAGTAAAATTTGAAGATGAACGAAATATCCTTCGATTGGAACATCAGGGTGTCCTTTGACTGGAACATCAAAGCTTCCTTAGATTGGGACATCAGAGCTTCCTTCAATTGGAGCATCAGATTTTCCTTCGATTGGAGCATCAAAGATTCCTTCGATTGGAGCATCAAAGCTTCCTTCGATTGGACATCAGAGCTTCCTTCAATTAGGACATCAGAGCTTCCTTCGATTGGAGAATCAGAGCTTCCTTCGATTGGAGCATCAGAGTTTCCTTCGATTGGAGCATCAAAGCTTACTTATATTGGGACATTAGAGCTTCCTTCGATTGGGACATTAGAGATTCCTTCGATTGGAGCATCAGAGCTTCCTTCGATTTGAGCATCAGAGTTTCCTTTGATTGGAGCATCAGAGTTTCCTTCAATTGGAGCACCAGAGCTCCCTTAGATTGGGACATCATAGCTTCTTTCGATTGGAGCAACAGAGTTTCCTTCAATTGGAACATCAGAGTTTCCTTCAATTGGAACATCATAGCTTCCTTCGATTGGAACATCAGAGTGTCCTTCAATTAGAACATCGGAACAAAATGTCCTTCGATTGGCATACCAGGGCAGAGTATCCTTCGAATGGCATATCAGTGCAGAGGTGTCTTAATCTTAAATGTGTTGATGAGGGAAGTTCTGAGCACTTCAAATCAGAACTCAGAACCATCATAGGAACAAAGGCTGATCGAAGGGGATTTGGAGAGGGAAACTATGAATATTTTCAAATTCAAGAAAGGCGCCAAATTGACTTGTCCAGGTTCACTCAGAATTCCAAAAGGGCATGAAATATCTTTAAATGACAACCTTTTAATTTGTCTAATTCTATTTTCAATGCCATGTTTAATGGTTAGTCTTTAATGCCATGATTATATCTCCATTTCCTTGTCTCCTCCACCTCCTATAAATACAAGACACAAACACAAATCAAGGGGAGGGACACGCACGCATACTGCATCACACAGATCACGTTGCCACATTGCTCAAAAATCCCAAAAATGTCCCAATCGAAACACCTTTTTTAGGCACCTTTAGCCCAAACGAATACCAGATTCGTATTCTTGAGCAATTCAGGAGTCCATACCAACTCCTAAGCCAACATCTCCACACCCAAAGTTGCAGATCGAAGCATATCGGCCATAGGTATAATTCTAAAGTTCAATTTCTTAATTTAAGCACATTTATTCGTTCTAATGTGTGTGGGCGTGTTTGTAATGAAGCGTTAGACAGGTTATAATCCTCACAGACTTACCATTATTAGGGCACGTGAATTTGGTTCATTCAAATCTCAGCATTCTTAGTGTTTCAGGATAAGACAAACCCAAATTCGAATTAAGGAGAGTTTCGAATTAGGGAGAGGTTCGAGCTAGGGGGTAAGGTCCCCCTAGATCTCTAACGTTGATTCATTTCGCATGAATATTGTTTAGGTCTTCGAAGCAGCAAACTTCAAACTAGGTGGCATGAACCTTTTGCCAATAACCTTCGATTCAGACTCTGGTGATTCGATTCAGGGTAACACATCCAAGCTATCGAATCCAGAACCAGATTCGATTCAAGTCCAGGATGTTGTTTTGTTTTCTTTTTCTAACGAATTCCTTGCAGATCCAGTATCCCAGATCGAAGGACATTACGTCCAGATCGAACACCCCCAGATGTGCAATCTCTCAAGCACCTTCGATCAAGACTCTTCATTGGATCGAAAGGCAACCCAAGCCTCTTTGATCCAGGCCTTCCTTCCAAGAATGCACTCTTTTCATTTACTTTTTTTTGTCTTTCGATTTTGTCCTTTCTTTTGATTGTTTTTCTTTATTTCTTCTAAGCTTTAATTAACATTAAAAAAAACACAAGAACATTAGGCTTAACTTTTTTATAATAATTTTGTCAATTAATTAGTTAGTTATTTTAATATTTTCTAGAAAAAAAAACTAAAATTGAATAGACTTAGGATTTTTAAGTTAATTTCTTTTCATAACAAAAACAACAAAAAGAATTTTATTTTTATTTAATAGTTCTTAGGTTTTTTTTACGTAATATTTATTTCGCGCACGTTATATTTATTCTCACATTTTATGTAAATAATGTAACTGATTATGGGATGTAATAGTCTAGATTTAAAATTCAGCATTTTATTTTCTTGCACTTTTTATGTAATTATCCCAAAGCATTGTAATAGTCTAGGATTTAAATTTTCGCACTTTAAATTTCTGTAACTATTAACTGCTAGTAATTAGGTTTGAATGGAAAGATTGAAATTAAAACATTAGCAAACCTTAATGCAAAAGATAAATAACTGAATCAATACACTTGCACATGCTCACCCTTAGGGTATCTCCCACTTCGGTTGCCTTCGAAAACGGTCACAATTCTCGAAACGTGAGAATCTTTAGTGGTTGCCCTTTAGTTCAAGAGATCACAAGTCCCTCGATGACCCTTTCGATGTCGCCTCGGTTAAAAAGTGAGCTATGAACTTTAGGACAATTACTAAAAGTTCTTGCCCAGTTGCCTTAGTGACTGTAAACATCCCTTTGATAGTCCCTCAACATCCAACGATATGGCTACCTACTCACTAATAGTAGGATAGCACTATCTAAAGGAAAGGAGGAAAAGAACGCCTTTTTCGAGTAGGTAGATAATTGTTAGATACTTGCTAAAAATAATATTTTTCACACTACACTTTCAAAACATTTTTCAAAAATGCTTTATCAACACTCTTGAGGACTGCTACAAGAGTTAGCATAAAGCAAACAAACTTTTCAAAACACACAAGCAACTTTCAAAACATGAGCAAGTACCTAAGAGCCCGTGGAAAACCACGGATGGAAAGGGTGTTAATACCTTCCCTTTCCATAATCTACCCCCCTTACTCAGAAAATCTCGAAAAATGTCTTTTTCTGTTCTTTTCACCCTTTCCTTTGTTGGATAAAAGAAAAGTCGGTGGCGACTCTTGCTTACTGCACATTTGCGAATACAAAATGCAAAACCAGTGTAACAGTCGGTTCTGCCACCGTATCACACCTGCAATGTCATATGACCTAATGGAAGATATGTATATTATGATTATGAGATGCATAAGCCAAATGATTTGAGTAAAGGGTAGGACAAATTTGGGGTATGACAACCAGAGATATAAGGAAGATAATTCTTCGTTTAACCTCTTTGAGCCTTAAAGTATGAGTTTCTTTTTATACAAAAAAACCCTTACATTTAACCCAGGGTATGGTAGTTTTCAGTTAATTTGATTGAGTGTTCAATTTTCAAAAGGAAGACATTTCTAAAGATCAACCACAATGGTTATCTTTCATAAATCATGAGGCCAGAAGAGGTGAAACCACAATGTTTACCCCTCATCCATTAAGAAACGAGATAGTCATCAGCCTCTCAACAAATCAAGACAAGTCAATGTCACACGATTTGTTCAAATAAAAAAGAAAAGCTCGTTAAGTCAAGTAACTTAGGCAAAAATTAGGGCATCCCGCTGAACTTTAAAATCAAAATTCAAAAGAATTAGTCCAGACAAAAGTTATGGAAAATAAAAATAAAAAAAATAATAAAAAAAAAAAAAAATTACAAATAAAGGACTACAAAGCAAAAGTCATATGTAAAAGAACAAATTCGCGTGACTACAAACACAAAGACATAAAAGGGTGATTGATACTCTGAAAGCCTCATTGGACCCTTAACTTACATGAAATCCTTTTGAGAGATGAACACTCATTTTGAATTAACTGAACATAGGATCGGAGAGCATCGTGAAGAATGGGGGCACAAATAAACTTTGAGCCTTAAAACATTTTTTATGAAAACCGTGAACCAGGCCACATTACAACCCTCAAAAGTCCTAATTGAAGTAAAGTTTATTTTGAAAGCATACTTCAACAAGATAGCGTTTCCTGACTCCCATGAGTTTTGCTAAATATTTGTGTTGGTATCATATGTTGTTCTAATCTTTCATACAAAAAATCAATGTCCCATCCTGATTAGTGATTTGTTCACAAGGTTGTGTGACATATTTTCAATAAAATCTTCAAGACCTACATAATTGTTGCATTAGAATTTTCATTCTTAGAATAAAACATTTACTGCTTGTAAAACAAATGCTTGATATCAAGGAAGTTTACCTTTGAGTATCAGCAAAGGACATGTTACCGAGAAGAAATTGATGAGCAAAAAGTATGCATCATTCAGTCAATATGGGGCAGTTATTTCGAGATTCGACAAATATCTAGAAGCTCGTTGGTCAAATATATTATCTTAAATGCATGCAGTCTGGGGCAAGTTATGAAGGTAATCTTGATCAACACAATAAACTTGGGAACACCAAAGTTGTTTCCAAGGTAATTTCCAGATTTTGTCAAGATAATTACTATGTTTTTCCCCAAGTCAAGAATCTTCCTCAAGCAGAGTTATTCTTGTGAACTGCCTCCCAGATGTGTGCATAATTCCCCTTATAGCTGTTGATCAGATAATGGGTTTCTTCCAAGTTTCTATGTGGTGTTGGGTTTGTCATCCCATATTCCCCATCTAAGTCTTGGTTCATATTCCTTTAAGATGAGTGTGATTCCTCTTCCACAGCCAGGATATGACTAAGCGAAGATTGTAAAAGTTATGAAGCTTTTATTTAGTTGTTGGATTCTTTCTCCCTTTGTGTTGAGACGTCATAAGGAATCTCCCACAGGATATTACTCCTTGCTAGTTATGAAATTATTGCTTCTGTGTGCTCCCCAGGTAGCCAGACAAAGGCAATATCTTTTCTAAGAAGTGTTGAGACAACTGTCAACTTTTGGGTTTTCTCTCTTTGTGTGTTGAGTTTGATTTAAAATCCCCACAAAGTTGACTCATTGTTGTGGTTTTAACTTCTTAATTCCTCATATAAACTAATGTCGACGTTTCCCTTTGAGTTTGTTATCCCTGTGAAGTTTCTTTAATCTCCCCGGGTAGAATTTGTGCAACCACTATTCTCAGTGCATTGTGTTTTTCTTCTCAGCAGATGTGGTATCATCTTCCCTAGCAGCGTTCGTGTGGTATCTCTCAATGGAGCTTAGAGAATGTTGTTATATCTCTGCAACTTTGTGGATTATTGTTTTAGGATTATGCTTTGATTATTCTCAAGCAATATTTCCTTTCCCACAGAAGTTAATCCTTGAAGTAGGATGTTGTTTCCTTAGTTATTTGCTTACTCTCTTATAGGATTTCCATCTTGGATGAGATTAAGTCGAGTGCGATCTATACCCAAGTTTGTTTTGTCTGGTTATCCCCAATGTAGTATGTCTATTTTGTCAGCATATACATGACAACATTCATACATTACTCATACATACATCATGCATAGTTGAATTAAAATGTATGGTTCATTTACACTCATTGATGTTTTTGTTGATATTTTATACTCTTTGCAGAGTGTGTATCCTCTCTCCAAAAGAATGTCAACCTTTAAGCAGAAAGTGTATATCCTTTCCGTTTCCCCCCACTGAGTTCATTCCTCGTGGAAGAATTTTTGCTTTAGCCTTCCTACCTAGCTCATTACCTGGATGGAATTAATCCCCATTTTGAGATTGTTCCTCATTGGGTAGAGTCTTATTTGACCTTTTCTGTCTAGTTTGTTCCTAGATTGAGTTTTGGTCCTTGTTATAAATTGTTATCTTGCTTTCAAGATTGATTTATTCATAACATTTTTGTTTACCATTGTGATGCGGTAGGAGAACTGACTAGAGGTTTTGCGTTTCGTTCACACTTGTGCGGTTAGCAAGAGTCGCCACCGACTTTTTATTTTATCCAAAGGAAAGGTCAAAAAGCACAGGAAAGACCTTTCAGATTGTTTTTGGGTTCGGGGGGCAGATTATGAAAAGGGAAGGTGTTAGCACCCTTTTCATCCATGGTTATCCATGGGCTCTTAGTTACTCGTTTAGATCACTTGCTTTTGTTTGATTGTGTGCTTGTGGTGTGGGTTTTGAAAGTATTTTAGAAAGTTTCTTTGTAATGGTTCTCGTCTCTATAAGAACATGTACAAAGTTTTGTTTCGATAAATAGTTCAAAGAGGTGTTTGTGAATCGTGTTTCGAAAAGTTTTTTGAAAAGAGGTTTTGTCGTGGTTCTCGTCTCTATAAGAACGTATGCAAAATGTTTTGTCTTTTGAAAGTGTTTTGAAATGGAGGTGTAAGTGTGAAAGTTTTTGTCGTGAGCAAGCGAGTAACTAAGAGCGAATCTATCTACTCGAAAGGTCTTATGTTGTTCTTTTCTTCTTCCTTTTAATGGTGTTATCTTACCATTGATTTGGTAAGAAGCCCCATCATTGGATGTAAAGGGACAGGCGTGGGTCAATTTTACAATCATTGAAAGCAACTTGTGAGACGTTCTAGCAATTTTGTAAGGGACGAGACCGTTTTATCAAAGGAAAAATTGAGGGCCATCGAGGGACTACAATCTTTGTTTATCTAAGGGTCATTTGCTAGAGTGTCTCATATTCGAGGGACATGATTGTATTTTCGAGGAAACAAGCGAGGTTACCCTAGAGGTGCGCGTGTGAGAAGTGTGTTGATTTCAAGTTATTTATTCTTGGATTAGGTCATCTAACGATTGATTTTTGAATCTTGCCATACACGGCTAGTTACTATACAGTATATAGAAAGCAATAAATTGCGGGAATTGAAATTCTAAGCTATTACAAAATGTTGGGGAATGGGGGTACAATTGTTACAAATGGGGATGGATCAAATAAAAATAGCAATGTACAAATATCAAATAATACAACCAAATCGAATTGTTGTGCGATTTAATACAAAGCTACGACAATTTACGGAAATAAAATCAACAAAGTATGAAATGTATGTATTTACTTGAAAAGAGAGAAATAAAATCTATTCTAAAAAGAAAGATTAAAATTTATTATTATTATACTTTGTATTTTTATTAATTATGTAAATAAAGAAAATAAACTAATTTAGATGTTTTTGGTGTTTTTATTAAGTGTAAGAAAATTAATAAAAATAAAATGATAAAAGAAAACTAATTAAAAAAAATCAAATTAATTTTACAAAATGAAGTTTTAAAAATCATTAGTATATTATTAACACAAAGAAATAAAACAAATTAAATTATATTGAAACAAAAAACAAATGAAAATGGGCTTAATGGGATTGAAAGGTGTTAGGCCCAAAGGTGTTATATATTATTGTTGAAACAAACAAAAATAAACAAGGCCAGATAGGGGGTGTATGTTAGCAATTACACATGGGCTTTAGGGTTTGTGGACAGAACTGGCCCAATGTCTTAAGTTTGTTTAATTTTGATTAGGGGAAACAAAGAACTAGGGTTTGTGATTCCCCTTTCACAGCAGCGCCGCTTCTGATCGTCTCTCTCACTTCTCTCTTGTTCATCTTTCTCACTGAATGCCCCTATTCGTCCCCATCCCTCTTTGTAAATGAAACCATTCTTGGCTTTTCTAACTCATTTTGGTTTGCGTTCTTCTGGAAACCCTAGGTTTGAAACGAGATTCTCTAAAGGGTTTGAAACGCGTTTTGATCTGATTCTCCCTCTACTTCCGTTGCCGGAGCGCCTCACAATCCTCACCTCCTAACCAAGTGCTAGCAGTTTTCAATGGTTTCATTCTTGCAAGGTGAAGTTCTGTTTTGTTAAGCCTTAAACGATTTTTTTGTTATTTCTGTCTTGTTCATGTTTTGCTTGTTAATCATGCTTACTACCTTATTGAGATGCAGAAAAATTTCTAAGAAGGGCGAGGAAACCATACATGTTTAGGGCTTTTCTGGAATGGAAGGGAATGGTGAGGCTTGAGGGAGGTGCTCCCTGGTGGCGGATCTCGTAAGGGAGGAAGATGAGGATTGGAAGAGTACGCGAGCTCTTTCTGGTAACCTTTTCTTTTTCTATCCTCTATGTTGAATAATGATGATGATGATGCTTCTGAGTCTATTTCTGTCCCTTGAACTTTGAATGATGATGGTATTGTGCCTTTGTTGGTTTGGATACTGATTTTTGACAGTTTTGTTTAGACTGTTCGATAGTTTGATGATTTGAATGTCTTTGATGGTTTACTGGTTTTTGAACTGTTGAAGATTGTTGGACAGTTTTGGTACTTTTCTGTTTCTTTGATTTGAACTTGTTGGAATTTGGTTTTGATAGGTTTAATGCTGGGATGATTTTGTGGTTTGTAGGTTTTGTTGAAAATGGTGATTTTTGTTAACAATTGTTGGGATCCTTTGAACTGTTCTGCAGTTTTTTTGGATTTTTTTGTGAGTTTGACAAAGTGTTCTAAGTTGTTGGTTTACAGGTTTTGAATGTTTGAACTTGGTATTTTTTACAGTTTGGTTTGAGAATTAGTTTTTTAGGCTTGTTTGGTTTGAGAACTGGGTTTGAACTGTTGAAGGTTGTTGGTGTATTGACAGTTTGAGGGGCTTTTGAAATGAGTTGCAAGTTTGTTGGTGTATTGACAGTTTGAGGGACTTTTGAAATGAGTTGCAAGTTTTTTGGTGTTGAACTGAGTTACAGGTTTTGTTATGTTTGAACTGATTTATGCAGGTTTGGTGTTTTAGAATTGTTATGCAGGTGATTTTAAACTGGTTATGCAGTTTTTGAGCTTTTTGAATGTTTTGGAGGAGCCTTTGTTGTTGAACTTTTTTGACAGTTTTTTTCTTTTGGACTTTGATAAAATGTTCTCCCCCTTTTCTTACAGTTTGCCTACTGTTATATTTGCTTTACTTTTTGACAGCCTGTGGGCAGAATAGCCAAGCTGTACCTTTTTATGCAATTCCAACAAATTAGGTGATTTCTTTCCCCTCTCTCCTCTCTCAATGATAAAAGCAAAATGTTTTTTCTCTGTTTTTTCTGAAAAGTTTGCATAAATCCGGGAAAATGATGAAAAGGCTATTGAAACAAGCCCCTTGCTTGTTGGCTTGGTTTACCATATGTTATATTTTCTTCTTGCCTGCTGCTGCATTGTTAATTGCCATGCTGCTGTCTAGTTACTTGCCACGCTGCTGTCTAGTTACTTACTGCATTGTACTTTGTTTTGCTTGCTTGTATTGCTTGCACTGCTTGCTTGTACTGCTGGTTGGACAGCTTGCTGCATGTTTGCTTGTACTGCTACATCCAATTTGTATTTTGGCTGCTGTTTAGTTTGTTTTGGCCATGCTGTTTGTTTGCCTTTGGACAATTGCTTGCATTATTTAATTGGACAGCTTTGCTTGCATTTTTTATTCTTATTTTTGTGAACCAAGAAGAGAAATCTTCTTGTGATTTGCAAAATAGAAAAATAAAAACGTGATGAATTAAAAATAGCCCTCTGATTCCAAATTGCAAACTTTAATGATGAACACATTTTCTCTTTTGAAGATTCTTATTCATGTCCAATTAAATGTGCTAATTATTTTCTTTCTTTCATGTGAGCGCAAACTGGATGGTGGAAAATCAAAGGAAGCAAGAGATTCTTTGGCAAGCATGGGAGCAATGGAAGCTTAGTCATCCTTAGGCTTAGATTTTTTTCTTTGGAATTTTACGGGAAATACTCAAACAATTGTACTAATTTATTTTTCAAATACAATAAGTTGTAAAACTTAAAGCATTTAAATAATAAATTGTATTGTAACAATTTTTGAAATAAAGGAAAAAGTTTTATGAGATAATCTGATGTTCAATAAAATCCATTACTGTTAGTAACTTGTAATTCTCTCTTTGTGTCTTCATTGATTCTTAAAGATTCCCAGATCAAGATAACTGAAACTGCATTCCAATAATTCCAATCAAGATAACTTAAACTCCAAGTAATCCAATAACTCTGTAATCTTGCAACTGTATTCCAATCAAAACATGCACTGTGTATTCCATAAACAAGCAAATGTTTTAAAAGACGCAAATTAACTGGTTAACCTGGATCAAACAAACACTGCCTTTTTCCAGTAAATTTGAGAGAGCATGAAAACATGTGAAAATCAATTGAATTTCTGAGAACTCAATTTCTTCTGAGAAATGCGAGAAAAACCCTAATTCCTGATTTACTGCCATAGGAGAAAATCTGTATGATCGATTCCTGAGCCATTCTTGAATATCTGAGAAACCCTAGGGTTGTGATTTCTGTGAAAAAGGGGAGGGCAAATTTTGGGGTACAACAGCTTCCCCTGTTCAATCTTCTTAAACCTAAAGAGTTAGATCAGCGAATTTTGTCGTTCGTGACTCGAAGGTAAAAGATGATTGGACACTAGAGTGCCCGTAAATTTTCACTCGTCAAAGTGTAGTTGAGGGAATGGGCTTAAAGATGCCATTTGGAGAGGTGACAGAATCTTGTCAGAGACGGGCTTAAAGATGCCATCCAAGAATGTTTGTTGAATTGTATGTTATAAGTCAAAAGAATGAGTATCAGAATGGTATCCGTGTCTGGAACGTATCTGAGTTGTATCTGGAGATTGGATCTGTATGAGCAAGGGAATAGCATCCGGGTCTGGAGCGTATCCGAGCTGCAACTGTATTTGAATCTGAATGAATAACAGAATGACTTTCGTGTCTGGAGTGTATCTTTAATGTATCTGAGTCTGAATAAGCGATAGAATAACATCCGTTTCTGGAGCATCTATGGGCTGGGGAAAAAGTCAAAATGAGTGACAGAATGGCAACTGTGTTTGGAGCATATTTGGACGGTATCTAAATCTTGTATTTGGATAAGCGACAGAATAGCATCCGTGTCTGGAGCATCTCTGAGCTGTATCTGAGCTTTGAATCTGAATAAGCAATAGAATAGCATCTGTGTCTGGAGCATCTCTAAGCTGTTTTCTGAGCTTTGAATCTGAATAAGCAAATAGAGTAGCATCCGTGTCTGGAGCATCTCTAAGCTGTTTTCTGATTGTATATTGGTAGCTTGTTAATTTTATCCTGAAAAGGGTAAAATGTTAGCTGAAACACAAAGTTATGTTGCATGAAATGTATGATGCGATATATGTGTTTTATCAATGTTTATGATATATGAGTGTAATGTATGTGCATGTAAGCTGATTCGCTATACTGTTGAGGAAAATAAATCCTTGATAGCTGGAGATAGTAAAATCTTTGACTATTGCCGGGGAAAATAAATCCTTGACCGCTGCTGGAGATTTAAAACCTTGGACAACTTCTGTGCGGATGTGAGAATCCTTCATGACTTTCCTGGGGATATAGGGATCCTTCAAGTCTTTGGAGTTGGAGTATGATAAAATCTGTTGTGAGAGTAATGTCAAACTGTTGTTTGAGAAACCTGCTTGGGGAATCTAAGAACTTTGATGACTATGGTTGGAGATTTCACAATGGGAATCCTTACTCGGTTGGGGAATAGGGAAAACTCTGGCGATCTCTACCGGGGATCAGACAAAGGAAAACCTTGATCTGATGGAGATAAAGGAAGACTCTGATGGCTTCCACGGGGATTTAAGAATGAGAATCTTCGATCTGCAAGGGATTTAAAAATCTGACAGATTCAATGTTGGGGAGTAATGAAGACTTTGGCAACTTCATTGGGGAATCAAGAATGAGAATCTTCATTCTTTTGGGGAGTAAAAACTCTGTGGGGAATAGCTATACTGTTGGGGGAGTAGCTATCCTGCTGGAGAGTAAGCTCGGGACTCTGGGGAAAAGCTTATTCCTGTTTGGAAAAAGTTCAGGAGTTTGGGTTGTATGCCATTTTAAGAATGAGAATCTTCATTCTGTTGGAGATATCAATAGCTTGGGTTGTATGCCACTTTAAGAATGAGAATCTTCATTCTGTTGGAGATATCAGGAGCTTGGGTTGTATGTCAATCTACTGGGGAGGCAAGAATGAGAATCTTCATTCAGGCGTTTGGGTCAGGAGCTTGGGTGTATGCCAATCTTTTGGAAAGGCAAGAATGAGAATCTTCATTCAGGCGTTTGGGTCAGGAGCTTGGGTGTATGCCAATCTTCTGGGAAGGCAAGAATGAGAATCTTCATTCAGGCGTTTGGGTCAGGAGCTTAGGTGTATGCCAATCTTCTGGGAAGGCAAGAATGAGAATCTTCATTCAGGCATTTGGGTCAGAAGCTTGGGTGTATGCCAATCTTCTGGGAAGGCAAGAATGAGAATCTTCATTCAGGCGTTTGGGTCAGGAGCTTGGGTGTATGCCAATCTTCTGAGAAGGCAAGAATGAGAATCTTCATTCAGGCGTTTGGGTCAGGAGCTTGGTTGTATGCCAATCTTCTGGGAAGGCAAAAATGAGAATCTTCATTTAGGCGTTTGGGTCAGGAGCTTGGGTGTATGCCAATCTTCTGGGAAGGCAAGAATGAGAATCTTCATTCAGGCGTTTGGGTCAGGAGCTTGGGTGTATGCCAATCTTCTGGGAAGGCAAGAATGAGAATCTTCATTCAGGCGTTTGGGTCAGGAGCTTGGGTGTATGCCAATCTTCTGGGAAGGCAAGAATGAGAATCTTCATTCAGGCGTTTGGGTCAGAAGCTTGGGTGTATGCCAATCTTCTGGGAAGGCAAGAATGAGAATCTTTATTCAGGCATTTGGGTCAGGAGCTTGGGTGTATGCCAATCTTCTGGGAAGGCAAGAATGAGAATCTTCATTCAGGCGTTTGGGTCAGGAGCTTGGGTGTATGCCAATCTACTGGGAATCAAGAATGAGAATCTTCATTCTGACGGGGATATCAGGAGTTTGGGTGTATGTCAATCTACTGAGAAGTCATCCTAGGTTTGGGATAAAATTTAACTGTTATCTGGTTGATTTCTAGGCTTTAAGATAACTTGCTGGGGGATTTAGAGAAACCAGATGATTTCCGCTGTGGTTTGATAGTTTCAGCTCCACTGAGGATTGGTAGTTGGTAGTCTCGCTTCCGTTGGGGATCTTAATGACGTGCTGTAGCGATTGTGTATGAAATGGGTTTAAAGATGTCATCCAAAGTTGATTGTTGACGGAAAGTTGAGCTGGATCTGAAACAGTAAGCATTTGGAAATGAATCAGAATAAACCATCGAGAGATTTATCTGAAACAGTGGAAATCTGGGAATGAATCAGAATAAACTGTTGAGATATTTATCTGAAATAGTAAAAATCTGGGAGTGAATCAGAATAAACTGTTGAGAGATTTATCTGAAACAGTAAAAAAAATCTGGAATATCTTCAACTGGAATAAGAATCAGGGAGATCTTAGTGTCGATCTGACTGAACAAGAGAAGGTCTTGAATTAACTTTGACTTGATAAGAATCAGAAAAATCTTAGAATCGATTTAACTGAGCCAGACGAAAGTCTTGGAATATCTTCAACTGGAATAAGAATCAGGGAGATCTTAGTGTCGATCTGACTGAGCCAGAGAAGGTCTTGAATTAACTTTGACTGGATAAGAATCAGAAAAATCTTAGAATCGATTTAACTGAGCCAGACGAAAGTCTTGGAATATCTTTCAACAGATGCCGGGGAAAATAAATCCTGGACTGTTGTTGAAGGGTATGTGTGTCTTTAAGCTTTGCTTAGAATGTTTCCAATGAGGATTCCTATTTCGTTGTCTGAGGAGAAACTCCGCTGGGAAATGTTGATCTTTTGTTTTAAGAGAAATAGAATTTTAGGAGCTTCAGTCGTCCGTTATTCTACTGGGGTACCATCTCTGTTGAATTTTGGAAACTTCGGTCGTCCGTTATTCTACTGAGGAATCCTCTTTGTTGAAGAGGAAAGTTGGATGAACTACTATCTGGTCGTGATCCAGGCTTCATAGCTTGAATTTCGTGAGAATTTGATTGCATCTTTCCTAAAAGGTAAAGGTTAGTTGCATGACATATATCAAACAATGAAGTTCTCAAAATAAATGAGATTGCGTTGTATGATGTCTTGATGTACGGATGTGCAATGTTTTCAAGATGATCTCTCGCTTGGGAAAATAAATCACGAGTTGGTGCTGGAGAACAGAGTTGAATTCTTCGTTTCCACTGGGGATAGTGAAAATTCTGGCGACTTCAATGGGAAAAAATTCTCGGGAATTCTTGAGGTCGACTTAGCTGGGAAGAGGTAATCAAAGATTGAAACTCTGGCCGGGAGTCCTCTTATGAGAAGGATTTTATAGAGATTTGTCACTGCCCCAAGTAGCGAGTGTTTATGGCTTTGCCAGGAAATGTTCGACTGTATGCAACCCTTTGTTGGGATTGACGTTCAATGCCCCAAGTGACGGGGATGGAGACTTGCCCCTAGTTACTCTGCACTTTGAGAGATTTATTGAAATCTTGACTGGACTGCCCCAGATATACTGGACAACGACATGTCATGCCCCCCTTGTTGATAGGAGATTTTTGCAATATTTGTGTCACCCCGCTTGAAATGACTTTGTTCACTGAGAGAGCTTTCTGTTCATTGGATTTTCAATGTGTGAATTTCTCCGCTACCAAACAAATAGCCATATGTAAACAACGATATTCAAATAATGCAAAGTTTATGCTTGTCTTGAAAATTTGAAAATGCGTTTTTTTTAGAAGAAAACTTTTGTAAGCAAAATTCAACTCAGGATTTAGAGCAAAGCCTTACAGGAGTCAGGATACCTTTTGTAACAGTATGCTTTCGAACTAACCCACGCTTCAATTAGGACTTTTGAAGGGTTGTAACGTGGCTTGGTTCACGGTTTTAAGAAACAAAGGATAAAGGCTCAAAGTATATTTGTACCCACCCGCTCTTCGTGATGTTCTTCAGTCCTAAACTCAGTTAATTGTGCGTTTGAACTCCAAATGAGTCTGGAACGACATTTTGGTGATGGTTCAAACAAGTTGAGTTTGTTGGAAGACAGTCATTTTTGCAACATTTTTCATGTTGTTGAGGATTTGTAGAGACCTCTTTCTTTCGATTTATTATCCCTAATTTTTGCCTGACTGTTCCTGTTTTTGAGATTACAATCAGCGGGATGCCCCAGTTTTCTTAAGCCTCCTTCGTAGGTTTCGACTTAGTGGGCTTTTCTTTTTTAGAGATAATGACTGCCTATTTGATAAGGAACCATCACTGTCTTTTGATTCCAAAGGAATGTTTTTGATGTCATTCATTGTATTACAAGATGAGAGTTTGCGATTTTAACGTGCATTTGAATTAACTGAGAGACTACCCTGCCCCAGGTTTTGATTAAAGGTTTCAATTTGTGTTAAAACATAAAACTTCTACTTCTTTGGCTCGAAGGGGTTGACTAGGGATTATCTTCCTTATAACTCCAGTGTTTAGGATTTGAAAGAAATGCCTGTACATCGTCAGCAAGGTCTGTCCAAAAGTATATTGTATGAGATTATGGAATTGTTTTCATCATCCTCCCTCTAAAGGTTTGTGTCATAAGAAGAATAAAAGCATAGTTTAAAAAATAGTGAAAACGAAGAGATGAATTCAAGACAAACATATGCAATGCATTAATGAAACAGAGTTTGACATTAATAGATAATTGTTTGAATAACAAAAGAAATTACAAATGGATATTCAAAATGAACAGAAGCCTCTTAGTTCGAACTCGTCATTTTAGGTGGAGAGCCCTCAGCGGAAGATTTTCATCTGGCCATCTTGTGTGAACTCCAGCGTTGTTTCTTTAATCAGATCTTAAATTTTGTTTCTCAATGCCCAACAACTATCGGTGTCATGTCCAGGACTGTTGGAGTGATACACACATCTTGCATTTGGATTGTACCCTGGAGAGGTTGTGTTGGGATGCCGAGGGGGGTCCCTTAATACAATCAGCTCAACTTCCAACAAGCGTTGCAACACTTGGGATAATGACATGTTAATCTCAATGAAGCTCTTTTCAGATGTATTTTACTTACGCCGATTACCCTGTTGACATTGGTGAGGTTGTGGGTGGGCTTGTGACCCTGAAGCAAACTGGGGAGGTTTTCTCTCCGCTTCTTGTCTCAAGGGAGGCTGAATGATGACTTGATCCTCAACTCTAGTTGTTTGCCCCATTTGGTTACATCCATCCCGATGCAGTTTGTTGATGAGGACCCTTAGTTCTTCTTGTCCTTGTGCCAAGTTTTGGATGAGAGCCATCTGGCCCACCAGTTTTCCCATCATCTGGATTTTCATTGTTGCCATCTCAATCTGTAGCCCTTCCAACTGATCATTCCTAATGCTCTATGGATTCCCTATGATCATGCAACTTGTGAGGAGAGCCTTCACCTCTTCCTGCCCCTTGGATAGGTTCAAGAACATCTCTTGAAGTTGAGCGTTTTGAGCCTGGATGTCCTTGATAGTCTTCTCTAGAGCCATCTCTACTGAAATAAACAGTAGGAGTATAAAGAGACCTGAAGGGGAGAAACCTGTCATGATATGATGCATGATATGTGGATGCATGTTTTCAAAGATCTCGCAGGGTAAACACAAGAAAATGTTAGAATTTGAATTTCGATCAACATCTTTGATTGGAGAGCTTCGTATCGGTGGATGTCTTTCCACGAGAATCAAGCTCACCATGTCAAGTGGGTCATAGCCCTTGACTCAAGTTGTTGCACTTGATCTTTGACAGTGTTTGTTTAGAGGAAAATGAATCCTCTTGCCCTTTGGTAGACGTCTGGTTCAACGTGACCCTGCATCAAAGACCCTCGAGATCCTTGAAATGGTTATTGAAAATGCTATAGTATGATGTTATGATGCTATGTACATATATGCGAAGTAAGCAAGTTTATATACAAAATAATCATATTCACACAAAGCAGACAAGTCCTTAGGTTTAGGCTTGCATGGAGTTTGTAGGTAAGTACCCTCTTGAAGTCTAGTCGGCTCAACCTGTCCTAGAAATAGTAACCGGGTTCTAAGGAGCTCAATATCACTGGATTGTTTCCTTGTTCATTGTTTCAATTTAGCCTCTTACCGGCGACCGAAATATTCCAAGGAAACAACCCTCAATGAGTGTAGTATCGAGTATCTACCAATTTTCATCTCTACACCGAAACTGGTCATCTCACTACATCCTAAAAAGGCCAAGATGGTCAAGTAAGGTTCTAAGGTCAGTTGATGTTTCATGACACCACGCGGCGGCCTCGTACTCTCCTTGATTCAACTCAAGGGTTACCGGTACCAACCAAAGTGCCACATCAACGTAGCTACTACTTCAACCATGTCGGTATACCCCGCACAGTTCCCTCACAGTTTATTGCTACTTACTTAAAAGGTGTCCCCAAATCTGGGTGTAGGATTTAAAACAAACCCAAACAAGGAACCAAAAATGTAAAGCATACAAATCAAACAAGATAAGCATATAAATGTGATCTAAAACCCTAAGGTAACCCCGCTTTTATAATAATCCCCAGCAGAGTCGCCAGTTCTGTGATGCGGTGGGAGAACTGACTAGAGGTTTTGCGTTTCGTTCGCACTTGTGCGGTTAGCTAGAGCCGCCACCGACTTTTTATTTTATCCAAAGGAAAGGTCAAAAAGAACAGGAAAGACCTTTGAGATTGTTTTTGGGTTCGGGGGGTAGATTATGAAAAGGGAAGGTGTTAGCACCCTTTTCATCCATGATTATCCATGGGCTCTTAGTTACTCATTTAAACCACTTGCTTTTGTTTGATTGTGTGCTTGTGGTGTGGGTTTTGAAAGTATTTTGGAAAGTTTCTTTGTAATGGTTCTCGTCTCTATAAGAACATGTATAATGTTTTGTTTCGACAAATAGTTCAAAGAGGTGTTTGTGAGTCGTGTTTCGAAAAGTGTTTTGAAAAGAGGTTTTGTCGTGGTTCTCGTCTCTATAAGAACGTATGCAAAACGTTTTGTCTTTTGAAAGTGTTTTGAAATGGAGGTGTAAGTGTGAAAGTTTTTGTCGTGAGCAAGCGAGCAACTAAGAGTGAATCTATCTACTCGAAAGGTCTTATGTTGTTCTTTTCTTCTTCCTTTTAATGGTGCTATGTTACCATTGATTTGGTAAGAAGCCCCATCATTGGATGTAAAGGGACATGCGCGGATCAATTTTACAATCATTGAAAGCAACTTGTGAGACGTTCTAGCAATTTTGTAAGGGACGAGATCATTTTATCGAAGGCAATATCGAGGGTCATCGAGGGACTACGATCTTTGTTTATCTAAGGGTCATTTGCTAGAGTGTCTCATATTCGAGGGACATGATTGTATTTTCGAGGCAACAAGCAAGGTTACCCTAGAGGTGCGCGTGTGAGAAGTGTGTTGATTTCAAGTTATTTATTCTTGGATTAGGTCATCTAACGATTGATTTTTGAATCTTGCCATACACGCCTAGTTACTATACAGTATATAGAAAGCAATAAATTGCGGGAATTAAAATTCTAAGTTATTACAAAATGTTCGGGAATGGGGGTACAATTGTTACAAATGGGGATGGATCGAATAAAAATAGCAATGTACAAATATCAAATAATACAACCAAATCGAATTGCTGTGCGATTTAATACAAAGCTACGACAATTTACGGAAATAAAATCAACAAAGTATGAAATATATGTATTTACTTGAAAAGAGAGAAATAAAATCTATTCTAAAAATAAAGATTAAAATTTATTATTATTATTATACTTTGTATTTTTATTAATTATGTAAATAAAGAAAATAAACTAATTTAGATGTTTTTGGTGTTTTTATTAAGTGTAAGAAAATTAATAAAAAGAAAATGATAAAAGAAAACTAATTAAAAAAAAATCAAATTAATTTTACAAAAGGAAGTTTTAAAAATCATTAGTATATTATTAACACAAAGAAATAAAACAAATTAAATTAGATTGAAACAAAAAACAAATGAAAATGGCCTTAATGGGATTGAAAGGTGTTAGGCCCAAAGGTGTTATATGTTATTGCTGAAACAAACAAAAATAAACAAGGCCAGATAGGGGGAGTATGTTAGCAATTACGCATGGGCTTTACGGTTTGTGGACAGAACTGGCCCAATGTCTTAAGTTTGTTTAATTTTGATTAGGGGAAACAAAGAACTAGGGTTTGTGATTCCCCTTTCACAACGGCGCCGCTTCTGATCGTCTCTCTCACTTCTCTCTTGTTCATCTTTCTCACTGAACGCCCCTATTCGTCCCCGTCCCTCTTTGTAAACGAAACCATTCTTGGCTTTTCTAACTCATTTTGGTTTGCGTTCTTCTGGAAACCCTAGGTTTGAAATGAGATTCTCTAAAGGGTTTGAAACGCGTTTTAATCTGATTCTCCCTCTACTTCCGTTTCCAGAGCGCCTCACAATCCTCACCTCCTAACCAAGTGCTAGCGGTTTTCAATGGTTTCATTCTTGCAAGGTTAAGTTCTGTTTTGTTAAGCCTTAAACGATTTTTTTGTTATTTCTGTCTTGTTCATGTTTTGCTTGTTAATCATGCTTACTACCTTATTGAGATGCAGAAAAATTTGTAAGAAGGGCGAGGAAACCATACCTGTTTAGGGCTTTTCTGGAATGGAATGGAATGGTGAGGCTTGAGGGAGGTGCTCCCTGGTGGTGGATCTCGTGAGGGAGGAAGATGAGCATTGGAAGAGTATGCGAGCTCTTTCTGGTAACCTTTTCTTTTTCTATCCTCTATGTTGAATGATGATGATGATGCTTCTGAGTCTCTTTCTGTCCCTTGAACTTTGAATGATGATGGTATTGTGCCTTTGTTGGTTTGGATACTGATTTTTGACAGTTTTGTTTAGACTGTTCGATAGTTTGATGATTTGAATGTCTTTGATGGTTTACTGGTTTTTGAACTGTTGAAGATTGTTGGACAATTTTGGTACTTTTATGTTTCTTTGATTTGAACTTGTTGGAATTTGGTTTTGATAGGTTTAATGCTGGGATGATTTTGTGGTTTGTAGGCTTTGTTGAAAATGGTGATTTTTGTTAACAGTTGTGGGGATCCTTTGAACTGTTCTGCAGTTTTTTTGGATTTTTTGTGAGTTTGACAAAGTGTTCTGAGTTGTTGGTTTACAGGTTTTGAATGTTTGAACTTGGTGTTTTTTACAATTTGGTTTGAGAACTGGTTTTTTAGACTTGTTTGGTTTGAGAACTGGGTTTGAACTGTTGAAGGTTGTTGGTGTATTGACAGTTTGAGGGACTTTTGAAATGAGTTGCAAGTTTGTTGGTGTTGAACTGAGTTACAGGTTTTGTTATGTTTGAACTGAGTTATGCAGGTTTGGTGTTTTAGAATTGTTATGCAGGTGATTTTAAAGTGGTTATGCAGTTTTTGAGCTTTTTGAATGTTTTGGAGGAGCCTTTGTTGTTGAACTTTTTTGACAGTTTTTTTTTTTGGACTTTGATAAAATGTTCTCCCCCTTTTCTTACAGTTTGCCTACTGTTATATTTGCTTTGCTTTTTGACAGCCTGTGGGCAGAATAGCCAAGTTGTACCTTTTTGTGCAATTCCAACAAATTAGGTGATTTCTTTCCTCTCTCTCCTCTCTCAATGATAAAAGCAAAATGCTTTTTCTCTGTTTTTTCTGAAAAGTTTGCATAAATCTGGAAAATGATGAAAAGGCTATTGAAACAAGCCCCTTGCTTGTTGGCTTGGTTTACCATATGTTATATTTTCTTCTTTCCTGCTGTGATACGGTGGGAGAACTGACCATAGGTTTTGCATTTGTGTTCGCAAATGTTTCGGTTTAGCAAGAGTCACCACCGACTTTTTATTTTATCCAAAGGAAAGGTCAAAAATTACAGGAAAGACCTTTGAGATGTTTTCTTGGGTTCGGGGGAAGATTATGAAAAGGGAAGGTGCAAGCACCCTTTTCATCCATGGTTATCCATGGGCTCTTAGTTACTTGTTTAGATCACTTGCTTTTGCTTTTCAATTGTTTGAAATGGTGCTTTGTGTGTGGTTTTTGAAAATGTTTTGAAAAGAGGCCATCGTTGTGGCAACTGTTGTAATGATTCTTGTTTGAATGTATACAAAGGTGTATTGTCTTTTGAAAAGATTTTTTAATGTTTGATTGTTTGAAAGTTTGCTTTTGGGAAATGTTTTGAAATTGTGTTGTGAGGTGTGTTTGAAAATAGCAAGGATGTTTTGCAAGTTTTGATCAAGTAACTAAGAGTTATCTACCCTATTTTACTCAAAGATCTTTCCTACACATTTTTAACCCTTTTGACAGTGTTGTTTTACCATTGCATTTGGTAAACAACCTTGTATTAGGATGTTAAACGGGACAGGCGCGGGTCACCGTATTGACCATGATAGAAATATTGCCAAGTATCTTTAGCAATTTTTGAGGGACTAGATCATTTTTTTGTATAGGCAACCAAGATAGCGTCATTTAGGGACTATGATCTTTTATTTTATTTTTGTTTTTCCAAGATACTCAACATGCATAACATGACCAATTTTAAAGGCAACACGTGGATGAAACCCTAAGGGTGCAAGTGTGCATTGTATTTTCAATTTACATGTTTTTTTGTCTTTGTATTAGTCAAGCTATTTATTTAATTTTGGATTTTTTTTGCATACAAACCCTAATCTCTAATCATGGCATAATTGAAAGCACAAATGCGTAAAATAAATCTACACTATTACAACATTTGATATGGGAAGGGGGATACAATTTTTGAATGGGGGATATTTGCAAGAAATAAAACCCTAATATTTACTATTACATCCAAATTGAATAATGGTACAAATAATAAATGAACAATATTTAAATAAATAAATTAAACAAATATGCAAAATATTATGAATATGCAAAAAAATGTTTTGTTTAATTTTATGTATGCAAAAATATAATATTTAATGTAAAAAAGAAATAAAAAGATTATTTTTTTATTAAGGGCAAAAACCCTAATTTTCTTTTAAGTAAGTAAATATATATCATATACTTTTTATGTATAATAAAATAAAATAATGTATATACAAAAATAAAATATATTTAGAAAAAATATTATTTAAGTATAAATGATAAAAAATAAAGGTACAATATTTTTATGTTTTATTCTCAAGTTTTCATTAAATAAAATAAAAGTATGTATATATATATTAATTATATTAGTTATGTACAATAAAAATAAAATATATACAAGACAAAAATATATTTAGAAAAATATTATTTGAGTATAAATAAATAAAGAATAAAAAATAAAGGTATAATATAATTATATATTATTTTCAAGTTTTCATTAAATAAAAGTACATATTAATTAAATTATTTTTATGTTAAAAAAAATACAAAATAAATGTGAAAATTTATAAAAATATTTTTTGATATTTTTTATGTTTGAAAAATAAGAAAATAAAATCAGAAATGAAAATAAATATAAAAAATATAAAAATATGAAGAAATGGGCCAGGGGGGTGCAATCAGTAAAAGAGGGGTGTCAAAAACAAAAAGCCAAAGCCCAGCCCAAATCCAGACTTCATCTTCAACCTTTGTCACAAACGCGCGCCTGACTTCAAACATGAACAACCTGCATACGTGCTCTAATGCAAAAACACATAACATCAAAGTTGTAGCATTTTTCAAGACGAATCCAACCATGTAAAGAATTCATTCAAACTCTCAAAGACCAGAGATAATTTCTCTGGCCCTAAATCCTAACCTAATTTTTTCAGGAAGTTCATGGATCAAATTCTCTTAACACACTTAACTTAAATGAAAAATGAGCATATGTATAGCTTCATGACTATGAACACTACATTTTTTATTCATAAACCCAAGCCTAAAGATTCCTAAATAGAGAGATAGGAAGTTGACAAAAACCTGTTTCAGTTGACTTCGTGTATGGCAATGTGGAGCTTTTCAGTGAGGCCTGAGATGTTTGGGAGCTTGCTTGAACTTCCCCTGACCTTCCCCAATATCTAGCTTGCCTTGAATGTGCTTGAACAAGCCTGTAGAACTCAACCTGCATAAGCTGAAATCAAAAATGGTAAACCTTGCAAATGGAGTTACAGTCAGTGTTTAAGGTTTGGGATAGCTTGGATAGGTTATATGGAAGGTGTTTGAACAAGTTTGAGGCAAAACGCACGAGCAACTTGTGAGATAGAACTCAAGATGCAGAAGCTGCCCTGTTTTGCCAATGGAAGGTGATTTTATGCTATGGAAGGTTTGAGGGCTCAAAGGCTCGTGTTTTAGGTTCAATGCAATGTATGAAACTTGTCTCAAATGCTTGCCAAAGTTGGTTTCCTCTGATGTTCAAGTTGTATGATATTTGACAAATTTCTTGGTTATGAAGCAAAAGTGAACCATGATGCAAGACAGGCCTGTACAGGCTATCTATCCTCTTGCACTCTATTCTCTTGGCCCCTCAAGTTGGTGGATATTGTATGCAGTACAAGATCTTGTTCAAGGCTCAAGGATTCTATTTGACATAAAGCAAGATTTTGACAAAAATGGTAATGTACCTTTTACCATTTTTGGATTAATCTATTGTATAATCCTCTAATGACCAAAACAAAGCCTTAGACCAATGGATTTGCATTTAATTATTGAGTATGTAAGGGTTTTGGGACCTGTAATCTAGTGCAAACAAGGTTGATTAGAGTTCGCAACTTGTAACAATATGAACAGGCCATGGATAAAAAGTGAGTTTTTGCCAACTTCAAGCCTTCGATTCTCCCTAACCACAAATGATTTTGGAGAGTTCTTGGACATCTTAGAAATCTTGCAACATGATCTACAATCCATCTTTGAAATGAATTTTGAGATTCCAAGTGGAACTAGGTGAACAATTGCCAAGAAGATAGGTCAAAATCCTGCCTAAACTAAGGCAAAATTTCACTAAGTTAAAAGTTTTATGGACCCTTGTTCCAAAAATCATAACATGAGATCCAAGCTTCTTTTGAGAAAACTTTATGAATCAAAGTTGTAGACTTTGTTGAGGACTACAACTTTCATGTTGGAAGTTTTGTTTGAATCCAATTGCATCATGGTGAAAATGTTGGGCAAAGTTGGAATAAGAAAATTTCATAACTTAGAAAAATTCTAAGTTATGGAATTTTTCAATTTTAAACCCTAATTTGCAAAATTAGGTTTCTTGATGAAAAAGTTTCATGTTTTGACATATCTTGATAAAAAATGACCCTTGGCACTTGATGTTGACCAAAAATTCAAAGTTTGACTTTTCAGTCTACAGTCAAATTTTGATCAGTTGACTGAAAAATTCATCTGTCAATCCAATACATTTGAGATCTTTTGAACCTTGTGAATAAGTAAAATGATGCCATTGAGTCCTTGAATCCATGTTTGAACCCAATTTTCCATTGGCTAGGTTAAAAATCAGAAATTGCCCTTATACAGTCAAAACCCTAAAAATGACCATTTTGCCCTTTTGATGACCTGATCAAATTTTTTGAGGAGTTGTGGTCCAAACTTGATAAAATGGTCCATATGAGTCTATAATGTTGATGTGGATAAAAAATTGTGAGGTTTGACTGTAAATTGGCCACAGTTGACTTTTTCCCCAATACAGCTGATTTCTAGGTCAACTGTCCAATTGACTGGGCAAAATTTGATTCAAGGCTTGAAACTTGGTAGAGGCAACCTTATAAGCAAACATGAAGTATGAAAGTCACTTTGAGCATTGGAAGTCCAAAAAATCTCTGTGTAAACTTAAACCCTAATTTAGGTCATCAGTGCAAGGAGATGTCTTGAGCAGAGCAAAACCCTAATCATGTCTGGAGTTCAAGGAGTCTTGTGAGGGGAAATCTTGATAAAATGAGAGGGAAAATTTTGGGGTACAACACCTGCTGCTGCATTGTTACTTGCCATGTTGTTGTCTAGTTACTTGCCATGCTGCTGTCTAGTTACTTGCTACATTGTACTTTGTTTTGCTTGCTTGTATTGCTTGCACTGCTTGCTTGTACTGCTGGTTGGACAACTTGCTACATGTTTTCTTGTACTGCTGCATCCAGTTTGTATTTTGGCTGCTGTTTAGTTTGTTTTGGCCATGCTGTTTGTTTGCCTTTGGAGAATTGCTTGCATTCTTTAATTGGACAGCTTTGCTTGCATTTTTTATTCTTCTTTTTTTGAACCAAGAAGAGAAATCTTCTTGTGATTTGCAAAATAGAAAAATAAAAACATGATGAATTAAAAATAGCCCTCTGATTCTAAATTGCAAACTTTAATAATGAACACATTTTCACTTTTGAAGATTCTTATTCATGTCCAATTAACTGTGCTAATTATTTTCTTTCTTTCTTTCATGTGAGCGCAAACTGGATGGTTGATCGGGACTTTATGAGTCTATTGGGATACTAACTGCAAGTATACAGTTTATTCGTTCTAGTTTTAAATGATTATCGAACCCACAGAGACTGAGGATCAATCGCATACGATCTAATGCTACAATTTTTTAACTAAGCGATGAATATTTGGTTTTAGGGGGGAAATAGTTTAATTAAAAATAATAGTAATAGCTATACCGGTATGTGATAGTCGGACTTTGGGAATTTGGTGAATCGCTTGGCATATAAAGTATTTCGGTAAAAACGAATTGTTTAAAAACCTGAGACATACACTCTCGTGTTCATGAAATAAGTCATGCTACTAAACCTAGTGGATGCACTTTAAATTTAATAACACTTTTTGAAAACAATTTGAGTTTAATTAATTTGTTAAAACACTCTCATGTATTTAAAAATTAATATTTCGTTACCACTATCTGGGTCGAACCCCAGCTCTCACATGCAGGTTCTTGCCTTAATTAATTTCCCACTCTCGTGGCAAAATCGTGTTAATTATCCTCTCACTCTTGTGACAAGGGTAGTTAAATTAAACATGGAAATTGGAAACCAGAAATTGTTTATAAATGTTTTTAGCCAAGTTATCACCAAATTCTTTCGGTACTTAGGAGTCACATACCGGTACAAATTAATTTAGCCCGACATAATATATTTGATAACTATGCAACTTAAAATATAATCCATAAAAAATAAATGACATAACACGAGAATAAATAAATATCAATTGCATAAAAAAACCTGGAAATAATGTTGCTGTGGTAATCTTGGATGCTTACAAATTCCTTGCAATTCAATCGAAATCTATAATTGTGTTAATTCTTAGATGAAGAATTAACACTCTAAAAACTAATTCTGGAAATAAAAATTACAGTACAAATGAAAATGGTTCAAAAATAAATAATATAGTTTAATGTAGTAAAGCAGCAATTTTGGTCTCTGGAAAAATTCTTCGACCCTCATCCATTGAACTACCACATATATATAGGAGAAAATATTGCAGTTGAGAAAATCTTGGAAAAGGCTTGAGTGGAGCAAAACCAGGATGCACGGTTACTGAGTGGAGGAAATATAGGAGAATAATTATGCCCTCAAGTTGCCCACGTCTCCACTAATTCATAACGTTCCTCTTTACGCGTGTGACGATCGTCACAGGTGGGTGACGGTCGTAATGCGCTTAAATAGCGCATTACGCTCGTCAATGATGTGTGACGAGCGTTCTTTCTAGTTGGGGAGGCGTGACGGTCGTCACAACTACAAAATCTGCAGACTTTGCATATTTGGTTCTTTCTCCTTTGTTTCTTGGTTAGCTTCTTTCATGTGGTCCTTTTTCACTGATTTGAGTTGACACATGTTGTACCTGTGAAAAGACCCAAAAACTCGGAATAATCGGGAGTTAGACGACTCAATGTATTATAAAAATCGGTAAAAAGCATAGTAATTATATGATACGATTTCTCGTTATCAAATTCCCCCATACTTAAACCTTTGCTTGTCCTCAAGCAAATAGTCATTCGAAAGGTCGGACAACTTTTGTCAAGCGTATATGCATGACATACCTTGAATTTTTAAAGCAATTTCGGGAAATCCTCGTCGGTTCGGCCGATACTTGAGTGAAACACTAAAGATACGCTAATGACACAAGTAATAAGCTTAGTCGTAGGCTTCCATTTCAAACGAGCTATCCAACAGTTCCGTTATAATTCTGCCCGGAGTTCCTCGTATCTATTTCACCCGGTTTCATTCTGGCGCAATCACATTAAGCCCTTTGTCTTAGCACGCACGTAGTGGAGTAACCGGTTAGTGACTTTGATCCTTTTAGCACGGGGTCTGGTACACGAATGTGGAAACCCTACATATGTTATCCAAGTTGGAGGTTGTGGGGGATCGGGCCGTAGCACGCCCTACCGAGTTCAGAACCAGATACCTCTGAACCAACCAACACTGGATTCCTTCGTTATTTTCTCGACTCTTATATGTGACCGTATATTTTGGTGCATAAAATTTCTTTTCTTTTAGCAGCGAGATAGGAAGGATATTTTAATGATCAATCATCAAACACTTATATTCATCGATTCTCCACGTGGTTTTGTGTCAAGACGGTGCTGACTGCTAGTATAAACTACTAGGGGTTACTCTAGAACTTAAAACTCCAGATATCGGTATAATGGTTATTGAAACGGATCGCGTAAGTAGGAAGTCTACAGTGTCATAACCGTATCGATCTTGTTATGTCGTTTTCGGCTTCCTCAACTGGGATTTCGTTAAAATAGGTATTTCGGGCTAATGCGAAGATAAAAAAATGTCGGTATGGCTAAATAAAGCGAAGAATTTGAATCGAGACATATCGTAAAAATTTACTAGTTTATAAAAGATGGAAAGGTACCTCTCCCACACTAAATCCGACATTGTCCTCAATGTTGCGGTATATAGACGGGGAAGTACAATTACAAAAACAAACAGAAAGGAAATGAAACAGAAAAAAGTAAACTACATAGAAAATAAAGAAAATTACTGGTGACCACGTCCTCTACTCCTGGTGCGAGAGCGTCTGGTAGGAGTGGCTTCTGTGTCAGTATCCTAGAAACCAAGGGTGCTGACGTCCAACCTTAAGGCGTTGAGTTCCGACAGGGCCTCGTCCAACCTCTCATTCATGCTCCGCTGTCCAGTCAAGATCTGAGTGTTTTGAGCGCATAGATACTCATATTGTTCCTGTTGTCTTCTTTAAAGCGCTGCGCTCATTTGATTTTGCATATGAATGGTGCAGAGAATGTCTTCAAGATTAATAGGAGGTGGTGCAGATGAAGGTCCTGGAATGTCGTGGACGGGGGGAGCACTGTCCAGCTCTTCTTGCATTTTGTCTACGGGGGTATTAGGCTGGTCTTCATGAGTAGGAGCACGCCCCGCGGGAGCTGCAGGATCGAACAACCAGTTAGCTCGGTTTTGTGGATCGATTCGGTCCCTGCAAGGCAAAGTGATGTTATGATAAATAGTGTTTCTGATCACAGGGTGGAATCTGCCATCCTCCCGCTCATAAATGAGATGTGCGGCCTTGCAGTGATCCAAAGTCAGCAAAGTCGGTGCCATAGAAGGCATATCCGCGAGAGCAGCACCATAGTTCAGAGCTATGGCAAGTGAAGTGACCAGCCCTCCGAAATAAAAGGGTTTTCCGCCTCTAGCACAAATAGAGTGAATGTGAGCCAGTAAAAACGGGGCAGTGTTGATCTTTTACCCTGTGAATGCGCAATGCATGAAGAAGAGCTCCTTGGAGTTGAGCTTGTGATTGTTGTCTCGGGCGAAGATGGTGTTGTAGAGGATGTGGTGAAAGTATCAGATAGCCGGATTATGAATATGTGTGGCGTTGAGGTGGTCGTAAGATCTGGCACGAATGTTCGTCATACTGTGCCATAAGTTAAAAGCTTCCTCGCCAAAATTATCCAGCACCCGGAGGTGGACACCTTCGTCAAAACAGAAACCGAACAGTCGTGCGATATCAGTTTGGGACAGCTGATGCTCAGTGCCAAACATACGGAATTTGGCTACGCCTGAGAGTTGGTTCGTGGAACCAGTGGGAGTAATGTATGCAAAGGAACTCAGAAACTCCAAGGTGAGAGTTTTGTAAATGGGTTGCGGTAGGCGGCACAGGTTCCATAAGTTCACATTCTGCAAAAGTTGTCGAACGCTGTCTAGCAGTCCCAAATTCCTCAAACAATCAAGGTCAACATACCGAGTAAGTTGGAGACCGCGGCGTTGGAATTTCTGGAATTTGAGTCGTTGGATTTCACCTTGCTCGCCGGCTCTGAAAGTGAGATTGGGGATTTGCTGGTTGTTGTCCATAGTGCATGCAAAAGATTGAATCGTGAAAAATGGTTTGGAATATGGATTGAGTAGTGGGTTGATGGGGTTTAGGTGTTAGAGTGTTGGAATTTGAGAGAAAATTGGAATGGGTACTGTTACGGTTTTGGAAAAAAGGGAAGAATAAGAGGAAGGTGGAACGGCTTCTGTAATAGCAGGATCTGCTATTGGGCGCGCGTGACGGTCGTCACATTGGGCTGACGGGCGTAACACGGTGAAACGCGTGTTACGTTTGTCATGGGGACGTTACGAGCATTACGGGTGCAAAGAATCATATTTATGAAATGGACGAAACAGTGTACTTCCAAAACATTATAACACATTAATTCAATACATGCAGAGTATTTCCAACATACAACGTATAACAAAATTTTTGCAAAATGATAATATGAACATTGAATAGAATATTTGATGTAACACACAGTAAATTTAATGAAAATAAATTAAAAATGAAATAAAATGAAAATAAACTGAAATTGAAATAAATGTATATTTCTAACAGGATTTTAAAAACTGTAAAAAGTAAACTTGTTTAAAATGAAATCATAAACTGCCTAGAAACATAAAACACAAGGTAAAAATAAGTGCTGATTCTGCTGCTTCATCCCAGTCGCGTCTTCAAGTCTTCGAAAGTTGCATGTATGTTATAAAACTGTTCCACAGTAATATCGGTTAAGCCTATCACATCCATACGCATGCCCTTCAACTCGTTCTTGATTCCATTGATGTCCGTCTGGTAAGCGTCCAGTGTAGAAAAGATCTTATTAAATTTTTTAGCATATTCTCCTTTTGTTGTTGCAGGGGCATCAACATCCTCTACGATGTTGTTACCATCATGGTAACCAGGAGGGGTCTCGGGGTCACTCTCATCAGACATTGTGGTATCATAAACTTGGTAGGATTGGGGTGTCTCAGGTGTCGAAGGGTGGTCGGGAGGGTTAAGCTCATACAGCCAATTGTCGCGATTGTGGGCACTTGTTTTGGCATGGTTAGGAAGTGTAAATACCGTGACTACTTCATCCCTTATCAAGTATTCGAAGGGTGCAGGACCTAGATTACCTACTATTCGTAGGTGGAAACAAAAATCAATATTCATTGGGCGGATTGAACCAAATTGTGTGCACCTATGTAGTTGGTATCTAAGTCTGAGGGCGTTAGCAATCATGGTAACCAGGCTTCCTATGATGATTGGCTCGCTAGGGTTCTCAGCAATGCGGGCAAATGTCTGCATCAAGAATGGCACTGCATTTACAGGTCGGCCCTAGGTCATGCACTGCAGCAAAAATATCTCATCTTTAGATACGGCAGTGCGGTTCTGTTCTTTTCCGAAAATGGTATGTGCTAGAATCTTATGGAAATAGCGGATAGCGGGGTTGTGTATTTCATTATTATCCATGCTATCCGGATCAGGGTGGTAGTTCCCGGTTAAAGTTCCCTAAAAATAGTCTAGCTCAAAATCCATTAACGCTGCCTGGGTGGTAGAAAAAGGAAAAGGTCCGCTAGGGAATCCTAGAAGGTTGGATAATTCTTTATGGGTGTAAGCAAATTCAATACCAAATAACCTGAAGGCTATAAATCCCTTTCTAGTTCCGAAACCTCGCTCGGGTATATGAACTAAGGAGCTCAGAAACTCAAGGGTGAGCTCGCGGTATGTAACAAACCTAGATTTAATGTGGGATTTTTCCCACCCCAGCTGGCTAAACAGATAATGGACACTATCCTTAATGCCTAAAGTGTACATTGTTGGTTCATCATAATATAAGGTCATACCAATATTCTTGTGTGATAATTCCTCAAACCTCCTTGTTGTACCCCAAAATTTGGCCTCCCATATTCTTCAAGATTTGCCAAAAGCATGCTTCAAAATCTCCTCAAGGGTTGCACAGTTCAAGGGCCTCCTAACAGCCAAAAACTAGGGTTTTGGTTCTGACAAATAAAATGAAGTTTCCAAGAGTCCAATCAAGTCCCACATGCCTATAAACATGGTCAAGCATCCTCATACCAAGTTTCAAGACTTACAGCACAAGATTGCACAGTCAAAAACCCTAATTGCACTACAATCAACTGTAGGGGCAAAATGGTCATTTGACAGTCAAAAGTTCAAATTTTTGGTCAACATCTCATTTTGAGGCCACAAACATCATTTGATCAATTCTTGATCATGATTTTTAAAGCTTGGCTCAAAAAGTCTCAAGATGCAAAAGTTTCCATATTTGGACAGTTGAAAAAGTCAACTGTAACTTGACCAAGGCATAACTTCCACATGGATTATCAGAAAAATTCCATCAAAAGCTCATTTTTAAGGGAAAGAAATTTCCTACAACTCCTCTTCACACTTCAAGTCCAAGAAATGCTCTCACAAAAAGTTATCAATTTCAACATTATAGGTCATTTTCAAAAGTCAACAAAAAGGGACTTTAAGTCAAAGGCCATAACTTGAGATTGGTAAATCAAAATGACATGGGACCAAAGGCATTGGTTAGAGGACTTCAAGACCTTTCCAAAATGTCCAAGAACATGATCAAAGCTTAAATATTGAGCAAGATATGCCTTGTGGAAGTTGGGAAATTTTTGGGTATTTTGAAAAGTCAACTTTGCTTCAAATACCTTAAAATTGCTAATGGGCCTCTTTTTCTTCCAAGATTCATCATCCAAAACATGTGCACGACCATTTGGCCCAAAGGGAATTTATTCATCATTTTTATTTATTTATTTGAATTTTTAATTGCTAATAATTCATTTAATTAATTAAAATATGGAAAAAATACCAAAGCAAGCTTTTCAAATCTTTTTATGCATGAAATATCTTCAAGATTTCGTGCATTATCTGATATGGAAAGAATCAAGTTGATTGGACATGATTGGCATCAAAAACATGTGAAAAAGATTGGAAAAATTATGCATGAAAATCAAATATTCATTCCATCAATGCAAAGGTTTTTTGGATCCAAATCTTTACCCTAATCATTCCATACATAAGCCAGAAGCAAACCCTAGTGCAAGAGACCTCCAAGTTGCGCCCAAAGCTGAAGAATAACATTGCACTTTTTGTAAAAAATTCCAAAACTGAAAACGTGGTTCCAAAGCATTTCAAGGCCAGAAAATTATTCCATTGCCTTCCTGAGACATCAAGGAAGCTTCCTGGATCAAAATCGTTGTCCCTAACCTCAAGAAACGGTAAAACGGAGCAGTCCTGTTCATGATATATTGCTTACTCGTGTTTTGATTTATAGGACGTATTCATGCATTCTAGCGCTTGTTTTATACTAATATGAACTCAACGAAACTCATGGCATCATTGAATTGAATTAACACTGCTTGTACAAAGAATTGCCATTGTTGTCTTTTAGGGTTGCAGAGGTTTCAAATTGGGGCTTCCCTATTATGAAAAAATTGGCCAACAGGACCCACACCATCAGAATCAGAAACTCATGGCCAATCGTTTCCATACCTCGCGCTCAATTTATGAGCCACCATACTCTATTCGCTATTTTCGTATGCACTATTTAGTGGGGGTTTAAAACCCCCGCTATCTAACTGTTGTTTTTCAGGTAAAACGCAAACGAGTGGAGAAGAAGATTATGTGGCATCATCTGATTGAGCACTTTGAATTCTAGCGCGCGTTTTTTCTGACTCATACCACTAGCGTTTGTCTTTTTTATAATAATTATGGTTCAGATAATATACAAAGTGCATTAACAGTTCAAGTGGCAAGGCGTTAGGTTGGTAATCTCTGGGACCTGGGTTCGAATCCCAGGTCCCCCTTTCTTGTTCCATATTATTTTTCTAATCGTGCTTCTGTGTAGTTCGCTTCCAGAGGTTCAGCGTACACTCCATAATCCAAGAGCGCCACATGGCCACTGAGCGTAATTCAAGGGCCAAATGTTTGAAGAGCACCATGGGCGTTGGTCAACGAGTCCACACGTAATTGCCAGAAGTCAACAAAGGCCTTAAACGCTGGGCCAGAATTATTGGGTCATACCTCCAGTTTGGGGACAGAACCCCCCCATTGGTTTGCTTTTCATTCTTTCTCATATTTTTTCTATTTTATTTGTTTTAATTAGTTTTAATGTAATTCTTTAATTTAATTTATTTTCATAAAATATAAAAATAATATAAAAAAAAACAGAAAAGACAAAGAAACAAAAATATATTTTATTTTATTATCTTTGTAAATAAATTGCATCAATTAATTTAGTTTTAAATTCTAGGATTAATGTTAATATTTTTTTTATAAACTTAAAATTTGTAGAATTAGGGTTTTAAAAGATTTTTATTCTTTTCTTTTCTCATTATTAATAACTAATTATTTATTTTTGTAAATAAAATTGTATTAATTAATTAGATTAATTTTAGATTAAATTTTAATACTTTTCTTAATAAATTAAAAAATAGCTAGAACTAGGTTTTTTTTAATTTCATTTAATTCTCTTATTAAAAATCCATAAATACAAAAACTCAAAAATCTTTTCTTTTTACTTTAATTTAATTAATTTGTTAATCATAATTTAATTTCATTAAAAAAGGGTCCAACGCCCTCGCATTCGATCATAATTCCAATTCGCGCATTTATTTCCTTTCTTATAATTTTTATGTAATTCTCACAAAGCCATGTAAATTCGATATTTATATTTCTCGCGTCTTTATTTTATGTCAAATCGGGTCCTGGATTTAATTTGGCGATGTGGACCCGCGCCTTTGTAATAGTTTAGGAACTTTAATTTTCCGCAACTTTTTTAACTGTTAATAAATTGCATGCAAGAATGAATGTTAAAATAAAAACAAAAGCGTAGATCACCCACGACATGAACAAGATAAAATATTTGAAAACGACACACAAATCACACACCACCCCTAGGGTACGCTTCACTGTTGCCTTGCCTCTCGAAAGGTGATCGTCGAGTAGAGGATGTTTTAGTAAGTCCTCATGATCCGGAAACCTGGCATGAGGGTAGCTTCTAAGGTATCTTCCTATTGCTCTGGTGATCACCATGTCCCGAACCTCGAATTGACCCGAACACCTCCAATGGTGGTGCTACCTACCTCTCAATGGTGGGATGGCACTACTTTAAAGGACATCTACACAGACGAATTCCTTAGGGTAGGTAGACGACTCTAGATACTTGCTCTAATTTCAAAAACAAATTCAAAAATACTTTTCACACCGACACCTTTTCAAAAAGCTTTCGAAAGAAACTTTTCAAACACTCTTGAGGACCGATACAAGAGTCGAACTAGAATTTTCAAAGAAACTTTTTAAAACCCACAGTTGAAAAGCAAACAAACCATTTTTGAAAACACAAATGAGCAAGTATCTAAGAGCCCATGGATAACCATGGATAGAAAGGGTGCTAACACCTTCCCTTTCTATAATCTACCTCCCGAACCGAGAGCAATCTCTTTAAGGAATTTTTCTGTGCTTTTGTCCTTTCCATTTGGAGAAAATAAAAGACGGTGGCGACTCTTGCTTCCGCGACATTTCGTGAACCAGCGTTAAACAGTCAGTTCCAGATCCACCGATCACAGAACTGGCGACTCTGCTGGGGAAAATTTGACTTAAAGTGAGGTGTACCTTAGGATAGTTCATAACTGTGTTTTCAATTGTATTGACTTGCTTGCTTTAAAATTGTGGGTTGCATGGGAGTTCTATAGATCCTAACCCGGATCTGGGGATACCTTCTTAGAAAGTAGCAACAAGGCTGTGAGGGAACTGTGCGGGGTATACCGACATGGTTGAAACAGTCTGCTACGTTGATGTGGCACTTTGGTGTGTACCGGTAACCCTTGAGTTCAGTCAAGGAGAGTACGGGGCCTCCGCGTGGTGTCGTGAAGCATCAACTGACCTTAGGAACCTTAATTGAACTATCTTGGCCTCTTTAGGGTAGTGAGATAACTGACTTTGGTGCAGTCCGAGGTTGGTTGATACTCGATACTACACTCAATTGAGGGTTGCTTTCCTGGAATATTTCGGTCGCCAGTTCAGTGGCTAAATCGAAACGATGAACAATGAAAGTAATCCCGTGATATTGGGACCCTTAGAACCCGGTTACTTCTAATAGGACAGGTTGAGCCCACCAACTTCAAGAGGGTAATACCCAGACCCCATGCTGGCCTAAACTCTAGGGGTTTGTCTTGGGTGACTTGTGTGCCTTACATGTTTGCCTTTGTAAATATTTGTGGTGTGTTTAATCATAGCATCATGACATCATCCAGCATCATATGCATTGACTAACCATTTCAGGGGTTCGAATCTTCATCTTTGTTCTTGTTTTGTAGGACATGGAAACTGTTCGCAGAAAGACAATTCAAATCAGCCTTGTAAGGATCCCTCCTCAGCTTAAGGAGCTTATATCCAGGATTCCTGAGAGTTCTTCATTCAGTGAAAGACATGGAAGACTCATCAGCTTGGTCAATACCAACATTGAGGAAGATATGATAAAGGCCCTGTTCCAATTCTTTGACCCTCTGCATCACTGTTTCACCTTCTTGGATTATCAGCTGGTACCTACATTGGAGGAGTTCTCCCGGCTCCTGAAGATCCCTATCCTTGATCAACTACCCTACAACGGTACGGAAAAGGAACCCAAGCTTGAAGAGATTGCTAAAGCCTTACACCTACAATCATCTGACCTCAAGGGACATTGGGAAGTTAGAAGTGGTATCAAAGGGTTCTTAGCCAGGTTTCTGTTTGAGAAGGCCCATGAATGTTGGAACTCCCTTGACTTACAAGCCTTTGAAGAAGTTGTGGCCCTCCTTGTCTATGGTTTGGTGTTGTTCCCTAACCCAGATCAGCTTATAGATATCAGTGCTGTCCAGATCTTCATGTCCAGGAATCCTATACCTACGTTGTTGGGGGACATCCTTCACTCATGTTACACTCGAACCATGAGAAAAAGAGGTGTCCTTATGTGTTGCACTCCTCTCCTGGGAAGGTGGTTTATTTCGCACCTTCCACAATCAGTTTTGAAGAACGAGCGGGGTTTGAGGTGGTCACAACGGTTGATGACTCTTACACATGCAGATATACATTGGTGCCCTCGGTCCAGAGAGGATGTCACTATCATTGATCGTTGCGGGGAGTACCCTAATGTTCCTTTACTTGGAATCAGAGGAGGTATTACTTACAACCCATGCCTGGCTTGGAGACAGTTTGGTTATGCTCGAAGGGATGGCCCTCATGACATGTTAATTCCTGACATAGTTTTTGACTTCGACAACGATGCACAAGGATTTCGCCAGAGATTTATCAGAGCTTGGAGGATGCCAAGTAGGATAGACAGTAAGACACTGGGGCACAGGAATTCCATCCCGTTGGAACCTTATCTCAAGTGGGTACGGGCCCGCTCCCAGAAGTTAGTGATGCCATATCCTCACATGCTCCCTGTGATCAAAGAGCCAGTCTTGGAAGGAGAGGTGTCCTACACCATTCAGCATCCTGACATGCCCACATCCTGGGAAGAGATGCAGAAGAGTTGGATCCAGCTTAAGGAAGAACGGAATTCTCTTGAGACCAGTCTACATGCTAGTGAAAAGAAGGTCCTGGAGCTCACCCGCCTATTGCATGAGGAGAGGAATCTCAACACCTACATAGCTCCAAAGAGGATGCGTAGTGTCTTTTGGGATTGATTTGCTTTGTAATATGTGCCCATGAGGCTTTGATGTACTGAACAATTATTTCCTTAATGATAACGTGTGTTCCTTTTTGTCTACAACAAATTTGAACTTTCGAACCCTTGAATGCATTGCATAAACACATATCATTTATCATGTGCATAGCAGGTTTTCTTCTTTTCAGGTTGCTTACCGTTCTTCACTGTTTATTTCAGCATCATGAATCCGGACTCATCATCAACCGAGATGTCTATCAAGGCTCTTCAGGTGCAGAATGCGCAATTTCAGGAACTAATCATGGGTTTGGCTCAGGGCCAAGAAGAGCTGAAGGCTCTGCTCTTGAAGAAGGAGAAGAAGAAAAAAAAGAGAAATGTTCTTTTTAACTCGGGCCGAAGGTTTGGCAACACTCTGCAAAATGAAGAGGCTGGTTCTTCTATAGGCAAGAGCAGTCCCCAAGGGGGAAAAGGTCCTAGTCCGGTAGTCTCTGACAACGAGACTGATTTTAATGAGGAATAGTATCCTCCTGCAGAAGACCGGTATAAGTAGTTGGAGGACAGACTGAATGCTATGGAGATCCAACAAGTGCCTGGGCTGGATTTTGGAGATTTGGGTTTGTCTACTGGTGTGATCATTCCTCATAAGTTCAAAGCACCATCTTTTACCAAGTATGACGGGGCGTCTTGTCCCAAGCTACACCTCAGATCCTATGTGCGGAAGATTCAACCGTACTCAGTGGATAAAAACTTGTGGATCCACTTCTTCCAGGAGAGTTGGTAGACATGTTCTTGGGGACCCTATCTGGGCCATTTTTCAACCATCTTATCGGTAACTCGTCTGCAGGGTTTACTGATCTTATTCTGACTGGAGAGAGAATAGAGGCTGGGATGAAGTCTGGCAAAATTCAGAAGGGTGCATCTTCAAGTTCTGAGAAGAAGCCCTTTAAGAAGGAGGCCAGTGTTGTATACGGGTCTAGAAGACAAGAGAAACCTGAGCACCGCCAGTCTGTCAACGCGGTGATGATTGCTAAGCCTGCTGCCGCTCCTCGACAAACCAATCCTCAAAGGGCTGAAAGACCCAGGAGAGAGTTTACCCGTTTGAGTATGACTCTATCACAAATCTTGCCGCAGTTGCTGTCCACCAACCTAGTAACTGTTAGGGAGGCCCCAAAGGTTGTAAACACTGCTTCGCCCAAATACAATCCAAATGCCCGCTGTGCTTATCACTCCGATAGCCCGGGGCATTCCACTGATGACTGTTGGGCCTTAAGGAATAAGGTACAAGACCTTATTGATGCGAAAGAGATACAGTTTGAAGCGCCTGAGAGGCCAAATGTGGTGACTGCTCCTATGCCCCAGCATGGAGTAAATGCTATTGATGAAGATGTATACGCCGTCTCTGTGGATGATGTGGCTACTCCCTTAATGACTGTCAAAAGGAACCTACTGTTGGCCGTTCCGGGTTGTAGTGAAGGTTGCCTTTTCTGTGCTGTTTCCCTCTCTGGTTGTCCTTTGCTGAGGTTGGGCATCCAAAGCCTAATGGACAACAAAGAGATTCTATTCAAGAAGTCTGCTGTTCAGGTGGTTCCGGTAGAAGAAGTTTCTGTTGTTACAATCTTTAATAATCCAATCAAGGCTCTCCCAAGGAAGCCTGTTCAAATCATGACTGTCGCACCTGTCGTTATTACTGTTCCGGGGCCTCTCCCCTACGAATCTGATAAGGCTGTCCCCTGGAACTATGGGGCAGACGTGTATGTGAATGGAATCAAGAAAGAGTTCAACACTGGCACCAGCATCAGCAATATCACTGGTCCAGCAAAGGTTACCCGCAGTGGCAGGCTCTTCTCGCCTGACATTGCACCACCAGCTATTCGAAGACCCCTCACTATAATACCTGCAAGTGTACCTGTTCCCGTTTCTGATCAAGTTGTTTCCCCTGCTGCCGAGTCATCCAATGCTCGGGGCAAAGGGGTTGAAGATGAGCCTGCCCGGATGGAGGCGCCAAAATTTGTGACTGCTGAGGCCTCTCAACAAGAGATGGAGGAAATTCTAAAAATAATCAAGAAGAGTGACTTTAATGTTGTGGAGCAGCTGGGGCATACACCCTCCGAAATCTCCATGCTCTCCTTGCTACTGTGTTCAGAGGCCCATGCTAAGGCCTTGATTTCATTTCTCAAGACGACCCATGTGCCAGAGGAGACATCTGTTGTCCAGTTTACTGATTGCGTAGCAAATCTGACAGCGGATAATGGTTTGGGTTTCTCGGATGCTGACCTTACTGCTAAGGGAAGGGACCACAATGATGCCCTGCATGTCTCTATTGAATGCAGGGGCACTACTCTGGCGCACGTATTGGTGGACACTGGTTCTTCCCTAAATGTGCTACCCAAGAAGGCCTTAGACCGTTTGGATTGTGAAGGCCTGGAGCTGAAACCTAGTAACATCATCGTCAGAGCCTTCGACGATTCTAAGAGGATGGTTCATGGAGAGGTAGACATTCCTATTCGTGTGGGCTCTCAAGTATTCGACTCTACTTTCTATGTGATGGATATCTGTCCATCTTATTCTTGTCTACTGGGTCGACCTTGGATCCACAAAGCTGGGGCAGTGACCTCTACCTTGCACCAGAAGCTGAAATACCCTGTCAGAGGGAAGATTGTCACTGTGCAGGGAGAGGAGGAGTATATGGTGAGCCATTTGAATTCCTTCAGGTATATTGAGATGGACGGGGAGTTTATTGAAACCCCCTTTCAGCATTTCGAAGAGGTACCTCCAACTTTAGCAGTAGCAGAAACAGTGGTCGAAGAGGATGTTCCTTTGAAGATGGCTTCCTTGAAGGATGCCCGGGCTGTGGTCAAAAAAGGTGAATGTGCTAGCTGGGGCAGGCTCCCTGATTTTACACAGAAAACTGACAAGTTCGGACTGGGTTTTACTGCAGAGGGTCAGAAGGCTATGCGGAAGGCAAAGATCAGAAGATCTCCTGTGCTCATTACCAATCCAGGGGTGAATGCTGTTGGGGACGAAGATGAAGTGGGAGAGTCAGAGTTCAATAGCTGGATCTACCCGACGGCTGATGGCGGATTGACCAATTGGATTGCTAAGGACCATACTCCTGTTACTTTTGTTACGCAGTAATAAACTTCTTTGTTTTGTTATTTGTAATAAACAATAAATTAAACTCTATGGCCCGGGGCACCGTGGCTTCATTTGTGAGGGCATATAAATTGTCATTTCATATATCATGAATAAAGATATTGGACGTTTTCTCGCATTTCAAATCTTATGCTCCTTTTCTGTCTTTCCTTCCTTTACATATTTCAAAACAGCTGTATTTACACACACTCACTAATACAGGTTTCAATCCACTCTGGATCTCACTGGTAACGACTCTGCTACTGCCAGTTATGACTTCAAAAATCCGATTAACTTAGCCGAAGACGAAGGTGAAGATGATTGCGAAGTCCCTGGCGAGCTTGCAAGACTGTTACTCCAGGAAGAGAGGGAAATTCAACCACACGAAGAGCCAGTGGAAACAATAAATCTGGGTACTGAGGCAGACAGAAAGGAGGTAAAGATTGGTGCCAACCTAGAGCTCAGCGTGAAGCAAAGGTTGACTCAGATGCTACATGATTATATGGAGATCTTTGCCTGGTCCTACAAAGACATGCCCGGGTTAGATACCGACATTGTGGTCCATCACTTGCCTACTAAGGAAGACTGCCCTCCAGTTAAGCAAAAGGTCCACCGTATGCGTCCAGAAATGTATGAGAAGATCAAAGCCGAGGTTATGAAACAGTTTGACGTCGGGTTCCTTGCAGTGACTTCTTACCCTCAGTGGGTTGCTAATGTGGTTCCGGTACCAAAGAAGGACGGTAAGGTCAGAATGTGTGTCGACTACAGGGATCTGAATAGGGCCAGCCCCAAAGATGACTTCCCCCTACCTCACATTGATGTCCTTGTCGACAATACAGCTCAGCATAAGGTGTTCTCTTTCATGGATGGTTTTTCAGGTTACAATCAGATCAAGATGGCACCTGAAGACATGGAAAAAACTACCTTTGTTACTCAGTGGGGCACCTTCTGCTACAAGGTCATGCCTTTTGGATTGAAAAATGCTGGGGCAACCTACCAACGTGCCATGGTTGCTTTATTTCATGACATGATCCATCATGAGATAGAAGTGTATGTTGATGACATGATCGCAAGGTCCCAAACTGAGGAAGAGCACCTAGATCATCTGCAGAAGTTGTTTGACCGTCTGAAGTTGTACAAGCTGAGGTTGAACCCGAACAAGTGCACCTTCGGGGTAAGATCTGGGAAGTTGCTAGGCTTCGTTGTAAGTGATAAGGGTATTCAAGTGGACCCTGCCAAGGTTAAAGCTATTCAAGAGATGCCAGTTCCTAAGACAGAGAAGGAAGTCAGAGGCTTTTTAGGACGCCTGAATTACATTGCTCGATTCATCTCACACCTGACTGCTACCTGTGAGCCAATCTTCAAGCTGCTGAAGAAAGATCAGGTAGTACGTTGGAACGATGAATGTCAAGATGCTTTTGACAAAATCAAAGAGTATCTCCAAGAACCACGCATCCTTATGCCACCGGTTGAAGGGAGACCTCTGATATTATACCTGACAGTATTTGACAACTCAATGGGGTGTGTGCTGGGGCAGCATGACGAGTCTGGCCGAAAAGAGCATGCCATTTATTACCTTAGCAAAAAGTTTACCGACTGTGAGACCCGATACTCACTGCTTGAGAAAACTTGTTGCACTTTGGTATGGGCTGCTCGCCGGCTGAGACAGTATATGCTGACTCACACTACCTTGTTGATCTCAAAGATGGATCCTATAAAGTACATATTTGAAAAGCCTGCTCTGTCTGGGAGAATAGCAAGATGGCAGATGATCTTGACAGAATACGACATCCAGTACACGACCCAGAAAGCCATCAAGGGAAGTGTATTGGCCGACCACTTGGCACATCAGGCAGTAGACGACTATCAGTCAATGAATTTTGAATTTCCTGACGAGAGCATCATGATAGTGACTGATTGTGAAGTACCTGGACCGGATGAAGGACCTGAGGAAGGATCCCGATGGTCTATGCACTTTGATGGAGCCTCCAATGCTTTGGGTAATGGTATCGGCGCTGTGATAATATCCCCTCAAGGCACTCATACTCCACTGACTGCCCGGCTATGTTTCAACTGCACCAACAACATGGCGGAGTATGAGGCATGCATCATGGGTCTCCAAGCTGCGATCGACCTAAGGATCAAGTATCTGAGTGTCTTCGGAGATTCCGCTCTCGTGATCAATCAGATCAAAGGAGAGTGGGATACGAAACATCCGAATCTTATTCCTTACAGAGAATGTGTGTTGACATTGATCCCCCACTTCACAAAGATAACCTTTGAACACTTTCCGAGGGAGGAGAATCAGCTGGCGGACGCGTTAGCTACAATGTCCTCTATGTTCAAGGTCAAATGGGACAATGAGGCTCCCCGGATCATCATCTGGAAACTGGACGAACCGGCATACTGTTGTGATCTCGAGACTGAGTTGGTAACTGAGAAGCCTTGGTACCATGAAGTGAAGAGATATCTGGAAGCTCAGGAATACCCTGAAGGTGCGTCTGTCAATGATAAAAAGTTTCTGAGAAGGTTCGCAGCGAAGTTCTTCCTTAGAAACGGCATCCTGTACAAGCGAAACCATGATTCGACCTTACTGCGTTGTGTGGACAAGAATGAAGCAGAAAGGATCATGGAAGAGTTACATGAAAGGACTTTCGGAACACATTCCAGTGGACACACTATGGCAAAGAAGATCCTTCGGGTAGGATATTTCTGGTCCACCATGGAAGCTGACTGCTACCAACATTCCCGGACATGCCATAAATGCCAGATATATGCAGACAAGGTGCATGTTCCTCCAGTTCCTCTAAATGTTCTGACTGCGCCTTGGCCGTTTGCAATGTGGGGCATAGACATGATCGGTGAGATTAAACCTACGGCATCTAACGGGCATCGCTTCATCCTGGTAGCGATTGATTACTTCACAAAGTGGGTTGAAGCAGCTTCCTACGCTACGGTAACCAAGACTGTTGTGGCACGGTTCATTCGACATAATCTGATCTGTCGATACGGCGTCCCAGAAAGAATTATTACAGACAACGGTACCAATCTCAATAACAAGATGATCACTGAGCTCTGCGAGCAGTTTAAGATACAACACCATAACTCTTCTCCTTACAGACCGAAGATGAATGGGGTTGTAGAAGCAGCAAATAAGAACATTAAGAAAATCGTGCAGAAGATGACAGTGACTTATAAAGATTGGCACGAGATGTTACCGTTCGCTCTACATGGGTACCGTACCTCAGCCAGGACGTCAACCGGGGCAACTCCTTTCTCCTTGGTCTACGGTATGGAGGCAGTCTTACCGATCGAAGTGCAAATACCCTCTCTCCGGATAATGAAGGATGCAAATCTGAACGAAGATGATTGGATCCAGACACGACTTGATCAGTTAAACCTTATCGATGAAAAGAGGCTTGCTGCTATTTGTCACGGTCAGACATATCAGAAACGGATGATCAGGGCATTTAACAAAAAGGTCAGACCACAGGAATATCAAGTTGGGGATCTGGTAATCAAGCGAATCATCCTTCCTCAGAGTGATCCAAGGGGCAAATGGACCCCTACATACGAAGGGCCGTTTGTGGTTAAACATGTGTTCTCAGGAGGAGCCATGATTCTAACCAACATGGATGGTGACGACCTTCCTCACCCCGCCAATGCAGACATAGTAAAAAGATACTACGCATGAAAAAGACCCGCTAGGCTGACATGCCTAGGCAAAAATTAGGGCTTCCCGGCGAACCAAAAGGGTTCGGGCAAAATGAAGGGATGAAATGAAAAAACATCTGTACACCCAGCAAGTCGAAAACCTGAAAAGGCGGCTTGGTCAAAAAAGGGTATCCCGGTGGACTGAAAACCCGAAAGGGCGGTCCAGGCAAAAGTTAGGGATAAAGCGTAATACTATGTCTCATTGGATCACTTTGCATCCAGAATCCGGTATCTACATCGAGTTCAGACGGCATCAATCAGTCAGCTTCATCTTCAACTAAGGTCATCAAGTGATGAGACGCTCGGAGATATAAAGGCAATAGCAGAGTTGAAACCCAGTGGGATCATTCATTTCACACAGCTGTTTTATTTTCTCTTGTACAAAATTTGTATAAACTCTTTTGTTCAGCGGCGTTCTCTTACTAGGACGTCAGCCTCTTGTACATAAACGCCTATTTTACAGGCAAATTCAAAAATCAATACAAATATACTTATCAGTTAAAATTACCAATTGTTTTTCCTTTTCTGTTTTGTTTTGCGAAGAACGTCCAAGGTTCAATTTGTGATATATGCATTGACAATAATTTGCTAACTCATGAATATTTGTATACGAAACAAAGGATTAATTACAGGTAACATTAGAAACAGGGGCAATAAAGAGTTGTCTAAGCAATCGAATTATTCTGTCCTCCAAGGTATCAAGGTAGGTTCAGCTGAAGAACATAACCAGATGTCTTAATTCCCCAGAGAGTGAGCCAGCAAGTCAGTGCACTCTCCCCGAGCAAAGTTACAATCAAACCTTAAGGAAGTTGGGTATCCTCCAGCAGATCTCAACATTCCCCAGCAATATACAGGCATTCTTAACAAGCGTCCCCGACAGTCTTGGCCTAAAGATTGTTCCCTGGCGATATATCAAACATTCAATGGAGTCACTTCCCCAATATAGTTCAAATTTTCCCCGGGAGAGTCCAATCCAGTTTCCCCAGGAAAGTTGGAATCCATCTCCCCAAGCAGTAAGCTTATCCCCAGTAGATTCTGGAAGCTTATCCTCGCAGAACACGAACGCGTCTCCCGGCTTTATTCAAGAGTTATTTCCCTACCAGGATATAACTGGGTTATCCTCAGCCAAAAGCCACGGAAAGATCGTCCTCGACGAAGTCTTTTTATCCCCAACGAAGTCTATTAACACTTCCAACACAACAAGGGTATCCACAGCAAGTTATTATCAACAACTCAACAAAGTATCTCTCTCCCCACAGAGTATTGCTCCCCAGCAAGATCACTAGAGTACTTTTTTTCCCGCAGAGTAATTCATTCGCCAAGTTTATTCCCCAACGGAGTTATCTTCTCCTACCGGTATTCTTGCAACTATCATCCCCAGCGGAAGCAAAATCTATTCTTCAACATCAGCCCAGGATTGACTTCCCGGCACCCGTCAAGGATTTATTTTCCTAAGACGAAAAGATACATTAATAAACATCGCACTTCCATACATCATAGCATGCATATACGCATCATATCTTACAAATCTCATTTATGTTGAGAACATCATTGCTTGATCCATATCATGCATTGCATATGACTGACCTTTTACCTTTCAGGAAAGATCCAGTTAGGTTCTCAGCTATATCTCAAGACCTTGACCGGTTCAGTTAAATCGACCCTAAGATTTTTCTGTTTCTTATCCAGTCAAAAGGCCTTCTCTGGTTCAGTCAGATCGACCCTAAGATCTCCCTGTTTCTTATCCAGTTGAAGACATTCCAAGACCTAGACTGGTTCAGTTAAATCGACCCTAAGATTTTTCTGTTTCTTATCCAGTCAAAAGTCCTTCTCTGGTTCAGTCAGATCGACCCTAAGATCTCCCTGTTTCTTATCCAGTTGAAGACATTCCAAGACCTAGACCGGTTCAGTTAAATCGACCCTAAGATTTTTCTGTTTCTTATCCAGTCAAAAGGCCTTCTCTGGTTCAGTCAGATCGACCCTAAGATCTCCCTGTTTCTTATCCAGTTGAAGACATTCCAAGACCTAGACCGGTTCAGTTAAATCGACCCTAAGATTTTTCTGTTTCTTATCCAGTCAAAAGGCCTTCTCTGGTTCAGTCAGATCGACCCTAAGATCTCCCTGTTTCTTATCCAGTTGAAGACATTCCAAGACCTAGACCGGTTCAGTTAAATTGACCCTAAGATTTTTCTGTTTCTTATCCAGTCAAAAGGCCTTCTCTGGTTCAGTCAGATCGACCCTAAGATCTCCCTGTTTCTTATCCAGTTGAAGATTTCAAGACCTAGACCGGTTCAGTTAAATCGACCCTAAGATTTTTTTGTTTCTTATCCAGTCAAAGGCCTTCTCTAGTCCAGTTGAATCGACCCCTAACAGATTTTCCTGATAAAGACTCAGTAGAAGATATCCAAGATTCTCTCAGCGTTACTGTCGAGGTTGAAGTCGCCCAAGATTCTCTCAGTGTTACTGTTGAGGTAGAAGTCGCCCAAGATTCTCTCAGCGTTACTGGTGAGGTTGAAATCGCCCCCAGATTCTCTCAGTGTTCCTGTTGAGGTAGTAATCGTCCAAGGTTCTCTCACCGTTCCTGTTGAGGTAGTAACCATCCCTGGTTCATTCATCATCTTTTGAAGATCCAGATCCAGCTCCTGTAACCAGTCAGGACACATCTATACAAATAATCTGAAGACCAGCTCCTGTAACAGTTCAGGTAATCATTTTCTTTTTCAGGTACGCAAGCTCTCGCTAAGGAATCTCTTACGCGATCAACATCCAGATGGCATCTATAAGCCCATCCACCTTCCATCACCTCTTAGCATGGCATCTATAAGCCCATCATCCTATCCATCAATCTCCAAATGGCATCGGTAAGCCCATTCCCACCATCACACTACTATGTGAGCGCAAATTTCTGGGCACTCTAGTGTTCAATCATCTTCCACCTTCGGATTACGAAAGGCACGTCAGCCAATCTGCATCCTCAGGTCTAAGAAGATTGAACAGGGGCAACTGTTGTACCCCAAAATTTGCCCTCCCATATTCTTCAAGATTTGCCAAAAGCATGCTTCAAAATCTCCTCAAGGGTTGCACAGTTCAAGGGCCTCCTAACAGCCAAAAACTAGGGTTTTGGTTCTGACAAAGAAAATGAAGTTTCCAAGAGTCCAATCAAGTCCCACATGCCTATAAACATGGTCAAGCATCCTCATACCAAGTTTCAAGACTTACAGCACAAGATTGCACAGTCAAAAACCCTAATTGCACTACAGTCAACTGTAGGGGCAAAATGGTCATTTGACAGTCAAAAGTTCAAATTTTTGGTCAACATCTCATTTTGAGGCCACAAACATCATTTGATCAATTCTTGATCATGATTTTTAAAGCTTGGCTCAAAAAGTCTCAAGATGCAAAAGTTTCCATATTTGGACAGTTGAAAAAGTCAACTGTAACTTGACCAAGGCATAACTTCCACATGGATTATCAGAAAAATTCCATCCAAAGCTCATTTTGAAGGTAAAGACATTTCCTACAACTCCTCTTCACACTTCAAGTCCAATAAATGCTCTCACAAAAAGTTATCAATTTCAACATTATAGGTCATTTTCAAAAGTCAACAAAAAGGGACTTTAAGTCAAAGGCCATAACTTGAGATTGGTAAATCAAAATGACATGGGACCAAAGGCATTGGTTAGAGGACTTCAAGACCTTTCCAAAATGTCCAAGAACATGATCAAAGCTTAAATATTGAGAAAGATATGCCTTGTGGAAGTTGGGAAATTTTTGGGTATTTTGAAAAGTCAACTTTGCTTCAAATACCTTAAAATTGCTAATGGGCCTCTTTTTCTTCCAAGATTCATCATCAAAAACATGTGCACGACCATTTGGCCCAAAGGGAATTTATTCATCATTTTTATTTATTTATTTGAATTTTTAATTGCTAATAATTCATTTAATTAATTAAAATATGGAAAAAATACCAAAGCAAGCTTTTCAAATCTTTTTATGCATGAAATATCTTCAAGATTTCGTGCATTATCTGATATGGAAAGAATCAAGTTGATTGGACATGATTGGCATCAAAAACATGTGAAAAAGATTGGAAAAATTATGCATGAAAATCAAATATCCATTCCATCAATGCAAAGGTTTTTTGGATCCAAATCTTTACCCTAATCATTCCATACATAAGCCAGAAGCAAACCCTAGTGCAAGAGACCTCCAAGCTGCGCCCAAAGCTGAAGAATAACATTGCACTTTTTGTAAAAAAATTCAAAACTGAAAACGTGGTTCCAAAGCATTTCAAGGCCAGAAAATTATTCCATTGCCTTCCTGAGACATCAAGGAAGCTTCCTGGATCAAAATCGTTATCCCTAACCTCAAGAAATGGTAAAACGGAGCAGTCCTGTTCATGATATATTGATTACTCGTGTTTTGATTTATAGGACGTATTCATGCATTCTAGCGCTTGTTTTATACTAATATGAACTCAACGAAACTCATGGCATCATTGAATTGAATTAACACTGCTTGTACAAAGAATTGCCATTGTTGTCTTTTAGGGTTGCATAGGTGTTGTACCCCAAAATTTGCCCTCCCATATTCTTCAAAATTTGCCAAGTCAAAGCTTTAAAATCTCCCCAAGGGTTGCACAGTTCAAGGGCCTCCTAACAGTCAAAAACTAGGGTTTTGGTTCTGGCCAAGTAAATGAAGTTTCCAAGGGTCCAATCAAGTCCCACATGCTTATAAACATGGTCAAGCATCCTCATACCAAGTTTCAAGACTTACAGCACAAAATTGCACAGTCAAAAACCCTAATTGCCCTACAGTCAACTGCAGGGGCAAAATGGTCATTTGACAGTCAAAAGTTCAAATTTTTGGTCAACATCTCATTTTTAAGCCACAAACATCATTTGATCAATGCTTGATCATGATTCTCAAAGCTTGGCTCAAAAAGTCTCAAGATGCAAAAGTTTCCATATTTGGACAGTTGAAAAAGTCAATTGTAACTTGACCAAGGCATAACTTCCACATGGTTTATCATAAAAATTCCATCCAAATCTCATTTTGAATAGAAAGACATTTCCTACAACTCCTCTTCACACTTCAAGTCCAAGAAATGCTCTCACAAAAAGTTATCAATTTCAACATTATAGGTCATTTTCAAAAGTCAACAAAAAGAGACTTTAAGTCAAAGGCCATAACTTGAGATTCGTAAATCAAAATGACATGGGACCAAAGGAATTGGTTAGAGGACTTCAAGACCTTTCCAAAATGTCCAAGAACATGAGAAAAGCTTAAAAATTGAGCAAGATATGCCTTGTGGAAGTTGGGAAATGTTTGGATATTTTGAAAAGTCAACTTTGCTTCAAATGTCTTAAAATTGCTAATGGGCCACATTTTCTTCCAAGAATCATCATCCAAAGCATGTGCACGACCATTTGGCCCAAAGGGAAGTTTTTCATCATTTTTATTTATTTATTTGAATTTTTTAATTGCTAATAATTCATTTAATTAAAATAAATATGTGGAAAATATCAAACCAAAGTTTTTAAATCTTTTTATGCATGGAATAACTTCAGATTTTCGTGCATTATTAGATATAGAAAGAATCAAGGCAATTGGATATGATTGGCATCAAAAACATGTGAAAAAGATTGAAAAATATTTGCCATGAAAATCAAATATCTCTTCATCAATGCAAAGGGTTTTTTGATCCAATTTCTAACCCTAATCATTCCAGTACTTATATACATGATAACCCTAATGCCAATGCTCTCCAGGCTGCGCCCCATCTCAAGAACCAAACTTGCAATTTTATCAAAAAAGTTCAAAACTGAAAGTGGCCTTAGAGGACGATTCAGAGGCAAAGATTAATCCCAATAGCTTGCAAAAGTGTCAAGGAAGCTTCCTGAATAGTTTTCCACACCCCTAACGCCCAGAATCGGTATATAGCAGTTCAACTGTTTCACTCTTTTGCATAAATCGTGTTTCATCATTCATGCCATGATTTTGAATTCTAATACTTGTTTTGTGTTACTCTCATCATTCTGAAGCTAACTGTATTGTTTAATTAAGTTTTCATCACCCATACGCGATTTCACCATGAACGATTATTAGGGTTCCTCAAATTTCAAATTGGGTACTTTCACCTACTGTAAAATTGAGACTTCTCAGTGCCATGGTTGAAATCAGGAAGCTTGGACGAATAGAACTACCCTATCGCGCCTAATTTATGAAGCACCATAGCCTAATCGCTATTTTGAAAAATGGTGTATTTTGGGGGGGTTTAAAACCCCCGTTAACCTTTTTTATGTTTCAGGAAAAAAATCAAACAAGGAAGAAGAAGAGTAGGTGGCACCATCTGGTTGGAGCATTGGAATTTTCGCGCTAAATCAGCCACTAACACTTGTTTTATATTATGTTATTTATTTGTTATTATATATTCAAAGCGCATCAATAGCTCCACTGGTCAAGCGAAGCACTGGTAACCTCTGGGACCTGGGTTCAAATCCCAGGTCCCCCTCCTTTTCCATATTATTTTTCTAATAATGATCCTATGCAGTTCAAGCTTCAGCGTCTACCATACACTCACAGTCCAGGCACGCCACATGGCTACTAGAGGCAATCCAAGAGCCCTGATTGGAAGAATACCATGGACCCTAGTCAAACGTGCCACATGCTTCCTGAAAAAGTCAAATAAGGCCTTAAAACCTTGGGCCAACAATGCTAATGGTACCTCCAATTGGGGACAAAACCCCCTAAGGTTTTGCAATTCAATTTTTTTATATTTTATTTGTTTCAATTGTTTCTTTTTTTAATCCTTTAATTTAATTTATTTTCATAAAAATATAAAATAATATAAAAATCAGAAAGTCATAAAAAAATCAAAAACATATTTTATTTTAATATTTTTGTAAATAGAAATCATTAATTAATTTAGTTTTCAATTCTAGGATTAATTTTGACATTTTTCTTAATAAACTTAAAATTTGTAGAATTAGGGTTTTAATAGATTTTTATCCTTTTCTTTTCTCATTATTAATTATTAATTATTTTCTTGTAAATAAAATTGCATTAATTAATTAGGTTAATTTTAGGTTAAATTTTAATGCTTTTCTTAATAAATTAAAAATAACTAGAATTAGGGTTAGTTAATTAATTACTTAATTTAATTTAATTCTCTTATTAAAAATCCATAAATACAAAAAACCTCAAAAATAATTTCTTTTTTTATTTTAATTTAATTAATTTGTTCATAATAATTTAATTTCATTAAAAAGGGTCCAACGCCCTCGCTTTCAATTTTAATTCAATTCGCGCATTTTTATTCTTTCTTTTAAATATTTATGTAATTCTCCCAAAGCCATGTAACTCGGACATTTTATATTTCTCGCATTTTATTTCTTTATTTCATGTCAAATCGGGTCTTGGATTTTAATTTGGCGATGTGGACCCGCGCTTTTGTAATAGTTTAGGAACTTTATATTTCTCGCAATTTTTTAACTGTTAACAATGGCATGCAAGAATGAATGACAAAATAAAAACAAACGCGTAGATCACCCATGACATGACAAGACAAAAATAAATGAATCTGACACACAAATCACACACCACCCCTAGGGTACGCCTCACTGTTGCCTTGCCTCGAAGGGTGATCGTCGAGTAGAGGATGTCTTAGTAAGTCCTCATGATCCGGGAACCTGGCATGAGGGTAGCTTCTAAGGTGTCTTCCCATTGCTCTGGTGATCACCATGTCCCGAACCTTCGAATTGACCCGAACACCTCAAACGGTGGTGCTACCTACCTCTCAATGGTGGGATGGCACTACTTTAAAGGACATTTACACAGACGAATTCCTTAGGGTAGGTAGACGACTCTAGATACTTGCTCTAATCTAAAAACAAATCAAAAATACTTTTCACACCGACACCTTTTCAAAAAGCTTTCGAAAGCAATTTTTTCAAACACTCTTGAGGACCGATACAAGAGTCGAACTGGAATTTTCAAAGAAACTTTTTTAAACCCACAGTTGAAAAGCAAACAAACCATTTTTGAAAACACAATGAGCAAGTATCTAAGAGCCCATGGATAACCATGGATAGAAAGGGTGCTAACACCTTCCCTTTCTATAACCTACCTCCCGAACTGAGAGCAATCTCTTTAAGGAATTTTTCTGTGCTTTTGTCCTTTCCATTTGGAGAAAATAAAAGACGGTGGCGACTCTTGCTTCCGCGACATTTCGCGAACCAGCGTTAAACAGTCAGTTCCAGATCCACCGATCACAGAACTGGCGACTCTGCTGGGGAACTAAACTTATAAAGTGAGGTGTACCTTAGGACTAAGATCACTTGTGTTTTCAATTATTGTGCTTGTTTGCTTTATTATTGTGGGCTGCATCGGAGTTACATAGATCCTAACCCGGATCTGGGGATACCCTGTTAGGTAGCATAAGCTGTGAGGGACCTGTCCGGCGTAGACCGACATGGGTGAAGCAGTGGCTACGTTGGTGTGGCGCCTTGGTCTGTACCGATATCCCTTGTGTTGCAACGAGGAGAATATGGGTCTTCTGAGGAGTCATTAAGCACCAACCGACCTTAGAACCTTAAATGACCCAACTTGGCCAATAGAACAGTAGCAGTATGCTACGCCCATTGAGGCTAAACTCTCGTGATGGTTCTGGCTGCAAGAAAAGATTGCGATGCTGGAGTTATGACCGATTGAGGGTAGTCAGTGATATTGGGATCCTCTAGAACCCGGTTACTTCTGATAGGACAGGTCTTAACCCATAAACTGAAAGAGGGTAATACCTAGACCCCATGCTGGCCTAAACTCTAAGGGCTTCTCTTGTGTGACTTGTGTGCCTTCCAACTTGACTACTTGCATGCTTGTTATCTGACACAGGAACTGCTTGCAGGTTTTGGTTTGCAGTCCTTAATTAGGACTTATAACAGAGTGTACTGAGTTTCTTGCAGGTTTTGTTTACAGTCCTTAATTAGGGACTCATAACAGGGTTTACCTATATCACTCCATACATAGCATAACATCATACCATTGCATACATCCTATAAGGACTAATCCATTTCAAGGATCTCAAGGGTCTGTGATGCAGGTCAGGATGAACCAACTGTCCAGCAAGAGGCAAAGGGGATTTATTTTCCTCTAGCCAAGGTTGTCAGGGGCTAGGACCCACTGGATATGGTGAGCCTTTGACCCTTGAAGAAGGACTCGCAACAACATGAAGTTCCTTCAATCAAGCTACCGGACTCAAATTCTAACAAAATTTTCTTGTTTACCCCGCGAGGTCCTTGAAAACATTGCATGCATATCATACATATCATTGCATAACAGGTATCCTTGTTGCAGGTCACTTACCTTTCTCGCTGTTTATTTCAGCAATGGCTTCCCAACAAGATAACCAGGACCTTCTTGCTCAAGAGACTCGGTTCGGGGAAATCCTCCTGAATCTATCCAAGGGGCAGGAGGAGCTAAGGACACTTCTCATGGAGACTTTGGTCAGGAACAGTGTTGAGGATGAACGGATGAAACATCTGCAAACTGAGAGGGATGCAATGAAAGCCCAAATGCTGGGGCAGGTGACTGCCATTCAAGGTTTGGCTCAAAGACAAGAAGAGCTCGGAGTTCTCGTCAACAAACTGCTTCGGGGTAACCAACTGGGGCAAACATCTAAGGTTGAAGGGCCAGTCATCATTCAACCATCTTTGAGACAAGGAGATAAAGGGAGAGCTCCTCAAATGGCTCCAGTGCCCCAAATTCAGCATCAACCTCACCAGCTTCAGCCAGACAAGCCCAGGAGGCAATTCACCCAGCTCAACATGTCGCTGTTTCAAGCTTTACAATGCCTGTTGAGGTTGAATCTGATCACATTAAGGGCACATCCCCGGAACCCCAACACAGCACCTCCTATCTATGATCCCAATAAAAGGTGTGCCTACCACTCTGCCAGTCCAGGACATGATACAAATGAGTGTTGGGCTATGAAGAACAAGATCCAGGACCTGATTGATGAAGGAGCATTGGAGTTCACACAAGATGGTCAGGCTGAGTTTTTCTACCATCCCTCCAAGGCTCACCATTTGAAGTAACAAGCCCTGAAGATGAAAAGACTTTTGTTCATTAGGATTTTCAAGTTATAACTTTCTTTTGTTCAAACATTTATTCATGTTAAACATTGTTATTTCATTAATGCATCGCATATGTCTGTTTTGAAGCAATATATTCGTATTCACTATACGCAAATTACTTTCATATTTTTTCTGATGATCAACGTTCGATTAATAATTCTAAGCCTCTTGAGGGAGGATGACGAAAACGATACCGCGATCATTACAGTATGCTTTTGAACAGACCCTGCTGATGAGGTACAAGCATTGTTTCAATCCCTAAACACTGGAGTTATAAGGAAGATAATCCCTCGTCATCCTCTCTGAGCCAAAGAAGTAGGAGTTTTTCTTTTCGAAAATTAAAACCCTTTATCGTAACCTGGGGCAGGGTAGTTCTCTCAGTTGATCCAAGTGCATAACAAATGGCACTAAAGAGGTCCTTACAAAAAAAAAGAAGACAGTGATGATTCCGAATAATCATACAGACACACAGTCATTACTTCTCAAAATAAAAACCCATTAAGTCAAAACCTATGAAGGAGACTTACAAAACTGGGGCATCCCGCTGACTGTAATTCCAAAAAGAAACAGTTCAGGCAAAAAACAGGGATAATGAAAGAAAAAGAAAGAGGTCTTACAAATCCTAAACCAAACAAAAATGACTGCCTATTCAAATAAACGTTCAACATCCGAACCATCACTAGAATTTCAGAGCAAAGACTCAAACAAGGTCTAACGCACGATCAGCTGAGTTTAGGTTTGAAGAACATCACGAAGAACGGGTGGGTACAAATAATTTGAGCCTTTATCCTTTGTTTCTTAAACCATGAACCCGACCATGTTATAACCCTTAAAAGTCCTAGCTGAAGCATGGGTTAGTTCGAAAGCATACTGTTACGAAAGGTATCCTGACTCCTTAAGGCCTACGGTAAATACGGAGTTGACATCACGTTTTACAAACATTCACTTGTTTTATGAAAAAGAATGCATTTTCAAAATCTTCAAGACATACATAAGCTTTGCTTTTTTGATATAACATTGTTTGCATATGACTATTTGTTTGAATAGCAGGGAAATTCGCACGATGAATACCTAGTGAACAAAAGCACTTCCAATCAAGGGGCATGGCATGACTATTGTCCATCATCTGGGGCAGTTAAGTCAAGATTCAGAGAATCTCTCAATAGGCCAACCAGCTCGGGGCAAATCTCCGCCGGAGTCACTTGGGGCATTCCAACAACGGATCTTGCCTAACCAAACACTTTCTGGTGGCATGACAACACACTTCTAACATGGGCAACTCCCTACCTTCTGAAAGCACGGACATAGTCGAAAAAATACTATGCAAAATCAAAGACCCACTAGGTTGACACACCTAGGCAAAAATAAGGGCTTCCCGGCGAACCAAAAGGGTTCGAGCAAAATGAGGGATGAAATGAAAACAATCTGTACACCCGGCAAGTCGAAAACCTGAAAAGGCGGTTTGTGCAAAAATGGGTATCCCGGTGGACTGAAAACCCGAAAGGGCGGTCCAGGCAAAAGTTAGGGATCAAAGCGTACGACTATGTCCTGTTATCTTGTCACCTGCCTACCAGAAGAAGGTGGGTCCATTAACAACTATCAGCACCCCACAGATGCCTTCTCCCATAGAAACAGGGGCAATAATAAGTGGTCTAAGCGATCTAATTGTTCTGTCCATCAGGGTATCAAGGTAGGTTCAGCTGAAGAATATAACCAGCATATCTTAATTCCCCAGAGAGCGCGTCAGCAAGTCAATGCACTCTCCCCAAGCAAAGTTATTATCAGCCTTAAGGAAGTTGGGCATCCTCCAGCAGATCTCAAACATTCCCCGGAACATCATACAGACATTCTTAACAAGCATCCCCGACAATCTTGGTCTAAAGATTGTTCCCCGGCGGTATATCAAACATTCAGTGGAGTCACTTCCCCGACACAGTTCAAAACTTACCCAGGAGAGTCCAATCTAGTTCCCAAGGAAAGTTGGAATCCATCTCCCTAAGCAGTAAGCTTATCCCCAGTAGATTCTGGAAGCTTACCCCCGCAGAGTACGAACGCATCCCCTGGCTTTATTCAAAGAGTTATTTCCCTAACAGGGTATAACTGGGTTATCCTCAGCCAAAAGCCACAGAAAGACCGTCCTCGGCAAAGTCTTCTTACCCCCAGCGAAGTCTATTAACACTTCCAGCACAACAATGGTATTCCCAGTGAAGTTGCCATCAACATTTCAGCAAAGTACCTCTCTCCCCACAAAGTATTATCCCCGGGCAAGATCGCTAGAGTAATTTTCTCCCCGCAGAATGTTCTATTCACCAAGTTTATTCCCCAACGGAGTTATCTTCTCCTACCGGTATGCTTGCAACTATCATCCCCAGCGGAAGCAAAATCTATTCTTCAACATCAGCCCAGGAGTGACTTCCCGACACCCGTCAAGGATTTATTTTCCTAAGACGAAAAGATACATTCATAAACATCGCACTTCCATACATTATAGCATGCATATATGCATCATATCTTACAAATCTCATTTATGTTGAGAACATCATTGCTTGATCCATATCATGCATTGCATATGACTGACCTTTACCTTTCAGGAGAGATCCAGTTGAGTTCTCAGCTACATTCCAAGACCTAGACCGGTTCAGTTAAATCGACCCTAAGATTTTTCTGTTTCTTATCCAGTCAAAGGCCTTCTCTGGTTCAGTCAGATCAACCCTAAGATCTCCCTGTTTCTTATCCAGTTGAAGATTTCAAGACCTAGACCGGTTCAGTTAAATCGACCCTAAGATTTTTCTGTTTCTTATCCAGTCCAAGGCCTTCTCTGGTTCAGTCAGATCGACCCTAAGATCTCCCTGTTTCTTATCCAGTTGAAGATTTCAAGACCTAGACCGGTTCAGTTAAATCGACCCTAAGATTTTCCTGTTTCTTATCCAGTCAAAGGCCTTCTCTAAGTCCAGTTAAATCGACCCCTAACAGATTTTCCTGATAAAGACTCAGTAGAAGATATCCAAGATTCTCTCAATGATTACTGTTGAGGTTGTAGTCGCCTATGGTTCTCTCCCCGTTACTGCGGAGGTAGTAATCGTCCCCAAGATTCTCTCAATGATTACTGTTGAGGTTGAAGTCGCCCAAGATTCTCTCAATGATTACTGTTGAGGTTGAAGTCGCCCAAGATTCTCTCAATGATTACTGTTGAGGTTGAAGTCGCCTATGGTGCTCTCCCCGTTACTGCGGAGGTAGTAATCGTCCCCAAGATTCTCTCAATGATTACTGTTGAGGTTGAAGTCGCCCAAGATTCTCTCAATGATTACTGTTGAGGTTGAAGTCGCCCAAGATTCTCTCAATGATTACTGTTGAGGTTGAAGTCGCCCAAGATTCTCTCAATGATACTGTTGAGGTTGAAGTCGCCTTTGGTTCTCTCCCCGTTACTGCGGAGGTAGTAATCGTCCCCAGATTCTCTCAGCGTTGCTGTTGAGGTTGAAGTCGCCCAAGATTCTCTCAGCGTTCCTGTTGAAGTAGTAATCATCCAAGGTTCTCTCACCGTTCCTGTTGAGGTAGTAATCATCCCCGGTTCATTCATCACCTTTTGAAGATCCAGACCCAGCTCCTGTAACCAGCCAGGACACCCCTATACAAAGAATTTGAAGACCAACTCCTGAAACAGGTCAGGTAATCATTTTCTTTTGCAGGTACGCAAGCTCTCGCTAAGGAATCTCTTACGCGATCAACATCCAGATGGCATCTATAAGCCCATCCACCTTCCATCATCTCTTAGCATGGCATCTATAAGCCCATCATCCTATCCATCAATCTCCAAATGGCATCTATAAGCCCATTCCCATCATCACACCACTATGTGAGCGCAAATTTCTGGGCACTCTAGTGTTCAATCATCTTCCACCTTCGGATTACGAAAGGCACGTCAGCCAATCTGCATCCTCAGGTCTAAGAAGATTGAACAGGGGCACCTGTTGTACCCCAAAATTTTCCCTCCCATATTCTTCAAAATTTGCCAAGTCAAAGCTTCAAAATCTCCCCAAGGGTTGCACAGTTCAAGGGCCTCATAACAGTCAAAAACTAGGGTTTTGGTTCTGGCCAAGTAAATGAAGTTTCCAAGGGTCCAATCAAGTCCCACATGCTTATAAACATGGTCAAGCATCCTCATACCAAGTTTCAAGACTTACAGCACAAAATTGCACAGTCAAAAACCCTAATTGCCCTACAGTCAACTGCAGGGGCAAAATGGTCATTTGACAGTCAAAAGTTCAAATTTTTGGTCAACATCTCATTTTGAAGCCACAAACATCATTTGATCAATGCTTGATCATGATTCTCAAAGCTTGGCTCAAAAAGTCTCAAGATGCAAAAGTTTCCATATTTGGACTGTTGAAAAAGTCAACTGTAACTTGACCAAGGCATAACTTCCACATGGTTTATCAGAAAAATTCCATCCAAATCTCATTTTGAAGAGAAAGACATTTCCTACAACTCCTCTTCACACTTCAAGTCCAAGAAATGCTCTCACAAAAAGTTATCAATTTCAACATTATAGGTCATTTTCAAAAGTCAACAAAAAGAGACTTTAAGTCAAAGGCCATAACTTGAGATTGGTAAATCAAAATGACATGGGACCAAAGGAATTGGTTAGAGGACTTCAAGACCTTTCCAAAATGTCCAAGAACATGAGAAAAGCTTAAAAATTGAGCAAGATATGCCTTGTGGAAGTTGGGAAATGTTTGGATATTTTGAAAAGTCAACTTTGCTTCAAATGTCTTAAAATTGCTAATGGGCCACATTTTCTTCCAAGAATCATCATCCAAAGCATGTGCACGACCATTTGGCCCAAAGGGAAGTTTTTCATCATTTTTATTTATTTATTTAAATTTTTTAATTGCTAATAATTCATTTAATTAAAATAAATATGTGGAAAATATCAAACCAAAGTTTTTAAATCTTTTTATGCATGGAATAACTTCAGATTTTCGTGCATTATTATATATAGAAAGAATCAAGGCAATTGGATATGATTGGCATCAAAAACATGTGAAAAAGATTGAAAAATATTTGCCATGAAAATCAAATATCTCTTCATCAATGCAAAGGGTTTTTTGATCCAATTTCTAACCCTAATCATTCCAGTACTTATATACATGATAACCCTAATGCCAATGCTCTCCAGGCTGCGCCCCATCTCAAGAACCAAACTTGCAATTTTATCAAAAAAGTTCAAAACTGAAAGTGGCCTTAGAGGACGATTCAGAGGCAAAGATTAATCCCAATAGCTTGCAAAAGTGTCAAGGAAGCTTCCTGAATAGTTTTCCACACCCCTAACGCCCAGAATCGGTATATAGCAGTTCAACTGTTTCACTCTTTTGCATAAATCGTGTTTCATCATTCATGCCATGATTTTGAATTCTAATACTTGTTTTGTGTTACTCTCATCATTCTGAAGCTAACTGTATTGTTTAATTAAGTTTTCATCACCCATACGCGATTTCACCATGAACGATTATTAGGGTTCCTCAAATTTCAAATTGGGTACTTTCACCTACTGTAAAATTGAGACTTCTCAGTGCCATGGTTGAAATCAGGAAGCTTGGACGAATAGAACTACCCTATCGCGCCTAATTTATGAAGCACCATAGCCTAATCGCTATTTTGAAAAATGGTGTATTTTGGGGGGGTTTAAAACCCCCGTTAACCTTTTTTATGTTTCAGGAAAAAAATCAAACAAGGAAGAAGAAGAGTAGGTGGCACCATCTGGTTGGAGCATTGGAATTTTCGCGCTAAATCAGCCACTAACGCTTGTTTTATATTATGTTATTTATTTGTTATTATATATTCAAAGCGCATCAATAGCTCCACTGGTCAAGCGAAGCACTGGTAACCTCTGGGACCTGGGTTCGAATCCCAGGTCCCCCTCCTTTTCCATATTATTTTTCTAATAATGATCCTATGCAGTTCAAGCTTCAGCGTCTACCATACACTCACAGTCTAGGCACGCCACATGGCTACTAGAGGCAATCCAAGAGCCCTGATTGGAGGGACAGAACCCCCTAAGGTTTTGCAATTCAATTTTTTTTTTATTTTATTTGTTTCAATTGTTTCTTTTTTTAATCCTTTAATTTAATTTATTTTCATAAAAATATAAAATAATATAAAAATCAGAAAGTCATAAAAAAATCAAAAACATATTTTATTTTAATATTTTTGTAAATAGAAATCATTAATTAATTTAGTTTTCAATTCTAGGATTAATTTTGACATTTTTCTTAATAAACTTAAAATTTGTAGAATTAGGGTTTTAATAGATTTTTATCCTTTTCTTTTCTCATTATTAATTATTAATTATTTTCTTGTAAATAAAATTGCATTAATTAATTAGGTTAATTTTAGGTTAAATTTTAATGCTTTTCTTAATAAATTAAAAATAACTAGAATTAGGGTTAGTTAATTAATTACTTAATTTCATTTAACTCTCTTATTAAAAATCCATTAATACAAAAAACCTCAAAAATAATTTCTTTTTTTATTTTAATTTAATTAATTTGTTCATAATAATTTAATTTCATTAAAAAGGGTCCAACGCCCTCGCTTTTAATTTTAATTCAATTCGCGCATTTTTATTCTTTCTTTTAAATATTTATGTAATTCTCCCAAAGCCATGTAACTCGGACATTTTATATTTCTCGCATTTTATTTCTTTATTTCATGTCAAATCGGGTCCTGGATTTTAATTTGGCGATGTGGACCCGCGCTTTTGTAATAATTTAGGAACTTTATATTTCTCGCAATTTTTTAACTGTTAACAATGGCATGCAAGAATGAATGACAAAATAAAAACAAACGCGTAGATCACCCATGACATGACAAGACAAAAATAAATGAATCTGACACACAAATCACACACCACCCCTAGGGTACGCCTCACTGTTGCCTTGCCTCGAAGGGTGATCATCGAGTAGAGGATGTCTTAGTAAGTCCTCATGATCCGGGAACCTGGCATGAGGGTAGCTTCTAAGGTGTCTTCCCATTGCTCTGGTGATCACCATGTCCCGAACCTTCGAATTGACCCGAACACCTCCAACGGTGGTGCTACCTACCTCTCAATGGTGGGATGGCACTACTTTAAAGGACATTTACACAGACGAATTCCTTAGGGTAGGTAGACGACTCTAGATACTTGCTCTAATCTAAAAATAAATCAAAAATACTTTTCACACCGACACCTTTTCAAAAAGCTTTCGAAAGCAATTTTTTCAAACACTCTTGAGGACCGATACAAGAGTCGAACTGGAATTTTCAAAGAAACTTTTTTAAACCCACAGTTGAAAAGCAAACAAACCATTTTTGAAAACACAATGAGCAAGTATCTAAGAGCCCATGGATAACCATGGATAGAAAGGGTGCTAACACCTTCCCTTTCTATAACCTACCTCCCGAACCGAGAGCAATCTCTTTAAGGAATTTTTCTGTGCTTTTGTCCTTTCCATTTGGAGAAAATAAAAGACGGTGGCGACTCTTGCTTCCGCGACATTTCGCGAACCAGCGTTAAACAGTCAGTTCCTGATCCACCAATCACAAGAGGTGTCAAATTGGGGCTTCCCTATTCTGAAAAAATTGGCCAACATGACCCACACCATCAGAAACTCATGGCCAATCGTTTCCATACCTCACGCTCAATTTATGAGCCACCATACTCTATTCGCTATTTTCGTATGCACTATTTAGTGGGGGTTTAAAACCCCCGCTATCTAACTGTTGTTTTTCAGGTAAAACGCAAACGAGTGGAGAAGAAGATTATGTGGCATTATCTGATTGAGCACTTTGAATTCTAGCGCGCGTTTTTTCTGACTCATACCACTAGCGTTTGTCTTTTTTATAATAATTATGGTTCAGATAATATACAGAGTGCGTTAACAGTTCAAGTGGCAAGGCGTTGGGTTGGTAATCTCTGGGACCTGGGTTCGAATCCCAGGTCCCCCTTTCTTGTTCCATATTATTTTTCTAATCGTGCTTCTGTGTAGTTCGCTTCCAGAGGTTCAGCGTACACTCCATAATCCAAGAGCGCCACATGGCCACTGAGGGTAATTCAAGGGCTAAATGTTTGAAGAGCACCATGGGCGTTGGTCAACGAGTCCACACGTAATTGCCAGAAGTCAACAAAGGCCTTAAACGCTGGGCCAGAATTATTGGGTCATACCTCCAGTTTGGGGACAGAACCCCCCCATTGGTTTGCTTTTCATTCTTTCTCATATTTTTTCTATTTTATTTGTTTTAATTAGTTTTAATGTAATTCTTTAATTTAATTTATTTTCATAAAATATAAAAATAATATAAAAAAAAAACAGAAAAGACAAAGAAACAAAAATATATTTTATTTTAATATCTTTGTAAATAAATTGCATCAATTAATTTAGTTTTAAATTCTAGGATTAATGTTAATATTTTTTTTATAAACTTAAAATTTGTAGAATTAGGGTTTTAAAAGATTTTTATTCTTTTCTTTTCTCATTATTAATAACTAATTATTTATTTTTGTAAATAAAATTGTATTAATTAATTAGGTTAATTTTAGATTAAATTTTAATGCTTTTCTTAATAAATTAAAAATTAGCTAGAACTAGGTTTTTTTTAATTTCATTTAATTCTCTTATTAAAAATCCATAAATACAAAAACTCAAAAATCTTTTCTTTTTACTTTAATTTAATTAATTTGTTAATCATAATTTAATTTCATTAAAAAAGGGTCCAACGCCCTCGCATTCGATCATAATTCCAATTCGCGCATTTATTTCCTTTCTTATAATTTTTATGTAATTCTCCCAAAGCCATGTAAATTCGATATTTATATTTCTCGCATCTTTATTTTATGTCAAATCGGGTCTTGGATTTAATTTGGCGATGTGGACCCGCGCCTTTGTAATAGTTTAGGAACTTTAATTTTCCGCAACTTTTTTAACTGTTAATAAATTGCATGCAAGAATGAATGTTAAAATAAAAACAAAAGCGTAGATCACCCACGACATGAACAAGATAAAATATCTGAAAACGACACACAAATCACACACCACCCCTAGGGTACGCTTCACTGTTGCCTTGCCTCTCGAAAGGTGATCGTCGAGTAGAGGATGTTTTAGTAAGTCCTCATGATCCGGGAACCTGGCATGAGGGTAGCTTCTAAGGTATCTTCCTATTGCTCTGGTGATCACCATGTCCCGAACCTCGAATTGACCCGAACACCTCCAATGGTGGTGCTACCTACCTCTCAATGGTGGGATGGCACTACTTTAAAGGACATCTACACAGACGAATTCCTTAGGGTAGGTAGACGACTCTAGATACTTGCTCTAATTTCAAAAACAAATTCAAAAATACTTTTCACACCGACACCTTTTCAAAAAGCTTTCGAAAGCAACTTTTCAAACACTCTTGAGGACCGATACAAGAGTCGAACTGGAATTTTCAAAGAAACTTTTTAAAACCCACAGTTGAAAAGAAAACAAACCATTTTTGAAAACACAAATGAGCAAGTATCTAAGAGCCCATGGATAACCATGGATAGAAAGGGTGCTAACACCTTCCCTTTCTATAATCTACCTCCCGAACCGAGAGCAATCTCTTTAAGGAATTTTTCTGTGCTTTTGTCCTTTCCATTTGGAGAAAATAAAAGACGGTGGCGACTCTTGCTTCCGCGACATTTCGCGAACCAGCGTTAAACAGTCAGTTCCAGATCCACCGATCACACTCCTCATTTGGTTCCTGCCTCTAAAAGTGGTTTCCATAGTAAATAGTAAAGAGGGAAAGCAAATCAAGGGAGAAGGTAGGATAGAAAAATACTTTTTCAGAAAACCTGTAAAGTTGATTGAAAATCAGCAGCAGTTGTATAAATTTTTTTAGAAAAAATGAAAAAGAAAATAATGAAAATAAGGCTTTAAAGAAATAAATGTAGAAACGGAAAAGAAAAATCAAAAATAAAAACAAACGGAAATAATAACAAAAATAAATAGGTGGGTTGCCTCCCACGCAGCGCTTTGTTTAACGTCGATAGCTCGACGGCTCAGGAGTGCAAGCACTCATGGTGGTTCTCTCGAGGATGACTCCTCAGTTGAACTTTTAGTAGTCATCATTTTCCATGGCCACTTATCAAACCATCTCACATATCCCTCACCTTTTCTTTTCTTTCTTCTGTGGGGTGGTTCATTCTTCTGAACTTGTGGTGGTGGTTCTGGATCTATCCTAAGTATCAACTTTTCAAGTTTGGGCTTAGTGATTTCATCCACCACCTCAAAGGTTAACCTTAACCTCTTAACGCTTATAGTATCCCTAGTTTTATGGTCCTCTAATTTTCTCTTTTTATGCAAGACTTCAAACAAGGGTGCATTGGTGTGGATATTTTCCAATACCTCCATATACGTTTTAGATTTGGAGTCTATCTGAGCTTCCATAAAACTTTTCGAGAAAGGAATCAGTGGGGTATATGGATGAGGAACAACAATAGGTTCTTCCTTCTGTACCTCTTCTGCAACCTCCCTTTTAGATGGTGTTGGAGGATTTTTCTCAATCTTTACTCTTTTCTCGTTTGAACTCTCCTCACCCACATCATCACTCTCCTCAACCTCATTATCACTCTCCTTAGAATTTTCAACTTGTTTTTCACTACTGGTTGTTACAACATCCAATTTCTCCTCAGGGAAGGGTCCTAGAGGGTTTTGTTCAATCTGGGAGATTTGAGTCTCTAAGGCTATGTTGTGAGTCGCGGGCGACTCAACCACAATGGTAAGTTGCCTAAGGTTTTCACTGTTTTGAAGACTTTGTTTTCTAAACTCTTCGTTCTGGACAGTTTGTGTCTCTACAAAGTGCTCTATTAGAGATCCTAACCTATAGTGAATTAGCATCGCATTGGAATCCTCCATTGATGTTTCGAAGTTGAAATCATGTGATTCTTCTGATTCTTCAAAGTGAGTTAGAGTCGCATTTTGTGTTTCCACAAAGCGCTTTGTCATCATTGATATTTCGTTACAATTTTCCATTAATATTTCGAGGTCAGATTTATAGGGTTCTTGCGTCTCCTCGAAATATTGGGTGTAGTGATTGTAGGGGAAATTTGGTTGAGGATAAGTTTGGTTGGAATTATAATATTCTTACGATTCCTCAAAACGTTGGGATTGGTGGTTGGAAAGGTAATTCGGGTGAGAATGAGTCTGTGACGCATTGAAATTCTCTAATAGTATTTCGAGGTCGGATTTATGGGATTCTTGTGATTCCTCGAAATACTCGGAGTGGGAGTTGTAGAAAAATTTTGGGTGATACATAGTAATTGGGACAAGATTTGTAGATGCAAAGGCTCGCTTCGAGAGTGAGTATTTGGCATACAAATCGAAAGAGGGTTTTTGTTGCCTAGTCTAAACGCGCAACAGAAGAATCGTACTTAATTGATTAATCAGTCCCCGGCAATGGCGCCAAAAACTTGATCGGGACTATATGAGTCTATTGGGATACTAACTGCAAGTATATAGTTTAGTCGTTCTAGTTTTAAATGATTATCGAACCCACAGAGACTGAGGATCAATCACATACGATCTAATGCTACAATTGTTTAACTAAGCGATGAATATTTGGTTTTAAGGGGGAAATAGTTTAATTAAAAATAATAGTAATAGCTATACCGGTATGTGATAGTCGGACTTTGGGAATTCGGTGAATCGCTTGGCATATAAAGTATTTCGGTAAAAACGAATTGTTTAAAAACCTGAGACATACACTCTCGTGTTCATGAAATAAGTCATGCTACTAAACCTAGTGGATGCACTTTAAATTTAATAACACTTTTTGAAAACAATTTGAGTTTAATTAATTTGTTAAAACACTCTCATGTATTTAAAAATTAATATTTCGTTACCACTATCTGGGTCGAACCCCAGCTCTCGCATGCAGGTTCTTGCCTTAGTTAATTTCCCACTCTCGTGGCAAAATCGTGTTAATTATCCTCTCACTCTCGTGACAAGGGTAGTTAAATTAAACATGGAAATTGGAAACCAAAAATTGTTTATAAATGTTTTTAGCCAAGTTATCACCAAATTCTTTAGGTACTTAGGAGTCACATACCGGTACAAATTAATTTAGCCGGACATAATATATTTGATAACTATGCAACTTAAAATATAATCCATAAAAAATAAATGACATAACACGAGAATAAATAAATATCAATTGCATAAAAAAAACCTGGAAATAATGTTGTTGTGGTAATCTTGGATGCTTACAAATTCCTTGCAATTCAATCGAAATCTATAACTGTGTTAATTCTTAGATGAAGAATTAACACTCTATTAACTAATTCTGGAAATAAAAATTACAGTACGAATGAAAATGGTTCAAAAATAAATAATATAGTTTAATGTAGAAAAGCAGCAATTTTGGTCTCTGGAAAAATTCTTCGACCCTCATCCATTGAACTACCACATATATATAGGAGAAAATATTGCAGTTGAGAAAATCTTGGAAAAGGATTGAGTGGAGCAAAACCAGGATGCATGGTTACTGAGTGGAGGAAATATAGGAGAAGAATTCTGCCCTCACGTTACCCACGTCTCCACTAATTCATAACGTTCCTCTTTACGCGTGTGACGGTCGTCACTGGTGGGTGACGGTCGTAATGCGCTTAAATAGCACATTACGCTCGTCAATGATGTGTGACGAGCATTCTTTCTAGTTGGGGAGGTGTGACAGTCGTCACAGGGTGTGACGGTCGTCACAGCTACAAAATCTGCAGACTTTGCAGATTTGGTTCTTTCTCCTATGTTTCTTGGTTATCTTCCTTCATGTGGTCCTTTTTCACTGATTTGAGTTGACACATGTTGTACCTGTGAAAAGACACAAAAACTCAGAATAATCGGGAGTTAGACGACTCAATGTATTATAAAAATCGGTAAAAAGCGTAGTAATTATATGATACGATTTCTCGTTATCAATGGTGGCAAAGCAGAGGAAGCAAGAGATTATTTGGCAAGCATGGGAGCAATGGAAGCTTAGTCATCCTTAGGCTTAGATTTTTTCTTTGTAATTTAGAGATAAATACTCAAACAATTGTACTAATTTATTTTTCAAATACAATAAGTTGTTAAACTTAAAGCATTTAAATAATAAATTGTATTGTAACAATTTTTGAAATAAATGAAAAAGTTTTATGAGATAATCTGATGTTCAATAAAATCCATTACTGTTAGTAACTTGTAATTCTCTCTTTGTGTCTTCATTGATTCTTAAAGATTCCCTGATCAAGATAACTGAAACTGCGTTCCAATAATTCCAATCAAGATAACTTAAACTCCAAGTAATCCAATAACTCTATAATCTTGCAATTGTATTCCAATCAAAATATGCACTGTGTATTCCATAAACAAGAAAATGTTTTAAAAGACGCAAATTAACTGGTTAACCTGGATAAAACAAACACTGCCTTTTTCCAGTAAATTTGAGAGATCATGAAAACATGTGAAAATCAATTGAATTTCTGAGAACTCAATTTCTTCTGAGAAATGCGAGAAAAACCCAAATTCCTGATTTACTGCCATAGGAGAAAATCTGTCTGATCAATTCCTGAGCCATTCTTGAATATCTGAGAAACCCTAGGGTTGTGATTTCTGTTAAAAAGGGGAGGTCAAATTTTGGGGTACAACAACCATTGTTAAACTATTAGACCTTTGATAGATAGTATTCACCTCCTTTAATTGTTTCACTCTAGTTTATTCCTGGTTTGAACTTTGGTCCCTTATAGCAATGTCATTATGATCTCTCTAAGCAATGAGCCCTAGGTTGAGAGTGCATTTATTTTGCATGTGAATACTTTATCTCCATAGAGGAGTGTGTTTATATTTCCCCAAGAAGTTAAAATTAATTTCCCAGTAGTGTTATTGCAATACTTTTCATAATGGCAAGCGACGGTCTCTATATTTGAGCAACCTGTATTTCCCCAGTAAGTTTGTTATCAGTTTTCCTCCAACAAACAATAGCCTTTTTATTTGAGTTGCTTGTATATTGTCCAGATGTGAGGTCTTATTTATTCGAATGGATGGTTGGTCTTGTTGATATGATAGAGACAATTTGTTGTTGAAGTTGTTCACTTTAACAGATGGTTGGTCTCTTCGATGTGATAGAGATAGTCTATTGTTGAGGTAGTTTACTCTGATGGATGGTTGGTCTCGTCGATATGATAGAGACATATTGTTGTTGAGGTTATTTACTCCGGTGGTTGGTTGGTCTCTTCGATGTGAAATATACAGTTCATTGTTGAGGTTGTTCATTCTGATGGATGGTTTCTCTCTTCGATGTGATAGAGACAATTTGTTGTTGAGGTTATTTACTCTGATGGATGGTTGGTCTCGTCAATATGATAAAGACAGTTCATTGTTGAGGTTGTTTATTCTGATGGATGGTTGGTCTCTTCGATGTGAAAGAGACAGTTTGTTATTGAGGTTGTTTACTCTAATGGATGATTGGTCTCGTCGATATGATAGAACCAGTTCATTGTTGAGGTTATTTACTCAGATGGATGGTTGGTCTCGTCGATATGATAGAGACAATTTGTTGTTGAGTTTGTTTACTCCGATAGATGGTTGGTCTCTTTAATGTGATATAGACAATTCATTGGGAGATCCTTACAACATATTATTACCCTTTCAAGTGATATCTTGATCAAAGAAGAAATTGTTATCATTCTTGGCGAAATCCAGAAGTCAGGTGAAGTTTGTTAACCTTTCCAGTTGGAATGCCTTGGTTAGAGAAGAAGTTAAAATCCATTTTGGAAGCTGGCTACCTTCAGTAAAAGTTGGTAGTCCACCTTTAGTAAAAGTTGGTGTATTCTCTATATTTCTACCTTCAATAAAAGTTGGTGTTTTTCTCTATATCTCTACCTTTAGTAGAAGTTGATAGTTCACCTTCAGTAAAAGTAAGTGCATTTTTTATATCTTTACCTTCAGTGGAAGTTGGTAGTTCACCTTTAGTAAATGTTGGTGTATCTTTTATATCTCTACCTTCAGTGGAAGTTGGTAGCTCACCTTCAGTAAAAGTTGGTGTATTCTCTGTTTCTCTACCTTCAGTTGAAGTTTGTAGTTCACCTTCAGTAAAAGTTGGTGTATTTTTTATATCTCTACCCTAATTGGAAGTTGGTAGTTCACCTTCAGTAAAAATTGGTGTATCTTTAATATCTCTACCTTCAGTGGAAGTTGGTAGTTCACCTTCAATAAATGTCGGTGTATCTTTTATATCTTTACCTTCAGTGGAAGTTGGTAACTCACCTTCAGTAAAAGTTGGTGTATTCTCTATTTCTCTACCTTCAGTGGAAGCTGGTAGTTCACCTTCAATAAAATTTGGTGTATCTTTTATATCTCTACCCTCATTGGAAGTTGGTAGTTCACCTTCAGTAAAAGTTGGTGTATCTTTTATATCTCTACCTTAAGTGGAAGTTAGAAGTTCACTTTCAATAAAAATTTGTGTATCTTTTATATCTCTACCTTTAGTAGAAGTTGGTAGTTCACCTTCAGTAAATGTCAGTGTATCTTTTATATCTCTACCTTTAGTAAAAATCGGTGTATCTTTTATATCTTTACCTTCAGTGGAAGTTGGTAGTTCATCTTTAGTAAATGTCGGTGTATCTTTTATATCTCTACCTTCATTGGAAGTTGGTATCTCACCTTCAGTAAATGTCGGTGTATTCTCTGTTTCTCTACCTTCAGTGGAAGTTGGTAGTTCACCTTCAGTAAAAGTTGGTGTATCCTTTGATCGTTACCTTCAGTAGAAGTTGGCAGTTCACCTTCAGTAAAAGTCGATGCATTTTTTATATTTCTACCTTCAGTAGAAGTTGGTAGTTCACCTTCAGTAAAATTTGGTGTATCCTTTAATCGTTACCTTCAGTGAAAGTTGGTAGTTCACCTTCAGTAAAAGTTGGTGTATCCTTCGAACGTTACCTTCAGTGGAAGTTGGTAGTTCACCTTCAGTAAAGTTGGTGTATCCTTTAATCGTTACCTTCAGTGGAAGTTGGTGGTTCAACTTCAGTAAACGTTAGTGTATCCTCTTTTTCTCTACCTTCAGTGGAAGTTGGTAGTTCACCTTCAGTAAATGTCGGTGTATCTTCCGTTTCTTTACCTTCAATAAAAGTTGGTATTATTATGCTTTTCTACCTTTAACCCTGAGTTGGTAGTCTACTGTCGTATATTAGTTGATACTTTCATTTGTTACTCTCATTTATTAAGATGATATTATCTTGTTTCCTATGTCTCCTATTTAGGCTTTACCCCAGTAGACTTGAGTCCTCTTTTCCCCAGCGGAGTTGATTTTCCTCCAATGGATTTACATTTCTTTCCTCAGTCGAGTTGGTAATCATTTCTTAAATATTACCTCCTTGTTGGCTTGCTACTTGTATTTTTAAGGATTTCCCCATCAAAAATCTTACTTTGCATTTTGTTTCTTTAATTGTGATGTTGGCTTTGCCTATTCATAGTTATCCCCAGAGTCATGTTGTTTCCCAGGGATTTATTTTCCTGGTTGAACTCGCTTTCTTAATTTGTCTTGTGTCGTAGCTTTGTCTACATTATTTTTGTTATTCCAAGTCGTGTCTTATTTTCCATGTGGATTTCGTATTTTACATTCATAATCATGAGCATTGCATGGCATCTTATGGCCAAAAATAGGGTTTGTTTTATATTTAAGTATCTTCAATCGCGTCGAAACAAATATTTTAACCTTCATATCTCCAAATAGAAGACACTTAAATAAGGGCAACTGTTATACCCCAATTTTTCCCCATAAGATCCCTCATCACTTCATATCATTACAATGCATCAAGATCACACATTAGGGTTGGTTCTCATTTCTACTCTCTCCTATCTTTGAGTTTGCTCTCGAGGGATCACCAAGCACCATAATTATGTATATTGTATATATGTGTTTTACATTTTACTAACCTCTAATTAAAATACCAAAAATATATGCTTTATTTTTCTTGTATATTTGTGTTTTGTAGGTATCAAGCAAAAATATCCAACCAACAGAGCTTGCTGCCATTTTTTTCTGCAGAAATCGGTTTCCCCGTATGGAGAAACATGTTTCCCTCACTCATTTTTGGGCGGGATTTTAAGTTTTTACTATGGAAATCAGTTTCTCCTATACAGGAAACCGGTTTCCTGAGGCGAATTTGGCCAAAAAAGGGCAATTTTTCAAGTTGGTAGCATGTGGCTCCAATTTCTCTCTTTTTTTTTAAGAATATTCTTGATTACCCAAAAACAATTCTCCTACCTCATCAAATTCAATTCTATCATACACATTCATTTGATTACATTTGCACCACTTGATTTTAATTTTGGCTCCAAAAATTATCTACCAAGCCTAATTTTGTTCTCAAACCAAACTCCAAACCACCACTAATTCTAAGCCTAAACTCTATAAATAGAGCCCTCATTTCATTAATTCAACAAGCTTTTGATAGCCAAATTCACCTTGCAAAAAATCATCTCAATTCTCTTTATCTATCCAAAATTCACTCAAAGCTCCATTTCCAAAGTTAGTGAGCTTTTAATTGAAGCTCATTAATCTTTGAGCTAAACCTTCATCCAAGCTTTGGAGATTGATTCTTGGAGTTGATTTGAAGTATAATTCAGATTTGAATAGGTAAATTGTTTGGATCCACCATTGTTATGCTTTATCTTCATCTTTCACAATGTGATCTCTTGTTGATCTTTGTGGTTTGATTCTTTGAGCTACTTTTTTTAATTCCATTGGTGCTAATTTCTCATGATTTGATGGAATTTTCGTACTCAATTAAATCCAAGATCATAAGGTGTTTGATGAAATGTTTGATCAAGAATCTTCTCTTTAAAAAGTTATTTTCTGGTGTTTTCGCAGCAGAAACTGGTTTCCCTATATGGAGAAATCGGTTTCCCTCACTGTTTTTGTGCCAGAATTGATAAATCTGCGCAGGAAACCAGTTTTCGTATATGGAGAAACCGGTTTCATGAAGGCAGAATTCAGTTTTTTACTTTGTTTTGGGACTGTTTTGATTCCTTTTCTTTTTCCTACTCCCTTCTTTTGATTGTTGCTTTGGATTTAAATTTTGAATTTCCAATTTCTCTTCAAATTCAATGGACTTAGGATATGGATAAAGTTGGATAAACATTCATTAATTCAAATCTATCTTAGAGGGAATTATTTAATTCGCTCTTGGTGCTTTGAATTAGTGATATGTTTAGTGCTTTAATCCATCAATTATGTGTGATTAAACTTGAAGATGAAAGAATTTTGAGGATGTAATCCAAAGTGACTTCTCATTCCCTCTATCTTCATCTTATCCCCTTCTTCTTTCCTTTTAAATGATCATTAGTGGACCAAGCTTTATGCTTGAAATTTTCCAAGTATGATTGATTATTGAACCATGGTTCAAGACCTTTGAAGCTTATTATTAGCAGGATTTGATTTTATCAATCCTCTAATAAGTCTTCATCAACTTTGACCTAAGTTCAATCTTCAATTATCATTGATCATTTATTATGAATCCCATCTCCTTCTTATTTTCTTTTAAGTGATCATTAGTGGCCCAAGCTTTATGCTTGAAATTATACAAGTATGATTGATTATTGAACCATGGTTCTGTTGAAAGTAATTCCTTGTGTCGAAGCAGTTTGCTCGATAGAGACAAGGAAATGTTGAAAATATTTAGAAGTGTGGAAATAGTTGTTACACACAAATTTTATTTTAGATTTAGATAGATTTGATTTAGATCTAAAATAGATAGATTTGATTTAGTTCTAAAATAGGTATTTTGGGATTTTATAGTTTTGGGCTTTGGCTTAGGTAGCAAGTTAACCTAAATCTATAAATAGGGAGTAACTACTATTTTTTGTAATCAAGTCAATTCATTGTATTCACAAAATTTGCAATTGCAATTGAATAATAAAGTTTTCCACAGTTTATGGGCAGAGAGAAACTCTGCAGAAAATAAGTGTCTTTTATCTTTCTTTTCTTTTCATATAATTCATTGTCATTGTATGGTGATATCAATCGTGTTCATCAAGATTGGTACAAATTCATCATAGGTTTTGGTGGATTTCCAACATCTGTATCAAGAACTCTGGTTGAGTGATTCAAGAGAAGAACGATCAAGAACGATCGAGGAAGAAGAAGAATAAATTTATGATGGCGATGAATTACGCTAACGGAAACTTTCCTACAAGTCTCCCAATTCTTAAAGGTGATAACTATGAGAATTGGTGCAAATAAATGAAGGTTATATTTTTTTTCAAGGTCTTTGGGATCTTGTGAAACATGGATTAAAACCTCTTGATGAAGACACTTCAGAAGAAGAAGAAGCAGAATACAGAGAATCGAAGAAGAAGAATTATAAAGCTCTCTTTATAATTCACCAATGTGTCAGCCCAGACAATTTCGAAAAGGTTAGTGATGTAGAATCTGCAAAAGAAGCTTGGGATATTCTCAAGAAATTGTTTGGAGGCGCTAAGAAGGTGAAAGAGGTGAGGTTATAAACTCACAAAAGAACGTATGAATTGCTTCAGATGGAAGATAGCGAGAGCATATATGATTTTTTCACTAGGGTTACGAAACTAGTGAATTAAATCAAACAAGAGCAGTTGTTTCAAAGATCTTAAGATCTTTGGCTCCAAAGTTCGATCATGTGGTAGTTTCCATAGAAGAGTCGAAGGATGTGTCAACTTTGTCGAAAGAAGAGATTCAAGGGACGCTTGAATCTCATGAACAAATAATGGCTGAAAGAGTTGCACGCAAGTCAAAGAGTGATATGGCTCTGTAGGCTCAATTAGCAAAAGATAAGAAATGTAAAGAAAAGTGGTTTGACAACAAAGGTAGAGGTGGCTACAACAATTCGACTGGTAGAGGAAACCAGCACAAAGAAAATGTGTCGAATCAAAGAAGACCATACAAAAGCAACCAAAGAGGTGGTGTTGGGAATAGAGGAAGAGGTGGTGGTCAAAAGCCTGACAAGAGTCACATTCAGTGTTGCAAATCAAGAAAGTGATGCAAAGTTTGCAAAACATGAAGAAGAAGAGATGATGTTGATAGTCACAACAAGAGACGAATATAGATTCAAGGACCAATGGTACTTGGATTCAGGATGCTCATCACATATATCTGGAAGGAAATATTGGTTTGTCAACATAAAACCCTCGATGAAGAACACAGTGAAATTTGAAAATGACAATACCCCAGCAGCTGAAGGTATTGGTGATGTTATGGTTATGAGAAAATATGGAAAAAGGTCAGTAATTTCCAATGTGTTTTACATACCAAGAATGAAGAGCAATTTGCTCAATATAGGGCAGTTGGTCGAAAAGAACTATAAAGTGTTGATCAAAGACAAGATGATAAGATTCGTCGATGCAAATGGAAGGTTAATCATGAAGGCTCCCATGTCTCAAAATAGAACCTTCAAGATTGAACTTAATGTGATGGAGCACAAGTGCCTTTCGACTGCAACTAGTAGAGATGAATGGATATGGAATTATCGACTAGGCCATCTCAACTTCAGAGACTCAGATATTTGAAGAGAAGAAATATGGTTTCAGGATTGCCAAAAATTAACATTCCAAGCGAGGTATGTGAGGAATGTGTGCAGGCGAAGAAACACAAGAATAGCTTCAATAAGGATGCAGGAAGAAGGTTGAAGGTTATTCTCGAAGTCGTATACTCTGATGTATGTGGACCAATCCAGGTGGATTCAATGGGAGGTAGCAAATACTTTGTTACATTCATAGATGATTTCAGTAGAAAATTATAGACTTACCCGATCAAGAAGAAAAGTGAAGTGATCGAGGTATTTGCCAAGTTTAAAGTCTATTGTCGAAATACAAAGTGGTCGAAAGCTCAATGTTTTGAGAACTGATGGTGGTGGAGATTATAAATCGAAAGACTTCGACAAGTTATGTGAAAAAGAAGGGATTGTGCGCGGGGTGGTGCCACCCTACACTTCACAGCAGAATGGAACTGCAGAAAGGAAGAATCGAACCATCATGAATATGGTGAGAAGTATGTTTAAAGGCAAGCATTTACCTAAAGAGTTTTAGGGCTAAGTTGTGTCATATGCAACATATATTTTGAACATATGTCTTATTAAGAAGCCATAAGGAATTACTTCAGAAGAATGTTGGTCTGGCACGAAGCCTAGCTTAAGTCATTTGAAGGTATTTGGATCTATAGCATATAGAAATGTGCCTGATCAGTTGAGAAGAAAACTTGATGACAAGTCGAGTCAAATTATTCGTAGGGTATCATTTAACAGGAGGTTATAAGTTGTTCAACCCAGTGAACAAGCAGATTGTGATAAGCAGGGACGTGATCATAGATGAGCTCAAGGAATGGGATTGGACAAAAAATATCAAGAAAGACTCAGTAAGAATCCTACTTGAAGAATCATAAACTCAAGTCAAAAGAGAAGTTCGACAAGAGAAACCAGCAGTTATAGATCAACCAAGTACAAGCAGACCTCAAAGAACAATATGCATGTCTGCAAGGTTGCAAGAATGTGTGATTACATCAGATGATGTGGTTGATAACAAAGGTGAGCTGGTACATTATGATTTCTATACAAATTTTGAACCTGTCAATGCAACTGAAGCATTGAAAGATTCGAAGTGGGTGAAAGCAATGAATGAAGAAGTGAAGTCCATCGAAGACAACAATACTTGGTCACTTGTCGAATTTCCTCAAGGAAAGAAGGAAATTAATGTCAAGTGGGTATACAAAGTGAAGATTAATCCCAAAGGGGAAGTAACTCGACTCAAAGCAAGACTCGTGGCGAAGGGATTTCTCCAGAAAAAAAGAATAAACTTTGATGAAGTTTTTGCACATGTTGCTAGAATCGAAACAATCAGGTTGGTTGTTGGTCTAGCACAAATAAACATTTGGCACATATGTCAGATGGACGTAAAGTGTGCATTCTTGAATGAACCCTTAGACGAAGAGGTTTATGTTAAATAACCAGTTGGGTTTGTGAAACATAACGAAGAGAGAAAGGTGTATAGGTTGTATAATTTCCTGTATGGACTCAGACAAGCTCCAAGAACTTGTAATAAGAAAATTAATAGTTTTCTAAGGGAGAAGGAATGTATGAAGTGCACAACTGCACATGGAGTATATGTAAGAAGAAGCAATAGTAAATTGATTATATTATGCCTCTATGTCGATGACTTGTTAATAACGGGTAGCTGCAAGAAGGAGATTGAAGACTTCAAAGGTGATCTCAATAAGGAATTCGAAATGTCTGATCTGGGTGACATTTCATGTTTCCTTGGCATTGAATTCTACAAGAGCAGTAGAGGTTTAATTATGCATCAAAAAAGATATGCAAGTGAAATTCTCAAGAGATTTGAGATGGAAGAATGCAACTCGACTTCGACACCTGCATAACCAAGACTGCAACTGTCAAAAGATGCAGAAGTAGATGATGTTAGCCCAACCCAATACAGAATACTTATTGGGTCATTAAGATACCTTTGTCATACGAGGCCTGACTTAGCATACAATGTGGGTATGGTAAGTAGATTCATGCAGAAACCAAAGTTATCACACCTAGCAGTGGCGAACGGGATATTGAGGTATCTGAAAGGAACTCTCGACTATGGAATTTTATTTCCTGCAGTTGATAAAGGAAAAGAATGCAAGTTAGTGGGGGTACACTGATTCAAGTTGGTGTAGTGATGTTGAGGATCGAAAATCCACAATAGGATATGTGTTTTATGTTAGGTGGTACACCATTTTCTTAGAGTTCAAGAAAGGAACCATTATTATCATTATCATTGTGCGAAGCAGAATACAAAGCTACTTTTCTTTGTGCATGTCAATCAATATGGATGGTGAGCTTGGTCGAAGAGATAACAGGGAAAGATCATGGAGCAATTACCATAAAGATCGACAATATGTCAGTTATCAACCTGACGAAGAATCTGATAGCTCATGGTTAAAGCAAGCACATCAAAATGAGGTTCCATTATCTTTGAGAGTAGGTAGCAGATGGGAATATGAACTTGAAACACTGCAGAGCTAAGAATCAAATTGCATACATCATGACAAAGGGTGTGCATGTCGAAGTATTTCAAAGACTGAGAGCTATGATGAATGTATATAGCTTAGACACAATGAATTAGGTTGTATGTTGAAAGTAATTCCTTGTGTCGAAGCAATTTGGTCGATAGAGACAAGGAAATGTTGAAAATATTTAAAAGTGTGGAAACAGATTGCTACACACACATTTGATTTTAGATTTAGATATATTTGATTTAAATCTAAAATAGATAAATTTAATTTAGTTCCAAAATAGGTATTTTGGGCTTTTATAATTTTGGGCTTTGCCTCAGGGAGCAAGCTAACCTAAATCTATAAATAGGGATAACCCATATTTTTTGTAATAAAGTCAATTCATTGTATTCACAAAATTTGCAATTGCAAGTGAATAATAAATTTTTCCACAGTTTGTGGGCAGAGAGAAACTCTACATAAAATAATTGTCTTCTTTCTTTCTTTTATTTTCATATAATTTATTGTCATTGTATGGTGATATCAATCTTGTTCATCAAGATTGGTAGAAATTCATCATAGGTTTTGGTGGATTTCCAACAAGTTCAAGATCTTTGAAGCTTATTGTTAGGAGGCTTTGACTTTATCAATCCTCTAATAAGTCTTCATCAACTTTGACCTAAGTTCAATATTCAATCATCGTTGATCATTTATTATGAATTTCCTCTCCTTCTTCTTTTCCTTTAAGTGATCATTAGTGGCCCAAGCTTTATGCTTGAAATTGTTAAGTATGATTGATTATTGAACCATGGTTCAATACCTTTGAAGCTTATTGTTAGGAGGCTTTGATTTTATCAATCCTCTAATAAGTCTTCATCAAATTTGACCTAAGTTCAATCTTCAATCATCATTGATCATTTATTATGAATTTCATCTCCTTCTTATTTTCCTTTAACTTATCATTAGTGGCCCAAGCTTTGTGCTTGAAATTGTCCAAGTAGGATTAATTGTTGAACCATGGTTCAAGACCTTTGAAGCTTATTGTTAGGAGACTTTGATTTTATCAATCCTCTAATAAGTCTTTATCAACTTTGACCTAAGTTCAATCTTCAATCATCATTGATCATTTACTATGGATTTCATCTCCTTCTTCTTTTCCTTTAAGTGATCATTAGTGACCCAAACTTTATGTTTGAAAGCCCAAGTATGATTGATTATTGAACTTTGGTTCAAAATCTTTGAAGCTTGTTGTTAGAAGGCTTCAATTTTATCAATCCTCTAACAAGTATTCATCAACTTTTACCTAAGTTCAATCTTCAATCATCATTGATCATTTATTATGGAATTAATCTCTTCTTCATCCCCTTTCTCTTATTTTCCTTTTGATCAATTTGGATAAGGCATTTGAACTTTAATTTCATCCAAGCTTATGGATAGTTGAAAAATTATCTTCCATGACCTAGGCCTTGATCACCTTTGTTTTTACTTGTGCTACATGTTTTAGGAGCTTGATTTTTATCAATGTCTCTAACATGTATGGTACATATATTGCTATTGATCGACCTCAAAATAGGTGTGACTTCTACATAAGTTCACTTATGATTACTTAACATAGCGTTATATTTTTCCCGAATCAAAAAATAACTCTAACATTAACCTTTACTTTGTGCAACTTTAATATCCACACTTTACTTACCGCTTTTACTTTATGTCTTTTACTTTTATCATTTATATTTCATACAACTTGTTTATGATTCCGTATTTTTTTCCTTTGTCCACTTGAACATATGTTTATGTTTATGCACTTTTTCCTTTGTCCACTTGGACTTTTATTTTGTGTTTAACTCATTAATAATCCAACTTGAACATTAAAAGACTTAAGACTATTTATGTACTATTGGTTACTATCCTTGGCATTTTAGAGTTATAGATCTCTTGGACTTAGAATTAGAAGTCTTGATACTTGGATACCTTGAGACCTTTGGACCTTGTGTTACTTCATTGTTATTTTGCTTGTAATGGGAAATCTTCTATGTGCAGGTGTTATTATGTTGGCCTTAAGTGATCTATATGGCACATGGATCAATATTGAAGACCTTGCTTTTGAGTTTTAATATCTTGGGTTTCTTTGATACTTCATTACTTGTGATTTATTTTTCACATGGATGATTGGTATGCTCTTGGTCTATTCTATGCTTGTGGCTTTAATCCAAAGGATGAGAATTCTACATTGAATTCTTAATTTCAAGTGTTGGCTTCTTGTTTGGTTAGACCTTTCCTTACCTTAGTTTTTACTTTGTGCTTTAGGATAGTCTCTTCATCTCCTCCCATTCATCTTTAATTTTCAAAATCTTCTCCCTTTTTCAAAGGATTCTGTGATACGGTGGGAGAACTGACTTGAGTTTGGCGTTTGTATTCGCACTTGTTCAGTTTAGCAAGAGTCGCCACCGACTTTTTATTTTATCCTAAGGAAAGGTTAAAAAGCACAGGAAAAACCTTTTGAGATATTTCGTGGGTTCGGGGGGTAGATTATGAAAAGGGAAGGTATTAGCACCATTTTCATCCATGGTTATCCATGGGCTCTTAGTTACTTTGTTTTAGATCACTTGCCTTTGATTTTCAATTGCTTGAAATGGTGTGTGTGTGTGTGTGTGTGTGTGTGTGTGTGTGTGTTTGAAAATGTTTTGAAATAGATGCCTTGTCTAGGCAACCATTGTAATGACTCGTGTTTGAGTATATACAAAGGTGTGTATCTTTTCGAAAAGATGTTTCAAATGTTTTTTGAAAGTTTGTTTTGAAAGTGTTTGTGGAGTGTGGTTTTGAAAAGTAGGCAAGCGTGTTTTGCAAGTTTGATCAAGTAACTAAGAGTTGTCTACCCCTAAATTTACTCAAAGGTTTTTTCTCATGTTTTAACCCTTTTAACATTATTATTATCCTTTTGTATCTTTGTTAATATGTACAAACAAAACAAGTTTTAATAAAAGAAAAGGTGTTTTAAGTTTAAGAAAAAGAAAATATTTTAAGTTCTATGTATTAATGTTTTATGTTAATATCTTTTTATGTACAAAGGTTCCCTTTTTTAATTGAAAAAAAGTTCTAAAAATGTTTAAACCTAATAATAAAAGAAATCTAATATTTATATATTAAGTGTGATAGACAATATTAATAAAGTTTTTACAAGAAAAGAAATTAATGTATTATTTTATTTATAAACAAAATAAAGTATGTTAGTTTAGACTGTATAAAAAAAAGATAAAAAGATAAGTAAAAAAATGTTAGTTTATGCTGAAAAAGAATAAAAGAAAGAAAGAAAGACTGAATGGGCTTAAGGGGGATTTGGCCCAAATTAAAAATAAGTAGAACAAGTAAAAGGGAGGTGAGGCGCCAGGAGGGGGGGTCAAGTGCAAAAATCTGATGGGCTTAAGCGTGTTTTGTGGGGCAAGGCCCAGCATGTGGCAACGTTTTTTCCAAGGGTTTCAATGTTTTGTTTTCAATTGGATTTTAGGGTTTACAGAGGCGCCGCTTATCACTTTCGTCCTCTTCGTCTTCTTCGTCTCCTTCGCCATAGCCACTGAGCTCTCCTCCGCCTAGGGCCACTGAGCGCCAACATCCGTCCTTCCTCTTCCCTCCATGGTTGCTCAGTGATGTTTGTACACAGGTAATGGATTTTGTTCGTGTTTGATAGTCTTTTAGGTTTTCAAGCTTTTATGTGTTACTTATGTTCTGATTTTGATGTGTTGGTATTTGTTTTCTATTTGAGGTGTACGTGAAAGGAAAGAAAAGAAGAGATACTACCTTGACCCTTGGAGACGGAGGAGAAGGTGGATTGGGAGGCGCTGTGGGCGGCCGGAGGCGAGGGGAAACACGTGATGTTTGAGCTAGCTTGCTTTGCTGGAAAACCTGGTACTCTGTTTCACTTTTTTAGGTTTAGTGATGATATCTGAAAACCTTAGCACGACCTCTTTTCCTCTTCTGTCTATATGAGCACTTGCCCCTATATGCTTGTGTGATGGCCCTTGATTTGTGTGATATGCTGAGTTGCCTTGAAATGTTTGATATGCTTCTTTTTCTCTTCTTTCTATTGGCTTGCTGAGATGCCTGATATGAATCTGAGTGTTGCTTATGTTGTGTTATTGGCCCAATGATGAAATCTTTCTGAGGGTTTGTTGGATTTCAGGCTTGCTTGGGGCAAGTTTAAGGCTTCTGGTATGAGCTTGGACAGTTTGATGTTCTGAATTGTTTTTTGGAATACAGGTTTGGGAGATTATGTTATTTTGGTTTGTGTTGGAGGCAGGCCTTAGTTGAGGCTTGGCTTCTGCAACATTTTCTTTTTTTGTGTGTTTATGGATGGCTTATGGTACTTGTTTGGTTGTAAACGCAGGTTTGGGCAGGATGCTTGATGTTTCAAGTTTGCCTGAAGCAGGTTCAAGGCTTAAGGCTTTGAATGCAAGTTTAAGCTTGTGATATTTGGTTTTGGAGGCTTGGAATTGTTTCGGAGGCAGGCTCCTGCTTGTGCTCTATCAGTTTGGTGTTGTTTTTGGTTATGTATTTTCTCCCCCCTCCTTTATTACTGTTCTGATAAGTTTGTTTATATCCTCTTGCCTAAAGCCTGTAAGCCTCCTTTTCTTCTTCTCTTTTCTCTCTCTCCAGATTTAAGCATATTATATTGCTTATGACTGTATTTCTGAAAAGGTGACTGGCCTTTGGAAAGTGATGTAACTTTTGATGTTGCTTGCACTAATTGGTTTACTCTGCATATCTCTTATCTCTTTTTCCAGATTTTCTGCTTCTTTATACTTCTTGACAGCTTTTGGGTAGCTTGTGGGCAGTTTCATTCAGTTTGCAATTAGTTCAATTTGGACTTTGTGCATTGGTTTTGAAACTTTGAAATGTGCAGTTTGTTCTTTCTTGCATATGCAGTAGCTGTTCAGTTTGCCTCTTTGATTGGAAGTTAGGCAGCCTGCTTGACCATTTTGAATTTGTGCAATTTGTATACTTGTGCATTTCATACTTTAGTTGCAAGCATATTCTATTCCTCTTTGTGAACCGAGAGAAATCTCGTGATTTGCAGAGAGGGAAAACTGATTCCGGCCAGTTGCTTTTAATGATGAATCCAATTTTTTATCTGTCTGCTCTTTAATTATTTTATCTGCATTTGACTTTTTCTTTTCTTTGTTTTTGCAGGTAAAGATAATTGAGCAAAGGAGCATTGGATAGAAGATGAAGACTTAGGAAATTTAGGACATAGTTTTGTTTCAATTTAAATTATTTGTAATAATATTAATGTAAATAACTGTAAATAAATTTATAGTATTTAAATAATATCTGTAACAAACAATTCAAAATGAATAAACATCCTTTTTTGATCAGTTAATTTTAATTCTCCTTCAAATGTTTATTTAATTGTTTATAATTCTTAAATTATAATAAAATGGAAATAAATCCCAATTATTTTAATCTTAGAATAAATAAACAATTGATAAACACTGTGGTCCTAGCATCAATCAATAATAAACCTGGCGTTTCAAATAGCCACAGCAATGCACAGTCAAATCAAGCAAACGTCCATATGCCTTTACTGATTGAACAAAACAACTGCAAATTCTCAATTCAAATGCTTCAATCTAAATCTCAGAGTAAACTGAAAAGAACTGTAAAATTAATTCTTTCTGAGAATGCGCGCACAAAACCCTGGTTCTTAGTTAAACGTTAAAGAAGCGTCCGCCTGATCAAAACCTGAGCCAACTCAAACAAACCTTAGCAATCTGCCTTAACTGCTTTAAAATCAAAGAAAACCCTAATTTTGTCTGACTGATAAGAAAAGTCTGTTTGACTGATTCTTACGCCAATCTGAAAAATCAGGAAAAGCCCGAAGCTGTGATTTCTTGTGGAAAAATACGAGGGCAAATTTTGGGGTACAACAGTTGCCCCTGTTCAATCCTCTTGAACCTGAAGAGTTAGATTTGCAAGTTTGCCTTTCGCGACTCGAAGGTAAAAGAAGATTGGACACTAGAGTGCCCAAAAATTTGCACTCGGTGATGTGACGGTAGAGGGAATGGGCTTAGAGATTCCATCTGGAAATGGGCTTAAAGGTGCCATTTGGAAGTTGGTAGGAGGATGGGCTTATAGATGCCATCTGGAAGTGTAATGGATAGTTGTGGAGATGGGCTTAAAGATGCCATCTGGGGTGTCGATGGCGTAAGAGATTCCTTAGCGAGGACTTGCGTATTTTGAGAAAGAAAGATGGTTTCCTGGCTTGCTACAGGTGTTGATCTTCAGTCTCTTCATGCAGATATACCCTGGCTAGATACAGGTATCGAATCTACAATCAAACAGATATGCCCTGGCTAGATACAAGAATCAAATCTCTAAACTACTCATGCAGATATGCCCTGGCTAGATACAGGTGTCGAATCCACAATTAAAAACTCACAGATATGCCCTGGCTGGATATAGGAATCGAATCTGGAATTGGTCGTCTACAGATATGCCCTGGCTGGATACAGGAATCGAATCTGGAAATTGCCGTCTACAAATATGCCCTGGCTAGATACAGGTATCGAATCTCTAAACTCTTTATGCAGATATGCCCTGGCTGGATACAGGTATCGAATCTACAATCAATCACTCACAGATATGCCCTGGCTAGATACAGGAATCGAATCTGGAATTGGTCATCTACAGATATGCCTTGGCTGGATACAGGAATTGAATCTGGAAATTGTCGTCTACAGATATGCCCTGGCTGGATACAGGTATCGAATCTCTAAACTATTCATGCAGATATGCCCTGGCTGGATACAGGTATCGGATCAACAATCAATCACTCACAGATATGCCCTGGCTAGATACAGGAATCGAATATGGAATTGTGACAGTTGATAGTAATCATCTTTGGATTGTCCTTTTTCCTGAAAAGGCAAGGTATCAGTTGTATGCAATGTCATGATGTATGAGGTCATGATGTCATGATGTTCTCAAAAATAAATGAGATTGTGTGATATGATGCGTATATGTATGTAAGCAGGATGTATAAAATGTGAAATGTTTATGAATGTATTTTCGTCTAGGAAAATAAATCCTTGACGAGTGTCGGGAGCTTGTTGAATCCTGGGCTGATGTTGAAGAGTAGAGTTCTTCACTTCCGCTGGGGATGATGGTTGCAAGAATAAACCGGTAGGAGAAGATGACTCCGTTGGGGAATAAACTTGTTGGATAGATTACTCTGCGGGGAATTAATCTGTGGGAAGAGATACTTCACTGAGGTTTTTGATGAGAACTCCGCTGGGGATTCCACTGATAAGTTATGTTGGGGAACTTGATGAACTCCGCTGGGGATAGGAAGAAACTTGACTGCTGTCGGGGAAAGTGAATTCTTGACTGCTGCAGGGGAAGGCAAGAATCTTTTGATTGTTGAAAGTGAGAAATCCTGGGACCGCTGTTGGGGAATCCGGAGCTTGGGTTGTATGCCAATCTACTGGGGATTCTTGTCTTGAGGAGATCTTCATTGGAGAATATTCGAATATTCTGTGGGGACCTGAGAATGAGAGTCTTCAATCTGCTTGGGGATTGATAATTTTGGCTCCACTGGGGATTTTGAAACTTGACTCTGAGGGGAGTTAGCTTCTGGAAGGCTCTCTGGCTGGGGAAGTCGAGAATCTTTTGATCGTTGCAGGTATTGATCTGGAATAAGTTACGGAATATCGCCAAATCTGGGTCACATCTTGAACTATCTCTAGATCTTGAATAAGAATCTTTTGAGTTTGAGAAGGAACCGGTGTAGGGTTGCTTCATGATGAGTTCGTGTAAAACTACATCTTGGATTTGAGAATCTGTATGAGTAGCAGAATGACTTCCATGTCTGGAGTGTATCTGAAACTGTATCTTCCAACAGGTGATGAAGGAATTGTTGAACACTTTTGACATTCAAATGCCCCAAGTGGTGATGAAGGAGACTTTTTATGTAGATAATTTCCTGGCTAGTTACAGGTGTTGATCCATAATCAGTCGTCCACAGATATTTTCCTGGCTTGTTACAGGTATTAATCCGGAACTTAAGAAAGGTTGGTCAAGGAGATACTGTTCTGGCTTGTTTCAGGTGTTGATCTCTGACCTGAGAAAGAAAGATGGTTCCCTGGCTTGTTACAGGTGCTGATCTTCAATCTCTTCATGTAGATAATTTCCTGGCTTGTTACATGTGTTAATCCACAATCAGTCGTCCACAGATATTTTCCTGGCTTGTTATAGGTGTTGATCTGGAACTTAAGAAATGTTGGTCGAGGAGATACTGTCCTGGCTTGTTACAGGTGTTGATCTCTGACCTGAGAAAGAAAGATGGTTCTCTGGCTTGTTACAGGTGTTGATCTTCAATCTCCTCATGTAGATAATTTCCTGGTTGGATACAGGTATCGAATCTACAATCAGTCGTCCACAGATATTTTCCTGGCTTGTTACAGGTGTTGATCTGGAACTTAAGAAATGTGACAGAATGGCAACCGTGTCTGGAGCACGTCTGGACCGTATCTTCCAACAGGTGATGAAGGAATTGTTGAACACTTTTTACATTCGAATGCCCCAAGTGGTGATGAAGGAGACTTGCCCCAAGTTCACTGAACTTTTGAGAGATTTGTCGAAATCTTGACTGGACTGCCCCAGGTTAACTGAACTTTGAAAGATCTGTTGAAACCTTGACTGGACTGCCCCAGGTTAATTGGATGGTGACATGTCATGCCCCTTGTTGATAGGAGACTTGTCGTTGGAAGTGTTATCCTTTTGGAGTGATTTTTGTTCACTGAGAGAGTTTTCGTTCCTCTGAACATTCGCAGTATGAATTTCTTCGTTGTCAAACAAATAGTCAAATGCAAACAGTGATATTCAAGCAATGCAAAGTTTATGTTTGTCTCGAAGTTTTGAGAAATGCGTTTTTTAGCAGAAAACTTTTCATAAGACAAATCAACACAAGATTTTAGAGCAAAGCCTTACAGGAGTCAAGATACCTTTTGTAACAGTATGCTTTCGAACTAACCCATGCTTCAATTAGGACTTTTGAAGGGTTGTAACGTGGCTTGGTTCACGGTTTTAAGAAACAAAGGATAAAGGCTCAAAGTATATTCGTACCCACCCGTTCTTCGTGATGTTCTTCAACCCTAAGCTCAGTTAATCTGTGCGTCGAACTCCATTCGAATTTGGAACGACTTTTGGGTGATGGTTCACCAATTAAATTTGGGGAGACAATCATCATCTCCTTTTTTTCTTTTGCAACATTTTTTATGTTATTGAGGATTTGTAATGACCTCTCTATTTTGATTTTGATTTGGTATCCCTAAATTTTGCCTGACTGTCTCTGTTTTCGAGATCACAGTCAACGGGATGCCCCAGCTTTCTTAAACCTCCTTTACAGGTTTTGGCTCAGTGGGCTTTTTTTTTTAGAGATTGACTGCTTATGTGATAGGGAACCACCCTTGTCTTTTGATTCCAGAGTAATGTTTTTGATTTTTTTGATGTCGTTTGTTGTATTACGAACTGAGAGTTTGCGACCTTAACGTGCACCTTTTGAATTAACTGAGATACTACCCTGCCCCCGGTTTATGTCAAAGGTTTTGATTGTATAGAACAGAAAACTCCTACTTCTTTGGCTCGAAGGGGTTGACTAGGGATTATCTTCCTTATAACTCCAGTGTTTGGGAATTGAAAGAAATGCCTGTACATCATCAACAAGGTCTGTTCATAAGCATACTGTATGAGATTATGGTATTGTTTCGTCATCCTCCCTCTAAAGGCTGGCAGCTTTTTATCAAGAGTTAAATATCATAAAGAAAGCATAAGAGTAGTGAAAACGAATGGATGAATTCAAGACAAACATATGAAATGCATTAATGAAACAGAGTTTAACATTAACAGATAATTGTTTGAATAACAAAAGAAATTACAACTTTGAAAATTCAAACGAAGCAAAAGTCTTTCAGTTTGAGCCTTGTCAATTCAGGTGGAGAAACCCTTAACGGAAGATTTTCATCTCGCCGTCTGGCATGAACCTCAGCACTCCAATGTCAATCAGATCTTGAATCTTGTTCTTCAAGGCCCAACAGTCGTCGGTGTCGTGTCCCGGGCTATAGGAGTGGTAAACACAAAATGCATCGGGATGATAGTTAGGAGCGGAGGTATTGGGCTTCCGGATAGGATCCCTCAAAGCAGTCAGATTGACCTCCAACAAACGTTCCAGTATTAGAGATGACGGTATGTCAGTCTCAGTGAACTGTCTTCCCGACGTATTTTGATTACGCCGATTACCCCGCTGACGCTGGCGAGGTTGTTGTTGGGCTTGTGACCCTGGAGCAAGCAGAGGAGCCTTCCCCTTGTCTTCTTGTCTGGAGGGGGGTTGAGTGGTGACTTGCTCTTCAACCTCAGATGTCTGCCCCACTTGGTTTTCCCGAAGCAGTTGGTTGGCGAGAACTCTGAGTTCCTCTTGTCTTTGAGACAAATCCTGGATGAGAGCCATCTGGCCCACTAGTTGTCCCATCACTTGGATCCTCAATGTTGCCAAATCAAACTGCAGTTCCCCCAGCTGATCACTCCTGGCATTGTTTGAAGTCTCCTGGACCAAGCCCTTTGTGAGGAGAGCTTTCATTTCTTCTTGCCCCAGGGACAGGCTCAAGAACATTTCCTGCAGCTGAGCAGTCTGGTCCTGGATATCCTTGACAGTCCTTTCTAGAGCCATCTCTTACTGAAATAAACAGTAGGAGAGTAAGGAAACCTGAAAAGGAAAAACTGTCATGATGCAATGCATGATATGCGGATGCATGTTTCCAAGGATCTCTTGAGGTAAACACAATAGAATGTTAGAGGTTGAACTTCGATCTTTGATTGGAGAACTTTGCACCGGTGGATGTCTTTCCACGAGAATCAAGCTCACCATGTCAAGTGGGTCATAGCCCCTGATTCAAGTTGTTGCACTTGATCTTTGATGGCATTTATTTAGAGGAGAAACCTCTTGCCCTTTGGTAAACGTCTGGTTCAACGTAACCCTGCATCAAAAGAACCCTCGAGATCCTTGAAATGGTTATTAAAAAATGCTATGGTATGATGTCATGATGTTATGTACATGCATGCAAAAGCAAGTGAGTGTATATACAGACAATCATATTCACACAAAGCAAACAAGTCCTTAGTTTTAGGCTTGCATGGGGTTGTAGGTAAGTACCCTCTTGAAGTTAGTTGGCTCATCCTGTCCTAAAATAGAAACCGGGTTCTAAGGAGCTCAATATCATTGGATTGTTTTCTGTGTTCATTGTTTTGGTTTAGCCACTTAACTGGCGACCAAAATATTCCAATAAAACAATCCTCAATGAGTGTAGTATCGAGTATCTACCAACTTCGGACTGCACCAAAGTTGGTCATCTCACTACCCCTAAAAAGGCTAAGATGGTTAATTAAGGTTCTAAGAGTTCGTTAGTGCTTCACGACATCACTCAGCGGCCCCGTACTCTCCTTGATTGAACTCAAGGGTTACCAGTACTCACAAAATATTTCACACTAACATAGCTTACTGCTTCAACCATGTCGGTATACCCCGCACAGTTCCCTCACAGTTTTTTTGCTATTTACCTAAAAAAGGTGCCCCAAAATCCGGGTGTAGGATTAACAACAAACCCAAACAAGGACCCAAAAAGTAAAACAACCAAGGCAATCAAGGCAAGAATGTAAAGGTGATCTAAACCCTAAGGTAACCCCACTTTTAAGTAATTCCCCAACAGAGTCGCCAGTTCTGTGATACGGTGGGAGAACTGACTTGAGTTTTGCGTTTGTATTCGCACTTGTTCGGTTTAGCAAGAGTCGCCATCGACTTTTTATTTTATCCTAAGGAAAGGTTAAAAAGCACAGGAAAAACCTTTTGAGATATTTCGTGGGTTCGGGGGGTAGATTATGAAAAGGGAAGGTATTAGCACCCTTTTCATCCATGGTTATCCATGGGCTCTTAGTTACTTTGTTTTAGATCACTTGCCTTTGATTTTCAATTGCTTGAAATGGTGTGTGTGTGTGTGTGTATGTGTGTGTGTGTGTGTGTGTGTGTGTGTGTGTGTGTGTGTGTGTGTGTGTGTGTGTGTGTGTGTGTGTGTGTTTGAAAATGTTTTGAAATAGACGCCTTGTCTAGGCAACCATTGTAATGACTCGTGTTTGAGTATATACAAAGGTGTGTATCTTTTCGAAAAGATGTTTCAAATGTTTTTTGAAAGTTTGTTTTGAAAGTGTTTGTGGAGTGTGGTTTTGAAAAGTAGGCAAGCGTGTTTTGCAAGTTTGATCAAGTAACTAAGAGTTGTCTACCCCTAAATTTACTCAAAGGTTTTTTCTCATGTTTTAACCCTTTTAACAATTTTGTTCCACCATTGTATTTGGTGGACAATCTTACGTTAGGATGTTAATGGGACAGGCGCGGGTCATCGTATGGACCATGAATGCAATGGTGCCAAGTGTCTTTGGCAATTTGCTTGAAGGGACTTGATCATTTTGATAGGCAACTTTCGAAAGCGTCATCGAGGAACTATGATCATTTGAATTGTTTTGTTTTGCCAAAGAGACTCAACGTGCAAGCAGGGCCCATTTTGGAAGGCAACGAGTGGGATTACCCTAGGGGTGTAAGTGTGATTGTGTATTGATTTCATGTATTTGTCTTTGTATTAGGTTATCTAGCGTTTGATTTTATGTACATACAAACCCTAGGTCTAACCATGGTATATTTGAAAGCGATAAATTGCGGGAATTTAAAGTCTACGCTATTACAAATAAGTATCCGGGAGTGGGGGTACAAAATGTTTACAAATGGGGATGAGACTTAATAGGAGAGTAGTGTCCAAATAAATTTACAACCAAATCGAATCGATCGTAATGTAAAAAATGTATCAAATGTACAAGATAAGCAAATGTATAAGAGCAATGTAAATGTATCAATGTATTTGTGTAAGTGTATGATTTACTTACAATTGAAATGTTAACTTAATGTAAGATTAAGTATTTATTTATTTGTTAAGTATTATTATCCTTTTGTATCTTTGTTAATATGTACAAACAAAACAAGTTTTAATAAAAGAAAAGGTGTTTTAAGTTTAAGAAAAAGAAAATATTTTAAGTTCTATGTATTAATGTTTTATGTTAATATCTTTTTATGTACAAAGATTCCCTTTTTTAATTGAAAAAAAAGTTCTAAAAATGTTTAAACCTAATAATAAAAGATATCTAATATTTATATATTAAGTGTGATAGACAATATTAATAAAGTTTTTACAAGAAAAGAAATTAATGTATTATTTTATTTATAAACAAAATAAAGTATGTTAGTTTAGACTGTATAAAAAAAAGATAAAAAGATAAGTAAAAAAAAAATGTTAGTTTATGCTGAAAAAGAATAAAAGAAAGAAAGAAAGACTGAATGGGCTTAAGGGGGATTTGACCCAAATTAAAAATAAGTAGAACAAGTAAAAGGGAGGTGAGGCGCCAGGAGGGGGGGTCAAGTGCAAAAATCTGATGGGCTTAAGCGTGTTTTGTGGGGCAAGGCCCAGCATGTGACAACGTTTTTTCCAAGGGTTTCAATGTTTTGTTTTCAATTGGATTTTAGGGTTTACAGAGGTGCCGCTTATCACTTTCGTCCTCTTCGTCTTCTTCGTCTCCTTCGCCATAGCCACTGAGCTCTCCTCCGCCTAGGGCCACTGAGCGCCAATGTGATACGGTGGGAGAACTGACTATGGTTTTGCGTTTGTTTTCGTAAATGTTTCGGTTGAGCAAGAGTCGCCACCGACTTTTTATTTTATCCTAAGGAAAGGTTAAAAATCACAGCAAAAACCTTTTGAGATGTTTTCTTGGGTTCGGGGAGTAGATTATAGAAAGGGAAGGTATTAGCACCCTTTCTATCCATGGTTATCCATGGGCTCTTAGTTACTTGCTTAGATCAACTTGCCTTAATTTTCAATTGTTTGAAATGGTGCTTTGTGTGTGTGGATTTGAAAATGTTTTGAAAAGAGGCCAATGTGGTGGCAACCTTTGTAATGATCCATGTTGGGATGTATACAAAGGTGTATGTCTTTTGAAAAGGTTTTCATTTGTTTTTTGAAAGTTGTTTTGAAAGTGTAGTGATGTGTGGTTTAGAAAATAGGCAAGTGTTTTGTTTTGCAAGTTTGATTCAAGTAACTAAGAGGTTGTCTACTCCTAAATTTCTCAAAGATTATTGTTATGTTTTAACCCTTTTAACAAGTTTGTTCCACCATTGCATTTGGTGGACAATCTTATCTTAGGATGTGAAAGGGACGGGCGCGGATCATCGTTTAGACCATAATTGCAATGGTGCCAAGTATCTTTGGGCAATTTTCCTTTAAGGGACTTGATCATTTTTTAGGCAACTTTCGAAAGCGTCATCGAGGGACTATGATCATTTGAATTGTTTTGTTTTGCCCAAAGAGACCTAACATGCAATATGGCCCATTTATTGAAGGCAACAAGTGGAATACCCTAGGGGTGCAAGTGTGATTAGTGTTGTCCATTTTCATGCTTGATTATCTTGAAGTTAGGTCAAACTATTTTTGTTGTTTTTGATTTGCATACAAACCCTAATTCTAGCATGGTATACTTATAAAGCATTAAAGTGCGAAAAATAAAGTTCCTAAGTTATTACAATACAATATGGGAAGGGGGGGTACAAATGTTCAAATGGGGGGTATTTTGGCAAGGAATTTAAACCTAGACTATTACATCAATTTGGGAATTATACAAGATATTTAATATACAACAATTAAATAAAAATGGAATAAATATGCAAAAAATGTTTTTTATGTGTATGAAAAAAGGTATTTTTTATGTCAAATAAACAAAATAAAAAGTATTATTTTTTGGAGTTTTTTATGTTTAGGGCAAAACCCTAATTCATTAAATAAAAGTATTAATTATTTAATATGTACAATATTTATTTATTATATACAAAAATAAAAATAAAAATGAAGTATATTTGTTAAAAAGGTATTTTTAATATTAAATATTAATAAAAATAAAAATGTGTATATTTTGCATTTTAACCTAAATATGTTAATATATATATATATATATATATATATATATATATATATATATATATATATATATATATATATATATATATATATATATATATATATATATATATATATATATATATATATATATATATATATATATATATATATGTATTTGTGTTATTTATTAAATATATTGAATATATACAAAATAATAATATTTAATATTTATAAAAAAAAGGTATATTTTATATAAAATATTTTCGGAAGATAAAATAAAATAAAAATCAAAAAATAAATGTGTTTGCTTTATTTTTAGTATTTTTGAATAAAAGTGTATCTATTTATTTATTTATGTACAAACATTATTTTAAACAAATAAAAAGCCTAATAAATATAAAAATGGTGTAAAATATTTTTTTATATTTTTAATATTGTGAGGAAAAATAAATAAGTCAGAATAAAAAAAGAAAAGTCAAAAAATCATGAAAATAAATAAAATGGGCCTAGGGGGTGTGTGTGTGAAAATGAGGTGTAAACAGAAATAACAAATCAAGCCCAGCCCAAGTGGAGCTTCTTCAACCTCCAGCATTTCTGTTTGAACAAAAACACGCGCCTCTTTGCTTCCATTACAAGGACCTGATTCTTTGACTTTTAATGAAAACTCACAACACAAAAAATGTCAAGCATCCTCTCACGAGTCCATACATATAAAGAACATGATTTAACTCTCAGAAATGAGAGAGAATTTCTTCTCCCCCAATTCCTAACCTAATTTTATTCCAAGTTCAGACATCAAATTCTCACAGCACACATAATATAAATGAAAACTAACTACATGGGCATGTTCAGGGCTATGAATGTGACATATTTTCTTCACAAACCTAAAGCTAACAATGCCTGGATAGAGAGATACGAGTTCATGAACTTACCTGTTCAGTTGAAGTTGTATCTGGTGATGGAGGTGTCTTCAATGCAAGGTGATGATTGGTACAGCTTCCTTGATGTCCAGGGATGCTATTCCAAGTTTTACTTTGCTTTGAAACTGGCTGAATCGAGTTATAGAACTCCACCTGCAAAACAGAAAAATGAAAATGGTGATGTTGCTGGGGAGTGTTACAGGTCGTGTTTGAGGTTTGGAATAGTTTCAGGGGATGATGTGGGATGTGTTTGAAGTGTTTTTAGCAAGAATGCATGGAAGGTTTGAGCTATGGAACTCAAACTGCAGGGATGCCCTGTTTTGGGAAGTTCAATGGTGATTCTGTGAATGGGAAGGTGTTAGAGATGGTTCACTCGTGTTCTAGCTCAGAATGGATGTTTAGAATGTGTACAAAGTCTTTTCTTAAGCTTGTGTTAACTGAGATGAAAGTTGTGTTGTGTTATGCTAGCTTTCTTCACACTTAAGCAAGAGATGGCCACTTGAGTTTTTAGACAGGTAGAGGCCCCCCTAATGTGCTGCAAACCTTGGCCTTGATCAGTGCAATTAGCCCATAAACTTGTGCCAAGGAGATTTGAACTGTACTTGCTTGGATTGTTAATTGACATAAAGTGAAACTTTTCTAAAATGGATATTATGCTTTATCTAAAAATGGATTAATCTTGCATACAATGTCCAAACTCATAGAACAACACCTTGGCACAAAGGATTGGCATTAAATTATGGAGTGTAGATGAGATATAGGACCTGTAATCAAGGAAAGCATGCTGAATTCAAAATGGCACAAATGTATGAACATGTAAATTGGCCAAATCAAAAGTGAGTTTTTCCCAACTTGCCAAATTCGATTCTCCCTAATCATGAGGTTGTTTGATGAGTTCTTGGACATTTTGGAAAGCTTGGAATGTGTACTACAATACATGTTTGAAATGCAAATTGAAATTCCAAGTGGAAGTATATGAAAAATGGTCTTGAAGTTAGGTAAAAACCTTGCCTAAAATAGGTCAAATTTTCTCTAAGTTAAGAATGGTTTGGTACCCTTGTTCCAAAAATTGTAACTTGAGCTACAAGCTTCTTTTGGGAAAACTTTGTGAATCAAAGTTGTAGATTTTGCAATGGACTACAACTTTCATGTTTTGACTTTTGCTTGAATCCAAATGAATCTTGGTGAGAAAGTGGGGCAAAGTTAGGAAAAAATTAGGGTTTTTCATAACTTAGAAAAATTCTAAGTTATGAAAAATCTTCATTTCAAACCCTAATTTGCAATTCTTGATTTCTTGATGAAAAAGTTTCATGATTTGGCATGTTTTGATGAAAAATGAATCTTGACACTTGATTTTGACCAAAAAGTCAAAGTTTGACTTTTCAGTATACAGTCAAAATTGATCAATTGACTGGGAAATTCAACTGTCAATCTTGTGTATTTGGGATCTTTTGAACTTGTTGAGCATGTCAAGATAATTCCATGGTGTCCTTAAGTCCATATGTGAGTTTGATTTGCCATTGGCTAGGTCAAACAGTCAAAAATTGCCTTTGTGCAGTCAAAACCCTAAAAATGACCATTTTGCCCTTTTGGTGATATGATCAAATTTCTTGGGGAATTGTGATCCAAACTTGATCAAATGGTCCATGTGAGTTCATAATGTTGATGTGGGTCAATTTTCATGATATTTGACTGTCAATTGGCCACAGTTGACTTTTTCCCCAATACAGTTGATTTCTAGGTCAACTGTCCAATTGACTGGGCAAAATTTGGAATCAAGACTTGAAACTTGGTATGGATAAACTTGGGAGTCCAACATGAAGCATGAAAGTCATCTTAGGAATTTTAGGTCAAAATATCTTTGTGCAAACACAAACCCTAATTTGGGTCAACAGTGCAAGGAGAAGTCTTGAGCAGAGGAAACCCTAACTGGATCTTGAGCTCCAAGGGTCTTGTGATGAGAAAATGTTGAGGAAATGGGAGGGCAAATTTTGGGGTACAACAGTTGCCCCTGTTCAATCTTATTGAACCTGAAGAGTTAGATTGGCAAGTTTGCCTTTCGTGACTCGAGGGTAAAAGGAGATTGGACACTAGAGTGCCCGGAAATTTGCACTCGCATGTTGGAGTATCAGCAAATGTGATGTCGGGAATGGGCTTATAGATGCCATTTGGAGAGATGGTGGATAGGGAGATGGGCTTATAGATGCCATCTGGAGAGGTGACAGAACCTTGTCGGGAATGGGGTTATAGATGCCATTTGGAAGTGTTGATCGCATAAGAGATTCCTTAGCGAGAACTTGTGTATTTTGAGAAAGACAGATGTTTTCCTGGCTTATTACAGGTGTTTGATCTTCAATCTCTTCATGCAGACATGCCCTGGCTAGATACAGGTGTCGAATCTACAATCGAATTCTCACAGATATACCCTGGCTGGATACAGGTATCGAATCTGGAAATAGTCGTCAACAGATATGCCTTGGCTGGATACAGGAATCGAATCTGGAAATAGTCGTCAACAGATATGCCCTGGCTGGATACAGGAATCAAATCTGGAATTGTTGTAGTTGATAGATGTGCCCTGGCTGGATACAGGAATCGAATCTTCAAATTCTTCAGACGTGCCCTGGCTAGATACAGGAATCGAGTCCAGAATTATGACAGCTGATAGATATGCCCTGGCTGGATACAGGAATCGAATCTTCAAACTCTTCAGATGTGCCCTGGCTAGATACAGGAATCGAATCTTCAAATTCTTCAGACGTGCCCTGGCTAGATACAGGAATCGAGTCCGGAATTGTGATAGTTGATAGATATGCCCTGGCTGGATACAGGAATCGAATCTTCAAACTCTTCAGATGTGCCCTGGCTAGATACACGAATCGAATCTGGAAACTGATCACTCACAGATGTGCCCTGGCTAGATACAGGAATCGAATCTGGAATTGTGACAGTTGAAGGTAGTTGTCTTTGGGGTTGTCTTTTCCCTGAAAAGGCAAAACATCAGTTGTATGCAATGTCATGATGCATGATGTCATGATGTTCAAAATGAGATAGTGTTGTATGCACTTTATCATGTATGTAAGCAAAATGTATGAAATGCGAAATGTTTATGAATGTATTTTCATCTAGGAAAATAAATCCTTGACGATCGACCGTGGAATTAAATCCTGGGCTGACGTTGAAGAGTAGAGCTCTTTGCTTCCGCTGGGGATGATGGTTGCAAGAATACACTGGTAGGAGAAGATGAATCCGTTGAGGAATAAACTTGTTGGAGAGATTACTCTGAGGGGAATTACTCTGTGGGAAGAGAGGTACTCTGTTGAGATGTTGATGAGAGCTTCACTGAGGATTTCAATGATGGACTCCGCTGGGGATAACAAATATAAACTCCACTGGGGATACCAAAGATAAACTCCTCTGGGGATGACAATGATAAACTCCTCCGGGGATTGCGTTGACAAGTTATGTTGGGGAACTTTGATGAACTCCGCTGGGGATAGGAAGAACTTTGCCGAGGGCGATCTTCCGTGGCAATTAGTTGAGGATAACCCAGTTATAAGCCCTTGTGAGGAATAACTTTGAATAAAGCTCGGGAGAGACGTCCGTACTCTGCAGGGGATAAGCTTCCAGAATCTACTGGGGATAAGCTTCAAGACTTGCTAGGGATATGGATTTTAAATTTCCTGGGGAAACTTTCAGACTGTGCTGGTAAATGGTTCCACTGGAGTGTCCGTATTCTGCCGGGGAACAATCTTAGATCAAGACTGCCGGGGATGCTTGCTGATGAATGCCTATACTCCGCTGGGGAAGGTTGCTATCTTGTCTTACTCTGTGGGGAGTTGAGATAACTTGATCACATTCTTCAGTTGAACCTACCTTGGTACCTCGGCGGACAAAGCAACCAGACTGCATCAGACAACTTTACATTGCCCCTATTTCTGATGTCACCTGTAACTAGTCTTTTGTTTCATATGCAAGTGTTTAGGAATTAGCAATTTAATGTCAAATGCATATATCAAAAATGAACATTGGACGTTCTTCGCAAGACAAAACAGAAAAAGGAAAAACAATTGGCAATTTGTTTGGAAAAACTGAATCTGTATTGATTTTGAAATTTGCCTGTAAATAGGCGTTTTTTGTACAAGAGGCCGACGTCCTAGTAAGAGAATGCCGCCAAATAACATAAAGTTTATACAATTTGAAAAGGAAACAAAACATCTATGTGCACAATATTCCCACTGGGTTCCAACTCTGCTATCGCCTTTATGTCTTCAAGCGTCTCATCACTTTGCTGCTTAGTCGAAGATGAAGTTGATTGATCGATGCCGAAGTCTGAGCCAGATAGTTGATGCCGAATTCTGGATGCAAGGTGATCCAATGAGACATAGTGTTACGCTTTAATCCCTAACTTTTGCCTGGACCGCCCTTTCGGGTTTTCAGTCCACCGGGATACCCATTTTTGCCCAAGCCGCCTTTTCAGGTTTTCGACTTGCCGGGTGTACAGATTTTTTCATTTCATCCCTTATTTTTGCCCGAACCCTTTTGGTTCGCCGGGAAGCCCTTATTTTTGCCTAGGTATGTCAACCTAGCGGGTCTTTTATTCACGCGTAGTATCTTTTCACTATGTCTGCATTGGCGGGGTGAGGAAGGTCGTCACCATCCATGGTGGTTAGAATCATGGCTCCTCCTGAGAACACATGTTTAACCACAAATGGCCCTTCGTATGTAGGGGTCCATTTGCCCCGGGGATCACTTTGAGGAAGGATGATGCGCTTGATTACCAGGTCCCCAACTTGATACTCTTGTGGTCTGACTTTCTTGTTAAATGCCATGATCATTCGTTTTTGGTACGTCTGACCATGACAGATAGCGGTGAGTCTCTTTTCGTCAATTAGGTTTAATTGATCAAGTCGAGCCTGGATCCAGTCATCTTCGTTCAAGTCTGCATCCTTCATTATCTGGAGAGAGGGTATCTGGACTTCAATCGGCAAGACTGCCTCCATGCCATAGACCAAGGAAAAAGGAGTTGCCCCAGTTGACGTCCTTGCTGAGGTACGGTACCCATGAAGAGCAAATGGTAACATTTCGTGCCAATCTTTATAGGTCACTGTCATCTTCTGCACAATCTTTTTGATATTCTTATTAGCTGCTTCTACAGCCCCATTCATCTTCGGCCGGTAAGGAGAAGAGTTGTGGTGTTGTATTTTAAATTGTTCGCAGAGCTCAGTGATCATCTTGTTGTTGAGATTGGTACCATTGTCCGTAATGATCCTTTCCGGGACTCCGTACCGACAGATCAGGTTATGCTGAATGAAACGTGCCACGACGCTCTTGGTCACCGTGGCGTAGGAAGCTGCCTCAACCCACTTCGTGAAGTAATCAATTGCTACCAAGATGAAGCGATGCCCGTTGGATGCCGTTGGTCGGATCTCACCGATCATATCGATGCCCCACATTTCAAAAGGCCAAGGTGCCGTCAGGACGTTTAGAGGAACCGGAGGGATGTGCACCTTATTCACATAGATCTGGCATTTGTGACAAGTTCGAGAATGTTGGTAACAGTCGGCTTCCATTGTGGACCAGAAATATCCCGCCCTAAGGATTTTCTTTGCCATGGTGTGTCCACTGGAATGTGTCCCGAATGTACCTTCATGCAGCTCTGCCATGATCTTTTCTGCTTCAGTTTTATCCACACAATGCAGTAAAGTTGAATCATGATTCCGATTGTAGAGAATGTCATTGCTGAGGAAGAATTTTGCCGCAAACCTTCTCATGAACTTCTTGTCGTTGACAGATGAAACTTCGGGGTATTCCTGAGCTTCCAAGTATCTCTTCACCTCATGATACCAGGGTTTTTCAGTCACCTTTTCAGCCTCAAGATCGCAGCAGTATGCAGGTTCATCCAGCTTCCAGATAATGATCCGGGGAGCCTCATTGTCCCATTTGACTTTGAACATTGAAGACATCGTAGCTAGTGCGTCCGTTAGCTGATTCTCCTCTCTTGGGAAGTGTTCAAAAGTTATCTCTTCAAAGTAGGGAAGCAAAGTCAACACATACTCCTTGTAAGGAATAAGATTTGGGTGTTTCGTATCCCACTCGCCTTTGATCTGATTGATCACGAGAGCGGAATCTCCGAAGACACTCAGAAACTTGATCCTTAAGTCGATTGCAGCTTGAAGACCCATGATACATGCCTCATATTCTGCCATGTTGTTGGTGCAGTTGAAGCACAGCCGAGCGGTGAGTGGAGTATGAGTTCCTTTGGGGGATATGATTACAGCGCCGATGCCGTTACCCAAAGCGTTGGAGGCTCCGTCAAAATGCATAGACCATTGGGATCCTTCCTCAGGTCCTTCATCCGGTCTAGGTACCTCACAGTCAGTTACTACCATGATATCTTCGTCCGGAAATTCAAAGTTCAATGATTGGTAATCGTCCACAGGTTGGTGTGCCAAATGATCTGCCAGTACACTTCCTTTGATTGCTTTTTGAGTTGTATACTGGATATCATATTCTGTCAAGATCATTTTCCATCTTGCTATTCTTCCAGACAGAGCAGGCTTTTCGAATATGTACTTGATGGGATCCATCTTTGAAATCAACAAAGTGGTGTGAGTCAGCATATACTGTCTCAGCCGGCGAGCAGCCCATACCAGAGCGCAGCAAGTTTTCTTGAGCAGTGAGTACCGAGACTCACAGTCGGTAAACTTTTTGCTCAGGTAATAAATAGCGTGCTCTTTTCGGCCAGACTCGTCATGCTGCCCCAGCACACACCCCATTGAATTATCAAGCACTGCCAAGTATAGTATCAGAGGTCTCCCTTCCACTGGTGGCATAAGAATGGGTGGCTCTTGGAGGTACTCCTTTATCTTTTCGAAAGCAGCCTGACATTCATCGTTCCAACGTACTACCTGATCTTTCTTCAGTAATTTGAAGATTGGCTCACAGGTAGCAGTTAGATGTGAGATGAATCGGGCGATGTAATTCAGTCGTCCCAGAAAGCCTCTGACTTCTTTCTCTTTCTTGGGAGTCGGAATCTCTTGTATGGCTTTTACCTTGGCAGGGTCCACCTGAATACCTTTATCGCTTACAATGAAACCTAGCAATTTTCCAGACCTCACCCCAAAGGTACATTTGTTTGGATTCATCCTCAGCTTGTATAACTTCAGTCGGTCAAACAGCTTCCGCAGATGGTCAAGGTGTTCCTCCTCAGTTTGAGACCTTGCAATCATGTCATCAACATATACCTCAATCTCATGATGGATCATATCATGAAATAAAGCAACCATGGCACGTTGGTAGGTTGCCCCAGCATTTTTCAACCTGAAGGGCATGACCTTGTAGCAGAAGGTGCCCCACTGAGTCACAAAGGTAGTCTTTTCCATATCTTCCGGAGCCATCTTGATCTGATTATACCCTGAAAAACCATCCATGAAGGAGAACACCTTGTGTTGAGCAGTATTGTCAACAAGGACGTCGATGTGAGGCAGAGGGAAATCATCTTTGGGGCTGGCCCTGTTCAAATCCCTGTAGTCGACACACATTCTGACCTTACCGTCCTTCTTCGGCACTGGCACCACGTTGGCAACCCACTGAGGGTAAGAAGTCACTGCTAGAAACCCGGCATCGAATTGCTTCATAACCTCATCTTTGATCTTTTCAGACATCTCTGGGCGCATATGGCGGACCTTTTGCTTTACCGGAGGGCAGTCTTCCTTGGTTGGCAGGTGATGAACTACAATGTCGGCATCCAAACCAGGCATGTCTTTGTAAGACCAAGCAAATATCTCCATGTAATCATGTAGCATCTGGATCAATCGTTGCTTCACGCTGAGCTCTAGATTGGCACCGATCTTGACTTCTTTTCTATCTGTCTCAGTACCCAGGTTCACTGTTTCCACGGGCTCTTCATGCGGCTGAATAGCCCTCTCTTCCTGGAGTAGCAGTCTTGCGAGTTCACCAGGCACTTCGCAATCATCTTCACCTTCGTCTTCGGCCAAGTTGATCGGATTCTCGAAGTCATAACTGGTGGTAGCAGAGCTGTTACCAGTGAGATCCAGAGTGGATTGAAACCTGTATAAGTGAGTGTGTGTAAATATAGCTGTTTTGCAATATATAACACAGAAAGAAAAAGAGCGCAAGATTTGAAATGCAACAAACGTCCAATGTTTTGATTAATGATATATGGAAATGTCATACAAAAAGCCCTCACAGATGGAGCTACGATGCCCCGGGTAGGACACCGAGCCAATAGAAGTTTCAACATATTGTTTGTTACAAATTGAAAATAAAAGAGTTAATTACCGCGTGACAAATGTAATAGGTGTAAAATCCTTTGCCGTCCAGTTGCTTGGTCTGTTGTTGGTGGTTGGATAGATCCAACTGTCAAATTCTGCTTCCTCCACATCCTCCTCGATAGCATTCACCCTTGGGTTGGTGATAAACACCGGAGCCTTTCTGATCCTTTCTTTGCGCACAACCCTCTGAGCCTCTGCAGTGAAGCCCAGCCCAAACTTGTCGTTCTTTTGAGTGAAGTCAGGAAGCTGACCCCAGTTTGCACATTTGCCTTTCTCAATCACTGCCCGAGCATCCTTCAGGGAAGCCATCTTCAAGGGAAAGTCTTCTTCAACCACTGTCTCAGCCGACGCCAACGTTGGAGGTACCTCCTCAAAATGCTGAAAGGGGGTTTCAATAAACTCCCCGTCCATCTTGATATAACGGAATGAATTCAAGTGACTTACCATGTATTCCTCCTCGCCCTGCACAGTAACAATCTTCCCTTTGACAGGGTATTTGAGCTTTTGGTGTAGAGTGGATGTTACTGCCCCAGCCTTGTGAATCCAGGGTCGACCCAACAAGCAGGAATAAGACGGGCGGATATCCATTACATAGAATGTTGAGTCGAAGACTTGGGAACCCACACGAATAGGAATGTCTACCTCACCGTGCACCATCCTCTTAGAACCGTCGAAGGCTCTAACAATGATGTTACTAGGTTTCAATTCCAGGCCCTCACAATCCAAGCGATCCAATGCCTTCTTGGGCAAAACATTCAGGGAAGAACCGGTATCCACCAACACGTGTGCGAGAGTAGTGCCCCTGCATTCTATAGAGACATGCAGGGCATCATTGTGATTTTCCCTTTGGCGGTAAGGTCAGCATCCGAGAACCCCAAGCCATTGTCAGCTGTCAAATTAGCCACACAGTCAGTGAATTGATCTGCAGAGGTCTCTTGCGGCACATGGGCCGTTTTCAGAAATGAAATCAGGGCCTTTGCATGGGCCTCTGAGCATAGCAGCAATGATAGCATAAAGATTTTGGAGGGGGTATGCCCCAACTGTTCAACAACATTGAAGTCACTCTTTTTAATGATTTTAAGGATTTCCTCCATCTCTTGTTGGGAGGCTTCAACAGCAGTCTTTTTTGGTGCCTCCGTCCTGGCAGGCAAATCGGTAGCAACTTCTTTGCCCCGAGCATCAGAGGACTCGGCGGCAGTAGTAGACACAGGAGCTTGATTTGGAACATGCACACTTGCAGGTGTGATGATAAGAGGTTTTCGGATAACTGGTGGTGCAATGTCAGGCGAGAAGAGCCTGCCACTGCGAGTAATCTTGGCGGGACCAGTGATGTTACTGATACTGGTACCGGTGTTGAACTCCTGCTTCACTCCAAGCACATACACGTCTGCCCCATAGTGCCATGGGACAGCCTTGTTAGATTCATAGGGGAGAGGCCCCGGAACAGTAATGGTAATGGGTGCAACAGACAGAATTTGGACTGGCTTCCTTGGGAGAGCCTTGGTAGGATTGTTGAAAATTGTGACGACAGATACTTCTTCAGCGGAAACAAACGGAACAACAGTTTTCTTGAACAGAATTTCTTTGCTATCCATCAGGCTTTGGATGCCTGATTTCAGCAGTGGACAACCGGTAGGGATAACAGCACACAGGAGGCAACCCTTGCTACAACCCGGAAATAAACCGGCTAGCAGTAGGTTCCTCTTAACAGTCAATAGAGGGGTAGCAACATCATTCACCGAAACAGCATACAAATCTTCCTCAATGGCATTTACTCTATGCTAGGGCATAGGAGCAGTTACAACATTTGGCCTCTCAGGCGCCTCAAGCTGAATTTCCTTCGCGTCGATAAGGTCTTTAACTTTGTTTCTCAGGGCCCATCAATCATCAGTAGTGTGCCCGGGGCTATCAGAATGATAAGCACAACGGGCATTTGGGTTATACTTAGGAGATGCAGTATTCACGACCTTCGGAGCCTCTTTGATGGTCACTAAGCTGGTTGATAACAGTTGTGGTAAGATTTGTGACAAGGTCATACTCAGTCGAGTATACTGCCTCTTGGGCCTTTCACCTCTTTGTTGATTGTACTGCTGAGGAGCAGCAACAGGTTTTAAAATGACCAAGGCATTGACGGCTTGGCGGCTTTCTCTGGCTTGACTTGTCTTCTAGGACCATAGACGGCACTTGCTTCCTTCTTGAAAGGCCTTTTCTCAGTACTGGCGGAGGCAGCTTTCTGTATCTTTCCTGACCTGATGCCAGCTTCTATCCTTTCACCCGTCAGAATCAAATCTGTAAACCCAGCTGAGGAATTACCAACCAAATGATTAAAAAATGGACCAGACAAGGTCCCTAGAAACATATCAACCAGCTCACGATCAGTCAATGGAGGCTGAACCCTGCCAGCCAAATCTCTCCATTTTTGTGCATATTCTTTGAACCCTTCGCCCGTTCCTAGAGACATACCCTAAAGTTGGGTACGCGTAGGAGCGAGGTCAGAATTGTATTGATATTGTCTATAAAATGCAGTTGCCAAATCTTCCCAATGTCGGACACTAGTTCCATCTAGTTGGTAGAACCACTCGAGCTGTGACCCCGAAAGGCTATCTTGGAAGAAGTGGATCCAAAGATTCTTATCTGCCGTGTAAGGTTGGATCTTCCTTACGTACGACCTTAGATGCAGCTTTGGACAGGAGGCCCCGTCATATTTGGCAAAGGCAGGCACCTTAAACTTGTGTGGGATTACTACCCCAGAAGATAAGCCCAAATCTCCGAAATCCAGCCCCGGTACATTTTGAATCTCCATGGCACTCAAGCGATCTTCTAATTGCTTGTATCTGTCAGCAGCGGGTGGGTATTGTTCGTCATTGTAATCTGTCTCGTTGTCAGAGACTGCAGGACTAGGAGCTCCTCCCCCTTGGGGACTGTCTTTCTCTGCAGAGGAAGTAGTTGGATCAGCCTCATTGTGGAGTGTGTTCCCAAACCTGTGTCCAGTATTGAACAACGCAGTCCTCTTCTTTTTCTTCTTCTTTAGGAGTAGAGCCTTCAACTCTTGCTGACCTTGGGCCAGACTCAGGACCATTTCTTGAAACTGGGCACTTTGGGCCTGAAGGGCCTTGATTGCTTGCTCACTGGATGAGTCTGGATTCATGATGACTGTTCAAAATAAACAGCGAAGAGGATTAAGCAACCTGTAGAAAAAAGGGTACCTGTTATGCACATGATGCATGAGATGCTATCTATGCAATGCATTCAAGGGTTTTGGAAATTCACAATTGTTGTAGACAAAAAGAACGCACGTCATATTAATAAGAAAAGATTTGTTAGTACATAAATGCCCCATGGGCCAAATATTACAAAAACAACTTCTCAAGGTAAAAAGACGTTGCGCATCCTCTTTGGCGCAATGTAGGTGTTTAGGGCCTCTTTCTCATGGAGTCGGCGGGTGAGCTCTAAAACCTTCCTCTCGCTGGCGTAGAAGCTGGCTTCAAAAGTGTTCTGTTCCTCCTTGAGTTGGATCCAACTCTTCAGCATCTCCTCCCACGATGTAGGCATGTCAGGATGTAGGATGGTGTATGGAACCTCTCCTTCCTTGACGGGCTCTTTAATCACAGGGAGAACATGAGGATAAGGCATCATTAGACTCTGGGCTCGGGCTCGTACCCACTTGAGATAAGGCTCAAGAGGGATGGAGTTCTTGTGTCCCAGAGTCTTGCTATCAACCTTGTTGGGCCTCCCCCAAGCTCTAATGAATCTTTGGCGAAGTCCTTGCGCATCGTTGTCGAAGTCAAAAACTAGGTCAGGAATCAACATGTCGTGAGGGCCCTCCCTCCGTGCATATCCAAATTGCCTCAAAGCTAGTCAAGGGTTGTAGGTGATACCTCCTCTGATTCCAAGTAAAGGAACATTAGGAAACTCTCCACAACGATCGACGATGATGACATTTTCTCTGGACCGAGAACACCAATGTACATCAGAGTGAGTAAGAGTCATCAACCGTTGGGACCACCTTGAGCCTTGGTCATTCTTCAAGACAGATTGTGGAAGGTGCGAAATAAACCACCTTGCAAGGAGAGGAGTACAGCACATGAGAACACCCCTCTTTCTCATTGTTCGTGTGTAAAATGAGTGAAGAATGTCCCCAAGCAATATTGGTATTGGATTTCTGGATAAGAAGATTTTGACGGTGTTGACATCTACCAATTGGTCAGGGTTTGGGAACAAGACCAACCCATAGATAAGGAGTGCCACAGTTTCTTCAAAGGCTTGTAGGTCCAATGAATTCCAACATTCTTGTGCCTTCTCAAACAAGAATTTTGCTAAGAAGCCTTTGACGCCACTTCTAGTTTCCCAATGCCCCTTGATGTCAGAAGGTTGTAGATGTAATGCTCGAGCAACATCTTCAGGCTTTGGTTCCTTTTCCGTACTGTTGAAAGGTAGTTGATTAAGGATAGGAATTCTCAAGAGTTGAGAAAATTCCTCCAAAGTGGGTACCAACTGGTAGTCATGGAAAGTGAAACAGTGGTGAAGAGGGTCAAAGAACTGGAATAGCACTTTCATCATGTCTTCTTCAATGTTGGTGTTGACTAAGCTGAGCAGTCTACCATGTCTTTCACTGAAGGATGAGCTTTCCGGAATTCTTGATGTGAGCTCCTTGAGTTGAGGAGGGATTCTCACAAGGTTGACTTGGATGGTTTTTCTGCGAGGAATTTCCATGACCTACAAAACAAGAACAAAGATGAAGATCCAAACCCTTGAAATGGTTAGTGAATGCATATGATGCTTTATGATGTTTATGATGTATGCACAAACATATGTACAGGAAAATCACACCAAACCCTAGTTTCAGGCTTGCATGGGGTTTCATAGGTAAGTACCCTCTTAAGTGTAGTTGGCTTAAAAACCTGTCCTATAAATAGTAACCGGGTTCTAAGGAGCTCAATATCATTGGATCGTTTTCATTGTTCATTGTTTTGGTTTAGCCACTTAACTAGCGACCAAAATATTCCAAGAAAACAACCCTCAATGAGTGTAGTATCGAGTATCTACCAACTTCGGACTGCACCAAAGCCGGTCATCTCACTACCCCTAATAAAAGGCCAAGATGGTCAAGTAAGGTTCTAGGTCATTAGTGCTTAGTGACATCACTCAGCGACCCCGTACTCTCCTTGATTGAACTCAAGGGTTACCGGTACTCACAAATATGTCGCACTAATATAGCTATTGCTTCGACCGTGTCGGTATACCCCGCACAGTTTCCACAACGTATTGCTATCTATGAATGTTTCCCAAAATCCGGGTGTAGGATTGCAAACCCAAACAAGAGAGCCGATATGTAAAGCAATCAAGACAAATAATTAGTCATGCAAGAGGGTGATCTAAGCCCTAAGGTTACTCCACTTTTAAAATTCTCCCCAGCAGAGTCGCCAGTTCTGTGATACGGTGGGAGAACTGACTATGGTTTTGCGTTTGTTTTCGCAAATGTTTCGGTTGAGCAAGAGTCGCCACCGACTTTTTATTTTATCCTAAGGAAAGGTTAAAAAGCACAGCAAAAACCTTTTGAGATGTTTTCTTGGGTTCGGGGAGTAGATTATAGAAAGGGAAGGTATTAGCACCCTTTCTATCCATGGTTATCCATGGGCTCTTAGGTACTTGCTTAGATAAACTTGCCTTAATTTTCAATTGTTTGAAATGGTGCTTTGTGTGTGTGGATTTGAAAATGTTTTGAAAAAAGGCCAATGTGGTGGCAACCTTTGTAATGATCCATGTTGGGATGTATACAAAGGTGTATGTCTTTTGAAAAGGTTTTCATTTGTTTTTTGAAAGTTGTTTTGAAAGTGTAGTGATGTGTGGTTTAGAAAATAGGCAAGTGTTTTATTTTGCAAGTTTGATTCAAGTAACTAAGAGGTTGTCTACTCCTAAATTTCTCAAAGATTATTGTTATGTTTTAACCCTTTTAACAAGTTTGTTCCACCATTGCATTTGGTGGACAATCTTATGTTAGGATGTGAAAGGGACGGGCGCGGGTCATCGTTTAGACCATAATTGCAATGGTGCCAAGTATCTTTGGGCAATTTTCCTTTAAGGGACTTGATCATTTTTTAGGCAACTTTCGAAAGCGTCATCGAGGGACTATGATCATTTGAATTGTTTTGTTTTGCCCAAAGAGACCTAACATGCAATATGGCCCATTTATTGAAGGCAACAAGTGGAATACCCTAGGGGTGCAAGTGTGATTAGTGTTGTCCATTTTCATGCTTGATTATCTTGAAGTTAGGTCAAACTATTTTTGTTGTTTTTGATTCGCATACAAACCCTAATTCTAGCATGGTATACTTAGAAAGCATTAAAGTGCGAAAAATAAAGTTCCTAAGTTATTACAACACAATATGGGAAGGGGGGTACAAATATTCAAATGGGGGGTATTTTGGCAAGGAATTTAAACCTAGACTATTACATCAATTTGGGAATTATACAAGATATTTAATATACAACAATTAAATAAAAATGGAATAAATATGCAAAAAATGTTTTTTATGTGTATGAAAAAAGGTATTTTTTATGTCAAATAAACAAAATAAAAAGTATTATTTTTTTGGAGTTTTTTATGTTTAGGGCAAAACCCTAATTCATTAAATAAAAGTATTAATTATTTAATATGTACAATATTTATTTATTATATACAAAAATAAAAATAAAAATGAAGTATATTTGTTAAAAAGGTATTTTTAATATTAAATATTAATAAAAATAAAAATGTGTATATTTTGCATTTTAACCTAAATATGTTTATATATATATATATATATATATATATATATATATATATATATATATATATATATATATATATATATATATATATATATATATATATATATATATATATATATATATATATATATATATATATATATATATATATATATATATATATATATATATATATATATTAACATATTTAGTATTTGTGTTATTTATTAACATATATGTATTTGTGTTATTTATTAAATATATTGAATATATACAAAATAATAATATTTAATATTTATAAAAAAAGGTATATTTTATATAAAATATTTTCGGAAGATAAAATAAAATAAAAATCAAAAAATAAATGTGTTTGCTTTATTTTTAGTATTTTTGAATAAAAGTGTATCTATTTATTTATTTATGTACAAACATTATTTTAAACAAATAAAAAGCCTAATAAATATAAAAATGGTGTAAAATATTTTTTTATATTTTTAATATTGTGAGGAAAAATAAATAAGTCAGAATAAAAAAAGAAAAGTCAAAAAATCATGAAAATAAACAAAATGGGCCTAGGGGGTGTGTGTGTGAAAATGAGGTGTAAACAGAAATAACAAATCAAGCCCAGCCCAAGTGGAGCTTCTTCAACCTCCAGCATTTCTGTTTGAACAAAAACACGCGCCTCTTTGCTTCCATTACAAGGACCTGATTCTTTGACTTTTAATGAAAACTCACAACACAAAAAATGTCAAGCATCCTCTCACGAGTCCATACATATAAAGAACATGATTTAACTCTCAGAAATGAGAGAGAATTTCTTCTCCCCCAATTCCTAACCTAATTTTATTCCAAGTTCAGACATCAAATTCTCACAGCACACATAATATAAATGAAAACTAACTACATGGGCATGTTCAGGGCTATGAATGTGACATATTTTCTTCACAAACCTAAAGCTAACAATGCCTGGATAGAGAGATACGAGTTCATGAACTTACCTGTTCAGTTGAAGTTGTATCTGGTGATGGAGGTGTCTTCAATGCAAGGTGATGATTGGTACAGCTTCCTTGATGTCCAGGGATGCTATTCCAAGTTTTACTTTGCTTTGAAACTGGCTGAATCGAGTTATAGAACTCCACCTGCAAAACAGAAAAATGAAAATGGTGATGTTGCTGGGGAGTGTTACAGGTCGTGTTTGAGGTTTGGAATAGTTTCAGGGGATGATGTGGGATGTGTTTGAAGTGTTTTTAGCAAGAATGCATGGAAGGTTTGAGCTATGGAACTCAAACTGCAGGGATGCCCTGTTTTGGGCAGTTCAATGGTGATTCTGTGAATGGGAAGGTGTTAGAGATGGTTCACTCGTGTTCTAGCTCAGAATGGATGTTTAGAATGTGTACAAAGTCTTTTCTTAAGCTTGTGTTAACTGAGATGAAAGTTGTGTTGTGTTATGCTAGCTTTCTTCACACTTAAGCAAGAGATGGCCACTTGAGTTTTTAGACAGGTAGAGGCCCCCCTAATATGCTGCAAACCTTGGCCTTGATCAGTGCAATTAGCCCATAAACTTGTGCCAAGGAGATTTGAACTGTACTTGCTTGGATTGTTAATTGACATAAAGTGAAACTTTTCTAAAATGGATATTATGCTTTATCTAAAAATGGATTAATCTTGCATATAATGTCCAAACTCATAGAATAACACCTTGGCACAAAGGATTGGCATTAAATTATGGAGTGTAGATGAGATATAGGACCTGTAATCAAGGAAAGCATGCTGAATTCAAAATGGCACAAATGTATGAACATGTAAATTGGCCAAATCAAAAGTGAGTTTTTCCCAACTTGCCAAATTCGATTCTCCCTAACCATGAGGTTGTTTGATGAGTTCTTGGACATTTTGGAAAGCTTGGAATGTGTACTACAATACATCTTTGAAATGCAAATTGAAATTCCAAGTGGAAGTATATGAAAAATGGTCTTGAAGTTAGGTAAAAACCTTGCCTAAAATAGGTCAAATTTTCTCTAAGTTAAGAATGATTTGGTACCCTTGTTCCAAAAATTGTAACTTGAGCTACAAGCTTATTTTGGGAAAACTTTGTGAATCAAAGTTGTAGATTTTGCAATGGACTACAACTTTCATGTTTTGACTTTTGCTTGAATCCAAATGAATCTTGGTGAGAAAGTGGGGCAAAGTTAGGAAAAAATTAGGGTTTTTCATAACTTAGAAAAATTCTAAGTTATGAAAAATCTTCATTTCAAACCCTAATTTGCAATTCTTGATTTCTTGATGAACAAGTTTCATGATTTGGCATGTTTTGATGAAAAATGAATCTTGACACTTGATTTTGACCAAAAAGTCAAAGTTTGACTTTTCAGTATACAGTCAAAATTGATCAATTGACTGGGAAATTCAACTGTCAATCTTGTGTATTTGGGATCTTTTGAACTTGTTGAGCATGTCAAGATAATTCCATGGTGTCCTTGAGTCCATATTTGAGTTTGATTTGCCATTGGCTAGGTCAAACAGTCAAAAATTGCCTTTGTGCAGTCAAAACCCTAAAAATGACCATTTTGCCCTTTTGGTGATCTGATCAAATTTCTTGGGGAATTGTGATCCAAACTTGATCAAATGGTCCATGTGAGTTCATAATGTTGATGTGGGTCAATTTTCATGAGATTTGACTGTCAATTGGCCACAGTTGACTTTTTCCCCAATACAGCTGATTTCTAGGTCAACTGTCCAATTGACTGGGCAAAATTTGGAATCAAGACTTGAAACTTGGTATGGATAAACTTGGGAGTCCAAAATGAAGCATGAAAGTCATCTTAGGCATTTTAGGTTAAAATATCTTTGTGCAAACACAAACCCTAATTTGGGTCAACACTGCAAGGAGAAGTCTTGAGCAGAGGAAACCCTAACTGGATCTTGAGCTCCAAGGGTCTTGTGATGAGAAAATGTTGAGGAAATGGGAGGGAAAATTTTGGGGTACAACAGCCAACATCCGTCCTTCCTCTTCCCTCCATGGTCGCTCAGTGATATTTGTACACAGGTAATGGCTTTTGTTCGTGTTTGACAGTCTTTTAGGTTTTCAAGCTTTTATGTGTTGCTTATGTTCTGATTTTGATGTGTTGGTATTTGTTTGCTATTTGAGGTGTACGTGAAAGGAAAGAAAAGAAGAGATACTACCTTGACCCTTGGAGATGGAGGAGAAGGTGGATTGGGAGGAGCTGTGGGCGGCCGGAGGCGAGGGGAAACACGTGATGTTTGAGCTAGCTTGCTTTGCTGGAAAACCTGGTACTCTGTTTCACTTTTTTAGGTTTAGTGATGATATCTGAAAACCTTAGCACGACCTCTTTTCCTCTTCTGTCTATATGAACACTTGCCCCTATATGCTTGTGTGATGGCCCTTAATTCGTGTGATATGCTGAGTTGCCTTGAAATGTTTGATATGCTTGCCCCTTTGATATGCTTCTTTTTCTCTTCTTTCTATTGGCTTGCTGAGATGCCTGATATGAATCTGAGTGTTGCTTATGTTGTGTTATTGGCCCAATGATGAAATCTTTATGAGGGTTTGTTGGATTTCAGGCTTGCTTGGGGCAAGTTTAAGGCTTCTGGTATGAGCTTGGACACTTTGATGTTCTTAATTATTTTTTGGAATACAGGTTTGGGAGATTATGTTATTTTGGTTTGTGTTGGAGGCAGGCTTTAGTTGAGGCTTGGCTTCTGCAACATTTTCTTTTTTTTGTGTGTTTATGGATGGCTTATGGTACTGGTTTGGTTGTAAATGCAGGTTTGGGCAGGATGCTTGATGTTTCAAGTTTTCCTGAAGTAGGTTCAAGGCTTAAGGCTTTGAATGCAGGTTTAAGCTTGTGATATTTGGTTTTGGAGGCTTGGAATTGTTTTGGAGGCAGGCTCCTGCTTGTGCTCTATCAGTTTGGTGTTGTTTTTGGTTATGTATTTTCTCCCCCCTCCTTTATTACTGTTCTGATAAGTTTGTTTATATCCTCTTGCCTAAAGCCTGTAAGCCTCCTTTTCTTCTTCTCTTTTCTCTCTCTCCAGATTTAAGCATATTATATTGCTTATGACTGTATTTCTGAAAAGGTGACTGGCCTTTGGAAAGTGATGTAACTTTTGATGTTGCTTGCACTAATTGGTTTACTCTGCATATCTCTTATCTCTTTTTCCAGATTTTCTGCTTCTTTGTACTTCTTGACAGCTTTTGGGTAGCTTGTGGGCAGTTTCATTCAGTTTGCAATTAGTTCAATTTGGACTTTGTGCATTGGTTTTGAAACTTTGAAATGTGCAGTTTGTTCTTTCTTGCATATGCAGTAGCTGTTCAGTTTGCCTCTTTGATTGGAAGTTAGGCAGCCTGTTTGACCATTTTGAATTTGTGCAATTTGTATACTTGTGCATTTCATACTTTAGTTGCAAGCATATTCTATTCCTCTTTGTGAACCGAGAGAAATCTCGTGATTTGTAGAGAGGGCAAACTGATTCCGGCCAGTTGCTTTTAATGATGAATCCAATTTTTTATCTGTCTGCTCTTTAATTATTTTATCTGCATTTGACTTTTTCTTTTCTTTGTTTTTGCAGGTAAAGATAATTGAGCAAAGGAGCATTGGATAGAAGATGAAGACTTAGGAAATTTAGGACATAGTTTTGTTTCAATTTAAATAATTTGTAATAATATTAATGTAAATAACTGTAAATAAATTTACAGTATTTAAATAATATCTGTAACAAACAATTCAAAATGAATAAACATCCTTTTTTGATCAGTTAATTTTAATTCTCCTTCAAATGTTTATTGAATTGTTTATAATTCTTAAATTATAATAAAATGGAAATAAATCCCAATTATTTTAATCTTAGAATAAATAAACAATTGATAAACACTGTGGTCCTAGCATCAATCAATAATAAACCTGGCGTTTCAAATAGCCACAACAATGCACAGTCAAATCAAGCAAACGTCCATATGCCTTTACTGATTGAACAAAACAACTGCAAATTCTCAATTCAAATGCTTCAATCCAAATCTCAGAGTAAACTGAAAAGAACTGTAAAATTAATTCTTTCTGAGAATGCGCGCACAAAACCATGGTTCTTAGTTAAACGTCAAAGAAGCGTCCGCCTGATCAAAACCTGAGCCAACTCAAACAAACCTTAGCAATCTGCCTGAACTGCTTTAAAATCAAAGAAAACCCTAATTTTGTCTGACTGATAAGAAAAGTCTGTTTGACTGATTCTTACGCCAATCTGAAAAATCAGGAAAAGCCCGAAGCTGTGATTTCTTGTGGAAAAATACGAGGGCAAATTTTGGGGTACAACAGATTCTTATTTTCTAACTTGAACTGCTTTCATAAAAAACTTGGACTTAGGTCCATGCATTTTCAAGATTCTTTTCTTAATAAAGTCATAAATCAATCTTAATCAAGATATGAATTTTTTCTTCAATACTTAAAAAATACAAAACAAATTCAAATCTTTTTGTCGCTTTGGCTTTCTCCTTAAAACCTTTTTTTCTTCTTAAAATTAACCAACACACAGAAATTTTCAAAAAATTTGAGAAGAACTACGAGTACCATGATCCTATATTGCACTAAGGTGGTACGTCGACACAAAAGTTTCGCAACTGCGACAGGTGCAAAAATTGTAAAAACCACTTCTTTTCTCATCTCCCCAATCTCATTTTTTTAAATATTTCTTTAAAGCCAAAATACACAGATTTTCAAAGAGGTTCATGTGGAGTACCGTAGATGTTTAGGGTGATAATATCTTCCCTTTTCATAACTAACCCTCTTACCTTGATCTCTTTCTTACTTCGGGTTTTATTTGCTCTTTTTCCATTTCCTTTGGATAAAATAAAGTGTGGTGGTGACTTTCACTTTGTGAGTTAAGTCAATTAATGGTTTAGTCTCAAATGTTTGCCGCTACAAATTCATTATCTTCTTTTACCATATTTACAACTATACTCTTCCTTCTTACTATTATACTGCATTTTCTTCTATTCAATCTTTCTCTCTGTTACGCATTTCTTAAAATGAGTTCTATTCATTTCACCATGATCATGCTTCCTCGCACTATTAACTACGCTGTTGTTCGTCATTTTTGCGTCTTTTTGCAATTCAATACAGATACATGGCAGATAAGAAGAAAGTGTTCCCTGTTTCTAGAAGGTTTGTTACTTTCTGGTAATAATAATAATAGTGGTTCAGATGAGTGGAGAGCAGTTCCTGAGATTTGGAAATCTTTTGAGGATAAATATGGTGATAAAGTAGCTTTGGTTTATCCTTATCATGATCCTCCTTCAACTATCACATATAAACAAGTCTTTTTTTCCTCACTATAAAAAATATGTTGCTATTTTGTTTTTTTGCATTGCTTTTATAGTTTGTTTTCGAATCAATTTCAATTGGAGCAATCGATTTTGGACTTTGCAGAAGGATTAAGAGTTATTGGAGTAAGACCAAGTGAAAAGCTTGCACTCTTTGCGGATAATTCATGTCGTTGGCTTGTAGCAGATCAAGGTTTGTCAATCTTTTTTTCCTCTCCATATTCAATGCATTGACTCTAGGAATTTCTATGTACAAAGGTTTGAAAATAAAATAACAATTATAATTATGAACTTTCATAAACACAATAGTAAAATTTGAAGTTAATCTAGGTTGGTATAGTTGGTAAGGACTTGAATTTGAATCCTGAACCTAATGTCAATGTGAATATCTCTTTAATTCGAAATATGCATGTATTTCTGTAACCACTCTTTGTTAAGAGATATGCATGTATCTCAGAAAGTGTACTTTGAGCCTTGAGGCTTTCTCTCACTATGGCGAGTATCTGGATTCAACTCACCAAAATATTTTGCTATATTTAAAAAAATTATATCCAAATTATATGCATAAGTGAAATAACTTATATGTTGAAATCTAAAAGAGGCTTAAGGAAAGGAGATCCCTTTCCCCTTTCTCTTTGTTATAATAATAAATTGTACATGTACACAGTGTTGCAAAAGCTGAAATTTAAGCACGACTTCAATTTTCATGCCAAGTGTTAAAAATTAGCTATCATTAATTTCAGCTTTGTCGATGACTTGCTTCTTTTCACCAGAGGTGATCCCATGTCTGTGCAAATGGTGAAGAAAGCCTTCAAAGAGTTCTATGAATCCACGGGCCTTAAGGTAAATCCTTCCAAGTGTAGAGTTTATTTTGGGAATGTTGATGAAGAGAACAAACAAGAGATTCTTAGTATAACTGATTTCAATGAGGATTCCCTCCCTTTTAGATATCTGGGCATTCCATTGACAAGTAAGAAGTTGTCTATAAATCAATGTTTGATTCTGGTAGATAAAATAGTGGCAAGGATTAACCATTGGAGCTCGAGATTACCCAGTTTTGCTGGAAGGATTCAGTTGATAAAAAACGTGTTATTTGCAATCACTAACTTATGAATGCATTGTATCCCTCTTCCCAAAAAGTGGTTAGAATAATTGAAGCTATCTGCAGGTCTTTCCTTTGGTCAGGTAGTGAAAAAATTATCAAAAATTCCCCAGTTGCATGGAAGAGAGTCTACTCCCCTAAAAATTAAGGAGGTCTTAACATAATAGCGTTGTAATAGTGGAACAAAGCTAGTTTGATTAAGCTTTTGTGGAACTTAAATGAAAAAGAGGATAACATTTGGATCAAATGGATTCATTACTATTATATAAAAAAGTGGAGCATAATGAATATCCCTATAAAAACAAATACTTCTTACTTCTTAGATTCTAAAAGCTATTTTGAAGCAAAGACAAGAAGTTATCATAACCAAATCTGGAATAACTTGTTGCAAGGACATAAATAACATACTAGAAGCATGTACAAGGCTATTACAGAAACATTTCAAGAAGTAAATTAGAAGAAAATTATTAGGGGAAATGTGACTTGTCCAAGAGAAATTTTTATTCTTTGGATGGCTTTTCACGAGAGAATTTCTAGAAAAGATAGATTAATGAGATTTGGTATGATAAATGATGACCGATGTTATTTTGCAGTGAAAAATAAATTAACATATTTTTTCTCCTTTGCACAATTTTGAGTAAATTTTGGAAAGATGTTCTTGATTAATCGGGGATAATGCATACACTAGGTAATTGGAAAAATGAGCTATATTGGATCATTAAGGGTGTGTTTGACTTAGAAGAGAAGTTGTGAAGAGAGAAATAGATAAGAGAGAGTGTAAGAAGAAAGAAAAAAATGAGAAATAAAGTAGATTTGAGGTATTGTTTGGTTTTTAAGAGAAAAAGAGAAGAAATAGAGAAGAGTGAAGTGTTGCATATTTTTAAAGTACTATAATGCCCTTATGATAAATATAATTTTAAAAATATAGATTTATAATTTAATGGGCAAAATAGTCAATTTGCTATCTAAATTTATTTTTTCTCACTTTCTCTTCATAATTGAAGAGAAATATAAAAGGTGTGAGGTCCACTCTTTTTTAATATCTCTTCTCAATTTCTCTTCTTCCCAAACAAGAGAAGTCATCAATCTCTCTCTAACTTCTCTCTCACCTATTTTTATCTTTCCTATTTCTACTCTACCAAACACACCCTAATAGTAAAGGCAAGGGAGGGAAAGCTAGTATCATCAAATGTGTCTTTGCTGAAACAATATATGAAACATGAAGCTATATAAACATGAAGTGCTTTGGTAAAGATGTTAGTAGTAACATAGGCCATATAATTATTGACAATATTGTTTATAGGTGTTGGTTGAAACCAAAACTTAGAAAACATATTGGTAGGCTTATGATTCCCTAATTGTTTTGAATTTGTTTGTTTCTTGGTTCTTAGAACTTGGATACTTGAGGATCGCTGTACTCTTATCTTCTTTTTTTTTAATTTTGAATAAAATGTTCGTTTCAAAAAAAATTAATGATCTATAGTTTAGGTAGATTTAAGACTTTCATTTTAATATAAATTTTTTAATAAATTAATAAGATGTTGTGTATTATATATTGTGATATAAAATTCACTTTCATTCAGACTATTATGCACTGAAGTTTATAGTGATTGATAGGGGTGTAAATGAATTAGAAAAAATTAATTAAATTGGGAATCCAAACAAAATAAAACAAATTTTCTAATTTTATTCAAAAACTTAATCAAATCGATGAAAACTGAGGTGATTTAGTTAGGTTTCCAGTTTTAGTTTTTAGAAACCTCCAAATCGATGAACCGACTCGATGACTATAGTTATTCTTTTTCGTATTTCAACTTCTCTTTATTAGTTTTCATCTATATATATATATATATATATATATATATATATATATATATATATATATATATATATATTTTTTGCTTCTTCTTCGTTAATTTTTTTCTAGTCTTGTTATAAAAAGATTTTGATGTGTATTAGAGGTGTAATTCATGTTAATTTATGTGTATGAAAACCTTTTGTTGTTATTGTTATGTTTTATTTGTTATTAATTTGAGCATGAAATAAATAAAAAAGATTATATGAAATATATTATTTAAAAAATAATAGCAGAAAATCTATTGAAAAATATGATAGCGTAGAATATACAAATTAATATTATGTTTGAAAAAAAGAGCGATATAAATCGATAAACCGAATCAAACCAAACTGATTAGCTTGGTTCCATTCCATTTTTAAAAAATACTAAAAACTGAATCAAACTAAATCAACGAAGTTATTATCGATTCACACTTTTTTTTGACCAACAACCGATTTAAACCGAATCGTTTACACCCTTGGTGATTAGAGAAGGGAAAAGGAAATCAAATCAAACAATTTTTTGATTCAAAACAAAACCATTAATCATATTTTTATAAATATAAAAAAAAAGGTCTAATCTTAGAAATCGTCTAAACCCCCGATTTTTACTAGTTTTCAATTGATTTTTCAAATTAAATTTTAGTTTGAACCGCTTAGTCCAATGCGATTTAGATTACCATGAATTTTATCATAAGATAGTCAAACATGCGGTAAACAATCCTAATGTTTTGTTTGGATTAGAAATGAAAGAATGTGAATGTAATGATTGTTAAAGGAAAGAAAATAAGAAAAAATGAGTAGAAAGTAAGATGATTTTGAATTAATTTCTTTTTCTTCTTTTAACACACTCATTCTTAAGGAAATGATGCCCTAAAGTTTAAATCGAAAGGTTATCACATTGATCAAATATTGTTTCCCCTAAAAATCAAATTCATTATTTTTTGAATATTTGTTTTATAGTAGAAATTCGTTTACCAGTCCAGCTTAAGCGAATGAATTTATTTAATAGAAACGTAGTGAGAGAAAAGAAGAGTTAATTATTATTAAAGGACATTAATGCCCAATAAACAAACATGATATATAAATAATTAAAATGTAAAATTATATTTGATTATAAATTATTTATAAATTTATTAAAGAAATATATTTATAAATGTACTAATTTATTTTTATTAATATACTTAAATATTCACTTAAAATGAAAATATTGAAAATATTATAAGGTAAAATTAAAGAATTTAATTTACCACTCCACTGTTGATCTTGACACCCGTAAAAATAAAGAAAAAAATCATAATAATCCTACTCAGAATTTCTATCATTTTTTAAATTCACTAGTGGGAACCGAAAATTTTAAATCTCCAAGACGATAACGAAAATTTCACGTTCTTTTCAGAAATTCTTTTGAAAAAGTAAGTAGAATACCGGAAAAGTGAGAATTTATGAAAGAATTTCACGGAAATTTAAGAATTTCCAAGAGAATTTGAAGGAAATTTCAAAAATTACGGTATTTTTTATCGAAAATTTTAAAATTTATTGGATTTTTTAAGGAACTGTTTTTGGAAATTTTGAAATTTATGATAGTTCAATATTTTTGAAAATTTCAAATTTCCTAATAGCTTCTTCTTTCAATAAATTTTTGTCTAGACATTTTTTATGATAGTTCAGAAATTAATGAAGAGACATTTTTTGAGATGTATTTCTATATAACATATGTCTCTATTTATATAATTTTAGATTCATTCTAAACCATACAAAATTGTTGGTGAAATAATCCTATAAAATTATCGGTAAAATTCCGATAGTTAAATTTTTTTGAGTCAATACACTACCACAAATTACACCTTTCAACAAAATTTCCAATACAACATGATAGATTTTAAAATTTTCATAAAAAATTATAACTTATTAGAAATTTCAAATAAATTATCGAAAATTTCATACATACCAAAAATTTAATTCGAAAATACTATTCTTTTTTAAACTAATATCTCTAGTATTAAAAAAATTTAGTGAATCTTAGGTTTAATTTTGGAGTGGTAAGTTTTTATTTTGACAAATAAAAACAAACATATGTAATTATTTAGAGTTGTAAGTTACTTTTTTTCTTGTATAAACTTTTTGTCATTTCCAATATTCAGTTTGACTTTAACTATATCAAGCCATTAAAATACAATATCATCATTTTTTTCATAATAACCTTTTCGTTTCTTTAAATTACGGATTTTTTATCATTTCATAATTAAAATATTTTTATAACTTCAAAACAAACCAACATGCACAAGGTATCATCTTCTTCTATCACTTTTTTTCTACTTTTACAAATTAAATTATTTCTATTATTCACTCTTAAACATTTACATATTTCTCAATTTTTAAATTATATTTACTCACCATTTTATTCTCTCTTTTTTTAAATTAAATTCATTTCTCTTTTATATTTTTTTCTCTTTTCATTTCATCTTTTTATCTTTTCTACTTAATTATATATTTTTTAATTATTTTTAATATATTAAAATATATAATTATATTATATGATTATCATATTAATTATTTATTAAAATATATAAATATATATAATTAGGGATGACAAACGGTCATACCCGTTCCGTTCAGATCTGTTCCGCAAAAATCTATAAAAAAATGGACTAGAACGGACATAGTTGAGGATGAAGGCCTAAAACGTAGGTCTTCTCCGCAAAAACGTGAGTATAGGACGGAGAAAGTCCACAGACACTGCACCTTTTAGGTCTAAAAATATAAAATTTTATGCTAGTAATCATGCCCGCAAAAGCCCACGGAAAAAATAGAACGGGACGGGACGATCACATTAGATGGTGAGGGCCTAAATTATTGGCGCGCCTCACACTAAAGTGCGGGTAAAACGGGCATGTCCAACGGACCGGGTCCGTTTTGTCACCCCTATATATAATGTTACCATTTAATAAATAATTATACACACAACTAACTTTTCAACTCACGAATCACTATAAGAAAAATACATATTTTATTTTAATTAATATTTTCGTTATTTGAGATATAAAATTCTTATTTTTAAATGTTAAAATTTCATTTTTTTTCTTCTCACATGTCACTATCAGCAAAAATCCTTATTTTATTTTAATTAACAATTATTTTTATTTGAGACACAAAATTCTTATTTTCAAATGTTAAAATTTCTTTTTTTGTCGCGAGACACTATTGTCAAAATACCTATTTTATTTTTATTAAGATTGTCTTTATTTAATACTCAAAATTCTTATTTTAAAATGTCAAAATTTTTATTTTTTCACGAGACTCTAACAATAAAATATTTATTTTTTAATTAACAATTATATTTATATGAAACACAAAATTATTATTTTTTAAAATATTAAAATTTTTTTTTTTACAGGTAATTATCAACAAAATATTTCCGTCTCAATAAAATATATATCGTATTAAACACAGTGAGCGGTGCACTTTCTCAATTTTGGAAGGAAAAGAACGGTGTGTGGGACCTGCTTCTCAATTTTGGAAGGAAAAGAACGGTGAGTGGGACCCGCTAAAAAGTGATATTTCCTTCTTTATTGAACAATGAAACAACGGAGCAGATATTGAAAATTGTGTTTCCTTTTCCTCTTAGAATCAGCTGTGAGTAAATCTTACGTGAGCATGAGCAGTGGTGAATTTCGCTGGAATCTTATCCCAATCTCTCCTACATAAACCGGCTCATAAAGAGAAACCGTCACAACTTAATTACTATATTCAGTGTGATGTGATGTAGTGGGTCCATTCTGCCGCCATCACCAAACAAATCGGTAACTTCGAGAATCCATTAACTTCTTCCTTATTTCTTATTCGTATCCAATCTTTTTTTTTCCCTCTCTGCTTCGCATTTCTTCAAATGGCTTCTAATCATTTCACCACGATCACGCTTCCTCGCACTATTAACTACGCCGCTGTTCGTCGTTTTCGCGTCTTTTCCCAATCCAATATAGACACATTGCTCACAAGAAGAAAGTGTTCCCCGTTTCTACAAGGTTCGTTACTTTCTGGTAATAAAGATGACTGGAGAGCAGTTCCTGATATTTGGAAATCTTCTGCTGATAAATATGGTGATAAAGTTGCTTTACTTGATCCTTATCATGATCCTCCTTCAGCTATCACATATAAACAGGTTTTTTTTCCTCGCTAGAATAAATTAAGTTGCTATTGTTTTCATTATCTATAAATATTGTTCTTGCTTGTGTTTTGTTTTGTATCAATTTCAGTTGGAGCAAGCCATTTTGGACTTTGCAGAAGGATTAAGAGTTATTGGAGTAAGACCAGGTGAAAAGCTTGCACTCTTTGCGGATAATTCCTGTCGTTGGCTTGTAGCAGATCAAGGTGTGTCAATCTTTCTTCTTTTTGTCCACTTTCAATACGTTGACTCTAGGAATTTCTATGCACATTGTTTGAAAAGAAAATGACAATTATAAATATGAACTTTTATAATCACAATAGTACAATTTGAAGTTAATGTAGGTTAGTCTAGTTGGTAAGGACTTGAATTTGAATTTTTACTATTATAATAACAATAGTACCTTTTTAATTAAATACATGCTGTATTTTTAGTCTAGGCATGATGGCATGTGGGGCAATCAATGTGGTAAGAGGCTCAAGGTCATCAGTTGAAGAGCTATTGCATATATACAACCACTCTGAAAGGTTTTGAAATAAATGCTTCAATTCAAACATCTACTTATTTTGTGTACGCATAACATGAAGGTTTGAATGGTACTTATAGTTACGAGAACATATAAATAGTATTTTACAATTGCAACAGAGGTTTGGTTTTTTTGGATGCTGCAGGAATATTTGTACATCCATTATGACTAAAAGTTCGTTTAAATTGCTAATAATTCTCTACAAATTGTTCATAACATGTTAAACTTTTTGTTTTGACATTCTTTGTAAATGCCCAATCTTGATTGGTGACTTCAGTGTTGCACTAGCCGTGGATGGCCCCGAAATGTTTAACTGGATTGCAGAAACATTCTATTCAAAGTCTAGCATGAGATTTATTATCTTGCTTTGGGGAGAAAAATCAGGCTTGAGCGTGATTTCTGAAGATAACAAAGATGTTCAAATCTTTAGTTTCATGGAAGTCATAGATTTGGGACGAGAGAGTCGCAAGACATGGTCTGATTCTCATGAAGCCAGTAAGTCAGTTTTCTCTCTGTAAACGGTTTAATGTGTGCTTTATGAGCTGTGTTCCGTTGGTAGGTTTTGAAATTCAATATTGCATGGTCCTCCACCCTCTTGAGAACTCAATAATATACGGTCCCCTCCTTGTTAGTTATAAAATTTATTTTTTCCTTGAAAGTTGAAACAGTAGACAATAATAAGAAACAGTGTTTTCTATTGCCGATGACCGGTTGTTAAAATTCCCCTAAGCAACTGTGCTGTAGCCCCGCTATTTTGCATTAAATAGTATATTGCAGAACAAAACAGTTTGTCCAAATTTTTTCTACGCTACATCTGCTATTTAACAACATTGATTAGAAATGGAATTGATAAATAACTTCTTCATACACAGCTACATACATAAATAAATAGATAAAGCCAACAATTTTTTTAATTGGGACTAGAACTGTCTGCTGACAAAAGTATACTCACACACCCGGCTTTTCCATAGTCGTTGGATCAAGATCACGTGGTTCAAATTTCAAACTCAGTGTTTATTGCAATAAAATCAGGACAGTCCGATCTTGATTCAACGTCCACAAATATATTTAGTGTGTCAAAACTTTGAATGCAGAGAATCTAATTTCGTTTTTATAGCCGCGGAAGCATCAATACCAGTTCGAAAATATTTGCATTAGCTTGAAAATTAATCACCACCTTCACGCAAAATATTTTAAATTAATTGTCAAGAACTATTGAAACTTCTTAGCTACAGCTTTAAAATGAATTTTTTTAGCTTACAGTTTAAGTTCTGTGCCTAAACTCCTTTGCCAAGTAAAATAAAAAGTAAACAGGAATTTTTTGGATAGTGCCAAACCTTTATTTCTACCATATATGAATTTTCTAACATATTTGGCAAAAGCTAACAGCTGTAAAATGAATATGATACCCATATCAAGTTAGCAACTCCTAGAAGTTTAGTTTCATAAGTTTCAAAGCATTTTAAAACTTATCAGATGCTATACTCGATGGAGGTTTTTAATATGCTTCAGATTGTTCAAAACTTCAAATGATAATCCTATTGAAAATTATATATAGCCAATGCTTTGAGCTTTAGATAGGGAACAATCCAATTTCTCAAAGGACGGGAAATGAGGAAGTTATCTGTGTGTGTTTCATAAATCTCTTACCAACCTGCTTCTTTGAGATTAATGTTTCTCACTGTTTTATATTGTGTTTCCATTTCTTTGAGAGAATTTTCCCTTAATCATATGAAGACGCAGCAATAAGATGATTTGCTACTTTTCTATTTTCTGCATTGATTGCAGGTCAACAATATGTTTATGAAGCAATCAACTCAGAGGACATTGCTACTCTTGTATACTCAAGTGGAACAACTGGAAACCCAAAAGGTGTTGTGCTAACCCATCAGAACCTTCTGCATCAGGTTTCATTACAAAACTTCTATAAAATTTTCTCGTGACAGTTACTTCAGAGCTAGAAAGACTGTTTATTAAGACTATCCATTCTTTTGTTTCCCGGCTTCTTTTGACCTCATACTGTGTGGCCTGTTTCTTTCTTTATCTTGTGAAGCTTTATGAGTTTCAACTGAGTTTCATTTGAGAATGATTGTTGTCTATATCTTACCATTTATTCCACATCATTTGTTGTTGAATTTCTAGATAAAAAATTTATGGGAAATTGTACCTGCTGAAGTTGGGGACAGATTTCTAAGCATGCTTCCACCTTGGCATGCATATGAAAGAGCTTGTGAGTATTTTATTTTCACATGCGGTGTTGAGCAAGTATACACAACTGTGAGAAACCTGAAGGTATTGATTGTTACGTTTTCACATGTTTGAAATTATCATATGATGGATATATGATAATAAAGGGGGCATTGCTGCATGTTCTAAACATTTTATTGTTTTTTTTCAAATGCAATAATGTTAACATATTCTTCTTCTTACTCTATACTTTGCAGGATGATTTGAAACGTTACCAACCACATTACTTGATTTCTGTTCCTTTAGTTTTTGAAACATTATACAGGTATGTATATATCCCACTAAAGATTAAGTATCTCAGGTTGAGGATCATCAGTTTGGTTAATTTTCTTGATTGTTTTCTTTCTAGTGGGATCCAAAAGCAGATATCTACTAGTTCTCTTGTTAGAAAGCTTGTAGCATTAACATTCATAAAAGTCAGCTTAGCATACATGGAATATAGACGTATTTATGAGGTTTGTCGTCAGCTCTTTCTCTCCAATTTTTGAAGTGTTTAGCATGATTCATATACATCTTATACAACCTAGATCATGAATTGAATTATAACTCTTTACTTTGGAGGCTAAGCCATGCTAGTTATAATTGTAAATTTCTTATTTTATCTGTAAATTTACATCTATACCAAAGATATTGTAATTACTAAATCTTCCCAAAGATATTTCTTTAATGCTTTCGCTAAAATTCAAATTTTTTTTAGGGTAAATGTCTAACTAGGAATACGAAGCAGCCTTCCATTATCCATTCAATGTTGGACTGGTTATGGGCAAGCATTATTGCCTCAATACTATTTCCAATTCATCTTCTGGCAAAGAAACTCGTGTACAGTAAAATCCATTCAGCTATTGGAATATCAAAGGTCTTTTATTCTTCCTTTTATTATTATTTTATAATACAATCTATATATTTTATTTTGTTTGTGTCTCCCTCTGGAAAAAGGTGTAGGAAAATTCTGAAAAAGAAACTCTAGGTCATAATATTTATAGTCTTCCGATTTTTAAGATACAAGAAAAGTGATACACATGTGACAGGGACATAATCCACACTTCTAAACTACCAACAATAGCTGAGCTATGTAGACTCGAAATAATAAAAACACAGATTAATGTGTGATGTTCTAATACACTTAAGGCTAATGTGCTGATTACTTAATTGAGTGTATCTATCATAGCAGAGTTGCACCTTATAAACTATGTAATCATCATGGATGATCTTGGCCACTATGATTGAGATCTGTCTGATATGGTCCCTATGATTTAATGAAGACATGAGAATTCTCAAGCAAGGAGTTTACAAATTTCTACATCACAAGCATGGTTTCTTTTTTAAATAAGTACAATTGTGCATCAACTCTAGTTTGCAAAGGAATAAGATATCATAGTGGTGTAGATGTTAAGAGTCTTAATTATCTCATATTTTCTACTCCCCTATTTTGGTTGTATCGTAAGTGTGATATTATTTCATTTTCCCTTCTTGGGATCATTCCTTGGTCCCTTCTTTGGATTGACGTATATTATTAATCTAAATTATAGCCTTTTCATTTCTTTGTGTCATCATTCATGGTTTTGGAATTTGAGGCTGACAAGAGAAACTCTGGCAATCTACAGGCTGGAATAAGTGGGGGCGGTAGTTTACCTTTGCAAGTCGATAAATTTTTTGAGGTCTGATACTCAACACTGGTTTAGCTTGATAACAATTTTTTGGAATCCATTTCACATTGGTGCTTTTTCTATAATATACAGGCGATTGGAGTGAAAGTGCAAAATGGATATGGGCTAACAGAAACTTCACCAGTTATTGCTGCTCGACGACCTAGATGTAATGTAAGCAATGTATCTAATGTGTTGAAATTTCTCTACCTTTGTGTACCAACGTGTGTGAGTGTGCATTTACATGAAAATTGTTTGTTATTAGTCTTCATTTGCTATACCCAAATTTCCTCTCTTTTTTTTTTCCGTTGTATCTTTTGGGGCTTTTAAACTCAACACCCTGCTTAAGTAATATTTAACTTCTCGTTATAAGCATCTATAGAGCATGACATTAGCAATTACACAATTTCCATTTTTTTTAATTTGTTTGTTAGTTGAATTTTCAAAGAGTGTGTTCTTTTATCTAAGAATGTTTGTAAGTTGAGTTTTGCAAAGTATTGGTGCTTTCATCTAAGAATGTTCCAGATGCAATCTTTTGAAGGTTATTGGATCCGTTGGGCACCCAGTTCAGCATACGGAATTCAAAGTAGTAGATTCTGAAACTGATGAAGTTCTTCCACCAGGTTCAAAGGGCATTTTGAAAGTCAGGGGTCCACCTGTGATGAAAGGATACTTCAAGGTAATATGCTCTGTCAAAATACAAACCTTTTTTCATATATGGGTGTTTGTGTGAGAGAGTGAGAGCATGTTTTGTGGGCACATAAAGCAGATATGAGATACTTCCTCTATACTGAATTGATTTACTTTTTTTCTACTCGGGTGTACAAAATAGTTGAAAATGGCATACTGATGAAGGACCATCCATAAGAATTTAACCCAAGGCCTTTTTGTCAATGTTGTACATGAAACATCAAACACTTTCCATGATATTCCAACAACCTATGTCAAAAGTATAGGAGTCTATAAGATTTCACATACACTTCATGTCATTTTATTGATGTTTGCTGAAGGTGTGATAGTTATGTATTCTATTCTTGAATTAGAATCCATTAGCTACAAACCAGGCCTTAGATAAGGATGGCTGGCTGAATACTGGTGATCTAGGGTGGATTGTTCCCCACCATTCTACTGGGCGGAGTCGCAACTCTAGTGGTGTGGTTGTTGTGGACGGCCGAGCTAAAGACACTATTGTGCTTTCAACAGGTATAACAAGTTTCATTATATCGTAATATGCTTAGTTTAAATCTCAAAAGTTATATTTCTATACTTTGTGTATATGTGCCTTTTTGTATAATTTTAATTTTAAATCATTTGTGATTTTAAAATAGTGAAAATTATCCTCACCTCTCCCGAGGTCTATTAAAATGACAATGATACCCCCTCTAGTTTTAAAATATGCACTAACCTTCCCTAAATTCTCGTTAAATAGACAAACATCTCAATTCCCTATACCTACAGTTATTTTGGCTGTCACTAAAACTGTCTGTTAGTATATGTCAATTTTTTTATAATATGTTAATGAAGAAGGGGGATGTTTGTCTAATTGATGAGAAATTAGGGAATGTTGGTGTATATTTTAAAACTAAAGGGGGGTTTTAGTGTCATTTTAATAGACCTTAGCGGAGGTGAGTGTAATTCCCCCTATAAATTAAAGGATATTACCAATATAATAGAAGCAAACCTAGTGTCTAACCGCAAATCGAAAGCTCCATATAGTCTATGTTTTTACTACTTGAAATAAAGTCATAGTTTACAGTACACCAATAAGCTGTTTTGTTCTGATTTGTCCATACATCATCTACCATCCCAAGCCTACAAAGATTAAAGCCTTGCGCATTTGTGCGCATGAAAGTCTTTTTTTAATTTTATATGTTTATGTTTAGCAAATTGTAAAGGGTGTTAATTAGTTCTATTTTATCAAATGCCTTACTCTTGTATTTATTTAGATCTGTGTGCTTGTCGTGCGTGTGCATGTGTTTGTATATAAATAAATAAATTTGCATGTGCTATGCAAAATATACCTCAATGAATACACGAGTTCTTCTTCATTTCAACAAGTTCAACAAACAATGGTGAATATTGAACAGTTTTATATTTAAGTTATAAACAACTTGTTCTTGAACATAAAGAAGTCTCTATGATCACCAGTTTTCTGTACCCATTAGGTAAGTAAATACTAACCACTTGGTTTAATAAGAGAAGGTGAAAATGTTGAACCGGCGGAACTTGAAGAAGCTGCCATGAGGAGTAGCATAATTCAACAAATTGTTGTTGTTGGTCAGGTGAATTCTTGATTTCTTTCAACTTTTGACAGCTCAAATTCTATCATTAACTGTCTGTTAGGCAGTATGAAATGTGACAAATTTACTTGTTGGTAATAACTTTAACATTTAGGATAAGCGACGTCTTGGAGCTATCATCGTTCCCAACAGAGAAGAAGTTTTAAAGGTTGCAAGGGAGTTGTCAGTTATAGATTCCATCAGTTCTGATGTTAGTGAGGAAAAAGTGATGAACATAATATATAAAGAATTAAAAACCTGGTAAGACTTATCTCACTTCTGTTTCTTGTAATAAATGTCAGAAAATTTCATGCCTTCGCAAAATTTTCTCTGCTACTGCTACGTTTTTTCGGAAACCATGTTATTGGTACGAAGTATCCATCAGTTTTGCCGATGAGTATTACTGCTATGTTTACTAACTAGATTTCTTTTTTATACTCTGATTTTGATTTATTTGTTTTTCCCTTATTCTTTCTGTCTTATTCAACATGCAGGATGTCAGAATCTCCATTTCAAATTGGACCAATCCTTCTTGTAAACGAACCATTCACGGTTAGGTTTCGGAATTTAAAGTTATATCTATTAATGTTTTTTATAATCATAAAATTGACAAGTTCGGTTCATCCTTTTGTTCGCTGACAGATTGATAATGGTCTAATAACACCGACCATGAAAATTCAAAGGGATAGAGTTGTGGCTAAATACAAGGAGCAAATAGAAAATTTATACAAGTGAACACTCTAATTTTATCAAGTCTCCAAATAATTTGACTCCTGAATAAAATTGTATAATTTTTATGAGTGCATGTAACTTTTGTTCTTAATCTGTCATTATCACCAGTTTGTAATAATATTTCACATTAACTCTATAACTAGGTTGTGTGGCTGAAACTTATTCATTAGTATTAGTTTATATAAGGTTATAACATTATAAAATAAAATATAGTCTATAGGCTTTATTTGTACAATATGGTCTACTATATGTTAGTGAATTGAGACCACCATAATCACCTATTAAGAGCACGGCTACGCAAAGCCATAACAGCTCTTGTCAACTACTCCTCTAGTGTCCTCTTTGCATTGAAGTATTTCTTGATGCAAATCACCCACCAATAAGTGTCATCATCACCCACCAAATGATTCATATGTTCAAGATTTTTTTTCTGGTAGAAGTTGTAGATTTTGTTTATTTGCTCTAAACAAGTTCTTTTAAAAAATATTAATGATAAAGTAATTCTAATACTACTAATGAAATAAGGGTTTATGACATATATACGATATACATACATATTTATTAACAGATACTACGAAGTGAGAATTGGGATGATTATTTTTTGGGTGAACAGAATTGGGAGAATAATTCACAGTAAAAAGTGTTACATTATTGGCATAGTAATTTTTTTGTATAATTGAGAGTGACTAATTAATGTCTTGTGAAAAAAGTTTTGGTCTTGGACTAGCTAAGGATAAATATGTATATAAATATATAGTAGTCATATTAGTTGTTAATCGAGATTTGATATGTGGATTAAGTGTTAATGTGGACTAAATTTATCTATCTTCAATGAAATGGTTTGAAGTGTAAAATCCATGATCTATTTCCAACCTGTGAAGTGAAAATTTCAGAGAGAAGAGATGGATACAGGTGCAGTAGTGTTGGAGCATGGTGAGATAGGACAGAGTTTGATGAAGTACCAAAGCAAAGGGCATGATTAGTTCTGCAAAACGGGACTTGGCCGGTTATGCTACTCCACTTGATGCCATGTTTTCTCCCAAAGAGATTCTCGTTTATGTCACTGCTATCTAATCAGGTACGAAAAAATTAAAATATCCTTTTCAAACTCTTTGTTAATGAATTTAGTGACAGAATTAACTAAAACAAACTTCTTTTGATACACGGGTCCATATGACAGTGACTCACACGTTTGATGACCAGAATTAAGACTGGATTGTCTAGCTTCTGGTGATGTAATGATCTCATTTCTTGGAGAAAGAGATTGAATCAGTGCAGGAAGTGGATTTCTTGTTCTTGATTCAGAATTCAATGTCAAGGGAAGGTACACTTTTATTTGCATACTAGTTGAGAAATACAAGAATTCATACTTCGAAGTAAAAAAATAGTCTTAAATTTACCAACCTATTCATCTTTGCGTGCACTTAATGTCTGATTTTCTACATGATCTGGTTTTTCTTGTTCATTTTGAAATCAAATTAACAGCCAACATCGGAAACAGTGCAGTCATGTGATTCAGGCCATGTTTGGGTAAACTTAACTAAGTGCCTGTAGCATAAGTACTTATATATAAGTTACCTTTATAACAAGATAAAATAAATTTAAAATGTTTTCATATAGACTGAGATCTAAGTTAATCCACCCACATTTGTTCCCTCTCTTGGTTTTTCAGTTGATATCAAACTTTTTCTTAAATATTCTATTGGACTAATATCTATGTTATTCCACCCACATTTGTTCCCTTTCCAGAAGTTTAGTTTTGTGCGTTAGGTGGCGTGTTAGGATCCATGTTATTCCACTTGCATTAATCCGCATTTCAGATGTCTAGTCTTGATCCTGATGGAGTCTCTTAAGAGTTTAGCGTTGACTAAAGATATGACATGTGTAGTGCTTTTAAAACTTGAAGAATCCTTACCTTTCAATTCAATTTTATAAAGTTTAATTTGGCTCAACTCAAGAGTCATAACTCATGCATATCACATTTGCACTTAATTGGTTATGAGAAGCAGAATTATGCGCTACTACAAAATGATGAACGGATATTTATTTGGTTATATTAGAACTAACATAATGTAAGACCTGTATAGTGTTGATGTTAAATAGCACATGTTTGGTTGTAATTTTTAGATAGATTATGCTTATGGATGCTATGCAACTATTTGTACGTTCAGTGTGTTTGATTTCACAGTGGATTCTATCAGAATGGTTTGTCATATATGAAATTTGATTTTAATGAAAATATAGGTATTTGATTTTGTTTCTGAAGTTTGATTTGGCTAAAGATAAAAAAATTCATATTATTTTTTACTAATAATTTGCTTGCAAAGTAAAAACGTTTTAGTGTTTCTTTGGTTTTACAATGTGAACTCCCAAACTTGAGTTTGAGTTTGTATATTTTTTATGTATGGATTTTATTTTAGGAGTCAATTTTATCAATAAGGAATCCTCCAATTACATAATTCCTATTTTGGTGTGATTTTTTTATTACTGCACTTCATATTATTTGCTGAATATGTGTTAAATTGTCCATAATTTTATATAAATTATAGGAATTAGAATATTTATTTAAGTATTGTCTTTAATGACTTATGGACTATAATATATGGAGAGTATTATATCAATGAAAAACAACAAAACAAAAATTATGATATGGTATCAATAAGTTCTCGATCAAACTTGTGTCTTCTTCAATGATACAGTGGTTTCTTCATCGACCCTATCGGTTTGCCATCAAAAGATCCCTAAAAGCCTTTGCATGAACATTGAACTCGTCTAACATAAACTTCAGTTTGATGACAATGTCTCTTTGGACCATTTTATTGTCCCTGTATATTAGATAACATGTCAAAAATTGTGTGTAGACACACGAAGTATGCATTGCTAAATAATTATAAATACCTGAAACATTCCATTCTGTTATCAACTTCGTTGTCAGTGTCATAAATATATAGCTGAGCATATAGGGGAGGATGTCCAATTTTTGGTAGTAGAGTACCTTTGACCGTGTAGTCTTAAAGTAGGCGGTCCTCATGTTTTCGAGTATGTTGTGTTAAATTTCATTTCAGGAGAAGTGAAAGAAAACATATCGTTGTATGTTTGAATGTTGTTCTGGTAGTTTTTACTCTGCCATTATACATAACATGTTGCAACAATTGTGGTGGTTCCTGAAGGAAGGGGAGTACAAATCTTCCACCCCTGCAGCAACGATGGAACTTAGGAACAATTGTATGGTGTGGTATTTCTATGCGTTCCTGATACCACATACAGGATTGACAACATGGACATTTCCATACTTGGTCTCTTATATCAGAATAGTTTGCATAGACAGAATCCAATAATGAAATGAATTAGTCAATGTAATGTGATTATAATTTTAAATACAGAACTTACCTTGTAGATGAGAATCTACTAAGGGTTCATGATCCGTGTCAGCATCAACATCAGAATAGCAGTCAAACTCAATTCGTCGTCAGAATTAGATACTGCATCATCTGAATGATGTGATTCTGATGCGATATCAGGAGCTACATTTTGATTTTAGGTTGGAGCATTAGAGGTAGATGTGTCACTCGTGTTACAATTGGGTTGAACAGTCCGACTGAAACCTCTAGGCAAGTTATTTGCATTTCCAACTAGTTGTCCTTTTTTATGAACTAGACGTTGTTGGAGATGTCTTTGTGATAGTTCAGTGTTTGTTACGCGTACCACTGAATGGCATTTGATTAGGGATTGCAACGTTTCCGTTGGTCCCCGCAAAATTTTTCATGTTTGCAATATTATGTGACCTCTTCCTGTTAAATAAGATTGGCTTCCTTCTCTTTTTAGCAATAGTAGGATTAGAAGTATTTTTCAAGTTTTCATAGCTAGTAGAAGAAGGGCTACGATTTGTTGTATTGGATGAAGGGGTTGAAAAAGAACTTGGTGCATGGGATGAACAATTACGGGTTTTAGAGGCAATAGGTTGTCGTGTCTTGAAACTGTAATGTGAATTACTCTGCGCTTTCAAAATAAGTCTCCTCTTATGTCTAGCAATAGACGATTGAGTGACGTTGTTTTGAATATAATTTGGCTGCATCGTTTGAAGATAAAGTCGTGAATAGAAATACTGGACAAATCTGCTTGAGGGTGAACAAATCACATATTAAAACGGAAAAGTAGCACACTATGGAAAAGCAAATATAACAGATAAAACAATCCATATTAAAAACAAAAGACTAAAGGTCGCCAGTTACGGATTCAAGAGGCAAGTGAAGTTTTAAAACCACCTAACTGTATTAATGAATGAAGTATTTGAATTGATTGGTGAAGTGTAGCATTTAAAATATAATGAAAGTTGTAGCAGAACACTAAAGGTGGGAAGTTATGGATTCAAGAGGCAAGAGAAGTTTTTAAACTTATTAACTGTATTATGGTGTGAAGTATTTGAACTGATTGGTAAAATGGTGAATTTAAAAGCAATAATCATTATACAAACACAACTTTCAGTATGAATAATTTAATATATAACGACAGGAGTTTGCATTGGGTAGGGATACGTGGACCATCAAGTTGAAATATGACATATCTGGATTGTGATTATGTTGGTTTTATATTATATAGTGTACCATAATTACAAACAGGTGATGTTCAAATGAGCATGTACCACATATTCATTCTATACTTGCAATTAGATGACATTCATATCTTACTAACATGTCATGTTTAAATGAGTATGTATCCACAAGTTCATTTTATACTTGCAATAAGATGGCATTCATATCTTACTAATGGGTCGTGTTTAAATGAGTATGTATCCACAGGTTCATTTTATATTTGTAATAAGATGATTCATATCTACATTAAAGAACACAATAACATTTTACAACAATTGTATATAGTTTTTCATGCATTAGTTAGAGTAGAATAGAAACTGTTTGTCACATGTTAGTGTTAGCTGGAAATTTCGACCAGGTTAATAAAGAAATTTTTTATTTAAAATTTCTACAAGATGGCTTGAAAAAAGCTATAAGTCGAAGTATATTATTACTGGATCTGAGTCGAATACAGTTTAGAAATACAAGTGTTTTTGTTTTGTCAAAAACGCGCGTTTCGGCGGTCACGTGAGAAAGACATTGCTAAAGGCTTGAGTGGGAATGTTTGAAATTCGAAAGGGTTTCTTTGGATAAGAAGGACGCGTGGAATTCTTAGAGTGTCAAAAGACATGCAAGAAAATAACGTGGTTTTTCTTTAGAATAGTACCGTTATGGTTAGAATATTATAAATAGTTTCTTAGTGTTAGGGAGAAGGAGGATCATAATTCGTACAAAGTTACTCACAAAATACTCAAGTATCAAGTTACAGAGAAAGAATTCATTGAGAATGTACGTATGACCTCACAATTTTATCTTTGAAATGCACTTATCAACATAATTTTCTTTCGAACCATTCTTTTACGTACTCCTGCAATTGTTCTTAATTTCTTTATGTTTGTCGAATTGTTTCATTTTCCTGTAAAGCTTTACGAATCAAGTTTCGTTTAAAAGGCTCTTTCTTTTAAAATCAAGTCTTTTAATTACAGTTTTAAGTCTTTTCATCGTCAAGTATTTACATTCAAACCCTTTTTTTTTATTAAAGACGTTTCGTCTAAACCTTTGCATTTGAATTTAATTTCAGAATTCTTTATATTTCAAGCCTTTACACAAACACATACACAAGTATTACGTCGTGCTTAACACAAACCGTCAAGAAAGTATTACAATTAACGTTAAGACAATGTCCTAGGATCAATCTAGTTGATCCTGCGAGTAACCATACATATCAAATTTGTTTGGAAGACTAGCGGTTGTTTCGCCAGAAATCACTGCGAACAAATTGGCACACCCGGTGGGACCGTGTCATAACATTTTAAGAAAAAAATCAATTGTAATCATAACAGACTGTTTAAAAGACTATTTTCTGGTAAAATACGCAAAAGCGTTATATGAACCTTAGGAGTGGCAGAATTTTTAGTGAATCTCAACCAATACCTAAGAAAAAACATACCAGAACAATGATTAACACAACTAATGATCAAGGAGGACAAAATCATCCACAAGGATCAGGAACGGTCGGTACAAATTCGACAACTAGTTCACAGGCCATTCCAACATTAATAGGATCAATGGCCGCAACTAATTCGAATCCACCTTACACAGGAACTGCTTCTATGGCTAGTTTGGCCAACGTGCCCCCCTTTGGGGGTACATCAGAGTCTCTTTCGAATACTTAAAATGGCCCTATTTTGACATATGTAGGAGGCCAAGTATCACCTTCGACACCCCCCAGGCCAACAGGATTCGAAAATTTTAGACCTTGGACATAACAATCATATGGAGGGCCCTCATCATCATTCATGTGTAGTCTACACAATGGCACTTCCGCATATACGCAATCTAATGTAAATACTTTTTCGCCGATTCAAAATGTTGGTTTAATTGATCGAAGCGCCCAAAACCAAAGCCTGTCAGCCCAGATGCCTGCTTTAACAACAAATACCCAAGAAGCACTTAGACAACAAATGGACGCTAGTAACCATGATCTGGTTGGAATATTAGCGAGGGAAATGAATACTATTTTTTCTCCCCTAATCCAGAATATAAACAGAACCAATTAAAAAAACACCCAATCATACCAACAGTTGTCAGCGCATATGGCGCGAATAGCGGATTTCTTCGGGAACCCCCAACCACCTGTTCGACGCAGGCAGAATATCATAGGAATTCAAGAAGAACCAACCATAAACCAGGTTCAACAACCTAGAAAAAATATTGTCGAAGAACCAAGAATTGAACCAGTAGGTATTCAACAGCCAAATCCCGAGGAACCACCCAGGAGAATAGCCATGGTCAATAGAGGCCAAGATGCAGATGAAGTTGTTCATAGAATGAGACAAGACAACCTGTTGGTCGAAAATAATATAGCAAATATAGTCGAAAGAATCATGGCTAATAATGGTTTAAACACAGGTTTTCGACGCCCCAACTACACTTCCTCTATAGCGGAATTTATTCTGCAAACAGAATTGCCAAGGGGTCACAAGATTCCGAAATTCACCAATTTTTCAAGGGATACTAATGAATCCATTATTGAGCACATAGCCAGATATTTGACAGAGTTAGGAAACTTGGCGAACAATGAAGACCTAAGAATAAAATATTTCTCTAGTTCACTAACCAAGAATGCTTTTACATGGTTCACCACATTACCTCCTAGTTCCATAGATACGTGGTCCTACTTAGAGCAATTGTTCCATGAACAGTTTTACGTGGGACAAACGAAGATTAGTTTGAAGGAATTGGCAAGCGTAAAGAAGAAATTCACAAAACCCATAGATGACTACCTGAATAGGTTCCGTCTTCTGAAATATAGATGCTTTACTGTAGTGCCTGAGCATGAGTTAGTCGAAATGGCTACATGTGTTTTAGATTATTCCATTAGAAAGAAGTTAGATACTCAACACTTGAGAGATATGGCCCAGTTGGCAGATAGAGTTCGACAGGTCGAACGACTGAAAGCTGAAAAGGCCAGGGCAAGTAAAAATCATAAAAAAGAAAGGGTAGCCTATGTTGAAGCCGAAAATGAAGAATATGAGCCGCATAACAACCTTTATGGTGTTGAAGAAGTAGAAATAGATTTGGCTGAATTAAAAGAGGCACCCCCTTACTCTTGTAAAATGTTAACACCTTCGAATGGGAAGAATCTCGTCGAAGAGGAAAAGAATGATAAATATCCTAAAAGAACTTACACTTTTGATGTCACTAAATGTGGCGAAATATTTGATTTACTGGTAAAGGATGGCCAAATGATAGTGCCTCCTAACACTAAAATTCCTCCGTTGGAACAACGGAAGAAAAGAGGTTATTGCAAATACCATGGTTTTCTTGGCCATGAAACATCAGCTTGTTTTCTTTTCAGGGATTTAATTCAGAATGCTATCAAGGATGGACGTCTGAAATTCGATGATAAAGGGAAAGGTCATATGAGGGTGGATGCTGATCCTTTGAATGTGGCTGCCACCAACTACGCTGAACCTTTGGATATCAATATGGTGGACATAGTCAACGCTGACCAAGCAAAGATCGTGGAAGATGGAAAGCAGGTTACTGATAGCCTAAACACCAGAGGATCCTTCGACACTAACGTTGAAGACCCCCAGGCTGGACAAATCAAATTAGGGACTACTGAGGATTCTTTGAAAATTACTAATGAGACTACTGAATGTCTCAGAGTTAGGTTCGAAGAAATGGAAATCTCTGAAGTACCCATGGGAGTCAACATGGTCAATCTGGACCAACCCGCTTCAGAGATGGAAGAATTGGAAAACTGCCTGCTGATGCAACAAAAGAAGAAGAGTTTTGGCTACCCAAAGGCAAATGAGAATCTGCGCGAATACTTGTGGAGATGCCATGAGAGGAATGCCCACAAGACGTTACTGTGCCCAAGGTGCTCCATTATGTTGAGTCGAAGAGTGACTGAAAATTATGAGAGGGTCCATATCAACACCCAAGGAAATTGGCGCCAAGAAAGTCAACTGATGAGAGTATACCCAAGGCCATGCGAAACGCTTTTGGTTTTCATACTCCGATGTTACAAAGCAGAATCAGAAATCCTGATGTGCCCAAGATGTGGCGCAGTACATGACAAGGAGATTGCTGAAATGTTTGAACGAATCCCTTTCCATGGTAGCTGGGAGCCAAGGGAAGCAAACCCAAGGATGTACGTGTTTGACAAAAGGGGAACGTCGAAAAGGTCGGATAGCCCACATCCCAGGGCAAGAAGAGTCTCGTTCAAATTACCTGCTGAGATACCAACTGACCGATGGATGCATGTTAATGATGAGAAATCAAAGTGGAGGAGTTTCAACAGGGGAGGCAGGACAACTTTCGCCTATAGAAGGAAATTCCAGGCATCAACAAGGGAAGCTCACATGCTAGACAATTACAAAGGAAAAAACCCCATGTCAAGATCCCAGTGGCGTAGACAACAGAGAGCGAGGAAAACAGAAAGGGAATCAAAGCAGAAAGAGGTAGGTGAATCAAGAAATACCAAAGCAGTATCTGGAACATCGACATCCGTCAAGCCGCCGGTAGGACGAAGGTTGTTCACTGAGGAACAACGGAAAACGAAAGAAGTGAGTCAAGAAAATCCCATAAAATCTGAAGATATGTTGACAGATGATTTCGACTCTGATGGCGTGTCGTCTCTGCACATGCATTGCAACGTGGTATCCGTTATCCCCCATGAGTACTATCAGGAAACTGAAGTTAAAGACTGCGAAGAAGATGATGAAGAGGAGATGGCGAAACACAGACCAGTGTGTTACTACATCCTCAATAATGGAACAGTCGAAGAGCAAAATGCCTTCTTCGAAAGGCCTGACGGAGCTATGAAAAACCATCTGAAACCTTTGTATATAAGGGCCAAGATCGAAGACTGGTATTAACAAAGTATTGGTGGACGGAGGCGCTGCAGTTAACTTGATGCCTCATTATATGTTAAAAAGAATAGGGATGTTCGACACGGACATTAAACCTCACAATATGGTGTTGTCTAACTATGAAGGGAAAATAGGTCACACCCTGGGGGTAATTCAAGTAAACTTGACAATTGGGTCTGTGACAAGACCAACTATGTTCATAGTGATTCCTGCAAAAGCGAACTATAATTTACTGTTAGGGAGAGAGTGGATACACGGGGTGGGGGCAGTGCCATCGACTATGCATCAAAGATTAACCATATGGAGAGAAGATGGAATTGTAGAAAACATCGAAGGGGATCAAGGTTACTACATGTCGGAGGTAAACACGGTAGACAAAACCAGCTTTGACAAAAATCTAGCAAATATTGGACCATGTGGAGTGGTGGGAGATTGTTACTTACCAAACAAGAATGCGTTGTATTATCTAACTTTGCTCCCAAATGGATTTCGATAGGATAGAGAAATTATGGGAGAACTGGACGACCAGGAGAATGTCGAAGGAAGTTCTCAAATACGGCCAACTAGCTGGGACACAGACATTGACCATGTCTGAGCCCTCTTCTTTGAAAGACTTTCGGCTTATGTAGTCGAGAATAAAAGACAGGCGACTGTTGAAGCTGCAACAACAAATGTGGCTGGCGAAGCCATTACCAAAGCAACAAAAGTGGCGGAATCTGGAGCAAACCTCAACTCAGAACCAACTGACGAACAGGTTCAAGGTGAGTTGGTAAGTCAAAGATTAGACGCCATCTATGACGAAGAACCCTTGGGGTTCGAAAAAGATCCGACAGCGTCAAGTCCTAAGATGTTGGCTCAAGATCCCCTTGAGGAGATTGATCTTGGAGATGAGAGTTCAAAAAGAATCACTTACATCAGTGCTAAACTAAAACCCAGTTTGAAGGCAAAAGTCACTTCGCTCCTTAAAGAAAATAAAGACTGTTTTGCTTGGGACTATGACGAAATGCCTGGTTTGGAAAGGGAACTGGTCGAACTAAGACTGCCTATAAAGGATGGCAAGAAGCCCATCAAGCAGACTCCAAGGAGATTCGCCCCAGAGATCCTTTCAAAAATCAAGACAAAGGTCGAAAGACTCATGCGTTGCAATTTCATCAGGACCACAAGGTATGTCGAATGGATTGCTAACATAGTACATGTTATTAATAAAAACGGTTCTTTGAGGGTATGTATAGATTTCCGTGATTTGAATGTTGCTACCCCCAAGGATGAATACCCAATGCCAGTGGCAGAAATGCTGGTTGATTCAGCCGCATGCTTTGAATACCTTAGTATGTTAGATGGGTATTCAGGTTATAATCAGATCTTTATTGCTGAGGAAGATGTGCCCAAAACAGCCTTCAGATGCCCTGGGGCAATTGGCACTTATGAATGGGTTGTTATGCCTTTCGGCTTAAAAAATGCGGGGGCAACATACCAAAGAGCAACGAACTTTATATTTCATGATTATATTGAAACATTTATGCAGGTGTATATAGATGACATTGTAGTGAAGTTTGGATCAGACGAAAGCCACCTGAATCATCTTTGCCAATCATTCGAAAGAATGAGAAAATATGGTTTGAAGATGAACCCTCTTAAGTGTGCTTTCTTTGTGCAGATAGGAGACTTTCTGGGATTTGTGGTCCATAAGAAGGGGATAGAAATCAATCAGAATAAAATGAAGGCTATCATGGAAACAAAGGCACCTTCGACAAAAAAAGAATTGCAATCACTATTGGGGAAGGTAAATTTCCTAAGAAGATTTATCTCCAATCTCAGTGGTCGAACGCAAGCTTTTTCCCCCCTCCTACGCCTAAAGCAAGGAAATTTTGATTGGAACAAGGAACATCAAGAAGCTTTTGACAAGATCAAGCAATACTTGGTGCAACCGCCCATTCTGTCACCCCCAAATGGGAAGAAGTCTATGAGACTCTACATATCAGCCTCTGACACTACTTTAGGTAGTATGTTAGCCCAAGAGGACGAAAATGGCATCGAGAAAGCCATATATTATCTTAGTAGAGTTTTAAACGATACAGAAACGAGATATACTGCAATAGAAAAGTTATGTCTGTGTTTATATTTCTCCTGTACAAAACTTAAGCATTATATAAAACCAGTGGATGTTTTCGTTTCGTCTCATTGTGATGTTATAAAACATATGTTGTCAAAGCCAGTCATGCATGGCAAAATTGGAAAATGGGCTTTGGCCCTCACAGAATATTCTTTAATTTTCATGCCTTTAAAGGCAATGAAAGGTCAAATAGTATCAAACTTTATAGTAGACCATGCAGTGGTCGAAAGCCAACTATATGTTGAGTTGAAATCTTGGAGATTATTCTTCGACGGTTCAACACACCGGAATGGTAGCGGAGTTGGAATACTTTTGATTTCTCCTGAAGGAATTTCAACAAAGCTTAAGTATAAGATTGAAGTCCCTCTTTGTTCAAACAATGAAGCTGAGTATGAAGCGTTGCTTGCTGGACTCGAAGCTTTATTAGAATTGGGGGCAACCAGAGTCGAAATTAAAGGTGACTCTGAATTAGTAATAAAGCAACTAACAAAAGAATACAAATGCATAAAAGAGAACTTGATTATGTATTTCGTCTTGGTTAATAGATTGCTCAAGAAATTTGAATATGTGGATATAAAACATGTCCCTAGAATAAAAAACCAAGAAGCAAATGACTTGGCACAAATAGCCTCAGGGTACAAAGTATCAAAAGAAAGATTAGAAGGATTGATTGAGATAAGAGGGAAAGAATTGGCTACGAGGTTATCCCCAATTGACTTAGAAACTACTAGGCTAGGGTTTGCCAACCCAAAAGAATTTGAGGTACTAAATATAGGTACTCTGGCAGATACAGATTGGAGAAGCCCAATTATTAACTATCTAAAAGACCCTTCGATCAACACAGATAGAAAGGTTAGATACAGAGCTTTATCTTATTTCTTGATGGGAAACGAATTATTTAAAAAATCCCCTGAGGGAATTTTGTTAAAATGCTTGGGAGAAAACGAAGCATATTTGGCATTATCAAACGTTCACAGTGGAGCCTGTGGGGCCCATCAAGCAAGGCATAAGATGAAATGGTTGTTGTTTCGATATGGAATGTATTGGCCAACTATGTTGAAAGACTGTATAGACTTCGCCAAGGGTTGTCAAGAATGTCAGATGCATGCAAGCATTCAACATGCCTCTGCAAGTGAATTACATTCAATCATTAAGCCATGGCCTTTTAGAGGACGAGCATTGGATTTAATAGGAGAGATTCGGCCCACTTCGTCCAAAGGACAAAGATATATATTGGTAGGAATAGATTATTTCACCAAATGGGTAGAAGCTATTCCTTTGGCGAATGTAGACCAAGAAAAAGTCATTGAATTTGTCCAAAAACATATACTATATAGGTTTGGAATCCCATAAAGTATAACTACGGACCAAGGGTCTGTTTTTACTGGTCGAAAGATGCAAGAATTCGCGAGAGAAACAGGGTTCAAATTGTTAACATCTACACCATATTATGCTCAAGCAAATGGTCAAGTCGAAGCAGCCAACAAAGTCATAATAGGCTTAATCAAGAAGCATGTCGGAAAGAAGCCTAAAAATTGGCATAAAACGTTAGATCAACCACTTTGGGCTTGTCGAACGTCACCTAAATAAGCAACCAATACTACACCATTCCAACTTACCTTTGGGCATGATGCAGTATTACCAGTCGAAATCTTTTTGCAGTCAGTTCGCATTCAAAAACAAGAAGAGATAACTCCAAACATTTATTGGGAAATGATGTTGAATGAATTGATAGATTTAGACGAAGAAAGGTTGTGCGCCTTAGAAGTGTTAATAAGGCCGAAGGAAAGAGTAGCTAGAGCCTACAACAAAAGGGTGAAAGGTAAAAATTTCATTGCCAATGATTTAGTTTGAAAAGTTATTCTACCTATGGACAAAAAGAGCCAAGCTTTAGGCAAGTGGTCTCCCCATTGGGAAGGTCCTTTTCGAATCTTAAAAGTATTTTCGAATAATGCGTATGAGGTGGAGGAACTAACAGAGGATCGAAGGATCCTAAGGGTAAATGGGAAATATTTAAAGAAGTACAAACCATTTCTGCAGGAAATTAGAATAAGAAAAGAGTAGTAACAAATAAGTAAAAAGAAGCCAAGATGGAAATACTAAAATGGCTATTGTAGCATATCAGATTTCCAAAAGTTAATTAAAAGTGCCAGAGAATGGAATTTTATTACAATTAAAAGGCGACACAACAAGACAGTAAAGGTGCACAGCTAAAAGCTAGAAAGAAAGATTGCTATTTATCCTTGCATATTTAATATTTGACAAACCAAGTTTATACTGGATAGCCGCTTTGGACTCTTGGATCTTGGTTATTTCTTTGTCCATGTTGGTAGCAGCTTCTACGTGAGCAACACTTTCCTGCGCCAGAAGATCAGCCTGAGGGTCATTCAAGCCTTGAATGGCAGACTGTCTCTCTTTCGCCTCAGCAATCCTCGCCTGTAACTCTGAAATCTGAGTTTCCCAAACTTGGATAAAAGATGCATAGGTATTGTATTCCTCTTGAGCCTTCTTCTTCGACTGCATGAGAGTTTCAGAAGCAGTGTAAGCGTTGTAAGCTTTTTCATATTCAAGAGATTGTGCCTTTTCTGCCGCTTGAAGTTTCGTTTGGGCATTGAAATCTCTATTGAACTCAGAACTCACTTGATCAATCAACTGATGTATATCAACTAAAGCTTCGCCCACATCAGGTGGACACGCTGTGATGGGTATCTGAGAAATCGGTGTTTTTATCCGACAACCAGCAGTGCAATCCTCCTTTAGGGTGGTAAAAAGGTCAGCATCGAAGACAGCTTGCTTCACTTGTTGCAAGAGGGCATCAAAAGAAGTTTCTTTGGTACCAACACCAGCTTGGGTAGAGACACCAGGGAATGTTTTGGCAGGAGATGAATCCTTTAAAGCCATCATTAGTTTGACATACTTTAAAGGATTCGTTGCTTTAAGGGCAGTTCTTTCCTATTTTGAGAGAGTGGCAATGGTGGGCTGACTTGAAGAAGGCTGGTTGTGCGTCGAAACAAGGTTAGACTCTCCAGTGGCGTGAGCGGAATCCAAGTCTTTGTTACTGGGAGTTTTTTCTGACTCTTCGACGATTCCTTCGTCATCTCCCATCCCTTCGTTACCATCAAAGAATCCTTCTATGTCGGAGGAACGTTCTGTGTCCTCATCCGTTTCAATTGCCTCAGACGTGCCAGTCTTAGGAGTGTTTCTTTTTTGAGCATCTGCCTCAAGAGAAGAATTCTCCTGATCCTCTGCGTCCTTCGACTCAAGTTGAGGGTTGCCAGACGCGGACCCTTTGTTTTGTGCAATCCCAACGTTGGGAGGGGGTGAAGGAGTTCCTTCGACAGCCGGATTTCTGAGAGGGTCTGAAGGTTTGGGAGACTTGTCATATTTTTCCTGCAAGAGTGAATGTCAATGTTTGTTCAGGAAATGTAATATGTCAAAGTGCAAGGAAATGAAAAGAAGAGTCTAAAATAAATACCTTATCAGCAGTGGAGGTATTGCTTCCAATGCGCTCCGAAATTTTGGCTCCAGAGGGTGGAGGCCCAGCCTCTTTCGCAAAAGTAGGGAGAGTTGCAGTTTCGTTTTCCTTTTGGGTAGTGCCCTGGGACGAAGTAACCTTCGACCCCTTTTTCTTCTGCTTCTTCAAAGGAGGATGAGAGCCATCAACGCTGCTATCGTAGATTGTAATTGCTTCTTTTTCAGAAGCATTTTTTCTCTTCTTCGCCTTGGTGATTGGCGAATTTCCATCCTGCAGAAACATCAAATTCTGATGAGTAAGCAAAACAAGAAGAAATTCCAGAAAGAAAAGTTTAGTATGAAGACCTCATAAGATTTAGCAGTATTTTTTGAAGAAGTAGGTTTTGAAGTTCCAGTTGGAATGGTCTTTGAAGTGGGCTTCCCTTTTTTGGGGGTTTTTCTTTCGACAGCTGAAAATTCAGAGTTAGAAGGGAATATGTTAAGATGAGAAAATTAAAGTACATTTTCAACATGGCACCTTGAAGTGTTGGAGAAATGATTCTCACAGCAGACAAGTCATAGTGTAGGAAACCGTTGAAACTGTCCAGAGTGAGCTTAGTCGAAACAACCCTTTTTGCACGTTTTTGACTGTCATTATGTAAGTCATGAAAAATGTTCCCGCGGACGAACCAGTCTGGATAAGGTGGCGAAAATGCCAGAGCAAAGTCCGCTGTGGGTAATTTTGGAAATTTGGGTGGTTGCAGTTCGAAGACCAAATCATACCTGAATTCAGGTTTTATAGATTTGGGAAGTTTTAATTTTGGAAGAGTTTTTGTAAATTTTTCTTTCAAAATGAGTGACGCTTGATAGACTGTTCGACTAAGCTGTGTAGGGTCATAGACAATTTCAAAATAATCCTGAAAAGCTTTTATTTCTTCACAATGAGTAGTTTTACCTTTAGGTCCATGATCCTGCAAAGATGAAAAGGCTTGGGTCAATTGATCTTTTATTTCAGTGCTGTCGAACATGTTGTTAGAATAAAACTCTGTCCACCAAGTATAAAAGCCTTTAGTCATATAAGTCGCAGGGTCGAAAGGGGCAAGTTTGAAGATGGCAAAATCGGCATGGTATTCTTGATGCTTTGCCACGTCTCTCATAACATAGTCTATTCCGGCATAGCAGATTTCCTTCTTACGGTTAAAAAGAGATACGGGGACAAGTTGATTCAACCCAAATTGTCGAGAAACAAAGTTTGGTTGATAGGCCAACATGCATATGTAACTCTTCACAGGTAAAATTATGGAAATAAGGAGTCTAGGTAGGAGAAATGCACGCCAGACATCTTCAACTTCAGTATTCGCGTCCTTTATGGCTTCCTCAATCGAAGAAGTAAACCAGGAGGGGCCATGGGTTCGTTTGGCGAAGGGAGCCATGGCAGAAGTAAAGACATGACGTTTTGAGAACATCAGAATATACTTGGTGAGGCTGGTTTGAAGATTCATGTCTTCACTGGGAGTCAATAACAAAAGCCTAGTTCCTTCAATACTTCTTGCTGCTATTATGGGGTCTTCTTCGTTCATATTTCCAGAAGTTTGAAGAGATGGTTCGAAGGTGGCATTCAGCCACAGTTGAAGAAGCCAGTAAGGTTCAGCTAAAAGGAGGTTACTGCCAGCTTCATGTTCTTTGAGTTTGGATACATCAGAGCCTAGACTTTCGTACAACATTACTAGTAATAATTCACTAAGGCAAACCTTTCGACCAGAATACAATTGGTTAGCCAAAGTTAAAAATCTTCTAGCTACTTGGAGGGATTTGCAACAAAAAACAAATTTGGACAACCATAAGGCTAAGAAAGCTATATGTTCGATGTCAGAAACATCTTCGCCGTCCGTGTGATAAAAATTCATATAGGCATTGAAAGAAGCAGTTTTTGTGTTGAAATCTATTGTGTTGTCGGAATTGAGAAAATGGTCAAATGTTTCTCCAATAGGAGAAAGTCCTGTGATGGCTGCTACGTCAAACAACGTAGGGGTTATCATCCCACAAGGAAGATGGAAGGTGTTATAAGTGGTATCCCAAAAATAGTGAGACGCAAGAAGTAAAGGTTGGCAATAGCTAAAACCTAATTTCGACATCTGGATCAGGTCGAAAAATACCTAAATCTTTCCAAAATTGGCTTTTCTTTTTCTCTACTTTACCTAGCCAATTCAAAAAAGACTTGTTCAAAGTGGGACAAGATCGAAAAGGTCTGAAATTCTCAGTAATATAATTCATTTAAAAAGGTTCCTTATTCATTGTTTCAGGACTTTCTGTAGATGTGTTTTTGGGGGATTTGGAAGAATCATCAGAAATATTTCTCTTATTAGCTATGGGTCTAACAACATGATAAGTTGGGAAAAAGTTTTTACATTCTTCCAAATGTTCAGTAGAAACTAAAGGACCTAGGAATCCTAGGGTTTTACCAGATAATGAAGAGGAGATTAATACCTGGGAAGCATAAATGGCTTTTTGTTCTTTGGACAGTTTCGGAGGTGTAATAAATTCCTTGTTCTCATGCGTGATTATTTTGCTAGTTGGAATGGATTGAGAAGTTGAACCTGTGGAAGCTCCAGAGTTTTTGATTTTGATTTTCATTTGTTGTTTATCATAGGTCATTGTTGAGATTCTTTTAGGTCTTTCTGGAGTTTTTTTAAGTTTTTTTGGAAAGGAAAGGGTTATGCGGAAACTGAAAAGGTTTTTGCTAAGAGAAGTTTGTAAAGGTAAGAGAGAGGAAGGAGAAAGAGCCCATTTTATAGTGAAGAGTGATTGTCCATCAAAGGACACGTGTTCGCATCCTGAAGGAGAAGGTGAGAAGTTTGTCAAGTCACCTGACATTGGGAATGGTTATTCATCATTATAACAGCTGCACGCACGTCTTGAAGAGACGTTTTTGAAGAGATGTTATGATGATATCATTGAAATACGAGAAGGTTCTCTTTGTCGGTCGAAATAACGTAAAACACAAGAAATGCCATTTCTGCACATATTTGAAACAGACATTTATTGGGGGAAATTTGTTAGCTGGGAATTTCGACCAGGTTAATAAAGGAGTTTTTTATTTAAAATTTCCACAAGATGGCTTGAAAAAAGCTATAAGTCAAAGTATATTATTACTGGATCTGAGTCGAAGATAGTTTAGAAAAGCAAGTGTTTTTGTTTTGTCAAAAACACGCGTTTCGACGGTCACGTGAGAAAGACATTGCTAAAGGCTTGAGCGGGAATGTTTGAAATTCGAAAGGGTTTCTTTGGATAAGAAGGATGCGTGGAAGCCTTAGAGTGTCGAAAGACATGCAAGAAAACAACGTGGCTTTTCCTTAGAATAGTACCGTTATGGTTAGAACATTATAAATAGTTCCTTAGTGTTAGGGAGAAGGAGGATCATAATTCGTACAAAGTTACTCACAAAATACTCAAGTATCAAGTTACAGAGAAAGAGTTCATTGAGAATGTACGTATGACCTCACAATTTTATCTTTGAAATGCACTTATCAACATAATTTTCTTTCGAACCATTCTTTTACGTACTTCTGCAATTGTTCTTAATTTCTTTATGTTTCTGTCGAATTGTTTCATTTTCCTATAAAGCTTTACGAATCAAGTTTCGTTTAAAAGGCTCTTTCCTTTAAAATCAAGTCTTTTAATTCAAGTTTTAAGTCTTTTCATCGTCAAGTATTTATATTCAAACCCTTTTTTTTTATTAAAGGCGTTTCGTCTAAACCTTTGCATTTGAATTTAATTTCAGAATTCTTTATATTTCAAGCCTTTACACAAACACATACACAAGTATTACGTCGTGCTTAGCACAAACCGTCAAGAAAGTGTTACAATTAACGTTAAGACAATGTCCTAGGATCAATCTAGTCGATCCTGCGAGTAATCATACATATCAAATTTGTTTGGAAGACTAGCGGTTGTTTCGCCAGAAATCACTGCGAACAATTAGGTTGATAGGTTAGGTATTAGTGGAGAATCTCATATAAGATTCAACTGATAATATTGTAGTTAATGATGATATATTCAATCCAGTGAAACACACAATGACCAAAGAACAACTATAATTTAACTTATTTCTTATTATTATCCAACAATACAAGAATAGTACGTGGACAAATAAGATACGTACAAATTTATAAGAATAGAGACATGGACCATTATGATTCGTGAAGGTTTGGTAATACCGATGTAGATATAACAAATGATGTAAATGTTAAAGTAACATAATTATTTAAAAATGTAATCCATTATAAATAAAGAGTGCATTTTGATAAACCTCTCAAAATAGATAAAGTAGTTATAGTCAATAAAAGTAAAATGCAACGGCAAAACAATAAGTTTCTATTTCAGGACAAAGAAACGAAGTATAGCTACACCTAATCCTTCTTCTCCAATTTGACAGTCTTCTTAAGTCTGATTGATGAGATTCTCCTTCACACAAGCCTTCCAAAGTTGTTGATTTACTTGATCCATCTGGAACCTGTCTTTTATCAGTGTGTTAATGGATCAGGGTTATGCTTAGATGTAATCTTAAGATCCTGTCAATTAGAGTAAAGTTTAGCATTACATGCACCAATTATATTATTTAGGCAACTTATTAAATGCACATAGTGGGAGGTCATTGAAGGTTACCGTAACCAAATCATATTCTTCACGGGCATCAGTTTTTGCCTCATCAACACTCTCTTTAATCTAAACATAATTAAAAGTATTTGTAATGTTTAATATATATCAACACAAAACAACTCTAATAAACTAAAAGAATAAGAAAATAATGCAGTGAACAAAATACATGCATCGGCTTCGATGTTATAGACGTGATATTTGATGTTGCCTTTGTGTTATGATCAAAGTAGGATCAGTAGAAAACTTGTAATAGAAAATTAAGAAACTACCTGAAATACTAAAGTTGCATTGCTGAATTATACCTGGATTGTTTCCCATAGAGCCTTAAGATGTTTGATAAAAGGGTCATCTTTTAGGATCATAACAACTTAGCAAGTTTTCCAACGCGGCTACCACTTAACTTTAAAAGCCATCTCCAAACTCAACATGTGATCGAGTGTCAATGGAAATTATAAGGGATCATAAATTCTAACATATATAAGGAAACAAAACCATGAGTATTAGTGTGTGTGATACGGTGGGAGAACTGACTTGGGTTTTGCGTTTGTATTCGCAAATGTTGCGGTTAGCAAGAGTCGCCACCGACTTTTTATTTTATCCTAAGGAAAGGTTAAAAAGCACAGCAAAAACCTTTTGAGATGTTTTCTTGGGTTCGGGGAGTAGATTATAGAAAGGGAAGGTATTAGCATCCTTTCTATCCATGGTTATCCATGGGCTCTTAGTTACTTGCTTTAGATCACTTGCCTTTTGTTTTCAATTGTTTTAAATGGTGCTTGAGTGTGTGGGTTTGAAAATGCTTTTGAAAAGAGGCCAATGTGGTGGCAACCTTTGTAATGATCCATGTGGGGATGTATACAAAGATGTATGTCTTTTGAAAAAGTTTTCATTTGTTTTTTTGAAAGTTGTTTTGAAAGTGTAGTGATGTGTGATTTTGAAATTAGGCAAGTGTTTTGTTTTGCAAGTTTGATTCAAGTAACTAAGAGGTTATCTACTCCTAAATTTCTCAAAAGATTATTGTTATGCTTTTAACCCTTTTAACAAGTTTGTTCCACCATTGTATTTGGTGGACAACCTTGTGTTAGGATGTGAAAGGGACGGGCGCGGGTCATCGTTTAGACCATAATTGTAACGACGTTAAATGTCTTTGGGCAATTTCTTTAAGGGACTTGATCATTTGTTTTTGTTTGCTTTGAAAAGTTTTGTCGAGGGACTATGATCATTCAAATTGTTTGCTTTGCCCAAAGAAGTTCAACATACAATATGGCCCATTTATTTGAAGGCAACAAGTGGAATACCCTAGGGGTGCAAGTGTGAGATGTGTTGTTTATTTTCATGCTCATTTGTCTTGTATTAGGTCAAACTATTTTTTCGTTTTTTCGCATACAAACCCTAATTCTAACATGTTATCATTAAAAAGCAATAAAGTGCAAAATTAAATTTACTAAGCTATTACAAAACCAAATATGGGAAGGGGGGTACAAATGTTCAAATGGGGATATTGACAAGAATTTAAATCTAAATTATTACATCATTTTGAATATTTGCAATTTAATCAATGTACAAAAATTAAATAACAATGCAAGATGCAAAAGAATGTTTTATATGTATGGAAAAAAAAATATTATTTAAGTAAAAGAGAAAAGAAAATAAAAATTATATTATTTTTTGGAGTATTTTGAATTTAGGGCAAAAACCCTAATTTTTAAAAGGAAATGCATTATTATCTAATTTAATACAACTATTTATTTATTATTTATAAAAATAAAATAAAATGAAGTATATTATGAAAAAAGTATTTTTGTATCAAATATTAATAAAATGAAAAAATTCAAGTATTTTTATATTTTATCTTAAATATATTAATAAACATATATATATACACATATATTAATTTCTTAAATATGCATTATACACAAAATAAATATTTATTTAATATTTTAATAAGACAAATAAAAAGAGTATTTTTTATGTGAAATATTTTCAGAAGGTAAATAAAAATAAAAAAATGTATTTACACTATTTTTCTATTTATTCTAATAATAGTATATATATAATATTTATATGCAAACAAAAGAAATAAATCAAATAAATATGTCATATATTCAAAAAATGATGGAAAAAATATTTTTAATTTTTTAATGCCATGAGAAAAAATAAACAAAGTCAACCAAAAAAGAAAAAGTCAAAAAGAGTCAAAAATGAAGCAAATGGGCTCAGGGGGTGTAAACATGGAAATAGGGTGTGAAAAGAAAATAGTTCCAGGCCCAGCCCAGACCACTCCTTCTTCAACCTCTGTACAACATCCTTCAAGCAAAACACGCGTTTTTTATCTCTGGATTCCTGGACTTTCAAGCAAAACTCATAACATGAAAAGTGTAGAGCATTAAGAGACGGTTTCAACCATATAAAGAACTTGACCTATCTCTCTAAGATGAGGGAGAATTTCTCCTCCCCCAATTTCTGACCTAACTTTTCATCAATGTTCAGACATGAAATTCTCTAAGCACACGAAATATAAATGAAATCTAATCATATGAGCATGTTCAGGGCTATGATTGTGACATGTTTTCTTCAAAAACCTAAAGCTAACAATGCCTAATAAGGGAGATAGAACTCCATGAATATACCTGTTCAGTTGGAATCGAGCTTTGCAATGGAGGATGCTTCAGGGTGAAATGATGACTTGTATAGCTTCCTTGAAGTGTAAGGATGCTTTTCCAAGTCCTACTTTGTCTTGAAACTCCCTGAATCGAGCTAGTGAACTCCAACTACAAAACAGAAATTTAAAAATGGTGAAGTGGCTTGGAGGTGTTACAGGTCAGGTTTCAGGACATGGTTAGCTTGCATATGTTGTAAGGAAGGTAGAGGAACAAGTTTGGACAAGAATGCTTGAAGGGATTGAGAGATAGCACTCAATCTGCAGGGCTTGCTCTGTTTGAGCAGTTTTATGGTGTTTCTGAGATGGAGAGTGCTTGAGAGGCAAATGGCTCGTGCAAAAGCTTGGTTGGATAATTTGGAATGTGTTTGATAGCTTTTGTGTTGTGTCCCTATGCTGAGATGAGAGTTGTGATAAGTTATGCAATGTTACTTGAAAATGAAGCAAGCAATGGTCACTTTGTGTTTTAGGTCAGTAGGGGCCTCTAATCCTGCTGCATAAGCCTCTCTTGATCAGAGCAATTTGCCCATAATCTTGTGCCAAAAGGATTTTGCTTGTACCTTCTTGGATTTCAATTTGACATAAAGCTAATCTTTTCAAAAATGGAAAGTTCACTTTATCTAGTTTAGGGTTAATCCACTATGCAATGTTAGAACACAAAGAACATGGCCTTAACACATTGAATATGCATAAAATTATTGAGTATGGAATGGTTCAAGGACCTGTAATCAAGCATAAAGCAAGCTAAGTTCAGATTTGCAAAGTTATGAACATGTTTTGATGAAGAACAAAAGTGAATTTTTGCCAACTTGTGAAATTCGAAACTCTCAAGTTATGAGGTTGTTTGATGAGTTCTTGGACATTTTGGAAAGCTTGGAATGTGTACTACAATCCATCTTTGAAGTGCAAATCAAAATTCCAAGTGGAAGGGTATGAAAAGTGGCCTTGAAGTGGGGTAGAAAACCTTGTCAAAATAGGTTAAAATTTCACTAAGTTAAAAATGGTTTAGTGCCCTTATTCAAAAAATTGTAACTTGAGATACAAGCTTCAAATGAGAAAACTTTGTGAATCAAAGTTGTAGATTATGCAACAAGATACAACTTTCATGTTTTGACTTTTGTTTGAATCCAAATGGATCTTGGTGAAAAGATGGGGCAAAGTTGGGAAAAAATTAGGGTTTTCCATAACTTAGAAAAATTCTAAGTTATGAAAAATTCCATTTTCAAACCCTAATTTGCATTTTGTGATTTCTTGGTGAACAAGTTTCATGATTTGGCATGTTTTGATGAAAAATGAATCTTGACTCTTGATTTTGACCAAAAAGTCAAAGTTTGACTTTTCAGTATACAGTCAAAATTGATCAATTGACTGGGAAATTCAACTGTCAATCTTGTGCACTTGGGATCTTTTGAGCTTGATGAATGTGTCAAGACCATTTCATTGAGTCCTTGAGCCCATATGTGAACTTGGTTTGCCATTGGTTAGGTCAAACAGTCAAAAATTGCCTTTGTGCAGTCAAAACCCTAAAAATGACCATTTTGCCCTTTTGGTGATCTGATCAAATTTCTTGTGGAATTGTGATCCAAACTTGATCAAATGGTTCATGTGAGTTCATAATGTTGATGTGGATCAAATTTCATGAGGTTTGACTGTCAATTGGCCACAGTTGACTTTTTCCCCAATACAGCTGATTTCTAGGTCAACTGTCCAATTGACTGGGCAAAACTTGGAATCAAGACTTGAAACTTGGTATGGGTAAACTTGGGAGTCCAACATGAAGCATGAAAGTCATCTTAGGCATTTTAGGTCAAAACATCCTCAGGCAAACACAAACCCTAATTTGAGTCCACAGTGCAAGGAGAAGTCTTGAGCAGAAGAAACCCTAACTGGATCTTGATCTTCAAAGGTCTTGTGATGAGAAAATGTTGAGGAAATGGGAGGGCAAATTTTGGGGTACAACAGTTGCCCCTGTTCAATCTTCTTGAACCTGAAGAGTTAGATTGGCAAGTTTGCCTTTCGCGACTCGAAGGTAAAAGGAGATTGGACACTAGAGTGCCCGGAAATTTGCACTCGCATGCTGGAGTCTCAACAATATGATGTCAGGAATGGGCTTATAGATGCCATTTGGAGAGGTGGTGGATAGGGAGATGGGCTTATAGATGCCATCTGGAGATGTGACAGAACTTTGTCGGGAATGGGCTTATAGATGCCATTTGGAAGTGTCGATCGCATAAGAGATTCCTTAGCGAGAACTTGTGTATTTGAGAAAGACGGATGTTTTCCTGGCTTGTTACAGGTGTTTGATCTTCAGTCTCCTTATGCAGATACGCCCTGGCTAAATACAGGTATTGAATCTACAATTGGTTGTTCACAGATATTTCCTGGGTTGTTGCAGGTGTTGATCTGGAATTCTTCAGACATGCCCTGGCTGGATACAGGAATCGAATCTGGAGATGTTATAGTTGATAGATGTGCCCTGGCTGGATACAGGAATCGAATCTTCGAACTCTTCAGACGTGCCCTGGCTAGATACAGGAATCGAGTCTGGAAATAGTCGTCAACAGATATGCCCTGGCTGGATACAGGAATCGAATCCGGAGATGTTGTAGTTGATAGATGTGCCCTGGCTGGATACAGGAATCGAATCTTCGAACTCCTCAGACGTGCCCTGGCTAGATACAGGAATCGAGTCTGGAAACTGATCACTCTCAGATGTGCCCTGGCTAGATACAGGTATCGAATCTGGAACTGTGACAGTTGAAGGTAGTTGTTTTTGGGATTGTCTTTTTCCTGAAAAGGCAAAAACATAAGTTGTATGCAATGTCATGATGTATGATATGCACGATGTCATGATGTTCAACATGAGATGGTGTTGTATGCACTTTACCATATATGTAAGCAAGATGCATGAAAATGTGAAATGTCTATGAATGTAATTTCGTTTTAGGAAAATAAATCCTTGACGAACGGCCAGGGAGTCGCTCTGTGGAAGAGATACTTGGCCGAAGTTTTGATGAGAGGCCTGTTGAGGACTTTAACGATGGATTTCGCTGAGGATAATGATGATAAACTCTGCTGGGGATTGAAGGAACTTTGTCGAGGGCGGTCTTCCGTGGTTTTTAGCTGAGGATAACCCAGTTATAAGTCCTTGTGAGGAAATAACTCTAAATAAAACTCGGGAGAGACGTCCGTATTCTGCAGGGGATAAGCTTCCAGAATCTACTGGGGATGAGCTTTAAGACCTACCGGGGAATGTTGTGCCTTTTCAGGATTATCGGAGAGTCAACTCCGCTTGGGGAAAGTATTGCTGAATCTTGTTTTTACTCTGCGGGGAGTTGAGATGATTTGGCCGCATTCTTCAGTTGAATCTACCTTGGTACCTTGGCGGACAAAACAACCAGACTGCATTAGACAACTTCACATTGCCCCTGTCTCTGATGTCACCTGTAATCGATCTCTCGTTTCATATGCAAATATTTATGAATTAGCAATTTAATGGAAAATGCATATATCAAAGATGAACATTGGACGTTCTTAGCAAGACAAAACAGAAAAAAGGAAAACAATGGTAATTTGTATGGACAAGTAAATTTGTATTGATTTAAACTTTGCCTGTGAATAGGCGTTTTTGTACAAGAGGCTGACATCCTAGTAAGAGGATACCGCCGAATAACATAGAGTTTACAATTTGAAAAAGGAGACAAAACAGCTATGTGAACAATCCCACTGGGTTCCAACTCTGCTATCGCCTTTATGTCTTCGAACATCTCATTGCTTTGCTGCCTAGTTGAAGATGAAGCTGATTGGTCGATGCCGAAATCTGGAGCCAGATAGTTGATGCCGAATTCCGGATGCGAAAGGATCCAATGAGACATAGTGTTACGCTTTTATCCCTAACTTTTGCCTGGACCGCCCTTTCGGGTTTTCAGTCCACCGGGATACCCATTTTTGCCCAAGCCGCCCTTTCAGGTTTTCGACTTGCCGGGTGTATAGATTTTTATTCATTTCATCCCTTATTTTTGCCCGAACCCCTTTGGTTCGCCGGGAAGCCCTTATTTTTGCCTAGGTATGTCAACCTAACGGGTCTTTTATTTATGCGTAGTATTTTTTCACTATGTCTGCATTGGCGGGGTGAGGAAGGTCGTCACCATCCATGGTGGTTAGGATCATGGCTCCTTCTGAGAACACACGTTTAACCACAAATGGCCCTTCGTAAGTAGGGGTCCATTTGCCCCGGGGATCACTTTGAGGAAGGATGATGCGTTTGATTACCAGGTCCCCAACTTGATATTCTTACGGTCTGACTTTCTTGTTAAATGCCCTGATCATCCGTTTTTGATACGTTTGACCATGACAGATAGCAGTGAGCCTCTTTTCGTCAATCAAATTTAATTGATCAAGTCGAGTTTGGATCCAATCATCTTCATTCAAGTCTGCATCCTTCATTATCCGGAGAGAGGGTATCTGGATTTCAATTGGCAAGACTGCCTCCATGCCATAGACAAAGGAGAAAGGAGTTGCCCCGGTTGACGTCCTTGATGAGGTACGGTACCCATGAAGAGCGAACGGTAACATCTCGTGCCAATCCTTATAGGTCACTGTCATCTTCTGCACAATTTTCTTGATATTTTTATTGGCTGCCTCTACAGCCCCATTCATCTTCGGCCGGTAGGGAGAAGAATTGTGGTGCTGTATCTTGAATTGTTCACAGAGTTCAGTGATCATTTTGTTATTGAGATTGGTACCATTGTCCGTAATGATTCTTTCCGGGACGCCGTACCGACAGATCAGATTATGCCGGATGAAACGTGCCACGACGCTCTTGGTTACTGTGGCATAGGAAGCTGCCTCAACCCACTTTGTGAAGTAGTCAATTGCCACCAAGATGAAGCGATGCCCATTGGATGCCGTTGGTCGGATCTCACCGATCATATCGATGCCCCACATTGCGAAAGGCCAAGGTGCCGTCAGGACATTTAAAGGAACCGGAGGGATATGCACCTTGTCAGCATAGATCTGGCATTTATGACAAGTTCGGAAGTGTTGGTAACAATCGGCTTCCATTGTGGACCAGAAATATCCTGCCCGAAGGATTTTCTTAGCCATGGTGTGTCCACTGGAATGTGTTCCAAATGTACCTTCATGCAGTTCCATCATGATTTTCTCCGCTTCAGCCTTATCCACACAACGTAGCAGAGTCGAATCATGATTCCGTTTGTAGAGAATGCCGTTACTGAGGAAGAATTTCGCAGCAAACCTCCTCATGAACTTCTTATCATTGACAGATGCACCTTCTGGGTATTCCTGAGCTTCCAAGTACCTCTTCACCTCATGGTACCAGGGTTTCTCAATCACCTTCTCAGCCTCCAGCTCGCAGCAGTATGCCGGTTCATCCAGCTTCCAGATTATGATTCGGGGAGCCTCATTGTCCCATTTAACTTTGAACATTGAAGACATCGTGGCTAGTGCGTCTGCTAGCTGATTCTCCTCTCTAGGGAAGTGCTCAAAAGTTATCTCTTCAAAGTGGGGAAGCAAGGTCAACACATACTCTTTGTAAGGAATAAGATTCGGGTGTTTCGTATCCCACTCGCCTTTGATCTGCTTGATCACGAGAGCGGAATCTCCGAAGACACTTAGAATTTTGATCCTTAAGTCGATTGCAGCTTGTAAACCCATGATACATGCCTCATATTCTGCCATATTGTTGGTGCAGCTGAAACATAATCGGGCGGTGAGGGGAGTATGAGTTCCTTTGGGAGATATGATTACAGCGCCGACGCCGTTCCCCAAAGCATTGGAGGCTCCATCAAAATGCATAGACCATCGGGATCCTTCCTCAGGTCCTTCATCCGGTCCAGGTACTTCACAGTCAGTTACCACCATGATGTCTTCGTCCGGAAAATCAAAGTTCAATGATTGGTAATCATCCACAGGTTGGTGTGCCAAATGATCGGCCAGTACACTTCCCTTAATTGCTTTCTGAGTTGTATACTGGATATCATATTCTGTCAAGATCATTTGCCATCTCGCTATTCTTCCAGACAGAGCGGGCTTTTCAAATATGTACTTGATGGGATCCATTTTTGAAATCAATAAGGTGGTGTGAGTCAGCATATACTGTCTCAGCCGGCGAGCAGCCCATACAAGAGCGCAGCAAGTTTTCTCAAGCAGTGAGTAACGAGACTCACAGTCGGTAAACTTTTTGCTCAAGTAATAAATAGCGTGCTCTTTTCGGCCAGACTCGTCATGCTGCCCCAGCACACACCCCATTGAATTATCAAGCACTGTCAAGTAAAGTATCAGAGCTCTTCCTTCCACCGGTGGCATAAGAATGGGTGGCTTTTGGAGGTACTCCTTTATTCTTTCAAAGGCGGCCTGACATTCATCATTCCAGCGTATTACTTGATCTTTCTTCAGTAATTTGAAGATTGGCTCACAAGTAGCGGTCAGATGTGAGATGAATCGGGCAATGTAATTCAGTCGTCCCAGGAAGCCTCTGACTTCTTTCTCTGTCTTTGGAGTCGGCATCTCTTGTATGGCTTTTACCTTGGCAGGGTCCACCTGAATACCTTTATCACTTACAATGAAACCTAGCAATTTTCCGGATCTTACCCCAAAGGTGCATTTGTTGGGATTCAACCTCAGCTTGTATAACTTGAGTCGGTCAAACAACTTCCTCAGATGGTCAAGGTGCTCCTCCTCAGTTTGAGACCTTGCAATCATGTCATCAACGTATACCTCAATCTCATGATGGATCATATCATGAAATAAAGCAACCATGGCACGTTGATAGGTTGCCCCAGCATTTTTCAATCCGAATGGCATGACCTTATAACAGAAGGTGCCCCACTGAGTCACAAATGTAGTCTTCTCCATATCTTCTGGAGCCATCTTAATCTGATTATACCCTGAAAAACCATCCATGAAGGAGAACACCTTGTGTTGAGCTGTATTGTCAACAAGGACATCAATGTGAGGTAGGGGAAGTCATCCTTGGGGCTGGCCCTGTTCAGATCCCTGTAGTCAATGCACATTCTGACTTTACCGTCCTTCTTCGGCACTGGCACCACATTGGCAACCCACTGAGGGTAAGAAGTCACTGCGAGGAACCCGGCATCAAACTGCTTCATAACCTCGGCCTTGATCTTTTCAGACATCTCTGGACGCATCCGTCGGACTTTTTGCTTTACCGGAGGGCAATCTTCCTTGGTTGGCAGATGGTGAACTACAATGTCGGCATCCAAACCAGGCATATCTTCATAGGACCAAGCAAAAATCTCCATGTAGTCTCGTAGCATCTGAATCAATCGTTGCTTCACGCTGAGCTCCAGATTGGCACCAATCTTGACCTCTTTCCTATCCGTCTCAGTACCCAAGTTAATTGTCTCCACCGGCTCTTCATGTGGCTGAATAGCTCTCTCTTCCTGGAGTAGCAGTCTTGCGAGTTCACCAGGCACTTCGCAATCATCTTCACCTTCGTCTTCGGCCAAGTTGATCGGATTTTCGAAGTCATAACTGGCGGTAGCAGAGCTGTTACCAGTAAGATCCAGAGTGGATTGAAACCTGTATAAGTGAGTGTGTGTGAATATAGCTGTTTTGCAATATATATAACACAGAAAGGAAAAAGAGCACAAGATTTGAAATGCAACAAACGTCCAATGTTTTGATTGATGATATATGAAAATGTCATACAAAAAGCCCTCACAAATGGAGCTACGATGCCCCGGGTAGGACACCGAGCCAACAAAGTTTTAACATATTGTTTGTTACAAATTGGAAATCAAAAGAAATTAATTACTGCGTGACAAATGTGATAGGGGTAAAATCCTTTGTCGTCCAGTTGCTTGGTCCGTTGCTGTTAGTCGGGTAGATCCAACTGTCAAACTCTGCTTCCTCCACATCCTCCTCGATAGCATTCACCCTTGAGCTGGAGATAAACACCGGAGCCTTTCTGATCTTCTCTTTGCGCACAGCCTTCTGAGCCTCTGCAGTAAAGCCTAGCCCAAACTTGTCGTTCTTCTGAGTGAAGTCAGGAAGCTGACCCCAGTTTGCACAATTGCCTTTTCGAACCACAGCCCGGGCATCCCTTAGGGAAGCCATCTTCAAGAAAACATTCTCTTCAACTGTTGTCTCTGCAGCTGCTGAAATTGGATGTACCTCTTCGAAATGCTGAAAGGGGGTTTCAATAAACTCCCCGTCCATCTCAATGTATCTGAAGGAATTCAAATGGCTCACCATATACTCCTCTTCTCCTTGCACAGTGACGATCTTCCCTCTGACATGGTATTTCAGCTTCTGGTGCAAGGTGGAGGTCACTGCCCCAGCTTTATGGATCCAAGGTCGACCCAGTAGACAAGAGTACGATGGACGTATATCCATCACGTAAAAGGTAGAGTCAAACACTTGAGAGCCCACACGAATAGGGATGTTAACCTCTCCATGAACCATCCTTTTAGAACCGTCAAAGGCCCTGACGATGATATTGCTGGGCTTCAATTCCAGGCCTTCATAATCCAGACGGTCTAAAGCCTTTTTCGGTAGAACATTCAAAGAAGAACCAGTATCCACCAATACATGCGCCAGAGTAGTGCCCCTGCATTCGATAGAGACATGCAGGGCATCATTGTGGTCTCTTCCCTTCGCAGTCAGGTCAGCATCTGAGAAACCCAAGCCATTGTCTGCTGTCAGATTTGCTATGCAATCAGTGAACTGGACTGCAGACGTTTCCTGCGGCACATGGGCCGTCTTGAGAAATGAGATCAAGGCTTTAGCATGGGCCTCGGAGCATAGCAGTAAGGAGAGCAGGGAGATCTTGGAGGGCGTATGCCCCAGCTGCTCGACAACATTGAAATCACTTTTCTTTATTATTTTCAGAATCTCCTCCATTTCTTGTCGGGAGGCCTCAGCATTTACGGGTATTGGTGCCTCCATCCGGGCAGGCTCTTCTTCAATCCCTTTGCCCCGAGCATTTGATGACTCGGCAGCAGGGGACACAACTTGATCAGCAACAGGAACGGGTAAACTTGTAGGTTTTATAAGGAGGGGTCTTCGAACAGCGGGCGGTGCAATGTCAGGCGAGAAGAGCCTGCCACTGCGGGTGACCTTGGCTGGACCAGTGATATCGCAGATACTGACGCCAGTGTCGAATTCTTGTTTGATTCCATTTACATACACGTCTGCCCCATAATGCCAGGGGACAGCTTTATCAGATATGTAGGGGAGAGGCCCCGGGACAGTAATAATCACTGGTGCGACAGTCATGGTTTGGACAGGCTTCTTCGGGGGAGCCTTGATTGGATTTTTGAAGATGGTGACCACAGAAATTTCTTTTATCGGAACCAACTGAACAGCAGACTTCTTAAACAGAATCTCCTTGCTATCCATTAGGCTTTGGATGTCTAACCTCAGCAAGGGACAACCAGACAGGGAAACAGCACAGAACAAGCAACCTTCACCGCAACCCGGAAATAAACCGGCCCGCAGTAGGTTCTTCTTAACGGTCTTCAAAGGGGTAACAACTTCATCTACCGAAACAGCGTACAATTCTTCCTCAATGGCATTTACTCTATGCTGGGGCATAGGAGCAGTTACAACATTTGGTCTCTCCGGCGCTTCAAACTGAATTTCCTTTGCGTCGATCAAATCTTGCACTTTGTTTCTCAAGGCCCAGCAATCATCAGTAGTGTGCCCGGGACTATCAGAATGATAAGCACACCGGGCATTTGGGTTATACTTAGGAGACGCAGTGTTGACGACCTTAGGAGCTTCTTTGAGGGTCACCAGGTTAGTGGATAACAGTTGGGGTAAAATTTGAGATAAGGTCATACTCAGTCGAGTATACTGCCTCTTGGGCCTTTCGCTTCTTTGTTGATTGTACTGCTGAGGAGCAGCAACAGGTTTGGAGATGACCAAAGCATTGACGGCTTGGCGACTTTCGGGCTTGACTTGTCTTCTAGGACCATAGACGGCACTTGCTTCTTTCTTAAACGGCCTCTTCTCAGCACTGGTGGAGGCAGCCTTTTGTATCTTGCCTGACCTGATGCCAGCTTCAATTCTTTCTCCCGTCAATATTAAATCTGTAAACCCAGCGGAGGAGTTACCAACCAAATGATTGAAAAATGGACCAGACAACGTCCCTAGAAACATATCAACCAGCTCTCGATCAGTCAATGGAGGCTGCACCCTGCCAGCCAAATCTCTCCATTTTTGAGCGTACTCTTTGAACCCTTCACCCGTTCCTAGAGACATACCCTGAAGTTGGGTACGCGTAGGAGCGAGATCAGAATTGTATTGGTATTGTCTATAGAATGCGGTTGCCAAATCTTCCCAGTGTCGGATGCTAGCTCCATCCAATTGGTAAAACCATTCAAGCTGTGACCCCGAAAGGCTATCTTGGAAGAAGTGAATCCAGAGGTTCTTATCTGCCGTGTAAGGTTGGATTTTCCTTACGTACGACCTTAGATGTAGCTTTGGACAGGAGACCCCATCATACTTGGCGAAGGCAGGCGCCTTAAACTTGTGTGGAATTACTACTCCAGAAGATAACCCCAAATCTCTGAAATCCAGTCCCGGCACATTCTGAATTTCCATGGCGCTCAAGCGGTCCTCCAATTGCTTGTATCTGTCAGCAGCAGGTGGGTATTGTTCGTCATTATAGTCCGTCTCGTTGTCGGAGACTGCGGGACTAGGAGCCCCTCCCCCTTGGGGACTATTTTTCTCAGCAGAAGAAGTAGTTGGATCAGCTTCATTGTGGAGTGTGTTCCCAAATCTGCGTCCGGTGTTGAACAATGCAGTCCTCTTTTTCTTCTTCTTCTTCAGGAGTAGAGTCTTCAACTCTTGCTGACCTTGGGCTAGGCTTAGGACCATCTCTTGAAACTGTGCACTTTGGGCCTGAAGGGCCTTGATTGCTTGCTCACTGGAGGAGTCTGGATTCATGATGACTGTTCACACAAACAGCGAAGAAAATTAAGCAACCTGTGAAATAGGGTACCTGCTATGCATATGGTGCAATGGAATGCGTATGTTTTATGTTTTCAAAGACAAACAGGATTCAACTTTGTAGACAAAAAAAGGAACACACTTCATTAGATTAAAATTTCAATTGTTCAACAACTTGCCCTTAGGCATTACAGGAACGAAAAATACTGAAAAAGGAAATAAAACTACAAAAGGAAACATCCAAAGCTCATCAATGCTCCCATGGCCTCCTCTTTTCAGTGCTGATGTAGTTGTTCAGGACCCGTTCTTCCTCCAATTGCTTAGTCAGCCTCTGGATCTTCCGTTCCTGCTCGTTGAACTTCTCCCGATAGAAATCCCGTTCTTCCTTTAGCTGCACCCAAGATCTCTTCATGGTGTCAAAATCAGTAGGTATCTGAGGAGGGAGGACAGTTGGAGGAACCCCATCTTCATCAGGAGATTCAAGGACGATTGGTCTGACAGCTTCGTAGGGCATACCTAACTTCTGAGCACGGATGCGGACCCATTTGCAATAGGGATTCAATGGCAGAGAAGTTTTTGGTCCCAACTCATGTGGGCTGGCTTTGTGGATTCTGTCCCAAGCTCTAATGAATCCCTGGCGTAGTTTGTCACTGTCTGCCTGAAACTCAAAATGGAAGTGAGGAACCAGCATTTCATGAGGCCCATCTCCTCTGGCTCTCCCAAACTGTCGGAGAGCTAAACATGGATTGTAAGAGATTCCTCCTTGGATACCAATCAACGGAACATTAGGGTATTCCCCGCAGCGGTCAATAACAGCTACCTCATCCAAACCTCTGAGAGTCCAAGTGATGTCACTATCAGTGAGAGACATTAACCTCCGAGCCCAACCTTTTCCTTCTTCATTCTTCAGCACGAACTTAGGAAGGTGCGAAATAAACCACCTTACTAGCAAAGGAGCACAGCACCATGGAGTCCCCCGTTTTCGAGCAGTACGAGCATAGAGTTGTTGTAGAATATCACCCAAAAGAGTGGGTACCGGATTCCGAGACATGAAGATCCTTATGACATGGATACTGATAAAGGTGTCAGGGTTGGGAAACCGCACCAGACCATAGATCAAAAGAGCTAGAATATCCTCATATGCCTTGAAGTCCAAGTCATTCCAGAAATCATTAGCCTTGCCAACCAGAAATTTGACCAAAAGGCCCTTGATCCCATTTCTAGTTTCCCAGTTGGACAAAACCTCTTCTTTGGTCAAGGGGAGAATTGCAGCAATCTCCTCAGGCCTAGGAGTCTTTTCCAAACCAGTGAATGGAGTTTGTTCCAAGACAGGGATCCCAAGCAAATAAGAAAATTCTTCCAGGGTAGGAACCAGCTGGAAGTCTTGAAAGGTGAAACAATGGTACAGAGGGTCATAAAATTGGGTCAGAACACTTATCAGTTGTTGGTCCCATTTTGCAGTGATCAAGCCAAGGAGAGAACCATGTCTGTTGATGAAGGAAGAAGTGTTTGGAATCCTTCCAACCAAATCCTTGAGTAAAACTGGTGGTTGAACAAAGTTGAGCCGGACAGTATTTCTACGCACGGGCATCATGATGTCCTACAAAACAGAGCAAAGATAAAACCTTTTTGTCTTTGAAATGGGTTAGCCTTTTATACAGGATGCATGCAATGGTATGATGGCATGATGCTATGATGAAGCACATCACAAGTATTCACACAGGCAAATAAGGCACACAAGTCACACAAGACACCCTTAGGTTTCAGGCCAGCATGAGTTTCAGGTACTACCCTCTTTTGGTTTTGTCGGTTAAAAACCTGTCCTATCAAAAGTAACCGGGTTCTAGAGGATCTCAAATCATTGGCTACCCTCAATCGGTCATAACTCCAGCGTCGCAATCTTTTCTCGCGGCCAGAACCATCTCAAGAGTTTAGCCTCAATGAGTGTAGCATACTGCTACTGTCCTAATAGCCAAGTTGGTCAATTTAGGGTTCTAAGGTTGGTTGGTGTTTAATGACCCCTTAGAAGACCTATATTCTCCCCGTTACAACACAAGGGATATAGGTACAGACTAAGATGCCATACCAACGTAGCCACTGCTTCACCCATGTCGGTCTACGCCGGACAGGTCCCTCACAGATTATGCTACCTAAAAAGGGTATATCCCAGATCCGGGTTAGGATCTATGAATTCCGATGCAAAGCCCACAAATATAAAAGCAAACAAAGCAAGCAATTGAAAACAAAGGTGATCTAAGCCCTAAGGTTACTCCACTTTTAAAAGTTATCCCCAGCAGAGTTGCCAGTTCTGTGATACGGTGGGAGAACTGACTTGGGTTTTGCGTTTGTATTCGCAAATGTTGCGGTTAGCAAGAGTCGCCACCGACTTTTTATTTTATCCTAAGGAAAGGTTAAAAAGCACAGCAAAAACCTTTTGAGATGTTTTCTTGGGTTCGGGGAGTAGATTATAGAAAGGGAATGTATTAGCATCCTTTCTATCCATGGTTATCCATGGGCTCTTAGTTACTTGCTTTAGATCACTTGCCTTTTGTTTTCAATTGTTTTAAATGGTGCTTGAGTGTGTGGGTTTGAAAATGCTTTTGAAAAGAGGCCAATGTGGTGGCAACCTTTGTAATGATCCATGTGGGGATGTATACAAAGATGTATGTCTTTTGAAAAAGTTTTCATTTGTTTTTTTGAAAGTTGTTTTGAAAGTGTAGTGATGTGTGATTTTGAAATTAGGCAAGTGTTTTGTTTTGCAAGTTTGATTCAAGTAACTAAGAGGTTATCTACTCCTAAATTTCTCAAAAGATTATTGTTATGCTTTTAACCCTTTTAACAAGTTTGTTCCACCATTGTATTTGGTGGACAACCTTGTGTTAGGATGTGAAAGGGACGGGCGCGGGTCATCGTTTAGACCATAATTGTAACGACGTTAAATGTCTTTGGGCAATTTCTTTAAGGGACTTGATCATTTGTTTTTGTTTGCTTTGAAAAGTTTTGTCGAGGGACTATAATCATTCAAATTGTTTGCTTTGCCCAAAGAAGTTCAACATACAATATGGCCCATTTATTTGAAGGCAACAAGTGGAATACCCTAGGGGTGCAAGTGTGAGATGTGTTGTTTATTTTCATGCTCATTTGTCTTGTATTAGGTCAAACTATTTTTTCGTTTTTTCGCATACAAACCCTAATTCTAACATGTTATCATTAAAAAGCAATAAAGTGCAAAATTAAATTTACTAAGCTATTACAAAACCAAATATGGGAAGGGGGGTACAAATGTTCAAATGGGGATATTGACAAGAATTTAAATCTAAATTATTACATCATTTTGAATATTTGCAATTTAATCAATGTACAAAAATTAAATAACAATGCAAGATGCAAAAGAATGTTTTATATGTATGAAAAAAAAAATATTATTTAAGTAAAAGAGAAAAGAAAATAAAAATTATATTATTTTTTGGAGTATTTTGAATTTAGGGCAAAAACCCTAATTTTTAAAAGGAAATGCATTATTATCTAATTTAATACAACTATTTATTTATTATTTATAAAAATAAAATAAAATGAAGTATATTATGAAAAAAGTATTTTTGTATCAAATATTAATAAAATGAAAAAATTCAAGTATTTTTATATTTTATCTTAAATATATTAATAAACATATATATATATATATATACATATATTAATTTCTTAAATATGCATTATACACAAAATAAATATTTATTTAATATTTTAATAAGACAAATAAAAAGAGTATTTTTTATGTGAAATATTTTCAGAAGGTAAATAAAAAAAAAATGTATTTACACTATTTTTCTATTTATTCTAATAATAGTATATATATAATATTTATATGCAAACAAAAGAAATAAATCAAATAAATATGCCATATATTCAAAAAATGATGGAAAAAATATTTTTAATTTTTTAATGCCATGAGAAAAAATAAACAAAGTCAACCAAAAAAGAAAAAGTCAAAAAGAGTCAAAAATGAAGCAAATGGGCTCAGGGGGTGTAAACATGGAAATAGGGTGTGAAAAGAAAATAGTTCCAGGCCCAGCCCAGACCACTCCTTCTTCAACCTCTGTACAACATCCTTCAAGCAAAACACGCGTTTTTTATCTCTGGATTCCTGGACTTTCAAGCAAAACTCATAACATGAAAAGTGTAGAGCATTAAGAGACGGTTTCAACCATATAAAGAACTTGACCTATCTCTCTAAGATGAGGGAGAATTTCTCCTCCCCCAATTTCTGACCTAACTTTTCATCAATGTTCAGACATGAAATTCTCTAAGCACACGAAATATAAATGAAATCTAATCATATGAGCATGTTCAGGGCTATGATTGTGACATGTTTTCTTCAAAAACCTAAAGCTAACAATGCCTAATAAGGGAGATAGAACTCCATGAATATACCTGTTCAGTTGGAATCGAGCTTTGCAATGGAGGATGCTTCAGGGTGAAATGATGACTTGTATAGCTTCCTTGAAGTGTAAGGATGCTTTTCCAAGTCCTACTTTGTCTTGAAACTCCCTGAATCGAGCTAGTGAACTCCAACTGCAAAACAGAAATTTAAAAATGGTGAAGTGGCTTGGAGGTGTTACAGGTCAGGTTTCAGGACATGGTTAGCTTGCATATGTTGTAAGGAAGGTAGAGGAACAAGTTTGGACAAGAATGCTTGAAGGGATTGAGAGATAGCACTCAATCTGCAGGGCTTGCTCTGTTTGAGCAGTTTTGTGGTGTTTCTGAGATGGAGAGTGCTTGAGAGGCAAATGGCTCGTGCAAAAGCTTGGTTGGGTAATTTGGAATGTGTTTGATAGCTTTTGTGTTGTGTCCCTATGCTGAGATGAGAGTTGTGATAAGTTATGCAATGTTACTTGAAAATGAAGCAAGCAATGGTCACTTTGTGTTTTAGGTCAATAGGGGCCTCTAATCCTGCTGCATAAGCCTCTCTTGATCAGAGCAATTTGCCCATAATCTTGTGCCAAAAGGATTTTGCTTGTACCTTCTTGGATTTCAATTTGACATAAAGCTAATCTTTTCAAAAATGGAAAGTTCACTTTATCTAGTTTAGGATTAATCCACTATGCAATGTTAGAACACAAAGAACATGGCCTTAACACATTGAATATGCATAAAATTATTGAGTATGGAATGGTTCAAGGACCTGTAATCAAGCATAAAGCAAGCTAAGTTCAGATTTGCAAAGTTATGAACATGTTTTGATGAAGAACAAAAGTGAATTTTTGCCAACTTGTGAAATTCGAAACTCTCAAGTTATGAGGTTGTTTGATGAGTTCTTGGACATTTTGGAAAGCTTCGAATGTGTACTACAATCCATCTTTGAAGTGCAAATCAAAATTCCAAGTGGAAGGGTATGAAAAGTGGCCTTGAAGTGGGGTAGAAAACCTTGTCAAAATAGGTTAAAATTTCACTAAGTTAAAAATGGTTTAGTGCCCTTATTCAAAAAATTGTAACTTGAGATACAAGCTTCAAATGAGAAAACTTTGTGAATAAAAGTTGTAGATTATGCAACAAGATACAACTTTCATGTTTTGACTTTTGTTTGAATCCAAATGGATCTTTGTGAAAAGATGGGGCAAAGTTGGGAAAAAATTAGGGTTTTCCATAACTTAGAAAAATTCTAAGTTATGAAAAATTCCATTTTCAAACCCTAATTTGCATTTTGTGATTTCTTGGTGAACAAGTTTCATGATTTGGCATGTTTTGATGAAAAATGAATCTTGACTCTTGATTTTGACCAAAAAGTCAAAGTTTGACTTTTCAGTATACAGTCAAAATTGATCAATTGACTGGGAAATTCAACTGTCAATCTTGTGCACTTGGGATCTTTTGAGCTTGATGAATGTGTCAAGACCATTTCATTGAGTCCTTGAGCCCATATGTGAACTTGGTTTGCCATTGGTTAGGTCAAACAGTCAAAAATTGCCTTTGTGCAGTCAAAACCCTAAAAATGACCATTTTGCCCTTTTGGTGATCTGATCAAATTTCTTGTGGAATTGTGATCCAAACTTGATCAAATGGTTCATGTGAGTTCATAATGTTGATGTGGATCAAATTTCATGAGGTTTGACTGTCAATTGGCCACAGTTGACTTTTTCCCCAATACAGCTGATTTCTAGGTCAACTGTCCAATTGACTGGGCAAAACTTGGAATCAAGACTTGAAACTTGGTATGGGTAAACTTGGGAGTCCAACATGAAGCATGAAAGTCATCTTAGGCATTTTAGGTCAAAACATCCTCAGGCAAACACAAACCCTAATTTGAGTCCACAGTGCAAGGAGAAGTCTTGAGCAGAAGAAACCCTAACTGGATCTTGATCTTCAAAGGTCTTGTGATGAGAAAATGTTGAGGAAATGGGAGGGAAAATTTTGGGGTACAACAGTGTGTGTAAACACTGTTAATGTTCTTATGTTCAAATAAATAATAAACCTGGATCATGGTATGATGCAGCTGAGCAGCAGATAAACCCTTAAGTTGTTCACATTCTTTGTCCCAGAAAACAAAGTTACAAGTTTTCCCTGCGTGGCATACTTCAATTTCTATATTATACTTATGATATCGGGAATAATTGTCATAATAAATAGAATTGCATAACATATAAGATTATACTTTTGAGGGTCAACTCATAGGTCAGATGAGAAGTAATAATACCTAAAGATCTCTATCTCAGTTGAATGATCAGCTTCACACTCAAATGGAGGTTTGTCACCGCGTGCAACTCTGGGGCATAAATGGCAGGCCCGATAATACCAGCCGAAGGGAGATGCTATTAAAATTTTGGTTTTGGCAACAATAGAACAAAATGTGATATGTATCAATAGTACATACCATAAACAGTAAATGAGGCAAAAGGCATCGCCAACACAATTAAATAAAAGTAGAAGTTATAGTAAAAGTCCTACATACGTCACGAAGTTTAATAATGTCAGCGACAAGCATAACAATAGCCTTAGAAAGCAACTTTTGAACATGAGTTTGTTGAGTATTTTGAGAGCTTTGTAAGGAAAGTTGAGAATTAGAGCCTAGTTGTCCAAATACACTAACCAAATAGTCTTTAGAGATGTTGCACGAATAATTCAAATATAAACCGTCTACATAACATAATCATGAATCCAACAGAGAAATGTTGACAATACATGTTAAACAGAATGTACCTGTCTATAAACTCTTTGATTGGAAGAAAATCAACATCGAGGTAGAGCATGGTAACATGGTTAGTGTTTGTGAATGACAACGGAAACTTCCTTACATTAATAAAGTAAGACGCAAGTTTGAGTGATTAAAAATAAAGCACTATTAATAGCAACATAAACCAACTAACCCTCTTCCTTGACTTTTGCATACTGAAGCAAAATGACAGTTGGACCAGACACATTAATCTGATTATGGTTGAACTTGATGAATTGGTCGGCATACGCCTCCCAAAGGGTGCAATTCATAGTGTTATTGCTAAACAAAGAGTACATTATAATGTTTTAAAACCTGGAGTGAATATGCATTCAAATAAGAGTGTCGTTGGGAGTAAATATACAAACCTGTGGTCCCTTAGTACCAAATTTACTTGTTGTTTTTTTGTCCCTGACTGTGTCTGTGAAAATCCAATATTGTCAACCATTCCAATGATGTCTTCCAAAAAGACAACATGGACATAAGAGTAAAATAATATATCATACATAAAGGTGTAAACAAAACAGGAAGAATATATGAACAAATGTTTGTTATCTATCATCACATCTTTGTTAAATCTGTCGGTGGTGATATCAGAAAAACTTGTAAACTTTAGCAGTTTGAGTGGTATTTTGTGTTAGTTATCATCACCAATGGATGTTTCTCGTGTAAACTTCACCATAAATTTGTTGTTGAACACGCCAAAGACCCCAGTCGAATGAAGTGTCCTTGCTTGGGTTGTTGTTATGTGGGTCGGGTTGACGCAGATGGATTGAAATCGCATTTACTAATGCGTGGAATTGATAGAAGTTATACGTGTTGGATATTTCACGGTGAAAAAAGTAATGACAATGTTGAACCGGGGGAGAAAAGTAGTACGGTCTATGCTTCAGACGACAAGGACACGGATACATACGATTTTGATCGAGTCGAAGAGATTGCATATGAACTTGAAGAAGATCTTCAGGATTGTTCCAAAATGTTTGAGAGATTGGTAAGCGATGTAGAGAAGAGTTGTATAAAGATTGCACTAAATTCACAAGACTGTCTGCGGTATTAAAGTTGTACAACTTAAAGTCGGGCAATGGATGGTCAGATAAAAGTTTCACAGAGTTATTAGCCCTTATGAGAGATATGTTTCCGGAGGATAATGTTCTTCCTAATCGAACCTATGAGGCCAAAAAAATGTTGTGCTCTATTGGCATGAGCTATGATAAGATACATGTTTGTCCAAACGGTTGTGTTTTGTTTCGAAACGAATATGCATCGTTAAAAGAGTGCCCTAAATGCGGTTTGTCTTGATATAAGAAAAAATTGTCTCCAACAAAAGTCTTATGGTATTTTCCTATAATTCCGAGATTTAGGCGCATGTTGATTTAATATTTCTCTAATAAAAGTAAAATATTATTTATATAATTGTTCATGTGAAAAAATATTTATTTTAAAATATTAAATCAACATATTCAACGTAGGAAATTAGAAATAGTTGTTATTGACAATAAAATTAAGCAAAATCAAATAGTCACACATAATAATATTTAACATTGATAAGATATTTTAAAATAAAAATTCACTTTAAATTTGATTCATTTTAAATATGAAACATAATTCTATAGTTAACTCAAATAATTTACATATTCATTTAACATATAAATGCATATAAACCCAAATGATTTTATAGTCGACTCATTTTGATATAAAATGGTTTGTGTTTACATAAAATAAGTTTTAGTATATGTTTATATGCATTTATATAATCTTTATGTTACAATCAATTGAAAACAAATTAATATTAGAAAATTAATACAATTAACATCTATGAAGTACACAACATTGATAATAATTAATACAATTAACATCTATGAAGTACACAACATTGATAATAATTAAAAATATATATTAATTAAACATAATTATGATGTAGTTGTTGATATCTAACACTGATACAAACACATAAATTTTTTTTAGATGTGTCGAAATATTTTCTAAGTTGAATAATATTTTTCTAATTAAACTAAAAAAAATTAAGGGTGAAATGTTTAGTCACTCCTAATTAACACACTAAAATCATCCTTAGCTGGACAAGTGCAACAATTTGAAATTGTGAAAGGAAATCAAGATAAAATGAAAATCCTCAAAACCCATCAATCAAGTGCATTTTAAAGTCAACTAACTATAGATATTTAGGAACTTGGTGGAAAAATACACCAATGAATGATTATTTCAACAAACTTTTCTTCTTATTGGTCCTTACACCAACCACCTAACTTGAATTATCTTACACTACATATACGACCACTTATCAAGAAACTAAATCATTAGTCTTCCCAACAAAGAAATAAACAAAATCATGTTGAGCACATGGAAAATAACTTATATACACTTTTGAGAAAAAGTTGAGTACGTTCCATATTGTCCACAATGTTAGGTGAAGTGCGTTCCATCAGCTTATCACTAACAGCCTCCAATTCCACCTTTTCAAAAAGCTCCTGCCATTGCCATATTATACTCATATATATGAGTGGAAGGCTACATACACATGACACATCCAAGACCTACCATGAAACTCCTTACCTTCTTTTACTTCATGTTTTTCATCATCTTCATGCAATTAAGCAGCACTGCGTTATCACTGCGTAGTACTCATCATTCAAAGACATGCAACGGTTCCATAGGTGAATGCAATGAAGTAGGTGAAGAATTGATGGAGTCAGAAATAAGCAGAAGGCTTTTGGAACAAAGAAGATACATTTCTGAAGGAGCTCTAAAGAGAGATAAACCAGTTTGTAATGGCGGTGCAGGTGGTGAAGCTTATAGTAGATCTGAAGGGTGTATTCCTCCACCTTCAAATCCTTATAATAGAGGATGTTCTAAGTATTATCGTTGTAGGTCTGATTCTTGAAATTGAAGTTTCATGCAAAACTTCTTTTTTTTCTGTCCATTAAATTTGATGGATTTTTGTGTGTTTGGAAATATAATGAAATTTTATAAAATAATTATGTGGATATACCGCTGTGTCACAACAATTGTACCATGTGGATATGGATATGCAGATGTTGAAATTTTAGAACAAAATAAAAAATTATTGATCTATAATTTGAAGTACCAAAATTTAAAATTGATTTAGTAGGCGTAGAATGAGAAAGACAAACTATGGAATTATTAATATGACCAATAATAGTCGAGGGTAGTGATGTATCGCCTCGTTATAAGGATCTCTTGAACGCTCTTCGATGAAATTGACTGCTTGTTTATCAGATGTGTTGCTCATTCGTTAAATATGTCGACCATTTCTGAAATAATCCACCCGACGTGGGGCACGAGAAGTTAATCATGATCCTCTAGATATCAGAAGATTTACTGTCCATTTTCTCATCTTCGCAGAAGTTATTACTATTTTTTAGGGGCGTAGGATCTAGGCCCAATTCGATATAAATACCTCAACTCTGAAGTTGAGGAGGACAATCTGATTCTCACACAAAAAACCACATATGAGTTTCTCACCCCCTACGTAAGTCAGCTTTAAACCCTACAACATATCTTAAAACCTCTGACAGTCCTTAATTATTAGGGGTTGTCACGTATTATACTTTTTAGTAAGTACAATTGACGCACACCGTGGACCCCTGATAAAATTGACCTGGTCCACCACAACAACACTATGTCGGATTTACATCCTCAAGTTCAACCTCTTTGACCATTATGGTGAACAAAAAGACAACAACTCTGATCAGCAAAGAATTTGAGGGCGAAAAAAGCGTCATAACACATATGCACGTTGTTATAGATGATCTACGTCACTAGAACCAAGCTCCGGAGGATGATGTTCTCCATATCCAACAGCGTCAGTAGGGCAGGGACCCTATTGACGAGGAGGAGATGCTAGACCTCCAACCTCTTTCATACGAGATATGAGAGGTGTCTGTTCCAAAGAACTTTAAGTCGCCTTCATTAACTAAGTTTGATGTGCGCAACAACCTTTATGAACATGTTCTCTCCATCAATATGACCATCATTGGAGCCCCTGACTCCTATAAATGCAAACTCCTCTCTGCCACTTTCAGAGACACAACCCTAAGATGGTACTCGGTTCTCCATCACTAGCTATCAGGACTTTGTGAAGAAACCAATCTATCAATTTACAGCAAACATGCACTGAAAAATGTCTACTACCAATCTCTTCAACATTCGTCAGGGTACCTCTGAATTCCTAAGGGAATACCTCGTCCACTTCAATGCATCCCAACCAGAAAATATTTGTAGAAACATTTTAGAATAGACTCAGAGCAATCACGAAGGAATCAGTTTACAATATCCCATAGAAGTGTTTGCTTGAGCTTTCAAACTCTTGGGAAAAATACTATAAAAATATATTTCTAGTAATATTGAAAAATTAGTTTGAGCAACTTCTGAAAGAATTTTTTATTTATAATTAATACAAAACGAACAAGAAAATTTTACATATGAATTCTAAGGGAAGTCGTTCATTGTATCTATGCTTAAAAATTAATAATTGAATGTATATTCAATGACCTATACTTTTCTAATCATTCTAAACTAACATAACAGACACTGTTTTTTGACGATTAATTTGAATACTGACTGGTAAAAAAATAGTGGCGCCAATATAGGCAAACTCAATATAATTCTCATAACGCAACAGCTAGTAAGAATGCCATTGTGATAACAAACAAGGGATGAAGTCATTGTCCTAAGTGGTTAAACAAAATTAGTTGGCAGGACTCTTAATCAGCTATGTGACTCACTCATTATGTGAGGAAGAATAAGCAGACGAACTAGCCATAAATTCCAATCTTTGTAAACTGCTCAATGATCCAATTGTGCGTACTTAAGCCATAATTAACTCTTTTCATTTTCTGTTAACGATAGAACAGAAGTATACATAGGATAAGACATAGCTAATCTAGTGTTTTCAGCAATCAAAATATCCAAAGGACAATGTCTTGATACATTATTTCTGAACTTCAAATTCATCGAGATTCCCAATCCTTCAATTTTTTGCTTCCTTTAGGCTTTGCTATAGGTGCATTCATGGCTGCCATTCTCTCGTTATACTTTGCACGTAGTGGATCGTTGTAAGTCCACCTGTATCACAAATCAGCATTAAAAAAAAGAACATTAGAGCATAAAAATGCATCGCTAATCCAAGTATAAAAGTATCCTTGTATCTAGTTGCATGGTATGCAAAATGAACGAATCCAGTGCACTAATGAATCCAAAATTGTTCGCATGAGATCGGACAAAATAAAAGTACTAAGCAGCATAAGGACTTCAGAAAGTTACTTTAATCACAAGGTTAGCTATATGGATCACAGATTAATCTATAATCCATATGTGAATCTAGATTTCTTTAAAAAATATACACACACGGCGCCACAGCAACTTTTTGTGATAATGTAGCAAATGCTACCTAAATTTGCAAAAGCCCATTTCACTAATGATTATCAATACATACTAACATGACTGCAAATCTATCAACCTAGAATGAGAATGCATGACAAAATTCTGGTGAAAGAATAAAAATAAGTCCCTCCTGGTTTTAAAAAATCCAAAAACTGCACCAATTCCAAAACAAACAAGGGTTCCGTTGATGATAAATTTAGCATTTCATATGGGGCCTAAAGACACCGAGAGAGTAATCTACCTTGAGCAAGATAGTATTAATGTAGAATCATAACTTTGTAACTGTTGTTTCATACTCAAGGGCGGAGCTAGAACTTAGTGATTCATAAAAGGACAAGGAAATTGAGGCACACCTAAACTTTTTTTAAAGATAAAAGGTTAAGAATTTTTTGAGAAATTTGAAATGAATCGTTAATTATGTAATACAAATTTATTCAGAAGTTTTTTTTTGGGACTAAATTGAAGGAAGAAGATGGAAGTTGGAAAGAGAAATTAAGGTCTTCTAGATAGATAGTAGTTTACTTTCATTGTTTACACATATCCAATTCTTTCATTTGGTGTTAAGTTTCAAGTTTGAGAGCATATACTATTTCAACAAACAAGCCTTTATCAGAGTTAGTTAGCCCAGCACCCGATTACACTGAGATGGCCCCTGGGAGCTAACACATAGTTCTGTCCCTCATGCTCTCTTAACTTCGCAAGCAAATGAAAAAGAAAAAAAAGTAAAACCAGAAAGGACTATAAACGCAACCAGAAACATAGAAGACATCTTTCAAACAAAATGCATTATAAAGACATGTAATGTAATAGCCACTTAGTCTTCTTAAATCCCAATTAATGTTTCCTATCATAATCAACATTTCACTTCACCAATTTCAGTTTAGACCTAGGTTTCTCAATATCATACCAAGAATGTAAAAGCACTGTCCAAGACCATTTTTTACCAGCGTCAGATCAAATGAACTTCAGAAGAACAAGTGAAGAAAGAAGCAATATATGTTTTGGCAGGATAAAAGAACAAAACAGTAAATATCAACTAATAGAACATTTAATCTACCACTATTCTTGAAATATATGTAAAGGAAAGTGAACTTACGGGTTGTTCCAATCAGTAGTGTCCTCATTGACCAGATGTGACCATTTAGTTCTTCCACTACGACCAAAGTGCTTGACTTGCATAACCTTAGGTAATATCGTCTTGTCCATTTTATCTTCCCCAGTTGGTGCTGAGAAATCACGCGTGAAAATATTGTCAGTTCCGGCAGTGGCAGCTCGATCGTCAGAATTAGACTGGAAGAAAGCACCCTTGTGATAGTATTTCTGCATAAATCTCCATTTCTGCTTTGACGATTGAGAAGGTTTTGGATTCTTCCTTTCCCACTCTCTCCTTTCTTCCTCTGTCATGTTCCTCACCCTCTCAACCTCTTCTTTTTCCTTCAAGAGAGCCTCTCTATCCTCTCTATCCCTCTTGATCCTACCGATCTCTCTCACTTTCCAAGCTTCATATTCCTCTGCCTCGTTGATTTCATCATCAGTATCCACATCAGCAATATTTGCCTCCAATTCAACATTTTTCTGGATTTCCTCATCCTTCCGAATCTCCTCAACAACAATCTGCTTCGTCTCAATCCTCCTTTGCTCCAATCTCCTTTTCCTTCCTTCCTCAAGAGCCTCCTCTTCAGCTTCAAGACGCTCACGCTCCGCAATGGTATCTCTCTCCGACTTGGGAACAAACACAGGCTTCACCATAGCTACTCCAGTATATTCCTCATCAGAATCAGTCTCATATTCCGACTCCTCTTCCTCCTCTTCTTCCTCCTCCTCCTCTTCCTCTTCCTGAGGAAGAGCTTCCTCTTGTTCCCTCTGAAGCAACTTCTCCTTAAGCATTCTCCTTCTCTCCGCCATAGCATCCTCATCTTGTTCTTCCAAATCCAACCCCTCCTGCCTCCTCGCCTCCTCCTCAATAGTAGAAACAATTTCCGCCTGCCGAATCCTCCGATGATCCGCCCTAACTTCCTCCCTATTATCTATCCGACTCTCAGCCAACCTCCGAAGCCTACGATCATCTTTCCTAACAATAGCAGTATCTTCTTCGTGCCGAGGAAACACTTTATCCAAAGCAGCTTCCCTGGTGGACCTAATATCACCAGAACCATCTTCATTCTCCTCATCAGCCCATTCGGGAACTTTACCGGGCCAATAACGCTTCACTTTTGTTTGGCCAATTTTACCTCTAAGCTTATCCCTTACAGCTATTACTGTATCACTAACACCTGCTGTCACCGACATCGCTCTTCAACTAAATCACAAATTTTATCCCTTTTTCCTTCAAACCCTAATTTTAACAGAAACATAAAATAAATTCAAAATTCACAAAATCTCGAAACCCTAACAAAGTAATAAAATGTGAGAGCGCTAACCTTGGAAACAACGACGGTGGTGAGGCGGAGGCGGAAACTACGGTGGCCGGAAGCCTCTGTTTCTTTCTCCTGCGATTAAGCGTTGTCGTTCTCTACCAGGTTATTGGGTTCTGTGAATATCATATCATACAATATGAAATTGTAACAAGTAATTAACTTTTTTTATTTTCTTTAATAATAAATCTATAAATATCCTTTTATTTGGTATACAAACACCAACGGTCCCATGGTCTAGCGGTTAGGACATCAGACTCTGAATCTGGTAACCCGAGTTCAATTCTCGGTGGGACCTAATATAAATTTTTTTCATTTAATATTTGAATTTATATTTTATGCTCATACATTATCTTAGCGTCTAAATTTTTCGAAAAAGGAGGCCACAATATTCAGGCAAATTATTTTATACATTATATTATCAAGTTTTGTAATTTAGAATGGAAAGATTATATATATATATAATAGTGTTTTAAAAACTTATATCAATGATCAATCAATTCAAATTACATAATCACTAATTTACCGGCATGATGGTTAAACTCACCGATATCAAATAAATTTAAATTTTATGTTATAAATTTTATATTTTAAATTAGAGATGATTAACAAAAAAGTTAATAGTCAGTTCGTCTCTTATCATTTTGATGAATTTTGAAAAACTCCATTGTAAAAAAAATTTAGATTCTCACATTGTCATTTTGAGATTCCACTATTTTCACCCTTCATTAAACCATGTCACTCAAATGGCTTACATAGATTTGCTGAAATGATTTTTATTTAAATTAAATCTATTTTTATATTCCATATGTCATTTATTTATCTATATTATAAGATTTTTTCATTTAAATTAACATGAACCCTAAATTTTACTTCTTCCCGTTGTGTTCTTCTTCTTCCTTCTTCATCCTTCTCATTTTGTCCTTCTTCTTCATTCTTCTCACTGTGTTTCTCTAAGTATGGATGAGAGTTCGAAGAACAACATGTCATCAGAATATCTCCTAAATATGGACACGATATGTCAATGAAGGTTTTCGTTTTCAAACTGCTGCAAATCCAAGGAGAAAATATTGGAAGTGTAAATATTGGGAGAAAGAAGAAGATTGTCAGAAATTTTATTGGGGTGATGAATACTTTGGCTCAATTGATAGGAAACGAATTGTAGATGTCGATGATGGGTGCAGTCGTTGTGATGTAATGATTGAGCATTTGAGACAATTTGGGCGAGATTTCGGGAAGGAATTTGGAAGAGAGCTTGGGTCCAAAATTAGTTCGGAGGAGATGAAAGATTTGAAGAACAAGCTGGAAGATTTGAAGAACAAGCTGGGGAGCACAAGGAAGAAATTAGTTTTTGTAGTTGTTGTACTTGTATGTTCCTGGGTTTACTTTGGTGTAATGTTAGCATAATATTATATGTTCCTGGGTTCATTTTGGCATAATGTTAGTGTAATCTTAAGTGTTGTTGTTGTACTGTAACAATCATTTGTGAACAAAAAGTTTGACTTGAAATGAATTAGTGATTGACACAAAATCTGAGTTAAGAATGTTTGTTGTGCATTAGTTTTGTTAATAATTGTATCAAATAAAGGCATACCATAACAACATAACATGACAGAACTTGGTCCAAATAAAGACATAATTTCCATAAATTTACAACAAAACAGATGACAGCAGTTGTTAGAAAATACATTAGGTCTCATTGATAAATAAAGGCATAATGTCATAGTAGTTGTTACAAAAAACATAGTTTTCCAAAATGACATTACAACTAGCATACTAACATTACAAGTAGCATAATACATTTGTCCAAAATGACATCATAAGATAACAGTTGACATTACATATAAGAGTCTTCCAAAATGACATAAAATGATCACATGTACTTGAAACATACGACATTATTGAGACAGATTCTTAGAAATTTCTTCCCATTATTTCATATTACGCACACAAGTTCCTAACTTAGGGACAACATCTTCCAATTGTGGAGAGTCATCAATTTCCAATGGTGCTTCAGGTGTTGAACCTGCCCCACCTCTTTTTTGTTGCCTGAAGATTGACTTCAGCCTTTCAGTACTCCTAGCAGGTTTTGGTGCTGGTGGTTTCTTCTTCTTGCCAACTAAACATGTCTTGTTAGCATGTATATTCTTTGGTGATGGTTGAACATCCTCATTATCTGCAGGATGAGTCACTTGAGTAACTTGTGATGGTTGAGCATCCTCATTATCTGCAGGCTGAGTCACTTAAGTAACTTGTGATGGCTGAGCATCTTCATTATAAGTGGCAACCCATTTATCAATTATAGCATATAGTTCTGGATCATGGAAAGGATCTCCAACTGCAACTATTTCATTCTCAACTACAACCGCCTCTTCCTCAGTTGCAGGTTTCTCAAGTCTTGATGTTTCACCTTTGTTCTGGGTGTTTTTCTCTGCATACATAAGTGATAATCAGAACACAGAAGTTATATATCAACAATGAAAAGCATGACTTTTACCTTTTTCTTCAATGCATTGTTGTCATGTTTTGTGCTTTGATATTTCCTTGAATATGACCAATTTTATCATATTTTGTGCACCTATATGACACACCAGCAACATGAGCAAGTTTTTTTTTATCTAAATCAACAATAAACTTCATCCCATTGAATGTATGATGGACTTGACATATCTGACACATGCTCCACGTTGGCAGCCACTGATCACTCAACATCACTTCCTTATCAAGTCTCTTCCTAGGTATTGGCATTACACTATGTTTCCATTTATCTAGCTTAACTAAATTTGTTGTAACCCTATTCATTAGGTAGTTCCTTGTCCACTCACACATTGTGAGAACAGGCTTATACCTAGCTTGTAAAATAGTGTTATTAAAGGACTCATTAAGGTTGTTCATTAATACATCACACTTTGGATAAAAGCTAAAGGAATGCTTACACCATAGTTTTGTAGGGACTCTCATTAGCCATTATCATGCCTTTTTGTCCAATATCTTTAGCTCAAACATCTTCTTCTCCCGTGATTTGTAGTATGTTGCTTTTGCTGCTCCCATTAGTAGGTCTCTTATTGCATATCCACCTCTGAACTTCTTCTTGAAGTTAGCATAGAGATGCCTAAGACAAATCTTGTGTTCAACTTGTTCAAACAAATCCCTAGGAAAAGTGTGTGTCCCCACCCATGTTTTTAATTGATATGTATGCCTATCACCCACTTTACTACACAATGCTAAAAAACCACATTTTCCCCTACACTCTACCCTAACCTTATAGCTTTCATTCTTTACAAACTTAATTTCCCTCCTATTCAAAACAGACCACTCCCTTATGGCATATTTGAAATCACTAAGTGAATTAAGTTCCATACCAAGTTTGAACTGAGAATCTTTGTTCATCAACTCACCTCTGAACTTATCATACTTAGGCATATTTTCATTACCACTATCATCAGGATCTGAGCTATCTAATTCTTCATTACCATCATCCTCAACTTCTCTTGAAATGTTAGTGGGGTTCCTTATAGAACTAGAGCCCGTTATTTTTGTAGGAACCGATAAACTTATCTTAGAGGGGCTCTTCAACACCCTTTGATTCTTTTTAGACCTTAACTTATACCTAACATCTTTTCCATTGATCTCAACCCTGACACCACTGTTTGGTCTTTCCACATCAACTCTCACAAACCCTTCATTATTTTCACAGGTTCTTTCTTCTTCACTTTCATCAAACCTAATGCCTCTAACATCGTCATCACTACTTCCATTGTCACCAATATTACCATAAAGGCTATCTACATTAACTTGAAGAACATTAGGACTTGCAACCTTGCGCATAATATCTGCTACATCGTGCTTAACCCAAATATGGCCATCAACTTTGTCATCAACGTTGTGTTTGGAAATTGCTCCACTTGTAACATAATTAAATACTTGAATAAATCCTTCACAATCCCTAGGATTTTTGTCCACAACCTAAACCCATTATACCCCCACTCCTTAACTAAGCTCAGAGCCTCAAAAAAACTTCAAGTATCAGTTTCTTGACTTTCCACTGTTGTGTCAGCTCCCCCTTATAAAATGTGAACTTATCATGTACGAAATTTCCACCATGGTGGAATATGACGCTGAAGACGTCCATTTCTACAAAGATGGAAATACCCAACGATTAAACTATTAGGACCACAACGAAAGTACAGTAAAGAAGTTATAATGTTAAACAATGCTTACCTTTTTGCAATCGTACGTTGTTGTCAGGATGCCACGCTTTCTAGTTTCCACACAATATCCAACGATTCAGACGAAAACAAGAGAGAGAAAGATGACGGTCTAGGGTTCATGTATTTTAACCCATGTCTTTATAAGGTTACAATGTTTTTTTACAACAAGGTTACAATGTTATATTATAAGATAAATGACATGTGAAATATAAAAAATAAATTTAATTTAAATAAAATCCATCTCAATAAATCCATATAAGCCAGTTGGGTGACTTGGTTTAATGAAGGACGAAAATAGTGGAATCTCAAAATTATAAGGTGGGAATCTAATTTTTTTACTGGGAGTTTTTTCAAAACTCGCCCAAATGGCAGGGGCGCGAACTGACTATTAACCCTTAACAAAATTAAGTTAATGTATTAGAAAAATATCATGAAATATTTTTATTTTCTTAAAATTTGAATGTTACTATTAATATTTTTTTACTCAAAATAACATAATATATAATTAAGGCAAACAGATAATAAACTACGTGTTGTCTCTTTTTGGATGAAAAAATCAATCATTTTAAAAACTATATTCATTGCCATATGATACATAACATTGTTATGCATGAGCGTTTTCTCTCTCTATAAAAGATTCAGTGTTTTTAGTGCTAGAATATCAAGTGTCAAAGACAAATTGTATGAAAGCACGATGATTGCCGAAGCATGTTTAGCTCATATGATCAAACCCCTCAGACGATTATACCTAAATATATTGATCATTCATAAAGTCTTTGACCTTATGTGAGCAGGAATCTTAAAATCACCGTAAAACACCATAATACATGGCTTCTCGCCTCCATGGGCAAGTCCTAACCACCATAAAGCATAATATACCTACAAAGACTTGTGAGTCCCCCTGCCCTTGCAGCATCACAAGCATTGTCTCAAAACCTCTTATTCAGTTCAAACTTCCCAAGACAAGTTTTTCACAAACTTGAGGGAAGTTATGACTATTGCAGACATCAATGATGCATAAAAGGTAAGTTAAACCTTTCAATGATTTCATAAGTATCTCTTTAAATGTTACTATCTTGATGCAAAATACCCTTAACCATAATTTTGAAAAGCTATTATTCTTTTATCTGATCTTGCAAGAGTGTTATGCTATTACAATTGGGAAAATAATGAGATTCAAATGCTCCGGGTTTGGTTGGTATTACAAGGTTTTCCCCACTTGCAAAAAATCAAACAAGTCTCCCGAGGAATCTTTTGAATGTGGTTGTGTTCAAATGGTCTTTCATCACTGACTAAGTGAGTTTTCTCGTAGTTGTAAATGCCTGCATTACATTTTCCTTGACTAATCTTCAATTTGTAAATGTCTTTTTTCTAAGTCTGTTTTATGGTTTATTGTAGGTACAAAGTTGAAATAGAGTTCAAATACAATAAACATGTTGCAAATGTTGTCTTCTGGGACAAAGATTGCATCGAGTTTGTTAAACTAACCGCTCAAGAATTGAGGAATATTATGAACAAAGTAAGTCAATTGAACTTTAGTCAGTGGAATTCATATACCTTTGTAATTATAATTATCTGCATACAAGTATTTCATTCAATTTCTATTATAATTAGATTGGAGAGGATAATCACTTGGTCTATTTGACACATCTTAACAAGCTTTTGGAACAAGAACTAGCGTTTCATATAAAGTATAACCCTTACTTCAAACAATGCTCCATAGTGAAGTTTTTTGAGGATAATGAGGTTATTTCAACCATAAAGGATTACATGAACTCTAATGAGGCATTGTTCATCAGTTCAACACGGCTTACCATATCTTTACATTTATTTTTGAACAACCACTGTAACTTAAACCTCTAACTTCTGCCTTATTTAGAATATGCCATTCAATTTCTATTGTAATTAGACTTGAGAGGATCATCACTTGGTCTATCCGACACATCTTGACAAGCTTTTGGAACAAGAACTAGTGTTTCATATAAAGTATAACCCTTACTTCAAACAATGCTCCATAGTGAAGTTGTATGATGATGATGAGGTTATTTCAACCATAAAGGATTACATGAACTCTAATGATCTATTATTCATCACTTCAACACTACTCGCCCTATCTTTACATTTATTTTTGAACAATCTCTGTAACTTAAACCTCTACCTTCTACCTTATTCAAAACACCTCATATGCTGCAGTAGTTAACATTATTGATACAACTACAACTGACATTGTAGTGCAAGAACATGTGAGGATGAATTTTGTATCATTTTATTTCATCTCTATGTAGTAACAATAATTTATGAAGTTGTCTGTAACTCTTTCAAAAATTATCTTTTATCCATCTTTATTGATCTTGTCTTTTACTTTATAGCAAAGCCAATCCTTCGAACCTAGCTACTATGCTCTGACAATTGTCTCAACACACTAGAACTGGAGTCTTACTTCTATCTCATCCAACACCCCTTCTAAGAGGAATGCAATAGAAACATCCCTCGATGACATCTCTGCAGAGGGTATTTTAACCCCGAAAGAGTCGGCGACAAAATTCAAGCGTCTCAAAAGGAGTGATGGAAATACTTGTGATATTTTATTGATTAGTGTTTAAGTTTTTTGTTGTTTTTCTGAGCTTTTTGTTATTTTTCTGAGTTTTTTGTCTACCTAAGTAAGTAACAATTAAATCCAACTATTTATGCTTTTGATGAACCTATAAGGTCTTTCCTATATGTATCAGTATCTTTTTCACTAATCCATTTCATATTTATCATCAATTTCCCAACATGAATCCTGCTGCATTATGGTTTGCATCATCAATTACTAAATTTCAATTGTGTTTCTACTTTTTTTAAATCTTTTCTTTCTAGTTAAATATAAGACAAAACAAAAATACATGTAAATTTTACTATATGTAATTTTGTATAGACTATTATAATCCATTATGACAGAGATAAACACTTAATGAATAGAAGAGAATTTTGAAATCTATAAAACTCATGAAACAAGTACATGATTTTGATGCAAGTGCATAGACAGTGTTGGAAGTAATTCATATTCAGAAGTTGTTGTTAGAATCAGAAGCTTCTAATGTTGTTTATTCAGAAGTTGTGTTGCTCAGAAGTAGTAAATCTTCTGAGGTTGTTATCAGTCAGAAGCAGAAGCTTCTGATGTTGTGTTCCAGAAGTATGTTCAGCTTCTAGGGTTCTATTTATTTTGTTTACTTAGCTATTAAGTTTACTTTGCTTAGTTATTAAGTTTACCTTTTGTTAGGGCCTACGTGGAAATTTACTTTGTTATAAATAGACTAGTGGTAGTTGTCATAAAAATGTTCAATCATTATTCCTTACAACTTTATAGCCGTCATTGCAGAGCTTTAACATTATTCTCTCATACCTTTCTTCATTTATTAACCTTGTGTACTAACAATTGGTATCAAAGCCTGGTTTCGAGATAGGGACCGACTTACATATATCAAAACACTTTCCGCAGGTGGTGGGTAGAAGGTGTTCCATTGAAGAGTGTCAATGGTGGTACAAGTGTATGTGGAAGAGAGATCTTCCACACGAGGGAGAGCATTGTGACTCACACTTGAGGGGGAGTGTTGAGAATCAAGTGTGAGGAAGAAGTCACACATTGATTAGAAAATGGAAGATTGAACATTATATAAGTGAGAGAATCCACACACCTATGACCTTAAGGTTTTAGGTGGATGTGTGGTACATCTCTCACAAAAGGTGTGTCCTAAGTAAAGAATGCTCCCTCTGATTTTCCTCTAACAGTGTTGAGAATCAAGTGTGAGGAAGAAATCCCATATTGATTAGAAAAGGGAAGATTGAACACTACATAAGTGGGAGAACCCACACACATATCCTTAAGGTTTTAGGTGGATATATGTCGTGTCTCTCATAAAAGGTGTGTCCCAAGTAAAGAATGCTCTCTCCAATTTTCCCCTAACGTTAGTATCTAGAGCTCCGATTCGGATTCACGGGAAACACGAGTGAAACGATGAGGCGTTGCATAATTGATTTTGGTTCTTGAGTTCGTGTTAAATCTTGAACAAAATATGAACAAAATCACATTTTCTGATTCTGCGGGATTGAGAAATAATGTGTTTGTGAGATCTGAGTGACTTGCACAAGGTTAAAGATGACTGAAAATGGTAGTCTAAGCACCAAGCTTCCAGTATTTAATGGCAAAAACTAGAATCATTGGATGATTCAGATGCGTGTGTTGTTTGGTGCTCAAGATATTCTTGATCTCATCAATAATGGTTATGTTCCAGTTGAAGTAGATGCGGCGGGGGAATAGAGAAATGCATAGAGAGATACAAGGAAGAAATATCAGAAGATGTTGTTCTCCATCCATCAGTATGTGGATGAGAACATGTTTGAGAAAATTGTTGATTCGACGACGGTGAAGGCTGCGTGGAACACACTGAGTAGGTGTTATGATGGTGACGCATTAGTGAAGAAGTTGAAGCTTCAGTCTCTTAGAAAGCAGTATGAGAAACTCATCATGAAAGATAACGAGAAGGTTTTTAGTATATCTTTAGAGTGATTCTGATCACTAATGAGATGAAAGCTTGTGGAGAAAATCTTTCTGAACAAGTAATCATTGAAAAGATATTGAGGTCTATTACTCCTCAATTTGATTATATTATTGTAGAAATTGAACATTCTAAAGATCTGAACACTGTGAGAATAGAAGAGCTGCAAAGTAGTCTAGAGGCGCAAGAGTTGCGTCTCACTGAAAGAACTTCTGAGAGGGAGGTTGAGCAGGCTCTGAAAGCTTCTTTTGTCAAGAAGGACCAGGAGCAACAAAAACATGGTAGGTCTCAGAAGTCAGAAGTCTTCTACTCTGATAAGAAGAAACATCAGAAGGGAAAGGGAAAGTATGAAAAGAGTATGGTTCAATGTTACTATTGTAATAGGTTTGAACACTTTGCTAAAGATTGTTGATCAAACAAATAAGAAGCAAAAATAGCCAGAGGAGATTCTGATGATGAACCTGTGCTATTAATGGCTTATGAATCTGATGAGAAACCCATGAGGTTGTCATTTTCTGATTCTGAAAGGGAAGAAGATAACTCTGAATATTCTGACTTTGGAGTGTTTGAATATAAGTCAAAATTAGAAGATGAAACTGAAGTTTTTGAAGATGAATCACAATTAGAAGATGACTCTGAAGCTGAAGATATGTCAGAATCTAAAGGTGATTCTAAGTCTGAAGAAGAATCATAAGATGAGTCAGAATCTGAAGAAAATTATGCCTCTGAAGATGAGTCGGAACTTGAAAGTTCTGAAGAAGAGTCAGAGTCAAAAGGTGATTCTGAAGTCTCTGAATATGAGTCAGATGGTAAATTTGATTCTGATCCAGATTTTGAATCTGGTGCTGATCATGCTTCTAGAAGGGAAAACTCTAAAGACGTAGGTTTTGGAGGAAGGGCTTTTGAAGATGATCATGTTTCTGGTGGAAATCATGTCTCTAAAGGTGGACCTTCTGAAGGAGGATCTTCTGAAGATAGTCCAACCTCTGACGGTGGTATGATTACGAAAGTGGAACTTCTACAGACAGAGTTTCTGAAGGTGATCCAATTTTTGAAGGTGGTGCTTCTGAAAGTAGTGGTTCTGGACGAGGTCCAGAAGCTAACAAAGGTGGATCTTATGGTGATAGTCAAACTTCTGAAGAAAGTCCAAAAGGAGATATTGTTCCAGAATCAGAAGGAGATTTTTAATAAACCCAGATGCCAGAATGAATCAGGAAAATACCAAGGAGATTTGTAGAGTTATATAAGCTGCAAGATACTGAAGGGACTCTGAGGTATGAAGTATTGTTCCCTTCTGGTGTTAAATCCGACTCAGAGTTGATATGTTATGCAGACTCTAATTTGTATGGAGACGGAGTTAACTGAAGAAATACTTCTGGATATTTTTGTTTGTATCTGGAAAGTCCTGTTTCTTGGTGCTCTAAGAAGCAATTGATGGTTGCGTTGTCAACCTATGAAGCTCTCAAGAAGAAAGTGTGGCTGAAAGCCATGAAAGAAGAGCTTGATGCTATTGAAAGAAACAAGACTTGGGAGTTAACTAAGTTTCCGAAGGAGAAGAAAAATATCAGCGTCAAATGAGTCTTCAAGGTAAAATCTGCATTTCTGAATGGAGTTGCACTTTGTAGCAACCAGAAGCAACTTGCAGATGTTCTGACGAAGGATGCCAAGACTGGACACTTTATCCGTTTAGGGATGAAATTGATGTTGTAATTTTTTGGTTAGTTGAATATGAATTAAGGGATGGAGTTGAAAGTAATTCATATTTAGAAGTTGTTGTTAGAATCAGAAGCTTCTGATGCTGTTTAGTCAGAAGCAGTATTGCTCATAAGGAGTAAAGATTCTGAGGTTGTTATCAGTGAGAAGCATAAGTTTCTGACGTTGTCTCCCAAAAGTATGTTCAACTTCTGGGGTTCTAGTTATTTTATTTACTTAGTTATTTAGTTTAGTTTGTTTAGTTATTAAGTTTACTTTTTTGTTAAGGCCTACGTGACAATTTATTTTGTGTATAACTAAATTAGTGGTAGCTGTCATAAAAATGTCAAATCATTCTTTCTTACAACTTTATAATCGTCATTGTAGAGTTTTAATATTATTCTCTCATACCTTTCTTCATTTATTAACCTTATATACTAACAGGCAGTACATAGATTCCTGAGTAGATTTAGATATATCAAAACTCATAGAATAATTGTACAATTGGAACCACACCAACCAATATAACCAATACCAAACAGATAGATGTTTGTAACAATTTTTATTTAAATACTTTTGAAGTTTCACAAACGTAATCATGCTCAATAAGTTGGTTGACAGATGGGTGATCTATAGCTACTAATAACTTCAATGTAATTAATAATCTTCCAAAAAGAAATTTATAAAACTTCTGTAATACACATCCTCATTTTGATAAACAAAAGATGGACCAATGGTTGTATATTTGCAATCCCATACGTGATGCTGCTGCCAGGTTTGACTTGATCTTTAATTTTCACAAAATCAGAACATGATAAATGTACCGAATGGACATTTTGGATAGATTACATTGGTGTGTATTATTGTGAATTTACACTACACATTGAACATCCTTTCGAATACATTGTTGATCCCTAAACCAATGCTAAATGTAATGTAAACTAATATGCTACCAATTTATGTCCATTTGGTGTGTGATAAGAACTGAAGGTACAATGTTTTTTTTTTTGTAATCCACGCATGTTGTTATCATATATGAATAGTTTCTATTTAAGTGCCAACTATTATGAACGGTTTTTAACAGTTCACTTGTGTGGATTTGCAGCATTCTAGACCATCATTACAGGAACCTATTATTCGCATATATTGGACTATGTAGATACATGTGCTTATTAAATACAAATGGTTAACAAATCGAAAAGATATCAACAAGACTATATTGGACTATGTGCTAAGAGATTAGGTTTTTGGATCAGGTTTAATGTTGGTTTGTTTAATTGATTTTTATTTTCATGTTTGTATTGATTTTTATGACTGAGCCTTTGGAAACCAAAGTTAAGAGCAAGGTTTATATCAAGGTAATACTGCTTATTGTATTTGATGCTTTTCTTTTGTTAAATAGCTATAGCTTAGATACATTTAATACCTCTCTAAAAAAAGTCTTTTTATATATGAAATTGACGTCTTATCCGAAATCGATTACCTTTAATATATTTATTTTTCAAATAATTACTGGTGTTGACTTAGTGGCTGTGTGTGTTTTTGATATCGATGCTTCATAGTTAAATAGTGTAAGGTGTTAAACTTTGTATGTGGGGATTGTTGGTTATTGATGCTTAGGTGTTTACTATTTTGTTGGTCGTATTTTAAGTTCTTGCTATTTGGAGCATAACTATAAGCATCAGGACATTGATTCTTAAAAATAGTAGCATAGTTTGAGGATGGGCATGTAAGTTATGTATTGTGACTTCCACAAGAACAATATTCATCTGTAACCAACTTCAAGTAAGCACTCTTGTTAGATTAAAATATCCAGCGTCAATCTTAGGAATTCGAAGGGTTTAACATCCTATCCATAGTGTTTAATATAGACTAGGCGCAATCCCTGTAAACATTCATACTATATGGAAATAAGGTTGCGCCTTCACTAACAACAATTACTTTTAGTGTAGTGGTAAGCGTTTGATCCAGTTTATGTGGTATCAAAGCATGGTCATGGGTTCGAATCCTTCTGGATGACACTGAAGGAAAATGGCGATCAAAAGCGCAGCGGAATTTAAAATTTTCCTTTAGCGATCCTTACGAATGAGCATGGTCAGTGATAGAAATATTTACCTCTTGTGGCGATTCAGACCTTTGATGTTGTGATCACGAGCGTTGATGAAGAACAACGCCTCTACTCAGTCCACACGAACAGATCGTTTCCGGTCACAGTGCTAGCTGATCACGAACGGAAACCTTGAGTGAGAGAGAGAATCAAAAACGAAATTGCATCAAGTGAAATTGCTTCATCACAAAGGATCTATTTATAGAATCACTCGTGTGGGCTACAAGCTAAAAGCCCAATTAAGGCTATAAGCTAAAAGCCCAATTAAGCTTATGGACATCATACCTTATGATGTACCATATATCACTTATCCACGTGGTACCTTACCACTTTTCGTATTACACTTAAGTGTACCATATCTTACGGTGTTCCTTTATTTATTCTATCTCTCATCAACCTGTCCTTATGTGTGTGACCCTGTAGGTTTTCATGACGTTGACAATTATATTAAATCACATCATAGTCAACCCCATGAATTTGTTTATAGCCTTTTGCAACCAGTCTTGCCTTATAGGTATGTACCTTACCATCCATGTCAGTCTTCTTTTTGAAGACCCACTTGCATCCTATAGGGTTAACTCCTATAGGAGGCTCTACCAAGGTCCAAACCTGGTTTGTGTACATGGAATCCATTTCAGATTTCATGGCTTCTAGCCACTTCTCGGACTCAGGACCAGTTATGGCCTCTTGGTAGGTCACAGACTCATCTTGATCCATGAGTAATACATCACCCTGATCACTTATGAGATATCTATATCTCTCAGGTTGTTGACGTATCCTGCTTGACCTACGCTGGTCTTGTTCTACTTGAGCAGGTTGTTCTTCCACAACTACTTGTGTTTCCTGCTCTAATTCCTCCATAGGTGTATCAATGCTTTGTGGTTCTTGAATTTCTTCAAGCTCTATTTTCCTCCCACTGATTCTTTTGGAAATAAAATCCTTTTCCAGAAAAACTCCAGTTCGAGCGACAAACACTTTGCCCTCAGAAGGATTGTAGAAGTAATACCCTCTTGTTTCTTCAGGATACCCCACAAATAAGCATTTGTCAGATTTGGGCTCAAGCTTAGTTGAAATTTGTCGTTTCACATAAACTTCGCAACCCCAAATCTTCATGTAAGACATATGTGGTTTCTTACCACTCCATATCTCATATGGTGTCTTTTCAACCTTTTTGGATGGAACCCGGTTAAGTGTGTAAGCTACAGTCAATAGTGCATGTCCCCAAAAGGAGTTCGAAAGATCGACGTGACTCATCATGGATCGGACCATGTCTAACAAGGTTCGATTTCTTCTCTCAGATACACCATTCCATTGTGGTGTTCCGGGAGGAGTAAGTTGGGATAAAATCCCACATTCCTTTAGATGGTCATCAAACTCTAGGCTTAAATATTCACCACCTCGATCTGATCGAAGAACTTTAATATTCTTACCTAGTTGGTTTTGTACTTCATTCTTGAATTCCTTGAATTTTTCAAAGGTTTCAGATTTGTGTTTCATTAAATACACATAACCATATCTACTGAAATCATCAGTAAATGTGATGAAGTATTGAAAACCTCCTCTGGCTGGTATGTTCAGTGGTCCACATACATCAGTATGTATGAGAGCCAAAAGATCATTAGCCCTTTCACCTTTTCCTGTGAATGGGGACTTTGTCATCTTTCCAATTAAACAAGATCTGCATGTCTCATATGATTCATAATCAAAAGAGTCTAAGAGTCCATCTTTATGGAGTTTGGAAATGCGTTTCTCATTTATGTGGCCTAAGCGACAGTGCCAAAGGTAGCTTGGATTTAACTCATTAGGTTTAATCAGTTTAGTATTAATGTTATAAATTGGCATTTCAAGATCAAGGACATATAGTCCATTGTTCATTTGTGCAGAAGCATAGAATATATCATTCAAATAAATAGAGCAACAATTGTTCTTTATTATAAATGAAAAACCAAACTTGTCCAAACAAGAAACGGAAATAATATTCCTACTAATTGCAGGTACATAATAACAGTTCTCTAACTGAATTATTAAACCACTAGGTAAAGTCAAAACATAAGTTCCTACGGCTAAAGCAGCAACCTTTGCTCCATTTCCAACTCGTAGGTCAACTTCACCTTTTGCCAAATCTCTACTCCTTTTTAGCCCCTGCACATTAGTACAAATGTGAGAACCGCATCCAGTATCTAATACCCATGATGCATAAGTAGATAAATTAATTTCAATAACAAAAATACTTGAATTTGAAGTCCCTACTCCATTGTTCTTATCTTCCAGGTACTTTGGGCAGTTTCTCTTCCAATGTCCGGTCTTACCGCAATGGAAGCAAGTGCCCTCCTTTTCTATGCCTCCACTAGGCTTCAAAGCAGGAACAATAGGTTTAGGCTTGGCAAATTCCTTGCCTTTCCCTTTACCAACCTGCTCGGTAGGCCTCTTGTTCAGCTTCTTTCCATTACTGACCATCAGAATGGACTTCCCTTTTGTCTTCATATTCTGCTCAACAGTTTTCAACATGCTTAGCAATTCTGGAAGACTCTTATCCATGTCATTCATGTTGAAATTCATGACAAACTGATTAAAGCTATCTGGCAACGATTGCAAGATAAAATCAGTTGCAAGTTCCTTTCCAAGCGGAAACCCTAACCTTTCAAGGTTCTCCACATACCCAATCATTTTGAGTACATGGGGACCTACAGGGTTTCCCTCAGATAACTTGCTGTTAAAAAGGGCCTTTGAAACCTGAAACCTCTCATTTCTTGCCTGCTCTTGATAGAGCATTTTCAGATGTCCGATCATATCGAACGCTGACATGTTCTCGTGTTGCTTTTGCAACTCCGAGTTCATAGTAGCTAGCATGAGACAAGCGGCTTCGTTAGCATCATCAACATGCTTCTTATAAGCATCTCTTTCTGCCTTAGGTGCCGAACTAGGCGGTTCCTCTTCAGGAACAGGTGTCTCCAAGACATACAACTTCTTATCGTGCTTGAGGACAATCCTCAGATTTCGGTGCCAATCCAGGAAATTTTTCCCAGACAATTTTTCCTTATCGCAAAATATGGTTGTTTGTTGTCATGGTAATCTACAAAAAAATGAAAATATAAGTATCATTAAAACAACATATTTAATTAGGCCTTTAATCAAATATGCTCCCACTATTTTACTCAAACCAAATGACCCTCATCATTTGATTAGGAAAATCCCGTTGGAAGACTTTCTAGTGGGTCGAGATCCACATTTCACTTCGTTCTAAGTCAGCGTTAGGCTGATTACACAAAACTAGGTTATTTAGGTAGGAACTCCTTCCAATTGTATCTCATACAACTCTCGAATATTTTCAGTTGGGTGAATAACTCCTTATTCTAATTCATCATATGAATCATTCTCAACTCTTGCTTCTAAACATGTATAATCTTATTATAATGTGTTTAGTTAAGTTTGACCCATTGTTTTAGCAGTTGGATATTACAATTATCCCATCGCACCTTACTAATATAGAACATACACCTCGCGTAGGAGAAACCTACATTGTTCGATACTAGTCTTGATGAGTGCTAAAACTTGGAAAGCACGAACTTAATATTTAACTTGAGGGATTTTGTTATTAGTTTGATCTCACTGGCTTAACATGCAATTCATCTCTCTCATGCATCAACATATAAACACATGCATCAATATACATAAAAGGATACAGTTATGGCCCCTAGCGCAATTGTTCTCCCAAGCCAATGAGAGAACCTAAGCTAACCTAATAACGATCTAAACTTCTCCAAGCAAGATCTCCAAGGTTATCCTCCTTTGATATTGTATTCTTCTCTTTCTTCATAATATTACATTACATAAAAGAAACTCGTTTTACATACGAGGGAGTGAGATGAGAAAAGAAGTTACATCAAGAATTTTAGAGAGAGGAACGACACGCAGGCCGTATTTTACAATCCCAAAACAAAATAAAGGAAAAAACTAAGGCCATATGTGATCGGTGGATCTGGAACTGACTGTTTTAAAGCTGGTTTCGCGAAATGTCGCGGTAAGCAAGAGTCGCCACCGTCTTTTATTTTCTCCAACATGGAAAGGACAAAAGCACAGAAAAATTCCTTATTGAGATTAGTTCTCGGTTCGGGAGGTAGATTATAGAAAGGGAAGGTGTTAGCACCCTTTCTATCCATGGTTATCCATGGGCTCTTAGATACTTGCTCATTGTGTTTTCAAAATGTTTGTTTGCTTTTCAAAGTGTGAGTGGGTTTGAAAAAGTTTCGTTTGAAAAATCTCTAAGTAACTCTTGTATCTGTCCTCAAGAGCGTATGAAAAATTTGTTTGAAAACTTTTAGAAAGTGTAGGTGTGAAAAGTATTTTGTTTGTTTTTTGAAAAGAGCAAGTATCTATGAGAATCTACCTGCCCTAAGGAATTCGTCTGTGTAAATGTCCTTAAAGTAGTGCCATCCCACCATTGAGAGGTAGGTAGCACTACCGTTGGAGGTGTTCGGGTCAATTCGAGGTTCGGGACATGGTGATCACCGGAGCAATAGGAAGACACCTTAGAAGCTACCCTCATGCCAGATTCCCGGATCATGAGGACTTACTAAGACATCCTCTACTCGACGACCACCTTTCGAGGGGCAAGGCAACAGTGAAGCGTACCCTAGGGGTGGTGTGTGAATTGTGTGTCGTTTTCAGTTTATTGTTTGTCTTGTCATGCATTGGTGATCTACGTTTTGATTTTATTTTTGGGCATTCATTCTTTCATGTTATTGCTTAACAGTTAAAGGTGCGGGAATTTAAAATGCGGAAAAGATAAATGGTCCTACGCTATTACAAAGGCGCGGGTCTACAACGCCAAATTAATCCAGACCCGATTTAAAATAAAGTATAGAAAATAAATGCCTAATTAACTATTACAGGGCTTTGGAACAAGTACATTATATTCACAAAAGAAATAAATAAAACGCGCGAACAAAAACATAATCGAATGCGAGGGCGTTGAACCCTTTGAAGGAATTTAAAATAATTAAGTTAAAATAATTAAATTAAATAAAAAGGAAGAACTTATTTTTTATGTTTTTGTATTTATGACATTAAAGAAAATTAAATTAATTAAAAGTCAAATAATTAATTCTAATTCTAATTGTTTTTAATTTATTAAAGAAAATGCATTAAAGTTAAAACCTAGAATTAAAACTAAATTAATTATAAAATTTATTTACAAAATTAATGGTTGATGATAAAATATTTAATTAATTAAAAAAAGGACAAAAAGTGTTAAAGACCTATTTTTATTGTTTTTGGTTTATTGTGAAAAAAGAATTAAATTACAACCTAAAATTAAATCTAAATTAATGATTTATTTACAAAATTGATGCTAAAATAAAATATTTATTATTTTTATCTTTTCTGATTTTTTGTGTTTTTATATTATATGAAAATATTAAATTAAAGCATTTAAAAAAAATTAATCAAAACAAAGAAAGGAGAAGAATATATAAAAAGGTTAAAAAGAAAGCAAACTAGAGGGGTGCAGCCCAAGTAATTCTGGCCCATTTTGGAGGCTTTGTTGACTTTTCCAGGATGCATGTGGGATCTTTGACTTGGCCTCACCATGTACCTCAGAGCGTGGCCTTTGGATTGGTGAATTTGGACAGGTGGATGGCTTGATTATGGAGGTGTAGGGTGTGCCTTAATATGGAACCTGCATGTGAAGATCAATTGAAAAAAAATATATGGAAAGGGTGGGGACCTGGGATCGAACCCAGGTCCTGAACATCACTAGTCACGCGCTACACCAACTAGGCCACTTGCTTTCTTTGTATATTAATTAACAAATAATAAACATAAAATAAACCAACGCGTTCTCTTCCTTTGGCGCGAATTTTCAAACGAAGCAATCAACTCCTTACACATCAGCGCCTTCTTCGTTGGCTTATTTTTCCTGAAATAAAAAGACATAGGCAACGGTTTTGAAACGTTGCTGTAAGCACCATACCAGAAAATAACGAATAGGCCATGAGGCCTCATAAATTAGGCGCGACATATGATTCCTCTTCGTCTGAATGCGCCTGATGCCATGGTGCTAGTCGCGTGTCCTAATTTTGCAGGGATAAGAAACGCCTAATTTGAAAACCTGAAAACCCTAAGCATCTCTAATGGCAAATCCTTATGTAAGGCATGAAAACAAAATTAAACCATGCAGTTAGTTTGTAAACATCATCCTAAACACGAAAACAACAACAAAATATATTAAAAATGCATGGATAATGGAAAACAGTTTTGGAATTTTCTCTACCAATTTCAATGGTAACCTTGCGTTTCCTTGAGTATGGGGCTTGGGGAATGATTCAGTTATGTCATATAATCCTCCAAGAAGCCAATGGAATGGGTTTTGAGACTTGAATCGCCCTGTAATGGTGTTTTCAGATTTGAGACTTTTGCAAAAAACTGTGAATTTGCTATCAAGGTTCCTGCGCAGCTTCTTGTCCAAAATGGTTTCTGATCACTTGTATATCTCTTAGGAAATGTGTATGAATGGGAATTATAGCCAATAAAGCCTTGCATTGATGTTTAGGATTTTGGCATAAACCACCATTATCACACTTTCCATTTTTTGCCTCATTTTGAATTCTTGCCTTGTTTACTCCTTTGCACGAATTTGGTAGGAACATAATGATGTTTCAAGGCTATTAAAAACCAAATATTCCCTTTTAAATTAATTTTTGAATTTCTTTTGATTTTAAAAGATTTAAAATTAATTAAATCCAATAAAATCAATAAAAATGAAAAAAATTAATAAAAAAATCTGAAATAAAAGGTGGGACACGTGGGAAGCATGGCCAAGTTAATTCAAGTGGAAAAAGTGGGCCCCTTTTGTCAAAAATGAGATTTCAAGGATAAATGATTTTGGCCATTTCACAAAAATTTCCCAACTTCTCCAATGCATAACTTGCTCAATTTTTAAGCTTTGCTCATGTTCTTGGACATTTTAGAAAGGTCTTGAAGTCCTCTAAACAATGCCTTTGGTCCCATGTCATTTTGATTTACCAATCTCAAGTTATGGCCTTTGACTTAAAGTCCCTTTTTGTTGACTTTTGAAAATGACCTATAATGTTGAAATTGATAACTTTTTGTGAGAGCATTTCTTGGACTTGAAGTATGAAGATGAGTTGTAGGAAATGTCCTCCCCTTCAAAATGAGCCTTGGATGGAATTTTTCTGATAATCCATGTGAAAGTTATGCCCTGGTCAATTTCAGTTGACTTTTTCAGCTGTCCAAAAATAGAAACTTTTGCATCTTGATGATTTATGAGTCAAGTTTTGAGAATCATGATCAAGCATTGATCAAATGATGTTTGTGGCTTCAAAATGATATGTTGACCAAAAATTTGAACTTTTGACTGTCAAATGACCATTTTGCCCCTACAGTTGACTGTAGTGCAATTAGGGTTTTGACTGTGCAATTTTGAGCTGAATGTTTTGAAACTTGATATGAGGATGCTTGACCATGTTTATAGGCATGTGAGACTTGATTGGACCTTTGAAAACTTCATTTCCTTGATCATAACACAAACCCTAGTTTTGACTGTATGGGAGACCTTTGCACTGTGCAACCCTTGGGGAATTTTGCAGCTTGACTTGGCAATTTCTTGGAGAATATGGGAGGGCAAATTTTGGGGTACAACAGTTGCCTCTGTTCAATCTTCTTAGACCTGAGGATGCAGATTGGATGACGTGCCTTTCGTAATCCGAGGGTGGAAGATGATTGAACACTAGAGTGCCCAGAAATTTGCGCTCACATAGTAGCGGTGATGATGGAATGGGCTTACAGATGCCATTTGGGAATTGATGAATAGGGTGATGGGCTTATAGATGCCATCTGGATGTTGATCGCATAAGAGATTCCTTAGCGAGAACCTGCATATCTGCAAAAGAAAAATGAGTACCTGACACGTTGCAGGAGTTGGTTTTCAGATGCTTGGTATAGATGTGTCCTGACTGGTTACAGGAGCTGAGTCTGGAGCTTCACAAGATGATGAATGAACCAGGGATGGTTACTACCTTAGCATGAACGGTAAGAGAACCTTGGGCGGCTTTAATTTCAACAACGCTCGTTGAGAAAATCTTGGTGGGAAATACCATCTTCGCAGGATCGGGAAGAGAACCATAGGTCATTATAATCTGACAGGGAATCACCTCACTCACCATCGGAGAGGGAACCATAGGAAATTATAATCTGAAAGGAATTATCACCTCACTCACCGTCGGAGAGGGAACTATCTGGAAAGGAATTATCACCTCACTCACCGTCGGAGAGGGAACTATCTGGAAAGGAATTACCACCTCACTCACCGTCGGAGAGGGGACCATAGGAGATTATCACCTCACTCACCGTCGGAGAGGGAAACATCTGAAAAGGAATTACCACCTCACTCACCGTCGGAGAGGGGACCATAGGAGATTATCACCTCACTCACCGTCGGAGAGGGAAACATCTAAAAAGGAATTACCACCTCACTCACCGTCGGAGAGGGGACCATAGGGGATTATCACCTCACTCACCGTCGGAGAGGAAAACATCTGAAAAGGAATTACCACCTCACTCACCGTCAGAGAGGGGACCATAGGAGACTATCACCTCACTCACCGTCGGAGAGGGAAACATCTGAAAAGGAATTACCACCTCACTCACCGTCGGAGAGGGGACCATAGGAGACTATCACCTCACTCACCGTCGGAGAGGGAAACATCTGAAAAGGAATTACCACCTCACTCACCGTCGGAGAGGGGACCATAGGAGATTATCACCTCACTCACCGTCGGAGAGGGAAACATCTGAAAAGGAATTACCACCTCACTCACCGTCGGAGAGGGGACCATAGGAGACTATCACCTCACTCACCGTCGGAGAGGGAAACATCTGAAAAGGAATTACCACCTCACTCATCGTCGGAGAGGGGACCATAGGAGACTATCACCTCACTCACCGTCGGAGAGGGAAACATCTGAGATAACTTCTATTGAGTCTTTATCAGAAAAATCTGTTGGGAGTCGATTTAGCTGGACTAGAGAAGGCCTGGGACTGGATAAGAAATCTTCGAAGTCGATTAACTGACCCGGTCTAGGTCTTGAAATATGATTGAGAATTTCAACTGCATCTTTCCTGAAAGGTAAAGGTCAGTCATATGCAATGCATGATATGGATCAAGCAATGATGCTCTCAACATAAATGAGATTTGTATGACATAATGCGTCTATGCATGCTATAATGATGTATGTGATATTTTATGAATGTATGTTTTCGTCTAGGAAAGTAAATCCTTGACGGGCGCCGGGAAGTCATATCCTGGGCTGATGTTGAAGAATAGATTTTGCTTCCGCTGGGGATGATAACTGCAAGAATACCGGTAGAAGATGACTCCGTCGCGGAATAAACTTGGCAAATGGAAGATTCTGCGGGGAGAAAAGATACTCTAACGACCATGCTGGGAAGCAATACTCTGTGGGGATAGGGATGCTTTGCTGAATTGATAATAATGATTTGCTGAGGATATCTTTGCTGTATTGGAAGGATTGACAGACTTCGCTGGGGATAGGAAGACTTTGTCGGCGACGCTCTTTTCGTGGCTTTTGGCTGAGGATAACCCAGTTATATCCTGTTAAGGAAATAACTCTTTAAATCAAGCCGGACGACGCGTTCGTGCTCTGCGAAGGGATAAGCTTCCAGAATCTACTGGGGATAAGCTTATTGCTTGGGGGAGATGGATTCCACTTTCCTGGGGACACTGGGCTGGACTCCTGGGGAAATTTTGAACTGTACCGGGGAAGTGACTCCTTTGCATGTTGATAGAACGCCGGGGAACAATCTTAAATCAAGACTGCCGGGGATGCTTGTTAAGACTGTATGCTGCTGGGGAAGGTTGAGATCTGCTGGAGGATACCCAATTTCCTTGAGACTTGATAACTCTGCTTGGAGAAGATCGTACTGGCTGCTGACTTACTCTCTGGGGAATTAAGATGTACTGGTTATATTTTTTAGCTGAACCCGTCTTGATACCTCGGGGGACAGAACAATTAGATTGCTCAGACAACTCTTTATTGCCCCTGTTTCCAATGTTACCTGTGGAGGTGCTTGGTGATTGCCGATTGACAAATCTTCTTTTGGTAGGCGAGTGACAAGATGCTGGGACATAGTCGTACGCTTTTGATCCCTAACTTTGCCTGGACCGCCCTTTCGGGTTTTCAGTCCATCGGGATACCCATTTTTGCCCAAGCCGCCTTTTCAGGTTTTCGACTTGCCGGGTGTACAGATTTTTTCATTTCATCCCTTCATTTTGCCCGAACCCTTTTGGTTCGCCGGGAAGCCCTTATTTTTGCCTAGGTGTGTCAACCTAGCGGGTCTTTGATTATGCGTAGTATTTTTCCGACTATGTCAGTGCTTCTCAGAATGTAGGGAGTTGCCCCTGTCAGAAGTGTTTTGTCATGCCACTAGAGAGTGTTTGACCAGGCAAGATTCATTACTGAATGCCCCAAGTAACTCAGGCGGAGATTTGCCCCTGGCTAGTTGGCCTTTGAGAGATTCTCCGAATCTTGACTGGATTGCCCCAGATAATAGACCATGATCGTATCATGCCCCTTGATTAGAAGTGCTTCTGTTCATTAGGCATTCGTCGCGCGAATTTCTATGCTGTTCAAACAAAAAGTCATATGCAAACAAAGTTATGTTAAAAATGCAAGGCCTATGTCTGTCTTGAAGATTTTGAAAATGCATTCTTTTTCATAAAACAAGTGAATGTTTGTAAAACATGATGTCAACTCGTTATTTTATTGCGAGCCTTAAGGAGTAAGGATACCTTTCGTAACAGTATGCTTTCGAACTAAGCCATGCTTCAGCTAGGACTTTTAAGGGTTATAACGTGGCCTGGTTCATGGTTTAAGAAACAAAGGATAAAGGCTCAAATTATTTGTACCCACCCGCTCTTCGTGATGTTCTCCAAACCTAAACTCAGCTGATCGTGCGTTAGACATTGTTTGAGTCTTTGTCCTGATGTTCCAATGATGGTTCGGATATTGAACGTTTATTTGAGTAGGCAGTCATCTCCTTTTTTGCTGAGGGTTTGTGTGACCTCTTTTTTTTGATTTTATTATCCCTTTTTTTTTTTGCCTGAACTGTTTCCTTTGTGATTACAGTCAGCGGGATGCCCCAGTTTCGTAAGTCCCCTTTATAGGTTTTGACTCTTTGGGCTTTTTATTTATGAATTTTTAATGACTTCCTGTCTTTATCGATTATTCGGAACCATCACTGTCTTTCTTCGTTTTGTAAAGATCTCTTCGGTGCCATTCGTCATGCACTTGGATCAACTGAGAGAACTACCCTGCCCCAGGTTATGATTAAGGGTTTTAAATTTCGAAAAGAAAAACTCCTACTTCTTTGGCTCAGAGGGGTTGACGAGGGATTATCTTCCTTATAACTCCAGTGTTTAGGGATTGAAACAATGCCTGTACCTCATCAGCGGGGTCTGTTCAAAAGCATACTGTAAAGATCGTGGTATCGTTTTCGTCATCCTCCCTCAAGAGGCTTAGAGTTTTAGATCAAGAGCTGACATCAGAAAAAATATGAAAATAATTTGTATTTAGTGAATACGAATATATTGCTTCAAAACAGACATGTGCGATGCATTAATGAAATAACAATGTTTGACATGAATAGAATGCTTGTACAATCAAAAGAAAATTACAACTTGAATTCAAATGAACAAAAAGTGCTTTCTATCCTAGCCATGTCTTGGCATGGGGGCAGTGACCACGTTGGGAGTCTCGGCGGGCTCGAACTCGATCTCTTTAGCATCGATCATGTTCTGAATCTTGTACTTCAGTGCCCAACAATCCTCAGTATTGTGCCCCGGGCTACCAGAATGGTACGCGCACCTTGCTTCCGGGTTGTAATTCGGAGAGGAAGTCTTTGGATTTGCAGGAGGGTTGATCACCGCAATCAGGTTCATCCTCAACATGTGCTGCAAAGCTCGTGACCATGGCATATTGATGTTGGTGAATTGTCTCTTGGGCTCGTCCGACCTGTTCTGGTCAACCTGCTGTTCTTGGCGAGGCCGTTGTTGGACCTGAGAAGTAGTAGCAACTCGGAGAGGTCTATTCATGGGACCCGACCTTTGCCCTCTTGGAAGCTGTTCCATGACCTGGTCCCTGATTTGGGCTGGTTGCCTCATGCCTTGAGGAAGCTGGCTGATCATGGCTCTCAGCTCTCCTTGCTCTTGAGCTAAACCTTGAATGAGGGCCCTTTGCCCCAGCATCTGGGTTTTCAATGTGTCTACCTCAGCTTGTAGACGTTTCAACTGTTCGTCCTTGTCGTCTTCAGGGCTCTTTCTGATCAGATTCCCCATGAGAAGTGTCCTCAACTCTTCCTGCCCCTTGGATAGGCTTAGGAAGATTTCCCTGAACTGAGTCTCTTGAGTGTGAAGGTCCTGGTTATCTTGTTGTGAAGCCATTGCTGAAATAAACAGCGAGAAAGGTAAGTGACCTGCAACAAGGATACCTGTTATGCAATGATGAGTATGACATGCATGTAATGTTTTCAAGGACCTCGCGGGATAAATAAGAAAATTTGTTAGAATTTGGGTCCAGTAGCTTGATTGAGGGAACTTTATGTTTGCTGAGAGTCCTTCTTCAAGGGTCAAAGGCTCACCATATCCAGTGGGTCATAGCCCCTGACTTTAGTCATCATGTTGGTTTTGATTTCCAAACAACCTTGGTTAGGGGAACCTTCTTCAGGAGTCAGAGCTCACCATATCGAGTGGGTCATAGCCCCTGACAACTTTGGCTAGGGGAAAATAAATCCTCTTTGCCCCTTGCTAGATGCTTGATTCATCATGACCTGCATCACAAGCCCTTGAGATCCTTGAAATGGGTTAGGATGTATGCAATGGTATGATGTCATGATGTATGGGGTAATATGAGTGAACCTTGTTATGAGCCCTTGTTAAGGACTGCAAACCAAAACCTGCAAGAAACTCAAGTAAAACCTGTCATGAGTCCCAATTAAGGACTATAAACAGAACCTGCAAGTAGTTAGTACACCCTGTTATGAGTCCCAGTTAAGGACTATAAACAAAACCTGCAAGGGAAACTTAGTATACCCTGTTATGAGTCCCTATTAAGGACTATAAACAAAACCTGCAAGGGAAACTCAAGTGTCAGATAACAAGCGTGCAAGTAGTCAAGTTGGAAGGCACACAAGTCACACAAGAGAAACCCTTAGGGTTTAGGCCAGCATGGGGTCTGGGTAGTACCCTCTTGAAGTTGGTGGGCTCAACCTGTCCTATTAGAAGTAACCGGGTTCTAAGGGTCTCAATATCATTGGATTGCTTTCATTGTTCATCGTTTCGATTTAGCCACTGACTGGCGATCAAAATATCCCAAGAAAACAACCCTCAATTGAGTGTAGTATCGAGTATCAACCGACTTCGGAGTACACCAAAGTAGTTATCTCACTACCCTAAAGAGGCCAAGATGGTTCAATTAAGGTTCCTAAGGTCTGTTGATGCTTCACGACACCACGCGGAGGCCCCGTACTCTCCTTGATTGACTCAAGGGTTACCGGTACACACCAAAGTGCCACATCAACGTAGCAGACTGCTTCAACCATGTCGGTATACCCCGCACAGTTCCCTCACAGCCTTGTTGCTACTTTCTAAGAAGGTATCCCCAGATCCGGGTTAGGATCTATAGAATTCCCAAGACAGTCCCACAATTTAAAGCAAACAAATCAAAGCAATTGAAAACACAGTGATCTTAGTCCTAAGGTACACCTCACTTTATAAGTGTCCCCAGCAGAGTCGCCAGTTCTGTGATCGGTGGATCTGGAACTGACTGTTTTAAAGCTGGTTTCGTGAAATGTCGCGGTAAGCAAGAGTCGCCACCGTCTTTTATTTTCTCCAACATGGAAAGGACAAAAGCACAGAAAAATTCCTTATTGAGATTAGTTCTCGGTTCGGGAGGTAGATTATAGAAAGGGAAGGTGTTAGCACCCTTTCTATCCATGGTTATCCATGGGCTCTTAGATACTTGCTCATTGTGTTTTCAAAATGTTTGTTTGCTTTTCAAAGTGTGAGTGGGTTTGAAAAAGTTTCGTTTGAAAAATCTCTAAGTAACTCTTGTATCTGTCCTCAAGAGCGTATGAAAAATTTGTTTGAAAACTTTTAGAAAGTGTAGGTGTGAAAAGTATTTTGTTTGTTTTTTGAAAAGAGCAAGTATCTATGAGAATCTACCTGCCCTAAGGAATTCGTCTGTGTAAATGTCCTTAAAGTAGTGTCATCCCACCATTGAGAGGTAGGTAGCACCACCGTTGGAGGTGTTCGGGTCAATTCGAGGTTCGGGACATGGTGATCACCGGAGCAATAGGAAGACACCTTAGAAGCTACCCTCATGCCAGGTTCCCGGATCATGAGGACTTACTAAGACATCCTCTACTCGACGATCACCTTTCGAGGGGCAAGGCAACAGTGAAGCGTACCCTAGGGGTGGTGTGTGAATTGTGTGTCGTTTTCAGTTTATTGTTTGTCTTGTCATGCATTGGTGATCTACGTTTTGATTTTATTTTTGGGCATTCATTCTTTCATGTTATTGCTTAACAATTAAAGGTGCGGGAATTTAAAATGCGGAAAAGATAAATGGTCCTACGCTATTACAAAGGCGCGGGTCTACAACGCCAAATTAATCCAGACCCGATTTAAAATAAAGTATAGAAAATAAATGCCTAATTAACTATTACAGGGCTTTGGAACAAGTACATTATATTCACAAAAGAAATAAATAAAACGCGCGAACAAAAACATAATCGAATGCGAGGGCGTTGAACCCTTTGAAGGAATTTAAAATAATTAAGTTAAAATAATTAAATTAAATAAAAAGGAAGAACTTATTTTTTATGTTTTTGTATTTATGACATTAAAGAAAATTAAATTAATTAAAAGTCAAATAATTAATTCTAATTCTAATTGTTTTTAATTTATTAAAGAAAATGCATTAAAGTTAAAACCTAGAATTAAAACTAAATTAATTATAAAATTTATTTACAAAATTAATGGTTGATGATAAAATATTTAATTAATTAAAAAAAGGACAAAAAGTGTTAAAGACCTATTTTTATTGTTTTTGGTTTATTGTGAAAAAAGAATTAAATTACAACCTAAAATTAAATCTAAATTAATTAAGGGATTTATTTACAAAATTGATGCTAAAATAAAATATTTATTATTTTTATCTTTTCTGATTTTTTGTGTTTTTATATTATATGAAAATATTAAATTAAAGCATTTAAAAAAAATTAATCAAAACAAAGAAAGGAGAAGAATATATAAAAAGGTTAAAAAGAAAGCAAACTAGAGGGGTGCAGCCCAAGTAATTCTGGCCCATTTTGGAGGCTTTGTTGACTTTTCCAGGATGCATGTGGGATCTTTGACTTGGCCTCACCATGTACCTCAGAGCGTGGCCTTTGGATTGGTGAATTTGGACAGGTGGATGGCTTGATTATGGAGGTGTAGGGTGTGCCTTAATATGGAACCTGCATGTGAAGATCAATTGAAAAAAAATATATGGAAAGGGTGGGGACCTGGGATCGAACCCAGGTCCTGAACATCACTAGTCACGCGCTACACCAACTAGGCCACTTGCTTTCTTTGTATATTAATTAACAAATAATAAACATAAAATAAACCAACGCGTTCTCTTCCTTTGGCGCGAATTTTCAAACGAAGCAATCAACTCCTTACACATCAGCGCCTTCTTCGTTGGCTTATTTTTCCTGAAATAAAAAGACATAGGCAACGGTTTTGAAACGCTGCTGTAAGCACCATACCAGAAAATAACGAATAGGCCATGAGGCCTCATAAATTAGGCGCGACATATGATTCCTCTTCGTCTGAATGCGCCTGATGCCATGGTGCTAGTCGCGTGTCCTAATTTTGCAGGGATAAGAAACGCCTAATTTGAAAACCTGAAAACCCTAAGCATCTCTAATGGCAAATCCTTATGTAAGGCATGAAAACAAAATTAAACCATGCAGTTAGTTTGTAAACATCATCCTAAACACGAAAACAACAACAAAATATATTAAAAATGCATGGATAATGGAAAACAGTTTTGGAATTTTCTCTACCAATTTCAATGGTAACCTTGCGTTTCCTTGAGTATGGGGCTTGGGGAATGATTCAGTTATGTCCTATAATCCTCCAAGAAGCCAATGGAATGGGTTTTGAGACTTGAATCGCCATGTAATGGTGTTTTCAGATTTGAGACTTTTGCAAAAAAGTGTGAATTTGCTATCAAGGTTCCTGCGCAGCTTCTTGTCCAAAATGGTTTCTGATCACTTGTATATCTCTTAGGCAATGTGTATGAATGGGAATTATAGCCAATAAAGCCTTGCATTGATGTTTAGGATTTTGGCATAAACCACCATTATCACACTTTCCATTTTTTGCCTCATTTTGAATTCTTGCCTTGTTTACTCCTTTGCACGAATTTGGTAGGCACATAATGATGTTTCAAGGCTAGTAAAAACCAAATATTCCCTTTTAAATTAATTTTTGAATTTCTTTTGATTTTAAAAGATTTAAAATTAATTAAATCCAATAAAATCAATAAAAATGAAAAAAATTAATAAAAAAATATGAAATAAAAGGTGGGACACGTGGGAAGCATGGCCAAGTTAATTCAAGTGGAAAAAGTGGGCCCCTTTTGTCAAAAATGAGATTTCAAGGATAAATGATTTTGGCCATTTCACAAAAATTTCCCAACTTCTCCAATGCATAACTTGCTCAATTTTTAAGCTTTGCTCATGTTCTTGGACATTTTAGAAAGGTCTTGAAGTCCTCTAAACAATGCCTTTGGTCCCATGTCATTTTGATTTACCAATCTCAAGTTATGGCCTTTGACTTAAAGTCCCTTTTTGTTGACTTTTGAAAATGACCTATAATGTTGAAATTGATAAATTTTTGTGAGAGCATTTCTTGGACTTGAAGTATGAAGATGAGTTGTAGGAAATGTCCTCCCCTTCAAAATGAGCCTTGGATGGAATTTTTCTGATAATCCATGTGAAAGTTATGCCCTGGTCAATTTCAGTTGACTTTTTCAGCTGTCCAAAAATAGAAACTTTTGCATCTTGATGATTTATGAGCCAAGTTTTGAGAATCATGATCAAGCATTGATCAAATGATGTTTGTGGCTTCAAAATGATATTTTGACCAAAAATTTGAACTTTTGACTGTCAAATGACCATTTTGCCCCTACAGTTGACTGTAGTGCAATTAGGGTTTTGACTGTGCAATTTTGAGCTGAATGTTTTGAAACTTGATATGAGGATGCTTGACCATGTTTATAGGCATGTGAGACTTGATTGGACCTTTGAAAACTTCATTTCCTTGATCAGAATACAAACCCTAGTTTTGACTGTATGGGAGACCTTTGCACTGTGCAACCCTTGGGGAATTTTGCAGCTTGACTTGGCAATTTCTTGGAGAATATGGGAGGGCAAATTTTGGGATACAACACCATAACTGATCACCACAAGACAATAATAATAAACACACTTTTATTATTAGTTTAAATTTTGTTAATTAAAAAAAAAAGCAAATTAAATTTTGACGATTGATCACACTACGCAGAGTTAGCCGGGGGTTCCGCTGCCCGGTCAGCGGACGGGGGTCAAGGGGGCAGCTCCCCTTTGCGGGGTTGTCAGGGGCAGCGCCCCGACGCAAAATTTTAATGAACAATTCATTTGAAATCGGCGTCATTTTCGCACAACTCTTGTGCATTCACAACCCTAATCACATAACTCTGCAACAACACAACCCTTGTGCCGTCATGAACCCTAATGCAACAGTTTCATGCTGTCAAACACATTTCGATTGATAATTCAGTATGATTAATCACATGCCATTGCTTCACCATACTAATGTCGGATTCTGAAGCATATGAACAGTGATCGGTCAAAGGAATAACAATCATCAAGTGTTTGATTGAACGAAACAGAAATAGTATATCCCATATACCATCGTTGCATCAGATTTACTTATATCATATATAAAAATGATCGATCTTATTTGTGTAACCTATGGACGATCAATGTATCGCTGCTTCACCATACTAATGTCGGATTCCGAAGCATAGTCAACATCAATCATCCAAATCGTACACAACAGATGCCAAATTTAATTACTCATTTATTATTCAATTCATTCTTGTTTTAATCGAATCAAAGCAGAAAATATAGAACATAAACAACTATCAGATCCATGGTTTCGTAAGTGGCTCTGATACCATTGAAGGAAAATTGTGATCAAAAGCGCAGCGGAATTTAAAATTTTCCTTTAGCGATCCTTACGAATGAGCATGGTCAATGATAGAAATATTTACCTCTTGTGGCGATTCAGACCTTTGATGTTGTGATCACGAGCGTTGATGAAGAACAACGCCTCTACTCAGTCCACACGAATAGATCGCTTTCGGTCACAGTGCTAGCTGATCACGAACGGAAACCTTGAGTGAGAGAGAGAATCAAAAACGAAATTGCATCAAGTGAAATTGCTTCATCACAAGGGATCTATTTATAGAATCACTCGTGTGGTCTACAAGCTAAAAGCCCAATTAAGGCTATAAGCTAAAAGCCCAATTAAGCTTATGGACATCATACCTTATGATGTACCATATATCACTTATCCACGTGGTACCTTACCACTTTCCGTATTACACTTAAGTGCACTGTATCTTACGGTGTTCCTTTATTTATTCTATCTCTCATCAACCTGTCCTTATGTGTGTGACCCTGTAGGTTTTCGTGACGTTGGCAATTATATTAAATCACACATTTAATATAATAAACAGTGAGCGGTATCTAGCAACACATCACTGTTACCCAAGTCACGAAAATGTCATGTGATCTGACCAAACCTTTTCCGTGATAATATTTGTGTTGTACAATTACCCTTTTGCCCTCATGTCTATATTGAACACAAGGCATACACTGTGTCACCCTTGTCTAGTTCAATATTGAGCCCTTAGACATTTATCCTGTTATGCAGGATGAGCAAATTCCATCTAGGTCACTCATGTCCCTTAGCATGCTTTGTGAAGTACCCATCAACCTTCTTTATAGTCATCCAGTTACGGATGACGTTTGATCAGCAATAAAGTACTTGACTCTACATCTAGGGTCCATAGTGGTTTCAGGTCGAAGGGTGGTATACACCATTATCATCATGAGAATAACTTATGACACTTTGCATAACATTCTATGTAGTATTCTCATAGCGGGTCAATCCAGTATAAATATTACTCCTAATATTCATACCTATGTCAAGACTTGATAACTCCTTATCTATGATCCATGAGATGTGATCATCAATCTATCTTCATAATAATCTTAATGCTTTAATGTTATCCCACTTCACATTAAAGCTTGACTACAGATACTTTAAGAATAGTGTCTTATGTTTAATGGGATCTCATGATTAAGTCACACTTAACATTTCATTAAACAAATAAACCATTCTAGGGACTTTATTATTTTGGAAAGCAAACATAATAAAGAAATGCCTTTTATTATTAATAAATAATTCGATACAAGTACCAAAAGTATTGGCCTCTAGGGCTTACACCAACAGACACTGGGGGAGATTATTGTATTAAAATATCTAGCATCAACCTTAGGAATTCGAAGGACTTAACATCCCACCCATGGTGCTTAGTATGGACTAGGCGCGCAACCCCTGTAAATGCTCATACTATATGAAAATAAGGTTGCGCCTTCACTAACAGCAATTGCTTTTAGCGTAGTGGTAAGCGCTTGATCCAGTTTATGAATAAGCATAAATGAAATTTTAGGATTAACAGATTCAGGGGGAGTTGTGAGCTTAACTCTGAATTTGTCGATTATGGTGATTATCATGTATAAATTGTTCTATCAAAATACATGGTTTTGTCATCATCAAAAGGGGGGAGATTGTAAGAACAATAAATGTTTCTACATCTGGCCCTAGGATTTTGATGATAACATTACATGATATCATAGAGAACAATTGTATACTCTAATGGTTTTGTTCTAGTGTGTAGTTGCTGCTATAATGTTCTAACTCTGATACGAGGCATGTGATGTCATCAGGTTCTGAACATAAATACTCTGGAAGAAAACATTTGGTTACGTGTTACAATTGAAGTCAAGATTCTGAATACGTCTTATGCAACGTGTCTAAGGAACATTAATACAAGAGGTTCTAATCGTGACTGTGTGGTTAAGCTTTGGAGGCTTTCTAAAGCTTTACTTCTGTACGTTACAAGTTATGAAGATTACGAAGACAAGATTTTGCTGAACAAGTTTTGACGATCTGAAGAAAGCAAGTTCTTACAACCAATACTGAAGACTCTGAAGATGAGGTTCTGAAGGGACAAGTTCTGAAGACTCCAGGACTTAGGTTCTAAGACTTAAGAGAAAATATTCTACAATAAGCTTCAACATTCGAATTATCCGAAGTCTCTGAAGATAAGAAGAAGTTCAAGATGGTTAACGTGTGATGGAGTACAAAAGGTACATAAAGTGTATGTGACCTCTACTCTTCTAGAGTGGCGCAAGGACCGTTCTTTCGTACTTTATTGTGACCATTCTCATTATGACTGTTGAGAACCAACATCTAGATTTCTGATTACCTTTCTACCCTTTCAACGGATCTCTTTTACAAGATATAAAAGGAAGACTTGGAAGCTGAAGAAATGCAAGAACCAACATTACAACCAAAAATCTATCGGATTAAATTAAGCTCAACAAAACTACACCAAAGCATTATGCAAACTCTATAGAGAAATCTTATGTGTATAATTTTGTAAATAAGCAAGGAGTTGTTGCTCGTATCTTGCTGTAAAACACTTAGGTATTTTTCTTTGTACTGAAACGTCTGTGTAATCTTCTTAAAAGAAGCAATCTGTAATACACTGAAGGTATTCAATTGTTGTTGATTCCTTGGGAGATCAAGTAACGGTCATATCTCAAGAAGAATCTTGTTGTGGTTTGAGTGGATTTGCAATAAAGATCGACAGACTTATTGGGGGTGCCAATAAGGTTGGTCATACTTATTGTGGATTGTATGCAATCAGTTTGGTTATAGTGGATTAAATCCTTGTTAAAAGCTTAATCATCCTTGAGGGGGTAGACTTGAGTAACTTAGTTAACATCGAACCAGGATAAAAATAAATGTGTTCATTTATTTTTATGTTCTAAGTTAACTTGGTCTATCGCCAATGAAAAGATTTAATTTGGTGAAACCCAATTCAAATTCCCCTTTCTTGTGTTTCTCACACCTTCAATTGGAATCAGAGCTCTAGTTCTGGTATTGATAATTATCAAACAATTAATCGTGTCAAATAAAGATCCAGATGAGTTTTTCCTCGAAGAAACACAATGGTTGAACCCACACCATCTGTTGATGCATCAGATTCAAACGATAAAAGTTACAATGTAAAACCTCCCATCTTTGATGGTGAAAAGTTTGAATATTAGAAAGATAGACTAGAAAGTTTCTTTCTAGGTCATGATGTTGATATTTGGGATATGGTAGTTCATGTCTACGTACCTCCCACATATTCTACTGGAAAAGAAATAACTAGAAGAGCTATGCCTGATCAACAAAAGAAAGATTACAAGAATCGTCATAAAGCAAGAACCATCTTGCTAAATGCGATTTCTTATACTGAGTACGAGAAGGTCACAAATAGAGACTATGCTAAGTTTATATTTGACTCTCTTAAAATGATCCATGAAGGAAATGATCAAGTCAAATAAACCAAGGCGTTGGCCTTGATTCAGAAGTATGAAGTCTTCAAGATGGAGGATGATGAAAGCGTTGAAGTCATGTTCTTAGGATTTCAAATCTTGGTTGCAGGACTGAGAGTTCTTAACAAAGGCTATTTAACGGCAGATCCTGTGAAAAAGATTATCAGAAGCTTTCCATCCAAATGGAGGCCTATGGTAACTGCACTCAAGCTTGTAAAGGATCTGAACAACACTTCTCTAGAAGAACTGATAAGTTATTTGAGAAGCCATGAGATTGAGCTAGAACAAGGTGAACCTCAAAGAAAGATAAAATTTATTGTGCTCAAGTCTGTCATGAAATATGAGAAGTCCAAAGCTCTTCAGGTAGAAGAGATTTAGGATTCAGAAGGAGATTATGATGATTAAGAAGATGAGTTGTCTTTGCTAACCAGAAGAGTTAACCGTCTCTAGAAGAGAAATCAAGGAAACGGGTTCAGAAGTTCAAGAAGGACTGGAGGTCGTCTCGAATCAACTTCTGGTCAAAGGAAGTCTAGTGGCAACGAAGTCATTTGTTTTGAATTCAACGAGCCAATACACTACAACTATGAATGTCCTAAGCTTCTAAAGGACATACCAAAGAAGAAAGCTCTCAAAGGAAAAAAGAAAGGGCTAATGGAAACATGGGATGATTCCGACTCTTCTGACTGTGACTCAGATGGAGAACATGCTAACATGGCACTGACGACTCATGTTGGAACATCAAGTGAAGAAATCCCTCCAAGAAGATGAAGCTGATTCAGAAACAAAGAAATATTCTACAAAGAGGTATTCTCTGATCTTACTCATTCTGAATTAATATATTCCTTAGTTGAAATGATGGAAAAACATGAGTTACTCAAGAATCAGTTCAAGGATCTTAAAAAGACCCATGAATCTATATCTATTGAAAACAATAAGCTTAAGGAAGAAATTTTTGTTTTAAAAGAAGAAAACTTTTTATTAAAAGATAAAAACTTTGCCCTTAGAGGCACGATAACTCTTCCAGAAGCCTCAGAGAGTACTGATGATGTCATTAAGAAACATGACAGAGCCTTCCAGACATTTCTAACTAAGAGCACGGAGAGAAGCGTGCTAGCTTCTATGATATATGGTATAAGAAGAAATGGAGTTAAGGTATTGGTTATGATCCTCATGAAAAATATAAATCTAATAAGGAAAACGTACTAACCACTTTACACTCTCATTTTGTCTTTGTTAGGTTTATGCCAAAAGAAGATGGAAAAGATGAAGAGAAATATGACTCTGAATCCGATGAAAATCAATTGGATAAACTAAATAGTTTTAACTCTTGCAAATATGATTATCCTAATGCTAAAATAAAATTTGTTCGCAACTCTGGTAGAACTAACAAGAAACGAACCAAGAAATTATGGGCACCAAAGAATAAGGTAATCCATGTTGCAGACATCCTTATCCGTGCAATTGAAACACTTGTCTTAGAACCTAGGCTCTGGCTACTTGAAACACATGATGGAAAAAATGCACATGTTCCAAAGCCTGGAACTTAAGCCTGGAAATGTCATGGTTTTCGGATGTGATCAAAAGGGAAAGATCATAGGCTCCGGAACAGTAGCTGTTAGTCAAAAGGATGGCTATATCCTTTTCAATGAAAGGAATAAAAATAACATCAATAAGATCCGACTTTGTGACCTTATAAAATTAAAATTAAAATGTCTCATGCCGGTTAATAAGGAGCAGTGGACGTGGCACATATATTTAAGTTATTTTAGCTTGAGTAGGATTTCTCAGTTGAACAAGCTTGAATTTATCAGTGGCCTCACTAAAATAAATTTTACTTTAAATGCTCTTTGTGAAGCGTGTTAGAAGGGCAAGTTTTCAAAAACTTCTTTCAAAGAAAAAGAATGTTGTTTCCTTCTCCAAACCATTGGAACTTCTGTATATTGATTTGTTTGATCTAGTAAAAACTATATCAATCAATGTAAAGAAGTACATATTAGTTATTAAAAAAGACTACAACAATTGGACATGGGTGAAGTTTTTCTAACTCAAGGATGAGTTACATTCTGTATTCACTACCTTTTGTATCCAAGTGCAAATTGAGAAAAGGTCTCAACACTGACAAGCTAATATAGCAAAGCACTTATGGGAAAAGGTTGTAAACATAACATGTTATTTCTTGAGTTGTGTCTCCATAAGACATATTCTTGAAAAGACTCTCTATGAATTGTGTAAGAACAAGAACTCAACATTCCATATCTTCATCCGTTTGGATGCGCTTGTTTTATCCTAAACTTTAAAGAAAATATGAACAAGGTTGATTCAAAAGCTCAAAGTTGTAGCATGTTATGATGTTCTGAATGCTCAAAAGGATAAAGAGTATATAACACTGAAACACTCATTGTTGAGGAATCAATTCATGTTATATTTGATGATAAGTTTGACTCTGAACAATCAAAGCTAAGTTGATACGCTTGCATGTATGAAGATTACCATGTCAGAATCTGAAGGTAATAGAGCTGCTGCTAAAGTACAAGAAGAAATAAGATCTGAAGATGTTCAATCAGAAGCTTTTAATGATTAAACTCCTAAAGAGAATCCTACTAAGACTATCAAGATACATCTAGGGTTGATGTCCGTGATAGAATAAAATGAATGGAAGCTGACAATTCAAGAAGAATCAAATCAACCCTACCAGAAGGACACTTTAGACCAAGTATCTAATAAAAAGGGACTCTCGACTTTGAAACCATATGGATGATCAGAATCAAGCTCAATAATGAAGGTGATCTCATCATAGACAAAATACACCAGGTCAGTATTTATATATTTTCTGACAAAGTACTTATAGATATGGACGAGTTATCCGCGTCGTCATATCTAAATTGAATCAAAACTCTTCGTTCAAACTCTAGTTAGACGATACATCACCATCTATGCCTATTTTCTCTACGCTCATAGGAACACTCTACAGCGTATCCTTATAATCTTGTGGTCAAATTTTGGGGTCTTCCATTATTTAATAATCCTCCGATTCGAATGTGTGAGACCTGCGTATTCTCGCATCCTTCAATCGAAGATAATTAAATAGGGGCAACTGTCATATCCCAAAATTGCCCTACTAATATTACTAATCAATATCTTACTATTTTTTGTGTTATCATATTCTTAGTTTAGAATTATAATTAAATGAAGTTATGTTACAAATGGTTGTTATTTATTTTCTTGTTTTGGATAAGATTGGGGAGGGGCGTATTTCAATTTTATAAAAAAAGGGGGCTAGGTTCTACTATATGGCCCATCAAAGTTTTTCATTCATTTCAATAAAAAATAGAAAGGGGGGTGCATTCGGTTTTATACCAGCCCATTAAAGTATGGTAAATAAAGGGGGTGTGTTAGTAGGGCTGGAGGTTCTTGTTTGTCCAGAAAGTCCATTTGATGTTTTTGGAGTTATAAAAAAATGGCTGGCCCATTTTCCTTCTTGACACTAGAGTCCATTGTTTTTTGGCATTATAATTGTTATTATTGTTTGATTATTGTTTAATATATCAAATAATTATTTTTACACAAAAAAAACAGATATTATTTTATTTTTAAAAACATGTTACTAAGTCAAAATCAAAGTTAGGGTTGGAACCCTAATTCCCAAATGCACGCGGCACCCTGTTCTCATTATCAATACGACTACTGTACAGATTCAAGCAAAGAAAAACACATCAAAACTGAAACAAATCCAATAGAATCAATTTATATACAAATTAAATCAAATCTTCACATAATCAAATTAAAAATTGCAAGTTTTTTTACAACCAAATCTATAATCTTCTAACAGAATCAAATCTCTAAATCCCTAATCAACAATTTGTAACGACAAATCAATATAATTTTCTAATCTGTTCTAATCTAAGGCCTATAAAACTCTAATGCTAAAATTGAAAAAAGACAACAACAAAAATTGGAGGAGAAGAAATTATAACAAAGAAGAAGTAGAATCCACGAGTCAATCGTCTTCTTGAGATATGGGTTTCAATTTCTAAAACCCTAGATATGTGCTTCAAGCCATCGCCAGCATCACACACCATCACCTCACATACCTGTCAAACAGAAAAGAAGGAGAAGAAGATTAGAAGGGAGAATCAAAGAACTAGAAAGGGACAAATACAAGAAGAATCACTACAGGGGAGCTAAGTCGATTCACTTAGCTTAGGGCTTGTAATTGTTGAATCTACGTTTTGTATTTGATTTTAAATTTATGGATTTCTAAGGGTTATGGTTCTTGTTTAGGGTTATGGTTCATCATTTTTGGGGTTATGGTTCTTATATTGTTGGAGTTAGGGTTCGTGTTCTTAGGGTTCTAAGGGTTTCAGAGTGGTAGACGATGGTTTCTAGGTTACTTCATGGTGGCTCCGATGAAGGTTTGAAGATTCCGGTTGAGCTTCAATTGGAGATTTGGGCTTCAAGGTAGTTTGTATGAAGGTTCAGGGTGGCGTGGGGCAGCACCGTCGGCTGAGGCAATTTTCGATCATCAGGTTCCTAGAGAGAGGGCATAGCCTTTCTCTCTAAAAATCACAAAGGGTTTTGTTTGTTGTAGAGAGAGAAAGAAGAGAAAAATGGGCATTCAGCCTAGAGACTTGTTTTTATAAACACCCTTTGTTCCCATGCGTCCCTCTTACCATGCACCCTCAACCCACGCCTTCTGATCTTGATCAAACGTTTCAAATTCTGTAACACACAATAACTTCCTATACGTACGCCACACCAGATCCAACAAGCCTCAAACAAGTTCTGTTTTAGGCCCGGTCCTTCTAAATGCACCCCCAGGCCTTTATCAGTTAACTGCTTTCACACCCTCCTGCGCTATTGGGTCAAGTCCAACATCTGGACTTGGGCCCCTCAATTTCTGCACCGTCAATTTTACTAAACTGTTGTAAAACAACCCCCATTGAGTTTTTGGACCTAAATCTAATATCTGGATTTAGGGTCTTACTATTCATACCCCTAGCCTTTTACTAACAAATTGAAAATACACCCCCCTTCATTTTATAATTAAAAGTAATTTTATTTATTTATTCATTTATTCCTTTATTTATATTTTTCTATTTTTACTTTATTATAATTAATATTTTTAATTAATATATTTATAATAAATTCTAAATTTATTTTTATTAATCCAAATCTTTTTTATTTTTAAATATTAACCCGTTTAAATATTTTTAATTACATTAAAATTATTTTTTCTCATGCATAAAAATGTTTTTAATACATTTGAAAATACCTAACTAATCAAATATTAATAATTTTCCACTAACCTAATTCAAACCTTATATATACTTTCAAAAAAGATTATGACGATATTTCTCATTAACTGCGAACTTCGTCTAACAACTCCGCAATTGACAAACTCAGACTTATGTCAAGGATTAATTCGAGATATCTCTGTAATCCATGAAAAACACTAACCAACAGCTGCGAACTATGAATTAGTTTTCCGATTCCTCATAAGAGGATATGTAGGCATACGACTAAAATCATGGCGAGTTCCCCTAATTAAAATTAAAACCCTATTTCCTAAATCGTAAATTAAACCCTGGTATCCTTGTGAACAAGGTAGATGAGGGGTGCCTAACACCTTTCCTTCGTCTAAAAATGAGTCAACAACTTAGAATCTCTGACCAAATTAGGGTTATCTGTTATATTTCCTTCCCTAGGATAAAAATTAATGGTGGCGACTCTCATTTTAAAATCGATTATAACAATAATCAGTTACGTTTTTCTTTCTTCTATTTAAAGCCTTGATCACCTTCCTCGGTCGTTCATCTCTCTCTCTCTCTCTCTCTCTCTCTCTCTCTCTCTCTCTCTCCTCTTGGATTCAAAAATCATTCACGATGATGAAGATCTTCTTGTAATTATCTGTGAACATCGTCTAAATATTCCAAGGTCAATCAGTGATAATCTAGGTCTTACTCAGAATATAAACACTCAAAGTTGGTTCAATTACTTTGTTGTATTGATTGGACCAATCTACCTTGACCTAGTCGAGAATTTATGGATGCATGCTAAAGTTAGGTCAAATAGAACTTTCATCCACTCATCTGTTTTTGGAAACTCCATCATCATCCTAGCTTTTATTGCAGTCGCTATTGGTTGTGCCCAAGCAGGAGTTACCATAGAAGCCTTTCAAAACAAATAATCCTTTGCTGATAGACTTCACACTATTCATAATATCTCTGATGAATATGAGCGCACCAATCTTGCCAATCTTCTTTCAGCTGCTTCAGTTTGATTTCAGCTTGTGTTGACAAACTTTATACCTACATTATCAATGCTGAATACCCTAATCTATGAGGACATAATTTTCATCTACTTCCTTATCCATCGCATTAGAGTCAACTTACCTCAATTCATCTTTAACTACCTACATTTAAAGAATAGATTTCCTTTAACAATATACGAAATATTGAAAGTCAAACTTGTTTGTGCCATTTTCAACAAAATAAATAGATTTGGTTTGGTTACAAGCTCACCACCATCTTAATAATATACAATTTATCAACAATTTTAGAGCACTTTTGGACAAACGTCGATCAACAAAGCTATTGTTGCAAACCAACGTTAAAAACTAATTTAATTTTTGCTATTTGTATCTAACAACACAAACAACCATATATACGCATCCAAGTATTTATGATATTTCTCTTATTCTTTTTCAACTTGCTAGCTAAAACATTACAAGTGGGTTGTATAACCTATTTAATTGTTTTTTCTTTTGTAAACTCGTGGCTTACACCATTGATAAATCCAACATGTGGTTTTTCAGTTTTGTCTTTTTCGCTTTTGCAATGCATGTTGTCTAAAACATGACAATTTTTTCTTCTCACATTTACACTTTCAGAAAACCATAGTATTTCATTTAGACTCTTCTACCAATGCATTATCTTAATGACAATTTATATTTTCAATCAGATTTCTCCTCGTATATTCAAGGAAATGCGAATTATATTTCTAAAATAAATTATTTTGAATCAATTAACTAGAAATCCCATGGATCAAAATCATCTAGTTCCACGACCTATTTGTGATGAATTTTGAGGTTTGTAGATATATTTTGAAATTCAAGTTTTTCCTCTTTTTCAATCAGGGTTTCATAATAGCCCTAAAAACATCAATCCATAGACCTTTCCCATAGCAAAATAGCCCACCAAAGTTTTCTCTCCCAACATCACTCAGATAATTATCACTCACTTTTAGAACAATATATTCAATATGGAAAGACTGTCACTCAATATGGAAAAGGCCTTTGCCAAATCACTCCCACAATTGTGGTGCACTATGTTTGATCTCCCACATGTTGTTTATGGCTTGCAAGGAAGTGATAACCTAAACTATGTTGGTGGAAACATGTTTGAGAAATTCCTCCAACTGATGCCATTATATTAAAGGTAAACTGTTATATCATAATTTTATTGATATATGCTTTAAAACATAGTTGCAGCCTATTAAATTGTTAATTTCGTTTAAATGGTTTTGATCCTGTTAATTTGAATGAAAAGACAGTGGATATTGCATGACTGAAATGATGAGGAATGTGAAAAAATGTAAGGATGCAATAACGAAAAAAGCTAAAGAAAGGAAAGTGATTATCATTGACATGGTGGTGGAGAAAGGTAATTAAAATCATGAAGCATTTGAAACTCAACTCTTCTTGGATATGTTGATGATGGTAGTGCCTGTTGGAAAAGAGAGAAACGAGAAAGAATGGATTGAGTTGATTTTCTCTGTCGATTTCGGTGACTACAAGATAACTTCAATTTTGGGCTTAAGGTCTGTCATCGAGGTCTATAACTTTTTGTCTTGAATCTATTTGTTTTATTGTTGATATATCATGTCTCATGATGCCATCTATTTTTGTAAACAAGAACTTGAGGATCCCCTCATCATAATCCATGAGAAGAAAATCTCAAATATAAATGCTATAGTTAAAGTACTAGAGTTATCTTTAAAGCTTTAAAGGTGAGTAATACTATTTTCACCATTTTACATTGAATTGTATAATATTGAAACTGACCAACACTTTTTCATTATCAGAAAGAAAGATCTTTATTGATTATCGCCGAAGATGTTGAAAGTGATGCCCTTGCAACTATTATCCTTTATATGATGCATGAGAATCTTTGGCATGATATTACGGTAGATTTATTGTTGTTTGTTTAGATTTTCATAATGCATGTAAAGGTTTAATGCATTATGTGAAGTAATATCCAGATGATGTAAATTCATATTGATTGCAGATACAAACGGGATAAGGGATACACTGAACATCATATTCATTATCTGGAAATTGAGGCTTACAGTTCCATGTTGAAGGCTTTTATTGCTCAATCAGATCTTCTTACTTGGGTAAATATTTATTCTGAACCCGTTCTCTATGGTTGACTTTCGCTCATTGAATATGATCTTGCGATGCAAATCCTCTCTTTATTTATACAACATATATAATGGTAATTTGTTTGTGGATTTAGGGAAAAGAGGAGCTCTTGACTGAACTACGAAAGGAACTAAATATTGCAAATTCTAGACATGGACAAATTCTTACTAAAATAAATTTCGATAAGTCAATTATATGGATAAGGTGTTTGTATAGGTGTATTATATTTCCTTATTCATAGATTGATAAACTTGGGAAATGCGCTTATTATTTATTTGTATGGTGATTTAGTAATGTTTCGACGGGCGGATACTATAGTAATGGTTAAAAATGGAGTGGTTGCTGAAAAGGGAAGACATGTTGTGTTGATGAAGATTGTTGATGGTGTTTATGCTTCATTAGTAGCTCTTCATTCAAGTGCATTATCATATATTTGTATTTTCCACTTCCAACCTACCTGTGATGCGGTGGGAGAACTGACTTGAGGGTTTTGCGTTTTATTGCAAATGTTGTGGTTAGCAAGAGTCGCCACCGACTTTTCTTTTATCCAAAAGGAAAGGTGAAAAAGCACAGGAAAGACCTTTGAGATTGTTTCTTGAGTTCGGGGGGTAGATTATGAAAAGGGAAGGTATTAGCACCCTTTTCATCCATGGTTTTCCATGGGCTCTTAGTTACTTGCTAGATCACTTGCTTTTGTTTGAAATTGTGCTTTTGTGTGGTTTTGAAAGTATTTTGTAAAAGAGACCATTGTTTAGGCAATCTTTGTAATGATTCTTGTTCGTAAGAATGTATACAAAGATGTTTGATCTTTTTGAAAATGTTTTCAATTTTGTAAGATGTTTGGAAATGTGTGTGTTTGTTTTGAAAATTGCAAGGATATTTGTTTTGAAATGAAGCAAGCAACTAGAAGTAAACTTGTTGCAAAAGACCTGTTTATGTTATGATGAATGATATGCGCATATGCAATATTTTCAAGGATTTCAAAGATTCAAGTTCGTTTTAGACAAAAAGAAACACACGTTATATTAATAAGATAAAGTTTGAGCACATCAATGCCCCTTGGGCAAAATAATACAAAACTCTAAGATAAAAAAGTAGTGTGCATCCTCTTTGGTTCTATGTAGGCATTTAGAGTCTGCTCCTCATGAAGTAGCCTAGTGAGTTCCAAAACCTTCTTCTCGCTTGCGTAGAATTGGGCTTCGAAAGTATCTCGCTCTCCTTTGAGCTGTATCCAATCCCTTTGTAGGTCTTCAAGAGATATGGGCATGTCAGGATGTAGGATAGTGCATAGAAAATCTCCCTCCTTAACAGGCTCAATAATTACCGGAAGAATGGAAGGATAAGGCATCATGAGACTTTCAGCGCCGGTTCGTACCCATTTGAGGTAAGGCTCAAGAGGGATGGAATTATTGTGTCCCAAAGTCTTACTATCCACCTTGTTTAGCATCCTCCAAGCTCGGATGAATCTCTGGCGAAGACTTTGACCGTCGTTGTCGTAGTCGAATACCAAACCCTGAATCAGCATCTCGTGCGGGTCATCCCTTCGGGCGTAACCAAACTGTCTTAAAGCTAAACATGGATTATAAGTGATGCCTCCCATAATGCCAAGTAGAGGGACATCAGGGAATTCCCCACAACGGTCAACAATGATAACATTCTCTTTGGATTGGGAGCACCAATGAATATCTGAATGTTTGAGCGTCATTAACCTTTGTGACCATCTTGAACCTTGCTCATTCTTTAAGACTGGTTGGGGAAGATGAGAAATAAACCATCTTTCCAGGAGAGGAGTGCAACACATAAGGACACCTCTTTTCCTCATTGTGTGAGTGTGAAAAGAGTGTAGGATATCCCCTAGCAATGTAGGCATCGGGTTGCATGACATGAAGATTTTGACGGTGCTCACATCTATGAGTTGGTCAGGATTGAGAAATAAGACCATCCCATAGATAAGAAGAGCCACAATTTCCTCAAAGGCTTGCAAGTCTAAGGAATTCCAACAGCTTTGGGCTTTCTCAAACAGGAACTTTGCTAAGAAGCCTTTGACACCACTTCTAGTTTCCCAATGAGTTGCGACATCAGATGAGTGCAAGTGCAGAGCTTGAGCAATCTCTTCTGGATTTGGGTCTCTTTCTGCACCTTTGAAAGGTAGTTGATTGAGAATGGGAATCCTCAAGAGTTGAGAGAATTCTTCCAAAGTAGGCACAAGCTGAGAGTCGAGAAATATGAAGCAATGGTGCAAAGGATCAAAGAACTGAAAGAGCACCTTCATCATATCCTCATCTGTGTTAGAGGTGACCAAGTTGAGTAGACGGCCATGCCTCTCGGTGAATGGAGAGTTCTCAGGGATCCTTGAAGCTAGCTCCTTAAGTTGTGGAGGAATTCTTACAAGGTTGACTTGGATAGTTTTCCTGCGAAGTGAATCCATATCCTACAAAACAAGAACAAAGATGAATCTCCAAAATCCTTGAAATGGTTAGTAGATGTATATGATGTTCATGATGTCCATGATGTTATGTACAAGTATGCATATACAAGCAAAGCAAACAAGTTCTTAGTTTAGGCTTGCATGGGGTTTTATAGGTAAGTACCCTCTTGAAGTTTAGTTGGCTTAAACCTGTCCTAATAATAGTAACCGGGTTCTAAGGAGCTCAATATCACCAGATTGTTTCCTTGGTCATTGTTTCAGCTCAAGTCTCTTTAATGGCGACCGAAATATCCCAAGAAACCAACCCTTAATAAGTGTAGTATCGAGTATCCACCAACTTCGGACTGCACCAAAGCCGGTCATCTCACTACATCCTAAAGACCAAGTTGGTCAAGTAAGGGTTCTAGAAGTTCATTAGTGCTTTACGACATCACTCAGTGGCCCCGTATTCTCTTTGATTTACTCAAAGGCTACCGGTACCCATAAATATGTCACACTAACATAGCTATTTCTTAGACCATGTCGGTATACCCCGCACAGTTTCCACAATGTATTGCAATTTACCTATAATATATCCCAAATCCGGGTAGAGGATTTCAAACCCAAACAAAGAACCGTAATGTAAAGCATACAAGTCAAATAATATAAGCAAATAAATGTGATCTAGCCCTAAGGTAACCCCACTTTTATAATTTCCCCAGTAGAGTCGCCAGTTCTGTGATATGGTGGGAGAACTGACTTGAGGGTTTTGCTTTTTATCGCAAATGTTGCGGTTAGCAAGAGTCGCCATTTACTTTTCTTTTATCCAAAATGTGATCGGTGGAAATAGAACTGACTGTTTTTAAGCTGGTTCGCGAAATGTCGCGGTAAGCAAGAGTCGCCACCGTCTTTTATGTTCTCCAACATGGAAAGGACAAAAGCACAACAAAATTCCTTTTCGAGAATGTCTCTCGGTTCGGGAGGTAGATTTATAGAAAGGGAAGGTGTTAGCACCTTTTCTATCCGTGGTTATCCACAGGCTCTTAGGTACTTGCTCTATGTTTTCAAAAATTGTTTGCTTTTCAAGTGTGTGTTGGTTTTGAAAAAGTTTCGTTTGAAAAATTTCTAAGTAACTCTTGTATCTGTCCTCAAGAGTGTATGAAGTATTTGTTTGAAAACTTTTTGAAAGTGTAGGTGCGAAAAGTTGTTTTGTTTTTTAGAAAGAGCAAGTACCCAGGAGAAATCTACCTACTCTAAGGAATTAGGCTGTGTAAGAGTCCTTTAGACAATACTATCCCACTATTGAGAAGTAGGTAGCACCGTCGTTGGAGTTGTTCAGGTCAATTCGATTATAGGGACAATGTGTGGTCACCAAAGCAATGGTAGGACGCCTTAGCGGTAACCCTAATGTCCTAGATCCTTTTTATCCGAGGCAACCGTTTCGAGGCAACTGGATCTTTAGACAGGAGGGCGACCTCTAAGACACCCTATACTTGACGACCACGTCGAGGCAACCAGTGAGGCGTACCCTAGGAGTGGCATGTGCATGTGTGTTGTTTTCAGTTAAGATTATCTTTGCATGCATCATTGTGAGCTACGGATTGGTTTTATTTGTCATACAAGTCTTGCAGGCATATTAACAGTTAAGAGTGCGGAAAATAAATTGCGGAAAGGTAAATCTACGCTATTACAAGGCGCGGGTCTATACATCGCCAAAAACAAAACCCGTTTGGAAAATAAATGCGAGAAAGTAAAAGAAAGCAATACAATCCTAATTAACTATTACATCCTCGGAAACAGATACAAAAATATGATCAAAAGGAATTAAAGCGCGAAAGAAATTAAATCGGGAACGTCTTAGGGTTTTGACCCTTCTTTGAGAAAAGAATTGAATTTGTCATTTTTTGCAATTAATGAAATATTAAACCTAATAACTAATTAATTAAATAATTAAAGAAAAAAAGGTATTTTTGTGTTTTTATGTTTTAATGAAAATAAAAATAAAAGGTCAAAAGTTAGTTAAAAACTCCTAAGTCTAATTTATTTTATTTATTAAGAAAAAATTAAAGTTGACCTAATTTTAAAAAGCTAGATTAATTAATTTACATTTTATTTATAAAAATAAACTAAGGTGAAATTAATAAATAATATAAAGAAAATATTTACATTTTTAATTCTCTGAATTTATTATGAAAAATATTAATTTGTTAATTAAATACTTAATAATAATAATTATTAAAATAAAAAGAAAGAAAATAAAAAATAAATAGAAACCAAGGGGGTTGATGGACCCATGTGGAGGTATGTTTGGGAATTGCTGGCCCATTAAGCCATAAAGCCACGTTGACTTTGGTAATCGCCTGCATGTTGGTTGACCAGGAAACATGATGTTCAGCATCTTTGGACCACTGGATTTGCCTTGCCAGCCACCTGGCGCTTGGATGGATGGGGTGTATGATGGAACACGTCCAGTAGCCTGCATGTGAATATATGATGAAAAAGATCAAACAATTATTTTGGGGACCTGGGAATCGAACCCAGGTCCCAACGATTTCCAGACACCTCACTATCCACCAAGCCAACTGCACACCTTTGTTAGAATGATAACTAATGAATATAATATAAGAAAATTAATGCATATGTGGTAAAGCAAACACAGCGCGCCTTTTTATTTGAACGGACCACTCATGATTGAACACGTCCTTCGTCTTCTTCGTTTTTCTGCAAAAGAATAAAGAGATAGCGGGGGTTTTTAACCCCCACAAACTGAAAAAGGAAAAATAGCGATTAGGTTTATGCGCAATATAAATTCATCGCGAGGGTTGGGTTTGATTCGTCTGGCCTTGACGAATTCAACCATGGGCTTTAGAGTCTCTGATTTTTCCTATATCACAAAGCCCCAATTTGGAAGCTTCGAAACCCTAAGTTTCATCAATGGTGGTTTACGTTTCAGGGCATCTTAATCCAATTGAATTACACCAATAGCTTCGTATCAGTCCTATTAACACAAAACAATCCACAAAAGAGGTTAAATATGCATGAATAAAGATATGCGATTATGGAAAAAAGCTTCAAACCGTAAAACTGTTTGCCACGATTTCTTGAGCTATGAAGCTTGGTTTTGTTTGCAAATCGTTCCTGGGAAGCCTAGCAATGTGTTTGAATCACTCTAAGGCTTTGAATTGGTCTGCAATATGAAAAACAATTTTTGCTTTTTCTTGATTTTTTGGAATTTGGTTATGGTGTTTTGCAGCAGTTCTCACGTGTGTGGAATTAGGTTTGGCTTCAGTATATGTAATGGAATGAAAACTAGGGCAAATCTTGGTCCAAAAATCCATGGCATTAATGTTTGAATATTTGATTTCCAATCAAATAATTTTGCATCTTTTTGATTGAAAAACCTTGCCAAATTGGGAGATTTTGTCCCCTTGATGTGTACACGAAATCTCCAGCTTGTCTTGGTCATATTTGCTTCATAAAAAGATTTGAAAACCCTATCTTGATATTTTCCTACAATTAAATGAATTAAATGAATTAATAATCAATTAAAAATTCAAATAATTAATAAAAATAAGAAAATAATTCAATTTAATCTCAATGGGTCGTGCATAAGCCTTGGACAAAGTTTCAAGAAGGAATTTGAGGCCCATTAGCAAAAATGAGGTGTTTTGGGCAAAGTTCACTTTTGCAAATTCCCAAAAATTTCCCAACTTCTCCAATGCATATCTTGCTCAATTTTGATCATATGAACATGTTCTTGGACATTTTGGGAAGGTATTTAAGTCCTCTAACCAATGCCTTTGGTCCCATGTCATTTGGATTTACCAATCTCAAATTATGGTCTTTGACTTAAAATGCCTTTTTGTTGACTTTTCAAATTGACCTATAATGTAGAAATTGATAACTTTTTGTGAGAGAATTTCTTGGATTTGGAATGTGAAGATGAGTTGTAGGAAATGTCATCCCCTTAAAAATGAGCATTGGGTGGTATTTTTCTGATGAACCATGAAAAAGTTATGCCTTGGTCAAGTTACAGTTGACTTTTCAGCTGTCCCAAAATAGAAAATTTTGCATCTTGATGATTTTTGAGCCATGCTTGTGGAATCATGATCAAGACTTGATCAAATGATGATTGTGGCTTCAAAATAAGATGTTGACCAAAAATTCTGACTTTTGACTGTAAAATGACCATTTTACCCCTACAGTTGACTGTTGAGCAAATAGGCTTTTTGACTGTGCAACTTGACCCTGTGAGCCTTGAAACTTGGCATGTAGATGCTTGACAATGTGTATAGGCCTATGGGACTTGATTGAGCCCTTGAAAACCTCAACTTCCTTGCAAGAACCAAAACCCTAATTTTGTCTGGCTTATGAGGCAGTTGGACTGTGCAATCTTTGAAAAGTCTTGAACCATTTGAGGATGATTATTGATAAACTTTGAAGAATATGGGAGGGAAAATTTTGGGGCACAACAGTTGCCCCTGTTCAATCTTCTTAGACCTGAGGATGTAGATTGGCTTGCGTGCCTTTCGTGATCCGAAGGTGGAAGATGATTGAACACTAGAGTGCCCAAAAATTTGCACTCGCATAGTAGAGTATCAGTAGTGTGATGGCGGGAATGGGCTTATAGATGCCATTTGGAGATAGGATGGATAGGAGGATGGGCTTATAGATTCCATCTAAAGATGTGACAGAACCTTGTCGGGAATGGGCTTATAGATGCCATTTGGAAGTCGATCGCGTAAGAGATTCCTTAGCAAGAACTTGCGTACTTGAGAAAGAAAGATAGTTTCCTGGCCTGTTATAGGGGTTGATCTTCAAACTCTTCATGCAGATATGCCCTGGCTGGATACAGGTATCGAATCTACAATTAATCGCTCACAGATATGCCCTGGCTAGATACAGGTATCAAATCTGGTACTTCAAAAGGTGGATGAGTTGTCTCTACTGACAGATTATCTCAGAAAAATCTTTAGGAATTTGATTTAACTGAACCATAGGAGGTTTGGTCTTCTTTGACGAGTTGTCTCTTTTAACAGTTTGTCTCGGAAAAATCTTTAGGGATCGATTTACTGAACCAGGTTTTGTCTTTCTTGACGAGTTGTCTCTGTGGACGGGTTGTCTTCATGGACGGGTTATCTATAATGACGAGTGTCTATAATAACGGGTGTCTATAACGACGAGTGTCTATGACGATGGGTGTCTATAACGACGAGTGTCTATAACGACGGGTTGTCTTCAACGACGGGTGTCTATAACGACATGTTGTCTTCAACGACGGGTGTCTATAACGACGGGTGTCTATAACGACGGGTGTCTATAACGACGAGCGTCTATAACGACGGGTGTCTATGACGACGGGTGTCTATAACAACGGGTGTCTATGACGACGGGTGTCTATAACGACGGGTGTCTATAACGACGGGTGTCTATGACGACGGGTGTCTATAACGACGAGTGTCTATAACGACGAATGTCTATGACGATGGGTGTCTATAATGACGGGTGTCTATAACGACGGGTGTCTATGACGACGGGTGTCTATGACGACGAGTGTCTATAACGACGGGTGTCTATAACGACGGGTGTCTATGACGACGAATGTCTATAACGACGGGTGTCTATAATGACGGGTGTCTATAACGACGGGTGTCTATGATGACAGGTGTCTATAACGACGGGTGTCTATGACGACGGGTGTCTATAACGACTGGTGTCTATAATGACGGGTGTCAATGACGACGGGTGTCTATAACGATGGGTGTCTATAACGACGGGTGTCTATAACGACGGGTGTCTATAATGACGGGTGTCTAGAATGACGGGTTGTCTAAGATGACAGGCTGTCTTCTTTGACTTTAGGAATTAATTTAACTGGACTTGTCTTATTTGACTGGATTGGTCTCTTTTGACTGTATTTGTCTACTTTGACATAGTTGATCATTTAACTATATCCTTCCTGAAAGGTAAAGGTCAGTCATATGATATGGATCAAGCAATGATGTTCTCGACATAAATGAGATTGTATGATATGATGTGTATATGCATGTATCATGATGTATAACAATGTGATGTTTATGAATGTATCTTCGTCTGGGAAAATAAATTCTTGGCGAATGCTAGGAAGTTCGTTGAATCCTGGGCTGTTGCTGAAGAGTAGAGTTCTTCGTTTCCGCTGGGGATGATGGTTGCAAGAATAAACCGATAGGAGAAGATGACTCTGTTGGGGAATAAACTTGATGAAGAGATTACTCTGCGGGGAATTACTCTGTGGGAAGAGATACTTCACTGAGATTTGATGATAACTCCGCTGGGGATACCGTTGATATGTTTTGTTGAGGAATTTGATGAACTCCGCTGGGGGATAGGAAGAACTTTGCCGAGGACGATCTTTCCGTGGTAATTAGCTGAGGATAACCCAGTTATAGGCTCTGGTGGGGAATAACCTTTGAATAGAGCCGAGGAGAGACGTATGTACTCTGCAGGTGATAAGCTTCCAGAATCTACTGGGGATAAGCTGATTCAACTCTCCTGGGGAAACTTTGGACTGTACTGGGGAGTGGCTCCACTGGATGTCTGTATTCGGCCGGGGAACAATCTTATATTAAGACTGCCGGGGATGCTTGCTTAGGAACATTTGTATACTCTGCTGGAGAATGTTGAGATTTTCTGGGGATACCCCACTTCCTTAAGGCTGACAGTAGACTAACTCTGCTTGAGGAGAGCGTTCCTGACTTGCTGGAGATACTGTGCCTTTTCAGGGCTGCTGGGAGACCAACTCTGCTTGGGGAGAGTATTGCTGAATCTTGTCTTACTCTGCGGGGAGTGGAGGTGACTTGGTCATGTTCTTCAGCTGAACTTACCTTGTACCTGGAGGACAGAGCAGCTTGATCAGTTTGGACCATTCTTATTGCCCCAGCTTCGGTGGGAGGAGGTACCTTTGGAGGTGCTTGATAACTGTCGATCGACAAATCTTCTTCTGGTAGGCCAATGACGAGATGACGGGACATAGTCGTACACTTTTGATCCCTAACTTTTGCCTGGACCGCCCTTTCGGGTTTTCAGTCCATCGGGATACCCTTTTTTGCCCAAGTCGCCTTTTTAGGTTTTCGACTTGCCGGGTGTACAGATTTTTTATTTTCATCCCTTATTTTTGCTCGAACCCTTTTGGTTCGCCGGGAAGCCCTTATTTTTGCCTAGGTGTGTCAACCTAGCGGGCCTTTGATTCACACGCGGTATTTTTTGACTATGTCCGTTCTCAGGATGTAGGGAGTTGTCACTGTCGGTAGCATTGTGTTGCCATACCACCAGAAGATATATGACCATGCAAGATTCGTCGCTGGAATCCATGTCCACTGCCCCAAGTGACTCAGGCGGAGATTTGCCCCAGGCTGGTTGGCCTTTGAGGGATTCTCCGAATCTTGACTGGACTGCCCCAGATGACGGACAATGATCATGCCATGCCCCTTGATTGGAAGTACTTTTGTTCACTTAGATATTCGTCGTGCAAACTTCTATGCTGTTCAAACAAATAGTCATATGCAAGCAATGTTATATTAAAAATGCAAAGCTTATGTCTGTCTTGAATTTTTTGAAAATGCAGTTTCAGTAAAACAAGTGAATTTTTATAAACTATGAGGTCAACTCGTTATTTTACCGCAAGCCTTAAGGAGTCAGGATACCTTTCGTAACAGTATGCTTTCGAACTAACCCATGCTCCAGCTAGGACTTTTAAGGGTTGTAACGTGGCTTGGTTCACGGTTTAAGAAACAAGGGATAAAGGCTCAAATTTTATTTGTACCCACCCGCTCTTCGTGATGTTCTTCAATCCTAAACTCAGCTGATCGTGCGTTAGACCTTGTTTGAGTCTTTGTCCTGATATTCCAATGATGGTTCGGATATTGACAGTTTATTTTGAATAGGCAGTAATTCCTTTTTTTGGTTGAGGGTTTGTAGGACCTCTTTCTTTTTTGATTTTGTGATCCCTGTTTTTTTTGCCTGAACTGTTTCTTTGTGGTTACAGTCAGCGGGATGTCCCAGTTTTGTAAGTCTCCTTCATAGGTTTTGATTTGTTGGGCTTTAGTTTTTTTTTGGTAATGACTGCCTGTCTTGACGATTGTAGGGAACCATCACTGTCTTTTGTTTTAGAAGGACTCCTTTGATGCTGTTTATTGTGCACCTGGATCAACTGAGAGAACTACCCTGCCTCGGGTTATGATTAAGGGTTTATTTTTTTGTGAAAAGAAAAACTCATACTTCTTTGGCTCGAAGGGGTTGACGAGGGATTATCTTCCTTATAACTCCAGTGTTTAGGAATTGAAACAATGCCTGTACCTCATCAGCGGGGTTTATTCAAAAGCATACTGTAGAGATCGTGGTATCGTTTTCGTCATCCTCCCTCAAGAGGCTTAGAATTATTAATTGAGAGTTGAACATCAAAAAATGAAAGCAGTTTTAAGCATAATGAACATAATTACTTCAAAACAGACACCTGTAATGCATTAATGAAATAACAACGTTTGACATGAATAAAATGTTTGAACAATCAAAGAAAAATACAACTTGAACATTCGAATGAACAAATTTTTTTCAATCCTAGCCATGTTTTGGCAAGGGAGCAGTGATCACATTGGGAGCTTCGGGCGCTTCGAACTGAACCTCCTTTGCATCGATTAGGTCCTGAACCTTATTCCTCAAAGTCCAACAATCATCTGTAGCATGCCCCGGGCTGTCCGAATGATAAGCGCAGCGGGCGTTGGGGTTATACCTTGAAGGTGTCTTGCTGGGATTCTTAGGAGGGTCCCTTAGAGCTACCAGATTGGTCTCCAGCAATTGTGGCAATATCTGGGACAAGGTCATACTGAGGGGAGTGAATTGCCTTTTAGGTCTCTCTTCCCTTTGTTGGTTGCGATGTTGAGGAGCACTGGCCGGTTTTGAAATAACCACCGCGTTGACAGCTTGGCGGTGTTCGGACCTATTCTGCCCTCTTGAACCATAGACGACACTAGATTCTTTCTTGGATGGTTTCTTCTCAGTGTTCGAGGAGTCACCATTTTGTATCTTTCCAGACTTGATACCAGCTTCGATCCTCTCACCAGTCAAAATTAGATCTGTAAACCCAGCAGAGGAATTTCCAATCAGATGGTTGAAGAGCGGACCAGACAGGGTCCCCAAGAACATGTCAACGAGTTCATGGTCAGTCAACGGTGGTTGCACCCTGCCAGCCAGGTGTTTCCACTTTTGCGCGTACTCTTTAAAACCTTCACCCGTCCCAAGTGACATACCCTGGAGTTGGGTACGTGTGGGAGCGAGGTCGGAATTGTACTGATACTGCTTATAAAACGCAGTAGCCAAGTCCTCCCAGTTACGAATACTGGCTCCATCCAGCTGATAGAACCATTCGAGTTGAGTCCCTGAAAGACTTTCCTGGAAGAAATGGATCCATAAATTCTTGTCTGCAGTATATGGTTGGATCTTCCTTGCGTATGAACGGAGATGCAGCTTAGGACAGAAGGCTCCGTCGTACTTTGCAAAGGCAGGTGCTATGAATTTGTGAGGGATCACCACCCCAGAGGATAGACCTAGATCTTCTAAGTCCAGGCCAGGCACTTTCTGTATCTCCATAGCACTTAACCGGTCCTCTAGCTGTTTGTACCTGTCCTCCGCAGGAGGGTACTGTTCATCATTGAAATCCGTCTCATTGTCGGAGACCACGAGACTAGGAACCCTTCTCTCTTGAGGACTGTCTTTGCCCACAGACGAGGTAGTCAGCTCATCTTCATTCGGTAATCCATTCCCAGATCTGCATCTAGTGTTGAACAACACAGTCTTCTTCTTCTTCTTCTTCAATAGAAGAGTCTTCAAATCCTGTTGACCTTGGGCTAGGCTCATAACCATCTCTTGGAACTGGGCATTCTGGGCCTGGAGGGCCTTGATAGCTTGTTCATTGGATGATTCAGGATTCATGATGATTGCTGAAATAAACAGCGAAGAAGGTAAGTGGCCTGTAAGAAGGGTACCTGTAATGCAATGATATGTATGATATGCATGCGATGTTTTCAAGGATCTCGCGGGGTAAACAAGAAAAATTGTTAAAATCTGGTAGCTTGATTGAAGGAACTTCATGTTGTTGAGAGTCCTTCTTCAAGAGTCAAAGCTCACCATATCGAGTGGGTCATAGCCCATGACTCAAGTTGTTAACCTTGGCTAGAGGAAAATAAATCCCTTTTGCCCCTTGCTAGACATCTGGTTCATCATGACCTGCATCACAAACCCTTGAGATCCTTGAAATGGATTAGTCTTTATGCAGGATGCATGCAATGGTATGATGTTATGCTATGCATGGAGTGATGTAAGTAGGCCCTGTAATGAGTCCCAATTAAGGACTGTAAACAAAACCTGCAAGGAACTCGTGTCGTCAGATAACAAGTACATGCAAGTAATTCAAGTTTGAAGGCACACAAGTCACACAGAGAGCCCTTAGAGTTTAGGCCAGCATGAAGTTTAGGTATTACCCTCTTTCAGTTTCGTTGGTTAAGACCTGTCCTAGAAAATAGTAACCGGGTTCTAGAGGATCTCAATATCATCGACTACCCTCAATCGGTCATAACTCCAACGTCGCAATCTTTTCTTGTGACCAGAACCATAGCGAGAGTTTAGCCTCAATGAGTGTAGCATACTGCTACTGTTCTATGGCCAAGTTGGGTCAATTTAGGGTTCTAAGGTCGGTTGGTGCTTAATGACTCCTCAGAAGACCCATATTCTCCTCATTGCAACACAAGGGATATCGGTACAGACCAAGGTGTCACACCAACGTAGCCACTGCTTCACTCGTGTCGGTCTACGCCGGATAGGTCCCTCACAACTTATGCTACCTAAAAGGGTATTCCCCAGATCCGGGTTAGGATCTATGAAACTCCGATGCAAGCCCACAAATATAAAAGCAAACAAGGCATGCAATTGAAAACATAAGAGTGGTCTAATCCTAAGGTACACCTCACTTTATAAAATATCCCCAGCAGAGTCGCCAGTTCTGTGATCGGTGGAAATAGAACTGACTGTTTTTAAGCTGGTTCGTGAAATGTCGCGGTAAGCAAGAGTCGCCACCATCTTTTATGTTCTCCAACATGGAAAGGACAAAATCACAGCAAAATTCCTTTTCGAGAATGTCTCTCAGTTCGGGAGGTAGATTTATAGAAAGGGAAGGTGTTAGCAGCCTTTCTATCCGTGGTTATCCACGGGCTCTTAGGTACTTGCTCTATGTTTTCAAAAATTGTTTGCTTTTCAAGTGTGTGTGGGTTTTGAAAAAGTTTCATTTGAAAAATTTCTAAGTAACTCTTGTATCTGTCCTCAAGAGTGTATGAAGTATTTGTTTGAAAACTTTTTGAAAGTGTAGGTGCGAAAAGTTGTTTTGTTTTTTAGAAAGAGCAAGTACCCAGGAGAAATCTACCTACTCTAAGGAATTAGGCTGTGTAAGAGTCCTTTAGATAGTACTATCCCACTATTTAGAAGTAGGTAGCACCGTCGTTGGAGTTGTTCGGGTCAATTCGATTATAGGGATAATGTGTGGTCACCAAAGCAATGGTAGGACGCCTTAGCGGTAACCCTAATGTCCTAGATCCTTTTTATCCGAGGCAACCGTTTCGAGGCAACTGGATCTTTAGACAGGAGGGCGACCTCTAAGACACCCTATACTTGACGACCACGTCGAGGCAACCAGTGAGGCGTACCCTAGGAGTGGCATGTGCATGTGCATGTGCGTTAGTTTCAGTTAAGATTATCTTTGCATGCATCATTGTGAGCTACAGATTGGTTTTATTTGTCATACAAGTCTTACAGGCATATTAACAGTTAAGAGTGCGGAAAATAAATTGCGGAAAGGTAAATCTACGCTATTACAAGGCGCGGGTCTATACATCGCCAAAAACAAAACCCGTTTGGAAAATAAATGCGAGAAAGTAAAAGAAAGCAATACAATCCTAATTAACTATTACATCCTCGGAAACAGATACAAAAATATGATCAAAAGGAATTAAAGCGCGAAAGAAATTAAATCGGGAACGTCTTAGGGTTTTGACCCTTCTTTGAGAAAAGAATTGAATTTGTCCTTTTTTGCAATTAATGAAATATTAAACCTAATAACTAATTAATTAAATAATTAAAGAAAAAAAGGTATTTTTGTGTTTTTATGTTTTAATGAAAATAAAAATAAAAGGTCAAAAGTTAGTAAAAAACTCCTAAGTCTAATTTATTTTATTTATTAAAAAAAAAATTAAAGTTGACCTAATTTTAAAAAGCTAGATTAATTAATTTACATTTTATTTATAAAAATAAACTAAGGTGAAATTAATAAATAATATAAAGAAAATATTTACATTTTTAATTCTCTGAATTTATTATGAAAAATATTAATTTGTTAATTAAATACTTAATAATAATTATTATTAAAATAAAAAGAAAGAAAATAAAAAAGAAATAGAAACCAGGGGGTTGATGGACCCATGTGGAGGTATGTTTGGGAATTGCTGGCCCATTAAGCCATAAAGCCACGTTGACTTTGGTAATCGCCTGCATGTTGGTTGACCAGGAAACATGATGTTCAGCATCTTTGGACCACTGGATTTGCCTTGCCAGCCACCTGGCGCTTGGATGGATGGGGTGTATGATGGAACACGTTCAGTAGCCTGCATGTGAATATATGATGAAAAAGATCAAACAATTATTTTGGGGACCTGGAAATCAAACCCAGGTCCCAACGATTTCCAGACACCTCACTATCCACCAAGCCAACTGCACACCTTTGTTAGAATGATAACTAATGAATATAATATAAGAAAATTAATGCATATGTGGTAAAGCAAACACAACGCGCCTTTTTATTTGAACGGACCACTCATGATTGAACACGTCCTTCGTCTTCTTCGTTTTCCTGCAAAAGAATAAAGAGATAGCGGGGGTTTTTAACCCCCACAAACTGAAAAAGGAAAAATAGCGATTAGGTTTATGCGCAATATAAATTCATCGCGAGGGTTGGGTTTGATTCGTCTGGCCTTGACGAATTCAACCATGGGCTTTAGAGTCTCTGATTTTTCCTATATCACAAAGCCCCAATTTGGAAGCTTCGAAACCCTAAGTTTCATCAATGGTGGTTTACGTTTCAGGGCATCTTAATCCAATTGAATTACACCAATAGCTTCGTATCAGTCCTATTAACACAAAACAATCCACAAAAGAGGATAAATATGCATGAATAATGATATGCGATTATGGAAAAAAGCTTCAAACCGTAAAACTGTTTGCCACGATTTCTTGAGCTATGAAGCTTGGTTTTGTTTGCAAATCGTTCCTGGGAAGCCTAGCAATGTGTTTGAATCGCTCTAAGGCTTTGAATTGGTCTGCAATATGAAAAACAGTTTTTGCTTTTTCTTGATTTTTTGGAATTTGGTTATGGTGTTTTGCAGAAGTTCTCACGTGTGTGGAATTAGGTTTGGCTTCAGTATATGTAATGGAATGAAAACTAGGGCAAATCTTGGTCCAAAAATCCATGGCATTAATGTTTGAATATTTGATTTTCAATCAAATAATTTTGCATCTTTTTGATTGAAAAACCTTGCCAAATTGGGAGATTTTGTCCCCTTGATGTGTACACGAAATCTCCAGCTTGTCTTGGTCATATTTGCTTCATAAAAAGATTTGAAAACCCTATCTTGATATTTTCCTACAATTAAATGAATTAAATGAATTAATAATCAATTAAAAATCCAAATAATTAATAAAAATAAGAAAATAATTCAATTTAATCTCAATGGGTCGTGCATAAGCCTTGGACAAAGTTTCAAGAAGGAATTTGAGGCCCATTAGCAAAAATGAGGTGTTTTGGGCAAAGTTCACTTTTGCAAATTCCCAAAAATTTCCCAACTTCTCCAATGCATATCTTGCTCAATTTTGATCATATGAACATGTTCTTGGACATTTTGGAAAGGTATTTAAGTCCTCTAACCAATGCCTTTGGTCCCATGTCATTTGGATTTACCAATATCAAATTATGGTCTTTGACTTAAAATGCCTTTTTGTTGACTTTTCAAATTGACCTATAATGTAGAAATTGATAACTTTTTGTGAGAGCATTTCTTGGATTTGGAATGTGAAGACGAGTTGTTGGAAATGTCATCCCCTTCAAAATGAGCATTGGATGTGATTTTTCTGATGAACCATGAAAAAGTTATGCCTTGGTCAAGTTACAGTTGACTTTTCAACTGTCCCAAAATAGAAACTTTTGCATCTTGATGATTTTTGAGCCATGCTTGTGGAATCATGATCAAGACTTGATCAAATGATGATTGTGGCTTCAAAATAAGATGTTGACCAAAAATTCTGACTTTTGACTGTAAAATGACCATTTTACCCCTGCAGTTGACTGTTGAGCAAATAGGCTTTTTGACTGTGCAACTTGACCCTGTGAGCCTTGAAACTTGGCATGTAGATGCTTGACAATGTGTATAGGCCTATGGGACTTGATTGAGCCCTTGAAAACCTCAACTTCCTTGCAAGAACCAAAACCCTAATTTTGACTGGCTTAGGAGGCAGTTGGACTGTGCAATCTTTGAAAAGTCTTGAACCATTTGAGGATGATTATTGATAAACTTTGAAGAATATGAGAGGGCAAATTTTGGGGTACAACACAAAAGTAAAGGTGAAAAAGCACACGAAAGACCTTTGAGATTGTTTCTTGAGTTCGGGGGGCAAATTATGAAAAAGGAAGGTATTAGCACCCTTTTCATCCATGGTTTTCCATAGGCTCTTAGTTACTTTCTAGATTACTTGCTTTTGTTTGAAATTGTGCTTTTGTGTGGTTTTGAAAGTATTTTATAAAGGAGGCCATTGTTTAGGCAATCTTTGTAATGATTCTTATTCGTAAGAATGTATACAAAGATGTTTGATCTTTTTGAAAATGTTTTCAATTTTGTAAGATGTTTGGAAATGTGTGTGTTTGTTTTTAAAATTGCAAGGATATTTGTTTTGAAATGAAGCAAGAAACTAGAAGTAATCTACCTACTCAAAATGTATTTCTTGTTCATTTTCTTTTCCTTTGATATTGTTGTCTTACCATTGATTTGGTAAGCAACCCTATCTTTGGATGTAAACGGGACGGGCGTGGGTCATCGTATAACCATGATTAGCAATGTTGCAAAGTATCTTAGCATTTTTTGAGGAACTAAGATCATTTTATAAGGCAACTTTGAATAGCGTCATCGAGGGACTATGATCTTATACTTGTTTGTTTTTGCCAAGATACTTCGCATGTATAATATGACCATTTTTATGTAAGGAAACCAAGTGGAGTAACCCTAAGGGTGCTTGTGTGCAAGTGTATTATTTTCATGCTTGATTTTGTCTTGGATTAGGGTTTTCTATTTGATTTGTTTTGATCTTGCCATTCAAACCTAATTACTAACATGGTATATAAAAGCGATAAATTGCGTAATTTAAATATTACTATGCTATTACAACATTTTACGGGAGGGGTATACAAATTATGAATGGGGATTTGCAATAATGTAAATCTAATTAAGCTATTACAACCAAATCAAATTTGTACGAATATTTGAATAAATAATATACAATATGAATATGTAATGGTAGGTATGCAAGAAAAAGATTTTTGTTTTGTTTTTCATATAAAGAAGAGTTTTGAATTAAACCTAATAATATTTAAAAAAAGAAAAATATTTCTCGAAAAGTGGTTAACCCTAATTTCTAACTTAAGAAAATAAAGTTCTTTAAGTATTATTTTTTTTTGTATTTTTTGTCTTAAAATAATAAATAATATTTATGAAAATATTTAGTCTTTTTATATGTCAAAATAAATATTTACAAGTATGAAGAAAAAAAAGGATAAAAATATATCTAAGTCTATTTTATTTTACAAGTTTATTTAAGAAAAATAGTTAGTATATAATTTAATAAAAAAATATTTTTTTATGTGAAAATAAAATAAAATAAATAAAATGCAATCTTTATCATGTTTTATATATTTTATGATTTTTTATGCAAAAGAAAAATATTTAATGCAATAAACAAAAATAAAATAAATGAATGAAAATAAATTGGGTCAGGGGTGTCCTGAGTAATCAGGAGGTAACATTAGAAAGAAAAAAAAGAAGCCCAAATGAATAAAAGCCCAGCACTGCAAAAATGAGAAAAATGGCAAAAATGAGAAAATATGCAAAATGCAGGCACCAAGGCTCGAACCCATGACCTTGTCATTCTCAGCGCGCTGCTTTGCCACTGGGGTGGCTGTACATCAGTTAGTTCATATGAAATAAAAAACACATAACACATAACGCCTCCTTGCCCTGTACTTCATCTTCTTCCTCAAGCTAGTCAGAACCTCTGTATCTTTCTCATTTCTCCATGAAAATGGAAACTTCAAACATGTAGTACTTTTTCCCAAGATTTCAACCATGTAACTCATGTAAACTATCAGTCAAAGATCATAGCTAATTTCAATGATCCTAATTTTAAACCTAATTTTTACAGAAATTTGAAATCTAAAATTCTCTATACATAATGAACATAAATGAAATCTATGCACAAGGTTGGCTTTAGCACAATAATATCTACATTTTCCTTTCAAAAATCGAGACCAATGGATGTCTTTATGAAGAGATAGAAGTTAGAGTTCTTACCTCCTTCAGCTGAGATCGTGAATGGAGTTTGAGTGAGTTTTATGAAGGCCTGAAGATTCCTTTAGCTTTCCTGAACCTCCCTGAGTGTGTTCCAATCTTTGCCTTGCTTTGAAAGTGCCTGAATCTCTCTATCCAAGTCAACCTGCAAGCTTGAAATGCAAAAATGGAAGATGGAGAAGGAGGAGTTACAGTGAAGGGGTGATGGTCTGGAACACTTAGATATGAGGTAGGTTAAGTGTTTGAGTGATTAGAACTTGAAACGCACGAGTAGATTTTTGGATTGCTATGCTTGGTATCAAACTGCAAGTTATGACATGTTTTTGGTGATAGGGAGTTTTTAGAGAGTTTCTGGCCTTGAGAAATCGTGTGTTAGGTTGCAATGTGTTTATGTATAAGTATATAGAAGGTCTCAAGTCAGCTTCACAACAGATTTCTCAAATGTAGGCTTTTTGTTCTATTGCTTGCCTTTTAAGAAAAGTGAAGAGACAACTCTCCTCATGCTTGTATAGGCTTGCTTGGAGTTGGTAAAAGTCCTAGACAATTTTCTTTTGGTTTATAGGACTCGTGTGTGCAGAGAAAATAGGTCCAATGCTCAAGGAGTTGACAAATGCAAAAGTTATGCTTTTCTAAAATGACAATGGCAACTTTGTGCAATTTATGGAATTAAAGCTTTGACAAAGACTCTTATGCTTGGATTAAGGCTTTATCAACTATGTAAGAATTAAATTATGAAGTGAGAAACAAGTTTGAGACATATAAAGCAAGGATTAGGCAGCATAGGTTCAGATTTGAATTTTGTTCTTCATGAAATGGCTTGAAATCAAAGTGAGAAATTGCCAACTTCTTCTCTTCGATTCTCTCTACTCAAAAATGATCTTAAGGAGTTATTGGACATTTTGGGAAGCTTGCAATGTGCCCTATAACTCATATTTAAAATGCATTTCAAGATTCCTCTTGGAACTAGGTGAAAAATTTCCATGAAGTTAGGTCAAAAACCTGCCTAAATTAGGACAAAATTTCACTAAGTTATTTTAGTTCATGGGCATGTATTCACAAAATTATATCTTGAGATCTAAGCATATTTAGGGAAAAATATGTGAGGAAAAGTTGTATATTTCATGGAGATCTACAACTTTCATGTTGGGAACTTCCTTTGAATCATCTTGTATCATGGTGAGAATTTGGCTTAAAGTTGAGAAAAAATAAGAAATTTTCTATACTTAGAAAAATTTCTAAGTTAAGAAAATTTCAAATTTCAAAACAAAATCTTCAATCTTTGATTTCTTGATGAACAAGTTTCACATTTTGACATGTTTTGATGAACTGTGATCCTTGGCATTTGATTTTGACTAAAAAGTCAAAGTTTTACTTTTCAGTATACAGTTGACCTTTGATCAATTGACTGCAAATTTCATTTGTCAATCCAATGGATTTGAAATTTTTTGAACCATGTAATTAGGTAATGATGATGCAATTGAACCCTTGAAATCATGCTTCAAACCAATTGGTCATTTTCTAGGTCAAAAATCAGAAATTTCCCTTTCTCAGTAAAAACCCTAATTTTGACCATTTTGCCCCTTTTGATGATTTGATCAAATTTCTTAAGGAATTGTGGTCCAAACTTGATCAAATGATACATATGAGTCTAAAATGTTGATGTGGATCGAAAATTATGAATTTTGACTGTAAATTGGCCATGGTTGACTTTTTCCAATACAATTGATTTTTAGGTCAACTGTCCAATTGATTGATAAAAAATGTGATTCAAGGTTTGAAACTTGACATGTGTAATCTTAGGGGTCAGTAATGATACTTGAAAGCCATATGAAACATTGATAGTCCAAAAATCCTTGTGCAATCCCAAACCCTAATTTTGGGTCATTAGGGCATGATGAGATGTCTTAAGCTAGTCAAACCCTAATCCAGTCTTGAGTCAAAGAGATCTTGTGAGAAAATCTCTATAAATGAGAGGGAAAATTTTGGGGTACAAAAGCTGCCCCTGTTCAATCTTCTTAAACCTGAAGAGTTAGATTGGCGAGTTTTGCCATTCGTGACTCGAAGGTGAAAGAATGATTGGACACTATAGTGCCCAAAAATTTGCACTCGACGACGTGTGGTTGAGGGAATGGGCTTAAAGATGCCATTTGGAGAGGTGATAGAATCTTGTTGGAGATGGGCTTTTAGATGCCACCCAAGAATGTTTGTTGATTAGTAACTTGTGAGCCGAAAAAATGAGTATCTGAATGGCGTCCATGCTTGGAGCGTACCAGAACTGTATCTGGGAGTTGATTTTGACTAAGTATTAGAATGGCATCCATGTATGGAGCGTATCTGAACTGTGTCTGAAAGTTGTATCTGAATGAGTATCAGAATGGCATCCGTTACTGGAGCGTATCTAAAATGTATCTGAAAGTTGTATCTGGATGAATATCATAATGGAATCCGTGTCTGCAGCGTATCTGAACTGTATCTAAGAGTTGATTTTGACTAAGTATCAGAATGGAATCCGTATCTGGAGCATATCTGAACTGTGTCTGAAAGTTGTATCTGAATGAGTATCAGAATAACATCCGTGTATGGAGCGTATCTGAACTGTATTTGGGAGTTGATTTGAATGAGTATCAGAATGGCATCCGTGTCTGGAGCGTATCTGGACTGTATTTGAAAGTTGTATCTGAATGAGTATCAGAATGGCATCCGTGTCTGGAGCGTATCTGAACTGTATCAAGGTTGCATGTTGTTAATGGTAAATGTTGATCTTATCCTGAAAGGGTAAAATGTTAGCTAAAACATAAAGTTATGTCTGCATGAAATGTATGATGCAATGTTTTTGCTTTATTAATGTTTATGATATATGGATGCAATGTATGCGCATGTGAGCTGATTTGCTGTATTGCTGCTTGATTGAGGAAAATAAATCCCTGAATGCTGCTGAGGATATGTAAGTATAAGTCTTCATGTTATGAAGTCTAAGTGTTGATGAATTTTTGTTGAGAGAAGTAAATTCTGTTGTGAGGGAAATGCCATGTACTGCTTGTAAGATCTGTTTGGGGAATCCTGAGAAATTTGACGATTTCTACTGGGGATCAAAAACTTGAAGTTTTGTTCTGCTGGAGATTTAAATGATGTACTGTAGGGGATTACTTATGGAATAGCCTAGATACATTTTCCTTTTCTTTCAACCCATTAGTAATTGCCTCTTTTTTATTTTGTTTATTTGTAAACAATAATTATGTTCAAATGCATATGCTCAACAATGAATCATTGGACGTTTTTGTAAACAAAACAAGCGTAAAGAAAAGACAAATAGTTTTTTTCACTTTCAAAGGAATATTTTGTATTGACTTTGAATAAGTATTTTTTGTACAAGGAGACAAACATTCTAGTAAGAGAATGTTGTCGTAAAAGAGAAAATTTTGATACAAAGAAAAGATAGCTATGGTGTACAAAAAATCCCACGGGGTTTCCATTCTGCTATAGCCTTCGTATCTTTGAGTATTTTGTCTATTTGCCTTGTCCGAAGATGATTGAATTGATCAGAAACTCTGAGTTTGTTAGTGGAAGTCGAAGGTTGTCCGTCAAGTGATCCGACGGGAAATAGTCATACACTTTAATTCCCTAACTTTTTCCTGGACCGCCCTTTCGGGTTTTCAGTCCACCGGGAAACCCTTTTTTGCCAAAGTCTCCCTTTCGGGTTTTCAACTTGCCGGCTGTACTGATTTTTTCATTCTATCCCTAATTTTTGCCCGAACCTTTTGGTTCTCAGGGATGCCCTTTTTTTGCCTAGGTGTGTCAACCTAGCAGGTCTCTTATGCGTAGTATCTTTTGACTATATCCGCGTTCGCAGGGTGTGGCAGGTCGTCGCCATCCATGGTGGTCAAGATCATTGCTCCACCGGAGAATATGTTTTTGATTACAAACGGTCCTTCATAGGTAGGAGTCCATTTTCCCCTGGGATCACTTTGTGGCAAGATGATATGCTTGATCACTAGATCCTCAACTTGATATACTTGGCGCTTGACTTTCTTCTTGAAAGCCTTGATCATCCGTTTTTGATACATCTGACCATGGCAAACAGCAGTAAGTCATTTTTCATCAATTAAGTTCAGTTGATCAAGTCGAGTCTGGATCCAATCGTTTTCATTCAATCCTGCATCCTTCATAATTCTCAGAGAGGGGATCTGAACCTCAATAGGCAAGACAACCTCCATGCCGTAAACCAAAGAATAAGGTGTTTCCCTGGTTTATGTGCGAGCCATGGTACGATAAACGTGGAGAGCGAATGGTAGCATCTTATGCCAGTCTTTGTATGTGACTGCAATTTTCTATATGATCTTCTTAATGTTTTTATTTGCAGCTTCGACAACACCATTCATCTTTGGTCGATAGGGAGAAGAATTGTGATGTTGAATCTTGAATTGCTCGCACAAGGCGGTGATCATAGTGTTATTGAGATTTGTACCATTGTCAATGATGATCCTTTCCGGGATACCATACCGGCAAATGAGGTTTTTCTTGATGAAGCGGGCAACAACATTCTTGATAACGGAAGCGTAGGAAGCTGCTTCAACCCACTTTGTAAAATAGTCAATGGCCACTAGGATGAAGCGGTGTCCATTAGAGGCTGTAGGCTTGATCTCTCCAATCATATCAATTCCCCACATAGCAAAGGGCCAAGGAGCCGTCAAGACATTTAGAGGAACCGAAGGTACGTGCACCTTGTCAGCATAAATTTGGCATTTATGACAGGTTCGAGAATGTTGATAGCAATCTGCTTCCATGGTAGACCAATAATAGCCTGCCCGTAGGATTTTCTTTGCCATCATATGCCCACTGGAATAGGTGCCAAAAGTACCTTCATGTAATTCAACCATGATCTTTTCAGCTTCAACCTTATCCACACACCGAAGCAAAATGGAGTCATGATTGAGTTTGTACAGGATGCCATTACTAAGGAAGAATTTAGCAGAGAATCTCCTTAAGAACTTCTTATCATTGATTGAAGCCCCTTCTAGATATTCTTGAGCCTCGAGATACCTCTTGACCTCATGAAACCAAGGCTGGTCCACTACCTCTTTAGTATTAATCTCGTGTAAATGTGCTGATTCATCCATTCGTTCGATGGTGATCTGGGGAGCCTCGTTATCCCAATAAGTTTAAACATAGATGACATTGTGGCCAGAGAGTCTGCTAGCTGATTTTCTTCTCACGGGAAATGCTCGAAGGTAATCTTCTCAAAATGTGGTAGCAATGTCAAAACATGTTCTTTGTAAGGGGTAAGGTTTGGGTGCTTAGTGTCCCATTCCCCTTTGATCTGAATGATGACCAAAGCTGAATCTCCAAACACGTCTAATGATTTTATTCCCAAGTCTATGGCATCTCTGAGACCAAAGATGCACGCTTCGTATTCCGCTATGTTGTTTGTACAATTGAAGCAAAGTCTGGCAGTAAAGGGAGTATGACACCCTTCCGGAGATATGAGTACAATGCCGATACCATTACCAATTGCATTGGATGCCCCATCAAAGAATGGGGTCCATCGGGATCCTTGTTCAGGTCAGCCATATGGTCTGATTTCTTCACAGTTGTCTAATTTCATGATGTCTTCATCCAGGAATTCAAACTTCATGGACTGATAGTCTTCTACAGCTTGGTGAGCAAGGTGATGAGCCAATACACTTCCCTTTATAGCTTTTTGGGTAGTATACTGTATGTCATTGTTGGCTCCTAAATTCGACACCTTTGTTCTGATTGATGTCAGCCATTAAAAGCTGAAAGATGCTTTCGACTGGCTAAGTCTGTCGAAGTGCCCGTCGAAAGATGGCAAAATACTTAGAAGATTTCTTCCAAGGAAGAAGGCTGGTTGCCTTCGACGTCGAAGGAGTTTTCGTCGAAGACGTCTCTTGATGAAAGTGTTCGATGGTCCAGAGTGGAGCAGTTTGAAATTCAAAGCTTTGGAGGGAAAACGGTTTCCAGCAGTTACTACGTGCAAATGTGCAAGGATCTGGAGCGTCGAGCATGGAGAACGTGCCAAGTGGCTTAATCTCGAAGCAGTGTAACTGCCCGACGGTTACTTGGAATGTTTTAGTATAAATAGGAGTAGACATGTAGTTTCTCGCGTGTGTTCACAAATATATACATAGTCACTCATTTAGATTCAAGTACCCAGTGTGAGCGAAAGAATTGTTGAGAAATGTATGTGTGAAACACCAAATTTATCAATTAAAGTCATTTACTTTTCCAGCATTTTACTTGCTTTTCTCCTTTAAATTCCCGTCGAACCTTTACTTTAAAGCCTTGTTTATTTTACCAAGTCTCTCCTTTTATGCAATTTACTTGAAACCTTTTATTTAAAGCCTTATCCACCTTAATCAAACTTCAAAATCAACCTATGTCCATAGGATCAATCTGATCGATCCTGCGAGTAACCAAATAAGTAACCATTTGGAGGATCAGCGGTTGTTTACCAAAACCCAAGGTAAACAAATTGGCACACCCGGTGGGACTGTGTGTTGATTGTTGAAAATAATCTCATCTTTTCGAGTTGTATGTTATTGAGGAGTGGCAGAATATACACCAACGATAACAATACTGCCAGAAGAAGGGAAGAGATGGCGAATCCGCCAAACAATAACGAAATCCCACAAACGAGTGTGGGAGCAACGGTTAATATGACCGTAAGTGAAGCGACGAATGTTGGTTCGACACCAACAGTGTCAGTCACAACCACGGGGCCAATAACTTCGTTTTCAGGCCCCAGAATACCTTTGGGAACTCCCCCTCCAAGGGGAAATATAGGCACAAGGCCTGTGGTTCCCCCAGGATTTATTCCATTCTATGGTATGCCAACTTCTGAAGTGGCAAGCCTGACGAATGCTGCGTCCACTTATTCAGACCCTTTCGTGAGTGCCTCTTCGCCACTCCAAGGCTCTGGAGTAGGCATGGCGAATAGAAATAGGACCCAACTCTTAGGAGGAACGTCCCAAGTAGCCCATGGCCTTACAAATGCCTCGACAGCAGTCTTGAGGCAACAAATGGACGAAAGCAACCATGATATGGTGCAAATGTTGGCACAAACTTTGAGTACAGTGCTAAATCCTCTAATACAAAATACTACTCAATCGGATCAGCAAGTTACAGCGCAAATGACGCGTTTGGCTGATTTCTTTGGAGTACCCCCACCTATTCGACAGCCCCAAAGGGCGCAAATAAGAGGAAATCAGGGGATATTTGTAGAGGAAGAAACCACCATTAACCAGGCCCAACAGTCTGTCGAAGAAAACCTTAGGGCACGGCTGGAACAACCTGTCGAAGAGCCTAGGGTAATAGCCCCAGAGGTAAGGTTAGTGAACAGAAACCAAAATGCTGACGAAGTAGTTCAGCATATCCAATACCAAAACATGGGTTTGGAAAACAATCTGGCAACCATGATCGAAAGGATCATGAATCAGAATGGGATGAACATGGGCTTTCGAAGGCCCAACTTTACATCTCCATTGTCAGAATACGTATTACAAACGGATTTACCTCCTAGGAGCAAAGTCCCCAAATTTACTAAGTTCTCTGGGGACACGACAGAATCTACTGTCGAACATGTGGCGAGGTATTTGATCGAAGCAGGAGACATTTCAAATAATGAAAACCTAAGGATCAAATACTTCCCAAGTTCTTTAACCAAGAACGCTTTTACTTGGTTTACAACTCTCCCCCCCAATTCGATCCATCATTGGACCCAGTTGGAAAGATTGTTCCATGAACAATTCTACATGGGGCAAACCAAGATAAGCCTGAAAGAACTGGCCAGTGTGAAGAGACGTTTCACTGAACCTATAGACGAATATCTGAATAGGTTTAGGTTGCTTAAGGCGAGATGTTTTACACAAGTGCCAGAACATGAGTTGGTCGAAATAGCCGCAGGCGGTTTAGATTATTCCATTAGGAAGAAGCTAGATACCCAGTACCTAAGAGACATGGCCCAACTGGCCGATAGAGTTCGACAAGTCGAACGCCTCAAAGCTGAAAAAGCTAAGGCAACAAAAACTCACAAGAGAGAAAGAATAGCGTACGTTGAGATGGATGACGAAGATCTAGAAGCCTTCGACGATACTTTAGCTGTCGAAGAAGGAGAGGTCGATTTAGCAGAACTAAAACAAGGGCCACCTTACTCTTGTAAACAGTTAGTCCCCTCAAATGGGAAAAATCCCATTGGTCCAGACAGGACCAACGATAGGTTCCCAAAAAAGACTTATAGTTTTGACATCACAAAATGTGATGAAATATTCGACTTGCTAGTTAAAGATGGCCAAATGATAGTACCCCCTGGGGTAAAAGTGCCTCCTCTTGATCAAAGAAAGAAGAGAGGTTTTTGCAAATATCATAATTTTCTGGGCCATAAAACTTCTCAATGTTTTCTTTTCAGGAATCTTGTGCAAGACGCTATTGAGGAAGGGAGATTAAAGTTTGCTGACAAATCCCCCATGGTTGTCGACTCCAATCCGCTGAAGGCTGAAGCCCACTATGCAGAACCCTCTGAGGTGAACATGATAGAGGCAACCAGGATCCAGTCGAAGAAGCCAGGAATTACCATGGTCGAAGTCTCAAAGGACCACATCAACATGCCAATCTTTGGCAGTTTTTCTGGAAATTTATCCAGGAAGACAATTGAGTCTGTCCAGAAAGCGGTCGAAGACCCGAAGTCGAAGACTGCTGAAGCACAAAAAACTGGATCAAAGCCCAGTTCCCACTTGGCCACTGTTCAAGGCCAGACGGAGAATCTGGAGACACAAATGAAGCAACTAACTCTTGCTACTAAAGATACAATGAATATCAATATGGTTGAACTTTCTGATCCAAAAGCATCAGAAGAGGACATAAGGCAAGAGCAGGCTAATAAAACGGCTTTCCCTAGGGAAAACGAAAACTTGGCAGATTTTTTACAAAGATGCCAGAAGAAGAAATCAGAGGTGATGCTGTGTCCAAGATGCAGTTCTATCTTTGATAAAAAAGCTGCTGAGCACATACAAGGCGTGAGAGCAGCGAACAAGAGAAGGGAGAATGCTGACCTTCGACATGATCCCAGAAGGGGTTCTAATCAAGACAAGAGGCCATTGACTTTTAGGCCTCCAACAAATGTACCAGTAGACACTTGGTACAAAACATCTGGCCGGAAAAGGCCAAGTGAAGAGAAATGGCATTCTTTCGATGTGCCAAGAGGTTCCTCTTTAATTCAGAAGAAAGAGTCTCAAGTTGCTGCACCCAAGGTCGCTCAAGTGTCCAGCAACTACAAGGGAAAAAATCCTATGTCTCGATCCCAATGGAGGAGATATCAAAGGAGGCGAAAAGCTGAAAGGGAGGCTGCCAACGAACCTAAGGCAGAAACTAGTTCGAATGTGCCTCAAAGGAAACAAAGAAAGCCTCTTGAGAGAGAACCAGTTACCAACAGGCTAGTTTGGCCTAACCAAAGTGAAGTCGAAGACGAAGATGATGCTGAGTCCGACGATACTCTGGATATAATGGTGAATATTGTTTCAGTACTGCCTAGGGAATTCAATCGACAGGTAGAAGTCGAAGCCAGTGACTGGGAGGTGGAACAAGAAATGGCCAAACATAGGCCAGTGTGCTATTTTGTCATGGACAATGGCACTACGGAGGAACAAAATGGCTTCTTCGAGCCACCCACAGAGGCGATGAAGAATCACCTCAAACCTTTGTTCATAAGGGCTAAGCTCGAAGAGACCACTGTGAACAAAATATTGGTCGACTGTGGGGCCACTATCAATATTATCCCTCATTCTATGCTAAGGAAGATTGGCAAAAGGGATGAAGAAATCAAACCTCACAATATGGTCCTGTCCAACTATGAGGGAGGCATTGGGACCACCATGGGAGTGATCCAGCTAGATATCAAAGTTGGGTCGATCCTTCGACCAACAATGTTCATGGTCATATCGGCCAAACCTAACTACAACCTTTTGCTAGGCCGTGAGTGGATTCATGGTGTTGGCGCTGTGCCTTCATCGATGCATCAAAGACTGCTGCTATGGCGTCCAGATGGGATGGTCGAAAACATAGAGGCGGATCAAAGTTACTACCTTGGCGAAGTGAATCACTTGGGTATAACAGATTTCGACAAAAACTTGGCTCACATAGGGCCATGTCCAACACCTGACTTCGACATGGCGCCAGCGCCAAACACCTTTTGTTCCTTATACCTGCATCCTGAGCATGGTTTCCAATGGGACAGAGAAGACTTGTCCCACATAGACTTCAGTGGGCTAACTGATATCCAACCAACTGGTTGGGGAAGTGAATTCAGTGATAATGACTGAGTCACAATCTCTGAAGCGAATTTCGGCTTATGTGGCCGAAACCAAGATGATAACGGCTCTCGAAGCCGAAGTAAAGTACATGGCCACACAGGCCAATGATCAACAATTATCTGCTGTTGGCCCAGGAAAGGATTTCGATCCAAGACCTCCTGATATCATGCCAGATGAAGTGCAGGAACAGAGGCTCGACGCCATCTATGACGATGAGCCTTTGGGCTTCGAAAAGGATCCCTTGGCGAACAACATTAAGATGTTAGCTCAAGACCCTTTAGAAGAAATCAACTTAGGCGAAGGATCAGAGAAGAGGCCAACTTACATCAGTGCCAAAATTGATCCAGAACTTAGGTTGGAAGTAATCCAATTGCTGAAAGAGTTTAAAGACTGTTTTGCATGGGATTATGACGAAATGCCTGGTCTCGACAGAGGGTTGGTAGAACTTCAGTTGCCAATCAAACCTGGAAAGAAGCCAATCAAGCAGAATCCAAGACGCTTCGCTCCAGAAATATTGTCGAAGATCAAAACGGAAGTCGAAAGACTTCTGAAATGCAAATTCATCCGTGTCACAAGGTATGTCGAATGGATTGCAAATATTGTGCCAGTAATTAAGAAAAATGGCACATTAAGGGTGTGCATAGATTTTAGAGATCTGAATGCTGCCACTCCCAAAGATGAATATCCTATGCCTGTGGCGGAAATGCTAGTCGATTCTGCCGCTGGCTACGAATACCTGAGTATGCTCGATGGTTATTCAGGATATAATCAAATATTCATTGCTGAAGAGGATGTGTCGAAAACAGCTTTTCGATGCCCAGGGGCCTTAGGCACTTACGAATGGGTAGTGATGCCTTTTGGCCTAAAGAACGCTGGGGCAATGTACCAGCGAGCAATGAATACTATCTTCCATGATTTTATTAACACTTTTATGCAAGTTTATATTGATGATATTGTTATAAAATCTATTTCCAGGAAGAGTCACATTGACCACCTTCGACAATCATTCGAAAGAATGAGAGAACATGGTCTGAAGATGAACCCTTTGAAGTGTGCGTTCTGTGTGAAAGCTGGAGATTTCTTGGGCTTCGTTGTCCACAAGAAAGGAATCGAAATCAATCAGAACAAGACGAAGGCAATTTTGGAAGCGAAAGCGCCATCGAATAAGAAGGAACTGCAATCTCTCTTAGGCAAGATAAATTTCTTGAGAAGGTTTATATCTAACCTAAGTGGGAAAGCGCAGGCCTTTTCACCCTTACTTCGACTGAATAAAGAGGGGTTCGAATGGGGGCAAGAGCAACAAGAAGCCTTCGACAAAATCAAAGGGTACCTCACTAAGCCACCTATTTTGGTGCCTCCTTGTAGCAATAGGAGTATGAGATTGTACATAGCTGCATCTGACAAAACTCTGGGAAGTATGTTAGCCCAAGAGGATGAGAATGGAGTCGAAAGACCCATTTATTATCTCAGTCGAGTTTTGAATGATGCAGAAACTAGATATAGCGAAGTTGAAAAATTGTGTCTATGTCTGTATTTCTCTTGTACAAAACTCAAGCAATATATAAAACCAGTTGATGTTTATGTTTCGTCTCATTTTGATGTTTTCAAATATATGTTGTCGAAACCTATCTTGCATAGTCGAATTGGCAAGTGGGCATTAGCATTGACTGAGTACTCCTTGACCTTTATGCCTCTTAAGGCAGTAAAAGGACAAGTGGTTGCAGACTTCATAGTCGACCACTCAATTCAAGTCGAGGATATTAATTATGTGGAGATAGAACCTTGGAAATTCTACTTCGATGGTTCCAGCCATAAAAATGGAACAGGAGTAGGAGTCTTGATTATTTCTCCAGGTAAAATTCCAACAACATTCAAGTACCAAATAGAAGGTTCTTGTTCGAACAATGAGGCTGAGTATGAAGCTCTAATTACTGGCCTTGAGATATTGTTGGAATTGGGGGCAACTCGAGTCGAAATAATGGGAGACTCAGAGTTAGTCATCAAGCAAGTCACAAAGGAATATAAATGCATAAGAGAGAATCTCATTATGTACTTTGTGATAGCAAATCGTTTATTGAAACAATTTGAAAGTGTCAATATTCGACACATACCCAGAGTCGAAAATCAAATAGCTAATGACTTGGCACAAATTGCATCTGGGTATAAGATTTCAAAAACGAAACTACAAAGAGCAATCGAAGTTCGAGAGAAGATAAAAGCAACTTGTCTATCACCATCAGATTTGGAATCGACGAGGCTAGGATATGCTGATCACTCAAACTTCGAGATTTCGTTCATTGATAATTTGTCAGAGCAAGATTGGAGGAAACCCATTGTGGACTATCTCCAAAATCCAGGAGCTTCGACAGAACGAAAAACAAAATACAGGGCGTTGAGTTTTGTGCTCATGGGTAATGAATTATTCAAGAAGACGCCTGAAGGGGTGTTGCTGAAATGTTTAAGTGAAACTGAAGCATACATAGCCCTTTCGACTACGCATGCTGGGGCATGTGGGGCTCACCAAGCAGGCCATAAGATGAAATGGTTGTTGTTTCGACAAGGACTATATTGGCCCACTATGCTGAAAGATTGTGTTGAGTTCGCCAAAGGTTGCCAAGAGTGTCAAGTTCTTACAGGCATCCAACATGTACCAGCAAGCGAACTTCACTCGATAGTGAAGCCTTGGCCCTTTCGAGGATGGGCGTTGGATCTTATTGGAGAGATTCGACCAGCATCATCAAAGAGTCAGAAATACATATTGGTAGGCATTGATTATTTTACTAAGTGGATCGAAGCAATCCCTTTAGTCAATGTGGACCAAGAAAATGTCATTGAATTTATTCAAAAGAACATTATCTTTAGATATGGAATTCCTGAGACAATAACAACTGATCAAGGGTCAGTTTTCACTAGTCGAAAGATGCAAGAATTTGCTCAGGAAACAGGTTTCAAACTCCTAACATCCACGCCTTACTATGCACAGGCGAATGGTCAAGTCGAAGCAGCTAACAAAGTAGTGATTGGCTTGATAAAGAAACATGTTGGGAAGAAACCAAAGAATTGGCATAAGACGTTAGACCAGATTTTATGGGCTTGTCGAACGTCCCCAAAAGAAGCCACTGGTACAACGCCATATAGGCTAACTTTTGGCCATGATGCAGTGTTGCCAGCAGAAATTTGTCTTCAATCTGCAAGAGTTCAGAGGCATTATGATATTCCTTCTGAGGTTTATTGGAATATGATGTTAGATGAATTGGTGGATTTAGACGAAGAGAGATTACACGCTCTCGACTTACTCAGGCTTCAGAAGAAAAGAGTAGAAGACTCTTATAATAGAAAGGTAAAACCTAAGGTATTTTTGCCTGAAGAGTTAGTTTGGAAGGTAATTCTTCCCATGGATCGACGGGATCGAAGCATGGGGAAATGGTCACCCAAATGGGAAGGACCCTTCAGAGTTATCCAAACTTTTTCTGGTGGAGCCTATGAAGTCAAAGAGATAAGTGGTGATAAAAGGCTCTTGAGAGTAAATGGTAAATATTTGAAAAAATATAAGCCTATACTTCAAGAGATAAAAATAAAATAATAAAAGAACAAACTAAATTAACCATAAAAATGCCAAAATGGAAATTTTTATTAATTTCAGCCAAGATGGCAATTGTTGTCGAAAACGATTACAGAAGATGGTTACAAAAGAGAATCAATCAAAAGGTAAGAGAATTCTTGAGTCGAAGATACTTGGCATACTGCAGTTCCAACCTCTTTTTGCACCAAGAGTTTTCTTGCACTAGTTTGGCAATTTGAGCGTCGAGGCTTTGGGCCCTTTCAGCGAATTCCAGGCCTTGCTTGATCTCAGTCTGGCTCTCAGTGTCTGGGATGGTCGAAAGAATTTCCTCCTGGAGTACAGTGTTGGCGTTTATCTTCGCCTCTATCTCTGCAATTTGTGCTCGGAAGGAGACATTCTCTCGCTCAATGGCATCGACTCTTTCCTGTGCAGACGCTTTCTGTTTCGACAACTCGGCAATTCGAGAAGTCGAATCTGAGACAGCAGTCCACGCAGATGAGCTTTTGCCATGCAGCACTTCGAGCTGACTGTTAAAACCTCGTTGGCGCCTGTAATCCGCTGAAACTTGATCAATCATAGAATGTAATTCCATGATCAAGTCTGAGATTTCTGGGGCTACAGCTTCGAAGTCAACAGCATTCAAGACCTCTTTCAAGCATGATGGAGCAGTGGGGTCCCCCTCTAAAGTCTTCATCAAATCCCTCTTGAAGAACTGGGCCTTAACCTTCGCCAACGCATCATCAAGAGGAGAAGTTTCAGTAGACTTCCCCGACAGGGTAGGAATTTCCTGACTAGTGTCAGAAGAACTCTTACTCTCGATGATTGCATTGAGGTAGCTGACAGGGTCAGTTTGTTTCAAGATTTCCAAGTCCTCTTTTGACCTGTGCTTTGAGGAGGTAACCCTTGCCACAGTATTATCTTGGGCTTGAGGCTGTTGAATGCTGAGTGCCTCGATTGGTTGCTCTTCGACTTGGACTGAGGCGGTACTAGCGTCGACTTGTGGTTCTTCGTTAACATCACCTTGGGGTCCTTCGCCAGCGTCATTTTGTGGCTCTTCGCTAGCGTCACCCTGGTGTTCTTCGCCAGTACCACCTTGGTGCTCTTCGTCAACGGCATCTTGATTCTCTTCGCCATTGCCTTGGTCTCTTCCTTCAGGATTCTCTTCTGACGACAAGTCCACCACAGGAACCGTTTCTGGCTGTGTTTCCTCCACCATAGGTTCTTCTGTTGTCTTCTCCACTGTTTCAGCATTGGCCTCATTCTCAGTATGGGCTTCGTCATTGCCCAAATCTTTTTCCTGAGGCCTGCTAAGGTCAGCAGATTCTAGAGTTTCTGAAGTCCTTGGTGGAGAACTTTCAGTAGTGTCCTGAAAAAGAGAAAGAAGACAAATCTTCAGATGTCGAAAGAGACACAATCGAATACTGGTATCTATGCCTAAGTTATAAAAAGGGGCCAATAGATTACCTGTGGATTGACTTCAGCCCCAGGGCTGGAATTGTCACTTTCGACAGGCTTAGTAAGAAGAGCGTTCAGTTCCTCCTCAGTTGGCTCCTCTATGATCACTGCAGGTGGCCTAGGCTTTCTCACAGCGACCTTTATTCTGACGGTTCGACCTTCAGGGGCAGGAGCAGGAACAGAAGCATCCTTCGTTAACTTTCGCCTCTTTAAGGGGGCAGGAGGAGAATCACTTTCGTCATCACTCCCTGATTCGACCACCAGTGCTGCCCGTTTCTTGGGCGAAGGGGCCTAGAAAACCAATAGGAATTCGATTGAATAATTACATCGAAAATAAAAAATCGAGAGCCAGAAGAAAAACGAAGAAAATTTGGTTACCGATGCAGGAGGCCTCCTCGAAGAGCCTTCCCCCTGTTGGTTGCCTGTTGTCTTCGCCGGCGCTATAGTCTTCGCCGGCGGTGGAGGTTTTGTCGAAGGGACTCCTCCTTGTGGGCCTTCTGTAGCCTTCTTGGCTAGGGGCTTTCGAACAACTGAAAGCGAAAAGAAAAGTTAACAGGCTAGCAGTCGAAGAGAAAGACAAAAAGTAATGTGAGAGCATGAACTTACATTTCTTTACTTTGTCCAACACAAGGACAAAAGACTTCTGCAACTCTGCCATGAAGTCCTTCTCGTCGAAGAAGTACTCAGCATAATAGCTTCTCCACCACTCCTCAAAGGATGGTGAGCAAAGGAAATTAAGCTGGTAGTCAAACAGCGAGAGGATTGTTCGACCAGCATATCTTCCGATATGCTTGATGGCAGCTTCTTCTGTATAATCGTTGCAGAAGTACAACATTGACTTCTCTCTTTGAAAAATAGGAGAAGGCAGGGTTTGGATGATACCAAACTGGCGAGATACCAGATTTGGTTGATAGGCAAGCAGACTCAAATGAGTCTTAGAACTCTTAAATCGAAGAGGCATGATCCTGGGTGTCAGGAACGCCTCCCAAAGTACGGTGTGCTCATCGACATTGGGACCACTCGATTCCTTTGGATGTGGCCTTGTGAACCATGCTGGCCCCACCCTCCGTTGAGCAAATGGAGCCATAGTTGAAACAAATTCCTTCCTTCGAGCGAACATCAGAACGAAGTTAGTGAAGGTTTGTTGAAACTCCAGCCCATCTTCCACAGGTGTCAGCAGAGCCAGCCTAATTCCTTCGATACGTCTATTAGCTATCGCTGGGGCTTGTTCATTTATCTGAATCTTCTTGGGTAAGAAAGATTCGAAAGTGGCGTTGAGCCACAGTTGAAGTGGCCAGAAGGGCCCAGCGAGTAGCAAACTGGCCCTATCTTCGATATGTTTCAAAAGAGTGACCCCATTGCTGATCGAGTCATAAAGACTGGCCAGAATTAGTTCTGCCAAACAGATGTTTTGGCGGTGATGCAGTTGGGTGGCAAGAGTGACCATCTTTTTGGTCACTTGTAGAGACTTCGAGCAAAACACAAAGCGAGTTAGCCATAAGGCTAGAAACGCTATGTGTTCGACATCCGACACCGCGTCTGTCGACCTGTCATGATAATGGTTGATAAAGGTGGTGTATGTTGGCTTGGTCTCAGAGAAGCCAATTTGGTCCTCTGACATCTCCTCCGGGTCGAAGTAATCTCCGGTTGGTCGAAGGCCCGTAATAGCTGCTACGTCGAAGAGTGTGGGGGTTAACATCCCACATGGAAGGTGAAAAGTGAAGTGAGAGTAATCCCAGAACAACAGCGAAGCTATAAGCATCTCTGGGGAGTAGTTTAAGCCTGTCTTCGACAGCATTACTAGGTCAAAGATTCCCATTTCCTTCCAGACTGGAGTTTGATGTTTCTCCAACTTTGTTAGCCAAGCAACATAGTCGGAGGTCAGATTAGGGCAAGACCTGAAGACCCTAACACTTCTGTTGAAGAAGCGGAGGTCGATTTTCTCGCGTGTAGGGTCTTCGTTGTCTTCTGCGTCCTTCTTGGCGCATGCTACTGGCTTGAGTTTCTCGACGATGGGGAAATAGCTCTTGATCTTCAGAGCTTCAGAGATGCTTGGATTCATGGGGCCAGACATTGCGAAGATCTGGTTGGAGTATCCAACCGGGATCATCAAGTGACGCGAGTAAGCATCGCGAACGGAGATGTCAGAAGGTTCAGGAACCCTTCGTTTCCCTGTAGAGTTCACTACCGGAGCAGTAACAAAGACCTTGGGTTTAACAAGTTGTTCAGTTGGTGCGTTAGCCTTGGGGGCAGTAGAAGCAGAGGCCATTGTTGAGGATGAAGATGAAGTGAAAAAGGAAGAGTTTTTCTGCAAAGAGAGCAAGCTTGTACGAAAGCAAGGAAGTTTGAGGGCTAGTTTGCGTAAAAAGTCCCACAATGGGATATTCACTACTATTTATAGTAGTGGGAGAAATTCCCAATAACGAGGACATTAAATGTCATTTAATGCTGCAGGAATTAGTGGGACGCGTGGCAGCATCCTGTTGTTTTGGCCGTTTCTGCAGAAACAGAGAGACGCAGCGTGCGTCCTCGTTTTTGAGAATTGTCATAATGACAAATTCTGAAGTGACGTTTGGTTCTGCACGCCGTACTGAAAGTGACGTCCTAGGATCAAATCAATGATGGTTTCTTGGGATTGCCAATAGTTGGTAAAAAGCAACAAAAAGTGCACAAGTTAACTTGTGACTAAGCGTGGAAAAACAGGTGTCGAATGGCGTTTTCAAAGAATGCCTTTTTCTTTCAGAGTCGAAATAAGGCATTCTTGGGGGGCAATTTGTTGGCTCCTAAATTCGACACCTTTGTTCTGATTGATGTCAGCCATTAAAAGCTGAAAGATGCTTTCGACTGGCTAAGTCTGTCGAAGTGCCCGTCGAAAGATGGCAAAATACTTAGAAGATTTCTTCCAAGGAAGAAGGCTGGTTGCCTTCGACGTCGAAGGAGTTTTCGTCGAAGACGTCTCTTGATGAAAGTGTTCGATGGTCCAGAGTGGAGCAGTTTGAAATTCAAAGCTTTGGAGGGAAAACGGTTTCCAACAGTTACTACGTGCAAATGTGCAAGGATCTGGAGCGTCGAGCATGGAGAACGTGCCAAGTGGCTTAATCTCGAAGCAGTGTAACTGCCCGACGGTTACTTGGAATGTTTTAGTATAAATAGGAGTAGACATGTAGTTTCTCGCGTGTGTTCACAAATATATACATAGTCACTCATTTAGATTCAAGTACCCAGTGTGAGCGAAAGAATTGTTGAGAAATGTATGTGTGAAACACCAAATTTATCAATTAAAGTCATTTACTTTTCCAGCATTTTACTTGCTTTTCTCCTTTAAATTCCCGTCGAACCTTTACTTTAAAGCCTTGTTTATTTTACCAAGTCTCTCCTTTTATGCAATTTACTTGAAACCTTTTATTTAAAGCCTTATCCACCTTAATCAAACTTCAAAATCAACCTATGTCCATAGGATCAATCTGATCGATCCTGCGAGTAACCAAATAAGTAACCATTTGGAGGATCAGCGGTTGTTTACCAAAACCCAAGGTAAACAGTCATACTCCATTAGGATCATCTGCCATCTCGCTATTCTCCCAGAAAGAGCAGGTTTTTCGAAGATGTACTTTATCGAATCCATTTTAGATATCAACAAGGTAGTATGAGTCAGCATATATTGTCTTAGCCGACGAGTAGCCCATGCCAGAGCGCAATAAGTTTTCTCGAGCAGTGAATATATGGTTTCACAGTCGGTAAACTTTTTGCTCAGGTAATAAATAGCATGCTCTTTTCGGCCAGACTCGTCATGCTGCCCCAATACACACCCTATTGAGTTTTCTAAAACAGTCAGATACATGATCAACGGTCTTCCCTCGACTGGTGGCATCAGTACAGGAGGCTCTTGTAAGTACTCTTTGATTTTGTCAAAAGCAACCTGGCATTCATCATTCCATCTGACTACTTGATCTTTCTTCAATAGTTTGAAGATTGTCTCACAAGTAGCTGTTAGGTGAGAGATGAATTTGGTAATATAGTTCAAGCGTCCCAAGAATCCTCTGACTTCCTTCTTAGTACGAGGAGCAGGAATCTCTTGTATTGCTTTAACTTTGGCAGGATCAACCTCAATACCTTTGTTACTGACGACAAAACCTAGAAGTTTACCGGACCGTACTCCAAATGTGCACTTGTTTGGATTCAACCTCAGCTTGTACTTCTTCAGTCTCTCAAACAGCTTTTGTAAATGATCAAGGTGCTCTTCTTCTATTTGCGATCTGGCTATCATATCGTCTACATAGACCTCTATTTCATGATGTATCATGTTGTGAAATAAGGCTACCATGGCGCGTTGATAGGTTGCCCCAACATTCTTCAATCCGAATGGCATCACCTTGTAGCAGAATGTGCCCCACTATGTGACAAATATTGTTTTCTCCATGTCTTCAGGTGCCATTTTAATTTGGTTGTAACCTGAGAATCCGTCCATGAAGGAAAACACTTTGTGTTGGGCCGTATTGTCAACCAGGATATTGATGTGAGGGAGTGGAAAGTCATCTTTAGGGCTGGCCCTATTCAAATCTCTATAGTCCATGCACATTCGTACTTTGCCGTCTTTTTTAGGTACGAGAACAATGTTGGCAACCCATTGAGGGTAGGAAGTGACAACCAAGAATCCAACATTGAATTGCTTCATGACCTTCGCCTTGATCTTTTCTGACATATCAGGTCTCATGCGACGGACTTATTATTTTACTGGCGGACAATCTTCTCTTGTAGGCAGACGATGTACCACGATGTCCGTATCAAGTCCCGACATATCTTCATATGACCAAGCAAAGATCTCAACATAATCATGCAACAACTGAATCATACGCTCCTTGACACTGGGCTCCAGATTGGCACCCACCTTAACCTCTTTTTTATCCTCCTCGGTACCTAGGTTGATTGTATCCACAGGTTCCTCGTGAGGCTGAATGGTTCTTTCCTCTTGTTGTAGTAGTCTGACAAGTTCCCCTGGTACTTCATAATCTTCCCCACCTTCGTCTTCGGCTTGGTAGATTAGATCCTCAGAGTCACAAAAGGCCATAGCAGTATTGTTACCCATGGGATCCAGAATGGAGGGGTACATTCATTTGTGAGTGTGGGTGTGTGTAAGGGTATAGCCATCCTTAAAAATAAAATGTAAAAGAAAAACAATGAGCACAAAAGTTTGTATGCGAAAAACGTCCATGATTCATTGAATGTCATATGAAGATGAAATAATAACCCTCACAAATGGACCATTGTGCCTCGGGCAGGACACAAGGTTTTAAGAGTGCGAATTGTTTTTGAATATTACAGATCCAAAAAAAAAGTAAAGGTAAATTACTGAGGAATGAAAGTTATTAGGACAAAGTCTCTGGCCTCCCAATTGCAGAGTCCTCCATCGATAGTCGGAAAGATCCAATCCTCCAAGATGCAATCCTCTTCACCATCTTCTACCATATTGACCTCTTGGTTGCTAATCTTCAAGGGTGGCCCTCCAGCACGGGCACGACGTACAACCTTCTGAGCACTTGAAGTGAAATCTAAGCCAAATTTGTCAGATTTATACGGAATATCTGGAAGTTTCCCTCAGATGGTGTATCCACCCTCCTCTACTACTGCTTTGGCGTCCTTCAGAGATGACATTCGGAGTGGAGATCTTGTAATCTTGGGAATCTAGGACACAGTCTTGGTTACTGATACCTCTTGGGGTACCTCTTCGAAATGTTGAAAAGGAGTTTCAATGAACTCACAGTCCAATTCCACATACCTGAAGGAATTGAGGTGGCTAATCATATATTCTTCCTCTCCGTGGACAGTGATAATCTTTCCTTGGACCGGATATTTCAGCATCTGGTGCAGTGTAGAGGTGACAGTGCCAGCATTATGGATCCACGACCGTCCTAGCAGACAGGAGTAAGAGGGGCGGATGTCCATTACATAAAAGGTTAAATTGAAAGTCTGGGTCCCAACCTTTATGGGGATATCCACCTCCCCGTGTACCATCCTCTTTGAGCCATCAAATGCCCTTACGACTATGTTACTTGGCTTTAACGTCAGTCCTTCACAGTCCAGTCTGTTGAGAGCTTTCTTCGGTAAAACATCCAAAGATGAGCCAGTGTCCACCAAGACATGGGCCAGAGTTGTGCCTCTATATTCCACAGAGACATGTAATGCCTCGTTGTGCTTTCTTCCCCTTGGTGTCAGATCAACATCTGAGAAGCCTAGGCCGTTATCCGCTGTCAAGCTGGCCACACAATCTTGAAATTGATCAGCAGATGTCTCTTGAGGCACATGGGCTGTCTTTAGGAACTTCACCAGGGATTTCGCATGTGCCTCAGAATACAATAGTAATGCCAGCATGGAGATTTTGGAGGGAGTTTTCCCCAACTGTTCAACTACATCGTAGTCGCTCCTCTTTATTATTTTTAGAATCTCCTCCATTTCCTTCTTGGAGGTCTCGGGGATAGTCAGTGATTGAGCCTTCGTCCGAACAGGCTCCACTTGAATACTTTTTCCTCGAGTTTCAGCAGCAGAAGTGTTGGTAGGAATGACGACAGGGGTTATAACGGCTTCGTCAATAGGAGCACTTGCAGAGATGATTATTGGTACTGAAGTAACCTTTGGAGCAACCACGGGTCTAAAAACTGCCTTTGGGGGGGGGGGAAATCTTTGGAGAAAATATCCTACCACTTCGGGTAATCTTACTAGTTCCGGAAATATTGCTAATGTAGGAATCTTCTTATTCTGAGTTTAACTCTTCGGTGGCCAGCCCATCTTGTTTGATGCTATGGTAGTAGATGTCCCTTCAGTAATTCCACGACATAGTTTTGTTTGATTCATATGTGACTGGCCTAGGCATTGTGATTATAAGAGGAGTAGTTTTCGGAACCGATGTAATTCTAACGGGTCTTTTGGGGACCCTGGAAGAATTGGTGGAGATGGTAATGATTGAAACGTCTTCAACAGGAACAGGTGAAACATGAGTACTTTCAAACATGATCTCTTTGTTGTCTATCAAGCGTTGAATGCCTGTTTTCAACAAAGGAAAAACAGTTGGTGAGGATAAGCAGAGGTGGCAGTCTTTATTACAACCCGGGAATACACCAACTTCCAACAAGTTTATCTTAATGATTGGGAGTCACGAGTTCATCAACTGCGGTAACAAACAAATCTTCTTCAATAGAATTGGTGTTGTGACCATGTCTAGGCATAGGAGCAGAAATGACATTTGGCTTCTCGGGCGCATCAAAATCAATTTCTTTCGCCTCTATAAGGTCTTGAATTTTGTTTTTCAAGGCCCAACAGTTGTTAGTATCGTGACCCGGACTTTCGGAGTGATATGCGCAACGAGCATTGGGGTGATAATGAGGGGACGCTGTATTGGGGTTTTTTGGAGCTTCTTTCAAAGTTGCCAAATTGGATTTCAGAAGATGCGGTAATACTTGGGACAAAGTCATATTGATTCTGGTGAATTGCCGGACTGGCTTTTCCACCCTCGGTTGATTACTTCTTGGTTGATCAGATGTAGGCTTTGGGATCATAACATCCCCTACCATTGGTCGGCGTTCGGCTCTCCCTTGGTTCCTTTATGGATAAACAACAGCTACCTCTTTCTTCCCAATAAAAGGCTTCCTCACAGTTGTAGAGGCAGATGAATCCTTCTGAATCTTTCCAATTTTTACGCTAGCTTCCACCCTCTCTCCGGTCAGTATTAGCTCAGTAAATCCTGCATATGAGCTCCCAATCAAATGGTTGAAGAAAGGTCTAGACAAAGTGCCTAAGAACATGTCCACCAATTCCCTTTCAGACAGAGGGGGTTGCACTCTCCCAGCCAGATCTCTTCATTTCTGTGTGTAATCCTTGAAACCCTCATTGGAAGCCATAACCATACTCTAAAGTTGAGTACGGGTAGGCGCCAAATCAACATTATATTGATATTGCTTGTAGAAAGATGCGGTAAGATCTTTCCAATTATGGACGTTGGCTCTTTCTAATTGGTAAAACCAGTCGAGTTGTGTTCCAGATAGACTATCTTGGAAAAATTGCACCCACAAGTCTTTATCAGCGGAGTGTGGTTGGATCTTTCTCACATATGATCAGAGGTGCATCTTAGGACATGACACTCCATCATATTTTGCGAACAAAGGCACTTTGAATTTCAGAGGAATCACAATTCCTGACACTGATCCCAATTCTTCAAAGTCTAGGCCTGGCACCTTTTGTATTTCCATAGCGCTCAAACGCTCTTCAAGATGTCTGTACTTATCATCAGCTGGAGGATACTATTCCTCAGAGTAGTCTTCCTCTTCTTCCTCCTCTTCAGATTATGACGGAACTGCTGTTTCTTTTCCTTTCCCCTCTCCTTCACTGGATGTTGTTGCAATATTCAAAGTTCTTCTAGTCTGCCCCTGAAATCTTATCCCCATGTTTAAACCCCGATGACTTTCTTTGTTTTCTTTTTCCTTTCCTCAGCCAGTAGAGTCTTCAACTCTTCTTGCCCCTTGGCTAGGGTCATGAGCAACTGTTGAAACTGCATGTTCTGAGCTTGGAGATCTTTGACTGTTTGTTCGAGATCCATCTTACTGAAATAAACAGTAGAGAGATGAGGAAACTTGTTGCAAAATACCTGTTTATATTATGATGAATGATATGTGCATATGCAATATTTTCAAGGATTTCAAAGATTCAAGTTCGTTTTATACAAAAAGAAACACACGTTATATTAATAAGATAAAGTTTGAGCACATCAATGACCCTTGGGCAAAATAATACAAAACTCTAAGATAAAAAAGTAGTGTGCATCCTCTTTGGTGCTATGTAGGCATGTAGAGTCTGCTCCTCATGAAGTAGCCTAGTGAGTTCCAAAACCTTCTTCTCGCTTATGTAGAATTGGGCTTCGAAAGTATCTCTCTCTCCTTTGAGTTGTATCCAATGCCTTTGTGTGTCTTCAAGAGATGTGGGCATGTTAGGATGTAGGATAGTGTATGGAACATCTCCCTCCTTAACAGGCTCAATAATTACCGGAAGAATGGAAGGATAAGGCATCATGAGACTTTGAGTGCGGGTTCATACCCATTTGAGGTAAGGCTCAAGTGGGATGGAATTCTTGTGTCCCAAAGTCTTACTATCCACCTTGTTTAGCATCCTCCAAGCTCGGATGAATCTCTGGCGAAGACCTTGACCGTCGTTGTCGTAGTCGAATACCAAACCTTGAATCAGCATCTCGTGCGGGCCATCCCTTCGGGCGTAACCAAACTGTCTTAAAGCTAAACATGGATTATAAGTGATGCCTCCAATAATGCCAAGTAGAGGGACATTAGGGAATTCCCCATAACGGTCAACAATGATAACATTCTCTTTGGATCGGGAGCACCAATAAATATCTGAATGTTTGAGCGTCATTAACCTTTGTGACGATCTTGAACCTTGCTCATTCTTTAAGACTGATTGGGGAAGATGAGAAATAAACCATATTTCCAGGAGAGGAGTGAAACACATAAGGACACCTCTTTTCCTCATTGTGCGAGTGTGAAAAGAGTGTAGGATATCCCCTAGCAATGTAGGCATCGGGTTGCGTGACATGAAGATTTTGACGGTGCTCACATCTATGAGTTGGTCGGGATTGGGAAATAGGACCATCCCATAGATAAGAAGAGCCACAATTTCCTCAAAGGCTTGCAAGTCTAAGGAATTCCAACAGCTTTGGGCTTTCTCAAACAGGAACTTTGCTAAGAAGCCTTTGACACCACTTCTAGTTTCCCAATGAGTTATGACATCAGATGAGTGCAAGTGCAGAGCTTGAGCAATCTCTTATGGCTTTGGGTCTCTTTTTGTACCGTTGAAAGGTAGTTGATTTAGAATGGGAATCCTCAAGAGTTGAGATAATTCTTCCAAAGTAGGCACAAGCTGATAGTCAGGAAATATGAAGCAATGATGCAAAGGATCAAAGAACTGAAAGAGCACCTTCATCATATCCTCATCTGTGTTAGAGGTGACCAAGTTGAGTAGACGACCATGCCTCTCGGTGAATGGAGAGTTCTCAGGGATCCTTGAAGCTATCTCCTTAAGTTGTGGAGGAATTCTTACAAGGTTGACTTGGATAATTTTCCTGCGAAGTGAATCCATATCCTATAAAACAAGAACAAAGATGAATATCCAAAATCCTTGAAATGGTTAATAGATGTATATGATTTTCATGATGTCCATGATGTTATGTACAAGTATTCATATACAAGCAAAGCAAACAAGTTCTTAGTTTAGGTTTGCATGGGGTTTTATAGGTAAGTACCCTCTTGAAGTTTAGATGGCTTAAACCTGTCCTAATAATAGTAACCGGGTTCTAAGGAGCTCAATATCACCAGATTGTTTCCTTGGTCATTATTTCAGCTCAAGCCTCTTTAATGGCGACCAAAATATCCCAAGAAACCAACCCTCAATGAGTGTAGTATCGAGTATCTACCAACTTCAGACTGCACCAAAGCCGGTCATCTCACTACATCCTAAAGACCAAGTTGGTCAAGTAAGGGTTTTAGAAGTTCATTAGTGCTTTATGACATCACTCAGCGGCCCCGTATTCTCTTTGATTGACTAAAGGCTACCGATACCCATAAATATGTCACACTAACATAGCTATTGCTTAGACCATGTCGGTATATCCCGCACAGTTTCCATAATGTATTGCTATTTACCTATAATGTATCCCAAATCCGGGTAGAGGATTTCAAACCCAAACAAAGAACCGTAATGTAAAGCATACAAGTCAAACAATGTAAGCAAATAAATGTGATCTAGCCCTAAGGTAACCCCACTTTTATAATTTCCCCAGCAGAGTCGCCAGTTCTGTGATACGGTGGGAGAACTAACTTGAGGATTTTGTGTTTTATCGCAAATGTTGCAGTTAGCAAGAGTCGCCACTGGCTTTTCTTTTATCCAAAAGGAAAGGTTAAAAAGCACAGGAAAGACCTTTGAGATTGTTTCTTGAGTTCGGGGGGTAGATTATGAAAAGGGAAGGTATTAGCACCTTTTTCTTCCATGGTTTTCCATGGGCTCTTAGTTACTTGCTAGATCACTTGCTTTTGTTTGAAATTATGCTTTTGTGTGGTTTTGAAAGTATTTTGTAAAAGAGGCCATTGTTTAGGCAATCTTTGTAATGATTCTTGTTCGTAAGAATGTATACAAAGATGTTTGATCTTTTTGAAAATGTTTTCAATTTTGTAAGATGTTTGGAAATGTGTGTGTTTGTCTTTAAAATTACAAGGATATTTGTTTTGAAATGAAGCAAGCAACTAGAAGTAATCTACCTACTCAAAATGTATTTCTTGTTCATTTTCTTTTCCTTTGATATTGTTGTCTTACTATTGATTTGGTAAGCAACCCTATCTTTGGATGTAAACGGGATGGGCGTGGGTCATCGTATAACCATGATTAGCAATGTTGCAAAGTATCTTAGCATTTTTTGAGGGACTAAGATCATTTTATAAAGCAACTTTGAATAGCGTCATCGAGGGACTATGATCTTATACTTGTTTGTTTTTGCCAAGATACTTCGCATGCGTAATATGGCCATTTTTATGTAAGACAACCAAGTGGAGTAACCCTAAGGGTGCTTGTGTGCAAGTGTATTATTTTCATGCTTGATTTTGTCTTGGATTAGGGTTTTCTATTTGATTTGTTTTGATCTTGCCATTCAAACCCTAATTACTAGCATGGTATATAAAAGCGGTAAATTGTGTAATTTAAAGATTACTACGCTATTACAACATTTTATGGGAGGGGTATACAAATTATGAATGGGGATTTGCAATAGTGTAAATCTAATTAAGCTATTACAACCAAATCGAATTTGTACGAATATTTGAATAAATAATATATAATATGAATATATAATGGTAGGTATGCAAGAAAAAATTTTTTGTTTTGTTTTTCATATAAAGAAGAGTTTTGAATTAAACCTAATAATATTAAAAAAAGAAAATTATTTCTCGAAAAGTGATTAACCCTAATTTCTAACTTAAGAAAATAAAGTTCTTTAAGTATTATTTTTTGTGTATTTTTTGTCTTAAAATAATAAATAATATTTATGAAAATATTTAGTCTTTTTATATGTCAAAATAAATATTTACAAGTATGAAGAAAAAAGGGGATAAAAATATATCTAAGTCTATTTTATTTTACAAGTTTATTTAAGAAAAATAGTTAGTATATAATTTAATAAAAAAATATTTTTTTATGTGAAAATAAAATAAAATAAATAAAATGCAATATTTATCATGTTTTATATTTTTTATGCAAAAGAAAAATATTTAATGAAATAAACAAAAATAAAATAAATGAATGAAAATAAATTGGGCCAGGGGTGTCCTGAGTAATCAGGAGGTAACATTAGAAAGGAAAAAAAAAGCCCAAATGAACAAAAGCCCATCGCTGCAAAAATGAGAAAAATGACAAAAATGAGAAAATATGCAAAAGGCAGGCACCAAGGCTCGAACCCATGACCTTGGCATTCTCAGCGGGCTGCCTTGCCACTGGGGTGGCTGTACATCTATTAGTTCATATGAAATAAAAAACACATAACACATAACGCCTCCTTGCCCTGTACTTCATCTTCTTCCTCAAGTTAGCCAGAACCTCTACATCTTTCTCATTTCTCCATGAAAATGGAAACTTCAAACATGAAAATAATAGTACTTTTTCCCACGATTTCAACCATGTAACTCATGTAAACTATCAGTCAAAGATCAAAGCTAATTTCAATGGCCCTAATTTTAAACCTAATTTTTACAAAAATTTGAAATCTAAAATTATCTACACATAATGAACATAAATGAAATCTATGCACATGGTTGGCTTTAGCACAATAATATCTACATTTTCCTTTCACAAATTGAGACCAATGGGTGTCTGTATGAAGAGGTAGTAGTTAGAGTTCTTACCTCCTTCAGCTGAGATCGTGAATGGAGTTTGAGTGAGTTTTATGAAGGCCCGAAGATTCCTTTTAGCTTGCCTGAACCTCCCTGAGTGTGTTCCAATCCTTGCCTTGCTTTGAAAGTGCCTGAATCTCTCTATCCAAGTCAACCTGCAAGCTTGAAATGCAAAAATGGAAGATGGAGAAGGAGGAGTTACAGTGAAGGGGTGATGGTCTGGAACACTTAGATATGAGGTAGGTTAAGTGTTTGAGTGATTAGAACTTGAAACACACGAGTAGATTTTTGGATTGCTATGCTTGGTCTCAAACTGCAAGTTATGACATGTTTTTGGTGATAGGGAGTTTTTAGAGAGTTTATGGCCTTGAGAAATCGTGTGTTAGGTTGCAATGTGTTTATGTATAAGTATAGAGAAGGTCTCAAGTCAACTTCACAACAGATTTCTCAAATGTAGGCTTTTTGTTCTATTGCTTTCCTTTTAAGAAAAGTGAAGAGACAACTCTCCTCATGCTTGTACATGCTTGCTTGGAGTTGGTACAAGTCCTAGACAATTTGCTTTTGGTTTATAGGACTTGTGTGTGCAGAGAAAACAGGTCCAATGCTCAAGGAGTTGACAAATGTAAAAGTTATGCTTTTCTAAAATGGCAATGACAACTTTGTGCCATTTATGGAATTAAAGCTTGGACAAAAACTCTTATGCTTGGATTAAGGCTTTATCAACTGTGTAAGCATTAAATTATGAAGTGATAAACAAGTTTGAGATATGTAAATCAAGGATTAGGTAGTATAGGTTCAGATTTGAATTTTGTTCTTCATGAAATGGCTTGAAATCAAAGTGAGAAATTTCCAACTTCTTCTCTTCGATTCTCTCTACTCATAAATGATCTTAAGGAGTTCTTGGACATTTTGGAAATCTTGCAATGTGACCTATAACTCATATTTGAAATGAATTTCAAGATTCCTCTTGGAACTAGGTGAAAAATTGCCATAAGATAGGTCAAAAACCTGCCTAAATTAGGACAAAATTTCACTAAGTTATTTTAGTTCATGGGCATGTATTCACAAAATTATATCTTGAGATCCAAGAATCTTTAGGGAAAAATATGTGAATCAAAGTTGTAGATTTCATGCAGACCTACAACTTTCATGTTGAGAACTTCCTTTGAATCATCTTGTATCATGGTGAGAATTTGGCTTAAAGTTGAGAAAAAATAAGAAATTTTCTATACTTAGAAAATTTTCTAAGTTAAGAAAATTTCAAATTTCAAAACAAAATCTTCAATCTTTTATTTCTTGATGAACAAGTTTCATATTTTGACATGTTTTTATGAATTGTGATCCTTGGCATTTGATTTTGACCAAAAAGTCAAAGTTTGACTTTTTCAGTATACAATTGACATTTGATCAGTTGACTGCAAATTTCATTTGTCAATCCAATGGATTTGCATTTTTTTGAACCATGTAATTAGTTAATGATGATGCAATTGAACTCTTGAAATTATGCTTCAAACCAATTGGTCATTTGCTAGGTCAAAAATCAGAGATTGCCCTTTCTCAGTCAAAACCCTAATTTTGACAATTTTGCCCCTTTTGATGATTTGATCAAATTTCTTGAAGAATTGTGGTCCAAACTTGATAAAATGATACATATGAGTCTAAAATGTTGATGTGGATAAAAAATTATGAATTTTGACTGTAAACTGGCCATGGTTGACTTTTTCCAATACAGTTGATTTTTAGGTCAACTGTCCAATTGACTGATCAAAAATGTGATTCAAGGTCTGAAACTTGACATGTGTAATCTTAGGGGTCCATAATGATACTTAAAATCCATATGAAACATTGATAGTCCAAAAATCCTTGTGCAATCCCAAACCCTAATTTTGGGTCATCAGGGCATGATGAGATGTCTTGAGCTGGTCAAACCCTAATCCAGTCTTGAGTCAAAGAGATCTTGTGAGAAAATCTTGATAAATGAGAGGGAAAATTTTGGGGTAAAATACTACCACTCTAATTACTTGGCTTCTCCGTTTTTCTATGTTTGAACAAGTGTTCAATGTGTGATTATTTAGTTTTCTTTCATGTTCACACTTTTCTCTCATTCACATTTGAAGCTTTCACTTAATTCGTCTCAGTCAAGTATTATGGCCAGCATTTTGGATACTGAAAAGTAGCTGAATTTGCAGGTAATTTTCTCATCTCTTCTTTCTGATGTAAAACTGATTTGTTGCGAGTAAAACTAGAACTTGGCCTTTCAGCAAACACTGATGCGTTAGGGAAGATGCAATGAGTTGTAAAAATTAGTATTTAGAAGGAAATGTCAATTGCTAAGTTGAAAATCATTTGTATCGATAAAGATCTCCTACTACATCATCTAAATAGCTTGATATGAGTGATGTACTAATTTTACCACCTTTCATTCTGGTCATTAAGTCATCTAATATTGTTTCCTTAGATCTATTGATCCTTTTTCGTAATACCCTCAATACTTCCTTTTGTAGGATAATATGAAGGATTCAAATCATGGCGACAACTTGAAACAATTGCTTCATAATCTGGACCTCTCTTATTGATTAGAATGGGTTGTTGAACAGAAGGTACTCCTGACAAGGCACGGTATTGAATTGGGCACTTTTCAGTAGTAGTAATTCTTTAAAAATTAATGTAGTTTATATTGGTAGAAAGGAACCATAAAGGGTGAGAGGGTGTGACTTTTGAACACTGATTTAATAGTTTGTTGGTCAATTTCGTTCTGTTTTAAATTAGAGTTTCAATTTTGTTCTGTTTTAAACTAGAGTTATGATGATTTAACATCGAAGTGGGCATCAATTTATTATTTTACATGTAATAATAAACTCATCAATATGACAATACATTATGAATTCAAACCAATATGATAGTTTCCAACCTAAAACCTCCCATGTCCATGCAGTGCTATGTTTCCATTGTGCGTGCTATCAGTTTCATGGAAACTTACGGTATGTGATCTGAAATATCTTCTTTATTATCACACATATGGTTAGCCATATTTTCATTTGTAAGGTTGATCTATAAAATTACAACAGAATGCTCTAAAACGTTGATAAATTGGAAGATAACAATGGTCCATGATGATTATCTTGCACTGCCAACAATCAATTCGTCACTTTGAGAGTAGAACCTTCTCTTCTTACTTACTTTATCCTTCCCTCATCTGTAAGCCCAATCCAAGCTGGAAAAAATATGGGTATGGTGCTTGCAATTTATGAGATATTAAATCAAAGATGAAAATACATTTAAAGAGATTTGTATATATATATATATATATATATATATATATATATATATATATATATATATATATATATATATATATATATATATATATATATATATATATATATATATATATATATATATATATATATATATATATATATATATATATATATATATATATATATATATATATATATATAGTTAAACTATTACATTTATGCTTTGCTGAATGTTTCGTAAATTAGTAAAGGAGATTTCTAAATTTTTGGCAAATTTCACACAACTTCAACAAAATAATATTTTTTATCATAAGAGCAAATTAGGTTGATTTCTTGTGTATATTATTATATAAGACAAAAAGTCATTTGTTTTATTTATTTTTCCTCAACTTTTGTACAAGCTTTTTGTTTCTCTTAACTTGAGTCTAGTTTATTGATATTGATTGAAATAAGAAATCCAAAAGAATATAGCAACTACACAAGCAATGAGGTTGTCACTACTTGTAGTTGTTGTAAGAGAATCTAACACAATGCACAAATATAACTATTTATATTTGTCTTAATTAGACATTTAGCTATTTAACTTAATTTATGATTTCAGTTTGATCCCTAGCTAATAAACGGTACCTTTTAGTCCTTTAAATCTAATTTCGTTAGTCAATTTAGTCTATTTTGTTAAATTTTAACTTTAAATGTCTAAGATGGTGCAATATTATTGAGTGACCACCATATACCCTCTTATTTTTAAAAATTTAACCATTCGATCTAATTAAAAAATATCAAACGGTTAGACATTAAAAGTCTATTGTATCTAATAATAAACCATCAATATCTTTTTTTTTTTTACATTTACAAATAAGTGTATATTAATATTTTAACAAATTAAATTATTAACGGAAATTCAGAGTTACTTATCAAAATATTAAATATTAAGGAAAATATGAAATTACTAATATAAATATTGAATATTAACGGGAATATTAAGTTACTGATAAAAATATTGAATATTAACGGGAATGTGAAGTTATTCATCAAAATATTAAATATTAACGAGAACATGAAGTTATTGATCAAACTATTGAATATTAATGAGAACATTAAGTTATTGATCAAAATATTGAATATTAACGAGAATATTAAGTTACTGATCAAAATATTGAATATTAACAGAAATGTTAATTTACTGATCAAAATATTGAATATTAACGAGAACATGAAGTTATTAATCAAAATATTGAATATTAATGGAAAAATAAATTTATTGATCAAACTATTGAATATTAACGAGAACGTTAAGTTACTAATCAAAATATTGAATATTAACGGGAACATAAGTTACTCATCAAAATATTGAATATTAACGGAAATATTAAATTATTGATCAAAATATTGAATATTAACGGGAACATATAGTTACTGATCAAAATATTAAATATTAACAGAAATATTAAGTTACTGATTAAAATATTGAATATTAACGGAAAGATGAAATTACTGATTAAAATATTAAATATTAACGGGAACCTGAAGTTACTGATCAAAATATTTAATAATAATATAAACATAAAATTACTAATAAAAATATTGAATAATAACGGGAACATGAAATTACTGATAAAAATATTAAATAATAATATAACAACTTTACTATTGGTTTAAATATTTTTGACAATAATTCCAAAACATAAATAATATTTATATAAAAAACATATATATTATTGATTCAAATATTTTTATATATTTAAATAATTATAGACACAGATTTATTATCTCTTTTAAAAAAATCATTTTATTTTTATCATATTTTGAGAACTAATGTGTGTATCAACCTTCCTTTGTATCTTCATATTTATTGTTTCATATATTTTTATTTAATTATCCTATTTAATTTATTAACACTATTTTGAAATATTTATAATATAAAATTTATTATTTTATTCAATATTCCTTTTTTATTTTTTATATAAAATAAATCATGTAAAACAAATGAGCGTATCACACCGGGACCCGTGTGAACGCACAACTATCCTGCTACTTCACTTTCAGACTTGAAACACCACTGAATTTTTCGAAAATATTATCCACAAGACTTCCTTGAGCACAAGTATCCTTAAAAAAAAAAGAACACCATTTACAAAAAAATAGATGAGATAAACTAGGACCAATTCTAGACACCTTCATTAGCTTCCAAATATTAGCTTTAACAATGTTAGAAATATATATATGAAAAATTTTTCTATATAAAATCACAAAGAGATACAGAGAAAGAGGGTTCCCTTGTTGTAGGTTCTAATGGGACTAACTTGGAAAATTCTTTTTCCGTTCCAAATCAAATATAACTTGACAAAGTAACATAATGCATTATAAGTTTAATATACATGAGAGAGATGCCAAAATCATACCAACAATGTTCCAAGTAACGATAATTGACATGGTCATATGATTTCTCCAAATCAATTTTATAAGTTACATATCTTTTCTTCTTATGAAACATGACATCGTCATTGAATGAATAATCTCCCAAGTTATTTGATTATGTGAATATCATAAAATATGGAATTGTATTAAGTAATTAACTTTTTTTTGTTTTCTTTAATAATATAATTTATTAATATGTTTACATTTGAAGCAAAAACATCATTTGTCCCATGGTCTAGCGGTTAGGACATTAGACTCTGAATCTAGTAACCCGAGTTCAATTCTCGGTGGGACCTTTAATTATTTTTTTTCAAACTTTATTCTTAAATTTATAGGGGATAATATATATTTTTTACTTTACATTATATAGTAGTATTTTTAAAACTTATACCAATGACCAATTCCTTCAAATTATTTTTTTCAAACTTAATTCTTGAATTTATTAAAGATAATTTTTTTTTTATTTTACAACATAGAGCAGTGTTTTAAAACTTATACCAATGATCAATCCCTTTAAATTACATGGTCACTAGTTTACATCTTCTAAAAGGACTAATATATATAAAGTGGAAAAAGTTAAAAAGAAATTATTTTAAAAACTCATAATTTATTATAATATACCTAAATATCTATAATTTTTTATTTATCATTTGATTATTAATATTATTATCTTTCCACACTACAGTGTATTATTAATTTTAGAAACATGGAATCCTACATTAAAAAAATAGATTTCCTTTAACATAATATGAAATATTGAAAGTCTAACTTGTCTATACCATTTTCATGAAAAAAAATTATAGGTTGGGTCACAAGTTCACCACCACCATTATAATATAAAAAGAGTTATGTTACACCCCCTCTATCATTTTAACGAGTTTTGTTTTACTCCTCCTTAAGAAAAAAAATTGTGAACCCCCCTCAATATTACCATATTTCATCCAAAAAATCTTCATTCAAATTTTGGTCCAAGATTCTCCACAATTGTCATACGTGGCCAAGTCCACTTTGATGACTGTGCATATTGATTGCCACGTTGGATCACCATCTGCTCCTTCTTATTCTTTGAAGGTTAGGGTTCCATGTCCGTTTTTGCATAAACTTTTGTCTTCCATCTGCTACTTCTTCTTCTATCTATCCTTCTTTCGCATTAGCTTCGAGAAACCGTAAAACCAAAAAATGGTTGGAAGTAACTTTGTTGAAAGTAACAACTCGTTTGAAATTTCAACTGTACCCAGGTGAGGATGCCATCGTCCAATGAAGATGTGAGTGGCTAACACTGTTCAAAACTGTAACAGGAAGTTTTGGAAATGTCGTAACGATGGGGTAAGTGCTTGAATCCATGAGTTTTGTGAAAATCTTTGTCACAATGTTATTATTGAAGGTTATGTCAGTAACGTTCTTTGTGTATGAAGACGGGGAATAATTGTGACCTATTTATTTGGGATGATGAAGTTGGTCACACTATGAATGAATTCACAAAGAATGAGACTTGTTACAAAAATGGTGATGTGATAATGGTGAAGTTAGAAATGAAGGCAAATAAGCTAGAAAAATCTTAGTTGAAGATTGTTAATATGAAGAGGAAAAGTTTCCATTTGAAGATGGAAATTTTGATGTCTTGGTTTATTTTTACAGTATCGTACAAGCTTATGTAATAGGATGCTCAAGTTTATGTAACAATATTGGTTTATATAATAGGAAGTTTGATGTATATTGTGAACTGATGTTGTAAATCATATTACTTTAGTTGAGTTAATTTATGGAAATTTGCCTTTTTCTGTCATACAATAAAAATGGTAATCATTAATTAGATTAAACCTTCATAAGTCATAGTTAAAGGGCATAAGTTATACTTAAGTCATTACAAAAGGGTATAAGCCAAACTTAAAGTCATTACAAAAGGGCATAAGCAAAACTTAAAGCCATACTTAAGTCATTACAAAATGGCATAAGCCATTACATAAGGAATAACATTAAATTCATACTTAAAGGCTCAGATAGACATAAAACAAACTGACAACTTAAGACACAAAACTACTTATTAATTTTTCTTCTTTTCACGCTGAGATCCAGTGGCTTCTTGTGTCAAAATACCTCCCTCTTATTTTGTCAAATACATAGGTTGCTCAGGGTTTGATCCAGGTCCTGAGATTGGTTTTTGAAACCACTTGAGTTTAATTCTTTCACTAGACCTCCTTCTTGTTGGCTTTCCTCCTTATTGAATATGTTTAGATTTCCCTTTTTTTCCTTTGTGGCATCTTTCTCTTCTACAACATGTGGCTGACTTGCATGAAGTACCTGACTTGCATTAGATGCCTGAATTACAACAGGCGGGATACCAGTTTGTGTTGTGTTCACATCAGGAATGCTTGAAATAATCTCATTAGATATGTCACCAAAGAAGTCATCATGTGGGTTTGCAGCCTGTCTATGTTGCATCCATCTAAAAGCCAGGCAAGACATATAGTTAGGTAACAATTAAAAATCAGGTAGAACATATGAAATAAGGTAAACACCCATAAATACCTCAGTTGGTTCTGTTTCACTAGGTTGATCAACTTTTATTCCACTTTGTTCTAGATTGCATGTACTAGCCTTGATCTTTTTCTACAAGATTACAACACAAACATAATAAGTTAACATCAACAAGTTATATACATGGAATACACAATAAGTTACCATACGCTAAATATACCTTTCTCTTAAGCCCATTTGGATCTTGTGATGTGCTCTTACATGAATGAGAATTGTGACTAAACTTGTCACATTTAGTACACCTGTAGGACACACCGGGCAATCTCCTTCTAGCACCATATTCGCCACACTTCCTAATCCTTAATTTTCTTGGTTTGCCTAGAAATTTCTTGTACATAGGTGGTAAAAGCTCTTCTTTATGAACTCCAGGCCACATATCCTAACCATTAATGAGACTCACAACAAAACCATAGCATTATGCATATTTTTCTCTAGAATAACATTCATCAACAAATTCTTCAGGATTTTGTTGCCTAAAACCTAAGGATGCAACAATATGCCTACAAGGAATGCCTACCAACTCCCATAAATTACATGTACACGACCTTTTGGCAATGTCCACTATGAATTCCCGAATGTCCACCAACTCCCTGAAATTACATGTACAGGACCTCTTGTCTTGTCCAACATCTGCCATTAGCAACTCAAGAAACCATTTCCAACTGTCCTTTATTTTTGTCTCCGCCACTCCAAAGGCCAAAGGGAAGTACTGGTCATTGGGGTCCCTACCCACAATAATTAATAATTGACCCTTGTATTTTTTTTCCAGATGGCAAGCATCAACTCCAACAAAGGGTCTGCAACCATTAATGAAAACCTTTATACAACCATCAAAACAAAAGTAAAAAGACCCAAACCTTGGTTGAATGGAGGGATTTAGTTTATCAATAGTAATCTTCACAGTATTCCCAGGATTCACTCTATGTAACTCAGCTGCATATATCTATAACTTTGCATATTGATTGTCTGCATCTCCTTCTATTATCTTTTTTTGCTATGAGCTTTGACTTCCATGAACTAGCTGTAACACCCCGATTAAATTAGAATTATTTTTAATTAAATAATAAGGTGATATGGTGTATTTACATGAATTGATGGATTTTATGATGTGGTGTGAGCCTTTGTTGAGGTTATGGGAGTGTATGGCTAAATGTGTAGAGACATCAGAGTGTGTAGTATAATATGAATTATTACTTTTATTATTATTATAACATTAGGATTATTATTATTTTATAATAATAATTAAATAATAATTTAATTGGGATAGTGTTGTACCCCAAAATTTGCCCTCTCTTTTCATCAATATTTTCTCACCATAAGACTCTTGGAACTCAAGATCAAGTTAGGGTTTACTCTGCTCAAGACCCCTCTTGGCACTGTTGACCCAAATTAGGGTTTGAGTTTGCACAAAGATGTTTTGACCTAAAATGCCCAAAGTGACTTTCATGCTTCATGTTGGACTCACAAGTTTATCCATACCAAGTTTCAAGCCTTGATTCCAATCTTTGCCCAGTCAATTGGACAGTTGACCTAGAAATCAGCTGTATTGAGGAAAAAGTCAACTGTGGCCAATTGACAGTCAAACCTCATGAAATTTGACCCACATCAACATAATGAACTCATATGAACCATTTGGTCAAGTTTGGATCACAATTCCACAAGAAATTTGATCAGATCACCAAAAGGGTAAAATGGTCATTTTTAGGGTTTTGACTGCACAAAGGCAATTTTTGACTGTTTGACCTAACTAATGGCAAACCAAGTTCACATATGGACTCAAGGACTCAATGGAATTGTCTTGACACATTCAACAAGTTCAAAAGATCCCAAATGCATAGGATTGACAGATGAATTTTCCAGTCAACTGATCAAAATTTGACTGTATACTGAAAAGTCAAACTTTGACTTTTTGGTCAAAATCAAGTGCCAAGATTCATTTTTCATCAAAACATGTCAAATTATGAAGCTTGTTCATCAAGAAACCCAAATTTGCAAATTAGGGTTTAAAATGAAGAAATTTCATAACTTAGAATTTTTCTAAGTTATGAAACTTCCTTATTTTCTCCTAACTTTGCCCCATTCTTTCACCAAGATGAAAATGGATTCAAACAAAACTCAAAACATGAAAGTTGTAGTCCATTACAAAATCTACAACTTTGATTCACAAAGTTTTCTCAAAGGAAGCTTGTAGCTCAAGTTATGATTTTTGGAACAAGGGTGCAAAACATTCTTAACTTAGAGAAATTTTGACCTATTCTAGGCAGGATTTTTGTCCAACTTCATGGCAACTTTTCACATGGTTCCACTTGGAATTTAAATTTGCATTAAAAAGATGGATTGTAGTACACATTCCAAGCTTTCCAAATTGTCCAAGAACTTCGCAAACACCCTTGTGGTTAGGGAGAATCGAATTGGCAAAGTTGGGCAAAAGTCATTTTTGTTCATAACCAAATGCATGTTCATACATTGGCATTTTTCAAGTCAGCTTGTACAAGCTAGATTACAGACCTCTAATCCTCTTCACACTCAATAATTAAATGCCAAACCATTGTGTTCAAGCATTATTTTGATCATTTGGTCATTACATGCAAGATTAATCCATAATTAGAAAAAGTAAATTTGCCATTTTTGAAAAGATGCACTTTATGTCAAATAACAAATCCAAGAGGCATGGGCCAGATCTTTGAAGCTAGCATTTATACACAAATCCCTCTGATCAAGAAGAAGATATGCAGCATGCTTAAGGACTTGGTACATGCCTATAACCCAACTTGCATTTCCTTACTTCAAAAACAAGCAAGATTGCAAAACACATACAATCTCTCATTCCTGTAAACACCAACCTAAGAAAACTTTGTTCTCATCTTTCACACTCCCTAACTGACCTAAAGCACGATTCCTTCACCCTCAATCCATCCTCATATCCAAAAGCACAGTTTTTCTGCAAAACAGAGTCCCTGCTGCAGATTGACTTCCACAGTCCATTCCACTCGTGCACTTTGGCCAAAAAGAGTTCAGACATGTTCCATATCACCCACTGAAGTTATCCCAAGCATTGAACACAAACTGTAACATCCCTAACATCACTTGCCATTTTCAGTTTTCAGTTTTGCAGGTGGACTTCCATAGCTTGATTCAGAGAGATTCAAAGCAAGCTAAGCATAGGAGAAGCATCCTTGGACTTCAGGCAAGCTGTACCAAAGTTCAAACTCCATTGAAGATATCTCCATTGCTGTACACGACTCAAGCTGAACAGGTAAAAATATGAACTTCTATCTCTCTATCCAGGCATGATTAGGCTTAGGTTTGTGAAGAAAACATGTTCTACTCATAGCCCTGAAACCATCCATGTATTTACTTTTGATTTATATTATACGTGCTGTGAGGATTTTGGCCATGAACATTGAAAAAAACTTAGGTCAGAAATTGGGGATGAAGAAATTCTCCCTCGTTTCTTAGAGTTAGGTCAAGTTGTTTATATGTATGAATTCGTCTCTTGATGCTCTACATTATTGGTGTTATGAGTTTTGCATGAAAGTCCAGGAATCAGGAGTTAGGAAGCGCGCGTTCTGGCTTGTTCAAACAAAGCTGGAGGTTGAAGATGACTGGCTTGGGCTGGGCCTGAGTCAGTTTTGCTTTTTGCACCTCTTTTCTCATTTTGCACCCCCCTGGCCCATTGTGTGAAATATCCATTATATTTGACTTTTTATTTTTTTTCTGACTTATTATTTTTTGTCAAAACATAAAAAACATTAAAAATATTTTTCCACCCATTTTTGCATTTATTTGGCATTTATTTGTTTTATTTAGCATATATATATATAAGCAAATATATTTCTTTTTATTTAAAATATTAAAAAATAATACAAAATATATATATTTTCAGTCATTATTTTTTTTACATTTTGAAAACATTTTCTAAAATACACCATTTTTGTAAATAATTAATATTTTTATTCTTGTATATATTTAGTATATTAAAATATATGATATAAATACTTGTATATTTATTAGAATATTTAGGATAAATATGAAAATAATGCATTTTTTATTTTATTAATATATGACATTAAAAAATACCTTTTTTTACAATATACTTCTTTTTTTATTTTTTGTATAAATTAATATATAAATATTGTATATAATTAATAAATAATTGCTATTTATTCAAAAATTAGGGTTTTGCCCTAAAACCATAAAAATATCAAAAATTAACCTTTTTATTTTTGTTTATATTTTACATTGAAAAATACTTTTACATACATAAAAAACCATTTTTGTGCATAATACATTTTGCATATTATTGTATTTATTTAATTATTGTACAATTAAATAATTTGTATATTCAATATGGATGTAATAGTTTTAGATTTAATTTCTTGCTAAATATCCCTCCATTCAAACATTTGTACCCCCTCCCTATATCATGTTGTAATAGTGTAGAATTTAAATTCTCGCACCTTTAAATGCTTTCAATTATGCCATGATTAGACTTAGGTTTTGTATGCAAATCAACCAACAAATAGTTTGACTAATACAAAGACAAAAAAGCATGAAAATGGACAACACCAATCACACTTGCACCCCTAGGGTTTCAATCCACTTGTTGCCTTCAAAAATGGGCCATGATATGCATGTCAAGTACTTTGGCAAAACAAAAACAAACAAAAGATCATAGTCCCTCGATGACGCTATCTGAGTTGCCTAAACAAAATGATCAAGTCCCTCAAGAAAAATTGCCAAAAATACTTGACACAATTGCTATCATGGTCTATACGATGACCCGCGCCTGTCCCGTTAAACGTCCTAACACAAGGTTGTTCACCAAATACAATGGTGAAACAACACTATTAAAAGGGTTAAAAACATAAGAAAGATCTTTGAGTAAAATAGGGTAGATAACTCTTAGTTACTTGATCAAAGCTTGCAAAAACATCCTTGCTATCTTCAAAACACACTCCACAACACAATTTAAAAACCCTACTTTCAAACATTGAAAACTTTTCAAAATATAAAAACACCTTTGTATACATTCAAACAAGAATCATTACAAAGGTTGCCACAACAAATGGCCTCTTTTCAAAACCTCTTTCAAAAATCACACACAAAGCATCATTTCAAACAATTGAAAGCACCATTTCAAACAATTGAAAATGCAAGGCAAGTGATCTAAGCAAGTAACTAAGAGCCCATGGATAACCATGGATAGAAAGGGTGCTAATACCTTCCCTTTCTATAATCTACTCCTCGAACCCAAGAAGACATCTCAAAGGTTTTTGCTGTGCTTTTTAACCTTTCCTTAGGATAAAATAAAAAGTTGGTGGAGACTCTTGCTAAACCGAAACATTTGCGAAAACAAACGCAAAACCCAAGTCAGTTCTCCCACCGTATCACAGATAGTTATATTATTATTGGATTATAAGAGGTGAGAATAGAGAGTATAGAGTCAGAACATGAAAAACAGAAGAGAAACGTATAAGTGAGAAGAGGAGAAGAGCACTAGGAAGCTAGGGCAAGAAGATTCACTGTAAGAATCAAGAACCGACTAAAAATCTAAGGTAAGGGTGGATTATAACACTATAATGGGTTGCCTAATGATGGGATATGGTAGAATTTAGGTTTCGTTGTTGTATGTTTTGATTTTCTCTCTAATTGGTGTTTTGGGGTTTTCTCCCACTGATGAATTTTGATGCATTTTGGATGATTGATTGTGAAATTTTTGATGCGTTTTGGTTAGAAACAATAGGCAGGTGTTAGTATAATTAGCATGTTTTTAAAACACTATTTTGGTGGGAAAATTGAGAGTTTAGGCTTTGAAGCATGAAAAATTCGTATTTGAAAAGTTGTAGATTTTTTAGTGTCATCGTTGGGTTACGGGTTACCCAGTTATGGTAACCGGTTACCACATAAAAATTTGGAAAATAGATGCTACTGTAATATGCAGTAATCGGTTACCATAAGTGGGTAATCAGTTACCGCGAGAAATTTTGAAAAATCACAAAGGTATCATGAAAATACTTGTGGCCAACATACGTGGCATTACGAGCTTTTTAGTTCCACCAAAGGCCATCTAAGAGTATTGAAAAATCTAGATAAATACCATTAGATTTAATTCAAGTTATAACATTAGTTTGAGAGTAGAAAACATGGCTCTAGATTTAGCACAATCTATAACATAAGAAAATCGGATCTACCTAAAAATCTAATTTTGTCTTTTTGCTCCAAAATCACAACACGCAACTTCCTACAAACACACCTCTTTGTTAATCTAAATAACTATTTTTTCCAGTTATTATTTTTCTCAATTTTATTTTCCAATTTTGTCGTGATCAAGGGGGTTACACAGGAAAAGTTGTGCTTAAATTCTTTCACCGTTTCAATCTTTCCACTACTGGTGATTACACTATAATCATTGTTGTACCCCAAAATTTGCACTCTCACTTATCAAAATTTTTCTCACAAGGTCTCCTTTGACTCAAGACTGCACTAGGGTGGATCAGCTCAAGACATCTCCTTAAGCACTGATGACCAAAATTAGAGTTTGAGATTGCACAAGGATTTTTGAACTTCCAATTCCCCATATGATTTTCATGGATCATTATGGATCCCCAAGATTACTCATGTCAAGTTTCAAGCCTTGGATCACATTTTTGCCCAGTCAATTGAGCAGTTGACCTAAAAATCAGTTGTATTAGGGAAAAAGTCAACTATGGCCAATTCACAGTCAAACTTCATAATTTTTGGTCCACATCAACATTTTAAACTCATGTGTATCATTTGATCAAGTTTGGACCACAACTCCTCAAGAAATTTGATCAAATCTCCAAAAGGGCAAAATGGTCAAAATTAGGGTTTTGACTAGGAAAGGGCAATTTCTGATTTTTGACCTAGAAAATGGTCAATTGGTTTAAGGAATGATATCAAGAGTCCAATTTCATCATTTTTACCTAATGCCATGTTTCAAAACATTGCAAGTCCATTGGATTGACAGATGAATTTTGTAGTCAACTAATCAAAAGTCAACCGTATACTGAAAAGTCAAACTTTGACTTTTTGGTCAAATTCAAGTGCCAAAGATCATAATTCATCAAAACATGCCAAAATATGAAACTTATTCATCAAGAAATCAAAAAGTCAAGATTTCATTTTGAAAAGTCAAAATTTCTAAACTTAGAAATTTTTCTAAGTGTTGGAAATTTCATGTTTTTTTCATAAATTTGAGCCAAATTTTCACTATGATGCATGATGATTCAAGAAAAACTTCCAACATGAAAGTTGTATATCTCCATGAAATATACAACTTTGCTTTACACAACTCCTTCCAAAAATGCTTGGATCTCAAGTTATGATTTTATGAACATAGGGTCATGAAACTAAACACTTAGTGAAATTTTGCCCTAATTTAGCCAGGATTTTGACCTAACTTCATGACACTTTTTCACATAGTTCCAAGGGTAATCTTCAAAAGAAATTAAAATATGGGTTGTAGATATCATTGCAAGCTTTCCAAAATGTCCAAGAACTCCTTGAGATCATTCTTGAGTAGGGAGAATCGAAGAGATGGAGTTAGGGTTTTGTCACTTAATTTACAAGCCATTTTGTGATGAACAAGAAGTCAATTCAAACCTATGCTGCACAATCTTGTTTTGCAGACCTCTAAACCTCAATATCTCTCCATAGTCATAATATTACACTTGCTTTTGAGCTATTATCCACTTGACTCAAGCTTTATCCAAGTTGCATTTCCATTAATGGCACAAAATAACATTGCCATTCTAGTAAAATGGATTTAATCACAAAGTCAACTTCTCTTGAGCTTTGCATTTGTTCTTTCTGAACAAGCATCCTATACACAATCAGATAAGCATTTTTAAAGTTCCTAACCACTTTAGATATCCTTGTACCTTGCTTTGGAACAATGCTTGTCAAGCTTGCTTCAAAAATAAGCCAAAAAGCCATAACAAGTGAACTTGTACTTCTGATTACCCAAGCTCTAAAAAAGATTTTCCTATACATTGAGACACTATTATGCAACTTAGGACACAATTTTTTCAAGCCTGAAACTCTCTCAAATTCCCTCTAGCCATAAATTGTACACAAACTCCATTTTTGTGCAGGTTCTGACCTTGAACTTGTATCTTCTATTTCCCTCATGCGTTCTTTGGCCTTTTAGTTCCTAAAGCTCCTATACATCAAATATAATTTGTCCATGTCCCTGTTACACGACTGTAACACCATTTGCATCAAACTCCATAACCAAAAACAGAGCATTGCACATTGACTTCTCCAAATCATTTCAGCCACTCTCAACTCAAGCAAACCATTGCATTAGCTTCCTAGGACCTCAAGGAAGCTAACCTAATCATCACTATCACTTGAAACAAGCTCAAACTCCAAACACGATTTCCAGTTTCGAGGTAAATTTTCTCAACTTGGAACTCTTCATACAGGCATCATCAATAGTTTATTTGTGATTAAAACGTGTATATATCATTGCCTTGAAGTTAACCATGTCCTTAGTTTCCATTAATTTTGCTTGAGCTTAGAGAATTTTGAAACTGAAGTTTCTGAAATTTTTAGGGTTCAGATTAGGGCCATTAAAATTCTTGCTTATCTTTGATCTATAGTTTTAATACTTTACATTTCTGGAATCGTGAGAAAATTTGCTACAAGTTTCATGTTTACAGTTTTTATTTTTGATGAGAAATAAGCAAGTTACAGTTGGTCTGGCTGGAGGTTGAAGATGAAGTCTTCAGAACATGTTTTGCCTTAAATATTTATTGTTTCATTTGTATTAACGGATGTATAGCCACCCCATTGGTAGAAGCGCGCGCCTGTAACCTATGGGACCTGGGTTCGAGCCCCAGTGGTACCCTTTTCATTTTTCATATTTTTACAATTCTGACTTTTTTGTTTGCAGGGCGCTGGGCCTGGCTTTTTTTTTTTTGCTGAATGACCTCCCTACTTCCTCTTGGCACCCCCTGGCCCAAGTTTTATTATTTATTGATTTATTTATTTCATTTTTCTTTTCTTAAATATATTTTCTAAATACTAAAAAATCATAAAAATACAAAAAAAATAATATATTTATATTTTGACTTAGTTTATTTTATTTTTCTCACAAAAATATTTTTATTAATTATACTTTATTTTTTTTTTTACTTATTATCTTGTAAATATAAATAAATTTAGATTATTAGTTATTTTCTTTCATACTAATTTAAATGCATTATTTTTTATATATAAAAAAGACTAAAAATATTTTATAATACTATAAATATTTTAAAGATGAAAATACCAAAATACTTTTCTTGAATTTATTTTCTTTTGATTAATTAATATAACTAGGTTTTCATTTAAAATCTTTTCTTAATAAATTCATACTTAATTAACTATTTTCTTTATTTAATTAGGTTAAGACAAAATCTTCTTTCATGAAAACCAAACAAAATTCATATTCTTTACATTTTTGCATCCTTGTACATTTATTCATTTTTATACTTTGTATTTATTTAATCCCTTGTATATTCATACCAATTAAATGTGGTTGTAATAGACTAGATATGTTTAAATTCTTGCAATCCCCATTTACAAATTGTACACCCCTCCCCACAAATGTTGTAATAGCGTAGTAACTTTAAATTTCACAATTTATCGCTTTTATATAACATACTAGTAATTAGGGTTTGTATGGAAAGACTAAAACCAATATCTAGAAAACCATAATTCAAGACAAAAACAAGCATGAAAACAATACACTTTTACACAAGCACCCCTAGGGTTATTCCACTTGGTTGCTGTTGTATCCCAAAATTTTCCCTCCCATATTTCTCAACACATGGCAAGTGAGGTCCCCAAATTGCTCAAGGAAGTTCAAGAATTGACCAGACAAACTCTCTCCTAAGGAAGTATACCTCAAATTAGGGTTTCCATATTCATCAAGATGTGTGGACCACAAAGGACTCAAATTCTCACCATTGTCCTAATATGTTCTCAAGATCATCCATGTGTTGACTGAAGATTTTGATGATACAGTTCGAAACGAAGCAAGTTGGATGTTTCGTTGGAATAAAGCAAGATGTCATGTTTCGAAATGGTAGAAGCAGTGCTTCGAATGGGCATGTCAAAGCTCGGAGCTTCGAGTGACAGTTATGGGGATATATTCAAAAGAAGTCTCGAAGTGGTAACAAGGTTGTGTCCAAGAAATGAGTTCGAAGCGAAGAGTGCCAAAACATTTGAAATTCAAACGCAAGCGGGATGTTCAAAATTTAAAATATATGCGCTGGAGCATTCGAAGACGCGTGGAAGCTAGAGAGGGGCATTGCTTTGCATGTTCTGAACGTGGCAGAATCTTATAGGCAAGACCGTTATGGTCGAAGTAGTATAAATAGAAGTCTTAGCGTTAGGATTTCGTGTGTCATATCTATTGTACAAAATTCAGTAAACATTCAAAATACCACATGGCTAGGGAAACGAATGCTCGAACAATGTACGTATGATAACACCAAATATTTATGATTCAGCAAAACTCTTTCTCATTTCCAGTTTATCCTCTATCTTCATGTCAATATCATTCAAAAGCCTTTACATTAAAATCTTTTTCATTCAAAGTCATTTACTGATTTCTTGCACTTAAAAGTCTTTCCCTCTATTCCGAGTACTTTACATTTCAGAAATTCTTATACCTTTTATGCAGTTATCTTCATGCTTTTATCATTCGAATACCCTTTTCATCCAAAGTCATTTTACTGATTTCTTGCATTTAAACGCTTTCTTTCTATTTCGAATCTTTTACATTCCAGAAACGCTTTTACATTACATGCTTTTATACTTCGAAGTTATTTACTTGTCTTTTTGCAGTTTTACATGTCTTTACAATTGAACATTTATTCATGCAATTTAGTTGCGCACATATTTACTTGATCATGTCATTAGATCTTTAATAGAGTAATCGAAGTAAGTTGAACACCTACACAACAATCTAAATACCAAACATGAATATCAGTTCTACAATAAGAATTATCCAAACGACCAATACACCATAGGATCAATCTAGTCGATCCTGCAAGTTACCAGAGAGATTAAATAACAGTCATTAAGATTATATGATAGTTTGGAGGACTAGCGGTTGTTTACCATAAATAACTGTAAACAAATTGGCACACCCGGTGGGACGCGTCATTGGTCATTACGAAATTTAGAACAAAGTAAAAAATTGTTGAGACATAACCATTGTAAAAGTACTCTCTGAGTGATAAGTTTGTTGTTATATGAACCTTAGAAGTGGTAGAATAACCAATAGCAACCAACCCTTACCCAGAAGAAAACGTTTAAACAAGATGTCTAATCCAGACAATCAACAAGGGGAACAAAATATCCCGCATACAACAGGCACTAATATGTCCGCTTCGATGGGAACATCTAATGCGATCCCTTCGAACGCACAGTCTGTTGCATCCTCTACCAGTAGTGTAGCCACTAATGGAACAAGTGGCATGTCAACTAACAGTTTGATTCTAGGAAATACTGGAACTATTGGTTATCCTGGGGGATTCGTCCCACCATCAGGGACACAAACCCATTTCGCCACCCCACTAACTAGACCACCCGAGTTCGATGCTAACAGACACAGAAATTCCTCTTATGGGATGCTAACATCTTTTATGGCGGCTCTGCACACTTCGACATCAAATACGTCACCACAATTAGGGTCTGGGTCTGAGGCAAACCAATTTATGACAAATAACCAAGGATCAATGGGTTATAGTGCAATGCCTATCTTAACCATAGAAAATCAGTTGGCCTTTAGGCAATTAATGGATGACAGTAACCATAATATGATAGGAGTATTAGCACAAACTATGCAGGAGATCTTTGCCCCAATAGTACAAAATGTAACTCTGACAAACAGAGAAAACGCGGATAACATGAGTCGAATAGCAGATTTTTTCGCTCCCCCAGAAAGGCGTAGGCAGAATCAGGCGGGAGTTTGAGCAAACGTCCCTATCATAGAACAAGTTGCTAACGACCCACCCTATAGACCAGCCAGAGAGGAGGTTAATTTAGGGGCAAGGGCACAAAGGTTAGAAGCCCCAATGATTCAAAGCCCACAAAGGGAAATTATGGAACCAAGGGCAAGGATCGAAAGGCTAGAAGTCCTAGAGTTTCGAGAAGAACAGCCTAGAGAAGTTGTCATGGTGGGTCGAAATCAAGATGCTGATGCAGTCGTTCACAGAATTCGAAATGATAACATCTTGGTCGAAAATAATTTAACCACCATGATAGAGAGAATCATGGCCCAGAATGGCCTCAACACAGGAATTAGAAGGCCAAATTATGCCTCTCATATATTAGATTACATAATGCACACTGATTTACCAAGGGGATATAAAGTCCCTAAGTTTATAAAGTTTGCTGGGGATACCAATGAATCAACAGTCGAACATATAGCCAGGTATCTAACCGAAGCAGGAGATATAGAGAATAATGAAGACCTTAGGATCAAATATTTCCCAAGTTCCCTAACTAAGAACGCTTTCACATGGTTCACCACTTTACCCCCTGGGTCCATAGATACTTGGGCTCTGTTGGAGAGATTATTCCCTGAACAGTTCTACATGGGACAATCTAAAATAAGTCTGAAGGAACTAGCCAGTGTCAAGAGGAAGTTTACTGAACCCATAGATGATTATCTGAATAGATTCAGGCTCTTGAAATCTAGATGCTTTACAGTAGTTCCTGAACATGAGTTAGTCGAAATGGCTGCTGGCGGCCTGGATTACTCTATCCGAAAGAAATTAGACACACAATACTTGAGGGATATGGCTCAATTAGCCGATAGGGTTCGATAGGTCAAAAGGCTAAAGGCCGAAAAGGCCAGAGTTTTTAAAAATAACAAGAAAGAAAGGGTCTCCTATGTTGGAGCTGAGGAAGCAGAAGATTACCCTGAATTCGAAGAGGTCAAAATTGATCTCGCTAAATTAAAACAGGCCCCACCTTACTCCTGCAAATTATTAGTTCCCACAAAAGGGAAAGAAATTGTTGAAAATGAGAAAAGTGACAAATTCCCAAAGAAGGTTTATACCTTCGATGTAACTAAGTGTGACGAGATTTTTGATTTACTTGTCAAAGATGGCCAACTCATTGTGCCATCAAATGTCAAGATACCTCCTTTAGATCAAAGGAAGAAAAGAGGATTTTGCAAGTATCATAGTTTCCTGGGCCACAAAACCTCACAATGTTTTCTTTTCAGGGACCTAATTCAGAATGCAATTAAAGATGGCAGACTGAAATTCGCCGATAAACCAAAAATGAAAGTAGATGAAGATCCTTTGGATGTCGCAGACACCAATTACTCCGAGCCTGTATGCATTGGAGAAATCAACATGGTAGAAGCAGATCAAAATGATGCTCCAGTAGGAGAGAAAGGTACTGAAAATGAAAGCTGGGTGTTAGTTGAAGTCAACAAGGGGGTCACTAAAGACATCCACAAGCAACCAGAGACTTCGATCGAAGCAGCACATTTAGCTGTTGCAAAAGAAATCCAGGCTACTGAAGGCCAGGGAAACCAAAAGCAAGAGTTGCCACAGGTTACTGAAGGCCTGAGGCTAGAATTGGAGAAAGTCCAGATCACGAAGCCAACCTCCCATCAGAAAGAAATATGGGATACTTTAGGGGAGCCCAGTGGAAAGTTTGACTACTTGGTCAAGTATTCTGCCCCAGAGAGTTCAAAAATTCAAATTGAAGATATAAAACCTACAGGATGGGGAGATGATGACACTAAGGGGGAGGATGTTGATGTAAACATGGTGAATATGGAGAAACCTCGTTCTGAAATAGAGGAGGTGGAGAGATACTTAGAAAAAGAAAAGTATAAAATGGAGGATAATTATGCTGGGGATGCTAGTCTTAAGGATTATCTCACGATGTGCCACAAAGGAGATACGAGAATGATACTATGCCCTAGGTGCAGCATCCTCTGCAACCAGAGAATTGCTGCAAACTTCGAGAGGGTACAAAGGGCACGAACTGGCATCAACTGGCGCCAGGATAACCAGTTATTCAGGTGTTATCCTAAAGCTGGAGAAAGTTTGTTGGAATTTTTGGTTCGCTGTGTATGATCAAAGCATGGCCAGAGCCTTCGAAACAATCCCTTTTGCCCCGTGCTGGAACCACCAAGAGACTGGTCAAATGGGGCAATGTTTAGATAACAAATACAATCAACGAAGGCCTGATAGTCCTCATCCCAAGGGCGCTCGAAGAGTGACGTTCAAAATTCCTGCTGAAATACCAACAGACAAATGGATGCAAGTCAGAACTGACAAAGGTAAAGACAAATGGAGAAACAATGAACGAAACGCGCGCCACGTTATGACATATAGAAGGCAGTTCAACATAGCGAAGAGGGAAGAAGTGAGGTTAGAGAACTACAAAGGAAGAAACCCTATGTCAAGATCTCAATGGCGAAGGCAACAGAGAATTCGAAAGGTTGAAAGGGAAGCTGTGGCAAATAAAGGAGCAACTTCAATAAAAAACCAATGTGAATCTAGCACCAACAAACCCACACCAAATAATCAAACTGAAGACAAACCCCCCGTTAGTAGGAGACTCTTCTCTGAAGTACAACCAAATGAATCAAAGGAATACACTCCAGGTCCAGAAGAAGACGAAGATATGCTAACGGACAACTTCGAATCAGAGGGGGAGTCTTCGCTCAATATCAATTGCAACGTGGTATCTGTACTTCCTTGTGAGTTTGGACAGGAAACTGAAATCGAAGAGTATGAGGAAGAAGATACCATAGATCTGATGAAGCATAGGCCTGTGTGTTACTACGTGATGGATAACGGAGCTGTCGAGGAGCAGAATGCGTTCTTCGAGCGTCCAAAACCAGCTATGAAAAATCATCTGAAGCCATTATTTATTCAGGCAAAGGTTGGTGCCCATGGCGTAAATAAGGTTTTAGTGGATGGAGGCGCTGCAGTTAACTTAATACCCCATTTCATGCTGAAAAAGTTAGAAATACGCGAAGGAGACATCAAACCACACAACATGGTTCTGTCCAATTATGAAGGGAAAGTAGGCAAAACATTGGGGGTGGTTCAATTGGACTTGACGATAGGCTCAAGCTGTAGGCCCACCATGTTCATGGTGATCGAAGCCAAGGCCAACTACAATTTGTTGCTGGGAAGAGAGTGGATCCATGGCGTAAGAGCAGTTCCTTCGTCAATGCACCAGCGATTAGTTTTATGGAGAGAAGATGGGATCGTGGAGAACATTGAAGCGAACCAGAGTTACTTCATGACAGCAGTCAACTTAGTTGACAAGAGGAATTATGACAAACATCTGGCAAAGATTTCTCCTTGTGTCCCAAATGATGAAATCAACGAAACGAGAAACGCCCACTATTATATGACCCTTCGCCATGATGGCATATATTGGGATAGAAGAATAATCAGTGAAGATGAAGGAATCGAAGGTACTATGCAAAGACGGCCAGCAGGCTGGGAATTCGACAACCTTGCTCATGATTGAGTCCTCCTTTTTCGAAAGGATTTCGGCCTATATGGCTGAGAATGAATCATAGGCGGCCTTAGAGGCTGAAATAAATAAACTGGCTGTAAAGGTGAATGAAATAAATGGGGATAGCTCGAAAGGCTCACCCTTTGAAGAACTCGAAATAGATCAAAGGCTGGACGCCATCTATGATAAAGAACCATTAGGCTTCGAGAGGGACCCCATAGACTCAGGTGCCAAAATGTTGGCGCAGGATCCACTCGAAGAAGTGAATTTAGGGGATGAGAACACGAAAAGAATAACCTACATAAGCGCAAAACTTAACCCAGGCCTCAAGCAGGAAGTGATCAAAGTCCTCAAGAAAAACAAAGATTGCTTCGCGTGGGACTATGACGAAATGCCTGGTTTAAAGAGGGAGTTAGTGGAACACAGTCTTCCAATCAAGGATGGCAAGAAGCCCATCAAGCAAACTCCTAGAAGATTCGCACCAGCGGTTCTCACAAAGATCAAAGTTGAGATCGAAAGGTTGCTGCGCTGCAGATTCATCAGAACCACAAGGTATGTCGAATGGTTAGCAAATATAGTGCCTGCTATTAAGAAAAATGGCTCTCTGAGAATCTGCATAGACTTTAGGGATTTAAATACTGCAACCCCTAAAGATGAGTACTCCATGCCTGTGGCAGAAATGTTAGTAGACTCTGCTGCGGGATTCGAATATTTAAGTATGTTAGATGGATACTCTGGGTACAATCAGATTTTTATTGCTGAAGAAGATGTTGCCAAAACAACATTTCGTTGCCCAGGAGCTTTAGGCACCTACGAATGGGTGGTGATGCCTTTTGGTTTAAAAAATGCTGGCACAACTTATCAAAGAGCAATGAATTAGATTTTCCATGATTTCATTGAAACCTTTATGCAGGTGTATATTGATGATATAGTCGTCAAATCTATATCTGCAGAAACCCATTTGCATCATTTGAGCCAATCATTCGAACGAATGAGAAAACATGGCTTAAAGATGAACCCCCTTAAATGTGCATTTTTTGTGCAGGCTGGAGATTTCCTTGGCTTTGTGGAAGAACCCAAGCTTTCTCTCTGTTGCTTCGTTTGAAGCAAGGCTAAGCCTTCGAGTGGAACGAAGCCCATCAGGAGGCATTTGACAAGATAGAAAGATATCTCTCTCAGCCTCCCATCTTGTCTCCACCTTCATGGGGAAAGCCCATGAGATTGTACATATCTGCCTCTGAAGTTAGTATAGGTAGTATGTTAGCACAAGAAGATAGAAATGGCATCGAAAGAGCTATATACTATTTAAGTAGAGTATTGAATGATGCAGAGACTAGATATAGCAATATAGAAAAGCTATGTCTATGTTTGTACTTTTCTTGTATGAAACTTAAGTATTATATAAAGCCCGTTGATGTTTATGTTTCATCTCATTTTGATGTTATTAAACACATGCTTTCAAAACCAATAATGCATAGTAGAGTTGGTAAATGGGCTTTAGCCTTAACAGAATATTCTTTGACTTTCATGCCTTTAAAAGCTGTGAAAGGCCAAGTGATTTCTGATTTCATTGTGGACCATTCACTGGTTGAACAGACTGTCATGAGTTACGTTGAAATGCAACCATGGAAATTATACTTTGATGGTTCGACCCACAGGAATGGTAGTGGTGTTGGAGTCCTTATAATTTCTCCTGAAGGAATTCCAACAAAATTCAAGTATAAATTAGATGGTCCTCGTTGCTCGAACAACGAAGCTGAGTATGAAGCGCTTATTATTGGACTTGAAGCTTTGTTGGAATTGGGGGAAACTAGAGTCGAAATTAAAGGAGACTCAGAGTTAGTAGTCAAGCAAATAACAAAGGAGTATAAATGCATAAAGGAAAATCTGATGATATACTTCGTCATAGTTAACAGGCTACTTAGAAAATTCGAATACATGGATATTCAACATATACCAAGAATAGAAAACCAAGAAGCAAATGACTTAGCACAGTTGGCTTCAGGTTATAAAGTTTCTGCCAAAAACTTTGAGGATCTGGTCGAATTAAGAGGTAGAGTTATGGCTACTAGATTCATACCATCAGATCTAGAGAGTATAAAATTAGGGTATACTGAGAAACAGGGATTCGAAGTACTAGCCATAGACACCTTATCAGATGCAGATTGGCGAAGTCCACTTGTGAGTTATTTAACAAATCCAACTTTGAATGTTGATAGGAAGATAAAATATAGAGCATTGTCATATGTCCTCATGGGAAACGAATTGTTCAAAAAGACCCAAGAAGGCGTATTACTGAAATGCCTAGGAGAAAGTGAGGCATACTTAGCATTGTCAGAAGTCCACAATGGGGCATGTGGGGCACATCAAGCAGGTCATAAAATGAAATGGTTGTTATTTCGATATGGCATGTATTGGCCCAGCATGCTCAAAGATTGTATAGACTTTGCTAAAGGGTGTGAAGAATGCCAGAAACATGCAGGGATTCAACATGCCCCTGCAAGTGAGTTGCATTCAATCATTAAACCATGGCCCTTCAGAGGATGGGCATTGGATTTAATAGGAGAAATAAATCCTGCTTCGTCTAAAGGACAAAAATATATCTTGGTAGGAATAGATTATTTTACCAAGTGGATCGAAGCAATACCATTAATAGTTGTTGATCAAGAGGCTATTATTGAGTTCATACAGAAACAAATTATCTATAGGTTCGGATTGCCAGAGAGCATAACCACAGACCAAGGTTCTGTGTTTACTGGTAGGAAGATGCAAGGGTTTGCTCAAGAAATGGGGTTTAGATTACTGACATCAACGCCATATTATGCTCAAGCAAATGGTCAGGTCGAAGCAACTAATAAAGTGATAATAGGGTTAATCAAGAAACATATTGGTAAAAAGCCAAGGAACTGGCACAAAACTTTGGACCAAATACTATGGGCCTGTAGAACATCTCCTAAATAAGCTACTAACACCACGCCTTTCCAACTCACATTTGGTCATGATGCAGTTCTGCCAGTAGAAATTCATCTACAATCAGTTCGAATTCAAAGACAAAACGAAATTCCAACTGCATTATATTGGGAGATGATGATGAATGAGTTAGTTGAGTTGGATGAAGTTAGATTGCATGCATTGGAAATCCTGATGAGACAAAAGGAAAGGGTAGCCAGGGCATATAACAAAAGGGTGAAAGGAAAAGCATTCACTATTAATGACTTAGTCTGGAAATTCATATTGCCCATGGACAAGAAAAATAAAACGTTAGGTAAATGGTCACCTCATTGGGAAGGACCTTTTCGAATAATAAAGATATTTTCAAACAATGCATATGAAATCGAAGAATTGGTTGATGATAAGCGAATCCTAAAGGTTAATGGGAAATATCTAAAGAAATATAAGCCACGCTTGCAGGAGATTCGAATAATAACAACGTAATCAAAATATCATAAAGGAACGCCAAAATGGTAATATGGGATTACCAAAATGGCGTTGTTCGGATATTACAGACCAAAACCAAATTACAAAACTAATTAAAACTAAGATTTAAAAATAGACATTATTCTTCAATCTATTAAAGGTACTTCGAAAGGACTCAAGCCTTTGTTGAGTAAAGCGCCTTGCTCCTTCTAGGGTAGCTACTTCTCCTTTAAGTTGTTCTGCTGCCTCCATTTCTGCAAGTCCTTTGTTGAGGAGCTCTTCGAAATGTTCACCAGCAGTATTGGTTTCGTAGGCCAATTGTTGTTGTTGAGCCTCCTTAACCTTTTGTTGAAGTTTGTGAATTTGCCTTTCCCAGAGAAGGATAGACTCAGCTCGAGCTTCATAGTCAGTTTTTGCTTGCTTTAGATGCATGGCTTGATCTTCAGCTTCTTGAGAGAGCTTCGAAGCATGCTCATAAGCAGCGTCCATTGCAGTTCGTTTTTCTTGGACCTTTCTGGTAGCAAATTCATCTTGGAGAAGACACCCAGTTACGTTGTCTAACAGAGATTGAAGATCGAATAAGATAGTGCTGACTGGCAAAGAGCAGGTAGTGAGGTTGACTTGTGTAAGTAGCTCCTTCATGGTATAGCAAGCTGTACTATCCTGTTTAAGCACTTCGAACAAGTCCACATCAAGGATTGTTCTCCTAATTCTGTTAAGGAGTACAATTCTATCATCTGTGGGCAACGGATTGCTAGTCGAACTAGTACCAGCCCTAGCAGGAGGAATATCCCTTTGAGCTAGTTTCGCCTTCATGTACCCAATTGGGTCATTTCGTCTTAGGAGGGCTAGCTCCTCTTCGGTCATATGCGATAGATACGATTAGGGAAGTTCCATGCGCAAGGGAGTCACATCCATTTTGACTTCCATGGGTTTATTGGTCGCGTCACCGTCACCTTCACTCGTTTCCTGCTCATTGCCTTCTTCATTATCAACCAGATCCACCACTTCGATATCATCGTTCTCACTGCTATTTGCATTTGACTCTGTTCCAGCAGTCGAACCATTGTGGGCATCTTCTTCCTCAGACCCTTCCTCTGCAGATTCTTTGTTTCCTTGATCAGAATCAACCTTCTCTCTTTCAGCGTGAATGTTCTTTGGATTCTCTTGAAGGGTTTCAAGAGGGGACTTTTGAAGAGAAGTTTTTTGTAAAGTCTCTGCAGATTCATGAAGTGTTGCTTCATTCGTTTCTTTCAGAGGGGGAGAAGTACTCAGGTCATCTTGCTGCTCTGAAGCCCCAGTCAGAACCGCCATGTTGGAGGATCCTTTGTTCTGCACCAGGTTACTGGAGTCCCCTTGAGGAGAAGAGTTGATGGGAGCAGCAGTCTTTGATGGAGAAGTCGAAGTGGTAAGAGCTGGGTTCAAAATGTCCTACAAAGGCAAAGAATATTGAGAGCATGCACCAAGGTAATGAATAATCATTTTGTTAAAAATTAGAGTTCAATTTACCTGTGGATTCTCAGAAGAGAGGTTGCTATCTATATGTTCCAACATTACGTTGGAGGTCGAAGGTGGATTTTTGGATTTAGTTGAGGGAGCAGCATCTCTGGAATCGAGTCCAGAGATACCAATTGGTGCAGTACTTTTGGAAATTTCCTTCTTCTGCTTCTTCTTCGAAGCAGTTGGTGAATTCCCTCCAGCATTGGGATCCTTCCCAGTAGTGTTTGTTTTTCTTTTCTTTGGAGTGGTTGGTGGGAGTTTGTTAGTCTGAAAATATTTAAACATGAGTTAGATCCAAATCATGAAACATTAGTGTATTCGAAACATCAAGGCTAATTGATTACCAGTGGAGTTGGAACAGTGGTTATTACTGGTGTTGTTGTTGTTGTTGCAGCAGTTGTTGTTGGTTTGGATAGAATCACATTATCAATGGTTTCGACAGATGTTTGGGAGGCGCTTCCCTCTTTAGACTTTGAAGCAGCAGTCTTTATCCTGATGGCTGAAAATCGAAACAATTAAGGGAAAAGTTAAAAATGTAGAAATTGAGAAACATTTGGGATTTTCCCAAGCATTCCCACCTGCGCCTTGATCAGATTTAATCGACATGGCAGAAAGGTCATAGCGAAGATGTCCTGGGAAATCGTGGAGCCAATGACGAGCCCATGTCACAGTCTCAGATGGCTTTGGTTTCTTTTGAAGATATTTGAACATTTCTTTGCAAGTGAACCACCAAGGGTATGGAGGAAACCAAGCCAGAGCCAATTCTGAGGTAGGCAATCTAGGAAATTTAGGTGGATGCATTTCGAATGCCAACCTATACCTATCCTCAGGTGACAACCCTGAAGGAAGTTTTAACTTAGAAATTTTTTCTTTAAATTTTTCCTTCAAGGTCTCAGCCGCTTGATGCACAGTGGATTCCAAGTGTGTGGGATCATAAGTGGTTTCGAAATAATTTTGAAAAGCCCTAATCTCTTTGGCATGAGTGAACATACCTTTCTTGGAGTGTACCTGCACATCGAACGCATCAGTTAGTTTCTGTTGAATAGAGAGGGTATCGAACATATAAGATTAGTAGAACTTTGTCCACCATTCCAGAAAACCCTTTGCTGTGAAGTGTGTAGGTTTGAAAGGTATTAGTTCAAAGTGGACGAAGCCTTGATATTGTTCCTGTTGTAGTTTGGCTTCTCTTGCTTTGAAGGTTCGCCCACAGGTGATGGCACTTTCTATTTGGAACAGGGGTTCAGGGATTAGTTGGCACAGGCCAAATTGTCTAGAAACGAAGTTGGGTTGATAAGCAAAAAGGAAGATTTGGTTCTTAGAAGGAGTAATTTGTGAGGAGATTAATCTGGGAAACAAAAAGGCTTTCCATATATCTTGAATTTCTTTGCTTTTGATTGCTTCTGAGAGAGCCATGGTGAACCATGATGGTCCATGAGTCCTTGAAGCGAAGGGCGCCATGGTCTCTTCGAATTTGTGTCTCTTGGAGAAAATCATGATATAGTTAGAGAAGAGAACTTTGAAGTCATCTTTATCATCGTTTGGGGTAAGTCTTCGTAGCCTAGTACCTTCAATGATTCTATCTGCTATCTCCGGATCTTGTTCAACAATAGTGTTAGCAGTTGATAGTGAAGGTTCAAACATGGCATTAAGCCATAACTGGAGTAACCAGAAGGGGCCAGCTAGCAGGATGTTTTTGGGAGTGTGGGATTTCAAACTCGAAACAGATGATCTTAAACTTTCGTAAAGATCAACCAGTAACAGTTCGCTTAAACACACCCTCCGATTCTCATGTAAATCTCTAGCTAGAGGGATGAACCTGCTGGCTACCTATAAGGACCCGCTGCAGAATACATACCTTGATAACCATAAGGTGAGGAAAGCAATGTGTTCCACATCCGACACACTATCTCCTTCAGTGTGGTAGTGGCTAATGAACTTTGAAAAGCTGGCTAATTTGACTTCGAAGTCAATAATGCTCGAGTGCTCTTCATTGTCAGGAATGTAGGTTTCTCCTACTGGTGACAAACCAGTAATGGCTGCTATGTCAAAAAAGGTGGGTGTAATCATTCCCCCAGGGAGATGGAAGGTGTTGTAGGTACTGTCCCAGAAATATAAGGACGTAAATAATAATGGATGGCTATAGGTGAAGCCTGGTTTCGATAATTTAATCAAGTTGTAAATGCCTAATTCCTCCCATTGCTGGGATTTCTTGGCTTCTACTTTGGTAAACCAGTTGTGGTAAGCTGTGTCAGAGGTGGGGCAGGATCGAAATGGTTTAAAGTTACTCTTCACATAATCTAGCACAAAAGGGTCCTTTGGGGGAATGATTTGGAGTTTCCACGGTTGTCGAATCAGAAGACTCGCCTGTCTTAGGGATATCCATTTTATTAAACAAAGGCTTAAAATTATAACAAACAGGAAAGATTTTTCTAGTATCTTTTAAGATTTCAAAGACTGTAAGAGGACCCATTAGAGAAAACCTCTTTCCAGCGGCGTTAGTGGGAATTAGTACCTGAGATGCATAGAGCATTTCCTTCTCTTTGGAGATTGTTGCACCCCAAAATTTGCCCTCCCATATTCTCCAAGATTTGTCAAAGTCAAGGTCACAAAATTCCCCAAGGGTTGTGCAGCTCAACTGTCTCCTATACAGTCAAAACTAGGGTTTGTGTTCTGATCAAGAAATTGAAGTTTTCAAAGGCCCAATCAAGTCTCATATGCCTACAAATGTGGTCAAGCATCCTCATATCAATTTTCAAGGCATTCAGCTCAAGATTGCACAGTCAAAACCCTAAATTGCACTACAGTCAACTGTAGGGGCAAAATGGTCATTTGACAGTCAAAAGTTCAAATTTTTGGTCAACATATCATTTTGAAGCCACAAACATCATTTGATCAATACTTGATCATGATTCTCAAAATTTGGCTCAGAAATCATCAAAGATGCAAAAGTTGCTATATTTGGACAGTTGAAAAAGTCAACTGAAATTGACCAGGGCATAACTTTCACATGGATTATCATAAAAATTCCATCCAAAGCTCATTTTGAAGAGAAAGACATTCCCTACAATTCATCTTCATACTTCAAGTCCAAGAAATGCTCTCACAAAAAGTTATCAATTTCAACATTATAGGTCATTTTCAAAAGTCAACAAAAAGGGACTTTAAGTCAAAGGCCATAACTTGAGATTGGTAAATCAAAATGACATGGGACCAAAGGCATTGGTTAAAGGACTCAAAGACCTTTCCAAAATGTCCAAGAAAATGTGAAAAGCTTAAAAATTGACCAAGTTATGCCTTGTGGAAGTTGGGAAATTTTTGGAAAATTTTGAAAGTCAACATTGATGCAAAAGGCCTAAATTTGCTATTGGGCCCATTTTTCTTCCAAGTTTCTTCATGCCAAGCCTATGCACGACCACTAGGCCCAAAGGGGAGTATTTTCATATTTTTTAATTATTTATTTGAATTTATATTAATTTATATTCATTTAAATCATTTTAATACATGAAAAATATAAACCTAACCTAAAAAAATCTTTTTTATGCACATTCCAAGGTCAATATTTCGTGCATACCTTAAATAGGCAAGATTTGGTGCTAATTGATCATGATTGAACCAAAATACATGAGAAAAAGATTAGAAAAGATCCTTAACAAATCAAAGATTGAAAACAATTATTGCTTTGGATTTTATTCAATATCTTTAACCTAATAGCTTCCCTATATGATCAGAATCAAAGACCTAATCAAAGGAGACTGGAAGCTGCGCCCAAGAAGCCATTACAAACTTGCAAAAATTCTCAAAAAGTCCAAAACTGAAAAGGGCTCTAGAGGTTGATTCAAGCCTCCAAAACTATCTCAACAGCTTGCCAAGGTTGCCCTGGATACATTCCAATCACAAACGTCCATTAACACGCCAAGAATTGGTATAGGGATTCAAAACTGTACAGAAAAAAATTGGGAATCGTACATCATAACTCAAGCATGTTTACAGCATTTTTTTTATAGATTCTTATTCCTTGTTTTGTTCTGATGCTAACCATGCCAATGAATTTCGTTTTTGTGCAATACATGTGATTTCACCATTAACGAGCATTAGGGTTTTTCAGTTTTGGAATTAGGGATTTCCAGGTACGGCAAAATTGGATGTTCTCACCACCATGGTTGTATTCAGGGCATGGAGACGAAGAAGAATGCATCCTCGCGCCTAATTTATGTTGAGAATGGAGCTATTCGCTATTTTCTTAAATCACCCCTTCAGCCACGCCCAGAAAACCGTGGCCATACTTTTATGTTTCAGGGAAGAACGAGGACGAAGACCTCGTGGCAAGGTGTGATAGGCGGATTCAAATTTCGCGCGAATTTCCAAAATCCTTAACGCTTTCTTCTTATAATATTTGTTGATTAATGTATATTAAAAGAATTCAAAGTGCTTCAGTGGTGCAGGTGTCGCTTTGCCAAGTCCAAGACCTGGGTTCGAACCCCAGGTCTGTATAATGCTTGATATTATTTTTCAAACCAAATTCCCATGCAGGCATAATTCTGAGACGCACCATGCACACTCCAAGTTCACCATACACGCGTCCATCAGTAGCAATCCAAGGGCCATGATCAAAGGAGTACAATAAACTCCAGTCAACGCGTCATACAGGATTCAAAAAGTCAACGAAGACTGAAGCTCAATGGGCCAAAAGTCCAGGCCTATACCTCCAATTTTGGGACTACACCCCACCCTGGTTTGTCAATTTTATTTTTCTAATTATTATTTTAATTGTTATGTTTATTTTAATTATTGTTTATTTAATTTTTAATCAAAATACAAAAAACATTATAAAAATCAGAAAAGACCAAAAAAAAAAAAATATTTTATTGTAATTATTTTCATCAATAAATTAATATATGTAAATATTTAGTTTAATTAGGTTATAGTTTTAATCTTTTTAATAAAAAACACCAAAAATAGAATTTAGGTTTAATATCTTTTTTTTGATTTTTCTTTTAATTTTTCCTTTTTTTCAGAATAATATTATTTAGTTATTTTCATAAATTAAAAATTATGCGTAAATAAATTAGGGTTTAATTTAGATCATATTTTAATTCTTTCTTAATAATTAAAAAATATTAGAATTAGGGTTTGCCTTTTAATTTAATTAACTTCTTTTCCTTATTAAATCTAAAAAATACAAAAATATCAAAAACATTTAATTTTCAGTTTAATTCCTTATTAACTTTTAATATTTTGCAAAAGGGTCCAATGCCCTAGTTTTGTTTAATTCCTTTATTTTGCGCATTTATTTTATAATCGTTTAAATAATTATGTAATTGTCCCAAAGCATTGTAATTTAAATTTCTTGCACTTTTACTTTATCGCTTTATTTATTTTTCCGCTAAATCGGGTCCGGTTTAATTTTGGCGATGTGGACCCGCGCCATTTGTAATAGCCTTAGATTTATTTTTTGCAAACTTTATAACTGTTAAATATGCATGCAAGAATGAATGGACAAATTAAAATCAAGAGTAGAACACGACAAACATGACAAGACAAATAACTGAAACATGACACACAAATCACACACCACCCCTAGGGTACGCCTCACTGTTGCCTTGCCTCGAAAGGTGATCGTCGAGTAGAGGATGTCTTAGTAAGTCCTCATGATCTGGGAACCTGGCATGAGGGTAGCTTCTAAGGTGTCTTCCCATTGCTCTGGTGATCACCATGTCCCGAACCTCGAATTGACCCGAACACCTCCAACGGTGGTGCTACCTACCTCTCAATGGTGGGATGGCACTACTTTTAAGGACATTTACACAGACGAATTCCTTAGGGTAGGTAGGTTCTCAAGGATACTTGCTCTAATCTCAAAACAAATTCAAAAGACTTTTCACACTGACACTTTTCAAAAAGCTTTCAAAACAAACTTTTCAAACACTCTGACGTACGAGTCGATCTGAAATTTTTTTCAAAGAAACTTTTAAACCCACATTGAAAAGCAAATAAACAATTTTGAAAACACATTGAGCAAGTATCTAAGAGCCCATGGATAACCATGGATAGAAAGGGTGCTAACACCTTCCCTTTCTATAACCTACCTCCCGAACCGAGAGCAATCTCTTTAAGGAATTTTTCTGTGCTTTTGTCCTTTCCATTTGGAGAAAATAAAATACGGTGGCGACTCTTGCTTCCGCGACATTTCGCGAACCAGCGTTAAACAGTCAGTTCCAGATCCACCGATCACAGAACTGGCGACTCTGCCGGGGACTACTTTATATAGTGAGGTGTACCTTAGGGTTAGTTCATAACTGTGTTTTCAATTGTATTGACTTGTCTGCTTTAAATTTGTGGGTCGCATGGGAGTTACATAGATCCTAACCCGGATCTGGGGATACCCTGTTTAGGTAGCATAAGCTGTGAGGGACCTGTCCGGCGTAGACCGACACAGGTGAAGCAGTGGCTACGTTGGTGTGGCGCCTTGGTCTGTACCGATATCCCTCGTGTTGAAACGGGGAGAATATGGGTCTTCCAAGGAGTCATTAAGCACCAACAGACCTTAGAACCTTAATTGACACGACTTGGCCTTTAGAACAGTAGCAGTATGCTACGCCCATTGAGGCTAAACTCTCGTGATGGTTCTGGCCGCAAGAAAAGATTGCGATGCTGGAGTTATGACCGATTGAGGGTAGTCAATGATATTGGGATCCTCTAAGAACCCGGTTACTTTGATAGGACAGGTATGAACCAACAAACTGAAAGAGGGTAATACCTAGACCTCATGCTGGCCTAAACTCTAGGGGCTCTTTTGTGTGACTTGTGTGCCTTCGTACTTGACTATCTGCGTGCTTGTTACCTAACACTTGTTTCTTGCAGGTCTTGTTTATAGTCCTTAACTAGGACTCATGACAGGGTTTGCCAAATTTCTTGCAGGTGTTGTTTATAGTCCTTAACTGGGACTCATAACAGGGTTTACTAGATCTCTTGCAGGTTTTGTTCATAGTCCTTAATTGGGACTTATAACAGGGTGTACTAACTACTTGCAGGTCCTGTTTATAGTCCTTAATCAGGACTCATAACGAGTTTACCAAGTTTCTTGCAGGGTCTGTTTATAGTCCTTAATTGGGACTCATAACAGGGTTTACCTACATCACCCCATGCATAGCATGACATCATACCATTGCATACATCCTAACCCATTTCAAGGATCTCAAGGGCTTGTGATGCAGGTCATGATGAACAACTATCCCAGCAAGGGGCAAAGAGGATTTATTTTCCTTTAGCCAAGGTTGTCAGGGGCTATGACCCACTGGATATGGTGAGCCTTTGACCCTTGAAGAAGGACTCTCAACAATATGCAGTGCCTTCAGTCAAGCCACCGGTTCCAAAAGCTAACAAAGTTTCTCTGTTTACCCCGCGAGGTCCTTGAAAACATTGCATGCATATCATACATCTCATTGCATTGCAGGTATCCCTTTGACAGGTTGCTTACCCTTCTCCGCTGTTTATTTCAGCCGGTCGTCATGAATCCTGAATCATCAGCCGAGCAGACTATCAAGGACCTCCAGGCTCAGAACGCCCAGTTCCAAGAGCTGATCCTGAATTTGACCCAGGGGCAACAAGATCTGAAGGCCTTGCTTCTGAAGAAAGAAAAGAAGAAGAAGAGGACTGTTCTGTTCAGCCCTAGACGCAGATCTGGGAATACACCGCCAATTGAAACTGAGAGGACAACCCCATCTGTGGGAAAAAGCAGTCATCATGAGAGAGAGGTTCCCAGTCCAGTGTTCTCCGACAACGAGACAGATTTTGATGAAGAACAGTACCCTCCTGCTGATGACAGATATAAGCAACTGGAGGACAGAATGAAAGCTATGGAGGTTCAACAGGTACCTGGGCTGGACTTCGGAGATCTGGGTTTGTCAACTGGTGTGGTTATTCCTCGGAAGTTCAAAGTACCACCCTTCTCTAAGTATGACGGGGCGTCTTGTCCCAAGCTGCATCTAAGGTCCTATGTTCGGAAGATCCAACCATACACGGTGGACAAAAACTTGTGGATCCACTTCTTCCAGGAGAGTCTTTCAGGGACTCATCTCGAATGGTTCTATCAGCTGGATGGGACCAAAGTTCGTAACTGGGAGGAGTTGGAAACTGCTTTCTATAAGCAGTACCAGTACAATGCCGACCTTGCCCCCACGCGTACTCAACTCCAGGGTATGTCGTTAGGCGCAAGCGAAGGTTTTAAGGAGTACGCTCAGAAATGGAGGGATCTTGCTGGAAGGGTACAACCACCTCTGACTGATCGGGAATTGGTGGACATGTTCTTGGGGACCTTGTCTGGTCCATTTTATAACCACCTAATTGGGAATTCGTCTGCTGGATTCACAGATCTCATCTTGACTGGAGAGCGAATAGAAGCTGGCATCCGGTCTGGGAAAATTCAAGAGGCGGCACCTTCTGATAAGAAGCCTCATCATGGAAAGAAGGAATCCAATGATGTGCACGGTAAAAAAGGCCGTCATGAGGCAGGGGCAATCCAGATCTCCAATCCCGGACCTGCCCAACAAGGACAGGGGCAGCAGCGAAGGGAGAAATGACAGTATACCAAACTCAACATGTCGCTAGATCAAGCACTGCAACAACTGATAAAGACAGGGCTGATCACCTTAAGGGCTCCTCTCCGGAATCCGAACACTTCTGCACCCAACTATCATCCCAACGATAGGTGCGCATATCATTCAGATAGCCCGGGGCATACTACGGACAACTGCTGGCCTCTCAAGAACAAGATCCAAGACATGATCGACGCCGGGGAGATTCAGTTTGAAGTGTCTGAGACTCCGAACATAATCACTGCTTCGTCGCCCAATCATTGAAGACCTTTTGTTTATTAGAATTTTTGAGCTGTACTTTTCTTTGCTTATACAAACAATTAATGTCATAGCAAACTCTTTTATGTTATCAATGCATCGCATACGTCTGTTTTGAGAATTAATACAATTGTTTTCATTATGTTCAAACATCTTTTCATATTTTTTCCTGATGTCAACTCTGGATCTAAAATTCTAAGCCTCTTGAGGGAGGATGACGAAAACGATACCACAATCTTTACAGTATGCTCTTGAACAAACCCCGCTGATGAGGTACAGGCATTGTTTCAACCCCTAAACACTGGAGTTATAAGGATGATAATCCCTCGTCAACCCATCAGAGCCAAAGAAGTAGGAGTTTTTATTTTCGAAAATCAAAACCCTTAATCATAACCTGGGGCAGGGTAGTCTCTCAGTTGAGTCAAGTGCATGACAAATGGCACCAAAGAGATCCTTACGAAAAAAGAAAGACAGTGATGGTTCCGAACAATCGTAAAGACAGGCAGTCATTATAAAAAAAATTCATAAATGAAGAGCCCATTAAGTCAAAACCCATGAAGGAGACTTACAAAAACTGGGGCATCCCGCTGACTGTAATTCCAAAAAAAAGGAAACAGTTCAGGCAAAAAAAAAGAAAGGGATAACAAAAATCAAGAAAGAGGTCTTACAAACCCTCAACAAAGCAAAAGATGACTGCCAATCAAAATAAGTTATCAACATCTGAACCATTATTGGAACATCAAAGCAAAGACTCAAACTAGGTCTAACGTATGATCAACTGAGTTTAGGTTCGGAGAACATCACGAAGAGCGGGTGGGTACAAATAATTTGAGCCTTTATCCTTTGTTTCTTAAACCGTGAACCAAGCCACGTTATAACCCTCAAAAGTCCTAGCTGAAGCATGGGTTAATTCGAAAGCATACTGTTACGAAAGGTATCCTGACTCCTGAAGGCCTACGGTAAATACGGAGTTGACATCACGTTTTACAAACGTTCGCTTGTTTTATGAAAAGAATGCATTTTTGAAATCTTCAAGACGGACATAGGCTTTGTATTTTTGATATAACATTGTTTGCATATGACTTTTTGTTTGAACAGCAGGGAAATTCGCACGAGAAATACCTAGTGAACAAAAGCACTCCCAATCAAGGGGCAGACGTGATTATTGCCCATCATCTGGGGCAATTAAGTCAAGATTCGGAGAATCTCTCAAAAGGCCAAAAAGCCTGGGGCAAATCTCTGCCTAAGTCACTTGGGGCACTCCAGCAACGAATCTTGCACGATCATACACCTTCTGGTAATATGGCAACACAAGCAGCCAGGGGCACCTTCCCTGCATTCTAAAAGCGTGGGCATAGTCGAAAAAATACTACGCAAAATCAAAGACCCGCTAGGTTGACACACCTAGGCAAAAATAAGGGCTTCCCGGCGAACCAAAAGGGTTCGGGCAAAATGAAGGGATGAAATGAAAAAAAATCTGTACACCCGGCAAGTCGAAAACCTGAAAAGGCGGCTTGGGCAAAAATGGGTATCCCGGTGGACTGAAAACCCGAAAGGGCGGTCCAGGCAAAAGTTAGGGATTAAAAGCGTATGACTATGTCCTGTCATCTGTCTACCAGAAGAAGGTTTGCCCGCCGACGACTATCAGCCACCCCACAAGAAACAGGGGCAATAAAGAGTGGCCTAAGCAATCTGATTGTTTCTGTCCTCCAAGGTATCAGGGTAAGCTCAGTGAAAGAACATAATCAATACAGTTCAAAACTTCCCCAGAGAATCCAATCCAGTTCCCCAGGAAAGATGGAATTCATATCCCCAAGCAGCAAGCTTATCCCCAGTAGATTCTGGAAGCTTATCCTTCGCAAAGCACGAACGCGTCGCCCGACTTTATTTAAAGAGTTATTTCCTCAACAGGATATAACTGGGTTATCCTCAGCCAAAAGCCACGGAAAGAGCGTCGTCGACAGAATCTTCTTATCCCCAGCGAAGTCCATTCACACTTCCTATACAACAGGGGTATCCTCCGCAAACTACTATCAACATTCAGCAAAGCATCTCTATCCCCACAGAGTATTGCTTCCCAGCATGGTCGCTAGAGTATCTTTTCTCCCCGCAGAATCTTCCATTCGCCAAGTTTATTCCGCAACGGAGTTATCTTCTCCTACCGGTATCCTTGCAGTTATCATCCCCAGCGGAAGCAAAACCTATTCTTCAACATCAGCCCAGGATACGACTTCCCGGCACCCGTCAAGGATTTATTTTCCTACGACGAAAACATACATTCATAAAACGTCACATACATAATTATAGCATGCATATGCATCATATTACACGAATCTCATTGATCTTGAAAACATACAGTTCATGCATCATGATTTTGCATACAATTATGTTCTACCTTTTCAGGAAAAAGATCAATACAAAAATGACTACTACCAACTAATCGCAATTCATTCTAGATATAGTTTCAGATGTAAACCCAGCGATGGTGACGTTCTGATGCTGCTTCCAGATTCCCTTCTAGATATAGTTTCAGATGTAAACCCAGCGATGGTGACGTTCTGATGCTGCTTCCAGATTCCCCTCTAGATATAGTTTCAGATGTAAACCCAGCGATGGTGACGTTCTGATGCTGCTTCCAGATTCCCTTCTAGATATAGTTTCAGATGTAAACCCAGCGATGGTGACGTTCTGACGCTGCTTCCAGATTCCCTTCTAGATATAGTTTCAGATGTAAACCCAGCGATGGTGACGTTCTGATGCTGCTTCCAGAATTCCTTCTAGATATAGTTTCAGATGTAAACCCAGCGATGGTGACGTTCTGATACTGCTTCCAGATTCCCTTCTAGATATAGTTTCAGATGTAAACCCAACGATGGTGACGTTCTGATGCTGCTTCCAGATTCCCTTCTAGATATAGTTTCAGATGTAAACCCATCGATGGTGACGTTCTGATACTGCTTCCAGATTCCCTTCTCGATATAGTTTCAGATGTAAACCCAGCGATGGTGACGTTCTGATACTGCTTCCGGAATTCCTTCAGATATAGTTTCAGATATGATCCAGATATGGTGACGTTCTGATGCTGCTTCCAGATCTCCTTCCAGATATATTCCAGATGTAAACCAGATATGGCAACATTCTGTCACTTATTCCAGTTGAAGATATTTCAAGACCTCCTCTAGTCCAGCTAAATCGATGCCCAACAGATTTTTCTGATAAAGACTCAGCAGTCCCCTATGGTTCCCTCTCCAGCGGTGTATGAGGTAGTAATCCCTTTTTAGATGGTCCCCTCTCCGACGGTGTGTGAGGTGGTAAGTCCTTTTCAGATGTTTCCCTCTCCGACGTTGAGTGAGGTGATCATTCCTTTCAGATTATAACTGCCTATGGTTCTCTTCCCGATGTTGCAAAGATGGTAATTCCCGCCAAGATTTTTCTCAACGAGCGTTGTTGAAGTTAAAATCATCCAAGGTTCTCTTACCGTTCATGCTAAGGCAGTAACCATTCCTGGTTCATTCATCAGCGTTTGAAGCTCCAGACTCAGCTCCTGTAACCAGTCAGGACACATCTGTACCAAGCATCTAAAACCAACTCCTGCAACGTGTCAGGTACTCGTTTTCTATTTTGCAGGTATGTAGGTTCTAGCTAAGGAATCTTCCCCGCAATCAACATCCAGATGGCATCTATAAGCCCATCACCCTATCCAGCAATCTCTAAATGGCATCTATAAGCCCATTCCCCCATCACCGCCACTATGTGAGCGCAAATTTCTGGGCACTCTAGTGTCCAATCATCTCCTACCCTCGGATTACGAAAGGCATGTCAGCCAATCTGCATCCTCAGGTCTAAGAAGATTGAACAGGGGCAACTGTTGCACCCCAAAATTTGCCCTCCCATATTCTCCAAGATTTGTCAAAGTCAAGGTCACAAAATTCCCCAAGGGTTGTGCAGCTCAACTGTCTCCTATACAGTCAAAACTAGGGTTTGTGTTCTGATCAAGAAATTGAAGTTTTCAAAGGCCCAATCAAGTCTCATATGCCTACAAATGTGGTCAAGCATCCTCATATCAATTTTCAAGGCATTCAGCTCAAGATTGCACAGTCAAAACCCTAAATTGCACTACAGTCAACTGTAGGGGCAAAATGGTCATTTGACAGTCAAAAGTTCAAATTTTTGGTCAACATATCATTTTGAAGCCACAAACATCATTTGATCAATACTTGATCATGATTCTCAAAATTTGGCTCAGAAATCATCAAAGATGCAAAAGTTGCTATATTTGGACAGTTGAAAAAGTCAACTGAAATTGACCAGGGCATAACTTTCACATGGATTATCATAAAAATTCCATCCAAAGCTCATTTTGAAGAGAAAGACATTCCCTACAATTCATCTTCATACTTCAAGTCCAAGAAATGCTCTCACAAAAAGTTATCAATTTCAACATTATAGGTCATTTTCAAAAGTCAACAAAAAGGGACTTTAAGTCAAAGGCCATAACTTGAGATTGGTAAATCAAAATGACATGGGACCAAAGGCATTGGTTAAAGGACTCAAAGACCTTTCCAAAATGTCCAAGAAAATGTGAAAAGCTTAAAAATTGACCAAGTTATGCCTTGTGGAAGTTGGGAAATTTTTGGAAAATTTTGAAAGTCAACATTGATGCAAAAGGCCTAAATTTGCTATTGGGCCCATTTTTCTTCCAAGTTTCTTCATGCCAAGCCTATGCACGACCACTAGGCCCAAAGGGGAGTATTTTCATATTTTTTAATTATTTATTTGAATTTATATTAATTTATATTCATTTAAATCATTTTAATACATGAAAAATATAAACCTAACCTAAAAAAATCTTTTTTATGCACATTCCAAGGTCAATATTTCGTGCATACCTTAAATAGGCAAGATTTGGTGCTAATTGATCATGATTGAACCAAAATACATGAGAAAAAGATTAGAAAAGATCCTTAACAAATCAAAGATTGAAAACAATTATTGCTTTGGATTTTATTCAATATCTTTAACCTAATAGCTTCCCTATATGATCAGAATCAAAGACCTAATCAAAGGAGACTGGAAGCTGCGCCCAAGAAGCCATTACAAACTTGCAAAAATTCTCAAAAAGTCCAAAACTGAAAAGGGCTCTAGAGGTTGATTCAAGCCTCCAAAACTATCTCAACAGCTTGCCAAGGTTGCCCTGGATACATTCCAATCACAAACGTCCATTAACACGCCAAGAATTGGTATAGGGATTCAAAACTGTACAGAAAAAAATTGGGAATCGTACATCATAACTCAAGCATGTTTACAGCATTTTTTTTATAGATTCTTATTCCTTGTTTTGTTCTGATGCTAACCATGCCAATGAATTTCGTTTTTGTGCAATACATGTGATTTCACCATTAACGAGCATTAGGGTTTTTCAGTTTTGGAATTAGGGATTTCCAGGTACGGCAAAATTGGATGTTCTCACCACCATGGTTGTATTCAGGGCATGGAGACGAAGAAGAATGCATCCTCGCGCCTAATTTATGTTGAGAATGGAGCTATTCGCTATTTTCTTAAATCACCCCTTCAGCCACGCCCAGAAAACCGTGGCCATACTTTTATGTTTCAGGGAAGAACGAGGACGAAGACCTCGTGGCAAGGTGTGATAGGCGGATTCAAATTTCGCGCGAATTTCCAAAATCCTTAACGCTTTCTTCTTATAATATTTGTTGATTAATGTATATTAAAAGAATTCAAAGTGCTTCAGTGGTGCAGGTGTCGCTTTGCCAAGTCCAAGACCTGGGTTCGAACCCCAGGTCTGTATAATGCTTGATATTATTTTTCAAACCAAATTCCCATGCAGGCATAATTCTGAGACGCACCATGCACACTCCAAGTTCACCATACACGCGTCCATCAGTAGCAATCCAAGGGCCATGATCAAAGGAGTACAATAAACTCCAGTCAACGCGTCATACAGGATTCAAAAAGTCAACGAAGACTGAAGCTCAATGGGCCAAAAGTCCAGGCCTATACCTCCAATTTTGGGACTACACCCCACCCTGGTTTGTCAATTTTATTTTTCTAATTATTATTTTAATTGTTATGTTTATTTTAATTATTGTTTATTTAATTTTTAATCAAAATACAAAAAACATTATAAAAATCAGAAAAGACCAAAAAAAAAAAAAATATTTTATTGTAATTATTTTCATCAATAAATTAATATATGTAAATATTTAGTTTAATTAGGTTATAGTTTTAATCTTTTTAATAAAAAACACCAAAAATAGAATTTAGGTTTAATATCTTTTTTTTGATTTTTCTTTTAATTTTTCCTTTTTTTCAGAATAATATTATTTAGTTATTTTCATAAATTAAAAATTATGCGTAAATAAATTAGGGTTTAATTTAGATCATATTTTAATTCTTTCTTAATAATTAAAAAATATTAGAATTAGGGTTTGCCTTTTAATTTAATTAACTTCTTTTCCTTATTAAATCTAAAAAATACAAAAATATCAAAAACATTTAATTTTCAGTTTAATTCCTTATTAACTTTTAATATTTTGCAAAAGGGTCCAATGCCCTAGTTTTGTTTAATTCCTTTATTTTGCGCATTTATTTTATAATCGTTTAAATAATTATGTAATTGTCCCAAAGCATTGTAATTTAAATTTCTTGCACTTTTACTTTATCGCTTTATTTATTTTTCCGCTAAATCGGGTCCGGTTTAATTTTGGCGATGTGGACCCGCGCCATTTGTAATAGCCTTAGATTTATTTTTTGCAAACTTTATAACTGTTAAATATGCATGCAAGAATGAATGGACAAATTAAAATCAAGAGTAGAACACGACAAACATGACAAGACAAATAACTGAAACATGACACACAAATCACACACCACCCCTAGGGTACGCCTCACTGTTGCCTTGCCTCGAAAGGTGATCGTCGAGTAGAGGATGTCTTAGTAAGTCCTCATGATCTGGGAACCTGGCATGAGGGTAGCTTCTAAGGTGTCTTCCCATTGCTCTGGTGATCACCATGTCCCGAACCTCGAATTGACCCGAACACCTCCAACGGTGGTGCTACCTACCTCTCAATGGTGGGATGGCACTACTTTTAAGGACATTTACACAGACGAATTCCTTAGGGTAGGTAGGTTCTCAAGGATACTTGCTCTAATCTCAAAACAAATTCAAAAGACTTTTCACACTGACACTTTTCAAAAAGCTTTCAAAACAAACTTTTCAAACACTCTGACGTACGAGTCGATCTGAAATTTTTTTCAAAGAAACTTTTAAACCCACATTGAAAAGCAAATAAACAATTTTGAAAACACATTGAGCAAGTATCTAAGAGCCCATGGATAACCATGGATAGAAAGGGTGCTAACACCTTCCCTTTCTATAACCTACCTCCCGAACCGAGAGCAATCTCTTTAAGGAATTTTTCTGTGCTTTTGTCCTTTCCATTTGGAGAAAATAAAAGACGGTGGCGACTCTTGCTTCCGCGACATTTCGCGAACCAGCGTTAAACAGTCAGTTCCAGATCCACCGATCACAGAGATCATCTGAGGGATAAGCACAGATTGACCTTGATAGGTGCCAACCTTGCTTTCCATTATGGTTCTTGTGTTCTTTCCTTTCTTTTTGGAGGCTTTTTTCAGTTGGGATGATGTTGTAGAAGACATTGTTGAAGATTGTTGGAAGTTTTAGGGTTTCGGTGAGAAGAGAGGAAGAAAAGATTCAGAATGTGGGAAGAAAAATAAAAGACTAAGTTGGTGGGTTTTTATAGTGTGGAAGTTTAAACATCCACTGAGTAAGATTAGGATACGTGGGAGTCGTGGGTTGGATTGAGAAGGAGGTGGCGTAAAAGTTGATATTGGTAATAGGCGTGATTAATAATAATCATTGTTTTATAACTGCACCATGCTGTGAAGTACTAGTTCAAGACGGTTAAGGAATCTGAAAGGCGTCGTGATTGACGTGACTGGAGTCATACACAATAAATGTTACGATTACTCAAAGGTCACATCAAAATCTTGCATATATATTTAAAATAAGTATTTCTCAAAGGATCGAAATACATATTTTAAAGGGGCATTTTGTTGGCTGAATATTTTGATGATACAGTTCGAAACGAAGCAAGTTGGATGTTTCGTTGTAATAAAGCAAGATGTCATGTTTCGAAATTGTAGAAGCAGTGCTTCAAATGGGCATGTCAAAGCTCGGAGCTTCGAGTGACAGTTATGGGGATATATTCAAAAGAAGTCTCGAAGTGGTAACAAGGCTGTGTCCAAGAAATGAGTTCGAATCGAAGAGTGCCAAAACATTTGAAATTCAAACGCAAGCGGGATGTTCGAAATTTAAAATATATGCGCTGGAGCATTCGAAGACGCGTGGAAGCTAGAGAGGGGCATTGCTTTGCATGTTCTGAACGTGGCAGAATCTTATAGGCAAGACCGTTATGGTCGAAGTAGTATAAATAGAAGTCTTAGCGTTAGGATTTCGTGTGTCATATCTATTGTACAAAATTCAGTAAACATTCAAAATACCACATGGCTAGGGAAACGAACGCTCGAACAATGTACGTATGATAACACCAAATATTTATGATTCAGCAAAACTCTTTCTCATTTCCAGTTTATCCTCTATCTTCATGTCAATATCATTCAAAAGCCTTTACATTAAAATCTTTTTCATTCAAAGTCATTTACTGATTTCTTGCACTTAAAAGTCTTTCCCTCTATTCCGAGTACTTTACATTTCAGAAATTCTTATACCTTTTATGCAGTTATCTTCATGCTTTTATCATTCGAATACCCTTTTCATCCAAAGTCATTTTACTGATTTCTTGCATTTAAACGCTTTCTTTCTATTTCGAATCTTTTACATTCCAGAAACGCTTTTACATTACATGCTTTTATACTTCGAAGTTATTTACTTGTCTTTTTGCAGTTTTACATGTCTTTACAATTGAACCTTTATTCATGCAATTTAGTTGCGCACGTATTTACTTGATCATGTCATTAGATCTTTAATAGAGTAATCGAAGTAAGTTGAACACCTACACAACAATCTAAATACCAAACATGAATATCAGTTCTACAATAAGAATTATCCAAACGACCAATACACCATAGGATCAATCTAGTCGATCCTGCAAGTTACCAGAGAGATTAAATAACAGTTATTAAGATTATTTGATAGTTTGGAGGACTAGCGGTTGTTTACCAGAAATAACTGTAAACAAATTGGCACACCTGGTGGGACGCGTCATTTGTCATTACGAAATTTAGAACAAAGTAAAAAATTGTTGAGACATAACCATTGTAAAAGTACTCTCTGAGTGATAAGTTTGTTGTTATATGAACCTTAGAAGTGGTAGAATAACCAATAGCAACCAACCCTTACCCAGAAGAAAACGTTTAAACAAGATGTCTAATCCAGACAATCAACAAGGGGAACAAAATATCCCGCATACAACAGGCACTAATATGTCCGCTTCGATGGGAACATCTAATGCGATCCCTTCGAACGCACAGTCTGTTGCATCCTCTACCAGTAGTGTAGCCACTAATGGAACAAGTGGCATGTCAACTAACAGTTCGATCCTAGGAAATACTAGAACCATTGGTTATCCTGGGGGATTCGTCCCACAATCAGGGACACAAACCCATTTCGCCACCCCACTAACCAGACCACCCGGGTTCGATGCTAACAGACACAGAAATTCCTCTTATGGGATGCCAACATCTTTTATGGCGGGTCTGCACACTTCGACATCGAATACGTCACCACAATTAGGGTCTGGGTCTGGGGCAAACCAATTTATGACAAATAACCAAGGATCAATGGGTTATAGTGCAATGCCTATCTTAACCATAGAAAATCAGTTGGCCTTTAGGCAATTAATGGATGACAGTAACCATAATATGATAGGAGTATTAGCACAAACTATGCAGGAGATCTTTGCCCCAATAGTACAAAATGTAACTGTGACAAACAGAGAAAACGCGGATAACATGAGTCGAATAGCAGATTTTTTCGCTCCCCCAGAAAGGCGTAGGCAGAATCAGGCGGGAGTTCGAGCAAACGTCCCTATCATAGAACAAATTGCTAACGACCCACCCTATAGACCAGCCAGAGAGGAGGTTAATTTGGGGGCAAGGGCACAAAGGTTAGAAGCCCCAATGATTCAAGGCCCACAAAGGGAAATTATGGAACCAGGGGCAAGGATCGAAAGGCTAGAAGTCCCAGAGTTTCGAGAAGAATAGCCTAGAGAAGTTGTCATGGTGGGTCGAAATCAAGATGCTGATGCAGTCGTTCACAGAATTCGAAATGATAACATCTTGGCCGAAAATAATTTAACCACCATGATAGAGAGTATCATGGCTCAGAATGGCCTCAATACAGGAATTAGAAGGCCAAATTATGCCTCTCATATATTAGATTACATAATGCACACTGATTTACCAAGGGGATATAAAGTCCCTAAGTTTACAAAGTTTGCTGGGGATACCAATGAATCAACAGTCGAACATATAGCCAGGTATCTAACCGAAGCAGGAGATATAGCGAATAATGAAGACCTTAGGATCAAATATTTCCCAAGTTCCCTAACTAAGAACGCTTTCACATGGTTCACCACTTTACCCCCTGGGTCCATAGATACTTGGGCTCTGTTGGAGAGATTATTCCCTGAACAGTTCTACATGGGACAATCTAAAATAAGTCTGAAGGAACTAGCCAGTGTCAAGAGGAAGTTTACTGAACCCATAGATGATTATTTGAATAGATTCAGGCTCTTGAAATCTAGATGCTTTACAGTAGTTCCTGAACATGAGTTAGTCGAAATGGCTGCTGGCGGCCTGGATTACTCTATTCGAAAGAAATTAGACACACAATACTTGAGGGATATGGCTCAATTAGCCGATAGGGTTCAACAGGTCGAAAGGCTAAAGGCCGAAAAGGCCAGAGTTTTTAAAAATAACAAGAAAGAAAAGGTCTCCTATGTTGGAGCTGAGGAAGCAGAAGATTACCCTGAATTCGAAGAGGTCGAAATTGATCTCGCTGAATTAAAACAGGCCCCACCTTACTCCTGCAAATTATTAGTTCCCACAAAAGGGAAAGAAATTGTTGAAAATGAGAAAAGTGACAAATTCCCAAAGAAGGTTTATACCTTCGATGTAACTAAGTGTGACGAGATTTTTGATTTACTTGTCAAAGATGGCCAACTCATTGTGCCATCAAATGTCAAGATACCTCCTTTAGATCAAAGGAAGAAAAGAGGATTTTGCAAGTATCATAGTTTCCTGGGCCACAAAACCTCACAGTGTTTTCTTTTTAGGGACCTAATTCAGAATACAATTAAAGATGGCAGACTGAAATTCGCTGATAAACCAAAAATGAAAGTAGATGAAGATCCTTTGGATGTCGCAGACACCAATTACTCCGAGCCTGTATGCATTGGAGAAATCAACATGGTGGAAGCAGATCAAAATGACGCTCTAATAGGAGAGAAAGGTACTGAAAATGAAAGCTGGGTGTTAGTCGAAGTCAACAAGGGGGTCACTGAAGACGTCCACAAGCAACCAGAGACTTTGATCGAAGCAACACCTTTAGCTGTTGCAAAAGAAATCCAGGCTACTGAAGGCCAGGGAAACCAAAAGCAAGAGTTGACACAGGTTACTGAAGGCCTGAGGCTAGAATTAGAGAAAGTACAGATCACGAAGCCAACCTCCCATCAGAAAGAAATATGGGATACTTTAGGGGAGCCCAGTGGAAAGTTTGACTACTTGGTCAAGTATTCTGCCCCAGAGAGTTCAAAAATCCAAATTGAAGATATAAAACCTACAGGATGGGCAGATGATGACACTAAGTGGGAGGATGTTGATGTAAACATGGTGAATATGGAGAAACCTCGTTCTGAAATAGAGGAGGTGGAGAGATACTTAGAAAAAGAAGTATAAAATGGAGGATAATTATGCTGGGGATGCTAGTCTTAAGGATTACCTCATGATGTGCCACAAAGGAGATACGGGAATGATACTATGCCCTAGGTGCAGCATCCTCTGCAACCAGAGAATTGCTGCAAACTTCGAGAGGGTACAAAGGGCATGAACTGGCATCAACTGGCGCCAGGATAACCAGTTATTCAGGTGTTATCCTAAAGTTGGAGAAAGTTTGTTGGAATTTTTGGTTCGCTGTTACAAAGGGGCAACCAAATGCTTGATATGCCCAAGGTGTTCTGCTGTGTATGATCAAAGCATGGCCAGAGCCTTCTAAACAATCCCTTTTTCCCCGTGCTGGAACCACCAAGAGACTGGTCAGATGGGGCAATGTTTCGATAACAAATACAATCAACGAAGGCCTGATAGTCCTCATCCCATGGGCGCTCGAAGAGTGACATTCAAAATTTCTGCTGAAATACCAACAGACAAATGGCTGCAAGTCAGAACTGACAAAGGTAAAGACAAATGGAGAAACAATGAACGAAACGCGCGCCACGCTATGACATATAGAAGGCAGTTCAACATAGCAAAGAGGGAAGAAGTGAGGTTAGAGAACTACAAAGGAAGAAACCCTATGTCAAGATCTCAATGGCGAAGGCAACAGAGAATTCGAAAGGCTGAAAGGGAAGCTGTGGCAAATAAAGGAGCAACTTCAATAAAAAACCAATGTGAATCTAGCACCAACAAACCCACACCAAATAATCAAACTGAAGACAAACCCCCAGTTAGTAGGAGACTCTTCTCTGAAGTACAACCAAATGAATCAAAGGAATACACTCCAGGTCCAGAAGAAGACGGAGATATGCTAACGGACAACTTCGAATCAGAGGGGGAGTCTTCGCTCAATATCAATTGCAACGTGGTATCTGTACTTCCTTGTGAGTTTGGACAGGAAACTGAAATCGAAGAGTATGAGGAAGAAGATACCATAGATCTGATAAAGCATAGGCCTGTGTGTTACTACGTGATGGATAACGGAGCTGTCGAGGAGCAGAATGCGTTCTTCGAACGTCCAAAACCAGCTATGAAAAATCATCTGAAGCCATTATTTATTCAGGCAAAGGTTGGTGCCCATGGCGTAAATAAGGTTTTAGTGGATGGGGGCGCTACAATTAACTTAATACCCCATTTCATGCTGAAAAAGTTAGAAATACGCGAAGGAGACATCAAACCACACAACATGGTTTTGTCCAATTATGAAGGGAAAGTAGGCAAAACATTGGGGGTGGTTCAATTGGACTTGACAATAGGCTCAAGCTGTAGGCCCACCATGTTCATGGTGATCGAAGCCAAGGCCAACTACAATTTGTTGCTGGGAAGAGAGTGGATCCATGGCGTAGGAGCAGTTCCTTCGTCAATGCACCAACGGTTAGTTTTATGGAGAGAAGATGGGATTGTGGAGAACATTGAAGCGAACCAGAGTTACTTCATGACAGCAGTCAACTTAGTTGACAAGAGGAATTATGACAAACATCTGGCAAAGATTGCTCCTTGTGTCCCAAATGATGAAATCAACGAAACCAGAAACGCCCACTATTATATGACCCTTCGCCATGATGGCATATATTGGGATAGAAGAATAATCAGTGAAGATGAAATTTTGGAGATGAACGGGGTTATACCTACAACGAACGTCTGTAGGTAAAAGTCTTGTTTTCTAAAATGAGGTTGACAGGAAGAAGACACTGGCGTGTCAAGCAGCCATTGGGACGTTTGAATTTCGCGCCTTGGATTCAGTTCTTTTGTTTTTTCTCATATTATGTTTTATTGTTATTATAATAACAAGTTAATAACGTAGCGCAACTGGCAAGCAAGCATTGAGATTGAGTATAAGGACCTGGGTTCGATCCCAGGTCCCAACCTTTGCTTTGTATTATTTTTCTTCATACAATCCAGTGCTTCACAATCTCAAGCGCCCACCATGGTCCATCAACATCCAGCCATCTGATGTGCCCTTAGCCAGATCCAACGTACCAACAATGGGGGACCACCATGCTCCTCAAGTCAACACCCACATCGGATCAAGCGTGGTCAACCAGGCTGGGAGTATTTGGGCCAAAAGAATTCAGATTTGCACCCCCAGAATTGCTAACACTATCAGGCCCATTCCTCTTTTTTTTCTTTTTATTTTATTTTTGCTTTATTCTTAATTCTTAATTTATTTTATTTTAAAATCAATTTTTTTTATAAACTCATAAAATCAAGAATTCACAAAAATTAGAATTAGGTTTTTTTTATCAAATTTAATTTAATTTAGGGTAACTTTAATTTGTTTTTTTCACAATTAAAATCAACTAGAAAATTAGGTTTAATTCTTGATTTAATTGTTTTCCTTTTGCAAATAAAATAAAAATACAAAAAATAGGCTAACTTATTTATTTTTCTTAGTTAAAATTAATTAGTAATTAGGTCCTTTTTTAATTCAATTATTTCATTATTTTCTCAAATAAAAAAGCATGACAAAAAAACATTTTTTTCTTTAATCAATCGCAAGTAGGATTAGTCAAAGGGTCAAAACCCTAATCGCTTCGCATTTAATTCGCTGCGCGCTTGTTGATTATTTTGCCATTATTTTGTAACTGTTCAGGGTTGTAATAGTTAATTTAGGGTTTTTATTTACTGTTTAAATCCCTGATTTTTTGGTTATGTAATTAATCCCCCTCCCCGAAGCCTTGTAATAGCTAGGTTTATTTTCTCACATTTTTAATTCCTGCAAATATTTAATTGTCTAGATGTATGCTAATAGGATTATATGGCAAGAATGCATGACAAAATTAAAATGGTTAGAAAACCCTAATGTGCAAAGATTAAATAACTGAAACAAATCACTCGCACATATTCACTCTTAGGGTATACTCTCACTTCGGTTGCCTTCGGTAAACGATCATTAAGCATAGGGTGTCTTAGTGGTTTCCCTCCAGTCTAAAAAGATCAAAATGTCCCGTTCGAATGTTGCCTCGAAAATGTTGCCTCGAATACGATCTTAAGACTCTAGGGTTACTACTAAGGTGTCCTAATATTGCTCCAGTGACCGTACGTCCCTTTCGAATTGACCCTTACAAATTCCAAGGACGGTGCTACCTATTCCTCAATAGTAGGATAGCGCTGTCTAAAGGAAACGAGAATAGAAACAATCTTCTTTCGAGTAGGTAGATGCTAGTAGGTACTTGCTCAAATCAAACTTTTCGCACTTACACCTTTCAAATAATTTTCAAAAAAACTTCGTCACACCCTTGAGGACTGATACAAGGGTTATCACGAAGTAAAACATTTTTTCAAAAAAACAAGCACACAAACACAAGCAATTTAAAAATGAGCAAGTACCTAAGAGCCCATGGAAAACCATGGATAGAAAGGGTGCTAACACTTTCCCTTTCTATAATCTACCCCCGTACTCAAAATCTCGAAAAAGGATTTTTTTCTGTACTTTTTTCCTTCCCGGTTGGATGAAATAAAAGTTGGTGGCGACTCTTGCTTACCGCGACATTTTGCGAACAAAATACGCAAAACACAAACCAATATTAAACAGTCGGTTCTGCCACCGTATCACAGAACTGGAGACTCTGCTGGGGACTTATAAGTGGGGTATACCTTAGGATCTAGGTCATTAAAATTGCTTCTCTTGATTGCTTTGTTTGTTTTATTTTTGAGGGTTTTGTTTGGGGTACTATAGATCCTACACTCGGATATGGGGAATACACTTTAGGTAAGTAGCAATAGACTGTGAGGGAACTGTATGGCATAGACCGATACGGTTGAAGCAGTAGCTACATTGGTGTGGCACTTTGGTTGGTACCGGTACCCCTTGTGGTGAAACAAGGAGAATACGGGGCCGCCGCGTGGTGTCGTGAAGCATCAACTGACCTTAGAACCTTTAATTGCCTAACTTGGCCATTAGAAAGTAGCGAGATAGCCGACCTCAGTGTAGAGCTGAGAACTGGTTGATACTCGATGCTACACTCATTGAGATCATACTTTTGGAAATATTTCGGTCACAAGAAAAGATTGCGTGAGCTGAAACCATGACCGATGAAGGATGGTCAGTGATATTGAGATCCTCTAGAACCCGGTTACTTTTCTAGGACAGGTTGAACCAACTTAACTTCAAGAGGGTATTACCTTTGACCTCATGCAAGCCTTAAACCTAAGGGCTTTGTGTGATTTGACTGTGTCTGCAATACCTGTGTTTGCTATACCTGTGGTTTATCATGACATCATGCATCATAACATGCCATTCATGCTTCATTACACTAACCATTTCAAAGACCAAGGGAATTTATCTTTGTTCTGTTTTGCAGATCATGGCTTCCGTGCGTAGAAATACTATCCGAATCAGCTTTGTGCAGATACCTTCCAAACTCAAAGAGCTAGTATCAAGAGTTTCTGAAACTTCTACTTTCATTAAGAGACACGGTCAACTTCTCAGACTGGTTACTTCAAACCTTGATGAACAGATGATGAGCGTACTTTTTCAGTTCTTCGATCCCAAGCATCAGTGCTTCACCTTTTCAGATTATCAGTTGGTACCCACCTTGGAAGAATTCTCTCAACTATTGGGCATACCCATTCTCGAACAGGTACCCTTCACAGGTATAGAAGAAGTTCCTAAGCCAGAAGTCATTCCCTCAACTTTACATTTGAAACGGGCCGACGTGGTATCCAATTGGGAAACTCGAAGCGGAGTCGAGGGTTTTCTAGTCAAATTTATGATAGACAAGGCTCAACTATTTTGGGATGATTTGGATTTTCAGGCTTTCGAGGAGGTCTTGGCTCTTCTTATCTATGGTTTAGTTCTCTTCCCTAATCCGGACTCCTTCGTAGATGTGAATGCTATCAATATTTTCCTTTCTTGCAACCCTGTGCCTACCTTGCTTGGAGATATTTTACACGCTCTCCATACTCGTACCATGAAGATAAGAGGGACTCTTATGTGCTGCATGCCGTTGCTGTCGAGATGGTTTATTTCTCACCTCCCTAAGTCTGTACTGAAGAACGAAGAAGGTTTGGGTTAGTCGCACAGGATAATGTCACTCGCTCATACGGATATTCTTTGGTGTTCCCGAGCTATGGAAGACGTTGCTATTATTAGCCGTTGTAGGGAGTACCCTAATGTCCCATTACTTGGTATCAGAGGGGGTATAACTTACAATCCTTGTCTAGCTTTGCGACAATTTGGTCATGCTTGAAGGGATGGTCCCCATGAGTTACTTATTGAGGGCATTGTATTCAACTATGAGGATGATGTTAATGAGTATCGCCGGAGGTTCATACGAGCTTGGGGCATGGTAAATAGATCTGACACCAAAGATTTGGGACCCAAAGAATTCCATTCCTATGGAGCCTTACTTCTAATGGGTACGAGCTCGTGCCCAGAAGCTTATGATGCCTTATGTGGCCGTATTACCAATGATTGTGGAGCCCACTACTGAAGAAGGCATTCCTTACACGGTTCTCTATCCTTACATGCCCATTGATCTTGGGGAGTTACAGAGGTCTTGGATTCAGCTGAAGAATGAGCAGGATACTTACAGGGAACAATTCCATGATCAAGAGAATAAGGTTTTAAAGCTCACCAGGCAGCTCTAGGAAGAAAGAGTGCTCAATGATTATATCAACACAAAGAGAAAGCGTCCATGGGACTTTTGATTTTTCTTTTCTAGTTTTAGATTTGTTTTATTTACTTATTTTGTAACGCCTTAAAGGCATGTTGAACCTTCAAATTTAACTAATAAAGTTTTTGTTTATTTTGGTTTGCAAATTTAAATTTCCCGAAATCTTTGAAATCATTACATGTGCATCCCATTATCATACACATCATTACAGGTACCACTACAGGTTTCTCATCTTCTTCGCTGTTTATTTCACACGAAATGTCTTCCGATCAAGCTATCAAGGATCTTCAGGCACAAAATTCCTAGTTCCAACAAATGTTCATCAGTCTGGCAAAAGGGCAAGAAGATCTGAAAGCCCTTATTCTGAAAGAGAAGAAGAAAAAGAAGAAGGCTGTCGGTATTCTGAATATGGGCAGAAGGTTTGGAGAAAGGTTGAAGCAACAAACTGATCTGACCTCTTCATCCAAGGAAGGGGAGAACCAAAAAGGGGAAAACGATCCCAGTCCTGCAGTTTCTGACAATGATACAGATTACAATGATGAGCAATATCCTCCTGCTGAGGATAGATACAAGCAGATGGAAGATCGTATGAGTGCCATGGAAGTTCAGAGGATACCTGGTCTGGATTTCGAAGAGTTGGGTCTGGTATCGGGAGTGGTCATCCCTCATAAGTTCAAAGCTCCGGTTTTTTCCAAGTATGATGGAGTGTCCTGCCCAAAACTCCATCTCATCTCTTATGTCAGAAAAATCCAACCCCACACCGCTGATAGAAATTTGTGGGTGCAATTCTTTCAAGATAGTCTGTCAGGGACTCAGCTTGAATGGTTCTACCAGTTGGAGGGAGCCAGTGTCTGAAACTGGGAAGATCTTGTTGCCGCTTTCTACAAGCAGTATCAGTATAATGTCGACCTTGCTCCCACTCGTACTCAACTCCAGAGTATGTCCATGGGTGCAGGTGAAGGTTTTAAAGATTATGCTCAAAACTGGAGAGACTTGGCTGGGAGAGTTCAACCACCTTTATCTGATAGGGAGTTGGTGGATATGTTCCTTAGTATGCTGTCAGGTCCATTTTTTAATCACTTAATTAGAAGCTCGTCATCTGGTTTCACCGAGCTGATTTTAACTAGAGAAAGAGTAGAAGCTGGAATTCGGAGTGGTAAAATACAAAAGGATGCCTCCTTAAGTTCAGCAAAGAAGCCTTTCGCTGGTAAGAAGGAAGCCAGTGCGGTCTATAGCCTGAGGGGCCAAAGCAGATCTGAACACCGTCAAACGGTAAATGCTATAGTGATACCAAGACTCGCAGTTGCTCCACAATGCAACAATCAACAAAGGGTGGAAAGACCACAATGACAGTTTACCCGCATTAACATGACTTTGGCTGAAGCCCTGCCTCATCTGCTAAAAACAAACTTGGCAACCTTGAGAGAGGCTCCCAAGAATCCAAACACTACCTCTCCCAGATACAATCCCAACGCGCAATGCGCCTACCATTATGAGAGTCTTGGCCACGATACAAACGATTGCTGGGCTCTGAGAAATAAAGTACAAGACTTGCTTGAAGCCAAGGAGATAGAGTTTGATGCTCCAGAAAAGCCGAATGTTATAACTACTCCCATGCCCAAACATGGTCGTGGAGTCAATGTTATTGACACTGATTTGTTTGTGACCTCTATTGAAGAAATTTCTACTCCTCTGATGACTGTTAAGAAGAATTTGCTGTCGGCCGGTTTATTTCTGGGTTGTGGTAAAGGTTGCCACATGTGTTTGATTCTACCTTCTGGTTGCCGTTTATTGAAGTCAGGTATTCAGCGCTTGATGGATAATAAAGAGATTTTGTTCGAGAACACTGTGATCCCTGTTGTTCCCATTGAACATGTTGCCATTATAACCATTTCTGCCAATCCTTCTAAGGTTTCCTCGAGAAGACCTGTTAGGATTACACCTGTTTAAAGAATTTCTCCGCTGATAACCACTGTTCCTGGTCCCATCCCGTACACCTCAGATAAGGCTGTCCCATGGAATTATGATGCTGATGTGTACTATCATGGCATTAAACAAGATCTGAAGAATGAAGAAGTTGATACTGATATCAGTAATATTGTCGGGACTAGTAAAGTTACTCGAAGTGGAAGGGTCTTCTCTCCTGAGATTTCCCCGAAGACTGTTAACAAACCTATTGTCATTCCATCTACTGTTCCCGCTAGTACATCAACTATTGTTCCTGTGCTTACTCCAGTTATCACCCCTGCTGCTGAGCCATCTGGGACTCGGGGCAAGGAAATTATAGGTGAGCCTTCCCGGACGGAGGCACCTAAGAAAATCATTGTGGAAGCCTCTAAACAAGAAATAGAGGAAATACTGAAAATCATTAAGAAGAGCGACTACAATGTGGTCGAGCAGCTGGGGCAGACCCCATCAAAGATATCCATGTTGTCTCTGCTGTTGTATTCTGAAGCCCGTGCGAAGGCTTTGATTGCATTTCTCAAGACTGCGCATGTGCCACAGGAAACTTCAACAGATCAGTTCAAAGATTGTGTAGCCAGCCTGACTGCTGACAATGGGCTGGGTTTTTCAGATGCGGATTTGACACCGAAAGGAAGGAATCATAATGATGCTCTGCATGTCTCGATTGAGTGCAGGGGCACCACTATGGCTCATGTGCTGGTAGATACCGGGTCTTCGCTGAATGTTCTGCCGAAAAAAGCGTTGGACCGTTTGGATTGTGAGGGTTTGATTCTAAAGCCTAGTAACATTGTGGTAAGGGCTTTTGACGGATCGAAGGGAATGGCGCACGAGGAGGTGGACATCCCTGTCAAAGTGGGTTCTCAGACTTTTGGGTCCACCTTCTACGTAATGGATATCAAGCCGTCGTATTCTTGCTTGTTGGGTCGTCCTTGGATCCATGAGGTTGGGGATGTTACTTCCACACTCCATCAAATGCTGAAGTATCCGGTGAAGGGAAAGATTGTCACAGTGAGAGGTGAAAAAGAATATATGGTGAGTCACCTCAATTCCTTCCGCTACGTAGAGATGGATGGGGAATTCATAGTAACTCCTTGTCAGAATTTCAAAGAGGTCCCTCAGATCTTGGCATCAACCGAAGTTACTACAGACAAACCTCCGTTGAACATGGCTTCTCTCAAGGATGCCAGGGCTGTGGTTGAAGAAGGTGGGTGTACCAATTAGGGCCAGCTCCCTGATTTCACTCACAAAACTGACAAATTTGGTTTGGGCTTTACTACACGGGCTCAAAGGGCTGTTAGGCGCGCTCGGGCTGGAAGACCTCCCCTACACATCAGCAATCGGGGAATTAATGCAATTAAAGACAATGAAGAGGATTCAGACATCGAAAGCTGGATCTACCCAACAACCAACGATGGACCGAATAACTGGACGGTTAGGGACTTCATACCTGTTTCTTTTATTCCGCAGTAATTGCCTCATTTGTTTTAAGATTTGTAATAAACAATGTGAAACTTTACGGCCCGGTGCCTTGCCCGAGGCACCTTGGCTTTGCTTGTGAGGGCTATTATTTGTCATTTCATATATCATTAATAAAGCATTGGACGTTTCTTGCATATAAATTTTGTGCTCCTTGTTTTTCTCTTATGTCTCTCACTTTATCAAAACAACTATTCTCTTACACACACTCACGTATCATACTGCAGATCCATATCCACTCTGGATCCCATTGATAACAGCTCTGCTGCTGCCAGTTATGACTTCAAAAATATGATCAACCAAGCCGAGGACGAAGGTGGGGATAATTGTGTGGTGCATGGAGAACTTGCTAGACTATTACAGTAGGAAGAAAGGGCCATACAGCCTCATGAAGAGCCAGTTAAGTCAGTGAATTTGGGTACAGAGGAAGACAAGAAAGAGGTTAAAATATGCGCGATTCTGGAACCTAGTGTCCAACAAAGGTTAATACAGATGCTACACGACTATGTTAAGATCTTCGCCTGGTCCTATGAAGACATGCCTGGTTTAGACAATGATATTGTGGTACATCGACTGCCGACTAGAGAAGACTGCCTTGCGGTAAAGTAGAAGGTCCGTCGTATGCGCCCTGAAATGTCAGAGAAAATCAAGGCAGAGGTCATGAAGCAGTTCGACGCAGGATTCTTAGCTGTCACTTCTTATCCGAAGTGTGTTGCCAACGTTGTTATGGTACCTAAGAAGGATGGTAAGGTATGGATGTGTGTGGACTACAAAGATTTGAATAGGGAAAGCCCCAAGGATGACTTCCCACTTCCTCACATTGATGTTCTAGTCGACAACACCGTGCAACACAAGATCTTCTCCTTCATGGATGGTTTTTCTAGCTACAACCAGATCAAGATGGCTCCTGAGGATATGGAGAAGACAACCTCCGTTACATAGTTGGGCACCTTCTGTTATAAGGTAATGCCTTTTGGGTTGAAGAATGCTGGGGCAACTTATCAGCGCGCCATGGTCGCTTTGTTCCACGATATGATTCACCACGAGATCGAGGTTTATGTTGATGACATGATAGCCATGTCCCAGACTGAGGAAGAGCACCTTGATCATCTCCAGAAACTATTTGACAAATTGAAGACGTACAAGCTGAGGTTGAATCCGAACAAGTGCACTTTTGGGGTAAGATCTGGTAAGCTTATGGGTTTCATCGTCAGTGATAAGGGTATTCAGGTGAACCCTGCAAAGGTAAAGGACATACAAGAGATGCCGGTCCCCCGCACAGAAAAAGAAGTTAGAGGTTTCTTGGGACGTCTGAATTACATCGCCAAGTTCATTTCACATCTGACTGCTACTTGTGAGCCAATCTTCAAGCTGCTGAAGAAAGATCAAGTGGTAAAGTGGAATGATGAATGCCAGACCGCTTTTGAAAGAATCAAGGAATACCTTCAAGAACCACCAATCTTGATGCCTCTAGTTGAAGGAAGACCATTGATATTATACTTGACAGTGCTAGACAATTCAATGGGGTGTGTGCTGGGGCAGCATGACGAGTCTGGTCGAAAAGAGAACGCCATTTATTACCTTAGAAAAAAGTTTACCGACTGTGAGACCCGATACTCATTGCTCGAGAAAACTTGTTGCGCTTTGGCATGGGCTGCTCGCCGATTGAGACAGTATATGCTGACTCACACTACCTTGTTGATATCAAAGATGGATCTGATCAAATATATTTTTGATAAGCACGCCTTGTCCGGAAGAATAGCAAGATGGAAGATGATCTTAACCGAGTACAACATCCAATACACAACCCAAAAAACAATCAAGGGGAGTGTATTGGCGGATCATTTGGCGCATCAGGCCGTGGATGATTACCAGTCCATGAATTTTGAGTTCTCGGATGAGAATATCATGTTGGTGACTGAGTACGAAGAACCTGGACCGGATGAAGGACCCTGGGAGGGATCCCGATGGTCTATGTATTTTGATGGAGCCTCAAATGCATTGGGTTACGACATTGGTGTTGTAATTATATCCCCCGAGGGCTGTCATATTCCGTTCACCGCCCGATTATGTTTCAACTGCACCAACAATATGACGGAATATGAAGCGTGTATCATGGGTCTTCGAGCTACTATTGACCTGAGGATTAAGTTCTCGAGTGTATTCGGAGATTCCGCTCTAGTGATAAGTCATATCAAAGGCGGGTGGGATACGAAGCACCCTAATCTTATTCCTTACAAAGAGTATGTGCTGACATTGCTCCCACACTTTGAGGAGATAACCTTTGAACATTTCCCACGAGAAGAGAACAAGTTGGTGGACGCGCTAGCTACCATGTCTTCTACGTTCAAAGTTAGGTGGGACAATGAAGCTCCCTAGATTACCATTGAGAGGTTGGATGAACCCGCACATTGCTGTGACATTGAGACTGAAGAGGTAGCAGATAAACCCTGATTTCACGAGGTAAAGAGGTATCTTGAGGCTCAAGAATACCCCGAGTGGGCACCTGTTAATGATAAGAAGTTTCTGAGAAGGTTCGCTACGAAGTTCTTCATCAGTAATGGGATCCTCTATAAGCGTAACCATGATTCAACCTTACTGCGACGTGTAGACAAGAGCGAGGCAGAAAGGATCATGGCAGGGTTACATGAAGGTACTTTCGGAACCCATTCTAGCGGACACACCATGGTGAAGAAAATCCTATAGGCAGAATATTACTGGTCCACTATAGAAGCCGTTTGTTATCAGCACTCTCGAACCTGTCATAAGTGCCAAGTCTATGCTGATAAGGTGCATGTACCTCTAGTTCCCCTGAATGTTTTGACATCTCCTTGGCCCTTTGCAATGTGGGGCATCAACATGATCGGCGAGATCAGACCTACCGCGTCTAACGGGCATTGCTTCATTCTGATAGCCATTGATTACTTTATGAAGTGGGTTGAGGCAACTTCCTTTACTACAGTAACCAAGAACGTCGTGGCGCGGTTCATCCGACACAATCTGATCCGTCGATATGGTGTACTATAGAGGATTATTACCGACAATGGTACAAATCTCAATAACACAATGATCACCGAGCTCTGCAAACAGTTCAAGATTCAGCATCATAACTCTTCTCCCTACCGACCGAAGATGAATGGCGCTGTTGAAACGGCTAACAAGAACATCAAGAAGATTGTGCAGAAGATGACAATGACATATAAAGACTGGCACGAGATGTTACCATTCGCTCTTCATGGGTACCGTACCTCAACACTGACGTCGACAGGGGAAACACCCTACTCTTTGGTGTATGACATGGAGGCAGTCCTACCCATCAAAGTCTAGATACCCTCTCTCAGGATTATGAAGGATGTAGGTTTGAATAAAGATGACTGGATCCAAACCCGACTTGATCAACTGAATCTAATTGATGAAAAGAGACTTACTGCTATCTGTCATGGTCAGACGTATCAAAAGCGAATGATCAAGGCTTTTAACAAGAAAGTCAGACGTCAAGAATATCAATTCATGGATCTAGTGATCAAACGCATTATACTACCACAAAGTGATCCCAGGGGAAAATGGACCCCCACGTACGAAGGGCCATTTGTGGTTAAGAATATTTTCTCGGGAGGAGCTATGATTCTAACCACTATGGATGGTGACGACCTTCCTCACCCCGTCAATGCAGACATAGTGAAAAGATACTATGCATGATCAAAGACCCGCTAGGTTGACTGGCTTAGGCAAAAATAAGTGCTTCCCAGCGAACCAAAAGGGTTCGGGCAAAAGTAAGGGATGAAAATGAAAAAAAACTGTACACCCGGCAAGTTGAAAACCTGAAAAGGCGACTTGGGCAAAAAAGGTTATCCCGGTGGACTGAAAACCCGAAAGGGCGGTCCTGGAAAAAATTAGGGATTGAAGCGTAACACTATGTCTCATTGGATCATCTTGCAACCAGACTTCGGTATCAACTATCAAGCTTGGACATCGCCAATCGATCTGATCAACCTTCGGCCAAGTAGTAAAGTGATGAGATACTTGAAGATATAAAGGCAATAGCAGAGTTGGAACCCAATGGGGTCGTTTCACATAGCTTTTTTTCTTTCTTTTACACAAAATTGTATAATTTCTGTCTTTCAGCGGCATTCTCTTACTAGGACGTCAGCCTCCTTGTACAAAACACCTATTACAGGCCAATTTCAAAATCAATACAAGTCATTTTACGAAACTTCAATTTGTTTCTTTTTCTGTTTTGTTTTGCAAGAACGTCCAATGGTTTATTTTTGATATATGCATTTGAAAATGATTGCTGCTCATAAGGATTTACATAAGAAACAAAAGACAATTACTCGTAATTCCAGAAACAGGGAAAACCAGAAGTACCAAACCTCACAGTTACTCTGCCCATTAGGTAACGGGATAGAGCCAGCTTGAGAACATGAGTAGTTGTACATATACTCCCCACAGAGTAAAAAGTATCCAAAGACAGTGATGTTAGCTTTCCCGAATAGGACATAACTCTCCCCAACTGAGGTTCACAAGCACGAGTGAGTCAGTAAATTTTTCCCCAAGCAAAGTCTATTTCTCCCACAAGCATAAATTCAATCTTCAACAGAATTCATTATCACCAGCAACAGAAATTCATCCCCAGTTGAGTTTATTTCTCCAAGTCAGCAGATCTATCAGCAGAGTATCTCCTCTCCAACAGAGTTATTCCCCGTAGAGTTATCCTCGGACAGGGTCTCTTCCGGCAGAATATTCACCAGCCGAATGGAGGTGAATCCCCAGTTAGTCATCTTTGTTCACCATCCCCAACAGAAGTAGAGGAACTATGCTTTTTTTTATAGAAGTGAGGGATTTATTTTCCCGGACTCAGATTATTACGTCATCATTTCATGTTCATACATCATGAAATGTGCATATATTACATATGAAATAATCTCAGTTATTTTGAGAACCTCATCACAATGCATCTCATGCATCGCACATAATTAACCCTGTATTTCTTTCAAGAAAGACGGTTATTATCAACAATTTCCAATAGGTCCATGATCAACACTCGAAGCTAAACAGAGTAATCATCGGTGCGACAGATGCAACCTCACCCAGGTTCCTCCTAAAGCCCTACACAAACTCATCACGAGACAACCTTACCCAGGTTTCTTCCAACAGTCCCACACTGACTCATCCCAAGGCAACCTCACCCAGGTTCCCTCTGCAGTTTTACCCAAAATCATATCGAAGTAACCCTACCATCCAGGTTCCTTCTCAAGCCCCACTATCCAGGATTTCATATTGAAGTAACCCTACTATCCAGGTTCCTTCTTACAACCCTACTATCCAGGTTTTCATATCGAAGTGACCCTACTATCCAGGTTCCTTCTCAAGCCCTACTATCCAAGCTTTCACCTCGAAGTAACCCTACTATCCAGGTTCCTTCTCACAAGCCCTACTACCCAGGCTTTCATATCGAAGTAACCCTACTATCCAGGTTCCTTCTCACAAGCCCTACTATCCAGGCTTTCATATCGAAGTAACCCTACTATCAAGGTTGCTTCTCACAAGCCCTACTATCCAGGCTTTCATATCGAAGTAACCCTACTATCCAGGTTCCTTCTCGCAAGCCCTACTACCCAGGCTTTCATATCGAAGTGACCCTACTATCCAGGTTCCTTCTCAAGCCCTACTATCCAGGCTTTCACCTTGAAGTAACCCTACTATCCAGGTTCCTTCTTACAAGTCATACTATCCAGGCTTTCATATCGAAGTAACCCTACTATCCAGGTTCCTTCTCAAACCCTATTATCCAGGCTTTCACCTTGAAGTAACCCTACTATCCAGGTTCCTTCTCACAAGCCCTACTATCCAGGATTTCATATCGAAGTAACCCTACTATCCAGGTTCCTTCTCAAGCCCTACTATCCAGGATTTCATATCGAAGTAACCCTACTATCCAGGTTCCTTCTTATAACCTTACTATTCGGGTTCTTCCTCTCTTATCCCCAGACAACAGTCCACAACACTGTAAGACCTAGACCCTATCAAACACGATTGGTTTCGCATCTCTCCAGTAAGTCACGGTGCAGCATATACCCCGACCAGATACGTAGTTCACTTCCACTTCCCCAAACCGGAGTTATTCCCCAGTAGAGTAACGGACAACTGAAGCTCCTAAAACTCTATTTCTCCCAAGACAGAGACTAGCATTCCCCAGCGAAGTCCTCCTCAACAACAGGTATGCGGGTTCTCGCAAAGGAATCTCTTATGTGATCGACACCTCTTCAGATGGAATATTTAAGCCCATCCCCGACAATCTTCAATCCTCAACTTCCAAATGGCATCTGTAAGCCCATATCCGATATCACAAGTCAAGCGTCACTTCATGCCAGTGCAAATTTCTGGGTACTCTAGTGTTCAATCATCTTCCACCTTCAGATCACGAAAGGCAGACGAGCCAATCTACATCTTCAGGTTTAAGAAGATTGAACAGGGGAAGCTGTTGTACCCCAAAATTTTCCCTCCCATATTTCTCAACACATGGCAAGTGAGGTCCCCAAATTGCTCAAGGAAGTTCAAGAGTTGACCAAACAAACTCTCTCCTAAGGCAGTATACCTCAACTTAGGGTTTCCATATTCATCAAGATGTGTGGACCACAAAGGACTCAAATTATCACCATTGTCCTAATATGTTCTCAAGATCATCCATGTCAAGTGTCAAGCCTTAAAGAAGAAGTTTGCTCAGTCAATTGCTCAAATGCCTGAAAATCAACTGTGCTAGGTCAAAAGTTAACTGTGACCCACATACAGTCAAGCTTCAAGATTTTTGGTCAACATCCTCATTTTGAAGTATTATTAATCATTTGGTCAAGGTTTGATCATGATTCCTCAAGGATTGCTCACAATTCATCAAAACCCAAAAGTTGCTAAATTAGGGTTTCACAAGAAAAGTCAACTAAACTTTGACCAAGCATAACTTTCTCATAATTTATCAGAAATGACCCATCCAAAGCTCATTTTGATGAGGATTCAATTACCTACAATTCATATTCAGCTCTCAAGTTCAGAATATGCACTCACAAAAAGATATGAATTTTGACATTATAGGTCCTTTTGAAAAGTCAACAAAAACACCTTTTGGGTCAAAGCTTCATACATGAACATGAAAGACTCAATTGAGATGAGATAAAAAGGGTTGTTTAGAGGACTTCCTAAGATTTCTAAAAAGTCAAAGAACACCTCTCTAGGGTTAAAATTGAGAGAGTTTTGCATTGGCCAAGTTGACCATTTTTGCAAAATTTCCAAAAGTCAAATGTGCTCAAATTTGCATTTTTTGCTAAATGGGACCAACTTTTTATGCTTGCACCTCAATTATAATTTGGTTCATGACTCAAATGTTCACTCACCCATTATGTGCTTCATTTTTAAATTTATTTTGATTTTTCATTAATTAAAAAGTGGATTAAATCAAATAAATGATGAAAATTAATAAAGATATGATTTGATTTGTTTTTTTGACAGATTAGCAATCAAGATATGCTGAGTTTACCAGATCAATTCGAGTTAAGGCCAATTGGTACAAAAAAGAGCATGATTGGCATGGTTATGGAAAGATATCATATGGCTTAAAAATCAAATATTCCATTCATGAATTCTCAAGATTGGATCCAAAATTGTTAACCTAATTGGATTCAATACATATACTGAAGTTTGTGGAACCCTAAACAGAGGAATTTTCATGCACAACCTGCCTCCAAAAACCAGAACAAAACTCCAAAATTTCCAAGAAAAGTGTGAGACGAATCTTCTTCCACAAGCCAATTCGAGGTGTGCTGAAGTTTCCAATCGCTTGCTAGACATCTTAGGAAGCTAACAACATCCTCTACAAGCTTCAAAACGCCCAGAAACGCGCGCTACACTTCACACGGTTTGACATTTTTTTCAATTCGATTATCACAATTCTGGCATTATTAGCACTTTTGATTGTTATATTCGTATTTGTCATCATGTTTGCAAGCTAACCATGCCATTTAATTGTGTTTTTAATGCCTGTACATGATATTGTCATTGTTAGGGTTTCTGTGTTCATTTTAGGGTTTTTAATGCAGGCAAAATTAGGCCTTGATTCTGGTACCATGATGCTCGTGAGGATGAGACGAGTTGATTGGTACCAGTACTTTTCATTTATCTTGCTTGTATGCAATTTTGGAGATGAACAGGGTTATACCTACAACGAACGTCTGTAGGTAAAAGTCTTGTTTTCTAAAACGACGGTTGCCAGGAAGAAGACACTGGCGTGTCAAGAAGCCATTGGGACGTTTGAATTTCGCGCCTTGGATTCAGTTCTTTTGTTTTTTCTCATATTATGTTTTATTATTATTATAATAACAAGTTAACAACGTAGCGCAGCTGGCAAGCAAGCATTCAGATTGAGTATAAGGACCTGGGTTTGATCCCAGGTCCCAAGCTTTGCTTTGTATTATTTTTTTTCATACAATCTAGTGCTTCACAATCTCAAGCGCCCACCATGGTCCATCAACATCCAGCCATCTGATGTGCCCCTAGCCAGATCCAACGTACCAACAATGGGAGACCACCATGCTTCTCAAGTCAACACCCACATCAGATCAAGCGTGGTCAACCAGGCTGGGAGTATTTGGGCCAAAAGAATTCCGATTTGCACCCCCAGAATTACTAACACTATCAGGCCCATTCCTCATTTTTTATTTTTATTTTATTTTTGCTTTATTCTTAATTCTTTATTTATTTTATTTTAAAATCAATTTTTTTATAAAACCATAAAATCAAGAATTCACAAAAATTAGAATTAGGTTTTTTTAATCAAATTTAATTTAGGGTAACTTTAATTTGTTTTTTCACAATTAAAATCAACTAGAAAATTAGGTTTAATTCTTGATTTAATTGTTTTCCTTTTGCAAATAAAATAAAAATACAAAAAATAGGCTAACTTATTTATTTTTCTTAATTAAAATTAATTAGTAATTAGGTCCTTTTTTAATTCAATTATTTCATTATTTTCTCAAATAACAAAGCATGACAAAAAAACATTTTTTCTCTTTAATCAATCGCAAGTAGGATTAATCAAAGGGTCAAAACCCTAATCGCTTCGCATTTAATTCGCCGCGCGCTTGTTGATTATTTTTCCATTATTCTGTAACTGTTCAGGGTTGTAATAGTTAATTTAGGGTTTTTATTTACTGTTTAAATCCCCAATTTTTTGGTTATGTAATTAATCCCCCTCCCCGAAGCCTTGTAATAGCTAGGTTTATTTTCTCGCATTTTTAATTTCTGCAAATATTTAACTGTCTAGATGTATGCTAATAGGATTGCATGGCAAGAATGCATGACAAAATTAAAATGGTTAGAAAACCCTAATGTGCAAAGATTAAATAACTAAAACAAATCATTCGCACATATTCACTCTTAGGGTATACTCTCACTTCGGTTGCCTTCGGTAAACGATCATTAAGCATAGGGTGTCTTAGTGGTTTCCCTCCAGTCTAAAAAGATCAAAATGTCCCGTTTGAATTTTGCCTCGGAAATGTTGCCTCGAATACGATCTTAAGACTCTAGAGTTACTACTAAGGTGTCCTAATATTGCTCCAGTGACCGTACGTCCCTTTCGAATTGACCCTTACAAATTCCAACGACGGTGCTACCTATTCTTCAATAGTAGGATATCGTTGTCTAAAGGAAACGAGAATAGAAACAATCTTCTTTCGAGTAGGTAGATGCTAGTAGGTACTTGTCAAATCAAACTTTTCCCACTTACACCTTCCAAACAATTTTCAACACAACTTTGTCACACCCTTGAGGACTGATACAAGGGTTATCACGAAGTAAAACATTTTTCCAAAAAAACAAGCACATAAACACAAGCAATTTAAAAATGAGCAAGTACCTAAGAGCCCATGGAAAACCATGGATAGAAAGGGTGCTAACACCTTCCCTTTCTATAATCTACCCCCGTACGCAAAATCTCGAAAAAGGATTTTTTCTTTACTTTTTTCCTTTCCAGTTGGATGAAATAAAAGTCGGTGGCGACTCTTGCTTACTGCGACATTTTGCAAATGCAAAATGCAAAATGCAAACCAGTATTAAACAATCGATTCTGCCACCGTATCACAGTTGCCTTGTACAAAATGGCCATATTACGCATGTAAGGTATCTTAGCAAAAACAAGCAAATACAAGATCATAGTCCCTCGAGGATGCTATATAAGTTGCCTTATAAATTATCTTAGTCCCTAAAAAAGAATGCTAAGATACCTTGCAACATTGCTAATCATGGTTATACGATGACCCACGCCCGTCCCGTTTACATCCAAAGATAGGGTTGCTTACCAAATCAATGATAAGACAACAATGTCAAAGGAAAAGAAAATGAACAAGAAAGACATTTGAGTAGGTAGATTGCTCCTAATTACTTGCTTCATTTCAAAACAAGACATCCTTTCTATTTTAAAAAAAAACACCTACACTTTCAAAACATCTTACAAAACTTGAAAACATTTTCAAAAGATTGACATCTTTGTATACATTCTTACAAACAAGAATCAATACAAAGATTGCCTAAACAATGGCATCTTTACAAAATACTTTCAAAAACCACACAAAGCACATTTTCAAACAAAAGCAAGTGATCTAGCAAGTAACTAAGAGCCCATGGAAAACCATGGATGAAAAGGGTGATAATACCTTCCCTTTTCATAATCTACCCCCCGAACTCAAGAAATAATCTCAAAGGTCTTTCCTGTGCTTTTTCACCTATCCTTTTGGATAAAAGAAAAGTCGGTGGCTACTCTTGATAACCACAACATTTACAATCAAATGCAAAACCCTCAAGTCAGTTCTTCCACCGCATCACAGAACTGGAGACTCTGCTGAGGAAAATTTTAAAAGTGGGGTTACCTTAGGGTTAGATCACATTTACTTGCTTACATTGTTTGATTTGTTTGCTTTACATTATGGTTCTTTGTTTGGGTTTTAATCCCCTACCTGGATTTGGGATACATTATAGGTAATTAGCAACATATTATGGAAATTGTGCGGGGTATAACGACATGGTCTAAGCAATAGCTACGTTAGTGCGACATATTTTTGGGTATCGGTAGCCTTTGAGTTAATCAGAGAGAATACGGGGCCACTGAGTGATGTCATGAAGCACTAATGAACTTTTAAAACCTTTACTTTGAAGTGGTGAAAAACACAAGAAGGGGGGGGGGGTTGAATTGTAAAACTGAAAATCAATGCAATGAACAAGATATTTTTATCCTGGTTCGTTTGATCTCAAACTACTCCAGTCCACCCGTCAAGGTGATTTCGCCTCTCTCCAACGAGGTCTTAATCCACTATATTCAACTGAATATTACAAACTGCTTTAACAACTGCTAAAGCCTTCTTGATGCAAACCACAACCCGGTTTGTCAAGGAAACACTTTCTTACAAAGAAGATAAATCTAAGTGTGTGAATGTTTTCAACAAAACTGTATCACAACTGTGATGTATACACAACTTTAAGCTTATGAAACTAGATTGCTAAAACAAAGATTGAGTAAGAAGATATGTAGTGTTTAGCAAACTGAGAGAAGGAAGATTATGATTAGCTTTTAGGCGTGTAAGATGTTGGAGAGCATTATCAAATTCAATCTTCATAGTCTTGTTTATATAGCACTGAGATTCTTGAACGTTGGAGCAATATTCTTGATTCAATGCTAATAACAAACTTTCCTTATTGAGCAGATCTTGTCTGGAATAAGGCCGTTGGTAATAATTTGCTTTCAATGCACAACACCGTTGCTTACTTAATGCATGTTCTGGCTTGGCTCATTCTGACTCTGCTTAACTGCTGATGAACTGTTGTTTTCTTTATCAGAGTGTTGAGCGCAGTTCTGTTCATCAAGCTTCAGCATACACGTGAGTTGATCTTCTGATTCTGGTATTCTGATATAGCAACTTCTGATGCTGATGTCAAGAACCAAATTTCTGATGCTGATTAGGTGTGATCTTGCTTATACCTATCAGAGTTTCTGCAAATCAGAACGTCATAATTTAGGTAGCAAATAGTTCATACATGAATCATATAAATAATATATCTTTTCATTTTGTTATTATCAAAACTTAAACGTAGGGTAGTAGATTCAAACTTTGTTCTAACATACTTGACCAACTTGGCCTTTAGGATGTAGTGAGATGACCGACTTTGGTGCAGTCCGAAGTTGGTAGATACTCGATACTACACTCATTGAGGTTTGGTTTCTTGGGATATTTCGGTCTTCATTAAAGAGGCTTATGCTGAAACAATGACCAAGGAAACAAACCAGTGATATTGAGCTCCTTAGAACCCAGTTATTATTACTAGGACAGGTTTGAGCCAACTAAACTTCAAGAGGGTACTTACCTATAAAACTCTATGCAAGCCTAAACCTAAGGACTTGTTTGTTTTGTTTGTATATACATACTTGTACATAACATCATGAACATCATAACATCATACACACTCACTAACACTTTCAAGGATTTTGGGATTCATCTTTGTTCTTGTTTTGTAGGATATGGATTCTCTTCGCAGGAAAACTATTCAAGTCAATATTGTGAGGATCCCTCTACAACTTAAGGAGCTAGCTTCAAGGATTCCTGAAAACTCTCCATTCACCGAGAGACATGGTCGCCTACTCAACTTGGTCACCTCCAATATAGATGAGGATATGATGAAGGTGCTCTTTCAGTTCTTTGACCCCTTACACCATTGTTTCACATTTTCCGACTATCAACTTGTGCCTACTTTGGAAGAATTCTCCCGACTATTGAGAATTCCAATTCTCAATCAACTACCTTTCAACGGTACAAAAAGAGACCCAAATCCATAAGATATTGCTCAAGCTCTACACTTGCACTCCTCTGATGTCACAATTCATTGGGAAATAAGGAGTGGTGTTAAAGGTTTCCTAGCAAAGTTCCTGTTTGGGAAAGCCCAGAACTGTTGGAATTCCTTGGATTTGCAAGCCTTTGAGGAAATTGTGGCTCTCCTCATCTATGGGATGGTTTTGTTTCCAAATCCTGACAAACTCATAGATGTGAATGCCGTCAAAATCTTCATATCCCGCAACCCGGTGCCTATATTGCTAGGAGATATCCTACACTCTTTTCACACTCGCACAATGAGGAAAAGAGGTGTCCTTATGTGTTGCACTCCTCTCTTAGAAAGATGGTTTATTTTGCATCTTCCCCAATTTGTATTAAGGAACGAGCAAGGTTCAAGGTGGTCACAAAGGTTGATGACGCTCAAACATTCAAATATTCATTGGTGTCCTGCTCTTTGGAGAATGTTACTATTGTAGACCGTTGTGGAGAGTTCCCTAATGTCCCTTTACTTGGAATTAGAGGAGGTATCACCTACAACCCTTGCTTAGCCTTAAGATAGTTTGGTTACGCCCGAAGGGATGGTCCACACGAGATGCTTATTCAAGGTTTGGGATTTGACTACGAGAGCAACGATCAAGGTCACCGCCAGAGATTTATCTGAGCTTGGAGGATGTTGAACAAGGTAGATAACAAGACTTTTGGGCACAAGAATTCCATCCCTATTGAGCCTTACCTCAAATGGGTACGAACTCGTGCTCAGAGTCTTATGATGCCTTACCCCTCCATTCTCCCGGTAATCATTGAGCCTGTCATGGAGGGAGATGTTCCATATACCATCCTACATCCCGACATGCCTAACTCTATTGAAGACCTACAAAGGGATTGGATACAACTCAAGGGGGAGCGAGATACCTTCGAAGCCCAATTCTACGCAAGCGAGAAAAGGTTTTGGAACTCACTAGGCTACTTCATGAGGAACAAACTTTGAATGCCTACATTGCACCAAAGAGGATGCGTACTACATTTCTATCTTAGAGTTTTTATATTATTTTCCCAAGAAGGCATTGATGTACTCAAGCTTTGATCTATTAATATGACGTGTGTTTCCTTCTTGTCTAAAACGAATTTGAATTTTAAAATCCTTGAAAACATTTGCATATGCATTTATCATTCATTATAACATAAGCGGGTCTCTTGCAACAAGTCTCCTCATCTATCTACTGTTTATTTCAGTAAGATCGATCTTGAGCAAACGGTGAAGGACCTCCAAGCTCAGAATGCACAGTTTCAACAATTGTTCTTGACCCTAGCCAAAGGACAAGAAGAGTTGAAGAATTTGCTGGCTGAGGAGAAGAAACAGAAGACAAAGAAGATAGTCAGAGTTCTAAACATGGGAAGAAGGTTCCAAGGGAAGACAAGAAGAGCCCTAGACTTTGCAACAACATCTGGTGAGAAAGACAACCAAGATGGGAAGGGAAAGGAAACAATTGTCCAGTCAGAATCAGAAGAGGAGGAGGAAGAAGAAGACTATTCTGAAGAACAATACCCTCCAGCTGATGACAAGTATAAACATCTTGAAGAGCGATGGAGCGCAATGGAAATCCAAAAAGTGCCTGGATTGGACTTTGAGGAATTGGGTCTAGTATCGAGGATTGTCATTGCTCCAAAATTCAAAGCACATGTGTTCGCCAAATATGACGGAGTTTCATGCCCTAAAATGCATCTCCGATCCTATGTAAGGAAAATCCAGCCCCATACCGCTGACAAATACTTATGGGTACACTTCTTCCAAGACATCCTGTCTGGAACTCAACACAATTGGTTTTACCAGTTAGAAAGAGCCATGTTCATAACTGGGAAGATCTTGCTGCAGCCTTTTACAAACAATACCAATACAATGCTGATCTTGCGCCTACCCGTACTCAACTCCATAGTATGGCCATGATTTCCAATGAAGGTTTCAAAGACTATGCACAAAAATGGAGAGACTTGGCTGGAAGAGTTCAACCTCCTCTATCTGAAAGAGAATTAGTAGACATGTTTTTGGGCACCTTGTTTGGTCTCTTCTTAAATCACCTAATTGGGAGTTCAGTGGCAGGTTTTACTGAACTGATATTGACCAGAGAGAGGGTAGAAGCCGAGATAAAAAGTGGAAAGATTCAAAAATATACATCCTCTACTGCTATAAGGAAGCCGTTTATCGGAAAGAAAGAAGTGGTTGCTGTTTATCCTCATAGAAATCAAGATAGCGACGAACGCCGTCCAATGGTGGGGGATGTTATGATTCCTAAACCCGTGCCTGATCAGCAAAGAAACAACCAACCAAGGATGGAAAAACCAGTCAGATAATTCACCAGAATTAACATGACCTTATCTCAAGTATTGCCACATCTGTTAAGATCCAACTTAGTGACCTTGAAAGAAGCTCCAAAGAACCCTAACACAATATCTCCTCACTATCATGCTAATGCCTGCTGTGCATACCACTCTGAGAGTCCCGGCCATGACACTAACAACTGTTGGGCTCTAAAGAACAAAGTACAAGACCTCATTGAAGCCAAAGAGATTGAATTCGATGCGCCCAAAAAGCCAAATGTCATTTCTTCCCCTATGCCCAAACACGGCCATAATACCAACACCATTGAGGAAGATATGTTTGTTACTTCAGTTGATGAACTTGTGACCCCACTCCTGATTATCAAAAAGAATTTGTTGATTGCCGGTGTATTCCCAGGCTGCGATAAAGGCTGTCATTTCTGTTTTTCCTCACCAACCAACTGTCCTTTGTTGAAAGCAGGCGTTCAGTGCCTAATAGATAACAAGGAAATTTTGTTTGAAAAGACTTCTGTTCCACCTGTTCCTCTTAATGATGTGTCTATCATTACCATTTCCGCCAATTCTTCCAGGGTCTCCACCAAAAGATCCGTTAGAATTACATCAGTTCCAAAAGAAGCTCCTTTGATAACTACAATGCCTGGACCCGTCCTATATTCGTCAAACAAAACCATACCGTGGAATTATGAAGGGGATGTCTACTACCACAGTATCAAACAAGACTGGCCAGCTGCCGAAGATTCAAGTTCTGAAAAAGTTGACCCTGATATCAGTAATATTGCAGGGACTAGCAAGATTACCCGAAGCGGAAGGATATTCTTTCCAGAAATTGCTCCCCCAAAAGCAATTTCTGGACCCGTAATCATTCATGTTGTTGTTGCTCCTCCGAAGGCTATTCCCAGTCCTACAATCATCTCCACCAATACTCTAACTGACAAAGCTGTTACAATCCCAGCTATCACTCCTACTGACATTCATGCTGTCGAGTTAACTGAGACTCGAGGTAAAAGTATTCTGATTGATCCTGTCCGGACGAAGGCACAATCATTGGCTATCCCTGAGACCTCCCGGAAAGAGATGCAGGAAATTCTAAAGATCATAAAAAGAAGCGAATACAATGTAGTTGAGCAACTGGGGCAAACTCCATCCAAAATTTCCATGCTGGCTTTACTACTATGTTTTGAGGCGCATGCAACATCCTTGGTAAAATTCCTGAAAACTGCCCATGTACCCCAAGAAACATCTGCCGATCAGTTCCAAGACTGCGTAGCCAACTTAACTGCAGATAATGGTCTAGGTTTATCAGATGCTGATTTAACGCCAAGAGAAAGGAAGAATAATGAGGCATTACACGTCTCAGTTGAATGTAGGGGCACATCCTTGGCTCATGTTTTGGTGGACACTGACTCATCTCTAAATGTATTGCCTAAAAAATCTCTTGATAGGCTTGATTGTGAGGGATTAACATTAAAGCCGAGTAACATAGTAGTGAGGGCCTTTGACGGATCAAAAAGTATGGTGCATGGGTTTTGTACCCCAAAATTTTCCCTCTCATTTCATCAAGATTTCCCCTCACAAGACTGCTTGGATTTAAGACCAGATTAGGTTTTGCTATGCTCAAGACACTTCCTTGCACTGATGACCTGAAATTAGGGTTTGAGTTTGCACAGGGATTTTTGGACTTCCAATGCCTCATGTGACTTTCATACTTCATGTTGGACCTATAAGATTTCCCATACCAAGTTTCAAGCTTTGAATCAAATTTTTGCCCAGTCAATTGGACAGTTGACCTAAAAATCAGCTGTATTGAAAAAAAGTCAACTGTGGCCAATTTACAGTCAAACCTCATAATTTTTGATCCATATCAACATTATAGACTCATATGAACCATTTGATCAAGTTTGAACCACAACTCCTCAATAAATTTGATCAGATCTTCAAAAGGGCAAAATGGTCATTTTTAGGGTTTTGACTACAGAAGGGCAATTTCTGATTTTTCACATAGCCAATGGCAAATTGGGTTCAAGCATGGTTTCAAGGACTCAGTGGCATCATCTTGAACTAATCACAAGGTTCAAAAGATCTCAAATGCTTTGGATTGACAGATGAATTTTCCAGTCAACTGATCAAAAATCAACTGTACACTGAAAAGTCAAACTTTGACTTTTTGGTCAAAATCAAGTGCCAAGGGTCATTTTTCATCAAGATGTGTCAAAACATGAAACTTGTTCACCAAGAAACCTAATTTTGAAGATTAGGGTTTAAAATGGAAAAATTTCATAACTTAGAAATTTTCTAAGTTATGAAATTTTCTTATTTTTCCCCAACTTTTCCCAACTTTTTCACCATGATGCAATTGGATTCAAACAAAACTTACAACATGAAAGTTGTAGTCCTACACAAAATCTACAACTTTTATTCACAAAGTTTTCTCAAAATATGCTTGGATCTCAAGTTATGATTTTGTGAACAAGGATCCATGAAACTTTTAACTTAGTGAAATTTTGCCCTAGTTTAGGCAGGATTTTGACCTATCTTCATGGCAACTTTTCACACAGTTCCAAGTGGAATCTCAAAATGCATTTCAAATATGGATTGTAGAGAATATTACAAGCTTTCCAAAATGTCCAAGAACTCTCCAAAATCATTTATGGTTAGGGTGAATCGAAAGTTTGAAAATGGGAAATCATCACTTTTGGCCAAGACATTTTACACCATGATACAACTTGCAATTCTGTCCAAACCTTGCTTGTACTTGTTTTACAGGTCTTAAACCTCTTTACACTCATAAATTAAATGCATACACATTGGATTAAGGCTTTATTCTGATCTATGAAGCATTATACAAAGGTTTAATCCATTTTTGGCAAAAAGGCAACAATGCCATTTACATAAAGCACACCTTTTGCAAATTTGTTTCTCTTGAGCATTGGACCAAGCCTTTTGCTGAAAAAAAAGTTCCCTAATATTAGGAAAAGTACACCAACTATGTGCATGCTTGGAGCTAGCCTGTACATGCCATAGTATTGTCAAAATCACCTTTTACTTCAAGACCAAGCAATTGTGCAAAAGGTCAACAACTCTTGAATCTGATAAGAGAAAGTGTTGTATTCATTTCAAACAAGTTCCACACATTACACTAAGCCAGAAACACGAGCTCTAAGCCTCTCAAACACCCTTAAGCACAAAATCACAAGTTTTTGCAAAAAAATAGGGCAGGCCCTGCAGAATCACTTCCATCTTCACATTGCCTCGTGTGTTTTGTCCCAAACCAGTTCCAACACACTCCATACAACATACCTAAAATATCCCAACCATTCCCAAGCCACTGTAACTCCATTTACACACTTCACCATTTTCAAATTCTGAGTTTGTAGGTTGAGTTCTACAAGAAGTTTCAGACCATTTCAAAGCAAGCCAAGCATTGGGAAAGGTCAAGGGAACATCAAGCAAGCTCAAAAGAACCTCAGGCCTCACTGAAAGTTGCTGCATTGCCATACTCGAACTTGGCTGAAACAGGTATTTCTCAAACTTCTATCTCCTTATTTAGGAATCATTAGGCTTAGGTTTGTGAAGAAAAAATGTAGTCCTTATTGCCCTTGAGCTATACATATGAATAAAATTCATTTATGTTAACTGAGCTAGGAGTATTTGATAGTTGAACTTTTTGAAAAAACTAGGTCAAGATTTAGGGCCAATGAAATTCTCTCTGGTCTTTGAGAGTTAGATTAAGTTTTTTACATGGTTAGAATCGTGTGATCAAGAGTTATAACTTTCATGTTGCAAGTTTTTGTTTTTAAGCACAAATGCAGGAGATACGAATTTGAACAAGGCGCGCGTATTTTCGTTCCAAGGACAGGGATGAAGAGGAATTTGGGCTGGGCTTGCTTGCCTTGCTTTTGACACCCCCCAGCTTACTTTCTGCACCCCCTTGGCCCATTGTTTTTATTTTTCATATTTTCCATTTCTATTTTCATTTTCTGATTTTATTTATTTTTCTTGAACATTAAAAAACATCAAAAATATTTTCTTAAATTTTCACATTTTATTTTATTATTTTTATTATTTTTTTAGCATAAAAATAGTTATTAAATAATATATACTTTTATTTTCTTAAAATAAATTTATAAATAATACAAAAATATCATATATTTTTATTTTTATTATTTATGCACTTAAATAATATTTTCTCACACATTTTAATTTTTTTAACACTTTTGTATATATTTTATTTATTTTCTTATACATAAATAAATAATATATATATATATATATATATATATATATATATATATATATATATATATATATATATATATATATATATATATATATATATATATATATATATATATATATATATATATATATATATATATATATATATATATATATATATATATATATATATATATATATATATATATATATATATATATATATATATATATATATATATATATATATATATATATATATATATATATATATATATATATATATATATTCTTAAACAAAATACTAGGGTTTCCACCCTTTTCAAAAATAATCATTAATATTTTTAATATTTTTAATATTTTTAGGACATCAAATAATTTATTTTACATACATAAAATAAAAATACAAAAACATCTTGCATATTTATATTTAATTGCTTATTTAAATAATTGTTATTTATTTATTTGTACAATTAAATTCAATATGGTTGTAATAGTTTTAGGGCTTTATTTTTGAGCAATATCCCCCTATTCAAACTTGTATCCCCCTCCCCATAATCATGTTGTAATAGTCTTAGATGTACTTTTACGCATTTTATCGCTTTCAAATATGCCATGATAGTAAGATTAGGGTTTGTATGCAAAGAACCAAAATCAAACAAATAGCATGACTAAACACAAGACAAAAATGCATGAAAATGACAACACAATGCACACAAGCACCCCTAGGGTTTCATCCACTTGTTGCCTTAAAAATGGCCATGGTATGCATGCTAGGTATCTTGGCAAAACAAAAACAAAACAAAAAGATCATAGTCCCTCGATGACGCTATCTTGGTTGCCTATACAAAAATGATCTAGTCCCTCAAAAAACTTGCTAAAGATATTTAGCACAATTGCTATCATGGTAATATGATGACCCGCGCCTGTCCCGTTTAACATCCAAATACAAGGTTGTTTACCAAATACAATGGTAAAACAACAATGTCAAAGGGTTAAAAATGTGTAGGAAAGATCTTTGAGTAGGGTAGACAACTCCTAGTTACTTGATCAAACTTGCAAACCATCCTTGCTATTTTCAAAAACACACAACACAATTTCAAAACATTTCCCAAAAACAAACTTTCAAACATTGAAACATTTTTCAAAAGACAAACACCTTTGTATATATTCAAACAAGAATCATTACAAAGGTTGCCTAGACAAAGGCCTCTTTTCAAAATATTTTCAAAACCACACACAAAAGCACCATTTCAAACAATTGAAAAGCAAAAGCAAGTGATCTAAAACAAGTAACTAAGAGCCCATGGAAAACCATGGATGAAAAGGGTGCTAGCACCTTCCCTTTTCATAATCTACCCCCCGAACCCAAAAACAATCTCAAAGGTCTTTCCTGTGCTTTTTGACCTTTCCTTTGGATAAAATAAAAAGTCGGTGGCGACTCTTGCTAAATCGAAACATTTGCGAACACAAACGCAAAACCTCAAGTCAGTTCTCCCACCGCATCACAGAACTGGCGACTCTGCTGGGGAAAATTCTAAAAGTGGGGTTACCTTAGGGTTTTAGATCACCTTTACATGCTTATCTTGCTTGACTTGGTTGATTTACATTTGGTTCTATTGTTTGGGTTTGAAATCCTCTACCCGGATTTGGGAAACATTCATAGGTAAATAGTAATACATTGTGGAAACTGTGCGGGGTATACCGACATGGTTGAAGCAATAGCTATATTAGTGCGACATATTTGTGGGTACCGGTAGCCTTTGAGTTAATCAAAGAGAATACGGGACCACTGAGTGATGTCATGAAGCACTAATGGACTTTTAGAACCTTTACTTGACCATCTTGGCCTTTTTAGGGGTAGTGAGATGACCAGCTTTGGTGCAGTCCGAAGTTGGTAGATACTCGATACTACACTCATTGAGGGTTGTTTTCTTGGAATATTTCAGTCGCCAGTAAAGTGGCTAAACTGAAACAATGAACATAGAAAATAATCCAGTGATATTGAGCTCCTTAGAACCCGGTTACTATTTATAGGATAGGTTGAGCCAACTAAACTTCAAGAGGGTACTTACCTATGCAACCCCATTCAAGCCTAAAACTAGGAACTTGTGTGATTTGTTTGTACATATATACTTGTGTATAACATCATAACATCATAAATCATCATGTGCATCCACTAACCACTTCAAGGATTTGGATCTTCATCTTTGTTCCTGTTTTGTAGGTTATGGAATCACTTCGCAAGAAAACTATCCAAGTCAACCTTGTAAGAATTCCTCCTCAACTCAAGGAGCTAGATTCAAGGATTCCTGAGAATTCTCCATTCACCGAGAGGCATGGTCTTCTTCTCAATTTAGTCAACACCAACACTGAAGAAGACATGGTGAAAGTTCTCTTCAAAATATGCACACACAAGAAGTTATGAATTTGGACATTATAGGTCATTTTGAAAAGTCAACAAAAACACCTTTTTTGTCAAAGGTTCATACATGAGCATGGAATATCAAATTGAAATGAGACTAAAAGGGTTGCCTAGAGGACATCTCAAGCTTTCTAAAAAGTCCAAGAACACATCCAAAGATTCAAAATTGAGGAAGTTATGCATTGGTGAAGTTGACCCTTTTTTCAAAATTGCCAAAAGTCAACTATCCCTAAAACTTCAAATTTTGCCAAATGGGCCCAATCTTTTTCACTTGTTTTGAGTTGGCAACATAGTCCATGAGCTCCAGCCTTTGCCACTTGTCCATATCTTATTTTTATTATTTATTTTGACTTTTATTTGAATTAATTCAATTTAAATCAAAACAAATCAAATAAAATCCAAAATATTGAAAGTAAGAGATTTTGTGCTTGTTTCAGGTTCCAATTACAACTAGCAAGTCATTCAAACTCGTATCAAGGCATGTGTGCACAAAAAGATTGGATTTGGACCAATTTTGGAAAGTTTTCAAAGAGGATCAAATCAAATCAAAAAATCATTGAAGGAGGAAGATTTGGATCAGTTTTAGAACCCTAATCTATTCCTTGGTACATATAGAACGAAGCCAGACCTAAAACCAAGTTAGAAACGGGCGCAGCAAGCAAAGGAATATTTGAAAAAAATCATAAAAAGTGGTAGATCGAATTTGCACTTAGAGGCATACTCAAGGCTCTTTGCCTATACCAATCGGTTCCTGGGAGTATCAGCAAGCTAAAGCAATCGAAAGCAAGCGTTTTCAAGCCCTACAACACACTGTAAGTCCGTCACGGTATTGCTATATTCTTGAATTCGATTAGCGTTATTCTTGCACTTATGGCGTAAAATAATTGTACATTCTTGATCACCATCATGTTTGCAAGCTTTTTATAATACCTGTTGTACCCCAAAATTTGCCCTCCCTTTCTTCAGGAAACCATCTTAGATTTTTCAAAAGTCCCCTGAAACAGATTCAAAGCCCTGGGTTATCCTTTTGCCCAAGCCAGTCACTTACAAGAGCAAGATGATCTCACAAACTCCAAAAACAATGCTTTCATCTTGAGGAAAATCAAATTCTAAGTGCTTAGAATGTTTCTTTAAAATAAGTGTTTTTTAGAAAAAATCAGCGCTTCAGAACTTCTGGACCCATTCCAGATGAAGACGGTCAGAAGTTGCAAGTTTGGTTCAGGATGGTCAGAAGTTGTCTCTTCAGCAGCTACATCAGGTCAATCAGAAGTTGTAAACGTGGTTCAGAGTGTAAGCCTCAAACAGAACATACCCCTTCAGCAGTTACACAAGCTCAGTCAGAACTTGCTAAAGGAATGCAAAAGAAATATGAAAGTATAAAGGCTCCTTCAGAACAGGTTGAAGTCAGAAGATGAAAGGTCAGAGGGATAGGTGTCACATTGATATAGAATCTCCAAGCCCAGATTATCCAGAAGTAGATCCAAGGAACGTACCAGAAAACCAGGAGAATCTCCAGAGTTTGCTAAAACAACAGGTAGCCAAGGCCAGAGCATGGTTTACACTGCTGATGCAACAACCAGAATGTTGGTATTGACAGGTCTTGTCACCATTTAATGCCCATTAATGCTTCCAACCACTCCTGAGCGATCACGTGTGGCTTGGAAAATGCTTTTGCACAGATTCTGGCATGGGTCTTCACGCCACCGCCCATTTCAGAGGTCACTTCCCCCAATCTACGCCTGCTGCTGCTACCTAGGCTGAAAAAATAGCTGTTATCACAACTTCCCAGGAATTTCTGTCAAAGAACCAGTTCAAACTCTGTTGGCGCCTTAAATGTTCAAGGTATCCACAAGAACTTTGCCTATAAATAGAAAGCTTTCACCACTGCAAAAGACGTTCAAGAAGTTCAAGAAAAACAGAAAAATTGCTAAGAGAGAAACAAAACTCCTAGCAACATAACATTCTGAAACTCTGCCAAAATTTCCAGTTTTGTTTCATAACTTTAAGTTTCTCACCTTCAACTTCATCAAACGCCCAGCTCTTTTCTGTAAACCAAAACGTTCTTTCCAAAACTTCTGACCCTATACACGTTTACACCTTCACTTCCCCTTTTCCAAATCTGTCCAGAACACCACCAGAACCAAAAGCTAACTTTCACCCACCATTTTCCAGAAAGTCAGGTAAGCACCTGCTGACCCTCACCACACTGTTAAGCATCATCAGCTGTACATATTCAAGTAACATAATGTAAATATTCATGTTATTGCTGTTTATGTTCTGAGGACCCTCATACCTCAGAACATTCTGAGCCAGTTTAGGATTTGCCTGTGACCTTGGTGATTCTGACCTCTGGGACATTTTGCTATTTTGCTGGATCTGTTCCAAATATGTTTTCTGTTTTGTGGAGTAACAACAGGATTGCAGATGTTCTGATTAGTGCAGGAAAAAGCCCAGCGCTGACTTTGACGTTAGCACATCTGAAGCCTGTTTTGCTGTCAATGACCTCAGAACCTCTGAGAGTTATTGCCTTTTCAGCAGAATCAGAACTTCTGGGTTCTCCACTAACAAACTTCTGTCTTGCAGCGCAGGGAAATCAGAACCTCTGGTTTCCCCACTAACCAGATTCTGTTTTGCAGGTTCCAGAGTCAGAAGTTCTGACTCATCCAGTTTCACCAACAGGTTGATCATCTGACAGCGGATCTGGGTCAGAACTTCTGATGGTCTCCCAACAGCGCGCGGCCTCCCTCTCTCTCTCTATATATCTTGTTTTTCGCTATTTTCTTTTTTGTCTATTTTTCTCGTTGAACCCCCCATGTACAAATGTGTATCCCCCTCCCCTAACTATTGTAATAGCGTAGGATTTTACATTCCCGCTTCTTATTGCTAGTAATTAGGACGTGTATGGCAAGATAAAACTCAATGAAATAGAAAAACCTAATTCAAAGAAAAAACTCTTGTATGCAATAAAACACATTTGCACACTAACACCCCTAGGGTACTCCACTTTGTTGCCTTCCAAAATTGGGCCATATTGCATGTCAGGTCTCTTTGGGCAAGACAAACAATTTAAATGATCATAGTCCCTCGATAATATTTTTCAAAACAAGATGATCAAGTCCCTTAAGAAAAATGCCCAAAGATACTTGGCACCATTGCAATTATGGTCTAAACGATGACCCGCGCCCGTCCCTTTCACATCCTAACACAAGATTGTCCACCAAATACAATGGTGGAATAAACTTGTTAAAAGGGTTAAAACATAGCAATAATCTTTTGAGAAATTTAGGAGTAGACAACCTCTTAGTTACTTAAATCAAACTTGCAAAACAAAACACTTGCCTAATTTCAAAATCACACTTCACAATACTTTCAAAACGACTTTCAAAAACAAATGAAAACCTTTTCAAAAGACATACACCTTTGTATACATCCCAACATGGATTATTACAAAGGTTGCCACCACATTGGCCTCTTTTCAAAACATTTTCAAAAATCACACACACACAAGCACCATTTAAAACAATTGAAAACACAAGGCAAGTGATCTAAGCAAGTAACTAAGAGCCCATGGATAACCATGGATAGAAAGGGTGCTAATACCTTCCCTTTCTATAATCTACTCCCCGAACCCAAGAAAACATCTCAAAGGTTTTTTGCTGTGCTTTTTAAACCTTTCCTTAGGATAAAATAAAAAGTCGGTGGCGACTCTTGCTAACCGCAACATTTGCGAATACGAACGCAAACCTCAAGTCAGTTCTCCCACCGTATCACAGAACTGGCGACTCTGCTGGGGATGATGCTTTTAAAGTGGAGTAACCTTAGGGTTTAGATCACCTTTGTTTTCAATTGCTTGCTTTGTTTGCTTTTACATATTGTGGGCTTTGTATCGGAGTTTTATAGATCCTAACCCGGATCTGGGGAAACCCTTTTAGGTAGCAACAAGGCTGTGAGGGAACTGTGCGGGGTATACCGACATGGTTGAAGCAGTCTGCTACGTTGATGTGGCACTTTGGTGTGTACCGGTAACCCTTGAGTTCAGTCAAGGAGAGTACGGGGCCGCCGCGTGGTGTCATGAAGCATCAACTAACCTTAGAAACCTTAATTGAACCATCTTGGCCTTTTTAAGGTAGTGAGATAACTGACTTTGGTGCAGTCCGAGGTTGGTTGATACTCGATACTACACTCAATTGAGGGTTGCTTTCCTGGAATATTTCGGTCGCCAGTTCAGTGGCTAAACCGAAACGATGAACAATGAAAGCAATCCAGTGATATTGGGACCTCTAGAACCCGGTTACTTTTGATAAGACAGGTTGAGCCCACAAAACTTCAAGAGGGTAATACCCAGACCCCATGCAGGCCTAAACTCTAAGGGTTTGTGTGACTTGTATGCCTTACCATGTTTGCCTTTGTGAATGTTTATAGTGCATTTAATCATCACATCATTACATCATACAAACATCATGAGCATTGACTAACCGTTTCAAGGGTTTCGAATCTTCATCTTTGCTCTTGTTTTATAGGACATGGAAACTGCTCACAGAAAGACAATTCAGATTAGCCTTGTAAAGATCCCTCCTCAGCTTAAGGAGCTTCTGTCCAGAATTCCCGAGAGTTCTTCATTCAGTGAGAGACATGGAAGACTCATCAACTTGGTTAACACCAACATTGAGGAGGATTTAATAAAGGTCCTGTTCCAATTCTTTGACCCTCTGCATCACTGCTTCACCTTCCCGGATTATCAGTTGGTGCCTACATTGGAAGAATTCTCCCGACTTCTGAAGGTCCCTATCCTCGATCAACTACCCTACAACGGTACGGAAGAGGAACCCAGGCTTGAAGAGATTGCTAAAGCCTTGCACCTACAAACATCCGACCTCAAAGGACATTGGGAAGTTAGAAGTGGTATCAAAGGGTTCTTAGCTAGGTTTCTGTTTGATAAGGCCCAAGAATGTTGGAACTCTCTTGACCTACGAGCTTTTGAAGAAGTCATGGCCCTCCTTGTTTATGGTTTGGTGTTGTTCCCTAACCCAGATCAGCTTATTGATATCAGTACTGTCCAGATCTTTATGACCAGGAATCCTATCCCTACACTGTTGGGGGACATCCTTCACTCATGTTACACTCGAACCACGAGGAGAAGGGGTGTCCTTATGTGTTGCACTCCTCTCTTGGGAAGGTGGTTTATTTCGCATCTTCCACAAACAGTTTTGAAGAACGAGCGGGGTTTGAGATGGTCACAACGGTTAATGACTCTCACGCATGCAGATATACATTGGTGTCCTAGGTCCCGGGAAGACGTCACTATCATTGATCGTTGTGGAGAGTACCCTAATGTTCCTTTATTCGGAATCAAAGGAGGTATAACCTACAACCCATGCCTGGCTTGGAGACAGTTTGGTTATGCTCGGAAGGATGGCCCTCATGACATGTTAATTCCTGACATAGTCTTCGACTTCGACAACGATACTCAAGGACTTCGTCAGAAATTTATCAGAGCTTGGAGGATGCCAAGTAGGATAGACAGCAAAACACTGGGGCACCGGAACTCCATCCCGTTGGAACCTTACCTCAAGTGGGTACGAGCCCGCTCTCAGAAGTTAGTAATGCCTTACCCTCACATGCTACCTGTAATCAAAGAGCCAATCTTGGAAGGAGAAGCATCCTACACCATTCAACATCCCGACATGCCCACCTCCTGGGAAGAGATGCAGAAGAGCTGGATCCAACTTAAGGAAGAACGGAATTCTCTTGAGACCAGTCTACATGCTAGTGAAAAGAAGGTCCTGGAACTCACCCGCCTGCTGCACGAGGAAAGGAATCTCAACACCTACATCGCGCCAAAAAGGATGCGCAATGTCTTTTTACCTTAAGGGGTTATTTTGTAATATTTGGCCCATGAGGCATTTATGTACTAACGAATTTCTCCTTATTAATATGATGTGCGTTCCTTTTTGTCTACAAAAGTTTGAATGTTCTAAATCCTTGAATGCATTGCATACATACGCATTCCATTGCACCATATGCATAGCAGGTACCCTATTTCACAGGTTGCTTAATTTTCTTCGCTATTTGTGTGCACAGTCATCATGAATTCGGAGTCATCCAGTGAGCAAGCGATCAAGGCCCTTCAGGCCCAAAGTGCACAGTTTCAAGAGATGGTCCTAAGCCTAGCCCAGGGTCAGCAAGAGTTGAAGACTCTACTCCTGAAGAAGAAGAAGAAAAAGAGAACGGCGATGTTCAACACCGGACGCAGATTTGGGAACACACTCCACAATGAAGCTGATCCAGCCACTTCTTCTGCTGAGAAAAACAGTCCCCAAGGGGGAGGAGCTCCTAGTCCCGCAGTCTCCGACAACGAGACGGACTATAACGAGGAACAATACCCACCTGCTGCTGACAGATACAAACAATTGGAGGACCGCTTGAGCGCTATGGAAATTCAGAACGTGCCGGGACTGGATTTCGGGGATTTGGGATTATCTTCCGGAGTAGTAATTCCACACAAGTTTAAGGCGCCTGCCTTCGCCAAGTATGATGGGGTCTCCTGCCCAAAGCTGCATCTGAGGTCGTATGTAAGGAAAATCCAACCTTACACGGCAGATAAGAACCTCTGGATTCACTTCTTCCAGGACAGCCTCTCGGGGTCTCAGCTTGAATGGTTCTACCAATTAGACGGAGCTAGCGTCCGGCACTGGGAGGATTTGGCGACTGCTTTCTACAGACAATACCAATACAATTCTGATCTCGCTCCTACGCGTACCCAACTTCAGGGTATGTCTCTAGGGACGGGTGAAGGGTTCAAAGAGTACGCTCAAAAATGGAGAGATTTGGCTGGCAGGGTGCAGCCTCCATTAACTGATCGAGAGTTGGTTGATATGTTTCTGGGAACGTTGTCTGGTCCGTTTTTCAATCATTTGGTGGGAAACTCCTCCGCTGGGTTCACAGATCTAATATTAACAGGAGAGAGAATTGAAGCTGGCATCAGGTCAGGCAAGATACAGAAGGCTGCCTCTACAAGTGCTGAGAAGAGGCCATTTAAGAAAGAAGCCAGCGCCGTTTATGGCCCTAGAAGGCAAGTCAAGCCCGAAAGTCGCCAAGCCGTTAATGCTTTGGTCATCTCCAAACCTGTTGCTGCTCCTCAGCAGTACAATCAACAAAGAAGTGAAAGGCCCAAGAGGCAGTATACCCGATTGAGTATGACATTATCTCAAATCTTACCCCAACTGTTATCCACCAACCTGGTGACCCTCAAAGAAGCTCCTAAGGTCGTCAACACTGCGTCCCCCAAATACAACCCAAATGCCCGGTGTGCTTATCATTCTGATAGTCCCGGGCACACTACTGATGATTGTTGGGCCTTGAGAAACAAAGTGCAAGATCTAATTGACGCAAAAGAAATTCAGTTTGAAGCGCCGGAAAGACCGAATGTTGTAACGGCTCCTATGCCCCAGCATAGGGTAAATGCCATTGAGGAAGAAGTGTATGCTGTTTCGATAGATGAGGTTGTTACCCCTTTGAAGACTGTTAAGAAGAACCTACTGCGGGCCGGTTTATTTCCGGGTTGCGGCGAAGGTTGCCCATTCTGTGCTATTTCCCTATCTGATTGTCCCTTGCTAAGGTTAGGTATCCAAGGCCTAATGGATAGCAAGGAGATTCTATTCAAAAAGACTGCTGTTCATTTGGTTCCGATGAAAGAAGTTTCCGTGATTACCATCTTCAAAAATCCAATCAAGGCTCCCCCAAAGAAGCCTATTCAAATCTTGACAGTTGCGCCTGTGATCATTACTGTTCCAGGACCCCTCTCCTACGTGTCTGATAAAGCTGTCCCTTGGCATTATGGGGCGGATGTATATGTAAATGGAATCAAGCAAGAATTTGATGTTAGTGCCAGTATCTGCGATATCACCGGTCTAGCTAAAGTCACCCGCAGTGGCAGGCTCTTCTCGCCTGACATTGCGCCGCCCGCTATTCGAAAACCCCTCCTCATAAAACCTGCAAGTTTACCAAGTCCTGTTGCTGATCAAATTGTGTCCCCTGCTGCCGAGTCATCAAATGCTCGGGGCAAAGGGATTGAAGAAGAGCCTGCCCGGATGGAGGCACCAATACCCGTCAATGCTGAGGCCTCCCGACAAGAAATGGAGGAGATTCTGAAAATAATAAAGAAAAGTGATTTTAATGTTGTTGAGCAGTTGGGGCATACACCCTCCAAGATCTCCTTGCTTTCCTTATTACTATGTTCCGAGGCCCATGCAAAAGCCTTGATCTCATTTCTCAAGACGGCCCATGTGCCGCAGGAGACGTCTGCAGTTCAGTTCACTGACTGCATAGCAAATCTGACGGCGGACAACGGTTTGGGCTTTTCAGATGCTGACCTAACCGCAAAAGGGAGGGACCACAATGATGCCCTGCATGTCTCTATTGAATGCAGGGGCACTACTCTGGCACATGTATTGGTGGACACTGGTTCTTCTTTGAATGTTCTTCCGAAAAAGGCTTTAGATCGTCTGGATTATGAAGGCCTGGAGTTGAAACCCAGCAATATCATCGTCAGGGCTTTTGATGGTTCCAAGAGGATGGTTCATGGAGAGGTTAACATCCCTATTCGTGTGGGCTCTCAAGTGTTTGACTCTACCTTTTACGTGATGGATATACGTCCATCGTACTCCTGTCTGTTGGGTCGACCTTGGATCCACAAAGCTGGGGCAGTGACCTCCACCTTGCACCAAAAACTGAAGTATCCTGTCAGGGGGAAAATTGTCACTGTGCAAGGAGAAGAGGAGTATATGGTGAGCCATTTGAATTCCTTCAGGTATATCGAGATGGACGGAGAATTTATTGAAACTCCCTTCCAACATTTCGAGGAGGTACATCCAATTTCAGCAGCTGCGGAGTCAATGGCCGAAGAGAATGATTCCTTGAAGATGGTTTCCCTAAGGGATGCCCGGGCTGTGGTTCAGAAAGGCGATGGTGCACACTGGGGTCAGCTTCCTGATTTCACTCAGAAGAACGACAAGTTTGGGCTAGGATTTACTGCAGAGGCTCAGAAGGCGGTGCGCAAAGAGAAGATCGGAAAGGCTCCGGTATTTATTTCCAGCTCAAGGGTGAATGCTATTGAGGAGGATGTGGAGGAAGCTGAGTTTGATAATTGGATCTACCCGACTGCCAGCGACGGACCAAGCAACTGGACAGCAAAGGATTTTACCCCTATCACATTTGTCACGCAGTAATTGATTTCTTTTGATTTCCAAATTTGTAACAAACAATATGTTAAAACTCTGTTGGCTCGGTGTCCTGCCCGGGGCATCGTAGCTCCATTTGTGAGGGCTTTTTGTATGACATTTTCATATATCATCAATCAAAACATTGGACGTTTGTTGCATTTCAAATCTTGTGCTCCTTTTCTTTCTGTGTTATACATATTGCAAAACAGCTATATTTACACACACTCACTTATACAGGTTTCAATCCACTCTGGATCTCACTGGTAACAGCTCTGCTACCGCCAGTTATGACTTCGAAAATCCGATCAACTTGGCCGAAGACGAAGGTGAAGATGATTGCGAAGTGCCTGGTGAACTCGCAAGACTGCTACTACAGGAAGAGAGGGCTATTCAACCACATGAAGAGCCTGTGGAGACAATTAACCTAGGTACTGAGGCAGATAGGAAAGAGGTCAAGATTGGTGCCAATCTAGAGCTCAGCGTGAAGCAACGATTGATCCAGATGCTACAAGACTACATGGAGATTTTTGCTTGGTCCTATGAGGATATGCCTGGTTTGGACGCCGACATTGTAGTTCACCATCTACCAACCAAGGAAGATTGCCCTCCAGTAAAGCAAAAAGTTCGACGATTGCGTCCAGCGATGTCTGAGAAGATTAAAGCTGAGGTGATGAAACAGTTTGATGCGGGTTTCCTTGCAGTAACTTCTTACCCTCAGTGGGTTGCCAATGTTGTGCCAGTGCCGAAGAAAGACGGTAAAGTCAGAATGTGTGTTGACTACAGGGATCTGAATAGGGCCAGCCCCAAGGATGATTTCCCCCTACCTCACATCGATGTCCTTGTTGATAATACAGCTCAACACAAGGTGTTCTCCTTCATGGATGGTTTCTCAGGGTATAATCAGATCAAGATGGCTCCTGAAGATATGGAGAAGACTACATTTGTAACTCAGTGGGGGACCTTCTGTTATAAGGTCATGCCATTCGGATTGAAAAATGCTGGGGCAACCTATCAGCGTGCCATGGTTGCTTTATTTCATGATATGATCCATCATGAGATTGAAGTATACGTTGATGACATGATTGCAAGGTCTCAAACTGAGGAGGAACACCTTGATCATCTGAGGAAGTTGTTTGACCGACTCAAGTTGTACAAGCTGAGATTGAATCCCAACAAATGCACCTTCGGGGTGAGGTCCGGAAAATTGCTAGGTTTCATTGTAAGTGATAAAGGTATCCAGGTGGACCCTGCCAAGGTTAAAGCTATTCAAGAGATGCCGACCCCAAAAACAGAGAAAGAAGTCAGAGGTTTCCTAGGACGATTGAATTACATTGCCCGATTCATCTCACATCTGACTGCTACTTGTGAGCCAATCTTCAAATTACTGAAGAAAGATCAAGTGGTACGCTGGAATGATGAATGTCAGGCCGCATTTGAAAGAATAAAGGAATACCTCCAAGAGCCACCCATTCTTATGCCACCAGTGGAAGGAAGACCTCTGATACTATACTTGACAGTGCTTGATAATTCAATGGGGTGTGTGCTGGGGCAGCATGACGAGTCTGGTCGAAAAGAGCACGCTATTTATTACTTGAGCAAAAAGTTTACCGACTGTGAGTCTCGTTACTCATTGCTTGAGAAAACTTGCTGCGCTCTTGTATGGGCTGCTCGCCGGCTGAGACAGTATATGCTGACTCACACTACTTTATTGATTTCAAAGATGGATCCCATCAAATACATATTTGAAAAGCCCGCTCTGTCTGGGAGAATAGCGAGATGGCAAATGATCTTAACAGAATATGACATCCAGTATACAACTCAGAAAGCAATTAAGGGGAGTGTACTGGCTGATCATTTGGCACACCAACCTGTGGACGATTATCAATCATTGAACTTTGATTTTCCGGACGAAGACATCATGGTGGTAACTGACTGTGAAGTACCTGGACCGGATGAAGGACCTGAGGAAGGATCCCGATGGTCTATGCATTTTGATGGAGCCTCCAATGCTTTGGGTAACGGCGTCGGCGCTGTAATCATATCTCCCAAAGGAACTCATACTCCACTCACCGCCCGATTATGTTTCAGCTGCACCAACAACATGGCAGAATATGAGGCATGTATCATGGGTTTACAAGCTGCGATTGATTTGAGGATCAAGTTTCTAAGTGTCTTCGGAGATTCCGCTCTCGTGATCAATCAGATCAAAGGCGAGTGGGATACGAAACACCCGAATCTCATTCCTTACAAGGAGTATGTGTCGACCTTGCTCCCTCACTTTGAAGAGATAACTTTTGAGCATTTCCCCAGAGAGGAGAATCAGCTAGCGGACGCACTAGCCACGATGTCTTCAATGTTCAAAGTTAAATGGGACAATGAGGCTCCCCAAATCATAATCTGGAAGTTGGATGAACCGGCATACTGCTGTGAGCTCGAGACTGAGAAGGTAACTGAAAAACCCTGGTATCACGAGGTGAAGAGGTACTTGGAAGCCCAGGAGTACCCTGAAGGTGCATCTGTCAATGATAAGAAGTTCATGAGGAGGTTTGCTGCAAAATTCTTCCTCAGCAACGGCATTCTCTACAAACGGAATCATGATTCAACTCTGTTGCGTTGTGTGGATAAGGTTGAAGCAGAGAAAATCATGACGGAACTGCACGAAGGTACATTTGGGACCCATTCCAGTGGACACACCATGGCTAAGAAAATCCTTCGGGCAGGATATTTCTGGTCCACGATGGAAGCCGATTGTTACCAACACTCCCGGACTTGTCATAAGTGCCAGATCTATGCTGACAAGGTGCATATCCCTCCGGTTCCTTTGAATGTCCTAACGGCACCTTGGCCTTTCGCAATGTGGGGCATCGATATGATCGGTGAGATCCGACCGACGGCATCCAATGGACACCGCTTCATCTTGGTGGCAATCGATTACTTCACGAAATGGGTCGAGGCAGCTTCCTACGCAACGGTAACCAAGAGCGTCGTAGCACGTTTCATCCGGCATAATCTGATTTGTCGGTACGGAGTCCCAGAAAGAATCATTACGGACAATGGTACCAATCTCAATAACAAAATGATCACTGAACTCTGTGAACAATTCAAGATACAGCACCACAATTCTTCCCCCTATCGGCCGAAGATGAATGGGGCTGTAGAGGCAGCCAATAAAAATATCAAGAAAATTGTGCAGAAGATGACAGTGACCTATAAAGATTGGCACGAGATGTTACCGTTCGCTCTTCATGGATACCGCACCTCAGCAAGGACGTCAACCGGGGCAACTCCTTTCTCCTTGGTCTACGGCATGGAGGCGGTCTTGCCGATTGAAATCCAGATACCCTCTCTTCGGATAATGAAGGATGCAGACTTGAATGAAGATGATTGGATCCAGACTCGACTTGATCAACTAAATCTGATTGACGAAAAGAGACTCACTGCTATCTGTCACGGTCAAACGTATCAGAAACGGATGATCAGGGCATTTAACAAGAAAGTCAGACCGCAAGAGTATCAAGTTGGGGACCTGGTAATCAAACGCATCATCCTTCCTCAAAGTGATCCCCGGGGCAAATGGACCCCTACTTACGAAGGGCCATTTGTGGTTAAGCGTGTGTTCTCAGGAGGAGCCATGATCCTAACCACCATGGATGGTGACGACCTTCCTCACCCCGCCAATGCAGACATAGTAAAAAAATACTACGCATAAATAAAAGACCCGCTAGGTTGACATACCTAGGCAAAAATAAGGGCTTCCCGGCGAACCAAAAGGGTTCGGGCAAAAACAAGGGATGAAATGGAAAAAATCTGTACACCCGGCAAGTCGAAAACCTGAAAGGGCGGCTTGGGCAAAAATGGGTATCCCGGTGGACCGAAAACCCGAAAGGGCGGTCCAGGCAAAAGTTAGGGATAAAAGCGTAACACTATGTCTAATTGGATCACTTCGCGTCTGGAATTCGGCGTCAACTATCTGGCTCAGATTACGGCATCGACCAATCAGCTTCATCTTCGACCAGGCAGCAAAGCGAATGAGACGTTCGAAGACATAAAGGCAATAGCAGAATTGGAACCCAGTGGGGTTGTTCACATAGCTGTTTTGTTTTCTTTTTCAAATTGTAAACTCTATGTTATTTGGCGGCGTCCTCTTACTAGGATGTCAGCCTCTTGTACAAAAAACGCCTATTCACAGGCAAAGTTTAAATCAATACAAATTCACTTGTCCATACAAATTGCCATTGTTTTTCTTTTTCTGTTTTGTCTTGCGAAGAACGTCCAATGTTCATTTTTGATATATGCATTTGACATTAAATTGCTGATTCATAAATGTTTGCATATGAAAAAAAAAAAAAAAAAAAAAAAAAAAAAAAAAAAAAAAAAAAAAAAAAAAGAAAGAGATTAATTACAAGTGACATCAAAGACAGGGGCAATGTGGAGTTGTTTAGTGCAGTCTAGTTTGTTTTGTCCGCCAAGGCACCAAGGTAGGTTCAACTGGAAATATTGGTCAAATCATCTTAAGCTCCCCGCAGAATAAAACAAGGTTCAGCAGCACTTTCCCCAAGCAGGAGTCGATTCCCCGTCGATCCTAAAAAAGGCGCAACATTCCCCGGCAGGTCTTAGAAGCTCATCCCCGGTAGATTCTGCGAGCTTATCCCCGGCGAAGTACGAACGTCTCGCCCAAGTTTCATTTAGAGTTATTTCCTCACAAGGACTTATAACTGGGTTATCCTCAGCTAAAAGCCACGGAAGACCGTTCTCGGCAAAAGTTCCTTCAATCCCCAGCGAAGTCTATCTTTGGTATTCCCAAGCAGAGTTTATCTTTGGAGTTCCCCAGCGGAGTTTACCATCATTATCCTTAGCGGAATCCATCGTTAAAGTCCTCAGCAGGCCTCTCATCAAAACTCCAGTCAAGCATCTCTTCCGCAGAGCAGCTTCCCGGCCATTCGTCAAGGATTTATTTTCCTAAGATGAAATTACACTCATAAACATTTCACATGTTCATACATCTTGCTTACATACATGATGAAACACATACAACATCAAATGTTGAACATCATGACATCATGCACATCATACATCATGACATTGCATACAGCTTATGTCTTTGCCTTTTCAGGAAAAAGACAATCTCAAAAAACAACTACGACATTTCCAGATTCGACTCCTGTATCTAGCCAGGGCACGTCTGAAGAGTTCGAAGATTCGACTCCTGTATCCAGCCAGGGCATATCTGTTGACCACATTTCCAGATTCGACTCCTGTATCTAGCCAGGGCACGTCTGAAGAGTTCGAAGATTCGACTCCTGTATCCAGCCAGGGCATATCTGTTGACCACATTTCCAGATTCGACTCCTGTATCTAGCCAGGGCACGTCTGAAGAGTTCGAAGATTCGATTCCTGTATCCAGCCAGGGCATATCTATTGACGACTATTTCCAGATTCGACTCCTGTATCCAGCCAGGGCACATCTGTGAGCAACCGATTGTAGATTCGATACCTGTATCCAGCCAGGGCATATCTGCATAAGGAGACTGAAGATCAAACACCTGTAACAAGCCAGGAAAACATCCGTCTTTCTCAAATATACAAGTTTCTCGCTAAGGAATCTCTTAGGCGATCGACACTTCCAAATGGCATCTATAAGCCCATTCCCGACAAGGTTCTGTCACGTCTCCGGATGGCATCTGTAAGCCCATCTCCCTATCTGTCACCTCTCCAAATGGCATCTGTAAGCCCATTCCTAACATCACATTGCTGATACTTCAACATGCGAGTGCAAATTTCAGGGCACTCTGGTGTCCAATCTTCTTTTACCTTCGAGTCGCGAAAGGCAAACTCGCCAATCTAACTCTTCAGGTTCAAGAAGATTGAACAGGGGCAACTGTTGTACCCCAAAATTTGCCCTCCCTTTCTTCAGGAAACCATCTTAGATTTTTCAAAAGTCCCCTGAAACAGATTCAAAGCCCTGGGTTATCCTTTTGCCCAAGCCAGTCACTTACAAGAGCAAGATGATCTCACAAACTCCAAAAACAATGCTTTCATCTTGAGGAAAATCAAATTCTAAGTGCTTAGAATGTTTCTTTAAAATAAGTGTTTTTTAGAAAAAATCAGCGCTTCAGAACTTCTGGACCCATTCCAGATGAAGACGGTCAGAAGTTGCAAGTTTGGTTCAGGATGGTCAGAAGTTGTCTCTTCAGCAGCTACATCAGGTCAATCAGAAGTTGTAAACGTGGTTCAGAGTGTAAGCCTCAAACAGAACATACCCCTTCAGCAGTTACACAAGCTCAGTCAGAACTTGCTAAAGGAATGCAAAAGAAATATGAAAGTATAAAGGCTCCTTCAGAACAGGTTGAAGTCAGAAGATGAAAGGTCAGAGGGATAGGTGTCACATTGATATAGAATCTCCAAGCCCAGATTATCCAGAAGTAGATCCAAGGAACGTACCAGAAAACCAGGAGAATCTCCAGAGTTTGCTAAAACAACAGGTAGCCAAGGCCAGAGCATGGTTTACACTGCTGATGCAACAACCAGAATGTTGGTATTGACAGGTCTTGTCACCATTTAATGCCCATTAATGCTTCCAACCACTCCTGAGCGATCACGTGTGGCTTGGAAAATGCTTTTGCACAGATTCTGGCATGGGTCTTCACGCCACCGCCCATTTCAGAGGTCACTTCCCCCAATCTACGCCTGCTGCTGCTACCTAGGCTGAAAAAATAGCTGTTATCACAACTTCCCAGGAATTTCTGTCAAAGAACCAGTTCAAACTCTGTTGGCGCCTTAAATGTTCAAGGTATCCACAAGAACTTTGCCTATAAATAGAAAGCTTTCACCACTGCAAAAGACGTTCAAGAAGTTCAAGAAAAACAGAAAAATTGCTAAGAGAGAAACAAAACTCCTAGCAACATAACATTCTGAAACTCTGCCAAAATTTCCAGTTTTGTTTCATAACTTTAAGTTTCTCACCTTCAACTTCATCAAACGCCCAGCTCTTTTCTGTAAACCAAAACGTTCTTTCCAAAACTTCTGACCCTATACACGTTTACACCTTCACTTCCCCTTTTCCAAATCTGTCCAGAACACCACCAGAACCAAAAGCTAACTTTCACCCACCATTTTCCAGAAAGTCAGGTAAGCACCTGCTGACCCTCACCACACTGTTAAGCATCATCAGCTGTACATATTCAAGTAACATAATGTAAATATTCATGTTATTGCTGTTTATGTTCTGAGGACCCTCATACCTCAGAACATTCTGAGCCAGTTTAGGATTTGCCTGTGACCTTGGTGATTCTGACCTCTGGGACATTTTGCTATTTTGCTGGATCTGTTCCAAATATGTTTTCTGTTTTGTGGAGTAACAACAGGATTGCAGATGTTCTGATTAGTGCAGGAAAAAGCCCAGCGCTGACTTTGACGTTAGCACATCTGAAGCCTGTTTTGCTGTCAATGACCTCAGAACCTCTGAGAGTTATTGCCTTTTCAGCAGAATCGGAACTTCTGGGTTCTCCACTAACAAACTTCTGTCTTGCAGCGCAGGGAAATCAGAACCTCTGGTTTCCCCACTAACCAGATTCTGTTTTGCAGGTTCCAGAGTCAGAAGTTCTGACTCATCCAGTTTCACCAACAGGTTGATCATCTGACAGCGGATCTGGGTCAGAACTTCTGATGGTCTCCCAACAGCGCGCGGCCTCCCTCTCTCTCTCTATATATCTTGTTTTTCGCTATTTTCTTTTTTGTCTATTTTTCTCGTTGAACCCCCCATGTACAAATGTGTATCCCCCTCCCCTAACTATTGTAATAGCGTAGGATTTTACATTCCCGCTTCTTATTGCTAGTAATTAGGACGTGTATGGCAAGATAAAACTCAATGAAATAGAAAAACCTAATTCAAAGAAAAAACTCTTGTATGCAATAAAACACATTTGCACACTAACACCCCTAGGGTACTCCACTTTGTTGCCTTCCAAAATTGGGCCATATTGCATGTCAGGTCTCTTTGGGCAAGACAAACAATTTAAATGATCATAGTCCCTCGATAATATTTTTCAAAACAAGATGATCAAGTCCCTTAAGAAAAATGCCCAAAGATACTTGGCACCATTGCAATTATGGTCTAAACGATGACCCGCGCCCGTCCCTTTCACATCCTAACACAAGATTGTCCACCAAATACAATGGTGGAATAAACTTGTTAAAAGGGTTAAAACATAGCAATAATCTTTTGAGAAATTTAGGAGTAGACAACCTCTTAGTTACTTAAATCAAACTTGCAAAACAAAACACTTGCCTAATTTCAAAATCACACTTCACAATACTTTCAAAACGACTTTCAAAAACAAATGAAAACCTTTTCAAAAGACATACACCTTTGTATACATCCCAACATGGATTATTACAAAGGTTGCCACCACATTGGCCTCTTTTCAAAACATTTTCAAAAATCACACACACACAAGCACCATTTAAAACAATTGAAAACACAAGGCAAGTGATCTAAGCAAGTAACTAAGAGCCCATGGATAACCATGGATAGAAAGGGTGCTAATACCTTCCCTTTCTATAATCTACTCCCCGAACCCAAGAAAACATCTCAAAGGTTTTTTGCTGTGCTTTTTAAACCTTTCCTTAGGATAAAATAAAAAGTCGGTGGCGACTCTTGCTAACCGCAACATTTGCGAATACGAACGCAAACCTCAAGTCAGTTCTCCCACCGTATCACAATACCCAATTGCATTTTTATGGACTGAATTATAAACTGCTATTGTTAGGGTTTTGGAGTTTATTTTAGGGTTTTTGTATGCAGGGAAAATTAGCCTTCGTAAGTGGTACCATCATGTTCAGGAGGACGAGACGAACTCAACCATGGTGTTAGGTTTCATTTATATGGCCCATGGAGGATTTTGGAATGAGCACTGCCTATAGCTACGGACGAACGTCCGTAGGTAAAAGTGTTTCACTTTTACCCACGGTGCCAGGAAGAAGACGACCCATGTGGCACCCCTCCATTGGCTTGTTTGAATTTTCGCGCTTGGATTTGACTTACAACACTTTTTAATATTTGTTGATTGTTTTTAATATTATAACAACAGAAGCGAATGGCCCAGTGGCAGCCAGGCTGGCGTTAAGGCTTGGGAGTGCTTGAGGTCAGGGGTTTGACCCCTGCCTCCATCAAATGCATTTTTCTTAATTTCTTTCAGGAAATTCAGTGCATATACAAAGCCTAGATCTACCATAAGTCCTCATGATCCAGCATGCCAGGTGGTTTGAGATCATCTGATGGCCAGTAGTGGAGGAGCACCATGGAGTCTAGTCAACACAGAAGCATGTGATCTGGGAAGTCAAACGTGGGCTTCAAATGATTGGGCCAAAAGCTTGCCTCTCACACCCCCTCAAAATGCTATTCAGGCCCATTTTCTTACTCTTTTTTCTTTTTTACATTTTATTTAATTATTTCATTTAATTATTTTTACAAATCAAAAACTAATTTTCTTTTTATCAAAAAATCACCAAAAAAATATTATTTTTCACCAATTAGATTTAGGTATTATTTTTCATCAATATATTAATTAATTTAATTAGGTTTGATTAAATTAGACAACTTTAATTTATTTTATTTTTGCAAATAATTAAAATTAATTAGAATAAATAGGTTTTATTATTAACTTAATTGTATTTTATTTTTTTCCTAAAATAACAAAAAAACCAAAAATAGGCCATTATTTTTATTAATTAATTTAATCACTAATTAATTGCATATTTAAGTTAGAAAACTTATTTCTTTTATTAAAAACAACAAAAACATTTTTCTTTTGATTAGGAGGGTCAAAACCCTAATTTCTCGTCGATCTAATTTTCATCGCGCGCTTTATTATTTTTTACCCAATTATTGTATCTGCTCACAGTTTGTAATAGTTTAATTAGGACATCTATTTACATTTATCGCTTTAATTTTAAAGGGTTTATTTTTGGCTATGTAAATACCCGTAGCCTTGTAATAGCGTAGTTTAATTTCCGCATTTTAAATTCCGCAAATTATTAACTGTTAGATGTATGAATAATTAGGGTTTGCATGACAAGAATGTATGTCTAATTTTAAAACAGTTAGATTACCCTAAATGTGCAAAGATAAATAAACTGAAATTGAATCATCCGCACATGCGCACTCCTAGGGTACACTCCCACTTGGTTGCCTTCGGTAAACGGTCATTGAGTATAGGATGTTTTAATGGTCGTCCTTTTGTCCAAAGATCAAAGTTGCCTCGGAAAGGTTACCTCGGATAAATGATCTAAGATATTAGGGTTATTACTAAAACGTCCTAACATTGCTTTAGTGACCGTACGTCCCTTTCGAATTGACCCTCAAAACTCCAACGACGGTGCTACCTACTCACTAATAGTGGGATAACGTTGTCTAAAGGAAACAAACATAGAATGATTCTTTTTTCGAGTAGGTAGATTAGTTCTTAAGTACTTGCTCAATCCCAATAAAACTTTTTCACACTTACACTCCTTTACAAACAAAATTTTCAAAAACGCTTCATTACACTCTTGAAGACAGAAGCAAGAGTTAAGTCGAAGTTAAAACAAAAACTTTTCAAAGCCCACAAACACAAAGTAAACAATTTTGAAAATGATGAGCAAGTACCCAAGATCCCGTAGATAACTACGGATAGAAAGGGTGCTAATACCTTCCCTTTCTATAATCTACCCCCCGTACTCAGAAATATCTCGAAAAAGGAATTTTTCTGTGCTTTTTTTCCTTTCCTTGTTGGATAAAATAAAAGTCGGTGGCGACTCTTACTTACCGCGACATTTTGCAAACACAAACACAAAACGCAAACCAGCATAATTTCCTTAACGAAAAAGGGAAACCATGTCCCGATTCTGGAAACCGTATCATAGAACTGGCGACTCTGATGGAGAATTTATAAGTGGGGTATACCTTAGGATTAGTTCATCATATTGTTTTCTATTGTTTGATTTGATTGCTTTATTTTTGTGGGCTTTGTATCGGAGTTACTATAGATCCTAACCCGGATCTGGGGATACCTTTTAGGTAAGTAGCAATAGACTGTGAGGAAACTGTACGGCATAGACCGATACGGTTGAAGTAGTAGCTACGTTGGTGTGACACATTAGTTGGTACTGATATCCCTTGTGGAGCAACAAGGAGAGTATGGGGCTGTTGATGGGTCATTAAGCATCAACTGACCTTAGAACCTATAATTGACCAACTTGGCCATAGAAAGTAGCAGTATGCTACACTCATTGAGACCATACTCTCGCGATGATTCCGGCTGCAAGAAAAGATTGCTAAACTGGAATTATGACCGATGGAGGATGGTCAGTGATATTGAGAACCTCTAGAACCTGGTTACTATTACTAGGACAAGTTGAACCAACTAAACTGCAAGAGGGTAATACCTAGACCCCATGCAAGCCTAAACCTAAGGCTATTGGTGTGACTTGTGTGCTTTCAACTTGAACTACTTGCACATTTTTATTATCTAACAACTTGAGTTCCTTGCAGGTTTTGTTTACAGTCCTTATCCAATAACTTGGATTTCTTGCCGGATTTACTTGTTTACATTACCTCTCACTTTTGCTTAAACGCATATCATGCACATCATAACATCATGCCTTAAAATTTCCTTAACCATTTCAAGGATCTCAAGGGTTTGTGATGCAGGTTATGGTAAATCAAACGTCTAGCAAGGGGCAAAGGGGATATATTTTCCTCTAGCCAATGTCGTCTAGAGATCAAAACACGATAACTTGAGTCGGGGGCTATGACCCACTCGATATGGTGAGCGTGACTATTGAAGAAGGACTTTTGACGACATGAAGTTTCTTCAATCAAAGCTGCAAAATTCAAATTCTAACAGTTTCTTGTTTACCCCGCGAGATCCTTGAAAACATTGCATACATATATCATGCATATCATTGCATAACAGGTCTTCCATTACTGGTCTCTCATGTCCTCGCTGTTTATTTCAGCAATGGCTCTCAAACAAGCCAACAGAGATCTACAAACTCAAAAAGCTCAGTTCAGGGAAATATTCCTAAACCTATCCAAGGGGCAGGAAGAGTTGAAAACTCTCCTTGCTGGGAGCTTGGTCAAGAAAAGTCCTGAAGATAATAAGGAAGAACGGCTGGAGAAATTTCAAGTTGAGGTAGGTGCAATGAGAACCCAGATGCTGGGGCAAATGGCTCTTATCCAAGGCTTAGCCCAGGAACAAGAAGAGCTGAGAACTATTATCAACCAACTTCATTAAGACCGATACAACAGTATGAAGCAAACAGTCGAGGCCGGGGACCAAGTCATTGGTTAACATCCAAGAAGACAAGGATTTCAGTTGGTGAAGAATCGACCTATCCAAGTTGCTGCTACCTCACGGGTCCAATAACAATCTCGCCAAAAACGACGGGTTAATCAGAGTAAGCCAGATACACCCAAGAGGCCGTTTAACAGGCTCAACATGCCGCTGTCTCAAGCTTTGCAACACTTGTTGAGATTGAACCTGGTGACGTTGATAGGACCTCATCCGAATCCCAAGACTTCTTCCCCCAACTACAATCCTGATGCAAGGTGTGCATATCATTCCAACATCCCGGGGCATGATACTGACGACTGTTGGCAGTTGAAATATAAAATTCAAAACCTGATTGATGAAGGAGCATTGGAATTCAGACAAGATGGTCAATTGGAATGTTTCTGTCAATCCTCCAAGGCTCACCATTTGAAGTGACAAGTTCTGACAAGAGAGACTTTTTGTTCATTAGAATTTTTTATTTGTAATTTTCTTTTGATTGTTCAAACATTTATTCATGTCAAACTTTGTTACTTTTATCAATGCATTGCATATGTCTGTTTTGAATCAATCCATTCGTATTCAATATATTCAAATTGCTTTCATTTTTGTGATGTTCAACTCTCGATTAAAAAATTCTAAGCCTTTAGAGGGAGGATGACGAAAATGATACCAAAATCTCTACAGTATGCTTTTGAACAGACCCCGCTGACGATGTACAGGCGTTGTTTCAAATCCTAAACAGTGGATATATAAGGAAGATAATCCCTTGTCAACCCCTTTGATCCATAGAAGTAGGAGTTTTTCTTTTCACCCAAATTAAAACCCTTAATTACAACCTGGGGCAGGGTAGTTTTCTCAGTTAATCCAGGTGCACAATGAATGGCATCAAAGACGTCCTTCCGAAACAAAAGATGGTAATGGTTCCCTATAATCGTCAATACAGGTGTTGTACCCCAAAATTTGCCCTCCCATATTTCTCAAAAACATTTCAAGAAAGATCCCCAAGTTGCTCAAGGTAGTCCAAGGGTTGGCCAGACAAGCTCTCTCCTAAGGCAGTCTACCTCAAATTAGGGTTTCATGTTGCATCAAGATACTTGAGTCCAAGGGACCCCAAATTCTCAACATTATCCTAATATGTTCTCAAGATCATCCATGTCAAGTTTCAAGCCTTGCAGAGGAAGTTTGCTCAGTCAATTGCTCAAAGGCCTGAAAATCGACTATGCTAGGGCAAAAGTCAACTGTGGCCCACATACAGTCAAACTTAAATATTTTTGGTCAACATCCTCATTTTGAAGTATATTTCATCATTTGATCAAGGGTTGATCATGATTCATCAAGGATTGCTCATAATTCATCAAGACTCAAAAGTTGCTAAATTAGGGTTTTGTAGGAAAAGTCAACTCAAATTTGTCCAAGCATAACTTTCTCATACTTTATGAGAAATGACCCATACAAAACTCATTTTGAAGAGGATGCAATTCCATACAATCCATCTTCAGCTCCCAAGTTCAAAATATGCACTCACAAGAAGTTATGAATTTGGACATTATAGGTCATTTTGGAAAGTCAACAAAAATACCTTTTGGTTCAAAGCTTCTTACATGAACATGGAAGATCCAATTGAGATGAAACCAAAGAGGTCTCTTAGGGGACAATCTAAGATTTCTAAAAAGTCCAAGAACATCCTCATAAGGTTAAAATTGAGAGAGATATGCATTGTCAAAGTTGGACAATTTTTGAAAAAATGCATGAAGCAAATATTGACCAAACTTGGATTTTTTCCAAATGGGCCTATCTTTTCAAGTTTGAAACTCATTCCTAACATGGTCCACGACCTCTAAGCCCACCCATACATTTTCTACTATTTATGCTATTTATTTTGATATTTTATTCATTAAAATTCAGAATTAAATAAATAAATAATAGAAATAATATAAATTATTGTGAATCCATTTTGGGAAAGTTTTATGCTGGTTTATGTCAATTTATTTCGTGCAATAACTCTTCAAATATGTCCAAGTTCATCCACATGTGAAAAAGGCATAAAATCATCAAATATGGCATTTTTTTCAAATTTTGATCATGGTCTTAAAACACAACATTATGAGGGAGATTCTTTCCATGCTTTCTTGTCTCCTCATTATCCTCTATAAATATAGAGCCATACAAGCTTGAAAGGGACGAAAATCCTCTCTAAAAATCTCTTTAAAAAGCTCTCTAAAAGCTCTTCAAAAAGCTCCCCAGAAATCAAAGAATTGGTGCAAGTCATATCTCGAGGTTCCGGTCTCTCTCAATTGACATCAAGCCTCAAACCATCCTCTTGAAGTCCTCAAGAGTCTTACAAGGCCCAAGATCAATCCATCACACGCCTAGCACGCCCCCCATTTAACAACACCGATCTGGTAAAATTTTAAACTTTGAATCTCTAAATTTAATCACATTTTATGGTATGCTAACGTTTGTTTGAGTTTATATAGAACAATTATGGATGGTTGAATCATAGGTTCCACGCAAGAATCAAAAAACACCATAGTTAGAGCATGAAGCTTTCAAAGATCCGAGCCTAGGGATTTCTGATGATTGCACCCCCTGTTTACTTTTGCTACTAGGCCCATCTTTATTTTCATGTTTTATTCGTTTTGTTTATTTCTTTTAATCCCTTTTATTTTTTTATCAATAAACCAATATAAAAATCACATAAAAATAGATTTAGGATTTTTCTTAATTAAATTTTAATTTTAGGTAAAAATTTAATTTCTTTTTGTAAATAACTTAAAAATAATTAGAATAAATAGGTTTTATTACTAACTTAATTATATTTTATTTTTTCCTAAAATAACCAAAGAAACCAAAATAGGTCATGTAATTATTTTTATTAATTAATTTAATTAACTAATTAATTTCATATTTAATTAAGAAAACTTATTTCTTTTATTAAAAACAACAAAAAAACAATTTTTCTTTTAATTAGGTTAGAAGGGTCAAAACCTTAAATTCTCGTCGATCTTAATTCTTCTTGCGCGCTTTATTTTTATTATTTACCATATTGATGTAACTGCCTACAGTTTGTAATAGTTTAATTAGGACGTTTATTTACATTTATCGCTTTATTTTCAAAGGGTTTGTTTTTGGCTATGTAAATACCCGAAGCCTTGTAATAGCGTAGTTTAAATTCCGCACTTTAAATTCCGCAAAATATTAACTGTTAGATGTATGATATAGGGATACATGACAAGAATGTATGATTAATTTTAAAACAGTTAGATCATCCTAAATGTGCAAAGATAAATAAACTGAAATTGAATCATTCGCACATGCGCACTCCTAGGGTACACTCCCACTTGGTTGCCTTCGGTAAATGGTCATTGAGTATAGGATGCTTTAGTGGTCGTACTTTTGTCTAAACAAAGATCATAGTTGCCTCAGAATGGTTTCCTCAGATATTGTTGCCTCAGATAAATGATCTAAGACATTAGGGTTATTACTAAGACGTCCTAACATTGCTTTAGTGACCGTGCGTCCCTTTCGAATTGACCATCAAACTCCAATGACGGTGCTACCTACTCACTAATAGTGGAATAGCGTTGTCTAAAGGAAACTGATACAGAACGATTCTTTTTTCGAGTAGGTAGATTAGTTCTTAAGTACTTGCTCATTCCAAATAAATTTTTCACACTTACACTCCTTTATAGACAAAGTTTTCAAAAACACTTCATTACACTCTTGAAGACAGAAGCAAGAGTTAAAACGAAGTCAAAACAAAAACTTTTCAAAGCGCACAAACACAAAAAAAACAATTTTGAAAATGATGAGCAAGTACCTAAGAGCCCGTAGATAACTACGGATAGAAAGGGTGCTAATACCTTCCCTTTCTATAAGTCTCCCCCCGTACTCAAAAATATCTCGAAAAAGGAATTTTTTTGTACTTTTTTCCTTTCCTTGTTGGATAAAATAAAAGACGGTGGCGACTCTTGCTGAAGATGTGAAAAACACAAGAAGGGGGGTTGAATTGTAAAACTTAAATCAAATGCTTAGACAACACTGTATTTTTATCCTGGTTCGTTTGATCTCAAACTACTCCAGTCCACCCGTCAAGGTGATTTCGCCTCTCTCAAACGAGGTCTTAATCCACTATATTCAAAGGATTACACAGCCACTTTAACAACTGTTAAAGCCTTCTTGAGTATAACCACAAACCAATTTATCTCAAGGAAATCTTTTACAAAATATGAACAATGATGTGTTTAACGTTTTCTAATAAAATAATGTATGTGTTTGGTTGTTGGCATGTTTTTTGGTAAAACCAGTTGTGTGAATGTCATGACTGATGTCATAACATTCTGGGATACAAGGTACATTCTGCAGAAAAAGAATGTCTTTCAGGAGCTGCTCAATATGAGTGTTTAGCTGATCATTATGCAATGATCATATTTATTGCATTCTACCAAAATCAGTAAACATGATTCTTGTTGTCTTAACCAATGTTAAGACATCCTGTACTGATCTAACATTTGTGCAGATTTGTTATTTCTGAGATTTTTCAGGAATCTGGTTTATACAGTCCAGATCAGATTCTCACGTGGACATTAGGTTAACTTTGCTTAACCCTAATCTGGTTGTTAAAGACCCATGACCAAGTCTTGAGGTTAACCCTAATTAACCCTAGCTATTTTCGTGAAAGCCCTAACCAAAGAATAACTGCCTATATATTCCTCATGAAGACTGTTGGTGAAGAACAACTTTTGACAGAAGATCAATAAGGGACTGTATAGTTGTAACTACTATGATCCAAGCAATTATCATTATGATAAGTGACTTGGAGTAGGATTTGATTGTAAGGGTTGTGAATCACTCAAAGCTTTGAAGCACGAGTGTTTGTGTCACTTGATTAAAGCTTTGAAGCAAAGTCAAGTTAGGGTTATGTATCACTCAAAGCTTTGAAGCAAGAGTGTTTGTCACTTGATTAAAGCTGTGAAGCAAAATCAAGTGTATGTACTGAAGAGTGTCTTCATAATTTCATTAATCAATTGTTTAGTATCACTGCTGTGATTGAGGGGGGGGTGAGTAGGAACTCAGGTTTAAGTTGAACTTAGATTGAAGATGCATTGGGTAGGTCTTAAGTGAAGGAGATAAACTGGTTGGTTTATTCCTGAATTAATATCTCTTATAGTGAATTTCCTCCCTGGCTTGGTAGCCCCCATAGTAGGTGTTGTTACACACTGAACTGGGTAAACAATTGACTATGTTCTTTACTGCTTTTAACTTTACTGTCTTGAAGAGTGTCAGATACGGTGTCATAACATTCACTGTGACATTGAGTATCTGCTGCCAGAATTTCAATTGGCATTAGAGCAGGCACCCTGCCTGTCTTACTGGGTGAGATCTAGGGATATTATTTTCTGGCGCTATGGATAAAGAAGGAGGATTTGGGAACAGACCACCCATTCTGGATGGATCAAATTATAACTAATGGAAACCTCGTATGATTGCCTTCTTAAAATCACTAGACAAAAAGGCTTGGAGAGCTGCTGACAAAGGATGGAACCATCCCACCATAACTGGGAAAGATGGAACAACCAGTCTGAAACCTGAGGAAGAATGGAGCAAAGAATAAGATGAGTTAGCCCTGGGTAACTCCAAAGCATTAAATGCCTTGTTCAACGGAATTGATAGAAACATATTCAGACTAGTACATCAATGTGAACTGGCCAAGGATGTTTGGGACACTCTCAAAACTACCCATGAGGGCACATCCAAAGTAAAAATGTCAAGGCTTCAAATGCTGACTACCAAATTTGAGAACCTAAGGATGATGAAAGATGAGACCATTCATGAGTTTCACATGAACATCTTGGAAATTGCCAACACCTCAGGAGCATTGGGAGAAAAGATGTCAGAAGAAAAACTGGTGAGAAAGATTCTCAGATCATTGCCTAAAAGATTTGCAATGAAGGTGACTGCTATAGAGGAAGCTCAGGATATCTGCAACTTGAAGGTTGAGGAACTCATTAGGTCACTTCAGACCTTTGAGATGGGGATCAGTGACAATGTCGACAAGAAAAACAAGAGCATAGCACTTGTATCCAATACTGAAGATGAAAACAAGGAGGATGAAGAAGAAAATATTTCAGAAGCTATAGCCATGCTTGGAAGGCAGTTCAACAAACTCATCAAGAGAATGGACCCAAAGTCAAGGTCAAATGTCAAGAACATCCCCTCTGACATTAACAGATCTTATGACTCCAGCAGAAGACCAAAGTCTGAAGAGAAGGGAAATCAAAGCAAAGGAATCCGATGCCATGGATGTGAAGGATATGGGCACATTCGAGCTGAATGTCCTACCTTTCTTAAGAAACAAAAGAAAGGAATGTCTGTTACTTGGTCTGATTGTGACTCAGAAAGTAATTCTGAAGAAGAATCTGCCAAACTAGTTATTGAACTAACTGGTATTTGTAACTCTGATAGTGACTCTAGTGACGGGGAAGTAACATTTGAAGAACTGGCTGACTCCTACAAGAAGTTATGTATCAGAAGTGCTGAAGTCTGTCAGCAAAATGAGAGACAAAAAAACTCATAGTGAAGTTGGAGGCTGAGAAGAAGGCAAGCACTGATACTATAAGTCATCTCGAAAGTGAAGTTCAAATGCTAAACTCAAAACTTGACCAAATGACCAAATCTGTCAAGATGCTGACAAATGGAACTGACAAATTAGAAGAAATCCTTCAGGTTGGACAAAATGTGGGAAACAAGTCTGGCCTAGGATTTGTGGCAGCAAAGAAATCTATTGTAGACAAGAATAAAATCAGTCCTGATAAACAAATGTCAAATTAGATGTCACAACATAGCACTCAACATCAAGAACAGAGAAATATGAAGAAAAAGTATCAAAGATGGAGATGTCATCATTGTGGGAGGTTTGGTCACATAAAGCCATTCTGCTTTAGATTATATGGATATCCTAATCAGACCCCAGTTGTCAAACCTAAGTATAACAAGGCACCATATACTCAACAGTGGAAGAAAAAGGCGTCTGCCCTGATAGCTCACACCTCCCTTAGAGTCTCTGTAAAGGAAGACTGGTACTTTGACAGTGGATGCTCTAAACACATGACTGGAATCAAGAATCTTCTCAATAATGTTAAACCTCACACTACTAGTTATGTGACTTTTGGAGATGGTGCTAGAGGAGAAATCAAAGGAGTTGGAAACTTGGACTGCCCTGGAGTTCCAAACCTAAATAAAGTATTGTTGGTAAAAGGCTTGACTGCTAATCTCATAAGTATCAGTCAATTATATGATCTAGGATTCAAGGTCAACTTCACCAAGTCTGAATGTCTTGTAACTAATGAGAAACAAGAAATTGTAATGAGAGGAGTCAGATCTAAAGACAACTGCTACTTATGGGAGTCTGAGAACACTAATTATTCTTCTGTGTGCTCTATTGCCAAAGAAGAAAAAGAAGTGAAATTGTGGCACCAAAAACTTGGTCATTTACATCTAAGAGGAATGAAAAGGATTATATCCATGGAGGCAGTCAGAGGGATTCCAAGGCTACAAATTGATGAAGGGAGAGTCTGTGGTGAATGTCAGGTTGGAAAGCAGACTAGAATGTCACATCCAAAGTCAAGACATCTGACCACCTCTAAGGTGCTAGAACTTCTACATATGGATCTGATGGGACCCATGCAGGTGGAAAGTCTTGGTGGAAAAAGATATGCCTATGTTGTTGTGGATGATTTTTCCAGATTCACCTGGATTAACTTCATTAGGGAAAAGTCTGATGTATTTGAAGTATTTAAAGAACTGTGCAAAAGAATTCAAAGAGAAAAAGAAGGATGCATTGTCAGAATCAGAAGTGATCATGGCAAGGAATTTGAAAACAGTAAGTTTGATGAGTTCTGCTCCTCAGAAGGAATTAATCATGAATTCTCTTCACCCATAACTCCTCAACAAAATGGAGTTGTGGAAAGGAAAAACAGGACTATACAGGAATCTTCCAGAGCAATGATACATGCCAAAAGACTTCTTATTCATTTTTGGGCTGAAGCTATGAATACAGCCTGTTATGTCCATAACAGGGTCACCTTGAGAAAGGGAACATCATCCACCATTTATGAACTTTGGAAAGGAAGAAAGCCTACAGTGAAGTACTTCCATGTATTTGGAAGCAAGTGCTATATTCTGACAGATCGCGAACAAAGGAGAAAGATGGACCCTAAAAGTGATGAAGGAATATTCCTAGGATACTGTACCAACAGTAGAGCTTATAGGGTATTCAATTCCAGGACCAAAGTTATGATGGAATCTATAAATGTCATAGTTGATGATTACCATGAGGAAACAAATGTCCCATATGATGTTGAGGCATTCTTTGAGACCTCAACTCAAAAGGATGATATTCCTAAAACTACTTCATCAGAATCTGAATCAAAGGAAGCTAACAAAGACCCTTCCATCAGAATTCAGAAAGATCATCCTAAGGAACTCATCATAGGAGATCCTAACAATGGAGTCATTACAAGATCTAGAGAAATCATTACAAACTCTTGCTTTGTATCTAAGATTGAACCAAGAAATATTAAGGAGGCTTTAACTGATGAATACTGGATTGGAGCAATGCAAGATAAATTGAACCAATTCAAGCAACATGAAGTATGGGAGTTAGTTCCTAGACCAGGAGGAACAAACATCATTGGCACAAAATGGATCTACAAGAACAAATCAAATGCTGAAGGAGTTGTCACCAGGAATAAGGCAAGACTTGTTGCTCAAGGATACACTCAAGTTGAAGGGGTTGATTTTGATGAGACTTTTGCTCCTGTAGCCAAACTAGAATCAATCAGACTCCTATTGGGAAATGGTTGTCTCCTTAAGTTCAAGTTATTTCAGATGGATGTAAAGAGTGCCTTCCTTAATGGGTACTTAAATGAGGAAGTTTATGTGGAACAGCCTAAAGGATTTGTGGATCCAAACTGCCCTGATCATGTCTACAAATTGAGGAAAGCTTTATATGGCCTGAAACAAGCTCCTAGAGCATGGTATGACAGGTTGACAAAGTTTCTCTCTGACAAAGGATACAGGAAAGGAGGCTTGGATAAAACTCTTTTTGTCAAAAATGAAGGAGGAAAGATAATGGTAGCTTAAATCTATGTTGATGACATAGTGTTTGGGGGAATTTCAGATAAAATGGTTAAACGTTTTGCTGACCAGATGCAAGCTGAATTTGAAATGAGCCTCATGGGAGAATTGACCTACTTTCTTGGACTGCAAGTCACACAGATGGAAGACTCAATTTTTGTCTCAAAGCAAGTATGCAAATAACATTGTCAAGAAGTTTGGGATGGAGAATGCCAGTCACAAAAGGACTCCTGCACCTACTCATTTAAAGTTGTCCAAAGATTCAAGTGGGGTTAAGGTGGACCAAAGCTTGTACAGAAGCATGATAGGAAGTCTGCTATACTTAACAGCCAGCAGACCTGACATTTCTTTTGCAGTTGGAGTATGTGCAAGATACCAGGCTGAACCCAAAGTAAGTCATATCAACCAAGTGAAAAGAATTCTGAAGTATGTGAGTGGAACCTACAACTATGGCTTGCTGTACTCTCATGGATGTGAACCAACTCTGACTGGTTACTGTGATGCTGATTGGGCTGGAAGTGCTGATGATAGAAAGAGCACCTTTGGAGGATGTTTCTTCTTAGGAAATAATCTTGTCTCTTGGTTCAAGAAACAGAACTGTGTGTCTCTATCTACTGCTGAAGCTGAATACATAGCAGCTGGTAGTAGTTGTTCTCAAATGATCTGGATGAAACAGATGCTTACTGAGTATAATGTCACACAAGATGTTATGACATTGTACTGTGACAATCTGAGTACTATCAACATTTCCAAGAATCCTATTCAGCATAGCAGGACCAAGCATATTGACATTAGACATCACTTCATCAGAGATCTTGTGGAGGAGAAGACGATTAAACTGGAACTTGTTGCCACTGAACTACAACTGGCTGACATTTTTACCAAGGCACTTGATTCTAATCAATTTGAAAATTTGAGGGGCAAGCTGGGTATTTGCCAACATGAAGAAATGTAGCAATTAATTTTTCTTAAAACAAGGGATGAGAGAGATATTTTAGTTAAGTCTACTCTGATTGGGCTAATCATCTATTTCTCTATTTCCTTCCAAAATTTTAAGAAGTTGAATAGACATTCATATATCTCCCTCCTCTCGCGTTTCTGCAACAATCTCTAATCTCTCAAACGAAGATTTCACTATCACTGTTACCTGTTTTCTAAATCACTCAAAATGTCTCAACTATCCATGTCATCATCCTCTTCAAAGGCGACTGCTTCTTCCGCATCCTCTAATCGAGAACCTAGGGCAATTACAAACTGCATGGGTTCTGATGTTCTGGAGATAACTCCTCTTCGTGAACTGGCAGTTGACCCCACTAAGGTCAAGAAGATGCGAACCAGACATGCAAGAAGATCACAAGCCTCTTCATCTGGTAAATCCTCTCAACCATCATCTTTTGTTCCTCCAGAAATAGCAAATAGAGAAGGTTCTGTGTATGTTCCTCAAGCTATAGCTAGACTAGTCACTAGGATTCTAAATGAGAATCACTCAGTACCTGGCATTTCTGTACCTTTGAACCAAGAATCTGCTAGTCCAAATGTTGAAATGAATCCAGCTGTCACTCAGAATGTTGAGACACCTGATGACAACATTAGGAAATCTCCTGAAAATCGTGATGATCACCAGAACCCTACTGAGAAGGATGTTGAACCCCCAGTTATTGATGTTGATGAAGAATACTCTGACAATGACTTAATTTCCAATATCAACCCTAGCATAGCTAGAAGGATGATGAACATAAAAGGAAAGCAGGATGCTGCCAAAAGCCTATCCAAAGAGAAGACTGCTGATGTTGTTCATAAGAAAAGCAGGTCTGAGAACAAGACAGGAGTAGAAGCTGTGAAGGCTGGATTTTCAAAAGAGAAAGGGAAGGTGAAAACTAGAGTACCTGTTGGTAGTCTCTCTAAACCTTTGAGACAACCAATAGCAAAGAAAAGGAAGGAGCCTGAACCCTCTGAATCTGATGAGGAATCAGAATTTGAGTTTGATGTTGAAGACACTCCTCTCAGAAAGAAACTCTCTTCGAGCAAAATGCCTAAAGTCCCTGAAGTTGCCATTGACAACATCTCCTTTCACCATCCAGAGAATGCAAACAGGTGGAAGTATGTTTTTTTGAAAAGGATCGCTTTGGAAAGAGAGCTGAACAACAGTGCCATGGAATGTAAGGAGATCATGGATCTAATCAAGACTGCTGGTCTAATAAATATTGTGGTAAAGTTTACCAACTGCTATGAAATCCTTGTCAAAGAATTCATAGTAAATTTATCTGATGGGTGTGCTGATGGAAAGTCAGCTGATTTTAAGTGTGTGTGTTGTACCCCAAAATTTTCCCTCCTCTCTTTTACAAGAAATCACAGCTTCGGGCTTTTCCTGATTTTTCAGATTGGTTTAAGAGTCGGTCAAACAGACTTTTCTCACCAGTCAGACAAAATTAGGGTTTTCATGGCTCTGGAACAGTTCAAGCAGATTATTAGGGTTTGGTTGATTTTGGCTCAAGGTTTGATCAGGCAGGCGCTTCTTCGACATTAAATCAAGAATCAGGGTTTTTGTGCGTGCATTCTCAGAAAGAATTAATTCTACAGTTCTTTTCAATTTACTCTGAGATTTGGATTGAGGCATTTGAATTGAGAACTTGCAGTGTTTGGTATGATTAGTAAAAGAAAAGACATGTGGACGTTTGTTTGATTAACTGTGCATTGCTATGGTTAATTGGAGCGCCGGGTTTATTATTGATTAATGCTAAGTGGCGAGACTACAATGTTTATTAATTAATTATTTATTCTAAGTTAGAATAGTTGAGATTTATTTCCATTTATTATAATTTAAGAATTATAAATAATTAAATAAACAATTGAAGAAGAATTAAAAAGGATTAATTGACAAAAGAGCTTTTATTTACTTTTAATTATTAAGTACAAATATTATTTGAATATTGTAAATTCATTTACAGTCATTTACATTAATATTATTACAAATAGTTAAAATGAAATAAAGCTACATCCTAAAATTTCCTAAGTCTTCTACTGATGCTCCTTTGCTCAATTGATTTTATCTGCAAAGACAAAAAAGAAGGGAAAGAAGTCAAATGCAGATGAAACAAAAAAAGTAGGCAGAACCAACACATAAAAAAAATAACACAAAGCCAAAATCCTCCAAAAAACTGTGACATAACACAGAGCTGCCTCAAACTTAATTGAAGCCAAAGCCAAACCTGTTTCAAACAGATAAATCTCAAACAAAATTCAAGCCCTCAAACCTTAAACCTGTTTCAAGCTTTTCAAGCCAGAAGCATATCAAGCCTAAACCTCCAACCTGTTCGAAGCTTAAATAAACTGACAAAACCCCATACAAACCAGCAAGCCTGAAGCCTAAGCTCCAAACAAGCTTACAAACCACAAAAATTCGTCCAAAGTCAGAATCACACAACCCTCAGAGCTAAGCTCATCACAGGGTCCAGCAAACAAAGAACTCACAAATCAAAACCAGCATATCAACCTGTCTAAACTGCCTGTAGAACCACAAGCCCTAAGGCCAACATCCACCTGCATAAGCCCTTACCCAAACAAAGTTCTTAGAACCAAAAAAAGTACAAGCATCTTCATCAAATCAAACCATTCAAGCCCAACACCCTCAGAGTAACCTCATCATAGGGCCAATAACCAACAAAAACAATACTCAAAATCATCATCAATACTCAAAGCCATCGATCAGAGGCAAACAGAAGAAGAGGAAAAGAATCAAAATCGTTAAAGGCAACTGAAGCAAACATATTCAGATTTAAACATCATCATCATACAGAAGCAAGAAAGAAATCAAAGAGAGGAAAAGATACACAAATCCATACTCAGAATCATGTTCATCATTAAGCAATAACCAACAAGGCAACTCAGCAATCAACATCATTAAGCAAGTATTTCAGGAGCAAGCAAAAGAGAAGAAGAAAAGAAGTTTCAGAAGTGTTTGAGCTAGGGTTTTCAAGGCAATCATCATAAAACCCATAAAAGAAAGATACAAAATACCAGTTTTTCCAAGCAAGCTCATCAGCTTCATACTCCCTCCGCCTGGCCGCCTGAGACGCGCCTCCAAGTCCGCCTCTTCTCCTCTCCAAGCAACGAACCCCAAAGGTATAACTCCTTTTCTTTTTTTCTTTTCACACCTCATACAAGACATAATAATAATCAAAGAATCAGAACAAATAAAAACATGCAAGAATGGAAATCTGAGAACCCTAATGCGTTAAGACAGAAATCATACCTCTTTTTATCACTGCTTGAATAAACGCGAGGAGATGATGGACGGTGGCGCTGGGTGGCCGTAAGCGGAGGGTAATTTCGTTCAGTGGCTGGCTCAAGGAGAACTAAGGAAGCAAAGAAGACGATGAATGGAAGCGCCGCTCTAAGCCTGTAAAACTGTAACCCTAGAAATGAAACAACTCGTTGAAACCCTAAAACAAACTTGTGAAACTTGTTTGGGCCGGTTCGCCCCATCAAATGCCAAGCCCATATGCAATCAGGCGCCTTGCACCCCCTTTCTTTGATTCTTATTCAATTTTTGTTTGGGCCAGAATAAGACCCCCTAAAGCCCATTCAATTCCCTTTTTTAAACTTATACTAATATTTTGTTTAAATAAAAAATGATACATTAAATTCTTTTTTCTTTGCAAAATGTTTATTAATACCTTTTTTTATCACATTTAAGAGTACATAAAAATAGGATTTGTCTAAATTAAATAATTTTCTCTTTTTAGAATCTTTGTTTAACAAACCTTTGTACATTAACTAAATACCTAGACAATAGGGTAATTAAACTTAAAACATTTTTTTCTTTTAATTAAAACTTTTGTATATAAAACATTAACAAAATACATAAAAAATAGATTTTTTAAGTTAAATACTTTTCTATAAATAAAACATTTGTTTGTACATAATTGACAAAAACCCAAAAAGAATAAATAAATAATTAAATTTGCATTAAGTTAACATCTTTCTCACTTGTAAATAAATCACATACACTTACACCAATACATGTGCTTGTCTTTTATTCTTGTACATTGATACATATTACATTTGAGAATGCGATTCAATTTGGTTGTAAATATATTTGGACACTACTCTCCTAATAAGTCTCATCCCCATTTGTAAATATTTGTACCCCCATCCCCGGATACTTATTTGTAATAGCTTAGACTTTAAATTCCCGCAATTTATCGCTTTCAATTATACCATGTTTAGACCTAGGGTTTGTATGTGAATAAAATCAGCCGCTAGATGACCTAATACAAAGACAAATGCATGACAATCAATACACAATTCACACTTGCACCCCTAGGGTAATCCCGCTTGTTGCCTTCCAAAATGGGCCATGCTTGCATGCTGAGTTTCCTTGGCAAAACAAAACAAATCAAATGATCATAGTCCCTCGATGACGCTTTCGAAGTTGCCTAAACGAAATGATCATAGTCCCTCCAAGCAAAATTGCCAAAGACACTTGGCACCATTGCATTCATGGTCCATACGATGACCCGCGCCCGTCCCGTTAACATCCTAACACAAGATTGCCCACCAAATACAATGGTGGAACAATACTGTTAAAAGGGTTAAAACATGAGAAAAAATCTTTGAGTAAATTTAGGGGTAGACAACTCTTAGTTACTTGATCAAACTTGCAAAACACACTTGCCTACTTTCAAAACACACTCCACAACATAACTTTCAAAACCTTGAAATATCTTTTCAAAAAGACAAACACCTTTTGTAAAACATTCGAGTAAAGAATTGTTACAAGGGTTGCCTAGACAAGGCATCTTTTTCAAGACATTTTCAAACACACACACACACACACCACCATTTCAAGCAATTGAAAATCAAAGGCAAGTGATCTAAAACAAGTAACTAAGAGCCCATGGATAACCATGGATAGAAAGGGTGCTAATACCTTCCCTTTCTATAATCTACCCCCCGAACCCACAAAAACATCTCAAAGGTTTTTCCTGTGCTTTTTAACCTTTCCTTTAGGATAAAATAAAAAGCCGGTGGCGACTCTTGCTAAACCGAACAAGTGCGAATACAAACACAAAACCTCAAGTCAGTTCTCCCACCGTATCACAGAACTGGCGACTCTGCTGGGGAATTTATTTAAAAGTGGGGTTACCTTAGGGTTTTAGATCACCTTTACATACTTGCTTTGATTGTTTTGATTGCTTTACTTTTTTGGGTCCTTGTTTGGGTTTGTTATAAATCCTCCATCCGGATTTGAGGGCACCTCTTTAGGTAAATAGCAATAAAACTGTGAGGGAACTGTGCGGGGTATATCGACATGGTTGAAGCAGTAAGCTATGTTAGTGCGACATATTTGTGAGTACCAGTAACCCTTGAGTTCAATAAAGGAGAGTACGGGGCCTCTGAGTGATGTCATGAAGCACTAACGAACTCTTAGAACCTTACTTGACCATCTTAGCCTTTTTAGGGGTAGTGAGATGACCGACTTTGGTGCAGTCCGAAGTTGGTAGATACTCGATACTACACTCATTGAGGTTTGTTTTCTTGGAATATTTTGGTCGCCAGTTAAGTGGCTAAACCAAAACAATGAACACAGAAAATAATCCAATGATATTGAGCTCCTTAGAACCCGATTTCTATTTTAGGACAGGATGAGCCAACTAACTTCAAGAGGGTACTTACCTACAAACCCCATGCAAGCCTAAACCTAAGGACTTGTTTGCTTTGTGTGAATATGATTATCTGTATATACACTTACTTGCTTCTGCATACATGTACATAACATCATGACATCATACCATATCATTTTCAATAACCATTTCAAGGATCTCGAGGGTCTTTTGACGCAGGGTCATGTTGAACCAAACGTCTACCAAGGGGCAAGAGGTTTTCTCCTCTAAACAAATGCCATCAAAGATCAAGTGCAATAACTTGAATCAGGGGCTATGACCCACTTGACATGGTGAGCTTGATTCTCGCGGAAAGACATCCACCGGTGCAAAGTTCTCCAATCAAAGATCAAAGTTCAACCTCTAACATTCTCTTGTGTTTACTCCAAGAGATCCTTGAAAACATTGCATACATATATCATACATATCATTGCATGACAGGTTTCCCATACAGGCTTCCTTATCTTCCTACTGTTTATTTCAGTAAGATATGGAACAAACGGTGAAAGATCTCCAAGCTCAAAACGCTCAATTCCAACAAATGCTTCTGGCTATGGGAAAAAGGCAAGTTATCTAAAACAAGTAACTAAGGGCCCATGGATAACCATGGATAGAAAGGGTGCTAATACATTCCCTTTCTATAATCTACCCCCCGAACCCACGAAAACATCTCAAAGGTTTTTCCTGTGCTTTTTAACCTTTCCTTTAGGATAAAATAAAAAGTCGGTGGCGACTCTTGCTAAACCGAACAAGTGCGAATACAAACGCAAAACCTCAAGTCAGTTCTCCCACCGTATCACAGAACTGGCGACTCTACTGGGGAAATCAGCTTTGAGAAAGCTCTTGTTCTGCTGAGGATCCTGAAGTTAAGCTCTTGCTCTCCTTCTCAAAGACAAGAAGAAGAAGTCCAAGAAGGGAGCATGCATCCTGAACTTAAGAAGAAGACTTGAGACCCTAAATCTTTCAACTCCACCCAGCATAGGGGCCAGTCTTGAAGAAGACCACAATTTGGAGATTGATGAAGCTGACTACTCCGAGGAACAATATCCTCCCGCTGATGACAAGTACAAACAGTTGGAAGATCGCCTCAATGCTATGGAGGTTCAACAGATACATGGCTTGGATTTAGGAGACATGGGTTTGGTTCCTGGATTGGTCATCCCTCCAAAGTTCAAAGTCCCTACCTTGGCTCTGTATGATGGAGTCTCTTGCCCTAAGATGCATCTAAAGTCTTATGTCCGTAAGATTCAACCATACACAACTGATCCAAAGCTTTGGATCCATTTCTTCCAAGAAACCCTGGTAGGGGCTCAACTCGAGTGGTTTTATCAATTGGAGAGTTCTCGCATCCACACCTGGAACGACTTAGCTGTTGCTTTTTATGAGCAGTATCAGTACAATGATGATCTTGCACCAACTCGTGTCCAATTGCAGACCATGACCATGGGTTCTGACGAGAGCTTCAAGGGATATGCCCAAAAGTGGAGAGATCTGGCTGGTAGGGTGCAACCTCCTTTAAATGACAGAGAGATGATTGACATCTTCATGGGAACTTTGACTGGGCCTTTCTTCAATCACTTAATTGGAAGCTCCTCAGCCGGGTTCACCGAGCTAATACTAATCGGCGAAAGGGTCGAAGCTGGAATCAAAAGTGGAAAGATCCAAGGAGCTACACCCTCTGATGATCAGAAGATTCCCTACAATGGGAAGAAAGAGTACAATGCAGTGGCTAGTCAAAAGAGTCGTCGTGATCAACATGCAGGGGCAGTCCTGATCTCTGGTTCTACGTCACGCCAACAACAGCCAAAAGGAAATCAACAAAGGCCAGAAGAGCCTAAGAGGCAGTTCACCAACATCAACATGTCGCTGTCTCAAGCACTGCAACACTTGTTGAAGATGAATCTGATTGCATTGATAGGGCCTCATCCAAACCCCAAGACTTCATCTCCTAACTACAATCCCAAAGCTACATGTGCTTATCATTCTGACAGTCCCGGACATGATACTAACGACTGTTGGGCATTGAAGTACAAGATTCAGAATTTGATTGATGCCAAGGAGATTGAGTTTGGTCCTCCGAAGACTCCAGCATAATCACTGCTTCTGTGCCAAATCATTGAGGATGTCTTTCTTTCATTTGAATTTTCAAAGTTGTAATATCTTTTGTTATTCAGACAATTATCTATTAATGTCAAATTATGTTTCATTAATGCATTGCATATGTTTGTCTTGATTTGATCCACTCATTTTCATTACACTTGAACTATGCTTTCTACTTTCTTTATGACATTTAACTCTTGATAAAAAGCTGCAAGCCTTTAGAGGGAGGATGACGAGACAATACCATATTCTCATACAGTATGCTTTTGAACAGACCTTGCTGATGATGTACAGGCATTTCTTTCAATTCCCAAACACTGGAGTTATAAGGAAGATAATCCCTAGTCAACCCCTTCGAGCCAAAGAAGTAGGAGTTTTCTGTTCTAAACAAATTGAAACCTTTGATTTAAACCTGGGGCAGGGTAGTATCTTAGTTAATTCAAAAAATGCGCAAACTCTCAGTTCGTAATACAACGAACGACATCAAAAACATTCCTTTGGAATCAAAAGACAAGGGTGGTTCCCTATCTCATAGGCAGTCATTACCTCTCAAAAGAGAAAAGCCCATTAAGCCAAAACCTATAAAGGAAGCTTAAGAAAGCTGGGGCATCCCGCTGACTGTAATCTCGAAAACAGGAACAGTCAGGCAAAAGTTAGGGATAACAAATCAAAAGAACGAGGTCATTACGAATCCTCAACGACATGAAAAAATGTTGCAAAAGAAAAAAAAGGAGAGGATGACTGCCCTCCAAATTCAATTGGTGAACCATCACCCAAAAGTTCGTTCCAAATTCGAATGGAGTGCGACGCACAATTAACTGAGTTTAGGATTGAAGAACATCACGAAGAGCAGGTGGGTACAAATATTACTTTGAGCCTTTATCCTTTGTTTCTTAAACCGTGAACCAGGCCACGTTACAACCCTTCAAAAGTCCTAATTGAAGCACGGGTTAGTTCAAAAGCATACTGTTACAAAAGGTATCCTGACTCCTGTAAGGCTTTGCCCTAAGTCTTGTGTTGATTTTGTCTTATAAAAAGTTTTCTGCTAAAAAACACATTTTTCAAAACTTCGAGACAGACATAAACTTTGCATTATTCAAATATCACTGTTTGCATTTGGCTATTTGTTTAACAGCGAAGAAATTCATACAGCGAATGTTCAGAGGAACGAAAACTCTCTCAGTGAGTAAAATCACTTCAAAAAGGATGACACTTCCATTGACAAATCTCCTATCAACAAGGGGGCATGACATGTCACTATCTAGCACGCCTGGGGCAGTCCAGTCGAGATTTCAACAAAATCTTTCAAAGCTCAATTAACCTGGGGCAGTCCAGTCAAGGTTTCAACAGATCTTTCAAAGCTCAATTAACCTGGGGTAGTCCAGTCAAGGTTTCAATAGATCTTTCAAAGTTCAGTTAACCTGGGGCAGTCCAGTCAAGATTTCAACAAATCTCTCAAAAGTTCAGTAAACTTGGGGCAAGTCTCCTTCATCATCACTTGGGGCATTCGAATGTCAAAAGTGTTCAACAGTTCCTTCATCACCTGTTGGAAGATGTAGTTTTACACAGACTCATCATGAAGCAACCCTACACCAGTTCCTTCTCAAATCCAAGATGTAGTTTTACACGGACTCATCATGAAGCAACCCTACACCGGTTCCTTCTCAAATCCAAGATGTAGTTTTACACAGACTCATCATGAAGCAACCCTACACCAGTTCCTTCTCAAATCCAAGATGTAGTTTTACACGGACTCATCATGAAGCAACCCTACACCGGTTCCTTCTCAAATCCAAGATGTAGTTTTACAAGGACTCATCATGAAGCAACCCTACACCGGTTCCTTCTCAAATCCAAGATGTAGTTTTACACGGACTCATCATGAAGCAACCCTACACCGATTCCTTCTCAAATCCAAGATGTAGTTTTACACGGACTCATCATGAAGCAACCCTACACCGGTTCCTTCTCAAATCCAAGATGTAGTTTTACACGGACTCATCATGAAGCAACCCTACACCGGTTCCTTCTCAAATCCAAGATGCAGTTTTACACGGACTCATCATCAGGAAACCCTACACCAGTTCCCTCTCAACTTCAGATGCAGTTTTACACGGACTCATCATCAGGCAACCCTACACCGGTTCCTTCTCAAATTCAGATGCGGTTTTACACTGACTCATCATCAAGAAACCCTACACAGGTTCCTTCTTTCAACTTACCAAATTACAATTCAACGATCATTCTTGGATGGCATCTTTAAGCCCATCTCCGACATCATGATATCTGAAATCAGCCAGGACAGATATCTCGTTGACCAACCTTTTCAAGATCCCATATCAATACCTGCAGCAATCAAAAGATTCTTGCAATCGCCAGCGGAGCTAAAACTTCTAACTATCAATCCCTAAGCAGAGTGAAGACTCTCATTCTCAGTTCCTCACAGAGTATTCAGATATTCTCCAGTGAAGATCTCCTCAAGACAGGAACCCCCAGTAGATTGGCATACAACCCAAGCTCTTGATTCCCCAACAGCGGTCCCAGGACTTCTCATTTTCAACGATCAAAGGATTTTCAATCCCCTGCAGCAGTCAAGGAATTACTTTCCCCGGAAGCAGTCATGATTCGTTTATCTCCAGCCATCCAGGATTCATCTATCCTCAGCAAGACAGCTCATCAGCTTACATGCGCATTCATCACATTCATATCATAAACATTGATATAACATACATTGCATCATGCATCATGACATTGCATACAACTAACTCTTTACCTTTTCAGGAAAGATCAGTCGACAGACAAAGATCATAATCTTCCGAGATTCTTTCTAGAAATAGTTCAGATATGACCCAGACATGGCGACATTCTGATACTTATTCCAGATTCATTCAGATGTAGTTTACACGGACTCATCATCAGGAAACCCTACACCGGTTCCTTCTCCGCTTCAAGACTTCTGAAAACAGTTTACGGGTTCTCCAGACACGGATGTTAACCTATCGCTTGTTCAGATTCCAAGAATTCTGAAAACAGTTTACGGATTCTCCAAACACGGAGGTTAATCTATCGGTTGTTCAGACTCAACTTTTGAAAATAGTTTACGGACGCTTCCCAACAACGGATGCTGCTCTCTTGCTTATTCAATTTCAAGACTTCTGAAAACAGTTTACGGGTTCTCCAAACACGGATGTTAATCTATCGCTTGTTCAGACTCAACTTTTGAAAACAGTTTACGGATGCTTCCAGATACGGATGTCAATCTATTTCTTATTCAGACCCCCAGTTCAGAGATGTTCCAAAACATGGATACCTTTCTAATACTCATCCACTCACCAATGACATACAGTTCAACAATCATCTTCAGATGGCGTATCTAAGCCCATCCTTCAGCAAACATTTCCAGATGGCATCTCTAAGCCCATCCTCCTACCAGCAACTTCCAGATGGCATCTCTAAGCCCATCCCCTGACAAGATTCTGTCACATCTCCAGATGGCATCTTTAAGCCCATCACAAAATGGCATCTTTAAACCCATTCCCTCTACCATCACATCACCGAGTGCAAATTTTTTGGGCACTTTAGTGTCCAATCTCCTTTTACCCTCGAGTCGCGAAAGGAAAGCTTGCCAATCTAACTCTTCAGGTTCAAGAAGATTGAACAGGGGCAACTGTTGTACCCCAAAATTTGCCCTCCTCTCTTTTATAAGAAATCACAGCTTCAGGCTTTTCCTGATTTTTTAGATTGGTTTAAGAGTCGGTCAAACAGACTTTTCTCACCAGTCAGACAAAATTAGGGTTTTCATGGCTCTGGAACAGTTCAAGCAGATTATTAGGGTTTGGTTGAGTTTGGCTCAGGGTTTGATCAGGCAGGCGCTTCTTCGACATTAAATCAAGAATCAGGGTTTTTGTGCGCGCATTCTCAGAAAGAATTAATTCTACAGTTCTTTTCAATTTACTCTGAGATTTGGATTGAGGCATTTGAATTGAGAACTTGCAGTGTTTGGTATGATCAGTAAAAGAAAAGACATGTGGACGTTTGTTTGATTAACTGTGCATTTCCATGGTTAATTGGAGCGCCGGGTTTATTATTGATTAATGCTAAGTGGCGAGACTACAGTGTTTATTAATTAATTATTTATTCTAAGTTAGAATAGTTGGGATTTATTTCCATTTATTATAATTTAAGAATTATAAATAATTAAATAAACAATTGAAGAAGAATTAAAAAGGATTAATTGACAAAAGAGCTTTTATTTACTTTTAATTATTAAGTACAAATATTATTTGAATACTGTAAATTCATTTACAGTCATTTACATTAATATTATTACAAATAGTTAAAATGAAATAAAGCTACATCCTAAAATTTCCTAAGTCTTCTACTGATGCTCCTTTGCTCAATTGATTTTATCTGCAAAGACAAAAAAGAAGGGAAAGAAGTCAAATGCAGATGAAACAAAAAAAGAAGGCAGAACCAACACATAAAAAAAATAACACAAAGCCAAAATCCTCCAAAAAACTGTGACATAACACAGAGCTGCCTCAAACTTAATTGAAGCCAAATCCAAACCTGTTTCAAACAGATAAATCTCAAACAAAATTCAAGCCCTCAAACCTTAAACCTGTTTCAAGCTTTTCAAGCCAGAAGCATATCAAGCCTAAACCTCCAACCTGTTCGAAGCTTAAATAAACTGACAAAACCCCATACAAACCAGCAAGCCTGAAGCCTAAGCTCCAAACAAGCTTACAAACCACAAAAATTCGTCCAAAGTCAGAATCACACAACCCTCAGAGCTAAGCTCATCACAGGGTCCAGCAAACAAAGAACTCACAAATCAAAACCAGCATATCAACCTGTCTAAACTGCCTGTAGAACCACAAGCCCTAAGGCCAACATCCACCTGCATAAGCCCTTACCCAAACAAAGTTCTCAGAACCAAAAAAAGTACAAGCATCTTCATCAAATCAAACCATTCAAGCCCAACACCCTCAGAGTAACCTCATCATAGGGCCAATAACCAACAAAAACAATACTCAAAATCATCATCAATACTCAAAGCCATCGACCAGAGGCAAACAGAAGAAGAGGAAAAGAATCAAAATCATTAAAGGCAACTGAAGCAAACATATTCAGATTCAAACATCATCATCATACAGAAGCAAGCAAGCAATCAAAGAGAGGAAAAGCTACCCAAATCCATACTCAGAATCATGTTCATCATTAAGCAATAACCAACAAGGCAACTCAGCAATCAACATCATTAAGCAAGTATTTCAGGAGCAAGCAAAAGAGAAGAAGAAAAGAAGTTTCAGAAGTGTTTGAGCTAGGGTTTTCAAGGCAATCATCATAAAACCCATAAAAGAAAGATACAAAATACCAGTTTTTCCAAGCAAGCTCATCAGCTTCATACTCCCTCCGCCTGGCCGCCTGAGACGCGCCTCCAAGTCCGCCTCTCCTCCTCTCCAAGCAATGAACCCCATAGGTATAACTCCTTTTCTTTTTTTCTTTTCACACCTCATACAAGACATAATAATAATCAAAGAATCAGAATAAATAAAAACATGCAAGAATGGAAATCTGAGAACCCTAATGCGTTAAGACAGAAATCATACCTCTTTTTATCACTGCTTGAATAAACGCGAGGAGATGATGGACGGTGGCGCTGGGTGGCCGTAAGCGGAGGGGAATTTCATTCAGTGGCTGGCTCAAGGAGAACGAAGGAAGCGAAGAAGACGATGAATGGAAGCGCCGCTCTAAGCCTGTAAGACTGTAACCCTAGAAATGAAACAACTTGTTGAAACCCTAAAACAAACTTGTGAAACTTGTTTGGGCCGGTTCGCCCCATCAAATGCCAAGCCCATATGCAATCAGGCGCCTTGCACCCCCTTTCTTTGATTCTTATTCAATTTTTGTTTGGGCCAGAATAAGACCCCCTAAAGCCCATTCAATTCCCTTTTTTAAACTTATACTAATATTTTGTTTAAATAAAAAATGATACATTAAATTATTTTTTCTTTGCAAAATGTTTATTAATACCTTTTTTTTATCACATTTAAGAGTACATAAAAATAGGATTTGTCTAAATTAAATAATTTTCTCTTTTTAGAATCTTTGTTTAACAAACCTTTGTACATTAACTAAATACCTAGACAATAGGGTAATAAACTTAAAACTTTTTTTTTCTTTTAATTAAAACTTTTGTATATAAAACATTAACAAAATACATAAAAAATAGATTTTTTAAGTTAAATACTTTTCTATAACTAAAACATTTGTTTGTACATAATTAACAAAAACACAAAAAAGAATAAATAAATACTTAAATTTGCATTAAGTTAACATCTTTCTCACTTGTAAATAAATCACATACACTTACACCAATACATGTGCTTGTCTTTTATTCTTGTACATTGATACATATTATATTTGAGAATGCGATTCGATTTGGTTGTAAATATATTTGGACACTAATCTCCTAATAAGTCTCATCCCCATTTGTAAATATTTGTACCCCCATCCCCGAATACTTATTTGTAATAGCTTAGACTTTAAATTCCCGCAATTTATCGCTTTCAATTATACCATGTTTAGACCTAGGGTTTGTATGTGAATAAAATCAACCGCTAGATGACCTAATACAAAGACAAATGCATGACAATCAATACACAATTCACACTTGCACCCCTAGGGTAATCCCGCTTGTTGCCTTCCAAAATGGGCCATGCTTGCATGCTGAGCTTCCTTGGCAAAACAAAACAAATCAAATGATCATAGTCCCTCGATGACGCTTTCGAAGTTGCCTAAACGAAATGATCATAGTCCCTTCAAGCAAAATTTCCAAAGACACTTGGCACCATTGCATTCATGGTCCATACGATGACCCGCGCCCGTCCCATTAACATCCTAACATAAGATTGCCCACCAAATACAATGGTGGAACAATACTGTTAAAAAGGTTAAAACATGAAAAAAAATCTTTGAGTAAATTTAGGGGTAAACAACTCTTAGTTACTTGATCAAACTTGCAAAATACACTTGCCTACTTTCAAAACACACTCCACAACACAACTTTCAAAACCTTGAAATATCTTTTCAAAAAGACAAACACCTTTTGTAAAACATTCGAATCGCAACAAGCGGGATTACCCTAGGAAGCTCAGCATGCAAGCATGGCCCATTTTGGAAGGCAACAAGCGGGATTACCCTAGGGGTGCAAGTGTGAATTGTGTATTGATTGTCATGCATTTGTCTTTGTATTAGGTCATCTAGCAGTTGATTTTATTCACATACAAACCCTAGGTCTAAACATGATATAATTGAAAGTGATAAATTGCGGGAATTTAAAGTCTAAGCTATTACAAATAAGTATCCGGGGATGGGGGTACAAATATTTACAAATGGGGATGAGAATTATTAGGAGAGTAGTGTCCAAATATATTTACAACCAAATCGAATCGCATTCTCAAATGTAATATGTATCAATGTACAAGAATAAAAGACAAGCACATGTATTGGTATAAGTGTATGTGATTTATTTACAAGTGAGAAAGATGTTAACTAAATGCAAATTTAAGTATTTATTTATTCTTTTTGTGTTTTTGTCAATTATGTACAAACAAATGTTTTAGTTATAGAAAAGTATTTAACTTAAAAAATCTATTTTTTATGTATTTTGTTAATGTTTTATATACAAAAGTTTTAATTAAAAGAAAAAAATGTTTTAAGTTTAATTACCCTATTGTCTAGGTATTTAGTTAATGTACAAAGATTTGTTAAACAAAGATTCTAAAAAGAGAAAATTATTTAATTTAGACAAATCATATTTTTATGTACTCTTAAATGTGATAAAAAAAGGTATTAATAAACATTTTGCAAAGAAAAAAGAATTTAATGTATCATTTTTTATTTAAACAAAATATTAGTATAAGTTTAAAAAAGGGAATTGAATGGGCTTTAGGGGGTCTTATTCTGGCCCAAACAAAAATTGAATAAGAATCAAAGAAAGGGGGTGCAAGGCGCCTGATTGCATATGGGCTTGGCATTTGATGGGGCGAACCGGCCCAAACAAGTTTCACAAGTTTGTTTTAGGGTTTCAACGAGTTGTTTCATTTCTAGGGTTACAGTCTTACAGGCTTAGAGCGGCGCTTCCATTCATCGTCTTCTTCCCTTCCTTCGTTCTCCTTGAGCCAACCACTGAACGAAATTCCCCTCCGCTTACGGCCACCCAGCGCCACCGTCCATCATCTCCTCGCGTTTATTCAAGCAGTGATAAAAAGAGGTATGATTTCTGTCTTAACGCATTAGGGTTCTCAGATTTCCATTCTTGCATGTTTTTATTTGTTCCGATTCTTTGATTATTATTATGTCTTGTATGAGGTGTGAAAAGAAAAAAAGAAAAGGAGTTATACCTTTGGGGTTCGTTGCTTGGAGAGGAGGAGAGGCGGACTTGGAGGCGCGTCTCAGGCGGCCAGGCGGAGGGAGTATGAAGCTGATGAGCTTGCTTGGAAAAACTGGTATTTTGTATCTTTCTTTTATGGGTTTTATGATGATTGCCTTGAAAACCCTAGCTCAAACACTTCTGAAACTTCTTTTCTTGTTCTCTTTTGCTTGCTCCTGAAATACTTGCTTAATGATGTTGATTGCTGAGTTGCCTTGTTGGTTATTGCTTAATGATGAACATGATTCTGAGTATGGATTTGTGTAGCTTTTCCTCTCTTTGATTGCTTGCTTTCTTCTGTATGATAATGATGTTTGAATCTGAATATGTTTGCTTCAGTTGCCTTTAACGATTTTGATTCTTTTCCTCTTCTTCTGTTTGCCTCTGATCGATGGCTTTGAATATTGATGATGATTTTCAGTATTGTTTTTGTTGGTTATTGGCCCTTTGATGAGGTTACTCTGAGGGTGTTGGGCTTGAATGGTTTGATTTGATGAAGATGCTTGTACTTTTTTTGGTTCTGAGAACTTTATTTGGGTAAGGGCTTATACAGGTGGATGTTGGCCTTAGGGCTTGTGGTTCTGCAGGCATTTTAGACAGGTTGATATGCTGGTTTTGATTTGTGAGTTCTTTGTTTGTTGGACCCTGTGATGAGCTTAGCTCTGAGGGTTGTGTGATTCTAACTTTGGATGAATTTTTGTGGTTTGTAAGCTTGTTTGGAGCTTAGGCTTCAGGCTTGTTGGTTTGTATGGGGTTTATCAGTTTGTTTAAGCTTCGAACAGGTTGGAGGTTTAGGCTTGATATGCTTCTGGCTTGAAAAGCTTGAAACATGTTTAAGGTTTGAGGGCTTGAATTTTGTTTGAGATTTATCTGTTTGACACAGGTTTAGCTTTGGCTTCAAGCAAGTTTGAGGCAGCTCTGTGTTATGTCACAGTTTTTTGGAGGATTTTGGCTTTGTGTTATTTTTTTATGTGTTGGTTCTGCCTCCTTTTTTTGTTTCATCTGCATTTGACTTCTTTCCCTTCTTTTTTGTCTTTGCAGATAAAATCAATTGAGCAAAGGAGCATCAGTAGAAGACTTAGGAAATTTTAGGATGTAGCTTTATTTCATTTTAACTATTTGTAATAATATTAATGTAAATGACTGTAAATGAATTTACAATATTCAAATAATATTTGTACTTAATAATTAAAAGTAAATAAAAGCTCTTTTGTCAATTAATCCTTTTTAATTTTTCTTCAATTGTTTATTTAATTATTTATAATTCTTAAATTATAATAAATGGAAATAAATCCCAACTATTCTAACTTAGAATAAATAATTAATTAATAAACACTGTAGTCTCGCCACTTAGCATTAATCAATAATAAACCCGGCGCTCCAATTAACCATAGCAATGCATAATTATTCAAACAAACGTCCACATGTCTTTTCTTTTACTGATCATACCAAACACTGCAAGTTCTCAATTCAAATGCCTCAATCCAAATCTCAGAGTAAATTGAAAAGAACTGTAGAATTAATTCTTTCTGAGAATGCACGCACAAAAACCCTGATTGTTGATTTAATGTCGAAGAAGCGCCTGCCTGATCAAACCCTGAGCCAAACTCAACCAAACCCTAATAATCTGCTTGAACTGTTCCAGAGCCATGAAAACCCTAATTTTGTCTGACTGGTGAGAAAAGTCTGTTTGACCGACTCTTAAACCAATATGAAAAATCAGGAAAAGCCCGAAGCTATGATTTCTTGTAAAAGAGAGGAGGGCAAATTTTGGGGTACAACAGTGTGTATGTGAGAGGAAGGAAGGTAAATTTCTCTCCCTCTGAAATAAAAAAATTCCTAGGAAGACCTGATGATGCTTGCCCTGAGCTTGAGGTTAATGACAACCAAGTGTGTCAAACCATCACTGCAAATCAAGTCAAGAGCTGGCCCTTAAAAGGGAAGCTGAATGCAAGCAAGCTGAGCATGAAATTTGCTATTCTGCACAAAATTGGTGCAGCTAACTGGGTTCCCACCAACCATAAATCAACCATCTCCACAGGCTTGGGAAGATTTATTTATGCTGTTGGAACCAGGACAAACTTTGACTATGGAAAGTATATCTTTGATTAAACATTAAAACATGCTGGAAGCTGTGCTATTAAAGGCCCTATTGCCTTTCCCTCTCTCCTGTGTGGTATAGTCCTTGCTCAGTATCCTGACATTCTAGTTGAAAAATATACTGTATGCAAAAGAGCCCCTGCTATTGGTTTGCACTATAAGCTATTTCAGGGAACACATGTGCCTGACATTGTCATGACATCTGCTGAGACATCAACTATCAAATCTCAATCCAAGAAAACTGATGTTATAGTTGTGTTGAAGGAAACCTGCAAAGAGATTGATACAAGGAAAAGGACTCTTGAGGACCTGATTGCTAGACTAGAACAGGAGGAGATTGAAGGACAAATAAGGGAAGGGGATGCTGATGAAGACCAGCTTAATGCTGAAGATAGTGCCTCCTCTGAAGATGACAGTGCTTGAAGATCAGTGTTGTTGACAAGTTTGCTGCTGGTACCTGTTGCTGCAAATGACTTTTGTTTTTATTATTCCTTTTGGATGACTGTATAACTTAAAAGTACAAGTATCTTTGGCCTATTTATGGCTAAAGAGGGGGAGAAGATTGTGTGATAATTTTGGTAGAATTAGACTTGGTAGATGTTATTAAAAATTCTGCTGCTTTCTAATCTCTAATTGTTTAGGGGTTTTAGCCAAAAATTTGCCAAAGGGGGAGTTTGTAAGTGTTTGGTTGTTGGCATGTTTTTTGGTAAAACCAGTTGTGTGAATGTCATGACTGATGTCATAACATTCTAGGATACAAGGTACATTCTGCAGAAAAAGAATGTCTTACAGGAGCTGCTTAATATGAGTGTTTAGCTGATCATTATGCAATGATCATATTTATTGCATTCTACCAAAATCAGTAAACAGGATTCTTGTTGTCATAACCAATGTTAAGACATCCTGTACTGATCTAACATTTGTGCAGATTTGTTATTTCTGAGATTTTTCAGGAATCTGGTTTATACAGTCCAGATCAGATTCTCACGTGGACATTAGGTTAACTTTGCTTAACCCTAATCTGGTTGTTAAATACCTATGACCAAGTCTTGAGGTTAACCCTAATTAACCCTAGCTATTTTCGTGTAAGCCCTAACCAAAGAATAGCTGCCTATATATTCCTCATGAAGACTGTTGGTGAAGAACAACTTTTGACAGAAGATCAATAAGGGACTGTATAGTTGTAACTACTGTGATCCAAGCAATTATCATTGTGATAAGTGACTTGGAGTAGGATTTGATTGTAAGGGTTGTGTATCACTCAAAGCTTTGAAGCACGAGTGTTTGTGTTACTTGATTAAAACTTTGAAGCAAAGTCAAGTTAGGGTTGTGTATCACTCAAAGCTTTGAAGCAAGAGTGTTTGTCACTTGATTAAAGTTGTGAAGCAAAATCAAGTGTATGTACTGAAGAGTGTCTTCATAATTTCATTAATCAATTATTTAGTATCACTACTGTGATTGAGGGGGAGTGAGTAGGAACTCAGGTTTAAGTTGAACTTAGATTGAAGATGCATTGGGTAGGTCTTAAGTGAAGGAGATAAACTGGTTGGTTTATTCCTGAATTAATATCTCTTATAGTGAATTTCCTCCCTGGCTTGGTAGCCCTCAGAGTAGGTGTTGTTACACACTGAACTGGGTAAACAATTGACTGTGTTCTTTACTGCTTTTAACTTTACTGTCTTGAAGAGTGTCAGATACGGTGTCATAACATTCACTGTGACATTGAGTATCTGCTGCCAGAATTTCAAACAGTATATCACAACGGTGATAATTACATAATTTAAGCTTAGAATAAAACTGAATTGCTAAAGCGTTTGATTAAGCGCGGTTTTGAAAGCTTAGAAAAATGTATAAGTGCATGCGTATTGATAGGCGTGGTCTTTTCTCACACAGACTTGTTTAAATAGGCAAGGCAGAGATACGTTGTCCATAAAGCCATTTTAATGATCATAACACACTTTCCTTTTTGAGAAGATCTTGTCTTGAAGAGAGCCATTAACATTTAATCTGTCTTGAATACTTAGTAACGCTTCAGAGTCTTCTTTGCTTTAACTAATGCTGATGCTTCTGAGTGCTGATGACTTGGTAAGGGTCTTTGATCAGAGTCAGAGTGTATATGTTTATGCGCAGATTCTGGTCATCAAGCTTCAGCGTGTAGCACATGTTACTGATCTTCTGATGCTGACATATCACTGATCTTCTGATGCTGATTCCATCAGAACTTCTGTAAATACAAAACATAATTTTAAGAAGCATATTTGTCTTATATATATAAATCTTACAATTTATTTATTCTTTGTATTTTGTTATCATCAAAACTCCAATTAAGGGTTGTAGAATCAAACTATGTTCTAACAATCTCCCCCTTTTTGATGATGACAAAAACCAGATTTTTTCAATTAAAAATAAAGAATAAAAAGTATAGAATTAAGAAGAGAAAACTCCCCCTAAGTTGATTACTTCCCTTTAATTCCATGAGTCTTTGAGCATCAGAACTTTACTGTATCTTTCATCAGAATTTTGTACCTGTAAGCTTTTCAGAAGAAAGAATTTTAAATAGATCAGAATGTTTGAGACTTATGTCTCAATAATCCGTTATTGAAAAATATCATTATTTCTCCCCCTTTTTGTCCGTTATCAGAAAGAACAAATAATCAGAGCCAAAATGCATTTATATTAAAAAACAGAAGCAATGATAAGTTCAAAACAATGTAAAAATATTACAGATAAACAAGTTTTAAAGACAAGGAAAATCTAAGAGGGAGGTGGAAGACGTGTGAACAAAGCCTCCAACATGCTCTTGATCTGGGTGTTGGTTTCCTGTTGCTGGGTTAACATGCTTGCTATTGCATCAATTTTGTTGTCCTGTTTATCCATTCTTTCCTTCATCAACATATCAGATCTTTTCAGGTCTTCAAGAGTCTGCCTGTCAAGGGAGGAAGCTTGAGGATCTTCAGAAACAGGATGCTTCTCAGAGATTTCTGCAATATCTTTTTCTTGACCCAGTGCTTCAGCAGGAATCATCTGCTCTTGAGTATCAGGTTGAACTTTGGATGCTGGACGATGTTCAGACCAGGGAGCAATGTCCAGAGGGAGAACTTCTTCCTTAAGCAGCTTGCTCAGAACTGGACCTTCAATTTCTTTCAGCAGATTGCTGAAGTTCTGTTGAGCTTGTCCGTAGCTCTGTTCTTGCAACTTATAGGTTTCAGAGCATACCCATCTTCTGAACTTTGTCCAAAGGTAGTCTGATGCAGCAGGATCAACCAGCTCAAGACTAGCTTGTTTCAGAGAAGTGATCCACTTCTGTACTTCTGTTTCAAATGTCAATAAGCTGGTACCAACATCTGGATGTTTTGGTTTTGGGATAGTTGTTTTGTGGGTTATGGCAGTAAGACGTTCAAAAACTGTTAAGTCAATGACAGTCTTGATGTTGTCTTCTGGATTGTTCTTTGGTGAGGGAGTGGGATAGTCAGGAATTATGATTGGACTTGATGGGGAGTTTGGTGGAGTTAATTCTGCTGAAGAGGGAAGTTAGGGAATATTCACAATGGTACCAATGGGCAAACGAATGGCCAGAGGTTCTGTGATTCCAGGAATGGGAGTGGTATCAAAATCAATAGTTTGGTTTGATTGATCGTTATGAGGTTCTGGTTCAGAAGGTTGAGCCTCAGAAGTTTGAACTTCTGGTTGCAGTAGTTCAGGTTGTGGAGAAGGTGGATTAGTTTCTGGTTGAGGAGATGAAGGTAATGTTATTTCTGGTTCTGGGGAGAGGGGAATATCTTGTTGTGGTGAGAGGGGAATTTCTGGTTGTGCTTCTGTGGTGGTTTCAGGGTTTGGATTTTCTGGTATGGGAGCAGAAGTATGTTGGTCAATATCAGATAGAACTTTTGCAAGTTCTTATTGGGTTGCTTCAATATTTGGATTTTGAGGTTGGGAGCGAGATCTTCTAAGGGTTAAGGATTCAGAGGGGTCAAAATCAATGTCAAAGTCATCAAAAGTTTGTGGTGTGGGGTTTTCAGATTGAGTGGGAATTGGTATAGATGTTGATACATCAATTGAATCTAAAACAGGTACAGAAGCAGGATTACCTTTCTTTTTAGGAGTCCGCTGGGATGGTCCTTCTGCTACAACTTTCCTTTTCTTGGTTTTCTTCAGCACAACTTCTGGAGCCTTCTGCTACAGATCCCGAATGTTCAGATTTGTTGTTGTACCATCCGCCTTGCAAGCATCCAGATATCTGACTATTATATCTGGTTTAGAATCAATCTCTAAGAACAGAGGAAAGTTATCCAGAGGGACTCTTATGCTGGAGATTGCTGCAAAAGGAGTGACGTTGGGTTCCTTCTTGATGTTCTCAATCAACTTCATTTTCTTCAGATTCTTTGCATTCAGCTGTTTGCCAACAGTAGCTTCCAAAGAGCTGATTTCCTGAGCCTCTGTAAGATGATCAATCAGCTTATTCTCTGTTAGAATATCTGATATAAGTCTTCCTAGGGGTATCCAGTCCCTTTTTGTGCACTCCTCTTCTCTGGTTTCTTTAACACTGGTCCTGAGATGGTTAAACAGCAGATGAGCCAGATTTACCTTGATCTTCTGAGAGATGAAGTAGATCAGAAATTGCTGATCAATATTAATGTAGTCAGGAGAGCTGGTAGGCTTCCTGTGGTTTATGCATCCCATAATGATCTTGGCCCATATTCTGTGATGGTCTTTTAAATCCCTTATCTTGCTGGAGGGAAGCCCCATAGTGAAGATTTCTCTAGCAATTAGGGCAACATCAGCGCATCTTTCAGCCATGTCAATGCAACTAACACCACCACCAATGTAGCCTATTAAACGTGCAATGAGGTCCTCAGTAATAACAATATTCTTCCCCATAATGTATGAAGTAACTTGATGGTTGGAAGATGAAGCATGAATCCAAAATTCCTTTACCAGAATTGGGAATGTTGGACCCACCAGACGGTCAAAGTATCTTTCCCAGCCTTGAGCTTTAACTTCTTCAGAGAGATTAAACCCATTCTCTTGAAGACTGTTAAAATCCATGATCAATTCTGACAGAACTTCTAGATTCTTGATTGGTGTGAGAAGCGTTCTGTAGGGTTCTTCTTATTGTTCAGAGGAGTCTTCTTTCTGAGAACTGGAAGTAGGAATGCTTGAAGAAGCCATGTTCCCACGAAGGTTTTGAGAAGAAAATTAAAAGGGTTTTGAGAAAGTATGTAAACTGAAATCAGTAAGTTTGAGAGAAAATGAAAGTGAAGGTAAAAGAGTGTAAATGGTGAGAAGTGTGTTTAAATAGATTTCTAAAAGATTTTGAAAACATAAACGGCAAGAGAGAGAAATTAAAAATAATGATTATTAGCATTTAATGATAGCTAATTTTAGGGGATTCAGAAAGATATTGGAACGGTTACCCATGACATGTGTCTCAATGCATCCAATCAGCGCTTTTGCCTTTTCAGAAACGTGAACGCATGTTCAGCCTCAGAAAGTAGCTGATGACTGGATGACACTTGTTTGCTTGAGTGAACTGCACATTTCTATCCTTGAAATGAAGCGCTCAAATCTTCATGGATAGATTCTGATACAATCTGTACTTCTAAAGATCTGAATAAAGATTGATCAGTAGTTCACAGAAAAATAAACAAAGTTCTGAAGGTTAAGATATGGAATCAAAACAATTTCATTCTGGGCAGAGCTTCATGCTGAGATGTTTCAGAATAAAGTTGAACCTATCTTCAAAAAGAGGTTTTGTAAAAATATCAGCCCATTGATGGTCTGTGTTAATAAATTTAAAATTTAAAACCCCTTTCTGAATATAGTCCCTAATAAAATGATGTTTTATTTCTATATGCTTAGCCCTAGAATGCAAAATAGGATTTTTACTAAGACATATAGCAGAAGTATTGTCACAAAGGATAGGGATGTTACTCTCAAATATCTGGAAGTCCTCAAGTTGAATTTTCATCCAGAGCATTTGTGTGCTGCATCCAGCTGCTGCTATGTATTCAGCTTCTGCTGTTGATAGAGAAATTGTGGATTGTCTTTTGCTGGACCATGAGATCATATTTTCTCCCAGAAACTGGCATCTTCCAGAAGTGCTTTTACGTTCTACTCTGTCTCCAGCGAAATCAGCATCACAATATCCTATCAAATTGTAATCACTTGATTTTCTATAAAACAAACCCAGATTAGTAGTACCTTTCAGATACTTGAAAATTCGCTTAACTGCTGTTAAGTGAGATTCTCTAGGATCTGATTGGAATCTAGCACAAATGCAAACACTGAATAAAATGTCAGGCCTTGAAGCCCTCAGATAGAGAAGAGAACCAATCATACCTCTGTAGACCTTATGTTCTACCTTTTTACTTACCTCTTCTCTTTCCGGAATGCACGTGGGATGCATTGGAATCTTTGATGGCTTACATTCTGAGAGATCAAATTTCTTCAGAAGTTCTCTGACATATTTGCTCTGATGAATGTAAGTTCCTTCTGGGGTTTGATTAATCTGAATGCCCAGAAAGAATTTTAGTTCCCCCATTAGGCTCATCTCAAATTCTGCCTGCATACATTTAGCAAACTTTCTTCCCATAGAGGGTTTAGTGGATCCAAATATGATGTCATCAACATAAATCTGACATACTAAAATATCATTCTTAACTATCTTACAGAACAAGGTTGTGTCCACTTTCCCTCTGGTGAATTCCTTTTCTAACAGGAAGTTACTTAGTCTTTCATACCAAGCTCTGGGAGCTTGTTTCAGACCATACAATGACTTCTTTAGTTTGAAAACATATTCTGGATTTTTGGAACTTTCAAAACCAGGGGGTTGGTGCACATATACCTCTTCTTCTATATAGCCATTTAAGAATGCACTCTTAACATCCATCTGATATAGAGTGATGCCTTTATTAACAACAAATGAGATTAAGAGTCTGATAGATTCTAACCTGGCGACTGGAGCAAAGGTTTCTGTATAGTCTATCCCCTCTTGCTGACTATAACCTTGTGCTACCAGTCGTGCTTTGTTTCTGATGACTTCACCTTGTTCATTCAGTTTGTTTCTGAACACCCATTTTGTACCAATGACGTTGAATCCTTTTGGTTTGGGAACTAGATCCCATACGTCATTTCTTGTGAATTGATTTAGCTCCTCTTGCATTGCTAGAATCCAGTCATTATCCAGAAGTGCTTCATCAATTGTTGTTGGTTCAATTAGAGAAACAAGTCTCATGAGGGATTCTTCAGAGTTTCTGAAGCTAGATCTTGTTCTGATTGGATCTTCTTTTCTTCCTAAGATTATTTCTTCTGGGTGATCCATGCTGCTTCTGGATGGTCTTTTCTGGAGTTGATCAACAGAAGGTAATGGATTGCTTGCAGTGACTCTTTCTGATGTTGAGGGAGTGTCTCTGTTAAGAACTTCTGATGGTTTGTCTTTAGTACCTGTGAGTTCAACTTCCATACCTGCAAGGAATTCATTCTGCTTTGACTTTTGAGAGTCAAGCTTATCATCAAAACGAACACTGATTGACTCTTCCACAATCTGTGTTTCTGTATTGTATACTCTGTACCCTCTTGATCGTTCAGAATATCCTAACATAATACACTTTTGTGCTTTAGAGTCAAACTTGTTCAAATAATTTTTTGTATTCAGAATAAAACATGTACATCCAAATGGGTGAAAATAGGAAATGTTGGGCTTTCTATTCTTCCACAATTCATATGGAGTCTTTTCCAGAATAGGTCTTATGGAGATTCTATTCTGAATGTAACACGCTGTGTTTATTGCCTCTGCCCAGAAGATCTTAGTAATGTTAGTCTCGTTGATCATGGTTCTGTCTATTTCTTGAAATGTTCTGTTCTTTCGTTCTACAACTCCATTTTGCTGGGGAGTTCTAGGACAAGAGAAATTATGCAGAATGCCTTTGTCATTAAAGAATGACTCAAAATCTTTGTTTTCAAATTCTCCACCATGATCACTTCTAAATTTGACGATTCTAAGATCCTTTTCATTCTGAACTTGGTTGCAGAAGGTAACAAACACAGAGTGTGACTCGTCCTTGTGCCTTAAGAAGTTTACCCATGTCCATCTGCTATAGTCATCTACGATTACTAACCCATACTTCTTGCCACTGACTGAAGCAGTTTTAACTGGTCCAAATAAGTCAATGTGCAGAAGTTCTAATGGCTTGGAGGTGGAAACAACGTTTTTGGATTTGAAAGCTGGTTTTGCAAACTTGCCTTTCTGACATGCTTCACACAGAGCATCTGAATTGAACTTCAGGTTAGGAAGTCCTCTGACCAGATTGAGTTTGTTAATCTGAGATATTCTTCTCATGCTAACATGTCCCAATCTTCTGTGCCAGATCCATTGCTCGTTGTTAACAGACAGTAGACATTTTACATTCTGACTTTTTAGTTCAGAAAGTTTTATTTATAAATGTTGTTTTTCCTCTTTCCATTAAATAGGATAGTCCCATCTTTCTGACTAACAACTTTGCATGAATTTTGATTGAATATTATATCATAACCGTTATCACTTAATTGACTTATGGATAATAGATTATGCATTAATTCATCAACTAGTAAAACATTACTTATAGAGGGAAGATTTCCATTACCTATTATTCCAGAGCCAATGATCTTTCCTCTCTGATTGCCTCCAAAGCCTACGTGGCCTCCAGGCTTAAGTTCCAGGCTTTGGAACATATGCCTTCTTCCCGTCATGTGTCGTGAGCAGCCAGAGTCTAGGTACCATGATTGGTGTTTTTGCTTTGCTGCTAAAGATATCTGCCACATGTATTATTTTATCCTTAGGTACCCATATTTTCTTGGGTCCTGATTTGTTAGTTTTACCAAAACTCTGGTTGAATTTTGGTTTGACAGAGTAATCACTACTTGTATATTTTATGTCATGTGTGTGCCCATATATAAAGTGTGGATCAAGTGGAGTACGCTTTATAACTAAATCCATGGAATTTTTTGGTGTAGGTACCTTACCTTGATATCCTATCCCTTTTCTGCCATTTCTGCTAACTCCATAGATCATTGAAGCCATTTTGCTTCTGTCTATGTTTTTAGCTAGAAACTTCTGAAAGCTGTGATCATACTCCTTGATGATCTCATCAGCATTGCTGGGAGTTTCAGGGATTGTTTCCTTCTGAGAGTTTTGCAATTGGTTTTCTAATTATGAAATTTTATCTTTTAACTCAGAATTCTCCAATTTGAGACTCTCAGTCTTATCAGAGTCAGAAGCAAGATTCCTTTTCAGGTTTCTGAATTTGACTCTGATCTGCTGATATCTTTCCAGAATTTCATTAAGGCTTTCAGCTAGTTCAGCCTTAGTAAAGTTTATAGTAAAGTCAGGGAATACCTCTTCTGTATCTGATTCAGATTCTGACTCAGAAGTTTCACTGTCTTCTGTTATGTTTGCCATGAGAGCTATGTTTTCTCTTTCATCATCTGATTCTGAATCAGCTTCAGATGTGTCAGAATCATCCCATGTAGCCATGAGACTTTTCTTCTTTTCCTTGCCAAACTTCTTTTTAGGATTTTCCTTCTGAAGCTTTGGGCAATCACTTTTGTAGTGCCCTTGCTCGTTACATTCATAGCAGATGATGTCTTTGTTGTTTGGCTTTCTGTTTCCTGAAGAACCTTCATATCTTCTGTGTCCAGAGGAGGATTCTGACCTTCTGTATCTGGAGAAAGATTCATTCTGATTTTCTGATCTTCTGGGATTCCTGAACTTCCTTTGCCTCTGCTTCCATAATTGGTTCACCCTTCTGGAGAGGAGAGACAGTTCATCTTCTTCTGATGAGGACCCATCAGAGGTTTCTTCCACAGCCTGCAAAACTTTGGAGTCAGATTTTCTGTTAGATTTTAAAGCTAATGGCTTACCTTGCTTTTGAGGTTCATCTGCTTCTAGCTCTATCTCGTGACTTCTGAGGGAGCTGACAAGTTCCTCCAGAGAGATTTTGTTGAGATCCTTGGCTAGCTTAAGCGCTGTGACCATTGGCCTCCATTGTTTTGGAAAGCTTCTGATGATCTTCTTAACGTGATCAGCATTAGAATACCCTTTCTCAAGAACTTTTAGACCATCAACAAGAATTTGAAATCTTGAAAACATAGTTTCTATTGATTCACTCTCTTCCATCTTGAATGCCTCATACTTCTGAATGAGTGCAAGGGCTTTGGTTTCTTTGACTTGAATGTTGCCTTCATGCGTCATTCTCAGAGAGTCAAACATATTCTTTGCAGTGTCTCTGTTTGATATCTTCTCATATTCTGAATAAGAGATGGCGCTGAGAAGAATTGTTCTGGCCTTGTGATGATTTCTGAACTCACGCTTTTGCTGATCAGACATTGTTTTCCTGTCAATCTTCTGACCACTTCCATCCACTGGGTGCGTGTATCCATCAGTCACCATGTCCCACAGATCAGCATCATGGGCCAGAAAGAAACTCTCAATTCTGTCTTTCCAGTAGTCAAAGTTCTCTCCATCAAAGACTGGAGGTTTGCCACTGAATCTGTCTCTTTCTTCATTGTTGTCATTGCCGATGTTTTGATTTGGTCCTGCCATTGTGTTTTTCTGACGCTGGATCTTGTACTGACACGGTTAAGTGTTATAAGCTCAGAACCAGGCTCTCTGATGCCAATTGAAGATGTGAAAAACACAAGAAGGGGGGGTTGAATTGTAAAACTTAAATCAAATGCTCAGACAACACTGTATTTTTATCCTGGTTCGTTTGATCTCAAACTACTCCAGTCCACCCGTCAAGGTGATTTCGCCTCTCTCCAACGAGGTCTTAATCCACTATATTCAAAGGATTACAAAGCCACTTTAACAACTGTTAAAGCCTTCTTGAGTATAACCATAAACCGGTTTATCTCAAGGAAATCTTTTACAAAATATGAACAATGATGTGTTTAACGTTTTCTAATAAAACAGTATATCACAACTATGATAATTACACAATTTAAGCTTAGAATAAAACTGAATTGCTAAAGCGTTTGAGTAAGCGTGGTTTTGAAAGCTTAGCAAAATGTATAAGTGCATGCGTATTGATAGGCGTGGTCTTTTCTCACACAGACTTGTTTAAATAGGCAAGGCAGAGATACGTTGTCCATAAAGCCATTTTAATGATCATAACGCACTTTCCTTTTTGAGAAGATCTTGTCTTAAAGAGAGCCGTTAGCATTTAATCTGTCTTGAATACTTAGTAACGCTTCAGAGTCTTCTTTGCTTTAACTTATGCTGACGCTTCTGAGTGCTGATGACTTGGTAAGGATCTTTGATCAGAGTCAGAGTGTATATGTTTATGCGCAGATTCTGGTCATCAAGCTTCAGCGTATATTCTGGTGGCTTCAGCGTGTAGCACATGTTACTGATCTTCTGATGCTGACATATCACTGATCTTCTTATGTTGATTCCATCAGAACTTCTGTAAATACAATACATAATTTTAAGAAGCATATTTGTCTTATATACATATAAATCTTACAATTTATTTATTCTTTGTATTTTGTTATCATCAAAACTCTAATTAAGGGTTGTAGAATCAAACAATGTTCTAACACTTGCTTACCGCGACATTTTGCAAACACAAACGCAAAACGCAAACCAGCAAAATTTCCTTAACAAAATAGGGAAACCACGTCCCGGTTCTGGACACCATATCACAGAACTGGAGACTCTGCTGGGGAGTTAATAAGTGGGGTGTACCTTAGGAATAGTTCATCATATTGTTTTCAATTGTTTGATTTGTTTGCTTTATTTTGTGGGCTTTGTATCGGAGTTACTATAGATCCTAACCCGGATCTGGGGAATACCTTTTAGGTAAGTAGCAATAGACTGTGAGGGAATTGTACGGTGTAGACCGATATGGTTGAAGCAGTAGCTACATTGGTGTGGCACATTAGTTGGTACCGATATCCCTTGTGGAGGAACAAGGAGAGTATGGGGCTGCTAATGGGTCATTAAGCATCAACTGACCTTAGAACCTATAGTTGACCAACTTGGCCATAGAAAAGTAGCAGTATGCTACACTCATTAAGACCATACTCTCGCGATGATTCCGGCCGCAAGAAAAGGTTGCCAAACTGGAATTATGACCGATCGAGGATGGTCAATGATATTGAGAACCTCTAAAACCCGATTACTATTACTAGGACAAGTTGAACCAACTAAACTGAAAGAGGGTAATTCCTAAACTCCATGCCAGCCTGAAATTTAAGGGCTATTGTGTGACTTGTGTGCTTTCAACTTGAACTACTTGCACATGTTTGTTATCTAACAACTTGAGTTCCTTGCAGGTTTTGTTCATAGTCCTTATCCAATACCTTGGATTTCTTGCCGGATTTACTTGTTTACATTACCTTGTACTTTTGCTTAAACGCATAACATACACATCATAACATCATGCCTTAACATTTCCTTAACTATTTCAAGGATCTCAAAGGTTTGTGATGCAGGTTATGATAAATCAAACGTCTAGCAAGGGGCAAAGGGGATTTATTTTCCTCTAGCCAATGTCATCTAGAGATCAAAACACGATAATTTGAGTTGGTGGCTATGACCCACACGATATGGTGAGCTTGACTCTTGAAGAAGGACTCTCAACAAACGCGAAGTTTCTTCAATCAAATTCTAACAGTTTCTTGTTTACCCCATGAGATCCTTGAAAACATTGAATACATATATCATACATATCATTGCATTACAGGTACCATTACAGGTTTCTCATCTTCTTCGCTGTTTATTTCAGTAATCATGTATTCTGAAACACCTACTGATCCAGCCATCAAGGCTCTTCAAGCTCAAAATGCTCAGTTTCAGGAAATGTTCTTGAACTTGGCCAAGAGTCAACAAGATTTGGAGACTCTTATCTTGAAGGACAAGAAGAAGAAGAAGAAGAAGGTGGTCCTCTTGAATATGGGCCGCAGATTCGGGAACAATTTGCGACAGGAGACTGATTTGTCCCATTCATCTGGAGAGAGAGAGAATCAAGAGGAAATTCAGAAGACCAGTAATTTGATGAAGACCAGTATCCTCCTGCTGAGGATAGATATAAGCAACTTGAAGACCGACTCAGTGCAATGGAAATTCAGAAGATACCTGGGTTGGACTTTGGAGATCTGGGATTGGCATCTGGGGCGGTGATCCCTCACAATTTTAAAGCTTCTGTCTTTGCTCAGTATGACGGGGTATCCCGCCCGAAGCTACTCCTCCGCTCATACGTCAGAAAGATTCAACCCTATACTGCTGATAGAAATCTCTGGGTTCATTTCTTTCAAGATAGTCTATCAGGGACTCTACTTGAATGGTTCTGTCAACTGGAAGGAGCTAACGTCTGCAACTGGGAGGACCTTGCTGCTGCTTTTTACAAGCAATACCAGTATAATTCCGACCTTGCTCCCACGCATACTCAACTTTAGGGTATGTCTATGGGTACAGGCGAAGGCTTTAAGGACTACGCTCAGAAGTGGAGAGATCTTGATGGAAGAGTCCAACCCCCTCTGTATGATAGGGAGTTGGTGGATATGTTTCTTGGGACTTTGTCTGGTCCCTATTTCAATCATTTGATCGACAGCTCGTCAGTGGGTTTCACTGAACTGATTCTGACTGGAGAAAGAGTAGAAGCTGGGATCCTGAGTGGTAAGATCCAGAAAGATACCTCTTCGAGTACAAAGAAGAAGCCATTTGGTGGCAAGAGGGAAGCCAATGCTGTGCACGGCCAGAAGAGGCGTAGCCAGGCAAACTACCACCAGTCTGTGGGGGCAGTGTTGATCTCTAATTCGGCATGCACACAACGACCACAACAACGAAATAATCAGCCAAAGGGGGAAAGACTTCAAAGGCAGTTCACCTAAATCAACATGCCATTGTCACAAGCATTGCAGCACATGTTGAAGATGAATATGATTATGGTGATAAACCCTCATCCAAACCCTAAGACTTCTTCTCCTAACTACAACCCAGATGCAAGGTGTGCTTATCATTCCTGTAGCCCGGGGCACGATACTAACGATTGTTGGGCGCTGAAATACAAGATTCAGAATATGATTGACGCTAAGGAGATCGAATTCGACCCTCCTGAGACTCCCAATGTGATCATTGCTCCCTTGCCAAAATATGGCTAGGATTGAAAGCACTTTTGTTCATTTGAATTCTGAAGTTGTATTTTTCTTTGCTTATTCAAACAATTATTGTCATGTCAAACTTTTTTATTTCATTAATGCATTACACGTGTCTATTTTGAATTAATTTTTTTCACTATGCTTAAATTGCTTCATATTTACTTTTTGTGATGTTCAACTCTCGATTAAAAAACTCTAAGCCTTTAGAGGGAGGATGACGAAAATGATACCACAATCTCTACAGTATGCTTTTGAATAGACCCCGCTGACGATGTACAAGCGTTGTTTCAAATCCTAAACAGTGGAGTTATAAGGATGATAATCCCTAGTCAACCCCTTTGAGCCAAAGAAGTTGGAGTTTTTCTTTTCACACAAATTAAAACCCTTAATCACAACCTAGGGCAGGGTAGTTTTCTCAGTTAATCCAGGTGCACAATGAATGGCATCAAAGACGTTCTCCCAAGCTAAAAGACGGTGATGGTTCCCTATAATCGTCAGGACATGCAGTCGTTATCCATCCAAATAAAAATTAAGTCAAAACCTATTGTTGTACCCCAAAATTTGCCCTCTCATTTTACCAAGATTTCCCCTCACAAGACTCCTTGGACTCCAGACAGGATTAGGGTTTGCTCTGCTCAAGACATCTCCTTGCACTACTGACCTGAAATTAGGGTTTGAGTTTGCACAGGGATTTTTGGACTTCCAATGCTCAAAGTGACTCTCATACTTCATGTTGGACTTATATGATTTCCCATACAAAGTTTCAAGCTTTGAATCAAATTTTTGCCTAGTCAATTGGACAGTTGACCTAGGAATCAACTATATTGGGGAAAAAGTCAACTTTGGCCAATTTACAGTCAAAACTCATAATTTTTGATCCACATCAACATTATAGACTCAGATAAACAATTTGATCAAGTTTGGACCACAACTCCTCAAGAAATTTGATCAGATCATCAAAAGGGCAAAATGGTCATTTTTAGGGTTTTAACTGCAAAAGGGCAATTTTTGATTTTTAACCTAGCCAATGGCAAATTGGGTTCAAGAATGGATTCAAGGACTCAATGACACCATCTTGACCTATTCACAAGGTTCAAAAGATCTCAAAAGCATTGGATTGACAGATGAATTTTCCAGTCAAATGATCAAAAATCAACTGTACACTGAAAAGTCAAACTTTGACTTTTTGGTCAAAATCAAGTGCCAAGGGTCATTTTTCATCAAGATGTGTCAAAACATGAAACTTTTTCATCGAGAAACCTAATTTTGCAAATTAGGGTTTAAGATTGAAAATTTTTATAACTTAGAAATTTTCTAAGTTATGAAATTTTCTTATTTTTTCCAAACTTTGCTCATGTTTTGGCATTGGAGCAGATATCAGATTAGGTTTTTCAGGGGCGTCGAATTCAACTTCTTTAGCATCTATCAAATCCTGAATCTTATTTCTGAGGGCCCAACAATTGTTGGTGTCATACCCCAGGCTGTCTGAATGATAAGCACACTTGGCATTTGGATGGTAGTGTGGTGATGAAGTGTTAGGGTTCTTAGGAGCCTCCCTCAAACTGACAAGGTTTAACTTCAAAAGATGAGGGAGAACCTGAGCAGGTGTCATATTTATCTGGGTGTATTGTCATGCAGGCCTTTCCACTCTTGCTTGGTTGGTTCTGGGTTGACTTGTTCTAGGATGATCAGCCACAGACTTCTGAATCATTACAGCCCCCACCGCTGCCCAACGCTCAACTCTTCCTTGACTTCTTTGGGAGTAGACATCTGATACCTCTTTCTTTGCTGGAAAGGTCTTTTTGATGGCAGCGGAAGTATATGCATCCTTTTGAATTTTTCCGCTCTTGATTCTTGCTTCAACTCTCTCACCAGTCAGAATTAACTCGGTGAACCCTGCAGACGAACTTCCAATTAGGTGATTGAAAAAGGGGCCAGACAGTGTACCCAAGAACATATCTACCAGCTCCCTCTCAGATAGAGGTGGTTGTACTCGTCCCGCCAAGTCTCTCCATTTCTGGGCGTACTCTTTAAAACCTTCATTTGAGACCATGCCCATACTCTGTAATTGAGTACGGGTAGGTGCTAAGTTCGCATTATATTGATATTGTCTGTAGAAGGCAGCAGCCAAATCCTCCCAATTGTGCACATCAGACCTTTCTAGATGGTAAAACCAATCTAACTGTGTCCCCGAAAGACTGTCCTGGAAGAAATGAACCCATAGATCCTTATCAGAAGAATGCGGTTGGATTTTTATGACGTAAGACCATAGATGCATCTTTGGACAAGACAAACCGTCGTATTTAGCAAAAAGAGGCACCTTGAACTTAGGGGGAATCACAGTCCCAACAACTAAACCTAGCTCTTCAAATTCCAGCCCAGGCACTCTTTGCACCTCAATGGCAGCCATACGCTCTTCCAGATTCTTATACTTGTCATCGGCAGGTGGGTACTGTTGCTCAGAATAGTCTTCATCCTCTTCATCTTCTTCTTCCTCGGACTTACAAAGGTTGCCTAGACAAATGCCTCTTTTTAAAATACTTTCAAAACCACACACAAAGCACCATTTCAAACAATTGAAAAGCAAAAGCAAGTGATCTAAAACAAGTAACTAAGAGCCCATGGAAAACCATGGATAAAAGGGTGCTAACACCTTCCTTTTTCATAATCCACCCCCTGAATCCAAGAAAATATCTCAAAGGTCTTTCCTGTGCTTTTTGACCTTTCCTTTGGATAAATAAAAAGTCGGTGGTGACTCTTGCTAAACCGAAACATTTGTGAACACAAATGCAAAACCTCAAGTCAGTTCTCCCACCGCATCACAGAACTGGAGACTCTGCTGGGGATCATTCTAAAAGTGGGGTTACCTTAGGGTTTTAGATCACCTTTACATGCTTATCTTGCTTGACTTGATTGCTTTACATTTGGTTCTATTGTTTGGGTTTGAAATCCTCTACTCGGATTTGGGGAAACATTCATAGGTTAATAGCAACACGTTGTGGAAACTGTGCGGGGTATACCGATATGGTTGAAGCAATAGCTATATTAGTCTGACATATTTGTGGGTACCGGTAGCCTTTGAGTTAATCAAAGAGAATACGGGGCCGCTGGGTGATGTCATAAAGCACTAATGGACTTTTAGAACCTTTACTTGACCATCTTGGCCTTTTTAGGGGTAGTGAGATGACCGACTTTGGTGCAGTCCGAAGTTGGTACATACTCGATACTACACTCATTGAGGGTTGTTTTCTTGGAATATTTCGGTTGCCAGTTAAGTGGCTAAACTGAAACAATGAACACAGAAAATAATCCAGTGATATTGAGCTCCTTAGAACCCGGTTACTATTTATAGGACAGGTTGAGCCAACTAAACTTCAAGAGGGTACTTACCTATGAAACCCCATGCAAGCCTGAAACTAGGATCTTGTGTGACTTGTTTGTACATATATACTTGTGCATAACATCATGAAGCATCATATGTATCCACTAACCATTTTAAGGATTTGGATCTTCATCTTTGTTCCTGTTTTATAGGTAATGGAATCACTTCGCAGGAAAACCATTCAAGTCAACCTTGTGAGAATTTCTCCTCAACTCAAGGAGCTTACTTCCAAGATTCCTGAGAATTCTCCATTCACCGAGAGGCATGGTCGTCTTCTCAACTTAGTCAACACCAACACTGAAGAAGACATGGTGAAAGTTCTCTTCCAGTTCTTTGACCCTCTACACCACTGCTTCACATTTCCTGATTACCAGCTTGTGCCTACTTTGGAGGAATTTTCTCAACTCCTAAGGATTCCTATTCTCCATCAAATACGCTACAACGGTACGGAAAGAGATCCAAAGCCTAAAGATGTTGCTCAAGCCCTACACTTGCAACCATCTGATGTCAAAGGTCATTGGGAAACCATAAGTGGTATCAAGGGTTTCTTGTCAAAGTTTCTGTTTGAGAAAGCTCAAGAATGCTGGAATTCATTGGACCTACAATCTTTTGAGGAGATTATGGCTCTTCTCATCTATGGGTTGGTCTTGTTCCCTAACCCTGACCAACTTATAGATGTCAGTGTTGTCAAGATCTTCATGGCTCGCAACCCGGTGCCTACATTGCGTGGGGATATCCTCCACTCATTTCATACACGAATAATGAGAAAAGATGTGTTCTCATGTGTTGTACTCCTCTTCTAGCAAGGTGGTTTATTTTTCACCTTCCCCAATCAGTTTTGAAGAATGAGCAGGGTTTGAGGTGGTCACAACGATTGATGACTCTTACACATTCAGATGTTCATTGGTGTTCTCGATCCCGAGAAAATGTCATCATCATTGATCGTTGTGGGGAATTCCCTAATGTCCCATTACTTGGCATTAGGGGAGGCATTACCTACAACCCTTGCTTGGCTCTGAGACAGTTTTGATATGCCCGAAAGGATGGCCCTCATGACATGCTGATTCGAGACTTGGTTTTTGACTTCGACAACGACGATCAAGGACTTCGACAAAGGTTTATCCGAGCTTGGAGGATGCCCAACAAGGTGGACAGTAAGACATTGGGACACAAGAATTCCATCCCCCTTGAGCCTTACCTCAAGTGGGTACGAACCCGCGCCCAAAGTCTTATGATGCCTTACCCCCACATTCTGCCTGTGATCAAAGAGCCTGTTATGGAAGGAGAGGTTCCATACACCCTCCTACATCCTGACATGCCAACATCACTTGAAGATTTACAAAGGAGTTGGATACAACTCAAGGGAGAACGCAATACGTTTGAAGCCCAATTCTATGCCAGTGAGAAGAAGGTTTTGGAGCTTACTCGCCAACTTCATGAAGAGAAGACTCTCAACACCTACACCGCACCGAAAAGGATGCGCAACGTCTTTTTACCTTAGAATTTTGTATTATTTTGCCCATGGGGCATTTATGTACTAACAAATTCTTCTTATTAATATGACCTGTGTTCTTTTTGTTTGCAATAAATTTGAATTTCTGAATCCTTGAATGCACTACATGAATAACATATCATTCATCATATGCATAAGCAGGTCTTCACACCAGGTTTCCTTATCTCTCTGCTGTTTATTTCAGCAAGATGGATATAGAGCAGACGGCCAAAGACTTACAAGCGTAGAATTCACAGTTCCAACAGCTACTCATGACCTTGGCAAAGGGTCAGGAGGAGCTCAAAGGTCTACTCGAAAAGGAAAAAGAGAAGAAGAAAAAGAAAAGAGTTGGTGTGGCTACTTTGGGTAATAGGTTCGAAGGTCAAGCTAGAAGGGTTCTGGATTTCCCCTCAACATATGATGAAGGGGTTGGTAAGGGTAAAGGAACTGTCGTGCAATCTAAGTCCGAGGAAGAAGAAGATGAAGAGGATGAAGACTATTCTGAGCAACAGTACCCACCTGCCGATGACAAGTATAAGAATCTGGAAGAGCGTATGGCTGCCATTGAGGTGCAAAGAGTGCCTGGGCTGGAATTTGAAGAGCTAGGTTTAGTTGCTGGGACTGTGATTCCCCCTAAGTTCAAGGTGCCTCTTTTTGCTAAATACGACGGTTTGTCTTGTCCAAAGATGCATCTATGGTCTTACGTCATAAAAATCCAACCGCATTCTTCTGATAAGGATCTATGGGTTCATTTCTTCCAGGACAGTCTTTCGGGGACACAGTTAGATTGGTTTTACCAGCTAGAAAGATCTGATGTGCACAATTGGGAGGATTTGGCTGCTGCCTTCTACAGACAATATCAATATAATGCGAACTTAGGACCTACCCGTACTCAATTACAGAGTATGGGCATGGTCTCAAATGAAGGTTTTAAAGAGTACGCCCAGAAATGGAGAGACTTGGCGGGACGAGTACAACCACCTCTATCTGAGAGGGAGCTGGTAGATATGTTCTTGGGTACACTGTCTGGCCCCTTTTTCAATCACCTAATTGGAAGTTCGTCTGCAGGGTTCACCGAGTTAATTCTGACTGGTGAGAGAGTTGAAGCAAGAATCAAGAGCGGAAAAATTCAAAAGGATGCATCTACTTCCGCTGCCATCAAAAAGACCTTTCCAGCAAAGAAAGAGGTATCAGATGTCTACTCCCAAAGAAGTCAAGGAAGAGTTGAGCGCTGGGCAGCGGTGGGGGCTGTAATGATTCAGAAGTCTGTGGCTGATCAGCCTAGAACCAGTCAACCCAGAACCAACCAAGCAAGAGTGGAAAGGCCTGCACGACAATACACCCAGATAAATATGACACCTGCTCAGGTTCTCCCTCATCTTTTGAAGTTAAACCTTGTCAGTTTGAGGGAGGCTCCTAAGAACCCTAACACTTCATCACCACACTACCATCCAAATGCCAAGTGTGCTTATCATTCAGACAACCTGGGGTATGACACCAACAATTGTTGGGCCCTCAGAAATAAGATTCAGGATTTGATAGATGCTAAAGAAGTTGAATTCGACGCCCCTGAAAAACCTAATGTGATATCTTCTCCAATGCCAAAACATGGTCACTTTGGATGGTGAGCTCATCGAAACCCCCTTTAAGCATTTTGAGAAGGTAGCTCAAGAGATTGCAGCAACCAAGATAGTGCCTTCTGTACCTATGATCACCTGACCTCCGCCTCAGATGTCGTCTCTCAAGGATGAAAAGGCTGTGATTGAAGAAGGAGGAAGCACAATCTGGGGGCAGCTTCCCGACTTTCCCTTTAAATCTGATAAATTCGGCTTGGGTTTCACTGCTTTTGCTCAAAAGGCTGTGCGTCTCTCCCGGGATGGAGGGCCACCAGTGAAGATCACCCATCGTGGAGTCAATGCTTTGGAGGATGGTGAAGAGGAGAGCAACCTGGAAGACTGGATTTTCCCTACCGTTGAAGGAGGATTCTGCAATTGGGAGGGAAAGGACTTTATTCCCATCACTTTCGTCAATCTGTAATTTATCTTTCAAACATTTATGTTGGTTTGTAATAATTCTTGAACAATTCGTACACTTTTAACCTTGTGCCTTACCCGAGGTACATAGGTCCATTTGTAAGGGTTTGACTTTTCATCTTCATATTCCATTTTAATGAATCATGGGCGTTTTCATATATAAAATTTTGTGTTCATTTTATTTCTTTTTACATTTTATTTGTTTAAAGGTGGCTATCCCTTACACACACCCACACTCACCAAATGCAGGTACCCATCCACTCAGGATTCCATGGGTAACAATTCTGCTATGGCCTTCAATGAATCTGAAGATCTGGTCTACCATGCCGAGTACGAAGGTGATAAAGACTGTGAAGTGCCTAGAGAATTGGCTAGACTGCTACAACAGGAAGAAAGGGCTATTCTACCTCACAAGGAGTTGTTAGAGACTATCAACTTGGGAATAGAGGAAGACAGAAAAGAAGTTAGAGTGGGTGCCAACTTAGAGCCAAGTGTCAAGGAGCGCTTAGTTCAGCTGTTGAATGAATATGTTGAAATCTTCGCCTGGTCCTACGAAGACATGCCGGGACTGGATACAAATATTGTGGTTCACCGTCTCCCTACAAGAGAAGATTGTCCATCGATTAAACAGAAAGTTCGTCGCATGAGGCCCGACATGTCTGAAAAGATCAAAGCTGAAGTGATGAAGCAGCTCAATGCTGGCATTCTTGCAGTTACATCATATCCACAATGGGTTGCTAACATTGTGCCCGTGCCTAAGAAGGATGGCAAAGTCAGGATGTGCGTGGACTACAGAGACTTAAACAGGGCTAGCCCTAAGGATGATTTTCCACTACCGCACATTGACATCTTGGTTGACAATACAGCTCAGCACAAGGTATTTTCTTTCATGGATGGATTTTCAGGGTACAACCAGATCAAAATGGCCCCTGAAGACATGGAGAAAACTACTTTTGTTACACAGTGGGGTACGTTCTGTTATAAAGTGATGCCATTTGGACTGAAGAATGTCGGGGCAACCTATCAACACGCCATGGTGGCTTTGTTTCACGATATGATACATCATGAGATAGAGGTCTACGTAGACGACATGATAGCCCGTTCACAAACGGAAGAAGAACACCTCGACCATCTGCAAAAGCTGTTTGTCAGGTTGAAAGAGTACAAGCTCGGACTGAACCCTAACAAGTGCACTTTCGGAGTCAGGTCTGGTAAACTCTTGGGATTCATTGTCAGAAACAAAGGCATCGGGGTTGATCCTGCCAAAGTCAAAGCTATACAAGAAATGCCTACCCCTCGCACTGAGAAGTAGGTCAGAGGTTTCTTGGGACGCCTAAACTACATCGCAAGGTTCATTTCTCACCTAACATCTACATGTGAACCGATCTTCAAGCTGTTGAAGAAAGATCAGGTGGTTGAATGGAATGATGACTATCAACTTGCTTTCGATAAAATCAAGGAGTATTTTCTAGAACCTCCTATCTTGATGCCACCCGTCGAAGGAAGGTCGTTAATCATGTATCTGACTGTCCTGGAGACTTTAATGGGGTGCGTATTGGGCCAACATGACGAGTCTGGCCGAAAAGAGCATGTCATTTATTACCTTAGTAAAAAGTTTACCGACTGTGAGACCCGCTACTCACTGCTCGAGAAAACTTGTTGCGCTTTGGTATGGGCTGCTCGCCAACTAAGGCAGTATATGTTGACACATACCACTTTGTTGATCTCTAAGATGGATCCGATCAAGTACATCTTCGAGAAACCTGCTCTATCCGGAAGAATCACTAGATGGCAGATGATCCTCACCGAATATGATATACAGTACACGACCCAAAAAGCTATAAAGGGGAGTGTACTAGCCGATCATCTGGCCCCATCAAGCTGTCGAAGATTACCAATCCATGAGGTTCGACTTCCCCGACGAGGACATTATGACTTTGAGCAACATTGAAGAAAACAAACCATATGACATACCTAAATAAGGATACCGATGGACCCTGTACTTTGATGGTGCCTCCAACGCACTCGGCAACGGTATTGGCGTTGTACTTATCTCTCCAGAAGGCTGCCATATGCCTTTCACTGCTAGACTCTGCTTCAGCATCACCAACAACATGGCCGAGTATGAAGCTTGTATCTTTGGTCTCAAGGCCGCTATTGACTTGGTAATCAAATCATTGATTGTATTTGGGGACTCCGCTTTGGTTATCAGTCAAATCAAAGGAGAATGGGATACTAAACATCCGAACCTCATCCCTTACAAAGAACTTGTCTTGACATTGTTACCACATTTCGAGCAGATTACCTTCGAGCACTTTCCGCGAGAAGAGAATCAGCTAGCAGATGCGCTAGCTACAATATCATCCATGTTTAAACTTAACTGGGATAATGAGGCTCCTCAAATCACCATTGAACGGATGGACGAACCTGCACATTGTCACGAGATTAATACCGAAGAAGTAGTGCACCGACCTTGGTTTCATGACGTCAAAAGGTATCTCGAATCACAAGAATACCCTGAAGGAGCTTCAGTCAACGACAAAAAGTTATTAAGGAGATTCTCTTCCAAGTTCTTCCTAAGCAATGGTATCCTATACAAGCGCAATCATGATTGCATTCTACTCCGTTGTGTGGAAAAGGTTGAAGCTGAGAAGATCATGGTTGAACTACATAATGGAACCTTTGGCACCCACTCAAGCGGACATACGATGGCTAAGAAGATTCTAAGGGCAGGCTATTACTGGTCTACCATGGAAGCTGATTGCCATCAACATTCCCGTACTTGTCACAAATGTCAAATCTATGCCGACAGGGTACACATACCTCCAGTTCCTCTCAATGTCTTAACAGCTCCTTGGCCATTCACGACGTGGGGAATCGACATGATTGGAGAGATCAAGCCTACAGCATCCAATGGGCACCGCTTCATCCTGGTGGCCATTGATTACTTCACCAAGTGGGTCGAAGCTGCTTCCTTCGCCCCCGTCACAAAGAATGTTGTTGCCCGCTTTATCAAGAAGAATCTCATTTGTCGGTATGGTATCCTTGACAGAATCATCACTGACAACGGTACAAACCTAAACAACACTATGATCATCGCTCTGTGCGAGCAGTTCAAGATTCAACATCACAATTCATCTCCCTATCAGCAAAAGATGAACGGTGTTGTCGAAGCTGCAAACAAAAATATCAAGAAGATCATACAAAAGATGACAGTCACCTACAAGGACTGGCATGAGATGTTACCGTTTGCTCTGCACGGGTACCGTACCATGGCACGAACATCAACTGGGGCAACACCCTATTCTTTGGTATACGACATGGAAGCTGTTTTGCCTATCGAGGTTCAGATACCCTCCTTGAGAATCATGAAGGATGCTGGTTTGAGTGAAGACGTTTGGATTCAGACCCGGCTTGATCAACTTAACTTGATTGACAAAAGGCAACTTACTGCTGTTTGCCATGGTCAGACGTATCAAAAATGGATGATCAAGGCATTCAACAAGAAAGTCAGGCGCCAAGTATATCAAGTCGGGGATCTTGTAATCAAGCGGATCATCTTGCCGCAAAGTGATCCCAGGGGCAAATGGACTCCTACTTACGAAGGACCATTTGTGATCAAAAACATCTTTTCTGGTGGGGCAATGATACTAATCACCATGGACGGCGACGATCTGTCGCACCCTGCGAATGCAGACATAGTCAAAAGATACTACGCATAAATGACCCGACAAGTTGAAAACCCGAAAGGGCGACTTGGGAAAAAATGGGCATCCTGGTGAATCGAAAACCCGAAAGGGCGACTCAGGCAAAAATTAGGGATAAAAAAAAATCTGTACACCCAGTAAGTTAAAAACCTGAAAGGGCGACTTGGGAAAAAAAGGGTTTCCCGGTGGACCAAAAACCCGAAAGGGCGGTTCAGGCAAAAATTAGGGATTAAAGCGTATGACTATGTCTCGTCGGATCACTTTAAGGATAATCTCTTCACAGACAAACTCCAGGTTTCTGATCAATCCAATCATCATCGAACGAAGCAACGAATAGACAAGATATCCAGAGTTACGAAGGTTATAGCAGAATGGGAACCCCATGGAATTTTTTTACACATAGCCACCTTTCTTTGTATAAATTTTTCTCAATTTTATGACGACATTCTCTTACTAAAATGTTTGTTTCCTTTGTAAAAAATACTCACACAAAGTTAATACAAAGATACTTCAAAGTGCAAAAAACTATTTGCCTTTTCTTTTTTACACTTATGTTTATTTTGAAAACGTCCAATGGTTTATTAAATGAGCATATGCATTTGAATATAATCACTGTTTACAAATAAACGAAATGTGAAAGAATAATTACTGACAGGTTGAAAGTATAGGAAAACGTCTTCAGGCCAGTACAAGAGAAATCCCATGCAGTATATCATCCAGATCCCCAGCGGAGCTAAAACCTTGAAAAACATATCCCCAGCGGAATTAAATTTCAAAATCCTTGCCAGAATCCGAACTTCAAACTCCCAATCCCCGACGGAGTCATATTTTCAAACCTTTAATTCTCATTAGAGTTAAAATCCTCAGCAGAGCAAAACTTTGGGTCATCAATCCCCAACAAAGATGGAACTTTCTTCCCCAGCAAAGTCAAAATTCCAACTACCAATCCACAACAGAAACCATCGAGTTTCTCCAGATTCCCCAGCAAGTTATCTTAAAGTCTGAGAATCAACCAGATAACAATTAACCTTTATCCCCAACTAAGGATAATTCCCCAGTAAACTGGCATACAACCCAAACTCTTGAAATTTTTCCAAACAGGAATAAGCTTTTCCCCAGGGATTTATTTTCCCCTAGCAGATTGAAGATCCTCAGTATGGATTCCTCAGTGAAGTCACCTGAGTATCCATGACTCCCCATCACGAGTTTGTCAGAATTTTTAATCCCCTACAGATCGAAGATCCTCATTATCACTTCTCCAGTGAAACCCCCAAGGTTTCAACTCCCCAGAAGATTGAAGTTCCTCATTCTTATTCTCCGCAGAAGCCATCACAGTCTTCCTTACTCTCCAGCAAATCAAGGTTTTTCTTTTGATTAATCCCCGGTAGAGATCATCAGAATTTCTTTATTCCACAGCCGAATAAGGATTCCCATTGGTACTCCCCAGCTACAGTCATCAAAGTTCTCCGGATTCCCCAAACAGGTTTCTCAAGCAGGCTTGAAAGATCCCTATATCCCCAGGAAAGTCATGAAGGATTCTCACATCCCCGCAGAAGTTGTCAAAGTTCTTGTTAATCCCCACAAGTTGCCAAGGATTTTCTATCCCCGATAGTGGTCCAAGGGTTTCTCATCCTAAAAAATCGAATATTTTGAATCTCCAACAGCGGTCAAGGATTTATTTTCCCCGGCAGCAGTCAAAGATTTCATTATCTCCAGCTATCAAGGATGTATTCTCCTCAGCAAGACAGCTAATAAGCTTACATGCGCATACATTACATTCATATATCATAAACATGGATAAAACACATATATTGCATTATACATTTCATGCAACATAACTTTGTGTTTCAGCTAACATTTTATCCTTTTCAGGATAAGATTAACAAGCTACCAATATGCAATCAGAAAACAACTTAGAGATACTCCAGACACGGATACTATTCTATTGCTTATTCAGATTTCCTTTCAGAAAACAGCTTAGAGATGCTCCAGACATGGATGCTATTCTATTGCTTATTCAGATTTCCTTTCAGAAAACAGCTTAGAGATGCTCCAGACACGGATGCTATTTTATTGCTTATTCAGATTTCCTTTCAGAAAACAGCTTAGAGATGCTCCAGACATGGATGCTATTCTATTGCTTATTCAGATTTCAAAGCTCAGAAAACAGATTAGAGATGCTCTAGACACATATGCTATTCTATTGCTTATTCAGATTTCAAAGCTCAGAAAACAGCTTAGAGATGCTCCAGACACGGATGCTATTATATTTCTTATTTAGATTTCAAAGCTCAGAAAATAGCTTAGAGATGCTCCAGACACGGATGCTATTTTATTGCTTATTCAGATTTCAAAGCTCAGAAAACAGCTTAGATATGCTCCAGACACATATGTTATTCTATCGCTTATTCAAATGCAAGATTCAGATATAGTCCAGATACTCTCCAAACACGGTTTCCATTCTGTCACTCATTCAAACTTTTCCCCAGCTCAGAGATGCTCCAGACACGGATGCTATTCTGTCACCTATTCAGATTTCAGATTCAAATACAATACAGATACACTCCAAGCACGACAGTCATTCTGTTATTAATTCAAAAAATTAGATACAGTTACAGCTCGGATACGCTCCAGACACGGACACCACATTCCCTTGCTCAAACAGATTCAATCTCCAGATACCACTCAGATATGTTCTAGATACGGATACCATTCTGATGTTCATTCTCCTGATTTTCAACAAACTCTTTTGGATGGAATCTTTAAGCCCATCTCCAACAAGATTCAATCATCTCAAAATGGCATCTTTAAGCCCATTCCCTCAACTATATTTTGACGAGTGCAAATTTACGGGCACTCTAGTGTCCAATAATCTAATACCTTCGAGTCACGAACGACAAACTCGCCAATCTAACTCTTCAGGTTCAAGAAGATTGAACAGGGGCAATTGTTGTACCCCAAAAGTTTCCCTCTCATTTTACCAAGATTTCCCCTCACAAGACTCCTTGGACTCCAGACAGGATTAGGGTTTGCTCTGCTCAAGACATCTCATTGCACTATTGACCTGAAATTGGGGTTTAAGTTTACACAGGGATTTTTGGACTTCCAATGCTCAAAGTGACTCTCATACTTCATGTTGGACCTATAATATTTCCCATACCAAGTTTCAAGCTTTGAATCAAATTTTTGCCCAGTCAATTGGACAGTTGACCTAAAAATCAACTGTATTGGAAAAAAAGTCAACTGTGGCCAATTTACAGTCAAACCTCATAATTTTTGATCCATATCAATATTATAGACTCATATGAACCATTTGATCAAGTTTGGACCAAAACTCCTCAAGAAATTTGATCAGATCTTCAAAAGGGCAAAATGGTCATTTTTAGGGTTTTGACTGCAGAAGGGCAATTTCTGATTTTTAACCTAGCCAATGACCAATTGGGTTCAAGCATGGTTTCAAGGACTCAATGGAACCATCTTGACCTAATCACAAGGTTCAAAAGATCTCAAATGCATTGGATTGACATGAATTTTCCAGTCAACTGATCAAAAATCAACTGTACACTGAAAAGTCAATCTTTGACTTTTTGGTCAAAATCAAGTGCCAAGGGTCATTTTTCTTCAATATGTGTCAAAACATGAAACTTGTTCATCAAGAAACCTAATTTTTCAAATTAGGGTTTAAGATTGAAAATTTTCATAACTTAGAAATTTTCGAAGTTATGAAATTTTCTTATTTTTTCCCAGCTTTGCCCAACTTTTTCACCATGATGCAATTGGATTCAAAGAAAATCTCCAACATGAAAGTTGTAGTCCTCCACAAAATATACAACTTTTATTCACAAAGTTTCCCAAAATATGCTTGTATCTCAAGTTGTGATTTTATGAACAAGGGTCCAAAAACTTTCTAACTTAGTGAAATTTTGCCCTAGTTTAGGCAGGATTTTGACCTATCTTCATGGAAAAGTTTCACATATTTCCAGTTTGAATCTCAAAATTCATTTCAAATATGGATTGTAGAGAATGTTATAAGCTTTCCAAAATGTCCAAGAACTCTCCAAAATCATTTATGGTTAGGGAGAATCGAAGGTTTGAATTTGGAAAAATGTCACTTTGATCCATGGCATTTTTTCATGTTGCTACAAGTTGCAATTTCTATCCAGCCTTGCTTGTACTTGCTTACAAGTCTTTAAACCCTTCCACACTCAAAAACTGAATGCAAACACAAAGGATTAAGGCATTGTTCTGAACTTTAGAGGTTTACACATTGAATTAATCTAAAAATGGCAAAAAGGCAACATTGCCACTTTGATAAAGTTGGCTTTATGTCAAGTTGTTCCTCTTGAGCCAAGGACCCAATCTTTTGAAGCAAACAAAGTTCACTAATATCAGGCATTTGTTACCAACTCTTGGCAGACCCTAAGCTAGATGGTACATCCCTTTGCATTATCTTTTCACACTTTTCTTCAAAACCAAGTCAACTTGCCAAAACCACATAACTCTTGTATTTGATATAACCAAGGGTTGAAAACATTTGAACCAAGTTTTGCATATTGCAAAAGGTCAGAAACACGAGCTAGCCAGTCCTCAAACACCCTTGTACACCAAAACACCAAAATCTTACAAAACAGGGCAGCTTCGGCATTTTGACATCCAAAGCAAAATCCACTCGTGCGTTTTGCTTGCAACCACTTCAAACACCTTCTAAACAACACACCTAAGCTATCCCAACCGTTGGCCAGCAACTAAAACCTTGTTTTCAAGCTTCACCATTTTTGAATTCTGACTGTGCAGGTTGACTTCTACAAAACTTATTCAAGCAAGTTCAAAGCAAACTAAGCATTGGGGAAGGTCAAAGGAACTTCAAGCAAGCTCACAAACATCTAAGGCCTCATTGAAAACCCTACATTGCCATACTCGAGTTCAACTGAAACAGGTAAAGTTAAAACTTCTATCTCTCTATTTAGGAATCATTAGGCTTAGGTTTGTGAATAAAAATGTAGTACTCATTGCCCTTAAGCTGTACATATGCATAGATTTCATTTAAGTTAACTGAGTTGGGAGAATTTGAATGTTGAACTTTCTGAAAAAACTAGGTTAGAAATTAGGGCCAGAGAAATTCTCTCTGGTCTTTGAGAGTTAGATTAAGTTTTTTATATGGTTAGAATCGTATGATCATGCTCTATAACTTTCATGTTGCAAGTTTTTGTTTTTAAGCACAAATGCAGGATTTTCAGTTTTTGAACACCAAGGCGCGCGTTTCTTCTTGTCACAAGGTCAGGGACGATGGCATCTGGGATGGGCTTGGCTTGGCATGACTTTTTGCACCCCCCATTCTGCTTTCTGCACCCCTGGCCCATTTATATTTATTTTTCATATTTTTCTATTTTCTCTTACATTTCCGACTTTTAATATTTCCTAAATATAAAAAATCATCAAAAATATTTTCATAAATTTTCACATTTTATTTTTTTATTTTTTTTGGACATAAAAATAATTACTTTTATAATATACTTTTATTTTCTTTAATAAAAACTTGTAAATAATACAAAAAAAACATTATATTTTTATTTTTAGTATTTATATATACTTAAATGATATTTTCTCACATTATTTTTATTTTTTAACATTTGTATATATTTTTATTTATTTTATTGTACATAAATAAATAATACATAACATATATATATATATATATATATATATATATATATATATATATATATATATATATATATATATATATATATATATATATATATATATATATATATATATATATATATATATATATATATATATATATATATATATATATATATATATATATATATATATATATATATATATATATATATATATATATATATATATATATATATATATATATATATATATATATATATATATATATTCTTAAAACAAATTAGGGTTTCCACCCTTAATAAAAATAATCTTTTATTTTCTTATTTTTAATACATTAAACATTTTATTTTTACATGCATAAAAATAATACAAAAACATTTTTTTGCATATTTATAATATATTGCATATTTATTTAATTGTCCATTTAAATATTTGCTTATTTATTATTTGAACAAAGAATTCAATTTGGTTGTAATAATCTTAGGGTTTTAATTTCTTGCAAATAATCCCATATTCAAATTTGTATCCCCCTCCCCATATCAATGTTGTAATAGTTGTAGATTTACTTTTACGCATTTATAGCTTTCAAATATGCATGATAGAAAGATTAGGGTTTGTAGGCAAAATTCAAAATCAAACAAATAGCTTGACTAAATGCAAGACAAAAATGCATGAAAATTGACAACATAATACACACAAGCACCTCTAGGGTTTCATCCACTTGTTGCCTTTGAAATGACCATGGTATGCGTGCTAGGTGTCTTGGCAAAACAAAATCAAAACAAAAGATCATAGTCCCTCGATGATGCTATCTTGGTTGCCTATACAAAAATGATTTAGTCCCTCAAAAAACTTGCTAAGATACTTAGCACAATTGCTATCATGGTCAATACGATGACCCGCGCCTGTCCCGTTTAACATCCAAACACAAGGTTGTTTACCAAATGCAATGGTAAAACAACAATGTAAAAGGGTTAAAAATGTGTAGGAAAGATCTTTGAGTAGGTAGGTAGATGCTCCTAGTTACTTGATCAAAACTTGCAAAACATCCTTGCTATTTTCAAAAACACAGCACAACACAATTTCAAAACATTCCCAAAACAAACTTTCAAACATTGAAACATTTTTCAAAAGACAAACACCTTTGTATATATTCAAACAAGAATCATTACAAAGGTTGCCTAGACAAAGGCCTCTTTTCAAAATACTTTCAAAACCACACACAAAGCACCATTTCAAACAATTGAAAAGCAAAAGCAAGTGATCTAAAACAAGTAACTAAGAGCCCATGGAAAACCATGGATGAAAAGGGTGCTAGCACCTTCCCTTTTCATAATCTACCCCCCGAACCCAAGAAAACATCTCAAAGGTCTTTCCTGTGCTTTTTGACCTTTCCTTTGGATAAATAAAAAGTCGGTGGCGACTCTTGCTAAACCGAAACATTTGCGAACACAAACGCAAAACCTCATGTCAGTTCTCCCACCGTATCACACCTATGAAAGGGACTTAAGAAAAAAACTGGGGCATCCCGCTGACTGTAATCACAAGAAAGAAACAGTTCAGGCAAAAAGACAGGGATAACGAAATCAACCAGAAAGAGGTCCTACAAACTCTCAACAAAATGACTGCCTGTTCAAAATAATCTGTCAGTATCTGAACCATCACTGGAATATCAGAGAAAAGACTCAAAACAGGGTCTAAATGCACAATTAGCTGAGTTTAGGATCGAAGAACATCACGAAGAACATGTGGGTACAAATAAAATCTGAGCCTTTATCCTTTGTTTCTTGAACCGTGAACTGGACCACGTTATAACCCTTAAAAGTCCTAGCTGAGGCATGTGTTAGTTTGAAAGCATATTGTTACAAAAGGTATCCTGACTCCTGTAGGGCTTGCTTTAAATCCTGAGTTGACATCACATTTTACAAAAATTTGCTTGTTTTATTGAAAAATGCATTTTAAAAAACTTCAAGACAGACATAAGCTTTGCATTCTTAAAATAACATTGTTTGCATATGACTATTTGTTCAACAGCAGAGAAATTCACACGATGAATATCTAGTGAACAAAAATCTTCTCAATAAAAAGGATCACCTCAAATGGAAAAACACTTCCAACCAAGGGGCACGACATGATCATTGTCCATCATTTGGGGCAGTCAAGTCAAGATTCAAGGAGTCTCTCAAAGATGCCAAATAGCCAGGGGCAGATCTCCATCTGAATCACTTGGGGAATTGGACATGAATTCCAGCAACGAATCTTGTATGATCAAACGAACATCTTCTGGTAGTATGGCAACACAACACAACCGACAATGACAACTCCCTACACCCTGAGAGCATGGACATAGTCAGAAAATACTGCGCATGAACAAAGACCCGCTAGATTGACAGGCCTAGGCAAAAATAAGGGCATCCCGACGAACCAAAAGGGTTCAGGCAAAAATTAGGGATAAAAACAAAAAATATTTGTACACCCGGCAAGTCGAAAACCTGAAAAGGCAGCCTGGGCAAGAAAGGGTATCCCGGTGGGCTGAAAATTTGAAAAGACAGTCCAGGCAAAAGTTAGGGATTAAAGCATACGACTATGTCCCGTCATCTCGTCACTTGCCTACCAGAAGAAGATTTGTCATTTAAATCGGAAATTACCAAGCACCTCATAGGTTGGAATAATACTCGATCCACAAGGCCTCCGCAGGAACCTTCTCCCGCAGATACAGGGGCAGAAAGGTCTCGATGCAAAGTCATTGTCATATCCTCAGCCCGCGTCCCAGTAACATCTACACTCCCCGCAGAGTAAGAAAAGGACAGTGGTGTTAATTCTCCCCAGCTGAGGCTCGCAACCACAAATGGGTCGGTAAGATTCTCTCCAAGCAGAGTTTATCTATCACCAGCACTGGAAGATTATTCCCAGTGGAGTCTGGAAGATTATCCCCAGTAGAGTCTAAAAGATTATCCCTAGTGAAGTCGCCATTGGAAAATCATCCCTAGTGGAGTTCATTCCTTTCACAGACAGAAATTCAATCTCCAACAGGGTTCACTGTCACCAGCAACAGTAATTCATCCCCTGCTGAGTTTTATTTCTCCAAATCAGCAGATCTTCTAGCAGAGTATATACTCCCCACAAAGTCATTTCCTCGTCAATCCATTCCCCAGCAGAGTTATTCTCTCCTGCAGGATTATTCTCCCAACCATCTTCGGTCGTTATCTCCAGCGAGCGAAACTCTTTATTCTCCAACAACAGTCATGGATTTATTTTCCCAAACTCGGACGTACTACAATAGCATTTCATGTTCATATATCATGACGCGCGCATACATATTACATACAACATAATTTCATTTATTTTGAGAACATCATCTTACAATGCATGTCATGCATCATATACAATTAATCATGTACCTTTTCAGGAAAGATGGTTATCATCAACAACTTCCTGCAAGTTCAAGATTAACTCCGGAAACTAAACAGACTTTACACGGGTTTGTCAGGAAGCAATCTTACACGGGTTTCCCCTAAATACAGCTTTACACGGGTTCGTCACAACGTAACCTTACCCAGGTTCCTCCTGAAGTTTTACACAAACTTATCACAAAGTAACCTTACCCAGGTTCCTCCTGAAGTTTTACACGAACTTAACTTATCACAAGGTGACCTTACCCAGGTTCCTCCTGAAGTTTTACACAGACTTATCTCGAAGCAACCTTCCCCAGGTTCCTTCTCGATCCCGATGTAGTTTCATCCAGACTCATCCTGAAGCAAACTTACCTAGGTTTCTTCCCGGTTCAGATGCAGTTTTACCTAAACTCCTCATGGAGCAGCCTTACCTAGGTTTCTTCCCGGTTCAGATGCAGTTTTACCTAAACCCATCATGGAGCAACCTTACCTAGGTTCCTTCTCAGTTCAGATGTAGTTTTAGCTAAACCCATCATGGAGCAACCTTACCTAGGTTCCTTCTCAGTTCAGATGTAGTTTTACTTAAACCAATCATGGAGCAACCTTACCTAGGTTCCTTCTCTTTCCTGATGTAGTTTCACCTAGAGTCATTTTGGAGCAACCTTACCTAGGTTCCTTCTCTTTCCTGATGTAGTTTCACCTAGACTCACCCTGAAGCAACCTTACCTAAGTTCCTCCTCAGTCCCGATGCAGTCTTACCCAAACTTCTCACAAAGCAACCTTACCCAGGTTCCTTGTCGGTTCAGATGCAGTTTTACCCAAACTCCTCACAAAGCAACCTTACCTAGGTTCCTTCTCGGTTCAGACACAGTGTTATCTAAACTCCTCACGAAGCAACCTTACCCAGGTTCCTTCTCATAACCCTACTTTTGTACCCCAAAATTTTCCCTCTCATTTATCAAGATTTTCCTCACAAGACCTCTTGGACTCCAGACAGGATTAATGTTTGCTCAACTCAAGACCTCATCTTGCACTGATGACCTGAAATTAGGGTTTGAGTTTGCACAAGGATTTTTGGACCATCAATGCTTCATGTGACTTTCATACACCATCTTGGACCCCTAAGATTTCCCATACCAAGTTTCAAGCCTTGAATCACATTTTTGACCAGTCAATTGGATAGTTGACCTAAAAATCAGCTGTATTGGGAAAAAAGTCAACCATGGCCAATTTACAGTCAAAATTCATAATTTTTGATCCACAACAACATTTTAGACTCATATGAACCATTTGATCAAGTTTGGACCACAACTCCTCAAGAAATTTGATCAGATCATCAAAAGGGCAAAATGGTCAAAATTAGGGTTTTGACTGAGAAAGGGCAATTTCTGATTTTTAAACTAGCCAATGTCCAATTGGGTTAAATCATGATTTCAAGGACTCAATAGCATCATCTTGACCTAATCACATAGTTCAAAAGATCCCAAATTCATAGGATTGACAGAAGAATTTTGCAGTCAACTGATTAAAAGTCAACTGTACACTAAAAAGTCAAACTTTGACTTTTTGGTCAAAATCAAGTGCCAAGGGTCATAATTCATCAAGATATGTAAAAATATGAAACCTGTTGATCAATAAAATCTAATTTTCAAATTAGGGTTTCCATTTGAAAATTTTTCATAACTTAGAAAATTTCTAAGTATGGAAAATTTCTTATTTTTTCCCAACTTTTCACCACTTTTTCACCATGATGCAGTTGGATTCAAAGAAAACTTCCAACATGAAAGTTGTAGTCCTCCATGAAATATACAACTTTGCATCACAAAGTTTTTCCAAAAGATGCTTGTATCTCAAGTTATGAATTTGTGAATAGGGGTCCGTGAACTAAAAGACTTAGTGAAATTTTGCCCTAGTTTAGGCAGGTTTTTGACCCAACTTCATGGGAATTTTTCACCTAGTTACAAGAGGTATATCAAAATGCATTTCAAAGATGGATTATAGATCATGTTACAAGCTTTCTAAAATGTCCAAGATCTCTCCAAGATCATTTGTGGTTAGGGAGAATCAAAGAAGAGAAAATGGAAATTTGTCACTTTTGTTCAAGCCATATTTACAATGCTTCAAGTTGCAAATCAGTTCCAAGCATGCTTGTACCTTGCATTACAGGTCCTAATCCTTTCTAAACTCCATAATAAAATGCAAACTCAATGGATAATGGCTTTGTTTTGACTTTTGAAGCATTGCACAATGAATTAATCCAAAAATGGCATAAAGTTCACAATACTACTTTGATAAAGCAAGCCTTTTTGCAACTTTACATTTCTTGAGCCATGGACCTGATCTTTTGTTGCAAGCAAGATCCACAAACATCAGGAAAAGTATACCAACCCTCTGCAGTCCACAAGCTAGCCTGTACAAGCCTTTGGCATAAGTCATGTCGACTTTCTTCAAAAGCAAGGAAACTTACAAAAGTCAAGAGAACTTGTCCATCTGATAAAGGCAAGGCTTGGCTTCATTCTAAACATCTTCAGAAACTTGTTACAAGCCTAAGCACGAATTCATAGCATCTAAAACACTCCCAAACACAAAAAACACATTTCTCCCAAAACAGGGCAGCCTCTACAAAATCAAAGCCATTTCAATATTGGCTCGTGCGTTTCTTGATTCAACACTTGAGACACCTTACATACATCCTACCTAAACTATCCAAACCCTTGTCCTGGTTCTGTAAGCCCTATTTCAGACATCACCATTTCCATTTTTGAAGGTTGCAGGTTGACCCATGCAAGGAGTTTCAAGCATCCTCAAGGCAAGTTGAGCATTGGAAAAGCTTGAGGGAACTTCAAGGAAGCTCACATGATCTTCAGGCCTCACTTAAAGTCCCTACATTGCCATATCCAAACTCAACTGAACAAGGTATTTTTCAAATCTCTATCTCCTTATTTTGGCATCCTTAAGCTTTGATTTGTGAAGCAAAAATTTAGTCCTTAACTTGCTTAAGCTGTGCATATGCATAGTTGTTATTTATATTAACTGAGTAGTGAGAATTTGAAGCTTGAAGTTCATGAAAAATTTGGGTCATAAATTAGGGGTGATAAAATTCTCCTTGATCTTTGAGTGTTAGGTCACAAACTTTATATCATTGGAATCGTGAGCTTACAAGCTACATTTTTCACGTTACAAGTTTTTGATTTTATGCAAAGAATAGCAAGTTACAGGTTGAAGCAAAAAACGCGCGCGTTTGGAGAAGCTGGAGGACAGGGATGAAGTCCTGGGCCTGGCGCGCCTTGGGCCTCTTTGTTCTACTTTTCACACCCCCTTGTTTCCTATCTGCACCCCCTTTGTTTATTTTTTATATTTTTCATATTTTCTTTTCATTTTTATATTTATTGCTTTTATTTATTTTTCTGAACATGAAAAAATCTTGAAAAATATTTTCTTTATTTTTTGCATTTTATTTTATTTTTTAGCATAAAAAATAGTTTATTAGTAATAATATACTTTATTTTCTTAAATAAACTTGTAAATAATAAATACTTAATATTTTATTTCATTATTTTATACACATTAAATATTTGTTTTTCATACATATTTAATTTTTTAATATTGGTACATAATATTATTATTATTTTTCTTGTACAAAAATAGACAAATAAATATTAGAAAACATATATTTCTTTTAATCAAAAACTAGGCTTTTTCACCCTTTCAAAAAATAATGATATTATTATTTTCTTATTTCTAGGACTTAAATAATTTATTTTTTCTCATATATAAAATAAATACAAAAACCTTTTGCATCCATACATTTTATTGCATATTTAAATAATTGTTTATTTATTGTACAATAAATTCAATTGGGTTGTAATAGTGAATTAGGGTTTTACTTCTTGCAAATATCCCCATTCAAAACTTGTATCCCCCCTCCCATAATATTGTTGTAATAGCTTAGATTTACTTTTATGCAATTTATCGCATTATATACATGTGTAGTAAATTAGGGTTTTGTATGATAAGACAAAAATCAAACAAATAGAATGACCTAATACAAGACAAATGCATGTAAATGACAACACATTGCACACAAGCACCTCTAGGGTTTCACCCACTTTGTTGCCTAAAAAATGGCCATGGTATGCATGCAAGGTATCTTGGCAAAATCAAACAAAACAAAAGATCATAGTCCCTCGATGACGCTATCAAAAGGTTGCCTAAAACAAAATGATTTTGGTCCCTCAAAACTTGCTAAGATACTTGGCAATATTGCTATCATGATCCTACGATGACCCACACCCGTCCCGTTTAACATCCAAAGATAGGGTTGTTTACCAAAGCAATGGTAAAGCAACAATATCAAAGGAATAAAAATGTACAAGAAATACTTTTGAGTAGGTAGATAGCTTCTAGTTACTTGATCAATTTGCAAACAATCCTTGCTATTTTCAAACACACACACATTTCAAAACATTTCCAAACAACTTTCAAAACATTGAAACATTTTTCAAATGATAAACATCTTTGTATACATTCTTACGAACACGAATCATTACAAAGATTTCCAAAACGGTGGCCTCTTTTCAAAATACTTTCAAAACCACACAAAGCACTATTTCAAACAATTGTCAAAGCAAAAGCAAGTGATCTAAACAAGTAACTGAGAGCCCATGGAAAACCATGGATGAAAAGGGTGCTAACACCTTCCCTTTTCATGATATACCCCCCGAACTCAAAAACAATCTCAAAGGTCTTTCCTGTGCTTTTTTACCTTTCCTTTTTGGATAAAAGAAAAGCCGGTGACGACTCTTGCTAACCACAACATTTGCAAACACAAACACAAAACCTCAAGTCAGTTCTCCCACCGCATCACAGAACTGGCGACTCTGCTGGGGACAAATATAAAAGTGGGGTTACCTTAGGGTTTAGATCACCTTTATTTGCTTACAATTGCTTGACTTGTTTGCTTTACACTTTGGTTCTATTGTTTGGGTTTGAATCATTTACCCGGATTTGGGAAACATTCATAGGTAAATAGCAATATGTTGTGGAAACTGTGCGGGGTATACCGACATGGTCTAAGCAATAGCTATATTAGTGCGACATATTTGTGGGTGCCGGTGGCCTTTGAGTCAATCAAAGAGAATACAGGGCCGCTGAGTGATGTCATGAAGTACTAATGGACTTTTAGAACCTTTACTTGATCAACTTGGCCTTTTAGGATGTAGTGAGATGACCGGCTTTGGTGCAGTCCGAAGTTGGTAGATACTCGATACTACACTCATTGAGGGTTGGTTCTTTGGAATATTTCGGTCGCCAGTAAAGAGGATGAATTGAAACAATGAACAAGGAAACAATCCAGTGATATTGAGCTCCTTAGAACCCGGTTACTATTTCTAGGACAGGTTGAGCCAACTAAACTTCAAGAGGGTATTTACCTATGAAACCCCATGCAAGCCTAAAATAGGAACTTGTGTGATTTGCTTGTACATATATACTTGTGCATAACATCATGGACATCATGAACATCATATGCATCCACTAACCATTTCAAGGATTTTGGAATTTCATCTTTGTTCCTGTTTTGTAGGTTATGGATTCACTTCGCAGGAAAACTGTCCAAATCAACCTTGTAAGAATTCCTCCACAACTCAAGGAGCTAGCTTCAAGGATTCATGAGAATTCTCCATTCACCGAGAGGCATGGTCGTCTACTCAACTTGGTCACCACCAACACTGAGGAGGATATGGTGAAAGTTCCTTTCCAGTTTTTTGACCCTTTGCATCATTGCTTCACATTTCCTGACTACCAACTTGTGCCCATTTTGGAGGAATTTTCTCAACTCTTGAGGATTCCTATTCTCAATCAACTACCCTTCAATAGTACAGAAAGAGATCCAAAGCCAGAAGAGATTGCTTAAGCCTTACACTTGCACTCATCTGATGTCACAACATATTGGGAAACTAGAAGTGGTGTCAAAGGCTTCCTGTTAAAGTTTCTGTTTGAGAAGGCCCAAAGCTGTTGGAATTCTCTAGACTTGCAAGCTTTTGAGGAGATTGTAGCTCTTCTCATCTATGGGATGGTCTTGTTCCCTAATCCTGACCAACTCATAGATGTGAGTGCTGTCAAAATCTTCATGACTCGTAACCCGGTTCCTACATTGCTTGGGGATATCCTCCACTCTTTTCACACTCGCACAATGAGGAAAAGAGGTGTTCTCACGTGTTGCACTCCTCTCCTAGAAAGATGGTTTATTTCTCATCTTCCCCAATCAGTCTTGAAGAATGAGCAAGGCTTGAGGTGGTCACAACGGTTAATGACACTTAACCATTCAGATATTCATTGGTGTTCTCGATCAAAAGAGAATGTTATCATCATTGACCGTTATGGGGAATTCCCTAATGTCCCTCTACTTGGAATTAGGGGAGGCATCACCTACAACCCTTGCTTGGCTCTGAGACAGTTTGGTTATGCTCAAAGGGATGGCCCACATGACATGTTGATTCAATGTTTGGTTTTTGACTTTGACAACGACAATCAAGGACTCCGACAAAGGTTCATCCGAGCTTGGAGGATGCCCAACAAGGTGGACAGTAAGACCTTGGGACACAAGAATTCTATCCCTCTTGAGCCTTACCTCAATTGGGTACGAACCCGCGTCCAAAGTCTTATGATGCCTTACCCCCCATTCTCCCAGTGATTATAGAGCCTGTTACGAAAGGAGAGGTTCTATACACCCTCCTACATCCTGACATGCCAACATCACTAGAAGATCTACAAAGGGGTTGGATACAACTCAAGGGAGAGCGTGATACTTTTAAAGCCCAATTCTACGCAAGCGAGAAGAAGGTTTTGGAACTCACTCGAATACTTCACGAAGAGCAGACTCTTAACACCTACATTGCACCAAAGAGGATGCGCAACGTCTTTTTACCTTAGAATTTTGTATTATTTTGCCCATGGGGCATTGATGTACTAACAAATTCTATCTTATTAATATGACGTGTGTTTCTTTTTTTTGTTTAAAACAAATTTGAATTTCTGAATCCTTGAAAGCATTACATGAATACATATCATTCATCATATGCATAAACAGGTCTTCACACCAAGTTTTCTCATCTCTCTGCTGTTTATTTCAGCAAGATGGATATTGAACAAACGGTCAAAGATTTGCAAGCTCAGAATTCGCAATTTCAACAGCTACTCTTGACCTTGGCCAAGGGGCAGGAGGAGCTCAAGACTCTACTAGAAAAAGAGAAAGAGAAAAAGAAGAAGAAGCGAGCCGGTGTGGTTATCATGGGCAGAAGGTTTGAAGGACAAGCCAGACAGAACTTCGAATTCCCATCAACATCTGAAGAGGGGGAAGGAAAAGGAAAGGGAACTGCAGTGCCATCATATTCTGAAGCAAAGGAATAGGAAGACAAAGACTAATCTGAACAACAATATCCTCCGGCCGATGACAAATACAAGAACCTGGAAGAATGTCTAGCTGCTATGGAGATACAGAGAGTGCTTGGGCTAGAATTTGAGGAGTTAGGGTTGGTTTATGGAATTGTAATCCCTCCTAAGTTTAAAGTACCACTGTTTGCTAAGTACGATGGGGTGTCTTGTCCCAAGATGCACCTACGATCTTATGTCAGGAAAATTCAACCACATTCTTCTGACAAAGATTTGTGGGTCCAATTTTTCCAGGATAGTTTGTCGGGAACACAGCTGGATTGGTTCTACCAGTTAGAGAGAGCAGATGTTCATAATTAGGAAGATTTGGCAGCCGCCTTCTATAAACAGTATTAATACAATGCCGACATGGCGCCAACCCGTACTCAGCTACAGAGTATGGCTATGGCTACCAATGAGGGTTTCAAAGACTACGCCTAAAAATGGAGGGATTTAGCCGGAAGGGTGCAACCACCTTTATCTGAAAGAGAGATAGTGGACATGTTCTTGGGGACTCTGTCAGGTCCTTTCTTTAATCACCTGATTGGAAGCTCCTCTGCAGGTTTCAATGAGTTGATTCTAACTGGAGAGAGGGTGGAAGCCAGTATTAGAAGCGGGAAAGTTCAGAAAGATGCATCTACCTCTGCTGCTGTAAAATAGCCCTTCACGGGAAAGAAGGAAGTGTCTTATGTCTATTCCCAGAGGAATAAGGGAAGAACCAAATGACGAACAACAATGGGGGCCGTTATGATTCGAAAATCTACACCAGACCAACCGAGAAACAACCAGCCGAGAAATGATCAGCCGAGAAGTAACCAACAAAGGGTGGAAAGGTCTGTAAGGCAATTCACCAACATAAACATGACTCCTGCTCAAGTCCTACCCCATCTCATGAAGTTGAACCTGGCCATGCTAAAAGAGGCCCCTAAAAATCCTAACACTGCTTCTCCACACTACCATCCCAACGCCATATGTGCTTACCATTCAGAAAGTCCAGGGCACGACACCAACAATTGTTGGGCCCTGAAGAACAAGATTCAAGATCTAATTGACGCAAAGGAAGTTGAATTTGAAGCTCCCGAAAAGCCGAATGTTATCTCCGCACCGATGCCTAGGCATGGGCACAATGCCAATGCTGTGGAAGAAGATCTATTTGTTTCTACTGTGGATGATATGTTAACTCCTCTCCTAACCATCAAGTTGAATTTGTTAAAAGCTGGGGTGTTCCCAGGATGTGACCAAGATTGAAATACTTGCCTATCCTCCCCATTTGAATGTCCTCTATTAAAGAAAGGAATCCAACAATTGATTGATAACAAGGAAATTTTGTTTGAGAAAGCTCCTGTCTCACCCATTCCAATTCCAGAAGTTTCAATAATAACCATATACGCCAATCCTTCCAGGGTTCCTAAAAAACCCGTTAGGATTACATCTGCTCCTATGACTACTCCTTTGAAGATAACAATGCCCGGGCCAACCCCGTACAAAACCGACAAAATGGTACCATGGAACTATGGTGGAGAAATCTACTACCATGGTGTCAGACAGATTGAACAGACCATTGAAGAAGAAAGCTCTGAGGAGGATAATCCCGACATCAGTAACATTTCCATAACAAGCAAAATTACTCGTAGTGGGAGAATCTTTTCTCCAGAGATTGCTCCTCCAACAGCAACCTTTGGACCCGCGGCCATTCTGAAGATTACCCCTGTGATTGTACCTACAAGTGTACCCGCCAACAATGAAAATGCAATTACTATCCCTGCTTCCGCTGATAAAGGAAAGAACGTTCAAGAGGAGCCTGTCTTGACGAAGCCTCAGTCACTAGTTATCCCTGAGACTTCTCAAAAAGAAATGGAGGAAATTTTGAAAATAATCAAGAAAAGTGATTATAATATGGTGGAACAACTGGGGAAAACCCCCTCAAAGATCTCCATGTTGGCCCTGTTTCTTTGTTCAGAAGCTCATGCTAAGGCTCTGATAAGATTTTTGAAGACGGCCCACGTGCCACAAGAAACCTCCGCTGATCAGTTCCAGGAATGTGTGGCTAGTTTAATAGCTGACAATGGTCTAGGATTCTCCGATGTAGATTTAACTTCAAAAGGGAGAAAACATAATGACGCTTTGCATGTCTCGATGGAATGCAGAGGGACAACTCTAGCACACGTACTGGTAGACACAGGTTCATCTTTAAACGTCTTGCAGAAGAAAGCCTTGGATAGATTGGATTGTGAAGGCCTAACCCTGAAACCCAACAATATAATTGTGAGAGCATTTGATGGCTCTAAAAGGATGGTCCATGGGGAGGTGGACATCCCGATTAAGGTGGGAACTGAAACCTTCAACTCCACATTCTATGTGATGGACATCCGTCCTTCCTACTCTTGCCTGCTGGGAAGACCTTGGATCCACCATGTTGGAGCTGTCACTTCTACTCTGCATCAAATGCTCAAGTACCTTGTCCAGGGGAAAATCATAATTGTTCATGGCGAAGAGGAATACATGATCAGTCATCTAAATTCTTTCCGTTATGTAGAATTGGATGGCGAATTCATTGAGACCCCTTTCCAGCATTTCGAAGAGGTAGCTCAGGAGATAGTGGCGACCAAGACAGTGTCCTCGGTACCCATGATTACAAGACCACCACTTCGAATGTCATCTCTCAAGGATGCTAGGGCAGTTGTGGAAGAAGGCGGAAGCACAATCTGGGGGAAGCTTCCAGACTTTCCTTTCAAATCAGAAAAATTCGGCTTGGGATTTACTTTGACTAGTCAGAAGGCCGCGCGCCACTCCCGTGCCGGAGGGCCACCTGTGAAGATCAGCCACCGAGGGGTTAATGCGCTAGAGGATAGTGAAGAAGAGGGTATCTTGGAAGACTGGATTTTTCCTATTGTTGACGGAGGACTGTGCAACTGGGAAGCAAAAGACTTTGTTCCGATTACTTTCATACCGCAGTAATTTATCTTTTCCATTTCTGTTGGATCTGTAATAATTCACAAACAATTCATAATTTTTCAACCTTGTGTCTTACCCGAGGCACATAGGTCCATTTGTAAGGGTTCTTATTTCATTTCATATGTCATTTTAATGAATTATGGACGCTTTTCATATATAAACTTTTTGTGCTCATCGTCTTTCTTTTATATTTTGTTGATTTAAGATGGTTATGCCCTTACACACACCCACACTCACAAATGCAGGTACCCTTCTATTACGGAACCCATGGGTAACGATACTGCTATAGCCTTCAGTGACTCTGAAGATCTGATCAACCAAGCCGAATACGAAGGTGAGGAAGATTGTGAGGTGCCAGGGGAATTGGCCAAATTACTACAACAAGAGGAAAGAGCAATTCAGCCTCATGAAGAGCAGTTGGATACAATCAACTTGGGAACCGAGGATGACAAAAAGGAAATCAAGATAGGTGCCAATCTAGAGCCGGGTGTCAAGAAGTGCCTAATTTAGCTATTGAATGATTATGTTGAAATCTTCGCCTGGTCATACAAAGACATGTCGGGACTCGATACAGACATTGTGGTTCATCGTCTCCCCACAAGAGAAGACTATCCACCAGTGAAACAAAAGGTCCGCCGCATGAGACCTGACATGTCCAAGAAGATCAAAGCAGAAGTTATGAAGCAGTTCAATGCTGGATTTCTGGCTGTTACTTCCTATCCACAATGGGTTGCTAACATTGTGCCCGTGCCTAAAAAGGACGGAAAAGTCAGAATGTGCGTGGATTACAGAGATTTAAACAGGGCTAGCCCTAAAGATGACTTTCCACTACCGCACATCGACATTCTGGTTGACAACACAACTCAACACAAAGTATTTTCTTTCATGGACGAATTCTCAGGCTATAACCAGATCAAAATGGTACCTGAGGACATGGAGAAAACTACCTTTGTTACACAGTGGGGTACGTTCTGCTACAAAGTGATGCCATTCGGACTGAAGAATGTCGGGGCAACCTATCAACGCACCATGGTAGCTTTGTTTCATGACATGATACATCATGAGATAGAGGTCTACGTAGATGACATGATATCCCGATCACAAACTGAAGAAGAACACCTTGATCACTTGTAAAAGCTATTTGTCAGGTTGAAGGAGTACAAGCTCAGACTGAACCCAAACAAGTGTACATTCGGAGTCCGATCCGGTAAACTCTTAGGTTTCATTGTCAGCAACAAAGGCATCAAGGTTGATCCTGCCAAAGTAAAAGCTATACAAGAAATGCCTGCTCCTCGCACTGAGAAGGAAGTCAGAGGTTTCTTGGGACGCCTAAACTACATTGCTAGGTTCATCTCTCACCTAACATCTACCTGTGAATCAATCTTCAAGTTGTCGAAGAAAGATCAGGTAGTTAAATGGAATGATGACTGTCAAATTGCTTTCGATAAAATCAAGGAGTATTTTCTAGAACCTCCTATCTTGATGCCACCCGTTGAAGTAAGACCGCTAATCATGTATCTGACAGGCCTAGAGAATTCAATGGGGTGCGTACTGGGGCAGCATGACGAGTCTGGCCGAAAAGAGCATGCCATTTATTACCTTAGCAAAAAGTTTACCGACTATGAGACCCGATACTCACTGCTCGAGAAAACTTGCTGCACTTTGGTATGGGTTGCTCGCCGACTAAGGCAGTATATGTTGACTCATACCACTTTGCTGATATCTAAGATGGATCTGATCAAGTACATCTTTGAGAAGCCTGCTATATCCGGAAGAATAGCCAGATGGCAGATGATCCTAAGGGAATATGACATACAATACACGACCCAAAAAGCTATAAAGGGGAGTGTGCTAGCTGATCATCTAGCCCATCAAGTTGTCGAAGATTACCAATCCATGAGGTTTGACTTCCCTGACGAGGATATCATGACATTGGACAATATTGAAGATCTCAGACCATATGACGGACCTGAACAAGGATCCCGATGGACCCTGTACTTTGATGGGGCTTCTAATGCACTTGGCAACGGTATCGGTGCGGTACTTATTTCCCTAGACGGTTTCCATACTCCTTTCACCGCCAGACTTTGCTTCAACTGTACGAACAACATGGCAGATTATGAAGCGTGCATCTTTAGACTCAAGGCTGCCATAGACTTGGGAATCAAATCCTTAGATGTGTTTGGGGACTCAGCTTTGGTCATCAGTCAGATCAAAGGAGAGTGGGATACTAAACATCCAAACCTCATCCCTTACAAAGAACATGTCTTGACATTGTTACCACATTTCGAGCAGATTACCTTCGAGCACTTCCCGCGAGAAGAAAATCAGCTAGCAGATGCTCTAGCTACAATGTCATCCATGTTTAAACTTGATTGGGACAATGAGGCTCCCCAAATATCCATTGAATGGAGTGACGAACCTACACACTGTCACGAGATTAACACCGATGAAGTAGTGGACCAGCCGTGATTTCATGAAGTCAAAAGGTATCTCGAGGCACAAGAGTATCCTGAAGGAGCTTCAGTCAATGACAAAAAGTTCTTAAGGAGATTCTCGGCAAAGTTCTTCCTAAGTAATGGCATCATGTACAAGCGCAACCATGATTCTATTTTGCTCCGTTGTGTGGATAAGACTGAAGCTGAAAAGATCATGGCTGAATTGCATGAAGGCACCTTTGGCACTCACTCTAGTGGGCATACGATGGCTAAGAAGATTCTACGGGCAGGCTATTACTAGTCTACCATGGAAGCTGATTGTTATCAACACTCCCGCATTTGTCACAAATGTCAAATCAATGCCGACAAGGTACACGTGCCTCCAGTTCCTCTAAATGTCTTAACAACTCCTTGGCCCTTCGTAATGTGGGGAATCAACATGATTGGAGAGATCAAGCCTACAACATCCAATGGACACCGTTTCATTCTGGTGGCCATTGATTACTTCACCAAGTGGGTCGAAGCTGCTTCCTTCGCATCTGTTACTAAGAATGTTGTTGCCCGCTTCATCAAGCAGAACCTTATTTGTCGGTACGGTATCCCCGAAAGGATCATCATTGATAACGGTACAAACCTTAACAATGCTATGATCACCGCTTTGTGGAGAAGTTCAAGATTCAACATCACAATTCATCTCCCTATCGGCAAAAGATGAATGGTGTTGTCGAAGCTGCGAACAAAAATATCAAGAAGATCATACAAAAGATGACAGTCACCTACAAGGACTGGCATGAAATGTTACTGTTTTCTCTTCAAGGGTACCGTACCACGGCACGCACATCAACTGAGGAAACACCCTATTCCTTGGTATATGGCATGGAAGCTGTTTTACCTATCGAGGTTCAGATTCCATCCTTGAGAATCATGAAGGATGCTAGTTTGAGTGAAGAAGATTGGATTCAGACCCTACTTGATCAACTTAACTTAATTGATGAAAAGAGACTTACTGCTGTTTGCCACGGTCAGACGTATCAAAAACAGATGATCAAGGCTTTCAACAAGAAAGTCAGACGCCAGGTATATCAAGTTGGGGATCTTGTAATCTAGCGTATCATCTTGCCGCAAAGTGATCCCAGGGGAAAATGGACTCCTACCTACGAAGGACATTTGTAATCAGGAACATATTTTCTGGTGGGGCAATGATCTTAACCACCATGGACGGCGATGACCTGCCGCACCCTGCGAACGCAGACATAGTCAAAAGATACTACGCATAAATAACCCGCTAGGTTGACACACCTAGGCAAAAAAGGGCATCCCAGTGAATCGAAAACCCGAAAGGGAGGTTCAGGCAAAAATTAGGGATAAACAAAAAAATCCGTGCACCCGGCAAGTTGAAAACTCGAAAGGGCAACTTGGGCAAAAAAGGGTTTCCCAGTGGACTGAAAACACGAAAGGAGGTCCAGGAAAAAGTTAGGGAATTAAAGCGTATGATTATGTCTCGTCGAATCACTTTAAGGACAATCTCTTCACAGACAAACTTTGAGCTTCTGATCAATCCAATCATCTTCGGACGAAGCAACAGATGGACAAGATATTCAGAGTTATGAAGGCTATAGCGGAATGGGAACCCCATGGGATTTTTACACACATAGCTATCTTTATTTGTATAAAATTTTCTTACTTTTATGACACCATCCTCTTACTAGGATGTTTGTCTCCTTTGTACAAAACACTTACTCAAAGTTAATACAAAGATATCTCTTTTAAAGTACAGAAAACTCTTTGCCTTTTTCTTTTACACTTGTGTTTTTATTTGCAAAAACGTCCAATGATTCATTGATGAACATATGCATTTGGACATAATTATTGTTTACAAATAAACAAAGTGGAAAAAAAATTACTGACAGGTTAAAAGAATAGGAAAACGTCTTTGGGCTATTCCATGAGCAATCCCTACAGTACTCAATCTAGATCCCCAGCGGAGCTAAAACCTTGAAATACATATCCCCAGCGGAGCTAAATTTCAAACCCTTAATCCTCATCAGAGTTAAAACTTAAAACTCCCAATCCACAGCGGAGATGAAACCCTTTTCCCCAGTCGAGTTAAAATTCCTAACTATCAATCCTCAGCGGAAACCATCCAATTTCCCCAGCAAGTTATCTTGAAGACTGAAAATCAATCAGATAACAGTTAACTTTTGTTTATCCCTAACCTAGGATAATTCCCCAGTAAAGTGGCAGACAACTCAAAATCCTGAACTTACTCTCCATCAGTAAGCCTTCTTCCCACAAAGTTCTCCCTATTCCCCAGTCGAGTAAGGATTCCCATTGTGTAACCCCCAGTAGAAGTCATCAAGTTCTATGGATTTCCCAAGCATATTTCTCAAGCAGCTTGGCATTACTCCCACAACAGAATTTTTGTCAATACTCCAACTTTAAGACATGAAGGATCCTCACATCCACACAGAAGTTGTTAAGAATTTCTTGTCCCCAACAGTCACCAAGATTTCTTATCCTCAGCAGTCAAGGATTTATTTTCCTCGGCAGCAGTCAAGGGTTTTATTATCCCCAACTGTCAAGGATTTATTTTCCCCGGCAGCAGTCAAGGGTTTTATTATCCCCAACTGTCAAGGATTTATTTTCCCCGGCAGCAGTCAAGGGTTTTATTATCTTCAGCTGTCAAGTATTTATTTTCCTCAGCAATACAGCGAATCGGCTTACATGCACATACATTACATCCATATATCATAAACATTGATAAAACACATTTATTGCATCATACATTTCATGCAACATAACTTTGTGTTTCAGCTAACATTTTACCCTTTTCAGGATAAGATTAATGAGCTACCATTAACAGTATACAATTATGATACAATACAGATACACTCCAGACACGAAAGTCATTCTGTCACTCATTCAGATTCAGATTTCAGATACAATTCAGATACGCTCCAGATACGGATGCCATCCTAATACTTACTCAGATTTCAACTATCAGATACGGATTGGATACGCTCCAGACACGGAAGCCATTCTATTTCTCATTCAGATTCAACTATCAATTTCAAGTTCAGATACAGTCCAGATACGCTCCAGACACGGTTGCCATTCGGTCACCTATTCTGATTTTCCCCAGCTCAGAGACGCTCCAGACACGGATGCTATTCTATTGCTTATTCAGATTCAACATTCAGATACATCTTGGATACGCTCCTGATACGGATGCTATTCCTTTTCTCATTCAGATTCCGTCCCCAAATACAGTACAAATACATTCCAGATACGGACACCATTCTGATACTTATTCTCCTGACTTACAACTTACAACTCAGCAAACATTCTTGGATGGCATCTTCAAGCCCATCTCCAACAAGATTCTATCACATCTCCAAATGGCATCTTTAAGCCCATTTCCTCAACTACACTTTGACGAGTGCAAATTTATGGGCACTCTAGTGTCCAATCATCTTTTACCTTCGAGTCACGAACGACAAGCTCGCCAATATAACTCTTCAGGTTCAAGAAGATTGAACAGGGGCAGCTGTTGTACCCCAAAATTTGACTTCTTATTTATCAAGATTTTCCTCACAAGACCTCTTGGACTCCAGACAGGATTAAGGTTTGCTCAGCTCAAGACCTCATCTTGCACTGATGACCTGAAATTAGGGTTTGAGTTTGCACAAGGATTTTTGGACCATCAATGCTTCATGTGACTTTCATACACCATCTTGGACCCCTAAGATTGCCCATACCAAGTTTCAAGCCTTGAATCACATTTTTGACCAGTCAATTGGACAGTTGACCTAAAAATCAACTGTATTGGGGAAAAGTCAACCATGGCCAATTTACAGTCAAACTTCATAATTTTTGATCCACAACAACATTTTAGACTCATATGAACCATTTGATCAAGTTTGGACCACAACTCCTCAAGAAATTTGATCAGATCATCAAAAGGGCAAAATGGTCAAAATTAGGGTTTTGATTGAGAAAGGGCAATTTTTTGATTTTTAACCTAGCCAATGGCCAATTGGGTTCAAGCATGATTTCAAGGACTCAATAGCATCATCTTGACCTAATCACATAGTTCAACAGATCCCAAATGCATAGGATTGACAGATGAATTTTGCAGTCAACTAATCAAAAGTCAACTGTACACTAAAACGTCAAACTTTGACTTTTTGGTCAAAATCAAGTGCCAAGGGTCATAATTCATCAAGATATGTAAAAATATGAAACTTGTTGATCAAGAAAATCAATTTTGAAAATTAGGGTTTCCATTTGAAATTTTTTCATAACTTAGAAAATTTCTAAGTATGGAAAATTTCTTATTTTTCCCAACTTTTCACCACTTTTTCACCATGATGCAATTGGATTCAAAGAAAACTTCCAACATGAAAGTTGTAGTCCTCCATGAAATCTACAACTTTTCTGCACACAGTTTTCCCAAAAGATGCTTGGATCTCAAGTTATGAATTTGTGAATAGGGGTCCATGAACTAAAAGACTTAGTGAAATTTTGCCCTAGTTTAGGCAGGTTTTTGACCCAACTTCATGGGCATTTTTTACCTAGTTCCAAGAGGTATATCAAAATTCATTTCAAATATGGATTGTATAGCATGTTGCAATATTTCCAAAATGTCAAAGAACTCTCCAAGATCATTTATGGTTAGGGAGAATCGAAGAAGAGAAAATGGCAATTTGTCACTTTTGTTCAAGCCATGTTTACAATGCTTCAAGTTGCAAATCAGTTTCAAACATGCTTGTACCTTGAATTACAGGTCCTAATCCTTTCTACACTCCATAATTAAATGCAAACTCAATGTATAATGGCTTTGTTTTGACTTTTGAAGCATTGCACAATGAATTAATCCAAAAATGGCTTAAAGTTCACAATACTACTTTGATAAAGCAAGCCTTTTTGCAACTTTACATTTCTTGAGCCATGAACCTGATCTTTTGTTGCAAGCAAGATACACAAACATCAGGCAAAGTATACCAACCCTCTGCAGTCCACAAGGTAGCCTGTACAGGCCTTTGGCATAAGTCATGTCGACTTTCTTCAAAAGCAAGGAAACTTGCAAAAGTCAAGAGAACTTGTCCATCTGATAAAGGCAAAGCTTGGCTACATTCTAAACATCTTCAAAAACTTATTACAAGCCTAAGCACAAATTCATAGCATCTAAAACACTCCCAAACACAAAAAACACAGTTCTGCCCAAAACAGGGCAGCCTCTGCAAAATCAAAGCCATTTCAATATTGGCTCGTGCATTTCTTGATTCAACACTTGAGACACCTTACATGCATCCTACCTAAACTATCCAAGCCCTTGTCCTGGTTCTGTAAGCCCTATTTCAGACATCACCATTTCCATTTTTGAAGGTTGCAGGTTGACTCGTGCAAGGAGTTTCAAGCATCCTCAAGGCAAGGTGAGCATTGGAAAAGCTTGAGGGAACTTCAAGGAAGATCACACGATCTTCAGGCCTCACTCAAAGTCCCTACATTGCCATATCCAAACTCAGTTGAACAAGGTATTTTTCAAATCTCTATCTCCTTATTTAGGCATCCTTAAGCTTTGATTTGTGAAGCAAAAATGTAGTCCTTAACTTGCTTAAGCTGTACATATGCATAGTTGTTATTTATATTAACTGAGTAGTGAGAATTTGAAGCTTGAAGTTCATGAAAAATTTAGGTCAGAAATTAGGGGTGATAAAATTCTCCTTGATCTTTGAGTGTTAGGTCACAAACTTTATATCATTGGAATCGTGAGCTTACAAGCTACATTTTTCATGTTACAAGTTTTTGATTTTATGCAAAGAATAGCAAGTTACAGGTTGAAGCAAAAAACGCGCGCGTTTGGAGAAGCTGGAGGACAGGGATGAAGTCCTGGGCCTGGCGCGCCTTGGGCCTGTTTGTTCTACTTTTCACACCCCCCTTGTTTCCTATCTGCACCCCCTTTGTTTATTTTTTATATTTTTCATATTTTCTTTTCATTTTTATAGTTATTGCTTTTATTTATTTTTCTGAACATGAAAAAATCTTGAAAAATTTTTTTCTTTATTTTTTGCATTTTATTTTTATTTTTTTATATTATTTTTTAGCATAAAAAATAGTTTATTAGTAATAATATACTTTATTTTCTTAAATAAACTTGTAAATAATAAATACTTAATATTTTATTTCATTATTTTATACACATTAAATATTTATTTTTCATACATATTTAATTTTTTAATATTGGTATATAATATTATTATTATTTTTCTTGTACAAAAATAAACAAATAAATATTAGAAAACATATATTTCTTTTAATCAAAAACTAGGGTTTTTCACCCTTTCAAAAAATAATGATATTATTCTTTTCTTATTTCTAGGACTTAAATAATTTATTTTTTCTCATATATAAAATAAATACAAAAACCTTTTGCATCCATACATTTTATTGCATATTTAAATAATTGTTTATTTATTGTACAATAAATTCAATTGGGTTGTAATAGTGAATTGGGGTTTTATTTTGTGCAAATATCCATATTCAAAACTTGTATCCCCCTCCCATAATATTGTTGTGATAGCTTAGATTTACTTTTACGCAATTTATCGCATTATATACATGTGTAGTAAATTAGGGTTTTGTATGATAAGACAAAAATCAAACAAATAGAATGACCTAATACAAGACAAATGCATGTAAAATGACAACACATTGCACACAAGCACCTCTAGGGTTTCACCCACTTTGTTGCCTAAAAATGGCCATGGTATGCAAGCAAGGTATCTTGGCAAAATCAAACAAAACAAAAGATCATAGTCCCTCGATGACGCTATCAAAAGGTTGCCTAAAACAAAATGATCTTGGTCCCTCAAAAATAGCTAAGATACTTGGCAACATTGCTATCATGATCATACGATGACCCACGCCCGTCCCATTTAACATCCAAAGATAGGGTTGTTTACCAAAGCAATGGTAAAGCAACAATATCAAAGGAATAAAAATGTACAAGAAAGACTTTTGAGTAGGTAGATAGCTTCTAGTTACTTGATCAATTTGCAAACAATCCTTGCTATTTTAAACACACACATTTCAAAACATTTCCAAACAACTTTCAAAACATTGAAACATTTTTCAAAAGACAAACATATTTGTATACATTCTTACGAACAAGAATCATTACAAAGATTGCCAAAACGATGGCCTCTTTTCAAAATACTTTTAAAACCACACAAAGCACCATTTCAAACAATTGTCAAAGCAAAAGCAAGTGATCTAAATAAGTAACTAAGAGCCCATGGAAAACCATGGATGAAAAGGGTGCTAACACCTTGCCTTTTCATAATCTACCCCCCGAACTCAAAAACAATCTCAAAGGTCTTTCCTGTGCTTTTTTACCTTTCCTTTTTGGATAAAAAAAAGTCGGTGGCGACTCTTGCTAACCGCAACATTTGCAAACACAAACGCAAAACCTCAAGTCAGTTCTCCCACCACATCACACATACTATCCAGGTTTCTTTTCTCTTATCTCCAGACAGCAGTCCACAACACTGTAATACCCAGACCTATCAAACACGATCGGTTTCACCTTTCCCTGGTAGGTCACGGTGTAGCCTGTACACAACTAGATACGCAGTTCACTTCCGCTTCCTCAAGCTGGAGTTTATTCCTCAGTTGAATAACGGATGACTGAAGCTCCTAAATGTCAGCAGAGATGATTCCTCAGTTGAACAACGGATGACTGAAGTTCCTAAATGTCAGCAGAGATGATTCCTCAATTTAACAACGGATGACTGAAGTTCCTAAATGTCAGCAGAGATGATTCCTCAGTTAAACAACAGATGGCTGAAGTTCCTAAATGTTAGCAGAGATGATTCCTCAGTAGAATACGGACGACCGAAGTTCCTAAAATTCAACAGAGATGTTTCCTCATTAGAATACGGACGACCAAAGTTCCTATAATTCAACAGAGATGTTTCATCATTAGAATACGGACGATCAAAGTTCCTAAAATTCAACAGGGATGTTTCCTCAGTAGAATACGGACGATCGAAGTTCCTAAAATTCAAATTGAGATGATTCCTCAGTAGAATACGTACGACTGAAGCTCCTAAAATTCTACTTCTCTCAACAAAGATCCACCCTCCCCAGCTGAATCTTCCTCAATGACAGGTATACAAGCTCTTGCTAAGGAATCTCTTATGCGATCTACACTCCTTAAGATGGCATCTTTAAGCCCATCCCCTTGTCAGCAATTTCCAAATGGCATCTTTAAGCCCATTCCCGAAATCACAAGACAATTACCACTTCATGCGAGTACAAATTTCTGGGCACTCTAGTGTTCAATCCTCTTCCACCTTCGGATCACGAAAGGCACGAAAACCAATCTAAATCTTCAGGTTTAAGAAGATTGAACATGGGCAGTTGTTGTGCCCCAAAATTTTCCCTCCCATATTTCTCAAAAACATTTCAAGAAAGATCCCTGTTGTACCCCAAAATTTTCCCTCCCATATTTCTCAAGACATGACAAGAATCATCTCCAAGTTGTTCAAGATGGCTCAAGAGTTAGACAGTCAAATCACCTCCTAAGGCAGTCAATTCAAAATTAAGGTTTTGTGTTGCATCAAGATCCTTACATCCAAATGGTCTCAAATTCTACCCAATTTCCTAATATGTTCTCAAGTTCATCCATGTCAAATTTCAAGCCTTGCAGAGAAAGTTTGGTCAGTCAATTGCTCAAGAAGCCCAAAAATCGACAATGCTAGGGCAAAAGTCAACTGTGACCTACAAATAGTCAAACCTCAATATTTTTTGTCAACATTCTCATTTTGAAGTATAATTCATAATTTGATCAAGGGTTGATCGTGATTCATCAAGGATTGCTCAAAATTCATCAAGATTCAAAAGTTGTTAAATTAGGGTTTTGCAGGAAAAGTCAACTCAACTTTGACCAAGCATAACTTTCTCATACTTTATGAGAAATGACCCATCCAAAGCTCATTTTGGAGAGGATGCAATTTCCTACAATCCATCTTAACACTCCAAAATCAAGAAATTCTCTCACAAAAAGTTACAAATTTGGACATTATAGGTCATTTTTGAAAGTCAACACAAACACCTTTTTTGCCAAAGCTTATAACTTGAGCATGGAATATCAAAATGATATGAGACCAAAAGGGTTGGTTAAAGGACATCACAAGGTTTCTAAAAAGTCCAGGAACACCTCCAAAAGTTCAAAATTGAGGAAATTATGCATTGTTGAAGTTGGACATTTTTCTAAAATTGTTAAAAGTCAACTATCCTCAAAACTCTAATTTTTTACAAAAGGGCCCACTTTTTTCCACTTGATATGATCTTGCTACACCACACACGTGTCCTATATTCAATTTCATGACCAATTATTAATTTTTCTATTTTATTTAATTTTTATTGATTTAATTCATTTTAAATCAATATTAATTCAAATAAAATCCAAAAATTGATGGAATAAGATTTTTTGATCATTACAGGTCTTCATTATCATGATACACATAATCAAATTCGTGCCAAGGCAAATCATGCACAAAATCTTGGATTTGGAAAGAATTTGAAATCCTTTAATGGAGGAATCAAATCATATCTCAATTCTTCAATGCACATGGATTCAAGCCCAAAGTTTAACCTAAATGCATTCCTTATTACTCACACAAGCCAGACATATCAAGAACACGACCTAAAAGTGACTGAAACGGCAAAACCAAATTGGAGAAAAAGCTTGAAAAAATGGAAACTGAAATCATACTTAGAGCACGATTCAATCCAAAATCTCCATATAGCCTTCTTGCCTGACATCTACTGGAGCTAAAGCGATCATAATCAAGCCCTGAGACAGCCCTAAACTCACTGTAAGTCGTCCTAAACACGACCCTGTGCACGAATTCATAACCTCTGAATCTTGTATCTTTTTGCCAAAATCTTGACACTGTCATGTTAGTCGATTCATTTAGAGTACTTCTGCATTATTTAATTTTGTTTTTGTAGCCTATATCACCTTGCCTGAATCTAGGGTTTTGGAGATTTGCATTTGGGGTTTTATTTTGCAGGAATAATTAGGACAAACGACGACCATGGATATGTTCAGGGAAGAGAGACGAACACGTTGATGTTCTTAGTTTGCGTTTACATGACTTGGAAGTGGTTTTAGGATGATCCCACGGATCTTCCTGCGGATAAAAATCCGCAGGTAAGAAAACCAGGTTTTTGGTGAAGAAGACGACTAGGTGTCTTCCTCTGATAGGCCAGTTTAAATCTCGCGCCTTTTTATTTTTTATTCTGACATTTATTTGTTTGTTTTATATATTATTTGATTTCCAATGTTATATCAATAAAACACGTTGGTTGAGTTGGCAAGCAGGTTAGTGTATTGGCTAATGGGACCTGGGTTCGAATCCCAGGTCCCCCAAAATTCTTGTTATATTTTTTCCATAGGTATTCCCATACTGCATCCAGAGCGTGGACCACCATATGCCTACAAGCATCAACGCGCCAGATGGCCTCCTGGCCAAATCTGAAGGCTAGGATTAAAGGACCATCATATGTCCAGGTCAACAGGCACATATGGAATCATTAAAGTCAAAGCAGGCTGGAACGAAAATGGGCCTCTGAGATGCTGATTCTACCTCCAGTTTGGGCCCATACCCCCCATTTGGTTTATTTCTATTTCTTTTCATATTTCTTTTTTTCATTTAATTGTTTTATTAATTATTATTATTATTTACACTAACCAATAATTTTTTCTTAATAAAATCAGAAAACAAAAAAATATTAATTTCACTAATTTATTTTTGTAAATAAATATTAATTAATTAATATTAGTTTTAAATAGGTTTAACATCAATATATTTGCAATAAATTAAAATTAATTTAGAATAACTAGGTTTTACTAACTTTTAATCATTTTTATTTTATTTCCTTAAATATAAAAAACCCAAAAATATTTTTTTTTTAATTAATTAACTTAAATTTAATTTCTTTTTAAATTCAAAAATAACAAAAAAATGCTTTCTTTCAAAAAGGGTCAAAACCCTAAAAAATGTGCCGATTTAATTTCTTGCACGCGATTCATTTGATCCAATATTGTAATTGCTTCCGGAATGTAATAGCTTTTAATTAGGACATTATTTATCGCTTTCTTTTATTTTCCGCAATTTAAATTAAAGGGTTTATTTTTGGCGATGTAAATACACGACGACTTGTAATAGCTTAGATTTAATTTCTGCAATTTAAATTCCACAACTATTAACTGTTAGATGTTTGAATAATAGGGAATGCATGACAAGATTCAATGTATGAACTTAAACTCAATGTAGCTCACCCATGACATGTACAAAGATAAAATTAACCGAACTAACACACTCGCACATGCGCATTCTTAGGGTACACCTCACTTGGTTGCCTCGAACGTGGTCAATGAGTATAGGAAGTTTTAGAGGTCCCCCTTCTGTCCAAAGATCATAAGTTGCCTCGAAACGGTTGCCTCGAAAAAAAATGATCTAAGACATTAGGGTTACCGCTAAGGCATCCTAACATTGCTTTAGTGACCACACGTCCCTTAATCGAATTGACCCTAAAACTCCAACGATGATGCTACCTACTCACCAATAGTGGGATAGCGTTGTCTAAAGGACATTAGCACAGTTTAATTCCTTTTTCGAGTAGGTAGATGGTTCTTAAGTACTTGCTCTCTTTTAAAACAAAACAAAACTTTTCGCACTTACACCTTTCAAACAAAAACTTCTTTCAAACCCACAAACACAAAGAAAAGCAAACTTTTGAAAACACAATGAGCAAGTACCTAAGAGCCTGTGGATAACCACGGATAGAAAGGGTGCTAACACCTTCCCTTTCTATAATCGACCTCCCGAACCCGAGAAATATCTCAAATTGGAATTTTTCTGTGCTTTTGTCCTTTCCTTGTTGGATAAAATAAAAGACAGTGGAGACTCTTGCTTACCGCGACATTTTGTGAAAACAAACGCAAACGCGAACCAACATTCCAAAATAGTCAGTTCTCATTCCCACCGATCACAGAACTGGCGACTCTGCTGGGGAAGCTCTAATAAGTGAGGTGTACCTTAGGATTAGATCATTGTGTTTTCAATTGTATGCTTTGTATGCTTTAATTCTGTGGGCTTGTATTAGAGTTCTATAGATCCTAACCCAGATCTGGGGGTACCCTTTAGGTAAGTAGCAATAAACTGTGAGGGAACTGTCCGGCGTAGACCGACACGGTTGAAGCAGTAGCTACGTTGGTGTGGCACTTTAGTCTGTACCGATATCCCTTGTGTTGGAACGAGGAGAATATGGGTCTTCTAACGGGTCATTAAGCACCAACTGGCCTTAGAACCTTAAATTGACCAACTTGGCCATAGAACAGTAGCAGTATGCTACACTCATTGAGACTAAACTCTCGCGATGATTCCGGCCGCAAGAAAAGGTTGCTAAACTGGAATTATGACCGATTAAGGGTAGTCAGTGATATTGAGATCCTCTAGAACCCGGTTACTATTTTTAGGACAGGTTTAAACCAACTGAACTGAAAGAGGGTAGTACCTAAGCTCCATGCCAGCCTGAAATCTAAGGGCTCTCAGTGTGACTTATGTGCCTTTACCATGTTTGCTATTTGTGGATACTTGTGGTGTGCTTACTATCATGACATCATGACATCATAACATTGCATACATCTTGCATTGGACTAACCTATTTCAAAGAAAAGAGGGTTTTATCTTTTCTCTATTTTGTAGGTCATCATGATGCCCATGCGTAAGAATACTATCCGGATCAACTTTGTCCAAGTCCCTACCTTGCTTAAAGAGTTGGTTGCCAAGATGCCGTGCACTACTTCCTTCATCAGGAGGCATGGTTCTCTTCTCAGTTTGGTCACCTCCAAATTGGACGAGCAGATGATGAGTGTCCTGGTCCAATTCTATGATCCGTTGTACCATTGTTTTACTTTCCAAGACTTCCAGCTGGTTCCTACCCTAGAAGAGTTCTCTGAGCTACTCGGTATCTCTGTTCTGGAGCAGACCCCATTTACTGGTTTGGAGAAGACCCTTAGGCCCGAAGAAATTGCTGCAGCCCTTCATTTGACTAAAGAGGAAGTAATGGCTAATTGGGAGACTAGGAGTGGAGCAAAAGGATTTCTGACTAAGTTCTTGGTTGGAAAGGCTAACTACTTCTTGGATAGCCTAGACTTTAAGGCGTTCGAGGATATTCTGGCTCTTCTAATTTATGGCTTGGTATTGTTTCTGAATCCTGACACTTTTGTTGATGTGAATGCGATAAAGATCTTCATCTCTCAGAACCCTGTACCACTCTCTTGGGTGACATTCTTCATCAGCTCTATGCTCGTACAACCTGAAAGCGGGGAACCTTGATGTGCTGTTCCCCCTTATTGGCAAGGTGGTTTATTTCGCACCTTCCCAAGTCAGTGCTGAAGAATAAAGAAGGAATGGGTTAGGGTTATAGGGTGATGTCTCTCTCTCATAATGACATTATCTAGACTCTCAAGGGTATGGATGAGGTGACTATCATTGATCGCTGTGGAGAGTATCCTAATGTTCCATTGATAGGAACCCATGGAGGAATTTCTTACAACCCATGCTTAGCTTTCCATCAGTTTGGAAGAGCCAGAAGAGAAGGACCTCATGAGATGCTGATGCCTCATATCATCTTTGATTTTCAGGGGGATAGCGACGAGCAGCATCGCAGATTCATAAGGGCTTGGGATAGAGTTCACCAATCTGATCCACATGAGCTGGGCCCAAAGACTTCTCTGCCAATGGAGCCATATCTCAGATGGGTCCGCATCCATGCCCAGAAGCTAGGTATGCCATATGAAGTTGTCCGGCCTATCACTCTTGAAGTTGCTAATGAAGAAGGGGTTCTTCCAACCATTCTCCATCCTTATATTCCCACTGACATTGGGGCACTGAAGAGATCTTGGATGTAACTGCGGGAAGAACGGGATTCTTATCGGGAGAAGTTCAACGAGCAAGAGCAGAAGATCCAGAGGTTGACTAGGCAGTTGGTGAATGAGCGAATTCTCAACGACTATGTCCGCACTAATAAGAAGAGACCATGGGAGCATTGATGGGCCTTTGATGATTTCCTTTCCTGTTTTTTGTTTACTTTTCAGTATTTCCATTCTTGTAACGCCTTAATGGCAATTTGTTGAACAATTTAAATTTTGAAGTTTAAATCTAATAAAGTGTGTTTCCTTTCTTGTTTACAAATTAGAATCCCGATTGTCTTTGAAATCATAAATCATACGCATTTCATCCCATGCACTCCATAAACAGGTACCCTTTACAGGTCTCTTATCTTCTTCACTGTTTATTTCAGAACTCGATCATCATGTCTACTGAACCTTCAACTGAGCAAGCTATCAAGGCCCTCCAGGCCCAGAATGCCCAATTTCAAGAGTTGTTCATGAATCTAGCCAAGGGTCAGCAGGACCTGAAGACCTTGATTCTGAAAGAGAAGAAGAAGAAGAAGAAGAGGACCATCCTGTTTAACACAAGACACAGGTTTGGGAACAGGCTACAGAATGAAGTTGATCTGACCACCTCATCTGGAGGGAAAGATAGTCCACAAGAAAGGAGGGCTCCTAGCCCTGTGGTCTCCGACAACGAGACGGACTACGATGAAGAACAGTATCCTCCTGCTGAGGATAAGTACAAACAACTGGAAGACCGTTTGAGCGCTATGGAAATTCAGAAGGTGCCCGGTCTGGACTTCAGAGATCTAGGTCTATCATCTGGGATGGTGATTCCCTATAAATTCAAGGCACCAGCCTTTGCCAAGTATGACGGAGTTTCCTGTTCGAAGCTGCACCTCCGGTCATATGTAAGGAAGATCCAACCTTACACTGCTGATAAGAACTTATGGATCCATTTCTTTCAAGACAGTCTCTCAGGGACTCAGCTTGAGTGATTCTATCAGTTGGATGAAGCCAGTATCCGCAGTTGGGAAGATTTGGCTACTGCTTTCTATAGGCAGTATCAGTACAACTCCGACCTCGCTCCTACGCGTACCCAAATCCAAGGTATGTCAATAGGAACGGGTGAAGGATTTAAAGATTATGCTCAAAAGTGGAGGGACCTCGCCGGAAGAGTACAACCACCCTTAGCTGATCGGGAACTTGTTGATATGTTTCTGGGGACCCCGTCTGGTCCATTTTTCAACCACTTGATTGGAAGCTCTTCATCTGGGTTTACAGATCTTATTTTGACTGGTGAGAGGATCGAAGCTGGTATTAAGGCTGGGAAGATACAGAAGGGTGCTTCATCAAGCACCGAGAAGAAGCCGTTTAAGAAAGAGTCCAGTGTTGTCTACAGTGCAAGAAGACAGAATAGACCTGAACACCACCAAGCTGTCAATGCAGTTGTTATTTTAAAACCTGCTGGTGCTCCTCAGTACAACAATCAACAAAAGGACGAGAGACCTAAGAGGAAATTCACTCTTCTCAGCATGACCTTATCTCAGATTCTGCCACAGTTGCTGAAGACTAATCTGGTGACTCTAAGGGAAGCCCCAAAGAATTCAAATACAACGTCACCAAGGTATAACCCTAACGCCCACTGTGCTTATCACTCCGATAGCCCGGGGCATGATACAAATGATTGTTGGACTTTGAGAAGTAAGGTACAAGACTTGATTGATGCGAAAGAGATCGATTTCGGAGCACCAGAGAAGCCTAAACAAGAGGCAGGGGTAAATGCTATAAGGGATGATGATGATGAAGAGTTTGATATTGACAGTTGGATCTACCCGACTGCTAATGGTGGATTAAGCAACTGGACAATGAAGGATTCTATGCCCATTTCTGTTATCACCCAGTAATGAAACTTTTGTTTTGAATTTGTAATAGACAATGTTTTAAACTTTATGGCCCGGTGTCTTACCCGGGGCACTGTGGCTTCATTTGTGGGGGCTTTTGTGTGTCATTTTCATATATCATTAATAAAAGCATTGGACGTTTCTTGCATTTCAAATCTTGCACTCCTTGTTTTTCTTTATTATATATTGAAAAACAGCTATTTTACACACACTCACATATACAGGTCCACATCCACTATGGATCTCACTGGTAACGACTCTGCTACTGCCAGTTATGACTTCGAAAATCCGATCAACTTAGCCGAAGACGAAGGTGAAGATGATTGCGAAGTGCCTGGTGAACTTGCAAGACTGTTTCTCCAGGAAGAGAGGGCTATTCAACCACATGAAGAGCCGGTGGAATCAGTGAATCTGGGTACTGAGACAGACAAGAAGGAAGTCAAGGTTGGTGCAAATCTGGAGCTTAGTGTGAAGCAACGGTTGATTCAGATGCTGCGTGACTACGTTGAGATCTTTTCCTAGTCTTACGAAGATTATGGTTCATCGCCTGCCTACCAAGGAAGATTGTCCTCCAGTAAAACAGAAGGTTCACCGTATGCGCCCAGAGATGTCTGAGAAAATCAAGGCTGAGGTTATGAAACAGTTTGACGCCGGCTTTCTAGCAGTTACTTCTTACCCTCAGTGGGTGGCCAATATGGTTCCAGTACCGAAGAAAGATGGTAAGGTCCAAATGTGTGTTGACTACAGGGATTTGAACAGGGCAAGCCCCAAGGATGACTTCCCTCTACCTCATATTGACGTTCTGGTTGACAACACCGCTCAGCACAAGGTATTCTCCTTCATGGATGGCTTCTCCGGTTATAACCAGATTAAGATGGCTCCCAAAGACATGGAGAAGACAACTTTTGTTACTCATTGGGGTACCTTTTGCTACAAGGTCATGCCTTTTGGGTTGAAAAATGCTGGGGCAACATACCAGTGTGCCATGGTTGCTTTGTTTCATGACATGATCCATCATGAGATTGAAGTATACGTCGACGACATGATTGCAAGGTCCCAGACTGAGGAGGAACACCTCGACCATCTACAGAAGCTGTTTGACAGGCTGAAGTTGTACAAGCTGAGGTTGAACCCGAACAAGTGCACCTTCGGGGTGAGATCTGGAAAACTACTAGGTTTCATTGTAAGTGACAAAGGTATTCAAGTGGATCCTGCCAAGATAAAGGCCATACAGGAAATGCCAACTCCCAGAACAGAGAAAGAATTCAGAGGCTTTCTGGGACGTATGAACTACATTGCCTGATTCATCTCACACCTAACTGCTACTTGTGAGCCAATCTTCAAGCTACTGAAGAAAGATCAAGTGGTACGTTGGAATGATGAATTCCAGGTCGCTTTCGAGAGGATCAAAAAGTATCTCCAAGAGCCACCCATTCTGATGCCACCAGTTGAAGGGAGACCTCTGATCTTATACTTGACAGTACTTGACAACTCAATGGGGTGTGTGCTGGGTCAGCATGACGAGTCTGGCCGAAAAGAGCATGCTATTTATTACCTTAGCAAAAAGTTTACCGACTGTGAGACCCGATACTCACTGCTTGAGAAAACTTGTTGCACTTTGGCATGGGCTGCTCGCCGGCTGAGACAGTATATGTTGACTCACACTACTCTGTTGATATCAAAGATGGATCCGATCAAGTATATCTTCGAAAAGCCTGCCTTGTCCGGGAGAATTGCAAGATGGAAGATGATCTTGACTGAGTATGACATCCAATATACGACCCAAAAGGCAATCAAGGGAAGTGTATTGGCAGACCATTTGGCACATCAGGCAATGGATAATTACCAGTCTATAAACTTTGAATTTCCAGACGAGAATATCATGTTGGTAACTGATTATGAGACACCTGGACCGAATGAAGGACCTGAAGAAGGATCCCGATGGTCTATGTACTTTGATGGAGCTTCAGAAGCTTTAGGTAATGGCATTGGTGTTGTGATCATATCTCCTAAAGGGTCTCATACTCCATTTACCGTCCGACTATGTTTCAACTGCACCAACAACATGGCGGAATATGAAGCGTGCATCATGGGTCTTCGAGCTGTAATTGACCTAAGGATTAAGTTTCTAAGTGTCTTCGGAGATTCCGCTCTCGTGATCAGTTAGATAAAAGACGAGTGGGATACGAAACACCCAAAACTTATTCCTTATAAGGAGTATGTATTGACGTTGCTTCCCCATTTTAAGGAGATAACCTTTGAACACTTCCCTAGAGAGGAGAATCAGTTGGCGGACGCGCTGGCTACAATGTCTTCTATGTTCAAAGTCAATTGGGACAACGAGGCTCCCCAGATTATCATTGAAAATTGGACGAACCTGCACATTGATGTGATCTTGAGACTGAAGAAGTAACAGGAAAGCCTTGGTATCATGAGGTGAAGAGGTACCTTGAAGCTCAAGAATACCCCGAGGGTGCATCTGTTAATGACAAGAAGTTTCTGAGGAGGTTCGCGGCGAAGTTCTTCATCAGTAATGGCATTCTTTACAAGCGTAACCATGATTCGACCTTACTGCATTGTGTGGATAAGATTGAAGCAGAAAGGATCATGGTAGAGCTGCATAAAGGTACTTTCGGAACTCATTCCAGTGGACATACCATGGCAAAGAAAATCCTCCGAGCAGGATATTATTGGTCCATAATGGAAGCTGACTGTTATCAGCATTCTCGGACATGTCACAAGTGCCAGGTCTATGCTAATAAGGTGCACATACCTCCAGTTCCTCTGAATGTTTTGACAGCACCTTGGCCTTTTGCAATGTGGGGCATTGATATGATCGGCGAGATCAGACCTACGGCATCCAACGGGCATCATTTCATCCTGGTAGCGATTGATTACTTTACAAAGTGGGTTGAAGCAGCTTCCTTTGCTACCGTAACCAAGAACGTCGTGGCACGGTTCATTCGGCACAATCTGATCTATCGATACGGTGTACCAGAGAGGATCATTACGGACAATGGCACCAATCTCAACAACAAGATTATCACTGAGCTCTGCGAGCAATTCAAGATACAACATCATAACTATTCTCCCTACCGGCCGAAGATGAATGGGGCTGTCGAAGTAGCAAATAAGAACATTAAGAAGATTGTGCAGAAGATGACAGTGACATACAAAGACTGGCACGAGATGTTACCATTTGCTCTTCATGGGTACCGTACCTCAGCACGGACGTCAACAGGGGCAACACCCTATTCCTTGGTTTATGGCATGGAGGCAGTCTTGCCTATTAAAGTTCATATACCCTCTCTTTGGATCACAAAGGATGCAGGTTTAAGCGAAGACGACTGGATTCAGACCCAGCTTGATCAGCTGAACCTAATTGACGAAAAGAGACTTACTGCTATTTGTCATGGTCAGACGTACCAAAAACGGATGATTAAGGCATTTAACAAGAAAGTTAGAAGACAAGAGTATCAAGTTGGGGATCTGGTAATCAAGCACATTATCCTACCTCAAGGGGATCCCATGGGCAAATGGACCCCTACTTATGAAGGGCCATTTGTGGTTAAGAACATTTTCTCAGGAGGAGCTATGATTCTAACCACCATGGATGGTGACGAATTTCCTCACCCCGTCAATGCATACATAGTAAAAAGATACTACGCATAATCAAAGACCCGCTAGGTTGACTGGCCTAGGCAAAAATAAGGGCTTCCCGGTGAACCAAAAGGGTTCGGGAAAAAATAAGGGATGAAAATAAAAAATCTGTCCACCCGGCAAGTCGAAAACCTGAAAAGGCGGCTTGGGAAAAAATGGGTATCCCGATGGACTGAAAACCCGAAAGGGCAGTCCAGGAAAAAGTTAGGGATCAAAGCGTAACACTATTTCTCATTGGATCACCTCGCATCCAGACTTCGGTATCGACTATCAAGCTCGGACGACACTAATCAATCAGATTCATCTTCAACTAAGCAGCAAAGTGATGAGATGCTTGAAGATATAAAGGAAATAGCAGAGTTGGAACCCAGTGGGATTATTCACATAGCTGTTTTGTTTCCTTTTAACAAAGTGTATAAATTCTATTTGTTCGGCGGTGTTCTCCTACTAGGACGTCAGCCTCTTGTACAAAAACGCCTATTTTCAGGACAAACTTCAAAATCAATACAAATTCATTTTCAGAAATCTCAAGCTGTTTTTCCTTTATCTATTTTGTTTTGCAAGGAACGTCCAATGTTCATTTTTGATATATGCATTTGACATTAATTGCTGATCATAAATATTTACATGCGAAACGAAAGATGAATTACTGGTAATAATAGAAACAGGGGCAAATAAGAATTGTCCGAACTGTACAAGTTGCTCTGTCCACCAGGTACCAAGGTACATTCAGCTGAAGAATATGGCTAAGATACCTTCACTCCCCGTAGAATAAGGCAGTAATGGTAGCTCTCCCAGCTGAGACTTGCAGCTATGAACAAATCAGCAATACTCTCCCCAAGCAGAGTTCATCCACCATCAGCGCTAAAAAGGTTTGGTATCCCCAGCAGGTCTTAATATTCCTCAGTAGAGTATAAAGATATTCCCCAGCAAGCATAAGATCATCCCCGGCGAAGTTCTTTCCTTTCCCCAAGCAGGAGTTCAATCCTCAACAGATCTAGTGTCACCAACAACAGTAATCCATCCCCAGTGGAGTTCATCAGCGGAATCCCCAACGGAATTTATCATTAAAATACCCAGCTAAAACATTACATGTCCATACATCATGATACATGCATATACGTATCATACCATACAATCTCATTTATGTTGAGAACATCATTGCTTGATCCATATCATGCATTGCATATGACTGACCTTTACCTTTCAGGAAGGATGCAGTTAAACTCTCAACCAAGTCAATGGAGACAAAATCAGTTAAATCGATTCCTAAAGATTTTTCTGAGGCGAAACCAGTCAATGGAGACAACCTGTCAATGGAGACAACCCGTCAATGGAGACAACCCGTCAATAGAGACAACCTGTCAATAGAGACAACCCGTCAATGGAGACAACCCTTCAATGGAGACAACCCGTCAATGGAGACAACTCGTCAATAGAGACAACCCGTCAATAGAGACAACCTGTCAATAGAGACAACCCGTCAATGGATACAACCTGTCAATGGAGACAACCCGTCAATGGAGACAACCTGTCAATGGAGACAACCCATCAATAGAGACAACCCGTCAATAAAGACAACCTGTCAATGGAGACAACCCATCAATGGAGACAACCCGTCAATAGAGACAACCCGTCAATGGAGACAACCCATTAATAGAGACAACCCGTCAATGGAGACAACCCGTCAATGGAGACAACCCGTCAATGGAGACAACCCGTCAATAGAGACAACCCGTCAATGGAGACAACCCGTAAATGGAGACAACCCGTCAATGGAGACAACCCGTCAATGGAGACAACCCGTTAATAGAGACAACCTATCAATGGAGACAACCCGTCAATGGAGACAACCCGTCAATGAAGATAACCCGTCAATGGAGACAACCGTCAATAGAGACAACCCGTCAATGGAGGCAACCTGTCAATAAAGACAACTCGTCAAAGGAGACACCCCGTCAAAAGAGACAACCCGTCAGCAAAGACAAAACCACCTACCAACAGTCTCCAAATGGCATCTGTAAGCCCATTCCCGACATCACAATGCTGATACCACTTCATGCGAGTGCAAATTTCTGGGCACTCTAGTGTTCAATCATCTTCCACCTTCGGATCACGAAAGGCCCGAACGCCAATCTATATCCTTAACGTTTAATAAGATTAAACAGGGGCAACTGTTTTAACCCAAAATTTTCCCTCCCATATTTCTCAAGACATGTCAAGAATCATCTCCAAGTTGTTCAAGATGGCTCAAGAGTTGGACAGTCAAATCACCTCCTAAGGCAGTCAATTCAAAATTAGGGTTTTGTTTTGCATCAAGATCCTTACATCCAAATGGTCTCAAATTCTCCCCAATGTCCTAATATGTTCTCAAGTTCATCCATGTCAAATTTCAAGCCTTGCAGAGAAAGTTTGGTCAGTCAATTGCTCAAGAAGCCCAAAAATCGACTGTGATAGGGCAAAAGTCAACTGTGACCTACAAATAGTCAAACCTCAATATTTTTTGTCAACATTCTCATTTTGAAGGATAATTCATCATTTTATCAAGAGTTGATCGTGATTCATCAAGGATTGCTCAAAATTCATCAAGATTCAAAAGTTGCTAAATTAGGGTTTTGCAGGAAAAGTCAACTCAAATTTGACCAAGCATAACTTTCTCATACTTTATGAGAAATGACCCATCCAAAGCTCATTTTGGAGAGGATGCAATTTTCTACAATCCATCTTCACACCCCAAGATCAAGAAATGCTCTCACAAAAAGTTACAAATTTGGACATTATAGGTCATTTTTGAAAGTCAACACAAACACCGTTTTCGCTAAAGCTTATAACTTGAGCATGGAATATCAAAATGAGATTCGACCAAAATGGTTGGTTAGAAGACATCTCAAGGTTTCTAAAAAGTCCAGGAACACTTCCAAGAGTTCAAAATTGAGGAAATTATGCATTGTTGAAGTTGGGCATTTTTCCAAAATTGCCAAAAGTCAACTATCCTCAAAACTCCAATTTTTGACAAAAGGACCCACTTTTTTCCACTTGATATGATCTTGTAACACCACACACGTGTCCTATCTTAAATTTCATGACCAATTAATAATTTTTCTATTTTATTTAATTTTTATTGATTTAATTCATTTTAAATCAATATTAATTCAAATAAAATCCAAAAATTGATGGAATAAGATTTTTTGATCATTACAGGTCTTCATTATCATGATACAGATAATCAAATTCGTGCCAAGGCAAATCATGCACAAAATCTTGGATTTGGAAAGAATTTGAAAGCCTTTAATGGAGGAATCAAATCATATCTCAATTCTTCAATGCACATGGATTCAAGCCCAAAGTTTAACCTAAATGCATTCCTTATTACTCACACAAGCCAGGCATATCAAGAACACGACCTAAAAGTGACTGAAACGACAAAACCAAATTGGAGAAAAAGCTTGAAAAAGTGGAAACTGAAATCATACTTAGAGCACGATTCAATCCAAAATCTCCACATAGCCTTCTTGCCTGACATCTACTGGAGCTAAAGCGATCATAATCAAGCCCTGAGACAGCCCCAAACTCACTGTAAGTCGTCCTAAACACGACCCTGTGCACGAATTCATAACCTCTGAATCTTGCATCTTTTTGCCAAAATCTTGACACTATCATGTTAGATGATTCATTTAGAGTACTTCTGCATTATTTAATTTTGTTTTTGTAGCCTATATCACCTTGCCCGAATCTAGGGTTTTGGAGATTTGCATTTGGGGTTTTATTTTGCAGGAATAATTAGGATAAACGACGACCATGGATGTGTTCAGGGAAGAGAGACGAACACGTTGATGTTCTTAGTTTGCGTTTACATGACCTGGAAGTGGTTTTAGGATGATCCCGTGGATCTTCCTGCGGATAAACATCCGCAGGTAAGAAAACCAGGTTTTTGGTGAAGAAGACGACTAGGTGTCTTCCTGTGATATGCTAGTTTAAATATCGCGCCTTTTTATTTTTTATTCTGACATTTATTTGTTTGTTTTATATATTATTTGATTTCCAATGTTATATCAATAAAACGCGTTGGTTGAGTTGGCAAGCAGGTTAGTGTATTGGCTAATGGGACCTGGGTTCGAATCCCAGGTCCCCCAAATTGCTTGTTATATTTTTTCCATAGGTATTCCCATACTGCATCCAGAGCGTGGACCACCATATGCCTACAAGCATCAATGTGCCAGATGGCCTCCTGGCCAAATCTGAAGGCTAGGATTGAAGGACCATCATATGTCCAAGTCAACAGGCGCATATGGAATCAATAAAGTCAAAGCAGGCTGGAACGAAAATGGGCCTCTGAGATGCTGATTTTACCTCCAGTTTGGGCCCATACCCCCCATTTGGTTTATTTCTATTTCTTTTCATATTTCTTTTTTTCATTTAATTGTTTTATTAATTATTATTATTATTTACACTAACCAATAATTTTTTCTTAATAAAATCAGAAAACAAAAAAATATTATTTTCATTATTAATTTCACTAACTTATTTTTGTAAATAAATATTAATTAATTAATATTAGTTTTAAATAGGTTTAACATTAATACTTTTGCAATAAATTAAAATTAATTTAGAATAACTAGGTTTTACTAACTTTTAATCATTTTTATTTTATTTCCTTAAATATAAAAGACCCAAAAATATTTTTTTTTTAATTAATTAACTTAAATTTAATTTCTTTTTAAATTCAAAAATAACAAAAAAATGCTTCCTTTCAAAAAGGGTCAAAACCCTAAAAAATGCGCCGATTTAATTTCTTGCACGCGATTCATTTGATCCAATATTGTAATTGCTTCCGGAATGTAATAGCTTTTAATTAGGACATTATTTATCGCTTTCTTTTATTTTCCGCAATTTAAATTAAAGGATTTGTTTTTGGCAATGTAAATACCCGACGCCTTGTAATAACTTAGATTTAATTTCCGCAATTTAAATTCTGCAACTATTAACTGTTAGATGTTTGAATAATAGGGAATGCATGACAAGATTCAATGTATGAACTTAAAATCAACGTAGCTCACCCATGACATGTACAAAGATAAAATTAACCGAACTAACACACTCGCACATGCGCACTCTTAGGGTACACCTCACTTGGTTGCCTCGAACATGGTCATTGAGTATAGGAAGTTTTAGAGGTATCCCTCTTGTCCAAAGATCATAAGTTTCCTCGAAACGGTTGCCTCGAAAAAAAATGATCTAAGACATTAGGGTTACCGCTAAGGCATCCTAACATTGCTTTAGTGACCACACATCCCTTAATCAAATTGACCCTAAAACTCCAACGACGATGCTACCTACTCACCAATAGTGGGATAGCATTTTCTAAAGGACATTAGCACAGTTTAATTCCTTTTTCGAGTAGGTAGATGGTTCTTAAGTACTTGCTCTCTTTTAAAACAAAACAAAACTTTTCGCACTTACACCTTTCAAACAAAAACTTCTTTCAAACCCACAATAACAAAGAAAAGCAAACTTTTGAAAACACAATGAGCAATTACCTAAGAGCCCGTGGATAACCACGGATAGAAAGGGTGCTAACACCTTCCCTTTCTATAATCTACCTCCCGAACCCGAGAAATATCTCAAAAAGGAATTTTTCTGTGCTTTTGTCCTTTCCTTGTTGGATAAAATAAAAGACGGTGGCGACTCTTGCTTACCGCGACATTTTGAAAAACAAACTTAAACGCGAACCAGCATTCCAAAACAGTCAGTTCTCATTCCCACCGACCACAATCCCCAAGTTGCTCAAGGTGGTCCAAGGGTTGGCCAGACAAGCTCTCTCCTAAGGCAGTCTACCTCAAATTAGGGTTTCATGTTGCATCAAGATACTTGAGTCCAAGGGACCCCAAATGCTCAACATTGTCCTAATATGTTCTCAAGATCATCCATGTCAAGTTTCAAGCCTTGTAGAGGAAGTTTGCTCAGTCAATTGCTCAAAGGCCTGAAAATCGACTGTGCTAGGGCAAAAGTCAAATGTGGCCCACATACAGTCAAACTTCAAGATTTTTGGTCAACATCCTCATTTTGAAGTATATTTCATCATTTGATCAAGGGTTGATCATGATTCATCAAGGATTGCTCATAATTCATCAAGACTCAAAAGTTGCTAAATTAGGGTTTTGCAGGAAAAGTCAACTCAATTTTGACCAAGCATAACTTTCTCATACTTTACGAGAAATGACCCATCCAAAGCTCATTTTGAAGAGGATGAAATTCCCTACAATCCGTATTCAGCTCCCAAGTTCAAAATATGCATTCACAAGAAGTTATGAATTTGGACATTATAGGTCATTTTGGAAAGTCAACAAAAACATATTTTGGTTCAAAGATTCTTACATGAACATGGAAGATCCAATTGAGATGAAACTAAATAGGTCTCTTAGGGGACATCCTAAGCTTTCTAAAAAGTCCAAGAACATCTTCATAAGGTTAAAATTGAGAGAGATATGCATTGTCAAAGTTGGACAATTTTTGAAAAAATGCATGAAGCAAATATTGACCAAACTTGGATTTTTTCCAAACGGGCCTATCTTTTCAAGTTTGAAACTCATTCCTAACATGGTCCACCACCTCTAAGCCCACCCATACATTTTTCTACTATTTATGCTATTTATTTTGATATTTTATTCATTAAAATTCAGAATTAAATAAATAAATAATAGAAATAATATAAATTTTGATGTGAATCCATTTTGGGAAAGTTTTATGCTGGTTTATGTCAATTGATTTCGTGTAATAACTCTTCAAATATGTCCAGGTTCATCCACATGTGAAAATGACATAAAATCATCAAATATGACATTTTTTTCAAATTTTGATCATGGTCTTAAAACACAACATTATGAGAGAGATTCTTTCCATGCTTTCTTGTCTCCTCATTCTCCTCTATAAATATAGAGCCATACAAGCTTGAAAGAGATTAAAATCCTCTCTAAAAAGCTCTCAAAAAGCTCTTCAAAAAGCTCTCTAAAAGCTCTTCAAAAAGCTCTCTAGAAATCAAAGAATTGGTGCAAGTCATATCTCGAGGTTCCGGTCTCTCTCAATTGACATCAAGCCTCAAACCATCCTCTTGAAGTCCTCAAGAGTCTTACAAGGCCCAAGAGCAATCCATCACACACCTAGCACGCCCCTCATTTGACAACACCGGTTTGGTAAAATTTTAAACTTTGAATCTCTAAATTTAATCACATTTTATGGTATGCTAACGTTTGTTTGAGTTTATATAGAAAAATTATGGATGGTTGAATCATAGGTTCCACGCAAGAATCAAAAAACACCATAGTTAGAGCATGAAGCTTTCGAAGATTCGGGCCTAGGGATTTCTGATGATTGCACCCCCTGTTTACTTTTGCTACTAGGCCCATCTTTATTTTCATGTTTTATTCATTTTGTTTATTTCTTTTAATCCCTTTTATTTTTTTATCAATAAACAAATATAAAAATCACATAAAAATAGATTTAGGATTTTTTCTTAATTAAATTTTAATTTTAGGTAAAACTTTAATTTCTTTTTGTAAATAACTTAAAAATAATTAGAATAAATAGGTTTTATTACTAACTTAATTATATTTTATTTTTTCCTAAAATAACCAAATAAACCAAAATAGGTCATGTAATTATTTTTATTAATTAATTTAATTAACTAATTAATTGCATATTTAATTTACAAAACTTATTTCTTTTATTAAAAACAACAAATTTTTTTTCTTCTTTTAATTAGGTTAGAAGGGTCAAAACCTTAAATTCTCGTCGATCTTAATTCTTCTCGCGCACTTTATTTTTATTATTTACCATATCGGTGTAACTGCCTACAGTTTGTAATATTTTAATTAGGACGTTTATTTACATTTATCGCTTTATTTTCAAAGGGTTTGTTTTTGGCTATGTAAATACCTGAAGCCTTGTAATAGCGTAGTTTAAATTCCGCACTTTAAATTCCACAAATTATTAACTGTTAGATGTATGATATAGGGATGCATGACAAGAATGTATGATTAATTTTAAAACAGTTAGATCACCCTAAATGTGAAAAGATAAATAAACTGAAATTGAATCATTCGCACATGCGCACTCCTAGGGTACACTCCCACTTGGTTGCCTTCGGTAAATGGTCATTGAGTATAGGATGCTTTAGTGGTCGTCCTTTTGTCTAAACAAAGATCATAGTTGCCTCGGAATGGTTGCCTCAGATATTGTTGCCTCGGATAAATGATCTAAGACATTAGGGTTATTACTAAGACGTCCTAACATTGCTTTAGTGACCGTGCTTCCCTTTCGATTTGACCCTCAAACTCCACTGACGGTGCTACCTACTCACTAATAGTGGGATAGCATTGTCTAAAGGAAACGAATACAGAACGATTCTTTTTTCGAGTAGGTAGATTAGTTCTTAAGTACTTGGTCATTCCAAATAAATTTTTCACACTTACACTCCTTTATAAACAAAGTTTTCAAAAACACTTCATTACACTCTTGAAGACAAAAGCAAGAGTTAAATCGAAGTCAAAACAAAAACTTTTCAAAGCGCACAAACACAAAGAAAACAATTTTGAAAATGATGAGAAAGTACCTAAGAGCCCGTAGATAACTACGGATAGAAAGGGTGCTAATACCTTCCCTTTCTATAAATCTACCCCCCGTACTCAGAAATATCTCGAAAAAGGAATTTTTCTGTGCTTTTTTCCTTTCCTTGTTGGATAAAATAAAATATGGTGGCGACTCTTTCTTACCGCGACATTTTGTGAACACAAACGCAAAATGCAAACCAGCAAAATTTCCTTAACAAAATAGGGAAACCACGTCCCGGTTCTGGCCACCGTATCACAACAGGCAGTCATTATCTCTCGAAATAAAAGCCCATTAAGTCAAAACCTATGAAGGAGACTTAAGAAAAAAACTGGGGCATCCCGCTGACTATAATCACAAAAGAAACAGTTTAGGCAAAAGACAAGGATAATAAAAATCAAGGGAAAGAGGTCCTACAAACTCTCAACAAAAATGACTTCCTGTTCAAGATAAATTGTCAATATCCGAACCATCACTGAAGTATCAGAGCAAAGAGTCAAACAGGATCTAAATACATAATTAGCTGAGTTTAGGATTGAAGAACATCACGAAGAGCGGGTGGGTACAAATAAATTTTGAGCCTTTATCCTTTATTTCTTAAACCGTGAACCAGACCACGTTATAACCCTTAAAAGTCCTAGCTGAAGCATGGTTTAGTTCGAAAGCATACTGTTACAAAAGGTATACTGACTCCTGTAGGACTTGCTGTAAATCCTGAGTTGACATCACATTTTACAAAATTTTCCTGTTTACTGAAAAATGCATTTTCAAAAATTCAAGACAGACATAAGCTTTGCATTCTTAAAATAACATTGCTTGCATATGACTATTTGTTTAACAGCATAGAAATTCGCACGACGAATATCTAATGAACAAAAAACCTTCTCAATAAAAAGGATCACCTCAAGTGGAAAAAACACTTCCAACCAGGGGGCGCAACATGATCATCGTCCATCATCTGGGGCAGTCAAGTCAAGATTCAAGGAATCTCTCAAAAATGCCAAATAGCCAGGGGCAGATCTCCATCTGAATCACTTAGGGCATTGGACATGAATTCCAGCAACGAATCTTATATGATCAAACGAACATCTTCTGGTAGTGTGGCAACACAACACTACTGACAGTGACAACTCCCTACACCCTGAGAGCGTGGACATAGTCAAAAAATACTGCGCATGAACAAAGACCCGCTAGGTTGACACACCTAGGCAAAACAAGGGCGTCCCGGCAAACCAAAAGGTTCGGGCAAAAATTTGGGATAAAAACAAAAAAAGACAGGTACACCCGACAAGTCGAAAACCCGAAAGGGCGGCTTGGGCAAAAAAGGGTATCCCGGTGGACTAAAAACCCGAAAGGGCGGTCCAGGCAAAAATTAGGGATCAAAGAGTACGACTATGTCCCGTCATCTTGTCATTTGCCTACCAGAAGAAGACTGATCATTTTGATCGAAAGTTACCAAACACCTCATAAGTTGGGATAACACTCGATCCACAAGGCCCCTGCAGGCACTTTCTCCCGCAGAAACAGGGGCAGAAAAGTCTTGATGCGAAGTCATTGTCATATCCTCAGCACGCGTCCCAGTAACATCTACACTCCCTGCAGAGTAAGAAGTATCCAAAAGACAATGATGTTAGTTATCCCAAACATGACACAATTCTCCCCAGCTGAGGCTCGCAACCGCAAATGAGTCGGTAAGATTCTCCCCAAGCAGAGTTTATCTATCACCAGCATTGGAAAAATTATCCCTAGTGGAGTTTAGAGAATTATCCCCAGTGTACTCTGGAAGATTATCCCCAGTAGAGTCTAAAAGATTATTCCCAGTGAAATCGCAACTGGAAAATCATCCCCAGCGAAGTTCATTCCTTTCACAAACAGAAATTCAATCCCCAACAGAGTTTGTCATCGCCGGCAGTGATGACTCATCCCCAACTGAGTTTATTTCTCCAAATCAACAATTTCTCTAGCAGAATATGTCCTCCCCACAGAGACAGTTCCCCATCCGTTTATTCCCCAGTGGAGTATGAAAAATTATCCCCATTAGAGTCTAAAACGTTATCCCCAGTAAAGTCGCAACTGGAAAATCATCCCCAGCGGAGTTCATTCCTTTCACAAACGGAAACCCAATTCCCAACAGGGTTCATTACCACCAGCAACAGTAATTCATCCCCAACTAAATTTATCAGCGGAATCCTCAGTAGAGCATCTCTTTCCCACAGAGTCATTTCCTCGTCAGTTTATTCCCCGACAGAGTTATCCTCTCCTGCAGGTTTATTCTCACAATCATCTTCATTCACTATCCCCAGCGTAAATGAAGAATTCAACTCTTTTCTCCAGCAGCAATCTGGGATGTATTTTCTCCAGCTAGAGAGCATCATAAAAGCATTGCATGTCCATACATCATGACATATGCATTCACATCATACAACACAATCTCATTTATTTTGAGAACATCATTGCTTGATACATATCATGCATTACATACAACTAACCTTTACCTTTCAGGAAGGATACAATCAAATTATCACAAAATTCAAGCTATGAAGCCTTTACCTCAGTTGAATAACGGACGACCGAAGTTCCTAAATGTCAACAAAGAAGATTCCCCAGTTGAATACGGACGATTGAAGCTCCTAAAATTCAATTTTCCTCTTTGATAGAGAAGATTCCTTAGTAGAATACGGACGACCAAGTTCCTAAAATTCAAATTGAGATGTTTCTTCAGTAGAATATGGACGACCAAGTTCCTAAAATTAAAATTGAGATGTTTCCTCAGTCGAATACAGACGACCAAGTTCCTAAAATTCAAATTGAGATGTTTCCTCAGTAGAATATGGACGACCAAGTTCCTAAAATTCAAATTGAGATGTCTCCTCAGTCGAATACAGACGACCAACTTCCTAAAATTCAAATTGAGATGTTTCCTCAGTAGAATACGGATGACCAAGTTCCTAAAATTCAAATTGAGATGGTTCCTCAGTCGAATATAGACGACCAAGTTCCTAAAGTTCAACAGAGATGGTTCCTCGGTCGAATACGGACGACCAAGTTCCTAAAATTCAACAGAGATGTTTCCTCAGGAGAATACAGACGACCAAGTTCCTAAAATTCAACAGAGATGTTTCCTCAGTAGAATACGGACGACCAAGTTCCTAAAATTCAACAAAGATGATTCCTCGGTAGAATACGGACGACCGAAGTTCCTAAAATTCCAGAGATGATTCCTCGGTAGAATACGGACGATCGAAGTTCCTAAAAATCAAACTGAGACGATTCACCAACAGAATAACAGACAACGAAGCTCCTAAAATTTTATTTCTCTCGAGACAGAGATCAACATTCCCCATCGGAATTTTCCTCCACAACAGGTATACAAGCTCTCGCTAAGGAATCTCTTATGCGATCGACACTCCTTCAGATGGAATCTTTAAGCCCATCCCCCTCATCGGCAATTTCCAAATGGCATCTTTAAGCCCATTCCCCATATCACAAGACAACTACAACTTCATGCGAGTGCAAATTTCTAGGCACTCTAGTGTTCAATCATCTTCCACCTTCGGATCACGAAAGGCACGAAAGCCAATCTACATCCTCGGGTTTAAGAAGATTGAACAGGGGAATCTGTTGTACCCAAAAACTTGCCCTCCCATATTTCTCAAAACATTTCAAGAATGATACACAAGTTGCTCAAGGTAGTCCAAGGGTTAGCCAGACAAGCCCTCTCCTAAGGCAGTCTACCCCAAATTAGGGTTTCATGTTGCATCAAGATACTTGAGTCCAAAGGACCCCAAATGATCAAAATTGTCCTAATATGTTCTCAAGATTATCCATGCCAAGTTTCAAGCCTTGCAGAGGAAGTTTTCTCAGTCAATTGCTCAAAAGCCCAAAAATCGACTGTGCTAGGGCAAAAGTCAATTGTGGCCCACATACAGTCAAACTTTAAGATTTTTGGACAACATCCTCATTTTGGAGTATATTTCATCATTTTATCAAGGGTTGATCACGATTCATCAAGGATTGCTCATAATTCATCAAGACTCAAAAGTTGCTAAATTAGGGTTTTACAGGAAAAGTCAACTCAACTTTGACCAAGCATAACTTTCTCATACTTTATGAGAAATGACCCATTCAAAGCTAATTTTGAAGAGGATGCAATTCCCTACAATCCATCTTCATCTCCCAAGTTCAAAATATGCATACACAAGAAGTTATGAATTTGGACATTATAGGTCATTTTGAAAAGTCAACAAAAACACCTTTTTTTTGTCAAAGCTTCATACATGAGCATGGAATATCAAATTCAAATGATACCAAAAGGGTTGCCTATAGGACATCTTAAGCTTTCTAAAAAGTACAAGAACACCTCCAAAGATTCAAAATTGAGGAAGTTGTGCATTGGTGAAGTTGACCTTTTTTGCAAAATTGCCAAAGGTCAACTATCCCTAAAACATCAAATTTTGCCAAATGGGCCCAATTTTTTTCACTTGTTTTGAGTTGGAAACATAGTCCACGAGCTCTAGCCTGTGCCACTTGTCCATATCTTATTTTTATTATTTATTTTTATTTTTATTCGAATTAATTCAATTTAAATCAAAACAAATCAAATAAAATCCAAAATATTGAAAGAAAGAGATTTTGTGCTTGTTTCAGGTTCCAATTACAGCTAGCAAGTCAGTCAAACTCGTATCAAGGCATGTGTGCACAAAAAGATTGGATTTGGACCAATTTTGGAAAGTTTTCAAAGAGGATCAAATCAAATCAAAAATCATTGAAGGAGGAAGATTTGGATCAGTTTTGGAACCCTAATCTATTCCTTGGTACATATAGAACGAAGCCAGGCCTAAAACCAAGTTAGAAACGGGCGCAGCAAGCAAAGGAATATTTGAAAAAAATCAAGAAAAGTGGTAGATCGAATTTGAACTTAGAGGCATCCTCAAGGCTCTTTGCCTATCCCAATCAGCTCATGGGAGTATCAGCAAGCTAAAGCAATCGAAAGCAAGCGTTTTCAAGCCCTACAATGCATTGTAAGTCCGTCACGGTATTGCTATATTCTTGAATTCAATTAGCATTATTCTTGCACTTATAGCGTAAAATAATTGTACATTCTTGATCACCATCATGTTTACAAGCTTTCTATAATACCCAATTGCATTTTTATGGACTGAATTATAAACTGCCATTGTTAGGGTTTTGGAGTTTGTTTTAGGGTTTTTGTATGCAGGGAAAATTAGCCTTCGTAAGTGGTACCATCATGTCCAGGAGGACAAGACGAACTCAACCATGGTGTTAGGTTTCATTTATATGGCCCATGGAGGATTTTGGAATGAGCACTGCCTATAGCTACGGACGAACGTCCGTAGGTAAAAGTGTTTCACTTTTACCCACGATGCCAGGAAGAAGACGACCCATGTGGCACCCCTCCATTGGCTTGTTTGAATTTTCGCGCTTGGATTTGACTTACATAACTTTTTAATATTTGTTGATTGTTTTGTAATATTATAACAACATAAGCGAATGGCCCAGTGGAAGCCAGGCTGGCGTTAAGGCTTGGGAGTGCTTGAGGTCAGGGGTTCGACCCCTGCCACCATCAAATGCATTTTTCTTAATTTCTTTCAGGCAATTCAGTGTGCATATAAAGCCTAGATCTACCATAAGTCCTCATGATCCAGCATGCCAGGTGGTTTGAGATCCAGATCTGATGGCCAGTAGTGGAGGAGCATCATGGAGTCTAGTCAACACAGAAGCATGTGATCTGGGAAGTCAAACATGGGCTTCAAATGATTGGGCCAAAAGATTTCCTCTCACACCCCCTCAAAATGCTATTCAGGCCCATTTTCTTACTCTTTTTTTCTTTTTTACATTTTATTTAATTATTTCATTTAATTATTTTTACTAATCAAAAACTAATTTTCTTTTTATCAAAAAATCACCAAAAAAATATTATTTTTCACCAATTAGATTTAGGTATTATTTTTCATCAATAAATTAATTAATTTAATAAGGTTTGATTAAATTAGACAACTTTAATTTATTTTATTTTTGCAAATAATTAAAATTAATTAGAATAAATAGGTTTTATTATTAACTTAATTGTATTTTATTTTTTTCCTAAAATAACAAAAAAACCAAAAATAGGCCATTATTTTTATTAATTAATTTAATCACTAATTAATTGCATATTTAAGTTAGAAAACTTATTTCTTTTATTAAAAATAACAAAAACATTTTTCTTTTGATTAGGAGGGTCAAAACCCTAATTTTTCGTTGATCTAATTTTCATCGCGCGCTTTATTATTTTTTACCCAATTATTGTATCTGCTCACAGTTTGTAATAGTTTAATTAGGACATCTATTTACATTTATCGCTTTAATTTCAAAGGGTTTGTTTTTGGCTATGTAAATACCTGAAGCCTTGTAATAGCGTAGTTTAATTTCCGCATTTTAAATTCCGCAAATTATTAACTGTTAGATGTATAAATAATTAGGGTTTGCATGACAAGAATGTATATCTAATTTTAAAACAATTAGATCACCCTAAATGTGCAAAGATAAATAAACTGAAATTGAATCATTCGCACATGCGCACTCCTAGGGTACACTCCCACTTGGTTGCCTTCGGTAAACGGTCATTGAGTATAGGATGTTTTAGTGGTCGTCCTTTTGTCCAAAGATCAAAGTTGCCTCGGAAAGGTTGCCTCGGATATTGTTGCCTCCGATAAATGATCTAAGACATTAGGGTTATTACTAAGACGTCCTAACATTGCGTTAGTGACCGTACGTCCCTTTTGAATTGACCCTCAAAAATCCAACGACGGTGCTACCTACTCATTAATAGTGGGATTGTGTTGTCTAAAGGAAACGAACATAGAACGATTCTTTTTTCTAGTAGGTAGATTAGTTCTTAAGTACTTGCTCAATCCCAACAAAACCTTTTCACACTTACACTCCTTTATAAACAAAGTTTTCAAAAACACTTCATTACACTCTTGAAGACAAAAGCAAGAGTTAAATCTAAGTTAAAACAAAAACTTTTCAAAGCCCACAAACACAAAGAAAAGAATTTTGAAAATGATGAGCAAGTACCTAAGTGCCCGTAGATAACTACGGATAGAAAGGGTGCTAATACCTTCCCTTTCTATAATCTATCCCCCGTACTCAGAAATATCTTGAAAAAGGAATTTTTCTGTGCTTTTTTTCCTTTCCTTGTTGGATAAAATAAAAGTCGGTGGTGACTCTTGCTTACCGCGACATTTTGCAAACACAAACACAAAACACAAACCACCATAATTTCCTTAACAAAATAGGGAAACCACGTCCCGGTTCTGGCCACCGTATCACACTGGCGCTGTCACTTCTACGTTGCACCAAATGCTGAAGTATCCAATCCAAGGTAAGATTATCACCATTCATGGAGAAGAAGAGTATATGATCAGCCATCTCAATTCCTTCAGATATGTGGAGTTAGATGGTGAATTTATTGAAACTCCATTCCAACACTTTGAGGAAGTCCCGCAAGATGTGGCAGTAACCAGGGTTGTTCCCAAAATCACAAGGCCTCCACTCAGAATGTCATCGTTGAAGGATGCAAAGGCAATGATAGAATAAGTTGGGTGCACTATCTGGGGGAAACTCCCAGATATCCCATACAAGTCTAACAAATTTGGCCTTGGTTTCACTTCAAGTGCTCAGAAGGTTGTACGCCGCACTCGTGCAGGAGAACCACCCATGAAGATCAGCAACCGTGAAGTTAACATGGTAGAGGATGATGAAGATGGTTGCAACCTAGAGGATTGGATCTTCCCAACTGTCAGTGGAGGGCTCAGAAATTGGGAGGCTAGAGATTTCGTCCCGATCACTTTTATCCCACAGTAATTTGTCTTTACATTTTGTTGGATCTGTAATATTAAAACAATTTAAACTCTTAAAACCTTGTGTCTTACCCGATGCGCAATGGTCCATTTGTAAGGGTTATTATCTCATTTCCATATAACATCAATGAATCATGGATGTTTTTCATACAAACTTTGCGCTCATTGTTTTTCTTTTTACATTTTTTGTTTCAAAGATAGATATACCCTTATGCACACTCACAATACAGGTCTACATCCATTCGAGATCCCATGGATAACGGTTCTGATATGGCTTTTTGTGATTCTGAAAATCTAATCTACCAAGCCGAAGACGAAGGTGAGGAAGATTGTGAAGTACCAGGGGAACTTTCCAGATTACTACTGCAAGAAGAGAGAACCATTCAGCCTCACGAGGAACTCGTGGATACAATTAACCTAGGTACCGAGGAAGACAAAAGAGAGGTCAAGTTGGGTTCCAATCTGGAACCAAGTGTCAAGGAACGTATGATTCAGTTGCTACACGATTATGTTGAGGTCTTTGCCTGGTCGTATGAAGACATGCCAGGACTTGATACAGATATTGTGGTGCATCATCTACCTACAAAAGAGGATTGCCCACCAGTAAAACAAAAGGTCTGTTGCATGCGACCAGATATGTCAGAGAAGATTAAAGTAGAAGTCATGAAACAATTCAATGCTGGATTCTTGGCCGTCACCTTCTATCCGGAATGGGTTTCCAATGTTGTTCTCGTGCCCAAGAAGGACGGCAAGGTACGAATGTGCATGGAATACAAATATTTGAATAGAGAAAGCCCTAAGGATGATTTCCCACTTCCCCACATTGACATCCTAGTTGACAATACTGCACAACACAAAGTGTTTTCCTTCATGGACGGTTTCTCAGGTTACAACCAAATCAAAATGGCGCTTGGGGACATGGAGAACACAACAATTGTGACCCATTGGGGAACTTTCTGCTACAAGGTGATGCCATTCGGACTGAAGAATACTGGGGCAACCTATCAGCGTGCCATGGTAGCTCTATTTCACGACAAGATACATCACAAAATAGAAGTCTATATGGATGACATGATAGCTAGATGTCAAACAGAAGAAGAGCATCTTGACCATCTACAAAAACTCTTTGAGAGACTAAAGAAGTATAAGCTGAGGTTGAACCCAAATAAATGCACATTTGGAGTATGGTCTGGTAAGCTCCTAGGCTTTGTCGTCAGCAATAAGGGTATTGAAGTAGATCCTGCTAAGGTGAAAGCGATATAAGAGATGCCTGCTCCTCGTACTGAAAAAGAAGTCAGAGGGTTCTTGGGACATTTGAACTACATTACCAGATTCATTTCTCACCTGACAGCTACCTGTGAACCAATCTTCAAGCTATTGAAGAAAGATCAAGTAGTAAAATGGAATGATGAATGCCAAACTGCTTTTGACAAGATCAAAGAGTACCTACAAGAGCCTCCTGTTTTGATGCCACCGGTTGAGGGGAGACCATTGATCATGTATCTAACCGTTTTGGAAAATTCAATGGGGTGCGTGCTGGGGCAGCATGACTAGTCTGGCTGAAAAGAGCATGCTATTTATTACCTGATCAAAAAGTTTACCGACTGTGAAATAAGATATTCACTGCTCGAGAAAACTTGTTGTGCTCTAGCATGGGCTGCTCGCTGGCTAAGACAGTATATGCTGACTCATACTACCCTGTTGATATCTAAAATGGATCCAATAAAATACATCTTCGAGAAACCTGCTCTCTCTGGGAGAATAGCAAGATGGCAGATGATCCTGACGGAATATGACATACAGTATACTACCCAGAAAGCAATAAAGGGCAGTGTACTAGCTGATCACCTTGCTCACCAAGCTGTAGAAGACTACGAGTCCATGAAGTTCGAATTTCCAGATGAAGACATCATGATGGTAAACAACTGTGAAGAATTCGGGCCATATGACGGACCTGAACAAGGATCCCGATGGAACCTGGTTTTTTATGGGAAATCTAACGCACTTGGCAATGGTATTGGTGTTGTAATCATATCTCCGGAAGGATGTCATACTCCTTTTACGGCAAGACTCTGCTTCAATTGTACTAATAACATGGTGGAATACGAAGCGTGCATCTTTGGTCTCAAAGCTGCCATAGACTTGGGGATCAAATCTTTGAATGTATTCATAGATTCAGCTTTGGTTATCAGCCAGATCAAAGGGGAATGGGACACCAAACACCCTAACCTTATCCCTTACAAAGAACATGTTTTGACATTGCTCCCAAATTTTGAGAAGATTACCTTCGAGCATTTCCCGCAAGAAGACAATCAGCTAGTAGACGCACTAGCCACAATGTCATCTATGTTTAAAATTAAATGGGATAATGAGGCTCCCCAGATTACCATTGAACTAAGGGATGAACCAACACACTGTCACGAGATCAATACTGAAGAAATAGTGGACCGGCCTTGGTTTCACGAAGTCAAGAGGTATCTCGAGGCTCAAGAATATCCAGAAGGAGCTTCAATCAACGATAAGAAGTTCTTAAGGAGATTCTCTTCTAAATTCTTCCTTAGTAATGGCATTCTTTACAAACACAACCATGACTCCATATTACTTCGGTGCGCAGACAAGGTTGAAGCTGAAAGGATCATGGATGAATTACATGAAGGAACTTTTGGCACCCATTCCAGTGGGCATACGATGGCAAAGAAAATCCTACGGGCATGCTATTACTGGTCTACCATGGAAGCAGATTGCTATCAACACTCTCGAACTTACCATAAGTGTCAGATCTATGCTGACAAGGTGCACGTACCTCTGGTTCCTCTGAATGTCTTGACAGCTCCTTGGACCTTTGCTATGTGGGGAATAGATATGATTGGGGAAATCAAGCTGATAACCTCTAATGGACACTTCTTCATATTAGTGGCCATTGATTATTTTACAAAGTGGGTGGAGGCAGCTTCCTTCACTTCCGTTACCAAGAATGTTGTCGCTTGATTCATCAAGCAGAATCTTCTTTGCCGGTACAGTATCCCAGAGAGAGTCATTACTGATAATGGTACAAACCTGAACAATACTATGATCACCGCCTTGTGCAAGCAATTCAAGATTCAGCATCACAATTATTCCCCTTACCGGCCAAAGATGAATGGTGTTGTCGAAGCCGCGAATAAGAACATTAAAAAGATCATACAGAAAATGACAGTCACATACAAAGACTGGCATAAGATGCTACCATTCTCTCTCCACGGGTATCGTACCACAACTCGCACATCAACCGGGGCAACACCCTATTCTCTGGTATACGGCATGGAGGCCATTTTTCCTATTGAGGTCCAGATCCCCTCTCTAAGAATTATGAAGGATGCAGGGTTGAGTGAAGAAGATTTGATCCAGAATCGACTTGATCAACTGAACTTAATTGATGAGAAAAGGCTTACTACTGTTTGCCATGGTCAAATGTATCAAAAACTGATGATCAATGCTTTCAACAAAAAGGTCTGGCGCCAAGTGTATCAAGTTGGAGATCTGGTGATCAAACGTATCATACTGCCGCAAGGTGATCCTAGGGGAAAATGGACTCCTACATACGAAGGATCATTTGTAATAAAAAACATATTCTCTGGTGGAGCAATGATCTTGACCACCATGGATGGTGACGACCTGCCACACCCTGCGAATGCAGACACAGTCAAAAGATACTACACATAAGAGACCCGCTAGGTTGACATACCTAGGAAAAACAAGGGTATCTCGGCGAACCAAAAAAAGGTTCGGGCAAAAATTAGGGATAAAAACAAAAAATCTGAACACTCGGCAAGTTGAAAACCCGAAAGGGCGACTTGGGCAAAAAAGGGTATCCCGATGGACTAAAAACCTGAAAGGGCGGTCCAGGAAAAAGGTAGGGAATTAAAGCATATGATTATGTCCTGTTGGATCACCTTACAGACAACTTACAAACTCGACATTTCTGGCCAATTCAATCATCTTCGGACAAGGCAACAAATGGACAAGATGCTCAGAGATACAAAGGCTATAGCAGAATGGGAACCCCATGGGATTATTGCACATAGCCATCTTTTATTTGTATTAAAATTTTTGTTTTTTACGACGGAATTCTCTTACTAGAATGTTTGTCTCATTGTACAAAAATACTCACTCAAAGTCAATACGAAGATATCCCTTTGAAAGTGCATAAACTATCTTTTTTTTTTTTTTCGCTTGTGTTTTGTTTACAAAAACGTCCAATGATTCATTGTTGCACATATGCATTTGAACATAATTACTGTTTACAAATAAACAAAATAAAAGACAATCGCTGATGGCTTTAAGGGATATGGAAATCTCTCTAAATTTATCTCCATAAAGTTCCCCACAGTGAGCAGTTTAATCCCTAGAGGAACAAAGCTTCCAGTTATCAATCCCCAGTAGAAGTCGTCAGATTTCGCAGCATTCCCTAACCAGGATTTTTCAAACAGTACACGACATTCCCCTTACAACAGAGTTTATTCCTCTAAAAGCAGAAATTCATCAACACTTAGACTTCACAACATGAAGACTTATACTCCATATCCTCAGCATCAGTCAGGGATTTATTTTCCCTAATCCAACAACAATGCAACAGACTAGCTCACATACGCATACATCGCATCCATATATCATAAACATTGATAGCACGAATACATCATACCATGCATTTCATACAACAAGACTTTGCATTTTAGCTAACATTTTACCCTTTTCAGGATAAGGTTAATGGTTATCATTAACAATGTTCAAAGTTTTCAGATACAGTTCAGATACGCTCCAGACACGAATTCCATTCTAATACTCATTAAGAGTCAACTTTTAGATACAATACATATATTCTCCAGACGTGGACGCCATTCTGATACTCATTCAGATTCAACTTTCAGACGCAGTACAAATATGCTCCAGAAGCGGATGCCATTCTGATGACTCATTCAAGGTTCAGCTCTCAGATATAGTTCAGATACGCTCCAGACACAGATGCCATTCTGATACTCATTCTTTCAGCTTACAAATTACAATTCAACAATCACTCTTGGATGGCATCTACAAGCCCATCTCCTGCAACTTTCTATCACCTCTCCAAATGGCATCTTTAAGCCTATCCCCTCAACCATCACATCGCCGAGTGCAAATTTCTGGGCACTCTAGTGTCCAATCATCTTCCGCCTTCGAGTCACGAATGGCAAAACATGCCAATCTAACTCTTCAAGCTTAAGAAGATTAAACAGGGGCAGCTGTTGTACCCCAATATTTTCCCTCTCACTTATCAAGATTTTCCTCACAAGATCTCCTTTGACTCAAGACTGCACTAGGGTGGATCAACTCAAGACATCTCCTTAAGCACTGATGACCAAAACTAGGGTTTGAGATTCCACAAGGATTTTTGAACTTCCATTGCCCCGTATGATTTTCATGGATCATTATGGACCCTCAATATTACTCATGTCAAGTTTCAAGCCTTGGATCACATTTTTGCTCAGTCAATTAAGTAGTTGACCTAAAAATCAGATGTATTAGGGAAAAAGTCAACTATGGCCAATTCACAGTCAAACTTCATAATATTTGGTCCACATCAACATTTTAAACTCATGTGTATCATTTGATCAAGTTTGGACCACAACTCCTCAAGAAATTTGATCAAATCTCCAAAAGGGCAAAATGGTCAAAATTAGGGTTTTGACTAGGAAAGGGCAATTTCTGATTTTTGACCTAGCAAATGGTCAATTAGTTTAAGGAATGATCTAAAGAGTCCAATTTCATCATTTTGACCTAATGACATGGTTCAAAACATTGCAAGTCCATTGGATTGACAGATGAATTTTGTAGTCAACGGATCAAAAGTCAACTGTATACTGAAAAGTCAAACTTTGACTTTTTGGTCAAATTCAAGTGTCAAAGATCATAATTCATCAAAACATGCCAAAATATGAAAATTATTCATCAAGAAATCAAAAAGTCAAGATTTCATTTTGAAAAGTCAAAATTTCTAAACTTAGAAATTTTTCTAAGTGTTGGAAATTTCATGTTTTTTCATAACTTTGAGCCAAATTTTCACCATGATGCAAGATGATTCAAGAAAAACTTCCAACATTGAAGTTGTATATCTCCATGAAATCTACAACTTTTATTTAAACAACTCCTTACAAAAATTCTTGTATCTCAAGTTATGATTTTATGAACATAGGGTCATGAAACTAAACACTTAGTGAAATTTTGCCCTAATTTAGCCAGGATTTTGACCTAACTTCATGAAACTTTTCACATAGTTCCAAGGGGAATCTTCAAAATCAATTCAAATATGGGTTGTAGATAACATTGCAAGCTTTCCAAAATGTCCAAGAACTCCTTGAGATCATTCTTGAGTAGGGAGAATCGAAGAGATGAAGTTAGGGTTTTGTCACTTAATTTACAAGCCATTTTGTGATGAACAAGAAGTCAATTTCAAACCTATGCTGCACAATCTTGTTTTTCAGGCCTCTAAACCTCAAGATCTCTCCATAATCAGAATATTACACTTGCTTTTAAGCTATTATCCACTTTATTCAAGCTTTATCCAAGTTGCATATCCATTAATGGCACAAAGTAACATTATCATTCTAGTAAAGTGGCTTTAATCACAAAGTCAACTTCTCTTGAGCTTTGCATTTGTTCTTTCTATACAAGCATCCTATACACAATCAGATAAGCATGTTTAAAGTGCCTAACCACTTTAGATAGCCTTGTACCTTGCCTTGGAACAATGCTTGTCAAGCTTGCTTCAAAAACAAGCCAGATATCCATAACATGTGAACTTGTACTTCTGATCACCCGAGCTCTCAAAAATCTTTTCCTATACATTGAGACACTATTATGCAACTTAGGACACAATTTTTGCAAGCCTGAAACTCTCTCAAATTCCCTCTAGCCAGAAATTGCACACAAACTCCATTTTTGTGCAGGTTCTGACCTTGAACTTATATCTTCTATTTCCCTCGTGCGTTCTTTGGCCTTTTAGTTCCTAAAGCTCCTATACATCAAATATAACTTATCCCTGTCCCTGTTACACGACTGTAACACCATTTTCATCAAACTCCATAACCAAAAACAGAGCATTGCACATTGACTTCTCCAGATCATTTCAGCCACTCTCAACTCAAGCAAACCATTGCATTAGCTTCCTAGGACCTCAAGGAAGTTAACCTGGTCATCACCATCACTTGAAACAAGCTCAAAATCCAAACATGATTTCCAGTTTTGAGGTAAGTTTCCTCAACTTGGAACTCTTCATACATGCATCATCAATAGTTTATTTGTTAATAAAACATGTAGATATCATTGCCTTGAAGCTAACCATGTCCTTAGTTTCCATTAATTTTGCTTGAGCTTAGAGAATTTTGAAACTGAAGTTTCTGAAATTTTTAGGGTTCAAATTAGGGCCATTAAAATTATTGCTTATCTTTGATCTATAGTTTTAATACTTTACATTTCTGGAATCGTGAGAAAATTTGCTACAACTTTCATGTTTACAGTTTTCATTTTTGATGAGAAATAAGCAAGTTACAGTTGGTCTGGCTGGAGGTTGAAGATGAAGTCTTCAGAACACGTTTTGTCTTACATATTTATTGTTTCATTTGTATTAACGGATGTATAGCCACCCAGTGGTAGAAGCGCGCGTCTGTAACCTATGTGACCTAGGTTCGAGCCCCAATGGTACCCTTTTCATTTTCATATTTTTACAATTCTGACTTTTTTGTTTGCAGGGCGCTGGGCCTCTTTGGGCCTGGCTTATTTTTTTATTTTTTTGCTGACTGACCTCCCTACTTCCTCTTGGCACCCCCTGGCCCAAGTTTTATTATTTATTTATTTATTTCATTTTTCTTTTCTTAAATATATTTTCTAAATACTAAAAAATCATAAAAATACAAAAAAATAATATATTTATATTTTGACTTAGTTTATTTTATTTTTCTCACAAAAATATTTTTATTAATTATACTTTATTTTTTTTAGTTATTATCTTGTAAATATATATAAATTTAGGTTATTAGTTATTTTCTTTCATACTAATTTAAATGCATTATTTTTTATATATAAAAAAGACTAAAAATATTTTATAATACTATAAATATTTTTAAGATGAAAATACCAAAATACTTTTCTTGAATTTATTTTATTTTGATTAATTAATAGAACTAGGTTTTCATTTAAAATCTTTTCTTAATAAATTCATACTTAATTAACTATTTTCTTTATTTAATTAGGTTAAGACAAAATCTTCTTTCATGAAAACCAAACAAAATTCATTTTCTTTACATTTTTGCATCCTTGTACATTTATTCATTTTTATACTTTGTATTTATTTAACCCCTTGTATATTAATACCAATTCAATATGGTGGTAATAGACTAATTAGGTTTAAATTCTTGCAATCCCCATTTACAAATTGTACACCCCCTCCCCACAAATGTTGTAATAGCGTAGTAACTTTAAATTTCGCAATTTATCGCTTTTATATAACATGCTAGTAATTAGGGTTTGTATGGAAAGACTAAAACCAATATATAGAAAACCCTAATTCAATACAAAAACAAGCATGAAAACAATACACTTGCACACAATCACCCATAGGGTTATTCCACTTGGTTGCCTTATACAAAATGGCCATATTACGCATGTAAGGTATCTTAGCAAAAATAAGAAAATACAAGATCATAGTCCCTCGACGACGCTATCTAAGTTGCCTTATAAATGATCTTAGTCTCTTAAAAAGAATTCTAAGATACCTTACAACATTGCTAATCATGGTTATACGATGACCCATGCCGTCCCGTTTACATCTAAAGATAGGTTTGCTTACCAAATCAATGGTAAGACAACAATGTCAAAGGAAAATAAAATGAACAAGAAATACATTTGAGTAGGTAGATTGCTCCTAATTACTTGCTCCATTTCAAAACAAAACATCCTTTCTATTTTCAAAAACAAACACCTATGCTTTCAAAACATCTTACAAAACTTGAAAACATTTTCAAAAGATTGACATCTTTGTATACATTCTTACATACAAGAATCATTACAAAGATTGCCTAAACAATGACATCTTTACAAAATACTTTCAAAAACCACACAAAACACATTTTCAAACAAAAGTGAGTGATCTAGCAAGTAACTAAGAGCCCATGGAAAACCAGGGATGAAAAGGGTGCTAATACCTTCCCTTTTCATAATCTACCCCCCGAACTCAAGAAATAATCTCAAAGGTCTTTCCTGTGCTTTTTCACCTTTCCTTTTGGATAAAGGAAAAGTTGGTGGCGACTCTTGCTAACCGCAACATTTTCAATCAAACGCAAAACCCTCAAGTCAGTTCTCCCACCATATCACAATTATGGTTACTGTGATACAGTGGCAGAACCAACTATTAATACTGGTTTGCGTTTTGCATTTTTTGTTCGCGAAATGTCGCGGTAAGCAAGAGTCGCCATCGACTTTTATTTTATCCAATTAGGAACAGAAAAAACCTTTTTCGAGAATATTTCTATGTACGGGGGGTAGATTATAGAAATGGAAGGTGTTAGCACCCTTTCTATCCGTGGTTTTCCACGGGCTCTTAGGTGCTTGCTCGTTTTAAAATTGCTTGTGTGTGTGCTTGTTTTGAAAAAAGTTTACTTCGTGATAACCCTTGTATCAGTCCTCAAGGATGTGACGAAGTTGTTTTTGAAAATTGTTTTGAAATGTTTTGGTGTGAAATTTGTTTGTTTGAGCAAGTACCTAGGAACTATCTACCTACTCGAAAAAGACTGTTCGTTTTCCTTTAGACAATGTTATCCACTTATTAAGGAATAGGTAGCACCGTCGTTGGAGTTTTAAGGGACATTCGAAGGGACAGATACAATCACAAAAGCAATGTTAGGAGGTGTTAGTAATAATCTTAAAGCCTTAAAGATCTTTTTCTGAGGCAACATCCGAATGGGTCATTTGAGATCTTTCGGGGTTAGAGGACGACCACTAACAAACCCTATACTTCATGACCGCTTAACCGAAGTGGAGTAAACCCTAGGTGTGAGCATATACGAGTGAATTTTTTCAGTTAATTTGTCTTTGCACATTTAGGTTATCTACCTTTTTAATTTTCAATCATTCTTCCCATACAATCCTATTAGCATACATCTAACAATTTATAATTGTAGAAATTAAAGTGCGGAAATAGAAATCCTAACTATTACATGGCTTTCGCAGATACAGAAATATTTTGACTGAAAATAAAATGCGAAATTAAAACCTAGTTAAAGCTATTACAACCTCGGAGCAATTACAAAAATAATTAATAAAGTAATAAAAATACGCGCGACGAATTAAATGCGAGGACGATTAGAAGACCTAAAATCTATTCGGAAAAAAAGATTTAAGTTATTTTTGAAGAAAAATTAATTATTTACAAAAATAAAATCCTAATTTCTAATTGATTTTAATTATAAAAAGGAGTTAAATTGACCTAATTTTTAATCAAATTAATTAATTAAAGAAAATAAATCTTTTATGAAAAAAAAGATTTTTTTGGTGTTTTTTTGTGATTTTGATTAAATAAAAATAATTTTGATGTTATTTTAAAAGAAATATAATTAGGGAATAATTAAAAAGAAATAAGAATAATAAATAAATAAAAGAAGAATGGGCATGTTTAAGCAGTTGGAGGGGTGCATTGTTGAAAATATTCCAGGCCCACCAAGCTGAAGCCCAGTCAGCGCCTGATCCAGTGGTACTCCCTCCTGATGGTGCACCATGGTCTCTAACAGGTATAGGCGTTGGATATGGTTGATCATGAATGTGATGAGATCCTGTGGTTGGATGATGGAGGTGCATGATGAGCGCTTGAGTGAGAGGTGCATGGGATATGTTAAAGGAAAATAAAATAAGAAAGTTGCTGGGACCTGGGATTGAACCCAGGTCCTCTACCCTTTCCAACGTGCATGCTTGCCAGCTGCGCTAGCTGTTTTGTTTGTTAATATAATAGCAACAATATATAATATATAAAATATGGCAACTGAATCACAAACGCGCGCGAAATTCAAAACGACCAATGGGATCTTGGCACGCCTTCATCCTCCTCCATGTTCTATCGTTTTAGACTGCGACCTTTTACCCACAGTAATTTCTGTCACTATAAGCTTTAGTGACGGTTTTTGTGCGTTGCTATAGACTTGCAATATCTCAAAACGCAAAGCAAGCAATATTAATCAGAGTTAAGAACATAGATCCACTAAGAATCTTGTCCTGAGTTCATTGGTATCATTAATCAGTCCTAATTTTACCTCTACGAGGAATCCCTAATTTGAAGCTTTCAAACCCTAATAATGGCGTAAGCTTGTTCCTGCACTAGAAACCAAATTCAGGCTATCCAAAAGGTCATAAACATGATTATGAATACATTTATGCAAGCAAATCAGATGAAAAATATGTAAAACCCTGAAATCGAATTTGAGTTACAAGGGTGCAAACCGTGATCTGTATCTTACAATTTGGGATGTTTTGTGGCTTGAGAATGATTGGAATCACTTCAAAGTATGTCCAGGAACAAACTAATGTCTTTAGAATTGCTTGAATCAGACTGCAAATGAAAATCCGACCTACACTTTTCTTTGGAAATTTTGGAATTTGTTCTTGTGTTTTCTCTAATGCCAACCCCTATTTTCATGTCTGCTCTTGCTCTCTATATATCCTTGAACGAATTAGGGTTATAAGAACCACTAGTATCTTTGCAATTTTTGAAGATTTGATTTGGTTTTCATGTTGTATGATATCCTTCCAAATTTGGCCTAATCATGCCATTCTTGTGCCAATCATCTTTGATTTGATCTGATTCTAATATGCCAGCATAATGAGCTTGTGATTCTGTCCAAAAATCCAATCAAAACAAATATTTGCTATTATTTACCATTTATTTGATTTAATTCAATTTTTAATTAATAAAAATTAAAATAAAATAAATAATGAAGCAAATAACATGTGAGTGAATATTTGGGTCGTGGACCATGCTATGAGTGAGGTGCAAGCATAAAAAGTTAGGCCCATTTGGCAAAAAATGCATTTTTGAGCACATTTGACTTTTGGCAATTTTGCAAAAAAGGTCAACTTTGACAAGGCATATCTCTTCCAATTTTAACCCTAGAGATGTGTTCTTGGACTTTTTAGAAAGCTTAGGATGTCCCTTAAGCAACCCTTTTGGTCTCATCTCAATTGGGTCTTCCATGTTTATGTAATAAGTTTTGACCCCAAAAGTGTTTTTGTTGACTTTTCAAAAGGGCCTATAATGTGTAAATTCATATCTTTTTGTGAGTGCATATCTTGAACTTGAGGGATGAAGATGAACTGTAGGGAATTGCATCCTCCTCAAAATGAGCATTGGATGGAAAATTTATGATAAAGTATGAGGAAGTTATGCTTGGTCAAAGTTTGGTTGACTTTTCCTAAGAAACCCTAATTTAGCAACTTTTGGGTTTTGATGAACTTGGGGCATTCCTTGAGGAATCATGATCAAACCTTTATCAAATGATGTATATAACTTCAAAATGTTGATTTTGACCAAAAATCTTGAAGTTTGACTGTACGTGGGCCACAATTGACTTTTGACCTAATACAGTCGATTCTCAAGCATCTGAGCAGTTGACTGAGCAAACTTCTTATGCAATGCTTGAAATTTGACATGGAAGGTCTTGAGAACATATTAGGACCATGGATAGCATATTAAGTCTTTAGAGTTCACCCATCTTGATGAAAATGGAAACCCTGGTTTGAGATACATTGCCTTAGGAGAGAGTTTGTCTGGTCAACTCTTGGGCAACCTTGAGAAAATTGAGGACCTCTAGGAGTATGTTTTGAGTAAAATGAGAGGGAAAATTTTAGGGTACAATAGATTCCCCTGTTCAATCTTCTTGAACCTGAGGATGTAGATTGGCTTGTCTTCCTTTCGTAATCTGAAGGTGGAAGATGATTAAACACTAAAGTGCCCAGAAATTTGCACTCGCATGAAGTGATACTTGATTTGATGATGTCGAGAATGGGATTACAGATGCCATTTGGAAGTTGACGGAGAATCGTCGGGGATGGTCTTAAAGATTCCATCCAGGATGTGACGGAGAATCGTCGGAGATGGGCTTAAATATGCCATCTAAAGGATGTGACGGAGAATCGTTGGAGATGGGCTTAAAGATGCCATCTAGAGGATGTTGATTTCGTGAGATATTAATTTGATGAGAATTCCTATTCCTGTCATTGAGGAGGAATCTACTGAGTAATATTGGTATCTGTCTTGGGAGAAATAGAATTTTAGGAGCTTCAGTTGTCTGTTACTCTACTGGGGAAATAACTCCTGCTTGAGGAAGCGGAAGTGAACTATATATCTGGTCTGGGTATAGGCCGCGACTTACAGGGGAAAGGTGAAATTAACTGAAACTGGTTGGGTCCCGGTTTTACCATGTTGTAAACTGTTGTCTGGAGATAAGAGAGAACAAAATTGGATGGTAAGGTTATGAGAAGGAACCTGGGTTGTATGGTTACTTCGAGATGAAAGCCTGGATAGTAAGGTTGTGAGGAGGAACCTGGATAGTAGGGTTACTTCGAAATGAAATCCTGGATAGTAGGGCTGTAAGAAGGAACCTGGATAGTAGGGTTACTTCGAAATGAAAGCCTGGATAGTAGGGCTGTGAGAAGTAACCTGGGTCGTAGGGTTACTTTGAAATGAAAGCCTGGATAGTAGGGTTGTGAGAAGGAACCTGGATAGTAGGGCTGTGAGAAGGAACCTGGGTAGTAGAGTTACTTCGAAATGAAAGCCTGGATGGTAGGGCTGTGAGAAGGAACCTGGGTCGTAGGGTTACTTCGAAATGAAAGCATGGATAGTAGGGCTGTGAGAAGGAACCTGGGTAGTAGGGTTAATTCAAAATGAAAGCCTGGATAGTAGGGATATGAGAAGGAACCTGGGTAGTAGGGTTACTTCGAAATGAAAGCTTGGATGGTAGGGTTGTGAGAAGGAACCTGGGTTGTAGGGTTACTTCGGAATGAAATCCTGGATAGTAGGGCTGTGAGAAGGAACCTGGGTAGTAGGGTTACTTAGAAATGAAAGCCTGGATATTAGGGCTGTGAGAAGGAACCTGTGTCATAGGGTTACTTCGAAATGAAAGCCTGGATAGTAGGGCTGTGAGAAGGAACTTGGATAGTAGGGTTACTTCGAAATGAAAGCCTGGATAGTAGGGCTATGAGAAGGAACTTGGATCGTATGGTTACTTCAAAGCGATAGTGTAGATTAGTTGACCCGTTTGGTTTAGGGAACTGAATTTCCATTAGTCATCTGTAGATGTGACCTGCATCACTGTTGGATTTGTTGAAGCTAAACATCTTTTCCTGAAAAGATATCAGGGTTAGTTATATGCGATGCATGAAATGCAGGGTGAGATGATGTTCTCAAAATAAATGAGATTATGCTGTATATGATATGTATGCGTGTGTCATGATGTATGCTCACTAAATGCTATCGAGGTATGCTCGCGTCTGGAAAAATAAATCCCTGACTATTGCTGGAGATTTATAAATATTCTGTCGGGAAGAGATGCTGCTTGAGAATAACTTTGCGGGGGACAAACTTAGAAAATGGATTTTTGTAGCTGAAGTGGTGCACTCTATCGGGGGTTGAGCCTCTGTATAGAGAAATAAACTCTACTTGAGGGATGAAATTTACTGACTTGCCCGTGATTACGGAATTCGGCCGGAGGATATAGTTGTCAGGTTTTAGAATGACCCTGGCTGGGGAGGTTACGTCATGTTTCTGGAAAACCGACTTCAATGTTTTTTTAATACTTTAGCTCTGTAGGGAGTGTATGTACTAATGATTGTGTTCTAAAGCTTACTCTATTCCGGTACCTGTTGGACAGAATAACTGTCGGGTTTGGCACATCTTGTTTTTGCCCCTGTTTATGGAATTACGAGTAATTGTCTTTTGTTTCTTATGTAAATATTTATGAATAGCAATCATTTTCAAATGCATATATAAAAAAATAAGTAATTGGACGTTCTTGCAAAACAAAACAGAAAAAGAAAAACAAACTCGAAGTTTCTTGTGAAAATGATTTGTATTGATTTTTGAAGTTCGCCTGTAATAGGCGCTTTTGTACAAGGAGGATGACGTTCTAGTAAGAGAACGCTGCCGAAAGACAGAAGCTATACAATTTTTGTAAAAATAAAGAAAAAAACAGCTATGTGAAACAACCCCATTGGGTTCCAACTCTGCTATTGCCTATATATCTTCAAGCGTCTCATCACTTTGCTTCTTGGCAGAAAGTTGATCAGATTGATTAGTGTCGTCCGAGCTTGATAGTAAATACTGAAGTCTGGTCGCAAGATGATCCAATGAGACATAGTGGTACGCTTTATATCCCTAACTTTTTCCTGGGCCGCCCTTTCGGGTTTTCAGTCCACCGGTGTTGTACCCCAAAATTTGCCCTCCCATATTCTTCAAGAAATTGCCAAGCCAAGTCACAAAATTCCCCAAGGGTTGCACAGTGCAAAAGTCTCCTACACAGTCAAAACTAGGGTTTCTATTCTGATCAAGAAAATGAAGTTTTCAAGAGCTCAATCAAGTCTCCCATGCCTACAAAGATGGTCAAGCATCCTCATATCAAGTTTCAAGGCATTCAGCTCAAAATGGCACAGTCAAAACCCTAAATTGCACTACAGTCAACTGTAGGGGCAAAATGGTCATTTGACAGTCAAAAGTTCAAATTTTTGGTCAACATATCATTTTGAAGCCACAAACATCATTTGATCAATGCTTGATCATGATTCTCAAAATTTGGCTCAGAAATCATCAAAGATGCAAAAGTTACTATATTTGGACAGCTGAAAAAGTCAACTGAAATTGACCAGGGCATAACTTTCACATGGATTATCAGAAAAATTCCATCCAAAGCTCATTTTGAAGAGAAAGACATTTCCTACAACTCATCTTCATACTTCAAGTCCAAGAAATGCTCTCACAAAAAGTTACCAATTTCAACATTATAGGTCATTTTCAAAAGTCAACAAAAAGGGACTTTAAGTCAAAGGCCATAACTTGAGATTGGTAAATAAAAATGACATGGGACCAAAGGCATTGGTTAAAGGACTCAAATACCTTTCCAAAATGTCCAAGAACATGAGAAAAGATTAAAAATTGAGCAAGTTATGCCTTGTGGAAGTTGGGAAATTTTTGGATATTTTGAAAAGTCAACTTTGATCCAAATGACCTAAAATTGCTAATGGGACCATTTTTCTTCCATGATTCATCATTCCAAGCATATGCACGACCACCTGGCCCAAAGGGAAGTATTTTCTCATTTTTTATTTATTTATTTGAATTTTTATTTATATTAATTCAATTAAATCAATTAAATATGTGGAAAATATCTAAATGAACCAAACCAATCTTTTTATACATGTTTTAAGGTCAATATTTCGTGTAAAGGCAAACTAGGAAAGATTTGGAGCTAATTGATCATAATTGATACAAAAACCATGTGGAAAAGATATGAAAAGATCTTGGAAAATCAAATATGCAAAATCATCAATGCCATGGATTTTATTCAATTTTCTTAACCTAATGCCTTCACTACATAACCAGAAACCTAAACCTAATGCCCAGACACTCTAAGCTGCGCAGAAAAGCTCCCTAGAAACTTGAAAAATTCTCCATAAAACTCAAAACTGAAATCAGTGTTCTAGGTCGATTCAAGCCCTAATATTCATTCCATTGGCTTCCTCAAGTCTCCCTGAACACATTCCAATTCATAACACTCATCAAAAGGCAAGGAATCAATGTACAGAACTCAACATATTCCATGAAAATTTCATAATCGTATTCTATATTCTATGCATTTTCATGACATTTAACTTATTGATTCTTGTTCCTGATGTGATTTCAAAGCTAACTGATATGTTTGATTGAATTTTTGCAAGCCATACGCGATTATGCCATAACTGACTTTTAGGGTTTTCAGAGTTCTTAGTTTGGGGCTTTTACAAAGAGGAAAAATTAGGATTTCAAACCGCTGCCATTCAATTTAGCAAGCTTGGACGAAGAAGAAGCCATGGTCGCGATTAATTTACGAGTTGTATAGCGCTAGTCGCTATTTTCTCTAAAGCAGCCTAACACCACGTATAGAAAACCGTGGCTGAATGTTCTTGTTTTCAGAAAAAATAAAAAACACGCAGGGAAGACGAAGTCGTGGCAAGATATGATTCGCTGTTTTGAATTTCGCGCGTTTTCAGTCCATTAACGCGTTGCTTCTTTTATATTATTTATTTGTTAGTATATTAACTGAATGCGCGTGTAGCTCAGCTGGCAAGGTGTGATGTTGGTAACCCCCATGACCTGGGTTCAAGTCCCAGGTCTGCATAATATTTCATGTTATTTTTCAATTCAAACTCCTATGCAGCGTCAGTATTGAGGATGCATCATATGCCTCAAAATCCAAAGGTCCACGCGTCCAAGGGATGCAGATCAAGGGCTCAGAACTGAAGAACACCATGAGGACTAGTCAACACGCGCATACGTGGCCTGGGAAAGTCAATGGATCTGCATATTAAATGGGCCAGAATTTCACTAATAAAACCTCCAAATTGGGACTTCCACCCCCCCTGGTTTGCAATTTCCTTTTTATTTATTTTGTTTTCAATTCTTATTTTATTTATTTTATTGTTTTAATTTAATAAATTATTTTTACCATATATATAAAAATATCACAAAAAATCAGAAAAGATGACAAATATAATAAATATTTAATTTAATTATTTTCATAAATAAATTAACATGTAAATTAACTTAGTATTAATTTAGGTTGCAACTTTAATTCTTTTCATAAAATATAAAAAATATAGAATTTAGGTTTAATTGTTAATTTTATTCCTTTTTAATTTTCCCTTTTTTTTCATAATAATAATATTACTTATTTTATTTTCATAAATAAATTAACATGTAAATTAACTTAGGTTTAATTTGGGTTATATTTTAATATTTTCATAACAAACTTAAAAACCATTAGAATTAGGGTTAGTTAATTTCAATTAATTCTTTTTTCTTTTAAATCTTAAAAAACATAAAAATACCAAAAAAACAAAAACATTTAATTTTAATTTTAATTCCTCATTAACTTTAATTTTTTGCAAAAGTGTCCAACGCCCATATTTTTTGTTTAATTTCGCACATTTATTTTATGTCGTTTAAATGATTATGTACTTCTCCCAAAGCGTTGTAACTTAAACTTTGCGCACTTTTATTTGCTTTATTTATTTTCTGTCAAATCGGGTCCGGTTTAATTTTGGCGATGTGGACCCGCGCCATTTGTAATAGCTTTAGAATTTACTTTTCCGCACTTTTTTTAACTGTTAACAAAAAGCATGAAAGAATGTATGGACCGTAATAAAATCAAGCGTAGATCACAATGAACATGACAAGACAAATATCAATGAACATGACACACGAATCGCACACACCACCCCTAGGGTACGCCTCACTGTTGCCTTGCCTTCGAAAGGTGATCGTCGAGTAGAGGACGTCTTAGTAAGTCCTCATGATCCGGGAACCTGGCATGAGGGTAGCTTCTAAGGTGTCTTCCCATTGCTCTGGTGATCACCATGTCCCTACAAACTCGAATTGATCCGAACACCTCCAATGGTGGTGCTACCTACCTCTCAATGGTGGGATGGCACTACTTTAAAGGACATCTACACAGACGAATTCCTTAGGGTAGGTAGACGACTCATGGATACTTGCTCTTTTCAAAACAAACTGAAATCTTTTCACACCAACACTTTTCAAAAGCTTTCAAAGCAAATTTTTCAAACACTCTGACGTACGAGTCGAACTGAAATTTTTCAAAGAAACTTTTTAAAACCCACAATTGAAAAGCAAGCAAACCTTTTTGAAAACACAATGAGCAAGTATCTAAGAGCCCATGGATAACCATGGATAGAAAGGGTGCTAACACCTTCCCTTTCTATAATCTACCTCCCGAACCGAGAGCAATCTCTTTAAGGAATTTTTCTGTGCTTTTGTCCTTTCCATTTGGAGAAAATAAAAGACGGTGGTGACTCTTGCTTCCGCGACATTTCGCGAACCAGCTTTAAACAGTCAGTTCCAGATCCACCGATCACAACCGGGATACCCTTTTTTGCCCAAGCCGCCCTTTCGGGTTTTCGACTTGCGGGTGTACAATTTTTTTTCATTTTCATCCCTTACTTTTGATCGAACCCTTTTGGTTCTCCGGGAAGCCCTTATTTTTTCCCAGGCCAGTCAACCTAGTGGGCCTTTTAATTAGGCATAGTATCTTTTCACTATGTCTGCATTGACAGGGTGAGGAAGGTCTTCACCGTCCATGGTGGTTAGAATCATATCTCCACCCGAGAAAATGTTCTTAACCATAAATGGTCCTTCGTACGTGGGGGTCTATTTTCCCTTGGGATCACCTTGCCGAAGTATGATGCGCTTGATCACTAGATCCCCGACTTGATATTCTTGACGTCTGACTTTCTTGTTAAAAGCCTTGATCATTCACTTTTGATACGTCTGACCATGGCATATAGCAGTAAGTCTCTTTTCATCGATTAAATTTAACTTATCAAGTCGAGTTCTGATCCAGTCGTCTTCGTTCAACCCTGCATCCTTCATAATCCTGAGAGAAGGAATCTGGACTTTGATGGGTAGGACTGCCTCTATGCCATATACCAGAGAATAGGGTGTTACCCATGTCGACGTCCGTGCTGATGTACGGTACCCATGAAGAGCAAATGGTAACATCTCATGCCAGTATTTGTATGCCACCGTCATCTTCTATACAATCTTCTTGATGTTCTTGTTAGCAGTTTCAACAGCGCCATTCATCTTCGGCCGGTAGGGAGAAGAATTATGATGTTGTATCTTTAACTGTTTACAGAGCTCGGTGATCATTGTGTTGTTGAGATTTGCACCATTGTTAGTAATAATTCTCTCTGGAACGCCATATCGACAGATTAGATTATGTCGGATAAACCGCGACACGACGTTCTTGGTTACTATAGCAAAAGAGGCTGCCTCAACCCACTTCGTGAAGTAATCAATGGCTACTAGGATGAAGCGATGTCCGTTGGAAGTGGTGGGCCTGATTTCTCCGATCTTGTCGATGCCCCACATTGCAAAGGGCCACGGAGCTGTCAAGACGTTTAAGGGGATCGAAGGCACATGCACCTTATCAGCATAGATTTGACACTTATGACAAGTAATATCCTGCCCGTAGGATCTTCTTAGCCATGGTATGTCTACTAGAATGGGTTCTAAAGGTGCCTTCATGTAGATCTATCAAGATCCTCTCTGCTTCACTCTTGTCTACACACGGTAGTAGTGTGGAGTCATGGTTGCGTTTATAGAGTATTCCATTACTGAGGATGAACTTTGCAGCGAACCTTCTCAGAAACTTTTTATCATTGACAGATGCCCCTTTGTGATACTCTTGAGTCTCGAGATACCTCTTGACTTTATGAAACCAGGGTTTGTCTACCACTTCTTCGGTATCGATTTCACAGCAGTGTGCTGGTTCATCCAACCTCTCAATGGTGATTTGGGGAGCTTTATTGCCCCACCCGACCTTGAACATTGACGACATGGTAGCTAGCGCATCCTCTCGTGGGAAATGTTAAAAGGTTACCTCCTCAAAGTGTGGGAGCAAGGTCAGTACGTACTCTTTGTATGGGATGAGATTCAGGTGCTTTGTATCCCACTTGCTTTTGATCTGACTTATCACCAAAGCGGAATCCCCGAATACACTCAAGAACTTGATCCTTAGGTCGATAGAAGCCCTAAGACCCATGATGAACGCTTCATACTCCGCCATGTTATTGGTACAGTTGAAACATAATTGAGAAGTGAACGGAGTATGACAGCCCTCAAGAGATAGGATTATAGCGCCGATGCCATTACCCAGTGCGTTTGAGGCTCCATCAAAATACATAGTCCATCGGGATCCCTCCTCGGGTCCTTCATCCGGTACAGGTTCTTCGTAGTAAATCACCAGCATGATATTCTCATCCGAGAACTCAAAATTCATGGACTGGTAGTCATCCACGGCCTGATGATCCAAATGATCAGCCAATACACTCCCCTTTATTGCTTTCTGGGTTATATATTGTATGTATTACTCAGTTAAGATCATCTTCCATCTTGCTATTCTTCCGGAGAGAGCGGGTTTCTCGAAGATGTATTTGATTGGATCCATCTTAGATATCAACAAAGTAGTGTGGGTCAGCATATATTGTCTTAGTCGGTGAGCAGCCCATGCCAAAGTGCAACAAGTTTTCTCGAGTAGTGAGTATCGTGTCTCATGTAACACCCCTTCTAAATAACCCGCGAATATATTAATTAAATCAGAGTAACATGGAAAACAGGGATGTCACAATCCAAGATAAATATAAAAACCTCAAATCTACAGTTATCATGCTTTACTGAAGGAATTATTAAGATAAATATTCAAATCAATATCATGTTCTACACAGCGGAAATGTCTCAAAACCGGAATAACTTCACTTCATAAGTATTCCCAACATAAATTAAACAATAGAGTATAAAATAAAACTCATCATTCAAACGTTTCCCCCAGTGTTACAACCTATCAGAGCACGACACTGACACGCGGACTTAAAGTAACATAGCTCTAGAGCCATCCTCACCGACTCCTGAGCTGCTAACTTTAATCTGAAATTGTTAAAGTAAGGGTGAGATTTCTCATAATTAACATGCATTATAAGCTTCGCAATCAACATTATATCACAAGCATATTATTTCACCCATTTTAGCATAAATTCAGATTCAACATGCAGTTCCAATCATACAAGTCATTATGCACAAATCGATAATCAACCAAATCAATTGTAACACTGGAAAACATCCTAACATATTACAATTCCATGCAAATACAAATGCAGACACAATGCATGTGGTACCAACACGTGACCAAGTCACCCAACACTGATCCATCATCAACCGGATACAGCAACACCGATCCATCATCAACCGGATACAACAACCATCGATTCGTCCATAAAACCCGGAAACAAATCCATCCTAACCACCCATCATCACCCGGGTATCGGTTAACGGCAATACAAGTCAAATTCCACACAATGGGAATTAAATTCACCAAAACAATGCATATGCATGCACATCACCAGCATGCAACATCAAATCAACGGAATATGATCACAACATAATTCCAAATAATGCCAAAACCAATATATCACATGATCACATCTCAATTATAATGGATATCAGGCACAACACATAAGTATCAATTCTCATTCACCAAATCAGAACAATTTACAAACAATTCTACATCATTCTCAAAATACCAAAGTTTACAAAAATCGGGAATTCGACTCTTTTTAAAATAATTTTTTTTATAAAATAATATTTTTCTTATTTTATAAGATAGTATTTTTAATTTAAGAAATACTGCCGAAAACGGCACTCAAATCGGACTTACGGTTTGAAAGTTATGAATTTTCAAAGTTTAATATTTTCCAAAAAGTTACAGCAGAACCCGGTTCCTACATATACAGGAACCGGTTCCTGCGAAGTCCAAAAATCTCCCTTCTGGAAAATGTATGGGAACCCGGTTCCTACCTATACAAGAACCGGCTCCTATGTGCAATTTTGCCAGCTTTTGTAACTTCACACAGTGGAACCCGGTTCCTCCCCACTAGGAACCGGTTCCCACGACCTGCAGAGCCAAATTCTGCACTTTTGACAGCATTATGTATCTCAATCCATTCCTTTTCATTCCCATACGAATGACCACATCAATTAACACCAGAATCACCCAAGTAACATCAATATAATGTCAAATAACACAATTCAACCATTCCTAACAATCCTATATCATGCAATTGGTTCAATTCCACACAATTTGACAACATTAGGGACAAATTCTACAAACCTAGAAAATCCTAAATTGAGATTCCTAACATGCTTAATCAATTCTATTGATCCCAAAATCTATAAGGCATAGTAATTAATCGAAATCACCCCTTACCTCGCGATGATCCTTCGAATTCACGGCGTTTGGCTTTTCCTCTCTTCTCTTCTCTTCTCCAATTTCACGTATAATGACTTCTTTCCAAATAACCTTCTTTTTCTTTTCCTTTTTATCCTTCTTTTTATATTCCTTTTATTATTTGCCAAATAATAGTAATAAATTAGTTATTATTTAGTAGAGCTTTTTACTTCACACACCTCTAATTCAACCTTACACCCCCCGGTCTTCCTTTTTAATTTCATAATTAATTCATCCATTTAATCCAAAATATTATTAATTAAGCCTTTAATTAATTTAATAATTAAATTCCTAATTATTTAACACTTGAATTAATTTGGGGTGTCACAACTCTCCCCAACTAAAAGAGTTTTCGTCCTCGAAAACATACCTTAGACGAACAGTTCAGGATACGAGTCCTTCATCTGGCTCTCCAGCTCCCAAGTGACATTTCCATCTGCTGGTCCTCCCCAAGCCATTCTTACCAACGCGATCTCCTTGCCTCGCAACTGTTTCAACTTCCGATCCTCAATTCTCACAGGTACCGCTTCCACAGTCAAATTCTCTCGTACCTGTATATCGTCTACCCGAATCTCATGAGACGGATCAGCAATGTACTTCCTCAACTGAGATACATGAAAGACATCATGCAAATTTGCAAGCGACGGCGGCAAAGCAATCTGATAAGCAACTTTCCCAACTCTCTTGGTAATCTGAAACGGACCAATAAAACGTGGAGTCAACTTCTTTGACTTTAAAGCTCGGCCAATACCAGTTATCGGAGTAACTCGCATAAAAACATGTTCTCCTTCACTAAACTCAAGATCTTTCCTCCTCTTATCGTGATAACTTTTCTGACCAATCTGAGAAGTCCTCATCTTCTCCTGAATCATCTTAATCTTTTCCGAAGTCTGTTGGACAATTTCCAGTCCAATCGCAGCACTCTCTCCAGATTCATACCAACACAACGGTGTCCGACACCTCCTACCATACAATTCCTCAAACGGAGCCATACCAATGCTCGAATGAAAACTATTGTTATAGGTAAACTCAATCAATGGTAGATAACTATCCCAAGCTCCACCTTTCTCCAACACACAAGCTCTTAACAAATCTTCCAACGACTGAATCGTTCTCTCCGTCTGACCATCTGTCTGTGGATGATAAGCGGAACTCAAACGCAACTTAGTACCCAAAGCTTCTTGCAATCCCATCCAGAATTTAGATGTAAACCTCGGATCTCGATCCGACACAATACTAGAAGGAATACCGTGCAAACTCACAATCTTCTCAACATACAATTCTGCCAACCTTTCCATTGGATAATCCATTCTTATCGGAATAAAGTGAGCAGATTTCGTCAACCGATCAACAATAACCTAGATAGAATCACAATTCTTCGATGTCCTTGGCAAACCAGACACAAAATCCATAGAGATTACATCCCATTTCCATTCCGGAACAAACAACGGTTCCATCAATCCTGACGGTTTCTGATGCTCAATCTTCGACTTCTGACAAACCAAACAAGCATACACAAACTCAGCAATTTCCTTTTTCATTCCCGGCCACCAAAAAAACTTCTTTAAATCATGGTACGTTTTAGTAGCACCAGGATGAATACTCAATCCACTACGATGTCCTTCTTCCAAAATACTCTTCCTAATCTCTGCAACATCCGGAACACACATCCTATTACCAAATCTCATAACACCATTCTCATCAATCCGGAACTCGCCTCCTTGACCTTGGTTGATCAATGTCAATTTATCAACTAACCCAACATCAGACTTCTGTCCATTCCGAATTTCTTCCAGAATACCACTAGTCAGTTTCAACATACCCAATTTCACACTATTCGGAGTAGTTTCACATACCAAACTTAAATCTCTGAACTGCTCAACCAAATCTAACTCACGGACCATTAACATCGACATATGCAAGGACTTCCTACTCAAGGCATCCGCAACAACGTTTGCCTTACCAGGATGGTAATTCAAACCGAAATCATAATCCTTTAGAAATTCTAACCATCTCCTCTGCCTCATATTCAACTCTTTCTGATCAAAGAGATACCTCAGACTTTTGTGATCACTGAACACCTCAAACCGAGAACCATATAAATAATGCCTCCACAACTTCAAAACAAACACAACAGCTGCCAACTCCAAATCATGAGTCGGATAATTCCTTTCATGTACTTTCAATTGTCTCGAAGCATAAGCCACCACCTGCTTATCTTGCATCAACACACCACCTAATCCCATTAATGATGCGTCACAATACACAACAAAATACTTAGTCGGATTTGGCAAAATCAAGATCGGAGCACTTGTCAACCTCCTCTCCAGCTCTTGAAATCCTCTCTCACATTCAACATCCCAAACAAACATCTGACCCTTCCTGGTCAACTTAGTCAACGGTAACGCTAATTTGGAAAATCTTTCTATAAACTTCCTGTAATAACCTGCAAGACCCAGAAAACTACGGATCTCAGAAGCATTCTTCGGCGCTTCCCACTGAGATACTGCTTCTACCTTCGTAGGATCCACAACAATTCCATTCTTGGAAATTACATGGCCAAGAAAACTTACTTCACTTAACCAGAATTCACACTTGGACAACTTTGCATAAAGCTTCTTCTCTTTCAACAATTCCAACACAACTCTGAGATGTTCTGCATGCTCTTCATCGCTCTTCGAATAAATTAGAATATCATCAATGAACACCACCACAAACTTATCAAGATACGGATGAAATATCCTGTTCATATACTCCATGAAAACACCAGGTGCATTAGTAACTCCAAACGGCATAACAGAATACTCGTAATGTCCATACCTCGTTCTAAATGCAGTTTTCTGAATATCTTCCAACTTCACACGAATCTGATGATATCCAGATCTCAGATCAATCTTACTAAATACACAAGCTCCAACTAGTTGATCCATCAAATCATAGATCCTCGGCAAAGGATACCGATTCTTGATTGTAACTTTATTCAGTTGTCTGTAATCAACACATAATCTCATTGAACCTTCTTTCTTCTTAACCAACAACACCGGATCACCCCACGGCGAAACACTCGGACGAATAAACTTCTTCTCAAGTAACTCCTCCAACTGTTTCTTTAACTCCGCTAATTCAGATGTCGACATACGGTAAGGCGCCATCGACACTGGACTAGTTCCAGGAATCAAATCTATAGTAAATTCTACCTCCCTCTCAGGTGGCAATTCACTAACGTCTTCCGGAAACACCTCTGGAAATTCATTCACCACTGGCAATCCATCACTCTTTGCTTTTCCATCCGCTTCTATTGCAGAATACAACATAAATACCACAGCACCATCTTTCACAGCTAGGTTCATCTGTTTAACCGACATAGTCACATCTTCGACACCAACCTCTTCAGGAAAAATAACTGTCTTTGCAAAACAGTTGATATGAACCTGGTTGAATTCCAACCAGTTCATTCCAAGGATGATATTAAGTTGTTCTAACGGTAGGCACACCAAATCCATACCGAAACCCCTACCAAAAATCACAATAGGACAATTCCTACAAACATACGAAGTAGTCACTGAACCCGACGCAGGAGTATCAATAACCATACTTCCATCCATATTAGAAATTTACAAATTCAATCTTTTAGCACAATCCAAAGCAATAAAAGAATGTTTAGCTCCAGTATCAATAATCGTAATCAAAGGTATGTCATTAATAAAACATGTACCTTTAATCAGCCGATCATCTTGCTTAGTCTCTGACCCAGACAATGCAAACACTTTACCACCAGCTTGCTCCTTCTTGGGTTTTGTACACTGAGGACGAGTATGACCTTCTTCACCACAGTTGTAACAAGTCACCACTCTTACTCTGCAATCATTGGCCACATGGCCGAGTTTCCCACACTTGAAACACTTCTTATCATTACTTTTGCAACACACCATACGATGTCCTGTCTCACCACACTTGTAGCACTTAATGGAAGAACTAGAATCTCCTCCACCAAACTTCTTCCAACCACTGGGTCTCGGATTACTTCTATCATAAGGCTTACCACGATCCTTCTGTTGCTTACCCTTCCTATCAACATACCCTCAAGCATTCGACTTAGTGTTAGCAAGATCCTCCTCTAAAATCCTACTACAGTCAACCAGATCAGGAAATCTTCAGATACGCTGATACCGAATACCCTTCTTAATCTCATCACGAAGACCATTCTCAAACTTGATACATTTGGAAAATTCTCCATCTGCATCGTTATTATAATCAGCATAATACTTCGCTAACTCAGTAAACTTCGAAGCATACTCACTGACAGTCTTGTTACCCTGCTTGAGTTCCAGAAACTCAATCTCCTTCTTGCCTCTGATGTCCTCAGGAAAGTACCTCCTCAGAAAAGCCCTCCTGAACACAGCCCAAGTCAACGCAATACCATCTTCTTCCATTTCAGTTCTGGTAGCAACCCACCAGTCATCAGCTTCCTCTGCTAACATGTGAGTTTCGTATCTCACCTTCAGCCCTTCAGCACAGTCAATTACTCTAAAGATCCTCTCGATCTCCTTCAACCACTTCTGAGCACCTTCGGGATCATGTGCATCCTTGAACAACGGAGGATTATTCCTCTGAAAATTCCCCAATTATCGGTCAGCACCAATCACAGCTTCCTGCTGGTTCCCTCTGAGTACTCCAGCCAACATTCCCAATGCTTCAGCAAGAGCATCGTCGTTTCTTCCGTTACCTCTTCCGGCCATTGTTCTGTAACATTACAAAACAACCTCATCAACACACAAGTATCGACAATGTCACCTTACACTAGTCGCATACAAAAGGGATAACGACACAAGACAAGATCGACTATGCTCTGATACCACTATTGTAACACCCCTTCTAAATAACCCGCGAATATATTAATTAAATCAGAGTAACATGGAAAACAGGGATGTCACAATCCAAGATAAATATAAAAACCTCAAATCTACAGTTATCATGCTTTACTGAAGGAATTATTAAGATAAATATTCAAATCAATATCATGTTCTACATAGCGGAAATGTCTCAAAAAACCGGAATAACTTCACTTCATAAGTATTCCCAACATAAATTAAACAATAGAGTATAAAATAAAACTCATCATTCAAACGTTTCCCCCAGTGTTACAACCTATCAGAGCACGACACTAACACGCGGACTTAAAGTAACATAGCTCAAGAGCCATCCTCACCAACTCCTGAGCTGCTAACTTTAATCTGAAATTGTTAAAGTAATGGTGAGATTTCTCATAATTAACATGCATTATAAGCTTCTCAATCAACATTATATCACAAGCATATTATTTCACCCATTTTAGCATAAATTCAGATTCAATACGCAGTTCCAATCATACAAGTCATTATGCACAAATCAATAATCAACCAAATCAATTGTAACACTGGAAAACATCCTAACATGTTACAATTCCATGCAAATACAAATGCAGACACAATGCATGTGGTACCAACACGTGACCAAGTCACCCAACACTGATCCATCATCAACCGGATACAGCAACACTGATCCATCATCACCGGATACAGCAACCATCGATTCGTCCATAAAACCCAGACACAAATCCAGCCTAACCACCCATCATTACCCGGGTATCGGTTAACAGCAATACAAGTCAAATTCCACACAATGGGAATTAAATTCACCAAAACAATGCATATGCATGCACATCACCAACATGCAACATCAAATCAACGGAATAAGATCACAACATAATTCCAAATAATGCAAAAACCAATATATCACATGATCACATCTCAATCATAATGGATAGCAGGCAAAACACATAAGTATCAGTTCTCATTCACCAAATCAGAACAATTTACAAACAATTCTACATCATTCTCAAAATACCAAAGTTTACAAAAATCGGGAATTTGACTCTTTTTAAAATAATTTTATTATAAAATAATATTTTTCTTATTTTATAAGATAGTATTTTTAATTTAAGAAATACTGCCGAAAACGGCACTCAAATCGGACTTACGGTTTGAAAGTTATGAATTTTCAAAGTTTAATATTTTCCAAAAAGTTACAGCAGAACCCGGTTCCTACATATACAGGAACCGGTTCCTGCGAAGTCCAAAAATCTCCCTTCTGGAAAATGTATGGGAACCCGGTTCCTACCTATACAGGAACCGGTTCCTACATGCAATTTTGCCAGCTTTTATAACTTCACACAGTGGAACCCGGTTCCTCCCCACTGGGAACCGGTTCCCACGACCTGCAGAGCCAAATTCTGCACTTTTGACAGCATTATGTATCTCAATCCATTCCTTTTCATTCCTATACGAATGACCACATCAATTAATACCAGAATCAGCCAAGTAACATCAACATAATGTCAAATAACACAATTCAACCATTCCTAACAATCCTATATCATGCAATTGGTTCAATTCCACACAATTTGACAACATTAGGGACAAATTCTACAAACCTAGAAAATCCTAAATTGAGATTCCTAACATGCTTAATCAATTCTATTGATCCCAAAATCTATAAGGCATAGTAATTAATCGAAATCACCCCTTACCTCGCGATGATCCTTCGAATTCACGACGTTTGGCTTTTCCTCTCTTCTCTTCTCTTCTCCAATTTCACGTATAATGACTTCTTTCCAAATAACCTTCTTTTTATTTTCCTTTTTATCCTTCTTTTTATATTCCTTTTATTATTTTCCAAATAATAGTAATAAATTAGTTATTATTTAGTAGAGCTTTTTACTTCACACACCTCTAATTCAACCTTACACCCCCCGGTCTTCCTTTTTAATTTCATAATTAATTCATCCATTTAATCCAAAATATTATTAATTAAGCATTTAATTAATTTAATAATTAAATTCCTAATTATTTAACACTTGAATTAATTTGGGGTGTCACATCTCATAGTCGATAAACTTTTTGCTAAGGTAGTATATTACGTGCTCTTTTTGACCAGACTCGTCGTGCTGCCCCAACACACACCCCATTGAATTATCTAGCACTGTCAAGTATAATATCAAAGTTCTTCCTTCAATTAGAGGAATCAGAATTGGAGGTTCTTGAAGGTATTCCTTGATTCTTTCGAAAGCGGTCTGGCATTCATCATTCCACTTTATCACTTGATCTTTCTTCAGAAGCTTGAAGATTTACTCACAAGTAGCGGTCAAATGTGAAATGAACTTGGCGATATAATTCAAGTGTCCCAAGAAACCTCTAACTTCCTTCTCTGTACGGGGAGATGGCATTTCTTGTATAGCCTTTATCTTTGCAGGATCTACTTGGATGCCTTTGTCACTGACAATGAATCCCAGAAGTTTACCAGACCTTACCCCGAAGGTGCACCTGTTCGGATTCAACCTCAGCTTATATATCTTCAACCTGTCGAACAACTTTTGGAGATGATCAAGGTGATCTTCCTCAGTTTGAGACCTGGATATCATGTCATCAACATAAACCTCTATCTCATGGTGAATCATATCGTGGAACAAAGCAACCATGGCGCACTGATAAGTTTCCCCAACATTCTTCAACCCAAAAGGCATCACCTTGTAGCTGAAGGTGCCCCACTGCGTGATGAAGGTTGTCTTCTCCATGTCTTCAGGAGCCATCTTGATCTGGTTGTAGCCAGAGAAACCATCCATGAAGGAGAAGATTTTGTGTTGCACGGTGTTGTCGACCAAAACATCAATGTGAGGAAGTGGGAAGTCATCCTTGGGGCTTGCCCTGTTCAGATCTCTGTAATCCATACACACCTGTGCCTTACCATCCTTCTTAGGTACCGGAACGACGTTAGCAACCCACTGTGGATACGAAGTGACAGCTAAGAATCCTGTGTCAAACTGTTTCATGACCTCTTCCTTGATCTTCTCTGACATTTCGGGACGCATATGGTGGACCTTCTGTTTAATTGGAGGACTGTCTTCTTTAGTCGGCAAGCGATGTACCACGATATCAGTGTCCAAACCCGACATGTCTTCATAGGACCAGGCGAAGATCTCAACATAGTCGTGCAGCATCTGTATCAACCTCTGTTTGACTCTAAGCTCCAGATTTGCACCTATTTTTACCTCTTTTCTGTCTTCCTCAGTACCAAAATTCACTGTCTCAATCGGCTCTTCATGAGGCTGTATGGCCCTTTCTTCCTGCCGTAATAGTCTAGCAAGTTCTCCAGGAACCTCACAATCATCCTCACCTTCTTCCTTGGCTTGGTTGATCGGATTTTCAAAGTCATAACTGGCAATAGCAGAACTATTATCAATGGGATCCAGAGTGGATATGGATCTGCAGTATGATACGTGAGTGTGTGTAAGAGACTAGCTGTTTTGATAAAGTGAAAACAGAAAAGAAAAAAAAAGAGCACAAAATTTGTATGTAAGAAACTTCCAATGCTTTATTAATGATATATGAAATGACAAATAATAGTCCTCACAAGCAAAGTCAATGTGCCTCGGGCAAGATACAAGGCCGTAAACTTTTAAATTGTTTATTACAAATCTCAAAACAAGTAAGACAATTACTGCAGAATAAAAGAAATTGGTATAAAGTCCCTAGCCGTCTAGTTACTCGGTCCATCGTTGGTAGTTGGGTAGATCCAGCTGTCAATGTCTGAGTCTTCCTCGCTGTCTTCAATGGAATTAACCCCTCGATTGCTGATGCGTAGGGGAGGTCCTCCAGCCCGAGCACGTCGAACAACCCTTTAAGCCCCTGTAGTAAAGCCCAAACCAAATTTGTCAGTTTTGTGAGTGAAATCAGGGAGCTGACCCCAATTGGTACACCCACCTTCTTCGACCACGGCCCAGGCGTCCTTGAGAGAAGCCATCTTTAGAGGAGGTTTGCTGCTAGTAGTAGTTTCAGCCGGTGCCAAGATCTGAGGGACCTCTTCAAAGTTATGACAAGGAGTTTCTATGAATTCCCCGTTCATCTCTATGTACCGGAAGGAATTGAGGTGGATCACCATATACTCCTCTTCACCTTGCACAGTGACAATCTTCCCTTTTACTAGATACTTCAGCATTTGGTGTAGTGTGGAATTAATTGCCCCAGCCTCGTGGATCCAAGGATGACCCAACAAACAAGAATACAACGGCCTGATGTCCATCACATAGAAGATGGACCCAAAGGTCTGAGAACCCACTTTGATAGGGATGTCCACCTCCCCGTGCACCATTCTCTTCGATCCATCAAAAGCCCTTACCACAATGTTACTAGGCTTTAAAGTCAAGCCCTCGCAATCCAACCGATCCAACGCCTTCTTAGGCAGAACATTCAGCGAAGACCCAATATCTACCAACACATGAGCCATAGTGGTGCCCCTGCATTTAATCGAGACATGAAGAGCATCATTATGCTTCCTTCCCTTTGGTGTCAAGTTTGCATCTGAAAAATCCAGCCCATTGTCAGCAGTCAGGCTGGCCACGTAATCTTTAATTTGATCAGCTGAAGTCTCTTGCGGCACATGCGCAGTTTTGAGGAATACAATCAAAGCCTTCGCATGGGCCTCGGAGCACAATAACAAGGATAACATGGATATCTTTGAGGGGGTTTGCCCCAGCTGCTCGACCACATTGTAGTCGCTCTTCTTAATTATTTTCAATATTTCCTCTATCTCTTGCTTAGAGGCATCCACAACAATTTTTCTAGGCACCTCCGTCTGGGCAGGCTCGCCTATAACTTCTTTACTGCGGGTATCAGACGATTCGCTGACAGGGGTAATAACTGGAGTAAGAACACGAGACGTAGTTGATGTACCAACAGGAACGACAGATGGAATGACAATAGGCCTGTTGACAGTCCCAGGGGAAATCTCGGGAGAGAATATCCTTCCACTTCGGGTAACCTTGCTGATTCCGACAATGTTACCAATATCAAGATCAACCTCTTCATTTTTCAAATCTTGTTTGATGCCATGATAGTATACATCGGTACCATAATGCCAGGAGACAGCTTTTTCTGAGACATACGGGACATGACCAAGAACAATGATTATTAGCGGAGCGATTCTTGGAGCAGATGTAATCCTAACAGGTCTTCTCGAGGAGCCCTTGGAAGGATTGGCGGAAATGGTTATAATGGCAATGTCTTCAGACGGAACAACGGGAACCAAAGTTTTCTCAAACAAAATTTCTTTGCTGTCCATCAGGCGTTGAACACCTGACTTCAGCAAATGGCAACCAGAAGGTAGAAATGAACACATGTGGCAACCTTCACCATAACCTGGAAATAAACTGTCCATCAGCAAATTCTTCTTCACAATCATGAGAGGAGTAGAAACTTCATCCACCAAGGTCACAAACAAGTCGGTATCAACAACATTAATTCCCCGATCGTGCTTAGGCATGGGAGCAGTTATGACATTGGACTTCTCTGGAGCATCAAACTCAATTTCCTTAGCTTCAATCAGGTCTTGTACCTTATTTCTTAGAGCCCAGCAGTCATTGGTATCGTGGCCAGGACTCTCAAAATAATAGGCACACCGAGAATTTGGATTATATCGGGGAGATGTGGTATTTGGATTCTTGGGAGCCTCTTTCAAGGTTGCCAAGTTGGATCTCAACAGATGAGGTAGAACTTCAGCCAATGTCATATTGATTCGGTTAAACTGCCGTTGTGGTCTTTCCACCCTTTGTTGATTGTTGCATTGAGGAGCAACTGCATGCCTAGGTATCATTACAACACTTACTGTTTGACGATGTTCAACCCTGTTTTGGCCCCTCGGGCTGTAGATGGCACTGGCTTCCTTCTTACCAGCAAAAGGCTTCTTTACCAAACTCGAAGAGGCATCCTTCTGTATTTTTCCGCTTCAAATCCCATCATCTACTCTCTCTCCAATCAGAATCAGCTCGGTGAAACTAGCTGACGAGATGCCAATCAAATGATTGAAGGATGGACCAGATAGCGTCCCCAGAAATATATCAACCAACTCCCTATCAGACAACGGGAGTTGAACTCTCCCAGCGAAGTCTCTCCATTTCTGCGCATAGTCTTTAAAGCCTTCATTTGCACCCATGGACATACTCTGGAGTTGAGTACGAGTACGAGCAAGGTCGGCGTTATATTGATACTGCTTATAGAAAGCAGCAGCCAGATCTTCCCAATTTCGGACATTGGCTCTCTCCAGTTGATAGAACCATTCAAGCTGAGTCCCTGACAAACTATCTTGAAATAAATGAACCCACAAATTTCTATCAGCGGTGTGGGGCTGGATTTTTCTGACATAAGAGCGGAGATGGAGTTTTGGGCAGGACACCCCATCATACTTTACAAAATTTGGAGCTTTGAACTTCTGCAGGATGACTACTCCCGATACCAATCCCAATTCTTCAAAATCCAACCCAGGTATCCTCTGGACTTCCATGGCACTCAAATGATCTTACAACTGCTTGTATCTATCCTCAGCAGGAGGATACTGCTCATCATTGTAGTTGGTATTATTGTCAGAAACTTCAGGACTGGGATCCTTCTCTCTTGTTTCTTCTTCTTGATTCTCCCCTTCTTTGGATGAAGAGATCAGATCGACTTGTCGCTTTAATCGCCCTCCAAACCTTCTGCCCATATTCAGAATACCGGCAACCTTTTTCTTTTTCTTTTTCTCTTTCAGGATGAGGGCTTTCAGATCCTCCTGCCCTTTTGCCAGACTTATGAACATTTGTTGGTGTTGTACCCCAAAATTTGCCCTCCCATTTTTCATAGAAGACATAACCCTAGGGTTTCTCGGATATTCAAGTTGGCTCAGGAATCGACCAGACAGACTCTCTTCTGTGGCAGTAAACCAGTAATTAGGGTTTCTTGTAATTCTCAAAAGAAATGAATTCTCAAAGATCCAATTGGCTTTCACAGGTCTTCATGCTTCCTCAAGTTTACTGAAAAGACAGTGTTTGTTCTCAATGCATGGTTTGTTTGGGACAAGAGATTAAGACTGTCATGTAGGACACTCATGATTGTTTGATCCAGGTTAACCAGATGATTTGCGTCTTTTAAAACATTTACTTGGTTAGGAAATGGAATATACAGTGCGTGTTTGTTTGAAATGCAATTACATAATTATTGGGATTACTTGGAATTTAAGTTACCAGACTGGAACATTTTACTTCAAATATCTAGATTAGGCATTTCAAGAATCAATTAGGATGCGAAGAGAAAATTACAAGTTATCGTCAGTAAAGGATTTCAAGTGACACAAGAACATTTTATAAGATTTTCTCCAATTTCATACATTGTTAAAAAAACAATTTATTCTTTTAAATACTTTAGGTCTTACAACTTATCGTATTTGAAAATAAATTGATACAATTATTGGATACAATACAAGAATGACTTTTCTAAATTACAAAGAAAATCTAAATGCTTGATTGGCCTAGGAGAATTAATCTATGCCTAAGTTTGACTGAAGTTCCTTTTCTTATCTCCAAGACCTCCATGCTTGCCACAAAGTTTCTTGCCTTCCTTGCTTTGTCATCTCCATTTTGCTCATATGAGAACAAAAGAAATAAAATGATTAGTACAAAATCATTTGGGCATGAACAAAGATTTTAAATGCTATTCATCATTAAAGTTTGCAAAGTGGAATCAGAAGGCCATTTTAATTCATCACAATTTATTTCCTCTATTTGCAAATCACAAGAAGATTATTCTTCTTGGTTCATAAAAGGAAAGAGGAAAAGAAATGCTACAAAGTTGTCCAAACAAGAACAAATGCAGCAAAACTGTCCAAAGGCAAGCAAAGTTGTCCAAACAAACAAATGGTGCAAAATTGCCTAAACAAATATTGCAAACATAACCAAACAAACAACAATATGGTAAACAAAAAACAGCAGCCCCAAATGCCAAACAAACAGCTTTATCCAAACAAAATGCAAACAGCATCAACAAAAAACGAGGCAACAATATAGAAAACAGTAGACAGCATCAACAAAAGCAGTGCAGCAGTATGGAAAAATAAATAGCTAAGTCAAAGAAGCAAAAGCTTGCTCAAGAGGCATAAATCATCATTTTCCATTGCAAACTTTTCAGAATTGGAAAAAAAAGGCAAAAGAGCAATTTACTTTCTTAGTGTCATTGAGAGAGAAGAGAGGAAAGAAGTCACCTAGGTTATTGGGATGCACAACTTTGCTGCCCTGCCTGTCACAAGTTGCACAGAATGTGCTAAAAAACAAAACTGCAATCAAAAAGCCAAAAGAACAATATAGTAAAATATTCAAATTCTTTGGTTTCCCACCATTGGAATAGGGATATAACAGAAGCAGGTCCATATAACAGAGGGAGGGAGCAATAGAAAAAAAACACAGAAGTCTAAAACTGCCAAAAACCATCAGTACAAAATAAAAACTCCCAAAAGCCAAATATAAAAAAAATAGTTGACAAGTCTAAGAAACTCCAAGCTTGCAACAAATCTCAAACCTCCAAAACCTGAACCAAGCCAAGCTCATAAAACCTGTCAAAAACTCCAAACAAAAAAATCTCAAATACTGTAACCAAAACCTCAAACCTGAACCAAAACAACATCCCAAAAATCTGGAACAAGTCTCAAACTGAGACACCAGAACGATCATCAAACCAAAACTGTCAAAACCTCAAAAAGCCACAAACTCTAAAAAACCAGCAACCTTCATCAAATACAAAAAAAAATGGTCAAAGTCTAAAAACCTCAAAAAACCAACCTAAGTCCCAAACTGAAAACCTGTCTAACATTCAAAGCCATCCTCAAATACAAAACAAACTCCCAAAACCTGAATCAGTAACATATCCAAAATTTGTAACCAAAACCTGTCACACAAGCCTGAAACCAAAAATCCCAACACTGTAACCAAACCCAAAAAACCAGTAAACCATCAACACATCCAAAACCAAAGCTCCAAAGGCCTAAAACCAAAACAAAAAACCAGTAAGGATCTCAAGATGCCAACCAGCAAAAACTTATAAAACTCCCATAGGTCTCAAATTTGAACCATCATTAAACAACCAAACCCAAAAAACCAGTAAAACATCAACCAACCTGAACCAAAGAAAATTCAAGCACAGTAGTCAAAATGAGAAACCAAACAATCATCATCAAACTCAAAAAAAAACTTGTAACAAGTTTCAAAGGCAAAAACAGTAACAAATCACAAAGCCTCAAGATCACAATAACCAACATCATCATCATTCAAACATAGAGATATGAGAAGTTACCAAAGAGTCAGAAACACCAAGGCCTTCATCCTCATCTCCTCCCCCTGCGTAGCTCTGGCCACCAAGGAGTGTCGTCCTCAAATCTCGCCGTCCCTTTCCATTTCACAGAAAGAACTCCAACAGGTATGGATTCTTCACCTTTCTCATAATCATATTTCTCTGCATCTAAAAATCATGAGTCTAATTAGCAGAAAACATGAACAAGATGAAAAAACCATTGAAATCGTTAAGTTTCGAAAGGTAACAGAACCTTACCCTTTTTTTCAAAGAATGTCATTAGCATTTGATTAGGGAGGCGAGGACAACCGTTCCGGAAACTGAGAGTTGGGGGGGGGGGGGGGGGGGGGGAGATCAGATAAATCAATTTCGGACCTCCTAGGCTTAAATCCGATTTCAACACTTAGGGTTTCAAAAATATAAATCGTGGTGAGATAAGAGGAGGGTGATTCGGCCATGAGGCTAGACAAAGACGGGTAGTGTTTTTATTCAGAGGTTTCAACAAAAAATGGAAGGGATGAGCGAAAGAGATGAGGCAGCGCCGCTGTGAATCACAAGGGTTCCAAGAACCCTAATTTTGTTTTGAACCCTTAATCAACAACTAAGATGATTTAGAGCTTGGGCCTGTTGTTTACAATTTTTCCCTAAGCCCATTCGTTTTACCAGATCCACCCCCACCCCCCTATGCCTGTTTTTAGTATTACAGCAAAACAACATTTTTGTTTGGGCCTCTCATCTAAATCCACTTAAGCCCATATGCTTTTTTTATTTGGTTCTCTTCTTATTTTCTTTTTGTTATACAATATGCTAATATAACTTAAGATATTTTTTAATTTGATTTAGGTTTTTATAATTATTTTTTATCATTTTCTTTTTTAATAAACTTGTTTTAGGTTTAATTTTACACATAATAAAATACCAAAAAAATATAATAATAATTTAGTTTATTTGTTTTCTTTAGTTTTTACTTAATAAAATACAAAAAATAAAGATATAATGTAATCAATTATTTTTATTTTAGAATGAGTTTTTCTTTTCTCTTTTCAAGTAAATACTTAACATTTCATACTTTGTTGATTTTATTTTCATGGATTATCATAACTTTAATTAAATCGCACAAAATTCTATTTGGTTGTATTGTTTGATATTTGGACCTTGCTATCTCATTTGATTCATCTCCATTTGTAACAATTGTACCCCCATTCCCGAATATTTTGTAATAGCGTAGAATTTCAATTCCCGCAATTTACTGTTTTTCATATACTGTATAGTAACTAGGCGTGTATGGCAAGATTCAAAAATCAATCGCTAGATGACCTAATCAAAGAATAAAATAACTTGAAACCAACACACTTTTTCACACGCGCACCTCTAGGGTAACCCCGGTCGTTGCCTCGGAAATACAATCATGTCCCTCGAATATGAGATGCTCTAGCAATGACCCTTCGATAAAAAAGATCGTAGTCCCTCGATGACCCTCGATGTTGCCTTCGATTAAAACAATCTCGTCCCTTACAAAAAATGCTAAAGCGTCTCACAAGTTGCTTTCGATGATTGTGAAATTGACCCGCGCCTGTCCCTTCACATCCAATGGTGGGGGTTTCTTACCAAATCAATGGTAAGATAGCACCATTAAAAGGAGGAAGAAAATAACAACTTAAGACCTTTCGAGTAGATAGATTCTCTCTTAGCTACTCGCTTGCTCACAATAAAAAAATTTCACACCTACCCTTTCATTTCAAAACATTTTCAAAAAGACAAAGACGTTTTGTATACGTTCTTATAGAGATGAGAACCATTGCAAAACCTCTTTTCAAAACACTTTTCGAAACACGATTCACAAACACATCTTTGAACCACTTTTCGAAAAAAAACTTTGTATACGTTCTTATAGAGACGAGAACCATTACAAAGAGATTTTTCAAAATAATTTCAAAGCCCACACCACAAGAAAACTATCAAATGAAAGCAAGTGATCTAAACGAGTAACTAAGAGCCCATGGAAAACCATGGATGAAAAGGGTGCTAATACCTTCCCTTTTCATAATCTACCCCCCGAACCCGAGAAATAATATCGAAAGGTCTTTCCTGTGCTTTTTTACCTTTCCTTTTGGATAAAAGAAAAGTCGGTGGCGACTCTTGCTAACCGCACAAGTGCGATCGAAACGCAAAACATCAAGTCAGTTCTCCCACCGTATCACAGAACTGGTGACTCTACTGGGGAATAATTAAAAGTGGGGTTACCTTAGGGTTAGATCACTTTTACTCGCTTTCATTATTTGATTTGTGTGCTTTATATTCGTTTCTTTGTATTGGGCTTGCTTTGATCCTCCACCTGGATTTGGGGCACCTTTTTAGGTAAATAGCAATAGATTGTGGAGACTGTATGGCATAGACCGATATGGTTGAAATAATGGCTATGTTAGTGTGACACATTTGTGGGTACCGGTATCCCTCATGATGAATCGAGGAGAATACAGGGCCGCTGAGTGGCGTCGCGAAGCACTAATTAACCTTAGAACCCTAATTGAACAAACTTGTCCATTAGGACATAGTGAGGTAACCGGTTTCGGTGTAAAGCTGAAAATTGGTTGACACTCGATGCTACACTCATTGAGGCTAGACTTTTGGGATATCTCGGCCGCAAGAAAAGATTGATTGAGCTGAGACAATGCCTAAAAGAAAGGTCGATCATATTGAGATCCTTTAGAACCCGATCATTATTTCTAGGATAGGTTGAGCCAACTAAAACTTCAAGAGGGTAATTACCTATAAACTCATGCAAGCCTGAAACATAGGGATCTGTTTGTTGTGTGTGTATATGTTTGCTTATACATAAACATCATAAACATCATAAACATCATCAACATCATATGCATGCTCACTAACCATTTCAAGGATTTAGAAATTTATCTTTGTTTTTGTTTTGTAGGAAATGAATTCTCTCCGAAGAAACAGCCATCCGAATCAGCTTTGTAAAAACACATCCTCAACTTCAAGAGCTAGCCTCAAGAGTGCCCAGGGATTCTCCTTTTACCAAGAAGTATGGTCGACTTCTCAGTTTGGCTACATCCAACTTCCAAGAAGAGATGATGTGTGTACTATTCTAATTCTTTGATCCCGTACATCATTGTTTCACTTTTCCAAACTATCAGTTGGTACCAACATTGGAAGAGTTCTCTCTACTCTTAGGGGTGCCCATGCTTAATCAGATACCGTTCATTGGTCTATAAGGGATTCCAAAACCTGAAGTCATCGCCGAAGCATTACATGTGAAGAGGGCTGACGTCACAACCAATTGGGAGACAAGAAGTGGGGTTAAAGGATTTTTAGCTAAGTTTCTGTTGGAAAAAGCTCGTTCATTATGGGATGACATGGATTTCCAAGCTTTAGAAGACGTGCTAGCTCTCCTCATTTATGGTTTGGTTCTATTTCCTAATCCGGACTAATTCATAGACGTTAATGCCATCAAAGTCTTTCTCTCTCGCAATCCTATACCCACCTTGCTAGGAGACATCTTGCATTGCCTTCATACCCGTACCATGAAGAAAAGAGGTACCCTTTTGTGTTGTATTCCCCTACTCGCTAAGTGGTTCACTTCACACCTGCCTCAGTCAGCATTGAAGAACGAGCAAAGATTGACTTGGCCTCAAAGGATGATGTCTCTCACTCACTCTGATATTCGTTGGTGCTCAAGATCTTTGGAAGATATCTCTATCATTGACTGTTGCGGTGAGTTCCCTAATGTACCTCTACTAGGTATTAGGGGAGGTATCACCTATAACCCGTGTTTAGCTCTTCGGCAATTTGGGTATGCCCGAAGAGACGTCCCTCATGAGATGCTCGTCCAAGGTCTGGTTTTCGACTACGACAAAGAAGACCAAGGTTCCGCCAGAGGTTTACACGTGCTTGGGGAATGGTGAACAAAGTGGATAGTAGGACTTTGGGAAATAAAAACTCTATCCCTCTCGAGCCTTACTTTAAATGGGTACGAGCCCGTGCTCAGAGTCTCTTAATGCCTTACCCTTCCATCCTTCCTGTCATCATTGAGCCTGTTATTGAAGGAGATGTCCCATACACCGTTCTTCATCCTGACATGCCTACCTCTCTTGAAGACCTGCAGAAAGCCTGGATTCAGTTGAAGGAAGAGCGAGACACCTTTGAAACCCAGTACTACGCCAGCGAGAAGAAGGTTCTGGAGCTCACCAAACTGCTTCATGAAGAGAAGAATCTGAATACCTACATTGCTCCAAAAAGGATGTGTTCGGTCTTTTTGTCTTAGGAGTTTTTGCTGTATTTTGTTTCTTTCTTTGTAAGCCCAAGGAGGCATGATGTATTCAAACTTGGTTTTATTTAATATGACATGTGTTCTTTTTGGTTTGAATAAATTTAAATCTTCTAAATTTCCTTGAAATCATTTGCATATCGCATCTTCATTCATCATAACATCATACAGGTTTCTCATAACAGGTCACCTTATCCTTCTACTGTTTATTTCAGTGAAATGGATGTTGAAAAGACTGTGAAAGAACTTCAGGCGCAGAATGCCCAGTTTCAACAAATGCTCATGGCTCTGACAAAAGGGCAAGAAGAGTTGAAGACTCTGCTAGCCAAAGAGAAGAAAAAGAAGACAAAGAAACCAACTGGAGTTGTGATTATGGGAAGAAGGTTTAAAGGACATACCAGACGAACCTTGGATTTTGCAACATCGTTGGGTAAAGGAGATAACCGAAGGGCCGAGACCCAGGAAGTGAAAGACGACCCAGCATCCGAAGGAGAGGAAGAGCCTTATTACTCCGAGGAGCAATATCCTCCTGCTGATGATAAATACAAACAGCTAGAGGATCGTCTGAACGCCATGGAGATTCAGAGAGTGTCCAGTTTGGACTTTGAAGAGTTAGGACTCATCTCAGGGGTTGTCATCCCACAGAAGTTCAAGGTCCCAACCTTCGCTAAGTATGATGGTATCTCTTGCCCAAAACTACATCTGAGATCATATGTCAGAAAGATTCAACCCCACACGGCTGACAAAAATTTGTGGGTGCATTTCTTCCAGGAAAGCTTATCGGGGACTCAGTTGGATTGGTTCTACCAATTAGAAGGGTCCAATGTCCGTAATTGGGAAGAGTTAGCCGCCGCTTTCTACAAACAGTATCAATACAATGCTGATTTGGCCCCGACTAGGACATAATTATAGAGTATGTCTATGGGAACAAATGAGGGTTTCAAAACCTATGCTCAGAAATGGAGGGATCTCGCAGGCAGAGTCTAACCCCCTCTATCCGACAGAGAATTAGTGGATATGTTCCTTGGCACCTTGTCAGGTCCATTTTTCAATCACCTGATTGGGAGTTCTTCACCTGGGTTTACCGAATTAATCATGACTGGCGAAAGGGTGGAAGCCGGTATAAGAAGCGGGAAAATTCAAAAAGACGCATCTGCCTCTGCTGCTTTTAAAAAGCCCTTCACAGGAAAGAAGGAAGTGTTTGTTGTCTATACACAGAGAAATCAGGGAAGAACCAAGCGCCGACCAACGGTGGGGGCCATTATGATTCAAAAGCCTGCATCAGACCAGCCGAGAAACAATCATCCGAGAAATAATTAGCAAAGGGTGGAAAGGCCAGTGCGGCAATTCACCAAGATTAACATGACTCCCGCTCAGGTCCTACCGCATCTTCTGAAGTTGAATATGGCCATGCTAAAAGAGGCCCCTAAGAATCCTAATACTGCTTCTCCACACTACCATCCGAATGCCAGGTGCGCATACCATTCTGAATGTCCAGGGCATGACACCGACAACTGTTGGGCTCTGAAGAACAAGATTCACGATCTGATAGATGTGAAGGAAGTTGAATTTGAAGCACCTGAGAAACCGAATGTTATCTCCGCTCTAATGCCTAGGCATGGACACAATGCCAGTGCTGTTGAGGAAGACTTATTTGTTGACATCATGGATGAATTGTTGACTCCGCTCTCGACCATCAAGTTGAATTTGTTAAAGGCTGGGATGTTCCTAGGTTGTGACAAAGATTGCCATATTTACCTATCCGCGTCATTTGATTGCCCTCTATTGAAGAAAGGTATCCAACAACTGATTGATAACCAGGAAATCTTGTTTGAGAAAGCTCTTGTTTCACCCGTTCTAATTCTAGAAGTTTCAATAATAACCATATACGTCAATCCTTCCAGGGTTCATAAAAAACTCGTTAGGATTACATCTGCTCCAGTGACTGCTCCGCTTAAGATAACAATGCCTGGGCCAACCCCAAACAAATAAGATAAAACGGTACCATGGAACTATGGTGGAGAAATCTACTACCATGGTGTCAAACAGATTGAACAGACTGCCGAGGAAGAAAGCTCCGAGGAGGACAATTGCGACATCAGTAACATTGCCGGAACAAGCAAGGTTACCTGTAGTGGAAGAATATTTTCTCCAGAGATTGCTCCTCCAACAGCAGTCTTTGGACCCGTGGCCATTCCGAAGATTACCCATACACCAGTGATTGTACCTGCAAGTGTACCAACCAACAAAGAAGACAATACAATTCCTATCCCTACTTCCACTGCTGAGAATAAAGGAAAGAACGTTCAAGAGAAGCCTGTCCTAACAAAGGCTCAATCACTAGTTATTCCCGAGACATCCAAGAAGGAGATGGAAGAAATCCTGAGGATCATTAAAAAGAGTGATTATGATGTGGTAGAGCAACTGGGGCAGTCCCCCTCCAAAATCTCTATGTTAGCATTGCTGCTGTGCTCTGAGGCGCATGCTAAAGCTTTGGTAAAATTTCTGAAGACGACTCATGTACTGCAAGAGACGTCCACAGATCAATTCCAAGAGTGTGTGGCCAGTATGACAGCTGACAATGGCCTGGGTTTCTCCGATGCTGACTTAACCTCCAAAGGGAGAAAACACAACGATGCATTACATGTCTCGGTGGAGTGTAGGGGGACGACCCTAGCCCATGTCTTGGTTGATACTGGATCGTCTTTAAATGTCTTGCCAAAGAAAGCCCTGGATAGATTGGATTGTGAGGGGATGACTTTAAAACCCAGCAACATAATTGTGAGAGCATTCGACGACTCTAAAAGGATGGTCCATGGGGAGGTGGACATCCCGATCAAGGTGGGAACTCAGACGTTCAATTCAATATTCTACGTGATGGACATTCGTCCTTCCTACTCTTGTCTGTTGGGACGCCCCTGGATCCATAATGTCGGTGATGTCACCTCCACTTTGCATCAGATGCTCAAGTACCCTGTCCAAGGGAAGATCATAACTGTCCATAGGGAGGAGGAGTATATGATTAGTCACATGAATTCCTTCCGTTATGTGGAGTTAGATGGCGATTTCATTGAAACCCCTTTCCAACATTTTGAAGAAGTCTCCCCAGAAATAGCAGCAACCAAGGAGGTATCCTCAACTCCTGTGATCACAAGACCTCCACCTCGGATGTCCTCTCTCAAGGATGCAAAGGCATCAGTGGAAGAAGGCGGATCCACCATCTGGGGACAGCTACCAGACATTCCCTACAAATCAAACAAGTTCGGCTTGGGGTTCACCTCAACCGCTCAGAAGGCCGTTGTTTTACCCCAAAATTTTCCCTCCCATATTTCTCAAAACATTGCAAGAAAAATCTCCAAGTTGCCCAAGGTTGCTCAAGAGTTGGTCAGACAAGCTCTCTCCTAAGGCAGTCTACTCAAATTAGGGTTTTATGTTGCATCAAGATCCTTGAGTCCAAGTGACCCAAAGTGCTCAACAATGTCCTAATATGTTCTCAAGATCATCCGTGTCAAGTTTCAAGCCTTGCAGAGGAATTTTGCTCAGTCAATTACTCAAAAGGTCCAAAAATCGACTGTGTTAGGGCAAAAGTCAACTGTGACCCAAATACAGTCAAACCTCAATATTTTTTGTCAACATTCTCATTTTGAAGGATATTTCATCATTTGATCAAGGGTTGATCATGATTCATCAAGGATTGCTCAAAATTCATCAAGATTCAAAAGTTGCTAAATTAGGGTTTTGTAGGAAAAGTCAACCCAACTTTGACCAAGCATAACTTTCTCATACTTTATGATAAATGACCCATCCAAATCTCATTTTGAAGAGGATGCAATTCCATACAATCCATCTTCATACCCCCAAGTTCAAAAAATGCACTCACAAGAAGTTATGAATTTGGATATTATAGGTCATTTTAAAAAGTCAACAAAATCACCTTTTTTGTCAAAGCGTCTAAATTAAGCATGGAATATCAAAATGAAATGAGACCAATATGGTTGATTAGAGGACATCTCAAGATTTCTAAAAAGTCCAAAAACACTTCCAAAAGTTCAAAATTGAATAAGTTATGCATTGTTGAAGTTGGACTTTTTTGCAAAATTGCCAAAAGTCAACTATCCCCAAAACTTCAAATTTTGACAAATGGGCCCATTCTTTTTCACTTGTTTTGAGTTTGCATTGTTTCCCACGTGCTCTAGCCTTGGCCATGTGTCCATATATCCTTTTTATTATTTAATTTGATTTTTATTTGAATTAATTCATTTTAAATCAAATAAAAGCTAAGGCATTGATAACTAATGATTTTCTGGTTGTTTTAGGCTTTGATCACAGCTAGCATTACAATCATATTTGTGTCAAGGTCATTGTGCACAAGAAGATATGATTTGGATCAAATTTGGTAAGATTGTAAAGGCAAATCAAATCCACATCAAAATCATTGATAGAGGGAGATTTGGACAAAAGTTTGAACCCTAATACAATGCACAATACATAAGCAAGTGCAGCATACAAGAATCAGGGTTAGAGATCACTTGTGGAGGCATAACCAAAGTTGCAAAAATCACAAAAAAGTGGGAGATCGAAATCAACCCTAGAGACATTTTCAAGACTTGAGACGTATCCCAATTTCTTCCTGGAAACTCTCACAAGCTAACCCCATCCAAACCAGGCAGTCTCAGGCCCTCATACGCGCTGTAAGTCCTTCGTAACATGGCCTTGTGCTTGATTTCGTATTTCTCAATTTAAGAATGGTTGATATGAATTGACAGCATATTCTGAATCTATAAACCATTTGCAAGCATTTGGTATCATTTAATTGCGTTTTCATGACCTGTAACGAGACCCACCATTATTAGGGTTTCGTCCTTTGTTTTTGGGGTTTTCTGTTTTAGGGAAAATTGGCCATCATATTGGTCATGGTTGTGATCAGTGGTTTGAGACGAACTCAACCATGTCCTTAGAAATCGTTTTCATAGCCTGAGGAGGATTTTAGAATGAAGCTGCGTTTTTTGCTGCGGATAAAAATCCGCAGGTAAAGTTACAGTGCTGGGAGGACAGGGACGAACTCGTGTCATCCATCCATAGGCTCATTCAAATATTACGCGTTTTTTTTTCCTTTCTGGCAATTGATTTGTTTTTTATATAATATATATCATTTGTATTATTATTAACAAAACAACAACACGCCCCAGTGGTGGCCACATAGGTGCATAAAGACCCAAAGGCTGGAGGTCAGGGGTTCGATCCCTGCCTCCAGCAACTTGCATTTTCTGAATTGTTTTCAGGAGATCTAGTACGTGTTCATGCTGGAGGTTCACCATACTCCCTCACCAACCAAAGCGCCAGATGGCCAGATCTGGTGGCCAAGCCTTGAGGGCACATCCTAAGCAAGTCAACGCTCATGCATTGGATCACTAAAGTCAAACGGATCAGCAAATGGGCCAACAAAAAAATGCTTTCAGCACCTCCAAAAAAGGCCCATTTCTCTACTTTCTCATATTTTCTTTTTATTAATTTAATTGCTTTATTTTATTTTGATTTGTTTTCTAACCAATAACAAATTGTCTTTTTTATCAAAAAAATCATAAATATACTTTTTCTTATCCAATAAAAATTTTAGAACTTTTATTTTTATTAATAAATACTAACTAAATTAATTAGGTTTAATTATAGAACAACTTTAATTTGCCTTGTAAATATTTAAAATTAATTAGGAATCATTAGGTTTTAATTCATTTAATTATTTTTCTTTTTCTTTCTTAAAATAATCAAAAACTCCAAAAAATATGTTATTTATTATTTAATTTATTTTATAATTAATTTAGTACTTAATTTAGGATTTAATTTCTTTTCTTAAATAAAAACAACAAAAAAGGCATTTTCTTTAATCAAAAGGGTCAAAACCCTAATTCGCATTCGATTTAATATCGCGTCGCGCTTTGTTTTCTTTATCCAATTAATGTATCTGCTTCTGCTATGTAATAGTTAATTAGGACCTTTAATTATTTTACCGCTTTATTTTATTTTCAAAGGGTTGCTTTTGGCGATGTAAATACCCGACGACTTGTAATTTAATTTCCGCACCTTTAATTTCTGCAAATTATAACTTCTAGATGTTTGATAATAGGGTTTGCATGATAAGACTGAATGCTTAATCTTAAAATAAAATTATATCACCCTTAACATGAGCAAATATAAAAATAACTGAAAACAACACACTCGCACATGTGCACTCTTAGGGTACACCCCACTTGAAATGGTTGCCTCGGATATTGTTACCTCAAACAAATGATCTAAGACATTAAGGTTATCTCTAAGGCGTCCTAACATTGCTTTAGTGACCGTAAGTCCCTCATTCGAGTTGACCCTCAAACTCCAACGACGGTGCTACCTGCTCATTAATAGTGGGATAGCATTGTCTAAAGGAAATTAGCATAGAACGATTCTTTTTTCGAGTAAGTAGATAGCTCTTAGATACTTGCTCATCCAAAATAAAACTCTTTCACACTTACATTTTTTCAAACAAAGTTTTCAAAAAACACTTCATTACACTCTTGAGGACATAAGCAAGAGTTAAATCGAAGTTAAAAACAAAACTTTTCAAAACCCACAAGCATAAAGAAAACATTTTGAAAATGATGAGCAAGTACCTAAGAGCCCGTAGATAACTACGGATAGAAAGGGTGCTAATACCTTCCATTTCTATAATCTATCCCCCGTACTCAGAGAATATCTCGAAAAAGGAAATTTTCTGTGCTTTTTTCCTTTCCTTGTTGGATAAAATAAAAGTCGATGGTGACTCTTGCTTACCGTGACATTTTGCGAATACAAACACAAAACGTAAACCAGCATTCCAAAAACAGTCAGTTCTTCCCACCGTATCACAGAACTGGCGACTCTGGTGGGGACTTAATAAGTGGGGTGTACCTTAGGAATAGTTCATTATAATGTTTTCAATTGCTTGATTTGTATGCTTTATCTTTGTGGGTTTGAATCAGAGTTACTATAGATTCTAACCCCGGATATGGGGATACCTTTTATGTAAGTAGCAATAGACTGTGAGGGAACTGTACGGCGTAGACCGATACCGTTGAAGCAGTAGCTACGTTGGTGTGGCACTTTAGTTTGTACCGATATCCCTTATGGTGGAACAAGGAGAATATGGGTCTTCTAAGGGGTCATTAAGAACCAACTGACCTTAGAACCTATAATTGACCAACTTGGCCATAGAAAAGTAGCAGTATTCTACGCTCATTGAGACCAAACTCGCGATGATTCTGGCCGCAAGAAAAGGTTGCCAAACTGGAATTATGACCGATCGAGGGTGGTCAGTGATATTGAGATCCTCTAGAACCCGATTACTATTACTAGGACAGGTTTGAACCAACTAAACTGAAAGAGGGTAATACCTAAACTCTAGGCCAGCCTGAAATCTAAGGGCTACTGTGTGACTTATTTTCCCTTACCATGTTTGCTATCTGTGAATACTTGTGGTGTGTTTCTATCATGACATCATGCATCATGACATTGCATGCATCTTGCATCAGACTAACCTATTTCAAAGACAGAGGGGATTTATCTTTGTTCTTTTTTGTAGGTCATGGCTTCTATGTGTAGAAACACTATTCGCATCAGCTTTGTACAGATTCCTACTCAGCTTAGAGATTTGGTTTCCAAAGTTCCAGATACTTCCTCCTTTATCAGAAGACATGGTCACCTCCTTGGTTTGGTCACTTCCAAAATGGATGAGCAGATGTTGAGTGTCTTGTGCCAGTTCTTTGATCCACTATACCAGTGCTTCACCTTCCCGGACTATCAGTTAGGTCCCTACCTTGGAAGAGTTCTCTGATTTGCTTGGTATTTCCATTCTAGAGCAGACGCCGTTTACAGGTTGGGAAAAAGCTCTTAGGCTAGAAGAGATTGCTTCAGCCCTCCATCTGACAAAGGCTGAGGTAATGTCTAACTGGGAGACTCAAAGTGGGACAAAAGGCTTCTTGGCTAAATTCTTGGTTGATCGGGCTAATCAGTTTTGGGACAGTCTGGACTTTCAGGCATTTGAGGACATTCAGGCTCTTCTCATATATGGTTTGGTGTTGTTTCCTAACTCAGATTCTTTCATCGACGTGAATGCGGTGAAGATTTTCATGTCCTATAATCCGTGCCCACTCTCTTGGGTGACATTCTGCACTCTCTTTATGCCCGTACTGCTCGGAAACAGGGAACCCTTATGTGTTGTGCACCATTGCTGGCGAGGTGGTTTATTTCTCACCTCCCCAAATCTGTTTTGAAGAACAAGGAAGGCATGGGATGGGCCTACAGAATTATGTCTCTCGCTCACACTGACATTATCTGGAGCACTAAAGACATGGAAGACGTAGCTATTATTGATCGAGGAGGGATCACCTATAATCTTTGTCTGGCCTTACGACAGTTTGGGCGAGCTAGGAGGGAAGGACCTTATGAGTTGCTAATGCCGAGCATTGTCTTTGACTTCCAAGGGGATAGTGACAAGCATCACCGCAGGTTCATACGAGCTTGGGATAGGGTGCACCGGTCTGATCCACATAAGTTAGGGATGAAGACCTCTTTTCCAATGGAACCATATCTATGATGGGTTCGTATACATGCTCAAAAGCTGGGAATGCCGTAAGAAGTTGTCTTACCTGTGATTGTTGAGATTGTTGATGAAGAAGGAGTTCCTCCTACTGTCCTACATCCGTACATGCCAACTGACATTGGGGCATTAAAGAGGTCTTTGATGCAGCTAAGAGAAGAGCGGGATACTTACAGAGAAAAGTATCACGAGCAGGAGCGGAAGATTCTAAAGCTTACAAGACAGCTGGAGAATGAGAAGGTCCTCAATAACTATGTCAGCACAGGAGGCAAATGACCATGAGAGCGCTGATGATTTTGTTATTTCTAGTTTTGATTTAATTTTCAGTTTTTCTTTTTGTAACGCCTTAAGGGCATTTGTCAAACATTGTTTCGAGTTATTTATCTAATAAAAGTGTGTTTCATTTTGGTTTACGAATTTGAATCTCCAAAGTCTTTGAAATCATATCATACACATATCATTCCCATGCACCTCATCACAGGTACCCTTACAGGTCTCTTATATTCTTCGCTGTTTATTTCAGCACATCATGTCTGCTGAAACATCAACTGATCAAGCTATCAAGGCTCTACAAGCTCAAAACACTCAATTCCATGAAATGTTCATGAATTTGGCTAAGGGTCAGCAAGTTCTGAAGACTCTTATCTTGAAGGATAAGAAGAAGAAGACGATCCTCCTGAACATGGGTCGTAGATTTGGTAACAACTTGCGAGATGAAGTTAATTTATCCCACTCATCTGGAGGGGGAGAAAACCAAGAAGAAAGGAGGGATTCCTAGCCCTATGGTATCTGACAACGAGACTCACTTTGACGAAGACCAGTATCCTCTGGCTGAGGATAGATATAAATAGTTGGAAGACCGGTTAAGTGCGATGGAGATCCAGAAGGTCCCTGGATTGGACTTTGGTGATCTGAGTTTGTCATCTGGGGTGGTGATTCCCCATAAATTTAAAGCACCAATCTTTGCTAAATACGACGGGGTTTCTTGTCCAAAGCTGCACCTCCGCTCGTATGTTAGAAAGATCTAGACATACACTACTAATAAGAACTTCTGGATCCACTTCTTTAAAGATAGTCTCTCAGGGACTCAACTTGAATGGTTTTACCAGTTGGAAGGAGCTAGTATCCGTAATTGGGAAGATCTTGCTGCTGCTTTTTATAAGCAGTACCAATACAATGCCGACCTCGCTCCCACGCGTACCCAACTTCAGGGTATGTCCATGGGTGCAAGTGAAGGTTTCAAAGACTACGCTCAGAAATGGAGGGACCTTGTAGGAAGAGTACAACACCCGTTAGCTGACAGGGAGTTAGTGGATATGTTTTTGGGGACCTTGTTTGGTCCGTATTTCAACCATTTGATTGGAAGTTCGTCGTCCGGGTTTACTGAGCTGATTATGACCGGGGAAAGAATTAAGGCCGGTATTAAGAGCGGTAAGATACAGAAGGGTGCTTCATCAAGTACCGAAAAGAATCCTTTTAAGAAGGAGTCCAGTGCAGTTTACAGTTCAAAAAGCCAGAATAGACCTGAGCGCCGCCAAGCAGTCAATGTGGTTGTTATATCAAGACCTGTTGTTGCCTCACAATGCAACAATCAGCCAAGAGTCGAGAGGCCGCAAAGACAATTCACTCAGCTCCATATGACCCTTTCTCAGATTCTGTCGCAGTTACTAAAGACCAACTTGGTGATTCCGAAGGAAGCCCCGAAAAATCCCAATACAACATCACCGCTGTACAACCCGAATGCGCGCTGTGCTTTTCACTCCGATAGCCCGGGGCATAATACGAATGACTGTTGGGTCCTGAAGAACAAAGTGCAGGATCTGATCGATACTAAGGAAATTGAGTTTGAAGCGCCAAAAAAGCCTAATGTCATAATGGCTCCTATGCCAAAACATGACACGGGAGTAAATGCTATTGGGGAAGATGATGATGAAGAGTTTGATATCGATAGCTGGATTTACCCAACTACTGATGGCGGACTAAGCAATTGGACGGCAAAGGACTTCGTCCCAATTTCTTTTATTACCCAGTAATGAGGCTTTTGTTTTGAATTTGTAACAGATAATTTTTAAACTTTACGGCCCGGTGCCTTACCCGAGACATCGTGGCTTTGTTTGTGAGGGCTTTATGTGTGTCATTTTCATATATCATTAATAAAAGCATTGGACGTTTCTTGCATTTCAAATTTTGCGCTCCTTGTCTTTCTTTTGTTATATATTGAAAAATAGCTATTTTACATACACTCACATATACAGGTCTGAATCCACTCTGGATCCTACTGATAACAACTCTGCTACTTCCGGTTATGACTTCGAAAGTCTGATCAACTTAGCCGAAGACGAAGGTGAAGATGATTGCGAAGTTCCTGGTGAACTTGCTAGACTGTTACTTCAGGAAGAGAGGGCCATACAGCCGCATGAAGAGCCAGTGGAAACAGTGAATCTGGGTACAAAGGTAGACAAGAAAGAGGTCAAGGTCGGTGCAAATCTGGAACCTAGTGTCAAGCAACGGTCAATACAGATGTTGCATGACTATGTTGAGATCTTTGCTTGGTCTTATGAAGATATGCCTGGGTTGGATACCGATATTGTGGTTCACGGCTTGCCAACCAAAGAGGACTGTCCTCCAGTGAAGCAGAAAGTTTGCCGAATGTGCCCCGGGATGTCAGAGAAAATCAAAGCTGAGGTTATGAAACAGTTTGATGCCGGTTTTCTAGCAGTTACTTCTTACCCGCAGTGGGTTGCCAACGTGGTTCCGGTGCCGAAGAAAGATGGTATGGTTCGAATGTGTGTTGACTATAGGGATTTGAACAGGGCAATCCCCAAGGATGATTTCCCTCTGCCTCACATCGATGTTTTGGTCGACAACACCGCACAGCATAAGGTTTTTTCCTTTATGGATGGTTTCTCCGGTTACAATCAGATTAAGATGGCTCCCGAGGATATGGAAAAGACAACCTTTGTTACACAATGGGGTACCTTTTGCTACAAGGTCATGCCTTCCGGATTGAAGAATGCTGGGGCAACGTATCAGCGCGCCATGGTCGCTTTGTTCCGTGACATGATCCATCATGAGATTGAAGTATATGTCGACGACATGATTGCAAGATCCCAGATTGAGGAAGAACATCTTGACCACCTTCAGAAGCTATTTGACAGGTTGAAGTTGTACAAGCTAAGGTTAAACCCGAACAAGTGTACCTTCGGGGTGAGATCTGGTAAGCTGTTAGGTTTCGTCGTAAGCGATAAAGGTATTCAAGTGGATCCCGTAAAGGTGAAAGCTATACAGGAAATGCCAGCTCCCTGAACAGAAAAAGAAGTCAGAGGCTTTCTGGGACGTCTGAACTATATTGCCCGATTCATCTCGCACCTGACTGCTACTTGTGAGCCAATCTTCAAATTACTGAAGAAAGATCAAGTGGTAAGATGGAATGACGAATGTCAGACCGCTTTTGAATGGATCAAAGAATATCTCCAAGAGCCACCTATTCTGATGCCACCAGTTGAAGGGAGACCTTTGATCTTATACTTGACAGTACTCGACAATTCGATGGGGTGTGTGATGGGGTAGCATGACGAGTCTGGCCGAAAAGAGCATGCTATTTACTACCTTAGCAAAAAGTTTACCGACTGCGAGACCCGATACTCGTTGCTTGAGAAAACTTGCTGCGCTTTGGCATGGGCTGCTCGCCGGCTGAGACAGTATATACTGACTCACACTACTATATTGATATCAAAGATGGATCTAATCAAGTATATCTTCGAAAAGCCCTCCTTGTCCGGAAGAATAGCAAGATGGCAGATGATCTTGACTGAGTATGACATCCAATACATGACTCAAAAGGCAATCAAGGGAAGTGTGTTGGCAGATCATCTGGCACATCAAGCAGTGGACGATTATCAGTCTATGAACTTTGAATTCCCGGATGAGAATATCATGATAGTGACTGACTGTGAAACACCTGGACCGGATGAAGGACCTGAGGAGGGATCCCGATGGTCTATGTACTTTGATGGAGCTTCAAACGCTTTGGGAAATGGCATTGGTGCCGTGACATATCTCCTGAAGGCTCTCATACTCCATTCACTACCCGACTATGTTTCAACTGCACCAACAACATGGCGGAGTATGAAGCGTGCATCATGGGTCTTCGAGCAGCTATTGACATAAGGATTAAGTTCTTAAGTGTATTTGGAGATTCAACTCTCGTGATCAGCCAGATCAAAGGTGAGTGGGATACGAAACACACAAATCTTATTCCTTACAAGGAGTATATGTTGACATTGCTTCCGCACTTTGAGGAGATAACCTTTGAACACTTCCCTAGAGAGGAGAATCAGTTAGCAGACGTGCTGGCTACGATGTCTTCTATGTTCAAGGTTAAATGGGACAATGAGGCTCCCCAGATTACCATTGAAAGGTTGGACGAACCCGCACATTGCTGTGACATTGAGATTGAAGATGTAGCAGATAAACCCTGGTTCCATGAGGTAAAGAGGTATCTTGAAGCTCAGGAGTACCCCGAGGGCGCATTTGTTAATGACAAGAAGTTTCTGAGGAGGTTTGCGGCGAAGTTCTTCATCAGTAACGACATCTGTTGTACCCCAAAATTTGCCCTCCCATTTCTCATTGATTTCTCATCACAAAGCCCTTGAAGCTCAGGATCCAGTTAGGGTTTCATCTGCTCAAGACCTCTCCTTGCACTGTGGACTCAAATTTAGGGTTTGTGTTTGCATAAAGATGTTTTGACCCAAAATGCCCAAGATGACTTTCATGCCTCATATTGGACTCCCAAGCTTACCCATATCAAGTTTCAAGCCTTGATTCCAAGTTTTGCCCAGTCAATTGGACAGTTGACCTAGAAATCAACTGTATTGGGGAAAAAGTCAACTGTGGCCAATTGACAGTCAAACCTCATGAAATTTGAACCACATCAACATTATGAACTCATACGAACCAGTTGATCAAGTTTGGATCACAATTCCACAAGAAAATTGATCAGATCACCAAAAGGGCAAAATGGTCATTTTTAGGGTTTTGACTGTACAAAGGCAATTTTTGACTATTTGACCTAGCCAATGGCAAACCAAGCTCACATATGGACTCAAGGACCCCATTGAATCATCTTGACATGCTCAACAAACTCAAAAGATCCCAAGTACACAAGATTGACAGTTGAATTTCTCAGTCAATTGATCAATTTTGACTGTATACTGAAAAGTCAAACTTTGACTTTTTGGTCAAAATCAAGAGTCAAGATTCATTTTTCATCAAAATATTCCAAATCATGAAACTTGTTCACCAAGAAATCACAAATTGCAAATTAGGGTTAGAAAATGGAATTTTTCATAACTTAGAATTTTTCTAAGTTATGAAAAACCCTAATTTTTTCCCAACTTTGCCCCACCTTTTCACCAAGATCCATTTGGATTCAAACAAAAGTCAAAACATGAAAGTTGTAGCTTGTTACATAATCTACAACTTTGATTCACAAAGTTTTCTCATTTGAAGCTTGTATCTCAAGTTACAATTTTTTGAATAAGGGCACTAAACCATTTTTAACTTAGTGAAATTTTAACCTATTTTGACAAGGTTTTCTACCCCACTTCAAGGCCATTTTTCATACCCTTCCACTTGGAATTTCAATTTGCATTTCAAAGATGGATTGTAGTACACATTCCAAGATTTCCAAAATGTCCAAGAACTCATCAAACAACCTCATAACTTGAGAGATTCGAATTTCACAAGTTGGCAAAAATTCACTTTTTGTTCTTAACCAAAACATGTTCATAATCTTGCAATTTGAACTCAGCTTGCTTTAGGCTAGATTACAGGTCCTTAAACCAAGTTACACTCAAGAATTAAATGCAAAACCAATGTGCCAAGTTGTTATTCTAAGCATTTGGACATTACATGATGAACTAACCCTAAACTAGATAAAGTGAACTTTCCATTTTTGCAAAAGCTTGCTTTATGTCAATTGGTAAATCAAAGAGGTACAAATCAAATCTCTCTAGCATAAGATTATGAGCATAACACTCTGATCAATGAGGGATTATGCAGCACATTAGGAGGCCCCCTACATGCCTAGAAAGCCAAGTTGCATTTTGTTGCTTAAGTGTGAAAAAAGTCCCATAACTTGTAACAACTTCCATCTCAGCTTAGACACACAAGAACAAACTTATCAAACATACTCAAGACATCATAACCAAGCTGTGACACGAGCCATTTGCCTCTCAAACACTCTCCATCTCAGAAACACCACCAAACTGCTCAAACAGAGCAAGCTCTGCAGATTGAGTGCCATCTCTCAATCCCTTCAAGCTTTCTGGCCCAAACTTGTTCCTCTACCTTACTTACAACCTATGCAAGCTATCCAGAAGGTAAGGCACGATCTGTAATTGCTCTAACCACCTCCACCATTTTCACATTTTTTACTTGCAGGTGAAGTTCTATAGCTTGATTCAGAAGCTTTCAAGACAAAGTAAACAATGGAATATCATCCCTGGACCTCAAGGAAGCTTCTCCAATCATCACCTTGCACTGAAAGTTCCTCATTCTCCAGATAGAAGTTCAACTGAATAGGTAAAACTTTGAACTCGTATCTCTCTTATTATGCATCTTTAGTCTTAAGTTTGTGAAGAAACAACGTTCTACTCATAGCCCTGAGCATGTACATATCTTTACATTTCATTTCTTTTGCCTGAGTTGAGAGAATTTAAGCTTTGAAAATGGCAGAAAGTTTAGGTCAAGATTTGGGATTGATAAAATTCTCTCTCATTTCTGAGAGTTAGGATGAGTTTTTTATATATTTGGAATCGTGATTCAATGCTTGACATGTTTTGTGTTGAAAGTTTGTGCAAAATCTCAAAGAATCAGGATGTTTGAATCTCTGTAACAAGGCGCGCGTTTTGGCCAAAGGTTGAAGAAGAAGTGGATTGGGCTGGGCCTATATTATTTTGCTATCCACACCATTTTTTCTGTTTCACACCCCTGAGCCCATTTGCTTCATTTTTTAACATTTTTGACCTTTTCCTTTTTTATTTGACTCATTTATTTTTTCTCAACATATTAAAATTTTGAAAATATTTTTCTCATCATTTTTTGATTTTTATTTGGTTTTTATTTGATTTTCTTTTGATTTGTATATAAATAGACATATATTATTACTTAGAATAAAATAGAAAAATATGTAAAAAATACTTCTATTTTTATTTTTATTTTATATTACACTCTGAAAATATTTCATATAAAAAATACTATTTTCTAAAAAAATTAATTATTATTACTATTTATATATATAGTACATATTTAAAATAATATAAATATATATATATATATATATATATATATATATATATATATATATATATATATATATATATATATATATATATATATATATATATATATATATATATATATATATATATATATATATATATATATATATATATATATATATATATATATATATATATATATATATATATATATATATATATATATATATATATATATATATATATATATATATATATATATATATAAATATACTTAGAGTAAAAATACCAAAAATGTACATATTATATTTTTTAAATATTTAATACTAAAAAATACCCTTTTTTACAAATATACTATACTTTATTTTATTTTTGTATGTAAATAATAAATATTATATGAATTAAGTAATTAATATCCATTTTAATTGAAATTAGGGTTTTTGCCCTAAAAGTTGAAAATACTCAAAAATAATACCTTTTTATTTTCTTGTTTTATTTTACATAAACCATACTTTTTTCATACATATAAAAACTTTCTTTTTGCATTTTGCATATTTACTTCATTTCCATTTAATTATGCAATTTATTTACTTTGCAAATATTCAAAAATGATGTAATAGCTTAGATTTAAATTCTTGCCCAAATAAACCCCATTTGAAACATTGTACCCCCCTCCCCATATTATTGTGATGTAATAGCCTAGGAATTTAAATTTCGCACTTTTAATGCTTTCTAAACATACTATGCTAGAATTAGGGTTTTGTATGCGAATAAAAATGAACAAAATAGTTGGACCTAATACAAGATGAATAAGCATGAAAATAAACAACACATCTCACACTTTCACCCCCTAGGGTATTCCACTTTGTTGCCTTTCAAAAATGGGCCATATTGCATGTTGAATTTCTTTGGGTAAAACAAACAATCAAGTGATCATAGTCCCTCAAAATGATGCCTAAATAAAATGATCAAGTCCCTTTTAAAGAAAATTGCCCAAAGACATTAAACACTATTGCAACTATGGTCTAAACGATGACCCGCGCCCGTCCCTTTCATCTCCTAAGACAAGATTGTCCACCAAATGCAATGGTGGAACAAAATTGTCAAAAGGCTTAAAACATGACAAAAATCTTTGAGAAAACTTTAGGGTAGATGAACTCTTAAGTACTTGTCAACTTTCCAAGAAAAACACTCGCCTTATTTCAAAAACCCACTTCACAAACACTTTCAAAATCAACTTTTCAAACCCTTGAAACATCTTTTCAAAAAGACAAACACCTTTTGTAAAACATTCGAATAAAGAATTGTTACAAGGGTAGCCTATACAAGGCATCTTTTTAAAAACATTTTCAAAACCACCCACAAAGCACCATTTCAAACAATTGAAAAATAAGGCAAGTTGATCTAAGCGAGTACCTAAGAGCCCATGGATAACCATGGATAGAAGGGGTGCTAATACCTTCCCCTTCTATAATCTACTCCCCGAACCCAAGAAAAATCTCAAAGGTTTTTGCTGTGCTTTTTAAACCTTTCCTTAGGATAAAATAAAAAGTCGGTGGCGACTCTTGCTCAACCGAAACATTTGCGAAAACAAATGCAAAACCCTAGTCAGTTCTCCCACCGTATCACAGAACTGGCGACTCTGCTGGGGAGAAGTTTTAAAGTGGAGTAACCTTAGGGCTTAGATCACCCTCTTGCATGACTAATTGTTTGATTTGCTTGCTTTATACTTTGGCTCTATTGTTTGGGTTTACAATCCTCCACCCGGATTTTGGGAAACATTCATAGATAGCAATACGTTGTGGAAACTGTGCGGGGTATACCGACACGGTCTAAGCAATAGCTATATTAGTGCGACATATTTGTGAGTACCGGTAACCCTTGAGTTCAATCAAGGAGAGTACGGGGCCACTGAATGATGTCACTAAGCACTAATGACCTAGAACCTTACTTGACCATCTTGGCCTTTTATTAGGGGTAGTGAGATGACCGGCTTTGGTACAGTCCGAAGTTGGTAGATACTCGATACTACACTCATTGAGGTTTGTTTTCTTGGAATATTTTGGTCGCTAGTTAAGTGGCTAAACCAAAACAATGAACAATGAAAACAATCCAGTGATATTGAGCTCCTTAGAACCCGGTTACTATTTATAGGACAGGTTTTTAAGCCAACTACACTCAAGAGGGTACTTACCTATGAAACCCCATGCAAGCCTGAAATTAGGGTTTTGTGTGATTTGCTTGTACATATGTTTTGTGCATACATCATAAACATCATAAAACATCATATGCATTCACTAACCATTTCAAGGGTGTTGGATCTTCAACTTTGTTCTTGTTTTGTAGGTCATGGAAATTCCTCGCAGAAAAACCATCCAAGTCAACCTTGTGAGAATCTCTCCTCAACTCAAGGAGATCACTTCAAGAATTCCGGAAAATTCATCCTTCAGTGAAAGACATGGTAGACTGCTCAGCCTAGTCAACACCAACATTGAAGAAGACATGATGAAAGTGCTATTCCAGTTCTTTGACCCTCTTCACCACTGCTTCACTTTCCCTGATTATCAGCTGGTTCCCACTTTAGAGGAGTTTTATCAACTCCTAAGAATCCCTATCCTTAATCAACTACCCTTCAACGGTACGGAGAAGGAACCAAAGCCTGAAGATGTTGCTCGAGCACTACATCTACAACCATCTGAAATCAAGGGGCATTGGGAAACCAGAAGCGGCGTCAAAGGATTCTTAGCAAAATTCTTGTTCGAGAAGGCACAAGAATGTTGGAACTCATTGGACCTACAAGCCTTTGAAGAGATTGTGGCACTCCTTATCTATGGGTTGGTCTTGTTCCCAAATCCTGACCAATTGGTAGATGTCAACGCTGTCAAAATCTTCTTGTCCAGAAATCCAATACCGACATTGCTTGGGGATATTCTTCACTCATTTTACACACGAACAATGAGAAAGAGGGGTGTTCTCATGTGCTGTACTCCTATCCTCGCAAGGTGGTTTATTTCGCACCTTCCACAATCTGTCTTGAAGAATGACCAAAGTACAAGGTGGTCCCAACGATTGATGACTCTTACTCATTCTGATGTGCATTGGTGTTCTCGGTCCAGAGAAAATGTCATCATCGTCGATCGTTGCGGGGAGTTTCCTAATGTTCCTTTACTTGGAATCAGGGGAGGTATCACCTACAACCCTTGCCTAGCTTTGAGACAATTTGGATATGCACGGAGGGATGGCCCTCATGACATGTTGATTCCTAGCCTAGTTTTTGACTTCGACAACGATGCGCAAGGACTTCGCCAGAGATTCATCAGAGCTTGTGGAAGACTCAACAAGGTTGATAGCAAGACTCTGGGACACAAGAACTCCATCCCTCTTGAGCCCTATCTCAAGTGGGTACGAGCCCGAGCCCAAAGTCTAATGATGCCTTATCCTCATGTACTCCCATTGATTAAAGAGCCCGTCAATGAAGGAGAGGTTCCCTACACCATCCTGCATCCAGACATGCCTACATCGTGGGAGGAAATGCAGAAAAGTTGGATTCAGCTCAAGGAGGAACGGAACACTTTTGAAGCTAGCTACTACGCCAGTGAAAAGAAGGTTCTAGAGCTTACCCGCCGACTCCACGAGCAAGAGGCCCTCAACACCTACATCGCGCCAAAGAGGATGCGAAATGTCTTTCTGCCTTGAGAAGTTTATGTTGTAACATTTGGCCCATGGGGCATTTATGTACTAACAAATTTCTTCTTATTAATATGACGTGCGTTCTTCTTTGTCTGAAACAACTTTGAATATCCTAAATCCTTGAATGCATTGCATACATCAGCATACCATTCATCATGTGCATAAGCAGGTCTCACTCCAGGTTTCCTTATCTATCTGCTGTTTATTTCAGTAGGATGGATCTCGAGCAAACAGTCAAAGACCTACAAGCCCAGAATGCACAGTTCCAGCAACTCTTGATGACCTTGGTCAAGAGTCAAGAGGATATCAAGGCTCATCTGGAGAATAAGGACCCAGTGAAGAAGAAAAAGGGAGTCGGAGTGGCTACTTTGGGGAGAAGATTTGGCAGAGAAGCTCGGAGGGTGCTCGAATTTCCTCCTACTTCTGATGAAGGAACTAGTAAAAGAGATCGGGTTGCGGTGCCTTCCGAGTCTGATGCAGAGGAGGAAGAGGTTGAAGAGGATGAAGATTATTCTGACCAGCAGTATCCTCCAGCTGATGACAAATATAAGGGTTTAGAAGACAGATTGGCTGCCATGGAATTTCAAAGGGTACCAGGCCTGGATTTTGAAGACATGGGCTTGGTTGCCGGAATCGTGATTCCCCCAAAATTCAAGGTGCCGGTGTTTGTAAGGTATGACGGGCTGTCCTGCCCCAAAATGCATCTCAGGTCCTATGTGAGAAAGATTCAACCCTATACAGCAGATAAAAATCTCTGGATTCATTTCTTTCAAGACAGCCTGTCGGGAGCTCAGTTGGAATGGTTTTATCAGTTAGAAGGAACCAGTGTCAGAAATTGGGAAGATTTGGCCACCGCTTTCTATAAACAATACCAGTATAATTCTGATCTTGCTCCTACTCGTACCCAACTTCAGGGTATGTCACTAGGAACAAGTGAGGGATTCAAGGAATATGCACAAAAATGGAGGGATTTGGCTGGCAGGGTGCAGCCTCCTTTAACCGATCGTGAGCTCGTTGATATGTTTCTTGGGACCCTGTCTGGGCCATTTTTCAATCATCTAATTGGTAACTCTTCCGCGGGGTTTACCGATTTGATCTTAACAGGCGAAAGAATAGAGGCTGGCATCAAGTCAGGAAAGATTCAGAAGGGTGTTGCTGCAAGTGTTGAGAAAAAGCCTTTTAAGAAGGAGACAGCTATGGTATATTCTCAAAGAAGAGCAGGGAAGATGGAGCGTCGGCCAACTGTGGGGGCCGTAATGATTCAAAACACTCCAAGTGAGCCGCCTCGCTACAACCAATCCAGACCAAACCAGCAACGGGTGGAAAGGCCACAACGGCAGTTCACCCGTATTAATATGACTCCAGCGCAGGTGCTTCCCCATCTATTGAAGTTGAATCTTGCCACCATCAAGGAGGCGCCAAAGAATGTAAATACGTCCTCCCCGCATTATCATGCCAATGCTAAGTGCGCCTATCATTCAGACAGTGTTGGACACGACATCAATGATTGTTGGGCACTCAAGCATAAGATCCAGGACCTGATAGAGGCTAAGGAGGTAGAGTTTGACGCTCCAGAAAAACCCAATGTGATATCTGCACCTATGCCGAAGCACGGTCGGAATGTCAATGCCATTGAAGAGGATCTGTATGTTGCTGACGTTAGTGATCTGACTACTCCACTGCTAACCATTAAGTTGAATTTGTTAAGGGTCGGGATCTTCCCGGGCTGTAAAGAAGACTGCTACTGTTGCCACTCTCTGCCGTTTGATTGTCCGCTATTGAAGAAAGGCATCCAAGGCCTCATGGATAGCCGACAAATTTTGTTCGAAAAAGTTCCTGCTGTCCCAGTTCGTGTTGAAAATATCTCAATCATAACCATTCACGCCAATCTTTCCAAGGCCGTCAAAAAACCTGTTAAGATTACACCAGCTGCAAAGTCTATACCTTTGAAGATAACAATGCCAGGGCCTATTCCCTTTGTTTCTGAGAAGTCGATACCTTGGAACTATGGTGGTGACATCTATTACCATGGTATCAAGCAAGTTGAAATAATTGAAGAAAATTCAGATGATGAAGAAGCCAGCATTAGTAACATTGCGGGCACCAGCAAAATCACCAGGAGCGGGAGAATATTTTCTCCAGAGATTGCCCCTCCAAGAGCAGTCTTTGGACCCTCATCAGCTAAAGAAGTCATCCCTGCACCAGTAAAACTCTCCGCTAGAACTCCTTGGATTGAGGAAATCGTCGTTCCTAGTGCTGCCTCTCCTACCATTGCTGATAAAGGAAAGGGAATACAAGATGAGCCCGTTAGGACGAGGGTTCAGCCCTTGGTGATCCCGGAAGCCTCCAAGAAAGAAATGGACGAGATTTTGAGGATAATCAAGAGAAGTGATTACGATGTGGTGGAACAGTTGGGGAAAACCCCCTCCAAGATCTCCATGCTGGCACTATTTCTTTGCTCAGAAGCGCACGCTCAAGCTTTGATTAAGTTTCTAAAGGCAGCTCATGTGCCCCAGGAAACCTTTGCAGATCAATTTCAACATTGCATGGCTAGTCTGACTGCAGACAATGGATTAGGTTTTTTTGATGCCGACCTGACCCCTAAGGGCCGAAACCACAATGATGCGTTGCATATTTCAATCGAGTGTCGCGGAACCACCCTTGCACATGTTTTGGTTGATACCGGTTCATCGCTGAATGTTTTTCCTAAGAAGGCCTTGGACCGGCTAGATTGCGAAGGTTTGGAATTAAAGCCTAGTGATATTGTCGTCAGAGCTTTCGATGGGTCGAAAAGAATGGTCCATGGAGAAGTTGAAATTCCTGTCAAGATAGGTGCTGGGGTGTTTAAATCCACTTTCTATGTAATGGACATCCGTCCATCATACTCCTGCCTGTTGGGTAGACCTTGGATACACCATGCTGGGGCAGTCACCTCCTCCTTGCATCAGATGCTGAAGTATCCTGTAAAGGGAAAGATCATTACTGTCCACGGCGAAGAAGAGTACATGATTAGCCACTTAAATTCTTTCCGGTATGTGGAGGTTGAAGGAGAGTTCATCGAGACACCGTTTCAACATTTCGAAGAAGTGCTTCCTGAGATAGCAGTGGCGAAGTTGGCAACTGAGACACCAAGACAGATGGCCAGGATGGCATCTCTGGAGGATGCAAGGGCTGCAATTAAAGAAGGGAAGAATTCAGCATGGGGGCAGTTACCCGATTTTCCGCATAAAGCTGATAAGTTTGGATTAGGTTTCACCGCCGCTGGCCAGAAGGCCATGCGCCAGTCAAAGATTGAAAGAGCGCCGATCAAAATTTCTCCTTACCAAATCAACGCCCTGGAAGATGAAGACAAGGAAATCAGCATTGAAGAGTGGATTTATCCAACTGTCAGAGGAGGGTTGAACAATTGGGAGGCTAAAGACTTTGTCCCCATCACTTTTATTCATCAGTAATTTATCTATTAAACATTTCCTATTTGGTCTGTAATATTTTACTTTCAAACAATCCGTGCACTATCTTTTCACCTCCTGCCTTGCCCGGGGCAGGTAGGTCCACTTGTAAGGGTTTTGACTATTTTTCATATTCATATGCCATATTTAATGATTCATTGGACGTTTTTCACTTGATAAACTGCTTATTCTCATTTTCTTTCTTTTTGCATTTTTGTTTAAGGATGGCTATCCCTTACACACACCCACACTCACCAATGCAGGTACCCATCCACTCCGGATTCCATGGGCGACTATTCTGCTGTATCTTTCAATAACTCTGAAGATCTGGTCAATCTAGCCGAGTATGAGGATGACGAAGGTTGTGAAGTACCCGGGGAACTAGCCAGACTCCTGCAACAAGAGGAAAGGGCCATCTTACCGCATGAAGAGCCATTGGAAGTTGTCAACTTGGGAACCGAGGAGAATCGGAAGGAGGTGCAAGTGGGTGCCAACCTGGAACCAGAAGTCAAGGAACGCTTGGTACAGTTACTGAATGAGTATGTTGAAATCTTCGCTTGGTCCTATGAAGACATGCCGAGTCTAGACACAGACATCATGGTTCACCGTCTCCCCACAAGAGAAGACTGTCCACCAATCAAGCAAAAAGTTCGCCGAATGAGGCCTGACATGTCTGAAAAGATCAAAGCAGAAGTAATGAAGCAATTCGATGCTGGCTTCCTAGCTGTTACGTCCTATCCTCAATGGGTCACTAACATCGTACTGGTACCAAAGAAAGATGGCAAAGTCAGAATGTGCGTGGACTACCGGGATTTGAACAGGGTCAGCCCTAAAGATGATTTCCCGCTACCTCATATTGACATCTTGATCGACAATACAGCTCAGCATAAGGTGTTTTCCTTCATGGACGGATTCTCGGGCTACAATCAAATCAAAATGGCCCCCGAGGATATGGAGAAAACGACTTTTGTCACACAATGGGGCACTTTCTGTTATAAAGTGATGCCGTTCGGGCTGAAGAACGCAGGGGAAACTTATAAACGCGCCATGGTAGCTTTATTTCATGATATGATACATCATGAGATTGAAGTTTACGTAGACGATATGATAGCTCGGTCACAAACAGAGGAAGAGCACCTTGAACATCTGGAAAAGCTGTTTGCCAGATTAAAAGAGTACAAGCTCAGGCTGAATCCAAGTAAATGCACTTTTGGAGTTAGGTATGGTAAGCTCCTGGGATTTATTGTAAGCAACAAAGGCATTGAAGTCGATCCGGCAAAAGTAAAAGCAATACAAGAGATGCCTTCTCCCTGTACTGAAAAGGAGGTCAGAGGATTCTTAGGGCGCATAAACTATATTACCAGATTCATCTCACATCTGACTTCTACCTGTGAGCCAATTTTCAAACTCTTGAAGAAGGATCAGGTAGTTGAATGGAACGACGACTGCCAGGCCGCTTTTGATAGAATCAAGGAGTATTTGCTAGAACCTCCTATTCTGATGCCACCCGTCGAAGGAAGACCATTGATCATGTATTTGACCGTCTTGGATAACTCAATGGGGTGTGTTTTGGGCCAGCATGACGAGTCTGGTCGAAAAGAGCATGCTATTTATTACCTTAGTAAAAAGTTTACCGACTGTGAGACTCGCTACTCATTGCTCGAGAAAACTTGCTGCGCTTTGGTATGGGCTGCTCGCCGACTAAGACAGTATATGCTGACTCATACTACCTTGTTGATATCCAAAATGGACCCTATCAAGTATATCTTCGAGAAGCCCGCTTTATCTGGAAGGATAGCTAGATGGCAAATGATCTTGACCGAGTATGACATCCAGTACACCACCCAAAAAGCTATAAAAGGGAGCGTACTAGCTGACCATCTGGCTCATCAGGCTATTGAAGACTATCAACCCTTGAGATTTGACTTCCCAGACGAGGACATCATGAATTTGGACAACATCGAAAGTGACGGACCATATGACGGACCCGAGAAGGGATCCCGATGGACCCTGTACTTTGATGGTGCTTCAAATGCACTTGGAAATGGTATTGGCGCAGTACTCATTTCTCCGGAAGGTTGTCACACTCCTTTCACGGCCCGACTTTGTTTCAGCTGCACAAACAACATGGCTGAGTATGAAGCTTGCATCTTTGGTCTCGAAGCTGCTATAGACTTGGGGATCAAATCTTTGATCGTATTCGGGGACTCGGCTTTGGTCATCAGCAAAATCAAAGGAGACTGGGACACCAAGCATCCTAATCTTATCCCATACAAAGAACATGTCCTGACATTGTTGCCTCATTTCGAGCAAATTACCTTCGAGCACTTCCCGCGAGAAGAGAATCAACTAGCCGATGCTCTGGCCACAATGTCCTCCATGTTTAAACTCAACTGGGATAACGAGGCTCCCCAAATCACCATCAAGCGAATGGATGAACCGGCACATTGCCACGAGATTAATACTGAAGAAGTAGTGGAACAGCCTTGGTTCCATGAAATCAAAAGGTATCTCGAGACTAGGGATTACCCTGAAGGAGCTTCCGTGAATGACAAGAAGTTCTTAAGGAAATTCGCCGCTAAGTTTTTCCTGAGCAACGACATCCTTTACAAACGAAGCCATGATTGTGTACTACTCTGATGTGTGGATAAAGTTGAAGCAGAGTTGATCATGACTGATATACACAGCGGCACATTTGGCACTCACTTGAGCGGGCACACAATGGCTAAGAAGATCCTAAGGGCAGGCTATTATTGGTCTACTATGGAGGCTGACTGCCATCAACATTCCCGTACTTGTCACAAGTGTCAAGTCTATGCTGACAAAGTTCATATCCCTCCGGTTCCCCTCAATGTCCTGACTGCTCCATGGCCCTTTGCAATGTGGGGCATTGATATGATTGGAGAGATCAAGCCCACGGCTTCCAACGGACATCGCTTCATCCTGGTTGCCATTGACTACTTCACTAAATGGGTCGAAGCAGCTTCCTTCGCCTCTGTTACTAAAAATGTGGTTGCCCGCTTTATCAAGCAAAATCTCATATGTCGGTATGGTGTTCCAGACAGAATCATCACGGACAACGGTACCAATCTGAATAATACAATGATCACTGCATTATGCGAACAGTTCAAGATTTATCATCACAATTCATCTCCCTATCGGCCGAAGATGAACGGTGCTAATGAAGCTGCGAACAAAAACATTAAGAAGATCATTCAGAAAATGACAGTCACTTATAAAGATTGGCATGAGATGTTACCGTTTGCTCTGCATGGATACCGTACGACGACACGTACTTCAACGGGGGCAACCCCATTTTCTTTGGTTTATGGCATGAAAGCTGTCTTGCCTATGGAAGTCCAAATCCCATCTCTGAGGATTATGAAGGATGCAGGTTTGAATGAAGATGATTGGATGCAGACCCGACTTGATCAACTCAATCTGATCGACGAGAAGCGACTTGCTGCTATATGCCATGGTCAGACGTATCAAAAGCGGATGATCAAGGCCTTCAATAAGAAAGTCAGACGTCAAGTGTATCGAGTCGGGGATCTCGTAATCAAGCGGATTATCTTGCCGCAAAGTGATCCCAGGGGAAAATGGACTCCTACATATGAAGGACCATTTGTGATCAAGAGTATATTTTCTGGTGGTGCAATGATTCTGACCACCATGGACGGCGACGATTTGCCGCACCCTGCGAACGCAGACATAGTCAAAAGATACTACGCATAAAATAACCCGGCAAGTCGAAAACCCGAAAGGGCGGCTTGGGCAAAAATGGGCATCCCGGTGAACCGAAAACCCGAAAGGGCAGTTCAGGCAAAAATTAGGGATAAAAACAAAAAATCTGTACACCCGGCAAGTCGAAAACCCGAAGGGTTGGCTTGGGCAAAAAGGGGTTTCCCGGTGGATCGAAAACCCGAAAGGGCGATTCAGGCAAAAGTTAGGGAATTAAAGCGTATGATTATGTCTCGTCGGATCACTTCAAAGACAATCTCTTCATCAACCAGTTCCAGACTTCTGATCAATCTAGTCATCGTCAAACGAAGCACTGAACGGGCAGATATTCAGAGTTGTGAAAGCTATAGCAGAATGGAATCCCATGGAATTATTTCACATAGCCATCCTTTATTTTGTATAAAATCTTTCAATGTTTTCGACAAAGTCCTCTTACTAGGATGATTGTCTCCTTTGTACAAATATACCCAAAGAAAATCAATACAAATACTTTTCCCAGAAATTTGTGTCATTTCCCTTTTCTTTTTCTCTTGCACTATTTGTTTTATTTTGAGAAACGTCCAATGTTTTGCTAAATAGGCATATGCATTTGAAACGTAATCACTTCCTAAATGAACCTAAAAAGGATTACTGATAGGATGAAGGTACAGATGAATACCTTGATACCCTTTTAAAGGAAACCCCCAAGAGATTTGAAATCCACATCCCTAGCAAACCCTGAGACATACCTCCAGCAGACCCTCGAAGCTTATCCCCAGTAAGATTCTGGAAGGTACTCCCCTGCAGAGCACGAACGTCTCCCCCGTTTTTATTCAAAGTTATTCCTCACAAAGGCTTATAACTGGGTTATCCTCAGCTAACAGCCACAGAAGATCGCACTCGTCAGAATTCTTTCTATCCCCGGCAGAGTTCATCGAAATTCCCCAGCCTAACTTATCAATATGATCCCCGGAGAAGCTTATCTTTGTTATCCCCAGCCGAGTTAAAATTTCGAATTATCAACCCCCAGCGGAGCCAGACTAATGAGCCTTCTCTCCACAGAGTCTTAGAAAGAGAAATCTTGAGTTCCCCAGTGAGATCGCCAGAATTACTTCCCATCAAATTGAAGGTTCTCAGTCTTTCCTCCTCAGCATGAGTCTACTAGTTTGATACTCCCCAGTAGAGGTCATCAGGAATTTTCTTCCCCGGTAGTAGCCAAGGATTTATTTTCCCCAGCAACAGTCAAGATGCTTTTATCTTCAGCCACCTCGAATTCATTTATCCTCAGCAAGTTAGCTCGACAGCTTACATGCGCATTCATCACATTCATGTCATAAAACATTGATGTCACATATATCGCATCATGCATCATAACATTGCATGCAACTAACTCTTTACCTTTTCAGGAAAGATCAGTCGACAGACTAAAAATCATTCAACTTCAAGATTTCTGAAAACAGTTCACGGGTTCCCCAAGTAAATGGATGTTAACCTGTCACTTGTTCAGATTCTTCTTCAAGACCTTCTGAAAACAGTTTATGGATTCTTCCCAACAACGGATGTTAATCTATCAACTTGTTCAGATACAACTTTTTGAAAACAGTTTACGGACACTTCCCAACAACGGATGCTGCTCTATTGCTTATTCAACTTCAAGATTTCTGAAAACAGTTCACGGGTTCTCCAAGTAAACGGATGTTAATCTATCAACTTGTTCAGATACAACTTTTTGAAAACAGTTTACGGACGCTTCCCAACAACGGATGCTGCTCTATTGCTTATTCAACTTCAAGATTTCTGAAAACAGTTCACGGGTTCTCCAAGTAAACGGATGTTAATCTATCAACTTGTTCAGATACAACTTTTGAAAACAGTTTACGGACACTTCCCAACAACGGATGTTGCTCTATTGCTTATTCAACTTCAAGATTTCTGAAAACAGTTCACGGGTTCTCCAAGTAAACGGATGTTGACATATCGCTTGTTCAGTTTCTTCTCCAAACCACTGAAAACAGTTTACAGATTCCTCCCAACAACGGATGTCAATCTATTGCTTGTTCAGACCCCCCAGTTCAGAGATGGTCCCAAGCCTGGACACCTTCCTGATATTCCCTTCCAGATGGCATCTCTAAGCCCATCCCCGAAAAGATTTCTGTCACTCTCCCAGATGGCATCATTAAGCCCATCTCCGAATGGCATCTCTAAGCCCATTCTCGTATCCATTGCTTTGACAAGTGCAAATTTCCGGGCACTCTAGTGTCCAATCTCCTTTTACCCTCGAGTCACGAAAGGCAAGCTTGCCAATCTAACTCTTCGGATTCAAGAAGATTGAACAGGGGCAACTGTTGTACCCCAAAATTTGCCCTCCCATTTCTCATTGATTTCTCATCACAAAGCCCTTGAAGCTCAGGATCCAGTTAGGTTTTCATCTGCCCAAGACCTCTCCTTGCACTGTGGACTCAAATTTAGGGTTTGTGTTTGCATAAAGATGTTTTGACCCAAAATGCCCAAGATGACTTTCATGCCTCATATTGGACTCCCAAGCTTACCCATATCAAGTTTCAAGCCTTGATTCCAAGTTTTGCCCAGTCAATTGGACAGTTGACCTAGAAATCAACTATATTGGGGAAAAAGTCAACTGTGGCCAATTGACAGTCAAACCTCATGAAATTTGACCCACATCAACATTATGAACTCATATGAACCAGTTGATCAAGTTTGGATCACAATTCCACAAGAAAATTGATCAGATCAGCAAAAGGGCAAAATGGTCATTTTTAGGGTTTTGACTGTACAAAGGCAATTTTTGACTGTTTGACCTAGCCAATGGCAAACCAAGCTCACATATGGACTCAAGGACCCCATGTAATCATCTTGACATGCTCAAAAAACTCAAAAGATCCCAAGTACACAAGATTGACAGTTGAATTTCTCAGTCAATTGATCAATTTTGACTGTATACTGAAAAGTCAAACTTTGACTTTTTGGTCAAAATCAAGAGTCAAGATTCATTTTTCATCAAAATATGCCAAATCATGAAACTTGTTCACCAAGAAATCACAAATTGCAAATTAGGGTTAGAAAATGGAATTTTTCATAACTTAGAATTTTTCTAAGTTATGAAAAACCCTAATTTTTTCCCAACTTTGCCCCACCTTTTCACCAAGATCCATTTGGATTCAAACAAAAGTCAAAACATTAAAGTTGTAGCTTGTTACATAATCTACAACTTTGATTCACAAAGTTTTCTCATTTGAAGCTTGTATCTCAAGTTACAATTTTTTGAATAAGGGCACTAAACCATTTTTAACTTAGTGAAATTTTAACCTATTTTGACAAGGTTTTCTACCCCACTTCAAGGCCATTTTTCATACCCTTCCACTTGGAATTTCAATTTTCATTTCAAAGATGGATTGTAGTACACATTCCAAGCTTTCCAAAATGTCCAAGAACTCATCTAACAACCTCATAACTTGAGAGATTCGAATTTCACAAGTTGGCAAAAATTCACTTTTTGTTCTTAACCAAAACATGTTCATAATCTTGCAATTTGAACTCAGCTTGCTTTAGGCTAGATTACAGGTCCTTAAACCAAGTTACACTCAAGAATTAAATGCAAAACCAATGTGCCAAGTTGTTATTCTAAGCATTTGGACATTACATGATGAACTAACCCTAAACTAGATAAAGTGAACTTTCCATTTTTGCAAAAGCTTGCTTTATGTCAATTGGTAAATCAAAGAGGTACAGATCAAATCTCTCTAGCATAAGATTATGAGCATAACACTCTGATCAATGAGGGATTATGCAGCACATTAGGAGGCCCCCTACATGCCTAGAAAGCCAAGTTGCATTTTGTTGCTTAAGTGTGAAAAAAGTCCCATAACTTGTAACAACTTCCATCTCAGCTTAGACACACAAGAACAAACTTATCAAACATACTCAAGACATCATAACCAAGCTGTGACACGAGCCATTTGCCTCTCAAATACTCTCCATCTCAGAAACACCACCAAACTGCTCAAACAGAGCAAGCTCTGCAGATTGAGTGCCATCTCTCAATCCCTTCAAGCTTTCTGGCCCAAACTTGTTCCTCTATCTTACTTACAACCTATGCAAGCTATCCAGAAGCTAAGGCACGATCTGTAATTGCTCTAACCACCTCCACCATTTTCACATTTTTTACTTGCAGGTGAAGTTCTATAGCTTGATTCAGAAGCTTTCAAGACAAAGTAAACATCGGAATAGCATCCCTGGACCTCAAGGAAGCTTCTCCAATCATCACCTTGCACTGAAAGTTCCTCATTCTCTAGATAGAAGTTCAACTGAATAGGTAAAACTTTGAACTCGTATCTCTCTTATTATGCATCTTTAGTCTTAAGTTTGTGAAGAAACAAGGTTCTACTCATAGCCCTGAGCATGTACATATCTTTACATTTCATTTCTTTTGCCTGAGTTGAGAGAATTTAAGCTTTGAAAATGGCAGAAAGTTTAGGTCAAGATTTGGGATTGATAAAATTCTCTCTCATTTCTGAGAGTTAGGATGAGTTTTTTATATATTTGGAATCGTGATTCAATGCTTGACATGTTTTGTGTTGAAAGTTTGTGCAAAATCTCAAAGAATCAGGATGTTTGAATCTCTGTAACAAGGCGCGCGTTTTGGCCAAAGGTTGAAGAAAAAGTGGATTGGGCTGGGCCTGTATTATTTTGCTATCCACACCATTTTTTCTGTTTCACACCCCTGAGCCCATTTGCTTCATTTTTTAACATTTTTGACCTTTTCCTTTTTTATTTGACTCATTTATTTTTTCTCAACATATTAAAATTTTGAAAATATTTTTCTCATCATTTTTTGATTTTTATTTGGTTTTTATTTGATTTTCTTTTGATTTGTATATAAATAGACATATATTATTACTTAGAATAAAATAGAAAAATATGTAAAAAATACTTCTATTTTTATTTTTATTTTATATTACCCTCTGAAAATATTTCATATAAAAATACTATTTTCTAAAAAAATTAATTATTATTACTATTTATATATATAGTACATATTTAAAATAATATAAATATACATATATATATATATATATATATATATATATATATATATATATATATATATATATATATATATATATATATATATATATATATATATATATATATATATATATATATATATATATATATATATATATATATATATATATATATATATATATATATATATATATATATATATATATATATATATATATATATATATATATATATATATATATATATATATATATATATATATATATATATTAATATACTTAGAGTAAAAATACCAAAAATGTACATATTTTATTTTTTAAATATTTAATACTAAAAAATACCCTTTTTTACAAATATACTATACTTTATTTTATTTTTGTATGTAAATAATAAATATTATATGAATTAAGTAATTAATATCCATTTTAATTGAAATTAGGGTTTTTGCCCTAAAAGTTGAAAATACTCAAAAATAATACCTTTTTATTTTCTTGTTTTATTTTACATAAACCATACTTTTTTCATACATATAAAAACTTTCTTTTTGCATTTTGCATATTTACTTCATTTCCATTTAATTATGCAATTTATTTACCTTGCAAATATTCAAAAATGATGTAATAGCTTAGATTTAAATTCTTGCCCAAATAAACCCCATTTGAAACATTGTACCCCCTCCCCATATTATTGTGATGTAATAGCCTAGGAATTTAAATTTCGCACTTTTAATGCTTTCTAAACATACTATGCTAGAATTAGGGTTTTGTATGCGAATAAAAATGAACAAAATAGTTGGACCTAATACAAGATGAATAAGCATGAAAATAAACAACACATCTCACACTTGCACCCCCTAGGGTATTCCACTTTGTTGCCTTTCAAAAATGGGCCATATTGCATGTTGAATTTCTTTGGGTAAAACAAACAATCAAGTGATCATAGTCCCTCAAAATGATGCCTAAATAAAATGATCAAGTCCCTTTTAAAGAAAATTGCCCAAAGACATTTAACACTATTGCAACTATGGTCTAAACGATGACCCGCGCCCGTCCCTTTCATCTCCTAAGACAAGATTGTCCACCAAATGCAATGGTGGAACAAAATTGTCAAAAGGCTTAAAACATGACAAAAATCTTTGAGAAAATTTTAGGGTAGATGAACTCTTAAGTACTTGTCAACTTTCCAAGAAAAACACTCGCCTTATTTCAAAAACCCACTTCACAAACACTTTCAAAATCAACTTTTCAAACCCTTGAAACATCTTTTCAAAAAGACAAACACCTTTTGTAAAACATTCGAGTAAAGAATTGTTACAAGGGTAGCCTATACAAGGCATCTTTTTAAAAACCTTTTCAAAACCACCCACAAAGCACCATTTCAAACAATTGAAAAATAAGGCAAGTTGATCTAAGCGAGTACCTAAGAGCCCATGGATAACCATGGATAGAAGGGGTGCTCATACCTTCCCCTTCTATAATCTACTCCCCGAACCCAAGAAAAATCTCAAAGGTTTTTGCTGTGCTTTTTAAACCTTTCCTTAGGATAAAATAAAAAGTCGGTGGCGACTCTTGCTCAACCGAAACATTTGCGAAAACAAACGCAAAACCCTAGTCAGTTCTCCCACCGTATCACAGCATCCTTTACAAGCGTAACCATGACTCAACCTTGTTGCGTTGTATGGATAAGAATGAAGCAGAAAGGATCATGATAGAGCTACATGAAGGTACTTTCGGGACTCATTCCAGTGGACATACCATGGCAAAGAAAATCCTATAGGCAGGATATTATTGGTCCACTATGGAAGCCGACTATTATCAACATTCTCGGACCTGTCACAAGTGCCAAGTCTATGCTGATAAGGTGCACATACCTCCAGTTCCTCTGAACATCTTGACAGCTCCTTGGCCTTTTGCAATGTGGGGCATCGACATGATCGGCGAGATCAGACCTACGTCATCTAACGGGCATCATTACATCCTGGTAGCTATTGATTACTTTACAAAGTGGGTTGAAGCAGCTTCCTTTGCTACAGTGACCAAGAACGTCGTGGCACGATTCATTCGGCACAATCTGATCTGTCGATATGGTGTACCAGAAAGGATTATTACAGACAATGGTACAAATCTCAACAATAAGATGATCATCGAGCTCTGCAAGAAGTTCAAGATACAGTATCATAACTCTTCTCCCTATCGGCCGAAGATGAACGGGGCTGTAGAAGCGGCTAATAAGAACATCAAGAAGATTGTGCAGAAGATGACGGTAACATACAAAGATTGGCACGAGATGTTACCATTTGCTCTTCATGGGTACCGTACCTCAACGCAGACGTCAATAGGGGAAACACCCTATTCCTTGGTTTATGGCATGGAGGCCGTCTTGCCCATTGAAGTTCAGATACCCTCTATTCGGATTATGAAGGATGCGGGTTTGAGCGAAGATGACTGGATTCAGACCCGACTTGATCAGCTGAATTTAATCGACGAAAAGAGCCTTACTGCTATTTGTCATGGTCAGACGTACCAAAAGCGGATGATCAAGGCATTTAACAAGAAAGTCAGACGACAAGAGTATCAAGTTGGGGATCTAGTGATCAAGCGCATCATTCTACCTCAAGGTGATCCCAGGGGCAAATGGACCCCTACTTACGAAGGGCCATTTATGGTTAAGAACATTTTCTCAAGAGGAGCGATGATTCTAACCACCATGGATGGTGACGACCTTCCTCACCCCGTCAATGCAGACATAGTGAAAAAATACTATGCATAATCAAAGACCCGCTAGGTCGACTGGCCTAGGCAAAAATAAGGGCTTCCCAGCGAACCAAAAGGGTTCGGGCAAAAATAAGGGATGAAAATGAAAAAATCTGAACACCCGGCGAGTCGAAAACCTGAAAATGAGGCTTGGGCAAAAAAGGGTATCCCGGTGGACTGAAAACCCGAAAGGGCGGTCCAGGATTAAATTAGGGATCAAAGCGTAACACTATGTCTCATTGGATCACCTTACGACCAGACTTCAGTATCGACTATCAAGCTCAGACGACACTAATCAATCTGATCTACCTTCAACCAAGTAGCAAAGTGATGAGATACTTAAAGACATAAGGGCAATAGCAGAGTTGGAACCCAGTGGGATTATTCACATAGCTGTTTTTCTTTGTTTTTTACAAATTGTACAAACTCTATTGTTCGGCGGCGTTCTCTTACTAGGACGTCAGCCTCTTGTACAAAAACGCCTATTTACAGGCCAAACTTGAAAATCAATACAAGTCATTTCCATAGAAATTTCAAACTATTTTTCCCTTTTCTGTTTTGTTTTGCAAAGAACGTCCAATGTTCATTTTTGATATATGCATTTGACATTAATTGCTGCTCATGAATATTTACATGCAAAACAAAAGACGATTACTTGTAATATCAGAAACAGGGGCAAATAAGAATTGTCCAAACTATACAGTTGCTCTGTCCACCAAGTACAAGGTAAATTCAGCCAAAGAACATGACCAAGGTGTATTCACTCCCTGCAGAGTAAGAAAGGACAATAATGTTAACTCTCCCCAGCTGAGACTCGCAACTGTGAATGAATCAGTGATATTCTCCCCAAGAAGAATTTATCTACCATCAGCACTAAAAAGTCTTATTATCCCCGACGGAGTATAAAATATCCCCAGTGGAGTTTGAAAATTCTCCCCAGCGCAGTCTGAAAAAGCTCCCCAGTAGAGTTTGAAGAATTGTCCCCAGCAGACTCTGGAGGATTGTCCCCAATAGAGCCTAAAAGGTTATTCCCATTAAGGTCGCTATTGAAAAAAAGTCATCCCCAGCGGAGTTCATTCCTTTCACAAGCAGAAACACGAATCCTCAACAGGATTCAGTATCACCAGCAACGGTAATTTTATCCCCAGCTGAATTTATCAGCGGAATCCTCTACAGAGCATCTATTCCCCAAGCAGAGTTTATCTATCACCAGCACTAGAAGATTATCCCCAGTGAAGTTTGAAAAATTATCCCCAGTGAAGTTTGAAAAATTATCCCCAGTGGAGTTTGAAGAATTGTCCCCAGTAGACTCTGGAAGATTGTCCCCAGTAGAGTCTAAAAGGTTATTCCCCGTGAAGTCACAACTGGAAAATCATCCCCAGCGGAGTTCATGCCTTTCACAAACAGAAACTCAATCCCCAACAGAGCTTATCATCACCGGCAATGATGGTTTATCCCCAGCCGAGGTTATTTCTCCAAATCAACAGATCCTCCGGCAGAGCATCTCCCCCCATAGAGTCATTCTCTCGTCAGTTTATTCCCCAGCGGAGTTATCCTCTCCTGCAGGTTTATTCTCACAATCATCTTCATTCACTATCCCCAGCGGAAATGAAGAATTCAACTCTGTTCTCCAGCAGCAATCCGGGAGTTATTTTCCCCAGCTAAAAACATCACATTTCCATACATCATGACACATGCATATATGCATCATACAATACAATCTCATTTATTTTGAGAACATCATCGCTTGATACATATCATGCATTACATACAGCTAACCTTTACCTTTCAGGAAGGATGCGGTTAAATTCTCACAAAATTCAAAGTTTTGAAGCTTTTTACCTCAGTTGAATTACTGACAAGTTCTTAAATCTCAGCAGAGATGTTTTCTCAGTTGAAGTACAAGCGAGTTCCTAAATCTCGACAAAAGTGTTCCTCCATTGAAGTACGAGCAAGTTCTTAAATCTCAGCAGAGATGTTTTTCTCAGTTGAAGTACAGGCGAGTTCCTAAATCTCGACAAAGTGTTCCTCCGTCGAATTACAGACGAGTTCCTAAATCTAAGCAGAGTTTCCTCAGTTGAATTACAGGCGAGTTCTTAACTCTCGATGAAGATGTTTCCCTCCAGTCGAATTACTGACAAGTTCTTAAATCTCAACAGAGTTTTTCTCAGTTTAATTATAGACAAGGTCCTAAATCTCGACAAAGTTTTCCTCCGTTGAATTACTGACAAGTTCTTAAATCTCAACAGAGTTTCCTCAATTGAATTACAGACAAGGTCCTAAATCTCGACAATTTCCCTCCAGTCGAATTACTGACAAGTTCTTAAATCTCAACAGAGTTTTTCTCAGTTGAATTACAGACAAGGTCCTAAATCTCGACAAAGTTTTCCTCCATCGAATTACAAACGAGTTCCTAAATCTCAGCAGAGTTTCCTCAGTTAAATTATGGGCGAATTCTTAAATCTCGATGAAGATGTTTCCCTACAGTCGAATTACTGACAAGTTCTTAAATCTCAACAGAGTTTTTCTCAGTTGAATTACAGACAAGGTCCTAAATCTCGACAATGTTCCTCTGTCGAATTACAGACGAGTTCCTAAATCTCAGCAGAGAAATTTTCTCAGTTGAATTACGGGCGAGTTCTTAAATCTCGATGAAGATGTTTCCCCCCAAGTCGAATTACTGACAAGTTCTTAAAACTCAGCAGAGATGTTCTCTCAGTTGAAGTACATACAAGGTCCTAAATCTCGACAAAGTTGTTCCTCCGTTGAATTATAGACGGGTCCCTAAATCTCAGTAGAGAAGTTTGCTTAGTTGAATTACGGGCGAGTTCTTAAATCTCGATGAAGATGTTTCCCTCTAGTCGAATTACTGACAAGTTCTTAAAACTCAGCAGAGATGTTCTCTCAGTTGAAGTACAAACAAGTTCCTAAATCTTGACAAAGTTCCTCCATTTAAGTACAAACAGGTTCCTAAATCTCAGCAGAGAAGTTTTCTCAGTTGAATTACGGGCAAGTTCTTAAATCTCGACGAATATGTTCCCCCCCCCCCCTTCAGTTGAATTACGGGCAAGTTCCTAAATCTCGACACTTCAGTTGAATTACGGGCGAGTTCCTAAATCTCGACACTTCAGTTGAATTACGGACAACTTCCTAAATCTCAACAAATATCAGACTTCCCCGGCGGAATCTTCTACAACAACAGGTATACAAGCTCTCGCTAAGGAATCTCTTATGCGATCGAAACTCCTTCAGATGGCATATTTAATCCCATCCTCCCGTTAGCAATCTCCAATGGCATCTGTAAGTCCATTCCCGACATTACAAAGCAACTACCACTTCATGCGAGTCCAAATTTCTGGGCACTCTAGTGTTCAATCATCTTCCACCTTCGGATCACGAAAGGCGCAAAATCCAATCTACATCCTCAGGTTTAAGAAGATTGAACAGGGGAAGCTGTTGTACCCCAAAACTTGCCCTTCCATATTTCTCAAAACATTGCAAGAAAAATCTCCAAGTTGCCCAAGGTTGCTCAAGAGTTGGTCAGACAAGCTCTCTCCTAAGGCAGTCTACTCAAATTAGGGTTTTGTGTTGCATCAATATCCTTGAGTCCAAGTGACCCCAAGTGCTCACCAATGTCCTAATATGTTCTCAAGATTATCCATGTCATGTTTCAAGCCTTGCAGAGGAATTTTGCTCAGTCAATTGCTCAAAGGGTCCAAAAATCGATTGTGCTAGGGCAAAAGTCAACTGTGTCCCAAATACAGTCAAACTTCAAGATTTTTTTGTCAACATTCTCATTTTGAAGGATATTTCATCATTTGATCAAGGGTTGATCATTATTCATCAAGGATTTCTCAAAATTCATCAAGATTCAAAAGTTGCTAAATTAGGGTTTTGTAGGAAAAGTCAACCCAGTTTTGACCAAGCATTACTTTCTCATACTTTATGAGAAATGACCCATCCAAATCTCATTTTGAATAGGATGCAATTCCCTACAATACATATTCATACCCCAAGTTCAAAAAATGCACTCACAAGAAGTTATGAATTTGGACATTATAGGTCATTTTGAAAAGTCAACAAAAACACCTTTTTTGTCAAAGCTTCTAACTTGAGCATGGAATATCAAAATGAAATGAGACCAAAAGTGTTGGTTAGAGGACATCTCAATATTTCTAAAAATTCCAAAAACACTTTGTTGTACCCCAAAATTTGCCCTCCCATATTCTTCAAGATTTATCAAGAATCATCTTCAAATGGTTCAAGACTTCTCAAGAGTTGCACAGTCCATTTGCCTCCTAAGCCAGTCAAAATTAGGGTTTTGGTTCCTTCAATGGATTTGAGGCTTTCAATGGTCCAATCAAGTCCCATATGCCTATATACATTGCCAAGCATCTACATGTCAAGTCTCAAGTCTCACAGCATCAAATTGCACAGTCAAAAGCCCTATTTGGTTCACAATCAACTGCAGGGGTAAAATGGTCATTTTACAGTCAAAAGTCAAAAAATTTGGTCAACATCTTATTTTGAGCTCACAATCATCATTTGATCAAGTATTGATCATGATTCCTCAAGAATGGCTCAAAAATCATCAAAGATGCAAAAGTTACCATTTTTGGACAGTTGAAAAGTCAACTGTAACTTGACCAAGGCATAACTTTTTCATGGTTCATCAGAAAAATCTCATCCAATGCTCATTTTGAAGGGGAGGACATTTACTACAACTCATCTTCACATTCCAAGTCCAAGAAATGCTCTCACAAAAAGTTATCAATTTCTACATTATAGGTCAATTTCAAAAGTCAACAAAAAGGCATTTTAAGTCAAAGACCATAACTTGAGATTGGTAAATCCAAATGACATGGGACCAAAAGCATTGGTTAGGGGACATCAAGACCTTTCCAAAATGTCCAAGAACATGTTCATATGATCAAAATTGGGCAAGATATGCATTGGAGAAGTTGGGAAATTTTCATAAATTTGCAAAAGTCAACTATCCTTAAAACTTCAATTTTTGACAAAAGGGCCCACTTTCTTCCACTTGATTCAGCCTTGTCATGCCACACGCGTGTCCCATGATTAATTTCAAGATCAAACATTTATTTTTCCATTTTATTTAATTTTTATTGATTTAATTCATTTTAAATCCATAATAATTCAAATAAAATCTAAAAATTAATGGAATAGCATCTTTATGATTTGAATAGATTTTATATGTCATATGCCAGCTGACCAATTCGTGCTAGGGTTTTTTGTGCATAAAATCTTGGATTTGCTTCAAATATGGAAAGTTCTTCAATGGTGGTCAACCAAATCTCCAAACTTCAATACACCAAGATTAAGGCCCAACTTTTGACCTAATTCTATTCCCATATATGCAAGCAAGCCAACCCTAATGCTATTCACATGCGATTGCTGCAAAAAGGCCATATGCAATATTGAAAAAAAGTGAAGAAAACTCAAAACTGAATTCCATAATTTAACGTGGTTCAAAGCTTGTTTTTGTTTCTAATATATTGCAGGAACTCCCAGGAGCAATTTGCAATCAAAATCACACGCCAAAGCTCAAGAAATCTCCACAAACAGTCACACGGTTTGGTTATTTTTTCCATAATCGTAATTCAATATTCATGCATTATTAATGAGATTTTTTGTGCGTATTGCATCGCTAGAACTCCCATGAAGCTTTTGGTACTGGTTAATTGCCTTATAACGCCCTGAAACGAAAATTACCATTGGCGAATTCTAGGTTTTCGAAGCTTTCAATTTGGGGATTTCCAGCACAGGAAAAATTAGACCTTCTCACGCATATGGTTGAACTCAGGAGATTGAGACGAACATGTTGACACCATCGCGCCCTATTTATATTTAGCGTACGCCTAATCGCTATTTTCTGTGGATGCAGGTTGTGGGGGTTAAAAACCCCCGCTATCTCTTTGCTTTTTTACAGGTTCAGCGAAGGGGATGAAGACGTGCTGATCTTTGGTTGGTCCATTCAAACATAATGGCGCGCGCGTGTTTGTTTCCAGCACATGTCATTGTATTATATATTATTTTAATTGCTTATCTTATTAACAAATGCAGCGTGATGGCCTAGTGGTTGGTGATCTGTCCAAGAACCATTGGGACTTGGGTTCGATTCCCAGGTCCACCCAAATTCCTTGTATTATTTTTCATAACTGGATCACGTGCAGGTTGTTAAAGTGATGTCCACCATATTATTTCCAATCCCAGGCGCCAAGTGGCCACTAACAGCAATCCAATGGACAAAAATGGATGAACACCATGTTCCTGGTCAATGCAACACACAGACAATTCCAGAAGTCAACGGGCTTATGTGCTTATTGGGCCCAGATTTTCAGTCAACACCTCCTAATGGGTCCAACACCCCCCTGGTTTCCTTGTTCCTTTTTCTTTTTTCTATTTTTATTTCTATTTAATTCTTTCATTAATTATTACTATTATTAATATATAATTAACAACTTAATTATTTTCCTAATAAAATTCAGAAAAACTAATATTTTTATTTTTATTATTATTTAGTAATTTCACCTTAATAATTATTTTGTAAATAAATGTAAATTAATTAATTTAGTTAATTAGGTTTAATTTTAATTTTCTTTTACAATAAATAAAAATGAATTAGAAATAGGGTTTTCTTGACTTTTAATTTCTTTTATTTTTGTTTTTCATTAAGACATAAAAAACCACAAAAATACCTTTTTTTCTTTAATTATTTAATTAATTAGTTATTAGGTTTAATATTTCATTAATTGCAAAAAAGGAAAAATTCAATTCTTTTCTCAAAGAGGGTCAAAACCCTAAGACATTCCCGATTTAATTTATTTCACGCTTTAATTCCTTTTGATTATATTGATGTAACTGTTTCCGAGGATGTAACAGTTAATTAGGTCTTTTACCGCTTTCTTTACTTTTCTCGCATTTATTTTCCAAACGGGTTTTGTTTTTTGGCGATGTATAGACCCGCGCCTTGTAATAGCGTAGATTCAACTTTCCTCAATTTACCTTCCGCACACTTTAACTGTTAATTATGCATGACAAGACTTGTATGACAAATAAAATCAACCCGTAGCTCACAAATAACATGTTCAAAGATAAACATAAACTGAAAACAACACACATGCACATGCCACTCCTAGGGTACGCCTCACTTGGTTGCCTCGAGGTGGTCGTCAAGTATAGGGTGTTTTAGAGGTCGCCCTCCTGTCTAAAGATCCAGTTGCCTCGAAACGGTTGCCTCGAATAAAAAGGATCTAGGACATTAGGGTTACCGCTAAGGCGTCCTACCATTGCTTTGGTGACCATATTGTCCCTATAACCGAAATGACTCGAATAACTCCAACGACGGTGCTACCTACTTATGAATAGTGGGGTGGTACTGTCTAAAGGACTCTTACACAGCCTAATTCCTTAGAGTAGGTAGATTTCTCCTGGGTACTTGCTCTTTTCAAAAACAAAAACATCTTTTCGCACCTACACTTTCAAAAAATTTTCAAACAAATACTTCATACACTCTTGAGGACTGATACAAGAGTTACCTAGAAGTTTTCAAAACGGAACTTTTTCAAAACCCACACACACTTGAAAAGCAAACAATTTTTGAAAACATAGTGAGCAAGTACCTAAGAGCCCGTGGATAACCACAGACAGAAAGGGTGCTAACACCTTCCCTTTCTATAAATCTACCTCCCGAACCGAGAGACATCTCGAAAAAGGAATTTTTTTGTGCTTTTGTCCTTTCCATGTTGGAGAACATAAAAGACGGTGGCGAATCTTGCTTACCGCGACATTTCGCGAACCAGCTTTAAAACAGTCAGTTCTATTTCCACCGATCACAGAACTGGCGACTCTGCTGGGGAGACTTATAAGTGAGGTGTACCTTAGGATTAGACCACTCTTTTGTTTTCAATCGCTTGCTTTGTTTGCTTTAAATATTGTGGGCTGTTTTGGAGTTTCATAGATCCTAACCCGGATCTGGGAGATACCTTCTAGAAGTAGCAACAAACTGTGAGGGAACTGTGCGGGGTATACCGACACGGTTGAAGCAGTTGCTACGTTGATGTGGCACTTTGGTGAGTACCGGTAACCCTTGAGTCAAGTCAAGGAGAGTACGGGGCCGCCGCGTGGTGTCGTGAAGCATTAGCTGACCTTAGGAACCTTACTTGACCATCCTGGCCTCTTTAGGGGTAGTGAGATGACCGACTTTGGTGCAGTCCGAAGTTGGTAGATACTCGATACTACACTCATTGAGGGTTGTTTTCTTGGAATATTTTGGTCGCCAGTTAAGTGGCTAAATCAAAACAATGAAAATAGAAAACAACCCAATGATATTGAGCTCCTTAGAACCCGGTTACTTTTGATAGGACAGGTTTGAGCCCACCAACTTGAAGAGGGTAGTACCTAAACTTCATGTTGGCCTGAACTCTAAGGGCTGTCTTGTGTGACTTGTGTGCCTTCATACTTGAACTACTTGCATACTTGTTATCTAACAACACGAGTTCCTTGCAGGTTTTGTTTACAGTCCTTAATTGGGACTCATTACAGGGCCTACTTACATCACTCCATGCATAGCATAACATCATACCATTGCATGCATCCTGCATAAGGACTAACCCATTTCAAGGATCTCAAGGGTTTATGATGCAGGTCATGATAAACCAAATGTCTAGCAAGGGGAAAAGGGGATATATTTTCCTCTAGCCAAGGTTGTCAGGGGCTATGACCCACTCGATATGGTGAGCTTTGACTCTTGAAGAAGGACTCTCAGCAACATGAAGTTCCTTCAATCAAGCTACGAAATTCAAATTCTAACAATTTTCTTGTTTACCCCGCGAGATCCTTGAAAACATCGCATGCATACATACATATCATTGCATTACAGGTACCCTTTTACAGGTCTCTTACCTTCTTCGTTGTTTATTTCAGCAATGGATTCCCAACAAGACAACCAGGATCTTCATGCTCAAGAGACTCAATTCGGGGAAATCCTCCTGAATCTATCCAAGGGGCAGGAAGAGTTGAGAACACTCCTCATGGGGACTTTGGTCAAGAACGGTCCGAAAGACAGTAAGGATGAACGGCTGAAACATATGCAAGCTGAGGTGGATGCAATGAGAACCCAGATGCTGGGGCAAATGGCTCTTATCCAAGGCTTGGCTCGGGAGCAAGAAGAGTTGAGAACCATGGTCAACCAGCTTCACCAAGAGAGATACAACATGAAGTAGACAGTCCCAGTCAGGGACCAGGTCATTGATCAGCTTCCAAGAGGACAAGAGTCTGGTATGGTGAAGAATAGACCTCTCCAAATTGCTACCACTTCACAGGTCCAACCACAACCTCGCCCAGAGCAACGGGTTGATCAGAGTAAGCCCCGAAGGCAATTTACCAAGCTCAACACGTCGATGTCTCAAGCTTTACAACACCTGTTGAGGTTGAATTTGGTAACTCTAAGGGCTCCTCCCCGGAATCCCAACATCTCTGCTCCTACTTATCATCCCAATAGAAGACGTGCATACCACTCTGATGGTCCGGGACATGACACATACGACTGCTGGTCTCTGAAGAACAAGATCCAAGATCTGATTGATGAAGGAGCAGTGGAATTCACCCAAGATGGCCAGGCTGAGTTCTTCTACTATCCCTGCAAGATTCACCATTTGAAGTGACAAGTCCTAGGATTGAAAAAAAAACGTTTGTTCATTCGAATGTTCAAGTTGTATTTTTCTTTGATTGTTCAAACAATTATTGTCATAGCAAACTTTATTACTTTATCAATGCATCGCGTGTGTCTATTTTGAATCAATATATTCGCATTCGCTATATTCAAACTGCTTTCATTTTTTGATGTCAACTCTCGATTAAATTCTAAGCCTTTTGAGGGAGGATGACGAAAACGATACCACGATCTTTACAGTATGCTTTTGAACAGACCCTGCTGATGAGGTACAGGCATTGTTTCAATTCCTAAACACTGGAGTTATAAGGAAGATAATCCCTCGTCAACCCCTTCGAGCCAAAGAAGTAGGAGTTTTTCTTTTCACAAAAAAATTAAACCCTTAATCATAACCCGGGGCAGGGTAGTTCTCTCAGTTGATCCAGGTGCACAATGAACAACATCAAAGGAGTCCTTCCAAAACAAAATATAGTGATGGTTCCGAATAATCATAAAGACAGGCGGTCATTATCTCTAAAAATAAAAGCCCAATAAGTCAAAACCTATGAAGGAGACTTACAAAACTGGGGCATCCCGCTGACTGTAAAAAGAAACAGTTCAGGCAAAAAACAGGGATAATAAAAATCAAAAAGAAAGAGGTCCTATAAACCCTCAACAAAAAAAGAAAATGACTGCCTATTTAAAATAAACTGTCAATATCCGAACCATCACTGGTATATCAGAGCAAAAGACTCAAATAAGGTCTAACGCACAATCAGCCGAGTTTAGGTTTGAAGAACATCACGAAGAACGGGTGGGTAATAATAAAATTTGAGCCTTTATCCTTTGTTTCTTAAACCGTGAACCAGGCCACGTTATAACCCTTAAAAGTCCTAGCTGAAGCATGGGTTAGTTCGAAAGCATACTGTTACAAAGGTATCCTGACTCCTTAAGGCTTGCTGTAAAATCTTGAGTTGACATCACATTTTACAAAATTTGCTTGTTTTACTGAAAAATGCATTTTCAAAAACTTCAAGACAGACATAAGCTTTGCATTCTTGATATAACATTGTTTACATATGACTATTTGTTCAAACAGCATAGAAATTCACACGATGAATATCCAGTGAACAAAAGTCTTCTCAACAAAAGAGTCATCTCAAGTGGAAAAAACACTTCCAACCAAGGGGCAGACATGATCATGGTCCATCATATGGGGCAGTCCAGTCAAGATTCAGAGAATCTCTCAAGGATGCCAAATAGCTTGGGGCAAATCTTCGTCTGATTCACTTGGGGCATTGGACATGAATTCTAACAACGAATCTGGCACGATCAAACGAAGATCTTCTGGTAGTCTGACAACTCCACACTACTGACAGTGACAACTCCTTGCATTCTAAGAGCGTGGACATAGTCGAAAAAATACTACGCACAATCAAAGACCCGCTAGGTTGACACACCTAGGCAAAAATAAGGGCTTCCCGGCGAACCAAAAGGGTTCGGGCAAAAATAAGGGATGAAATGAAAAAATCTGTACACCCGGCAAGTCGAAAACCCGAAAAGGCGGCTTGGGCAAAAAGGGTATCCCGGTGGACTGAAAACCCGAGAGGGCGGTCCAGGAAAAAGTTAGGGATCAAAGCGTACGACTGTGTCCTGTCATCTCGTCACTTGCCTACCAGAAGAAGATTTGTCAATCGGCAGTCATCAAGACCTCCACAGGTACCTTCTCCTACAGAAACAGGGGCAATGATGAGTTGTCTAAGCGATCTAGTTGCTCTGTCCACCAAGGTACCAAGGTAAGTTCGGCTGAAGAATGTAACCAGGATACCTTCACTCCCCGTAGAGTAAGACCAAGTTCAGCCATACTCTCCCAAGCAGAGTTGGTCTCCAATCAGCCGAAAAGGCACAGCATCTCCAGCAAGTCAGCAATACTATCCCCAAGCAGAGTTAGTCTACTGTCAGCCTTAAGGAAGTTGGGTATCCCCAGAAGATCTCAATATTCCCCAGTGGAGTATATAGATGTTCCTAAGCAAACATCCCTGGCAGTCTTAATATAAGATTGTTCCCCGGCGGAATACAGACCCCTAGAGGAGCCATTCCCCAGTACAGTCCAAAAGTTTCCCCAAGAGAGTTGAATCAATCTCCCCAGTAAATTCTGGAAGCTTATCCCCAGTAGATTCTGGAAGCTTATCACCTGCAGAGTACATGCATCTCTCCCAGACCATATTCAAAGGTTGTTCCCCACCAGAGCCTATAACTGGGTTATCCTCAGCTAATTACCACGGAAAGATCGTCCTCGACGAAGTTCTTCCTATCCCCCCAGCGGAGTTCATCAAATCTTCCAACATAACTTATCAACGGAATCCCCAGCGGAGTTATCATGAAATCTCAGCGAAGTATCTCTTCCCACAGAGTAATTCCCCGCAGAGTAATCTCTCCAACAAGTTTATCCCCCAACGAGTCATCTTCTCCTACCGCTTTATTCTTGCAACCATCATCCCCAGCGGAAACGAAGAACTCTACCCTTCAAACATCAGCCCAGGATTCAACAAGCTCCCGGCATTCGTCAAGGATTTATGTTCCCAGACGAAAACAAATTCATAGACATTTCACATTTCATACATCCTACTTACATACATGATAAAGTGCATACGACACAATCTCATGACATCATGCATTTCATACATCATGACATTGCATACAACTGATGTTTTGCCTTTTCAGGAAAAATGTCCATCCAAAGATGATTACTATCAACTGTCGCAATTCCATATTCGACACCTGTATCTAGCCAGGGCATATCTGGGAGTAATTGATTATAGATTCGATACCTGTATCCAGCCAGGGCATATCTGCATGAAGAGTTTAGAGATTCGATACCTGTATCCAGCCAGGGCATATCTGTAGACAACTAATTCCGGATTCGATACCTGTATCTAGCCAGGGCATATCTGTAGACGACTAGTTCCAGATTCGATACCTGTATCTAGCCAGAGCATATCTGTGAGCGATTGATTGTAGATTCGATACTTGTATCTAGCCAGGGCATATCCGCATGAAGAGTTTAGAGATTCGATACCTGTATCTAGCCAGGGCATATCTGTAGACAACTAATTCCAGATTCGATACCTGTATCTAGCCAGGGCATATCTGTGAGTAATTTATTGTAGATTCGACACCTGTATCTAGCCAGGGCATATCTACATGAAGAGTTTAGAGATTCGATACCTGTATCCAGCCAGGGCATATCTGTAGACGACTAATTCCAGATTCGATACCTGTATCCAGCCAGGGCATATCTGTGAGTGATTGATTGTAGATTCGATACCTGTATCCAGCCAGGGCATGTCTGCATGAAGAGTTTAGAGATTCGATACCTGTATCCAGCCAGGGCATATCTGTAGACGACTAATTCCGGATTCGATACCTGTATCCAGCCAGGGCATATCTGTGAGTGATAGATTGTAGATTCGATACCTGTATCCAGCCAGGGCATATCTGCATGAAGAGTTTAGAGATTCGACACCTGTATCCATCCAGGGCATATCTGTAGACGACTAATTCCAGATTCGATACCTGTATCTAGCCAGGGCATATCTGTGAGTGATTGATTGTAGATTCGATACCTGTATCCAGCCAGGGCATATCTGCATGAAGAGTTTAGAGATTCGACACCTGTATCCAGCCAGGGCATATCTGTAGACGACCAGTTCCAGATTCGACACCTGTATCTAGCCAGGGCATATCTGTGAGTGATTGATTGTGGATTCGATACCTGTATCTAGCCAGGGCATATCTACATGAAGAGTTTAGAGATTCGACACCTGTATCCAGCCAGGGCATATCTGTAGACGATGAATTCCAGATTCGACACCTGTATCTAGCTAGGGCATATCTGTGAGTGATTGATTGTGGATTCGATACCTGTATCTAGCCATGGCATATCTGCATGAAGAGTTTAGATATTCGACACCTGTATCCAGCCAGGGCATATCTGTAGACGACTAATTCCAGATTCGATACATGTATCTAGCCAGGGCATATCTGTGAGCGATTGATTGTGGATTTGATACCTGTATCTAGCCAGGGCATATCCGCATGAAGAGTTTGGAGATCAACCCCTGTAACAGGCCAAGAAATTATCTTTCTTTCTCAGGTACGCAAGTTCTCGCTAAGGAACCTCTTACGCGATCGACACCTTCGGATGGCATCTTTAAAGCCCATCTCCACAACTACCATTCCCGACAAAGTTCTGTCACATCTTCAGATGGCATCTATAAGCCCATCCTCCCATCCATCATATCTCCAAATGGCATCTGTAAGCCCATTCCCGCCATCACATTGCTGATACTCCACACTATGCGAGTGCAAATTTCTAGGCACTTTAGTGTTCAATCATCTTCCACCTTCGGATCACGAAAGGCGTGCAAGACAATCTACATCCTCAGGTCTAAGAAGATTGAACAGGGGCAACTGTTGTACCCCAAAATTTGCCCTCCCATATTCTTCAATATTTGTCAAGATCAATCTTCAAATGGATCAAGGGGTTGCCCAGTCCAACATCCTCCTAAGCCAGTCAAAATTAGGGTTTTGGTTCTTGCAAGGAAGTTGAGGTTTTCAAGGGCTCAATCAAGTCCCATAGGCCCATACACATTGTCAAGCATCTACATGCCAAGCTTCAAGGTTCACAGCATCATATTGCACAGTCAAAAAGCCCATTTGCTTCACAATCAACTGTAGGGGTAAAATAGTCATTTTGCAGTCAAAAGTCAAAAAATTTGGTCAACATCTTATTTTGAGCACACAATCATCATTTGATCAAGTCTTGATCATGATTCCACAACCATGGCTCAAAAATCATCAAGATGCAAAAGTTGCTATTTTTGGACAGTTGAAAAGTCAACTGTAACTTGACCAAGGCATAACTTTTTCATGGTTCATCAGAAAAATCCCATCCAATGCTCATTTTGAATGGGGTGACATTTCCTACAATTCATCTTCACATTCCAAGTCCAAGAAATGCTCTCACAAAAAGTTATCAATTTCTACATTATAGGTCAATTTCAAAAGTCAACAAAAAGGAATTTTAAGTCAAAGACCATAACTTGAGATTGGTAAATCCAAATGACATGGGACCAAAGGCATTTCTTAGAGGACTTCAAGAACTTTCCAAAATGTCCAAGAACATGTTCATATGATTAAAATTGAGCAAGCTATGCATTGGAGAAGTTGGGAAATTTTCATGAATTTGCAAAAGTCAACCATCCTTAAAACTTCAATTTTTGACAAAAGGGCCCACTTTCTTCCACTTGATTCAGCCTTGTCATACCACACACGTGTCCCATGATTAATTTCAAGATCAAACATTTATTTTTCTATTTTATTTAATTTTATTGATTTAATTCATTTTAAATCCATAATAATTCAAATAAAATCTAAAAAATTAATGGAATATCATCTTTTGATTTGAATAGCTTTTATATGTCATATGCCAGCTAGCCAATTCGTGCCAAGCCTTTTTGTGCATAAAATCCAAGATTTGAACCAAATATGGAAAGGTCTTTTAATGGTGGTCAACAAAATCTCAAGACTTCAATACACCAAGATTAAGGCCCAGCTGCTGACCTAATTTTGTTCTCACATACATAAGCAAGCAGTACCAACCTAATACACGACCTAGACATTGCATAAACGGACAAAGCAAAAGGGAAAAATTGTTGAAAAAGTGTGAGATCAAAAACTGTGTTGCAAGCATTTTCAGACAAAAAGGAGCACATGACCCTCTTCCTTGCCATCCCCTGAAGCTAAAGTGATCTTTACCATGTCCTAAGACCACCTACCAAGCGCTGTAAGTTGTCTCTAACCTTACTCTGAACATGGAATCTCAACTCCTAATTCTTGCGCCTTTTCTTTAATATTTTGGCATATTTGTGTTCACCATTCAATTTCCAAGCATCCTGCATTATTCAATTGTTTTATTGTAGCCTAGATCTCCCTACCCGAACCTAGGGTTTTGGGGGTTGCAATTTGGGTTTTTGTTTTACAGGAATAATTGGTACAAGCCATAGCCATGGACGGATTCAGGAGAATGAGACGAATAGGATGATGGCTTTGGCTGACATTTTCGTGGCCTAGAGCTCAGTATAAGGGAAGGCAACAGATTTTGTTGCGGAATCGAATCTGCAGGAAAATGTACTAGGTCTATTGGAGAAGATGAAGACGTGCTCGCGTCTGATTGGCCAGTTCAAATTAAAACACGCGTTTTTTTAATTTCCAGGATGTTGCTTATTTATTTTATATAATATCATTTTCTTATTATAATAACAAATGGAATGGCTTGGCTGAGTGGAGAGCGTGCATGCATATGACCTCTGGGACCTGGGTTCGAACCCCAGGTCCCCCCAAAACTATTATTTGTTGTTTTTCTTCACCTAATCCTGTGCAGGTTTTCAAAAGATGTCTATCATGTTCTTTCCAATCCCAGGCGCCAAGTGGCCTCCCTCACAAGATCTGATGGCCCTGAGATGAGTGACCATCATACTCCTGGTCAATGAACACGCAACCAATCAGGAAAAGTCAATGGACTGAGCTCTTAGTGGGCTTGAAAATTGCCAATACACCTTCAAATCTGGCCCAAACCCCCCCTGGGTTTGCATTTTATTTTTTATTTTCTTTCATTCAATTGCTTTATTTATTTTTATTGTTTTTTTAATTAATTACTAACCAGCAAATTAATTAACATTTTCACAATAAAATTCAGAAAACCAAAATAACGTTTTTATTAATTTCAATTACTTTTTTTTGTAAATAAATTCATTAATTAATTTAGTTGTTTAATTATGTTAATTGTAATCTTTTTCACATTAAATAAAAATCAAATCTAGAATTAGGTTTTTCTTTTGACACTTTTAATTTCTTTTTTTTATTTTATTTCATTAAAACATTAAAAAACACAAAAAAAATACTTTTTCTTTAATTAATTAATTAATTAGTAAATTAGGTTTAATAGTTAATTTAATTGCAAAAAGGGACCAATTTCAATTCTTTTCTCAAAAAGGGTCAAAACCCTAAGACGTTCCCGATTTAATTTCTTTCGCGCTTTAATTCCTTTTGATTATATTGATGTAACTGTGTTCTGAGGATGTAATAATTAATTAGGTCTTTTACCGCTTTCTTTACTTTTCTCGCATTTATTTTCCAAACGGGTTTTGTTTTTGGCGATGTATAGACCCGCGCCTTGTAATAGCGTAGATTCATTTTCCGCACTTTATTTTCCGCACTCTTAACTGTTAATTATGCATGACAAGATTGCCTGACAAATAAAAAGCAATCTGTAGCTCACAAATAACATGTACAAGATAAATATAAACTGAAATAACACACATGCACATGCCACTCCTAGGGTACACCTCACTTGGTTGCCTCGAGGTGGTCGTCAAGTATAGGGTGTTTTAGAGGTCGCCCTCCTGTCTAAAGATCCAGTTGCCTCGAAACGGTTGCCTCGGATAAAAAGGATCTAGGACATTAGGGTTGCTGCTAAGGCGTCCTACTATTGCTTTGGTGACCACATTGTCCCTATAATCGAATTGACCCGAATAACTCCAACGACGGTGCTACCTACTTCTCAATAGTGGGATAGTACTGTCTAAAGGACTCTTACACAGCCTAATTCCTTAGAGTAGGTAGATTTCTCATGGGTACTTGCTCTTTCAAAAAAAACAAAAACATCTTTTCGCACCTACACTTTCAAAAAGTTTTCAAACAAACACTTCATACACTTTGAGGACTGATACAAGAGTTACCTAGAAGTTTTTCAAACTAAACTTTTTCAAAACCCACAAACACTTGAAAAGCAAAACATTTTGAAAACATAGTGAGCAAGTACCTAAGAGCCCGTGGATAACCACGGATAGAAAGGGTGCTAACACCTTCCCTTTCTATAAATCTACCTCCCGAACCGAGAAACATTCTCGAAAAAGGAATTTTGCTGTGCTTTTGTCCTTTCTATGTTGGAGAACATAAAATACGGTGGCGACTCTTGCTTACCGCGACATTTCGCGAACCAGCATTCCAAACAGTCAGTTCTATTTCCACCGATCACAGAACTGGCGACTCTGCTGGGGAGTTTAGAGATTCGATACCTGTATCCAGCCAGGGCATATCTGTAGACGACTAATTCCAGATTCGATACCTGTATCTAGCCAGGGCATATCTGTGAGTAATTGATTGTAGATTTGATACTTGTATCTAGCCAGGGAATATCTGCATGAAGAGTTTAGAGATTCGATACCTGTATCCAGCCAGGGCATATGTGCATGAAGAGTTTAGAGATTCGATACTTGTATCCAGCCAGGGCATATCTGTAGACGACCAATTCCTGATTCGATTCCTGTATCTAGCCAGGGCATATCTGTGAGTAATTGATTGTAGATTCGATACCTGTATCCAGCCAGGGCATATCTGCATGAAGAGTTTAGAGATTCGATACCTGTATCCAGCCAGGGCATATCTGTAGACGACCAATTCAAGATTCGATTCATGTATCTAGCCAGGGCATATCTGTGAGTAATTGATTGTAGATTCAATACCTGTATCTAGCCAGGGCATATCTGCATGAAGAGTTTGAAGTTCCAGATTTGATACCTGTATCCAGCCAGGGCATATCTGTAGACGACTAATTCCAGATTCAATACCTGTATCTAGCCAGGGCATATCTGTGAGTAATTGATTGTGGATTCGATACCTGTATCCAGCCAGGGCATATCTGCATGAAGAGTTTAGAGATTCGATACCTGTATCCAGCCAGGGCATATCTTCAGACGACAAATTCCAGATTCGATACCTGTATCTAGCCAGGGCATATATGTGAGTAATTGATTGTAGATTCGATACCTGTATCCAGCCAGGGCATGTCTGCATGAAGAGTTTAGAGATTCGACACCTGTATCCAGCCAGGGCATATCTGTAGACGACTAATTATAGTTTCGATACCTGTATCTAGCTAGGGCATATCTGTGAGTAATTGATTGTAGATTCAATACATGTATCTAGCCAGGGCATATCTGCATGAAGAGTTTGAAGTTCCGGATTCGATACCTGTATCCATCCAGGGCATATCTGTGAGCGATTGATTGTAGATTCAATACCTGTATCTAGCCAGGGCATATCTGCATGAAGAGATTGAAGATCAACACCTGAAACAGGCCAGGAAATTATCTTTCTTTTTTAGGTACGCAAGTTCTCGCTAAGGAATCTCTTACGCGATCGACACACATTTCCAAATGGCATCTATAAGCCCTTTCCCGACAAGACTCTGTCACATCTCCAGATGGCATCTATAAGCCCATCCTCCCATCCATCACATCTCCAAATGGCGTCCATAAGCCCATTCCCGACATCACATTGCTGATATTCTACTATGCGAGTGCAAATTTCTGGGCACTCTAGTGTTCAATCATCTTCTACCTTCGGATCACGAAAGGCACGCAAGCCAATCTACATCCTCAGGTTTAAGAAGATTGAACAGGGGCAACTGTTGTACCCCAAAATTTTCCCTCCCATATTCTTCAAGATTTATCAAGAATCATCTTCAAATGGTTCAAGACTTCTCAAGGGTTGCACAGTCCATCTGCCTCCTAAGCCAGTCAAAATTAGGGTTTTGGTTCCTTCAATGGATTTGAGGCTTTCAATGGTCCAATCAAGTCCCATATGCCTATATACATTGCTAAGCATCTACATGTCAAGTCTCAAGTCTCACAACATCAAATTGCACAATCAAAAGCGTTATTTGGTTCACAATCAACTGCAGGGGTAAAATGGTCATTTTACAGTCAAAAGTCAAAAATTTTGGTCAACATCTTATTTTGAGCTCACAATCATCATTTGATCAAGTCTTGATCATGATTCCTCAAGAATGGCTCAAAAATCATCAAAGATGCAAAAGTTACCATTTTTGGACAGTTGAAAAGTCAACTGTAACTTGACTAAGGCATAACTTTTTCATGGTTCATCAGAAAAATCCCATCCAATGCTCATTTTGAAGGGTAGGACATTTACTACAACTCATATTCACATTCCAAGCCCAAGAAATGCTCTCACAAAAAGTTATCAATTTCTACATTATAGGTCAATTTCAAAAGTCAACAAAAAGGCATTTTAAGTCAAAGACCATAACTTGAGATTGGTAAATCCAACTGACATGGTACCAAAAGCATTGGTTAGAGGACTTCAAGACCTTTCCAAAATTTCCAAGAACATGTTCATATGATCAAAATTGGGCAAGATATGCATTGGAGAAGTTGGGAAATTTTCATGAATTTGCAAAAGTCAACTATCCTTAAAACTTCAATTTTTGACAAAAGGGCCCACTTTCTTCCACTTGATTCAGCCTTGTCATGCCACACACGTGTCCCATGATTAATTTCAAGATCAAACATTTATTTTTCCATTTTATTTATTTTTTATTGATTTAATTCATTTTAAATCCATAATAATTCAAATAAAATCTAAAAATTAATGGAATAGCATCTTTGTGATTTGAATAGCTTTTATATGTCATATGCCAGCTGACCAATTCATGCTGGGGTTTTTTGTGCATAAAATCTTGGATTTGCTTCAAATATGGAAAGTTCTTCAATGGTGGTCAACCAAATCTCTAAACTTCAATACACCAAGATTAAGGCCCAGCTTTTGACCTAATTCTATTCCCATATATGCAAGCAAGCGAACCCTAATGCTATTCACGTGAGATTGCTGCAAAAAGGCCATATGCAATATTGAAAAAAAGTGAAGAAAACTCAAAACTGAATTCCATAATTTAATGTGGTTCAAAGCTTGTTTTTGTTTCTAATATATTGCAGGAACTCCCATGAGCAATTTGCAATCAAAATCACACGCCAAAGCTCAAGAAATCTCCACAAACAGTCACACGGTTTGGTTATTTTTTCCATAATCGTAATTCAATATTCATGCATTATTACTGAGATTTTTTGTGTGTATTGCATCGCTAGAACTCCCATGAAGCTTTTGGTACTGGTTAATTTCCTTATAACGCCCTGAAACGAAAATTACCATTGGCGAATTCTAGGTTTTCGAAGCTTTCAATTTGGGGATTTCCAGCATAGGAAAAATTAGACCTTCTCACGCATATGGTTGAACTCAGGAGATTGAGACGAACATGTTGACACCATCGCGCCCTATTTATATTTAGCGTACGCCTAATCGCTATTTTCTGTGGATGCAGGTTGTGGGAGTTAAAAACCCCCGCTATCTCTTTGCTTTTTTACAGGTTCAGCGAAGGGGATGAAGACGTGCTGATCTTTGGTTGGTCCATTCAAACATAATGGCGCGCACGTGTTTGTTTCCAGCACATGTCGTTGTATTATATATTATTTTAATTGCTTATCTTATTAATAAATGCAGCGTGATGGCCTAGTGGTTGGTGATCTGTCCAAGAACCATTGGGACCTGGGTTCGATTCCCAGGTCCACCCAAATTCCTTGTATTATTTTTCATAACTGGATCACGTGCAGGTTGTTCAAGTGATGTCCACCATATTCTTTCCAATCCCAGGCGCCAAGTGGCCACTAACAGCAATCCAATGGCCAAAAATGGATGGACACCATGTTCCTGGTCAATGCAACACAGACAATTCCAGAAGTCAACGGGCTTATGTGCTTATTGGGCCCAGATTTCCAGTCAACACCTCCTAATGGGTCCAACACCCCCCTGGTTTCCTTGTTCCTTTTTCTTTTTTCTATTTTTATTTCTATTTAATTCTTTCATTAATTAATACTATTATTAATATATAATTAAAAACTTAATTATTTTCCTAATAAAATTCAGAAAAACTAATATTTTTATTTTTATTATTATTTAGTAATTTCACCTTAATAATTATTTTGTAAATAAATGTAAATTAATTAATTTAGTTAATTAGGTTTAATTTTAATTTTCTTTTACAATAAATAAAAATGAATTAGAATTAGGGTTTTCTTGACTTTTAATTTCTTTTATTTTTGTTTTTCATTAAGACATAAAAAACCACAAAAATACCTTTTTTTCTTTAATTATTTAATTAATTAGTTATTAGGTTTAATATTTCATTAATTGCAAAAAAGGACAAATTCAATTCTTTTCTCAAAGAGGGTCAAAACCCTAAGACATTCCCGATTTAATTTCTTTCACGCTTTAATTCCTTTTGATTATATTGATGTAACTGTTTCTGAGGATGTAATAGTTAATTAGGTCTTTTACCGCTTTCTTTACTTTTCTCGCATTTATTTTCCAAACGGGTTTTGTTTTTTGGCGATGTATAGACCCGCGCCTTGTAATAGCGTAGATTCAACTTTCTGCAATTTACCTTCCGCACACTTTAACTGTTAATTATGCATGACAAGACTTGTATGACAAATAAAATCAACTCGTAGCTCACAAATAACATGTTCAAAGATAAACATAAACTGAAAACAACACACATGCACATGCCACTCCTAGGGTACGCCTCACTTGGTTGCCTCGAGGTGGTCGTCAAGTATAGGGTGTTTTAGAGGTCTCCCTCCTGTCTAAAGATCCAGTTGCCTCGAAACGGTTGCCTCGGATAAAAAGGATCTAGGACATTAGGGTTACCGCTAAGGCGTCCTACCATTGCTTTGGTGACCACATTGTCCCTATAATCGAAATGACCCGAATAACTCCAACGACGATGCTACCTACTTATCAATAGTGGGATGGTACTGTCTAAAGGACTCTTACATAGCCTAATTCTTTAGAGTAGGTAGATTTCTCCTGGGTACTTGCTCTTTTCAAAAACAAAAACATCTTTTCGCACCTACACTTTCAAAAAGTTTTCAAACAAATACTTCATACACTCTTGAGGACTGATACAAGAGTTACCTAGAAGTTTTCAAAACGAAACTTTTTCAAAACCCACACACACTTGAAAAGCAAACAATTTTTGAAAACATAGTGAGCAAGTACCTAAGAGCCCGTGGATAACCACGGATAGAAAGGGTGCTAACACCTTCCCTTTCTATAAATCTACCTACCGAACCGAGAGACATCTCGAAAAAGGAATTTTGTTGTGCTTTTATCCTTTCCATGTTGGAGAACATAAAAGACGGTGGCGACTCTTGCTTACCGCGACATTTCACGAACCAGCTTTAAAACAGTCAGTTCTATTTCCACCGATCACACACTTCCAAAAGTTCAAAATTGAAGAAGTTATGCATTGTTGAAGTTGGACTTTTTTGCAAAATTGCTAAAAGTCAACTATCCCCAAAACATCAAATTTTGCCAAATGGGCCCATTCTTTTTCACTTGTTTTGAGTTTGCATTATTGTCCACGTGCTCCAGCCTTGGCCATGTGTCCATATCTCATTTTTATTATTTAATTTGATTTTTATTTGAATTAATTCATTTTAAATCAAATAAAATCACATAAAATCTAAGGAATTGATAATGAATAATTTTCTGGTTGTTTTAGGCTTTGATCACAGCTAACATTACAATCAAATTCGTGTCAAGGTCATTATGCACAAGAAGATATGATTTGGATCAAATTTGGCAAGATTGTAAAGGAAAATCAAATCCACGTCAAAATCATTGATAGAGGGAGATTTGGACAAAAGTTTGAACCCTAATACATTGCACAATACATAAGCAAGTGCAGCATACAAGAATCAGGGTTAGAGATCACTTGAGACGTTTTCAAGACTTGAGACGTAACCCAATCGCTTCCTGGCAACTCTCACAAGTTAACCCAATCTGAACCAGGCATTCTCAGGCGCTCATACACGCTGTAAGTCCTTCGTAACATGGCCTTGTGCTTGATTTCGTATTTCTCAATTTAAGCATGGTTGATATGAATTGACAGCATATTCTGAATCTATAAACCATTTGCAAGCATTTAGTATCATTCAATTATGTTTTTGTGACCTGTAACGAGACCCACCATTATTAGGGTTTCGTCCTTTGTTTTTAGGGTTATCTGTTTCAGGGAAAATTAGCCATCATATTGGTCATGGTTGTGATCAGTGGTTTGAGACGAACTCAACCATGTCCTTAGAAATCGTTTTCATAGCCTGAGGAGGATTTTGGAATGAAGTTGCGTTTTTTGCTGCGGATAAAAATCTGCAGGTAAAGTTACAGTGTTGGGAGGACAGGGACGAACTCGTGTCATCCATCCATAGGCTCATTCAAATATTGCGCGCTTTTTTTCTTTCTTTCTGGCAATTGATTTGTTTTTTTATGTAATATATATCATTTGTATTATTATTAACAAAACAACAACACGCCCCAGTGGTGGCCACATAGGCGCATAAAGACCTAAAGGCTGGAGGTCAGGGGTTCGATCCCTGCCTCCAGCAAATTACATTTTCTCAATTGTTTTCAGGAGATCTAGTGCGTGTTCAAGCTAGAGGTTCACCATACTCCCTCACCAACCAAAGCGCCAGATGGCCAGATGGCCAGATCTGGTGGCCAAGCCTTGAGGGCACATCCTAAGCAAGTCAGCGCTCATGCATTAGATCACTAAAGTCAAGCGGATCAGCAAATGGGCCAACAAAAAAATGCTTCCAGCACCTCCAAAAAAGGCCCATTTCTCTAGTTTCTCATATTTTCTTTTTATTAATTTAATTGCTTTATTTTATTTTAATTTGTTTTCTAACCAATAACAAATTGTCTTTTTTATCAAAAAAATCATAAAAATACTTTTTCTTATCCAATAAAAATTTTAGAACTTTTATTTTTATTAATAAATACTAACTAAATTAATTAGATTTAATTCTAGAACAACTTTAATTTGCCTTGTAAATATTTAAAATTAATTAGGAATCATTAGGTTTTAATTCATTTAATTATTTTTATTTTTCTCTCTTAAAATAATCAAAAACTCCAAAAAATATGTTATTTATTATTTAATTTATTTTATAATTAATTTAGTACTTAATTTAGGATTTAATTTCTTTTCTTAAATAAAAACAACAAAAAAGGCAGTTTCTTTAATCAAAAGGGTCAAAACCCTAATTCGCATTCGATTTAATATCGCGTCGCACTTTGTTTTCTTTATCCAATTAATGTATCTGCTTCCGGTATGTAATAGTTAATTAGGACCTTTAATTATTTTACCGTTTTATTTATTTTCAAAGGGTTGCTTTTGGCGATGTAAATACCTGACGCCTTGTAATTTAAATTCCGCACCTTTAATTTCTGCAAATTATAACTGCTAGATGTTTGATAATAGGGTTTGCATGACAAGACTGGATGCTTAATCTTAAAATCAAATTAGACCACCCTTATCATGAGCAAAGATAAAAATAACTGAAAACAACACACTCGCACATGCGCACTCTTAGGGTACACCCCACTTGGTTGCCTTCGTACACGGTCATTGAGTATAGGTCGTTTTAGAGGTCGCCCTCTTGTCTAAAAGATCATAGTCGCCTCGAAATGGTTGCCTCGGATATTGTTGCCTCAAAAAAATGATCTAAGACATTAAGGTTATCGCTAAGGCGTCTTAACATTGCTTTAGTGACCGTAAGTCCCTCATTCGAGTTGACCCTCAAACTCCAACGACGATGCTATCTGCTCATTAATAGTGGGATAGCATTGTCTAAAGGAAATTAGCATAGAACGCTTCTTTTTTCGAGTAGGTAGATAGCTCTTAGATACTTGCTCATTCAAAACAAAACTCTTTCACACTTACACTTTTTCAAACAAAGTTTTCAAAAAACACTTCATTACACTCTTGAGGACAGAAGCAAGAGTTAAATCGAAGTTAAAAACAAAACTTTTCAAAACCCACAAGCACAAAGAAAACATTTTGAAAATAATGAGCAAGTACCTAAGAGCCCGTAGATAACTACGGATAGAAAGGGTGCTAATACCTTCCCTTTCTATAATCTACCCCCCGTACTCAGAGAATATCTCGAAAAAGGAATTTTTCTGTGCTTTTTTCCTTTCCTTGTTGGATAAAATAAAAGTCGACGGCGACTCTTGCTTACCGTGACATTTTGCAAATACAAACGCAAAACGCAAACCAGCATTCCAAAAACAGTCAGTTCTTCCCACCATATCACAATCGTGTGTCGCGCTCGTGCCGGAGGGCCACCTGTGAAGACAGTCACCAAAGGGTTAATACGCTATAGGACAGTGAAGAAGAGGGCAGCTTGGAAGACTGGATATTTCCTACTGTCGGCAGAGGACTGTGCAACTGGGAAGCCAAAGACTTTGTTCCGATAACTTTCATTGATCAGTAATTTACCTTTTACATTTCTGTTGGACTGTAATAATTCACAAACAATTCATATTTTTTCAACCTTGTGTCTTACCCGAGGCACAATGGTCCATTTGTAAGGGTTCTTATTTCATTTTCATATGTCATTTCAATGAATCATGGTTGCTTTTTCATATATAAACCTTTTGTGCTCATTGTCTTTCTTTCACATTTTGTTGTTTTAAGATGGATATACCCTTACACACACCCACACTCACAAATACAGGTACCCTTCCATTCCGGATCCCATGGGTAACGATACTGCTATAGCCTTCAGTGACTCTAAAGATCTGATCTACCAAGCCGAATACGAAGGTGAGGAAGATTGTGAGGTGCCAGGGGAATTGGCCAAACTATTACAACAAGAGGAAAGAGCAATTCAGCCTCATGAGGAGCAGTTGGATACAATCAACTTGGGAACCGAGGATGATAAAAAGGAAATTAAAGTGGGTGCCAATCTAGAGCCGAGTGTCAAGGAGCTCCTAATTCATCTTTTAAATGATTATGTTGAGATCTTTGCATGGTCATACGAAGACATGTTGGGACTCTTTACAGACATTGTGGTACATCGTCTACCCAAAAGAGAATATTGTCCACCAGTGAAACAAAAAGTCCGCCGCATGAGACCTGACATGTCAGAGAAGATCAAAGCAGAAGTTATGAAGCAGTTCAATGCTGGATTTCTGGCTGTTACTCCTTATCCACAATGGGTTGCTAACATAGTTCCCGTGCCTAAAAAGGATGGCAAAGTGAGAATGTGTGTGGATTATAGAGACTTAAACAGGGCCAGCCCTAAAGATGATTTTCCACTTCCACACATCGACATCCTGGTTGACAATACAGCCCAGCACAAAGTATTTTCTTTCATGGACGGATTCTCAGGCTATAACCAGATCAAAATGGAACCTGAGGACATGGAGAAAACTACTTTTGTCACACAATGGGGTACGTTCTTCTACAAAGTGATGCCATTCAGACTGAAGAATACCGGGGCAACCTATCAATGCGCCATGGTAGCTTTGTTTCATGATATGATACATCATGAGATAGAGGTCTACGTAGATGACATGATAGCCTGATCACAAACTGAAGAAGAACACCTTGATCACTTGCAAAAGCTGTTTGTCGGGTTGAAGGAGTACAAGCTAAGGCTAAACCCGAACAAGTGCACATTTGGAGTCCGGTCCGGTAAGCTCTTAGGTTTCATTGTCAGCAACAAAGGCATCGAGGTTGATCCTTCCAAAGTCAAAGCTATACAAGAAATGCCTGCTCCTCGCACTGAGAAGCAGGTCAGAGGTTTCTTGGGACGCCTAAACTACATTGCTAGGTTCATTTCTCACCTAACATCTACTTGTGGACCAATCTTCAAGTTGTTGAAGAAAGATCAGGTAGTTAGATGGAATGATGACTGTCAAATTTCTTTAGATAAGATCAAGGAGTATTTGCTAGAGCCTCCCATCCTTATGCCACCAGTCGAAGGAAGACCGCTAATCATGTATCTGACCGTCCTAGAGAATTCAATGGGGTGCGTATTGGGGCAGCATGACGAGTCTGGCCAAAAAGAGCATGCCATTTATTACCTTAGCAAAAAATTTACCGACTTTGAAACAAGATATTCACTGCTCGAAAAAACTTGTTGCGCTTTAGTATGGGCTGCTCGCCGGCTAAGGCAGTACATGTTTACTCATACCACTTTGCTGATATCTAAGATGGATCTGATAAAGTACATCTTCGAGAAGCCTGCTTTGTCTGGGAGGATAGCTAGATGGCAGATGATCCTAACAGAACATGACATACAGTACACTACCCAAAAAGCTATAAAGGGCAGTGTGCTAGCTGATCATCTGGCCCATCAAGCTGTAGAAGATTATCAATCCATGAAGTTTGACTTCCCTGACGAAGACATCATGACATTGGACAATGTTGAAGATTTCAGACCATATGACGGACCTGAACAAGGATCCCGATGGACCCTGTACTTTGATGGTGCCTCCAATGGACTAGGTAACGGTATCTGTGTTGTACTTATATCTCCGGAAGTATGCCATACTCCTTTCACCGCCAGACTTTGCTTCAATTGTACGAACAACATGGCAGAATATGAAGCATGCATCTTTGGACTCAAGGCTGCCATAGACTTGGGAATTAAATCTTTATTTGTGTTTGGGGATTCAGCTTTAGTCATCAGTCAGATCAAAGGAGAATGGGATACTAAGCATCCAAACCTCATCCCTTACAAAGAACATGTTCTGACATTGCTACCACATTTCGAGCAGATTACCTTTGAGCACTTCCCGCGAGAAGAAAATCAGCTAGCAGATGCTCTAGCTACAATGTCATCCATGTTTAAACTTAATTGGGATAACGAGGCTCCCCAGATCACCATTGAATGGATGGATGAACCAGCGCACTGTCACGAGATTAATACCGAAGAAGTAGTGGTCCAGCCTTGGTTTCATGAAGTCAAAAGGTATCTTGAGGCTCAAGAATACCCTGAAGGAGCTTGAGTCAATGACAAAAAGTTCTTAAGGAGATTCTCAGCTAAGTTTTTCCTAAGTAATGGCATCCTGTACAAATGCAATCATGATTATATTCTGCTCCGTTGTATAGACAAGGATGAGGCTGAAAGGATCATGGTTGAATTTCATGAAGGTACCTTTGGCACTCACTCTAGCGGGTATACGATGGCGAAGAAAATTCTACGGGCAGGCTATTACTGGTCTACCATGGAAGCAGACTGCTATCAACACTCTCGGACTTGTCATAAATGTCAAATCTATGCAGACAAGGTGCACGTGCCTCCGGTTCCTCTAAATGTCTTAATAGATCCTTTGCCCTTCGCTATGTGGGGGATTGATATGATTGGGGAGATCAAGCATACAACCTCCAATGGACACTGCTTCATTCTGGTGGCCATTGATTACTTCACAAAGTGGGTCGAAGCAGCTTCCTTCGCATCCGTTACTAAGAATGTTGTTGCCTGCTTCATCAAGCAGAACCTTATTTGTCGGTACGGTATCCCAGAAAGGATCATCATTGATAACAGTACAAACCTTAACAATACTATGATCACCTCCTTGTTCGAACAGTTCAAAATTCAACATCACAATTTGTCTCCCTATCGGCCAAAGATGAATGGTGTTGTCGAAGCTGCGAACAAAAACATCAAAAAGATCATACAAAAAATGACAGTCACCTACAAGGACTGGCATGAGATGCTATCGTTTGCTCTCCATGGGTACCGTACCATGGCTCGCACTTCAACTGGGGCAACACCCTATTCTTTAGTTTATGGCATGGAGGCTGTTTTACCTATTGAGGTCCAGATCCCCTCTTTAAGAATCATGAAGGATGCAGGTTTGAGTGAAGACAATTGGATCCAAACCCGACTTGATCAGTTGAACTTAATTGACGAGAAGAGACTTACCGTTGTTTTCCATGGTCAGACGTATCAAAAGCGGATGATCAAGGCTTTCAACAAGAAAATCAGATGCCAAATGTATCAAGTTGGAGATCTTGTGATCAAGCGCATCATGTTGCCACAAAGTGATCCCAGGGGGAAATGGACTCCTACCTATGAAGGACCATTTGTAATCAAGAACATCTTTTCTGGTGGGGCAATAATTTTAACCACCATGGACGGCGACGATCTGTCGCACCCTGCGAACGCAGACATAGTCAAAAGATACTACGCATAAGAGACCCGTTAGGTTGACACACCTAGGCAAAACAAGGGCATCCCGGCGAACCAAAAGGTTCAGGAAAAAATTTGGGATAAAAAAAAAGAATCTGTACAGCCGGCAAGTTGAAAACCTGAAAGGGTGACTTGGGCAAAAAAGGGTTTCCCGGTGGACTGAAAACCTGAAAGGGCGGTCCAGGCAAAAGTTAGGGAATTAAAGCGTATGACTATGTCTCGTCGGGTCACTTTAAGGACAATCTCTTCACGGACAAACTCAGAGCTTCTGATCAATTCATTCATCTTCGGACGAAGCAACAAATGGACAAGATATTCGGAGATACGGAGGCTATAGCAGAATGGGAACCCCATGGGATTATTACACATAGCTATCTTTCTTTGTAAATTTTTCTTATTTATGACACCATCCTCTTACTAGGATGTCTGTCTCCTTGGTACAAAATACTTATTCAAAGTAAATACAAAGATATCTCTTTTAAAGTACAGAAAACCATTTGTCTTTTTCTTTTTACACTTGTGTTTTATTTGCAAAAACGTCCAATGATTCATTAATGAACATATGCATTTGAACATAATTAATGTTTACAAATAAACATGATGAAAAAGAACAATTACTGACAGGTTGAAAGATTAGGAAAACGTCTTTAGGCTATTCCATGAGCAGTCCCTACAGCACGTCATTAAGATCCCCAGCGGAGCCAAAACTTTGAACTACAGATCCCCATTGGAGCTGAGACTACCAACTACCAATCCCCAGCGGAGCTGAAACTTTCAATCCACGGTGGAAATCATCTAGTTTCCCCCAGCAAGTTGTCTTGAAGCCTGAAAATCAACCAGATCACAGTTAACTTTTGTTTCTCCCCAACCTAGGGTAACTCCTCAGTAGAGTGGCAGACGACCGAAGCTCCTGAACTTTTTCCAAACAGGAATAAGCTTTTCCCCACAGAGTTTTTATTGCTTCTCGACAGAACAAAGACTCCCGTCAATAATCCCCAGTAGAAGTCATTAAAATTCTCTGGATTCCCCAAGCAGATTCCTTAAGAAGTATATGACATTACTCTCACAACGGAATCCTCAGCAGGATTTATTTTCCTCAGCAATACAACAAATCAACTTACATGCACATACATTACATTCATATATCATAAACATTGATAAAGTACATATATCGCATCATGCATTTCATGCATCATAACTTTGTGCTTCAGCTAAAATTTTACCCTTTACAAGATAAGATTAACAGCTACCATTTAACAATGTGCAATCATGATACAGTACAGATACGCTCCAGATACGGATGCCATCCTGATACTCATTCAGATTCAGATTTCAGATACAGTTTAGATACGCTCCAGACACGGAAGCCATTCTATTTCTCATTCAGATACAGTTTAGATACGCTCCAGACATGGAAGCCATTCTATTTCTCATTCAGATACAGTTCAGATATGCTCCAGACACGAAAGTTATTTTGTCACTCATTCAGACTTAATTTCAAGATATAGTACAGATATGCTCCAGACACGGAAGTTATTCTGTCACTCATTCAGACTTAATTTCAAGATACAGTCCAGATATGCTCTGGACACGGTTTCCATTCTGTCACTCATTCAGATTTCAATTTCAAGATACAGTCCAGATACGCTTCAGACACGGTTGTCGTTCTATCACTCATTCAGATTTCAATTTCAAGATACAGTTCAGATACGCTCTAGACATGGTTACCATTCTGTTACTTATTCAGATTCAAGTACAGATACAGTTCAAATACGTTCTAAATACAGACACCTTTCTGACGCTTATTCTTTTGATTTACAACAAACATTCTTGGATGGCATCTACAAGCCCATCTCCAACAAGATTCTAACATACTCTCCAAATGGCATCTTTAAGCCTATTCCCTCAACTACATTTTGACGAGTGCAAATTTATGGGCACTCTAGTGTCCAATCATCTTTTACCTTCGAGTCACAAACGACAAAACTCGCCAATCTAACTCTTCAGGTTCAAGAAGATTGAACAGGGGCAGCTGTTGTACCCCAAAATTTGCCCTCCCATTTTTCATATAAGACATAACCCTAGGGTTTCTCGGATATTCAAGTTGGCTCAGGAATCGACCAGACATACTCTCTTCTGTGGCAGTAAACCAGTAATTAGGGTTTCCTGCAATTCTCAAAAGAAATGAATTCTCAAAGATCCAATTGGCTTTCACAGGTCTTCATGCTTCCTCAAGTTTACTGAAAAGACAGTGTTTATTCTCAAAGCATGGTTTGTTTGGGACAAGAGATTAAGACTGTCATGTAGGACACTCATGATTGTTTGATCCAGGTTAACCAGATGATTTACGTCTTTTAAAACATTTGCTTGGTTAGGAAATGGAATATACAGTGCGTGTTTGTTTGAAATGCAATTACAGAATTATTGGGATTACTTTGAATTTAAGTTACCAGACTGGAACATTTTACTTCAAATATCTAGATTGGGCATTTCAAGAATCAATTAGGATGCGAAGAGAAAATTACAAGTTATTGTCAGTAAAGGATTTCAAGTGACACAAGAACATTTCATAAGATTTTCTCCAATTTCATACATTGTTACAAAACAATTTATTCTTTTAAATACTTTAGGTCTTACAACTTATCGTATTTGAAAATAAATTGATACAATTATTGGATACAATAAAAGAATGATTTTTCTAAATTACAAAGAAAATCTAAATGCTTGATTGGCCTAGAAGAATTAATCTATGCCTAAGTTTGACTGAAGTTCCTTTGCTTATCTCCAAGACCTCCATGCTTGCCACAATGTTTCTTGCCTTCCTTGCTTTGTCATCTCCATTTGGCTCATATGAAAACAAAAGAAAGAAAAATGATTAGTACAAAATCATTTGGGCAAGAACAGAGATTTTAAATGCTATTCATCATTAAAGTTTGCAAAGTGGAATCAGAAGGCCATTTTAATTCATCACAATTTATTTCCTCTATTTGCAAATCACAAGAAGGTTATTCTTCTTGGTTCACAAAAAGAAAGAGGAAAAGAAATGCTACAAAGTTGTCCAAACAAGAACAAATGCAGCAAAACTGTCCAAAGGCAAGCAAAGCTGTCCAAACAAACAAATGTTGCAAAATTGCCCAAACAAATATTGCAAACAGAACCAAACAAACAACAATATGGTAAACAACAAACAGCAGCCCCAAAAGCCAAACAAACAACTTTGTCCAAACAAAATGCAAACAGCATCAACAAAAAACGAGGCAACAATATAGCAAACAATAGACAGCATTAACAAAAGCAGTGCAGCAGTATGACAAAATAAATAGCTAAGTCAAAGAAGCAAAAGCTTGTTCAAGAGGCATAAATCATCATTTTACATTGCAAACTTTTCAGAATTGGAAAAAAAGGCAAAAGCGCAATTTAATTTCTTAGTGTCATTGAGAGAGAAGAGAGGAAAGAAGTCACCTAGGTTATTGGGATGCACAGCTTTGTTGCCCTGCCTGTCACAAGTTGCACAGAATGTGCTAAAAACAAAACTGCAATCAAAAAGCCAAAAGAACAATATAGTAAAATATTCAAATTCTTTGGTTTCCCACCATTGGAATAGGGATATAACAGAAGCAGGTCCATATAACAGAGGGAGGGAGCAATAGAAAAAAAACACAGAAGTCTAAAACTGCCAAAAACCATCAATACAAAATAAAAACTCCCAAAAGCCAAAAAAAAAACAGTTGACAAGTCTAAGAAACTCCAAGGTTGCAACAAATCTCAAACCTCCAAAACCTAAACCAAGCCAAGCTCATAAAACCTGTCAAAAACTCCAAGCAAAAAAATCTCAAATACTGTAACCAAAACCTCAAACCTGAACCAAAACAACATCCCAAAAATCTGGAACAAGTCTCAAACTGAGACACCAGAACCATCATCAAACCAAAACTATCCAAACCTCAAAAAAGCCACAAACTCTAAAAAACCAGCAATCTTCATCAAATAAAAAAAATTGTCAAAGTCTAAAAACCTCAAAAAACCAACGTAAGTCCCAAACTGAAAACCTGTCAAACATTCAAAGCCATCCTCAAATACAAAACAAACTCCCAAAGCCTGAATCAGTAACATATCGAAAACCTGTAACCAAAACCTGTCACACAAGCCTCAAACCAAAAATCCTAACACTGTAACCAAACCCAAAAAACCAGTAAACCATCAACACATCCAAAACCAAAGCTCCAAAGGCCTAAAACCAAAACAAAAAACCAGTAAGGATCTCAAGATGCCAACCAGCAAAAACCTGTAAAACTCCCATAGGTCTCAAATCTGAACCATCATTAAACAACCAAACCCAAAAAACCAATAAAACATCAACCAACCTGAACCAAAGAAAATTCAAGCACAGTACTCAAACTGAGAAACCAAACAATCATCATCAATTTAAAAAAAAAAACTTGTAACAAGTTTCAAAGGAAAAAACAGTAACAAATCACAAAGCCTCAAGATCACAATAACCAGCATCATCATCATTCAAACACAGAGATATGAGAAGTTACCAAAGAGTCAGAAACACCAAGGCCTTCATCCTCATCACCTCCCCCCACGCAGCTCCGACCATCAAGGAGTGTCGTCCTCAAATCTCGCCGTCCCTTTCCATTTCACAGAAAGAACTCCAACATGTATGGATTCTTCACCTTTCTCATAATCACATTTCTCTGCATCTAAAAATCATGAGTCTAAATAGCAGAAAACATGAACAAGATGAAAAAACCATTGAAATCGTTAAGTTTCGAAAGGTAACAGAACCTTACCCTTTTTTTCAAAGAACGTTATTAGCATTTGATTAGGGAGGCGAGGACAACCGTTCCGGCAACTGAGAGTTGGGGGGGGGGGGGGGGAGATCAGATAAATCAATTTCGGACCTCTTAGGCTTAAATCTGATTTCAACACTTAGGGTTTCAAAAACACAAATTGCGGTGAGATAAGAGGAGGGTGATTCGACCATGAGGCTAGACAAAGACGGGTAGTGTTTTTATTCAGAGGTTTCAACAAAAAAATGGAAGGGATGAGCGAAAGAGATGAGGTAGCGCCGCTGTGAATCATAAGGGTTCCAAGAACCCTAATTTTGTTTTGAACCCTTAATCAGCAACTAAGCTGATTTAGAGCTTGGGCCTGTTGTTTACAATTTTTCCCTAAGCCCATTCGTTTTACCAGATCCACCCCCCCCCCCCCCCTATGCCTGTTTTTAGTATTACAGCAAAACAACATTTTGGTTTGGGCCTCTCATCTAAATCCACTTAAGCCCATATGCTTTTTTTATTTGGTTATCTTCTTATTTTCTTTTTGTTATACAACATGCTAATATAACTTAAGATATTTTTTAATTTGATTTAGGTTTTTATAATTATTTTTAATCATTTTCTTTTTTAATAAACTTGTTTTAGGTTTAATTTTACACATAATAAAATACCAAAAAAATATAATAATAATTTAGTTTATTTGTTTTCTTTAGTTTTTACTTAATAAAATACAAAAAATAAAGATATAATTTAATCAATTATTTTTATTTTAGAATGAGTTTTGCTTTTCTCTTTTCAAGTAAATACTTAACATTTCATACTTTGTTGATTTTTTTTTCATGGATTATCATAACTTTAATTAAATCGCACAAAATTCGATTTGATTGTATTGTTTGATATTTGGACCTTGCTATCTCATTTGATTCATCCCCATTTGTAACAATTGTACCCCCATTCCCGAATATTTTGTTATAGCGTAGAATTTCAATTCCCGCAATTTACTGTTTTCCATATACTGTATAGTAACTAGGAGTGTATGGCAAGATTCAAAAATCAATCGCTAGATGACCTAATCAAAGAATAAAATAACTTGAAACCAACACACTTTTTCACACGCGCACCTCTAGGGTAACCTCGCTCGTTGCCTCGGAAATACAATCATGTCCCTCGAATATGAGACGCTCTAGAAATGACCCTTCGATAAAAATGATCGTAGTCCCTCGATGACCCTCGATGTTGCCTTCGATTAAAACGATCTCGTCCCTTACAAAAAATGCTAAAGCGTCTCACAAGTTGCTTTCGATGATTGTGAAATTGACCCGCGCCTGTCCCTTCACATCCAATGGTGGGGGTTTCTTACCAAATCAATGGTAAGATATCACCATTAAAAGGAGGAATAAAAGAACAACTTAAGACCTTTTGAGTAGATAGATTCGCTCTTAGTTACTCGCTTTCTCACAATAAAAACTTTTCACACCTACCCTTTCATTTCAAAACATTTTCAAAAAGAAAAAAATGTTTTGTATACGTTCTTATAAAGACGAGAACCATTGCCAAACCTATTTTCAAAACACTTTTCGAAACACGATTCACAAACACATATTTGAACCACTTTTCGAAACAAAACTTTGTATACACTCTTATAGAGACGAGAACCATTACAAAGAGATTTTTCAAAATACTTTCAAAGCCCACTATCAAATGAAATCAAGTGATCTAAATGAGTAACTAAGAGCCCATGGAAAACCATGGATGAAAAGGGTGCTAATACCTTCCCTTTTCATAATCTACCCCCCGAACCCGAGAAATAATCTCGAAAGGTCTTTCCTATGCTTTTTTACCTTTCCTTTTGGATAAAAGAAAAGTCGGTGGCGACTCTTGCTAACCGCACAAGTGCGATCAAAATGCAAAACATCAAGTCAGTTCTCCCACCGTATCACAGTTGGAACTACGCGTTTTGTGCCTGAAGGTCCTTGATGCTTTGTTCGAAATACATTTCTGCTGAAATAAACAGCGAAGAAGATGAGAAACCTGTAATGGTACCTGTACATGCAATGCTATGAATGGGATGCGCATGTAATGATTTCAAATACTTTGGGAAATTTAAATTTGCGAACCCAAAATAAAACAAATATTTTATTAACTAAACTCAAAGTTCAAATTCCTTTTAGGCGTTACAATTAAAAAAAAATCTAAAACTAGAAAAAAGTCAAAATTCCCATGGATGCTTCCTCTTCGTGCCGAGATAAGCGTTGAGTCCTCTTTCCTCATGGAGCTGCTTTGTGAGCTCCAAAACCTTCCTCTCCTGATCATAAAATTGATCCCTGTAAGTATCCCGCTCCTTCTTAAACTGAATCCAAGACCTCTGTAATTCACCAAGATCAGTGGGCTTATAAGGATAGAGAACCGTGTAAGGAATACCCCCTTCAGTAGTGGGTTCCACAATCACTGGTAAAACGGCTATATAGGGCATCATAAGTTTCTGGGCACGAGCTCGTACCCATTGGAGGTAAGGTTCCATAGGAATGGAAGCCTTTGGCCCTAAAGCCCTGGCGCCAGATCTGTTTACCATGCCCCAAGCTCGTATGAACCTCCGGCGATACCCATGAACATCGTCCTTATAGTCGAATACAATGCCCTCAATAAGTAACTAATGGGGACCATCTCTTCAAGCGTAACCAAATTGTCATAGTGCTAGACAAGGATTGTAGGTTATACACCCTCTGATGCCAAGTAATGGGACATTAGGGTACTCCCTGCAGCGGTCAATAATAGCAGTGTTTTCCATAGCTCGGGAACACCAGAGAATATCCATGTGAGCGAGTGACATTATCCTTGGTGACCAACCCAAACCTTCTTCATTCTTCAGTACAGACTTAGGGAGGTGAGAAATAAACCACCTCGACAGCAATGGCAAGCAACTCATGAGAACCCTTCTTCTCTTCATGGTACGAGTGTGGAGAGTGTGCAAAATATCTCTGAGCAAGGTAGGCACAAGGTTGCGAGAGAGGAAGATATTGATAGCATTCACATATATGAATGAGACTGGATTAGGGAATAGAACTAACCCATAGATTAGAAGAGCCAAGACCTCCTCAAAAGCCTGAAATCTCATATCATCCTAAAACAGTTGGGCCTTGTCTATCAGAAACTTGGCTAGAAAACCCTTGACTCCGCTTTTTGTTTCCCAATTGGATACCACGTCGGCCTGTTTCAGATGCAAAGCTGAGGCAATGACTTTTGGCTTAGGAACTTCTTCCAGACCTGTGAAGGGCAACTGTTCAAGGATGGGTATATCCAACAGCTAAGAGAATTCTTCCATGGTAGGCACCGACTGATAGTCAGGAAAGATGAAGCAGTGGTGCTTGGGATCGAAGAACTGAAAGAGTACACTCATCATCTTTTCATCAAAGTTTGAAGTAACCAGGTTGAGAAGTCGACCATGTCTCTTAGTGAATGCAGAAGTTTCAGAAACCTTTGATACTAGCTCTTGGAGTTGGGAAGGTATCTTCACGAAGCTGATTCGGATGGTGTTTCTGCGAACGAAAGCCATGATCTGCAAAATAGAACAAAGATAAATTCCCTTGGTCTTTGAAATGGTTAGTGCAATAATAATGGATGATATGTTATGATGCATGATGTTATGATAAACCACAGGTATAGCAAACACATACAAATCACACCAAGTTCTTAGGTTTAAGGCTTGCATGAGGTTAAAGGTCGTACCCTCTTGCAGTTTAGTTGGTTTCAAACCTGTATTAAAAAGTAACTGGGTTCTAAAGGATCTCAATATCACTGACCATCCTTTATCGGGCATTGTCTCAACTCAAGAAATCTTTTCTTGCGGCCGAAATATCCCGAAATTCTGATCTCAATGAGTGTAGCATCGAGTATCAACCAATCCTCAGCTTTATACTGAGGCCGGATATCTCACTAATTTCTAATGGACAAGTTTGCTCAACTAAGGTTCTAAGGTCCATTAGTGCTTCACGACACCACGCGGTGGCCCCGTATTCTCCTTGTTTCCACACAAAGGATACTGGTACCAACCAAAGTGCCACACCAACACAGCCATCGCTTAAACCATATCGGTCTATGCCATACAGTCTCCACGATCTATTGCTATTTACCTAATGAGTGCCCCCGGATCTGGGTGTAGGATCTATAGTAACCCAAGCAAAAACCCTTTAAGAATAAAGTAAACAAACAAGAAAGCAATTTTAAATGATCTAGATCCTAAGGTATACCCCACTTTATTTCATAATTCCCCAGCAGAGTCGTCAATTCTGTGATACGGTGGCAGAACCGACTGTTAATACTGGTTTACATTTTGCATTTTTTGTTTGCAAAATGTCGCGGTAAGCAAGAGTCGCCACCGAGTTTTATTTTATCCAATTAGGAAAAGGAAAAAGAAAAGAAAAAACCATTTTCGAGAATATTTTTGAGTATGGGGGGTAGATTATAGAAATGGAAGGTGTTAGCACCCTTTTTATCCGTGCTTTTCCACGGGCTCTTAGGTACTTGCTCATTTTAAAATTGGTTGTGTGCGTGCTTGTTTTGAAAAAAAGTTTACTTCATGATAACCCTTGTATCAGTCCTCAAGGATGTGACGAAGTTGTTTTTGAAAACTATTTTTAAAAGTGTTGGTGTGAAATTTGTTTGTTTGAGCAAGTACCTAGGAACTATTTACCTACTCGAAAAGACTGTTCATTTTCCTTTAGACAGTTCTATCCCATTATTAAGGAATAGGTATCACCATTGTTGGAGTTTTAAGGGACGTTCGAAGGGACAGATACAGTAAAAAAAGTAATGTTAGGAGGTGTTAGTAATCATCCTAAAGCCTTAAAGATCTTTTTCTGAGGCAACATCTTTATGGGTCATTTGAGATCTTTCGGGGTTAGAGGACGACCACTAACAAACCATATACTTCATTACCGCTTAACCGAAGGCAACCGAAGTGGAGTAAACCCTATGAGTGAGCATGTGCGAGTGAATTTTTTTAGTTAATTTGTCTTTGCACATTTAGGTTATCTACCGTTTTAATTTTCAAGCATTCTTCCCATACAATCCTATTAGCATACATCTAACAGTTTATAATTGCAGAAATTAAAGTGAGGAAATAGAAATCCTAACTATTACATGGTGTTGTACCCGGAAATTTTCCCTCTCATTTTACTCAATACATACTCCTAGAGATCCTCAATTTGATCAAGTTTTCCCAAGAGTTGACCAGACAAACTCTCTACTAAGGCAGTATGTCTCAAATTAGGGTTTCCATTTTCATAAAGATAGGTGGAATCCAAAGACCTGATATGCTCTCCATGGTCCTAATATGTTCTCAAGACCCTCCATGTCAAGTTTCATGCCTTGCACAAGAAGTTTGCCCAATCAACTGCTCAGATGCTTGAGAATCGACTATATTAGGTTAAAAGTCAACTGTGGCCCACATACAGTCAAACTTCAAAATTTTGGGTCAACATCAACATTTTGAAGTTATATCAATCATTTGATCAAGGTTTGATCATGATTCTTCAAGGAATGCTCCAAATTCATCAAAACCCAAAAGTTGCTAAAATAGGGTTTCTTAGGAAAAGTCAACCAAACTTTGACCAAGCATAACTTCCACATGCTTTATTAGAAATTTTCCATCCAAGGCTCATTTTGAAGAGGATGCAATTCCCTATAATTAATCTTCATCCCAAAAGTTAAAAATATGCACTCATAAAAAGATATGAATTTCCACATTATGGGTCCTTTTGAAAAGTCAACAAAAACACCTTTTGGGTCAAAGCTTGTTACATGAACATGGAAGACTCAATTGAGATGAGACCCAAAAGGGTTGCTTAGGGGACACCCTAAGCTTTCTAAAAAGTCCAAGAACACCTCTTTAGGGTTAAAGTTGGAGGAGATATGCCTTGTCAAAGTTGACCTTTTTTGTAAATTTGCCAAAAGTCAAATGGGCTAAAAGTTACACTTTTTTGCCAAATGGGCCTAACTTTTTAGGCTTGCACATCACTTATAACATGGTCCACGACCCAATTACTTATCCACATGTTATTTGCTTCATTTTCCAATTTATTTTGATTTTTTATTAATTAAAAATTAAATTAAATCAAATAATTGGTAAATAATATCAAAGATCTGTTTTGATATGATTTTTTGACAAGTTTGCAATCAAAATATGCTGAAATATCAAGGCCAAATCGAATCAAGCATGATTGGTACAAGAAAGGGATGATTTAGCTCAATATAGCAAGTTTACATATGGCATGGAAATCAAATCAAATCTTCCATAATTGCAAAGATACCAATCAGTTTTATAACCCTAATTTGTTCTAGGATATATGTTGAACATGTATAAGGCATAAGACAAGGGTTACAGTCGTGAAAAAGCAAGAACAAAACTCCAAAATTTCAAATAAAAGTGTGAATCAGATTTCAAGCTACAGGCCAATTCAAGCCATTCTAACATTGCCAATCGCATCCTGGAGCATCTCTGAAGCTAACTGGATCATTTGCAAGTCCTATCGCGCCCAGAAACGCACGCTACCACTCACACGGTTTGCTTTATTTCTTGAAATCGGTTACATCAATTTTGGCATTATTAGCACATTTGATTGACATATTTGTGATCTTTGGCATGTTTGCAAGCTGACTGAATAGTTTAATTGCATTTTTGAAGCTTATATCTGTACTTGCCATTGTTATGGTTTCCACATGCATTTTAGGGTTTTTGGCTACAGGTAAAATGAAGCTTCAATTTCATTTATATTGCGTTTTGTGAGTTTTTGAGTTGTGCAGGTTTGTAGCTACAGACTTTTGTCTGTAGGTAAAGGTGAAGAACCTAAGATGACAGAGGAAGGTAAAGGAGATAACATGGCAGCCAACCACTGGGCTATTCAAATCAGCACGCGCGTTTTGTCTTTTTCCCACTAATCCACTTGTTTTGTTATATTATATTGTGTTTTCATTATTTGTACAACAAAGCAGCATTGGCCTAGTGGAAGAGTGCGTTGGTGGAGAGTATAAGGACTTGGGTTTGATCCCAGGTCCCAGCAAAATTGTTTTCTTATTTTCCATTTACAGATCCTGTGTGTCTATCATCTAAACGCCCATCATATGCCAACACCATTCAACCACTTGATGCATCACTCAGCCAGATCCAATGCTCGCCAGTGAAGGACCATGGTACACTCTCAGGTCAACGCCACATGGAACCAAGCACTGATTGGGCTTGGATGGCTAATGGGCCGGGGAAATTCAACATTGCACCCCCCCCCCCCCATTCAGCATAACACATGCCCATTTCTTCTCTTATTCTATTCTTTTTTATTTTTAATTCTTTTATTATTTCCTTAATTTTTTTTAATTAACATCAAAATCATTTTTTTATTTAACCAAAAATCTTTTTCATAAAAAATATTTTTTCCTTGAATTAATTAATTTAGTTTAAATTAGGGCAATTAAATTTCATCTTTTTTCATAATTAAAAACAATTAGAAATTAAGTTTTAAATTTGTAATTAAATTGTTTTCTCAAATCAAAATCCCAAGAAAAACATAAAAATATTTTTTTTATATAAAATATTTTATTTTCTTTAATTGATTAACTTAGTTTAAATTAGGATAATTTCAATTTCTTTTTATAATTAAAACTAATTAGAAATTAGGGTTAATTTTTTACATAACCTAATTAATTCTTTTCTCCAAAATAACCTAAATATTTTCATCAATTAGATTTTAGGGTTTTTAACCATTCTCGCATTTAATTTGCCGTGCGCATTTTAATTCTTTTATTATTATTATAACTGCTCCGGGATTGTAATAGTAATTAGGGTTTTAAACTTCCGCATTTTTATTTTCAGTCAAGATGATTATGTAACTGCCAAAGCCCTGTAATAGTTAGGTTTATTTTCTCGCACTTTAGATTCCTGCAAATAGTTAACTATTAGATGCATGGTTAATAGGATTGTATGGGAAGAATGCTTGAAAATTAAAATGGTAGATCACCTAATATGCAAAGACTAAATTAACTGAAAATTTCACGTGCACATATTCACTCCTAGGGTTTGCCTTACTTCGGTTTCCTTCGGTAAACAGTCATTAAGCATAGGAGATTTTAGTGGTTGCCCTCCTGTCTAAAATATCAAATGTCCCATTCGAATCTTGCCTCAAAAATGTTGCCTCGGAAAGATCTTAAGACTATAGGGTTACTACTAAAGTTTTCTAACCATTGCTTTAGTGATTATACTTGTCCCTTTCGAACGTCCCTTACAAACTCCAACGACGGTGCTACTTATTCCTTAATAATGGGATATCGATGTCTAAAGGAAAACAAATAGTATTTTTTCGAGTAGGTAGATTAACTCTTAAGTACTTGCTCAAACAAATAAACTTTTCACACAAACACCTTTCAAAACAATTTTCAAAACAACTTTGTCACATCCTTGAGGACTGATACAAGGGTTATCACGAAGTAAAACTTTTTTAAAAACAAGCACACACAAGCATTTTAAAATGAGCAAGCACCTAAGAGCCCATGGAAAACCATGGATAGAAAGGGTGCTAACACCTTCCCTTACTATAATCTACCCCCCGTACTCAGAAATATTCTCCAAAATGGTTTTTCTGTTCTTTTTCCTTTTCCTGATTGGATGAAATAAAAGTCGGTGGTGACTCTTGCTTACTGCGACATTTTGCGAACAAAAAACGCAAAACGCAAACCAGTATTAACAGTCGATCCTGCCACCGTATCACAGACCTGGCGACTCTGCTTGGGACTTATAATAAAGTGGGTTTTACCTTAGGATCTAGGTCATGTTAAAATTTTCTTTCTTGTTTGTTTGCTTTATTCTTAAAGGGTTTTGCTTGGGTTACTATAGATCCTACACCCGGATCTGGGGGCACTTATTAGGTAAACAACAATAGATCATGGAGATTGTACGGCGTAGACCGGTATGGTTTAAGTAATGGCTGTGTTAGTGTGACACTTTGGTTGGTACCGGTATCCTTCGTGGGGAAACGAGGAAAATACGGGGCCGCCGCGTGGTGTCGTGAAGCACTAAAGGACCTTAGAACCTTAGTTGAACAAACTTGGCCATTAGAAATTAGTGAGATAGCCGGCCTCGGTGTAGAGTTTAGGATTGGTTGATACTCGATGCTACACTCATTAAGATCAGACTTCCGGGATATTTCGACCGCAAGAAAAGATTGCTTGAGCTGAGACAATGCCCGATAAAGGATGGTCAGTGATATTGAGATCCCTTAGAACCCGGTTACTCTTTAAGACAGGTTTGAAACCAACTAAACTTCAAGAGGGTATGACCTTTAACCTCAAGTAGGCCTTAAACCTAAGAACTTGGTTTGATTTGTCTATATTTTCAATACCTGTGGTTTATAATGACATCATGCATCATAACATAGCATTCGTTCTTATTGCATTAACCATTTCAAAGACCAAGGGAATTTATCTTTGTTCCATTTTGCAGATCATGGCTTCCGTTCGTAGAAACACTATCCGAATCAGTTTTGTGAAGATACCTTCCCAACTCAAAGAGCTAGTATCAAGGGTTTCTGAAAATTCTGCGTTCACTAAGAGACATGGTCAACTCCTGAACCTGGTTAATTCAAACTTTGATGAAAAGATGATGAATGTACTCTTTCAGTTCATTGATCCCAAGCACCACTGCTTCATCTTTCCAGACTATCAGTTGGTGCCTACCTTGGAAGAATTCTCTCAGTTGTTGGATATGCCCATTCTTGAACAGTTACCCTTCACAGGTCTAGAAGAGGTTCCTAAGCCAGAAGTCATTGCCTCAGCTTTGCATCTGAAACGGGCCAACATGGTATCCAATTTGGAAACAAGAAGTGGAGTCAAAGGTTTTCTAGATAAGTTACTGATAGACAAGGCCCAGCTATTTTGGGATGATATGGATTTTTAGGTTTTTGAGGAGGTCTTGACTCTTCTAATCTATGGGTTAGTTCTATTACCTAATCTAGACTCATTCATAGATGTGAATGCTATCAAGATTTTCCTCTCTCGCAACCCGTGCCTACCTTGCTCGGAGATATTTTGCACACTCTCTATACTCGTACCATAAAGAGAAGAGGGGTTCTTATGTGTTGTATACCATTGCTGTCGAGGTGGTTTATTTCTCACCTCCCTAAGTCTGTACTGAAGAATGAAGAAGGTTTAGTTTGGTCGCAAAGGATAATGTCACTCTCTCACATGGATATTCTCTGGTGTTCCCGAGCTAGGGAAAACACTTCTATTATTGACCGCTGCAGGGAGTACCCTAATGTCCTATTACTTGGTATCAGAGGGGGTATAACCTACAATCCTTGTTTAGCTCTACGACAATTTGGTTACGCTTGAAGAGATGGTCCCCACGAGTTACTTATTAAGGGCATTGTATTCAACTATGAGGATGATGTTCACGAGTATCACCGGAGGTTCATACAAGCTTGGGCATGGTAAACAGATCTGGCGCCAAGGCTTTAGGGTCAAAGGCTTCCATTCCTATGGAACCTTACCTCCAATGGGTACGAGCTCGCGCCCAGAAGCTTATGATGCCCTATGTGGCAGTTTAACCGGTGATTGTGGAACCCACTATTGAAGGGGGCATTCCTTACACGGTTCTCTATCCTTATATGCCCACTGATATTGGGGAATTATAGAGGTCTTGGATTCAGTTGATGAAGGAGCGGGATACTTACAGGGATCAGTTCCATGCTCAGGAGAGGAGGGTTTTAGAGCTCACAAAGCAGCTCCACGAGGAAAAAGGACTCAATGATTATCTCAGCACAAAAAGGAAGCATCCATGGGAATTTTGATGTCTTTTATAATTTTAGATTTGTTTCAATTGTAACGCCTAAAAGGCGTTCGAACTTTGAATTTAGATAATAAAATCTTTGTTTATTTTGGTTTGCAAATTTAAATTTCCCAAAGTCTTTGAAATCATTGCATTTGCATCCCATTCATAACATTGCATGTACAGGTACCATTACAGGTTTCTCATCTTCTTCGCTGTTTATTTCAGCAGAAATGTCTTCCGAACAAAGAATCAAGGACCTTCAGGCACAGAACGCCCAGTTCGAACAAATGTTCATAAGTCTGGAAAAAGGGAAAGAGGATCTGAAAGCCCTCATCCTGGAAGAGAAGAAGAAAAAGAAGAAGGTTGCCGGTGTTGTACCCCAAAATTTGCCCTCTCATGTTTTCAAAGGTCTTCCCTTACATGGTTGGTCACAAACACTTGCCTAACGAAAATAAAAATTCATGAGTAATGTTTCTAAGTTTCCATCAATTGGCCTGTTAACAAGGCCTTTCAATTGTCATTTTAACAATGTCTTTCGATTGGCATCCAAACAAAGGCATCTCCGATAGGCATTTTAACAAGCACCTTTCGATTGGCAGTTTAACAAGTACCTTTCAACTGGCATTGTAATAGTGTCCTTCGATTGGCAGTTTAACAAGTATCTTTCGATTGACATTGTAGCAGTGGCATTCGATTGGTAGTTTAACAAGTATCTTTCGATTGGTATTATAGTAGTGGCCTTCAATTGGCATTTTGATAAAGTTCCATCGATTGGTATGGACAAAGGCCCTTTGATTAGCATTCCAAAAGGTCCTTCGACTGGAACATCAGAGTTTCCCTCAATCAGAACATCAGAATGAAATGACCTTCGAATGGCATTTCATTGCAGAGTTGGTCTTAATCTAAGATGCTCTGATGAAGGAAATTTTGAATACTTCGAATCATAACTTAGACTTATCACAAGGCCAAGATCTGATCGAAGTTTCCTAATAGGGAATTTTTCTTCAAAAAGGACAGGAAGTCGAAGCAGAAGGAGTCTCAATCGAAGGGGATGTGACATCGAAGATGGATTAATTCGAAGTGGAGCTTAGAGCTATCGAAGAGAGTAGATTAGAAGGAAAGTGGATCTACAAAGGGCAAGTCAGCTTTCGATTTTCATCATGTTGGAGGCCCAAACAGCTCATAACAAGCTGGCAGTAACGCATGAAAGTAGATTGGCACGTGATTGAATCAAAAATAGAAAGTCTTTATGAAGAAATCAAATCAAATTCGTGTAAAGGCATGGTGTGGACAAAAAGATTGAATTAGGCTATTTTTGGAATGATATTCAAAGTGAATCAAATCAAATCTCTTCATCATAATGGGCCAAGATTTGATACACAAATATTGACCGAAATTCCTTTGTCTATATAAACCTCATGCTCACAAAGAAAAAAGGACGAAAAAATGCACGAAGGTGGCCTTAGAAGAAAACGCTGCCTGCCCCACGAGATTCCATAAAGTTGCCAAAGATTATCACACTAAAAGCCGGTTTTGCGCGTAGTCTCTGTCCAGACTAACATTTGAATCGTGAAGCATCCCTCATACAACCCCCTTGTGGGTAATTTTTCCTTTGATCTCAAACTTTTAAGTATGATTTAAATTAACGTTGAACATATATACATATTGCTGCTAATATTCATGGGTGTTTGAGTGTGTTACATGTGAGTAAGAAGGCACGATCTGAGCTTACCTTCAATTTGCACAACTATAACTCGTTTTCGATGGGTTAACACCATAGGGGGCAACTAAGCATGCAGATTCGATATTTAAATTAAATACTGTGTTTTTGTTTCTAATGTAACATTGCAGATTCGTTTGTACCAATAAATGTATTTCAACTAGGTTGGTGAGGAAGAGGTGTTGCAGCGAAAAGGACCTGGGTTCGATACCCAGGTCATATATTTTGTGTTTCTAACAAACTTCCTTGCAGAATTCTAGATCGGAGGATGTCATATCCAGATCGAATGCCCCGTACGTGCAGTCTCGTAGGCACCTTCAATCAGCCCCTTGGATCGAAGGGCAACCCAAGCTCCTTCGACTCCCAGGTCCCCCAAACAATTATTTGGTTTTGCTTTTCAGGTATTCAGGTGCAACGTTCCAAGCATGGTCCACCATATGCCTCAGGTACCCATGCGCCAGGTTGTTCCAGATCCAGATCCAGTGGTCCAGGATGCGGTTCACCATGAACCTTGGTCAACAAGCGCCCAGGAAATCTGAAAGTCAACACAGGCTGGAGTACGTTTGAGCCTGGGAATTACCATTCAAACACCAAGTTTAAGCCTGACACCCCCCCCCCCCTTTTGGTTTATTCTTTTCCATATTTCTTTTATTTAATTTGTTTTATTATTTTTAATTAACCAACCATTAATTTTTCTCATAAAAATCAGAAAACACAAAAAATAATATTTATTAATTTCACTTATTTATTTTTGTAAATAAACAATCAATTAATTTATTTAGTTTAAATAGTTTAATAATAACATTTTTTGCAATAAATAAAAATTGATTTAGAATTAGGGTTTTGATATATTTTTACCTTTCTAATTTTATTTCCTTAATTAAAATAAAACTCAAAAAATATTTTCTTTTTTAATTAATTAATCATTACTTAGACTTAATTCTTAAATAAAAAATGACAAAAAAATATACTTTATTTAATGAAAAAAGGGTCAAAACCCTAGGACGTTCCGATTCAATTTTCTCGTGCGCATACTATTTTTGATCCATATAATTGTAATTGCTCCGAGAATGTAACAGTTTTAACTTAGGATTTTATTTACCGCTTTTATTTACTTTTTCGCATTTAATTTTAAGGGTTTGTTTTTGGCGATGTAAATACCTGACGCCTTGTAATAGCTTAGTTTTATTTTCCGCAATTTATTTTCCGCAACCATTAACTGCTAGATGTTTGAATAATAGGCTATGCATGACAAGATTAACCTTTAATTTAAAATCAACCGTAGCTCACCATAACATGTACAAAGATAATATAAACTGAAAATTGATACACTCGCACATGCCACTCTTAGGGTACGCCTAACTTGGTTGCCTCGAACGTGGTCATTGAGTATAGGATGTTTTAGAGGTCTCCCTCTTGTCCAAAGATCATAAGTTGCCTCGAAACGGTTGCCTCAGAAAAATGATCTAAGACATTAGGGTTACCGCTAAGGCGTCCTAACATTGCTTTAGTGGCCACACGAACCTTAATCAAATTGACCCGAAAACTCCAACGACGATGCTACCTACTCCTCAATAGTGGGATGACATTGTCTAAAGGACACTTGTACAGTTTAATTCCTTTTTGAGTATGTAGATGTTCTTAAGTACTTGCTCTTTTTGAAAACAAAAACAAAACTTTTCGCACTTACACTCTCTTCAAAACAAAAACACTTTTCAAACCCACAATCACAAAGAAAAGCAAACTTTTGAAAACATAATGAGCAAGTACCTAAGAGCCCGTGGATAACCACGGATAGAAAGGGTGCTAACACCTTCCCTTTCTATAATCTACCTCCCGAACCCGAGAAACATCTCAAAAAGGAATTTTTCTGTGCTTTTGTCCTTTCCTTGTTGGATAAAATAAAAGACGGTGGCGACTCTTGCTTACCGCGACATTTTGCAAAAACAAACGCAAACGCGAACCAGCATTCCAAAACAGTCTGTTCTATTCCCACCGATCACAGAACTGGCGAATCTGCTGGGGAATTCTTATAAGTGAGGTGTACCTTAGGATTAGATCACTATGTTTTCAATTGTATGCTTTGTATGCTTTAATTTTGTGGGCTTGTATCGGAGTTCTATAGATCCTAACCCGGATCTGGGGATACCCTTTAGGTAAGTAGCAATAAACTGTGAGGGATCTGTACGGCGTAGACTGATACGGATGAAGCAGTAGCTACGTTGGTGTGGCATTTTAGTCTGTACCGATATCCCTTGTGTTAGAGCGAGGAGAATATGGGTCTTCTAAGGGGTTATTCAGCACCAACTGACCTTAGAACCTTAAATTGACCAACTTGGCCATAGAACAGTAGCAGTATGCTACACTCATTGAGACTAAACTCTCGCGATGATTCCGGCCGCAAGAAAAGGTTGCTAAACTGGAATTATGACCGATTGAGGGTAGTCAGTGATATTGAGATCCTCTAGAACCCGGTTACTATTTTTAGGACAGGTTTAAACCAACTGAACTGAAAGAGGGTAGTACCTAAACTCCATGCCAGCCTAAACTTAAGGTTGTTTGTGTGACTTGTGTGCCTTCAAACTTGAACTACTTGCACATTCTTGTTATCCGATAACATGAGTTCCTTGCAGGTCTTGTTTACAGTCCTTATCCAATAATTTGGATTTATTGCAGGGTTTACTTACATCACTTCACACTTTTTGCTTAAACGCATAGCATACACATCATAACATCATACCTTAACATTTCCTTAACCATTTCAAGGATCTCAAGGGTCTGTGATGCAGGTTATGGTAAATCAAAAGTCTAGCAAGGGGCAAAGGGGATTTATTTTCCTCTAGCCAAGGTTGTTTAGAAATCAAAATACGATAACTTGAGTCAGGGGCTATGACCCACTCGATATGGTGAGCTTGACTCTTGAAGAAGGACTCTCAGCAACATGAAGTTCCTTCAATCAAGCTACCAGATTAAAATTCTAACCATTTCTTGTTTACCCCGCGAGATCCTTGAAAACATTGCATACATATATCATACATATCATTGCATAACATGTCATCCGATATAGGTCTCTCATGTTCTCGCTGTTTATTTCAGCAATGGCTTTCCAACCAGACAACCAAGATCTTCGGGCTCAAAATGCCCAACTTCAAGAAATGTTCTTGAACCTATCCCATGGGCAAGAAGAAATAAAAGCTCTCCTCACAAGGGGTTTGGTCCTAGGGAATCCAGGAGGCATCAGGAATGATCAGTTGAAAGGACTACAAATTGAGTTGGCAACAATGAAGATCCAGATGATGGGACAGCTGATGGGCCAGATGGCTCTCATTCAAGACTTAGCTCAAAGACAAGAAGAGCTCAGGGTCCTCGTCAACAAGCTGCTTCAAAATAACCAAGTGGGGAAAACAACTAGGGTTGAAGATCAAGTCATCATTCAACCACCTTTGGAGAAAGAAGACAAGGGAAAAGCTCCTCAACTTGCTTCAGGGTCACAAGCCCAGCATCAACCTCGCCAGCATCAACGGGGTAATCAGCGTAAGCAAAATACGTCTGGAAGACATTTCCCTGAGAATGATATACCACCATCTCTAATACTGAAACGATTGTTGGAGGACAATCTGATTCCTTTAAGGGATCCTCCCCGGAATCCCAATACCTCTGCTCCTAGCTATCATCCCGACGCAGTTTGTGCATACCACTCCTATACTCCTGGACATGACACCGATGACTGTTGGGCTTTGAAAAACAAGATCCAAGACTTGATTGACGGAAGAGTGCTGGAATTCATGCCGGATGGCGAAATGAAAATCTTCCGTTGAGGGTTCTCCACCTGAAATGACTAAGTTCAAATTAAGAGAATTTTGTTCATTTAAATTCTGAAGTTGTATCTTTCTTTGCTTATTCAAACAATTATTATCATGTTAAACTTTATTACTTTATCAATGCATTGCATATGTATGTTCTGAATCAATTCATTCGTATTCACTATATTCAAATTGATTTCATTTTTTGTGATGTTCAACTCTTGATTAAAAAATTCTAAGCCTTTTGAGGGAGGATGACGAAAATGATATCAAAATATCTACAATATGCTTTTGAACAGACCCCACTGAAGATGTACAGGGGTTGTTTCAAATCCTAAACAGCGGAGTTATAAGGAAGATAATCCCTAGTCAACCCCTTTGAGCCAAAGAAGTTGGAGTTTTTCTTTTCACAAATTAAAACCCGTAATCACAACCTGGGGCAGGGTAGTTTGCTCAGTTGATCCAGGTGCACAATGAATGGCATCAAATAAGTCCTTCCGAAACAAAAGACGGTGATGGTTCCGTATAATCGTAAGGACAGATAGTCATTATCTTTCGAAATAAAAGCCCACTTAGTCAAAACCTATGAAGGAGACTTACAAAAAAAAAACTGGGGCATCCCGCTGACTGTAATCACAAAAAGAAACAGTTCATCCAAAAAAACAGGGATAATAAAATCATAAAGGAAGAGATCCTGCAAACTCTCAACAAAATGACTGCCTGTTCAAAATAAATTGTCAGTATCCGAACCATCACTGGTATATCAGAGCAAAGAGTCAAACAAGATCTAATGCACGATTAGCTGAGTTTAGGATCAAAGAACATCACGAAGAACGGGTGGGTACAAATAAAATTTGAGCCTTTATCCTTTGTTTCTTAAACCGTGAACCAGGCCACGTTATAACCCTTAAAAAGTCCTAGCTGAAGCATGGGTTAGTCCGAAAGCATACTGTTACAAAAGGTATCCTGACTCCTGTAGGGCTTGCTGTATATCCTGAGTTGACGTCACATTTTACAAAATTTTCCTATCTTACTGAAAAAAATGCATTTTCAAAAACTTCAAGACAGACATAAGCTTTGCATTCTTAAAATAACATTGTTTGCATATGACTATTTGTTCAAATAGCAGAGAAATTCGCACGACGAATATCTAGTGAACAAAAACCTTTTCAATAAAAAAGGATCACCTCAAGTGGAAAAACACTTCCAATCAAGGGGCACAGCATGATCATTGTCCATCATTTGGGGCAGTCAAGTCAAGATTCAAGGAATCTCTCAAAATGCCAAATAGCCAGGGGAAAATCTCCATCAGAATCAATTGGGGCATTGGACATGAATTCCAGCAACGAATCTTGCATGATCAAACGAAGATCTTCTGGTAGTATGGCAACACAACACTACCGACAGTGACACCTCTCTACATCCTGAGGGAATGGACATAGTCAAAAAATACTACGCGTGAATCAAAGACCCGCTAGGTTGACTGGCCTAGGCAAAAATAAGGGCTTCCCGGCGAACCAAAAGGGTTCGGGCAAAAATAAGGGATGAAAATGAAAAATTCTGTACACCCGGCAAGTCGAAAACCTGAAAAGGCGGCTTGGGCAAAAAAGGGTATCCCGGTGAACTGAAAACCCAAAAGGGCGGTCCAGGCAAAAATTAGGGATCAAAGCGTACGACTATGTCTCATCATCTCGTCACTGGCCTACCAGAAGAATACTTGTCATTTTGAACGAAAGATACCAAGCACCTCATAAGTGGGGATAATACTCGATCCACAGGGCCTCCGCAGGCACCTTCTCCCGCAAAAAACAGGGGCAAATAAGAATTGTCCGAACTGTACAAGTTGCTCTGTCCACCAGGTACCAAGGTATATATTCAGCTGAAGAATATGGCTAAGATACTTTCACTCCCCGCAGAGTAAGACAGTAATGATAGCTCTCTCAGCTGAGACTTGCAACTATGAACGAATCAACAATACTCTCCCCAAGCAGAGTTGGTCTACCATCAGCCCTAAAAAGGTTGGGTATCCCCAGAAGGTCTTAATATTCCCCAGCGGAGTATAAGGATATTCCCCAGCAAGCATAAGAGTATCCCTGGCAGTCTTAATATTCCTCAACAGAATATAAGAATGTTCCCCGGCAGAATGCAAGATACCCCCAGTGGAGCCATTTCCCTAGCGTAGTCTAAAAAAGTTTCCCCAATGGAGTTGAATCATCTTCCCCAGTAGATTCTGGAAGCTTATCCCCTGCGAAGCACAAATAAGTCTCCCCATCCAAATTCAGAGGCTATCCTCACAAGAGTCTAACCGGGTTATCCTCAGCAAGTTGCAACTGAAAGATCATCCCCAACGAAGTTCTTTCTATCCCCAGCAGAGTTCATCATCAAAATCCCCAACAAAGCTTATCAACGGAATCCCCAGCGGAGTTTATCATTAAAATCTCAGCAAAGTATCTCTTCCCCACAGTGTAATTCCCCGCAGAGTAATCTCTTCACCATGTTTATTCCCCAACAGAGTTATTTTCTCCTACAAGTTTATTCTCACAACCATCTTCGTTCGTCATCCCCATCAGAAACATTCTAAACAAAGTTTGAAGACACACATACTCTTCAACAGCAGTCCAGGATTTAACAAACTCCTCGAAATTTGTCAAGGATTTATTTTCCCAGACGAAAATACATTCATAAACATTTCACATTTCATACCTCCTATTTACATACATGATAAAGTGCATACGACACGATCTCATTTATTTTTGAGAACATCATGACATCATGCATTTCATACATCATGACATTGCATACAGCTAACGTTTTACCTTTTTCAGGAAAAGGTCAATCAAAAGATGGCTACCATCAACCTTTTCAAGTCCCAGTTTAATACCTGTAGCAAGCCATGAAAACTATCTGTGGACGACTGATTGTAGATTAATACCTGTAACAAGCCAGGAAAACTATCTACATGAAGAGATTGAAGATTAATACCTGTAACAAGCCAGGAAAACTATCTTTCTTTCTCAGGTCAGAGATTAATACCTGAAACCAGCCAGGACAGCTATCTCCTCGACCAAACTTTTCAAGTCCTAGTTTAATACCTGTAGTAAGCCAGGAAAACTATTTGTGGACGACTGATTATAGATTAATACCTGTAACAAGCCAGGAAAATTATCTACATGAAGATATTGAAGATTAATACCTGTAACAAGCCAGGAAAACTATCTTTCTTTCTCAGGTAAGAGATTAATACCTAAAACCATCCAGGACAGCTATCTCCTCGACCAACCTTTTCAAGTCCCACTTTAATACTTGTAGCAAGCTAGGAAAACTATCCGTGGACGACTGATTGTAGATTAATACCTGTAACAAGCCAGCAAAATTATCTACATGAAGATATTGAAGATTAATACCTGTAACAAGCCAGGAAAACTATCTTTCTTTCTCAGGTCAGAGATTAATACCTGAAACCAGCCAGGACAGCTATCTCCTCGACCAACCTTTTCAAGTCCCAGTTTAATACCTGTAGCAAGCCAGGAAAACTATTTGTGGATGACTGATTATAGATTAATACCTGTAACAAGCCAGGAAAACTATCTACATGAAGAGATTTAAGATTAATACATGTAACAAGCCAGGAAAACTATCTTTCTTTCTCAGGTCAGAGATTAATACCTGAAACCAGCCAAGACAACTATCTCCTCGACCAACCTTTTCAAGTCCCAGTTTAATACCTGTAGCAAGCCAGGAAAACTATTTGTGGACGACTGATTGTAGATTAATACCTGTAACAAGCCAGGAAAATTATCTACATGAAGATATTGAAGATTAATACCTGTAACAAGCCAGGAAAACTATCTTTCTTTCTCAGGTCAGAGATAAATACCTGAAACCAACCAGGATAGCTATCTCCTCGAACAACCTTTTCAAGTCCCAGTTTAATACTTGTAACAAGCCAGGAAAACAATCTGTGGACGACTGATTGTAGATTAATACCTGTAACAAGCCAGGAAAATTATCTATATGAAGATATTAAAGATTAATACCTGTAACAAGCCAGGAAAACTATCTTTCTTTCTCAGGTCAGAGATTAATACCTGAAACCAGCCAGGACATCTATCTCCTCGACCAACCTTTTCAAGTCCCAATTTAATACCTGTAGCAAGCCAGGAAAATTATCTGTGGACGACTGATTGTCGATTAATATCTGTAACAAGCCAGGAAAATTATCTACATGAAGATATTGAAGATTAATACTTGTAACAAGCCAGGAAAACTATTTTCCTTTCTCAGGTCAACGATTAATACTTGGAACCAGACAGGACAAGTTCTATAACCTCAACGGTATACTCCCGGTGAGCACGAGTCAGTTCCTAAATTTCATCAAAAGTTAGACTTCCCCAGCGGAATCTTCTACAAACAACAGGTATGCAAGTTCTCGCTAAGGAATCTTTTATGCGATCGACACTCCTGCAGATGGCATATATAAGCCCATCCTCCTACCAACAATCTCCAAATGGCATCTGTAATCCCATTCTCGACGTCACAATGCTGATACTACACCATGCAAGTGCAAATTTCTGGGCACTCTAGTGTTCAATTATCTTCCACCTTCGGATCACGAAAGGCTCGAAAGCCAATCTATATCTTCAGGTTTAAGAAAATTGAACAGGGGCAACTGTTGTACCCCAAAATTTTCCCTCTCATGTTTTCAAAGGTCTTCCCTTACATGGTTGGTCACAAACACTTGCCTAACGAAAATAAAAATTCATGAGTAATGTTTCTAAGTTTCCATCAATTGGCCTGTTAACAAGGTCTTTCAATTGTCATTTTAACAATGTCTTTCGATTGGCATCCAAACAAAGGCATCTTCGATTGGCATTTTAACAAGCACCTTTCGATTGGCAGTTTAACAAGTACCTTTCAAATAGCATTGTAACAGTGTCCTTCGATTGGCAGTTTAACAACTATCTTTCGATTGACATGGTAGCAGTGGCATTCGATTGGTAGTTTAACAAGTATCTTTCGATTGGTATTATAGTAGTGGCCTTCGATTGGCATTTTGATAAAGGTCCTTCGATTGGTATGGACAAAGGCCCTTTGATTAGCATTCCAAAAGGTCCTTCGACTGGAACATCAGAGTTTCCCTCAATCAGAACATCAGAATGAAATGACCTTCGAATGGCATTTCATTGCAGAGTTGGTCTTAATTTAAGATGCTCTGATGAAGGAAATTTTGAATACTTCGAATCATAACTTAGACTTATCACAAGGCCAAGATCTGATCGAAGTTGCCTAATAGGGAATTTTTCTTCAAAAAGGACAGGAAGTCGAAGCAGAAGGAGTCTCAATCAAAGGGGCTGTGACATCGAAGATGGATTAATTCGAAGTGGAGCTTAGAGCTATCGAAGAGAGTATATTAGAAGGGAAGTGGATCTACAAAGGGCAAGTCAGCTTTCGATTTTCATCATGTTGGAGGCCCAAACAGCTCATAACGGGCTGGCAGTAACGCATGAAAGTAGATTGGCACGTGATTGAATCAAAAATAGAAAGTCTTTATGAAGAAATCAAATCAAATTCGTGTAAAGGCATGGTGTGGACAAAAAGATTAAATTAGGCTATTTTTGGAATGATATTCAAAGTGAATCAAATCAAATCTCTTCATCATAATGGGCTAAGATTTGATACACAAATATTGACCTAAATTCCTTTGTCTATATAAACCTCATGCTCACAAAGAAAAAAGGACGAAAAAATGCACGGAGGTGGCCTTAGAAGAAAACGCTGCCTGCCCCACGAGATTCCATAAAGTTGCCAAAGATTGTCACACTAAAAGCCGGTTTTGCGCGTAGTCTCTGTCCACACTAACATTTGAATTGTGAAGCATGCCTCATACAACCCCCCTGTGGGTAATTTTTCCTTTGATCTCAAACTTTTAAGTATGATTTAAATTCACGTTGAACATATATACATATTGCTGCTAATATTCATGGGTGTTTGAGTGTGTTACATGTGAGTAAGAAGGCACGATCTGAGCTTACCTTCGATTTGCACAACTATAACTCGTTTTCGATGGGTTAACACCATAGGGGGCAACTGAGCATGCAGATTCGATATTTAAATTAAATACTGTGTTTTTGTTTCTAATGTAACATTGCAGATTCGTTTTTACCAATAAATGTATTTCAACTAGGTTGGTGAGGAAGAGGTGTTGCAGCGAAAAGGACCTGGGTTCGATACCCAGGTCATATATTTTGTGTTTCTAACAAACTTCCTTGCAGAATTCTAGATCGGAGGATGTCATTCAAACACCAAGTTTAAGCCTGACACCCCCCCCCCCTTTTGGTTTATTCTTTTCCATATTTCTTTTATTTAATTTGTTTTATTATTTTTAATTAACCAACCTTTATTTTTTCTCATAAAAATCAGAAAACACAAAAAATAATATTTATTAATTTCACTTATTTATTTTTGTAAATAAACAATCAATTAATTTATTTAGTTTAAATAGTTTAATAATAATATTTTTTGCAATAAATAAAAATTGATTTAGAATTAGGGTTTTGATATATTTTTACCTTTCTAATTTTATTTCCTTAATTAAAATAAAACTCAAAAAATATTTTCTTTTTTAATTAATTAATTATTAGTTAGACTTAATTCTTAAATCAAAAATAAGAAAAAAAATATACTTTATTTAATGAAAAAAAGGGTCAAAACCCTAGGACGTTCCGATTCAATTTTCTCGTGCGCATATTATTTTTTATCCATATAATTGTAATTGCTCCGAGAATGTAACAGCTTTAACTTAGGATTTCATTTACCTCTTTTATTTACTTTTTCGCATTTAATTTTAAGGGTTTGTTTTTGGCGATGTAAATACCCGACGCCTTGTAATAGCTTAGTTTTATTTTCCGCAATTTATTTTCCGCAACCATTAACTGCTAGATGTTTGAATAATAGGCTATGCATGACAAGATTAACCTTTAATTTAAAATCAACCGTAGCTCATTGAGTATAGGATGTTTTAGAGGTCGCCCTCTTGTCCAAAGATCATAAGTTGCCTCGAAACGGTTGCCTCGGAAAAATGATCTAAGACATTAGGGTTACCGCTAAGGCGTCCTAACATTGATTTAGTGGCCACACGTCCCTTAATCGAATTGACCCGAAAACTCCAACGACGATGCTACCTACTCCTCAATAGTGGGATGGCATTGTCTAAAGGACACTTGTACAGTTTAATTCCTTTTTGAGTAGGTAGATGTTCTTAAGTACTTGCTCTTTTTGAAAACAAAAACAAAACTTTTCGCACTTACACTCTCTTCAAAACGAAAACTCTTTTCAAACCCACAATCACAAAGAAAAGCAAACTTTTGAAAACATAATGAGCAAGTACCTAAGAGCCCGTGGATAACCACGGATAGAAAGGGTGCTAACACCTACCCTTTCTATAATCTACCTCCCGAACCCGAGAAACATCTCAAAAAGGAATTTTTCTGTGCTTTTGTCCTTTCCTTGTTGGATAAAATAAAAGACGGTGGCGACTCTTGCTTACCGCGACATTTTGCAAAAACAAACGCAAACGTGAACCAGCATTCTAAAATAGTCAGTTCTATTCCCACCGATCACAGCCGGTATTCTGAATATTGTCAGAAGGTTTGGAGAGCGTCTGAAGCGACAAGTCGATCTGACCTCTTCATCTAAGGAAGGGGAGAATCAGGAATAAGAGAAGGACCCCAGTCCTGCAGTTTCTGACAATGATACTGACTATAATGATGAGAAATATACTCCTGATAAGGATATATACAAGCAGTTGGAAGATCGTTTGAGTGCCATGGAAGTTCACAGGATACTCGGTCTGGATTTCGAAGAATTGGGATTGGTGTCAGGAGTAGTTATCCCGCAGAAGTTCAAAGCTCTCGTTTTTGCTAAGTATGATGGGGTGTCTTGCCCAAAACTCCATCTCCGCTCTTATGTCAGAAAGATCCAGCCCCACACCGATGATAGAAATTTGTGGGTTCATTTCTTTCAAGATAGTCTGTCAGGGACTCAGCTTGAATGGTTCTACCAGCTGAAGGGAGCCAATGTCCAAAATTGGGAAGATTTGGCTGCTGCATTCTATAAGAAGTATCAATACAATACCAACCTTGCTCCTACTCGTACTCAACTCCAGAGTATGTCCATGGGTGCAAGTGAAGGTTTTAAAGACTATGCATAGAAATGGAGAGACTTGGCTGGAAGAGTTCAACCCCCGTTGTCTGATAGGGAGCTGGTTGATATGTTTCTGGGGACGCTATCTGGTCCATTTTTCAATCATTTGATTGGCAGCTCATCAGTTGGTTTCACCGAGCTGATTTTAACTGGAGAAAAAGTAGAAGTTGGGATTCATAGCAGCAAGTTAAAGAAGGATGCCTCTTCGAGTTCGGTAAAGAAGCCTTTTGCTGGTAAGAAGGAAGCCAGTGCCATCTATAGCCCAAGGGGCCAAAACAGGGCTGAACATCGTCAGACAGTAAGTGTTGTAATGATACATGGGCCTGCAGTTGCTCCGTAATGCAACAATCAACAAAGGGTGGAAAGACCACAACGGCAGTTTACCCGAATCAACATGACATTGGCTGAAGTTCTACCTCATCTGCTGAGATCCAGCTTGGCAACCTTGAAAGAGGCTCCCAAGAATCCAAATACTACATCTCCCCGATATAATCCAAATGCTTGGTGTGCCTATCATTCTGAGAGTCCTGGCCACGATACAAATGACTGTTGGGCTCTGAGGAACAAGGTACAAGACTTGATTGAAGCTAAGGAAATAGATTTTGATGCTCCGGAGAAGCCAAATGTCATAACTGCTCCCATGCCTAAGCACGGTCGTGGAATTAATGTTGTTGATACCGACTTGTTTGTGACCTTGGTGGATGAAGTTTCTACTCCTCTCATGACTGTGAAGAAGAATTTTCTATTGGCCGGTTTATTTTTGGGTTGTGGTAAGGTTGCCACATGTGTTCATTTCTACCTTCTGGTTGCCATTTGCTGAAGTTAGGTGTTCAGCGCCTGATGGATAGCAAAGAAATTTTGTTTGAGAAAACTTTGGTTCCTGTTGTTCCATATGAAGACATTGCCATTATAACCATTTCCGCCAATCCTTCCAAGGTCTCCTCGAGAAGACCTGTTAGGATTACATCTGCTCTAAGAATTGCTCTGCTGATAATCACTGTTCCTGATCCTGTCCCGTATGTCTCAGACAAAGATGTCCCTGGCATTATGGTGCCGATGTGTACTATCATGGCATCAAACAAGATTTGAAGGATGAAGAGGTTGATCCTGATATTGGTAACATTGTCGGAACCAACAAAATCAACCGAAGTGGAAGGGTCTTCTCTCCCGAGATTTCCCCTAAGACTGTCAACAAGCCTATTGTCATTCCATCTGTTGTTCCTGCTAGTACATCAACTACTGCTCTTATTCTTACTCCAGTTATTACCCCTGTCGACGAATCGTATGATACCCGCGGCAAAGAAGTTATAGGTGAGCCTGCCCGGGCGGAGGCACCTAGGAAAATTGTTGTGGAAGCCTCTAAGCAAGAGATAGAGGAAATACTGAAAATAATTAAGAAGAGCGACTACAATATGGTTGAGCAGCTGGGGCAGACCCCATCGAAGATATCCATGTTATCTCTACTGTTGTGCTCTGAGGCCCATGTGAAGGCTTTGATTGCATTCCTCAAAACTGCGCATGTGCCGCAAGAGACTTCAGCTGATCAGTTCAAATATTGTGTGGCCAGCCTGACTGCTGATAATGGGCTGGGTTTTTCAGATGCAAACTTGACACCGAAGGGAAGGAAGCAAATGATGCTCTGCATGTCTCGATTGAATTCAGGGGTACCACTATGGCTCATGTGTTGGTAGATACTGGGTCTTCACTGAATGTTTTGCCGAAGAAGGCGTTGGGCCGGTTGGATTGTGAGGGTTTGACTCTAAATCCTAGTAACATTGTGGTAAGGGCTTTTGATGGATCAAAGAGAATGGTGTACGGGGAGGTGGACATCCCTGTCAAAGTGGGTTCTCAGACTTTTGGGTCCACCTTCTATGTGATGGATATCAGGCCGTCGTATTCTTAATTGATGGGTCGTCCTTGGATCCACGAGGCTGGGGCAGTTACTTCCACACTCCACCAAATGCTGAAGTATCTGGTAAAAGGGAAGATTGTCAGTTTGGGGTGAAGAGGAGTATATGGTGAGCCATCTCAATTCCTTCCACTATGTAGAGATGGACGGGGAATTTATAGAAACTCCTTGTCAGAACTTCGAAGAGGTCCCTCATATCTTGGCATCGATTGAAACTACTACCAATAGCAAACCTCCTCTGAAGATGGCTTCTCTCAAGGACGCCAGGGCCGTGGTTGAAGAAGGTGGGTGTGCCAATTGGGGTCAGCTCCCTGATTTCACTCACAAAACTGAAAATTTTGGTTTGGGATTTACTACAGGGGCTCAAAGGGTTGTTCGACGCGCTCGGGCTGGAGGACCTCCCCTACACATCAGTAATCGGGAAATTAATGTCATTGAAGATAGCGAGGAGGACTCAGACATCGACAACTTGATCTACCCAACTACCAACGGTGGACCGAGTAACTGGACGGCTAGGGACTCTATACCCGTTTCTTTTATTCCGCGGTAATTGACTTATTTGTTTTAAGATTTGTAATAAACAATTTAAAACTTTACGTCCTTGTGCCTTGCCCGAGGCACATCGGCTTTGCTTGTGAGGGCTATTATTTGTCATTTCATATATCATTAATAAAGCATTGGACGTTTTCTTGCATATAAAAATTGCGCTCTCTGTTTTTTCTTTTCTGTTTTTCACTTTATCAAAACAGTTATTCTCTTACACACACTCACGTATCATAATGAAGATCCATATCCACTCTGGATCCCATTGATAACATCTTTTCTATTGCCAGTTATGACTTCAAAAATCCGATCAACCAAGCCGAGGACGAAGGTGAAGATGATTGTGAGGTGCCTGGAGAACTTGCTAGACTACTACAGCAGGAAGAAAGGGCCATACAGCCTCATGAAGAGCCGGTTGAGACAGTGAATTTGGGTACTGAGGAAGACAGAAAAGAGGTTAAAATAGGTGCAAATCTGGAGCTTAGCGTCAAACAGAGGTTGATACAGATGCTGCACGACTATGTTGAGATCTTCGCCTGGTCCTATGAAGACATGCCTGGTTTGGACACTGATATTGTGGTACATCGCCTGTCGACTAAAGAAGATTGTCCTCTAGTTAAACAGAAGGTCCATCGTATGCGCCCCGAAATGTCATAGAAGATCAAGGCAGAGGTCATGAAACAGTTCGATGCAGGATTCTTAGCTGTCACTTCTTATCCGCAGTGGGTTGCCAATGTCATTCTGGTACCTAAGAAGGACGGTAAGGTACGAATATGTGTAGATTATAGAGACCTGAACAGGGCAAGCCCCAAGGATGACTTCCCGCTTCCCCACATCGATGTTCTGGTTGACAAAACCGCACAACACAAAGTCTTTTCCTTCATGGATGGTTTCTCTGGCTACAACAGATCAAGATGGCTTCGAAAGATATGGAGAAGACAACCTTCGTTACACAGTGGGTCACTTTCTGCTACAAGGTGATGTCGTTTGGGTTAAAGAATGCTGGGGAAACTTATCAGCACGCCATGGTCACCTTGTTCCATGATATGATTCACCATGAGATAGAGGTTTACATCGACGATATGATAGCCAGATCTCAAACTGAAAAAGAACATCTTGATCATCTACAAAAGCTGTTTGATAGGTTGAAGACGTACAAGCTGAGGTTAAATACGAACAAGTGCACATTTGGGGTAAGGTCTAGTAAGCTTCTGGGATTCATCGTCAATGACAAAGGTATTCAGGTAGACCCTACAAAGGTGAAGGCCATACAAGAGATGCCAGTTCCCCGTACAGAGAAGGAAGTTAGAGGTTTCTTGGGACACCTGAATTATATCGCCGGGTTCATTTCACATCTGACTGCTACTTGTGAGCCAATCTTCAAGCTTCTGAAGAAAGATCAAGTGGTAAAGTGGAATGATGAATGCTAGACCACTTTTGAAAGAATCAAGGAATACCTTCAAGAACCACCAATTCTGTTGCCTCCAGTTGAAGGAAGACCTTTGATATTATACTTGACAGTGCTAGACAATTCAATGGGGTGTGTGCTGGGGCAGCATGACGAGTCTGGTCGAAAAGAGCATGCAATATGCTACCTTAACAAAACGTTTACCGACTATGAGACACGATACTCATTAATCGAGAAAACTTGTTGCGTTTTGGCATGGGATGCTCTCTGACTGAGACAATATATGCTGACTCACACTACTTTATTGATATCAAAGATGGATCCGATCAAGTACATTTTTGAGAAGCGCGCACTCTCCGGAAGGATAGCAAGGTGGAAAATGATCTTAACTGAGTACGACATACAATATACAACCCAAAAAGAAATCAAGGGAAGTGTATTGGCTGATCATTTGGCTCATCAGGCCGTGGATGATTACCAGTCCATGAATTTCGAGTTCCCAGATGAGAATATTATATTGGTGACTGACTACGAAGAACCTGGACCCGATGAAGGACCTGAGGAAGGATCCCTATGGTCTATGTATTTTGATGGAGCCTCAAACGCATTGGGTAACGACATTGCTGTTGTAATCATATCTCCCGAAGGCTGTCATACTTCATTCACTGCCCGTTTATGTTTCAACTACACCAACAACATGGCGGAGTATGAAGCGTGTATCATAGGCCTTTGAGCTTCTATTGACCTAAGGATCAAGTTCTTGAATGTATTCGGGGATTCCGCTTTGGTGATAAGTCAGATTAATGTCGAGTGGGATACGAAACACCCGAATCTCATTCCTTACAAAGAGTATGTACTGACATTGCTCTCACACTTTGAGGAGGTAACCTTCGAACATTTCCCACGAGAGGAGAACCAGTTAGCGGACGCGCTAGCTACCATGTCTTCTATGTTCAAGGTTAGGTGGGACAATGAAGCTCCCCAAATTACCATTGAGAGGTTGGATGAACTAGCACACTGTTGTGAAATCAATACCAAAGAAGTGGCAGCAATAACTCCCCAAATAAAACCCTATAGTATCCTCACTTGATTTCTAATTGTCTTTCACCTCTTTCCAATTCAAATGAAGAATTTCAGCAATAACTTCGAACTTCAGCTTCTTCGGCACTTGGACAAAAGGAACTTCATCGGATAACTTGATATTAAGTAGGTACGCGTACTCTTCTAGTGTGGGAACCAGTTGATAATCTTGAAAAGTAAAACACCGTAATTCCTTGTCATAGAACTGGAAGAGGGTGATCAAATCCATTGGGTCAACTTGAGTGTTAAGGATTAGTAACAAATTGCCATAATTTTTGTTGAAATTATTCAGAACATCACTCTTCAGATAAGAACTCAACCTCTTCAATTCGGACACATCAATAGTAGGAATCTGATAAGTGAATGTATGCCTGTTGGGTTCTTTAACACGAACTGAATCAAACTCATCTGACGGGAGGCCAGCCATTTCTGATGGAAAGAAGACTCTCGAATGTCCCTGGAAGATGACATACGCATGCTAGTTATTTTTTATGCATCTTTTTTTAGAAATAAATATGCTATGATGCAACATGACAAGATCAAAGTTTCACACTGGATAATGGTTGGACCATTACAGAACAGCACCACTTAAGATCAAAAGAAAATCCCAAAGCTTCAAAACTATCATGGAAACCTGAGTCACCTTCGCAACACAAACTCACCAACAGTACTTGTACTTGTAAGAAAAGTTTTCCCGCCCCTCTCATGGGTGTAGTCTAGGTCAAGGTAAGGTTAAAATCCAAATCAGAGTACAAGGGCCCGACTGTCGGTATCATCATACGATAACACCTATCTGAACTACCTCTGAAGTCATGGGTCTCATGGTCAGGTCTACAAAGCATCTACCTCATAGCTGCCATGGCCACTCTATTCCTAGTTCCCATGGAATTCACTCATAGCCTGGGTATGAGGCCTTTTACCTCATGGAACTACCCACCCACCAAGAAATCCAGAATCCAAATAGTCCAGCCAAATCCAGTATGCAGAAAGTAAATCGCACATAGGATGCAATGCAAACATATAAATATGTAAAGGGTAAAATAAACACCCAAAAAGAAAACAAACAAGATCTAGGATCGACTCTGGGATGGACCAGCAAGAGGTAAATCTGTCCCCAGTGAAGTCGCCAGCTGAAACAACCTGGCCGAACCATCATCTTTTAATGAAATATCAATGAAGTCTCCACCGAACGTATTTTATCCCGCCAAAAGGGAAAGGTAAACATCGAGAAAACCTGAAAAGGGAGAAATCACGGTCTTTCGACCGAGAGATCGGGTAAGGGAGTCTGTTACGCGAGGGGAAGGTATTAGCACCCCACACGCCCGTAGTACTCTACGGTATCCACTCTTGTTGTCTAATCTAATGGGTGTGGTTAAAACCGATGTTTATAGCTTAAAGCTAAAAAGGGAATGCATGCGAAAGAAGAAAAAAAAGAAAAAAAACAATGTAGGGAAAATAAAAGTTGTGTTCGGTTGGGCTCTACCCCAATGCCTACGTATCCCTTTTAAGGAATCAGAGCAGTCATAGTTCGACTCATATATTCTTGTTGGTTTGTGTTTTTTCAGTTAAGACAACAAAAACAGTCAAGATGGCAAAACATCAGATAAAACAACAAACAAATGAGATGGTAAAACATCGGCTAAATAATAACAAAGTAACATGTCAAAGATGGAAAAACACCAAATGATAAAACATCACACCTAACCATGATATTGAGAATCAAAGTAGGATAACCAACATGTGTGATGGCGAAACATCATCTTCAAACAAGTATGCGATGGCGAAACATCGACTAAGAGATAACAAGGTATCATGGCAAAGATGGCGAAACATCAATAAACCGGATGACAAAACATCACACCTAACAATGATATTGAGAATCAAAGTAGGATAACAAACATGTGCAATGGCGAAACATCGGCTTCAAATAAGTATGCGATGGTGAAACATCGGCTAAGAGATAACAAGGTATCATGGAAAAGATGGTGAAACATCAATAAACCGGATGACAAAACATCACACCTAACAATGATATTGAGAATCAAAGTAGGATAACAAACATGTGCGATGGCGAAACATCGGTTTCAAACAAGTATGCGATGGAGAAACATCGGTTAAAGAGATAACAAGGTATCATGGCAAAGATGGCGAAACATCAATAAACCGGATGACAAAACATCACACCTAACAATGATATTGAGAATCAAAGTAGGATAACAAACATGTGCGATGGCGAAACATCGGCTTCAAATAATTATGCGATGACGAAACATCGGCTAAGAGATAACAAGGTATCATGGCAAAGATGGCAAAACATCAATAAACCGGATGAAAAAACATCGCACCTAACAATGATATTGAGAATTAAAGTAGGATAACAAACATGTGCGATGGCGAAACATCGGCTTCAAACAAATGTGCGATGGCGAAACATCGGCTAAAAGATAACAAGGTATCATGGAAAAGATGGTGAAACATCAATAAACCAGGTTGACAAACAAAGCCAAGAGGCACACAAACAAATAAAATTGATTTATATATTTTACCTTGAAGAAGGGTTTGAGTTTATTAGAGGTGTTTTGTGATTTGCCAAGAAAACAATTTTGTTTTAAGATGCAAATGCAAAGGAAGGAAAAACAACTAAGGGAAACTAGCCTAGCACTATCCCTAGTGTTATCATACAATGGTTGACCCTAAGGTTGAGGATAAAGGAAAATCCTACCCTATGCTAGCGTACATGGATTCCTACCTTAATTAACATGTCAAAGGAAGCTTAACAAAACTTATCCTATAGGGAACAGGAAATGAGAGCGAAGTCGTGATCTCAATTTCTAAATTGAGTGACTCATCGATCAACAATTAAGGAAAAAAACAATAAATATCCTATAGGGAACATGCACTGAGAGCGAAGTCGTGATCTCAATTTCTAAATTGAGTGACTCATCGATCAACAATTAAAGAAAGAAACAATAAACACAACACATGTATCAAACAAAACAAAGGGCCTCCTGACATATATCAGCAACAGAGATCCCATCATGCAACATAGAACTATACAAAATGAAAATAGAAGAAAGGAAATAGTGCAATACCAAACGGATAACTATCCGTAGCAACTGAGCAAGAATAAAAGAAACCCAGAGAACTTCAAGCAAGCTGGAATCAACAGACAAATCAAGTCAGAAATTATGCCATCAGGATGTAAGTATTGAGATTTTCAGATATGAACAGATCTCATGGGCAATGTATAGCATTCATAATCACATATATATATATATATATATATATATATATATATATATATATATATATATATATATATATATATATATATATATATATATATATATATATATATATATATATATATATATATATATATATATATATATATATATATATATATATATATATATATATATATATATATATATATATATATATATATATATATATATATATATATATATATATATATATATATATATATATATATATATATATATATATATATATATATATATATATATCCTGAATAGACTATTAAATATGCCAAGCACAAGAGTAGTACCAATTTAATAAATTGTGTTCCACAAATAAAGTGAAACACAGTAGCCTCAAGTCAAAAATGGAAAACTTTTCTCAGAGTACCTCGCACATTCAACAGCCAAGTTAGTATTCCCATAAATAGAATGATGACTCTCATAAGGGATGGATAATGACACCATAATTAAGTGAGAAAACATGATAGCAACTATCAAAACATTAGATATGATAGACAAAAAGAAACAGGCATATGCACAATTTGATCAAAAGTTAGAGGAATGTTGCTCCTTTCTATCACCATATTGAATTGACAATTGAATATCAACCAAGGATCATGGGAGCTTGAGAAGAATACAATCAAAGACCATGAAGGTCAGTAGCAACCACAATTCAATCATACTCAATTACTTCATCACAGCTCACAAGCATAATAGAAGAGAAATCCCACACAATGCATCAAAGACTTAGATCTCAAGCTAAACATGGAAGAAAGTCAAACAAGGACAAAATTAAAGAGTTTGTAACAATCAAATATTTGAAGTAAAGCTTCCATTACATGATTAGGACATTATCAAAAGGTTAAAGTGTTGATTCTAAAACATGCTGCACAAGTGCATTCAAAATGCCTCAAAAATTCAACAAGGATAAAAGAAAGAAGCCAAACTCTATTCATGATTAGAACTAACTTAAGTAATAGGGATCAATTACTCTCACGTCCTCATGAGACTATCATTGAAGTATCATTTCCCTTCATGTTATCATTGGCCACCTAATGACCTCAAACTTAAATTGAAAGCTCAAGTTCAACAAGAAAGCAAAAAGTCATAAAACATGCATCAAAAAGGTTCAATCATTCAAACATGGGGCATTAAGTGAAATGACTTGTGTTTATGTGGATAAACAAAACCAACATGATAATTATGTGTCCAATTATAGGCTTCACTCAAGTTCATTGTCCATCAAGCAAATTGCAACAAGATATGCAACATTAATTGGGTACCTTCACTTCAAAAATACATCAAAAAAAGGAAAATGGCTTCCATAATTCAAACAAAAAATTTCTTAGCATCCTTGAGATGTATAAGAGTCAGAAAACATGTTTTAAGTTCATGGATGGATGAGGAAAGGATCAATCAAACTTCAAATATCAAAAACTAGTTGGCAAAAACCACCAAACTAGACAAGTTTTCAAAATATTTGGTGGAAAATACTAAACCTTATCAATTAATTCAAGAAAAATCTTCTTAAGGACCTCAATCCATCTATGAACCTTAAACAAGAACCAAATTCAATTGAAACTCAAGGCCAGTTTCTTTTTGGAATCAAAACAAACAAGGGAATTAGCAAAATCCTAATTATTTAGAAAATGAACTCAATTATTGATTAATCAAGTTCCAATTCTAAACAAATAAAATTAAAATCTAACAAAAATAAAGAAAACTCTAAAGATCAGAGAACTTATTTTTTAAAATTTTTAGAGTTAAAGAAAAGTCAAAAATAAAAATCAAAATTCAAACCCTTAAACAATTAAACAAAAATTCACATCTCAAAATAAAATTCCAATCAAAAGTCAGAAAAATATCCAACCAAAATTATGTTCAAATATTAGAATTAAAAACCAGCATCCATGATTTTTTGTGGAATTTTTGAATTAAAGTAAATATTAAAATAAAATCAAACAAACAATTAAACAATTAGACTATTATTTAATGACAAAATGCAAACCCTAGCCAAAAGTCATAAAAAGGTCAAAAAAAATTATATTCAGACACTATGATTAAAAACAAACTTATATGATTTTTTTGAGGATTTTTTAATTAAAGGAAGTATTAAAATAAATATTGTGAAGCAAACATTTCAAATAAACTTCTCAAATTAAATTTCTAATCAAAAATAGGAAAAACGCTAAACCAAAATCAGAATCAATTTCTAAATTATTTTATGAGTCAAAGATAATTTTTGTGGAATTTTTAGATCAATGAAAATATTAAAACCAAAATAAACATTAAACAAAATTATTAATTAATCACACAAATTTTTAAACCAATCAAAACATTTTCAAAAATTACAAAAAAAATACACAAGGTCATAAATATTATTTTTCAGTCTCCTGAATTTTTTCATAATTTTATCATGATTATTGATCAAGAAACAAAATCCAGAAATCAATTAAAATTCAAACATGAACAAAATTCAAAAAAACGATAGATCCAACAGACCAGATCAAGCCAGCGCATCATCTTCAACCTCTGTTCAACACCAAAACTCGCACGCGACTCCGGGTTATGCCTCAGATTCAGATCGATCATATAATCTCAATTCTCCACCAAAATTCATCAAATCAAGTGCAAATCAAAGCTAACATGGCAAGGAATTAAACACAATTCAAAACACATCAAATAGACAGCCATGGATCTATAAATCTCAGCATGAAATCACCAAAAACTCACTGAAAATTAGAGTTGCAGACATCTTAAACAAGCATAATATGCCAAACCAAGACCTCAAACAGTTTCAGAATCGTTCACATAACATCAACAAGTAAGTATTTATGCTCAAATTCAGCAATAAACAGCTATATATCATGAATCAAAGTTGAGTGAGCTTACCTCAAATCAAAATTTAAATGCACGGTTCCCTCACTCCAGAAGCAAATCAATGGTTCCAACTTGATCCTCTTGCTTCACTGAATGTGTCTCTGCGAAGAAATTGAAGAAACGACCAAGGAATTAAGGGATTCAAAGAAAAATGCAGAGAAAGGAAGTTGAACTCAGATTTGAATTTCTTGAAATTGAGGCCTCTCTCTCATCAAATGAGCCTCGCTACTTATTATATAGAGTGAGTAGAGGAGGGTAGGGGTGGAAATGCAAGCTTAATATCGTTGGAGGGCAGGATTGGAAGTTTGTGCAGAAAATGAGGTGTGCATAGGATCAGGTCATTTGCTCATGCATTCTTTATCCTTTTATGCATTTTGTGGGCCAAATTAATTCAGAAAATCATCCTTAAAATCTTGGCCCTTGATTCCACGTGATCAGAAAGTATTGGAGTTTTTGCAATTTTAGGCAAGTTTTGAAATTTTGGCCTCAATCAAGTACAACAATCACATGGGCACGAAATGGATGGCATCAAGGGCTTCCATAGGTCACAAATGTGTCATGGGCCTGATTAGAAGTGAAGAAAATGGCTGAAAAAGGAAGTTCTCAAGTTTTGGCATTTTGCTTGCGTGGCTAAAGTTCAATAAAATGGCATGAAATTCAAGAGACCATAACTTACCCATACATTTGAATTTGGACACAAATGACTACAATTTGGAAAGGTATTGAAAAGATCTACAATACCTTAGTTTTGTGTTTTCGCAATTGAATCCACTAAGGTCCTCAAAATTTGACATGAAATTCACTAATTTTGGAAAATAACCTATAATTTTAACTTGAGGCATGAACTTCCAAAGACCATAAATCTTGACTCTTTGCCAATTTGGACATGAGACCAAAAGGAGATGAAAGATCACCCTCTTATCTTTCCAAGCATATTTCATTTGCATTTCTTTGATCAAAGGTGAATAAAATATGAATATTTGAAGTTAAGTCCTCATTTTCCAAAATTAGAAACTTTTAGGGTTTCTTCATGAACAAGTTTCAACCCAAACCTCAATCTTTTTTATCCAATGATCAAAATGGACTTGAAATATGAAAAGTACACCCTTGAATTGATGGTTGACCAAAAGTTCACTTGGTCAACCTTGACTTTGACTGATTTTGACCAAAATGACCATTTTTCCCCTTTGAATTAATTGGTCCACTTCTCTTCAAAATTGATGGTCAAAACTTCAAACACACTATCTCCCAAATATATAGAGGCCATGTACAAAGTTTCACTTCAAAATTCTCAAGAAATCTTGATAAAATCCCAAACCCTAGTTTTGTTTAACACCTTAGGAGACTGATGAATCATCTCCAAAATTTCAAATCCTCTGGGCATCTTGACCAATTTCTTCTACAAAGACTTTTCAAATACCAATGAGATGTTGTAGCTTCAAGATCAAGACTTGTACATTGATGAATATCCTTGATCAAGCAAAACCCTAATTTTGACTGGTGAATCAAAAGAGTGATTCTTCTTATAATCAATCTCAAACTTCAATCCTCTGATGATCCAAAGAGATGGATAAAACATCTTGAGATATGCAGTAACTTTTGAGCTTGAAAGATCCAGAGGTTTAGATGATAAGGTTCTACTTGAGCAACTTGTCAATGCAATCAACCTTCAAAGCTTGAGGAAGACTTGATAACCAAGGTATTTTGATCCCATCACAATGTATGAATGCAATGCAATATGATATTCATGATGAAACATAAGCCTAAATCAAGAGGGTAAATTTTGGGGTGCAACAACTGCCCCTATTCAAATATATTCAACATGATAAGTGAGAAAAGTGATAACTTTCGAGCGTTAAGAGTTGAAGATGATTGAATACAAAAGAACCCGAAAATTTACACTCTTGAAGAAGAAAGAAAAAGAAGCAGAAAAACCCCCAAGACATGCGTCAGAATGAAGTTGTAACGCAGGTTGAAACAGAACAAAAGCAAAGAAGAGTAGACACAACTAAACTTCCGGACAAATGTGCCAGGGAAAAACTGGGCTTCAAAAAGAAGATGTGAGATAAAACTCAACCACAGAGTATAGGCGAAACCTAAGCTCTGGAAAATAAAACATACGCGGGTGAGGAGATGAAACTCTGAGCTCGAACCAAAGCAAAGTGGCTAGAGTGCGTGATTCTAGGAGCACTTGCTAATCTCAAACTAAGATAGACAGTATGAAAGAACTGAAAGAATCCCAGAAATGAGGAACAAAAGCGAGACGAAACTCGACTCAATAACCAGTTAGACGAAACTAAACTAGATGAGTACCAGGGCGAAACTAGATTTCACGCACGGGTAACAAGGCAAAACTCGACCCATAGCAAAGTGATGAGAGTGCATGTTTCTAAGAGCACCTGCTGGTCTCAGATCAATGGATAAACAGTGATGAAAACTGATAGAAGAATCCAAGGAACAAAAGAGACTGATTTCAAACCAGGGACGCAGTACGAACATTGCACTCAGTAAACGAACACCGTCAAAGGGTACAAGGTATGAAAGCAAAAACGAGACGAAACTCGACTCAATAACTAGTTAGGTGAAACTAAACTAGATGAGCACCAGGACATAACTGGATTTCATGCACAGGCGACGAGGAGAAACTGGACCCAAAGCGAGAGTGATGAGAGCGCATGTTTCTCAGAGCACCTGCTGGTCTCATATCAATGGATAAACAGTGACGAAAACTGATGAAGAATCCAAGGAACAAAAGAGACTGATTTCAAACCAGGGACGCAGTACAAACACTGCACTCGATAAACGAACACCGTCAAAGGGTCCAAGGTATGAAAGCAAAAACAAGACAAAACTCGACTCAATAACTAGTTAGGAGAAACTAAACTAGATGAGCACCAGGACGAACTGGATTTCATGCGCAAGGTGAGGAGACGAAACTCTGAGCTCAACCCAAAGCAAGGAGATTAGGGCGTACACCTAAAAACCTTTTGAAAGCGAATATCAGGACGAAACTGGTATTCGAAAGGTGCATCAATAGACATTGGAATGAACCAGAGAGGGTAGTGAAGACTAAACCCGGGAAGACCGCGCCAGGGTGAAACTGAACTACAGTCAAGAGTAGACACTCAAACAAATAAATGATTAACTTCAAAAGGATATTGGTATGGGGAGGGAAACTGAGATAATGAGGACGAAGACCTCGCTGGGGATTTAATCCAAAGTACTAGCAAATTCACTAGGGACAATAGAAACAATAATGGCTTATGTTCTGATGTATGTTTGAATTATTTCTATATAGCGCAATGCTCCATATAATGGAAATGCAACGCGTTTTGGTAGATGCAATGTAATGATGCATGGTTAAAAGTTTCACTGGGGAATGGCCAATTAAGAAGCCAATAACCAAGAAGTCAGAATCTGACATGACTTGCAAAAATAAATTGCAAAATCCAAAGGAGAGGAGAAAATATAGGGAAACGCTAGAGAGAGAACCTCGAAGAGATGAAGCTTTGCGGGGAATAACAACCGAGCAACCAGTAGAAACGGGCCACAAACATTGAGAGGAGCTGCATAAATATATTGCAAACTCCTAGGCAAGATCAGATCGACATTGTAGCTTCTGGAGAGGGACACCATCTGAAGATTAGACATTGAGGAAGAAGACCAGGGAAAGACTGTAATCTCTAGAAAAGATAGCGCGCGGCCGTGTTGAGGATGACACCAAGACAACAAACCCGACGTGAGGGGTGAAAAAATTTGCTAGGGGAATAAAGCTCTACTGAGGAAACGGGACTTCACCGGGGAGACAGAACTCTGTTGAAGATTTTTGTTGGAGAGAGATTTTTTTGGAATGTAACCATTGGATGGATCATGCAGATAGTCACACAGTATCGACTTTACTGGGGATAAGGAAAGATCTTAACATAAGGATACCCCAATCAACAGACCGGCTGGGAAATGAGAGGTCATGGCTAGGGATCTCTGTTGGCAACTCCGTTGGGGATATGCGATATCCTCAAATCTGGAGTCTCAGAATGAAGCCTTTAAAAGAAGATTCCTGGGGCAACAAAACTTTGCTGCGGAAATGAAACTTCACTGGGGATAGGTAAAGTCCTATTCATACATGGGCTCTGTCTAACAGAAGAAAAACCAAATATTCCCTTCCTGACAATCATTAAGCTCTTTACAGGTGTTCAACGTGTAAACTCCTTTTTTTTATGTCAAACAAATGTTCTGCATGCAGAAAGATGTTTATTTTGGGAATGACAGATCTGATGCGACGATTATTTAAGCCTTGAAGTTGAAAACCTTAACAAAGTGTCACATCTCTGTCGTGAATGAATCACTGGCTAGAGTGAAAAAAATTTCAAAACTTTTCTTCCCCCTTTTTAAAAAAAAACGAGTCAAGATGCGGGTGATAAGATACCAACATGAATATGCAACACATATTTGGGAGTTTAGGAAACGTTATCCTGTTGTAGTATGCTTTCGAGTTAAACCCTTGTTTCAGTTATGACTTTTAAAGGTTATAATGTGGCCTGGTTCGAGGTTTTTTTTAGAAAAAAAGTTTTTCAAGGCTCAAGTTATTTGGTGCCCACCCCCTTCGTGATATTCTCCTGTCCTAAGTTCAGTTGACTTATCACAAGCATTCATCTTTCAAAAGGATTTATAATGGTTGAGTGATCACGACAAATTCTCCAACATGATTGTCACTTAACTTTTGCTGCTTTTGTTTTTGATATTATTGTTCCTCTTCTTTTGATGAAAATTTTAATGGATAATCTTTTTCGGCCTTTTAGGCTCTCTTTTCCCTAACTTTTGCCTGGACAAAATCTTTTGAATTTCAATTTTGGGAGTCCAGCGGGACGCCCTAACTTTTTCCTAAGCGAGTTGTTCTCAAGTTTCGACTTAGCGGGGCTTTTTCTTTCTTTCTTATTCATACTTTCCACTTCGAACAAGTCAATATGACTTTAGGTCTTTGAACTTTTTTCTTTTTTTTCTCTCTCTTTTTTTGAAGAAAACAAATGGCTCATTCCTTGGTCGGCGAGGGATAGCCATTATTGTATCGATTCGATCTCGACCTCAGGACTTTGTGAGGAAATGAACATCGTGGTTTAGACATTTTTCCTGATCTCATGATGCGAAAGATAAAATGTGGTGATCCTCAGATGGGACATTCCTTCTGAAATTCGAATGTTTGGTCAAATTAACTGAACATCTACCATGCCCTGGGTTAAAAAAATAAAGTTTTTTTTAACGGAAAAGAAACTCCTACTTTGAAGGCTCAGAGGGGTTAACGAGGGTCTAACTCCCTTATATCTCCGGTGTTTGGGGATTGAAACAATGCCTGTACATCGTCAACGGGGTTCTACTCAAAAGCATACCACTACAGTCATCATTTTTAGCTAAACTCCTTCCTCCAAACTCTTGGCTAAGCAAAAGAATTAGCACAGTTGGTATCAAAATGCCTGAAAAATCGATTAAAGAGTGATACTGGATGGATTAAGTAAAATGAAACAATTTCTTCAAGGCAAAAATATTCAACGCATCAAGACTGACATTCGGCCATAAACAAAATCCTATATGCAGACAATGCTAAAACAATCAATCAAGATAACACATGAAAGTGCGGCAAAGAAACGTAATAAAAGCCATTATGGGGAAGAAATATCTCCAACTAGGTTCGTCGATCTCGTCGACATGCCGTAATCTTGATATTACCCTGACCCATTACCTTTACAAACAGCACGGAGCTGTGAAACAAAATGGCAAGGCATCCACCAGTAAAGTGAATGAGAATCCTATCCATCATAGAACTAAACATGCCCCTTGCACAGTAGTAGTTGTGTTTTTATCCGTATTTCAAGCGATCAACTAACCATGACTTAGATTACCATTTTCGTGTAAGGTCCACAAAGTTTATATGCACATGCTTATCAAAATATTGGACGTTTTTGCAAACAAAATAGTAAAAAGGGAGAAAAGAAATGTATACGTATACTTGAAAGAAGATATTCTATTGATTTTGAGAAATCAGCCTGTGAAAAAGGCATTTACATTTGGAAGCAAGTAATTACAAAATCAAAGCAAACAAGTGTTTACAAATGGCAATGTGAATGTGAATATCCATCAACTCCCGACTCTGCTATGACTCTTACGCTTTCATCTTCCTGCTTTCAGATAGATCATTCTTGGATTAGCTTCAAGCTTATGCCGGGTGACGGAACAAAGGATCTCATGCCGAGCGTAGTCATTTGCTTTAAGTCCCTAACTTTTGCCTGAATCACCCTTTCGGGTTTTCGATTCACCAAGACACCCTCTTTTTGCCTAAACCGCCCTTTCGGGTTTTCAGTTTAGTGGGTTTTTTTATTCAAAGTATTTTTTAACTACGTCAGCATTCACAAGGAGAGGGAAGTACTCTTCATCCATAGTCGTGAGCATCATCGCTCCTCCAGAGAAATTTTTTCTGACCATAAAAGGACCTTCATAAGTCGGAACCCATTTGCCCCTGGGATCTCCCTGGGGGAAATTATCCTTTTTAGCACAAGGCCACCTGGCTTGTAACACTGAGGCTGTACCCTCTTATCAAAAGCTTTCCTCATCCTTTGCTGATATACCTGACCATGATATACAGCCATCAACCTCTTTTCGTCAATAAGTTCCAACTAATCCAGCCGATTCTGTACCCATTCACTTTCATCCAGCTCAACATCCCTCATGATCCTAAGATAAGGAATCTCGACTTCTACCGACAATACTGCTTCCATGCCGTAAACCAATGAAAATGGGGTTGCCCCAGTCGAAGTACGCATAGTGGTGCGATAACCACGCAAAGCGAAAGGAAGCATCTCATGCCAATCTTTATAGGTTACCACCATCTTTTGTATGAGCTTCTTAATATTCTTATTGGCCGCTTCGACAGCATCGTTCATCTTTGGTCGGTATGGGGAAGAGTTATGATGCTTGATTTTGAAGGACTCACAAAGCTCCTTCATCATTTTGTTGTTCAAATTAGACCTATTATTGGTAATGATCTTTTCAGGCACTCCGTAACGACAGATAATATTCTGCTTAATGAATCGAGTTACCACCTGCTTGGTGACATTGGCATAGGATGCAACTTCGACCCATTTTGTAAAATAATCGATGGCAACCAGAATGAAATGGTGCTTGTCGGATGCAGTCGGTTTAATTTTGCCGATCATATCAATTCCCCACATTGCAAACGGCCAAGGGGAAGTCAAGACATTCAAAGGTACTGGAGGCACATGCACCTTATCAGCATAGACTTGACATTTGTGGCAAACCCGTGCATGATTGTAACAGTCAGTCTCCATGGTGGACCAATAATAACCTGCTCGCAAAATCTTTTTAGCCATGGTATGCCCACTGGAATGGGTCCCGAAATCACCTTCATGTATCTCCTCAATGATTCTAGCTGCTTCTTTCTTGTCAACACATCTGAACAGTAAACCGTCATGATGCCTTATATACAACACACCACCACTGAGAAAGAACTAGGCTGCAAATCTTCTCAAGAACTTCTTATATGTGATGGATGCCTCTTCAGGGTACTCTTGTGTTTCAAGATATCGTTTAATATCATAAAACCAAGGATTACCATTGTTGTACCCCAAATTTTGACCTAAGATACCATCTCCCATCAGCATCATTACATTGCAAAGGTTTGGACCTATTTTTATCAATTTTCAAAGCAGTTTTAAAATTCATAACTTTTTCAAGTCGAGAGCTGTTTATTTTTGAACGCTAAGTTTATTAATTGATCAAACAATGTTTATTAATTATTTATTATCTTAAATTTAAATAATTGGAATTTATTTTCAGTTATTATATAATTTAAAGATTTATAAATAATAAAGTAAATATTTGAAAAGAGGTATATTAATTGATCAGACAATGTTTATTAATTATTTATTATCTTAAATTTAAATAATTGGAATTTTCTTTTCAGTTATTGTATAATTTAAAGATTTATAAATAATAAAATAAATATTTGAAAAGAGTTTATTAATTGATCAAACAATGTTATTTAATTATTTATTATTCTAGGTTTAAATAATTGAAATTTTATTTTTCAGTTATTATAATTTGGAAGAATTATAAATAATGAAATAATTAATTGAAGAGAAGTTAATTGATCAATGATGTTTGTTTAATTATTTATCATTCTAAATTTAAATAATTGGAATTTGATTTTCAGTTATTATATAATTTAAAGAATTATAAATGATAAAATAAATAATTGGAAAGAAGAAAATAATTAACTGGAAAATAATAGAATTTTATTCATTTTATTCTAATTGTTACAATTGTTGTTTAAATACCGTATTTGTTTACAACGTATTTACAACAATAATTTTTACAATGTTTAAAATGAAATAAAAGCTATCCTATTTTTTTCCTAAGTTCTAAATCTTCATCTTCTATCCAATACTTCTTTGATGATCATTTGATTTTTACCTGCAAAACAATTAAAGAAAAAAAGTCAGAAATAAATAGATAATTAAAAGCAAAAAAATTAATTTTAGTGTTCATCATTAAAAGCAAACGGCTGGAATCAGTTTTTTACCTTTTTTGTAAATCACGGGATTTCTCCCGGTTCACAAAAAGGGATGAATTTTTATTTTTAAAATAAACTGCACAAGTTAAAAATATGCATAAACTCAATTTTTCAAAATCCACTGCACAAGTTAAAACCATATGCACAAAACTGCATATTTCAAATAAAATGCATAATACAAACAGCATATGCATTTTCAACACAAGCATTCCAACGTAAACATGCCAAGATGTAGGAAGAGGCCAAAATCAATAGGCTCCTTACTGTTACATTGCAATTGACAAAGAGCATGCAGTTTGAAATCAAAATGTGCAAGCAATATATTTTCTTTTCTCATCACTTTCCAGCATTATACTTTTTCAGAACAAATAAAGTACATCACATTTTAGTGTTTCAATTGTACTTAAGAGAGAGAAGAGAGGAAGAGTGTGGTTTACAGGTTTTTGGCTTAGGCAGAAAAAGGATAACAAACAAATCAGCAACATCCAGTAAGAAGAAAGAAAGCATGAAAGAGGATACAAAACAAGACTGATAAAACAGTATGGTGCAGAGTATCAAGAAATATACCAAAAAATATATGCAACCTGTAACGTAAACAAAGGCCAAGCAAACCGTTATAACAACAAACAAACCCCTTCAAAAATTCAGAGTTCACAACCTGTTTTGAAACCTCCAAAAAGAAAGCTATCAAGACAAATACAAGAAGCCAGTTCTAAAGGTCTCAAAAAGCAAAAACCAGTAGAACTTGCTATCTCCAAAACCAAGGCCACAAATCATGTCAAGGCTATAACCTGCATACACCATATAAACAACCTTGGCCTAAAACCATTCCAAACCTGCGTAAAATCAGTAAAGCCATAAACCAAAAATCATAACCATTTCCAAGCCAAATATCATGTAACCATGGCCTAAAAAAAACCAGTAACCATGGCCTAAACCAGCATAAACCATAAAGGCCACAACTTAAAAACCTGTCAAGCCTCAACAAACCAGTAAAGCCTTACAGCCAAGAACACTTTCAACCTTAAACCAAAAGCATAAACCATAAATCAATGTCCAAACCGGCAAGCCTCAGTAATACCCATCATAGGCCATAATAAAGCGTACAGAAGCAAATCAAAAGGAAGAAGAAGTCAAGCTAATCAAAACAGAAATGTTTCAACAGTAGCATCATTCAAATATCAACATACAACAAGCATTCAAAGGCCACAAAATTCTCAGAACCTAAAAGGTTCATCCTTGAAACATTCATCAACAAAATATAGAAAAGGCAACTGAAGCAAAACATCAAGCCCACGACAAAGAAGAAGGAAAAGAAACACACGAAGCAGAGAAGCACCAAGAGGAAGAGGATAAAGTTTCATTTTTTTCAGGTTTTCATCATTAAACAAAAGGGACAAAGGAACGAAATACCGGGAGCAAGCCACAGCATCGCGCTTTTTTTTTCCTCCGCCATCGAGCCTCCATAACGTCTCTCCCTTTCCTCCATTAAAGGTAGCCTTGTTTTTCCCTTTTCCTTTTTTACCATCTCAACAATAATCATGTAAGAAAAACGAAGTCAGAATCAAAATGACATCAAATCATAACATGCAAAAAATCATAAAACTTAATGTGAATCATCACCTTCACCGTATCGCGGAGCAACACACGGGGAAGAAGAGACGTTGGTGGCTCGGGCAAAAGCAAGTCAGAGGCGGACATGAGAGCAACGCGTGAGAGCAGCGGAGAAGAAAGACGAAGAAGACGAAGTGAGGATGAATGAGCGCCGCTCTGTCAAAACCGAAACCCCTAATCCCTTTTTCAAAACTAAACAATGTTTAACCCTAACAATTATGGAACGTATGGACCTGACCCGTCTCATCTGCCTTAAAGCCCAGTGAATCCCATTTTACACCCCCTTTTGCTATTTTGATTGGGCCTCCCTTTGAATTCCTTTGGCCCATGTGTTGTTTATGTTTTACCTCCCCCTTTGATTATTAATACTTCTATTTCTATTTTTTTTCTTTAACCCTTGTTTTTTTTTTTGAAATTTTATTAATTTAGTAATCATAAGACTTAATCAAATAGTTGTAATTTAATATCTTAAATAATATGACCAATTTTATTAGTTTAACTTTAGTTTAATTTAGTAATTGTTAGTTTTTTTTTAATTAGATTTAAATTAATAACTTTTAAGTTTTAATTTAGTTTAATTATTTAATAATTCTTAAATAATACTTTATATAAAAACTCTAAAAACATAAAAAATAGTAAAAACTTAAAAAAACATTTTATTTAATTAATTCTCTCGCTTTAGTTAATACTAATACAAAAAGATATAAAAAAAATAGAATTTAAGAATTAAAACATTTTATCTTTTCTTTAATTAATTCTCTTGCGTTATTAATATTAAACAAAAATCTAAAAAATACATGTTCACATCATTTAGTCTTTTATTTAATTGTCGTATATCATGTATCTATCTAATTTTCTGTTTAATTATTTTGTCGTTACTTGTTTATTCCGTTTACGTCTAAATCCAAGGGAAAAAACGATTAAATTTGTTGACTCCATGTCCTCAAGTCCAATCACGCAAATGTTTTCATTTCATTAAAACTTAAGACTATTTTTCCCCAAATATTCAATCTTTTCAAAACTCATACCTTTTAAGCCAAAACTTCGACATTAGGTCGTCGTACCTTCAAAAACTCGTCCGTACCCCTTTTCGGCCAAAACAATTTATTTCGATCAAACAAACGAACAATTTTAATAAACAGATATTTCAAAAGGTTCCTATAGAGTACTATAGATACATTGGGTGCTAATACCTTCCCACTGTATAACCAACCCCCAAACCATAGATCTCTTTTCAAAACGCCTTGTAGTTTTATTACTTTTAGAAAGTATTATTTTACATTGCATATTTAGCGTTTTATTTCGCTCTTTCCCCTTTTCCCTTGGAAATAATAAAGCGCGGTGGCGACTCTTGCTTTTGTGAGACGAATTAATCAATAATTCGATCTCCGATTTACCCCGCTACATTTTTTTATCGCTACAGAATTGGCGACTCTGTTGGGGAAAGGTTGACCTCTTGCTGGTCCATCCCTAAGTGGGTTAAGCCTAATTTGTTTTATCTGCTTTATTATTATTTGTTTTGTTTGATTATGTGTTTAAATTGGGGTTGTTTGGGTTTTTTGCAAAGGACGAATCCTATACCCGGATTAAGTTACACTTAAGAATAGGACGGGCGGTACAGTCATGTTAACTTTGAGGGAGTAATCCCGAAGAAGGAGGCATGAGATCCCCCACTCAGTGGAAGGCCCTCTTGAACTTAATATTTGTTTACCGAGTAATCGGGAAGACATTATTATTTTCTACCTAGGAGCCATAGAAATTGAGAACCGTAGAACCCTAACCCATCTTGGCCTTTTAGGTGTAGCGCGGAGACTATAACGGAGTAATTCGGAAGTAGTTGTTACGCGATGCTACGCTCGGATGAGTTTCTCTTGAGAATATTGTTAATTATTAAGTAATCAAGACGTTGGTAATATCCGAAGGAGGAATGTAGACTCTGGGAACTTTTAGAACCTTGTCTTACAGGTGTGATTGAACCATTAGTACATACCTTTGGGTGGGCTTTACCCTTGACTCCATGCTGAACGTTGAACCTTTAAACCCCATGTTTGTGAACTTGTATGTAACTGTTGCATTATCATTCATTCATGCATTCATCAACATTTTTGTAAAAAAAAAACTTGTTTTTCAAGGAGCTTAGGAATGATTTTGCAGACATCTCAGGTACTATTATTATGGAATTTGGAAGGAGAAACACTCGAAGTTTTAATTTTAAGGAGCCCGAGATTGAAGAACTGAAGAGCTTAATCCCTAAGATCGAGAACCCGACGGATTTTCAGAAAAAGTATGGGTCCATTATACCTCTCATGAAGCGCAAGATGAAGGAAGGCATCCTTAATACGTTGGTCCAATTTTACGATCCTTTGTACCGTTGCTTCACCTTTCCGGATTACCAGTTGATGCCCACCTTAGAGGAGTACTCCTACTTACTTGGTTTGCCGATCACCGACTGTGTTCCTTTTTCTGGCTTAGAAGAGGAACCCAAATCTCACGAGATAGCGACCATCACCCACTTGAAGAAGTCAGAGATAGAGGAGAACATGACTACAAAAGGGGGAATCCGAGGTTTGTCTGTGCAGTTTTTGTTGAGGAAAGCTCGACATTTCGCTGAGATAAAAGATACTATTGCCTTTGAAGACGTCTTTGCTTTACTCGCTTATGGTTTATTTTTGTTCCCTAACATTGATAAGTTTGTGGATATCAACGCCATCAGAATTTTCTTGATTGGAAATCCGGTCCCTACGCTGCTAGGAGATACCTACTATTCCATCCATCTTCGAAACTCTTATCAAGGAGGAATGATTATTTGTTGTGCACAGTTGCTGTATCAGTGGTATGTTTCTCATCTACCTGGGTCTGATGTTTTCTGGGATCTCGAGAAGGAGCTGAGATGGGCGCCAAAAATTATGGCTCTCACTCATTTCGACATTGATTGGTATAATCGAGTTTACTACGACGTAAAGATCATCGGTAGCTGTGGTGCTTTTCCTAACGTGCCTCTTCTTGGTATGAAAGATGGAATTAACTATAACCCTGTTCTCGCGCGCCGTCAGTTTGGATATCCAATGAGGGACAAGCCAAACAACATCCATGTGAGTGGTTTCTTTCTGCAAGAGGGACAAGATCATCAGGCAGCTAAGAGGGAGATCGAAGGAGCTTGACGCCACATCCATAGGAAAGGGAGAGATATGTTAGGACATAAGGGTGCCGTTTCTTTGGAGCCTTACCTACAATGGGTCCGTGCTAGGTCTTGTGCTCTCAAGATGCCCTATAAACATGAGAAACCTTTATTCCCTACTGTTGCATCATCATCTGTTGATTTCCCTATCGAGAGTATGGGAGAATACCAAGGAAATCTGGCTAGGATGAAGTCCGAGAGAGATGTTTGGAAAGAGAAGTATAATCTGTCTGAATATGAGAATCAGGTCCTGACTCGACAACTAAAGGAAAAGGAGGATTTACTCTTTATTCAAGATGGTTGGTTCATTGATCATGATGAGAAACTTCGTCAAAAGGATGCTTTACTGAAGAAGTATGCTAGTGAAAGGAAGAGAAAGAAGGAAGGTTCGGTAAGCGTTGCTCTCGTTCCTAACCCGCAAAAGGAAATCGTCGATCGATTGGTAGCTGAGAAGAAAGAGATGGAAGACTTTTATGAAAAGAAGATCAGGAAGCTCCGGTTATAGTTGGCATTTGGTCCTTCATCTGATGATTCTGAGTGATCTTTAGTTCCTAGTTTTATTTTATTGATGTCATTTTGTAAAACTCTGTAAAAGGGCTTCATGCTCCAAAGTTGTAATTTACTGCTTTTATTATGGGCTTCATGTTCCAAAGTTGTAATTTACTGCTTTATTATGGGCTTCATGTTCCAAAGTTGTAGTTTACTGCTTTATTATGGGGTTGTTATCCCAAAATTGTAATTTTTTGTTTTGTTATTCCAAAGTTGTAAGTTGTAATTTACCGCTTTTGATTAATGGATGAGTTTTTGTTGTTCCAAATTCCTTTACCATTGATGTGTGCAAAATTATTGAAGGTCCTTGAAAAGCTATTAAAATGAATCATCATTTGCATCACACATCATGCATCATCCAGCATTCCACTTCACATGTTTTCTAGAGTCTTATCCTTGTTTCTTTTTCCACTCCGATAGATTGTCAAGTTGTCTCATCGATACGATACTCGAGCCAATCGTCAGAGAAAGATGGAAGATCTGGAACAGGAAAGCCATGAGCTTCGTGAGGAGGTCGTTACCCTTCGTGTCGGTATGGAAAAGTTAACTGCGCTATTGCAAAGTTTGGTGGCTGTTCAGAATCAGCCATCGACTACGGCTGCTGAGATTCAGACTTCAACTACTGTGGTTTCCGAGATTGTCACTGTTCCAACGTCTGTGACTCAAATCAACTCTCCGCTTCAACATCAGATGCCGAAAGGTTTTCCATGGGGAATGCCTTACAACTTTGTGCCAGAGGGGTATCAGCCTGCCGTACAACCTTTGTTTCAACCTGCTTTGTCTCTTCCTCAACCAGAGACAACTGCCATGCCGCCAGTAATCCCGTCTGTAACACCTTTTCCGCAACCGGTAATGAAAACTGTCGCTCTTGTGGTTCACTCCGTGCCATACTTGAATGAACCTACTTATCCCTCCGAGCCTGCTGAAAGTTTGGGTCTTTTTGATAGAATGGAAGAGTTTCAAGACCAATTCCAAGAAATGCAGAAGGAGCTCAGAGCGTTAAATGGGAAGGATCTGTTTGGGAAGAACACGCATGACCTTTGTTTAGTTCCGAATGTCAAGATTCCAGCAAAATTCAAAGTGCCAGACTTTGAAAGATATAAGGGTGATTCGTGTCCTCGGAGTCACTTGACTATGTACGTGAGAAAGATGTCTACATATTCTGATGATCATGACTTGTTGATTCACTATTTTCAAGACAGTTTGACGGGTGCTGCTCTAAAGTGGTATATGGGTTTAGACAGCATTCGGATCCGCAACTTCAACGATCTTAGCGAAGCTTTTGTCCACCAGTATAAGTACAACGTTGACATGGCGCCGGACAGGGATCAACTCCGGGCGATGTCGCAGAGAGACAGAGAATATTTTAAGGAATACGCCCAGAGGTGGCGTGAAATTGCTGCTCAAATCTATCCACCTCTTGAGGAGAAAGAGATGACTAAGATATTCTTGAAGTCTTTAGGTTCCTTTTACTATGAGAGAATGATTTCCAGCGCACCCAGTGACTTCACCGAAATGGTAAGCATGGGCATGCGGTTGGAGGAAGGGATTTGTGAAGGGCGTTTGGTTAAAGAAGGAAGTCCGTCTAGCAGTATTAAGAAATTTGGAAGTGTTTTCCCGAAAAGAAAAGAGCAGAATGTCAGCGTAATCTTCCCAGGGAGACCGAGGAGAGGTTACTCACACGTTGCGGCAGTCACTCCGGCTGTCCGCCCAGCTTTGATGACCCCAGTTCATCAAACCCTACCAACTCAACAACGGCAATTTCAGCAGCAGCCCCGACAACAGGCTTATCCATTCAACAACCAGAATCGTTCACCAAGAAAGTCGCAATTCGATGCCATTCCTATGACTTATACTGAATTGTTCCCTGCTCTTATCAGAAAGAATCTCATAACGACGAAGCCTCCTCCTGTCGCACCGAATAGTACTTCTCCGTGGTACAAGGCGGATCAGTTTTGTGAATATCATCAAGGGTCGCCGGGGCACAACCTTGAAAGTTGTTTTTCTCTAAAGGCGGACGTGCAGAGGTTGATTAAGAATGGTATCTTGTCTTTCAAGGATGTTAACCCGAATGTTAGAGATAATCCTTTGCCTCGACATGGGGCAGCTTCAGTGAATATGGTGGAAGGTTGTCTAGGAAAGTTTCGAGTTTTTCAAGTTGAACACATAAGAGAGTCGTTGATCAGGTTACATCAGATTTTGAGAAGACTTGCCTTTGTTAGGCATCAGCATGATTATGACGTTTGTGAATTTTGTTCAAGAGAGGTTGATTGCCCTATTGTGAAGGAGGATATTCAAAAGTTGTTAGACCAGAGAGTTATCACTATTACATATGACAGAGATCCGGAGGATGAAGTGAATGTTATAATACCACAATTCAATTTGCCTGAATCAGTAGAGATCGTTTACGACAGTCAGACTACACCTGTTGCTCCTTTAACCATTTACCCACCTGGTCCTGTGCCTTACAATTCAGACCAAGCTGTACCGTATAAGTATAATGCCACAATGATTGAGAATGGGGTAGAAGTCCATATACCGACAAGGCCGTCTTTTGTTAACATTGCTGATGTGAGTAGAGTTACGAGAAGTGGACGTGTCTTTGTAGCAGTACCTTTGAAGAGACCAGAAGTCCAAGTCAGGAGGCCCATACCGGTAGAAATTCCAGCAAGAAATGTTGAACCAAGGGTTGAGATAGGCCGATCCAATGAACCTATCCCATATCCTGAGGATGATGAGATTCTGAAGCTTATCAAGAGAAGTGAATATAAGATTGTGGACCAACTTTTGCAAACTCCTTCCAAGATTTCTTTGCTTGCTTTACTGAGAGATTCTGGTGCCCATAGAGAAGCTTTGATGAAGGTCTTGGACCCGACATTCGTGGATCATGATGTGACAGTTGACCAATTTGATGGAATTGTGGGAAATATTACTTCGTGTAACAATCTTGGTTTCAGTGATGAAGAGCTTCCGGAGGAGGGAAGGAACCATAATATGGCTTTGCATATCTCAATAAGTTGCGGAAATGATACCTTATCAAGTGTGTTGGTAGATACAGGTTCGTCGTTAAATGTAATGCCCAAAACTACATTAGCTCGACTCTCATATCCAGGTGCTCCCATGAGACCTAGTGGAGTAATTGTTAAAGCTTTTGATGGTTCTAGGAAGACTGTCATTGGTGAAGTGGATCTTCCTATAGTAATTGGTCCTCATACTTTTCAGATCACTTTTCAAGTAATGGATATTCGTGCCGCCTACAGTTGCTTATTGGGTCGTCCATGGATCCATGATGCAGGGGCAGTCACTTCCACGCTCCATCAGAGATTGAAGTTTGTAAGGCATGGAAAGCTGGTAATGATTGGTGGAGAGCAGGCTATAGTGGTAAGCCATTTATCATCTTTCTCTTTTATTGGTGCTGATGAGGATGTTGGAACCCAATTCCAAGCTCTATCTGTCGCTAAGAATGAAGTGAAGAAGCAAGGGGCATCTATTTCTTCTTTTGAGGATGCGCGACGAGTGGTTGAAAGTGGTTCGGCTGAAGGTTGGGGCTAGGTGTTGACTTTGCCTGAGAACAAGTCTGGAGAAGGTCTTGGTTTTCATCCCGTGACTGCAAGAGTCAAGCAGGAAGTAGTTACTCGTCCGATTCAAGAGGTTTTCCGAAGCGCAGGTTTTATCCATCCGACTCCTCCTGAAGTTGATGCTATAATAGGAGACGATTCTGAAGAGGATTTACCCGATTTTGTAACGCATGGAGTGGCTTTCCAGAATTGGATTGCTGTTGATGTTCCTGTTGTGATGCATATTTCCGAGTAATGTTTTGTTTTGTTTTTTTGAAAACTTTCGCTCTGCCCAAGGCGAAAAGTATTTGTGTCGGGCTATGATGAAAATAAATCCTTTTGCTCTGCCCAAGGCAAAAGAGAAATGTCTGGGCTCTTTGTTTCAAGTATTTCCCGTCATGAATAAAAATGTTATTTTGTCCACGACTGTTTCATTTTTCACTTTTTCTGGGAAATAGTAATGAAAATTAATTGGTAGTAATAGGGGAATATAATAATATTTTGTTTCATTTGTACAACATTCATATTAATCGATTTCTAAAATAAAGCATAATCATATGTGCAGATTAATCCATGACTTAACCATCGAAAACAATGATCCTATGCCCTTTCCCAACTTTGAATTCCCTGTGTTCAGAGCCGAAGAAGAGGATAGTGAAGAGATTCCTGATGAAATTTCCCGTTTGCTTGAGCATGATGAAAAGATTATTCAACCGTTTGAAGAGCCTATAGAGTTAGTCAATTTGGGTGATGAAGAAGATAAAAAGGAAGTCAAGGTCGGAGTATTGCTTATCCCAGAGGTCAAAGAGAAAATGTTGGAGCTTCTCAAAGAGTATGTTGATGTGTTTGCTTGGTCCTACCAAGATATGCCAGGTTTGGACAACGATATTGTGGAGCATCGTTTACCGTTGAGACCTGAATGTTCGCCGATTAAGCAGAAGTTGAGAAGGACTCGTCCCGATATGGCTGACAAGATCAAAGAAGAAGTTCAGAAACAGATTAATGCAGGTTTCCTTGTTACATCGGTCTACCCTCAATGGTTAGCCAATATAGTGCCTGTTGCTAAGAAAGATGGCAAAGTCTGGATGTGTGTAGACTATCGAGATTTGAATAGAGCTAGCCCAAAGGATGACTTCCCATTACCGCACATTGACGTATTGGTCGACAGTACCGCAAAGTTCAAAGTCTTTTCTTTCATGGATGGTTTCTCTGGTTACAATCAAATCAAGATGGCACCAGAAGATATGGAGAAGACAACTTTCATTACACCATGGGGAACCTTTTGTTATCGGGTTATTCCGTTTGGTTTGAGGAATGCTGGTGCAACATACCAAAGGGCCATGACTGCTTTGTTCCATGACATGATGCATAAAGAGATAGAAGTGTATGTAGATGACATGATTGCCAAATCACAAACTGAGGAAGATCACTTGGAACATTTATTGAAGTTATTCCAGCGTTTGAGAAAGTATAAACTCCGTCTGAATCCCAACAAGTGCACTTTTGGTGTTCGTTCTGGAAGACTTCTGGGTTTCATTGTCAGTCAGAAAGGTATTGAGGTAGATCCTGATAAAGTCAAAGCTATTCGGGAAATGCCCGCACCCAAGACGGAAAAACAAGTAAGAGGATTCCTTGGGAGACTGAACTATATCTCTAGGTTTATATCTCACATGACTGCTACATGTGGGCCGATTTTCAAGCTTCTCCGAAAGAACCAAGGATGTGTGTGGACAGAAGATTGTCAGAGAGCTTTTGATAGCATCAAAGAATATTTGCTGGAACCTCCCATTTTGATTCCTCCGGTGGAAGGAAGACCTTTGATTATGTACCTGACTATATTGGAAGATTCCATGGGATGTGTGCTTGGTCAACAAGATGAGACTGGAAGAAAGGAACATGTTGTATATTATCTGAGTAAGAAATTCACAGACTGTGAGTCTCGATACTCATTGCTTGATAAAACCTGTTGTGCTTTAGCTTGGGCTGCTCGCCGTCTGCGCCAGTATATGATTAACCATACCACTTGGTTGATCTCCAAAATGGATCCGATCAATTATATCTTTGAGAAGCCCGTCTTATCTGGAAGAATAGCCCGTTGGCAGATGTTGTTATCCGAATATAACATTGAGTATCACACTCAGAAGGCAATCAAAGGGAGTATTTTAGCCGACCATTTGGCTCACCAACCAATTGACGATTATCAATCCATCAAGTTTGATTTCCCAGATGAAGATGTTATGTACTTGAAAGCTAAAGATTGTGAAGAGCTGTTACCTGAAGAAGGACCTGATCCCGAATCCCATTGGGGTTTGATATTTGACGGAGCTGTAAATTCTTATGGAAATGGAATTGGGGCAATCATCGTCACTCCCCGAGGTACTCATATTCCGTTCACGGCGAGATTGAAGTTTGACTGCATGAACAACATGGCTGAATATGAGGCATGTATTATGGGTCTCGAAGAAGCAGTGGATCTAAGGATTAAGATTCTTGATATTTACGGAGATTCGGCATTGGTAATTAATCAAATCAAAGGAGAGTGGGAGACTCGTCACCCTGGTTTGATCCCTTACAGAGACTATGCTAGAAGGTTGTTAACTTTCTTCAACAAAGTGGAATTACACCATATCCCTAGAGATGAAAACCAAATGGCTGATGCTTTAGTTACTTTGTCTTCAATGTTCCAAGTGAATGGTTGGAACGATGTGCCTACAATCAGAGTTATGTGCCTTGATAGACCTGCTCATGTGTTCTCAGTAGAAGAGGTTACCGACGACAAACCGTGGTTCTATGACATTAAACGTGTTCTTCAAACTCAAGAGTACCCGCCTGGGGCATCCAATGAGGATAGGAAGACATTGAGAAGATTGGCAAGCAGTTTCTTCCTCAATGAAGAGGTATTGTATAAGAGGAATTACGACATGGTCTTGCTCAGATGTGTAGACAGACGTGAAGCGGACATGCTGATGCAAGAAGTACATGAAGGATCCTTTGGCACTCATGCCAACGGACATGCAATGGCTAGAAAGATGTTGAGAGCTGGTTACTATTGGATGACGATGGAATCTAATTGCTGCAAGTATGTGAAGAAATGTCATAAATGCCAGATTTATGCGGACAAGATGCATGTGCCACCGACCCTCCTCAATGTTATCTCTTCACCTTGGCCTTTCTCTATGTGGGGCATTGATATGATTGGAATGATTGAACCCAAAGCTTCAAATGGTCATCGTTTCATCTTGGTAGCGATCGATTATTTTACTAAATGGGTGGAAGTAGCATCTTATGCTAATGTAACCAGACAGGTGGTAGTCAGATTTATCAAGAATCAGATCATTTGTCGATACGGTATCCCGAGCAAGATCATCACTGATAATGGTTCGAATTTGAATAACAAGATGATGAGAGAGCTTTGTGAAGAGTTCAAAATCGAACATCATAATTCTTCTCCTTACAGACCGAAGATGAATGGGGCTGTTGAAGCTGCTAACAAGAACATCAAAAAGATTGTCCAGAAGATGGTGGTAACTTATAAAGATTGGCATGAAATGCTTCCGTTTGCTCTGCATGGATACCGTACTTCAGTTCAAACTTCAACAGGCGCAACCCCATTTTCCCTAGTTTATGGTATAGAAGCAGTACTCCCCGTGGAGGTTGAGATTCCGTCTATGAGAGTGTTGATGGAAGCTAAACTTTTTGAGGCTGAATGGTGTCAAAGTAGATATGATTAGTTGAATTTAATCGAAGAAAAGAGATTGACAGCTTTGTGTCACGGTCAATTATATCAGCAGAGAATGAAGAAGGCTTTTGATAAGAAGGTTCGACCACGCGAGTTCAGAGAAGGTGACCTTGTGCTCAAGAAGATATTATCTTTCCAACCTGATTCTAGGGGCAAGTGGGCTCCGAATTATGAAGGACCGTATGTCGTTAAGAAAGTTTTCTCTGGAGGTGCCTTGATTCTCACCAATATGGACGATGAAGAGCTCCCGCGTCCCTTGAACGTCGATGCAGTCAAGAAGTATTTCGCTTAGGTTTGAGTTGACAGTTCGCTAAGTTGAAAACCCGAAGGGGCGGCTTAGGCAAGCTTTTGGTCAGACCAGTCTTGGCATTTGAACACATTTCAGAATTCGAAGTTGTTAGGGAGAATAGTGATCACTGTTTTTGTGTAACCCTTTCTTTCATGTACTATTTCCCAAACTTTTGTAAACCATTGGAGTCGCGTTGTTAACGAACTACCATCTTATTAATGAAATTTGAGCATTTACCTTTTGTGGGCAAAATTTTAATTTTTACAGAAATATTTGAAACCAAGTTATTTAAAGTATTTTTATTTTAAAAACATGTCGTGAATGATGAAAGGAATATTAACAGTTGTTCCGAGGATGGTCAAGCCGTGAAATGCGAAACAGTACAGTAATTTATCCTTGCGTGATGAACATGTTTTATTTCAAAATCGTCATGAGGTGTTGGTTGTGTAAACTTGCGTTTCTCGTGGTACTAAGTTTGGTGACTCCCCAGTTGTTCCAGTTAAGCGTTGTTTTGGCTATCTTATTTGAACAGATTTCTGAAGTGTGGTACACTTTGTCTCATGCCAGTGGTCTATTGGTGTTAGAAGATTGGATTTGAATACTTTTCTCCTCATAAGACTTGAACCTTGTGGCGTGCTACGCTCCGACGTTGCTGTGTGGTTCCAGTTCCAGTTATTTTCCGTCTTTTTAAGATTGGCCGAGTATCTATTATGCTGTGACATCTTATTATCTTCGAGATATTCCGTCTGTCTGTTTTGTCAGCATAACATTCATTTATTCATTTACACTTATATCACGCATGCATATTCACATTTGCCGTTGATTTTGGGTCGTACTTTGTTTATTCAAACAATGTACATGTTCTTTCCAAGTAGCAGGTTAGCTTAGGCAGAAAATGTGCTTCCTTTCTAAATTCCCCAACTGAGCTAATCCTCGTGGATGATTTTTGATTTAGCCTACCCTGTCCATTTCTGAATAGGATGAATTCCCCAATCGAGTTACTTTCTCATTGGTTGGAGTCTTGTTTGACTGTTTTCTCTCTAGTTTATTCCTGGATGAAGTTGTTGTCTCTTGCATAGGCTATCTCATGATTTTCCCCAGTGAAGTCGCAACCTAGACGAATGGTGCATTTATTTTGCACATTTAAGTATGTGATCTCCTCGGGAAGGATTGATTCATGATTCTCTTTGACGAAGATTTTATTCTCTGCCAGTGTCATCGCAATTTCCTTCTGAGTTATTCTTTTGGAAAACGACAAGCAGCGGTCTCTTCATGAGCAACTTGTACGTTATAGACATCGGAAAACGACAAGCGGCAGCTCTTCACGAGCAACTTGTGCGTTATTATTATTATTGGAAAACGACAAGCGGTGGTCTCTTCATGAGCAACTTGTACGTTATAGACATCGGAAAACGACAAGCGGCAGCTCTTCACGAGCAACTTGTGCGTTATTATTATTTTTGGAAAACGACAAGCGGCGGTCTCTTCATGAGCAACTTGTACGTTATAGACATCGGAAAACGACAAGCGGCAGCTCTTCACGAGCAACTTGTGCGTTATTATTATTTTTTGGAAAACGACAAGCGGCAGCTCTTCACGAGCAACTTGTACGTTATTATATTTTTTGGGAAAACGACGAGCGGCAGCTCTTCACGAGCAACTTGTGCGTTATCATCGTTGGAAAACAACAAGCGGCAGCTCTTCACGAGCAACTTGTACGTTATTATTATTTTGGATAACAGCAAGTGGCAGCTTCTTTATTTGAGCAGCTTGTATGTTATTGGTACTTTTTTCTGGAATACAGCAAGTGGCAGCTTCTTTATTTGAGCAGCTTGTATGTTATTGGTACTTATTTCTGGCATACAGCAAGTGGCAGCTTCTTTATTTGAGCAGCTTGTATGTTATTGATATTTATTTTTTGGAAGACAACAAGTGGCGGCTTCTTTATTTGAACAACTTGTATGTTATTGACACCCCTGGACGACAGCAAGTGGCAGCCTCTTTATTTGAGCAGCTTGTATGTCATAATATTCTTGGGAAGACAGCAAGTGGCAGCTTCTTTATTTGAGCAGCTTGTGTATCTACAATCTTATTATTATTTCGGCATTAATGAGTATATCTCGGGAAATCTCGCAGAGAAGTTTGTTGAATCTTTACCTTCAGAAGTTGGTAGTCCATCACCAGCAAATCTGATACTCTCTGTCTATCTTTGACTTTGAGTTGTGAGCTCACTGATATTTTTGGGTCAAATAATCTGTTTTATGGCCTATGCAAGATGCCTTCTTTGTTAGGGTCAGAGGTCGTATTCCCTCAATTTTATTCGCTGTCAAGAGTCTGTCATTTGAAGTCGATGGCTCGTTTCCCCAGTATTGTATAACCCACGCCTCTGTGTTTTGTTGGTGTTTGATTTCTCCAGCATTGTCTTGTTTCATACAATATCTTCCTCTGCGAATTCAATCACTACATTCATATCAAACATAATGGCGGTATCTTAGGGCAAAAATTTGCGTATTATGTATTTAAGTACCTTCAATCTCGTCGAAACGAAGATTTTAATCTTCATATCTCCGGATAGAAGAAACTTAAATAGGGGCAGCTGTTGTACCCCAAATTTTGACCTAAGATACCATCTCCCATCTGCATCATTACATTGCAAAGGTTTGGACCTATTTTTATCAATTTTCAAAGCAGTTTTAAAATTCATAACTTTTTCAAGTCGAGAGCTGTTTATTTTTGAACGCTAAGTTTATTAATTGATCAGACAATGTTTATTAATTATTTATTATCTTAAATTTAAATAATTGGAATTTATTTTCAGTTATTATATAATTTAAAGATTTATAAATAATAAAGTAAATATTTGAAAAGAGGTATATTAATTGATCAGACAATGTTTATTAATTATTTATTATCTTAAATTTAAATAATTGGAATTTTCTTTTCAGTTATTGTATAATTTAAAGATTTATAAATAATAAAATAAATATTTGAAAAGAGTTTATTAATTGATCAAACAATGTTATTTAATTATTTATTATTCTAGGTTTAAATAATTGAAATTTTATTTTTCAGTTATTATAATTTGGAAGAATTATAAATAATGAAATAATTAATTGAAGAGAAGTTAATTGATCAATGATGTTTGTTTAATTATTTATCATTCTAAATTTAAATAATTGGAATTTGATTTTCAGTTATTATATAATTTAAAGAATTATAAATGATAAAATAAATAATTGGAAAGAAGAAAATAATTAACTGGAAAATAATATACTTTTATTCATTTTATTCTAATTGTTACAATTGTTGTTTAAATACCGTATTTATTTACAACGTATTTACAACGATAATTTTTACAATGTTTAAAATGAAATAAAAGCTATCTTATTTTTTTCCTAAGTTCTAAATCTTCATCTTCTATCCAATACTTCTTTGATGATCATTTGATTTTTACCTGCAAAACAATTAAAGAAAAAAAGTCAGAAATAAATAGATAATTAAAAGCAAAAAAATTAATTTTAGTGTTCATCATTAAAAGCAAACGGCTGGAATCAGTTTTTTACCCTTTTTGCAAATCACGGGATTTCTCCCGGTTCACAAAAAGGGATGAATTTTTATTTTTAAAATAAACTGCAAAAGTTAAAAATATGCATAAACTCAATTTTTCAAAATCCACTGCACAAGTTAAAACCATATGCACAAAACTGCATATTTCAAATAAAATGCATAATACAAACAACATATGCATTTTCAACACAAGCATTCCAACGTAAACATGCCAAGATGTAGGAAGAGGCCAAAATCAATAGGCTCCTTACTGTTACATTGCAATTGACAAAGAGCATGCAGTTTGAAATCAAAATGTGCAAGCAATATATTTTCTTTTCTCATCATTTTCCAGCATTATACTTTTTCAGAACAAATAAATTACATCACATTTTAGTGTTTCAATTGTACTTAAGAGAGAGAAGAGAGGAAGAATGTGGTTTACAGGTTTTTGGCTTAGGCAGAAAAAGGATAACAAACAAATCAGCAACATCTAGTAAGAAGAAAGAAAGCATGAAAGAGGATACAAAACAAGACTGATAAAACAGTATGGTGCAGAGTATCAAGAAATATACCAAAAAATATATGCAACCTGTAACGTAAACAAAGGCCAAGCAAACCGCTATAACAACAAACAAACCCCTTCAAAAATTCAGAGTTCATAACCTGTTTTGAAACCTCCAAAAAGAAAGCTATCAAGACAAATACAAGAAGCCAGTTCTAAAGGTCTCAAAAAGCAAAAACCAATAGAACTTGCTATCTCCAAAACCAAGGCCACAAATCATGTCAAGGCTATAACCTGCATACACCATACAAACAACCTTGGCCTAAAACCATTCCAAACCTGCATACACCATACAAACAACCTTGGCCTAAAACCATTCCAAACCTGCGTAAAATCTGTAAAGCCATAAACCAAAAATCATAACCATTTCCAAGCCAAATATCGTGTAACCATGGCCTAAAAAAAAACCAGTAACCATGGCCTAAACCAGCATAAACCATAAAGGCCACAACTTAAAAACCTGTCAAGCCTCACCAAACCAGTAAAGCCTTACAGCCAAGAACACTTTCAACCTTAAACCAAAAGCATAAACCATAAATCAATGTCCAAACCGGCAAGCCTCAGTAATACCCATCATAGGCCATAATAAAGCGTACAGAAGCAAAGCAAAAGTAAGAAGAAGTCAAGCTAATCAAAACAGAAATGTTTCAACAGTAGCATCATTCAAATATCAACATACAACAAGCATTCAAAGGCCACAAAATTCTCAGAACCTCAAAAGGTTCATCCTTGAAACATTCATCAACAAAATATAGAAAAGGCAACTGAAGCAAAACATCAAGCCCACGGCAAAGAAGAAGGAAAAGAAACACACGAAGCAGAGAAGCACCAAGAGGAAGAGGATAAAGTTTCGTTTTTTTCAGGTTTTCATCATTAAACAAAAGGGACAAAGGAACGAAATACCGGGAGCAAGCCACAGCATCGCGCTTTTTTTTTCCTCCGCCATCGAGCCTCCATAACGTCTCTCCCTTTCCTCCATTAAAGGTAGCCTTGTTTTTCCCTTTTCCTTTTTTACCATCTCAACAATAATCATGTAAGAAAAACGAAGTCAGAATCAAAATGAACATCAAATCATAACATGCAAAAAATCATAAAACTTAATGCGAATCATCACCTTCACCGTATCGCGGAGCAACACACGGGGAAGAAGAGACGTTGGTGGCTCGGGCAAAAGCAAGTCAGAGGCGGACATGAGAGCAACGCGTGAGAGCAGCGGAGAAGAAAGACGAAGAAGACGAAGTGAGGATGAATGAGCGCCACTCTGTCAAAACCAAAACCCCTAATCCCTTTTTCAAAACTAAACAATGTTTAACCCTAACAATTATGGAACGTATGGACCTGACCCGTCTCATCTGCCTTAAAGCCCAGTGAATCCCATTTTACACCCCCTTTTGCTATTTTGATTGGGCCTCCCTTTGAATTCCTTTGGCCCATGCGTTGTTTATGTTTTACCTCCCCCTTTGATTATTAATACTTCTATTTCTATTTGTTTTCTTTAACCCTTGTTTTTTTTTGAAATTTTATTAATTTAGTAATCATAAGACTTAATCAAATAGTTGTAATTTAATATCTTAAATAATATGACCAATTTTATTAGTTTAACTTTAGTTTAATTTAGTAATTGTTAGTTTTTTTTTTAATTAGATTTAAATTAATAACTTTTAAGTTTTAATTTAGTTTAATTATTTAATAATTCTTAAATAATACTTTATATAAAAACTCTAAAAACATAAAAAATAGTAAAAACTTAAAAAAACATTTTATTTAATTAATTCCCTCGCTTTAGTTAATACTAATACAAAAAGATATAAAAAAATAGAATTTAAGAATTAAAACATTTTATCTTTTCTTTAATTAATTCTCTTGCGTTATTAATATTAAACAAAAATCTAAAAAATACATGTTCACATCATTTAGTCTTTTATTTAATTGTCGTATATCATTTATCTATCTAATTTTCTATTTAATTATTTTGTCGTTACTTGTTTATTCCGTTTACGTCTAAATCCAAGGGAAAAAACAATTAAATTTGTTGACTCCATGTCCTCAAGTCCAATCACGCAAATGTTTTCATTTCATTAAAACTTAAGACAATTTTTCCCCAAATATTCAATCTTTTCAAAACTCATACCTTTTAAGTCAAAACTTCGACATTTGGTCGTCGTACCTTCAAAAACTCGTCCGTACCCCTTTTCGGCCAAAACAATTTATTTCGATCAAACAAACGAACAATTTTAATAAACAGATATTTCAAAAGGTTCCTATAGAGTACTATAGATACATTGGGTGCTAATACCTTCCCACTGTATAACCAACCCCCGAACCATAGATCTCTTTTCAAAACGCCTTGTAGTTTTATTACTTTTAGAAAGTATTATTTTACATTGCATATTTAGGGTTTTATTTCGCTCTTTCCCCTTTTCCCTTGGAAATAACAAAGCGCGGTGGCGACTCTTGCTTTTGTGAGACGAATTAATCAATAATCCGATCTCCGATTTACCCCGCTACATTTTTTTATCGCTACAACCATCTGATTCCAAACTATCCTTAAAACAGAAAGCTGGCTCACTCAAACTTCTGATGGTAATGGAAGGTGCCTCATTAGCCCACTTAACCTTGAACATGGAGGACAAAGTTGTCAGTGCATCAGCTAGATTGTTTTCTTCTCTAGGAATGTGCTCAAACGTGATCTTTTCGAAGTACGGAATCAGCTTCATAACATGCTCACGATAGGGAATTAGGTTATGATGGTGAGTCTCCCAATCTCCATTAATCTGGCTGATAATAAGATTGGAATCCCCGTAAACTTTCAAAAATTTGATGCGCAGGTCGATCGCCGCTTCAATGCCATAAATGCAAGCCTCATATTTGGCCATGTTGCTAGTGCAATCGAAAAAAATACGAGCCATGAAAGGAATGTGGTATCCCTCAGGGGAAGTGATAATAGCTCCAACGCCGTTGCCCATGGCATTGGAGGCACCATAAAAAACAAGCGTCCAACGTGACCCCGGCTCGGGTCCTTCGTCTGGGTCTGGCATGTTATAATCCCGAATATACACAATTTCCTTATCTGGAAAATCAAACTTCATCGGTTCATAATCATTCATGGGCTGATGAGCAAGATGGTCGGCCAGTACACTACCCTTAATTTCTTTTTGAGTAGTGTATTGGATATCATATTCGATGAGTATCATCTGTCAACGGGCTACCCTACCTGTAAGGGCTGGCTTCTCGAAAATGTACTTGATTGGATCCATTTTGGATATCAAGTAGGTGGTGTGAGTTAACATGTATTGCCTCAAACGCTTGGCAGCCCAGGCAAGCGCACAACAACTCTTTTCCAGCAATGAGTACCTCGACTCGCATTCTGTAAACTTCTTACTCAAGTTGTAAATAGCCTGCTCTTTCTTCCCTGTCTCGTCGTGCTGACCAAGGACACAAACCATTGAGCTCTCCAACACAGTTAGATACATGATTAGTGGCCTTCCTTCCACTGGCGGCATGAGTATCAGAGGTTCCTGCAAATACTCCTTTATTTTGTCAAAGGCCTTCTGACAATCCTCATTCCATTTCACTGCCTGACTTTTCTTCAACAACTTGAACAAAGGTTCACAGGTGGCTGTGAGATGAGAAATAAATCTAGAAATGTAGTTTAACCTTCCCAAAAAACCACTTACTTCCTTCTTTGTCCTTGGTTCAGGCATTTTCTATATCGCTTTTACCTTGGCCGAGTCCACCTCGATACCTTTTTCACTTACAATAAAACCCAACAGCTTACCGGATCTCACCCTGAAGGTGCACTTATTCAGATTCAACCTCAGCAAGAACTGCCTCAGTCTCTCGAACAATTTTTCCAGATGAATAAGATGTTCCTCTTCCGTGTCAGACTTAGCAATCATATCATCCACATACACCTCGATCTCTTTGTGAATCAAATCATGAAAGAGAGTGACCATGGTGCATTGATATGTTGCCCCGACATTTTTCAAACCAAACGACATCACTTTATAGCAGAAATTTCCCCAAGGCGTGATAAATGTTGTCTTCTCCATATCCTCTTGAGCCATCTTAATTTGATTGTAAACCGAAAAACCATCCATGAACGAAAACACTTTGGAATGAGCAGTATTGTCGACCAATACATCAATATGCGGAAGAGGGAAGTCATCTTTAGGGTTGGCCCTGTTCAAATCCCTATAATCCACGCACATCCTGACCTTACCATCCTTCTTGGGCACAGGCACAATATTTGCAATCCATGGCGAATAATTGATGACCTTTAAGAAATTCGCGTCCAACTGCTTCTGGACCTCCTCCTTGATCTTCTTGGACATCTCAGGATGAGTTCTTCTGAGCTTTTGCTTGACAGGAGAACAACCTTCTTTGAGCGGTAGTCGATGCACCACTATGTCTGTATCCAACCCAGGCATATCCTCATAAGACCAAGCGAAGATATCCGAATACGCACGGAGTAGCTCAATCAATCTGGCCTTTATACTTTCTTCGAGATTTGCCCCTATCTTGACTTCTCTTCTTACCTCTTTTGTGCCAATATTCACCACCTCAATCGAATCCTGATTCGGCTGGATAAACTTCTCCTCTTATTTTAAAAATCTTGCTAATTCCTCAGGAAGATCACAATCCTCATATGCTTCTTCTTCAGCTTGATAAATAGGAGTATCAAAGTCATAATGAGCCATAGCAGAGTCGTTATCAATATAATCGGTGGTGGAAGTGCATCTACATGAACGACATTTTGGCATTTTTTAGTGACAGTGTGTGAAAAGAGAAACATTGCCATTCAAATAAAAAAGAAATGGAGCAAAATTTTGAATGCAAAAACGTCTTTTATTTCATGATAAACTTTTTTAAAATAAACATGGTGGCCCTACACAAATGATCCACCATGCCTTGGGCAGAGCGTAGGAATTATGATATGATAATAAAAGAAAATAAGAAAATTACTCCTCAACGCTTGAAACTTGGATATCATCCACAGAAATCCAATTGTTGAGTGTCTGGCCTAGAATACTCGGACGAATCCAATCTTCGATATTGTAGCCATCAACCCTATCGTCACCAACTGCAATGACGTGTCCTTCTTGAGCAGCACAAGGACGGGAAAACTTCACAGTAGTAGATAAACTAGATGCTCTGGGAGTTGTACTCTGCTGACCTGGGCTAAAACCAAGACCAAATTTATTAAATTTTGGGGTAACGTCCAGCACCTGACCCCAACCTTAGGGGTTGCCATTTTCCACCACAGCTCTCGCATCCCTGAAAGAAGACATAACAGTTTCAGGCTTCCTTTTCAGCTTTGGAGGAGGAAAATCGACAACATGAACTATCTCAAACGCCTGAAACGGAGTCTCATGTATCTCGCCTTCAACTTAAACATAGCAGAATGATGTCAAATGACTCACAATGTACTCTTCCTCGCCGCACACAGTTATCACCTTTCCTTCTGCAGGATACTTGAGTTTCTGATGAAGAGTAGAAGTGACTGCCCTTGCTTTATGAATCCATGGCCGCCCCCAACAAACAACAATACGCTGGCTGTATATCCATCACAAAAAATGTAGCCGTGAAGGTGCGAGGACCAACCTTTATTGGTAACTCTACCTCCCCAAACGCTGACCTTCGAGACCCATCAAACGCCTTCACCATCAAATCACTAGGGCACAACTCCAGTCCAGAATAATCAATTTTCATCAATGCTGACTTAGGAAATACATTCAAAGAAAACCTTGTATCCACCAAAACTAGGGATAAAGTAGTGCCCCTACACTCCATTGAAATATGCAACGCTTTGTTATGGTCTCGCCCCTCCGGAGTAAGATTAAAATCTGTGAAGCCCAGACTGTTCCCGACAGATATGTTAGCACAAACATTCTCAAACTGATTGATTGTTATCTCATGTGGCACGAACGCATTCTTTAACAACTTCATCAAAGCATTTATGTGAGGTTCTGAATAAATCAACAAAGACAAGATAGACATCTTAGAAGGAGTATGGCTCAGATGATCAATTATGCTATAATCACTCTTTCTGATAATTCTCATTAACTCTTCAACCTCATCGGGAACTGAAGAAGCTTATGGTATCGGAATTGGTTGAGTCACATTGGCTGGCGTAACCCTTGGATTACCAATCATCACATTTTGTTTTCCTTTTTCTCTTGCAGAAGCATCTGCCGCATCTTGCACATTGGAAGGACCAAATACTCTCCCGCTTCTAGTCATTCGACCCACACCCAAAAATTATGAACTTCCCCTTCATTATCTTCAGCATGTTCTTCCTCAGACAAATGAGTACTTACCTCCTGCTTCACCCCATGGTAATAAACATCAGCACCATAATTCCATGGGATGGCCTTCTCACTGGTATACAACATGGGACCAGGTACCGTAATCCTCAAAGGAGGTGCCCTAGGTGGGGTACGAATGCGCACAGGGGTGTAAGGAATAGATACCACAGCAATATCTTCTTCGGTAACCTTACAGTAGCTCGGTTTTCTATCCAACCACAGGGAACCCTCCTTTATCATCAAATGGATATCGGCTTTTAAATCATCACAGCCCTTCGGTTGCTCTCTACACTTGGCATACTCTGAAGTACAACCCGAGAAAATAGAATTGTCAAACAAATACCTCTTAACATGCCACAATGGAGTAGTTACTTGTTCCACATTCATGAGTAAATTCAACACTTCACCATTATCATCAATCATATTAACAACACCCCCTTCATGCCTAGGCATTGGGTTCTGAGTAACATTCGGACCAGTCACTGGAGTAAACTCAATTGCCTTAGCATCCAACAAGTCTTGTATTTTGCACTTCAACGCAAAGCAATTGTCAGTAGAATGACCAACTCCTCCTGAACGGAATTCACATCTTGCGTTAGCATCATAGTTAGGAGGAAGTCTTGCGGGTGGTGGTGGCATATTTCTCAAACCGATCAACTTCAAATCGAGCAAATGGTGAAATTCTTCAGTAAGAGATACCGGCAAAGGATCAAATTTTCTCAACTGTCTATGCTATTGACTATTATACTGACGGGGAGCATCTTGTTGTCTTTGTTGTTGAGGCACTGTATTCGGTCTCTACTGTGGTGGAGCATTAACAGGAATAGAAACAACATTGATTTGTTGGTGCTGACGATCCTCTCCTCTTCCTCTATGAGAGTAAACCGAACTTGCGTCGCCTTCCTTTTTCTTAGGGTAAGTGTTGAATGGTTTCTTATTTCCCCCTTATGAGCCACTAGAACCTCCAATCTGAATTTTCCCCAATTTCAAACCTACCTCAATTCTTTCACCAGCCATAACCAAGTCTGCAAATCCTGCCGAAGTACTTCCTATCATGTGCTCATAGAATGGCCCTTGCAGGGTACTCATAAATATATCAATGAGTTCTCTCTCCATGAGTGGAGGTTGAACCCTCGCAGCCAACTCACGCCACCTCTGAGTGTATTCCTTGAAAGATTCTCTTGGTCCTTGTGACAAATTATGTAACTGAGTGCGATTAGGCGCCATATCCACATTGTACTGATACTGTTTGACAAAAGCCCGAGCAAGATCATTCCAGCAACGAATATGGGTTTTCTCCAACTTCATGTACCACTCCAGGGATGCCCCAGATAGGCTATCCTGGAAAAAGTGAATCAAAAGCCCCTGATCCTCAGTATGCACCGACATCTTTCGAAAATAAGCAGTTGTATGAGTAACAGGACATGACATTCCGTTGTACTTTTCAAACACATGAGGCTTGAATTTTGGAGGAACTTTCACCCCGGACACCAACCCGAGATCATTAGCATCCATACCAAGGACTCCTTTACCTTCCACAACCTTCAAACGTTCTTCTAATAACCGATACTTCTTATCCTCAACCTGAACTTCCGGCTCTGAACACCGAACAGAAAACTGATCTTCATCCTGGTCAAAGTCATAATCCTGCTCCTGTTAGTTCCTTACGCCACCATGATTATCTCTTATGTTCCCTATAAGATGATGTCCCGGAGATGGGGGAAACTGCCCTACGTTGTACACAAAAGATTTTCCGGGCATCCCATGAAAATTTCCAACAGGCTGATCTTGCACATCCCCCAATCCTACAGAAATGTCTTGATAGAGCCCTTGATTTCCACCATCCCCTGGATAGCGGCGCTGGTTGTTGATAATGGCAGCCAGTTCCTCCTGTCGTCGATTCACATTGGTGATGACCTCCATGAATTGGGTCATCTGAGGAGCCATCTGGGCCCTTATTTCAGCGAGTTCAGCTTGAACTTGTTCCATCTGTCTTGGAAAATTGTTTTTGGTGGAATACCGATGAGTAGTCGTCTTGAATTTTGAATAAGAAAAGCAGAAGAATAAGAATATCGTCTTGAGATAACCTATAATGTTATGAAATGCATGATGTGCATGATATGTTTGTCATTTCCTGGTACTCAAGAGTCCTTTTATTCATCAATCACGACGCGCAACCAATAATCAAGCATACAATCAAAGGGAAAAAAAAGAAAGGATAAAAAGACAAACACTTCAATTATTTACAAACAAAAGAAATGATGTTCGAGTGACTTCAGACATTTAAGAGTGTAACGATAAACAAAATACGTGTTTCAAAGTAAACTTAACAAAAACTGAATAATAAAAACAAACAATGGTCCCTTCCAACAATTCTGGGGGTGACCAAATACACCAAAGGTAAGTAACAAAAACTAAATCTCCGGAACAAGACACGCTTCAAGGTGTTGACAATACTCTTCAAGCCTAGCTTTCTCCTTCAAAATTTGTGATATGGCTACTTTACTTTCTTGAAACCGATCCTCTGCGACACGCCTCTGGGCTACTTCCTTTTTAAGCTGAGCATCTTTGTCTTTGAGTTGTTTCTCCAAGTTTTGAATCTTCTTCCTGTAGCTATTCTCAGATTCCTGAAGCTTCTGGCACTCTTGCTGGGTCTTACTCAACCCTTCTTCCATTTCAGCATGAGACCTCTTCCTAAAACTGGTTACATCAGAAGTTTCCCCTTGAGCTTCTTTGAGTTTGCGAGCTAAGTCGGCCCTTTCTTGATCTACCCAATAAAGTTTCATCCCTGCCTCACGGTCTTTTGCAAGAAGTTGAATGTTCTCAACATGAACCTGGGGGAACATCTCGGTAAGCACCGTGTTACTTAGAACAGTAGGAGGTTGCTCACATATAGGAGCCGACCTTGCAAATGGTAACCGTAAAATCTTAACCCTGTCTCTAATCCATTCTAAGTAAGGAACTCTAGAAATAGGAACCTTCTTGCCCAAAGTAGTTCTATCCTTCTTGTGAATTCCCTTCCAAGCACTTGTCACTTTTTCAACATCACATGATCACTTCCTCTAACAAAATACACTGATTTAGACACCTCTTAAACCTTTGGCGGTCCATCCATTGCATATCCCAATTGACGATAAGCAAGCACAGGATTATAGTTAATACACCCCTTAATTCCTATGTGGGGAACATTAGGGAAATCTCCGCAGCTAGTGATAATACTTTGTACTTCCTCTATGTCATAATTCCACCGGATATCAAATGAAGTAAGGTTGACAAGTCTTGATGACCATCGGAGACAATGTCTGGTATCCACGAAAGGGCCACTTACCGGTAGGTGCAACTTAAACCATTGATACAACATCGAATGACATAAACTTACATTACCTCCTTTTCCATGCCTGAAATGAATGGTGTAAAGAGTATCTGCCAAGAGTGTCGGTACCGGGTTCTTATTTCTAAAAACACAAATAGCTGTCAAATCCATAAAAAATTTCTTGTGAGGAAAGAGGATGATCCCGTATATCATGAGAGCAAACAGAGAGCTGAAGTCACTCCAATTCCCTTTCTTTGCCCAGTCTTCAGCTTTCTTCACTAAGAAATCCAAATAAAACCCTGTAGTATCCTCACTTGATTTCCAATTGTCTTTCACCTCTTTCCAATTCAAATGAAGAATTTCAGCAATAACTTCGAACTTCAGCTTCTCTGGCACTTGGACAAAAGGAACTTCATCGGACAACTTGATATTAAGTAGGTACGCGTACTCTTCTAGTGTGGGAACCAGTTGATAATCTTGAAAAGTAAAACACCGTAATTCCTTGTCATAGAACTGGAAGAGGGTGATCAAAGCCATTGGGTCAACTGGAGTGTTAAGGATTAGTAACAAATTGCCATAATTTTTGTTGAAATTATTCAGAACATCACTCTTCAGATAAGAACTCAACCTCTTCAATTCGGACACATCAATAGTAGGAATCTGATAAACGAATGTATGCCTGTTGGGCTCTTTAACACGGACTGAATCAAACTCATCTAACGGGAGGCTCGCCATTTCTGATGGAAAGAAGAATCTCGAATATCCCTGGAAGATAACATGCGCATGCTAGTTATTTTTTATACATCATTTTTTTTAGAAATAAATATGCTATGATGCAACATGACAGGATCAAAGTTTCACACTGGATAATTGCTGGACCATTATAGAACAACACCACTCAAGATCAAAAGAGAATCCCAAAGCTTCAAAACTATCATGGGAACCTGAGTCACCTTCGCAACATAAAGTCACCAACAATACTTGTACCTGTAAGAAAAGTTTTCCCGCCCCTCACACGGGTGTAGTCTAGGTCAAGGTAAGGTTAAAAGCCAAATTAGAGTACAAGGGCTCGACTGTCGGTATCATCATACGATAACACCTATCTAAACTACCTCTGAAGTCATGGGTCTCATGGTCAGGTCTACAAAGCATCCGCCTCATAGCTGCCATGGCCACTCTATTCCTAGTTCCTATGGAATTCACTCATAGCCTGGATATGAGGCCTTTTACCTCATGGAATAACCCACCCACCAAGAAATCCAGAATCCAAACAGTCCAGCCAAATCCAGTATGCAAAAAGTAAAGCGCACATAGGATGCAATGCAAACAGATAAATATGCAAAGCGGTAAAATAAACACCCAAAAAGAAAACAAACAAGAGCAAGGATCGACTCCGAGATGGACCAACAAGAGGTCAATCTGTCCCCAGTGAAGTCGGCAGCTGAAACAACCTGGCCGAACCGTCATCTTTTAATGAAATATCAATGAAGTCGCCACCGAACGTCTTTTATCCCGCCAAAAGGGAAAGGTAAACATCGAGAAAACCTGAAAAGGGAGAAATCACGGTCTTTCGACCAAGAGATCGGGTAAGGGAGTCCGATACGCGAGGGGAAGGTATTAGCACCCCACACGCCCGTAGTACTCGACGGTATCCACTCTTGTTGTCTAATCTAATGGGTGTGGTCAAAACCTATGTCTATGGCTTAAAGCTAAAAAGGGAATGCATGCGAAAGAAAAAAAGAAAAAAACAATGTAGGGAAAATAAAAGTTGTTCTCGGTTGGGTCCTACCCCAATGCCTACGTATCCCTTTTAAGGAATCAGAGCAGCCATAGTTCAGCTCGTATATTCTGGTTGGTTTGTGCTCTTTTTAGTTAAGACAACAAAAATAGTCAAGATGGCAAAACATCAGATAAAACAACAAACAGATGAGATGGTAAAACATTGGCTAAATAATAACAAAGTAACATGTCAAAGATGGCGAAACACCAAATGATAAAACATCACACCTAACCATGACATTGAGAATCAAAGTAGGATAACCAACATGTGCAATGGCGAAACATCGGCTTCAAACAAGTATGCGATGGCGAAACATCGGCTAAGAGATAACAAGGTATCATGGCTAAGATGGTGAAACATCAATAAACCGGATGACAAAACATCACACCTAACAATGATATTCATAATCAAAGTAGGATAACAAACATGTGCGATGGCGAAACATTGGCTTCAAATAAGTATGCGATGGCGAAACATCGGCTAAGAGATAACAAGGTATCATGGAAAAGATGGCGAAATATCAATAAACTGGATGACAAAAAATCACACCTAACAATGATATTGAGAATCAAAGTAGGATAACAAACATGTGCAATGGTGAAACATCGGCTTCAAACAAGTATGCGATGGCGAAACATCGGCTAAGAGATGACAAGGTATCATGGAAAAGATAGCAAAACATCAATAAACCGGATGACAAAACATCAAACCTAACAATGATATTGAGAATCAAAGTAGGATAACAAACATGTGCGATGGTAAAACATCAACTAAGAGATAATAAGGTATCATGGAAAAGATGGAGAAAAATAAATAAACCAGATGACAAAACATCGCACCTAACAATGATATTGAGAATTAAAGTAGGATAACAAACATGTGCGGTGGCGAAACATCGGCTTCAAACAAATGTGCGATGGTGAAACATCGGCTAAAAGATAATAAGGTATCATGGCAAAGATGGCGAAACATCAATAAACCAGGTTGACAAACAAAGCCAAGAGGCGCACAAACAAATAAGATTGATTTATATCTTTTACCTTGAAGAAGGGTTTGAGTTTATTAGAGGTGTTTTATGATTTGCCAAGAAAACAATTTTGTTTTAATATGCAAAATGCAAAGGAAGGAAAAACAACTAAGTGAAACTAGCCTAGCACTATCCCTAGTGTTATCATACAATGATTGACCCTAAGGTTGAGGATAAAGGAAAATCCTACCCTATGCTAGCGTACATGGATTCCTACCTTAATTAACATGTCAAAGGAAGCATAACAAAACTTATCCTATAGGGAACATGCAATGAGAGCGAAGTCGTGATCTCAATTTTTAAATTGAGAGACTCACCGATCAACAATTAAATAAAAAAACAATAAATATCCTATAGGGAACATGCACTGAGAGCGAAGTCGTGATCTCAATTTCTAAATTGAGTGACTCATCGATCAACAATTAAAGAAAAAAACAATAAATATCCTATAGGGAACATGCACTGAGAGCGAAGTTGTGATCTCAATTTCTAAATTGAGTGAATCATCGATCAACAATTAAAGAAAGAAACAATAAACACAACATATATATCAAACAAAACAGAGGGCCTCCTGACATATATCAGCAACAGAGATCCCATCATGCAACATAGAAATATACAAAATGAAAATAGAAGGAAGGAAATAGTGCAATACCAAACGGATAACTATCCGTAGCAACTAAGAAATAATAAAAGAAACCCAGATAACTTCAAACAAGCTGGCATTAGCAGACAAATCAAGTCAGAAATTATGCCATCGGGATGTAAGTATTGAGATTTTCATATATGAACAGATCCCATGGGCAATGTATAGCATTCATAATCACATGTATATATCCTGCATAGACTATCAAATATGCCCAGCACAAGAGTAGTACCAATATAATAAATTGTGTTCCACAAATAAAGTGAAACACAGTAGCCTCAAGTAAAAAATGGAAAACTTTTCTCAGAGTACCTCGCACATTCAACAACCAAGTTAGTATTCCCATAAATAGAATGATGACTCTCGTAAGGGATGGATAATGACACCATAATGAAGTGAGAAAACATGATAGCAACTATCAAAACATTAGATATGATAGACAAAAAGAAATAGGCATATGCACAATTTGGTAAAAAGTTAGAGGAATGTTGCTCCTTTCTATCACCATATTGAATTGACAATTGAATATCAACCAAGGATCATGGGAGCTTGAGAAGAATACAATCAAATACCATGAAGGTCAGTAGCAACTACAATTCAATCATACTCAATTACTTCATCACAACTCACAAGCATAATAGAAGAGAAATCCCACACAATGCATCAAAGACTTAGATCTCAAGATAAACATGGAAGAAAGTAAAACAAGGAAAAAATTAAAGAGTTTGTAACAATCAAAGATTTGAAGTAAAGCTTCCAAGACATAATTAGGACATAATCAAAAGGTTAAAGTGTTGATTCTAAAACATGTTTCACAAGTGCATTCAAAATGCCTCAAAAATTCAACAAGGATAAAAGAAAGAAGCCAAACTTTATTCATGATTAGAACTAACTTAAGTAATAGAGATCAATTACTCTCAAGTCCTCATGAGACTATCATTGAAGTATCATTTCCCTTCATGTTATCATTGTCCGTCTAATGACCTCAAACTCAATTTGAAAGCTCAAGTTTCAAAGTGAAGATCAACAAGAAAGCAAAAAGTCATAAAACATGCATAAAAAAGGTTCAATCATTCAAACATGGGGAATTAAGTGAAATGACTTGAGTTTATATGGATAAACAGAACCAACATGATCATTAGGTATCCAATTATAGGCTTCACTCAAGTTCATTGGCCATCAAGCAAATTGCAATAAGATATGCAACATTAATTGGGTACCTTCACTTCAAAAATACATCAAAAAAAGGAAAAGGGCTTCCATAATTCAAACAAAAATTTTCTTAGCATCCTTGAGATGTATAAGAGTCAGCGAACATGTTTTAAGTTCATGGATGGATAAGGAAAGGATAAATCAAACTTCAAATATCAAAAACTAGTTGGCAAAAACCACCAAACTAGACAAGTTTTCAAAATATTTTGTGGAAAATACCAAACCTTATCAATTAATTCAAGAAAAATCTTCTTAAGGACCTCAATCCATCTATGAACCTTAAACAAGAACCAAATTCAATTGAAACTCAAGGCCGGTTTCTTTTTGGAATCAAAACAAACAAGGGAATTAGCAAAACCCTAATTATTTAGAAAATGAACTCAATTATTGATTAATCAAGTTCCAATTCTAAACAAATAAAATTAAAATCATACAAAAACAAAGAAAACTCTAAAGATCAGAGAACTTATTTTTTTAAATTTTTAGACTTAAAGAAAAGTCAAAAATCAAAATCAAAATTCAAACCCTTAAACAATTAAACAAAAATTCACATCTCAAAATAAAATTCCAATCAAAAGTCAGAAAAATATCAAACCAAAATTATATCCAAATATTAGAATTAAAAACCAGCATCCATGATTTTTTGTTGAATTTTTGAATTAAAGGAAATATTAAAATAAAATCAAACAAACAATTAAACAATTAGACTATTATTTAATGACAAAATGCAAACCCTAGCCAAAATTCATAAAAAGGTCAAAACAAAATTATATTCGGACACTATGATTAAAAGCAAACTTATATGATTTTTTTGAGGATTTTTAAATTAAAGGAAGTATTAAGATAAAAATTGTGAAGCAAACATTTCAAATAAACTTCTCAAATTAAATTTCTAATCAAAAATAGGAAAAATGCTAAACCAAAATCAGAATCAATTTCTAAATTATTTTATGAGTTAAAGATAATTTTTGTGAAATTTTTAGATCAATGAAAATATTAAAACCAAAATAAACATTAAACAAGAAAATTAATTAATCACACGAATTTTTAAACAAATCAAAACATTTTCAAAAATTACAAAAAAAAATACACAAGTTCGAAAATATTATTTTTAAGTCTCCTGAATTTTTTCATAGTTTTCTCATGATTATTGTTTAAGAAATAAAATCCAGAAATCAATTAAAATTCAAACATGAACAAAATTTAAAAAAAGAAGATAGATCCAACGAACTAGATCAAGCCAGCGCATCATCTTCAACCTTTGTTCAACACCAAAACTTGCACGCGACTCAGGCTTATGCCTCAGATTCAGATCGATCATACAATCTCATTTCTCCACCAAAATTCATCAAATCAAGTGCAAATCAAAGCTAACATGGCAAGGAATTAAACACAATTCAAATCACATCAAATAGACAGCCATGGATCTAGAAATCTCAGCATGAAATCACCAAAAAATCATTGAAAATTAGAGTTGCAGAGATCTTAAACAAGCATAATATGCCAAACCAAGATCTCAAACAGTTTCAGAATCGTTCACATAACATCAACAAGCAAGTATCCATGCTCAAATTCAGCAATAAACATCTATATATCATGAATCAAAGTTGAGTGAGCTTACCTCAAATCAAAATCTGAATGCACGGTTCCCTCACTCCAGAAGCAAATCAATGGTTCCAACTTGATCCTCTTGCTCCACTGAATGTGTCTCTGCGAAGAAATTGAAGAAACGACCAAGGAATTAAGGGATTCGAAGAAAAATGCAGAGAAAGGAAGTTGAACTCGGATTTGGATTTCTTGCAATGGAGGCCTCTCTCTCATCAAATGATCCTCGCTACTCATTATATAGAGTGAGTAGAGGAGGGTAGGGGTGGAAATGCAAGCTTAATACCATTGGAGGGCAGGATTGGAAGTTTGTGCAGAAAATGAGGTGTGCATAGGATCAGGTCATTTGCTCGTGCATTCTTTAGCCTTTTATGCATTTTGTGGGCCGGAATAATTCATAAAATCATCCTTAAAATCTTGGCCCTTGATTCCACATGATCAGAAAGTATTGGAGTTTTTGCAATTTTGGGCAAGTTTTGAAATTTTGGCCTCAAGCAAGTACAACAATCACATGGGGACGAAATGGCTGGCATCAAGGGCTTCCATAGGTCACAAATGTGTCATGGGCATGATTAGAAGTGAAGAGAATGGCTGAAAATGAAGTTCTCAAGTTTTGGCATTTTGCTTGCATGGCTAAAGTTCAATAAAATGGCATGAAATTCAAAAGACCATAACTTGCCCATACTTTTGAATTTGGACACAAATGAGTACAATTTGGAAAGTTATTGAAAAGATATACAATCCCTTAGTTTTGTGTTTTTGCAATTGAATCCACTAAGTTCCTCAAAATTTGACATGAAATTCACTAATTTTGGAAAGTGACCTATAATTTTAACTTGAGGCATGAAATTCCAAAGACCATAACTCTTGACTCTTTGCCAATTTGGACATGAGACCAAAGGGAGATGAAAGATCACCCTCTTATATTTCTAAGCATATTGCATTTGCATTTGTTTGATCAAAGGTGAATAAAATATGAATATTTGAAGTTAAGTCCTCATTTTCCAAAATTAGAAACTTTTAGGGTTTCTTCATGAACAAGTTTCAAACCAAACCTCAATCTTTTTTATCCAATGATCAAAATGGACTTGAAATATAAAAATTAAACCCTTGAATTGATGGTTGACTAAAATTTCACTTGGTCAACCTTGACTTTGACTGATTTTGACCAAAATGACCATTTTTCCCCTTTGAATTAATTGGTCCACTTCTCTTTAAAATTGATGGTCAAAACATCAAACATACTATCTTCCAAATATATAGAGGCCATGTACAAAGTTTCACTTCAAAATTCTCAAGAAATCTTGATAAAATCCCAAACCCTAGTTTTGTTTAACACCTTAGAAGACTGATGAATCATCTCCAAAATTCCAAATCCTCTGGGCATCTTGACCAATTTCTCATACAAAGACTTTTCAAATACCAATGAGATGTTGTAGCTTCCAGATCAAGACTTGTACATTGATCAATAGCCTTGATCAATTAAAACCTAAATTTGACTGGTGAATCAAAAGAGTGATTCTTCTTATAATATTTCTCAAACTTCAATCCTCTGATGATCCAAAGAGATGGATAAAATATCTTGAGATATGCAGTAACTTTTGAGCTTGAAAGATCTAGAGGTTTAGATGATAAGGTTCTAATTGAGAAACTTGTCAATGCAATCAACCTTCAATGCTTGAGGAAGACTTGATAACCAAAGTATTTTGATCCCATCATAATGTATGAATGCAATGCAATATGATATTCATGATGAAACATAAGCCTAAATCAAGAGGGTAAATTTTTGGGTGCAACACTACTATCCAGGCTTTCATTTCGAAGTAACCCTACTATCCAGGTTCCTTATCATAGCCCTACTATCCAGGATTTCATATCGAAGTAACCCTACTATCCAGGTTTCTTCTCACAGCCATACTATCCAGGATTTCATATCGAAGTAACCCTACTATCCAGGTTCCTTCTCACAGCCCTACTATCCAAGCTTTCATATCGAAGTAACCCTACTATCCAGGTTCCTTCTCACAGCTATACTATCCAAGCTTTCATATCGAAGTAACCCTACCATCCAGGTTCCTTCTCACAGCCCTACTATCCAAGCTTTCATACTGAAGTAACCCTACTATCCAGGTTCCTTCTCACAGCCCTACTATCCAGGCTTTCATATCGAAGTAACCCTACTATCCAGGTTCCTTCTCACAGCCCTACTATCCAGGCTTTTATATCAAAGTAACCCTACTATCCAGGTTCCTTCCCATAGCCCTATTATCCAGGATTTCATATTGAAGTAACCCTACTATCCAGGTTCCTTCTCACATCCCTACTATCCAGGATTTCATATCGAAGTAACCCTACTATCCATGTTCCTTCTCACAACCCTACTATCCAGGATTTCATATCGAAGTAACCCTACTATCCAGGTTCCTTCTCACATCCCTACTATCCAGGCTTTCATATCGAAGTAACCCTACTATCCAAGTTCCTTCTCACAGCCCTATTATCCAGGCTTTCATATCGAAGTAACCCTACTATCCAGGTGCCTTCTCACAGCCCTACTATCCAGGCTTTCATATCGAAGTAACCTTACTATCCAGGTTCCTTCCCATAGCCCTACTATCCAGGCTTTCATATCGAAGTAACCCTACTATCCAGGATATTTCTCATAGCCCTACTATCCAGGCTTTCATATCGAAGTAACCCTACTATCTAGGTTCCTTCTCATAACCTTACCATCTAGGTTTCTTTTCTCTTATCTCCAGACAGCAGCCGACAACACTGTAAGACCTAGACCTAGCCAAACACGATTCGTTTCGCATTTCCCCCAATAATTCGTGGTGCAGCTTGTACCCTGACCTGATATGCAGTTCACTTCCGCTTCCTCAAGCAAGAGTTATTTCCCCAGTAGAGTAACGGACAATTGAAGCTCCTAAAATTCTATTTCTCCCAAGACAGATACCAACATTCCTCAACAGATTCCTCCTCAATGACAAGAGCAGGGACTCTCATCGAATGAATGTCTCAAGAAATCAACATCCTCTAGATGGCATCTTTAAGCCCATCTCCGACGGTACTCCGTCACATCTTGGATGGCATCTTTAAGCCTATCTCCGAAAATTCTCTAACCACATAAAAATGGCATCTATAAGCCCATTCCCGATATCACAAATCAAGTATCGCTTCATGCAAGTGAAAATTTCTGGGCACTTTAGTGTTCAATCATCTTCCACCTTCAGATCACGAAAGGCAGACGAGCCAATCTACATCCTCAGGTTTAAGAAGATCGAATAGGGGAAGCTATTGTACCCCAAAATTTGCCCTCTCATTTTACTCAATACATACTCCTAGATATCCTCAATTTGCTCAAGTTTTCCCAAGAGTTGACCAGACAAACTCTCTTCTAAGGCAGTATGTCTCAAATTAGGGTTTCCATTTTCATCAAAATAGGTGGACTCCAAAGACCTCATATTCTTTCCATGGTCCTAATATGTTCTCAAGGCCCTCCATGTCAAGTTTCATGCCTTGCACAAGAAGTTTGTTCAATCAACTGCTCAGATACTTGAGAATCGACTGTATTAGGTTAAAAGTTAATTGTGGCCCACATACAGTCAAACTTCAAGATTTTGGGTCAACATCAACATTCCGAAGTGATATACATAATTTGATCAAGGGTTTATCATTATTCTTCAAGGAATGCTCCAAATTCATCAAAACCCAAAAGTTGCTAAATTAGGGTTTCTCAAGAAAAGTCAACCAAACTTTGACAAAGCATAACTTCCACACGCTTTATCAGAAATTTTCCATCCAAGGCTAATTTTGAAGAGGATGCAATTACCTACAGTTCATATTCATCCCACAAGTTCAAAATATGCACTCATAAAAAGATATGAATTTCCACATTATAGGTCCTTTTGAAAAGTCAACAAAAACACCTTTTAGGTCAAAGCTTCTTACATGAACATGGAACAGTCAATTGAGATGAGACCAAAAGGGTTGCTTAGGGGACACCCTAAGCTTTCTAAAAAGTCCAATAACACCTCTCTAGGGTTAAAGTTGGAGGAGATATGCCTTGTCAAAGTTGATCTTTTTTGCAAAATTGCCAAAAGTCAAATAGGCTCAAAATTACATTTTTTTGCCAAATGGGCCTAACGTTTTAGGCTAGCACCTCACTTATAACATGGAGCACGACCCAATTACTTATCCACATGTTATTTGCTTCATTTTCCAATTTATTTTGATTTTTTATTAATTAAAAATTGAATTAAATCAAATAATTGGTAAATAATATCAAAGATCTGTTTTGATATGATTTTTTGACAGGTTTGCAATTAAAATATGCTGAAATATCAAGGCCAAATCGAATCAAGCATGATTGGTACAAGAAAAGGATGTTTAGCTTAATATAGCAAGTTTACATATGGCATGGAAATCAAGGCATAAGACAAGGGTTGCAGTCGTGAAAAAGCAAGAACAAAATTTCAAAGAAAAGTGTGAATTGGATTTCAAGCTACAGGACAATTCAAGCCATTCTAACATTGCCAATCGCATCCTGGAGCATCTCTGAAGCTAACTGGATCATTTGTAAGTCCTCTCCTGCCCAGAAACGCACGCTACCACTCACACGACTTGCTTTATATCTTGAAATCGAATACATCAATTCTGGCATTATTATCACATTTGATTGACATATTTGTGATCTTTGGCATGTTTGCAAGCTGACTGAATAGTTTAATTGCATTTTTGAAGCCTATATTTGTACTTGCCATTGTTAGGGTTTCCACATGCGTTTTAGGGTTTTTGGCTACATGTAAAATTAGGCCATGAATAAGGTACCATGATGATCGTGACATCATGACCAGTTGAACCTTGGTCTTTAATTTCATTTATATTGTGTTTTATGAGTTTTTGAGTTGTGCAGGTTTGTAGCTACAGACTTTTTTCTGTAGGTAAAGGTGAAGAACCTAAGACGACAGAGGAAGGTAGAAGGAGATAACATGGAAGCCAACCACTGGGCTATTCAAATCAGCGCGTGCATTTTGTCTTTTTCCCACTAATCCATTTGTTTTGTTATATTATATTATGTTTTCATTATTTGTACAACAAAGAAGCATTGGCCCAGTGGAAGAGCGCGTTGGTGAAGAGTATAAGGACCTGGGTTCGATCCCAGGTCCCAGCAAAATTGTTTTCTTATTTTCCATTTACAGATCCTGTGTGTCTATCATCCAAACGCCCATCATATGCCATCACCATTCAACCACTTGATGCATCACTCAGCCAGATCCAATGCTCGCCAATGATGGACCATGGTACACCCTCAGGTCACATGGAACCAAGTGCTGACTGGGCTTGGATGGCTAATGGGCCTGGGAAATTCAACATTGCACCCCCCATTCAGCACAACACAGGCCCATTTCTTCTCTTATTCTATTCTTTTTTATTTTTAATTCTTTTATTATTTCCTTAATTTTTTTTAATTAACATCAAAATCATTTTTTTATTTAACCAAAAATCTATTTCATAAATTTTTTTCCTTGAATTAATTAATTTACTTTAAATTAGGGCAATTAAATTTCATCTTTTTTCATAATTAAAAACAATTAGAAATTAGGTTTTAAATTTGTAATTAAATTGTTTTCTCAAATCAAAATCCCAAGAAAAAACATAAAAAATCTTTTTTTTATATAATATATTTTATTTTCTTTAATTGATTAATTTAGTTTAAATTAGGATAATTTCAATTTCTTTTTATAATTAAAACTAATTAGAAATTAGGGTTAATTTTGTACATAACCTAATTAATTCTTTTCTCCAAAATAACCTAAATATTTTCATCAATTAGATTTTAGGGTTTTTAACCATTCTCGCATTTAATTTGTCGTGTGCATTTTAATTCTTTTATTATTATTGTAAATGCTCCGGGATTATAATAGTAATTAGGGTTTTAAACTTCCGCATTTTTATTTTCAGTCAAGATGATTATGTAACTACCAAAGCCTTGTAATAGTTAGGTTTATTTTCTCGCACTTTAGATTCCTGCAAATATTTAACTGTTAGATGCATGGTTAATAGGATTGTATGGGAAGAATGCTTGAAAATTAAAATGGTAGATCACCTAATGTGCAAAGACTAAAATTAACTGAAAAATTCACGTGCACATATTCACTCCTAGGGTTTGCCTCACTTCGGGTGCCTTCGGTAAACAATTATTAAGCATAAGAGATTTTAGTGGTTGCCCTCCTGTCTAAAAGATCAAATGTCTCATTCGAATGTTACCTCAGAAATGTTGCCTCGGAAAGATCTTAAGACTCTAGGGTTACTACTAAATTTTTCTAACCATTGCTTTAGTGACTGTACTTGTCCCTTTCGAACGTCCCTTACAAACTCCAACAACGATGCTACCTATTCCTTAATAATGGGATAGCGTTGTCTAAAGGAAAACGAACAGTCTTTTTTCGAGTAGGTAGATTAACTCTTAAGTACTTGCTCAAACAAATAAACTTTTCACACAAACACCTTTCAAAACAATTTTCAAAACAACTTCGTCATATCCTTGAGGACTGATACAAGGGTTATCACGAAGTAAAACTTTTTCAAAAACAAGCACACACAAGCAATTTTAAAATGAGCAAGTACCTAAGAGCCCATGGAAAACCATGGATAGAAAGGGTGCTAACACCTTCCCTTTCTATAATCTACCCCCCGTACTTAGAAATATTATCGAAAAAGGTTTTTTCTGTTCTTTTTCCTTTTCCTGATTGGATGAAATAAAAGTCGGTGGCGACTCTTGCTTACTGCAACATTTTGCAAACAAAAAACGCAAAACGCACACCAGTATTAACAGTCGGTTCTGCTACCGTATCACACATGGCTTTCGCAGATACATAATTATTTTGACTGAAAATAAAATGTAAAATTAAAACCTAACTAAAGCTATTACAACCTCGGAGCAATTACAAAAATAATTAAGAAAGTAATAAAAATACGCGCGACGAATTAAATGCGAGGACGATTAGAAGACCTAAAATCTATTTGGAAAAAAAATATTTAAGTTATTTTTGAAGAAAAATTAATTATTTACAAAAATCAAATCCTAATTTCTAATTGATTTTAATTATAAAAAGGAGTTAAATTAACCTAATTTTTAATCACATTAATTAATTAAAGAAAATAAATATTTAATGAAAAAAAGATTTTTTTTTGGTGTTTTTTTGTGATTTTGATTAAATAAAAATAATTTTGATGTTATTTTAAAAGAAATATACTTAGGGAATAATTAAAAAGAAATAAGAATAATAAATAAATAAAAAGAAGAATGGGCCAATTTAAGTAGTTGGAGGGGGTGCATTGTTAAAAATATTCCAGGCCCACCAAGCTGAAGCCCAGTCAGCGCCTGATCCAGTGGTACTCCCTCTTGATGGTGCACCATGGTCTCTGGCAGGTAGAGGCGTTGGATCTGGTTGATCATGAATGTGATGAGATCCTTTGGTTGGATGATGGAGGTGCATGATGAGCGCTTGAGTGGGAGGTGCATGGGATCTGTTAAAGGAAAATAAAATAAGAAAGTTGTTGAGACCTGGGATCGAACCCAGGTCCTCTACCCTTTCCAACGTGCACGCTTTCTAGCTGCGCTACCTGTTTTGTTTGTTAATATAATAGCAACAATATATAATATATAAAATATGGCAACTGAATCACAAACGCGCACGAAATTCAAAACGGCCAATGGGATCTTGACACGCCTTCATCCTCCTCCCTGTTCTATCATTTTAGACTACGACCTTTTACCCATAATAATTTTCGTCACTATAAGCTTTAGTGACGGTTTTTGTGCGTTGCTATAGATCTGTAATATCTCAAAACGCAAAGCAAGCAATATTAATCAGAGTTAAGAACATAGATCCACTAAGAATCTTATCCTGAGTTCATTGGTATCATTAATCAGTCCTGATTTTGCCTATACGAGGAATCCCTAATTTGAAGCTTTCAAACCCTAATAATGGCGTAAGCTTGTTCCTGCACTAGAAACCAAATTCAGGCTATCCAAAAGGTCACAAACATGATTATGAATACATTTATGCAAGCAAATCGAATGAAAAATGCGTAAAACCCTGAAATCAAATTTGAGTTACAAGGGTGCAAACCGTTATCTGTATCTTAAAGTTTGGGATGTTTTGTGGCTTGAGAATGATTAGAATCACTTCAGAGTATGTCCAGGAACAAACTAATGTCTTTGGAATTGCTTAAATCGGGCGGCAAATGAAAATTCGACCTACATTTTTCTTTGGAAATTTTGGAATTTGTTCTTGTGTTTTCTCTAATGCCAACCCCTATTTTCATGTCTGCTCTTGCTCTCTATATATCCTTGAACGAATTAGGGTTATAAAAACCACTAGTATCTTTGCAATTTTTGAAGATTTGATTTAGTTTTTAGGTTATATGATATCCTTTCAAATTTGGCCTAATCATGCCATTCTTGTCCCAATCAGCTTTGATTCAGTTTAATTTTAATATGCCAGCATAATGAGCTTGTGATTCTGTCCAAAAATCCAATCAAAACAAATCTTTGCTATTATTTACCATTTATTTGATTTAATTCAATTTTTAATTAATAAAAAATCAAAATAAAATAAATAATGAAGCAAATAACATGTGAGTGAATATTTTGGTCGTGGACCATGCTATGAGTAAGGTGCAAGCATAAAAAGTTAGGCCCATTTGGCAAAAAATGCATTTTTGAGCACATTTGACTTTTGGCAATTTTGCAAGAAAGGTCAACTTTGACAAGGCATATCTCTTCCAATTTTAAACCTAGAGAGGTGTTCTTGGACTTTTTAGAAAGCTTAGGATGTTCCCTAAACAACCCTTTTGGTATCATCTCAATTGGGTCTTCCATGTTCATGTAAGAAGTTTTGACCCAAAAAGTGTTTTTGTTGACTTTTCAAAAGGGCCTATAATGTGGAAATTCATATCTTTTTGTGAGTGCATATTTTGAACTTGAGGGATGAAGATGAACCGTAGGGAATTGCATCCTCCTCAAAATGAGCCTTGGATGGAAAATTTCTGATAAAGTATGAGGAAGTTATGCTTGGTCAAAGTTTGGTTGACTTTTCCTCAAAAACCCTAATTTAGCAACTTTTGGGTTTTGATGAATTTGGGGCATTCCTTGAGGAATCATGATCAACCTTGATCAAATGATGGATATAACTTCAAAATGTTTATGTTGACCAAAAATCTCGAAGTTTGACTGTATGTGGGCCACAGTTGACTTTTGACCTAATATAGTCGATTCTCAAGCATCTGAGCAGTTGACTGAGCAAACTTCTTGTGAAATGCTTGAAATTTGACATGGAGGGTATTGAGAACATATTAGGACCATGGAGAGAATATGAAGTCTTTGGAGTTCACCCATATTGATGAAAATGGAAACCCTAGTTTGAGATACATTGCCTTAGGAGAGAGTTTGTCTGGTCAACTCTTGGGCAACCTTGAGAAAATTGAGGACCTCTAGGAGTATGTTTTGAGTAAAATGAGAGGGAAAATTTTGGGGTACACCAGTTACATATTCATTTCATCCCTCAATTACCTTTCAAAACAGTATTCCAATCAATCATTCCAATCCATTCCATGTCAATAAGTCGAATGAGTTTGGGTTTATTGATCAAACAGTTACAGTTGAGGCTAGTGATGTTGCCACACTCTTTCTTCTCTTTTACGTTGTTGTTGTTCATACTTGATTATAATCATGGGATGCATTAAAGATGGTCCGGGAGAGAAGGTTGATGCGGATTTTGTGTGACATGTAAAAAAAGATGTCGAATTCTTCTTGATTTTGAGCAATACATCAAGTGTGCGTTAGTCGGTGTTACACCAAATAAGAATATTTTTGGTGGTCAAGATGTAGATATGTTTCATCAATTATCTACTTGGTTAAAAATGATGATTCTACACTGTTTAAAATAACACATGGAATAATATCATGTGAGTTTGCAGCAAGTGAGTCGAGATATAACAAATTGATGAATGATGCAATGGCAAGTGATGTTAAATTGGTCAATACTGTGGTGATTGAGAAGTGCGACGAATTGTTCAATGGATTGGAGTCATTGGTTGATGTTGGAGGAGGCACAAGTACCATGGAAAAGTCCTTTGCCAAATCATTCCCACAACTGTGGTTCACTGTGTTTGATCTCCCACATGTTGTTGATGGCTTGCAAGGAAGTGATAACCTAAACTATGTTTGTGGAAACATGTTTGAGAAATTCCTCCAACATATGCCATTATATTGAAGGTAAACTGTTATATCATAATTTTATTGATATGTGCTTTAAAACATAGTTGCAGCCTATAAAATTGTTAATTTTGTTTAAATGGTTTTGATCCTTATTACTTTGAATGAAAATACAATGGATATTGCATGACTGGAATGATGAGGAATGTGAAAAAGTGTAAGGATGAAATAACAAAAAAAGTTAAAGAAGGAAAAGTGATTATCATTGACATGGTGGTGGAGAAAGATAATGAAAATCAAGAAGCATTTGAAACTCAACTCTTCTTGGATATGTTGATGATGGTAGTACCTGTTGGAAAAGAGAGAAACGAGAACGAATAGATTGAGTTGATTTTATCTGCCGGTTTCAGTGACTATAAGATAACTCCAATTTTGGGCTTAAGGTCTGTCATCGAGGTTTATCACTTTTTGTCTTGAATCTATTTGTTTTATTGTTGATATATCATGTTTAATGATGCCATCTATTTGTGTAAAGAGGAACTTGAGGATCCCCTCATCATAATCCATGAGAAGAATATCTCAAATATAAATGTTATAGTTAAAGTACTATAGTTATCTTTAAAGATTTAAAGGTGGGTAATACTATTTTCACCATTTTACATTGAATTGTATAATATTGAAACTGACGAACACTTTTTCATTATCAGAAAGAAAGATCTTTATTGATTATCGCTGAAGATGTTGAAAGTGATGCCCTTGCAACTCTTATCCTTTATAAGATGCATGAGAATCTTTGGCATGATATTACTGTAGATTTATTGTTGTTTGTTTAGATTTTCATAATGCATGTAAATGTTTAATGCATTATGTGAAGTAATATCCAGATGATGTAAATGCGTATTGATTGCAGATCCAAACAGGATAAGGGATGCACTGAACTTGTAACATCATATTCATTATCTGGAAATTGGGGCTTACAGTTCTATGTTGAAGGCTTTTATTGCTCAATCACATCTTCTTACTTGGGTAAATATTTATTTTGAACCTGTTCTCCGTGGTTGACTTTCGCTCATTGAATATGCTTTTGCGATGCAAATCCTCTCTTTATTTATACAAGGTATATGATGGTAATTTGTTTGTGGATGTAGGGAAAAGAGGAGCTCTTGACTGAGCTATGAAAGGAACTAAATATTGCAGATTCTGAACATTGACAAATTCTTACTAAAATAAATTTCGATAAGTCAATTAGATGGATAAGGTGTTTGTATAGGTGTGCTATATTTCCTTATTCATATATTGACAAAATTGGGAAATGCGCTTATTATTTAGTTGTATGGTGATTTAGTAACGTTTTGACGGGCGGATACTATAGCAGTGGTAAAAAATGGAGTGGTTACTGAAAAGGGAAGACATGTTGTGTTGATGAAGATTACTGATGGTGTTTATGGTTCATTAGTAGCTCTTCATTCAAGTACATCATAAGATATTTTTATTTTCCACTTCCAACCTACCACTCCAATTACTTGGCTTCTCCGTTCTCCTATGTCTGAGCAAGTGTTCAAAGTGTGAGTATTTAGTCTTCTTTCATGTTCACACTTTTCTCTCATTCACATTTGAAGCTTTCACTTAATTCGTCTCGGTTAAGCATTATGCCAGCATTTTGGATACTGAAAAGCAGCTGAATTTGCAGGTAATTTTATCTTCTCTTCTTTCTGATATAAAACTGATTTGTTGCGAGTAAAACTAGAACTTGGCCTTTCAGCAAACACTGATGCCTTTGGGAAGATGCAATGAGTTGTAAAAATTAGTATTTAGAAGGAAATGTCAATTACTAACTTGAAAACCATTTGTATCGATAAAGATCTCCTACTACATCATCTAAATAGCTTGATATGAGTGATGTACTACTTTTACCACCTCTCATTCTGGTCATTAAGTCATATAATATTGTTTCCTTAGATCTATTGATCCTTTTCCGTAATACCCTCAATACTTCCTTTTGTAGGATAATATGAAGGATTCAAATCATGGCGACAACTTGAAACAATTCCTTCATAATCTGGACCTCTCTTACTAATTAGAATGGGTTGCTGAACAAAAGGTACTCCTGACAAGGCACGGTAATGAATTGGGCACTTTTCAGTTGTAGTAATTCTCTAAAAATTAATGTATTTTATATTGGTAGAAAGGAACCATAAAGGGTGAGAGGGTGTGACTTTTGAACATTGATTTAATAGTTTGTTGGTCAACTATGTTTTGTTTTAAACTAGAGTTTCAATTTTGTTATGTTTTAAACTAGAGTTTCAATTTTGTTCTGATTTAAACTACAGTTATGATGATTCAACATCGAATTGGGCATCAATTTATTATTTTACATGTAATAATAAACTCATCAATATGACAATACATTATGAATTCAAATCAATATGATAGTTTCCAACCTAAAACCTCCCAAGTCCATGCAGTGCTATGTTCCTATTGTACATGCTATCGATTTCATGGAAACTTACAGTAGGTGACTGAAAGATCTTCTTTATTATCACACATATGGTTAGCCATATTTTCATTTGTAAGGTTGGCCTATAAACTTACAACATAATGCTCTAAAACCTTGATAAACTGGAAGATAACAATGATCCATGATGATTATCTTGCACTGCCAACAATCAATTCGTCACTTTGAGAGTAGATCCTTCTCATCTTACTTGCTCTACTCCTTCCCTCATCTGTAAGCTTAATCCAAGCTAGAAAAAATGTGGGTATGATGCTTATAATTTATGAGATATTAAATCAAAGATGAAAATAAATTTGAAAGTGAAAGAGATTTGTATATGGGATACGGTTTTATATATATTAATTAATAGTAAAACTACTATATTTATGCTTTGCTGAATTTTTTGTAAATTAGTAAAGGAGATTTCTAGATTTTGGGCAAAATCACATAACTTCCAAAGAACAATATTTTTTATCATAAGAGCAAACTAGGTTGATTTCTTGTGTATATTATTATAGAAGACAGAAAGTCATTTGTTTTATTTATTTTTCCTCAACATTTGTACAGGCTTTCTGTTTCTCTTAAGTTGAGCATAGTTTATCGATATTGATTGACATAAGAAATCCAAAAGAGTATAGCAACTACACATGCAACGGGGTCGTCACTACTTGCAGTTGTTGTAAGAGAATCTAACACAATGCACAAGTGTAACTATTTATATTTATCTTAATTAGAAATTTAGCTATTTAACTTAATTTATGATTTCAGTTTGATCCCTAGCTAATAAACGTTACTTTTTAGTCCTTTAAATCTAATTTCGTTAGTCAATTTAGTCAATTTTGTTAAATTTTAACTTTAAATGTCTAAGTGGTGCAATATTATTGAGTGACAACCATATATTCTCTTATTTTTCTAAAATTTAACCATTCGGTCTGATGAAAAAATATCAAACAATTAGACATTAAAATTCTATTGTATCTAATAATAAACCATCAATATCTATTTATTTATTTATTGACATTTACAAATAAGTGTATACTAATATTTTAACAAATTAAATTATTAACGGGAACACAAAGTTACTTATCAAAATATTGAATGTTAAGGAAAATATGAAATTACTAATATAAATATTGAATATTAACGGGAATATGAAGTTACTCATAAAAATATTGAATATTAACGGGAACATAAAGTTACTCATTAAAATATTGAATATTAACGAGAATATGAAGTTATTGATCAAACTATTGAATATTAACGGAAACATTAAGTTACTGATCAAAATATTGAATATTAATGAGAATATTAAGTTACTGATCAAAATATTGAATATTAACGGAAATATTAATTTACTGATCAAAATATTGAATATTAACGAGAATATTAAGTTATTGATCAAAATATTGAATATTAACGGGAAAATAAAGTTATTGATCAAACTATTGAATATTAACGAGAACATTAAGTTACTAATCAAAATATTGAATATTAACAGGAGCATGAAGTTATTGATCAAAATATTGAATATTAATGGAAATATTAAATTACTGATCAAACTATTGAATATTAACGGGAACATGAAGTTAGTGATCAAAATATTGAAAATTAACGGAAATATTAAGTTACTGATCAAAATATTGAATATTACGGAAAAATAAAGTTACTGATTAAATAATTAATATTAATGAGAACATGAAGTTACTGATCAAAATATTTAATAATAACGTAAACATAAAATTACTAATAAAAATATTAAATAATAACGGGAACATGAAGTTACCGATAAAAATATTAAATAATGATAGAACAACTTTACTATTGGTTTAAATATTTTGACAATAATTCTAAAACATAAATAATATTTTATATATATATATATATATATATATATATATATATATATATATATATATATATATATATATATATATATATATATATATATATATATATATATATATATATATATATATATATATATATATATATATATATATATATATATATATATATATATATATATATATATATATATATATATATATATATATATATATATATATATTATTGATTCAAATATTTTTATATATTTAAATAATTATAGACACCGATTTATTATCTATTTTAAAAAAAATTATTTTATTTTTATTGTATTTTGAGAACTAATGTATGTATCAACCTTCCTTCATATCTTCATATTTATTTTTTCATATAATTTTATTTAATTATACTATTTAATTTACTAACACTATTTTGAAATATTTATAATATATCATTTTAATCAATATTTCTTTTTATTTTTTATATGAAATAAAACATATAAAACAAATAAGTATATCACATCGGGACCCGTATGAACGCACGGATATCCCACTACTTCACTTTCAGACTTGAAGCACCACTGAATTTTTCGAAAATATTAACCACAAGACTTCCTTGAGCACAAGTATCCTAAAAAAAAAAGAACACTATTTAAAAAAAATAGATGAGATAAACTAGGACCAATTATATATATATATATATATATATATATATATATATATATATATATATATATATATATATATATATATATATATATATATATATATATATATATATATATGGAAAAAATTTCTATATAAAATCACAAAGAAATACAGAGAAAGAGAGTTCCCTTGTCGTAGAGCTCTAATGGAATTAAATTTAGAAATTCTTTTTCCGTTTCAAATCAAATATAACTTTGACAAAGTAACATAATGCATTATAAGTTTAATATACATGAGAGAGATGCCAAAATCATACAAGCAATGTTCTAAATAACGTTAATTGACATGGTCATATGATTTCTCCAAATCAATTTTATAAACTATATCTCTTTTCTTCTTATGAAACATGACATCGTCATTGAATGAATAATCTCCTATGTTATTTGGTTATGTGAATATCATAAAATATGAAATTGTATTAAGTAATTAATTTTTTTTGTTTTCTTTAATAATATAATCTATTAATATGTTTACATTTGAATCAGAAACATCATTGGTCCCATGGTCTAGCGGTTAGGACATTAGACTCTGAATCTAGTAACCCGAGTTCAATTCTCGGTGGGACCTTTAATTGTTTTTTTAAATTTTAATTCTTGAATTTATAGGGGATAATATTTTTTTTCTATACATTAATTATATAGTAGTGTTTTTAAAACTTATACCAATGGCCAATCCCTTCAAATTATTTTTTTCAAACTTAATTCTTGAATTTATTGGAGATAATTTTTTTTTACTTTACAATATTGAGCAGTGTTTTGAAACTTATGCCAATGATCAATCCCTTCGAATTACATGGTCACTAGTTTACATCTTCTAAAATGACTAATATATATATAAAGTGGAAAGAGTTAAAAAGAAATTATTTTAAAAACTCATAATTTATTATAATATATTTACAATATATATGATTTATTATTTATTATTTAATTATTGATATTATTATCTTTCCACACAACATTGTATAATTAATTTTAGAAGCATGGAACCCTACATTAAAAAATAGATTTCTTTTAATATAATATGAAATATTGAAAGTCTGACTTGTTTATACTATTTTCATGAAAAAAATTATATTAGGTTGGTTCACAAGTTCACCACCACCATTATAATATAAATAGAGTTACATTTTTCCCTGTCATTTTAGCGAGTTTTGTTTTACCTCTCCTTAAGAAAAAGAATTGTGATCCCCCCTCAATATTACCATATTCCATCCAAAAAACTTTCATTCAGATTTTTGTCTAAGATATACGTGGCCAAGTCCACTTTGATGATTGTGCATATTAATTGTCACGTTGGATCACCATATGCTCCTTCTTATTCTTTGAAGGTTAGGGTTCCATTTCCGTTTTTGCAGAAACTTTTGTCTTCCATCTACTACTTCTTCTTCTATTTATCCTACTTTCGCATTAGCTTCGAGAAACCGTAAAAACAAAAAATGGTTGGAAGTAACATTGTCGAAAGCAACAACTTGTTTTAAATTTCAACCGTACCCAGGTGTGGATGTCGTCGTCCAATGAAGATGTGAGTGGCTAACACTGTTCAAAATTGTAGCAGGAAGTTTTGGAAATGTCGTAACGATGGGGTAAGTGCTTGAATCCATGAGTTTTGTGAAAACCTTTGTCACACTGTTATTATTGAAGGTTATGTCAGTAACGTTCTTTGTGTATGACGACGGAGAATAATTGTGACATATTTATTTGGGATGATGAAGTTGGTCACTCTATGAATGAATTCACAAAGAAAGAAACTTGTTGCAAAAACGGTGATGTGATAATGGTGAAGTTAGAAATGAAGGAAAATAAGCTAGAAAAATCTTAGTTGAAGATTGTTGATATGAAAAGGAAAAGTTTCCATTTGAAGATGGCAATTTTGATGTCTTGGTTTATTTTTGCAGTATCGTACAAGCTTATGTAATAGGATGCTCAAGTTTATGTAACAATATTGGTTTATGTAATAGGAAGTTTGATGTCTATTATGAACTAATGTTGTAAATGATATTACTCTAGTTGAGTCAATTTATGGAAATTTGCCTTTTTCTGTCATGCAATAAAAATGGTAAGCATTAATTAGCTTAGACCTTCATAAGTCATAGTTAAAGGGCATACGTTATACTTAAGTCATTACAAAAGGGTATAAACCAAACTTAAAGTCATTACAAAAGGGCATAAGCCAAACTTAAAGCCATACTTAAGTCATTACAAAATGGCATAAGCCATTACATAAGGAATAACATTAAATTCATACTTAAAGGCTCAGATAGACATAAAACAAACTGACAACTTAAGACACAAAACTACTTCTTAATTTTTCTTCTTTTCACGCTGGGATTCAGTGGCTTCTTGTGTCAAAATACCTCCCTCTTCTTTTGTCAAATACATAGGTTGCTCAGGTTTGATCCAGGTCCTGAGATTGGTTGTTGAAACCACTTGAGTTTAATTCTTTCACTAGACCTCCTTCTTGTTGTCTTGCCTCCTTATTGAATATGTTTAGATTTCCTTTTTTTTGCCTTTGTGACATCTTTCTCTTCTACAACATGTGGCTGACTTACATGAGGTACCTGACTTGCATTAGATGCGTGAATTACAGCAGGTGGGATACCAGTTTGTGTTGTGTTTACATCAGGAGTGCTTGAAATAAGCTCATTAGATATGTCACCAAAGAAGTCAGCATGTGGGTTTCCAGTCTGTGTCTATGTTGCGTCCATCTAAAAACCAGGCAAGACATATAGTTAGGTAACAATTAAAAATCAGGCAGAACATATGAAATAAGGTAAACACCCATAAATACCTTAGTTGGTTGTGTTTCACTAGGTTGATCAACTTTTATTCCACTTTGTTCTAGATTGCATGTACTAGCCTTGATCTTTTTCTACAAGATTACAACAGACATAATAAGTTAACATCAACAAGTTATATACATGGAATACACAATAAGTTAACATACGCTAAATATGCCTTTCTCTTAAGCCCATTTGGATCTTGTGATGTGCTCTTACATGACTGAGAATTGTGACTAAACTTGTCACGTTTAATACACCTGTAGGACACACCAGGTAATCTCCTTCTAGCACCATATTCGTCACACTTCCTAATCCTTAATTTTCGTTGTTTTCCTGGAACTTTCTTGTACATAGGTGGTAAAAGCTCTTCTTTCTGAACTTTAGGCCACATATCCTAACCATTAATGGGACTCACAACAAAACCATAGCATTATGCATATTTTTCTCTAGAATAACATTCATCAACAAATTCTTCAGGATTTTGTTGCCTAAAACCTAAGGTTGCAACAACATGCCTACAAGGAATGTCCACCAACTCCCATGAATTACATGTACACGACCTTTTGGCAATGTCCACTATGAATTCCCGAATATCAACCAACTCCTTAAAATTACATGTACATGACCTCTTGTCCTGTCCAACATATGCCATTAGCAACTCAAGAAACCACTTCAAATTGTCCTTTATTTTTGTCTCTGCCACTCCAAAGGCCAAAGGGAAGTAATGATCATTGGGGTCCCTACCCACAACAATTAATAATTTACCCCCGTATTTTGTTTTCAGATGGCAAGCATCAACTCCAACAAAGGGTCTGCAACCATTAATGAAACCCTTTTTACAACCATCAAAACAAAAATAAAAAGACCCAAACCTTGGTTGAATGGAGGGATTTAGTCTGTCAACAGTAAACTTCACAGTATTCCCAGGATTCACTCTATGTAATTCAGCTGCATATATCTATAACTTTGCATATTTATTGTCTGCATCTCCTTCTATTATCTTTTTTGCTATGAGCTTTGCCTTTCATGAACTACTTGTAACACCCCGATTAAATTAGAATTATTTGTAATTAAATAATAAGGTGATATGGTGTATTTACATGAATTGATGGATTTTATGATGTGGTGTGATGCCTTTATTGAGGTTATGGGGGTGTATGGCTAAATATGTAGAGACATGGGAGTGTGTAGTATAATATGAATTATTACTATTATTATTATTATAATATTAGGATTATTATTATTATTTTATAATAATAATTAAATAATAATTTAATTGGGATAATTATATTATTATTGGATTATAAGAGGTGAGAATAGAGAGAATATAGTCAGAACATGAAAAATAGAAGAGAAGCATATAAGTGAGAAGAGGAGAAGAGTACTAGGAAGCTAGGGCAAGAAGATTCACTTTAGGAATCAAGAACCGACTAAAAATCTAAGTTAAGGGTGGATTATAACACTATAGTAGGTTGCCTAATGATGGGATATGGTAGAATTTAGGTTTCGTTGTTGTAATTTTTCATTTTCTCTCTAATTGGTGTTTTGGGGTTTTCTCCCACTAATGAATTTTGATGCATTTTGGATGATTGATTGTGAAATTATTGATGTGTTTTGGTTATAAAAAATAGGCAGGTGTTAGTATAATTAGCATGTTTTTAAAACACTATATTTGTGGAAAAATTGAGAGTTTAGGCTTTGAAGCATGAAAAATTCGTAATTGAAAAGTTGCAGATTTTTTAGTGTCATTGTTGGGTAACGGGTTACCCAGTTATGGTAACCAGTTACCACATAAAAATTTGGAAAATAGATGCTACTGTAATATGCAGTAATCGGTTATCGTAAGCGGGTAACCGGTTACCGCGAGAAATTTTGAAAAATCACAAAGGTATCATGAAAAGACTTGTGGCCAACATACGTTACATTACGAGCTTTTTAGTTCCACCAAAGGCCATCTAAGAACATTGAAAAATCTAGATAAATACCATTAGATTAATTCAAGCCATAACATTAGTTTGAGAGTAGAAAACATGGCTCTAGATTTAGCACAATCTATAATATAAGAAAATCGGATCTACCTAAAAATCTAATTTTTCTTTTTGCTCCAAAATCACAACACGCGACTTCCTACAAACACACCTCTTTTTTAATCTATATATCTATTTTTTCCAGTTATTATTTTTCTCAATTTTGTTTTCCAATTTTGTCGTGATCAAGGGGGTTACACGGGAAAAGTTGTGCTTAAATTCTTTCACTGTTTCAATCTTCCCATTACTGGCGATTACACAATAATCATGGTTACATATTCCTTTCATCGCTTAATTAAACAGTTTTCCAATCAATCATTCCAAACCATTCCATGTCAATAAGTCGAATGAGTTAGGGTTTATTGATCAAACAGTTGCAGTTAAGGATAGCGACGTTGTCGTACTCTTTCTTATCTTTTGCATTGTTGTGCATACTAGATTGTAATCATGGGATGCATTAAAGGTGGTCCAAGAGAGAAGGCTGATGCAGATTTCGTGCGACAGGTAAAAAAAGATGTCGAATTCTTCTTGATTTTGAGCAATACGTCAAGCGTGCGTTAGTCGGTGTTACATTGGATAAGCATATTTTTGGTGGTCAAGATGTAGATATGTTTCATCAATTGTCTACTTGGTTAAAAAATGATGATTCTACACTGTTTAAAACAACACATGGAATAACACCATGTGAGTGTGCAGCAAGTGATATGAGATATAACAAATTGATGAATGATGCAATGGAAAGTGATGTTAACTTGGTCAATACTGTGGTGATTGAGAAGTGAAACGAATTGTTCAATGGATTGGAGTCATTGGTTGATGTTGGAGGAGGCACAGGTACCATGGAAAAGGCCTTTGCCAAATCATTCCCACAACTATGATGCACTGTGTTATATCTCCCATGTGTTATTGATGGCTTGCAAGGAAGTGATAACCTAAACTATTTTTGTTGAAACATGTTTGATAAATTCCTCCAACATATGCCATTATATTGAAGGTAAATTGTTATATCATAATTTTATTGATATGTGATTTAAAACATTGTTGCAGCCTATAAAATTGTTAATTTCATTTAAATGGTTTTGATCCTTATTAATTTGAATGAAAAGATAGTGGATATCGCATGACTGGAATGATGAGGAATGTGAAAAAGTGTAAGGATTCAATAACGAAAAAAGTTAAAGAAGGGAAAGTGATTATCATTGACATGGTGGTGGAGAAAGATAATGAAAATAATGAAGCATTTGAAACTCAACTCTTCTTGGATATGTTGATGATGGTAGTACCTGTTGGAAAAGAGAGAAACGAGAAAGAATGGATTGAGTTAATTTTCTCTACCGGTTTCAGTGACTACAAGATAACTCCAATTTCGGGATTAAGGTCTGTCATCGAGGTTTATCACTTTTTGTCTTGAATCTGTTTGTTTTATTGTTGATATATCATGTCTAATAATGCCATCTATTTGTGTAAACAGGAACTTGAGGATCCCCTCATCATAATCCATGAGAAGAACATCTCAAATATAAATGCTATAGTTAGAGTACTATAGTTATCTTTAAAGCTTTAAAGGTGGGTAATACTATTTTCCCCATTTTACATTGAATTGTATAATATTGAAACTGACGAACACTTTTTCATTATCAGAAAGAAAGATCTTTATTGATTATCACCGAAGATGTTGAAAGTGATGCCCTTGCAACTCTTATCCTTTATATGATGCATGCGAATCTTTGGAATGATATTACTGTAGATTTATTGTTGTTTGTTTAGATTTTCATAATGCATGTAAAGGTTTAATGCATTATGTGAAGTAATATCTAGATGATGTAAATGCGTATTGATTGCAGATCTAAATGGGATAAGGGATGCACTGAACTTGTAACATCATATTCATTATCTTGGAATTGGGGCTCACAGTTCCATGTTGAAGGCTTTTATTGCTCAATCAGATCTTCTTACTTGGGTAAATATTTATTCTGAACCTGTTCTCTGTGGTTGACTTTCTCTCATTGAATATGCTCTTGTGATGCAAATCCTCTCTTTATTTATACAAGGTATATGATGGTAATTTGTTTGTGGATGTAGGGAAAAGAGGAGCTTGTGACTGAGATGTGAAAGGAACTAAATATTGCAGATTCTGAACATGGACAAATTCTTACTAAAATAAATTTCGATAAGTCAATTAGATGGATAAGGTGTTTTTATAGGTGTGCTATATTTGAAGGAAAATTGCGATCAAAAGCGCAGCGGAATCTAAAATTTTCCTTTAGCGATCCTTATGAATGAACATGGTCAGTGATAGAAATATTTACCTCTTGTGGCGATTCAGACCTTTGATGTTGTGATCATGAGAGTTGATGAAGAACAACGCCTCTACTCAGTCCACACGAACAGATCTCTTCCGGTCACAGTGCTAGTTGATCACGAATGGAAACCTTGAGTGAGAGAGAGAATCAAAAACGAAATTGCATCAAGTAAAATTGCTTCATCACAAGGGATCTATTTATAGAATCACTCGTGTGGGCTACAAGCTAAAAGCCCAATTAAGGTTATAAGCTAAAAGCCCAATTAAGCTTATGTACATCATACCTTATGATGTACCATATATCACTTATCCACGTGGTACCTTACCACTTTCCGTATTACACTTAAGTGCACCGTACCTTACGGTGTTCCTTATTTATTCTATCTCTCATCAACCTGTCCTTATGTGTGTGACCCTATAGGTTTTTGCGACGTTGACAATTATATTAAATCACACATTTAATATAATAAATAGTGAGCGGTATCTAGCAACACATCACTGTTACCCAAGTCACGAAAATGTCATGTGATCTGACCAAACCTTTTCCGTGATAATATTTGTGTTGTACAATTACCCTTTTGCCCTCATGTCTATATTGAACACAAGGCATACACTGTGTCACCCTTGTCCAGTTCAATATTGGGCCCTTAGACATTTATCATGTTATGCAGGATGAGCAAATTCCATCTAGGTCACTCATGTCCCTTAGCATGCTTTATGAAGTACCCATCAACCGTCTTTATAGTCATCCAGTTACAGATGACGTTTGATCAGCAATAAAGTACTTGACTCTACATCTAGGGTCTATAGTGGTTTCAGGTCAAAGGGTGGTATACACCATTATCATCATGAGAATAACTTGTGACACTTTGTATAACATTTTATGTAGTATTCTCATAGCGGGTCAATCCAATATAAATATTACTCCTAATATTCATACCTATGTCAAGACTTGATAACTCCTTATCTATGATCCATGAGATGTGATCATCAATCTATCTTCATAATAATCTTAATGCTTTAATGTTATCCCACTTCACATTAAAGCTTGACTACGGATACTTTAAGAATAATGTCTTATGTTTAATGGGATCTCATGATTAAGTCACACTTAACATTTCATTAAACAAATAAACCATTCTAGGGACTTTATTATTTTGGAAAGCAAACATAATAAAGAAATTCCTTTTATTATTAATAAATAATTCGATACAAGTACCAAAAGTATTGGCCTCTAGGGCTTACACCAACAATATTTCCTTATTCATATATTGATAAACTTGGGAAATGCGCTTATTATTTAATTGTATGGTGATTTAGTATGGTTTTGACAGGAGGATACTATAGCAGTGGTTAAAAATGGAGTGGTTGCTGAAAAGGGAAGACATGTTGTGTTGATGAAGATTACTGATGGTGTTTATGCTTCATTAGTAGCTATTCATTTAAGTGCATCATAATATATTTGTATTTTCCACTTCCAACCTACCACTCCAATTACTTGGCTTCTCCGTTCTTCTATATCTGAGCAAGTGTTCAAAGTGTGAGTATTTAGTCTTCTTTCATGTTCACACTTTTCTCTCATTCACATTTGAAGCTTTCACTTAATTCGTCTCGGTCAAGCATTATGCCAGCATTTTGGATATTGAAAAGTAGCTAAATTTGTAGGTAATTTTCTCTTATCTTCTTTCTGATATAAAACTGATTTGTTGCGAGTAAAACTAGGACTTGGCCTTTCAGCAAACACTAATGCCTTAAGGAAGATGCAATGAGTTGTAAAAATTAGTATTTAGAAGGAAATGTCAATTACTAAGTTGAAAACCATTTGTATCGATAAAGATCTCCTACTACATCATCTAAATAGCTTAAGATGAGTGATGTACTACTTTTGCCACCTTTCATTCTGGTCATTAAGCCATATAATATTGTTTCCTTAGATCTATTGATCCTTTTTCGTAATACCCTCAATACTTCCTTTTGTAGGATAATATGAAGGATTCAAATCACGATGACAGCTTGAAACAATTGCTTCATAATATGGACCTCTCTTACTAATTAGAATGGGTTGTTGAACAAAAGGTACTCCTGACAAGGAACGGTAATGAATTGGGAACTTTTCAGTTGTAGTAATTCTCTAAAAATTAATGTAGTTTATATTGGTAGAAAGGAACCATAAAGGATGAGAGGGTGTGACTTTTGAACACTGACTTAATAGTTTGTTGGTCAATTTTGTTCTATTTTAAACTAGAGTTTCAATTTTCTTATGTTTTAAACTAGAGTTTCAATTTTGTTCTGATTTAAACTAGAGTTATGATGATTCAACATTGAATTGGGCATCTATTTATTATTTTACATGTAATAATAAACTCATCAATATGACAATACATTATGAATTCAAATCAATATGATAGTTTCCAACCTAAAACCTCCCAAGTCCATGCAGTGCTATGTTCCCATTGTGCATGCTACCAGTTTCATGGAAACTTACAGCAGGTGATCTGAAAGATCTTCTTTATTATCACACATATGGTTAGCCATATTTTCATTTGTAAGGTTGACCTACAAACTTACAACAGAATGCTCTGAAACCTTGATAAACTGGAAGATAACAATGATCCATGATGATTATCTTGTACTGCCAACAATCAATTCGTCACTTTGAGAGTAGATCCTTCTCTTCTTACTTACTCTATCCTTTCCTCATCTGTAAGCCCAATCCAAGCTGGAAAAAACATGGGTATGATGCTTGCAATTTATGAGATATTAAATCAAAGATGAAAATAAATTTGAAAGTGAAAGAGATTTGTATATGGGATACGGTTTTATATATATTAATTAATAGTTAAACTACTACATTTATGCTTTGTTGAATGTTTGGTAAATTGGTAAAGGAGATTTCTAGATTTTGGGCAAAATCACATAACTTCAACAAAACAATATTTTTTATCATAAGAGCAAACTAGGTTGATTTCTTGTGTATATTATTATAGAAGACAGAAAGTCATTTGTTTTATTTATTTTTCCTCAACATTTGTACATGCTTCCTGTTTCTCTTAAGTTGAGTATAGTTTATCGATATTGATTGACATAATAAATCCAAAAGAGTATAGCAACTACATAAGCAACGGGGTCGTCACTACTTGCAGTTGTTGTAAGAGAATCTAACACAATGCACAAGTGTAACTATTTATATTTATCTTAATTAGGCATTTAGCTATTTAACTTAATTTATGATTTCAGTTTGATCCCTAGCTAATAAACGTTACTTTTTAGTCCTTTAAATATAATTTCATTAGTCAATTTAGTCTATTTTGTTAAATTTTAACTTTAAATGCCTAAGTGGTGCAATATTATTGAGTGACCACCATATACTCTCTTATTTTTTAAAAATTTAACCATTCGATCTGATTAAAAAATATCAAACGATTAGACATTAAAAGTCTATTGTATCTAATAATAAACCATCAATATCTATTTATTTATTTTTTGACATTTACAAATAAGTGTATATTATTATTTTAACAAATTAAATTATTAACGGGAACACAAAGTTACTTATCAAAATATTGAATATTAAGGAAAATATGATATTTGATGGGTGTGTGACGTATAGCCTAAATATAGTACTGCAAGTGCACAGCCTATCGAAGTAATATATAAGATTATCGAACCACAGAGACCAATTGTCAATCTATCGACTCTATTGCTAAGGTGCTTATCTAAGGTGAACAAGAATATTGATGTGAGTGCAGTGCAACAAAGTAAATGAGCGAGGTAAATAACAGTTTAAAAGACAGGTTGGAATGTAAATCATGTAATCAGATATTGGTCCGGTCATGCGTAGATGAAACTACTTATTGGGCAGTATTTTCTATTGATAGCAAAGAATCAATTTAACGGGAACTTGTAGCTTTTGACTACTAAGAACTGAATTTACTCTTTAAATTAAATTCCTTTATTGTCACATATAAAGGGTGCCTTCCGCGTTAAAGAGGTAGACCTATTTTTAAGAAATTGATAGTTTTGACTTAACAGAAAAGTAATTTTACTTGGAAAGATTAACTTAAAGAGACTTTTGGCTTTTGACCAAGAGTCAGATTTCAAAACTACAAACGCGTCCGAAAATAGTTTCAAAATCGTTTTCTAAAAAGGTCAATGATTCCTATTTAACCAATCAACGGCTTTCGCTCTTTTTGTTTGGTTAAATAATAATCAAGTCGTATCATTAGTTTGGACGGCTTTCGATCTTATCCAATAAACATTTAAACATAATTTACTTAAGTTAAAAGCAAAACATCCCCAGAATATTTTCACTAGCATGATAATTGGAACACGACCATGATGACAATCATTACATCCAAACCTTTATAGTTTAGCCAGACATAATAAGTGCGAGTCTATAAAATGTGTAGACTATGATAAGAGCGAGTAAGTAAAAGAGTGCGAGTCTATAAAACGTGTAGACTATGGTAAGAGCATTTAGAGTCTATAAAACGTGTAGACTATGGTAAGAGCATTTAGAGTCTATAAAACGTGTAGACTATGGTAAGAGCATTTAGACTCTATAAAACGTGTAGACTATGGTAAGAGCATTTACAGTCTATAAAACGTGTAGACTATGGTAAGAGCAATTATAAGTAAAGAGATGCAATAAAATAGAACCTTGCTCCAGTCGGAGACTTGAATCTGATACAAATCTGCGGAATGGTAAGGCTGGTATGATGAACTTCAACCAAAGTGCTCCAAGACTCAATTACAACTCAATCTACACCGCAATAACTCCCCGATGTGAAGAGATTATTACTTTACAGAAACTGATAGTATATGGCTTAAGATTATACTAAGCTTGGATGAAACTAAAAAATGAAAATCGAAAACTATTTATAGAGGATCCTTGAGATGCGTAAAGACCAGCATGCCCCTCAACTTCTTCTGAGCGGGAAACTTTTGTGAAGGCCGCGGGCGCGGTGGCAGTGGCCGCGGGCACGGTGGCTGGAACTGCCACATCGTGGGAACGTGGCAGTTGGTCTCTGGGTGAAAGTGGGCCACGTCATCGCGTTCCCTGTAGCCGGCGCGGCGCTGAACGCCATAAGTGCAGAATATCTTGAAAAACCCTAATTTCTTGGCGTTTTGGCTCGTTTCTTCACAGAAGGCTCTGAAATGATAAGAATCCTGAAAACAAAGGAAAAAGGAACATAATACGAGAAAATGATAATAAAAACTAAGGAAAACATGTGATATTTGAGTCAGAAACATAGTGCGATTTAGTGCGATCAAATCCTCCCACGCTTAGACCTTTGCTTGTCCTCAAGCAACAACTCTTAGAAGTAGATGAAAGAAAATTATGGTGTATACAGGTTTTGGGCAAAGAGGGCTTCTAAGTTCGAGTAAGGGTGTGTTGTCAGGCACTAACTATCTGAACCAAGGGTATCGTAATTACACTACTTGCAGAAATGCGGACATAAACCTCATAAGTATACAGATCGATCCTAATATCCTTACTATGCTAAGACTTCTTTTTGTACGAGGTCCTTTTTCATTCAGGCGCAATCACATTAAGCCCGTTATCCGTACATACTCATGGTGTAGTGACCGGTTAGTGACTCTGATCTCAAGTGATGGGATTCTGGTACAAGAGTTGGTTTAACCCCTTTTTATTTTACCCATTTGCAGTTGCGGGGGATCGGACCGTAGTCCACCCTACCAAGTCCAGCACCAGATACCTCTGGACCAACTACAACGGATGTGCCTTATATATATTTTTTTTTCTTTATTTTTATTAGTGCTTACAACTTTCTTGAGTTGAGTAATCTTTGTGAGGATCACCCAACTCGTAGTCGTATTCATACTTTATTTTATAAACTTTTAAGGCAAAATAGAGATCATCCACTTATATTCATCGATCCTACACTTAGAGCATGCTTAGGCCGGAGCTGACTGCTAAGATAAACTACTTGAAGACCTATTTGTACAGTTTTATTCAAAATCATAGCATATTGGGAAGAAAGGATCTAATCTAAATGTTCAAAAAGGCTTACGGTGTTAAAACGATAACGAATTTTTCAAAAAGTGAGTGCCCAAGAAATAGACCCTATCTAGGACCTGTCTCATAGCCCAAATCCTTAAAAACAACCACAATTCTTTGAAAAAGATTTTGTAAAAATTTTGTAAGGCTAAAAAGTGGGGGAAATGAAAGGGTACACTACGCAGAAAGACTCGCCTATCACATGCATTTTATTAACTACGAATATAACATACTAAAAAGGAAAAATGCGGAAGGGAAATAAAAGCAGGAAAAACGGGAAATAAAACGGAAGGGAAATAAAAGCAGGAAAAACGGGAAATAAAAGCGATAAATGCTCCTCCCACACTTAAATCGGACATTGTCCTCAATGTTCCAAAATAAGGTAGGAGGAGGTACCTGAAAACGCTAGTGGGGGCCACTAGGACCTTCACCATCCTGGTTGGTACGACCGGAACGGCGGCTACGGTTGCGACGGCGGCTCTCTCGGTCCAAAACTAGCTGCTCCATTCTCTCTGTCAAGGCGGCATTTGCCGCTTGTAGCTCTTGGGTCCTACCAATGAGGGTGCCTTGGGTTGCCTCCATCAATTGGAAGTGACGAGCGTATGTGGTCTGGTTAAGGTGATGTTCTCTCTGGAAAGCCAGCTGACTTTCCATAATAGTGCGCAGAGAGCTAGCATTTTGCTGTTGGGATGCTTGCATGAAGGCCATGTTATCGGTCGCCTGTTGCTGCAAAGTAGAAAGGAGGGTGTCCCTCTGGGCCTCTCGGGCCATATGCTCACGCTACATGTCCTCAGTGACATGGAAACTAGGAGCTGTACCTGCATGTGGGTTAGACGTAGATGGTGTCGTGTGTGGTGGTGAAAAGTGGGGTGGTTCTTCCGTACGGAAATCGTACTCATCATCAGTGTTGTTACCCTCATTTAAAGGTAGATTTGGGGGCAACGGACCAATAAAAGCAGGAGCGTTGAGATCGTAGGTCCAGTTACGCTCAAATCTGATATCAGTTGGCGGGTGCAAGGAATAACAACACTGGGTACAGCGGCACCTCCAACCATGAGGAAGTAACCACCTTCCCTCCTCGTCTTGCATAAACGCATATCCCTTAAAAATTTAAGATTTGCAATACGAGGAGGAAGTGGCTCAAGGGTGGCAAGTTCTGTATCCAATCTTATGGCACGGGAAATAGTAGTAATCAGTCCACCAAAGGAAATCGGCCCACCTTTTCTTAAAACATGGTGCATGTGGGCAATCATAAATGGGACTGGATTAACTTTGGTGTCTGTGAGGCAGCTCTGCATGATAATTAATTCTTTAGCATTCACCTTGTTTGGGTTTTCCCGAGCAAAGATGGTGGATGCTAAAAGAAATCTAAAAACACGAAGGGCAGGATTGTGGATATGAGAAGCAAGTAGGCCATCAAAAGATGTTGCATTTTGTTTAGTAATCCTGGCCCAAAATGCTTCAAATGCCCAATCCGTGTCTAAAGGTGCTTCACAAATGGCACCATCCCCATAAGGCCATCCTAACATGGCAGCTAGACCGTCAGTGGAGTAGTCATATTCAACATTAAACATTCTAAATTTTACTCCACCTACGGCGCTAGCAGTGTTAGGAGAGACGTTATAAATTAAAGAACTCAAAAATTCGAACGTCAGCCTAGGGTAGGTTGGTGCTTGAGTAGCAAAAATATCATGCATGCCTAGTTTGTCGAGAAGGAAAAATATACTATGGTATATACCTAATGAATATAGACAGTTTTCATCGATATACCTGGTAGAGTGTATTGGTGTTGTCAGCAATTTCTCAAGCCGCTTTTGATGTCTTTCTCCGGGTTGGCCATCTCGCAAAATGTAGCCGTGATACTCCATAGGATTTTCTTGTGGATGAATATAAAGAGAAAGAATGGGATGTAGAAGTAGTGAAGGTGTGAGAAAGAAAATGAAATAGTGGGGGTATTTATAGGTAGTGAAGAAAAATGGTGGTTGATGAATATTTATGATGGGAATAAATGTAGTGGGGTAGGTATGGATAATAAAGGAAGTTATGGGGGGTTAAGAATGGAAGAAAATGGGATTGGAAGTGGAAAAAGAGGCAAAATGGGGGGAAAACCGAGCCACTAGCCGTTAGGTGACCGTTACGTCACCGCGGGCGCGGCAAGGATCACCGCGGGCGCAGTCATGGCGAGCCAAGTTGGGCCGGTCTTGCTTCCTTTCCATTGGGCTTTTCCTTCCTTGCCATTAGCTTCAATTTTTGGAGGTGTACCTAGTTTTCTTATGAACGTGCATATATGTATGTGAATACATATATACATGTATATTTATTTATTTTTATATCAAAATTTTCATTATGGTGACCAGAAAAACAAAAACATTAGTAAATGAAAGGTATATATAGAGAAAAAAAAAACACATATGCATATATATATATATATATATATATATATATATATATATATATATATATATATATATATATAGGTACGGACATCGGGTCACCAAAATAGTTATTAATAATGCAGGAAACAGATAATGCAAATAAAAATGAGTCTGAAAAGGAAATCAACATAATACTAATAATACTAGAACTAGAGATCTTGTGAATAACACAGATCTATCGCCAACCGGGAGGATGCTCTGCAAGAGTGTCTGGGCCATGCAGCTCAGTCAGCTGGCGTCGAATCTATGCCACCTCGTGAGCTAATTCATCTAACTCACCAGCAAAGGTAACATCATTCAGTTCCAACTGTAAATGAAGGTCAGCCATCTCATTGCGGAGAGTGGCTATCTCAGTGCGCATAGCAGTCAACAGAGTGCGAATATCAGGTTCCTGCAAGCTGAGGTTATTAGTAAGAACAGTAGTGCGTGTAACCTCGGGTCGGGATGTGTGATCTGGAGTAGAGTCCTCGGGAGCAGGAGTGTATTCAGGAGTAGGATCTTCGGAAGCAGGAGTGTATTCTGGGGCATACTCTGATATCTCACCCCAACCTTCTACAGAATAGTTCCAATTAGCAGGGTTGGAAACACAAGTCATCTGAGGGTCTGGCAGTGTGAAGGTGTAAACTGTTTGGTCATCGATGAGCAATCTGTACTGATATGGGTGGAAAGAGGCCCTCCTCATGAACCCACGATCCATGCAAAAGTATAAATCCAGGAAAGTATATCCACAGTATGGGGTCAGCTGTGCTATCATACTGTCCAAACCCAAAGCAGAAGCTATCTGTGTCACATTCCCTCCGGAATGAATGAGTCCTACAGCGGATCGAGCAGTCTGCTCGAGGCTCTCTATCAGAAAACCTCCACTAGCTATAGGTCTGGACTGACTGGCACAATATAGGAAAAGGATCTCCTCAGCGGTGACTAAGTGGTCACAGTAACTCCTCCCAAAGAAAGTGTGGCACAGAATCATCTCGAAGTATCGGAAAGCCGGGTTATGGATCTTCCTGGACAGCTGGGTAGAGGGGTCAAGGTTGGCTCCATCAGTAATGTCCTGCCAAAATTTATCAATATCTATGTCCATATAGTAACTCAATGGTAACTCAGTGATAGCGGTCGGTCCAGTTTGGAAACCAAGAAAATCCCCAAATTCTTTGATGGTCAGGGTATACTCGGTACCAAACAATCTGAAACTTAGGCATCCTCGCTCATCTCCTTCACCCACCCGTGGGTTATAATCCACAGAGCTAAGAAACTCCAAAGTAAGGTTACTGTAGGTTTTGTGGACATCATCAGCATAATGATCCCAGCCAAGTTGGTTGCACAGATACCTAATACTTGGCTCAATCCCGAGTGCCTCCATGCAGCTCTGATCGGGGTACCTAGTGGGTACCATAGGTCTAGCAGATAAGGTAGCAAATCGGGTTTTTTGTGCTTCATCCCTGAAAATCACAACCATACCATCGGGGTAATGCATCCTGAAAATATAAACACAAGAAATTAGTCCAGATAAAACATATATAAATTAATAAAATAAAATAAAATTAAGAATAAACCATGGGTTGCCTCCCATGCAGCGCTTGTTTAACGTCTTTAGCTTGACGATTAGATCTTACTTTATGTGGGTATTGGTGGGTCTATAAGAATATGACTAGAGTAGTCAACAGGCAAATCGCCTCCTTTGTATAGCTTCAGTCTTTGTCCATTTACCACAAATGGAGCGCATGAATTGTTTTTGATTTCTACTGCTCCAGACTTTAGAACTTTTGACACTTCAAATGGACCTGTCCATCTTGAACGAAGCTTACCAGGAAAAAGTCGTAACCTTGAGTTAAATAGGAGAACAGGGTCACCAATGTTGAAATCTTTCTTGATGATTTTTTTATCATGCCACATCTTGGTTCTTTCCTTATATATGATGGCATTCTCATAGGCATTCAAGCGAAGCTCTTCCAGCTTGTGAATGTCCAGGATACGTTTTTCTCCGGCTTTCAGGTAATCTAGATTCAAGGATTTAATGGCCCAATAGGCTTTATGTTCTAGTTCGAAGGGTAAATGACAGGACTTTCCATAAACCAATTGATAAGGAGTTGTTCCAATAGGGGTTTTATAAGCCGTTCTATAAGCCCATAAGGCGTCTTTAAGTTTTCCAGACCAGTCTTTTCTGGATAATGATACAGTTTTCTCTAGGATCTGCTTAATCTCCCTATTCGATACTTCTACTTGGCCACTGGTTTGCGGGTGATATGGTGTTGCTACTCTATGTTTTACTCCGTATTTGCTTAGAAGCTTGTCAAATATCTTAGATATAAAATGCGATCCTCCATCACTTATGACTAACCTCGGGGTTCCAAACCTAGGAAAAATAATATTCTTAAACAGTTTGATAACTACCTTGGTATCGTTTGTGGGTGATACAACAGCTTCTATCCACTTTGAGACATAATCGACAGCTACTAGTATATACTTGTTACCCATTGAGGAAGGAAAAGGTCCCATGAAATCTATACCCCAGACATCAAATATTTCCACTTCTTGGATGTTGCTTAAAGGCATTTCATCACATCTTGAGATGTTCCCAGTGCGTTGGCATCGGTCACATTTTGTAATGTAAGTGTGGACATCGCGCCATACAGTAGGCCAATAAAAACCTGCTTGAAATATTTTGGCGCATGTTTTAGATGTGCTTGCATGTCCACCATAAGGTGCAGCATGACAATGTTTAATGACGTTGCCTACTTCTTCTTCCCGCACACATCGTCTGAATATATTATCTATTCCTCTTTTGAATAGGAGGGGTTCATCCCAAAAGAAGTGTTTAACATCACTAAAAAACTTCTTCTTTTGTTGGTAGCTTAAGTCAGGGGGTATGATATCAGCGGCCAGATAATTCACAATATCTGCGTACCATGGTATGTTGTTCAAGGTTGAGATTTCCTCATAGGTCTCTTCTTCAGTTGAGTTTATCCCAGCTATTAATCTTTCATAAGTAGAGTGATCGTCTATAGGTATAAGTTCAGGTTTAAGGTGTTCTAACCTAGAGAGATGATCAGCTACTAAGTTTTCAGCTCCTTTTTTATCCTTAATATCCAAGTCAAATTCTTGGAGTAAAAGAACCCATCTGAGCAATCTAGGCTTAGCATCTTTCTTACTTAACAAGTACCGGATTGCTGCATGATCTGTGTATACTATTATTTTTGCTCCCACCAAATAAGATCGAAATTTATCAATAGCAAAAACTACGGCTAGCAATTCCTTTTCTGTGGTTGTATAATTTAGCTGGGCAGCGTCTAGTGTTCTACTAGCGTAGTAAATAGCATGTAGTTTCTTGTCTTTTCTTTGCCCTAGTACAGCTCCTACAGCGAAATCACTAGCATCGCACATGATTTCAAAGGGTTGTGTCCAATCAGGTGGTCTTATGATAGGTGCTAAAATAAGAGCTTGCTTTAAAACTTCAAAGGCCTCAAGACATTTTTGGTCGAATTCAAACTCGACATCCTTCATCAATAAGTTAGTTAAAGGTTTTGTTATTCCGGAAAAATTCTTGATGAAACGTCGGTAGAACCCGACATGTCCTAGAAAACTTCTTACTTCCCTAACGGTCTTAGGTGGGTTTAGGTTTTCTATAACTTCTATCTTGGCCTTATCAACTTCTATACCTCTTTCAGAAATAATGTGTCCCAAGACTATCCCTTCATTTACCATAAAGTGGCACTTTTCCCAATTCAATACAAGGTTTACTTCCACACATCTTTTTAAGATTTTCTCTAAGTTTGAGAGGCAGTTTTTGAAATCAAACCCACACACTGAAAAATCGTCCATAAATACTTCCATAATTCCATCTAGGTAGTCTGCGAAAATTGACATCATACAACGTTGGAAACTGGCAGGTGCATTACAGAGTCCAAAGGGAATTCGTCTATAAGCGAATGTTCCATAAGGGCAAGTAAATGTGGTTTTTTCTTGGTCCTCTGGGTGAATAGGGATTTGGAAAAACCCCGAATACCCATCAAGATAGCAGAAATATGAGTGTCTTGCTAGACGTTCAAGCATCTGATCTATAAATGGGAGAGGGAAATGGTCTTTTCTCGTTGCCTTATTCAACTTTCTGTAATCTATACACATATGCCATCCTCCTTCTGTTCGTTTTGCCACATGCTCACCTTTCTCATTTTCCATAACAGTGATACCTCCTTTCTTGGGTACCACATGGACTGGGCTTACCCATTCACTATCCGAAATTTGGTATATGATACCAGCTTCTAATAACTTAAGAACTTCTTTCTTGACTACATCACTTATGATAGGGTTTATTCTTCTTTGATGTTCTCTTGAGGGTTTTGAATCTTCTTCTAGCATAATCCGATGCATGCATACGGATGGGCTTATACCTTTTAAATCTGAAACTTTATACCCTAAAGCTGAGGGATATTTTCGCAAGGTATCTAAGAGTTGATTTGTTTCTATTTGGTTTAGAGCGGCGCTAATTATAACAGGTCTATTCATCTCCTCATCCAAAAACTCATATCTTAGATTCTTGGGTAGTTCCTTAAGTTCTATAGTGGGTTTCTCAGTACGCGGCATAAGGTCAGAGGTAAGAGCTAAGCATTCGAAAAGGTTGTCGTCAATGTACGGTTCGATACTCTTAAATCCGTCATCCTCTAAAATAGGGGTTGATGGTAATTTGATTAAAGATTCGTTTTGTTCGAGCTCATTTACACATTCGTCAATGACGTCGATGGCATAACATGCATCTCCCATCACTGGTGCCATTAGAAACTTTGATAAAATGAACTCAATCTTTTCATCTCCTACCTCGAAAGTCAGTTTCCCTTTCTTAACATCTATTATAGCTCCGGCGGTCGATAGGAAGGGTCTTCCTAAGAGGATTGGGATGTCTTCATCTTCTTTAATATCCATTACGACGAAGTCGGTCGGAATGTACAACTGACCAATCTTGATAGGTATGTCTTCTAAAATACCCATGGGATATTTGACAGATCTATCAGCTAGTTGTAAGGACATCTTAGTAGGTTGAAGTTCTCCTAATTTTAACCTCTTACATACGGCCAGAGGCATCAGACTTACGCTTGCTCCTAAGTCTAAAAATGCTTTGTCTATCATATGGTTACCTAGGATGCAAGGGATAGAGAAACTTCCAGGGTCTTTATCTTTCTTGGCGAGTTTATTTTCGGATATAGAATGACATTCTAAAGGCTTGGGATCATCGAGTCGCCGTTTACTGGTCAAAATATCTTTCAAGAACTTAGCATATGATGGTATATGGGTTATAGCTTCAGTAAAAGGAATCTCTACATGGAGTTTCTCTATTACCTTAATAAACTTTTGGTACTGGTTTTCTACTTTGGTGTTTTTCAGCCTCTGTGGGAACGGAATAGGTGGTTTATAAGGTTGTTGAGTGTTATTCCCTACTTCTGGTTTTGATTGCTTTTCTGGTTTCTCTGGTTCCTCTACCTGGTCTTTAGGTGTAGCATCTTCCATAGGTTTTTCTGATGTGCTTAAGTTAGGATTTCTAGGCCCGTCATAAGCAGTTCCACTTCTTAAGGTGATAGAATTTGCTTGGCCTTTTGGATTTGGTTGAGTTTGTTCAAGAAATTGTCCTCCAGGTGCAACTTGTACAGAGGTGTTTTGTGCTACTTGGGAAATCTAAGTCTCAAGCATTTTGGTGTGGGCTATCATCTGGTCAAACTTGGTTGCCAGTTGAGTAACTAGTTCGTTCGTGTGAATGTGTTGGTTCATAAACTCCTTATTTTGCTGAGTTTGAGTCTGAATAAAGGTGTCTATGGTTTCTTTAAGGTTTGGTCTTGGGGGCACTATTTGCATAGGTTGGTTTTGTTTTTGCGTTTGGAATCCTTGAGGTCTCGAAGGTCCGGGATTTTGGATAGGGTTATTGTTTTTGTAAGAGAAATTCGGGTGGTTCCTCCATCCAGGATTGTAGGTATTCGAGAAAGGGTTCCCTTGGGTATAGTTAACTTGGTCTGAGCTAGATTCGTTCAAAAGGTTACAGTCAACGGTTTGATGTCCTTGAGTTCCACAGAGTTCACATTCCGATTGGATTGCTGCTACTGTGGTTGGGTTTTGAGACATGTTCTCGACTCTCAAAGCTAGGGCGTCCATCTTGGCATTAATCATGTCCATGCAACTTACCTCATGCTTTCCTCCTTGGCTCTCCTTTTTCTCTACTGTCGCTCGTTCTAATCCCCACTGGGCGTGGTTTTGGGCCATGTCCTCTATTAGGGCACAAGCGTCAGGGTAAGGTTTGTTCATCAACGCTCCGCCAGCGGCAGCGTCTATGGACATCTTTGTGTTGTAATGGAGTCCATTATAGAAGGTATGTATGATTAACCATTGCTCTAGGCCATGGTGCGGACAAGCTCTTAAAAGTTCTTTATATCTCTCCCAGGCATCAAAAAGTGATTCGCCTTGGTTTTGGGTGAAACAAGTGATCAGGTTCCTAAGAATAGCGGTCTTGCTTGGTGGAAAATATCTCGCAAGAAAAGCTCTCCTAAGGTCTTCCCAAGTTGTTATTGAATTAGCTGGAAGGGCGTCTAACCAGTCGTGAGCTTTACCTCTAAGGGAAAAAGGAAACAGTCTTAAACGGATGGCTTCGGGTGTGGCTCCATTTGCCTTAAGGGTGTCAACTAACTGGATAAATACCTTTAAATGTTGATTCGGGTTCTCGGTAGCGAGACCAGCGAATTGGTTTTGTTGTACTAATTGTAATAATGAGGGCTTTAGTTCAAAGTTGTTGGTAGTTATAGTAGGGTTTACTATACTAGAACTAGGTTCCTCGTTAGATGGTTGGGCGAATTCCTTGAGTGGTCTTTGGTTACGATCTTCTGCCATAGCTCTTCTTATCTTGCGTATAAAAAGACGGGCACGAGCGTAACGTTCAGGTTCTACTAAAGGATCTATTAGGTTACCGGTGCTACGATTTCTACGCATCTACCGGCTAGAATAGCCTTAGTCTAAACGGGATAACAATAGGGTACGAAATTTGACGAAGTTGGTCCCAGGCAACGGCGCCAAAAACTTGATGGGTGTGTGACGTATAGCCTAAATATAGTACTGCAAGTGCACAGCCTATCGAAGTAATATATAAGATTATCGAACCACAGAGACCAATTGTCAATCTATCGACTCTATTGCTAAGGTGCTTATCTAAGGTGAACAAGAATATTGATGTGAATGCAGTGCAACAAAGTAAATGAGCGAGGTAAATAACAGTTTAAAAGACAGGTTGGAATGTAAATCATGTAATCAGATATTGGTCCGGTCATGCGTAGATGAAACTACTTATGGGGCAGTATTTTCTATTGATAGCAAAGAATCAATTTAACGGGAACTTGTAGATTTTGACTACTAAGAACCGAATTTACTCTTTAAATTAAATTCCTTTATTGTCACATATAAAGGGTGCCTTCTGCGTTAAAGAGGTAGACCTATTTTTAAGAAATTGATAGTTTTGACTTAACAGAAAAGTAATTTTACTTGGAAAGATTAACTTAAAGAGACTTTTGGCTTTTGACCAAGAGTCAGATTTCAAACCTACAAACGCGTCCGAAAATAGTTTCAAAATCGTTTTCTAAAAAGGTCAATGATTCCTATTTAACCAATCAACGACTTTCGCTCTTTTTGTTTGGATAAATAATAATCAAGTCGTATCATTAGTTTGGACGGCTTTCGATCTTATCCAATAAACATTTAAACATAATTGACTTAAGTTAAAAGCAAAACATCCCCAGAGTATTTTCACTAGCATGATAATTGGAACACGACCATGATGACAATCATTACATCCAAACCTTTATAGTTTAGCCAGACATAATAAGTGCGAGTCTATAAAACGTGTAGACTATGATAAGAGCGAGTAAGTAAAAGAGTGCGAGTCTATAAAACGTGTAGACTATGGTAAGAGCATTTAGAGTCTATAAAACGTGTAGACTATGGTAAGAGCATTTAGAGTCTATAAAACGTGTAGACTATGGTAAGAGCATTTAGAGTCTATAAAACGTGTAGACTATGGTAAGAGCATTTAGAGTCTATAAAACGTGTAGACTATGGTAAGAGCAATTATAAGTAAAGAGATGCAATAAAATAGAACCTTGCTCCAGTCGGAGACTTGAATCTGATACAAATCTGCGGAATGGTAAGGCTGGTATGATGAACTTCAACCAAAGTGCTCCAAGACTCAATTACAACTCAATCTACACCGCAATAACTCCCCGATGTGAAGAGATTATTACTTTACAGAAACTGATAGTATATGGCTTAAGATTGTACTAAGCTTGGATGAAACTAAAAAATGAAAATCGAAAACTATTTATAGAGGATCCTTGAGATGCGTAAAGACCAGCATGCCCCTCAACTTCTTCTGAGCGGGAAACTTTTGTGAAGGCCGCGGGCGCGGTGGCAGTGGCCGCGGGCACGGTGGCTGGAACTGCCACATCGTGGGAACGTGGCAGTTGGTCTCTGGGTGAAAGTGGGCCACGTCATCGCGTTCCCTGTAGCCGGCGCGGCGCTGAACGCCATAAGTGCAGAATATCTTGAAAAACCCTAATTTCTTGGCGTTTTGGCTCGTTTCTTCACAGAAGGCTCTGAAATGACAAGAATCCTGAAAACAAAGGAAAAAGGAACATAATACGAGAAAATGATAATAAAAACTAAGGAAAACATGTGATATTTGAGTCAGAAACATAGTGCGATTTAGTGCGATCAATATTACTAATATAAATATTGAATATTAACGGGAATATGAAGTTACTCATAAAATTATTGAATATTAACGGGAACATAAAGTTACTCATTAAAATATTGAATATTAACAAGAATATGAAGTTAATTATCAAACTATTGAATATCAACGGAAACGTTAAGTTACTGATCAAAATATTAAATATAAATGAGAATATTAAGTTATTGATCAAAATATTGAATATTAACAAAAATATTAATTTAATGATCAAAATATTGAATATTAACGAGAACATGAAGTTATTGATCAAAATATTGAATATTAACGGGAAAATAAAGTTATTGATCAAACTATTGAATATTAACGAGAACATTAAATTATTAATCAAAATATTGAATATTAACGGGAACATGGAGTTACTGATCAAAATATTGAATATTAATGGAAATATTAAATTACTGATCAAAATATTGAATATTAACGGGAACATGAAGTTACTGATCAAAATATTGAAAATTAACGAAAATATTAAGTTACTGATCAAAATATTAAATATTAATGGAAAGATGAAGTTAGTGATTAAAATATTGATTATTAATGGGAACTTGAAATTACTCATCAAAATATTTAATAATAAAATAAACATAAAATTACTAATAAAAATATTAAATAGTTACGGGAATATGAAGTTAGTGATAAAAATATTGAATAATGATAGGACAATTTTACTATTGGTTTAAATATTTTTGACAATAATTCCAAAACACAAATAACATTTATATATATATATATATTATATATATATATATATATATATATATATATATATTATTGATAAATATATTTAAATAATTATAGATACCGGTTTATTATCTATTTTAAAAAAAAAAAATTTTATTTTTATTATATTTTGAGAACTAATTATATATCAACCTTCCTTCATATCTTCATATTTATTGTTTCATATAATTTTATTTAATTATCCTATTTAATTTACTAACACTATTTTGAAATATTTATAATATAAAATTTATTATTTTATTCATTATTCCTTTTTATTTTTTATATGAAATAAATCATATAAAACAAATAAGTATATCACATCGGGACCCGTATGAACGCACGGATATCCCACTACTTCACTTTCAGACTTGAAGCACCGCTGAATTTTTCGAAAATATTATCCACAAGACTTCCTTGAGCATAAGTATCCTTAAAAAAAAACACCATTTACAAAAAAAATAGATGAGATAAACTAGGACCAATTCTAGATATCTTGATTAGCTTTCAAATATTAGCTTTAACAATGTTAGAAATATATATATATATATATATATATATATATATATATATATATATATGGAAAAATTTCTATATAAAATCACAAAGAGATATAGAGAAAGAGGGTTTCTTTGTCGTAGAGCTCTAATGGAATTAAATTTAAAAATTCTTTTTCCGTTTCAAATCAAATATAACCTTGACAAAGTAACATAATGCATTATAAGATTAATATACATGAGAGAGATGCCAAAATCATACAAGCAATATTTCAAATAACGTTAATTGACATCGTCATATGATTTCTCCAAATCAATTTTATAAGCTACATCTCTTTTCTTCTTATGAAACATGACATCGTCATTGAATGAACAATCTCCTATATTATTTGGTTATGTGAATATCATAAAATATGAAATTGTATTAAGTAATTAATTTTTTTTTGTTTTCTTCAATAATATAATTTATTAATATGTTTACATTTGAAGCAAAAACATCATTGGTCCCATGGTCTAGCGGTTAGGACATTAGACTCTGAATCTAGTAACCCGAGTTCAATTCTCGGTGGGACCTTTATTTATTTTTTTTCAAACTTTATTCTTAAATTTATAGGGGATAATATATATTTTTTACTTTACATTATATAGTAGTGTTTTTAAAACTTATACCAATGACCAATTCCTTCAAATTATTTTTTTCAAACTTAATTCTTGAATTTACCGGAGATGATATTTTTTTTACTTTACAATATTGAGCAGTGTTTTAAAACTTATGCCAATGATCAATCCCTTCAAATTACATGGTCACTAGTTTACATCTTCTAAAAGGACTAATATATATAAAGTGGAAAAAGTTAAAAAGAAATTATTTTAAAAACTCATAATTTATTATAATATATTTACAATATATATGATTTTTTATTTTTTATTTAATTATTGATATTATTATCTTTCCACACTACAGTGAATAATTAATTTTAGAAGCATGGAGCCCTACATTAAAAAATATATTTCCTTTAATATAATATGAAATATTGAAAGTCTGATTTGTCTATACTATTTTCATGAAAAAAAAATTATATTAGGTTGGTTCACAAGGTAACTACCACCATTATAATATAAAAAGAGTTATGTTTTCCCCTGTCATTTTAGCGAGTTTTGTTTTACCTCTTCTTAAGAAAAAGAATCGTGATCCCCTCTCAATATTACCATATTCCATCCAAAAAACTTTCATTCAGATTTTGGTCTAAGATTCTCCACAATTGTCATACGTGGTCAAGTCCACTTTGATGATTGTGCATATTAATTTCCATGTTAGATCACCATATACTCCTTCTTATTCTTTTAAGGTTAGAGTTCCATGTCCGTTTTTGCAGAAACTTTTGTCTTTCATCTACTACTTCTTCTTCTATCTATAATTCTTTTGCATTAGCTTCGAAAAACCGTAAAACCAAAAAATGGTTGGAAGTAACATTATCGAAAGCAACAACTTGTTTTAAATTTCCACCGTACCCAGGTGTGGATGCCACCATCCAATGAAGACGTGAGTGGCTAAAATTGTTCAAAACCGTAACAGGAAGTTTTGGAAATGTCATGACGATGGGGTAAGTGCTTGAATCCATGAGTTTTGTAAAAACCTTTGTCACACTGTTATTATTGAAGGTTATGTCAGTAACGTTCTTTGTGTATGAAGACGGAGAATAATTGTGACCTATTTATTTGGGATGATGAAGTTGGTCACTCTATGAATGAATTCACAAAGAATGAAACTTGTTGCAAAAACGGTGATGTGATAATGGTGAAGTTAGAAATGAAGGCAAATAAGCTAGAAAAATCTTAGTTGAAGATTGTTGATATGAAGAGGAAAAGTTTCCATTTGAAGATGGAAATTTTGATGTCTTGGTTTATTTTTGTAGTATTGTACAAGCTTATGTAATAGGATGCTCAAGTTTATATAACAATATTGGTTTATGTAATAGTTAGTTTGATGTCTATTATGAACTGATGTTGTAAATCATATTACTCTAGTTGAGTTAATTTATGGAAATTTTCCTTTTTCTGTCATACAATAAAAATGGTAAGCATTAATTATATTAAACCTTCATTAGTCATAGTTAAAGGGCATAAGTTATACTTAAGTCATTACAAAATGGCATAAGCCAAACTTAAAGTCATTACAAAAGGGCATAAGTCATACTTAATTCATTACAAAATGGCATAAGCCATTACATAAGGAATAACATTAAATTCATACTTAAAGGCTCAGATAGACATAAAACAAATTGACAACTTAAGACACAAAACTACTTCTTAATTTTTCTTCTTTTCCCGCTGAGATCCAGTGCCTTCTTGTGTCAAAATACCTCCCTCTTCTTTTGTCAAATACATAGGTTGCTCAGAGTTTGATCCATGTCCTGAGATTGGTTTTTGAAACCACTTGAGTTAAATTCTTTCACTTGACCTCCTTCTTGTTGGCTTTCCTCCTTATTGAATATGTTTATATTTCCCTTTTTTTTCCTTTGTGGCATCTTTCTCTTCTACAACACGTGGCTGACTTGCATGAGGTACTTGACTTGTATTAGATGCCTGAATTGCAACAGGTGAGATACCAGTTTATATTGTGTTTACATCAGGAATGCTTGAAATAAGCTCATTAGATATGTCACCAAAGAAGTCAACATGTGGGTTTCCAGTCTATTTTTGTGTTGCATCCACCTAAAAACCAGGCAAGACATATAGTTAGGTAACAATTAAAAATCAGGCAGAACATATGAAATAAGGTAAACACCCATAAATACCTCGGTTGGTTGTGTTTCACTAGGTTGATAAACTTTTATTCCACTTTGTTCTAGATTGCATGTACTAGCCTTGATCTTTTTCTACAAGATTACAACACAAACATAATAAGTTAACATCAATAAGTTATATACATGGACTACACAATAAGTTAACATACGCTAAATATACCTTCCTCTTAAGCCCATTTGGATCTTGTGATGTGCTCTTACATGAATGATAATTGTGACTAAACTTGTCACGTTTAGTACACCTGTAGGACACACCAGGAAATCTCCTTCTAGCACCTTATACGCCACACTTCCTAATCCTTAATTTTCTTAGTTTGCCTGGAACTTTCTTGTACATAGGTGATAAAAGCTCTTCTTTCTGAACTCTAGACCATATATCCTAACCATTAATGAGACTCACAACAAAACCATATCATTGTGCATATTTTTCTCTATAATAACATTCATCAACAAATTCTTCAGGATTTTGTTGCCTAAAACCTAAGGCTGCAACAACATGCCTACAAGGAATGCCCACCAACTCCCATAAATTACATGTACACGACCTTTTAGCAATGTCCACTATGAATTTCCGAATGTCCACCGACTCCCTAAAATTACATGTACAGGACCTCTTGTGTTGTCCAACATCTGCCATTAGCAACTCAAGAAACCACTTCCAACCGTCCTTTATTTTTTTCTCCGCCACTCCAAAGACCAAAAGGGAAGTACTGGTCATTGGGGCCCCTACCCACAATAATTAATAATTGACCCCCGTATTTTGTTTTCAGATGGAAAGCATCAACTCCAACAAAGGGTCGGCAACCATTAATGAAACCCTTTTTACAACCATCAAAACAAAAATAAAAAGACCCAAACCTTGGTTGAATGGAGGGATTTAGTCTGTCAACAGTAATCTTTACAGTATTCCTAGAATTCACTCTATGTAACTCAGCTGCATATATATATATATATATATATATATATATATATATATATATATATATATATATATATATATATATATATATATATATATATATATAACTTTGCATATTGATTGTCTGCATCTCCTTCTATTATCTTTTTTGCTATGAGCTTTGCCTTCCATGAAGTACATGTAACACCCCGATTAAATTAGAATTATGTGTAATTAAATAATAAGGTGATATGGTGTATTTACATGAATTAATGGATTTTATGATGTGGAGTTATGCCTTTGTTGAAGTTATGGGGGTGTAAGGCTAAATGTGTAGAGACATGAGAGTGTGTAGTATAATATGAATTATTACTATTATTATTATTATTATTATTATATTAGGATTATTATTATTTTAAAATAATAATTAAATAATAATTTAATTGGGATATTGTTGTACCCCAAAATTTGCCCTCTCACTTATCAAATATTTTCTCACAAAGATCTCTCTTGGTTCAAGACTGTACTAGGTTTAATCAACTTAAGACACCTCCTTAAGACACCTCCCCAGGATTACTCATGTCAAGTTTCAAGCCTTGGATCTCATTTTTGCTCAGTCAATTGAGCAGTTGACCTAAAAATCAGTTGTATTGGGGAAAAAGTCAATTGTGGCCAATTTACAGTCAAACTTCATAATTTTTTATCCATATCAACATCATAAACTCATATGTATCATTTGATCAAGTTTGGACCATAATTCCTCGAGAAATTTGATCAAATCATCAAAAGGGTAAAATGGTCAAAATTAGGGTTTTGACTGAGGAAAGACAATTTCTGATTTTTGACCTAGGAAATGGTTAATTGGTTTGAGGCATAATCTCAAGAGTTCAATTTAATCATTTTTACATAATGGCATGACCAAAAATATTGCTCAAGATTAATTGGATTGATAGTTGATTTTCAGTCAGCTGATCAAAAGTCAACTGTATACTGAAAAGTCAAACTTTTACTTTTTTGGTCAAAATCAAGTGTCAAAGATCACAACTCGTCAAAACATGTCAAAATATGAAACTTATTCATTACGAAATCAAAAATTCAAGATTTCATTTTGAAAAGTCAAAGTTTTCAAACTTAGAAATTTTTCTAAGTGTTGAAAACTTCATGTTTTTTCACAACTTTGAGCCAATTTTTCACCATGATACAAGATGATTCAAAAGAAACTTTCAACATGAAAGTTGTAGACCTCCATGATATATACAACATTTCTTTACATAACTTCTCCTAAAAATGCTTGGATCTCAAGTTATTAATTCATGAAGTCATGGTCTTGAATTTAAACACTTAGTGAAATTTTGCCCTAGTTTAGGCAGGATTTTGGCCTAACTTCATGGCACTTTTTCATATGGTTCCAAGTTAAATTTTCAAAAGTGATTCAAATAGTGGTTGTAGAGCACATTACAAGCTTTATAAAATGTCTAATAACACCTTGAGATCATTCTTGAGCAAGGAGAATCAAAGAGAGGAAGTTAGAGTTTCAAACTAAAATTATAGGTCATTTTCATGATGAACAAAAATGCAATTTCAATATTAGGCTGCTTAATATTACTTTAAAGGCCTTCTATTTTGTGTATCTATCCATCAATAATGTATTACACAAACTTTTGAGCTTTAATCCAAGTGGTTTAAGCTTTATCCAATCCACATTTCCATTAATGGCACAAAGTGAACACTTCCATTTTAGAAAAGCAAGCTTTATGTGCAAAGTCAATTCTTGAGCCTCTAACTTGTTCCCTCTGATCACACTCCATCTACAAAGTCAGAAGCAAGTGTGTTTAAAGCATAACCACTCTATCTTATCCAGTATATAAATCATTGAAACTTGATTTCTCAAAAAATCACATGTTGAGCTTAAACATATGATTTTGAATTCTGATCAGATACAAGCCTCCATACTTGTTGCTTATATATAGAAGCACTATTTGTGATCTAGAGGACGAGTTGAAGCACCTTGAAACACACCAAAACTCTCTCAAATTAAAAATTGCCCAAAAACACCATTGTTGCACAGTTTCTGACCTTGAACATCAAACTCATATTTCCCTCATGCGTTTCTTGGCCTTTTAGTTTCTAAAGCTTCCTTACATAAAGTGTAACATATCCCTGTCACTGTTCCATTACTGTAACATCTTTTACCATATCCTCCATAACCAAAAACAAAGCATTTCAAATTAGCTTCTCCAAGCCATTCCAGCCAACCATTGCTCAAGCAAACCATTGTATTAGCTTCCTGGGAACTTGAAGAAGCTAACCTGATCATTGCAACACCTTGAATCAAGCTCATTTGCATTTCACGATTTCCAGTTTTGAGGTATTTTTCTTGAACTTCTATCTCATTACTTAGGCATTGTTAGGCTTGCATTTGTGAAGATAAAATGTAGACATCATTACCCTGAAGCTGTACATGTCCATAGATTTCATTTATTGATTGAGCTAGGAGAATTTTAGGTTTGAATCTATGAAAATAGTTAGGTCAGAATTTGGTACCATTCAAAATCCATGCTCATTTTTTAGAATTAGTTTAAGTTGTTTACATTTCTGGAATCGTGAACAAATTTGCCATAAGTTTCATGTTGACATTTTTGCAAATGGATGAGAAATGAACAAGATGCAGGTGGTCCGGACAGAGGTTGAAGATGAAGTTGTTTTCAGAAGCAGTTTCTAATATATATTTGTTGTTTTACATAAGATAATGGATGTATCACCACCCCAGTGGTTAAAGCGCGCGCCTGTCACTATGAGGTCCTGGGTACAAGCCCCGACGTGACCTTTTTGCATTTTTCTCATTTTTTGACCTTTTTTTTTACAGCGCTTGGGCCAGTAGTTTGGGCCTGACTTATTTTCTTACCATACTTTCTGTTTCACTATTTAACCTCCCTGACTTTATTTTTTATTTTATTTTATTTTATTTATTATTATTATACATTATTATTATTATTATTTTTCATTAATCATAAAAATCCAAAATATTATTTATTTTTTTTAGTTTATTTTTCTTTACAAAAATAAAAGAACAAAAACCTTTTCTTTAATTAATTTCTTCTTTTTTACTTAGATAATTTAATGTTAAGTATTATTATACTATTTATTTTTCTTGTAAAATTAAAATCAATTTAGAACTTAGGATTTTTATTTAATTATTTTTATTTTACTAGTTTAATTAAATTCACAAAAACCCTAAAAAAACATGTTTTCTTTAAATTTAATTTAGTTTACTAATTTAATCTTAACTTTCTTACTTTTCTTAATTATTTATTTTATTTAATTAGGTCAAAAACCCTTTTCCTAAAATCCAAACAAAAATTACATTTTTTTTTACATTTGCATTCTTGCACTTTATTTATTTATTTTGTACATTTATTCAAAATTCAATATGGTTGTAATATTATTTAGATTTAATTTCTTGCAATATTCCCCATTTGTAATTTGTATACCCCCTCCCCTAAATGATGTAATAGCGTAGTAATTTTAAATTCCGCAATTTATCGCTTTATATACAAATGCTAGTAATTAGGGTTTTGTATGGAAAGACTAAAACCAACAAATAGCAAACCCTAATCAAAGACAAATCAAGCATGAAAATCAATCCACTTGCACACAAGCACCCCTAGGGTAAACCCACTTGGTTGCCTTACAAAAATGGCCATATTATGCATGTGAGGTATCTTAGCAATAACAAGCAAAAAATACAAGATCATAGTCCCTCGATGACGCTATCTATGTTGCCTTTCAAAATGATCCTAGTCCCTAAAGAAAATGCTAAGATATCTTGCAACATTGCTAATCATGGTTATACGATTACCCACACCCGTCCCTTTTACATCCAAAGATAGGGTTACTTACTAAATTAATGGTAAGATAACAATGTCAAAGGAAAAAGGAAATGAATATGAAAGACTTTTGAGTATGTAGAATGTTCCTAGTTACTTGCTCAATTTCAAAACAAAAACAGCCTTGCTATCTTCAAAAACAAACACCTACACTTTTAAAACACCTTTAAAGCTTGAAATATTTTCAAAAGATCAACACCTTTATATACATTCTGACGAACGTGAATCATTACAAAGTTTGCCTAAACAATGACCTCTTTTCAAAAATACTTTCAAAAACCACACAAAGCACATTTTCAAACGAAAGCAAGTGATCTAGAAAGTAACTAAGAGCCCGTGGAAAACCATGGATGAAAAGGGTGCTAATACCTTCCCTTTTCATAATCTACCCCCCGAAATCAAGAAAATATCTCAAAGGTCTTTCCTGTGCTTTTTCACCTTTCCTTTTGGATAAAAGAAAAGTCGATGGCGACTCTTGATAACCACAACATTTGCGATCAAACTCAAAACATCCAAGTCATTTCTCCCACCGTATCACAAAACTGGCGACTCTGTTGGGGATTTTCTTAAAGTGGGTTTACCTTAGGGTTAGATCATATTTACTTGCTTTCATTGTTTGACTTGTATGCTTTACATTATGGTTCTTTGTTTGGGTTTGAATCCTCTACCCAGATTTGGGATACCTTATAGGTAAGTAGCAATAGGTTGTGGAAACTGTGCGGGGTATACCGTCATGGTTTAAGCAATATCTACGTTAGTGCGACATATTTGTGGGTACCAGTAGCCCTTGAGTAGTCAAGGAGAATACGGGGCCGCTGAGTGATGTCATGAAGCACTAATGAACTTTTAGAACCTTTACTTGACCAACTTGGCCATTAGGACGTAGTGAGATGACCGGCTTTGGTACAGTCCGAAGTTGGTAGATACTCGATACTACACTCATTGAGGTTTGGTTTTTTGGGATATTTCGGTCACCATTAAAGAGGTTTGCGCTGAAACAATTCACAAGGAAACAAATTAGTGATATTGAGCTCCTTAGAACCCGGTTACTATTGCTAGGACATGTTTGAGCCAACTAAACTTCAAGAGGGTACTTACCTATGAGACTCCATGCAATCCTAAACCTAAGGACGTGTTTGCTTTGTTTGTATATATATACTTGTACATAACATCATAAACATTATAACATCATACTCATATTCACTAACCATTTCAAGGATCTTGGGATTTATCTATGCTCTGTTTTGTAGGACATGGATTCTATTCGCAGGAAAACCATTCAAGTCAATCTTGTAAGGATCCCTCCTCAACTTAAATAGCTAGCATAAAGGATTCCTGAAAATTCTCCATTTACCGAAAGACATGGTCGCCTACTAAACTTGGTCACCTCCAACACTGATGAGAACATGATGAAGGTGCTCTTTCAGTTCTTTGATCCTTTACACCATTGCTTCACATTTCTCGATTATCAACTTGTGCTAACTTTGGAAGAATTATCCCAACTCTTGAGGATTACCATCCTCAATCAACTACCTTTAAATGGTACAGAAAGAGATCCAAAGCCAGAAGAGATTGCTCAAGCTCTACACTTGTAACTATCTGATATCACATCTAATTAGGAAATAAGGAGTGGTGTCAAAGGTTTCCTAGCAAAGTTCTTGTTTGAGAAAGCCCAAAACTGTTGGAACTCTTTGTATTTGCAAGCTTTTGAGGAAATTGTGGCTCTCCTCATCTATGGGATGATTTTGTTTCCGAATCCTAACCAACTCATAGATGTAAATGTCATCAAAATATTCATGTCTCATAACCCGATGCCTACTCTGCTAGGGGACATCCTACATTATTTTCAGACTCGCACTATGAGGAAAAAAGGTATCCTTATATGTTGTACTCCTCTCTTGGCAAGATGGTTTATTGCGCATCTTCCCCAATCTTTATTGAAGAACTAGCAAGGTTCAAGGTGGTCACATAGGTTGATGACACTCAAACATTCAGACATTCATTGGTGTTCCCGATCTATAGAGAATGTTACTATTGTCGATTGTTATGGAGAATTCCCTAATGTCCCCTTACTTGGAATTAGAGGAAGTATCACCTACAACCCCTGCTTAGCCTTAAGATAGTTAGGTTACGCCCGAATAGATGGCCCACATGAGATGCTCATTCAAGGTTTGGTATTTGACTACGAGAGCGACAATCAAGGTCACCGCCAGAGATTTATCCGAGCTTGGAGGATGTTGAACAAGGTATATAGAAAGACATTGGGGCATAAGAATTCCATCCCTCTTGAGCCTTACCTCAAATTAGTACGAGCTCGTGCTCAAAGTCTTATGATGCCTTACCCCTCCATTCTCCCATTAATCATAGAGCCTGTTGTGGAAGGAGATGTTCCATACACTATCCTGCATCCTGACATGCCCACCTCTCTTGAATACTTACAAAGGGATTGGATACAACTTAAGTGGGAACGAGACACTTTCGAGTCCCAATTCTACGCCAGCAAGAAGAAGGTTTTGGAACTCACTAGGAAACTTCATGAGGAGCGGGGCCTGAACGCCTACATCGCACAAAAGAAGATGCGTACAACTTTTTTATCTTAAATTTTTTGTATTTCTTTGTAAGCCGAAAGAGGCATGATGTATTCAAACTTTGATTTCTTAATATAACATGTGTTTCTTTTTGGTCTAAAGCAAATTTAAATCTCTAATTTCCTTGAAATCATTGCATATGCATTTACAATTCATCATAACATAAGCATGTTTCTTACAACAAGTCTCCTCATCTTTCTACTGTCTATTTCAGTAAGATGGATCTCGAGCAGACAGTAAAAAACCTCCAGGCGCAGAATGTTCAGTTTCAACAGATGTTCTTGACTCTAGCCAAAGGACAAGAGGGTTTGAAGACTTTGCTGATTAAAGAAAAGAAGAAGAAAGCAAAGAAAAGAACCAGAGTTCTGAGTATGGGAAGAAGGTTCCAAGGACAAGCCAGACGGACCCTAGACTTTTCAACGTCATCTGGTGAAAAGGATAATCAAGAAGTGAAAGGCAAGGAAGCAGTTGTCCATAAAGAATCTGAAGAGGAAGAAGAAGAAGACTACTCTGAAGAGCAATATCCCCCGGCCGACGACAAATACAAACATCTAGAAGAATGTCTAAGTGCAATGGAAATTCAGAAAGTACCCGGGCTGGAATTTGAGGAGTTGGGTTTAGTGTCTGGGATTGTTATTCCACAAAAATTCAAGGCACCAGTGTTCGCTAAGTACGGCGAGGTCTCGTGTCCCAAGATGCATCTCCGATCTTATGTAAGGAAGATACACTTCTTTCAAGACAGTCTATCCAGAACTCAGCTAGATTGGTTCTATCAACTAGAAAGGGCCAATATCCATAATTGGGAAGACCTTGCCGCTGCTTTTTATAAACAGTATCAGTATAACACATACCTTGCTCCTACCCGTACTTAACTCAAGAGTATGGCTATGGTTTCAAGTGAAGGTTTCAAAGACTACACTCAGAAATGGAGGGACTTAGCAGGAAGAGTCCAGCCTCCCCTTTCTGAAAGAGAACTAGTAGACATGTTTCTGGGTACCCTGTCCGATCCTTTCTTTAATCACTTAATTGGAAGTTCCTCGGTAGGCTTTACTGAATTAATCTTAACCAGAGAAAGAGTGGAAGCTGGGATTAAGAGTGGGAAGATTCAAAAAGACGCATCCTCTGCTGCTGTTAGAAAACCATTTATCGGGAAGAAAGAAGTTGGTGTTGTGTATCCTCAAAGGAATCAAGAAAGAACTGAACGTCGTCCAATGGTGGGGGATGTCATGACCCCTAAGCTTGCACCTACTCAGCAAAGAAGCAATTAACCTAGAACAGAAAGACCAGTAAGACAATTTACCCGGATTAATATGACACTATCTCAAGTCCTAACATATTTGTTGAGATCTAATATGGTAACTTTGAAAGAAGCTCCGAAGAATCCTAACACAACCTCTCCTCATTACCATCCTAATGCTCACTGTTCATACTGTGATGCGGTGGTAGAACTGACTTTTTGTTTTACTTTTGATCGCAAATGTTGCGGTTAGCAAGAGTCGCCACTGACTTTTCTTTTATCCAATAAGGAAAGGTGAAAAAGCATAGGAAAGGCCTTTAGAGATGTTTTTTCTTGAGTTCTGGGGGTAGATTATGAAAAGGGAAGGTGTTAGCACTCTTTTCATCCATGGTTTTCCATGGGCTCTTAGTTACTTTTTAGATCACTTGCTTTTGTTTGAAATTGTGCTTTGTGTGGTTTTTTGAAAGTATTTTGAAAATGCGCCATCGTTTAGGCAAACTTTGTAATGATTCTCGTTCGTAAGAATGTATACAAAGTGTTGATCTTTTGAAAATGTTTTCAAGTTTGAAAGGTGTTTTTGAAAGCGTAAGTGATTATTCTTGAAAATAGAAAGGATTTTTGTTTTGAAATGGAGCAAGTAATTAGGAGCAAATCTACCTACTCAAAAGGTCTTAGGTGTTCTTTTCCTCCTCCTTTAGATGTTGCTATCTTTACCATTGTTTTGATAAGAAGCCCCATCGTTGGATGTGAAGGGACGGGCGCGGGACATTTTTCTATAGTCATAGAAGGTAACCCATGGAACCTTTTAGCAATGTAGTTTTAGGGACTAGATCATTTATCGAAGAAAACATCGAGGGTCATCGGGGGACTACAATCTTTTATCGAGGGTCTTTTGCTAAAACGCCCATGTTCGAGGGACATGACTATTTTTCCGATAGGCAACAAAGTGAGATTACCCTAAGGGTGCTAGTGTGCAAGTGTGTTTGATTGCAGTCATTTTTTTAGTCTTGATTAGGGTTATCTACTTGTCAATTTCATGCCTTTCCATACACACCATAATTACTAACAATGTATGAAAGCAATAAAAAGTGCGGAAAATAAATATTCTACGTTATTACAAGCATTAAGGGGATGGGGGTAAATATTTACAAATGGGGATTGCAAATAAAATTAAATCCTAAGTTACTATTATAACCATATTGAATGAATAAGAATGTACAAGAAAATGTGAAATGAACTTGTTTTGTTTCAGAAAAGAGATAAGTTTTGTTTAAGAAAATATTTTTGATCTTTTTGTTTTAAGAAATAAAATAAAGCATGTAAAATATATTAAAAAATGCTTTTTTGGTGTTTTTGATTAATGAAATAAGAAGTGATAGCAAAAATAGGGAGGAGAAAGAAAATAGAATCAACGTATTGCTGACTAAATGAGATCAGAAGTTCTGACTTTGGCGTATTGCAAAACAAAGATCATATTAGTAAAAATAGGTAAAGTCAGAAGTTCTGGGTCCGCTGGGAACAAAGAAGATTTCAGAAGTTCTGATACCACTGGCAGAACTTAGTCTCCCTCTCCATGCTAGTCAGAGCATCTGTAACTTAGTCATTTCTCAACAGAACAGAAGATGCGCATATTACAGTCATGGCAGGTTTCATAATGTTTCAGAAACAAGAGATATCAGAACTATAAATCAGAGGCAAGCATGAATTTGCTAATTCTAATTTCCTTAAGAAGTTCTGAACTAAATTACTCCCTACTTAGGCATACAAATACATGGAATTTCAGAATACATACAGCATCAGAAACATGATGTCTACATCGTATTTTGAACATGAAAATATGATAATACCTAAGCAATATCATGAGAGTCAGAAGAAGCTTACCTTGCAGCTGGAAAATACTCTGTGAGCTGGAGTCTAGTTCTGAACTCTGGTGATGTTCTGAATAGCTTTTTCACGTACTCAACATGCTGGAAGCTTTCAACTTGGGCAATGAATGATTAGAAAAATTCTGGAACAGCCAAGGGGTAAAGTTCTGACTTCTTTGAGGTGGAGATGAATGGAGAGTGTGTTACAGTATGAACATAGAAGTTAGGATAACTTCTAATATGTGAATCAGAAACTGTATGGATGGCTTTAGTCAAGAAACACTTGAGAACAAATGGAGTTTAAATGCAAGAAATCAAAAGTTAGCAGGTTTTGTATTTTGTGTTTGCAACTTTGGACTCTTGGAATTTTAGCAGGGGTTCAAGGCTTTTTCTTTCTCAATTTTTTCGACCCTTTTACAGTTGCCAATGGCTTTCAATTTATAGGCAAAGATCTTGTAGCTTGGAGAGTACAACCATCACCTGCTAGGGTGTTTCCTTGCTGTTGAAGCAAGTATGGTGGTTAGTAGCCTTAGCAGTGCCTAAGCTGGAATTGTAAGTGGGGGTTAAGGAAAGGTAACTTCAAAAGCAACGCATGGGCCCAACACACTTTTGTACAAGAGTTTGCTTTTCCAAGACAATAAAGGTACTTCTATGCCACACGTGGAGAAATCCTTTGAACAAAGACCCATAAGTGGTTGTGAGAATTAAATGATGATGAGATTGATCAAACCATAAATCCTGCAACGTGATATTCTGCATTATTTCTTAGTTCTGGATCAGAAGTTCAGCTTCATCGTGACTTAGAATAGACATCCAACTTCTGATATTTGTATCTCCTCGCTCCAGCATGTTCTGAAGGAGCTCTCAGACTTTCCAGGAAACTTGCAGCACGCTTTGTAACCTTCTTTGGATTACCCTTGCAAACTCTGACTGAACCTTATGAAAACTGGCCCAGAAGTTCTGACCAAACTCTGTCTTGAAAGTGTCCAGAATTTGCTGAGTGCTTTAGTTTCATGGACGTGTCTTTGAACATTTATAACTTGAAATTCTAGCGTTTCTGGGAGAACTTATGTTCTGAAATATTTTAGGTCTTATTGAGATCTAAACCTCTTGTGTTAGGAATTCTTCCAGAATCATCTTGCATCATGGTGATAATCTGATCAGAAGTTCTGAACTCGTCATATTCTTAAAACACTTAGAGAAGTTCTAAGTATTTAGAAATTTGACTTTTCCAAAGTAATGTTGACTTTTGAATATCTTGATGAAGAAAATCTCACATTCTAACATATCTTGATGAAATATGATTCTTGAGACTTGATTTTTTTATCCAAAAGTCAAAGTTTGACTTTCCAGTATGCAAATGACCATTTTGCCCTTGTGAATGACTTTCTTGGAAAATTTGTAATTCAAGGCTTGAAATTGGATGGAAGCAAACCCGAGGGTCCAGGTTGATCCTTTGAGAAATGAGAGGGCAAATTTTGGGGTACAATAGTTTCCCCTGTTTAATCTTCTTAAGCCTAAGGATGTAGGTTGGTTGGTCTGCCTTTTGTGATTTGAAGGTGGAAGATGATTGAACACTAGAGTGCCCAGAAATTTGCACTCGCATGAAGTAATGCTGATTGGTGATGTCGGGAATGGGCTTACAGATTCCATTTGGAAGGCGACAGGGAATCATCGGAGATGGGCTTAAAGATGCCATCCAGAAAGGATCGGTTGCATAAGAGACTCCTTGGCGAGAATTCTTATACCTGCTGTTGAGGAGGACTTTGCCGAGGAATGTTTGATTTATGCCCTGGGAAGTAAGATCTAGGAGCTTCGATTTTCCATTACTCTACTGGGGAATTAACTCTTGATTGAGGGAGTGAAAGTAGAATGTGTACTTGGTCATGGTTTAGGATGTACAACGACTTACTGGGGAAATGTGAAACTGACCGTATCTGGTCAGGTCTGGGCCTTACAATGTTGTAAACTGTTGTATGGAGATAAGGGAGAAGGAACCTGGATAGTAGGGTTACTTCAAGATGAAAGCCTAGATAGTAGGGCTATGAGAAGGAACCTGGATAGTAGGGTTACTTCGAGATGAAAGCCTGGATAGTAGGGCTTATAGGAAGGAACTTGGATAGTAGGGTTACTTCAAAATGAAAGCCTGGATAGTAGGGCTTATGAGAAGGAACCTGGACAGTAGGTTTACTTCGAGATGAAAGCCTGGATAGTAGGGCTTATGAGAAGGAACCTGGATAGTAGGGTTACTTTGAGATGAAAGCCTGGATAGTAGGGCTTATGGGAAGGAACCTGGATAGTAAGGTTATTTCAAGATGAAGGCCTGGATAGTAGGGCTATGAGAAGGAACCTGGATAGTAGGGTTACTTCAAGATGAAATCTTGGATAGTAGGGCTATGAGAAGGAACCTGGATAGTAGGGTTACTTCGAGATGAAAGCCTGGATAGTAGGGCTTATGGGAAGGAACCTGGATAGTAGGGTTACTTCAAGATGAAAGCCTGGATAGTAGGGCTATGAGAAGGAACCTGTATAGTAGGGTTACTTCGAGATGAAAGCCTGGATAGTAGGGCTTATGGGAAGGAACCTGGATAGTAGGGTTACTTTGTTTGATCATGTAGATTAGTTGACCCGTTTGGTTTTGGGAACTGATTTTCCCTTAGTTGTCTGCAGATACGACATGTATAACTGCTGGAATTGTTGGTTGTTGTACCCCAAAATTTGCCCTCCCATATTTCTCAAAACATTGCAAGAATAATCTCCAAGTTGCTCAAGGTTGCTCAAAGATTGACCAGACAAGTTGTCTCCTAAGGCAGTCTACCCCAAATTAGGGTTTTGTGTTGCATAAATATCCTTGATTCCAAATGACCTCAAGTTCTCCCCAATGTCCTAAAATGTTCTCAAGATCATCCATGTCAAATTTCAAGCCTTGCAGAGGAAGTTTGCTCAGTCAATTGCTCAAAGGTCCCAAAATCGACTATGATAGGGCAAAAGTCAACTGTGACCTATATACAGTCAAACTTCAAGATTTTTTGTCAACATTCTCATTTTGAAGGATATTTCATCATTTGATCAAGGGTTTATCATGATTCATCAAGGATTACTCAAAATTCATCAAGATTCAAAAGTTGCTAAATTAGGGTTTTATAGGAAAAGTCAACTCAACTTTGACCAAGCATAACTTTCTCATAACTTATGAGAAATGACCCATTCAAATCTCATTTTAAAGAGGATGCAATTTCCTACAATCCATCTTCATACCCTAAGATCAAAAAATGCACCCACAAGAAGTTATGAATTTTGACATTATAGGTCATTTTTGAGAGTCAACAAAATCACCTTTTTTGTCAAAGCTTCTAACTTGAGCATGGAATATCAAAATGAGATGATACCAAAAGGGTTGATTAAAGGACATCTCAAGCTTTCTAAAAAGTCTAATAACACTTCCAAAAGTTCAAAATTGAAGAAGTTATGCATTGTTGAAGTTGGACATATTTGCAAAATTGCCAAAAGTCAACTATCCCCAAAACTTCAAATTTTGCCCAATGGGCCCATTCTTTTTCACTTGTTTTGAGTTTGCTTTGTTGCCCACGTTCTCTAGCCTTGGCCATGTGTCCATATCTCATTTTTATTATTTAATTTGATTTTTATTTGAATTAATCCATTTTAAATCAAATAAAATCACATAAAATCAAAAATATTGATAACCAAAGATTTTTTGTTGGTTATAGGTTTCAATAGACAGCTTGCATCCTTCCAAACTCGGATCAAGGCATTAGAGCACATAAAGATTGAAATCAAATCAAATTTGGAAAGGTTTAATGGAAGAATCAAATCAAATTCAAGGGCATTGATAGAGCAAGATTTGAACAACAAATGTTACCCTAATCCAATGTGCAATACATAAGCAAGCAAAAGGCACGAGAATCAGGGTTGGAGATCACTTGAGGAGGCAAAATGAAAGTTGCAAAAATCACAAAAAAGTGGGAGATCAAAATCAAGGTTAGAGACATTATCAAGACTTGAGACGTATCCCAATCGATTCCTGGCAACTCTCACAAGCTAAACCAATCACAACCAGGCGTTTTCAAGCTTCCATACGCACTGTAAGTCTCACGCGAGTTATCCCTATTCTTGATTTCGTATCTCAGAAATTAAGAATAGTTAGAATGAAATAATTGCATATTTGTAATCCTCACATCATTCATAAGCTTTTGGAAGCATTTGATTTCATTTATCTGACCGGTATCAAAATCCATCATCGCTAGGTTTCTTTGTTCATTTTTAGGGCTTTCTTTTTCAGGGCTTTCTTTTTCAGGTGAAATTGGCCTTAATGGTGGTGATGGCTGTGATCAGAGAGATGAGACGAGGCTAACTATGGTATTGGATTCCATTTATATGGCTTGGAGAAAGTTTTAGAACGAGGCTGCGTTTTTAGCTGCGGATAAAAATCCGCAGGTAAATTTATAGTGTTTAGAGGACAGGGACGATGAGGTGTGCTCCATCCATTTGTCCGTTCAAAAATTGCGCGCGTTTTTTTGTCTTTCTAGCAATTGATTTGTTTTTTATATAATATATATTCTTTGTATTATTATTAACAAAACAACAACACGCCCCAGTGGTGGCCACATAGGCGCATAAAGACCCAAAGGCTGGAGGTCAGGGGTTCGATCCCTGCCTCCAGCAAATTGCATTTTCTCAATTGTTTTCAGGAGATCTAGTGTGTGTTCAAGCTGGAGGTTCACCATACTCCTTCACCATCCAAGCATCAGATGGCCAAGGGGCCAGATCAGGTGGTCAAATCTTGAGGGCATACCATGGAATCAGTCAATGCACATGCAGGGAATTCCAAAGGTCAAACGAATCAGCTACTAATGGACCAAGAAAATTGCTTCCAACACCCCCAAGTCAGGCCCAATTCCTCTACTTTTTCTCTATTTTTGTTTATTTAATTTAATTGCTTTATTTTAATTAAATAATTTACTAACCAATCACATATTTTCTCTTTATCTAAAAATCACAAAAAATACTTTTTTAATTCAGAATTTTATTTTTATTAATAAACACTAATTAATTAATTAGGTTTTAATTTTAGGAAACTTTAATTTATTTTGCAAATAAATAAAATTAATTATAATTAATTAAGTTTTAACTACTAATTTAATTATTTTAATTTCTTTCTTAAATAATCAAAAACTCCAAAAAAATATGTCATCAATTATTTTTCATTAATTAATTTGTTTAATAATTAATTTAGTATTTGAATTAGGATTTAATTCTTTTCTTAAAAATAAAACAAAAAAGCATTTTATTTTAAAAGGGTCAAAACCCTAATTGTGCATCCGATTTAATTTCGCGTCGCGATTTACTTTTCTTTCTCCATATTGATGTATCTGTTTCCGGTATGTAATAGATAATTAGGAAATTTTATTTATTTATCGCTTTATTTTATTTTATTTTCAAAGGGTTGCTTTTGGTGATGTAAATACCCGACGCCTTGTAATTTAATTTCCGCACTTTAAATTCTGCTAATTATAACTGTTAGATGTTTGATAATAGGGCTTGCATGACAAGAATAAATGCTTAATCTTAAAATCAAATTAGATGACCCTTAACATGTGCAAAGATAAAAATAACTGAAAATGACATACTCGCACATGCGCACTCCTAGGGTACACCCCACTTGGTTACCTTCATACACGGTCATTGAGTATAGGTCATTTTAGAGGTCGTCCTCTTGTCTAAAAGATCATAGTTGCCTCGAAATGGTTGCCTCAGATATTGTTGCCTCAAACAAATGATCTAAGACATTAGGGTTACCGCTAAGGCGTCCTAACATTGCTTTAGTGATTGTATGTCCCTCATTCGAATTGACCCTAAAACTCCAACGACAGTGCTACCTACTCACTAATAGTGGGATAACATTGTCTAAAGGAAATTAGCATAGAACGATTCCTTTTTCGAGTAGGTAGATAGTTCTTAGATACTTGCTCATCCAAAAAACAAAACTTTTTCACACTTACACTTCTTTTCAAACAAAGTTTTCAAAAACACTTCATTACACTCTTGAGGACATAAGCAAGAGTTTAATCAAAGTTAAAAACAAAAACTTTTTTTTCAAACCCACAAGCACAAAGAAAACATTTTGAAAATGATGAGCAAGTACCTAAGAGCCCGTAAATAACTACGAATAGAAAGGGTGCTAATACCTTCCCTTTCTATAATCTACCCCTCGTACTCAGAGATAATCTCGAAAAAAGGAATTTTTCTATGCTTTTTTCCTTTCCTTGTTGGATAAAATAAAAGACGGCGGTGACTCTTGCTTACCGCGACATTTTGCAAACACAAAATGCAAACCAGCATTCCAAAAAAAAAACAGTTAGTTCTTCCCACTGTATCACAGAACTGGCGACTCTGCTGGGGACGCTTATAAGTGGGGTGTACCTTAGGAATAGTTCATAATGTTTTCAATTGCTTGACTTGTATGCTTTATCTTTGTGGGTTTGAATCAGAGTTACTATAGATCCTAACCCGGATCTGGGGGACACCCTTTAGGTAAGTAGCAATAAACTGTGAGGGAACTGTACGGCGTAGACTGATACGGTTGAAGCAGTAGCTACGTTAGTGTGGCACTTTAGTTTGTACCGATATCCCTTGTGGTGGAACAAGGAGAATATGGGTCTTCTAAAGGGTCATTAAGCACCAACTGACCTTAGAACCTATAATTGACCAACTTGGCCATAGAAAAGTAGCAGTATGCTACACTCATTGAGACCAAACTCTCGTGATGATTCCGGCTGCAAGAAAAGGTTGCCAAACTGGAATTATGACCGATCGAGGGTGGTCAGTGATATTGAGATCCTCTAGAACCCGATTACTATTACTAGGACATGTTTGAACCAACTAAACTGAAAGACGGTAATACCTAAACTCCATGCCAGCCTGAAATCTAAGGGTTACTGTGTGACTTGCTTGCCCTTACCATGTTTGCTATCTGTGAATACTTGTGGTGTGTTTCTATCATAACATCATGCATCATGACATTGCATACATTTTGCATCAGACTAACCTATTTCAAAGACATAGGGGATTCATCTTTGTTCTATTTTGTAGGTCATGGCACCCATGCGTAGAAACACTATTCAGATCATTTTTGTTCAGATTCCTACTCAGCTTAGAGATTTGGTTGCAAAGGTTCCAGATACTTCCTCCTTTATCACAAGACATGGGCACCTCCTTGGTTTGGTCACTTCCAGATTAGATGAACAGATGATGAGTGTTTTGTGCCAGTTCTTCGATCTACTGTACCACTGCTTCACTTTTCTGGACTAATAGTTGGTCCCCACTCTGGAGGAATTCTCTGATCTACTTGGTATCTCTATTTTAGAGCAGACCCCGTTTACAGGTTGGGAGAAAGTCCTTAGGCCGGAAGAGATTGCTTCAGCCCTCCATCTGACAAAGGCTGAGGTAATGTCTAACTGGGAGACTCGAAGTGGGACAAAAGGCTTCTTGGCTAAGTTCTTGGTTGATCGGGCTAATCAGTTTTGGGACAGTCTAGACTTTCAGGCATTTGAAGACATTCTGGCTCTTCTCATATATGGTTTGGTGTTGTTTCCTAACTCAGATTCTTTCGTCGACGTAAATGCAGTAAAGATCTTCATATCCTGTAATCTGGTGCCCACTCTCTTGGGTGACATTCTACACTCTCTTTATGCCCGTACTGCTCGGAAACGGGGAACCCTTATGTGTTGTGCACCATTGCTGGCGAGGTGGTTTATTTATCACCTCTCCAAATCAATTTTGAAGAACAAGGAAGGCATGGGCTGGGCCTACATAATTATATCTCTCACTCACACTGACATTATCTAGAGCACTAAAGACATGGAAGACGTAGCTATTATTGATCGCTGTGGGGAGTACCCCAATGTTCCATTGCTGGGAATTCGAGGAGGGATTACCTATAATCCTTGTTTGGTCTTACGTCAGTTTGGGCGAGCTAGGAGGGAAGGACCTCATGAGTTGCTGATGCCAAGCATTGTCTTTGACTTCCAAGGGGATAGTGACGAGCATCGCCGCAGGTTCATACGAGCTTGGGATAGGGTACACAGGTCTGATCCACATGAGTTAGGGATGAAGACCTCTCTTCCGATGGAACCATATCTTCGATGGGTTCAAATCTGTGCCTAAAAGCTGGGAATGCCGTACGAAGCTGTCTTGCCTGTGATTGTTGAGATTGCTGATGAAGAAGGGGTTCCTCCTACCATCCTCCATCCATACATGCCTACTAACATTGGGGCATTAAAAAGGTCTTGGATGCAGCTAAGAGAAGAGCGGGATACTTACAGAGAAAAGTATCACGAGCAGGAGCGGAAGATTCTAAAGCTTACAAGACAGCTGGAGAATGAGAAGGTCCTCAACGACTATGTCAGCACCAACGGGAAGGTCCTCAACGACTATGACAGCTGATGTCTTTTGTTATTCCTAGTTTTGATTTACTTTTCAGTATTTCCTTTTGTAACGCCTTAAGGGCATTTATCAAACATTGTTTCAAGTTATTTATCTAATAAAAGTGTGTTTCATTTTGGTTTACGAATTTTAATCTCTCGATGTCTTTGAAATCATATCATACACATTTCATCCCATGCACCTCATCACAGGTACCCATTACAAGTTTTTCATCTTCTTCGCTGTTTATTTCAGCATATCATGTCTGCTGAAACATCAACTGATCAAGCTATCAAGGCTCTACAAGCTCAAAACGCTCAATTCCAGGAAATGTTCATGAATTTGGCTAAGGGTTAGCAAGATCTAAAGACTCTTATCTTGAAGGATAAGAAGAAGAAGAAGAAGAAGAAGAAGAAGACGGTCCTCCTGAACATGGGTCGTAGATTTGGTAAAAATTTGCGAGATGAAGTCAATTTATCCCACTCATCTGGAGGGGGGAGAAAACCAAGAAGAAAGGATGGCTCCCAGCCCTGTGGTATCTGACAACGAGACTGACTTTGACGAAGACGAGTATCCTCCGGCTGAGGATAGGTATAAACAGCTTGAAGATCGGTTAAGTGCGATGGAGATCCAAAAGGTCCCTGGATTGGACTTTAGTGATCTGGGTTTGTCATCCGGGGTGGTGATTACCCACAAATTTAAAGCACCAATTTTTGCTAAATACGACGGGGTTTCTTGTCTGAAGCTGCACCTCTGGTCGTATGTTAGAAAGATCCAGCCATACACTGCTGATAAGAACCTCTGGATCCACTTCTTTCAAGATAGTCTTTCGGGGACTCAACTTGAATGGTTTTACCAGCTGGAAGGAGCTAGTATCCGTAATTGGGAAGATCTTGTTGCTGCTTTTTACAAGCAGTACCAATACAATGCCGACCTCGCTCCCACGCGTACCCAACTTCAGGGTATGTCTATGGGTACGTACGAGGGTTTCAAAGACTACGCTCAGAAATGGAGGGACCTTGCCGGAAGAGTACAACCCCTGCTAGCTGACAGGGAGTTAGTGGATATGTTTCTGGGGACCTTGTCTGGTCCGTATTTCAACCATCTGATTGGAAGTTCATTGTCCGGGTTTACTGAGCTGATTATGACCAGGGAAAGAATTGAAGTCGGTATCAAGAGAGGTAAGATACAAAAGGGTGCTTCATCAAGTACCGAAAAGAAGCCTTTTAAGAAGGAGTTCAGTGATGTTTACAGTTCAAAAGGCCATAATAGACTTGAGCGCCTCCAAGCAGTCAATGCGGTTGTTATTTTAAGACTAACTATTTCCACACAATGCAAAAATCAGCCAAGAGCCGAGAGGTTGCGAAGACAATTCACTCAGCTTCATATGACCCTGTCTCAGATTCTGCCGCAGTTATTAAAGACCAACTTGGTGATTCCAAAGTAAGCCCCAAAGAATCCCAATACAACATCACCGTTGTACAACCCGAACGCCCGCTGTGCTTTTCATTCTGATAGCCCAGGGCATGATACGAATGATTGTTGGGTCCTGAAGAATAAAGTACAGGATTTAATTGATGCTAAAGAGATTGAGTTCGAAGCGCCGGAAAGGCCTAATGTTGTGACTGCTCCTATGCCCAAGCATGGAGTGAATGATGTAGAGGAAGACTCGTTTGTGGTTTCTGTGAAAGATATTGCTACTCCATTGATGACTGTGAAGAAGAACCTTCTGTTGGCCGGTTTATTTCCGGGTTATGGTGAAGGTTGTCGTCTGTGTGTCGTCCTACCTACTGGTTGCCATCTTTTGAAGTCAGGTGTCCAACGCCTGATGGATAATAAAGAAATTATGTTTGAGAAGACTGTTGTTCCTTTGGTTCCTGTTGAAGAAGTTGCTATAATCACCATTTTTGACAATTCTTCCAAGGCTTCCTTAAGAAAGCCTGTTAGAATTACATCTGTTCCGAGAATCGCTCCCTTAATCATTACCATTCCTGGGCCTATCCCATATACATCAGATAAAGCTGTCCCATGGCACTATGGGGATGACGTGTATTATCACGGGGTTAAACAAGACTTGAGTGCTGAAGAGGCTGATACTGACGTCAGCAATATCGTTGGATCTAGTAAAGTCACCCGCAGCGGAAGACTTTTCTCCCCTGAGATCTCTCCGCCAACTGTTTGGAAGCCTGTTGTTATTATGCCAGCCAGTACATCTGCTACTATCCCTACTCAAGTTCCAATTCTTACCCCTGTCACCGAGTCAGCTGACACTCAGGGCAAAGGGACCACCGGTGAGCCTGCCCGACGGAGGCACCGATGAAAATTACTGTTGAGGCCTCTAGACAAGTGATAGAGGAAATTTTGAAGATCATCAAAAAGAGTGACTACAATGTAGTCGAACAGCTGGGGCAAACCCCGTCAAAGATCTCTATTTTGTCCTTATTGTTGTGTTTAGAGGCCCATGCTAAGGCTCTGATTACTTTCCTGAAGACTGCACACGTGCCTCAGAAGACCTCAGCTGATCAGTTTAAAGATTATGTGGCTAGTCTGACAGCAAATAATGGGTTGGGTTTCTCCGATGCAGACTTGACTGCTAAGGGGAAGAATCACAATGATGCCCTGCATCTCTCCATTGAATGCAGGGGCACTACTCTAGCTCATGTATTGGTGGATATTGGATCTTCGTTGAACGTTTTGCCTAAGAAAGCTTTGGACCGGTTAGACTGTGAAGGGTTGGAGCTGAAGCCAAGTAACATTGTTGTTAGGGCCTTTGACGGGTCCAATAGAATGGTACATGGAGAAGTGGATATTCCAGTTAAGGTTGGTTCTCAGATATTCACGTCTACATTTTATGTGATGTACATTCAGCCATCTTATTCTTGTTTGCTGGGTCGCCCGTGGATCCACAAAGCTGGGGCAGTCACCTCTACGCTTCACCAGATGCTGAAATACCCAGTAAAGGGGAAAATTGTTACGGTATAAGGAGAGGAGGAATATATGGTGAGCCACCTCAACTCTTTCCGGTATGTGGAGATGGATGGGGAGTTCGTCGAGACCCCGTTTCAACATTTTGAAGAAGTTCCCCAGACAGTGGCATCAACTAAAATTGTTACTGAAGATCCTCCAATGAAGATGGCTTCCCTAAAGGATGCCCGGGCTGTTGTTGAGAAAGGTGGGTGTGCAAATTGGGGCCAACTCCCTGATTTTGCATATAAGACTAACAAGTTTGGTTTGGGTTTCACTACAGAAGCTCAAAGGGCTGTACGGCGTGCACGGATCAGAGGACCTCCCTTGTTTATCAGCAATTCAGGAGTAAATGCCATTAAAGATGATGTTGAAGAGTCTGAGTTTGATAGTTGGATCTACCCAACTACTGATGGTGGACTAAGCAATTGGACGGCAAAGGACTTCGTCCCAATTTCTTTTATTACTCAGTAATGAGACTTTTGTTTTGAATTTGTAACAGACAATTTTTTAAACTTTACGGCCTGGTGCCTTACCCTAGACACAATGGCTTTGTTTGTGAGGGCTTTATGTGTGTCATTTCCATATATCATTAATAAAAGCATTGGACGTTTTCTTGCATTTCAAATTTTGCGCTCCTTGTTTTTCTTTTTTTATCTTGCAAAAAACTATTTTACACACACTCACATATACAGGTCTACATCCACTCTGGATCCCACTGATAACGACTCTGCTGCTGCCGGTTATGACTTCGAAAGTACGATAAACTTAGCCGAAGATGGAGGTGAAGATGATTGCGAAGTGCCTGGTGAACTTGCTAGACTGTTACTTGAGGAAGAGAGGGTCATACAGCTGCATGAAGAGCCAGTGGAAACAATAAATCTGGGTACAGAAGAAGACAAGAAAGAGGTCAAGATCGGTGCAAATCTGGAGTCTAGTGTTAAGCAACGTTTTATTCAGATGCTGCGTGACTATGTTGAGATCTTTGCCTGGTCTTATAAAGATATGCCTTGGTTGGATACCGATATTGTGGTTCACCGCCTGCCTACCAAGGAAGATTGTCCTCTAGTGAAACAGAAAGTTCGCCGAATGCGCCCAGAGATGTCTGAGAAAATCAAGGCTGAAGTTATGAAACAGTTTGACGCCAGTTTTCTAGCAATTACTTCTTAACCACAATGGGTGCCAACGTGGTCCCTGTGCCGAAGAAAGATGGTAAGGTTCAGATGTGTGTTGACTATAAGGATCTGAACAGGGCAAGTCCCAAGGATGATTTCCCTCTGCCTCATATCGACGTTCTGGTTGACAACACCGCACAGCATAAGGTCTTCTCCTTTATGGATGGTTTCTCCGGTTATAATCAGATTAAAATGGCTCCCGAAGATATGGAGAAGACAACCTTTGTTACTCAATGGGGTACCTTTTGCTACAAGGTCATGCCTTTTGGATTGAAGAATGTTAGGGCAACATATCAGCGTGCCATGGTCGCTTTGTTCCATGACATGATCCATCATGAGATTGAGGTATACGTCGATGACATGATTGCAAGATCCCAGACTGAGGAAGAACACCTTGACCATCTTCAGAAGCTATTTGACAGGTTGAAGTTGTACAAGCTGAGGTTAAACCCGAACAAGTGCACCTTCGGGGTGAGATCTGGTAAGCTACTGGGTTTCATCGTAAGCGACAAAGGTATTCAAGTGGATCCTGCCAAGGTGAAGGCTATACAGGAAATGCCAGCTCCCCGAACAGAAAGAGAAGTCAGAGGCTTTCTGGGACGTTTGAACTATATTGCCCAATTCATCTCACACCTGACTGCTACTTGTGAGCCAATCTTCAAGCTACTGAAGAAAGATCAAGTGGTAAGATGGAACGATGAATGTTAGGCCTCTTTCGAAAGGATCAAAGAGTACCTACAAGAGCCTCCTATTCTGATGCCGCCAGTTGAAGGGAGACCTCTGATCTTATACTTGACAGTACTCGACAATTCGATGGGGTGTGTGTCGGGTCAGCATGACGAGTCTGGTCGAAAAGAGCATGCTATTTAATACCTTAGCAAAAGGTTTACCGACTGCGAGACCAGATACTCATTGCTTGAGAAAACTTGCTGCGTTTTGGCATGGGCTGCTCGTCGGCTGAGACACTATATGCTGACTCACACTACTCTATTGATATCAAAGATGGATCCAATCAAGTATATCTTCGAAAAGCCTGCCTTGTCCGTAAGAATAGCAAGATGGAAGATGATCTTGACTGAGTATGACATCCAATATACGACCCAAAAGGCAATCAAGGGAAGTGTATTGGAAAATCATCTGGCACATCAGGCAGTGGATGATTACCAGTCTATGAACTTTGAATTCCCGGATGAGAATATCATGATAGTGAGTAACTGTGAGACACCTGGACCGGATGAAGGACCTGAGGAAGGATCCCGATGGTCTATGTACTTTGATGGAGCTTTAAATTCTTTGGGAAATGGCATCGGCGCCATGATCATATCTCTTGAAGGCTCTCATACTCCGCTCACCGCCCGACTATGTTTCAACTACACCAACAACATGGCAGAGTATGAAGCATGCATTATGGGTCTTCGAGCAGCTATCGACCTAAGGATTAAGTTCTTAAGTGTTTTCGGAGATTTTGCTCTCGTAATCAGTCAGATCAAAGGCGAGTGGGATACGAAACACCGAAATCTTATTCCTTACAAGGAGTATGTGTTGACGTTGCTTCCACATTTCGAGGAGATAACGTTTGAGCACTTCCCTAGAGAGGAGAATCAGTTGGCGGACGCGCTGGCTACGATGTCTTCTATGTTCAAAGTAAATTGGGACAACGAGGCTCCTCGGATTACCATTGAAAGGTTGGACGAACCTGCACATTGCTGTGATATTGAGACTGAAGAGGCAACGGATAAACCCTGGTTTCATGAGGTGAAGAGGTATCTTGAGGCTCAAGAATACCCTGAGGGTGCATCTATTAATGACAAGAAGTTTCTGAGGAGGTTCGCGGCGAAATTCTTCATCAGCAATGGCATTCTTTACAAGCGTAACCATGATTCGACCTTGCTGCGATGTGTGGATAAGAATGAAGCAGAAAGAATTATGGTAGAGTTACATGAAGGTACTTTCGGGACTCATTCCAGTGAACACACCATGGAAAAGAAGATCCTTCGGGCAGGATATTATTGGTCCACAATGAAAGCCGACTGTTATCAGCATTCTCGGACCTGTCACAAGTGCCAAGTCTATGCTGATAAGGTGCATATACCTCCAGTACCTCTGAACGTCTTGACAACACCCTGGCCTTTTGCAATGTGGGGTATAGACATGATCGGCGAGATCAGACCTACGCCATCTAACGAGCATCGTTTCATCTTGGTAGCTATTGATTATTTCACGAAGTGGGTTGAAGCAGCTTCCTTTCCTATAGTAACCAAGAACGTCGTGGCACGGTTCATTCGACACAATCTGATCTGTAGATATGGTGTACCAGAGAGGATCATTACGGACAATGGTACAAATCTCAACAATAAGATGATCACCGAGCTCTGCAAGCAGTTCAAGATACAGCATCACAACTCTTCTCCCTACCGACCGAAGATGAATGGGGCTGTAGAAGCGGCTAATAAAAATATCAAGAAGATTGTGCAGAAGATGACGGTGACGTACAAAGACTGGCACGAGATGTTACCATTTGCTCTTCATGGGTACCGTACCTCAACACGGACGTAAACAGGGGCAACACCCTATTCCTTGGTTTATGGCATGGAGGCAGTCTTTCCCATTGAAGTTCAGATACCCTCTCTTCGGATTATGAAGGATGCAGGTTTGAGCGAAGATGATTGGATTCAGGCCCGACTTGATCAGTTGAATTTAATCGACGAAAAGAGACTTACTGCTATTTGTCATGGTCAGACGTATCAAAAGTGGATGATCAAGGCATTTATAAGAAAGTTAGACGACAAGAGTATCAAGTTGGGGATCTGGTGATCAAGCGCATCATACTGCCACAAGGTGATCCCAGGGGCAAATGGACCCCTACTTACGAAGGGCCATTTGTGGTTAAGAACATTTTCTCAGGAGGAGCTATGATTCTAACCACCATGGATGGTGACGACCTTCCTCACCCCGTCAATGCAGACATAGTGAAAAGATACTACGCATAATCAAAGACCCGCTAGGTTGACTGGCCTAGGAAAAAATAAGGGCTTCCCGGTGAACCAAAAGGGTTCGGGCAAAAATAAGGGATGAAAATGAAAAAACCTGTACAACCGGCAAGTCGAAAACCTGAAAAGGCGGCTTAGGAAAAAAAGGGTATCCCGGTGGACTGAAAACCCGAAAGGGCGGTCCACGCAAAAATTAGGGATCAAAGCGTAACATTATGTCTCATTGGATCACCTTGCAACTAGACTTCGGTATCGACTGTCAAGCTCAAACGACACTAGTCAATCTGATCTACCTTCAACCAAGTAGCAAAGTGATGAGATGCTCGAGGACATAAAGGCAATAGCGGAGTTGGAACCCAGTGGGATTATTCACATAGCTGTTTTGTTTAGTTTTTCACAAATTGTGTAAATTCTATTATTCGGCGGCGTTCTCTTACTAGGACGTCAACCTCTTGTACAAAAAACGCCTATTTATAGGCTAACTTCAAAATCAATACAAGTCATTTTACAAATAAATTTCAAACTGTTTTTCTTTTTATGTTTTATTTTGCAAAGAACGTCTAGTGTTCATTTTTGATATATGCATTTGACATTAATTGCTGCTCATGAATATTTACATGCGAAACAAAATACCATTACTTGTAATATCAGAAACAGGGGCAAGTAAGAATTGTCCAAACTGTGCAGTTGCTCTGTCCACCAGGTACAAGGTAAATTTAGCTGAAGAATAGGGCTAAGGTACATTCACTCCCCGCAGAGTAAGAAAAGACAATAATGTTAGCTCTCCCCAGCTGAGACTCGCAACTGTGAATGAATCGGTGATATTCTCCCCAAGCAGGGTTTATCTACCATCAGCACTGAAAAGTCTTACCATCCCCGGCGGAGTATAAAATATCCCCAGTGGAGTTTGGAAATTTTCCTAGTGCAGTGTGAAAAAGCTTCCCCAATGGAGTGTGGAGAATCATCCCCAGTAGACTCTGGCAGATTGTCCCCAGTAGAGCCTAAAAGGTTATCCCCAGTGAAGTCGCAACTGAAAGACCATCCCCAGTGGAGTTCATTCCTTGCACAAGCAGAATCTAATCCCCAACAGGATTCAGTATCACCAGCAACGGTAATTCATCCCCAGCAGAATTTATCAGTGAAATCCTCTACAGAACATATCTTCCCCATAGAGTAATCTCCTCATCAGCTTATTCCCCAACGGAGTTATCCTCTCCTACAGGTTTATTCTCACAATCATCTTCATTCGCTATCTCCAGCGGAAACGAAGAATTCAACTCTTTTCTCCAGCAGCTACCCGAGATTTATTTCCCCATCTAAAAACATTACAATTCCATGCATCATGACACATGCGTATACGCATCATAAAACACAATCTCATTTATTTTGAGAATATCATTTGCTTGATACATATCATGCATTACATACAACTAATCTTTACCTTTCAGGAAGGATGCGGTTAAGTTCTCACAGAATTAAAAGTTTTGAAGCTTTTACTCCAGTCGAATTATTGACAAGTTCTTAAATCTCAACAGAGTTTTTCTGAGTTAAATTATAGACAAGGTCTTGAATCTCGACGAAGTTTTCCTCCGTTGAATTACAGACAGTTCCTAAATCTCAGCAGAGAAGTTTTCTCAGTTGAATTATGGGCGAGTTCTTAAATCTCGATGAAGATGTTTCCCAAAGTCGAATTACTGATGAGTTCTTAAATCTCAACAGAGTTTTTCTCAGTTGAATTACAGACAAGGTCCTAAATCTCGACAGAGTTTTCCTCCGTCGAATTACAAACGAGTTCCTAAATCTCAGAAGAGTTTTCTCAGTTGAATTACGTGCGAGTTCTTAAATCTCGATGAAGATGTTTCCCAAAGTCGAATTACTGACGAGTTCTTAAATCTCAACAGAGTTTTTCTTAGTTGAAGTACATACAAGGTCCAAAATCTCGACAAAGTTCCTCCGTCGAATTACAGATGAGTTCCTAAATATCAGCAGAGTTTTCTCAGTTGAATTACAGGCGAGTTCTTAAATCTCGATGAAGATGTTTCCCTCCAGTCGAATTACTGGCAAATTCTTAAATCTCAACAAAGTTTTTCTCAGTTGAATTATAGACAAGGTCCTAAATCTCGACAAAGTTCCTCCGTCGAATTACGGACGAGTTCCTAAATCTCAGCAGAGTTTTCTCAGTTGAATTACGGGAAAGTTCTTAAATATCGATGAAGATGATTCCCTCCAGTCGAATTACTGGAAAATTCTTAAATCTCAACAGAGTTTTTCTCAGTTGAATTACAGACAAGGTCCTAAATCTCGACAAAGTATTCCTCCGTCGAATTACAGACGAGTTCCTAAATCTCAGCAGAGTTTTCTCAGTTGAATTACGAGCGAGTTCTTAAATCCCGATGAAGATGTTTCCCTCCAAGTCAAATTACCGATAAGTTCTTAAATCTCAACAGAGTTTTTCTTAGTTGAATTACAGACAAGGTCCTAAATCTCGACAAAGTTCCTCTGTTGAATTACAGACAAATTCCTAAATCTCAACAGAGAAGTTTTCTTAGTTGAATTACGGGCAAGTTCTTAATTCTCGATAAAGATGTTTCCCCCTCAGTTGAATTACGGACAAGTTCTTAAAACTCAGCAGAGATGTTCTCTCAGTTGAAGTACAAGCAAGTTCCTAAATATCAACAAAAATCAGACTTCCCCAACAGAATCTTCCTCAAACAACAGGTATACAAGCTCTCGCTAAGGAATCTCTTATGAGATCGACACTCCTTCATATGGCATCTTTAAGCCCATCCTCCCATCAGCAACCTCCAAATGGCATCTGTAAGCCCATTCCCGACATCACAAGGCTGATACCACTTCATGCGAGTGCAAATTTCTGGACACTCTAGTGTTCAATCATCTTCCACCTTCGGATCACGAAAGGCATGAAAGCCAATCTACATCCTCAGGTTTATGAAGATTGAACAGGGGCAGCTGTTGTACCCCAAAATTTTCCCTCCCATATTCCTCAAAACATTGCAAGAATAATCTCCAAGTTGCTCAAGGTTGCTCAAAGATTGACCAGACAAGTTATCTCCTAAGGCAGTCTACCCCAAATTAGGGTTTTGTGTTGCATCAAGATCCTTGATTCCAAATGACCTCAAGTGATCCCCAATGTCCTAAAATGTTCTCAAGATCATCCATGTCAAATTTCAAGCCTTGCAGAGGAAGTTTGCTCAGTCAATTGCTCAAAGGTCCAAAAATCGACTGTGCTAGGGCAAAAGTCAACTGTGACCTATATATAGTCAAACTTCAAGATTTTTTGTCAACATTATCATTTTGAAGGATATTTCATCATTTGATCAAGGGTTGGTCATGATTCATAAAGGATTGCTCAAAGTTCATCAAGATTCAAAAGTTGCTAAATTAGGGTTTTGCAAGAAAAGTCAACTCAACTTTGACCAAGCATAACTTTCTCATACTTTATGAGAAATGACCCATCCAAAGCTCATTTTAAATAGAATGCAATTTCCTACAATCCATATTCATACCCCATGATCAAAAAATGCACTCACAAGAAGCAATAAATTTTGACATTATAGGTCATTTTTGAAAGTCAACAAAAACACCTTTTTTGTCAAAGTTTCTAACTTGAGCATGGAATATCAAAATGAGATGATACCAAAAGGGTTGATTAGAGGACATCTCAAGATTTATAAAAAGTCCAATAACACTTCCAAAAGTTCAAAATTGAAGAATTTATGCATTGTTGAAGTTGGACTTATTTGCAAAGTTGCCAAAAGTCAACTATCCCCAAAACATCAAATTTTGCCCAATGGGCCCATTCTTTTTCACTTGTTTTGAGTTTTCTTTGTTGCCCATGTTCTATAGCCTTGGCCATGTGTCCATATCTCATTTTTATTATTTAATTTGATTTTTATTTGAATTAATCCATTTTAAATCAAATAAAATCACATAAAATCAAAAATATTGATAACCAAAGATTTTTTGTTGGTTATAGGTTTCAATAGACAGCTTGCATCCTTCCAAACTCGGATCAAGGAATTAGAGCACATAAAGATTGAAATCAAATCAAATTTGGAAAGTGTTGTACCCCAAAATTTTCTCTCCCATATTCCTCAAGATTTGACAAGAATGATCCTCAAATTGCTCAAGATGGCTCAAGAAGTAGACAGTCAAACCACCTCCTAAGACAGCTGAAATTAGGGTTTTGGTTCTTTCAAGGAATTTGGGATTTTCAATGGTTCAATCAAGTCTCAAGGGCCTATATACATCCTCAAGCACCTACATTCCAAGTTTCAAGACTCACAGTGCCAATTTGCACAGTCAAAAGCTCCATTTGATCCACAGTCAACTGCAAGGGCAAAATGGTCATTTGGAAGTCAAAAGTCATAATTTTTGGTCAACATCTTATTTTGATCTCACAATCATCATTTGATCAAGTCTTGATCATGATTCCACAAGAATAGCTCAAAAATCATCAAGCTGCAAAAAGTTACTATTTTTGGACAGTAGAAAAGTCAACTGTATCTTGACCAGGGCATAACTTTTTCATGGTTCATCAGAAAAATTCCATCCAATGCTCATTTTGAAGGGTATGACATTTACTACAATCCATCTTCACATTCCAAGTCCAAGAAATGCTCTCACAAAAAGTTATCAATTTCTACATTATAGGTCAATTTCAAAAGTCAACAAAAGTACCTTTTGAGTCAAAGGCCATAACTTAAGATTGGTAAATCCAAATGACATGGGACCAAAGGAATCGGTTAGAGGACTTCAAGACCTTTCCAAAATGTCCAGGAACATGTTCATATGATCAAAATTGAGTAAGTTGTGCATTGGAGAAGTTGGAAAATTTTCATGAATTTGCAAAAGTCAACTTTGCTCAAAACACCTTATTTTTGCTAATGGGCCTCAAATCTCTTCTTGAAACTTCATCCATGGCCTATTAAAGACCCATCAAGCTTAATTGAATTTATTTTCTTATTTTTTATTAATTAATTGGATTTTTAATTGATATTAATTCATTTAATCAATTTAAATTGTAGGAAAATACAAGATTTGGTTTTTAAATCTTTTTGTGAAGCAAATATGACCTAAAAAGGCTGGCAATTTCGTGCACCAAGTCAAAGATACAAAATCTCCAAAATTGGCAACTTTGTTCAATCATGAAAATGCAAAAAGATTTGATTTTCAATCAAAGATCAAATCATCAATTCAATGGATTTTTGCTCAAGATTTTGACCTAATTCCATTCCTCTATATATATGCAAGCAAACCCTGATGCATACACGTGAGAAAGCTGCAGAAAAAAGGCCATAGCATATTGAGAAAATTCAAGAAAAGTTGAAACTGACTTTTGCATTCTAGGGCGATTTAAGGACTTTTGTTGATTCTAATACACTGCAGGAGGTTCCCAGAACGTGTTACAATCAAATTCCAGCTTCAAAGCTCAAGAAATCACTGAGAACAGAACCACGGTTTACACATTTTATCCATAATCGTAACTCTTAATTCATGAGCATTTAACATGATTTCTTGATTGTTTTGCATTGCTAGTAATCATATGAAGCTAATGGTATAACTTAATTGAACTGAAACGCCATAAATCACAAGATGCCATAGTTGAATTTTTAGGGTTCATAAGCTTTGAATTGGGGCTTTGCAATCCAGGCAAAATTAGGACTCCTAAGGCATACGACTGAATTCGTGAGAACCAGACGAACACAAATCACCCTTCGCGAAATATTTATATACCCTGTATCTCTATTCGCTATTTTTCGTCGCCATGTTTAGTGGGGGTTAAAAACCCCCACTATCTAATGTTCTTTTTACAGGGCAAAGGAAGAAGACGAGGACGTGTTAGCATACCATTGGATAATTTGAAAACACGCGCACTTATTTTTGTTTTGTTGCATATTATTTGGTTTATCAATATATTAATTGCTGGCTATTATAGAATCAATTGGAACGAGTTGGTGGAGTGGCAGGGACGCGTGCATATGACCATTGGGACCTGGGTTCGAATCCCAGGTCCCCCAAAATATTTGTTTCTATTTTTCTTCACATGATCACATGCAGGGTTCAAAAGAAGGTTTACCATGTACCTCCAAACATCAACGCGCCATGTGGCTTCAGGCATAGATCCAGTGGTCATGGGTGAATGATCATCATACTCCCAGTCAACCATGCGCATGAAGGATCTCAAGAGTCAAACAGGCTTGAGCAATTGAGCTTCAAAATTCCAGAAAACACCTTCTAATTGGTCTGTGATACGGTGGGAGAACTGACTTGAGGTTTGCGTTTGTATTCGCAAATGTTGCGGTTAGCAAGAGTCGCCACCGACTTTTAATTTAATCCTAAAGGAAAGGTTAAAAAAGCACAGCAAAAACCTTTTGAGATATTTCGTGGGTTCGGGGGGTAGATTATGAAAAGGGAAGGTATTAGCACCCTTTTCATCCATGGTTATCCATGGGCTCTTAGTTACTTGGTTTTTTAGATCACTTGCCTTGTTTTTCGATTGCTTTGAAAACGGTGTGTGTGTGGGTGCTTTTTGAAAATGTTTTGGAAAAAGATGCCTTGTCTTAGGCAACTAATGTATTTGACTCGTGTTTGAGTGATTTACAAAAGTGTGAATCTTTTCGAAAAGATGTTTTCAAATGTTTTTTTTTGAGAGTTTGTTTGAAAGTGTTGTGGATTGTGGTTTTTTGAAAAGAAGGCAAGTGTTTTTGCAAGTTTGATCTCAAGTAACTAAGAGTTTTGTCTACCCTATTGTACTCAAAGGTTTTTGTCATGTTTTAACCCTTTTTAACAATTTTGTTCCACTATTGAAATTGATGGACAATCTTGCGTTTAGGAAGTTTATTCGGGACGGGCGCGGGTCATCGTATGGACCATGAATGCAATGATGCCAAGTGTCTTTGGCAATTTGTTTTGAAGGGACTATGATCATTCCGTTTAGGCAATACTTTGAGACTTATGATCATTTGATTTGTTTTGCCAAAGATACTCGACGTGCAAGCATGGCCCATTTTGGAAGGCAACATGTGGGATTACCCTAGGGGGTGCAAGTGTGATTGTGTATTAATTACATGTATTTGTCTTGTATTAGGTTATCTAGCGTTTGATTTTATGTACATACAAACCCTAGGTCTAACCATGGCATAATTGAAAACTGTAAATTGCGGAATATAAAATCTACGCTATTTACAAAATAGTGTCCGGGAGTGGGGGTATAAATGTACAAGGGGATGAGACTTATAGTATCCAATAAGTTACAACCAAATCGAATGTGCGATCAAAATGTAAATATTGAATGTACAAATATAAGATAAAATGTGTGTAGGGAAATGTATTGTATTTGTGTACAAGTGTATATGTATATGAGTTGTGTAATTATGTACAAGTGCGAATTATGAAGTTGAATCGTATTAGGGTTTTTAACCTAGGGAAATGTTTTTAAATGAGTCTTTGATTTGTATTAAGATATGTATGAAAAGAAAATGTTTTAATTTTAATTGAATTGTATTATATATGAAAATACACTAAAATGTCAAAAAAAAATGAATTATGGATAAAAAAGAAGTATATTCTTAATTGTTATGTACAAATGTATTTCAATATGTATAAAAATGTTTTTAAGTTAATTGTGTATAAAAAGAGTATTTTGTTATTTTTATGTACAAAAGTGTATTAATTAAAAAGATGTTTTAAACATATGATGAAAATGTATTTTATTCAAGTTAGTATTTTACAAGAAATAAATAAAAAAGTAAACATTTGTTTATAAAATAAAATAAAAAAAGGTTAGTATTTTACACAAGAAAAACAAAAGAGGTAAATATTGTTTTTTATAAAATAAAAGAATGGTTAGTATTATAAAAAGTGGTTAAGTGAAAAATAATTGTAAAATGTTAATTTGCATTGTTTATGAGATAAATGGGCTTAGAACAATTGAGAACGGGTCAGGCCCATGTTGGTCTTGAACGAATTTGGTTAGGTTTTTGTTAGTTCAGAACGAAGGTTAGGGTTAGTGAGGCAGCGACGGCGCGTTCGTCTTCTCCGTTCACTTCGCTTCCCTGAATGCTTATCTCCGGCCACCAACATTATTCCAACGCCTTTCTTCCCTCCCTAACATGAACTCAGCGCCTTTGATTTAAGGTTAGCTTTTGTTGTTATGTTTTTATCTTTTTCCCTTTTTACAGATTGCATGTTTTGATTTGAGTTTTAAGTTGAGTTTTTATGATTATGAGGTGAAGGAGAAGAGAAGTGGGAAAAGATTGGCTACCTTCGTTTGGGAGATGGAGGAGAGGCGGAGTGATGCTTCAGGAGGCCGGAACGGCGGAGAGAAATGTGACGAAACTTTGAGCTTTTGATGCTTTCCTGGTATTTTCGTTCTTTCGATATATTTAGGGTTTTGATGATGTATACTGAGAACCCTTTAATTCCTCACTTATTTATCTCTTCTACTTCCACTATGTGTTGCCTATGTATTGTTGCCTGAGTAACTTGAGTTGCTTGCTGAAATGCCTGTTACCTCTGAACGAAATCTCTCTCTTCTCTCGTGTTGCCTTTGCTTGAGATGCCCAGTGATGCCTGTACTGAGGGCCTAGGTTACCTTTGAAAATTTGTCGCTTCTCCTGTATGTTTGCTTGCCTAGAACTGTTGCCTCAAATGTTTTTCCTTGAGCTTGCCCCATGATGTGTTTCACTGAGGGCCTAGGTTGCCATGAGTTGTTGTTCTGAAAACCATTAGCCTTTTACCTGTGTTGCCTAATTTGACATGTTTTTTCTCGCCCCATGATGAATCCAAGATTCTGAGGGCTCGAAGGCTTGATGCCCTTTTTGGAGCTTTGAAGCTTTGAAAGGCCTTAAGCTTATCCTTTACAATGGCTGGCTTGAGTATGCTTGAGGGATTATGTTTTTGGTTATGCTTGAGATTAGGCAGGTTATGTATCAGCAGGTTTTGGTACTGGTATATTGCTTATCAGGTTTTTGATGTTCAGGCTTGAGACTTGGCAATAGGGGTGGTGATTCTGGTATGAAGTTTTAGTTTTTTGAGTTTTGAAAAGGGTTTGATAACTTGTGTGGTTTCAGTTTTGAAGCTTGAGGTTGTTAAACTGGTTTTGATTCACAGTTTGCAGGTTATGTGTTTTATGTGTTGACAGTATGTAGTTTTTTGATGTGTTATGTTGGGGGGCCTGATGCAGGTTTTTATGCTTGCAGAAAGCTTAGTGTTTTTTATGGTTGTTCAGGTTATCTGTTTGGGCAGGTATGAGGCTATGACAGGGTGTTGGTTTTGCTTATCAGGTTTTTGTGTGTTTGAAGGTTGAGGCAGGGTGTTCTGAGTTTGTATATCTCTCCTCTATCCTCTCTATCCTGCCTGCTGAACTGAGTTTGTATCTTTTCTCTTTTATCTCCTCACTTCTGTCTTCTGCCTGCTGCTGAACTGAGTTTGGATTATATCTTTTTCTCTTCCTTTCTTACTGTCTGCTGCTGAACTGAGTTGCTTGTGGATTTGTATAATCTTTTCTGTCTTGCTCCTACTGTCTATGCCTGAACTATGCCTAAACCCTGCCTATGCTTGCTTTATCTCTTTTTCTTCTCTCCTAAAGTACAACTTAGAATTTTATAATGTTATTATTCTGTACTTGCTCTGAAGGGGCCTACTATGGGAAATGATGTTTAGCTTGCATAACACATTTTGCATCTTTTTCTCCAGCTTTTGTGCTTTGCTCTGACTTTGCATTTTGATATCTTTTCCAAAATCTTCTTTGACAACTTTTGAGTACTTTCTTGATTTTCTTTGAGTGGACTTTGGTATTTTGACAGTAACTTGCCTTTGCTTTGGATAGAAAGTTGAGATTGGATTTTTCAGTTTAGTTGGAAGTTTGCAGTTTGAATTTTTAGAAATTATGCATTTGACATTTGCATTTCATGAATAAAAATCTTCCCTCTCTGTGAACCGGGAGAAATCCCGTGATTTGCAGAGAGGGCGACTGATCCCAGTCAGTGGCCCCTAATGATGAGCAATTTTAACTGTCTTTTAATTTCAAATGCTTTCTGACTTTTCTTGTTCTTTTCGCAGATAAAAAATGGAGCACCGGAGCGGAGTGAAGAATGAAGAATATTAGAAAATAGGATAGTTTTAATTTTATGTAATATTTAAATTAATGTATATTATTGTTCATAATTTAAATTATAAACAACAATTTGTACAAATAATTCAATTATTAATAAAATCTAAATCATCCAATTAATTCTAATTTTCTTTATTGTTTATTTATTTATTTAAAATTCTTAGAATTAAAACAATTGAAAAATAAATTCAATCATTCAATTTCAGAATAATGAATAACTAAAATGGAACAACATCGATCAATTAAACCTGTCTTATTCAACATCCAAAGCAAAGCAGCAATTAACCCAAATGGACTGATCAAACGCATAAACACTGTGAATCCAATACTGCACATATCTTTTGACTGATGAATTCAAACCAATTGCCTCCTCTTACTGATTTGTCATAAACACTGATTCTTTGCAAGTACCGTAAATCCAAACTGCACACCTTCTTTGACTGGCCCAAACAAACTGAATTTACACCACTGTCTCTTTTGCGGATTAAACCAAGATAACGCGAATTTTAATCCGAATCTTGAAATAAACCGCAAAGTGCTGTGGAATTTAAATTCTTCTGAGAATATGCCAATAAAACCCTAATTCCCGATTAAATGCCAAATCACGCTCGCTTGATTAAAATTGAACCAAAAATCAACCAAACCCTAAGCCCACTGTATGAAACAATTCAGAGCTCTGAAAATCAGTAAAAACCCTAGTTTTGCTTGACTGTCAAGAAAAGTCCGTTTGTCCGATTCTTGAGCCAGTTTGAGAAGTCAGGAAATGTTTGAAGCTGATATTTCTTGTGGAAAAGTGCGAGGGCAAATTTTGGGGTACAACAGTTTCCCCTGTTCAATCTTCTTTGACCTGAAGAGTTAGATTGGCAAGTTTGCCTTTCGCGACTTGAAGGTAAAAGGAGATTGGACACTAATGTGCCCAGAAAATTTGCGCTCGTCGATGTGACGGTGGAGGTGAATGGGCTTAAAGATGCCATTTGGTGATGGGCTTAAAGATGCCACCTGGTGCTAGAGAATTTTGTCGGGGGATGGGCTTAGAGATGCCATCTGAGAATGGGCTTAAAGATGCCATTCGGCGACTGCTGGTAGGAGGATGGGCTTATAGATGCCATATGGTGATGTTGAACTGTAGGTCAATGGTGAGTGGACAAGTGTCAGAAGGGCATCCATGTTTTGGGACATCTCTGAATCGGGGTCCGAACAAGCGACAGATTGACGTCCATGTCTTGGAGAATCTGTAAACCATATGAGATTGAATAAGCAATAGAGCAGCATCCGTTGTTGGGACGCGTCCGTAAACTATTTTCAAAAATTGAGAAGAGTCTGAATCAGTTGGTAGATTGACATTCGTTGTAGGGAAGAATCCGTAAACTGTTTTCAAAAATTGAGAAGAGTCTGAATCAGTTGGTAGATTGACATCCGTTGTAGGGAAGAATCCGTAAACTGTTTTCAAAAGCTATGAAGAGTCTGATCAAATCGGTAGATTGACATCCGTTGTAGGGAAGAATCCGTAAACTGTTTTCAAAAGCTATGAAGAGTCTGAACAAATCGGTAGATTGACATCCGTTGTAGGGAAGAATCCGTAAACTGTTTTCAAAAGCTATGAAGAGTCTGAACAAATCGGTAGATTGACATCCGTTGTAGGGAAGAATCCGTAAACTTGTTTCAGAAGTTGAGAAGTTGAAGAGGAACCGGTGTAGGGTTTCTTGATGATGCGTCTGAATGAATCTGGGATAAGTATCAGAAAGTCGCCGTGTCGGGGTCACATCTGAACTATTTCTGGATGAATCTCGGGAGATGATCTTTGTCTGTCGACTGATCTTACCTGAAAAAGGTGAAGGGTTAATTGTATGCAATGTTATGATGCATGATACAATGTACGTGACGTTGATGTTTATGATATGAATGTAATGAATGCGCATGTAAGCTGATGAGCTAATCTTGCCAAGGATACATGAATCCGAGATGGCTGAAGATAAAAGCGTCTTGACTGCCGCCGGGGAAAATAAATCCTTGGCTGTCGCTGGGGAAGAGAATCCCTGATGACCTCTACTGGGGAGTTCCAAACTAGTAGGCTTATGCTGGGAAGACCAGGTTGAGAATCTTCGGCTTGATGGGAAGAAACTCTGGAGACTTCACTGGGGAACTCAAGATTTGCCTTTCCAGAACCCTATGGGGAGAAGGTTCAATGGTCTGGCTCCGCCGGGGATACTGAACCTTAAATTTTGAGGGGAATTGAACTCCGGAGGATTCCCTGGCTGGAGATTTTGATGGACTCCGCTGGGGATAGGGAGAATTTTGGCGAGCACGATCTTCCGTGGTGGTTAGCTTGAGAAGAATCTGAACAAGCGATAGGTTAACATCCGTTTACTTGGAGAACCCGTGAACTGTTTTCAGAAATCTTGAAGTTGAACCAGCAATAGAACAACATCCGTTGTTGGGAAGCGTCCGTAAACTAAATTCAAAGGTTGCATCTGAACAAGTTGATAGATTAACATCCGTTGTTGGGATGAATCCATGAACTGTTTTCAGAAGTCTTGAAGTTGAACCAGCAATAGAACAACATCCGTTGTTGGGAAGCGTCCGTAAACTAAATTCAAAGGTTGCATCTGAACAAGTTGATAGATTAACATCCGTTGTTGGGATGAATCCATGAACTGTTTTCAGAAGTCTTGAAGTTGAATTAGCAATAGAGCCGCATCCGTTGTTGGGAAGCGTCCGTAAACTAATTCAAAGGTTGCGAAGAGTCTGAACAAGTCGGTAGATTGGCATCCGTTGTTGGGAAGAATCCGCAAACTTGTTTCAGAAGTCTTGGGAAGAATCTGAACAAGTGATAGGTTAACATCCGTTTACTTGGAGAACCCGTGAACTGTTTTCAGAAATCTTGAAGGGGAACCGGTGTAGGGTTTCCTGATGATGAGCTTGTGTAAAACTGTATCGGGTTTTGAACACTTTTGACATTCGAATGCCCCAAGTGGTGATGTAGATAAAATCCTGGTTTATTACAGGTGTTGGTCTACAATCGGTCGTTCACAGATGTTTCCTGGGTTGTTGCAGATGTTGATCTGGAATTCTTCAGACATGCCCTGGCTGGATACAGGAGTCGAATCTGGAAAGGTGATAGTTGATAGATATGCCCTGGCTGGATACAGGAGTCGAATCTTCAAACTCTTCAGACATGCCCTGGCTAGATACAGGAATCGAGTCTGGAAATGTAGTCAACAGATATGCCCTAGCTGGATACAGGAGTCGAATCTGGAAATAGTCGTCAACAGATATGCCCTGGCTGGATACAGGAGTCGAATCTTCAAACTCTTCAGACATGCCCTGGCTAGATACAGGAGTCGAGTCTGGAAATGTTGTAGTTGATTTGTTGGACACTTTTGACATTCGAATGCCCCAAGTGGTGATGAAGGAATCTTGAATCAGATTACCCTGCACATTGAGAGATTTCTTGAAATCTTGACTGGACTGCCCCAGGTTAACTGAACTTTTGAAAGATCTGTTGGACCTTGACTGGACTGCCCCAGGTTAATTGGATTGCGACATGTCATGCCCCTTGTTGATAGGAGATTTGATGGAAGTGTCATCCTCTTGAAGTGATTTTGACTTACTGAGAGAGTTTTCGTTCCTCCGAACATTCGCTGTATGAATTTCTTCGCTGTCAAATAAAAGGGTCAAATGCAGACAATGATATTCGAATAATGCAAAGTTTATGTTTGTCTCGAAGTTTTGAAAAATGCGTTTTTTAGCAGAAAACTTTTCACAAGACAAGTTAACACAAGATTTAGAGCAAAGCCCTACAGGAGTCAGGATACCTTTTGTAACAGTATGCTTTCGAACTAACCCATGCTTCAATTAGGACTTTTGAAGGGTTGTAACGTGGCCTGGTTCACGGTTTAAGAAACAAAGGATAAAGGCTCAAAGTATATTTGTACCCACCCGCTCTTCGTGATGTTCTCCAACCTAAGCTCAGTCAATTGTGCGTCGCATTCTGTTTTGAGTTTGGAACGACTTTTGGGCGGTGGTTCACCAGTTTGAATTTTTGGGAGACAGTCATCATCTCCTTTTTCTTTTTCAACACTTTTCATGTTGTTGAGGGTTTTGTAATGACCTCACTATTTTGATTTTGATTTGTTATCCCTAACTTTTGCCTGACTGTTACCGTTTTTGGGATTACTGTCAGCGGGATGCCCCAGTTTTCTTAAGCCTTCTTTATAGGTTTTGGCTTGGTGGGCTTTTCTCTTTTGAGAGATTGACTGTCTATGTGATAGGGAACCACCCTTGTCTTTTGATTCCAAAGGAACGCTTTCTCTTTTTGACGTCGTTCGTTGTATTGCGAACTGAGAGTTTGCGACTTCAATGCGCATTTTCTTTTGAATTAACTGAGATACTACCCTGCCCCGGGTTTATATCAAAGGTTTTGATCGTTTAGAACAGGAAACTCCTACTTCTTTGGCTCGAAGGGGTTGACTAGGGATTAACTTCCTTATAACTCCAGTGTTTGGGAATTGAAAGAAATGCCTGTACATCATCAGCAAGGTCTGTTCAAAAGCATACTGTATAAGATCACGGTATTGTTTCGTCATCCTCCCTCTAAAGGCTTGCAGCTTTTTATCAAGAGTCAAATATCATAAAGAAAAGCATAAAAGTAGTGAAACGAATGGATGAATTCAAGACAAACATATGCAATGCATTAATGAAAACAGAGTTTAACATCAACAGATAATTGTTTGACAGCAAAAGAAATTACAACTTTGAAAATTCAAAAAGAAGCAAAAGTCTTTCAGCTTCGAGCCTCGTCACTTCAAGCGGAGAACCCTTTAACAGAAGATCTTCATCTCGCCGTCTGGCATGAATTCCAGCACCCCAATGTCAATCAGATCTTGAATCTTGTTCTTCAGGGCCCAACAGTCGTTGGTACTGTGTCCCGGGCTGCAGGAGTGGTAAACACAGAATGCGTCGGGATTAAAGTGAGGAGAGGAGATATTGAGCTTCTGAGGAGGGTCCTTTACAGTAAGCAAATTGACCTCCAACAGGCGCTTCAGTATGAAGAATGATGGTATTTCAGTCTCCGTAAACTGTCTTCCCGACTTTTCTTGCTTACGCCGATTGCCCCGCTGACGCTGACGAGGTTGTTGATGGGATTGTGATCCTGAAGCTAGCAAAGGAGCTTTCCCCTTGTCTTCTTGAGTGGGTGGAGGCTGAGCGGTGACTTGCTCTTCGACCTCAGATGTTTGCCCCAGTTGGTTGTTTAGAAGCAGTTGGCGGACAAGAACTCTGAGTTCCTCTTGTCTTTGGGATAAGTCTTGGATGAGAGCCATCTGGCCCACCAACTGTCCCATCATTTGAATCCTCAGTGTTGTCAGATCAAACTGCAGCTCCGCAATCTGATCACTCCTGGCAATGTTGGAATTCCCCAAGCCTTTGGTGAGGAGAGCTTTCATCTCTTCTTGCCCCAGAGACAAGTTCAGGAACATCTCCTGCAGCTGAGCAGTCTGGTCTTGGATGTCTTTGACAGACCGTTCTAGAGCCATCTCTTGCTGAAATAAACAGCAGGAGAGTAAGGAAACCTGAAAAAGGAAAGATTGTCAAAATGCAATGCATGATATGTGGATGCATGCTTTCAAGGATCTCTTGGGGTAAACACAAGAAAAATGTTAGAGGTTGAACTTTTGCTCTTGGATTGGAGATCTCTGCACCTGTGGACGTCCTTCCACGAGAATCAAGCTCACCATGTCGAGTGGGTCATAGCCACCGATTCAAGTTGTTGCACTTGATCTTTGATTGGAGAACTTTGTATCGGCGGATGTCTTTCCACTGGAATCAAGCTCACCATGTCAAGTGGGTCATAGCCACTGATTCAAGTTGTTGCACTTGAACTTTGACTGGATTGGTTAGAGGAGAGACCTCTTGCCCCTAGATAGACGTCTGGCTCAACGTAATCCTGCATCAATAGAACCCTCGAGATCCTTGAAATGGTTATTGAAAATGCTAGAATGCTATGGTATGATGTTATGATGTCATGTACATGTATGCGAAAAGCAAGCAATTGTATATACAGGCAAACAATATTCACACAAAGCACACAAGGCCTTAGGTTTAGGCTTGCATGAGGTTCAGGTACTACCCTCTTTCAGTTTGTTGGTTAAAACCTGTCCTATCAAAAGTAACCGGGTTCTAGAGGATCTCATATCATTGGCTACCCTCAATCGGTCATAACTCCAGCATCGCAACCTTTTCTCGCGGCCGGAACCATCTCGAGAGTTTAGCCTCAATGAGTGTAGCATACTGCTACTGTTCTAATGGCCAAGTTGGTCAATTAGGGTTCTAAGGTCAGTTGATGCTTCGCGACACCACGCGGCGGCCCCGTACTCTCCTTGACTGAACTCAAGGGTTACCGGTACACACCAAAGTGCCACATCAACGTAGCAGACTGCTTCAACCATGTCGGTATACCCCGCACAGTTCCCTCACAGCCTTGTTGCTACCTAAAAGGGTTTCCCCAGATCCGGGTTAGGATCTATAAAACTCCGATACAAAGCCCATAAATGTAAAGCAAACAAAGCAATCAATTGAAAGTAAAGGTGATCTAAACCCTAAGGTAACCCCACTTTTAGAATTTTCCCCAGCAGAGTCGCCAGTTCTGTGATACGGTGGGAGAACTGACTTGAGGTTTGCGTTTGTATTCACAAATGTTGCGGTTAGCAAGAGTCGCCACCGACTTTTTATTTTATCCTAAAGGAAAGGTTAAAAAAGCACAGCAAAAACCTTTTGAGATATTTCGTGGGTTCGGGGGGTAGATTATGAAAAGGGAAGGTATTAGCACCCTTTTCATCCATGGTTATCCATGGGCTCTTAGTTACTTGGTTTTTTAGATCACTTGCCTTGTTTTTCGATTGCTTTGAAAACGGTGTGTGTGTGGGTGCTTTTTGAAAATGTTTTGGAAAAAGATGCCTTGTCTTAGGCAACTAATGTATTTGACTCGTGTTTGAGTGATTTACAAAAGTGTGAATCTTTTCGAAAAGATGTTTTCAAATGTTTTTTTTTGAGAGTTTGTTTGAAAGTGTTGTGGATTGTGGTTTTTTGAAAAGAAGGCAAGTGTTTTTGCAAGTTTGATCTCAAGTAACTAAGAGTTTTGTCTACCCTATTGTACTCAAAGGTTTTTGTCATGTTTTAACCCTTTTTAACAATTTTGTTCCACTATTGAAATTGATGGACAATCTTGCGTTTAGGAAGTTTATTCGGGACGGGCGCGGGTCATCGTATGGACCATGAATGCAATGATGCCAAGTGTCTTTGGCAATTTGTTTTGAAGGGACTATGATCATTCCGTTTAGGCAATACTTTGAGACTTATGATCATTTGATTTGTTTTGCCAAAGATACTCGACGTGCAAGCATGGCCCATTTTGGAAGGCAACATGTGGGATTACCCTAGGGGGTGCAAGTGTGATTGTGTATTGATTACATGTATTTGTCTTGTATTAGGTTATCTAGCGTTTGATTTTATGTACATACAAACCCTAGGTCTAACCATGGCATAATTGAAAACTGTAAATTGCGGAATATAAAATCTACGCTATTTACAAAATAGTGTCCGGGAGTGGGGGTATAAATGTACAAGGGGATGAGACTTATAGTATCCAATAAGTTACAACCAAATCGAATGTGCGATCAAAATGTAAATATTGAATGTACAAATATAAGATAAAATGTGTGTAGGGCAATGTATTGTATTTGTGTACAAGTGTATATGTATATGAGTTGTGTAATTATGTACAAGTGCGAATTATGAAGTTGAATCGTATTAGGGTTTTTAACCTAGGGAAATGTTTTTAAATGAGTCTTTGATTTGTATTAAGATATGTATGAAAAGAAAATGTTTTAATTTTAATTGAATTGTATTATATATGAAAATACACTAAAATGTCAAAAAAAATGAATTATGGATAAAAAAGAAGTATATTCTTAATTGTTATGTACAAATGTATTTCAATATGTATAAAAATGTTTTTAAGTTAATTGTGTATAAAAAGAGTATTTTGTTATTTTTATGTACAAAAGTGTATTAATTAAAAAGATGTTTTAAACATATGATGAAAATGTATTTTATTCAAGTTAGTATTTTACAAGAAATAAATAAAAAAGTAAACATTTGTTTATAAAATAAAATAAAAAAAGGTTAGTATTTTACACAAGAAAAACAAAAGAGGTAAATATTGTTTTTTATAAAATAAAAGAATGGTTAGTATTATAAAAAGTGGTTAAGTGAAAAATAATTGTAAAATGTTAATTTGCATTGTTTATGAGATAAATGGGCTTAGAACAATTGAGAACGGGTCAGGCCCATGTTGGTCTTGAACGAATTTGGTTAGGTTTTTGTTAGTTCAGAACGAAGGTTAGGGTTAGTGAGGCAGCGACGGCGCGTTCGTCTTCTCCGTTCACTTCGCTTCCCTGAATGCTTATCTCCGGCCACCAACATTATTCCAACGCCTTTCTTCCCTCCCTAACATGAACTCAGCGCCTTTGATTTAAGGTTAGCTTTTGTTGTTATGTTTTTATCTTTTTCCCTTTTTACAGATTGCATGTTTTGATTTGAGTTTTAAGTTGAGTTTTTATGATTATGAGGTGAAGGAGAAGAGAAGTGGGAAAAGATTGGCTACCTTCGTTTGGGAGATGGAGGAGAGGCGGAGTGATGCTTCAGGAGGCCGGAACGGCGGAGAGAAATGTGACGAAACTTTGAGCTTTTGATGCTTTCCTGGTATTTTCGTTCTTTCGATATATTTAGGGTTTTGATGATGTATACTGAGAACCCTTTAATTCCTCACTTCTTTATCTCTTCTACTTCCACTATGTGTTGCCTATGTATTGTTGCCTGAGTAACTTGAGTTGCTTGCTGAAATGCCTGTTACCTCTGAACGAAATCTCTCTCTTCTCTCGTGTTGCCTTTGCTTAAGATGCCCAGTGATGCCTGTACTGAGGGCCTAGGTTACCTTTGAAAATTTGTCGCTTCTCCTGTATGTTTGCTTGCCTAGAACTGTTGCCTCAAATGTTTTGCCTTGAGCTTGCCCCATGATGTGTTTCACTGAGGGCCTAGGTTGCCATGAGTTGTTGTTCTGAAAACCATTAGCCTTTTACCTGTGTTGCCTAATTTGACATGTTTTTTCTCGCCCCATGATGAATCCAAGATTCTGAGGGCTCGAAGGCTTGATGCCCTTTTTGGAGCTTTGAAGCTTTGAAAGGCCTTAAGCTTATCCTTTACAATGGCTGGCTTGAGTATGCTTGAGGGATTATGTTTTTGGTTATGCTTGAGATTAGGCAGGTTATGTATCAGCAGGTTTTGGTACTGGTATATTGCTTATCAGGTTTTTGATGTTCAGGCTTGAGACTTGGCAATAGGGGTGGTGATTCTGGTATGAAGTTTTAGTTTTTTGAGTTTTGAAAAGGGTTTGATAACTTGTGTGGTTTCAGTTTTGAAGCTTGAGGTTGTTAAACTGGTTTTGATTCACAGTTTGCAGGTTATGTGTTTTATGTGTTGACAGTATGTAGTTTTTTGATGTGTTATGTTGGGGGGCCTGATGCAGGTTTTTATGCTTGCAGAAAGCTTAGTGTTTTTTATGGTTGTTCAGGTTATCTGTTTGGGCAGGTATGAGGCTATGACAGGGTGTTGGTTTTGCTTATCAGGTTTTTGTGTGTTTGAAGGTTGAGGCAGGGTGTTCTGAGTTTGTATATCTCTCCTCTATCCTCTCTATCCTGCCTGCTGAACTGAGTTTGTATCTTTTCTCTTTTATCTCCTCACTTCTGTCTTCTGCCTGCTGCTGAACTGAGTTTGGATTATATCTTTTTCTCTTCCTTTCTTACTGTCTGCTGCTGAACTGAGTTGCTTGTGGATTTGTATAATCTTTTCTGTCTTGCTCCTACTGTCTATGCCTGAACTATGCCTAAACCCTGCCTATGCTTGCTTTATCTCTTTTTCTTCTCTCCTAAAGTACAGCTTAGAATTTTATAATGTTATTATTCTGTACTTGCTCTGAAGGGGCCTACTATGGGAAATGATGTTTAGCTTGCATAACACATTTTGCATCTTTTTCTCCAGCTTTTGTGCTTTGCTCTGACTTTGCATTTTGATATCTTTTCCAAAATCTTCTTTGACAACTTTTGAGTACTTTCTTGATTTTCTTTGAGTGGACTTTGGTATTTTGACAGTAACTTGCCTTTGCTTTGGATAGAAAGTTGAGATTGGATTTTTCAGTTTAGTTGGAAGTTTGCAGTTTGAATTTTTAGAAATTATGCATTTGACATTTGCATTTCATGAATAAAAATCTTCCCTCTCTGTGAACCGGGAGAAATCCCGTGATTTGCAGAGAGGGCGACTGATCCCAGTCAGTGGCCCCTAATGATGAGCAATTTTAACTGTCTTTTAATTTCAAATGCTTTCTGACTTTTCTTGTTCTTTTCGCAGATAAAAAATGGAGCACCGGAGCGGAGTGAAGAATGAAGAATATTAGAAAATAGGATAGTTTTAATTTTATGTAATATTTAAATTAATGTATATTATTGTTCATAATTTAAATTATAAACAACAATTTGTACAAATAATTCAATTATTAATAAAATCTAAATCATCCAATTAATTCTAATTTTCTTTATTGTTTATTTATTTATTTAAAATTCTTAGAATTAAAACAATTGAAAAATAAATTCAATCATTCAATTTCAGAATAATGAATAACTAAAATGGAACAACATCGATCAATTAAACCTGTCTTATTCAACATCCAAAGCAAAGCAGCAATTAACCCAAATGGACTGATCAAACGCATAAACACTGTGAATCCAATACTGCACATATCTTTTGACTGATGAATTCAAACCAATTGCCTCCTCTTACTGATTTGTCATAAACACTGATTCTTTGCAAGTACCGTAAATCCAAACTGCACACCTTCTTTGACTGGCCCAAACAAACTGAATTTACACCACTGTCTCTTTTGCGGATTAAACCAAGATAACGCGAATTTTAATCTGAATCTTGAAATAAACCGCAAAGTGCTGTGGAATTTAAATTCTTCTGAGAATATGCCCATAAAACCCTAATTCCCGATTAAATGCCAAATCACGCTCGCTTGATTAAAATTGAACCAAAAATCAACCAAACCCTAAGCCCACTGTATGAAACAATTCAGAGCTCTGAAAATCAGTAAAAACCCTAGTTTTGCTTGACTGTCAAGAAAAGTCCGTTTGTCCGATTCTTGAGCCAGTTTGAGAAGTCAGGAAATGTTTGAAGCTGATATTTCTTGTGGAAAAGTGCGAGGGCAAATTTTGGGGTACAACATGGTCCAACGCCCCCTGGGTTTTAATTCCTTCTTTTTCTTCTTTATATTTTCCATTTAATTATTTTACTATTAATTATTATTATTATTATTACTTAATTAACTCAATTAATTTTTTTTCATAATAAAATCAAAAAAACTAAAAAATAATATTTTTTCTTAATTAAAATTAATTTCACTTTATTTTGTAAATAAATACTAACAAATTAATTTAGTCTTTTTAATTAGGTTAATTTCAATATTTTTTGCAATAAATAAAATAAATTAGAATTAGGGTTTTCACTAACTTTTGACTATTTTTTATTTATTTCATTAAAACATAAAAAACTCAAAAAAATATTTCTTTAATTAATTAGTTTTAGGTTTAATTTAATTCATAAATGATAAAAAAACTTCTTTCTTTCTCAAAAAAGGGTCAAAACCCTAAGGACTTCTCCGATTCAATTTTCTCTCGCGTGTATGTTTGTTTGATTAATTTTTGATCCATATTTATGTATTTGCTCCGAGGATGTAATAGCTTTATTTAGGACTTTTTATTGCTTTCATTTTATTTTCCGCAATTTACTTTTCCAAGGGTTTGTTTTTGGCGATGTAAATACCCGACGCCTTGTAATAGCGTAGATTTACTTTCCCGCAAACTATTAACTGCTAGATGTATGATAACTAGGCTATGCATGACAAGACTTATCTCTGAAATTAAAATCAACCCGTAGCTTACCATAACATGTACAAAGATAACTTAACATGAAACCTGACACACTCGCACATGCCACTCATAGGGTACGCCTCACTTGGTTGCCTCGATGTGGTCATTGAGTATAAGGTGTTTTAGAGGTCACCCTCCTGTCTAAAGATCAAAGTTGCCTCGAAACGGTTGCCTCGAATAAAAAGGATCTAGGATATTAGGGTTACCGCTAAGGCGTTCTACTATTTCTTTGGTGACCACATGTCCCTATAATCGAATTGACCCGAATAACTCCGACGACGGTGCTACCTACTTCTCAATAGTGGGAAAGTACTGTCTAAAGGACATTTACACAGCTTAATTTCTTTTGAGTAGGTAGAGGTTCTTAGATACTTTCTCTTTCAAAACAAAAATACTTTTCGCACTTACACTTTCAAACAAAGTTTTCAAACAAACACTTCATACACTCTTGAGGATAGATACAAGAGTTAAATCGAAGTTTCCAAACAAACTTTTTCAAAACCCACAAACACAAGAAAAGAAAAACCTTTTGAAAACATAGTGAGCAAGTACCTAAGAGCCCGTGGATAACCATGGATAGAAAGGGTGCTAACACCTTCCCTTTCTATAATCTACCTCCCGAACTGAGAAACATCTCGAAAAGGAATTTTGCTGTGCTTTTGTCCTTTCCTTGTTGGAGAAAATAAAAGACGATGGCGACTCTTGCTTACCGCGATATTTCGCGAACCAGCATTCCAAAAGAGTCAGTTCTATTCCCATCGTTCACAGAACTGGCGACTCTGCTGGGGATTATTAATAAGTGAGGTATACCTTAGGATTAGATCATTCTATGTTTTCAATTGTATGCCTTGAATGCTTTAATTTTGTGGGTTTGTATTGGAGTTTCATAGATCCTAACCCGGATTTGGGGAATACCCTTTAGGTAAGTAGCAATAAACTGTGAGGGACCTGTCCAGCATAGACTGACACGGGTGAAGCAGTAGCTACATTGGTGTGACACCTTGGTCTGTACCGATATCCCTTGTGTTGGAACGAGGAGAATATGGGTCTTCTGAGGAGTCATTAAGCACCAACTGACCTTAGAACCTTAAATTGACCAACTTGGCCATAGAACAGTAGCAGTATGCTACACTCATTGAGGCTAAACTCTCGCGATGGTTCCGGCCGCAAGAAAAGGTTGCTAAGCTGGAGTTATGACCGATTGAGGGTAGTCAGTGATATTGAGATCCTCTAGAACCCGGTTACTATTTTTAGGACAAGTCTTAACCAACTGAAACTGAAAGAGGGTAGTACCTAAACTTCATGCTGGCCTGAAATCTAAGGGCTGTCTTGTGTGACTTGTGTGCCTTTACCATGTTTGCCTTTTGTGAATACTTGTGGTGTGCCGTTATCATGACATCATAACATCATACCATCGCATACATCCTGCATAAGGACTAACCCATTTCAAGGATCTCAAGGGTTTGTGATGCAGGTCATGATGAACCAAATGTCTAGCAAGGGGCAAAGGGGATTTATTTTCCTCTAGCCAGGGTTGTCCAGAAATCCAAGCACGATAACTTGAGTCAGGGGCTATGACCCACTCGATATGGTGAGCTTGACTCTTGAAGAAGGACTCTCAGCAACATGAAGCTCCTTCAATCAAGCTGCAAAATTCAAATTCTAACAATTTTCTTGTTTATCCCGCGAGATCCTTGAAAACATTGCATGCATAAATCATACGCATTTCATGCCATCATATGCATAACAGGTACCCCTTTCTACAGGTCACTTATCTTCTTTGCTGTTTATTTCAGCAATCATCATGTCTACTGAACCTTCCACTGAACTAGCTATCAAGGCCCTCCAGGCCCAGAACGCCCAGTCCCAAGAGTTGGTTATCAGCCTAGCCAAGGGTCAACAGGAGTTGAAGACTCTGATTCTGAAAAAGAAGAAAAAGAGGACCGTCTTGTTCAACACTGGGCGCAGATTTGGGAATGGACTACAGAATGAGGTTGAGCTGACTACTTCATCTGTAGGCAAAGACAACCCCCAAGAAAGAAGGGTTCCTAGTCCCGTGGTCTCCGACAACGAGACAGATTATGATGAGGAACAATACCCTCCTGCTGAGGATAGGTATAAACAGATGGAGGACCACTTAAGTGCTATGGAAATTCAAAATGTGCCAGGGTTGGACTTCGGAGACCTAGGCTTATCCTATGGGGTGGTGATTCCCCATAAATTCAAGGCACCTGCTTTTGCCAAATATGACGGAGCTTCCTGCCCAAAACTGCACCTCCGGTCGTATGTAAGGAAGATCCAACCTTACACTGCTGACAAAAATTTGTGGATCCATTTCTTCCAGGATAGTCTTTCAGGGACTCAACTCGAATGGTTCTATCAGCTGGATAGAGCCAGTATTCGTAACTGGGAGAATTTGGCTACTGCATTCTATAAGCAGTATCAGTATAATTCCGACCTCGCTCCTACGCGCACCCAACTCCAGGGTATGTCACTAAGGACGGGTGAAGGATTTAAGGAGTATGCTCAAAAGTGGAGAGACCTGGCTGGAAGGGTGCAGCCACATTTAACTGACCGTGAGCTTGTTGATATGTTCTTGGGGACCCTGTTTGGTCCGTTCTTCAACCATTTGATCGGAAATTCTTCTACCGAGTTTATAGACCTTATCTTGACTGGTGAGAGAATTGAAGCTGGTATCAAGTCTGGGAAGATACAGAAAGGTGCCTCCTCGAGCACTGAGAAGAAACCCTTCAAGAAAGAATCTAGTGCTGTCTATGGTTCAAGGAGATAAAATAAACCGGAACGCCGCCAAGCTGTCAACGCGGTGGTAATTTCAAAACCTGCTGCTGCTCCTCAGCATCATAACCAACAAAGGGGTGAGAGACCTAGAAGGCAGTTTACTCGTCTCAGTATGACCCTGTCTCAGATATTGCCACAACTACTGACAACCAATCTGGTGACTATAAAAGAAGCTCTGAAGGTTGTAAACACCACATCCTCAAAGCACAATCCTAACGCCCACTGCGCTTATCACTCTGACAGCCCGGGGCATACTACGGATGATTGTTGGGCTCTGAAGAATAAGGTTCAGGACCTAATTGATGATAAAGAGATAGAGTTTAAGGCACCCGAAAGGCCCAATGTTGTGACTGCTCCCATGCCAAAGCATGGAGTGAATGTTGTAGAGGAAGACCTGTTTGTAGCCTCTGTGGATGATATTGTTACTCCGCTGTTGACTGTCAAGAGGAACCTGTTGCTAGCCGGTTTATTTCCGGGATGTAGTGAAGGTTTCCATCTGTGTTCTGTTTCACCTACTGGTTGCCCATCTTTGAAGTCAGGTATCCAAAACCTGATGGATAATAAAGAAATCCTGTTTGATAAGGTTGCTGTTCCTGCTACCCCTACTGAAGAAGTTTCCATTGTCACCATTTTCAACAATTCTCCCAAGGCTCCCCCGAGGAAGCATGTCAAAATTATGCCTGCTCAGAAGATTGCACCTATAATCATCACTGTTCTGGGGCCCATCCCCTATACATCCGACAAAGTTGTCCCGTGGCACTATGGGGCAGATGTTTATGTGCTTGGAGTTAAACAAGAGTTTGATATTAGTACCGGCGTCAGCAACATCACCGGGCCTGCCAAAGTCACCCGCAGTGGTAGACTTTTCTCACCAGATATTGCGCCACCAACCATCCAGAGACCTATTGTCATCACACCTGCAAGTGTACCTACTTCCCTTCCTGACCAAGTTCCTATCTCTACCCCTGTTGCCGAGTCATCTGACGCTCGGGGCAAAGGGATCGCCACTGATATGCCGGCCCAGACGGAGGCGCCAAAGACCATCAATGTTGAAGCTTCCAAGCAGGAGATGGAAGAGATTCTTAAGATTATCAAGAAGAGTGATTTTAATGTGGTTGAGCAACTGGGGCACACCCCATCAAAAATTTCTATGCTATCACTATTGTTGTGTTCAGAGGCCCATGCCAAGGCTCTGATTACCTTCCTGAAGACGGCCCACGTGCTACAAGAAACGTCAGCTGACCAGTTTACCGATTGTGTGGCCAAATTAACTACTGATAATGGTTTGGGTTTCTCCGACGCTGATCTGACTGCTAAGGGGAAGAACCATAACGATGCCCTGCATGTCTCCATTGAATGCATGGGCACTACTCTTGCCCATGTGTTGGTTGACACCGGTTCCTCATTAAACGTCTTACCCAAGAAAGCTCTAGACAGGTTGGATTGCAAAGGGTTGGAGCTCAAGCCAAGTAACATTGTTTTCCGGGCCTTTGATGGGTCTAAAAGGATGGTGCATAGTGAGGTTGACATTCCAATCAGAGTTGGTTCTCAGATCTTTGACTCTACATTCTATGTGATGGACATCCGACCATCCTATTCTTGTTTGTTGGGTCGTCCCTGGATCCATAAAGCTGGAGCGGTGACCTCCACACTACATCAGAAGCTGAAATACCCAGTCAAAGGGAAGATTGTGACAGTGCAGGGGGAGGAAGAATACATGGTCAGCCACCTCAACTCGTTCCGGTACATAGAGATGGATGGGGAATTCATTGAGACTCCATTCCAGCACTTTGAAGAGGTTCCTCAGACACTGGCATCAGCTGAGACTGTGGTTGAAAATTCTCCGTTGAAGATGGCTTCCTTAAAGGATGCCCGGGCTGTTATTGAGAAGGGTGAGTATGCAAACTGGGGCCGACTTCCTGATTTCACTCAGAAGACTGACAAGTTTGGTTTGGGTATCACTGTAGAAGCCCAGAGGGCTGTTCGTAGTTCAAGGATTGGAAGACCTCCTGTGTTCATCAGCAACTCGGGAGTAAATTCCATTGAAGATGACGTAGAGGAATTCGAATTCGACAGCTGGATCTACCCTACGACCAACGGTGGACCAAACAACTAGACGGAAAAAGACTTCGTCCCTATTACTTTTGTGACTCAGTAATGAACTCCTTTGTTTTGAATTTGTAACAAACGATATTACTAAACTTTATGGTCCGGTGTCTTACCCGGGGCACCGTGGCTTCATTTGTGAGGGCTTTTGTGTGTCATTTTCATATATCATTAATAAAAGCATTGGACGTTTTTTGCATTTCAAATCTTGCGCTCCTTGTCTTTCTTTATTATATATTGCAAAACAGATATATTTACACACACTCACATATACAGGTCCCAATCCACTCTGGATCTCACTGGTAACGACTCTGCTACTGCCAGTTATGACTTCGAAAATCCGATCAACTTAGCCGAAGACGAAGGTGGAGATGATTGTGAAGTGCCTGGTGAGCTTGCAAGACTGTTACTCCAGGAAGAGAGAGCCATTCAGCCACATGAAGCGCTAGTGGAAACGGTAAATCTGGGTACTGATACAGACAGAAAGGAAGTCAAGATTGGTGCCAATCTGGAGTCTAGTGTGAAACAACGGTTGATTCAGATGCTGCATGACTACGTGGAAATCTTTGCCTGGTCTTACGAAGATATGCCTAGGTTGGATACCGACATTGTGGTTCATCACTTGCCTACCAAGGAAGAATGCCCTCCGGTAAAACAAAAGGTCCGCCGTATGCGTCCAGAGATGTCCGAGAAAATCAAAGCTGAGGTTATGAAACAATTTGATGCCGGTTTTCTAGCAGTGACTTCTTACCCTCAATGGGTCGCCAATGTGGTTCCAGTGCCGAAGAAGGATGGTAAGGTCCGAATGTGTGTTGACTACAGGGATTTGAACAGGGCGAGCCCTAAGGATGACTTCCCTCTGCCTCACATTGACGTTCTGGTTGACAACACTGCTCAGCATAAGGTATTCTCCTTTATGGACGGGTTCTCCGGTTATAATCAGATCAAGATGGCTCCTGAAGACATGGAGAAGACCACTTTCGTCACTCAGTGGGGCACCTTTTGCTACAAGGTCATGTCGTTTGGGTTGAAAAATGCTGGGGCAACCTACCAACGTTCCATGGTTGCTTTGTTTCATGACATGATCCATCATGAGATCGAAGTATACATCGACGATATGATTGCAGGGTCCCAAACTGAGGAGGAACACCTTGACCATCTACAGAAGCTGTTTGACCGTCTGAAGTTGTACAAGCTGAGGTTGAACCCGAACAAATGCACCTTCAGAGTGAGATCTGGAAAACTGTTAGCCTTCGTCGTGAGCGACAAGGGCATTCAAGTAAACCCTGCCAAAGTGAAAGCCATACAAGAGATGCCAGTTCCCAAGACTGAGAAGGAAGTCAGAGGCTTTCTAGGACGGTTGAACTACATTGCCCGATTCATCTCACATCTAACTGCTACTTGTGAACCAATCTTCAAGCTACTGAAGAAAGATCAAATAGTGCGTTGGAACAATGAATGTCAGGCCGCGTTCGAAAGAATCAAAGAGTATCTCCAAGATCCACCCATTCTTATGCCACCGGTTGAAGGGAGACCTCTAATTTTATACTTGACAGTACTTGACAACTCAATGGGGTGTGTGCTGGGGCAGCATGACGAGTCTGGCTGAAAAGAGCACGCTATTTATTACCTTAGCAAAAAGTTTACCGACTATGAGACCCGATACTCACTGCTCGAGAAAACTTGTTGCGCTTTGGTATGGGATGCTAACCGGCTGAGACAATATATGTTGACTCACACTACTCTGTTGATTTCAAAAATGGATCCAATCAAGTATATCTTCGAAAAGCCTGCCTTGTCCGGAAGAATAGCAAGATGGCAGATGATGTTAACTGAATATGACATCCAGCACACGATCCAAAAAGCAATCAAGGGAAGTGTGTTGGCAGACCATTTGGCACATCAGGCAGTGGATGACTACCAATCTATGAACTTTGAATTTCCAGACGAGAATATCATGGTAGTGATTGATTGTGAAGTACCTGGACCGGATGAAGGACCTGAGGAAGGATCCTGATGGTCTATGCACTTTTACGGAGCCTCAAACGCTTTGGGTAACGATATTGGCGTTGTGGTCATATCTCCTAAAGGCTCTCATACTCCACTTACCGCCCGACTATGTTTCAACTGCACCAACAACATGGCAGAGTATGAAGCATGCATCATGGGTCTTCGAGCTGCAATTGACCTAAGGATCAAGTTTCTGAGTGTCTTCGGAGATTCCGCTCTTGTGATCAGTCAGATCAAAGGCGAGTGGGATACGAAACACCCAAATCTTATTCCTTACAAGGAGTACGTATTGACGTTGATTCCCCATTTCAAGGAGATAACTTTTGAACACTTCCCAAGAGAGGAGAATCAGTTGGCGGACGCGTTAGCTATGATGTCTTCTATGTTCAAAGTCAAATGGGATAACGAGGCTCCCCGGATCATTATTTGGAAATTGGATGAACCTGCACATTGCTGTGATCTTGAGACTGAAGAGGTAATAGAAAAACCTTGGTATCATGAAGTAAAAAGGTATCTTGAAGCTCAAGAATACCCCGAGGGTGCATCTGTTAATGACAAGAAGTTTTTGAGAAGGTTCGCGGCAAAGTTCTTCCTCAGCAATGACATCCTTTACAAACGAAACCATGATTCAACCTTACTGCGTTGTGTTGATAAGACTGAAGCAGAAAGAATCATGGCAGAGCTGCATGAAGGTACCTTTGGAACTCACTCCAGTGGACATACCATGGCAAAGAAAATCCTTCGAGCAGGATATTACTGGTCCACAATGGAAGCTGACTGTTATCAGCATTCTCGGACATGTCACAAGTGCCAGATCTATGTTGATAAGGTGCACATTCCTCCAGTTCCTTTGAACGTCTTGACAGCACCTTGGCCTTTTGTAATGTGGGGTATTGATATGATCGGCGAGATCAGACCTACGGAATCCAACGAGCATTGTTTCATCCTGGTAGCGATTGATTACTTTACAAAGTGGGTCGAAGCAGCTTCCTTTGCTACCGTAACTAAGAACGTAGTGGCACAGTTCATTCGGTATAACCTGATCTGTCGATACGGTATACCAGAGAGGATCATTACAGATAATGGTACCAATCTTAACAACAAGATGATCACTGAGCTCTGCGAGCAATTCAAGATACAACACCACAACTCTTCTCCTTACCGGCCGAAGATGAATGGGACTGTCGAAGCAGCAAACAAGAACATCAATAAGATTGTGCAGAAGATGGCAGTGACCTACAAAGATTGGCACGAGATGTTACCGTTTTCTCTCCATGGGTACCGTACCTCAGCACGGACTTTAACAGGGGCAACTCCCTATTCCTTGGTATACGGCATAGAGGCAGTCTTACCCATCGAAGTTCAGATACTCTCTCTCCGGATAATGAAGGATGCAGGTTTGAGCGAAGATGAATGGATCCAGACCCGGCTTGATCAACTAAACCTAATCGACGAAAAGAGACTCACCGCTATTTGTCATGGTCAGACGTACCAAAAACGGATGATCAAGGCATTTAACAAGAAAGTCAGACGACAAGAGTATCAAGTTAGGGACCTGGTAATCAAGCGCATCATTCTACCTCAAGGTGATCCCAGGGGCAAGTGGACCCCTACGTACGAAGGGCTATTTGTGGTTAAGAATATCTTCTCAGGAGGATCCATGATTCTAACCACCATGGATGGTGACGACCTTCCTCACCCCGTCAATGCAGACATAGTAAAAAGATACTACGCATGATTAAAGACCCGCTAGCTCGACTGGCCTAGGAAAAAGTAAGGGCTTCCCGGCGAACCAAAAGGGTTCGGGCAAAAATAAGGGATGAAAATGAAAAAAATCTGTACACCCGGCAAGTCGAAAACCTGAAAAGGCGGCTTGGGCAAAAATGGGTATCCCGGTGGACTGAAAACCCAAAAGGGCGGTCCAGGCAAAAGTTAGGGATAAGCGTAATACTATGTCTCATTGGATCACCCTGCATCCAGACTTCGGTATCGACTATCAGGATCGGACGACACCAATCAATCAGATTCCTCTCCAACTAAGCAACAAAGTGATGAGACACTTGAAGACATAAAGGCGATAGTAGAGTTGGAACCTAGTGGGATTTTTCACATAGCTGTTTTGTTTTCCTTTTCACAAATTGTATAAACTCTATTTTGTTCGGCGGCATTCTCTTACTAGGACGCCAGCCTCTTGTACACAATATGCCTATTTACAGGCAAATTTCAAAATCAATACAAGTTCACTTTTCAGACAAATTGCAAATTGTTTTCCCTTTACCTGTTTTGTTTTGCAAAGAACATCCAATGTTCATTTTTGATATATGCATTTGACATTAATTGCTGATCACAAATATTTGCATACGAAACAAAGGACTAATTACGGGTGACATCGGAAGTAGGGGCAATAAGAATTGTCTAAGCGGTCTAGTTGCTCTGTCCACTAAGGTACCAAGGTAAGTTCAGCTGAAGAATATGACCAAGATACCTTCCCCGCAGAGTAAGACAAGAATCAGTAATACTCTCCCCAAGAAGAGTTGGTCTCCCATCATCCCTAAAAAGGCACAGTATCCCCAGCAAGTCAGCAATACTCTCCCCCAAGCAGAGTTGGTATACCATCAGTCCTGAAAGAGTTGGGTATCCCCAAAAGATCTTAATATTCCCTAGCAGAGTATACATATATTCCCTAGCAAGCATCCCCGGCATTCTTAATATTCATCGACGAAATATAAGATTGTTCCCCGGCGGAATACAAGATACCCTCAGCGGAACCATTTCCCAACATAGTCTGAAAAGCCTCCCCAACAGAGTTGAACCATCTTACCTAGTAGATTCTGGAAGCTTGTCCCCTGCAGAGTTCATAGATTATCCCCATCAGAGTCTAACTGGGTTATCCTCAGCAAGTTGTTGCAACGGAAAGATCATCCCCAGCAAAGTTCTTTTTATCCCCAGTGGAGTTTATCAAATTCCCCAACAGATCTTATCAATGGAGTCCCCAACGGAGTTATCGTTAAAATCTCAGCGAAGCATCTCTTCCCCACAGAGTAATTCCCTACAGAGTAATCTCTTCACCAGGTTTATTCCCCAACGGAGTCATCTTCTCCTACCGGTTTATTCTTGCAATCATCTTCGTTCATCATCCCCAACGGAAACGAAGATCTCTGCTCTTCAACATCAACCCGGGATTTAACAAACTCCCCGGCATTCGTCAAGGATTTATTTTCCCATACGAAAATACATTCATAAGCATATCACATTTCACATACATGATAAAGTGCATACGAAACGATCTCATTTTGAGAACATCATGACATCATGCATTTCATACATCATGACATTGCATGCAACTAATATTCTGCCTTTTCAGGAAAAGGTCAATCCAAAGATGATTACCATCAATCTTTCTTAAGTTCCAGATCAACACCTGTAACTAGACAGGAAATATCTGTGGACGACTGATTGTAGATCTATACCTGAAACCAGACAGGAAAGTTATCTACATGAAGAGATTGAAGATCAATACCTGTAACAAGCCAGGAAGACTATCTTTCTTTCTCAGGTCAGAGATTAATACCTGAAACCAGACAGGACAACTATCTCATTGGCCAGCCTTCTTAAGTTCCGAATTAATACCTGTAGCAAGCCAGGAAATATCTGTGGACGACTGATTGTAGATCTATACCTGTAACTAGCCAGGAAAGTTATCTACATGAAGAGATTGAAGATCAATACCTGTAACAAGCCAGGAAGACTATCTTTCTTTCTCAGGTCAGAGATTAATACCTGAAACCAGACAGGAAAACTATCTCCTCGACCAACCTTTCTTAAGTTCCAGATCAACACTTGTAACTAGCCAGGAAATATCTGTGGACGAATGATTGTAGATCTATACCTGTAACTAGCCAGGAAAGTTATCTACATGAAGAGATTGAAGATCAATACCTGTAACAAGCCAGGAAGACTATCTTTCTTTCTCAGGTCAGAGATTAATACCTGAAACCAGACAGGAAAACTATCTCATCGGCCACCTCTCTTAAATTCCAGATCACCACCTGTAACTAGCCAGGAAATATCTGTGGGCGACTGATTGTAGATCTATACCTGTAACCAACCAGGAAAGTTATCTACATGAAGAGATTGAAGATCAATAACTGTAACAAGCCAGGAAGACTATCTTTCTTTCTCAGGTCATAGATTAATACCTGAAACCAGACAGGATAACTATCTACTTGACCATCATGAAGCAACCCTACACCGGTTCCTTCTCTCTTTCAAATGCAGTTTTATACGAACTCATCATCAGGCAACCCTACACAGGTTCCTTCTTTCAACTTACAAAGTTACAATTCTACAAACTACAGGTACACAAGTTCTCACTAAGGAATCTCTTACGCGATCTACACCCCTGGATGGCATCTTTAAGCCCATCTCCACAACTATCCATTACATTCCCAGATGGCATCTATAAGCCCATTCCCGACAAGATTCTGTCACATCTCCAGATGGCATCTATAAGCCCATCCTCCTATCCATCATCTCTTCAAATGGCATCTGTAAGCCCATTCCCGACATCACATTGCTGATACCACACTATGCGAGTGCAAATTTCTGGGTACTTTAGTGTTCAATCATCTTCCACCTTCGGATCACGAAAGGCACACAAGCCAATCTACATCCTCAGGTTTAATAAGATTGAACAGGGGCAACTGTTGTACCCCAAAATTTTCCCTCCCATATTCCTCAAGATTTGACAAGAATGATCCTCAAATTGCTCAAGATGGCTCAAGAAGTAGACAGTCAAACCACCTCCTAAGCCAACTGAAATTAGGGTTTTGGTTCTTTCAAGGAATTTTGGGTTTTCAATGGTTCAATCAAGTCTCAAGGGCCTATATACATCCTCAAGCACCTACATGCCAAGTTTCAAGACTCACAGTGCCAATTTGCACAGTCAAAAGCTCCATTTGATCCACAGTCAACTGCAAGGGCAAAATGGTCATTTGGCAGTCAAAAGTCAGAATTTTTGGTCAACATCTTATTTTGAGCTCACAATCATCATTTGATCAAGTCTTGATCATGATTCCACAAGAATAGCTCAAAAATCATCAAGGTGCAAAAAGTTACTATTTTTGGACAGTAGAAAAGTCAATTGTATCTTGACCAGGGCATAACTTTTTCATGGTTCATCAGAAAAATTCCATCCAATGCTCATTTTGAAGGGGATGACATTTCCTACAATCCATCTTCACATTCCAAGTCCAAGAAATGCTCTCACAAAAAGTTATCAATTTCTACATTATAGGTCAATTTCAAAAGTCAACAAAAGCACCTTTTGAGTCAAAGGCCATAACTTGAGATTGGTAAATCCAAATGACATGGGACCAAAGGAATTGGTTATAGGACTTCAAGAACTTTCCAAAATGTCCAGGAACATGTTCATATGATAAAAATTGAGCAAGTTGTGCATTGGAGAAGTTGGGAAATTTTCATGAATTTGCAAAAGTCAACATTGCTCAAAACACCTTATTTTTGCTAATGGGCCTCAAATCTCTTCTTGAAACTTCATCCATGGCCTATGCACGACCCATCAAGCTTAATTGAATTTATTTTCTTATTTTTTATTAATTAATTTGGTTTTTTAATTGATATTAATTCATTTAATCAATTTAAATTGTAGGAAAATACAAGATTTGGTTTTTAAATCTTTTTGTGAAGCAAATATGACCTAAAAAGGCTGGCAATTTCGTGCACCAAGTCAAAGATACAAAATCTCCAAAATTGGAAACTTTGTTCAATCATGAAAATGCAAAAAAGATTTGATTTTCAATCAAAGATCAAATCATCAATTCAATGGATTTTTGCTCAAGATTTTGACCTAATTCCATTCCTCTATATATATGCAAGCAAACCCTGATGCATACACGTGAGAAAACTGCAGAAAAAAGGCCATAGCATATTGAGAAAATTTAAGAAAAGTTGAAACTGACTTTTGCATTCTAGGGCGATTTAAGGACTTTTGTTGATTCTAATACACTGCAGGAGGTTCCCAGAACGTGTTACAATCAAATTCCAGCTTTAAAGCTCAAGAAATCACTGAGAACAGAACCACGGTTTACACATTTTATCCATAATCGTAACTCTTAATTCATGAGCATTTAACATGATTTCTTGATTGTTTTGCATTGCTAGTAATCATATGAAGCTAATGGTATAACTTAATTGAACTTAAACGCCATAAATCACAAGATGCCATAGTTGAATTTTTAGGGTTCATAAGATTTGAATTGGGGCTTTGCAATCCAGGAAAAATTAGGACTCCTAAGGCATACGACTGAATTCGTGAGAACCAGACGAACACAAATCACCCTTCGCGAAATATTTATATACCTTGTATCTCTATTCGCTATTTTTCGTCGCCGTGTTTAGTGGGGGTTAAAACCCCCCGCTATCTAATGTTCTTTTTACAGGGCAAAGGAAGAAGACGAGGACGTGTTTGCATACCATTGGATAATTTGAAAACACACGCGCTTATTTTGGTTTTATTGCATATTATTTGGTTTATCAATATATTAATTGCTGGCTATTATAGAATCAATTGGAACGAGTTGGTGGAGTGGCAGGGACGCGTGCATATGACCATTGGGACCTGGGTTCGAATCCCAGATCCCCCAAAATATTTGTTTCTATTTTTCTTCACATGATCACATGCAGGGTTCAAAAGAAGGTTTACCATGTACCTCCAAACATCAACGCGCCATGTGGCTTCAGGCATAGATCCAGTGGTCATGGGTGAATGATCATCATACTCCCAGTCAACCATGCGCATGAAGGATCTCAAGAGTCAAACAGGCTTGAGCAATTGGGCTTCAAAATTCCAGAAAACACCTCCTAATTGGTCCAACGCCCCCTGGGTTTTAATTCCTTCTTTTTCTTCTTTATATTTTCCATTTAATTATTTTACTATTAATTATTATTATTATTATTATTACTTAATTAACTCAATTAATTTTTTTTTCATAATAAAATCAAAAAAACTAAAAAATAATATTTTTTCTTAATTAAAATTAATTTCACTTTATTTTGTAAATAAATACTAACAAATTAATTTAGTCTTTTTAATTAGGTTAATTTCAATATTTTTTGCAATAAATAAAATAAATTAGAATTAGGGTTTTCACTAACTTTTGACTATTTTTTATTTATTTCATTAAAACATAAAAAACTCAAAAAAATATTTCTTTAATTAATTAGTTTTAGGTTTAATTTAATTCATAAATGATAAAAAAAACTTCTTTCTTTCTCAAAAAAGGGTCAAAACCCTAAGGACTTCTCCGATTCAATTTTCTCTCGCGTGTATGTTTGTTTGATTAATTTTTGATCCATATTTATGTATTTGCTCCGAGGATGTAATAGCTTTAATTATGACTTTTTATTGCTTTCATTTTATTTTCCACAATTTACTTTTCCAAGGGTTTGTTTTTGGCGATGTAAATACCCGACACCTTGTAATAGCGTAGATTTACTTTCCCGCAAACTATTAACTGCTAGATGTATGTTAACTAGGCTATGCATGACAAGACTTATCTCTGAAATTAAAATCAACCCGTAGCTCACCATAACATGTACAAAGATAACTTAACATGAAACCTGACACACTCGCACATGCCACTCCTAGGGTACGCCTCACTTGGTTGCCTCGACGTGGTCATTGAGTATAGGGTGTTTTAGAGGTCGCCCTCCTGTCTAAAGATCAAAGTTGCCTCGAAACGGTTGCCTCGGATAAAAAGGATCTAGGATATTAGGGTTACCGCTAAGGCGTCCTACTATTGCTTTGGTGACCACATGTCCCTATAATCGAATTGACCCGAATAACTCCGACGACGGTGCTACCTACTTCTCAATAGTGGGATAGTACTGTCTAAAGGACATTTACACAGCTTAATTTCTTTTGAGTAGGTAGAGGTTCTTAGATACTTGCTCTTTCAAAACAAAAATACTTTTCTCACTTACACTTTCAAACAAAGTTTTCAAACAAACACTTCATACACTCTTGAGGACATATACAAGAGTTAAATCGAAGTTTCCAAACAAACTTTTTCAAAACCCACAAACACAAGAAAAGCAAAACCTTTTGAAAACATAGTGAGCAAGTACCTAAGAGCCCGTGGATAACCACGGATAGAAAGGGTGCTAACACCTTCCCTTTATATAATCTACCTCCCGAACTGAGAAACATCTCGAAAAGGAATTTTGCTGTGCTTTTGTCCTTTCCTTGTTGGAGAAAATAAAAGACGGTGGCGACTCTTGCTTACCGCGACATTTCACGAACCAGCATTCCAAAATAGTCAGTTCTATTCCCACCGATCACAGAAAGGTTTAATAGAAGAATCAAATCAAATTCAAGGGCATTGATAGAGCAAGATTTGAATAACAAATGTTACCCTAATCCAATGTGCAATACATAAGCAAGCAAATGGCACGAGAATCAGGGTTGGAGATCACTTGAGGAGGCAGAACGAAAGTTACAAAAATCACAAAAAAGTGGGAGATCAAAATCAAGGTTAGAGACATTTTCAAGACTTGAGACGTATCCCAATCGATTCCTGGCAACTCTCACAAGCTAAACCAATCACAACCAAGAATTTTCAAGCTTCCATACGCACTGTAAGTCTCACGCGAGTTAGCCCTGTTCTTGATTTCGTATCTCAGAAATTAAGCATAGTTAGAATGGAATAATTGCATATTTGTAATCCTCACATCATTCACAAGCTTTTGGCATAATTTGATTTCATTTATCTGGCCGGTATCAAAATCCACCATCGCTAGGTTTCTTTGTTCGTTTTTAGGGTTTTCTTTTTCAGGTGAAATTGGCCTTAATGGTGGTTATGGCTGTGATCAGAGAGATGAGATGAGGCTAACTATGGTATTGGATTCCATTATATGGCTTGGAGGAAGTTTTAGAATGAGGCAGCGTTTTTATCTGCGGATAAAAATTCGCAGGTAAATTTACAATGTTTAGAGGACAGAGGCGATGAGGTGTCCTCCGTCCATTTGTCCGTTCAAAAATTGAGCGCGTTTTTTTGTATTTCTAGAAATTGATTTGTTTTTTATATAATATATATTCTTTGTATTATTATTAACAAAACAACAACACGCCCCAGTGGTGGCCACATAGGCGCATAAAGACCTAAAGGCTGGAGGTCAGGGGTTCGATCCTTGCCTCCAGCAAATTGCATTTTCTCAATTGTTTTCAGGAGATCTAGTGTGTGTTCAAGCTGGAGGTTCACCATACTCTCTCACCATACAAGCGCCAGATGGCCAAGGGGCCAGATCAGGTGGTCAAATCTTGAGGGCATACCATGGAATCAGTCAATGCACATGCAGGGAATTCCAAAGGTCAAACGGATCAACTACTAATGGGCCAAGAAAATTGCCTCTAACACCCCCAAGTCAGGCCCAATTCCTATACTTTTTCTCTATTTTTGTTTATTTAATTTAATTGCTTTATTTTAATTAAATAATTTACTAACCAATCACATATTTTCTCTTTATCTAAAAATCACAAAAAATACTTTTTTAATTCAGAATTTTATTTTTATTAATAAACACTAATTAATTAATTAGGTTTTAATTTTAGGAAACTTTAATTTATTTTGCAAATAAATAAAATTAATTAGAATTAATTAGGTTTTAACTACTAATTTAATTATTTTAATTTCTTTCTTAAATAATCAAAAACTCCAAAAAAATATGTCATCAATTATTTTTCATTAATTAATTTGTTTAATAATTAATTTAGTATTTAATTAGGATTTAATTATTTTCTTAAAAATAAAAACAACAAAAAAGCATTTTATTTTAAAAGGGTCAAAACCCTAATTGTGCATCCGATTAAATTTCGCGTCGCGATTTACTTTTCTTTCTCCATATTGATGTATCTGTTTCTGGTATGTAATAGATAATTAGGACATTTTATTTATTTATCGCTTTATTTTATTTTATTTTCAAAGGGTTGCTTTTGGCGATGTAAATACCCGACGCCTTGTAATTTAATTTCCGCACTTTAAATTCTGCTAATTATAACTGTTAGATGTTTGATAATAGGGCTTGCATGACAAGAATGAATGCTTAATCTTAAAATCAAATTAGATCACCCTTAACATGTGCAAAGATAAAAATAACTGAAAATGACATACTCGCACATGCGCACTCCTAGGGTACACCCCACTTGGTTGCCTTCGTACACAATCATTGAGTATAGGTCGTTTTAGAGGTCGTCCCCTTGTCTAAAAGATCATAGTTGCCTCGAAACGGTTGCCTAAGATATTGTTGCCTCAAACAAATGATCTAAGATATTAGGGTTACCGCTAAGGCGTCCTAACATTGCTTTAGTGACTGTATGTCCCTCATTCGAATTGACCCTAAAACTCCAACGACGGTGCTACCTACTCACTAATAGTGGGATAACATTGTCTAAAGGAAATTAGCATAGAACAATTCCTTTTTCGAGTAGGTAGATAGTTCTTAGATACTTGTTTATCCAAAAAACAAAACTTTTTCACACTCACACTCCTTTTCAAACAAAGTTTTCAAAAACACTTCATTACACTTTTGAGGACAGAAGCAAGAGTTAAATCGAAGTTAAAAACAAAAACTTTTTTTTCAAACCCACAAGCACAAAGAAAACATTTTGAAAATGATGAGCAAGTACCTAAGAGCCCGTAGATAACTACAGATAGAAAGGGTGCTAATACCTTCCCTTTCTATAATCTACCCCCCGTACTCAGAGATAATCTTGAAAAAGGAATTTTTCTGTGCTTTTTTCCTTTCCTTGTTGGATAAAATAAAAGACGGTGGCGACTCTTGCTTACCGCGACATTTTGCAAATGTAAAACGCAAACCAGCATTCCAAAAAAAACAGTCAGTTCTTCCCACCGTATCACATTGGTGATAACTGTCTTTCTGAAAATATAACAAGGTTAATTATATGTGATGCATGAAATGTGTTGTGAGATGATGTTCTCAAAATAAATGAGATTATGTTGTATGTGATATGTATGTGCATGTCATGATGTATGAACACGAGATGTTAGTTGTGACATATCCGAGTCTGGGAAAATAAATCCCCGACTGCTGTTGGAGAATATAGCACTCTTGATTGTTGTAGAGAACTGTGGTTCTTCTACTCCCGTTTGAGATGGTGAACAGAAATGACTGTGCCGGAGATTTGTTCTTTGTTGTTTGTGAATATTCTACTAGGGAGAGGCTTTGTTCGAGAATAGCTCCGCGAGGGAATGACTCTTGTTAAGCTATGTTGGGGATTGAGCTTCTGTTCTAGAGAAACAAACTCTTCTTGGGGAGATAATAATTTATGATGATCCGCTCGCGATCATGCAATTCGGCCAAGGGATATATATGTAAGGTTTCTGGACGACCCTGGCTAGGGAGATTACTTCCCATTTTGAGAGAACTGATATCAATGCTTCGATTACCTTTACTTTGTGGGGAATACAGATGTTACAAGGTCGCATGTATTGGTGACTGTGCTCCAAAGCTGTCTCTGCCCTGGTACCTGATGGATAGAATAACTGTCGGGTTTGACATTTCTTATTTTTGCCCTTGTTTCTGGAATTGCGAGTAATTGTCTTTTGTTTCTTTATGTAAATATTTATGAGTAGCGATCATATTTAAATGCATATGTCAAAAATAAATCATTGGACGTTCTTGTAAAACAAAACAGAAAAAGAAAAAACTCAAAGTTTCTTATGAAAATGATTTTGTATTGATTTTCTGAAGTTGGCCTGTAATAGGCGTTTTTGTACAAGGAGGCTGACGCTCTAGTAAGAGAACACCGCCGTAAGAAAAGAAATTATACAATATTATATAAAAATAAAACATCTATGTACAACAATCCCATTGGGTTCCAATTCTGCTATTGCCGCTATGTCTTCGAGCGTCTCATTAATTTGTTGCTTATCCAAAGCTGATTGGGTTGATCGATGTTGTTTGAGCTTGTCAATTGATACTGAGGTCGGATCGCAAGGTGATCCAATGGGACATAGTGATACGCTTTTCATCCCTAACTTTTGCCTGGACCTCCCTTTCGGGTTTTCAGTCCACCGGGATACCCTTTTTTTCCCAAGTCACCTTTTCAGGTTTTTGACTTGCCGGGTGTACAAATTTTTTTCATTTTCATCGCTTATTTTTGCCCGAACCCTTTTGGTTCGCCGGGAAGCCCTTATTTTTGCCTAAGCCAGTCGACCTAGCGGGTCTTTTATCATGTGTAGTACCTTTTCACTATGTCCACATTGACAGGGTGAGGAAGGTCGTCACCGTCCATGGTGGTCAGAATCATGGCTCCACCTGAGAAAATATTTTTAACCACAAATGGCCCTTCATATGTGGGGGTCCATTTGCCCCTGGGATCACCTTGCCGTAGTATGATACGCTTGATCACTAGATCCCCGACTTGATATTCTTGACGCCTGACTTTCTTGTTAAAAGCCTTAATCATTCGCTTTTGATACGTCTGACCATGACAGATAGCAGTAAGTCTCTTCTCATCGATTAGATTTAGCTGATCAAGCCGAGTTTGAATCCAGTCATCTTTGTTCAAACATGCGTCCTTCATAATCCTTAGAGAAGGAATCTGGACCTCAATGGGTAGGACTGCCTCCATGCCATATACCAGAGAGTAGGGTGTTGCCCCTTGTCGACATCCGTGTTGAGGTACGGTACCCATGCAGAGCGAATGGTAGCATCTCATACCAGTCTTTGTATGTCACCATCATCTTCTGTATAATCTTCTTGATGTTCTTATTAGCCGCTTCAACAACTCCATTCATCTTCGGCCAGTAGGGAGAAGAGTTATGTGTTGTAACCTGAACTTCTTACAGATTTCGGTGATCATTGTGTTATTGAGATTCGTACCATTATCGGTGATAATTCTCTCTGGCACACCATACCGACAGATCAGATTATGCTTGATAAACCGCGACACAACATTCTTGGTAACAGTAGCAAAGGAGGCCGCCTCAACCCATTTCGTGAAGTAATCGATGGCCACTAGGATGAAGTGATGCCCATTTGAGGCGATGGGCCTGATTTCTCCGATCATGTCAATGCGCCATATTGCAAAGGGCCACGGAGCTGTCAAGACATTCAAAGGAACCGGAGGCACATGCACCTTGTCAGTATAGATTTAGAACTTATGACAAGTTCAAGAGTGCTGATAACAATCTGCTTCCATAGTGGACCAATAATATCCTGCCCGTAGGATCTTCTTAGCCATAGTATGTCCACTGGGATGGGTTCCAAAGGCACCTTCATGTAGATATGTCATAATCATCTCTTCTTCGCTCTTGTCTACACACTTTAGTAAGGTAGAGTCATGATTGTGCTTGTAGAGGATTCCATTACTGAGGAAGAATTTCGCAGCGAACCTTCTCAGAAACTCCTTATCATTGACAGAAGCTCCTTCTGGGTATTCTTGAGCCTCAAGATACCTCTTGACTTCGTGAAACCAAGGCTGGTCCACTACTTCTTCAGTATTAATCTCGTGACAGTGTGCTGGTTCATCCCTTCGTTCAATGGTGATCTGGGGAGCCTTATTATCTCATTTAAGTTTAAACATAGATAACATTGTGGCTAGTGCGTCGGCTAGCTGATTTTCTTCTCGCGGGAAGTGCTCGAAGGTTATCTTCTCAAAACGTGGGAGCAAAGTCAAAACTTGTTCTTTGTAAGGGATAAGGTTAGGGTGTTTGGTTTCCTACTCCCCTTTGACCAGGCTAATAACCAAAGCTGAATCTCCGAATACATTCAAAGATTTAATCCCCAAGTCTATGGCAGCTTTGAGACCAAAGATGCATGCTTCGTATTCCGCCATGTTATTTGTACAATTGAAGAAGAGTCTTGCAGTAAATGGAGTATGAAACCCTTCAGGAGATATGAGTACTGCACCAATACCATTGCCGAGTGCGTTAGATGCCCCATCAAAAACCAGGGTCCATCGTGATCCTTGTTCAGGTCCGTCATATGGTCTAGGTCCTTCATAGTCAGTCACCAGCATAATGTTCTCGTCTGGGAACTCAAAATTCATGGACTGATAGTCATCCACGGCTTGATGAGCCAAATGATTAGCCAATACACTCCCATTGACTGCTTTTTGGGTTGTATATTGTATATCGTATTCGGTTAAGATCATCTGCCATCTTGCTATTCTTCCGGAGAGTGCGGACTTTTCGAAGACGTATTTGATTGGATCCATCTTAGATATCAACAGAGTAGTATGAGTCAACATATACTGTCTCAACTGGCAGGTAGCCCATGCCAAAGCGCAATAAGTTTTCTCGAGCAGTGAGTATCTTGTCTCACAATCGATAAACTTTTTTCTAAGGTAGTAAATTACATGCTCTTTTCGACTAGACTCGTCAAGCTGCCCAGACACACACCCCATTGAATTGTCTAGCACCGTTAAGTATAATATCAAAGGTCTTCCTTCAACCGGAGGCATCAAAATTGGAAGTTCTTGAAGATATTCTTTAATCCTTTCGAAAGCAGTCTAGCATTCGTCATTCCACTTTACCACTTGATCTTTCTTCAGAAGCTTGAAGATGGGCTCACAAGTAGCAGTCAGATGTGAAATGAACCTGGTGATATAATTCAAGCGTCCCAAGAAACCTATAACTTCCTTCTCTATACGGGGAGTTGGCATCTCTTGTATGGCCTTTGCCTTCGCAGGGTCTACCTGAATACCTTTGTCACTGGCGGTGAAACCCAGAAGCTTACCGGACCTTACCCCAAAGGTGCACTTGTTCGGATTCAACCTCAGCTTGTATGTCTTCAACATATTGAACATCATTTTTAGATGATCGAGATGCTCTTATTCAGTTTGAGACCTGGCTATCATGTTATCAACATAAACGTCGATCTCATGGTGAATCATATCGTGGAACAAAACGACCATGGCTCGTTGATAGGTTGCCCCAACATTCGTCAAACCAAAAGGAATCACCTTGTAACAGAAGGTGCCCCACTGTGTGATGAAGGTCGTCTTCTCCATGTCTTTAGGAGCCATCTTGATCTGGTTGTAGCCAGAGAAACCATCCATGAAGGAGAAGATTTTGTATTATGCGGTGTTGTCAACCAGAACATCAATGTAGGGAAGCAGGAAGTCATCCTTGGGGCTTGCCCTGTTCAGATCTCTGTAATCCACATACATCCATACCTTTTCTTCCTTCTTAGGTACCGGAACAACGTTAGAAACCCACTGTGGATAGGAGGTGGCAGCTAAGAAACCTGCGTCGAATTGCTTCATGACCTCTGCTTTGATCTTCTCTAACATTTCAGGGTGCATACGGCGGAAGTTCTGTTTAACCGGAGGATAATCCTCTTTAGTTGGGAGATGGTGTACCACAATGTCAGTGTCTAAATCAGGCATGTCTTTATATGACCAGACAAAGATCTCAACATAGTCACGCAACATCTGTATCAACTGTTGTTTGATCTTAACTTCCAGATTTGCTCCGATCTTGAATTCTTTTCTGTCCGCCTCTGTGCCCAAGTTTATTGTCTCAACTGGCTCTTCATGAGGCTGTATAGCCCTCTCTTCCTATTGTAATTGTCTAGCTAGATCTCCAGGCACCTCACCATCATTCTCATCTTCGTCCTTGGCTCGGTTAATCGGATTTTCAAAGTCATAGTTGGTAATAGTAGGATTGTTATCAATGGGGTCCAGAGTGGATATGGATCTTCAGTTTGATACGTGTGTGTGTAAGAGCATAGCTGAATCGATAAAGTAAAAACAAAAAAGAAGAAATAAAGAAAAACAGAGAGCGCAAAATATTTATGCAAAGAACGTCCAATGACTCATTGATGATATATGAAATGACATATAATAACCCTCACAGATAGAAACATTGTGCCTCGGGTAAGACACAAGACCAAAAAGTTTTTTTTTAAAAATTGTTCATTACAAATTCAGAACATAAGTAAGACAATTACTGCGGAATAAAAGAAACTGGAATAAAATCTCTAGCTGTCTAATTATTCGGTCCACCGTTGGTAGTCGGGTAGATCACGCTGTTAATGTCAGGGTCTTCTTCATTGTATTCAATAGCGTTGACCCCATAATTGCTGATGCATAGGGGAGGTCCTCCAACCCGAGCGTGTCGAACAACGCTTTGAGCCCCTGAAGTAAAGCCCAACCCAAATTTGTCAATTTCGTGAGTAAAATCAGGGAGCCGTCCCCAATTGGTACACCCACCTTCTTCAACCAATGTTATGGCGTCCTTGAGAGAAGCCATCTTCAGAGGAGGTTTGGTATTGGTGGTAGCCTCGGTTGACGCCAAAATCTGGGGAACCTCTTCAAAGTTTTGACAAGGGGTCTCTATGAATTCCCTGTCCATCTCCACATACCTGAAGGAGTTTAGGTGGCTCACCATGTACTCCTATTCGCCAAGCATAGTGACTACTTCCCCTTCACCAGATACTTCAACATTTAGTGTAGTGTAGAAGTAACAACCCCAGCTTCATGGATCCAAGGATGACCCAACAAACAAGAGTACGATGGCCTGATGTCCATCACATAGAAGGTGGACCCAAAGGTTTGAGAACCCATTTTGACAGGGATGTCCACCTCCTCGTGCACCATTCTTTTCGACCCATCAAAAGCCCTTACCACAATGTTACTAGGCTTTAAAGTCAAACCCTCGCAATCCAACCAGTCCAACGCCTTCTTGGGAAGAACATTCAACGAAGACCCAGTATCCACCAACACATGAGCCATAGTGGTGCCCCTGCATTCAATCGAGACATGTAGAGCCTCATTATGCTTCCTTACCTTCGGTGTCAAGTCTGCATCTGAAAAACGTAGCCCATTGTCAGCAGTCAGGCTAGCCATGCAATCTTTAAATTGATCAGTTGAAGTCTCTTGCGGAACATGCGCAATTTTGAGGAATGCAATCAAAGCCTTCACATGGGCTGAGGAGCACAATAGCAGGGATAACATGGATATCTTTGAGGGGGTCTTCCCCAGCTGCTCGATCACATTGTAGTCGTTCTTTTTAATTATTTCTAATATTTCCTCTATCTTTTGCTTAGAGGCTTCCACAACAATTTTTCTAGGCGCCTCCTTCTGGGCAGGCTCGCCTATGATTTCTTTACCTCGGGTCCCAGATGACTCGTCGGTGGGAGTGATAATTGGAGTAAGAACATGAGCAGTAGTTAAGGTACTAGCAGGAATAGCAGATGGAATGTCAATAGGCCTGTTGACAGTCTTAGGGGAAATCTTGGGAGAGAAGACCCTTCCACTTCGGGTAACCTTGCTGGTCCCGACAATGTTACTAATATCAGGATCATCCTCTTCATTTTCCAGGTCTTGTTTAACGCCATGATAGTAGATATCGGCGCCATAATGCCAAGGGACAGCTTTATCCGAGGCATACGGGACATGGATAGGATAGGTGATTATTAATGGAGCAACTCTCGAAGCGGGTGTAATCCTAACAGGTCTTCTCGAGGAGGCCTTGGAAAGACTGGCGAAAATGGTTATAATAGCAACATCTTCGAACGGAACCGCAGGAGTCAAAATTTTCTCGAACAAAATTTCTCTGCTATCCATCAGGCGCTGGACACCTGTCTTTAGCAGATAGCAATCAGCAGGCAGAGATGAATACATGTAGCAACCTTCACTACAACCCGGAAATAAATCAGCCAGTAACAAATTCTTCTTAACAGCCATAAGGGGAGTAGAAACTTCATCAACAGAGGTAACAAATAGATCAATATTAATGGCATTAACTCCACAGTTGTGCTTAGGCATGGGAGCAGTTATGACATTGGGCTTCTCCGGAGCATCGAACTCAATCTCCTTGGCTTCAATCAGATCTTGTACCTTATTTCTTAGAGTCCAGTAGTCATTTGTATCGTGGCCAGGTGTGATACAGTGGGGAAGAACTGACTGTTTTTGGAGTATGTTGGTTCGCGTTTTGCGTTTGTTTTTGCAAAATGTCGCGGTAAGCAAGAGTCGCCACCGTCTTTTATTTTATCCAACAAGGAAAGGAAAAAAGCACAGAAAAATTCCTTTTTCGAGATGTTTCTCGGGTCCGGGGGGTAGATTATAGAAAAGGAAGGTGTTAGCACCCTTTCTATCCGTGGTTATCCACGAGCTCTTAGGTACTTGCTTAAAGTGTTTTCAAAAATTGCTTTTCTTTGTGTTTGTGGGTTTGAAAGAAGTTTTTGTTTGAAAGGTGTAAGTGTGAAAAGTTTTTGTTTTGTTTTGAAAGAGCAAGTACTTAAGAACCATCTACCTACTCGAAAAAGGAATCAATCTGTGCTAATGTCCTTTAGACAATTCTATCCCACTATTGATGAGTAGGTAGCATCATCGTTGGAGTTTAAGGGTCAATTCGATTTTAGGGACTTACGGTCACCAAAGCAATGTTAGGACGCCTTAGCGGTAACCCTAATGTCTTAGATCATTTTTCTGAGGCAACTGTTTCGAGGCAACTATGATCTTTGGACAAGAGGGCGACCTCTAAAAATTCCTATACTCAATGACCGCGTTACGAAGGCAACCAAGTAAGGTGTACCCTAAGAGTGCGCATGTGCGAGTATGTTGTTTTCAGTTATTTTATCTTTGTACATGTCAATGGTTATCTATGTTGATTTTAGGTTCAAATGTTCAATCTTGTCATGCATTCCCTATTACCAAACATCTAACAGTTTATAAGTTGCGGAAATTAAATTGAGCAAATTAAACTAACTATTACAAGGCGTCGGGTATTTACATCGCCAAAAGCAACCCTTGAAATTAAAATGCGAAAAATAAATAAAGCGGTAAAAATATTTAAAGTCGTATTAAACTATTACATTCCGGGAAACAGATACAATATTGAAACAAAATGGATCGCGTGCAAGAAATTAAATTGGGCGAGCTCTAGGGTTTTGACCCTTTGATTAAAGAAAAGATTTTTTGGTTTATTTTGAATTTATGGAAGAAATTAAATTAAGTTAATTATTAAATTAATAAACAAATCAATTAATTAATAAAAATGATATTTTTGGATTTTTTGATATTTAAAGAAATAAAAATGATTTGATCAATGTTAATAAAACCTAATTATCTAAGTTGATTTTAATTATTACAAAAAAATATCAAAGTTATTCCTAATTAAAACTAAATCAATTAAATTAATATTTATTAATAAAAATAAAATACTGAAAATTAATTTAATAAACAAAATATTTTTGGGTTTTTAATTTTAATGAAGAAAAAGATTTTAATTGGTTAGTTAAAAAAAATAATGAGAATAATAAATAAATAAAAGAAAATAATAAAAGAAAAGAGAGAGTTTAGGAGGTTTTGGGCCTGATTTTAGAGGTTTATTCAGCAATTTGATGGCCCAATTGTGCAAGCCTGTGTTGACATTCCCTGATTCCCTGTGGCACGTTGACTTGGGAGTATGATGCACGCTCCATCTGGACCACCAGATTTGGCCTGGGGCCATCTGGCAGGTGATTGAATGAGGGAGTATGATGAACCACACGCTTGGTTTTGTATTGGATCTCCTGAAGAAAAAATATAACAAATGCATGGGGGGACCTGGGATTCGAACCCAGGTCCTGTAAGTCATTGGACAACTCCTCTACCACTCAACCAACGCGCTTTAGTTGTTATAGTATTGGACAATAATAATAATATGGGAAAAATAATTAATATGCCAGGAATAAAAAAAAAGCGCGCCATATTTGAACCATCCAACTAGGGGGGACGCGTCATCGTCTTCTTCGTTCAACCCTGAACATTTACCTGCGGATTTATATCTGCAACTAAATTCATAGGATATTCCAAAAATTGATTCTAGGCTATGAAAACAAACCCCAAGACCGTGGTTGTCCTCGTCTACCTCCCCTGGTCACGTCTATGTCCATCAATGGCATCAATTTTGCCTGAAAAAGAAATGCCCAAAAAACACAAACCACGAACCCTAGATTCGGCTAGGGGGTTATAGGCCAGATAAATGCAATTGGCTAATGCAACATGCTTGTAAATTGGACGATAATCATGAATATGCAAAGATTTTGTAAGAAAAGTGCAAGAATAATGATCTACGAATTCAACTAGAAAGCATATTTTTGAGACACTTAAAGAGCTTTAGGGCGCGTATGAGAGCTTGTTAGGGATTGGTTTCGCTTCAATGATTGCCCAACAATGGATTAGTGCGGAGTTTTGCTTCTGAATTGGCCTTCAAGGACGATTTCAGTTTCACACTTTTTGGCAATTTTTCAAGTTTGGTTCTTGATGATTATGTAGCCTCTAGCCCTTGATCTCGTGTGCTTTGGCTTGTATAAGTAATGAGCAATGCATTAGGTCAACAAATGTGGGCTGAATCCTTCCCAATGAATGCCTTGAGATTGGATTTGATCCTCCATTGAAAGCTTGCATACTTTGTCCAAAATCCAATCTTTTTGCACATGGAATGGTTTATACGAATTTGATCATAACATTGATGATGATTAGGTCCTGAAAATAGAAAAAGATCTCATGTAATCAAGATTTGTGATTTTATTTGATTTAAAATGGAATAATTCAATAAAAAATCAAATAAAATAGAAAAATTGATAAATGGGCTCAAGGCTGAAGCTAGGACACGTATGTAGTGTGACAAGATCAAATCAAGTGGAAAAGAATGGGCTCATTTGACAAAATTTGAAGTTTTGGGGATAGTTGACTTTTGGCAATTTTGCAAAAATTCCCAACTTCAACAAGGCATAACTTCTTCAATTTTGAACTTTTGGAAGTATTCTTGGACTTTTTAGAAAGATTGATATGTCCTATAACCAAACCTTTTGGTCTCATCTCATTTTGATATTCCATGCTCAAGTTATAAGCTTTGGAAAAAAAGGTGTTTTTGTTGACTTTCAAAAATGACCTATAATGTCCAAGTTTGTGACTTCTTGTGAGTGAATTTTCTGATCTTGGGGTATGAAGATGGATTGTAGGAAATTTCATCCTCTTCAAGATGAGCTTTGTATGGGTCATTTCTCATAAAGTATGAGAAAGTTATGCTTGGTCAAAATTGAGTTGACTTTTCCTACAAAACCCTAATTTAGCAACTTTTGAGTCTTGATGAATTTTGAGCAATCCTTGATGAATCATGATCAACCCTTGATCAAATGATTAAATATCCTTCAAAATGAGAATGTTGACAAAAAATATTGAAGTTTGACTGTATTTGGGTCACAGTTGACTTTTGCCCTAGCACAGTCGATTTTTGGACCTTTTGAGCAATTGATTGACCAAACTTCCTCTGCAAGGCTTGAAATTTGACATGGATGAACTTGAGAACATATTATGACATTGGGGAGCACTTGAGGTCATTTGGATGCAAGGACCTTGATGAAACACCAAACCCTAATTTAAGGTTGACTGCCTTAGGAGATAGCTTGACTGTCCAACTCTTGAGCAATCTTGAACCACTTGGAGATTTTTCTTGCAATATCTTGAGAAATATGTGAGGGAAAATTTTGGGGTACAACAGCTGCCCCTATTCAATCTTCTTAAACCTGAGGAGGTAGATTGGCTTCGGGCCTTTCGTGATCCGAAGGTGGAAGATGATTAAACACTAGAGTGCCTAGAAATTTGCACTCGCATGAAGTAGTATCAGCCTGGTGATGTCGGGAATGGGCTTACAGATGCCATTTGGAGACTGTTGATAGGTGGTCTGAACTTCGACTGGAAAACGAATCAGGGAGATCTTATCGTCGATCTGACTGAACCAGAGGAGGTCTTGGATTAACTTTGACTGGATCGGCATCAGAAAAATCTTCGAATCGATTTAACTAGACCAGACAAAAGTCTTGGAATAACTTCAACTGGAATACGAATCAGGGAGATCTTTGCATCGATATGACTGAACCAGAGGAGGTCTTGGATTAACTTTGACTGGATCGGCATCAGAATAATCTTCGAATCGATTTAACTGGACCAGATAAAAGTCTTGGAATAACTTCAACTGGAATACGAATCAGGGATATCTTTGCGTCGATCTGACTAAACAGAGGAGGTCTTGGATTAACTTTGACTGGATCAGCATCAGAAAAATCTTCGAATCGATTTAACTGGACCAGACAAAAGTCTTGGAATAACTTCAACTGGAATACGAATCAGGGAGATCTTTGCATCGATCTGACTGAACTAGAGGAGGTTTTAGATTAACTTTCACTGGATAAGAATCAGAGAAATCTTAGGATCGATTTAACCGAACCAGACGAAAGTCTTGGAATAACTTCAATTGGAATACGAATCAGGGAGATCTTCGCGTTGATCTGACTGAACCAGAGGAGGTCTTGGATTAACTTTGACTGGATCAGCATCAGAAAAATCTTCGAATCAATTTAACTGGACCAGGCAAAAGTCTTGGAATAACTTCAACTGGAATACGAATCAGGGAGATCTTCGCGTCAATCTGACTGAACCAGAGGAGGTCTTGGATTAACTTTGACTAGATCAGAATCAGAAAAATCTTCAAATCAATTTAACTGGACTAGACAAAAGTCTTGGAATAACTTCAACTGGAATACGAATCAGGGAGATCTTTGCATCGATCTGAATGAACCAAAGGAAGTCTTTGACACAGCTGAGAATTTAACTGCATCTTTCCTGAAAGGTAAAGGTCAGTCATATGCAATGCATGATATGGATCAAACAATGATGCTCTCAAAATAAATGAGATTGTGTGGTATGATGCGTATATGCCTATATCATGATGCATGGAAATGTAATGTTTTAGCTGGGGAAAATAAATCACGGATAGATGCTGGAGACAAGAGTTGAATTCTTCGCTTCCACTGGGGATGGTGAACGAAGATGATTGTGAGAAAAGACCTGCAGGAGAAGATAACTCTGTTGGGGAATAAACTGATGAGGAGATTTCTCTGTGGGGAAGAGATGCTCTACTGAGGATCCCTCTGATAAATTCCGTCGGGATGAATTATCGTTGCTGGTGATATTGAATCTACTGAGGATTGAATTCCTGTTTGTGAAAGGAAAGAACTTCGCTGGGGATGATCTTTCAGTTGCGACTTGCTGGGGATGACCCTGTTAGGCTTTTGTGGGGATAATCCTTTGAATTCGGCTGTGGAGATTTATTTTATACTCCGCTGGGGATAAACTTCCAAAGTCTACTGGGGATGATGCTTCAACTCTGTTGGGGAAGCTTTTTTCAGACTGTGCTGGGAAAATTTTAACTCCACTGGGGGTATCTTGTGATCTGCTGGGGAACATCTTATACTTCGCTAGGGAATATTAAGTCTGCCGGGGATATCAAGCCTTTCTGGTATTGATGGTAGATAAACTCTGCTTGGGGAAAGCATTGTTGATTCGTTCATAGTTGCAAGTCTCAGCTGGGGGAGATCTACCATTACTGTCTTACTCTGCAGGGAGTGGAGGTTTCTTAGCCGTATCCTTCAGATGAATTTACCTTTGTACCTGGTGGGCAGAGCAACTATACAGCTTGGATAATCCTTATTTTCCCTTATTTCTGATATTACCAGTAATCATCTTTTTGTTTCGCATGTAAATATTCATGAGTAGCAATTAATGTCAAATGCATATATCAAAAATGAACATTGGACGTTCTTTGCAAAACAAAACAAATAAAGGAAAAACAGTTTGAAATTTCTTTGAAAATGAGTTGTATTGATTTTGAAGTTTGGCCTGTAAATATGCGTTTTTGTACAAGAGGCTGACGTCCTAGTAAGAGAACGCCACCGAATAATAGAATTTACACAATTTGTGAAAAACTAAACAAAACAGCTATGTGAATAATCCCACTGGGTTCCAACTCTGCTATTTCCTTTATGTCCTCGAGCATCTCATCACTTTGCTATTGATTGAAGGTGAATCAGATTGATTAGTGCCGTCCGAGCTTAATAGTTGATACCGAAGTCTAGATGCAAGGTGATCCAATGAGACATAATGTTACGCTTTGATCCCTAATTTTTGCCTGGACCGCCCTTTCGGGTTTTCAGTCCACCGGGATACCCTTTTTTGCCCAACCCGCCTTTTCAGGTTTTCGACTTGCCGGGTGTACATATTTTTTTCATTTTCATCCCTTATTTTTGCCCGAACCCTTTTGGTTCGCCGGGAAGCCCTTATTTTTGCCTAGGCCAGTCAACCTAGCGGATCTTTGATTATGCGTAGTATCTTTTCACTATGTCTGCATTGACGGGGCGAGGAAGGTCGTCACCATCCATGGTGGTTAGAATCATAGCTCCTCCTGAGAAAATGTTCTTAACCACAAATGGCCCTTCGTAAGTAAGGGTCCACTTGCCCCTGGGATCACCTTGAGGTAGAATGATGCGCTTGATCACCAGATCCCCAACTTGATACTCTTGTCGTCTGACTTTCTTGTTAAATGCCTTGATTATCCGTTTTTGGTACGTCTGACCATAACAAATAGCAGTAAGTCTCTTTTCGCCGATTAGGTTCAGCTGATCAAGCCGGGTCTGAATCCAGTTATCTTCACTCAAACCTGCATCCTTCATGATTCGAAGAAAGGGTATCTGAACTTCAATGGGCAAGACTACCTCCATGCCATAAACCAAGGAGTAGGGTGTTGCCCCTGTTGACGTCCGCGCTGAGGTACGGTACCCATGAAGAGAAAATTGTAACATCTCGTGCCAATCTTTATATGTCACTGTCATCTTATGCACAATCTTCTTAATGTTCTTATTATCCGCTTCGACAGCCCCATTCATCTACGTCCGGTAGGGAGAAGAGTTATGATTCTGTATCTTGAATTGCTCGCAGAGCTCAGTGATCATCTTGTTGTTGAGATTGGTACCATTATCCATAATGATCCTCTTTGGTACACCATATCGACAAATCAAATTGTGCTAAATGAAGTTGCTTCAACCCATTTCGTAAAGTAATCAATTGCTACCAGGATGAAACGATGCCCATTGGATGCCATAGGTCTGATCTCGCCAATCATATCAATGCCCCACATTGCAAAAGGACAAGGAGCTGTCAAGACGTTCAGAGGTACTGGAGGTATGTGCACCTTATCAACGTAGACTTGGCACTTGTGACACGTCCGAGAATACTGATAACAGTCGGCTTCCATAGTGGACCAATAATATCCTGCCCGAAGGATTTTCTTTGCCATGGTGTGTCCATTGGAATGAGTTCCGAAAGTACCTTCATGTAACTCCGCCATGATCCTTTCTGCTTCATTCTTATCCACACAACGTAGTAAGGTTGAATCATGGTTACACTTGTAAAGGATACCATTACTGATGAAAAACTTCGCTGCGAACCTCCTCAGAAACTTCTTGTCATTAACAGATGCACCCTCAGGGTGTTCCTGAGCCTCAAGGTATCTCTTCACCTCATGAAACCAGGGTTTATCCTCTACCTCTTCAGTCTCAAGATCACAGCAATGCGCAGGTTTGTCCAATCTTTCAATAATGATCCGGGGAGCCTTGTTGTCCCAATTGACTTTGAACATAGAAGACATCGTAGCCAGCGCGTCCGCCAACTGATTCTCCTCTCTAGGGAAGTGTTCAAAGGTTATCTCCTCGAAATGGGGAAGCAATGTCAATACATACTCCTTGTAAGGAATAAGGTTCGGGTGTTTCGTATCCCACTCGCCTTTGATCTGACTGATCATGAGAGAGGAATCTCCGAAGACACTTAGAAACTTAATCCTTAGGTCAATTGTTGCTCGAAGACCCATAATGCACGCTTCATACTCCGCCATATTGTTGGTGCAGTTGAAACATAATCGGGCGGTAAACGGAGTATGAGAGCCTTTAGTAGATATGATCACGGCGCCAATGCCATTACCCAAAGCGTTTGAAGCTCCATCAAAGTACATAGACCATCGGGATCCTTCCTCAGATCCTTCATCCGGTCCAGGTGTCTCACAATCAATTACCAACATGATATTCTCATCCGGAAATTCAAAGTTCATAGACTGGTAATCATCCACTGCCTGATGTGCCAAATGGTCTGCCAACACACTTCCCTTGATTGCCTTTTGGGTCGTGTACTGGATGTCATACTCAGTCAAGATCATCTGCCATCTTTCTATTCTTTCGGACAAAGCAGGCTTTTCGAAGATATACTTGATTGGGTCCATCTTTGATATCAACAGAGTAGTGTGAGTCAACATATATTGTCTCAGCCGGCGAGCAGCCCATGCCAAAGCGCAACAAGTTTTATTGAGCAACAAGTATCGGGTCTCACAGTCGGTAAACTTTTTTCTAAGGTAATATATAACATGCTCTTTTCGGCCAGACTCGTCATGCTGACCCAACACACACCCCATTGAGTCGTCGAGTACTGTCAAGTATAAGATCAGAGGTCTCCCTTCAACTGGAGGCATCAGAATGGGTGGCTCTTGGAGATACTCTTTGATCCTTTCGAAAGCGGTCTGGCATTCATCGTTCTAACGTACCACTTGATCTTTCTTCAGTAGCTTAAAGATTGGTTCACAAGTAGCTGTTAGGTGTGAGATGAATCGGGCAATGTAGTTCAGACGTCCCAGAAAGCCTCTGACTTCTTTCTCTGTTTGGGGAGCTGGCATTTCCTGTATAGCTTTCACTTTTGCAGGATCCACTTGAATACCTTTATCGCTTACGACGAAACCCAGCAGCTTACCAGATCTCACCCCGAAGGTGCACTTGTTCGGGTTTAACCTCAGTTTGTACAACTTCAGCCAGTCAAACAGCTTCTGAAGGTGGTCAAGATGTTCCTCCTCAGTTTGAGATCTTGCAATCATGTCATCGACGTATACCTCAATCTCATGATGGATCATGTCATGAAACAAAGCAACCATGGCACGCTGATACGTTGCCCCAGCATTCTTTAGTCCAAAAGGCATGACCTTGTAGCAAAAGGTACCCTATTGAGTAACAAAGGTTGTCTTCTCCATTTCTTTAGGAGCCATCTTAATCTGATTATAACCGGAGAAACCATCCATAAAGGAGAATACCTTATGCTGAGCAGTGTTGTCAACCAAAATGTCAATATGAGGTAGAGGGAAGTCATCCTTGGGGCTTGCCCTGTTCAGATCCCTATAATCAACACACATTCAAACCTTACCATCCTTCTTCGGCACAGGAACCACGTTGGCCACCCACTGAGGGTAAGAAGTAACTGCTAGAAAACCAGCGTCAAACTGTTTCATAACTTCAGCCTTGATTTTCTCAGACATCTCTGGGTGCATTCGACGGACCTTCTACTTTACTGGAGGATAGTCTTCCTTGGTAGGTAGGCGATGAACCACAATATCAGTATCCAAACCAGGCATATCTTTATAAGACCAAGCGAAGATCTCAACATAGTCACGATGCATTTGAATCAACTGTTGCTTTACACTAAGCTCCAGATTTGCATCGACTTTGACCTCTTTCTTGTCCTCTTCTGTACCCAGATTTACTGATTCCATCGACTCTTCGTGCGGCTGAATAACCCTCTCTTCCTGAAGTAACAGTCTTGCAAGTTCACCAGGCACCTCGCAATCATCTTCACCTTCGTCTTCGGCTAAGTTGATCAGATTTTCGAAGTCATAATTGGAAGTAGCAGAGTCGTTACCAGTGAGATCCGGAGTGGACGCAGACTTGTATATGTGAGTGTGTGTAAAATAGCTGTTTTGCAATATATAATAAAGAAAAACAAAGAGCGCAAAATTTGGAATGCAAGAAACGTCCAATGCTTTTATTAATGATATATGAAAATGACACATAAAGCCCTCACAAATGAAGCCACGGTGCCCCGGGTAAGACACCGGGCCGTAGAGTTTAAAACATTGTCTGTTACAAATTCAAAACAAAAGGTTTCATTACTGGGTAAAAAAAGAAATAGGGATGAAGTCCTTTGCTGTCCATTTGCTTGGTTCACCGTCGGTCGTAGGATAGATCCACCTATCGAACTCAGACTCTTCCACATCGTCTTCAATGGCATTCACTTCCGAGTTGCTGATGAACACGGGAGGTCTTCCGATCCGCGCATTCCGAACAGCCCTCTGAGCTTCTACAATGAAACCCAAACCAAACTTGTTAGTCTTTTGTGTAAAATCAGGGAGTTGGCCCCAATTCGCACACCCACCTTTCTCAACAATAGCCCGGGCATCCTTAAAGGAAGCCATCTTCATAGGAGAATCTTCAACAACAGTCTCAGTTGATGCCAGCATCTGGGGAACCTCTTCAAAATGCTGAAATGGGGTCTCAATGAACTCCCCATCCATCTCTACATATCGGAATGAGTTGAGGTGGCTCACCATGTACTCTTCCTCTCCTTGCACTGTCACAATCTTCCCTTTTACTGGGTACTTCAGCTTTTGGTGGAGCGTTGAGGTCACGGCCCCAGCTTTGTGGATCTATGGACGACCCAACAAACAAGAATAAGATGGCCGAATGTCCATCATATAGAATGTAGAGTTGAAAACCTGAAAACCAACCTTAATCGGAATATCAACTTCTCCGTGCACCATCATCTTAGACCCATCAAAGGCCCTGGCGACAATGTTGCTTGGTTTCAACTCCAACCCTTCACAGTCCAACCAGTCTAGAGCCTTCTTAGGCAAGACGTTCAATGAGGAACCAATATCCACTAATACATGAGCAAGAGTGGTGCCCCTGCATTCAATAGAGACATGCAGGGCATCATTGTGATTCTTCCCCTTAGCAGTCAAGTCGGTGTCAGAGAAACCCAACCCATTATCAGCAGTCAGATTAGCCATGCAATCTTTAAACTGATCAGCTGATGTCTCTTGTGGTACGTGTGCAGTCTTCAGAAATGTAATCAGAGCCTTGGCATGGGCCTCTGAGTATAGCAATAGTGACAACATAGAAATCTTGGACAGGGTTTGCCCTAGCTGTTCAACTACATTGTAGTCACTCTTTTTGATGATTTTCAGAATCTCTTCCATCTCTTGTCTAGAAGCTTCAATAGTAATCATCTTTGGTGCCTCCGTCTGGGCAGGCTCACTGGTGGTCCTTTTGCCCCGAGTGTCAGATGACTCGGCGACAGGGGTAAGAATAGGAACTTGAATAGGAATAGTAGCAGGTACACTGGCAGGTGTAGTAACAACAGGTTTTTGGGCAGTTGGTGGAGAGATATCATGTGAGAAAAGTCTTCCGCTGCGGGTGACTTTAGCAGGTCCAACAATATTGCTGACGTCTGTATCAACATCCAACTCTTGTTTAACTCCATGAAAATACACATCGGCCTCGTAATGCCAAGGGACAGCTTTATCAGAGGTGTAGGGGATAGGCCCAGGAACAGTGATGATCAATGGTGCGGTTCTTGGAACAGATGTAATTCTAACAGGCTTTCTCGAGGAAGCCTTGGAAGAATTGTCGAAAATGGTGATAATAGCAACTTCTTCAGTATGAACTAAGGGAACAACGGTCTTCTCAAACATAATTTCTTTACTATGCATCAGGCATTGGACACCTGACTTCAAAATTGGGCAACCGGTTGGTAGGGCAGAACACATACGGCAACCTTCGTCACAACCCGGAAATAAACCGGCTAGCAAAAGGTTCTTCTTCACAATCATCAAAGGGGTAATAATGTCATTCTAAGAAACCACAAACAAGTCTTCATCTATAGCATTCACTCCATGCTTGGGCATATGAGCAGTCACAACATTAGGTCTTTTGGGCGCCTCGAACTCAATCTCCTTAGCATCAATTAAGTCCTGTATTTTGTTCTTCAAAGACCAACAATCATCTGTATTATGCCCCGGGCTATCAGAGTGAAAAGCACAGCAGGAATTAGGGTTGTACTTCGGTGATGTTGTATTTGGATTCTCCAGGGCTTCCCTTGGAATCACTAGATTGGTCTTTAATAATTGCGGCAGAATCTGAGACAGAGTCATGTTGAGTTGGGTGAATTTCCTTCGGGGTCTCTCGGCCTTTTGTTGATTGTTGTGCTGAGGAGCACCATCGGGTCTTGAAATAATAACTGCATTAACAGCTTGGCGGTGTTCAGGTCTATTCCGGTTTTTCGAACTATAAACAGCATTGGACTCCTTCTTAAAAGGCTTTTTCTCAGTGCTCGATGAAGCACCCTTTTGTATCTTACCAGCCTTAATACCAGCCTCAATCCTCTCACCGGTCATAATTAGCTCTGTAAACCCAAATGAAGAGCTTCCAATCAGGTGGTTGAAAAACGGACCAGACAAGGTCCCTAGAAACATATCCACAAGCTCCTGATCAGCCAAGGGTGGTTGCACTCTTCCGGCGAGGTCCCTCCACTTCTGAGCATAATCTTTGAAACCTTCGCCTGTTCCTATTAACATACCCTGGAGTTGGGTACGTATGGGAGCAAGGTCGAAAATTTATTGGTACTGCCTGTAGAAAGCAGTAGCCAAATCTTTCCAACTACGGATACTGGCTCTGTCCAACTGGTAAAACCATTCAAGCTGAGTCCCTGAGAGACTGTCTTGAAAGAAGTGGATCCATAGGTTCTTATCAGTGGTGTACGGCTGGATCTTCCTTACATATGACCGGAGGTGCAGCTTCAGACAAGAAACTCCGTCATACTTAGCAACGGCTGGTGCCTTGAACTTGTGGGGAATTACTACCCCAGATGATAGACCTAGATTACCAAAGTCCAGACCAGGCACCTTCTGAACTTCCATTGCACTCAACCGTTCTTCCAGTTGTTTGCATCTATTCTCAGCCGGAGGATACTGGTCTTCGTCGAAGTCCGTCTCGTTGTCTGAGACCACAGGGCTAGGAGCCCTCCTTTCCTCTTGACTATCTTTCCCTCCAGATGAGATGGTCAAATCAACTTCATCCTGTAGCCTGTTTCCAAACCTGTGACCTGTGTTAAACAAGAATGTCCTTTTCTTCTTCTTCTTCTTCTCTTTCAGAATCAAGGTCTTCAGATCTTGCTGACCCTTAGCTAGATTCATGAACAACTCTTGGAATTGGGCATTCTGAGCCTGTAGGGCCTTGATTGCTTGCTCAGTTGATGGTTCAGCAGACATAATGAGTGCTGAAATAAATAGCGAAGAAGATAAGAGACCTGTAATGGGTACCTGTTATGGAGTGCATGGGATGAAATGTGTATGATATGATTTCAAAGACAATCAAGAGATTCAAATTTGTAAACAAGAAAGGAAACACACTTTTATTAGATAAACTTTGAAATTCGAATTGTTCAACAGATTGCCCTTAAGGCATTACAAGAAAGGGAATACTGAAAAGGAAATAAAAATTGGAAAGGAAATAATCAAAGGACAATCAGTGCTCCCATGGTCGCTTCTTGTCGGTGCGGACGTAGTCATTGAGAATCCACCCATTCTCCAGCTGCCTAGTCAACTTCTGGATCTTCTGCTCTTGCTCGTTAAACTTTTCTCGGTAGGCGTCCCGCTCTTCTCTCAGCTGCATCCAAGACCTTTTCAGTGCCCCAATGTCAGTGGGCATGTAAGGATGGAGGATGGTAGGAAGAACCCCCTCTTCATTAGCAACTTCAACAATGATAGGCAGGACGACTTCATATGGCATACCCAGCTTTTGGGCATGGATACGAACCCATCTGAGATATGGCTCCATTGGAAGAGAAGTCTTTGGACCCAACTCGTGTGAATAATATCTGTGCACTCTATCCCAAGCCCTTATGAATCTGCGACGTTGCTCGTCGCTATCCCCTTGAAAATCAAAGATGATACTAGGCATTAACAGCTCATGAGGTCCTCCCCTTCTGGCTCACCCAAACTAACGTAAGGCCAAGCATGGGTTGTAAGAGATTCCTCCATGGGTTCCTATCAATGGAACATTAGGGTATTCCCCACAGCGATCAATAACGGCCACCTCGTCCATACCCTTGATAGCCCAAATGATGTCATTATGAGAGAGAGACATAACCCTATAGGCCCAGGCCATGCCTTCTTTGTTCTTCAGCACTGATTTGGGGAGGTGCAAAATAAACCACCTCACCAATAATGGAGCAGAGCACATCAAGGTTCTCCGCTTTCGGGCAGTACGGGCATAAAGCTGATGAAGAATGTCACCCAAGAGAGTGGGTACAGGATTACTAGAGATGAAGATTTTCACTGCATTCACATCAACAAAGGAGTCAGGATTCGGAAACAATACCAAGTTGTATATCAGAAGAACCAGAATATCTTCGAATGACTTGAAGTCTAGACTATCCCAGAAATAATTAGCCTTACCAACCAAAAACTTAGTCAGAAAGCCCTTTGCTCCACTTCTAGTCTCCCATTTAGCCATTACCTCATCCTTGGTCATATGAAGGGCTAAAGCAATCTCTTCTGGCCTAAGGATCTTCTCCCAACCAGTAAACAGGGTCTGCTCCAGAATAGAGATACCGAACAGATTAGAGAACTCTTTTAAGGTGGGGACCAACTGGTAGTCCTGAAAAGTAAAGCAATGGTACAGTGGATCATAGAATTGGACCAGGACACTCATCATCTTCTCGTCCAATTTGGACGTGACCAAACTGAGAAGATACCCATATCTTCTGATGAAGGAGGTAGTATCAGGCATCTTTGTAATCAATTCTTTAAGCATGGTGGGAACCTGGACAAAGTTGATCCGGATGGTATTCCTACGCATGGGCATCATGACCTACAAAACAGAACAAATATGAATCCCTCCTGTCTTTGAAATAGGTTAGTCCAATGCAAGATGTATGCAATGTTATGATGTCATGATGTTATGATAGAAAGCACATCACAAGTATCCACAAATAGCAAACATGGTAAAGGCACACAAGTCACACAGAGAGCCCTTAGATTTCAGGCTGGCAGGGAGCTTAGGTATTACCCTCTTTCATTTCAGTTGGTTTAAACATGTCCTAAAAATAGTAACCGGGTTCTAGAGGATCTCAATATCACTGACTACCCTCGATCGGTCATAATTCCAGTTTAACAACCTTTTCTTGTGGTCGGAATCATTGCGAGAGTTTAGCTCAATGAATGTAGCATACTGCTACTGTTCTATGGCCAAGTTGGTCAATTTAAAGGTTCTAAGGTCAGTTGGTGCTTAATGACCCCTTAGATGACCCATATTCTCCTTGTTCCAACACAAGGGATATCAGTACAATCTAAAGTGCCACACCAACATAGCTACTGCTTCAACCGTATCGGTCTATGTCGTACAATTCCCTCACAGTTTATTGCTACTTACCTAAAGGGTTGATATCCCCCAGATCCGGGTTAGGATCTATAGTAACTCTGATACAAGCCCACAAATATAAAACATACAAGACAAGTAATTGAAAACATAATAATCTAATCCTAAGGTACACCCCACTTATAAGCTCCCCAGCAGAGTCGGCAGTTCTGTGATACGGTGGGAAAGAACTGACTGTTTTTGGAGTATGATGGTTCGCGTTTTGCATTTGTTTTTGCAAAATTTCGCGGTAAGCAAGAGTCGCCACCGTCTTTTATTTTATCCAACAAGGAAAGGAAAAAAGCACTGAAAAATTCCTTTTTCGAGATGTTTCTCGGGTCCGGGGGTAGATTATAGAAAGGGAAGGTGTTAGCACCCTTTCTATCCGTGGTTATCCACGGGCTCTTAGGTACTTGCTCAAAGTGTTTTCAAAAATTGCTTTACTTTGTGTTTATGGGTTTGAAAGAAGTTTTTGTTTGAAAGGCGTAAGTGTGAAAAGTTTTTGTTTTGTTTTGAAAGATAAAGTACTTAAGAACCATCTACCTACTCGAAAAAGGAATCAATCTATGCTAATGTCCTTTAGACAATGCTATCCCACTATTGATGAGTAGGTAGCATCGTCGTTGGAGTTTAAGGGTCAATTCGATTTTAGGGACTTACGGTCACCAAAGCAATGTTAGGACGCCTTAGCGGTAACCCTAATGTCTTAGATCATTTTTCCGAGGCAACCGTTTTGAGGCAACTATGATCTTTGGACAAATGGGCGACCTCTAAAACTTCCTATACTCAATGACCGCGTTACGAAGGTAACCAAGTGAGGTGTACCCTAAGAGTGCGCATGTGCGAGTGTGTTGTTTTCAGTTATTTTGTCTTTGTAAATGTCAATGGTTATCTATGTTGATTTTAGGTTCAAATGTTCAATCTTGTCATGCATTCCCTATTACCAAACATCTAACAGTTTATAAGTTGCGGAAATTAAATTGCGGAAATTAAATAAACTATTACAAGGCGTCGGGTATTTACATCGCCAAAAGCAACCCTTGAAATTAAAATGCGAAAAATAAATAAAGCGGTAAAAATATTTAAAGTCCTATTAAACTATTACATTCCGGGAAACAGATACAATATTGAAACAAAATGGATCGCGTGCAAGAAATTAAATCGGGCGAGCTCTAGGGTTTTGACCCTTTGATTAAAGAAAAGATTTTTTTGGTTTATTTTGAATTTATGGAAGAAATTAAATTAAGTTAATTATTAAATTAATAAACAAATTAATTAATTAATAAAAATGATATTTTTGGATTTTTTGATATTTAAAGAAATAAAAATGATTTGATCAATTTTAATAAAACCTAATTATCTAAGTTGATTTTAATTATTACAAAAAAATATCAAAGTTATTCCTAATTAAAACTAAATCAATTAAATTAATATTTATTAATAAAAATAAAATACTGAAAATTAATTTAATAAACAAAATATTTTTGGGTTTTTAATTTTAATGAAGAAAAAGATTTTAATTGGTTAGTTAAAAAAATAATGAGAATAATAAATAAATAAAATAAAAGAGAGAGTTTAGGAGGTTTTGGGCCTGATTTTAGAGGTTTATTCAGCAATTTGATGGCCCAATTATGCAAGCATGTGTTGACCTTCCCTGATTCCCTGTGGCACGTTGACTTGGGAGTATGATGCACGCTCCATCTGGACCATCAGATTTGGCCTGGGGCCATCTGGCAGGTGATTGAATGAGGGAGTATGATGAACCACACGCTTGGTTTTGTATTGGATCACCTGAAGAAAAAATATAACAAATGCATGGGGGGACTTGGGATTCGAACCCAAGTCCTGTAAGTCATTGGACAACGCCACTACCACTCAACCAACACGCTTTAGTTGTTATAGTATTGGACAATAATAATAATATGGGGAAAATAATTAATATGCCAGGAATAAAAAAAAGCGCGCCATATTTGAACCATCCAACCAGGGGAGGACGCGTCATCGTCTTCTTCGTTCAACCCTGAACATATACCTGCGGATTTATATCCGCAACTAAATTCATAGGGCATTCCAAAAATTGATTCTAGGTCATGATAACAAACCCAAAGACCATGGTTGTGCTCGTCTACCTCCCCTGGTCACGTCTTTGTCCATCAATGGCATCAATTTTGCATGAAAAAGAAATGCCCAAAAAACACAAACCACGAACCCTAGATTCGGCTAGGGGGTTATAGGCCAGATAAATGCAATTGGGTAATGCAGCATGCTTGTAAATTGGACGATAATCATGAATATGCAAAGATTTTGTAAGAAAAGTGCAAGAATAATGATCTACGAATTCAACTGGAAAGCATATTTTTGAGACACTTACAAAGCTTTAGGGCGCGTATGAGAGCTTGTTAGGGATTGGTTTCGCTTCAATGATTGCCTAGCAATGGATTAGTGTGGAGTTTTGCTTTTGAATTGGCCTCCAAGGACGATTTCAGTTTCACACTTTTTGGCAATTTTTCAAGTTTGGTTCTTGATGATTCTGCAGCCTCTATCCCTTGATCTCGTGTGCTTTGGCTTGTATAAGTAATGATCAATGCATTAGGTCAACAAATGTGGGCTGAATCCTTCCTAATAAATGCCTTGAGATTAGATTTGATCCTCCATTGAAAGCTTGCCTATTTTGTCCAAAATCCAATATTTTTGCACATGGAATGGTTGATACGAATTTGATCATAACATTGATGATGATTAGGTCCTGAAAATAGAAAAATATCTCATGTAATCAAGTTTTGTGATTTTATTTGATTTAAATTGATTTAAAATGGAATAATTCAATAAAAAATCAAATAAAATAGAAAAATTGATAAATGGGCTCAAGGCTGAAGCTAGGACATGTGTGTAGTGTGAAAAGATCAAATCAAGTGGAAAAGAATGGGCCCATTTGACAAAATTTGAAGTTTTGGGGATAGTTGACTTTTGGCAATTTTGCAAAAATGCCCAACTTCAACAAGGCATAACTTCTTCAATTTTGAACTTTTGGAAGTGTTCTTGGACTTTTTATAAATATTGAGATGTCCTATAAGCAACCCTTTTGGTATCATCTCATTTTGATATTCCATGCTCAAGTTATAAGCTTTGGCAAAAAAGGTGTTTTTGTTGACTTTCAAAAATGACCTATAATGTCCAAGTTTGTGACTTCTTGTGAGTGCATTTTCTGATCTTGGGGTATGAAGATGGATTGTAGGAAATTGCATCCTATTAAAAATGAGCTTTGGATGGGTCATTTCTCATAAATTATGAGAAAGTTATGCTTGGTCAAAGTTGAGTTGACTTTTCCTACAAAACCCTAATTTAACAACTTTTGAGTCTTGATGAATTTTGAGCAATCCTTGCTGAATCATGATCAACCCTTGATAAAATGATGAAATATCCTTCAAAATGAGAATGTTGACAAAAAATCTTGAAGTTTGACTGTATTTGGGTCACAGTTGACTTTTGCCCTAGCACAATTAATTTTTGGACCTTTTGAGCAATTGACTGACCAAACTTCCTCTGCAAGGCTTGAAATTTGACATGGATGAACTTGAGAACATATTAGGACATTGGGGAGAACTTGAGGTCATTTGTATGCAAGGACCTTGATGCAACACCAAACCCTAATTTGAGGTTGATTGCCTTAGGAGATAGCTTGACTGTCTAACTCTTGAGCAATCTTGAACCACTTGGAGATTTTTCTTGCAATGTATTGAGAAATATGAGAGGGAAAATTTTGGGGTACAACACCAGGACTCTCAGAATGGTAGGCACACCAAGCGTTTGAATTGTACCGAGGAGACGTGGTATTGGGATTCTTGGGAGCCTCCTTTAAGGTTGCCAAATTGGATCTCAGCAGATGGGGTAGAACCTCTGTCAATGTCATGTTAATCCGGGTGAACTGCCTTTGTGGTCTTTCCACCCTTTGCTGATTATTGCATTATGGGGAAGCTGCAGTCATAGGTATCATTACAGCAATTACCGTTGGACGGTATTCCGTTTTGCTCTAACCCCTCAGGCTATAGATAGCATTGGCTTCCTTCTTACCAGTGAAGGGATTCTTTACTGAACTCGAGGAGGTGTCTCTCTGTATTTTACTGCTCCGGATCCCAACTTTTACCCTTTCTCCAGTTAATATCAGCTCGATAAAACCATCCGATGAGCTGCGGATCAAATGGTTGAAGAATGGTCCAGACAACGTCCCAAGAAACATGTCAACCAACTCCCTATCAGATAAAGGGGTTGAACTCTCCCATCCAAGTCTCTCCACTTCTGCGCGTAGTCCTTAAACCCTTCACCTGCACCCATGGAAATACTATGGAGTTGATTACGATTAGGGGCCAGGTCGGCATTATATTGATACTGCTTGTAAAAAGCAGCAGCCAAATCCTCCCAGTTTCGGACATTGGTCCCTCCAATTGGTAGCTGAGTCCCTGACAGGCTGTCTTGAAAGTAGTGAACCCACAAGTTTCTGTTGTACCCAAAAATTTTCTCTCTCATTTTACTCAATACATGTCCATTGAGATCTTCAATTTGCTCAAGGAAGTCCAAGAGTTGACCAGACAAACTCTCTCCTAAGGCAGTATACCTCAAATTAGGGTTTCCCTTTTCATCAAGATGTGTGAACCACAAAGGACTCAAATGATTCCCAAGGTCCTAATATGTTCCCAAGATCATCTATGTCAATTTTCATGCCTTGCACAAGAAGTTTGCTCAATCAACTGCTCAGATGCTTGAGAATCGACTATATTAGGTCAAAAGTCAATTGTGACCCACATATAGTCAAACTTCAATATTTTGGTCAACATTAACATTTTTAAGTTACTTTAATCATTTGATCAAGGGTTGATCATGATTCCTCAAGGAATGCTCCAAATTCATCAAAACCCAAAAGTTGCTAAATTAGGGTTTCTCAGTAAAAGTCAACCCAACTTTGACCAAGCATAACTTCCACATGCTTTATCAAAATTTTTCCATCCAAAGCTCATTTTGAAGAGGATGCAATTCCATACAATTCATCTTCAGCTCACAAGTTCAAATATGCACTCATAAAGAGATATGAATTTCTACATTATGGGTCCTTTTGAAAAGTCAACAAAAACACCTTTTGGGTCAAAGCTTCATACATGAACATAGAAGATCCAATTGAGATGAAACCAAAAGGGTTGGTTAGGGAACATCCTAAGCTTTCTAAAAAGTCCAAGAACACATCTCTATGGTCAAAATTGAGAGGGTTCTGCATTGTAAAAGTTGGCAGTTTTTGGAAAATTGTCAAAAGTCAACATTGATCAAATTGGCATTTTTTTCCAAAAGGCAAATGTTTTATTGCTTGAAACATGTTTCTAATAGAACCCATGACCCATGAGCTTTTCCACCTATTATTTTATTACTTTTATCATTTATTTTGATTTTTTATTAATTTAAATCAAAATAAATAAAATTAAATGGTAAAAATAATGAAATCAAATCAAATCATAGATTTTTTGTGCATCTTTTGAGTCCATGTACAACTAGCATGATGACCAATTCATGCAAGATTCATTTGGATTGGAAAAGATTGGATTGAAGCTTGTTTTGGAAAGATATCATACATGAATCAAATCAAATCACATTTTCATAATTCTCAAAGATATGATGCAATTTTATTGACCTAATATGCTCAACTATATGTATACAACAATTCCAAATCATAAACACAAAGTTTTGCAGCCGTGAAAAGCCAGGAAGAAAACTCAAAAATTTGGACAAAAGTGTGAATCAGTTTTCAATCTACAAGGAGTTTTCAAAGCATTTCAAGACCACTGATCCCTTCCTTGACGTTCCCATAAGCTATTCCCATCATCTCCAAGGTCTGAAACATTCAAAATCGTAAGTTATAAGACCCATTTTGTCCCACTAGTTTTGGTTTTTGATTTCATATATGCATGCGTTTTCAGTGAGAATTAACCCTACATTCTTGTTTGTCATAAGGATTTGAAGCCCTCTGTGTCATTTAATTGAATTTTAGGTGCAGGAAAGGCAACATGCCATGATTAGGGTTCCAAGCTTAGTTTTGGGGTTTCTTAGTACATGCCAAATTAGAAACGGATATGGGTACCATGATGATCAGGGCTTCAAGCCTAGTTGATTCATGGCCTCTAATGAAATTTATATCGCGTTTGCTGCATTTTTGAAGGTGACAGGGTTTTAGCTATGGAGTCATGTCCGTAGGTAAAAGTATTCAGCCTAATACGATGGATAGGGAAGAAGATGATGCATGGCAAAGCACCACTGGCCGGTTTGAATTTACGCGCGTGTTTTGGCAATTGATGTTGTTTTTCAATATATTTTATTTTTGTTATTGATATTAACAAATGAAATAATGGCCAAGTGGTACAAGGTGACGTTTCCCAGATGCGTGGGCAGAAGGTCAGGGGTTCAAGCCCTGCCTCCTGCATTTTGTTTATTTCTTACAATTCTCTTGTAGATCTTGTACACATCATTGTCCAACATCTACCATGCGCCTCCAATAATCAACCTGTAGATCCATCATGCAACCAGATGTACGCTCGACCTTGGGAGACCATGGTGCGCCTTCAAGTCAATGTCACACCTAATCCAGCGTGGTTAACCCGGGCTTAGCTTGTTGGGCCTGAAAAATTCAGATTCTCACCCCCCTTCAGTAATCCATCACAAGCCCAAGTTATCATTTTTTATCTTTTTTAATTTCTTTATTTTCTTTTTTTATTAAAACAAAATTTATTTTTTTATTTAATCACAAAATTAACAAATCACAAAAATCACAAAAAAAGATTTTTTTTAATAATAAATATTTAATTAATTTTTCGCAAAAAATACACCAAAATCATTTTTTTTTCATAAAATACTTCTTTTTAATTTAATTAGTAAATTAAGTTAATTAGTTTCTTTCATAATTAAAAAACAATTAGAAATTAGGTTTAATTAATTTGTAATTTAATTGTGTTCTCAAATAAAAATCCATAAAAAATACTTTTCCTCACTTAGAGTTTTAGATTATTTTTTTCAACCATCTTCGTATTTAATTCGCCGCGCGCTTGTTAATTATTTTGCCATTATTTTGTAACTGCTAAGGGTTTGTAATAACTTTAAATTAGGGTTTTTATTTATCGCTTTTCCCCCACTTTTGGTTATGTAATTAATCCCCCTCCCTGAAGCCTTGTAATAGCTAGGTTTTATTTTTCGCACTTTAAATTCCCGCAATCTTTAACTGTCTAGATGTATGCTAATAGGATTGTATGGGAAGATTACTTGAAATTTAAAACGGTAGATCACCTAATGTGAAAAGATTAAATAACCTAAATAACTCATATGCACATATTCACTCCTAGGGTCTACCTCACTTCGGTTGCCTTCGGTAAATAATCATTGTGATACGGTGGGAGAACTGACTTGAGATTTGCGTTTGTATTCGCACTTGTTCGGTTTAGCAAGAGTTGCCACCGAATTTTTATTTTATCCTAAAGGAAAGGTTAAAAAGCACAGGAAAAACCTTTGAGATGTTTTCGTGGGTTCGGCGGCTAGATTATGAAAAGGGAAGGTGCTAGCACCCTTTTCATCCATGGTTATCCATGGGCTCTTAGTTACTTATTTTAGATCACTTGCCTTGATTTTCAATTGTGTGAAATGGTGCTTTGTGTGTGAGGTTTTGAAAATGTTTTGAAAAAGATGCCTTGTCTAGGCAACCGTTGTAACAATTCTTTACTCGAATGTTTTACAAAGGTGTTTGTCTTTTTGAAAAGATGTTTCAATGTTTTTGAAAGTTGTTTTGGAAGTTGTGTTTGTGAAGTGTGTTTTGAAAGTAGGCAAGTTTTTCAAGTTTGATCAAGTAACTAAGAGTTGTCTACCCCTAAATTTACTCAAAGATTTTTCTCATGTTTTAACCCTTTTAACAGTTTTGTTCCACCATTGTATTTGGTGAACAACCTTGTGTTAGGATGTTAACGGGACGGGCGCGGGTCATCGTATAGACCATGAAAGCAATAATGTCAAGTATCTTTGGCAATTTGCGTGAGGGACTATGATCATTTTGTTTAGGAAACTTCGAAAGCGTCATCGAGGAACTATGATCATTTGATTTGTTTTGTTTTGCCAAAGAACTCAACATGCAAACATGGACCATTTTTGAAGGCAACAAGCGGGATTACCCTAGGGGTGCAAGTGTGATTGGTGTATTGATTTTCATGCATTTGTCTTGTATTAGGTTATCTAGCGGTTGATTTTATTTACATACAAACCCTAGGTCTATCATGGCATAATTTGAAAACTTTTAAATGCGGAAATTTAAAGTCCTAAATTATTACAATATGATTATGGGGATGGGGATACAAACATTTACAAATGGGGGATGAGACTTGTCGGAATAGTAGTGCCCAAATATTTACAACCAAATCGAATCGCATTCTCAATGTAAAATATAACAATGTATAAGAATCAAAGAGAAATAAAAGTATGTAAGATGCACATGATTATTTACAAGTGAGTAAAAATTAACCTAATATATTTATTAAGTATTTTATTTATTTTTATGTTTTTGTTAATTATACAAACAAAAGTTTTAAAGAAAAGAAAAGAAAAATGTTTAAGTTAAAGAAAACTAATATTTATGTATTTAGTTAATGTTTTTTTAAAAAGCTTATGTAAAAAGATTTATTAAACAAAAAAAAGGTTTTAAACACAAGAAAATTATTTAAACCTTTTAACCTAATATTTATATATTTTTTGGTTTTTTTTGTTAAAGTTATATATATAAGAAATTTATTTAACTCAAAACTCTATTTTTATGTATTTTTAATTGTACTAAATAAAAAAGTATTTAAGAAAATTTTATAAAAAAAGTTAATGTATTCTTTTTTAAAATGTAATAAACATTAAAAATATTTTTGTACAAAAGATTAATATTTCTTACTTAACAAAATAAGTTATTAAAAAAAAAGAAATAAGGTGATATAAAAAAGAGATTAATTTATGAACATGAGAGAAAAAAAATAAGAAAAGGGAACTAAATGGGCTTTAGAGTTTGTTCTTGGCCCAAAACAGAATTTGAAGGAGAGTCAGAGGGGGGGGGGGGTACGCGCGCTGAAAACATTGGGCTTTAGGGATTTGTCAAAGGGGCAGGCCCAACTACGCGCTCACAGTTTTGTTTAGAGTTTCGTTGGATTGTTTCAGAATAAGGGTTTGTGTCCTTGGAATGAACGGCGCCGCTTCTCTTCTTCGTTGTCTTCTTCATCTTTCTTGAGCCAAGCTACTGAACGAACATCCATGCCTCAGCTGCCTGAGCTCCACCTCCACTTCCCTCTCTCCATGGTCACGCAAGCGGTGGTAAAGAGGTAATGATTCTGTTTCTCCTTTACGCACTTTAGGGTTTCAAGCTTTGCATGTTATTGATTTTTTTTATGTCCTGATCTTTATGTTATTTGATGTTTGTGTAAGGTGTGTAAAAAGAGGGAAGAAATTTCTACCTTTGGAGAGGAGACGGAGGAGGACGGCGGCGTTTCTCAGGTGGCCGGAGGCGTGGGAGCTTGATGACGCTAGCTTTGTGGCTTGCTTCCTGGTATTTTTGTATCTTGCTTGCCTCTGTGGTTTTATGATGATAGCCTTCTAAAAACCCTAGCTTATTTCACTTCTGCATCTTCTTCCTCTCTTTTGCTTATCTGAACGCTTTGCTTATTGTTGGCTTTGTTCTGAGTTGCTTTCTGGCTTATTGATATTGAAATGTTGATGTTGTTCTGATGACTGTATGGTTGTTTCACTTCTGATTTCTTTTCTCTCTTTGGATCTCAATGATGAGTTGTTTGAATCTGAGATCTTTATTGGATATTGTTGTTTAGCCTATGATGAAGATATTCTGAGGCATTCATTTCTGTTGTTTGGACATTTGGATGGATTTGCTTGATAGGTTTGAAAGGCTTCAAGGTTTGTTTTGACAGGCTTAAGGTAGTTAGAGCAGGTTGAACACAGGTTTGTGTTTGGCTTTGAGGCAAGTTTATTGTATAGGCAGGCTTGTTGGAATTTGTTTGAATGAAGCTTGAGACAGGTTGAATGTTTGTAACTTGTTTGTTTTAGTGAGGCTTGGCCCTTAGGCTATGCAGGATGCTTTTGGGCTTGAAGGCTGTTTTGTTTGAGATTTATGTAGGTTTTAGTGTTTAAGGTTTGAACAGTTTGTAAGCTTGTTTGGCTTTTGAGAGGCTTTTGATGCAGGATGCTTAGAAATAGGCTTTTGTTTTTGCTTAGCTTTTTTCCGTTGTGTTTGTTAGGCTTCTCGTTTGTGTTATGTAACAGGCAGGCTGCTTGTTGTTTTCTTAGGATCCAAGCTTGGAACAGGCTTCAATGTTTTAACAGGTTGCAAGGCTTGAGGTTTACAGTTTTTTGTGATATCTTCTTCTGTATGTATTCTGCCCCCCTCTGACAGTGTTCTGATTTTGTTATATTTATCTTTAAGCCTGCCTGGAAAACTGTAAGCCTGCTACTTTTCCCTCTTTTTCTCTCTCCATAGAAAGCACATCTTTGCTTAGAATATCTCTCTTTTTTTTTCTGAAAAAGACTTTGGCCTGGAAAATGATGGATAAAAATGTATTCTTCACAAGCTTGCTTGCATTTGTCTTTCCTCTGCATACCTCCAGATTTTCTGCCTTGCTTTTGTGTGCTTGTTGACCGCTTTTGACAGTTTTGCTTAGTTGACATTGTTTTGTTGACAACTTTGTATTTGTGACTTAGTTTGCCTCTTTGACAATTTGGTTTGCTTCTTTGGACAGTTTTGACAGTTTAGTTGGCATTTTGGACGTGGGCAACTTGCTTTTCAGTTTGAACTTTGTAATTGTTTGGCATATGCAGTTTGTTTGGCATTTCAGTTTGCACTTTGTAATTTAGCTTTGTGCATTTTGCAAAATAATTCATATGCTTGTAAAACATTGCTTTCCTCTTTGTGAACCAAGAAGAAACATCTTCTTGCGATTTGCAGAGAGGACGAATAAACTGATTCCGGCCAAAATCTTTAATGATGAGTTTTTATGATTAACTGTCTGAAAATGCTTTTTTTTTAATTTATCTGTGTTGACTTCTTTCTTTTTTGTCTTTGCAGATAAGGATCAGTTGAGCAAAGGATGCAATTAGTAGAAGATGAAGATTTCCAGAGAATTAGGATATAGTTTTAATTTACTTTTAATCATTGTAATAATATTATTGTAAACAATTGTAAATAAATTTACAGTGTTCAAATAATATTTGTAACAAACAATTAAAAATGAATAAAAAAATTTCTTTGTCAAATATCTCTTTTAATTCTTCTGCCATTGCTTATTTAATTATTTAAATTTCTTAAGTCATAATAATTGGAAGTTTTTCCCAATAATCTTAACTTTAGAAACTATAAATAATCAATAAACACTGTAGTCTTGCAACTTTGCATTAACCAATAATAAACCCGGCGTTCCAATTAACCATAAACATTGCACAGTTAATCAAACAAATGTCCATATGCCTTTCCTTCTACTGATTAAACCAAACACTGCAAATTTCCAACCAGAAGCCTCAGCTTCTAATCCTGAGGTTCAGGTTTTGAGAAACAAAATGAAATCAGGCGTCAAAGCAGTGTGACAGCCAATTAAGACACTGGATTCAAATTCTTCTGAGAATGCGCGTGCAAACCCTAATTCTTGATTTAAGGTTAAAGAAGCGTCTGCTTGATCAAACCCTGAGCCAAACTCAAACAAATCAAAAGAAACCCTAATTTTGTCTGATTGATTCAAAATCAATGAAAAACCCTAATTTTGTCTGACTGATGAGAAAAGTCCGTTTGATCGATTCTTAAACCAATCTGAAAAATCAGGAAAAGCCTGAAGCTGTGATTTCTTGTGAAAAAGAGAGAGGGAAAATTTTGGGGTACAACAGTTGCCCCTGTTCAATCTTATTGAACCTGAAGAGTTAGATTGGCAAGTTTGTCTTTCGTGTCTCGAAGGTAAAAGGAGATTGGACACTAGAGTGCCCGTAAATTTGCACTCGTCAGAACATGGATGCGGGAATGGGCTTAGAGATGCCATTTGGAGATGGGCTTAAAGATGCCATCTGGAGGGGAGACAGAATCTTGTCGGCGATGGGCTTAAAGATGCCACCTGGAATGTTTGTTGAACTGTATGTCGTTGAAATTGAAGCTTAATAATCTTATCCTGAAAAGGGTAAAATGTTAGCTGAAACACAAAGTTATGTTGCATGAAATGTATGATGCAATATTTGTTATGTCAATGTTTATGATATGAATGTAATGATTGCGCATGTAAGCTGATGAGCTGTCTTGCTGAGGATAGATGAATCCTGGATAGTCGGAGATAATAGATCCTTGACTGCTACTGGGGAAAGTGAATCCTTGACTGCTGCAGGGGGTTGCAAGAATCTTTTGATCGTTGAAAATGAGAAGTCCTGGGACCGCTGTTGGGGGAATCAGGAGCTTGGGTTGTATGCCACTTCGAGAATGAGAATCTTCATTCTGTTGGGAAGTATCAGGAACTCAGGTTATCTGCCACTTTGAGAATGAGAATCTTCATTCTGTTGGGAATATCAGGAATTCAGGTTATCTGCCACTTTGAGAATGAGAATCTTCATTCTGTTGGGAATATTAGGAATTCAGGTTATCTACCACTTTGAGAATAAGAATCTTCATTCTGTTGGGAATATCAGGAGCTTGGGTGTATGCCAATCTACTGGGGTTTTAAGGACGAGAATCTTCCTTCTGTTAAGGGTCAGAAATTGGGAGTATACCAATCTTCTGAGGTTTTAAGGATGAGAGTCTTCATTCTGTTAAGGGTCAGAAATTGGGAGTATACCAATCTTCTGAGGTTTTAAGGATGAGAATCTTCATTCTGTTAAGGGTCAGAAAATGGGAGTATACCAATCTTCTGAGGTTTTAAGGATGAGAATCTTCATTCTGTTAAGGGTCAGAAACTGGGAGTATACCAATCTTCTGAGGTTTTAAGGATGAGAATCTTCATTCTGTTAAGGGTCAGAAACTGGGAGTATACCAATCTTCTGAGGTTTTAAGGATGAGAATCTTCATTCTGTTAAGGGTCAGAAACTGGGAGTATACCAATCTTCTGAGGTTTTAAGGATGAGAATCTTCATTCTGTTAAGGGTCAGAAACTGGGAGTATACCAATCTTCTGAGGTTTTAAGGATGAGAATCTTCATTCTGTTAAGGGTCAGAAACTGGGAGTATACCAATCTTCTGAGGTTTTAAGGATGAAAGTCTTCATTCTGTTAAGGGTCAGAAACTGGGAGTATACCAATCTTCTGAGATTTTAAGGATGAGAATCTTCATTCTTGAGAGGAACAGATTTTTAGGAGCTTCAATTGTCCGTTATTCTATTGGTGGTTGTAACTTCGAGTAGGTGATGAAGGAATTTGAAACTTGAAATGTAATTTGTTTTGGAGGATAAATCATTGACAAATGTTGGGGATTGGAAATCCTTGGACATCCTTGTTGACTGCCGATTGCTTGGGGAGCAAGATCTTCAATGGTTGAGGGATTTCAGGGCCACTGTCGGGGATTGAAAATCCTTGGTGATTTGTGGGGAATGAGAATTCTGATGTTCTCTACTGGGGAGTTCAGAACCTGGGAGACTCATGCTGGAGGAGTGAGACTGAGAATCTTCAATCTGGTGGGAAGTATCTATGTGGGGAGAATGTTCACTGGTCTGGTTCTGCTGGGGATTGATAGTCGGAAGTTTTAGCTCCGCTGGGGATTAATAACTTTGACTTCACTGGGGATAGGATTTTCAGATTTTTAGGGCTCCACTGGGGAACTGAAACTTAACCCTGAGGGGAATTAAGTTCTGGAAGTCTCTCTGGCTGGGGAAATCAACTTTGAGGAAGCTTTTGTTCTGCTGAGGATCCTGAAGTTTTAACTCTGTTTGGGGAATTAAGTTCTGGATATTAACCTTGTTGAGGAATTTGGAGTTTAACTCCGCTGGGGATTCTTTCGGAAAGGGCATCAAGATATCTATCCGTACCTTTAACCTATCAGCAATCATCTTTCTTGATTTGTAATAAAATGATTATGTTCAAATGCATATGCCTATTTAACAAAACATTGGACGTTTCTCAAATTAAACATAAGTGTAAGAAGCAAAAGGAAGACAAAGCAAATTTCTGTATTTGGAAAAGTGTTTGTATTAACTTTTTATGAGTATCTTTGTACAAAGGAGACAGACATCCTAGTAAGAGGGTGTTGTCGTAAAATATTGAAAAAGTTTATACAAAAGAAAGATGGCTATGTGTAACAATTCTATGGGATTCCCATTCTGCTATAGCCTTCACAACTCTGAATGTCTGTCCATTCGCTGCTTCATCCGCCGATGACTGGATTAATCAGAAGCTCGGAGCTTGTTGATGAAGAGATTGTTCTTTAAAATGATCCGACGAGACATAGTCATACGCTTTAATTCCCTAACTTTTGCCTGGATCGCCCTTTCGGGTTTTCAATCCACTGGGAAACCCCTTTTTGCCCAAGCCGCCCTTTCGGGTTTTCGACTTGCCGGGTGTACAGATTTTTTTGTTTTATCCCTAATTTTTTCCTGAACCGCCCTTTCGGGTTTTCGGTTCACCGGGATGCCCATTTTTGCCCAAGTCGCCCTTTCGGGTTTTCGACTTGTCGGGTGATTTTATGCGTAGTATCTTTTGACTATGTCTGCATTCGTAGGGTGCGGCAAATCATCGCCGTCCATGGTGGTCAGAATCATTGCACCACCAGAAAATATGCTCTTGATCACAAATGTTCCTTCGTAAGTAGGAGTCCATTTGCCCCTGGGATCACTTTGCGGCAAGATGATCCGCTTGATTACAAGATCTCCGACTTAATATACTTGACGTCTGACCTTCTTGTTGAAAGCCTTGATCATTCGCTTTTGGTACGTCTGACCATGGCAAACAGTAGTGAGTCGCTTCTCGTCGATCAAATTGAGTTGATCAAGTCGGGTCTGAATCCAATCGTCTTCACTCAAACCAGCGTCCTTCATAATCCTTAAAGAAGGAATCTGAACTTCCATGGGTAGGACAGCTTCCATGCCATATACCAAAGAAAATGGGGTTGCCCCCGTTGAAGTACGTGTCGTGGTACGGTATCCATGCAGAGCAAACGGTAACATCTCATGCCAGTCCTTGTAGGTGACTGTCATTTTCTGAATGATCTTCTTGATGTTTTTGTTCGCAGCTTCAACAACACCGTTCATCTTCGACTGATAGGGAGATGAATTATGATGATAAATCTTGAACTGTTCGCATAGAGCGGTGATCATAGTATTGTTCAGATTTGTACCGTTGTCTGTGATGATCCTGTCGGGGACACCATACCGACATATGAGTTTCTGCTTGATGAAGCGGGCAACCACATTTTTTGTAACAGAGGCAAAGGAAGCTGCTTCGACCCACTTGGTGAAATAGTCAATAGCGACCAGGATGAAGCGATGTCCATTGGATGTCGTGGGTTTGATCTCTCCAATCATATCAATGCCCCACATTGCGAATGGTCAAGGAGTTGTCAGAATGTTGAGAGGAACAGGAGGAATATGAATCTTGTCAGCATAGACTTGACATTTGTGGCAAGTACGGGAATGTTGATGGCAATCAGCTTCCATGGTAGACCAGTAATAGCCTGCCCTTAGAATCTTCTTAGCCATCTATGTCCGCTCAAGTGGGTGCCAAATGTGCCGCTGTGTATTTCAGTCATGATCAACTCTGCCTCAGCTTTGTCCACACATTAGAGTAAAACATAATCATGGCTGCGTTTATAGAGGATGTCATTTCTCAGGAAGAACTTGGCAGCAAATCTCCTTAAGAACTTCTTGTCATTGATGGAAGCTCCTTCAGGGTATTCTCTAGTCTGGAGATACCTTTTGATTTCGTGAAACCAAGGTTGTTCCACTACTTCTTCGGTATTAATCTCATGATAGTGCGCAGGTTCATCCATTCGCTCGATGGTGATTTGGGGAGCCTCGTTATCCCAGTTGAGTTTAAACATGGAAGACATTGTAGCCAGAGCACCTGCTAGCTGATTTTCTTCTCGCGGGAAGTGCTCGAAGGTGATCTGCTCGAAATGAGGCAACAATGTTAGGACATGTTCTTTGTATGGGATAAGATTAGGATGCTTGGTATCCCACTCTCCTTTGACTTGACTGATAACCAAAGCCGAGTCCCCAAATACGACCAAAGATTTGATCCCCAGGTCTATAGCAGCCTTGAGACCAAAGATGCAAGCTTCATATTCGGCCATGTTGTTGGTACAGCTGAAACAAAGTTGGGCCGTGAAAGGTGTATGGCAACCTTCCGGGGAAATGAGTACCGCACTGATACCGTTTCCAAGTGCATTTGAAGCACCATCAAAGTACAGGGTCCATCGCGATCCATTTTCAGGTCCGTCATACGGTCTGTTACCTTTAATGTTGTCCAAAGTCATGATGTCCTCGTCCGAGAAGTCGAATCTCATGGATTGATAATCTTCGATAGCTTGATGAGCTAGATGGTCAACTAGTACACTCCCTTTTATAACTTTTAGGGTAGTATACTGGATGTCATACTCAGTCAGGATCATTTTCCATCTAGCGATTCTTCCAGATAAAGCAGGCTTCTCGAAGATATATTAGATCGGGTCCATTTTGGAGATCAGCAAAGTAGTGTGAGTTAACATATACTACCTTAGTCGGCGAGCAGCCCATACCAAAGCGCAGCAAGTTTTCTCGAGTAGTGAGTAGCGAGTCTCACAGTCGGTAAGCTTTTTGCTAAGGTAATAAATGGCATGCTCTTTTCGACCAGACTCGTCATGTTGGCCCAGTACGCACCCCATTGAGTTGTCCAAAACAGCCAGATACATGATCAGCGGTCTTCCTTCGACGGGTGGCATCAAAATAGGAGGTTCTAGCAAATACTCCTTGATCTTATCAAAAGCAGTTTGACAGTCATCGTTCCATTCGACTACCTGATCTTTCTTTAATAGTTTGAAGATTGGCTCACAGGTAGACGTCAGGTGAGAGATGAACCTGGCGATATAGTTCAAGCGTCCCAAGAATCCTCTAACCTCCTTTTCAGTACGGGGAGCAGGCATTTCTTGTATAGCTTTCACTTTTGCTGGATCGACCTCAATGCCTTTGTTGCTGACAATAAAACCCAGAAGTTTACCAGACCTAACTCCAAAAGTGCATTTACTTGGATTCAGCGTGAGTTTGTACTCCTTCAACCTGGCAAACAGCTTCTGCAAGTGTTCAAGGTGTTCCTCCTCTGTTTCTGATCGAGATATCATGTCGTCTACGTAAACTTCAATCTCATGATGTATCATATCATGAAACAAAGCTACCATGGCGCGTTGATAGGTTACCCCTGCGTTCTTCAGTCCGAACCGGCATCACCTTGTAGCAGAAGGTACTCCATTGTGTAAAAAAAGTTGTTTTCTCCATGTCCTTGGGGGCCATTTTAATCTGGTTGTAGCCCGAGAATCCATCCATGAAAGAAAACACTTTGTGCTGAGTCGTGTTGTCAATCAAAATGTCGATATGTGGTAGCGGAAAATCATCTTTAGGGCTAACCCTGTTCAAATCCCGGTAGTCCACACACATTTTGACCTTGCCGTCCTTTTTGGGAACGTGCACAATGTTAGCAACCCATTGCGGATAGGATGTAACAGCCAGAAAGCCAGCGTTGAATTGCTTCATTACTTCAGCTTTAATCTTCTCAGACATGTCGGGCCTCATTCGGTGGACTTTTTGCTTGATCAGTGGACAGTCTTCTCTTGTAGGGAGACGGTGAACCACAATGTCTGTGTCTAACCACGACATGTCTTCATAAGACCAGGTGAAGATTTCAACGTATTCATTTAACAGCTGTATTAAGCGCTCCTTGACACTTGGTTCCAGATTGGCACCCACTTGTACTTCTTTCCTGTCTTCCTCTGTTCCCAAGTTGACAGTTTCCAACAACTCTTCATGAGGTAAGATGGCCCTCTCTTCTTGTTGTAGAAGTATGGCTAGCTCTCCCGGTACTTCACAATCTTCGTCATCTTCGTACTCAGCCTGATTTACCAAATCTTCAGAGTTATTGAAGGATATAACAGAATAGTCACCCATGGAATCTGGAGTGGATGGGTACCTGCATTTGTGAGTGTGGGTGTGTGTAAGGGATAGCCATCCTTAAACAAACAAAAATGCAAAAGGAAAGAAAATGAACACAGCAGTTTATAAATGAAAAACGTCCAATGATTCATTAAACATGGCATATGATTATGAAGAGAATCAAAACCCTTACAAATGGACCTACATGCCCCGGGTAAGGCATGAGGTGAAAAAGTAGTGTGCAGATTGTTTTAGTAATTATTACAGACCAACAGGAAATGTTCGAAAGATAAATTACTGATTAATGAAAGTAATGGGAACGAAGTCTTTCGTCTCCCAGTTGTGTAGTCCCCCTTTGATGGTTGGGAAGATCCAATCTTCAATGTTACCCTCTTCGTCTTCGTCTTCTAAAGCGTTGATTCCATGAGGAGAAATCAAGATGGGTGTCTTTTCAATTTTTGAGCGACGCATAGCTTTTTGCCCCGTAACGGTAAATCCCAACCCAAACTTGTCTGTCTTGTGGGGAAAGTCAGGCAACTGACCCTACGTTGAGCTCTTCCCCTCCTTCATTGCAGCCTTTGCGTCTTTCAGAGATGCCATCCTGGACACTTGCTTGGGTACCTCAACTACTGCCTTTGCTACTGCAACCTCAGGAGAAACTTCCTCGAAGTGCTGAAAGGGTGTTTTAATGAATTCGCCGTCCACTTCCACATACCGAAAAGAATTCAAATGACTGATCATGTACTCCTCCTCACCGTGTACAATTATGATTTTTCCCTTAACAGGGTATTTCAACATCTGATGTAGAGAGGAAGTGACTGCCCCAGCATTATGTATCCATGGTCTTCCTAGCAAGCAAGAGTATGATGGGCGGATGTCCATCACATAGAATGTTGAGTGGAACACTTCAGTGCCTACCTTGATGGGAATGTCGACCTCCCCATCCACCATTCTTTTAGACCCGTCAAATGCCCTGACAATGATATTACTTGGTTTCAGCTCCAAGCCTTCACAGTCCAACCGGTCCAGAGCTTTCTTAGGCAGCACGTTTAGGGAAGAACCAGTGTCGACCAAGACATGGGAGAGAGTGGTTCCTCGGCATTCAACTGACACATGCAATGCGTCATTGTGCTTTCTTCCTTTCGGAGTTAGGTCAACATCAGAGAAATCCAGGCCGTTGTCGGCGATAAGGCTGGCTACACAATCTTGGAATTGATCGGCTGAGGTTTCTTGGGGCACATGGGATGTCTTCAAAAACCTTATCAAGGATTTGGCATGAGCCTCCGAACAAATCAGCAATGCTAACATGGAAATCTTCTAGGGGGTTTGCCCCAGTTGTTCTACAACGTCATAATCACTCTTCTTTATTATTTTCAGAATCTCCTCCATTTGTTTCTTAGAGGTTTCGGGGATGACCAACGGTTGAGCCCTCGTCCTAACGATCTCTTCTTGGATCCCTTTCCCCTTATCAGCAGAAGTAGGAGGGACAACCACAGGAATAACAGCTTCTTCAATCAACGGAGTTCTTGCAGAAAGTTTTATCGGTGCAGGAGTAACCTTGGCAGCAGCTGAGGGTCCAAAGATTGCCTTTGGAGGGGCAATCTCTGGAGAGAAAATTCTACCACTTCGGGTAATCTTGCTCGTACCGGCAATGTTTCCAATGTCGGTAGTTTCTTCGTTAGAGCTCTCTTCAGTTATCTCAATTTGTTTAACACCGTGGTAGTAGATTTCTCCACCATAATTCCATGGTATTGATTTGTCAGACTTGTAGGGGACGGGCCCAGGCATGGTTATTTTCAGAGGTGCAATCTTCAGAACCGATGTAATCTTAACAGGCCTTTTGGGGACCTTGGAAAGATTGGCGGAAATGGTGATTATTGAAACTTCCTTGATAGGAGTTGGAGTAGCAGGAATCTTTTCGAAAAGAATTTGTTGGTTGTCCATTAGGCCTTGGATGCCTATCTTCAGCAATGGACAGTCAGTTGGTAGGGAGGAACAATAGTAGCAATCTTCTTTACAACCTGGGAAAATCCCAGCTTTCAACAGATTCAACTTGATTGTCAGTAATGGAGTTACCAGATCATCAACAGCAGAAACATACAGATCTTCTTCAACAGCATGAACATGATGGCCATGCTTTGGAATCGGAGCGGATATTACGTTCGGCTTCTCGGGGGCGTCGAACTCAACCTCTTTTGCGTCTATCAAGTCTTGAATTTTATTCTTTAGCGCCCAATAATTGTTGGTGTCATGTCCGACGCTGTCATAATGATAGGCACATTTGGCATTGGCATGATAGTATGGAGATGTGGTGTTAGGGTTTTTTGGTGCCTCCTTTAAACCAGTTAGATTCAACTTCAACAAATGGGGAAGAACTTGTGCAGGCGTCATATTGATGCGGGTGAACTGCCGTTGTGGCCGTTCTACCCGTTGTTGGTTAGGTCTAGACTGATTGGTACGAGGCTGATCATTTGACAAATTTTGAATCATCACGGCCCCTACAGTTGGCCGGCGCTCAGTTCTCCCCAATCCTTTTTGAGAGTACACAACAACTGCCTCCTTCTTGGCTGGAAATGGATTTTTAACAGTTGTAGATGCAGAGGCATCCTTTTGAATCTTCCCATTCTTATACCAGCTTCCACCCGCTCGCCAGTCAGAATCAATTCAGTAAACCCTGCGGAAGAGCTCCCGATCAAATGGTTGAAGAAAGGGCCAGATAGGGTCCCCAAGAACATATCAACTAGCTCCCTATCTGAAAGCGGTGGTTGCACCCTACCGGCCAAGTCGCGCCATTTCTGGGCGTATTCTTTGAACCCCTCATTTGAGGCCATTCCCATACTTTGTAGCTGAGTACGGGTTGGCGCCAAGTCGGTGTTATATTGATACTGGCGATAAAAGGCAGCTGCCAAGTCTTCCCAGTTATGCACTTCTGACCTCTCAAGCTGGTAAAACCAATCCAGCTGTGTACCGGACAGGCTGTCCTGAAAGAAGTGCACCCAAAGATTTCTGTCGGATGAATGAGGTTGAATTTTTCTGACATACGACCTCAGGTGCATCTTCGGGCAAGACAGACCGTCGTATTTTGCAAAAATTGGCACCTTAAACTTTGGAGGGATCACAATCCCAGCAATCAATCCCAATTCTTCAAAATCTAACCCAGGAACCCTTTGCAGCTCCATAGCTGCCAGTCTATCCTCCAGGTTTTTGTATTTGTCGCCCGCTAGCGGGTATTGCTGCTCCGAATAGTCTTTATCTTCCTCAACCTCTTCCTCTTCAGCCTCGGACTCAGAAGGTAATGCAGCTCCTTTTCCCTTACCGGTCCCCTCATCAGATGTGGAGGGGAATTCAAGAACTCTCCTAGCTTCATTCTCAAATCTTCTTCCCAATGTAGCTACCCCAACTCTTTTCTTCTTCTTTTTTCCTTTTTCTTGCTCTTTATTCCCTAACAGTGCTTTAAGATCCTCCTGACCCTTTGCCAAGGTCATAAGGAGCTGTTGAAACTGTGAGTTTTGTGCCTGCAGATCTTTGACCGTCTGTTCGAGATCCATCTTACTGAAATAAACAGCAGAAAGATAAGGAAACTTGGTGTGGAGACATGTTTATGCATATGATGAATGATATGTTTATTCATGCAATGCATTCAAGGATTTAGAAATCCAAAGTTTTTGCAAACAAAAAGAACACACGTCATATTAATAAGAAGAAATTTTGTCAGTACATAAATGCCTCATGGGCCAAATATTACAAAAACTTCTTAAGGTAAAAAGACGCTGCGCATCCTCTTTGGTGCGATGTAAGTGTTGAGGGTCTCCTCCTCGTGAAGTCGGCGGGTAAGCTCCAAAACCTTCTTCTCACTGGCGTAGAAGCTGGCTTTAAAAGTATCCCTTTCTTCCTTGAGTTGGATCCAACTCTTCTGCATCTCCTCCCATGATGTTGGCATGTCAGGATGTAGGGTGGTGTATGGAACCTCTCCTTCCTTAACAGGCTCTTTGATCAAAGGGAGAATGTGAGGATAAGGCATCATAAGACTCTGGGCTCGGGTTCGCACCCACTTGAGGTAAGGCTTAAGAGGGATGGAGTTCTTATGCCCCAGTGTCTTGCTATCTACCTTGTTAGGCATCCTCCAAGCTCTGATGAATCTTTGGCGAAATCCTTGCGCATCGTTGTCGAAATCAAAAACTAGGTCAGGAATCAGCATGTCATGAGGGTCGTCCCTCCGTGCATATCCAAATTGTCTCAAAGCTAGACAAGGGTTGTAGGTAATGCCTCCCTTAATGCCAAGTAATGGAACATTAGGGAACTCACCACAGTGATCGATGATGATGACATTTTCTCTGGACCGAGAACACCAATGTACATCAGAAGGTGTGAGGGTCATCAATCGTTGTGACCACCTTAAGCCTTGCTCATTCTTCAAAACAGATTGTGGAAGGTGAGAAATAAACCACCTTGCAAGGAGAGGAGTACAGCACATGAGAACACCTCTCTTCCTCATTGTTCGTGTGTAAAATGAGTGGAGGATGTCCCCAAGCAATGTAGGTATGGCATTCCTGGATAGGAAAATCTTGACAGCATTGACATCTATAAGTTGGTCAGGATTTGGGAACAAGACCAACCCATAAATGAGAAGTGCCACAATTTCTTCAAAGGCTTGTAGATCCAATGAATTCCAACACTCTTGTGCCTTCTCAAACAAGAATTTTTCCAAGAAGCCTTTGACACCACTTCTAGTTTCCCAATGCCCCTTGATGTTAGATGGTTGCAAGTGTAGTGCTTGAGCAAAATCTTCAGGCTTTGGTTCTTTTTCCGTACCGTTGTAGGGTAGTTGATTAAGAATAGGAATTCTCAGGAGTTGAGAAAATTCCTCCAAAGTAGGCACCAATTGGTAGTAGGGGAATGTGAAACAGTGGTGAAGGGGGTCAAAGAATTGGAACAACACTTTCACCATGTCTTCTTCAATGCTGGCATTGACTAGGTTGAGAAGTCTACCATGTCTTTCACTGAAGAGAGAGCTTTCTGGAATTCTGGATGTAAGCTCCTTGAGTTGAGGAGGGATTCTCACAAGGTTGACTTGGATGGTTTTCCTGCGAAGAATTTCCATGACCTACAAAACAAGAACAAAGATGAAGATCCAAACCCTTGAAATGGTTAGTGGATGCATATGATGCTTTATGATGTTCATGATGTATGCACAAACACATGTACAAGCAATTCACACAAAACCCTAGTTTCAGGCTTGCATGAGGTTTCATAGGTAAGTACCCTCTTGAGTGTAGTTGGCTTAAAAACCTATCCTATAAATAGTAACCGGGTTCTAAGGAGCTCAATATCATTGGATTGTTTTCCATGTTCATTGTTTTGGTTTAGCCACTTAACTAGCGACCAAAATATTCCAAGAAAACAACCCTCAATGAGTGTAGTATCAAGTATCTACCAACTTCGGACTGCACCAAAGCCGGTCATCTCACTACCCCTAATAAAAGGCCAAGATGGTCAAGTAAGGTTCTAGGTCATTAGTGCTTAGTGACATCACTCAGCGGCCCCGTACTCTCCTTGATTGAACTCAAGGGTTACCGGTACTCACAAATATGTCGCACTAATATAGCTATTGCTTCAACCGTGTCGGTATACCCCGCACAGTTTCCACAATGTATTGCTATCTATGAATGTTTCCCAAATCCGGGTGTAGGATTTCAAGCCCAAACAAGAGAACCACAAAGGTAAAGCAATCAAAGCAAACAATTAATCATGCAAAAGGGTGATCTAAAACCCTAAGGTAACCCCACTTTTAGAAATTTCCCCAACAGAGTCGCCAGTTCTGTGATACGGTGGGAGAACTGACTTGAGGTTTGCGTTTGTATTCGCACTTGTTCGGTTTAGCAAGAGTCGCCACCGACTTTTTATTTTATCCTAAAGGAAAGGTTAAAAAGCACAGGAAAAACCTTTGAGATGTTTTCGTGGGTTCGGGGGGTAGATTATGAAAAGGGAAGGTGCTAGCACCCTTTTCATCCATGGTTATCCATGGGCTCTTAGTTACTTGTTTTAGATCACTTGCCTTGATTTTCAATTGTGTGAAATGGTGCTTTGTGTGTGAGGTTTTGAAAATGTTTTGAAAAAGATGCCTTGTCTAGGCAACCGTTGTAACAATGCTTTACTCGAATGTTTTACAAAGGTGTTTGTCTTTTTGAAAAGATGTTTCAATGTTTTTGAAAGTTGTTTTGGAAGTTGTGTTTGTGAAGTGTGTTTTGAAAGTAGGCAAGTGTGTTTTGCAAGTTTGATCAAGTAACTAAGAGTTGTCTACCCCTAAATTTACTCAAAGATTTTTCTCATGTTTTAACCCTTTTAACAGTGTTGTTTCACCATTGTATTTGGTGAACAACCTTGTGTTAGGATGTTAACGGGACGGGCGTGGGTCATCGTATAGACCATGAAAGCAATAATGTCAAGTATCTTTGGCAATTTGCTTGAGGGACTATGATCATTTTATTTAGACAACTTCGAAAGCGTCATCGAGGGACTATGATCATTTGATTTGTTTTGTTTTGCCACAAAACTCAACATGCAAACATGGCCCATTTTTGAAGGCAACAAGAGGGATTACCCTAGGGGTGCAAGTGTGATTGGTGTATTGATTTTCATGCATCTATCTTGTATTAGGTTATCTAGCAGTTGATTTTATTTACATACAAACCCTAGGTCTATCATGGCATAATTTGAAAACTTTTAAATGCGGAAATTTAAAGTCCTAAATTATTACAACATGATTATGGGGATGGGGATACAAATATTTACAAATGGGGGATGAGACTTGTCGGAATAGTAGTGCCCAAATATTTATAACCAAATCGAATCGCATTCTCAATGTAAAATATAACAATGTATAAGAATCAAAGAGAAATAAAAGTATGTAAGATGCACATGATTATTTACAAGTGAGTAAAAATTAACCTAATATATTTATTATGTATTTTATTTATTTTTATGTTTTTGTTAATTATACAAACAAAAGTTTTAAAGAAAAGAAAAGAAAAATGTTTAAGTTAAAGAAAACTAATGTTTATGTATTTAGTTAATGTTTTTTTAAAAAGATTATGTAAAAAGATTTATTAAACAAAAAAAGGTTTTAAACACAAAAAAATTATTTAAACCTTTTAACCTAATATTTATATATTTTTTGGTTTTTTTTGTTAAAGTTATATATATAAGAAATTTATTTAACTCAAAACTCTATTTTTATGTATTTTTAATTGTACTAAATAAGAAAGTATTTAAGAAAATTTTATAAAAAAAGTTAATGTATTCTTTTTTAAAATGTAATAAACATTAAAAATATTTTTGTACAAAAGATTAATATTTCTTACTTAACAAAATAAGTTATTAAAAAAAAAGAAATAAGGTGATATAAAAAAGAGATTAATTTATGAACATGAGAGAAAAAAAATAAGAAAAGGGAACTAAATGGGCTTTAGAGTTTGTTCTTGGCCCAAAACAGAATTTGAAGGAGAATTAGAGGGGGGGGGGGGGTACGCGCGCTGAAAACATTGGGCTTTAGGTATTTGTCAAAGGGGCAGGCCCAACTACTCGCTCACAGTTTTGTTTAGGGTTTCATTGGATTGTTTCAGAACAAGGGTTTCTGTCCTTGGAACGAACGGCGCCGCTTCTCTTCTTCGTTGTCTTCTTCATCTTTCTTGAGCCAAGCTACTGAACGAACAACCATGCCTCAGCTACTAGAGCGCCGCCTCCACTTCCCTCTCTCCATGGTCACGCAGGCGGTGGTAAAGAGGTAATGATTCTGTTTCTCCTTTATGCACTTTAGGGTTTCAAGCTTTGCATGTTATTTATTTTTTTTATGTCCTGATCTTTATGTTATTTGATGTTTGTGTAAGGTGTGTAAAAAGAGGGAAGAAATTTCTACCTTTGGAGAGGAGGCGTGGGAGCTTGATGACGCTAGCTTTGTGGCTTGCTTCCTGGTATTTTTGTATCTTGCTTGCCTCTGTGGTTTTATGATGATAACCTTCTGAAAACCCTAGCTTATTTCACTTCTGCATCTTCTTCCTCTCTTTTGCTTATCTGAACGCTTTGCTTATTGTTGGCTTTGTTCTGAGTTGCTTTCTGGCTTGTTGATATTGAAATGTTGATGTTGTTTTGATGACTGTATGCTTGTTTCACTTCTGATTTCTTTTCTCTCTTTGGATCTCAATGATGAGTTGTTTGAATCTGAGATCTTTGTTGGATATTGTTGTTTATCCTATGATGAAGATATTCTGAGGCATTCATTTCTGTTGTTTGGACATTTGGATGGATTTGCTTGATAGGTTTGAAAGGCTTCAAGGTTTGTTTTGACAGGCTTAAGGTAGTTAGAGCAGGTTGAACACAGGTTTGTGTTTGGCTTTGAGGCAAGTTTATTGTATAGGCAGGCTTGTTGGAATTTGTTTGAATGAAGCTTGAGACAGGTTGAATGTTTGTAACTTGTTTGTTTTAGTGAGGCTTGGCCCTTAGGCTATGCAGGATGCTTTTGGGCTTGAAGGCTATTTTGTTTGAGATTTATGCAGGTTTTGGTGTTTAAGGTTTGAAGAGTTTGTAAGCTTGTTTGGCTTTTGAGAGGCTTTTGATGCAGGATGCTTGGAAACAAGCTTTTGTTTTTGCTTGGCTTTTTTCTGGTGTGTTTGTTAGGCTTCTCGTTTGTGTTATGTAACAGGCAGGTTGCTTGTTGTTTTCTTAGGATCCAAGCTTGGAACAGGCTTCAATGTTTTAACAGGTTGCAAGGCTTGAGGTTTACAGTTTTTTGTGATATCTTCTTCTGTATGTATTCTGCCCCCCTCTGATAGTGTTCTGATTTTGTTATATTTATCTTTAAGCCTGCCTGGAAAACTGTAAGCCTGCTACTTTTCCCTCTTTTTCTCTCTCCACAGAAAGCACATCTTTGCTTAAATATCTCTCTTTTTTTTCTGAAAAGACTTTGGCCTGGAAAATGATGGATAAAAATGTATTCTTCACAAGCTTGCTTGCATTTGTCTTTCCTCTGCATACCTCCAGATTTTCTGCCTTGCTTTTGTGTGCTTGTTGACCGCTTTTGACAGTTTTGCTTAGTTGACATTGTTTTATTGACAGCTTTGTATTTGTGACTTAGTTTGCCTCTTTGACAATTTGGTTTGCTTCTTTGGACAGTTTTGACAGTTTAGTTGGCATTTTGGACGTGGGCAACTTGCTTTTAAGTTTGAACTTTGTAATTGTTTGGCATATGCAGTTTGTTTGGCATTTCAGTTTGCACTTTGTAATTTAGCTTTGTGCATTTTGAAAAATAATTCATATGCTTGTAAAACATTGCTTTCCTCTTTGTGAACCAAGAAGAAACATCTTCTTGCGATTTGCAGAGAGGACGAATAAACTGATTCCGGCCAAAATCTTTAATGATGAGTTTTTATGATTAACTATCTGAAAATGCTTTTTTTTTAATTTATCTGTGTTGACTTCTTTCTTTTTTGTCTTTGCAGATAAGGATCAGTTGAGCAAAGGATGCAATTAGTAGAAGATGAAGATTTCCAGAGAATTAGGATATAGTTTTAATTTACTTTTAATCATTGTAATAATATTATTGTAAACAATTGTAAATAAATTTACACTGTTCAAATAATATTTGTAACAAACAATTAAAAATGAATAAAAAAATTTCTTTGTCAAATATCTCTTTTAATTCTTCTGCCATTGCTTATTTAATTATTTAAATTTCTTAAGTCATAATAATTGGAAGTTTTTCCCAATAATCTTAATTTTAGAAACTATAAATAATCAATAAACACTGTAGTCTTGCAACTTTGCATTAACCAATAATAAACACGGCGTTCCAATTAACCATAAACATTGCACAGTTAATCAAATAAACGTACATATGCCTTTCCTTCTACTGATTAAACCAAACACTGCAAATTTCCAACCAGAAGCCTCAGCTTCTAATCCAGAGGTTCAGGTTTTGAGAAACAAAATGAAATCAGGCGTCAAAGCAGTGTGACAGCCAATTAAGACACTGTGGATTCAAATTCTTCTGAGAATGCGCGTGCAAACCCTAATTCTCGATTTAAGGTTAAAGAAGCGTCTGCTTGATCAAACCCTGAGCCAAACTCAAACAAATCAAAAGAAACCCTAATTTTGTCTGACTGATTCAAAATCAATGAAAAACCCTAATTTTGTCTGACTGATGAGAAAAGTCTGTTTGACCGATTCTTAAACCAATATGAAAAATCAGGAAAAGCCTGAAGCTGTGATTTCTTGTGAAAAAGAGAAATGGCAAATTTTGGGGTACAACAATCGTTAAGCATAGGAGATTTTAGTGGTTGCCCTCCAGTCTAAAAGATCAAAACGTCCCATTTGAATGTTGCCTCGAAAATATTGCCTCAGAAATATTGCCTCGGAAATGTTGCCTCGAAAATGTTACCTCGAAAAGATCTTAAGACTCTAGGGTTACTACTAAAGTTTTCTAAATTATTGCTTTAGTAATTGTACTTGTCCCTTTCGAATGTTCCTTACAACTCCACCGACGGTGCTACCTACTCCTTAATAGTAGGATAGCGCTGTCTAAAGGAAATAGAATGAACAATCTTTTTTTGAGTAGGTAGAATCTTAAGTACTTGCTCAATAAAATTTTTTCACACAAACACCTTTCAAAACAAATTTTCAAAACAACTGTCACACTCTTCAGGACTGATACAAGGGTTATCACGAAGTAAAAGCATTTTCAAGACAAACACACACAAGCAATTTGAAAAATGAGCAAGTACCTAGGAGCTCATGGAAAACCATGGATAGAAAGGGTGCTAACACCCCGTACTCAGAAACATTCTCGAAAAAGGTTTTTTTCTGTTCTTTTTCCTTTTCCTTAGTTGGATGAAATAAAAGTCGGTGGTGACTCTTGCTTACCACGCCATTTGCGAACAAAAAACACAAACCAGTAAAACAGTCGGTTCTGCCACCATATCACAATTTCTATCAGCGGTGTGGGGATGGATCTTCCTTACATAGGAATGAAGATGGAGCTTTGGAAAAGACACCCCATCATACTTTGCGAAAACTGGAGCCTTAAATTTCTGCGAGATGACCACTCCCGACACCAATCGCAGTTCTTCGAAGTCCAACCCAGGTATTCTCTGCACTTCCATGGCGCTCAGCCGATCCTCTAACTGCTTGTATCTATCCTCAATGGGAGGATATTGCTCATCATTGTAGTCGGTATCATTGTCAGAAACCTCGGGACTAGGATTCTCCTCCCTTGCTTCTCTTTCTTGGTTTTCCCCTTCTTTGGACGAGGAGGTCAGATAGACCGGTTGCTTCAGCGGCCCCCCAAATCTTCTACCCATATTAAGGATACCAGTGGACTTCTTCTTCTTCTTCTTCTTCTTCTTCTTTTTCTCTTTCAGGATGAAGGCCTTCAGATCCTCATGCCCTTTCGCTAGAGTTATGAACATCTGTTGAAATTGGGCATTTTGTGCCTGAAGATCTTTTATGCTTTGTTCAAAAGACATCTTTGCTGAAATAAACAGCGAAGAAGATGAGAAACCTGTAATGGTACCTATTTATGCAATGCTATGGGTGGGATGCGTATGCAATGATTTCAAGGACTTTGGGAAATTTAAATTTGTAAGCCAAAATGAAACAAAGATTTTATTAGTAGAATTCAGGGTACAATTGCCTCTTAGGTGTTACAATTAAAAATTCTAAAAACTAAAAAAAAAATCAAGTTTCCCAAGGTTGCTTCCTCTTCATGCCGAGATAGTTATTAAGGCTTCTTTCCTCATGAAGCTGCTTTGTGAGCTTTAAAACCTTCTTCTCTTGGGCATAGAGTTGGTCCCTATAAGTATCCCGCTCCTTCTTCAACTGGATCCAAGACCTTTGTAGTTCTTCAAAATCAGTGGGCATATCAGGATGGAGAATCGTGTAGGGAATATCTCCTTCAGTAATGGGCTCCACAATCACTGGTAAGACGGCCATGTAGGGCTTCATAAGTTTTTGAGCGCGAGCTCGTACCTATTGGAGATAAGGTTCCATAGGAATGGAATTCTTCGGCCTCAAACGTCTTGGCGTCAAATCTGTTTATCATGCCCCAAGCTCGTATGAACCTCTGGCGATACCCTTGAATAACCCCCTCATAGTTAAATACAATGCCCCAGATAAGCAACTCATGAGGACCATCCTTTCAAGCATAACCAAATTGTTGCAGAGCCAAACAAGGATTGTAAGTTATGCCTCCCCTAATGCCAAGTAGTGGGACATTAGGGAACTCCCCGCAACGATCAATAATAGAAACATCTCCCATAAATCGGGAATACCAGAGAATATCCGGGTGAGAAAGTGACATTATCCTTTGAGACCACCTCAACCTTGTTCATTATCCATTATCCAGCGGGGAAGGTGTGAAATAAACCACCTGGATAACAGAGGTATATAACACATGAGAGTTCCTCGCATCTTCATAGTACGAGTGTGAAGAGAATGCAAAATCTCTTTGAGCAAGGTAGGCACATGATTACAAGTAAGAAATATCTTGACGAAGTTCACATCTATGAGTTGGTCTGGGTTAGGAAATAGTACCAATCCATAAATTAACAAAGCCAAGATCTCCTCGAAGGCCTGAAAACTCATAGCATCCAAAATCAGTTAGGCCTTCTCTATCATAAATTTAGCAAGAAAATCTTTGACTCTGCTCCTTGTTTCCCAATTGGATATCACGTCGGCCCGTTTTAGATGCAAAGCTAAGGCAATGACTTCTGGCTTCAAAACCTCTTCTAAACCTGTGAAAGGCACCTAGTCAAGAATGGATATACTCAATAACTGATAGAACTCTTCCATGGTAGGCACCAACTGATAGTCTGGAAAGGTGAAGCAGTGGTGCTCGGGATCAAAGAACTGAAAGAGTACGCCCACCATCTTTTCATCAAAGCTTAAAGTAACTAGGTTGAGAAGTCGACCATGTCTCTTGGTGAACGTAGAAGTTTCAGGAACCCTTGATACTAGTTCTTTGAGTTGGGGAGGTGTTCTCACAAAGCTGATTCGGATAGTATTTCTATGAGCGGAAGCCATGACCTACAAAATAGAACAAAGATAAAATCCTTCGGTCCTTGAAATGGTCAGTGTAATAAGAATGGATGCGATGTTATGATGCAAGATGTTTTGTTCGAACAGAGTAATTCACACACAAGCCAAGCACACAAAAGACCTTAGGTTCAAAGGCTTGCACGAGGTTAAAGGTAAGCACCCTTTTTAAGTTTAGTTGGTTTCAAACCTGTTTTAGAAAAGTAATCGGGTTCTAAGGATTCTCGATATCACTGATCATCCTCTATCGGGCATTGTTTCAGCTCAGGCAATCTTTTCTTGCGGCCGAAATATCCCGAAAGTCTGATCTCAACGAGTGTAGTATCGAGCATCAACTAATCCTCAGCTTTATACCGAGGCCAGCTATCTCACTACTTTCTAATAGCCAAGTTTGTTCAACTAAGGTTCTAAGGTCCGTTAGTGCTTCGCGACACCACGCGGCGGCCCCGTATTCTCTTTGTTTCCACACGAAGGATACCGATACCAACCAAAGTGTCACACCAACACAGCCATCGCTTAAACCATATCGGTCTATGTTGTATAGTCTCCACGATCTTTTGTTGTTTAACTAATAAGTGCCCCCAGATCCAGGTGTAGGATCTTTAACAATACCCAAGCAGAAAACCCTCAAATGTAAAGCAAACAAGTCAAACAAAGAAAAGCAAGTAAATGTGATCTAACCCTAAGGTAACCCCACTTTTAGCATAAATCCCCAGCAGAGTCGCCAGTTCTGTGATGTGGTGGTAGAACTGACTTTTTGTTTTGCTTTTGATTGCAAATGTTGCGGTTAGCAAGAGTCGCCACCGACTTTTCTTTTATCCAATAAGGAAAGGTTAAAAAGCACAAGAAAGACCTTTAGAGATGTTTTTTTTTCTTTCTTGAGTTCAGGGGGTAGATTATGAAAAGGGAAGGTGTTAGCACCTTTTTCATCCATGGTTTTCCATGGGTTCTTAGTTACTTCCTAGATCACTTGCTTTTGTTTGAAATTGTGCTTTGTGTGGTTTTTTGAAAGTATTTTGGAAAGGAACTATCGTTTAAGAAAACTTTGTAATGATTCTCGTTTGTAAGAATGTATATAAAGTGTTGATCTTTTGAAAATGTTTTCAACTTTGAAATGTGTTTTTGAAAGTGTAGGTGATTATTCTTGAAATTAGCAAGGATGTTTGTTTTGAAATAGAGCAATTAATTAGGAGCAAATCTACCTACTCAAAAGGTCTTAGGTGTTCTTTTCCTCCTCCTTTAGATGTTTCTATCTTTACCATTGTTTTGGTAAGAAGCCCCATCGTTGGATGTGAAGGGACGGGCGCGGGAAGTTTTTGTATAGTCATAGAAGGCAACCCATGGAACGTTTTAGCAATGTTGTTTTAGGGACTAGATCGTTTATCGAAGACAACATCGAGGGTCATCGGGGGACTACGATCTTTTATTGAGGGTCTTTTGCTAAAATGCCCATGTTCGAGGGACATGACTATTTTTCCGATAGGCAACAAAGTGAAATTACCCTAAGGGTGCTAGTGTGCAAGTGTGTTTGATTGCAGTCATTTTTTTAGTCTTGATTAGGGTTATCTACTTGTCAATTTCATGCCTTGCCATACACACCCTAATTACTAACAATATATGAAAGCAATAAAAAGTGCGGAAAATAAATATTCTATGTTATTACAAGCATTAGGGGGATGGGGGTACATATTTACAAATGGGGATTGCAAATAAAATTAAATCCTAAGTTACTATTACAACCATATTGAATGAATAAGAATGTACAAGAAAATGTGAAATGAACTTGTTTTCTTTCAGAAAAGAGATAAGTTTTGTTTAAAAAAATATTTTTGATCTTTTTGTTTTAAGAAATAAAATAAAGCATGTAAAATAAAAATAAAATGTTTTTTTTTGGTGTTTTTGATTAATGAAATAAGAAGTAATAACAAAAATAGTGAGGAGAAAGAAAATAGAATCAGCGTATTGCTGACTAAATGAGATCAGAAGTTCTGACTTTGGTGTACTGCAAAACAGAGATCATGTTAGTAAAAATAGGTAAAGTCAAAAGTTCTGGGTCTTCTGGGAACAAAGAAGATTTCAGAAGTTCTGATACCACTGGCAGAACTTAGTCTCCCTCTCCATGCTAGTCAGAGCATCTACAACTTAGCCATTTCTCAATAGAACAGAAGATGCGCATATTACAGTCATGACGGGTTTCATAATATTTCAGAAACAAGAGATATCAGAACTATAAATCAGAGGCAAGCATGAATTTGCTAATTCTAATTTCCTTAAGAAGTTCTGAACTAAATTACTCCCTACTTAGGCATACAAATACGTGAAATATCAGAATACATACAACATCAGAAACATGATGTCTACATCGTATTTTGAACATGCAAATATGATAATACCTAAGTAATATGATGAGAGTCAGCAGAATCTTACCTTGCAGCAGGAAAATACTCTGAGCTGGAGTCTGGTTCTGAACTCTGGTGATGTTCTGAACAACTTCTTCACGTACTCAGCAGGCAGGAAGCTTTCAACTTGGGCAGTGAATGATTAGAAAATTTCTGGAACAACCAAGGGGTAAAGTTCTGACTTCTTTAAGGTGGAGATGGATGGAGAGTATGTTACAGTATGAACACATAAGTTAAGATAGCTTCTAATATGTGAATCAGAAGCTGTATGGATGGTTTTAGTTAAGAAACACTTGAGAACAAATGGAGTTTGAATGCAAGAAATCAAAAGTTAACAGGTTTTGTATTTTGTGTTTGCAACTTTGGACTCTTGGAATTTTAGCAGGGGTTCAAGGCTTTTTCTTTCTCAATTTTTTCGACCCTTTTACAGTTGCCAATGGCTTTCAATATATAGGCAAAGATCTTGTAGCTTGGAGAGTACAACCATCACCTGCTAGGGTGCTGCCTTGCTGTTAAAGCAAGTATGGTGGTTAGTAGCCTTAGCAGCGCCTAAGCTGGAATTGTAAGCGAGAATTAAGGAAAGGTAACTTCAAAAGCAAAAGCAACGCATGGGCCCAACACACTTTTGTACAAGAGTTTACTTTTCCAAGACAATAAAGGTACTTATATGCCACACGTGGAGAAATCCTTTGAACAAATACCCAGAAGTGGTTGTGAGCATTAAATGATGATGATATTGATCAAACCAGAAATCCTACAACGTGATATTCTGCATCATTTCTTAGTTCTGGATCAGAAGTTCAGCTTCAGCGTGACTTAGAATAGACATCCAACTTCTGATCTTTGTATCTCCTCGCTCCAGCATGTTCTGAAAGAGCTCTCAGACTTTCCAGGAAACTTGCTGCATGCTTTGAAACCTTCTTTGGATTACCCTTGCAAACTCTGACTGAACCTTTGTGAAAACTGGCCCAGGAGTTCTGACCAAACTCTGTCTTGAAAGTGTCCAGAATTTGCTGAGTGCTTTAGTTTCATGGACGTGTCTTTGAACATTTATAACTTGAAATTCTAGCGTTTCCGGGAGAACTTATGTTCTGCAATATTTTAGGTCTTATTGAGATCTAAAACTCTTGTGTTAGGAATTCTTCCAGAATCAGCTTGCATCATGGTGATAGTCCGATCAGAAGTTCTGAACTCGTCATATTCTTAAAACACTTAGAGAAGTTCTAAGTATTTAGAAATTTGACTTTTCCAAAGTAATGTTGACTTTTGAATATCTTGATGAAACAAATCTCACATTCCAACATATCTTGATGAAATATGATTCTTGAGACTTGATTTTTTTATCCAATAGTCAAAGTTTAACTTTTCAATATGCAAATGACCATTTTTCCCTTGTGAATGACTTTTTAGAAAATTTGTAATTCAAGGCTTGAAATTGGATGGAAGCAAACCTGAGGGTCCAGGTTGATCCTTTGAGAAATGAGAGGGAAATTTTTTGGGTACAACAGTTTCCCCTGTTTAATCTTTTTAAGCCTGAGGATGCAGATTGGCTGGTCTGCCTTTCGTGACCTGAAGGTGGGAGATGATTGAACAATAGAGTGCCCAGAAATTTGCACTCGCATGAAGTAATGCTGATTAGTGATGTCGAGAATGGGCTTACAGATGCCATTTGGAAGGAGACGGGGAATCGTCGGATGGGCTTAAAGATGCCATCCAGAAAGGATCGGTTGCATAAGAGACTCCTTGGCGAGAATTCTTGTACCTGCTGTTGAAGAGGACTTTGCCGAGGAATGTTTGATTTATGCCCTGGGAAGTAAGATCTAGGAGCTTCGGTTTTCCATTACTCTACTGGGGAATTAACTCTTGATTGAGGGAGTGAAAGTAGAATGTGTACCTGGTCAGGGTCTAGGCTGTACAACGACTTACTAGGGAAATGTGAAACCGACCGTATCTGGTCAGGTCTGAGCCTTACAGTGTTGTAAACTATTGTCTAGAGATAAGGGATAAGGAACCTGGATAGTAGGGTTACTTCGATATGAAAGCCTTGATAGTAGGGCTATGAGAAGGAACCTGGATAGTAGGGTTACTTCGATATGAAAGCCTGGATAGTAGGGGTTATGGGAAGGAACCTGGATAGTAGGGTTACTTCAAAATGAAAGCCTGGATAGTAGGGCTTATGGGAAAATGTGAAACCGACCGTAAGTGGGTAACCGGTTACCGCGAGAAATTTTGAAAAATCACAAAGGTGTCATGAAAAGACTTGTGGCCAACATACGTGGCATTACAAGCTTTTTAGTTCCACCAAAGGCCATCTAAGAACATTGAAAAATCTAGATAAATACCATTAGATTTAATTCAAGCCATAACAATAATTTGAGAGTAGAAAACATGGCTCTAGATTTAGCATAATCTATAATATAAGAAAATCGGATCTACCTAAAAATATAATTTTGTCTTTTTTCTCCAAAATCATAACACGCGACTTCCTACAAACACACCTCTTTGTTAATCTAAATATGTATTTTTCCAGTTATTATTTTTCTCAATTTTGTTTTCCAATTTTATCGTGGTCAAGGGGGTTACATAGGAAATGTTATGCTTAAATTCTTTCACCATTTCAATCTTCTCACTATTGGAGATTACACAACAATCATGGTTACATATTCCTTTCATCCCTCAATTACCATTCAAAACAGTTTTCCAATCAGTCATTCCAAACCATTCCATGTCAATAAGTTGAATGAGTTAGGGTTTGCTGATCAAACGGTTGCAGTTGAGGCTAGCGACGTTGCCACACTCTTTCTTATCTTTTGCGTTGTTGTTATGCGTACTAGATTGTAATCATGGAATGCATTAACGATGGTCCGGGAGAGAAGGCCGATGCAGATTTCGTGCGACAGGTAAAAAAAGATGTTGAATTCTTCTTGATTTTGAGCAACACGTCAAGCGTGCGTTTGTCGGTGTTACACCGGATAAGCATATTTTTGGTGGTCAAGATGTAGATATGTTTCATCAATTGTCTACTTGGTTAAAAAATGATGATTCTACACTGTTTAAAACAACACATTGAATAACATCATGTGAGTGTGCAGCAAGTAAGCCGAGATTTAACAAATTAATGAATGATGTAATGGCAAGTGATGTTAAATTGGTCAATACTATGGTGATTGAGAAGTGAAACGAATTTTTCAATTGATTGGAGTCATTGGTTGATGTTGGAGGAGGAACAGGTACCATGGAAAAGGCTTTTTCCAAATCATTCCCACAACTATGGTGCACTGTGTTTGATCTCCCACATGTTGTTAATGGCTTGCAAGGAAGTGATAACCTAAACTATGTTTGTGGAAACATGTTTGAGAAATTCCTCCAACAGATGCCATTATATTGAAGGTAAACTGTTATATCATAATGTTATTGATATGTGCTTTAAAACATAGTTGCAGCCTATAAAATTGTTAATTTCGTTTAAATGGTTTTGATCCTTTTTAATTTGAATGAAAATACAGTGGATATTGCATGACTGGAATGATGAGGAATGTGAAAAAGTGTAAGGATGCAATAACGAAAAAAGTTAAAGAAGAGAAAGTGATTATCATTGACATGGTGGTGGAGAAAGATAATGAAAATCATGAAGCATTTGAAACTCAACTCTACTTGGATATGTTGATGATGGTAGTACCTGTTGGAAAAGAGAGAAACGAGAAAGAATGGATTGAGTTGATTTTCTCTGCCGGTTTCAGTGACTACAAGATAACTCCAATTTTGGGCTTAAGGTCTGTCATCGAGGTTTATCACTTTTTGTCTTGAATCTGTTTATTTTATTGTTGATATATCATGTCTAATGATGCCATCTATTTGTGTAAACAGGAACTTGAGGATCCCCTCATCATAATCCATGAGAAGAATATCTCAAATATAAATGCTATAGTTAAAGTACTATAGTTATCTTTAAAGCTTTAAAGGTGGGTACTACTATTTTCACCATTTTACATTGAATTGTATAATATTGAAACTGACGAACACTTTTTCATTATCAGAAAGAAAGATCTTTATTGATTATCGCCGAAGATGTTGAAAGTGATGCCCTTGCAACTCTTATCCTTTATATGATGCATGAGAATCTTTGGCATGATATTACTGTAGATTTATTGTTGTTTGTTTAGATTTTCATAATGTATGTAAATGTTTAATGCATTATGTGAAGTAATATCTAGATGATGTAAATGCGTATTGATTGCAGATCCAAATGGGATAAGGGATGCACTGAACTTGTAACATCATATTCATTATCTGGAAATTGGGGCTTACAGTTCCATGTGGAAGGCTTTTATTGCTCAATCAGATCTTCTTACTCGGGTAAATATTTATTCTAAACCTGTTCTCCGTGGTTGACTTTTGCTCATTGAATATGCTCTTGCGATGCAAATCCCCTCTTTATTTATACAAGGTATATGATGGTAATTTGTTTGTGGATGTAGGGGAAAGAGGAGCTCTTGACTGAGCTATGAAAGGAACTAAATATTGCAGATCCTGAACATGGACAAATTCTCATTAAAATAAATTTCGATATGTAAATTAGATGGATAAGGTGTTTGTATAGGTGTGCTATTTTTCCTTATTCATATATTGATAAACTTTGGAAATGCACTTATTATTTAGTTGTATGGTGATTTAGTAACGTTTTGACGGACAGATATTATAGCAGTGATTAAAAATGGAGTGGTTGCTGAAAAGGGAAGACATGTTGTATTGATGAAGATTACTGATGGTGTTTATGCTTCATTAGTAGCTCTTCATTCAAGTGCATCATAAGATATTTGTATTTTCCACTTCCAACCTACCACTCAAATTACTGGGCTTCTCCATTCTTCTATGTCTGAGCAAGTGTTCAAAGTGTGAGTAGTTAGTCTTCTTTCATGTTCACACTTTTCTCTCATTCACATTTGAAGTTTTCACTTAATTCGTCTCGGTCAAGCATTATGCCAGCATTTTGGATACTGAAAAGTAGCTGAATTTGCAGGTAATTTTCTCTTCTCTTCTTTCTGATATAAAACTGATTTGTTGCTAGTAAAACTAGAACATGTCCTTTCAGCAAACACTGATGCCTTAGGGAAGATGCAATGAGTTGTAAAAGTTAGTATTTAGAAGGAAATGTCAATTACTAAGTTGAAAACCATTTGTATTGATAAAGATCTCCTACTATATCATCTAAATAGCTTGAGATGAGTGATGTGCTACTTTTACCACCTTTCATTCTGGTCATTAAGTCATCTAATATTGTTTCCTTAGATCTATTGATCCTTTTCCGTAATACCCTCAATACTTCCTTTTGTAGGATAATACTAAGGATTCAAATCACGGCGACGGCTTGAAACAATTGCTTCATAACCTGGACCTCTCTTACTAATTAGAATGGGTTGCTGAACAAAAGGTACTCATGACAAGGCACGATAATGAATTGGGCACTTTTCAGTTGTAGTAATTCTCTAAAAATTAGTGTAGATTATATTGGTAGAAAGGAACCATAAAGGGTGAGAGGGTGTGACTTTTGAACACTGATTTAATAGTTTGTTGGTCAATTTTGTTCTGTTTTAAACTAGAGTTTCAATTTTGTTATGTTTTAAACTAGAGTTTCAATTTTGTTCTGATTTAAACTAGAGTTATGATAATTCAACATCGAATTGGGCATCAATTTATTATTTTACATGTAATAATAAACTCATCAATATGACAATACATTATGAATTCAAATAAATATGATAGTTTCCAACCTAAAACCTCCTAAGTCCATGCAGTGCTATGTTCCCATTGTGCATGCTATCAGTTTCATGGAAACTTACAGCAGGTGATCTGAAAGATCTTCTTTATTATCACACATATGGTTAGCCATATTTTCATTTGTAAGGTTGACCTACAAACTTACAACAGAATGTTATGAAACCTTGATAAACTGGAAGATAACAATGATCCATGATGATTATCTTGCACTGCCAATAATCAATTCGTCACTTTGAGAGTAGATCCTTCTCTTCTTACTTACTCTATCCTTCCCTCATCTTTAAGCCCAATCCAAGCTGGAAAAAATATGGGTATGATGCTTGCAATTTATGAGATATTAAATCAAAGATGAAAATAAATTTGAAAGTGAAAGATATCTGTATATGGGATATGGTTTTATATATATTAATTAATAGTTAAACTACTACATTTATGCTTTTCTGAATGTTTGGTAAATTAGTAAAGGAGATTTCTAGATTTTGGGCAAAATCACATAACTTCAACAGAATAATTTTTTTTATCATAAGAGCAAACTAGGTTGATTTCTTGTGTATATTATTATAGAAGACAGAAAGTCATTTGTTTTATTTATTTTTCCTCAACATTTGTACAAGATTTTTGTTTCTCTTAAGTTGAGTATAGTTTATCGATATTGATTGACATAAGAAATCCAAAAGAGTATAGCAACTACACAAGCAATGGGGTCGTCACTACTTGCCGTTGTTGTAAGAGAATCTAACACAATGCACAAGTGTAACTATTTATATTTATCTTAATTAGACATTTAGCTATTTAACTTAACTTATGATTTCAGTTTGATCACTAGCTAATAAACATTACTTTTTAGTCCTTTAAATAGTCAATTTAGTCTATTTTGTTAAATTTTAACTTTAAATGTTTAAGTGGTGCAATGTTATTGAGTGACCACCATATACTCTCTTATTTTTCAAAAATTTAACCATTTGATCTGATTAAAAAATATCAAACGGTTAGACATTAAAAGTCTACTGTATCTAATAATAAACCATCAATATCTATTTATTTATTTTTTGACATTTATAAATAAGTGCATATTAATATTTTAACAAATTAAATTATTAACGAGAACACATAGTTACTTATCAAAATATTGAATATTAAGGAAAATATGAAATTTTACTAATATAAATATTGAATATTAACGGGAATATGAAGTTAATCATAAAAATATTGAGTATTAACGGGAACATAAAGTTACTCATTAAAATATTAAATATTAACGAGAATATGAAGTTATTAATCAAACTATTAAATATTAACGGAAACATTAAGTTACTGATCAAAATATTGAATATTAATGGGAATATTAAGTTACTGATCAAAATATTGAATATTAACGGAAATATTAATTTACTGATCAAAATATTGAATATTAACGAGAACATGAAGTTATTGATCAAAATATTGAATATTAACGTGAAAATAAAGTTATTGATCAAACTATTGAATATTAACGAGAACATTAAGTTACTAATCAAAATATTGAATATTAACGGGAACATGAAGTTACTGATCAAAATATTGAAAGTTAATGGAAATATTAAATTACTGATCAAAATATTGAATATTAACGGGAACATGAAGTTACTCATCAAAATATTGAAAATTAACAGAAATATTAAGTTACTGATCAAAATATTGAATATTAACGGAAAGATGAAGTTACTAATTAAAATATTGAATATTAATGGGAACATGAAGTTACTGATCAAAATATTTAATAATAACATAAACATAAAATTACTAATAAAAATATTGAATATTAAATAATGATAGAACAACTTTACTATTGGTTTAAATATTTTTGACAATAATTCCAAAACATAAATAATATATATATATATATATATATATATATATATATATATATATATATATATATATATATATATATATATATATATATATATATATATATATATATATATATATATATATATATATATATATATATATATATATATATATATATATGAATGAAATATTTTTATATATTTAAATAATTATAGACACCGATTTATTATCTATTTTTAAAAAAATAATTTTATTTTTATTATATTTTGAGAACTAATGTATGCATCAACCTTCCTTCATATCTTCATATTTATTGTTTCATATAATTTTATTTAATTATCCTATTTAATTTATTAACACTATTTTGAAATATTTATAATATAAAATTTATTATTTTATTCAATATTCCTTTTTATTCTTTATAAGAGGTAAATCATATAAAACAAATAAGTGTATCACATCGGGACCCGTATGAACGCACATATATCCCACTACTTCACTTTCAGACTTGAAGCACCAATGAAATTTTCGAAAATATTATCCACAAGACTTCCTTGAATACAAGTATCCTTAAAAAAAAAGAACACCATTTACAAAAAAAATAGATGAGATAAACTTGGACCAATTCTAGATACCTTCATTAGCTTTCAAATATTAGCTTTAACTATATTAGAAATATATATATATATATATGGAAAAAATTTATATATAAAATCACAGAGATACAGAGAAAAAGGGTTTCCTTGTCGTAGAGCTCTAATGAAATTAAATTTAGAAATTCTTTTTCCGTTTCAAATCAAATGTAACCTTGACAAAGTAACATAATGCATTATAAGCTTAATATACATGGGAGAGATGCCAAAATCATACAAGCAATGTTCCAAATAACATTAATTGACATGGTCATATGATTTCTCCAAATCAATTTTATAAGCTACATCTCTTTTCTTCTTATGAAACATGACATCGCCATTGAACGAATAATCTCCTATGTTATTTGGTTATGTGAATATCATAAAATATGAAATTGTATTAAGTAATTAATTATTTTTTTTGTTTTCTTCAATAATATAATTTATTAATATGTTTACATTTGAACTAGAAACATCATTGGTCCCATGGTCTAGTGGTTAGGTCGTTAGACTCTGAATCTAATAACCCGAATTCAATTCGTGGTGGGACCTTTATTTGTTTTCTTAAAATTTAATTCTTGAATTTATAGGGGATAATTTTTTTTACTATATATTATATAGTAGTGTTTTTAAAACTTATACCAATGACCATTGAATTTATAGGGGATAATTTTTTTTACTATATATTATATAGTAGTGTTTTTAAAACTTATACCAATGACCAGTTTTTAAAACTTATATTAATGGCCAATCCCTTCAAATTATTTTTTTCAAACTTAATTATTGAATTTATTGGAGATAATATATATTTTTTACTTTACAATATTGAGCAGTGTTTTAAAACTTATGCCAATGATCAATCCCTTCAAAGTACATGGTCACTAGTTTACATCTCCTAAAAGGACTAATATATATAAAGTGGAAAAAGTTAAAAAGAAATTATTTTAAAAACTCATAATTTATTATAATATATTTACAATATATATGATTTTCTATTTATTATTTAATTATTGATATTATTATCTTTTCACACTACAACGTATAATTAATTTTAGAAGCATGAAACCCTACATAAAAAAATTGATTTTCTTTAATATAATATGAAATATTGAAAGTATGACTTGTCTATACTATTTTCATGAAAAAAAATTATATTAGGTTGGTTCCCAAGTTCACCACCACCATTATAATATAAAAAGAGTTACGTTTTCTCCTGTCATTTTAGCGAGTTTTGTTTTACCTCTTCTTAAGAAAAAGAATTGTGGTCCCCCCTCAATATTACCATATTCCATCCAAAAAACTTTCATTCAGATTTTAGTCTGAGATTCTCCACAATTGTCATACGTGGCCAAGTCCACTTTGATGACTGTGCATATTAATTGCCACGTTAGATCACCATATTCTCCTTCTTATTCTTTGAAGGTTAGGGTTCTATGTCTTTTTTTGCAGAAACTTTTGTCTTCCATCTACTACTTTTTCTATCTATCCTTCTTTCGCATTAGCTTCGAGAAACCGTAAAACCAAAAAATGGTTGGAAGAAACATTGTCGAAAGCAATAACTTGTTTGAAATTTCAACTATACCCAGGTGTGGATGCCATCGTCCGATGAAGATGTGAGTGTCTAACACTGTTCAAAACCGTAACATGAAGTTTTGGAAATGTCGTAACGATGGGGTAAATGCTTGAATCCATGAGTTTTGCAAATACCTTTGTCACACTGTTATTATTGAAGGTTATGCCAGTAACGTTCTTTGTGTATGAAGACGGGGAATAATTGTGACCTATTTATTTGGGATGATGAAGTTGGTCACTCTATGAATGAATTCACAAAGAATGAAACTTGTTGCAAAAACGGTGATATGATAATGGTGAAGTTAGAAATGAAGGCAAATAAGCTAGAAAAATCTTAGTTGAAGATTGTTGATATGAAGAGGAAAAGCTTCCATTTAAAGATGGCAATTTCGATGTATTGGTTTATTTTTGCAGTATCGTACAAGCTTATGTAATAAGATGCTCAAGTTTATGTAATAGTATTGGTTTATGTAATAGGAAGTTTGATGTCTATTATGAACTGATGTTGTAAATCATATTGCTCTAGTTGAGTTAATTTATGGAAATTTTCCTTTTCTGTCATACAATAAAAATGGTAAGCATTAATTAGATTAAACCTTCATAAGTCATAGTTAAAGGACATAAGCTATACTTAAGTCATTACAAAAGGGCATAAGCCAAACTAAAAGTCATTACAAAAGAGCATAAGCCAAACTTAAAGCCATACTTAAGTCATTACAAAATGGCATAAGCCATTACATAAGGAATAACATTAAATTCATACTTGAAGGTTCAGATAGACATAAAACAAACTGATAACTTAAGACACAAAACTACTTCTTAATTTTTCTTCTTTTCACGCTGAGATCCACTGGCTTCTTGTGTCAAAATACCTCCCTCTTCTTCTGTCAAATACATAGGTTGCTCAGGGTTTGATCCAGGTCCTGAGATTGGTTTTTGAAACCACTTGAGTTTAATTCTCTCACTATAACTCTTTCTTGTTGGCTTGCCTCCTTATTGAATATGTTTAGATTTCCCTTTTTTTGCCTTTGTGGCATCTTTCTCTTCTACAGAATATGGCTGACTTGCATGAGGTACCTGACTTGTATTAGATGCCTGACTTACAACAGGTGGGATACCAGTTTGTGTTGTGTTTACTTCAGGAATGCTTGAAATAAGCTCATCAGATATGTCACCAATGAAATCAGCATGTGGGTTTCCAGTCTGTGTGTATGTTGCATCCATCTAAAAACCAGGCAAGACATATAGTTAGGTAACAATTAAAAATCAGGCAGAACATATGAAATAAGATACATACATAAATACCTCAGTTGGTTGTGTTTCACTAGGTTGATCAACTTTTATTCCACTTTGTTCTAGATTGCATGTACTAGCCTTGATCTTTTTCTACAAGATTACAACACAAACATAATAAGTTAACATCAACAAGTTATATACATGGAATACACAATAAGTTAACATACGCTAAATATACCTTTCTCTAAAGCCCATTTGGATCTTGTGTTGTGCTCTTACATGACTGAGATTTGTGACCAAACTTGTCACGTTTAGTACACATGTAGAACGCACCAGGAAATCTCCTTCTAGCACCATACTCACCACACTCCCTAATCCTTAATTTTCTTAGTTTTCCTAGAAATTTCTTGTACATAGGTGATAAAAGCTCTTCTTTCTGAACTCCAGTCCACATATCCTAACCATTAATGGGACTCACAACAAAACCATAACATTCATCAATAAATTCTTCAGGATTTTGTTGCCTAAAACCTAAGGCTGCAACAACAAGCCTATAAGGAATGCCTACCAACTCCCATAACTTACATGTACACAACCTTTTGGCAATGTCCACTATGAATTCCCGAATGCCCACCAACTACTTGAAATTACATGTACAAGACCTCTTGTCTTGTCCAACATCTTCCATTAGCAACTTAATAAACCACTTCCAACTGTCCTTTATTTCTGTCTCCGCCACTCCAAAGGCCAAAGGGAAGTACTGGTCATTTGGGTCCCTACCCACAACAATTAATAATTGACCCCTATATTTTTTTTTCAGATGGCAATCATCAATTCCAACAAAGGGTCTTCAACCATTAATGAAACCCTTTTTACAACTGTGATACAGTGGCATAACCGACTGTTATATTGGTTTTGCATTTGTGTTCACAAATGTTGCGGTAAGCAAGAATCGCCATCGACTTTTCTTTTATCCAACAAAGGAAAGGGTGAAAAGAACAAAAAAAGACCTTTCAAGAGTTTTTTGAGTATGGGGGTAGATTATGGAAAGGGAAGGTGTTAGCACCCTTTCCATCCGTAGTTTTCTATGGGCTCTTAGATGCTTAGCTCATTTTTTAAATACCTTGTGCTTTTGTGTGTTTTTGAAAAGTATTTTGAAATTGCCTTAGTGCAGCGATTCGCTTTATGATAACTTTTGTATCAGTACTCAAGAGTGTTAATAAAGCGTTTGAAAATGTTTTTGAAAATGTTTTTGTGTAAGTGTGAAATTTTGTTTTTGAGAAAGCATCTAACAACTATCTAGTTTTACTCGAAAGGTTTGTTCTTTTCCTCCTTTCCTTTAGACAGTGCTACCCTACTATTAGTGAGTAGGTAGACCTATCGTTGGATATTTGAGGGACATTTGAAGGGACGATTTATAGTTACAAAGGCAACTTGGCAAGAAGTTTTAGTAACTACCCTAGGGTTCTAAGATCATATTTTTACCGAGGAAACATCGAGAGGATCATCGAGGGGCTTATGATCTTTTGAACCGGAGGGTAGCCACCAAAATCTCTCATGTTTTGATAGTTGTGACTATTTCCGAAGGCAATCGAAGTGTTAATACCCTAGAGGTGTATATGTGCAGGTGTGTTGTATTCAATTATTTTTGTCTTTTGTGTTAAGTTTGCTAACATTTGATTATTAGTCTTATCATGCAATCCTATTAACCTACATCTAACAGTTTAAATATTGCAGGAATTTAAAGTGCAGAAAATATAAATCCTAAACTATTACAAGGCTTCGGGGAGGGGGAACAATTACAAGTCCAAAACTTGAAAAAAAAAGCAATAAAGAAAAATCTTAAATTAAGCTATTACAGACTGTGAGCAATTACAATAATTTGGAAAAATATAGAAAATAATAATGCGCGCGAGTCGAAAGGAACGTCTAAAACCCTAAAAAAGGTTCTAAGTAAAATTAGAAAAATCTTTTTTGTTTGTTGTTTTTTGTTTATTTGGGAAGATATTAAATTAAATTAAAGCTCAATTAATTAAAATAAAATAAAAAAGAGAAGAAAATTATTAATCAAAATTAAATCTAAACAAACCTAACATTTTAGGCATTCTTGTTTGAGAAAAATTTGAATTAAAATGAACCTAGTTCTAATTATTTTTAAATAAGAAAATAAGGTCAAAATAATTAACTTAATTAATTTACAAAATTAAAATTAATTAGAAAAATCCTAAATTCTATTATTATTATTATTTTTATTTTTAATTAAATAAAATTGATTTTTAAAACATAAGGCAAAAAATAATTAAAATAAAGTAAAGAAAAGAAATTAAATGGGCCTGGTGCTGAAGTGAAAAGGGGGGGGTGTAATATTGTAAAACGTAGGCCCAATGATAGAAGGAGCCCAATTTTTCCTTGTGATCCAGTGAGAAGAAGTTTTGGGGAGCGCATGGTAGTCTGCGCGTGAGGGTATTGGATCTGGCTACGCTAACACCTGGAAGCATAAATTTGAAGGTGCATTATGAGTGTATTTGGCTTGTATGCATCCGATCTATAAACCAAATGTTAGAAAAATGAAAATGCATGACTGGGGACTCGAACCCCGGTCCTCTCTCCAACATGCGCGTTTCTTCACCATCTGAGTTAGTTGTTCAATCGTTTATATAAATCAAACAATAACATTATATTGGTAAAACGAATCAAATATATTTTAAAAAAATAATGCATACTAATGGGGCCCTGTTTATATTTGAATCAACCAATAAGAACACACGCGCTTTCCACCAGCTCCGGGGTGGTCAAACTACCCTCCACGGTGGTTGACCACCATCTTCTCTGGTATGGAGAAATTTGTAACCTGCAAAATAGGAAGCTTTGAGATCTAAAATTTTGGATACCCCCCCTAAAACCTTAGCTGTTGTGATACGGTGGCCAGAACCGGGACTTGTTTCCCCTTTGTTAGGGATTCGCTGGTTTGCGTTTTGCGTTTGTGTTTGCAAAATGTCGCGGTAAGCAAGAGTCTCCACCGACTTTTATTTTATCCAACAAGGAAAGGAAAAAAGCACAGAAAAATTCCTTTTTCGAGATATTTCTGAGTACGGGGTAGATTATAGAAAGGGAAGGTATTAGCACTCTTTCTATCCGTAGTTATCTACGGGCTCTTAGGTACTTTCTCATCATTTTCAAAATTATTTTCTTTGTGTTTGTGTGATTTGAAAAGCTTTTGTTTTGACTTCGATTTAACTCTTGCTTCTGTCTTCAAGAGTGTAATAAAGTGTTTTTGAAAACTTTGTTTGAAAGGAGTGTAAATGTGAAAAAAAGTTTGTTTGGATTGAGCAAATACTTAAGAACTAATCTACCTACTCGAAAAAAGAATCGTTCTATGTTCGTTTCCTTTAGACAATGCTATCCCACTATTAGTGAGTAGGTAGCATCATCGTTGGAGTTTTGTGGGTCAATTTGAAAGGGACATACGGTCACTAAAGCAATGTTAGGACGTCTTAGTAGTAACCCTAATGTCTTAGATCAATTATTCGAGGCAACAATTCTGAGGCAACCATTCCGAGGTAACTTTTCTGAATCGGGACTTTGATCTTTGATTAGACAAAAGGACGACCACTAAAACATCCTATACTCAATGACCGTTTACTGAAGGCCACCAAGTGGGAGTGTACCCTAGGAGTGCGCATGTGCGAGTGATTCAATTTCAGATTATTATCTTTGCACATTTTAGGGTTATCTAACTGTTTTAAAATTAATCATACATTCTTGTCATGCATCCTAATATCATACATCTAACAGTTTAATATTTTGCAGAATATAAAGTGCAGAAATTAAACTACGTTATTACAAGGCTTCAGGTATTTACATAGCCAAAAACAAACCCTTAAAGAAATAAAGCGATACATGAAAATAAAGTCCTAATTTAAACTATTACAACTTGTGAACAGTTAAATTAATATTGGATAAAAATAATAAAATAAAGTGTGCGCGATGAAATTAGAAACGATACGAAATTAGGGTTTTGACCCTTTTTAACCTAATTAAAAGAAAAATGGTTTTTTGTTGTTTTTAATATTTTTTAAGAAAAGAATTAGGTTTTCTAAATAAAATACAAAAATTAATTAGTTAATTAAATTAATTAATGAAAATAATTACATGGCCTATTTTTTATGTTTTTTGGTTATTTTTAAGAAAAAAGAAAATATAATTAAATTTGGACAAAACCCTAATTTTCTAATTATTTTTAATTATTTACAAAAGGAATTAAAGTTATCTAATATTAACAACCTAATTAAATTAATTTAATTTTTTTTGATAAAAAATAAAATCTAAACCTAATTTGTGAAAAGTATTATTTTTATGGTTTTTTAATAAAAAGAAAATAATTAATTTTTTTAGTAATTAAAATAAATTAATTAATTAAGTAAACTATAAAAAGAAAAGGAATAAGAAATGGGCTTGAAAATAGCAATTTGGAGGGTGCAAAAATCAGATTTCTGGGCCCAAAAGAGAAGCCCTACGTTGACTCCTTGTACTCCCATGCCATGCGTTTGACTAGGCATTTGGTGCTCCCTCATGGATGGCCTTTGGATCTGGCCATCTGGCCACTTGGCAGACTGGATCTTGAGGGAGTATGGTAGGCCTTGAATTTGTAAGCGCGATGGATTACCTGAAAAGAAAAAATATGAAGAGATTTGGGGGACCTGGGATTCGAACCCAGGTCCTGAAGCATTTTGCATATATTCCACTACCATCTGCGCTGACTGTTTTATTTGTATGTAACATAAACAACAATTGTTATATGATAAACAAAGAAATAATAAAATATTCACACGGAAATTCAAATGGGCGAGTGGTTGCTTGCCACGTCTTCGTCTGCCTCCCTGCACCGTTGGTAAAAGTTGAACACTTTTACCTACCGACATATGTCTATAGCTATAAACAGAGCTCGTTCCAAAATCTTCCATGAGCAATATAAATGACACCTAATGCCATGGATTGAACCGTCTTGTCCTCCTGAACATGATGGTACCCTTCACGAAGGCTAATTTTACCTGCAAACAAAAACCCTAAAACGGAACCCAAAAACCTAACAATCGCAGTTCTCGATTCAGTCTATGAAAACACAATTGAGTATTATAGAAAGCTTGCAAATGTAATGGTGAACAAGAATATATGATTAGAATTTGATGAAAGTGCAAGAATTATGCAAACAGAATTCAAGAAAAGGTGGGTGTCGTGAATGTCTTACAGTGCGTTATAGGGCCTGGAAATGCTTGGTTTTGATTGGTTTTGCTTGCCTACAATCCCAGGAAGCAAATGGAATAGTCAAAGAGTCTTGAAATGGCCTGGAACAATGAAATCGTGTTGGCACCTTTTTTTTGTGTTTTTTCAAGTTTTGTTCTTGATCATACGCCTCTCTCTCTCTCTCTCTCCTAGTTTTAGGTATGCATTCCTTCTATATGTATTGAGGAATGAATTAGGTTTGAAAACCTGGCCTCAGTCTTCCTCCATCAATGTCCTTGATCTTGATTTGATTCACCTTAAAATCTTTCCAAAAATGTCCTAATTCAATCTTTTTGTGCACACCATGCCTTTACACGAATTTGATTTGATGCTAGTTGGACATTAAGACCTGAAACAATCACAAGATCTTTGAATTTCAATGTTTTGGATTTTATATGATTTGTTTTGATTTAAAATGATTTAATTCAAATAAAAATCAAAATAAATAGTATAAATAAGATAATTACAAGTGGCAAATGCTAGGGCTCGTGGACCATGTTGCCAACTTAAAACAAGTGAAAAAGATTGGGCCCATTTGGCAAAAATTGAAGTTTTGGGCAAAGTTGACTTTTGACAATTTGGCAAAAAAGGTCAACTTCAACAATGCATAACTTCCTCAATTTTGACTCTTTGAAGGTGTTCTTGGACTTTTTAGAAAGCTTGAGATGTCCGCTAAGCAAAACCTTTGGTCTCATCTCAATTTGATATTACATGCTCATGTATTAAGCTTTGACAAAAAAGGTATTTTTGTTGACTTTTCAAAATGACCTATAATGTCCAAAGTCATAACTTCTTGTGAGTGCATATTTTGAACTTGGGAGATGAAGACGAATTGTAGATAATTTCATCCTCTTCAAAATTAGCTTTGGATGGGTCATTTCTCATAAAGTATGAGAAATTTATGCTTGGTCAAAGTTGAGTTGACTTTTCCTGCAAAACCCTAATTTAGCAACTTTTGGTCCTTGATGAATTATGAGAAATCCTTGATGAATCATGATCAACCCTTGATCAAATGATGAAATATACTTCAAAATGAGGGTATTTACCAAAAATCTTGAAGTTTGATTGTATGTGGGCCACAGTTTACTTTTGCCCTAGCACAGTCGATTTAGGCCTTTGAGCAATTAACTGAGCAAACTTTCTTTGCAAGGCTTGAAACTTAACATGGATGATCTTGGGAACATATTAGGACAATGTTGAGCATTTGGTATCCCTTGGACTCAAGTATCTTGATGCAACATGAAACCCTAATTTGAGGTAGACTGCCTTAGGAGAGGGCTTGTCTGGTCAACCCTTGGACTTCCATGAGCAATTTAAGGATCTTTCTTGAAATGTTTTGAGAAATATGGGAGGGAAAATTTTTCGGTACAACAGATGCCCCTGTTCAATCTTCTTAAACCTGAGGATGTAGATTGGCTTGCGCGCCTTTCGTGATCCGAAGGTGGAAGATGATTGAACACTAGAGTGCCCAGAAATTTGCACTCGCATGAAGTGGTATCCGTCTTTGTGATATCGGGAATGGGCTTACAAATGCCATTTGGAAATTGCTGACAGGGGATGGGCTTAAAGATGCCACCCGAAGGAGCGTCGATCGCATAAGAGATTCCTTAGCGAGAGCTTGTATACCTGTTGTTGAGGAAGATTCCGCCGGGGAATGCTGATCTCTGTATTGAGAGAAATATAATTCTAGGAGCTTCAGTCGTCTGTTATTCTACTGGGAAATCGTCTCTGTTTTGAGAAAGGTTAAATTTTAGGAACTTCGGTCATCCGTTATTCTTGTTGAGGAATTATCTCTGTTGAAATTTAGGAACTTCGGTCGTCCGTTATTCTACTGAGGAATCATCTCTGTTGAAATTTAGGAACTTCGGTCGTCCGTTATTCTACTGAGGAACCATCCCTGTTGAAATTTAGGAACTTCGGTCATTCGTTATTCTACTGAGGAATCATCTCTGTTGAAATTTAGGAACTTCGGTCGTCCGTTATTCTACTGAGGAATCATCTCTGTTGAAATTTAGGAACTTCGGTCGTCCGTTATTCTACTGAGGAATCATCTATGTTGAAATTTAGGAACTTAGTTCATCCGTTATTCTACTGAGGAACCATCTCTATTGAAATTTAGGAACTTCGGTCGTCCGTTATTCTACTGAGGAATCATCTCTGTTGAAATTTAGGAACATCGGTCATCCGTTATTCTACTGAGGAATCATCTCTGTTAAAATTTAGGAACTCCGGTCGTCCGTTATTCTACTGAGGAATCACCTTTGTTGAAATTTAGGAACTTCGGTCGTCCGTTATTCTACTGAGGAATCATCTCTGTTGAAATTTAGGAACTTTAGTCGTCCGTTATTCTACTGAGGAACCATCTCTGTTGAAATTTAGGAACTTCGGTCGTCCGTTATTCTACTGAGGAATCATCTCTATTGAAGAGGAAAGTTGAGAATGAACTACTATCTGGTTGTGGTCCAGGCTTCATAGTGATAAGACCGACTGCTATCTGGTCGTAATCCAGGCTTTATAGTGACTTACTGGGGAGATGAGATTAAACTTGCTATCCAGTTGTAATCCAGGCTTCACAATAACTTGCTGAGCTGTAATCTGGTCGTAACCCGGACTTTACGGCTTGCTGGGGATTAAACTATTATCTGGTCGTACTCCGGGCTTCATAGCTTAGAGATAAACCACTATCTGGTCGAATCCAGGCTTCGCGGTGTTTGATACTGCTATCCGGTCGTAATCCGGGCTTCATAATGTGTTGTAGAGATCAAGATACTATTCGGTCGAATCCGGGCTTCATAGCTTGAATTTTGTGAGAATTTGATTGTATCTCTCCTGAAAGGTAAAGGTTAATTGTATGTAGTGCATGACATGTATCGAGCAATGATGTTCTCAAAATAAATGAGATTATGTTGTATGACGCGTATGCGTATGTTATGATGTATGGACATGTAATGTTTTCTAGCTGGGGGAAAGTAAATCTGGGATTGCTGTTGGAGAAAAGAGTTAAATTCTTCGTTTCTGCTGGGGATAGTGAATGAAGGTGATTGTGAGAAGAATCATGTTGGAGAATAAACCAGCGAGGAAATAATCTTGTGGGAAAGAACAACTCTGCTGGGGAATAAACTGACGAGGAAATGACTCTGTGGGGAAGAGATGCTTTGCTAGAGAATCTGTTGATTTGGAAGAATCACCTCAGCTGGGAATGAATTACCATTGCTTGCGATGATAAACTATGTTGGGAATTGAGTTTCTGTTTGTGAAAGGAATGAACTCCGCTGGGGATGATTTTCCAGTTGCGACTTCACTGGGGATAATCTTTTAGACTTTACTGGGGATGATTCTCCAAACTTCACTGGGGATAATCTTCCAGTGCTGGTGATAGATAAACTTTTCTTGGGGAGAATATTGCCGACTCATTCGCGGTTGCGAGCCTCAGCTGGGGAGAGTGGTATCCTGTTCGGGACCGCTAATATTACTGTCTTTTTCTTACTCCGCTGGGAGTTAATGTACCTTCAATCATTTTCTCCAACTAGGCCTATCCCTATACCTGGTGGATAGAGCAACTGTATGGTTCAGACATTTCTTATTTGCCCCTGTTTCTTATATTACGAGTAATCGTCTTTTGTTTCGTATGTAAATACTTATGAGCAATAATTATTGTCAAATGCATATATCAAAATGAAACATTGGACGTTCTTGCAAAACAAAACAGAAAAAGAAATCAATTAGAAATTTCTTTGTGAAAATGAATTGTAATGATTTTGAAATTGGCCTGTAAATAGGCGTTTTTGTACAAGAGGCTGACGTCCTAGTAAGAGAACGCCCCCGAACAATAGAGTTTATACAATATGTGTAAAACAAAGAAAAAATAGCTAAGTGAACAATCCCACTGGGTCCCAACTCTGCTATTACCTTTATATCCTCGAGCATCTCATCACTTTGCTACTTGGTTAAAGGTGGATCAGATTGATTAGCGTCGTCCAAGATTGATAGTCGATACCGAAGTCTGGTTGCAAGATGATCCAATGAGACATAGCGTTACGCTTTAATCCCTAATTTTTGCCTGGACCTCCCTTTCGGGTTTTCAGTCCACCGGGATACCCTTTTTTTCCCAAGTCGCCTTTTCAGGTTTTCGACTTGCCGGGTGTACAGATTTTTTTATTTTCATCCCTTATTTTTGCCCGAACCCTTTTGGTTTGCCGGGAAGCCCTTATTTTTGCCTAGGCCAGTCAACCTAGCGGGTATTTGATTATGCGTAGTATTTTTTCACTATGTCTGCATTGACGAGGTGAGGAAGGTCGTCACCATCCATGGTGGTTAGAATCATGGCTCCTCCTGAGAAAATGTTCTTAACCATAAATGGTCCTTCATAAGTAGGGGTCCATTTTCCCCTGGGATCACTTTGTGGCAGGATGATGCGCTTGATCACCAGATCCCCAACTTGATACTCTTGTCGTCTAACTTTCTTGTTAAATTCCTTGATCATTCGCTTTTGATACGTCTGACCATGACAAATAGAAGTAAGTCTCTTCTCGTCGATTAAGTTTAGTTGATCAAGCGGGTCTGGATCCAATCTTCCTCACTCAAACCTGCATCCTTCATAATTCGAAGAGAGGGTATCTCGACCTCAATAGGTAAGACTGCATCCATGTCGTACACCAAAGAGTAGGGTGTTGCCCCTGTTGAAGTCCGTGCTGAGGTACGGTACCCATGAAGAGCAAATGGTAACATCTCGTGCCAATATTTGTAGGTCACTGTCATCTTCTGCACAATTTTCTTGATATTCTTATTAGCCGCTTCAACAGCCCCATTCATCTTCGGCCGGTAAGGAGAAGAGTTGTGATGCTGTATCTTAAACTGTTTGCAGAGCTCGGTGATCATTGTATTGTTGAGATTTGTACCATTGTCCGTAATTATCCTCTCGGGTACACCATATCGACAGATCAAATTATGCCGAATAAACTATGCCACGACGTTCTTGGTCACTGTAGCAAAGGAAGCTGCTTCAACCCATTTTGTAAAGTAATCAATTGCTACAAGGATGAAACAATGCCCGTTGGACGCAGTAGGTCTGATTTCACCAATCATATTGATGCCCAACATTGCGAAAGGCCAAGGAGCCGTCAAGATATTCAGAGGAACTGGAGGTATGTGCACCTTATCAGCATAGACTTGGCACTTATGGCAGGTCCGAGAATGCTGATAACAGTCAGCTTCCATGATGGACCAATAATATCCTGCTCGTAGGATCTTCTTTGCCATAGTGTGCCCAATGGAATGAGTTCCGAAAGTACCTTCATGTAACTCTACCATAATCCTTTCTGCCTCGTTCTTATCCACACATCGCAGTAAGGTTGAGTCATGATTACGCTTGTAAAGGATACCATTGCTGATGAAGAACTTTGCCGCGAACCTCCTCAGAAACTTCTTATCGTTAACAGATGCTCCCTCGGGGTACTCCTGAGCCTCAAGATACGTCTTTACCTCATAAAACCAAGGTTTATCTGCTACCTCTTCAGTCTCAATATCACAGCAATGTGCAGGTTCGTCCAACCTCTCAATGGTAATCTGGGGAGCTTCATTGTCCCACCTGACCTTGAATATAGAATACATGGTAGCTAGCGCGTCTTCCAACTGATTCTCTTCTATGTGGAAGTGTTCAAAGGTTATCTCCTCAAAGTGCGGAAGCAACGTCAATACATATTCTTTGTAAGGAATGAGATTTGGGTGTTTCGTATCCCACTCGCCTTTGATCTGACTAATCACGAGAGCGGAATCTCCGAACACACTCAAGAACTTAATCCTTAGGTCAATAGCTGCTCGAAGGACCATGATGCACGCCTCATACTCCGCCATGTTGTTGGTGCAGTTAAAACATAATCGGGCGGTGAACGGAGTATGACAGCCTTCAGGAGATATGATCACGGCACCAATGCCATTACCCAAAGCGTTTGAAGCTCCATCAAAATACTTAGACCATCGGGATCCCTCCTCAGGTCCTTCATCCGGTCCAGGTGTTTCATAGTTAGTTACCAACATGATGTTCTCATCCGGAAACTCAAAGTTCATAGACTGGTAATCATCCACGGCCTGATGCGCCAATTGATCTGCCAACACACTCCCCTTGATTGCCTTTTGGGTCGTGTATTGGATGTCATACTCAGTCAAGATCATCTTCCATCTTGCTATTCTTCTGGACAAGGCAGGCTTTTCGAAAATATACTTGATTGGATCCATCTTTGATATCAATAGAGTAATGTGAGTCAGCATATACTGTCTCAGCCGGAGAGCAGCCCATGCCAAAGCGCAACAAGTTTTCTCAAGCAGTGAGTATCAGGTCTCACAGTCGGTAAACTTTTTGCTAAGGTAATAAATAGCATGCTCTTTTCGGCCAGACTCGTCATGCTGCCCCAACACACACCCCATTGAATTATCGAGTACTGTTGTTGTACCCCAAAATTTTCCCTCTCATATTATCAAAATTTTCCTCACAAGACCTCTTGGACTCAAGACAGGATTAGGGTTTGCTCAACTCAAGACATCTCCTTGCACTGATAGCCTGAAATTACGGTTTGAGTTTTCACAAGGATTTTTGGACCATCAATGCTTCATGTGACTTTCATACACCATCTTGGACCCCTAAGATTTCCCATACCAAGTTTCAAGCCTTGAATCACATTTTTGCTCAGTCAATTGGACATTCGACCTAAAAATCAGCTGTATTGGGGAAAAAGTCAACCATGGCCAATTTACAGTCAAACTTCATAATTTTTGATCCATAACAACATTATAGGCTCCTATGTACCATTTTATCAAGTTTGGATCACAACTCCTCAAGAAATTTGATCAAATCATCAAAAGGGCAAAATGGTCAAAATTAGGGTTTTGACTGAGAAAGGGCAATTTCTGATTTTTGACCTAGCCAATGACCAAATGGTTTCAAGAATGATTTCAATGACTCAATGGCATCATCTTGACCTAATCACATTATTCAAAAGATCTCAAATGCATAGGATTGACAAATGAATTTTGCAGTCAACTGATCAAAAGTCAACTGTACACTGAAAAGTCAAACTTTGACTTTTTGGTCAAAATCAAGTGCCAAGGGTCATAATTCATCAAGACATGTCAAAATGTGAAACTTTTTGATCAAGAAAACCAATTTTGCAAATTAGGGTTTCAATTTGAAAAATTTTCATAACTTAGAAATTTTCTAAGTTATGAAAATTTATTATTTTTTTCCAACTTTCCACAACTTTTTCACCATGATGCAATTGGATTCAAAGAAAATTTCCAACATGAAAGTTGTAGTCCTCCATGAGATCTACAACTTTTATTTACAAAGTTTTCCCAAAATATGCTTGGATCTCAAGTTATGATTTTGTGAATAGGGGTCCATAAACTTTTTAACTTAGTGAAATTTTGCCCTAGTTTAGGCAGGATTTTGACCTAACTTCATGGACATTTTTTACATAGTTCCAAAAGTTATCTCAAAATTAATTTCAAATGTGGATTGTATAGCATTTTACAAGCTTTCCAAAATGTCCAAGAACTCTCCAAGATCATTTATGGTTAGGGAGAATCGAAGAAGGGAAAAATGGTAATTTATCACTTTTGTTCAAGGCATTTTCACAATGGTTCAAGTTGCAAATTTGTCCTAGCATGCTTGTACCTTGCATTACAGGTCCTAATCTTTTATACACTCCATAATTTAATGAAAATTCAATGGATATTGGCTTTATTCTGACCTATGGAGCATTGTACAAGAGTTTAATCCATTTTTGGCATAAAGTTCATAATACCATTTTGATAAAGCAAGACTTTTACAACTTTGCAAATCTTGAGCCATGGACCTGATCTTTTGTTGCAAGCAAGATCCACAAACATCAGGAAAAGTATACCAACTACTTGCAGCCCTAGAGCTAGCTTGTACAGGCCTTTGGCATTGTCACTTCCAACTTTCTTCAAAAGCAAGCAAATTGGCAAAAGTCAAGACAACTTGTGTATCTGTTAAAGGGAAGCCTTAACATCATTTGAAACAACTTCAGAACCTTGTAACAAGCCAATACACGAATCCATAGTATTTGAAACACTCTTGTTGCACCCCAAAATTTGCCCTCCCATATTCTTCAAGATTGGTCAAGATCAATCTCCAAATGGTTCAAAATCTCTCAAGGGTTGCACAGTCCAATTACCTCCTGACACAGTCAAAATTAGGGTTTTGGTTCTTGCAAGGAAGTTGAGGTTTTCAAGGGTCCAATCAAGTCCCATATGCCTATATACATTGTCAAGCATCTACATGTCAAATTTCAAGGCTCACAGCATCAAATTGCATAGTCAAAAGCCCTAATTGCTTCAAAGTCAATTGCAGGGGCAAAATGGTCATTTGGCAGTCAAAAGTCAAAATTTTTGGTCAACATCTTATTTTGAAGCCACAATCATCATTTGATCAAGTCTTGATCATGATTCCACAAGCATGGCTCAAAAATCATCAAGATGCAAAAAGTTTCTATTTTTGGACAGTTGAAAAAGTCAACTGCAAATTGACCAGGGCATAACTTTTTCATGGTTCATCAGAAAAATCCCATCCAATTCTCATATTAAAAGGGATGACATTTCCTACAACTCATCTTCATATTCCAAGTCCAAGAAATGCTCTCACAAAAAGTTATCAATTTCAACATTATAGGTCATTTTAAAAAGTCAACAAAAAGGCACTTTAAGTCAAAGACCATAACTTTAGATTGGTAAATCAAAATGACATGGGACCAAAGGAATTGGTTAGAGGACCTCAAGACCTTTCCAAAATGTCCAAGAACATGTTCATAGATTCAAAATTGAGCAAGATATGCATTGGAGAAGTTGGGAAATTTTTGGGAATTTGCAAAAGTCAACTTTGCCCAAAACACTTCATTTTTGCTAATGGGCCTCAAATTCTTTCTTGAAACATTGCCCAAGGCTTATGCACGACCCATTAAGATTAATTTGAATTATTTTCTTATTTTTATTAATTATTTGGATTTTTAATTGATTAATAATTCATTTAATTAATTTAATTGTAGGAAAATATCAAAACATGGTTTTAAAATCTTTTTTTAAAGCAAATGAGATCACGGCAAGCTGGCAATTCGTGTACATATCAAGTACATCAAAATCACCCAATTTTGGCAAGTTTTATCAATCAAAAAAATTGGAAAAGATTTGATTGAAATCAAAGATGCAAAACATGAATACAATGGATTCTTGACCAAGATTTGCCCTAGTTTTCATTCTACTATATATGCTGAAGCAAACCCTAAAGCCTTTCACGAGAAAAAGCTGCTGAAAACACCATTGTCAAATTGAAAAAAAGCCAAGAAATTTGAAAACTGAATTCTCACTTGCAGGCCAATTCAAACCCTTTTCTTGTTTCCAATACATTGCTGGACCTTCCAGGAACACATTGCCATCGAGAACAAGCCTTAAAGCTCAAGAGAACGCTCTAACAGATTCACGGTTTATCACTTTTCTTCCAAAATTATAACCTTTGATTCATGCATTTTTAATACCTTTTGTTGATTGTTTTGTGTTCATAGCATTCAGGTGAAGCTTTTGGTGTGATTTAATTTCATTAAGATGCCCTGAAACGCAAGTTGCCATGGGAGAAATTTAGGGTTTCCAAGCTTCTAGATTGGGGCTTTACCGCATGAGAAAAATTGGACCACATAACGCCTATGGTTGAATTCGTCAAGGCCAGACGAATTCAACCCAACCATCTCGCCCTTTTTATGTTCACTATATGCCTAATCGCTATTCTTGGCAGTTTTGCATTGTGGGGGTTAAAAACCCCCGCTATCTTGTTTTTATTTTGCAGATAAATGAAGACGATGATGAGGTGTCCACGCATGGCTGGCTGATTCAAACATCACGCGCGTTTTTTTCTTGTTCCAAGCATAATTATTGTTTTTGTATATTATCTTCATTATCCATTACATTAACAATTACAGGAGTTTGGCTTAGTGGAGGGTGACGTGTTTGGAAACCCTTGGGACTTTGGTTCGATTCTCAGGTCCACCCAAATCTCAATCTTGTTTTTCATAACATCTTCATATGCAGGCTTGGCAATGATGTCCACCATATACCCTCACAGATCAGCATGCCAAGAGTCCCAAGCGTCCATCCAAAGGCCAAGAGGTGAGGAGCACCATGCTCTCAGTCAACAAGCATTCTTGGAAATCCAGAAAGTCAACGGGCTTTGTGCTTAATGGGCCAGATTCAACAAAATAAACCTCCCTTTGGGCCTTCAAACCCCCCTGGTTTATTTTCTTTCTCTTTTTTTTTTTAAATTTTTTTAATCATTATTAATTATTATTAACCAATGAATTAATATTTTTAATAAATTCAGAGAATAAAACATGTGAATATTTTTATTGATATTACTATTTTTATGTATTAATTTATTTTGTAAATAAATGCTAACAAATAAATTAGTTTAATATAGATCAATTTTCATCTTTTTCTCAATAAATAAAAGTTATGTAGAATTAGGGTTTGACAATTTTCAATCATATTTTATTAATTAATCATTATTCTTATTAATTATTATTATCTTTGTAAATAAAAATGTAAATTAATTAATTTAGTAAATTAGGTTAACTTGGACCTTTTTTAAATAATTAAAATAAACTTAGAATTAGGGTTTTTCTTAACTTTTAATTTTAATTCCTTTTTATTTTTATTAAAACATTAAAAAACGTAAAAACATTTTTATTTTTAATTAATTAATTAATTAGTAAACTAGGGTTAATTTTAATTAAATGCAAAGGACCAAAAAACTCATATTTTCTCAAAAGGGTCAAAAAAAACCCTAGGACGTTCCAATTTAACTCTTTCGCGCACTATCTTATTTTGATTATTTATGTATCTGCTCAATGGATGTAATAGTAATTAGGATTTACCGCTTTCTTTACTTTCCACACATTTTTCCAAAACGGGTTATGTTTTTGGCGATGTATGAACCCGCGCCTTGTAATAGTGTAGACTCATATTTCCGCACTTTAATTTTCCGCACTCTTAACTGTTAATATGCATGAAAGACTGAATGACAAATTAAAAACAACTCGTAGCTCATAATGTTGCATGTTCAAAGATAAATATAAACTGAAAAACAACACACATGCACATGCCACTCCTAGGGTACGCCTCACTGGTTGCCTCGAACGTGGTCGTCAAGTATAGGGTGTCTTAGAGGTCGTCCTCCTGTCTAAAGATCCAGTTGCCTCGAAATGGTTGCCTCGGATAAAAGGATCTAGGACATTAGGGTTACTTCTAAGGTGTCCTACTATTGCTTCGGTGACCACATTGTCCCTTAATCAAATTGACCCGAATACCTCCAACGATGGGGCTACCTACCTCTCAATGGTGGGATAGCACTATCTAAAGGACTCTTACACAACCTAATTCCTTAGAGTAGATAGATTCTCGTGGGTACTTGCTCTTTTCAAAAACAAACAAAATACTTTTCACACTGACACTTTCAAAAGTTTTCAAAACAAATTTTTCATACACTCTTGAGGACAGATACAAGAGTTACTTAGAACTCTTTCAAACGAAACTTTTTCAAAACCCACTCACATTTGAAAAGCAAACATCTTTTGAAAACATAAGAGCAAGTACCTAAGAGCCCGTGGATAACCACGGATAGAAAGGGTGCTAATACCTTCCCTTTCTATAAATCTACCTCCCGAACCGAGAAACATCTCGAAAAGGAATTTTGCTGTGCTTTTGTCCTTTCCTTGTTGGAGAACATAAAAGACGGTGGCGACTCTTGCTTACCGCGACATTTCGCGAACCAGCTTTAAAACAGTCAGTTCTATTTCCACCGATCACAGAACTGGCGACTCTGCTGGGGAGATATTAATAAGTGAGGTGTACCTTAGGATTAGATCATATTTATGTTTTCAATTGCCTGTTTTGATTGCTTTAATATTGTGGGCCTGTTTTGGGAGTTCTATAGATCCTAACTCAGATCTGGGGGATACCTTTTAGGTAGAAATAAACTGTGAGGGAACTGTGCGGGGTATACCGACACGGTTGAAGCAGTTACTACGTTGATGTGGCACTTTGGTGAGTACCGGTAACCCTTGAGTCAAGTCAAGGAGAGTAAGGGGCCTCCGCGTGGTGTCGCGAAGCATCAACTGACCTTAGAACCTTACTTGACCATCCTGGCCTCTTTAGGGTAGTGAGATGACTTACTTTGGTGCAATCCGAAGTTGGTTGATACTCGATACTACACTCATTGAGGGTTGTTTTCTTGGAATATTTTGATCGCCAGTTCAGTGGCTAAATCAAAACAATGAACATAGAAAACAACCCAATGATATTGAGATCCTTAGAACCCGGTTACTTTTGATAGGACAGGTTTTGAGCCCACCAACTTCAAGAGGGTAGTACCTAGACCCCATGCTGGCCCAAACTCTAAGGGTTGTCTTGTGTGACTTGTGTGCCTTACCATGTTTGCTTTTTGTGGATACTTGTGGTGTGTTTTTATCATAACATCATAACATCATACAACATCATATGCATTTACTAACCACTTCAAGGGTTCGAATCTTCATCTTTGTTCTTGTTTTGTAGGACATGGGAACTATCCGCAGAAAGACAATTCAGATCAACCTTGTAAGGGTCCCTCCTCAGCTTAAGGAGCTTACATCCAGGATTCCCGAGAACTCTTCTTTCAGTGAGAAACATGGTAGACTCATCAACTTGGTCAACACCAACATTGAAGAAGATATGATAAAGGTTATCTTCCAGTTCTTTGACCCTTTGCATCATTGTTTTAATTTCCCGGATTATCAATTGGTACCCACTTTGGAAGAGTTTTCTCAGCTGCTGAAGATCCCTATCCTTAGTCAACTACCCTACAACGGTATGGAAAGGGAACCAAAACTGGAAGAGGTTGCTAAAGCATTACGCTTACAACCATCTGACATCAAGGGACATTGGGAAGTTAGAAGTGGTATCAAATGATTCTTGGCAAAGTTCCTGTTTGAGAAGGCCCAAGAATGTTGGAATTCCCTTGACCTACAAGCCTTTGAAGAAGTTGTGGCTCTCCTTGTCTATGGGTTGGTGTTGTTCCCAAATCTCGATCAGCTTATAGATATCAATGCGGTCAAGATCTTCATGTCCAGGAATCCTATACCTAAGTTGCTTGGGGACATCCTTCACTCATGTTACACTCGAACCATGAGAAAAAGAGGTGTTCTCATGTGCTGCACTCCTCTCCTGGCAAGGTGGTTTATTTCGCACCTTCTACAATCAGTTTTGAAGAACGAACGGGGTTTGAGATGGTCACAACGATTAATGACTCTTACGCATGCTGATATACATTGGTGTCCTCGGTCCAGAGAGAATGTCACTATCATTGATCGTTGCGGGGAGTTTCCTAATGTTCCTTTACTTGGAATCAGAGGAGGTATTACTTACAACCCATTTTTGGCTTTGAGACAGTTTGGATATGCTCGGAGGGATGTCCCTCACGGCATGTTGCTTCCTGACATAGTTTTTGACTTCGACAACGATGCACAAGGACTTCGCCAGAGATTTATCAGGGCTTGGAGGATGCCCAACAGGGTAGATAGCAAGACACTGGGGCACAAGAACTCCATCCCCTTGGAGCCTTATCTCAAGTGGGTACGAGCCCGCTCCCAGAAGTTGGTGATGCCATATCCTCATGTTCTCCCTGTGATCAAAGAGCCAGTTTTGGAAGGAGAGGTCCCGTACACCATTCAACATCCTGACATGCCTACATCCTGGGAAGAAATGCAGAAGAGCTGGATCCAGCTTAAGGAAGAACGGAATTCTCTTGAAGCCAGTCTACATGCCATCGAGAAGAAGGTCTTGGAGCTCACCCGGCTACTGCACGAGGAAAAGACTCTCAATACTTACATAGCTCCAAAGAGGATGCGCAGTGTCTTTTGGGATTAAATTATTTTGTAATGTTTTGCCCATGAGGCCTTGATGTACTGAACAGATTATTTCTTAATAATAACGTGTGTTCCCTATTGTCTACAACAAATTTGAACTTTCGAACCCTTGAATGCGTTTCATAAATAGCATATCATGCATCATGTGCATAACAAGTACTCTTTTCCTACAGGTTGCTTAATCTTCTTCGCTGTTTATTTCCGCAGTCTCATCATGAATCCTGAATCATCTACTGAACAATCCATCAAGGCCCTCCACACCCAGAACGCCCAGTTCCAAGAGTTGATCATGAGCTTAGCCCAAGGTCAAGAGGAATTGAAGGCTCTGGTGGTGAAGAAGAAGAAGAAGAGAACTGTACTGTTCAACACTGGACGAAGGTTTGGTAATACACTGCATAATGAGGTTGATCAAGCTGCTTCCTCTATTGGGAAAGACAGTCCCCAAGGGGGAAGGGTTCCTAGTCCTGTGGTTTCCGACAACGAGACGGATTTCAATGATGAACAGTACCCTCCTGCTGAGGACAGGTACAAGCAACTAGAGGACCGTCTGAGTGCCATGGAGATTCAACATGTGCCTGGGTTGGATTTCGAAGATCTGGGTTTATCTTCGGGGGTGGTGATCCCACACAAGTTCAAGGCACCTTCTTTTGCGAAGTACGACGGGGCATCTTGTCCTAAGCTGCATCTCAGATCCTATGTGCGAAAGATCCAACCGTATACTGCAGACAAGAACTTATGGATCCATTTCTTCCAGGATAGCCATTCAGGGGCTCAACTCGAGTGGTTCTATCAGCTGGATGGAGCCAGTATTCGAAACTAGGAGGACTTGGCTACTGCTTTTTATAAGCAGTATCAGTACAATGCCGACCTCGCTCCTACACGTACCCAACTCTAGGGTATGTCGCTAGTATCGGGAGAAGGTTTTAAGGAGTACGCGCAAAAGTGGAGAGATCTGGCTGGCAGGGTGCAGCCACCGTTGACTGACCGTGAACTCGTGGACATGTTCTTGGGGACCCTGTCTGGGCCGTTCTTCAACCACCTGATTGGTAATTCTTCTGCAGGGTTTACAGACCTCATTCTGACTGGTGAGAGGATAGAAGCTGGTATGAAGTCGGGGAAGATACAGAAAGGAACATCCTCAAGTTCTGAAAAGAAGCCTTTCAAGAAGGAAGCTAGTGCTGTGTATGGTCCCAGAAGACAAAATAAACCGGAACGCCGCCAAGCTATCAACGCGGTGGTTATTTCTAAGCCTGCTGCTGCTTCTCAACAATACAACCAACCAAGGGGTGAGAGACCCAAAAGGCAGTACACTCGGCTTAGTATGACCCTCTCTCAGATATTGCCGCAACTGCTGTCAACCAATCTGGTAACTGTCAAAGAAGCTCCGAAGGTGGTAAACACAACATCTCTGAAGTATAACCCCAACGCCCGCTGTGCTTATCACTCTGATTGCCCGGGGCATTCTACTGATGATTGTTAGGCCCTGAGGAATAAGGTTCAGGACCTTATTGATGCTAAAGAAATACAGTTTGAGGCGCCCGAAAGGCCCAACGTTGTGACTGCTCCCATGCCCCAGCATGGAGTGAACGCTATTGAGGAAGACCCGTATGTAACCTCTGTGGATGATATTGTTACTCCGTTGTGGTCCGTCAAAAGGAACCTGTTGCTAGCCGGTTTATTTCCGGGTTGTAGCGAAGGGTGCTTTCTATGTGCTGTTTCACCTGCTGGTTGCCCGTTGCTGAAGTCAGGCGTCCAAAACCTGATGGATAGCAAAGAGATCTTGTTCAAGAAGATTGTTGTTCTTGTTATCCCTACTGAAGAAGTGTCCGTTGTCACCATTTTCAACAATCCTACCAAGGCTCCCCCGAGGAAGCCTGTCCAAATTATGCCTGTTCAGAAGATTGCTCCTATCATCATCACTGTTACGGGGCCCCTCCCCTATAAATCTGACAAAGCTGTCCCGTGGCACTATGGGGCAGATGTTTATGTGCTCGGAGTAAAACAAGAGTTCAATACTAGTACCGACATGAGTAACATCACCGGTCCTGCTAAAGTTACTCGCAGTGGCAGGCTCTTCTCGCCTGATATTGCACCTCCAGCTATTCAGAGACCTCTTGTTATCACACCTGCCAGTGTGCCTGTTTCCCCTCCTGATCAAGTTTATACCCCTGCTACCGAGTCACCTGACACTCGGGGCAAGGGGATGGCTACCGATGTGCCTGCCCAGATGGAGGCACCGAAGACTGTTAATGTTGAAGCTTCCCAGCAAGAGATGGAAGAGATTCTCAAGATTATCAAGAAGAGTGATTTCAACGTCGTTGAACAGATGGGGCACACCCCCTCTAAGATCTCTATGCTATCACTGTTGTTATGTTCAGAGGCCCATGCCAAGGCCCTGATTTCCTTCCTGAAGACGGCCCATGTGCCACAAGAAACGTCTGTTGATCAATTTACTGATTATGTAGCCAACTTGACCGCTGATAACTGATTGGGTTTCTCTGACGCCGATCTGACTGCCAAGGGAAAGAACCATAATGATGCCCTGCATGTCTCCATTGAATGCAGGGGCACTACTCTTGCTCATGTGTTGGTAGACACCGGTTCTTCGTTGAATGTATTGCCCAAGAAGGCTCTAGATAGGCTGGATTATGAGGGTTTAGAGCTCAAGCCAAGTAACATTGTTGTCCGGGCCTTTGACGGGTCGAAGAGGATGGTACATGATGAGGTTGACATTCCAATCAGGGTTGGTTCGCAGGTCTTTGATTCAACATTCTATGTGATGGAAATTCGTCCATCCTATTCTTGTTTGCTGGGTCGTCCTTGGATCCACAAAGTTGGAGCTATGACCTCAACTCTACATCAGAAGCTCAAGTACCCGGTCAGAGGGAAAATTGTTACAGTGCAAGGGGAGGAGGAATATATGGTTAGCCACCTTAACTCGTTCCGGTATATAGAGATGGACGGGGAGTTCATTGAGACCCCCTTTCAACACTTTGAAGAGGTGCCTCCAACATTTGCGTCAGCAGAGACTGTGACTGAAGAAGACTCTCCTTTGAAGATGGCTTCCTTAAAGGATGCCTGGGCTGTGATTGAGAAGGGTGAGTGTGCGAACTGGGGCCGACTTCCTGATTTTACTCCAAAGACTGACAAGTTTGGGCTGGGTTTCACTGCAGAGGCTCAGAGGGCTGTACGTAAAGCAAGGATTGGAAGACCTCCCGTATTCATCACCAACCTGGGAGTGAATGCTATTGAAGACAATGCGGAGGAATCTGAATTCGACAGCTGGATCTACCCAACGACCGACGGTGGACTAAGCAACTGGACCGCTAAAGACCACATATCTATTACTTTTGTCACTCAGTAATGAACTCTTTTGTTTTAAATTTGTAACGAACAATAATTTGAAACTTTATGGCTCGGTGTCTTACCCAGGGCACCGTGGCTTCATTTGTGAGGGCTTATTACTTATCATTTCCATATATCATGAATAAAAGCATTGGACGTTTTTCGCATTTCAAATCTTGTGCTCCCTTTCTTTCTTTATTTATTGCAAAACAGCTATATTTACACACACTCACTTATACAGGTTCCAATCCACTCTGGATCTCACTGGTAACGACTCTGCTACTTCCAGTTATGACTTCGAAAATCCGATCAACTTAGCCGAAGACGAAGGTGAAGATGATTGCGAAGTGCCTGGTGAGCTTGCAAGGCTACTACTCTAGGAAGAGAGGGCCATTCAGCCGCATGAAGAGCCAGAGGAAACGGTAAATCTGGGTACTGAGACAGACAGAAAGGAAGTTAAGATTGGTGCCAATTTGGAATCTAGTGTGAAACAATGGTTGATTCAGATGCTGCGTGATTATGTGGAAATCTTTGCCTGGTATTATGAAGATATGCCTGGGTTGGATACCGACATTGTGGTCCATCACCTGCCTACCAAGGAAGACTTCCCTCCGGTTAAACAAAAGGTCCTCCGTATGCGTCCAGAGATGTCCGAGAAAATCAAAGCTGAGGTTATGAAACAATTTGATACCGGGTTTCTAGCAGTGACTTCTTACCCTCAGTGGGTTGCCAACGTGGTTCCAGTGCCGAAGAAAGATGGTAAGGTTAGAATGTGTGTTGACTACATGGATTTGAACAGGGCGAGCCCTAAGGATGACTTCCCCTGCCTCACATCGACGTTCTGGTTGACAATACTGCTCAGCACAAGGTGTTCTCCTTCATGGATGGTTTTTCAGGTTATAATCAGATCAAAATGGCTCCTGAAGATATGGAAAAGACTACCTTTGTTACTCAGTGGGGCACCTTTTGCTACAAGGTCATGCCATTTGGTTTGAAAAATGCTGGGGCAACCTATCAACGTGCCATGGTTGCTTTATTTCATGACATGATCCATCATGAGATCGAAGTGTATGTTGACGATATGATTGCAAGGTCCCAAATTGAGGAAGAACACCTTGACCATCTACAGAAGTTGTTTGACCGTCTGAAGTTGTACAAGCTGAGGTTGAATCCAAACAAATGCACCTTTGGGGTAAGATCTGGAAAATTGCTAGGTTTCGTCGTGAGTGACAAAGGTATTCAAGTGGACCCTGCCAAAGTAAAAGCCATACAAGAGATGCCAGTTCCCAAGACAGAAAAAGAAGTCAGAGGCTTTCTAGGACGACTGAACTACATTGCCCGATTCATCTCGCACCTAACTGCTACCTGTGAACCAATCTTCAAGCTACTGAAGAAAGATCAAGTAGTACATTGGAACGATGAATGTCAGGCCTCTTTCGATAGAATCAAAGAGTATCTCCAAGAACCACCCATTCTTATGCCACCGGTTGAAGGGAGACCTCTAATCTTATACTTGACAGTACTTGACAACTCAATGGGGTGTGTGCTGGGGCAGCATGACGAGTCTGGCCGAAAAGAGCATGCCATTTATTACCTTAGCAAAAAGTTTACCGACTGTGAGACCCGATACTCACTGCTCGAGAAAACTTGCTGCGCTTTGGTATGGGCTGCTCGCCGACTGAGACAATATATGTTGACTCACACTACTCTGTTGATTTCAAAAATGGATCCAATAAAGTACATATTCGAAAAGCCCGCCTTGTCCGGAAGAATAGCAAGATGGAAGATGATCTTGACCGAATACGACATCCAGTACACGACTCAGAAAGCAATCAAGGGAAGTGTATTGGCCGACCATTTGGCACACCAGGCAGTGGACGATTACCAGTCAATGAACTTTGAATTTCCCGACGAGAACATCATGGTAGTGACTGATTGTGAAATACCCGGACCGGATGAAGGACCTGAGGAAGGATCTCGATGGTCTATGCACTTTGACGGAGCCTCAAATGTTTTGGGTAACGGAATTGGTGCTGTGATCATATCCCCTAAAGGCACTCATACTCCACTCACTGCCCGACTATGTTTCAACTGCACCAACAACATGGCGGAGTATGAGGCATGCATCATGGGTCTTTAAGCTGCAATTGACTTAAGGATCAAGTTTCTGAGTGTCTTCGGAGATTCCGCTCTCGTGATCAATCAGATCAAAGGCGAGTGGGATACGAAACACCAAAATCTCATTCCTTACAAAGAGTGTGTGTTGACATTGATCCCCCACTTCACAGAGATAACTTTCGAACACTTCCCAAGAGAGGAGAATCAGTTGGCGGACGCGCTGGCTACGATGTCTTCCATGTTCAAAGTCAAATGGGACAACGAGGCCCCCCGGATCATTATCTGGAAGCTGGACAAACCGGCATACTGCTGTGATCTTGAGGTTGAAGAGGTAACTGAAAAACCTTGGTATCATGAAGTAAAGAGGTACCTGGAAGCTCAAGAATACCCCGAGGGTGCATCTGTCAATGACAAGAAGTTTCTGAGAAGGTTCGCGGCAAAATTCTTCCTCAGCAATGGTATTTTCTACAAACGAAACCATGATTCAACCTTGCTGGGTTGTGTGGATAAGACTGAAGCAGAAAGGATCATGGCAGAGCTGCATGAAGGTACCTTCGGAACGCATTCCAGTGGACACACCATGGCAAAGAAAATCCTTCGAGCAGGATATTTCTGGTCCACAATGGAAGCCGACTGTTACCAACATTCTCGGACATGTCATAAGTGCCAGATCTATGCTGATAAGGTGCACGTTCCTCCAGTTCCTCTGAACGTCTTGACAGCACCTTGGCCTTTTGCAATATGGGGCATTGATATGATCGGCGAGATCAGACCTACGGCATCCAACGGGCATCGCTTCATCCTGGTGGCGATCGATTACTTTACAAAGTGGGTTGAAGCAGCTTCCTACGCTACCGTAACCAAGAACGTCGTGGCACGATTCATTCGACACAACCTGATCTGTCGATACAGCGTCCCGGAAAGGATCATTACGGACAATGGTACCAATCTTAATAACAAGATGATCACTGAGCTCTGCGAGCAATTCAAGATACAACACCACAACTCTTCTCCTTACCGGCCGAAGATGAATGGGGCTGTCGAAGCGGCAAATAAGAATATTAAGAAGATTGTGCAGAAGATGACAGTGACCTACAAAGATTGGCACGAAATGTTACCGTTTGCTCTTCACGGGTACCGTACCTCAGCAAGAACGTCAACCGGGGCAACTCCTTTTTCCTTGGTCTATGGCATGGAGGCAGTCTTGCCTATTGAAGTCCAGATACCCTCTCTCCGGATAATGAAGGATGCAGGTTTGAGCGAAGATGACTGGATCCAGACTCAATTGGATCAACTAAATCTAATTGACGAAAAGAGACTCACTGCTATTTGTCATGGTCAGACGTACCAAAAACGGATGATCAGGGCATTTAACAAGAAAGTCCGACCACAAGAGTATCAAGTTGGGGACCTGGTAATCAAGCGCATCATTCTTCCTCAAAGTGATCCCAGGGGCAAATGGACCCCCACATACGAAGGGCCATTTGTGGTTAAACATATCTTCTCAGGAGGAGCTATGATTCTAACCACCATGGATGGTGACGACCTTCCTCACCCCGCCAATGCAGACATAGTAAAAAGATACTACGCATGAATTAAAGACCCGTTAGGTTGACACACCTAGGTAAAAATAAGGGCTTCTCGGCGAACCAAAAGGGTTCGGGCAAAAATAAGGGATGAAATGAAAAAAGATGTACACCCGGTAAGTCGAAAACCTGAAAAGGCGGCTTGGGCAAAAATGGGTATCCCAGTGGACTGAAAACCCGAAAGGGCGGTCCAGACAAAAGTTAGGGATAAGCGTAATACTATGTCTCATTGGATCACCTTGCATCCAGAATCCGGTATCAACTATCAGATTCAGACGGCATCAATCAGCTTCATCTTCAACTAAGCAGCGAAGTGATGAGACGCTTGAAGACATAAAGGCGATAACAGAATTGGAACCCAGTGGGATTATTTTTCACATAGCTGTTTTTGTTTCCTTTTCACAAAATTGTATAAACTCTGTTGTTCGACAGCGTTCTCCTACTAGGACGTCGACCTCTTGTACATAAACGCCTATTTACAGGCAAATTCAAAATCAATGCAAGCTCATTTTTCAGACAAATTGCCAATTGTTTTTCCTTTTTTCTGTTTTGTCTTGCGAAGAACGTCCAATGTTCATTTTTGATATATGCATTTGACACTAATTGCTAATCATAAATAGTTGCATACGAAACAAAGGACTAATTACAGGTGACATCAGAAACAGGGGCAATAATGAGTTGTCTAAGCGGTCTAGTTGCTCTGTCCACCAAGGTACCAAGGTAGGTTCGGCTGAAGAACGTGACCAGGATACCTTCACTCTCCGCAGAGTAAGACAAATCAACAATACTCTCGCCCGAGCAGAGTTGGTTTCCCGTCAGCCCTAAAAAGGCACAATATCTCCAGCAAGTCAGCAACACTCTCCCCGAGCAGAGTTAGTCTACTGTCATCCTTAAGGAAGTTGGATTATCCCCAGAAGATCTCAATATTCCCCAGCGGAGTATACAAATGTTCCTAAGCAAGCATCCCCGGCAGTCTTGATATAAGATTGTTCCCCGGCGGAATCCAGACACCCCAGTGGAGCCACTTCCCCAGTACAGTTCAAAAGTTTCCCCAGGAGAGTTGAATCAATCTCCCCGGTAGATTTTTGGAAGCTTATCCCCAATAGATTCTGGAAGCTTATCCCCTGCAGAGTACATATCTCTCCCCGGCTTTATTCAAAGGTTATTCCTCGCCAGACCTTATAACTGGGTTATCCTCAGCTAATTACCACAGAAAGATCGTCCCCGGCGAAGTTCTTCCTATTCCCCAACGGAGTTCATCAAATCCTCCAACAGAGCTCATCAACGGCATCCCCAACGGAATTATTATCAACATCTCAGCAAAGTACCTCTCTTCCTACAGAGTAATTCCCCGCAGAGTAATCTCTCCAGCAAGTTTATTCCCCAACGGAGTCATCTTCTCCTACCGGTTTATTCTTGCAATTATCATCCCCAGCGGAAACGAAGAGCTCTACTCTTCAAACATCAGCCCAGGATTCAACAAACTCCCGGCATTCGTCAAGGATTTATTTTCCTAGACAAAAATACATTCATAGACATATCACATATCATGCCTCCTATTTACATACATGATAAAGTGCATACGACACGATCTCGTTTTGAGAACATCATAACATCATGCATTTCATACATCATGACATTGCATACAACTAATGTTTTGCCTTTTCAGGAAAAGGTCAATCCAAAGATGATTACCATCAACCTTTTGTTCCAGATTCGATACCTGAATCTAGCCAGGGCATATCTGTGAGCGACTGATTAGAGGTCTACGCCTGTATCCAGCCAGGAAAGCTATCTCGATCAACTTTTTGAAATTCCAGATTCGATACCTGTATCTAGCCAGGGCATATCTGTGGACGACTAATTCCAGATTCGATTCCTGTATCTAGCCAGGGCACGTCTGAAGAGTTTGAAGATTCGATTCCTGTATCCATCCAGGGCATATCTGTTGACAACTAATTCCAGATTCGATTCCTGTATCCAGCCAGGGCACGTCTGAAGAGTTTGAAGATTCGATTCCTGTATCCAGCCAGGGCATATCTGTTGACGACTAATTCCAGATTCAATTCCTGTATCCAGCCAAGGCATATGTGTTGACGACTAATTCCAGATTCGATTCCTGTATCCAGCCAGGGCACGTCTGAAGAGTTTGAAGATTCGATTCATGTATCCAGCCAGGGCATATCTGTTGACGACTAATTCCAGATTCGATTCCTGTATCCAGCCAGGGCACGTCTGAAGAGTTTGAAGATTCGATTCCTGTATCCAGCCAGGGCATATCTGCTGACGACTAATTCCAGATTCGATTCATGTATCTAGCCAGGGCACGTCTGAAGAGTTTGAAGATTCGATTCCTGTATCCAGCCAGGGCATATCTGTTGACGACTAATTCCATATTCGATTCATGTATCCAGCCAGGGCACGTCTGAAGAGTTTGAAGATTCGATTCCTGTATCCAGCCAGGGCATATCTGTTGACGACTAATTCCAGATTCGATTCCTGTATCTAGCCAGGGCATGTCTGAATAGTTTGAAGATTCGATTCCTGTATCCAGCCAGGGCATATCTGTTGATGACTAATTCCAGATTCGATTCCTGTATCTAGCCAGGGCACGTCTGAAGAGTTTGAAGATTCGATTCCTGTATCCATCCAGGGCATATCTGTTGATGACTAATTCCAGATTCGATTCTTGTATCTAGCCAGGGCACGTCTGAAGAGTTTGAAGATTCGATTCCTGTATCCAGCCAGGGCATATCTGTTGACGACTAATTCCAGATTCAATTCCTGTATCCAACCAGGGCACGTCTGAAGAGTTTGAAGATTCGATTCCTGTATCCATCCAGGGCATATCTGTTGACGACTAATTCCAGATTTGATTCCAGTATTTAGCCAGGGCACGTCTGAAGAGTTTGAAGATTCGATTCCTGTATCCAGCCAGGGCATATCTGTTGACGACTAATTCCAGATTCGATTCCTGTATCTAGCCAGGGCACGTCTGAAGAGTTTGAAGATTCGATTCCTGTATCTAGCCAGGGCATATCTGCAGATGATTGTTTGTAAATTCGATACCTGTATCCAGCCAGGGCACGTCTGTAAGCAACCTTTTGAAGTTCCGGATTCGATTCCTGTATCTAGCCAGGGCATATCTGTGAGCGATTGTTGGTAGATTCGATACCTGTATCCAGCCAGGGCATATCTACATAAAGAGTTTGAAGATCAACCCCTGTAACAGGCCAGGTAATTATCTTTCTTTCTCAGGTACGCAAGTTCTCGCTAAGGAATCTCTTACGCGATCGACACCCAGATGGCATCTATAAGCCCATCCTCCTATCCATCATCTCTCCAAATGGCATCTGTAAGCCCATTCCCGCCATCACGCTGCTGATACTCTACTATGTGAGTGCAAATTTCTGGGCACTTTAGTGTTCAATCATCTTCCACCTTCGGATCACGAAAGGCACGCAAGCCAATCTACATCCTCAGGTCTAAGAAGATTGAACAGGGGCAACTGTTGCACCCCAAAATATGCCCTCCCATATTCTTCAAGATTGGTCAAGATCAATTTCCAAATGGTTCAAAATCTCTCAAGGGTTGCACAGTCCAATTGCCTCCTGACACAGTCAAAATTAGGGTTTTGGTTCTTGCAAGGAAGTTGAGGTTTTCAAGGGTCCAATCAAGTCCCATATGCCTATATACATTTTCAAGCATCTACATGTCAAATTTCAAGGCTCACAGCATCAAATTGCATAGTCAAAAGCCCTAATTGCTTCACAGTCAATTGTAGGGGCAAAATGGTCATTTGGCAGTCAAAAGTCAAAATTTTTGGTCAACATCTTATTTTGAAGCCACAATCATCATTTGATCAAGTCTTGATCATGATTCCACAAGCATGGCTCAAAAATCATCAAGATGCAAAAAGTTTCTATTTTTGGACAGTTGAAAAAGTCAACTGCAAATTGACCAGGGCATAACTTTTTCATGGTTCATCAGAAAAATCCCATACAATTCTCATGTTGAAGGGGATGACATTTCCTACAACTCATCTTCACATTCCAAGTCCAAGAAATGCTCTCACAAAAAGTTATCAATTTCAACATTATAGGTCATTTTCAAAAGTCAACAAAAAGGCACTTTAAGTCAAAGACCATAACTTGAGATTGGTAAATCAAAATGACATGGGACCAAAGGCATTGGTTAGAGGACCTCAAGAACTTTCCAAAATGTCCAAGAACATGTTCATAGCTTCAAAATTGAGCAAGATATGCATTGGAGAATTTGGGAAATTTTTGGGAATTTGCAAAAGTCAACTTTGCCCAAAACACTTCATTTTTGCTAATGGGCCTCAAATTCTTTCTTGAAACATTTCCCAAGGCTTATGCACGACCCATTAAGATTAATTTGAATTATTTTCTTATTTTTATTAATTATTTGGATTTTTAATTGATTAATAATTCATTTAATTAATTTAATTGTAGGAAAATATCAAAACATGGTTTTCAAATCTTTTTATGAAGCAAATGAGATCGGGGCAAGCTGGCAATTCGTGTACATATCAAGGACATCAAAATCACCCAATTTTGGCAAGTTTTATCAATCAAAAAAATTGGAGAAGATTTGATTGAAATCAAAGATGCAAAACATGAATACAATGGATTCTTGACCAAGATTTGCCCTAGTTTTCATTCTACTATATATGCTGAAGCAAACCCTAAAGCCTTTCACGTGAAAAAGCTGCTGAAAACACCATTGCCAAATTGAAAAAAAGCCAAGAAATTTGAAAACTTAATTCTCACTTGCAGGCCAATTCAAACCCTTTTCTTGTTTCCAATACATTGCTGGACCTTCCAGGAACACATTGCCATCGAGAACAAGCCTTAAAGCTCAAGAGAACGCTCTAACAGATTCACGGTTTATCACTTTTCTTCCAAAATTATAACCTTTGATTCATGCATTTTTAATACCTTTTGTTGATTGTTTTGTGTTCATAGCATTCTGGTGAAGCTTTTGGTGTGATTTAATTTCATTAAGATGCCCTGAAACGCAAGTTGCCATGGGAGAAATTTAGGGTTTCCAAGCTTCTAGATTGGGGCTTTACCGCATGAGAAAAATTGGACCACATAACGCCTATGGTTGAATTCGTCAAGGCCAGACGAATTCAACCCAACCATCGCGCCCTTTTTATGTTCACTATATGCCTAATCGCTATTCTTGGCAGTTTTGCATTGTGGGGGTTAAAAACCCCCGCTATCTTGTTTTTATTTTGCAGATAAATGAAGACGATGATGAGGTGTCCACGCATGGCTGGCTGATTCAAACATCACGCGTTTTTTTCTTGTTCCAAGCATAATTATTGTTTTTGTATATTATCTTCATTATCCATTACATTAACAATTACAGGCGTTTGGCTTAGTGGAGGGTGACGTGTTTGGCAACCCTTGGGACCTGGGTTCGATTCCCAGGTCCACCCAAATCTCAATCTTGTTTTTCATAACATCTTCATATGCAGGCTTGACAATGATGTCCACCATATACCCTCACAAATCAGCATGCCAAGTGTCCCAAGCGTCCATCCAAAGGCCAAGAGGTGAGGAGCACCATGCTCTCAGTCAACAAGCATTCTTGGCAATCCAGAAAGTCAACGGGCTTTGTGCTTAATGGGCCAGATTCAACAAAATAAACCTCCCTTTGGGCCTTCAAACCTCCCTGGTTTATTTTCCTTTTATTTTCTTTCTCCTTTTTTTTAAATTTTTTTAATCATTATTAATTATTATTATTAACCAATGAATTAATATTTTTAATAAATTCAGAGAATAAAACATGTGAATATTTTTATTGATATTACTATTTTTATGTATTAATTTATTTTGTAAATAAATGCTAACAAATAAATTAGTTTAATATAGATCAATTTTCATCTTTTTCTCAATAAATAAAAGTTATGTAGAATTAGGGTTTGACAATTTTCAATCATATTTTATTAATTAATCATTATTCTTATTAATTATTATTATCTTTGTAAATAAAAATGTAAATTAATTAATTTAGTAAATTAGGTTAACTTGGACCTTTTTTAAATAATTAAAATAAACTTAGAATTAGGGTTTTTCTTAACTTTTAATTTTAATTCCTTTTTATTTTCATTAAAACATTAAAAAACGTAAAAACATTTTTATTTTTAATTAATTAATTAATTAGTAAACTAGGGTTAATTTTAATTAAATGCAAAGGACCAAAAAACTCATATTTTCTCAAAAGGGTCAAAAAAACCCTAGGAAGTTCCAATTTAACTCTTTCGCGCACTATCTTATTTTGATTATTTATGTATCTGCTCAATGGATGTAATAGTAATTAGGATTTACCGCTTTCTTTACTTTCCGCACTTTTTTCCAAAACGGGTTATGTTTTTGGCGATGTATGAACCCGCGCCTTGTAATAGCGTAGATTCATATTTCCGCACTTTAATTTTTCGCACTCTTAACTGTTAATATGCATGAAAGACTGGATGACAAATTAAAAACAACTCGTAGCTCACAACGTTGCATGTTCAAAGATAAATATAAACTGAAAAACAACACACATGCACATGCCACTCCTAGGGTACGCCTCACTGGTTGCCTCGAACGTGGTCGTCAAGTATAGGGTGTCTTAGAGGTCGCCCTCCTGTCTAAAGATCCAGTTTCCTCGAAACGGTTGCCTCGGATAAAAGGATCTAGGACATTAGGGTTACTTCTAAGGTGTCCTACTATTGCTTCGGTGACCACATTGTCCCTTAATCGAATTGACCCGAATACCTCCAACGATGGGGCTACCTACCTCTCAATGGTGGGATAGCATTATCTAAAGGACTCTTACACAGCCTAATTCCTTAGAGTAGGTAGATTCTCGTGGGTACTTGCTCTTTTCAAAAACAAACAAAATACTTTTCACACTGACACTTTCAAAAGTTTTCAAAACAAATTTTTCATACACTCTTGAGGACAGATACAAGAGTTACTTAGAAATATTTCAAACAAAACTTTTTCAAAACCCACTCACATTTGAAAAGCAAACGTCTTTTGAAAACATAAGAGCAAGTACCTAAGAGCCCGTGGATAACTACGGATAGAAAGGGTGCTAATACCTTCCCTTTCTATAAATCTACCTCCCGAACCGAGAAACATCTCGAAAAGGAATTTTGCTGTGCTTTTGTCCTTTCCTTGTTGGAGAACATAAAAGATGGTGGCGACTCTTGCTTACCGCGACATTTCGCGAACCAGCTTTAAAACAGTCAGTTCTATTTCCACCGATCACAACTCCAAAATACCAAAATCACACTTTTCTGCCCAAACAGGGCATCATCCGCAGAACACTTGCCAAATTGAAACTTGCTCGTGTGTTTTGCCTTTCAACCCTTGAAACATCTTCCCTACATCACATCCAAGCTATCCAGGTGTGATCGGTGGAAATAGAACTGACTGTTTTTAGCTGGTTTCGCGAAATGTCGCGGTAAGCAAGATTCGCCACCGTCTTTTATGTTCTCTAACATGGAAAGGACAAAAGCACAGCAAAATTCCTTATTCGAGATGTTTCTCGGTTCGGGAGGTAGATTTATAGAAAGGGAAGGTGTTAGCACCCTTTCTATCCGTGGTTATCCACGGGCTCTTAGGTACTTGCTCTTATGTTTTCAAAAATGTTTGCTTTTCAAATGTGTGTGGGTTTTGAAAAAGTTTCGTTTGAAAAATTTCTAAGTAACTCTTGTATCTGTCCTCAAGAGTGTGTGAAAAATTTGTTTGAAAACTTTTAGAAAGTGTGGGTGCGAAAAGTTGTTTTGTTTGTTTGAAAAAAGAGCAAGTACTTAGGAGAAATCTACATATTCTAAGGAATTAAGCTGTGTAAGTCCTTTAGATAGTGCCATCCCACCATTGAGAGGTAGGTAGCACCATCGTTGGAGGTATTCGGGTCAATTCGATTATCGGGACAGTGTGGTCACCGAAGCAATGGTAGGACACCTTAGAAGTAACCCTAATGTCCTAGATCCTTTGTATCCGAGGCAACCGTTTTGAGGCAACTGGATCTTTTGGACAGAAGGGCGACCTCTAAGACACCCTATACTTGATGACCACATCGAGGAAACCAGTGAGGCGTACCCTAGAAGTGGCATGTGCTTTGTGTGTTGTTTTTCAGTTAAGGTTATCTTGTACATGTTATTTGTGAGCTACAAATTGATTTTATTATTCATACATTCTTTCATGCATTTTTTAACAGTTAGGAGTGTGGAAAATAAATTGCGGAAATGTAAATCTAACTATTACAAGGCGCGGGTCTATACATCGCCAAAAGACAAAAACCCGTTTTTGTAAATAAGTGCGAGAATTTAAATAAAGCGGTAAAAAAAATCCTAATTAACTATTACATACTATGTACAGATACATAAATATAAAATAAGAAAATAAATACGCGCGAAAGGAAGAATCGGTAACGTCCTAAGGGTGTTGACCCTTTTTTAAGAAAGAATTGAATTTTTGTCCCTTTTTTGTAATTAATGAAATTAAAACTAATAAATAATTAATTAATTAATTAAAAAAGATATTTTTGTGTTTTTGTGTTCTTAATGAAAATAAAGAGAAAATAAATAGAAATTAAAAGTTAGTAAAAAAACTAATTCTAAATTGTTTTTATTTATTGTAAAAAAAAAGATTAAAGTTAACCTAATTAAAAAGAACTAAATCAATTAATGTTAATGTTTATTTACAAAATAAATTAGTAGTGAAATTAGTAAATAAGAATATTAGTTTTTTTTTTTTTTGTTTATGAAAATAATTATTTAGGTTAATAATAATAATAATAGTAATAATTAATAAAAAGGAATTATAAAAGAAAAGAAAAAAATAAAAGAATGAAAAACAAAACCAAGGGGATTTGTGCCAGAATTGGGTGTGTGTTTAGAAATCTGAAAGCCCAATATTCATCCAGCCACGTTGACTTCTTGGATCAAGTGCTTGGTTATTTACTGGGAGCATGGTATGGATCAGTTTATGACCACTGGATTGACGCATGTGGACACTTGGCGCCTGATTTGTGAGGGGTATGGTGGAACACACTAGCAAGCCTGCATAGGAATATGTTAAGAAAAATTGAAACAATTATTGAGTGGACCTGGGAATCGAACCCAGGTCCTGTAGCCTTTCCCAATAGCATGGCCACCAACTGGGCTGCGCGTTTCATTCGATCTAAGAATAAGAAATGATTAATATATGTAATAAAAAGCAATATTAGTGGAAAAAAAAAACGCGCGCGTTATTTTAAACAGGCCAATCAGATGCAAGCATGTGGTCATCTTCTTCCTCAAAAATTGCAGGTTTTTTACCTGCGGATTTTATCCGCAGGTGGTTTCGTAGGTGGCTTCGAAACTCGTCCATAGGCCATGAAAATCCATTTCAAAACAATATTTGATCTCGTCTCCACCTCCTGAATCCATCTATGCTCATTACTTGCTATGATTTCACCTGCAAATGAAACGCCTAAAAACAACCCACGTAAACCCTAAGAGCGGATATCACCATATGGGGCTTAAAAATGAAATCAAATATTACAGTTATGTTGGAAATCAAGCAAGCAATATGATTATGTCAATATTTTTGAGAAATAATGCAAGAATAAGGAGTTCATGTTCTATGTACAGGGATGACTTTGGAACAACTTACAGCGCGGTATGATGAACCTTAGGACGTGGCAAGGATTGCTTTAGCTTCAGGGTATGGCAAAGAAGAGAGTCACGTCCTCCTTTTGATCTGAAAATGCTCATAACTGTGTTTTAGAAGTCTCACTTTTTGGAAAAATTTTGGTTTTGCTCTTGGCCGTTTCTGCACACCCTATGTCGTGAATGAGGCTTGCAAGGCTTGCATATGTAGTCATGAATGATGATAATTCACCTTTAGGAGCCTTAAACTTGTTCCATTATGTTTTTGGATTTTGTCTTAACCACCATTAAAGGCATTTCAAAGCTTTGTCCAAATTCAAAATTTCGTGCATAAATGAGCTTGGCACGGTTTTGGTATGTGTAATATGACACATGAAGGCTAATCAAACCACAAGATACCATTTAATTAATTTTTTTAATTTTATTTGAATTATTATGGATTAAAATGAATTAAATCCATAAAAATTAAATAAAAATGGAAAAATAATTATTTGGTCTTGAAATTGATCATGGGACACGTGGGTGGAATGACAAGGATGAATCAAGTGGAAAAAGGTGGGCCCTTTTGTCAAAAATTGAAGTTTCAAGGATAGTTGACTTTTGCCATTTCACAAAAATTTCCCAACTTCTCTAATGCATATCTTTCTCAATTTTGATCATATGAACATGTTCTTGGACATTTTGGAAAGGTCTTGAAGTCCTCTAACCAATGCCTTTGGTCCCATGTCATTTTGATTTACCAATCTCAAGTTATGGTCTTTGACTTAAAATGCCTTTTTGTTGACTTTTGAAAATGACCTATAATGTTGAAATTGATAACTTTTTGTGAGAGCATTTCTTGGACTTGGAATGTGAAGATGAGTTGTAGAAATTTCATCCCCTTCAAAATGAGCATTGGATGGGATTTTTCTGATGAACCATGAAAAAGTTATGCCTTGGTCAAGTTACAGTTGACTTTTCACCTGTCCAAAAATGGAAACTTTTGCATCTTAATGATTTTTTGAGCCATTCTTGTGGAATCATGATCAAGACTTGATCAAATGATGATTGTGGCTTCAAAATAAGATGTTGACCAAAATTTTTGACTTTTGACTGCCAAATGACCATTTTGCCCCTACAGTTGATTGTGAAGCAATTAGGGTTTTTGACTATGCAACTTGACCTTGTGAGTCTTGAAACTTGGAATGTAGATGCTTGACAATGTGTATGAGCATATGGGACTTGATTGAGCCCTTGAAAACCTCAACTTTCTTGCAAGAACCAAAACCCTAATTTTGACTGGCTTAGGAGGATGGTTTGACTGTGCAACCCTTGAGTAGACTTGAGCAAATTGAGATGATGCTTGTCAAAACTTTGAAGAATATGGGAGGGCAAATTTTTGGGTACAACAGTTGCCCCTGTTCAATCTTCTTAGACCTGAGGATGTAGATTGGCTTGTGTACCTTTTGTGATCCGAAGGTGGAAGATGATTGAACACTAGAGTGCCCAAAAATTTGCACTCACATAGTAGAGTATCAGCAATGTGATGGTGGGAATGGGATTATAGATACCATTTGGAGATGTGGTGGATAGGAGGATGGGCTTATAGATGCCATCTGGAGACATGACAGAGCCTTGTCGGGAATGGGCTTATAGATGCCATTTGGAAAGATGGTATGAGAGGATGGGATTATAGATGCCATCTGGAGATGTGACAGAACCTTGTCGGGAATGGGCTTATAGATGCCATTTGGAGACTGTTGATATGTGGATGGGCTTATAGATGCCATCTGGAGGTGGTCTGTTGAATTGTAATTTTTGTAAGTTGAAAGAGGGAACCTGTGTAGGGTTGCCTGATGATGAGCTCGTGTAAAGCTGCATCTTGGAAAGAAGGACACCTGTGTAGGGTTGACTGATGATGAGTTCGTGTAAAACTGCATCTTTGGAGGAAGGAAACCTGTGTAGGGTTTACGTATAATGAGTCCGTATAAGACTGCATCTGAAATGGAGAAGGAACCTGTGTAGGGTTACTTTGATGACGAGTCCGTGTAAAACCGCATATAGAGCTGAGAAGGAAACCTGTGTAGGGTTTACTGATGACGAGTCCGTGTAAAACTACGTCTGGAGTTTGAGAAGGGAACCTGTGTGGGGTTATTTTGATGATGAGCCTGTGTAAAACTGCATCCTGGAAGAAGTAAAACCTGGGTAGGGTTTCTGATGACGAGTCCGTGTAAAACTGCATCTTTGGGAAGAGAGAACTTGTGTAGGGTTTCTTTGACGACGAGCCCGTGTAAAACTACGTCTGGAGAGAGAAAACCTGTGTAGGGTTTCTTCGGGATAAGTTCGTGTAAAACTTCTGGAGGAACCGGGGTAAGGTTACTTTGGGATAAGTCCGTGTAAGACTTCTGGAGGAACCGGGGTAAGGTTACTGCAGGATAAGCTCGTGTAAAACTTCTGGATGAACCGGGGTAAGGTCATCTTGAGATAAGTCCGTGTAAGACTTCTAGAGGAACCGGGGTAAGGTTACTGCAGGATAAGTTCGTGTAAAACTTCTGGATGAACCGGGGTAAGGTCATCTTGAGATAAGTCCGTGTAAGACTTCTTCTGAAAGAAAAGGAACCGGTGTAGGGTTACTTTGATGATAAGTCCGTGTAAGACTTTGTCTTAAAATTGAGAAGGAACCGGTGTAGGGTTGCCTGATGATGAGTTCGTGTAAAACTTCTGGATGAACCGGGGTAAGGTCATCTTGAGATAAGTCCGTGTAAGACTTCTGGAGGAACCGGGGTAAGGTTACTACAGGATAAGTTCGTGTAAAACTTCTTGATGAACCGGGGTAAGGTCATCTTGAGATAAGTCTGTGTAAGACTTCTTCTGAAAGAAAAGGAGTCGGTGTAGGGTTACTTTGATGATAAGTCCGTGTAAGACTTTGTCTGAAAATTGAGAAGGAACTGGTGTAGGGTTGCCTGATGATGAGTTCGTATAAAACTACATCTTTGGTTGAGAAGGAACCGGTGTAGGGTTGCCTGTTGATGAGCCCGTGTAAGACTTCTTCTGAAAGAAAAGGAACCGGTGTAGGGTTGCCTGAGGATGATCAAGTAGATAATTGTCCTATTTGGTTTCGGATATTAACCCATGATCAGTCGTCCACAGAATTTTCCTGGCTTGTTACCGGTGTTGATCTGGAACTGTAAAGGTAGATGGTAATCATCTTTTGATTGACCTTTTTTGAAAAGGCAAAGTATTAGTCGTATGCAATGTCATGATGCATGAACCGCATGATTTTAAGATGTTCTCAAAAATAAATGAGATTTGTGTTGTATGATGCGTATGCATGCTATAATGTATGAAGATGTGATGTTTATGAATGTATTCTCGTCTGGGAAAATAAATCCTTGACGAATGCCGGGAGTTTGTTGAATCCTGGGCTGGTGTTGAAGAGTAGAGTTCTTCGTTTCCGCTGGGGATGATGATTGGTTGCAAGAATAAACCGGTAGGAGAAGATGACTCTGTTGGGGAATAAACTTGGTGGAGAGATTACTCTGCGGGGAATGACACTTTGGGAAGAGATACTTCGCTGAGATTTTGATGATAACTCCATTGGGGATTCCGTTGATATGTTTTGTTGAGGATTCTGATGAAATCCTCTGGGGGTAGGAAGAGCTTCGCCGAGGACGATCTTTCCGCGGTAATTAGCTGAGGATAACCCAATTATAAGCCCTGGTGGAGAATAACCTTCTGAAATAAAGCCGGGGAGAAGCGTTCGTACTCTACAGGTGATAATCTTCCAGAATCTACTGGGGATAAGCTTCCAGAATCTACTAGGGAGGATAATTCAACTCTCCCAGGGAAACTTTTTGGACTGTACTGGGGAATGGCTCCACTAAGGTGTCTTGTATTCCACCGGGGAACAATCTTATATTAAGACTGTCGGGGATGCTTGTTTAGGAACATCCGTATACTCCGCTGGGGAATATTGAGATTTTCTGGAGGTACCCAACTTCCTTAGGGCTGACGGTAGCCTAAATCTGCTTGGGGAGAGCGTTGTTGACTTGTTGGGGATACTGTGCCTTTTCGGGGCTGTCGGGAGACCAACTCTGCTCGGGGGAGAGTATTGTTGAACCTTGTCTTACTCCCGGGGAGTGGAGGCCTCTTGGTTATGTTCTTCAGCCGAACCTACCTTGGTACCTTGGTTGACAGAGCAACTAGATCGCTTGGACAACTCATTATTGCCCCTGTTTCTGATGTGGGAGAAGAAGATACCTTGTGGAGGTGCTTGATAACTTCCGATTGACAAATCTTCTTCTGGTAGGAAAGTGACGAGATGACGGGACATAGTCGTACGCTTTGATCCCTAGTTTTTTGCCTGGACCGCCCTTTCGGGTTTTCAGTCCACCGGGATACCCATTTTTGCCCAAGCCGCCTTTTCAAGTTTTCGACTTGCCGGGTGTACAATTTTTTTATTATTTTCATCCCTTATTTTTGCCCGAACCCTTTTGGTTTGCCGGGAAGCCCTTATTTTTGCCTAGGTGTGTCAACCTAGCGGGTCTTTGATTATGCACAGTATTTTTCGATTATCTCCGTGCTCTCAGGATGTAGGGAGGTGCTCCTGTCAGTAGTGTTGCGTTGCCATACTACCAGAAGATGTTTGATCGTGCAAGATTCGCAGCTGGAATTCATGTCCAATGCCCCAGGTGACTTAGAGGGAGGTTTGCCCCTGGCTATTTGGCATTTGAGAGATTCTCCGAATCTTGACTTAACTGCCCCAGATGACGGACAATGATCACGTCTGCCCCTTGGTTGGAAGTACTTTTGTTCACTAGATATTCTTCGTGCGAATTTCTTTGTTGTTCGAACAAAAAAGTCATATGCAAACAATGTTATTTTAAAAATGCAAAGCTTATGTCTGTCTTGAAGTTTTTGAAAATGCATTTTTTCATAAAAACAAGTGAATTTTTTGTAAACTGTGATGTCAACTCGTTATTTTACCGCAAGCCTTAAGGAGTCAGGATACCTTTCGTAACAGTATGCTTTCGAACTAACCCATGCTTCAGCTAGGACTTTTAAGGGTTGTAGCGTGGCCTGGTTCACGGTTTAAGAAACAAAGGACAAAGGCTCAAATTTATTTGTACACACCCGCTCTTCGTGATGTTCTTCAAACCTAAACTCAGCCGATCATGCATTAGACCTTTGTTTGAGTCTTTGTCCTGATATTCCAATGATGGTTCGGATATTGACAATTTACTTTGAATAGGCAGTCATTTTTTGTTGAGGGTTTGTAGGATCTCTTTCTTTTTTGATTTCGTTATCCCTGTTTTTTGCCTGAACTGTTCCTCTTTGTGATTACAGTCAGCGGGATGCCCTAGTTTTTGTAAGTCTTCTTCATAGGTTTTGACTTGTTGGGCGTTTATTTTGAGGGATAATGACTGCCCATCTTTATGATTATTCAGGACCATCACTGTCTTTTGTTTTGTAAGGACTTCTTTGGTGCCACTCGTTGTGCATCTGGATCAAACTGAGAGAACTACCCTGCCCCAGGTTATGATTAAGGGTTTTGATTTTTGAAAAGAAAAACTCCTACTTCTTTGGCCTAGAGGGGTTGACGAGGGATTATCTTCCTTATAACTTCGGTGTTTAGGAATTGAAACAATGCCTGTACCTCATCAACGGGGTATGTTCAAAAGCATACTGTAGATTGTGGTATCGTTTTCGTCATCCTCCCTCAAGAGGCTTAGAATTTTCAATCGAGAGTTGAACATCAAGAAAAAATAAAAGCAATTTTGAATATAGAGAACACAATTACTTCAAAACAGACACGTGTAATGCATTAATGAAATAATAGAGTTTGACATGATAATTGTTTGAATAAGCATAAAAAAATACAATATCAGAATTTAAATGAAACAAAAGTCTCTCAATCCTAGCCATGTTTCGGCAAGGGAGCAGCGATCACGTTGGGAGTCTCGGCAGGCTCGAATTCGATCTCTTTGGCGTTAATCATATTCTGGATCTTGTATTTCAACGCCCAACAATCCTCAGTATCGTGCCCCGGGCTACCAGAATGATAATCACACCTCGCATCTGGGTTGTAGCTTGGAGAAGAAGTTTTAGGATTTGCAGGAGGGTTGATCACCGCAATCAGGTTCATTTTCAACATGTGCTGCAGTGCTTGTGACAATGGCATGTTGATGTTGGTGAATTGTCTTTTAGGCTCGTCTGGCCTTCGCTGATTTCCCTTTGGCGGTTGTCGGTGTGACGCAGAACCTGAGATCATGACTGCCCCTACGTATTAGTCACGACGATCCTTCTGACTGTACGCAGCATTGGACTCTTTCTTGAATGGTTTCTTCTCAGCGTTCGAGGAGTCACCCTTTTGTATCTTCCCGGACTCGATACCAGCTTCTATCCTCTCACCAGTTAAGATCAGATCTGTGAACCCAGCAGAAGAATTCTCAATCAGATGGTTGAAGAACGGACCAGACAGGATCCCTAAGAACATGTCAACGAGCTCACGGTCAGTCAAAGGCGGCTATACCCTTCCAGCCAGGTCTCTCCACTTTTGCGCGTACTCCTTAAAACCTTCACCCGTCCCCAGTGACATACCCTGGAGTTGGGTACGCGTAGGAGCGAGGTCGGCATTATACTGATACTGCTTATAAAAATCAGTTGCCAAGTCCTCCCAGTTACGAATACTGGTTCCATCCAGCTGATAGAACCATTCGAGCTGAGTCCCTGAAAGACTTTCCTGGAAGAAATGGATCCACAGATTCTTGTCTGCCGTGTAGGGCTGGATCTTCCTTGCGTATGATCGGAGGTGCAATTTAGGACAGGAAGCCCCGTCGTACTTCACAAAGGCAGGAGCCTTGAACTTGTGTGGGATCACCACCCCAGAAGATAACCCTAAGTCTCCGAAATCCAACCCAGGCACACGTTGGATCTCCATAGCATTTAACCGGTCCTCCAGCTGTTTGTACCTGTCCTCAACAGGAGGGTACTGTTCATCATTGAAATCTGTCTCGGTGTCAGAGACTACGGGACTAGGAACCATTCCCTCTTTGTGACTGCCTTCCCCAACAGATGGAGTAGTCCGCTCAGCTTCATTCTGCAGTGTATTCCCAGATCTGCGTCTAGGGTTGAACAAAACAGTCCTCTTCTTCTTCTTCTTCTTCAAAAGCAAAGTCTTCAATTCCTGTTGTCCCTGGGCTAAGCTCATGACCAGCTCCTGGAACTGGGCGTTCTGGGCCTGGAGGGCCTTGATAGCTTGTTCATTGGATGATTCAGAATTCATGACGACTGCTGAAATAAATAGCGAAGAAGGTAAGTGACCTGTAAAAGGCGTACCTGTAATGCAATGATATGTATGATATGCATGCAATGTTTTCAAGGATCTCGCGAGATAAACAAGAAAGATTGTTAGAACTTGAATTTTGTAGCTTGATTGAAGAAACTTCATTTTGTTGAGAGTCTTTCTTCAAGAGTCAAGGCTCACCATATCGAGTGGGTCATAGCCCCTGACTCAAGTTATCAACCTTGGTTAGGGGAAAATAAATCCCCTTTGCCCCTTGCTAGACATTTGATTCATCATGACCTGCATCACAAACCCTTGAGATCCTTGAAATGGATTAGTCCTTATGTAGGATGTATGCAATGGTATGATGTTATGTTATGCATGGAGTGATGTAAGTAGGCCCTGTAATGAGTCTCAATTAAGGACTGTAAACAAAACCTGCAAGAAACTCAAGTGTCAGATAACAAGCATGCAAGTAGTCAAGTTTGAAGGCACACAAGTCACACCAGACAGCCCTTAGAGTTCAGGCCAACATGAAGTTTGGGGTACTACCCTCTTGAAGTTGGTGAGTTAAGACTTGTCCTATCAAAAGTAACCGGGTTCTAGAGGATCCCAATATCACTGACTACCCTCAATCGGTCATAACTCCAGCGTCGCAATCTTTTCTTGCGGCCAGAACCATCGCGAGAGTTTAGCCTCAATGGGTGTAGCATACTGCTACTGTTCTATGGCCAAGTTGGGTCAAATTAGGGTTCTAAGGTCGGTTGGTGCTTAACGACTCCTCAGAAGACCCATATTCTCCTCGTTGCAACACAAGGGATATCGGTACAGACCAAGGTGCCACACCAATGTAGCCACTGCTTCACCCGTGTCGGTCTATGCCAGACAGGTCCCTTACAGCTTATGCTACCTAAAAGGGTAACCCCAGATCCGGGTTAGGATCTATGAAACTCCGATGCAAAGCCCACAAATATAAAGAAATCAAAGCAAAGTAATTGAAAACATAAGTATGATCTAATCCTAAGGTACACCACACTTTCGATACTCCCCAGCAGAGTCGCCAGTTCTGTGATCGGTGGAAATAGAACTGACTGTTTTTAGCTGGTTTCGCAAAATGTCGCGGTAAGAAAGAGTCGCCACTGTCTTTTATGTTCTCCAACATGGAAAGGACAAAAGCACATCAAAATTCCTTATTCGAGATGTTTCTTGGTTCGGGAGGTAGATTTATAGAAAGGGAAGGTGTTAGCACCCTTTCTATCCGTGGTTATCCACGGGCTCTTAGGTACTTGCTCTTATGTTTTCAAAAATGTTTGCTTTTCAAATGTGTGTGGGTTTTGAAAAAGTTTCGTTTGAAAAATTTCTAAGTAACTCTTGTATCTGTCCTCAAGAGTGTGTGAAAAATTTGTTTGAAAACTTTTAGAAAGTGTGGGTGCGAAAAGTTGTTTTGTTTGTTTGAAAAAAGAGCAAGTACTTAGGAGAAATCTACCTACTCTAAGGAATTAAGCTGTGTAAGAGTGCTTTAGATAGTGCCATCCCACCATTGAGAGATAGGTAGCACCATCGTTGGAGGTATTCGGGTCAATTCGATTATCGGGACAGTGTGGTTACCGAAGCAATGGTAGGACACCTTAGAAGTAACCCTAATGTCCTAGATCCTTTGTATCCGAGGCAACCGTTTCGAGGAAACTGGATCTTTTGGACAGAAGGGCGACCTCTAAGACACCCTATACTTGATGACCACGTCGAGGCAACCAATGAGGCGTACCCTAGAAGTGGCATGTGCTTTGTGTGTTGTTTTTCAGTTAAGGTTATCTTGTACATGTTATTTGTGAGCTACGGATTGATTTTATTATTCATACATTCTTTCATGCATTTTTTAACAGTTAGGAGTGCGGAAAATAAATTGCGGAAATGTAAATCTAACTATTACAAGGCGCGGGTCTATACATCGCCAAAAGACAAAAACCCGTTTTGGTAAATAAGTGCGAGAATTTAAATAAAGCGGTAAAAAAAATCCTAATTAACTATTACATACTATGTACAGATACATAAATATAAAATAAGAAAATAAATACGCGCGAAAGGAAGAATCGGGAACGTCCTAAGGGTGTTGACCCTTTTTTAAGAAATAATTGAATTTTTGTCCCTTTTTTGTAATTAATGAAATTAAAACTAATAACTAATTAATTAATTAATTAAAAAAGATATTTTTGTGTTTTTGTGTTCTTAATGAAAATAAAGAGAAAATAAATAGAAATTAAAAGTTAGTAAAAAAACTAATTCTAAATTGTTTTTATTTATTGTAAAAAAAAAGATTAAAGTTAAACCTAAATTAAAAGAACTAAATTAATTAATGTTAATGTTTATTTACAAAATAAATTAGTAGTGAAATTAGTAAATAAGAATATTAGTTTTTTTTTTTTTGATTTTTGGTTATGAAAATAATTATTTAGGTTAATAATAATAATAATAGTAATAATTAATAAAAAGGAATTATAAAAGAAAAGAAAAAATAAAAGAATGAAAAACAAAACCAAGGGGGTTTGGGCCAGAATTGGGTGTGTGTTTAGAAATCTGGAAGCCCAATATTCATCCAGCCACGTTGACTTCTTGGATCAAGTGCTTGGTGATTGACTGGGAGCATGGTGTGGATCAGTTTATGACCACTGGATTGACGCTTGTGGACACTTGGCGCCTGATTTGTGAGGGGTATGGTGGAACACACTAGCAAGCCTGCATAGGAATATGTTAAGAAAAATTGAAACAATTATTGAGTGGACCTGGGAATCGAACCCAGGTCCTGTAGCCTTTCCCAATAGCATGGCCACCAACTGGGCTGCGCGTTTCATTCGATCTAAGAATAAGAAATGATTAATATATGTAATAAAAAGCAATATTCCTGGAAATAAAAAAAACACGCGCGTTATTTTAAACAGGCCAATCAGATGCAAGCATGTGGTCATGTTCTTCCTCAAAAATTGCAGGTTTTTTACCTGCGGATTTTATCCGCAGGTGGTTTCGTAGGTGGCTTCGAAACTCGTCCCTAGGCCATGAAAATCCATTTCAAAACCATATTTGATCTCGTCTCCACCTCCTGAATCCATCTATGCTCATTACTTGCTATGATTTCACCTGCAAATGAAACGCCTAAAAACAACCCACGCAAACCCTAAGAGCGGATATCACCATATGGGGCTTAAAAATGAAATCAAATATTACAGTTATGTTGGAAATCAAGCAAGCAATATGATTATGTCAATATTTTTGAGAAACAATGCAAGAATAAGGAGTTCATGTTCTATGTATAGGGATGACTTTGGAAGAACTTACAGCGCGGTATGATGAACCTTAGGACGTGGCAAGGATTGCTTTAGCTTCAGGGTATGGCAAAGAAGAGAGTCACGTCCTCCTTTTGATCTGAAAATGCTCGTAACTGTGTTTTAGAAGTCTCACTTTTTGGACAATTTTTGGTTTTGCTCTTGGCCGTTTCTGCACACCCTAGGTCGTGAATGAGGCTTGCAAGGCTTGCATATGTAGTCATGAATGAGAATAATTCACCTTTAGGAGCCTTAAACTTGTGCCATTATGTTTTTGGATTTTGTCTTAACCACCATTAAAGGCCTTTCAAAGCTTTGTCCAAATTCAAAATTTCGTGCATAAATGAGCTTGGCATGGTTTTGGTATGTGGAATATGACACATGAAGGCTAATCAAACCACAAGATACCATTTAATTAATTTTTTTAATTTTATTTGAATTATTATGGATTAAAATGAATTAAATCCATAAAAATTAAATAAAAATGGAAAAATAATTATTTGGTCTTGAAATTGATCATGGGACACGTGGGTGGCATGACAAGGATGAATCAAGTGGAAAAAAGTGGGCCCTTTTGTCAAAAATTTAAGTTTCAAGGATAGTTGACTTTTGCCATTTCACAAAAATTTCCCAACTTCTCCAATGCATATCTTGCTCAATTTTGATCATATGAACATGTTCTTGGACATTTTGGAAAGGTCTTGAAGTCCTTTAACCAATGCCTTTGGTCCTATGTCATTTTGATTTACCAATCTCAAGTTATGGTCTTTGAATTAAAATGCCTTTTTGTTGACTTTTGAAATGACCTATAATGTTGAAATTGATAACTTTTTGTGAGAGCATTTCTTGGACTTGGAATATGAAGATGAGTTGTAGGAAATGTCATCCCCTTCAAAATGAGCATTGGATGGGATTTTTATGATGAACCATGAAAAAGTTATGCCTTGGTCAAGTTACAGTTGACTTTTCAGCTGTCCAAAAATGGAAACTTTTGCATCTTAATGATTTTTTGAGCCATTCTTGTGGAATCATGATCAAGACTTGATCAAATGATGATTGTGGCTTCAAAATAATATGTTGACCAAAATTTTTGACTTTTGACTGCCAAATGACCATTTTGCCCCTACAGTTGATTGTGAAGCAATTAGGGTTTTTTGACTGTGCAATTTTGTGTTGTAGGTCTTGAAACTTGACCTATGGATGCTTGACCATGTTTGTAGGCATGTGGGACTTGTTTGGACCCTAGGAAACTTCAATTTCTCTGCCAGAACCAAAACCCTAGTTTTTTGACTGTTAGGAGACCAATGGACTGTGCAAATCTTGAAGAGTATGGGAGGGCAAATTTTGGGGTACAACACCTTCCATTCTGGAACCCATGGGTAACGATACTACAATAACCTTCAGTGACTCTGAAGATCTGATCAACCAAGCCGAATACGAAGGTGAGGAAGATTGTGAGGTGCCAGGGGAGTTGGCTAGATTACTACATCAAGAGGAAAGAGAAATTCAGCCTCATGAAGAGCAGTTGGATACAATCAACTTGGGTACTGAGAATGAAAAAAAGGAAATCAAGATAGGTGCCAACCTATAGCCGAGTGTCAAAGGGCGCAAAATTCAGCTACTACATGATTATGTTGAGATCTTCGCCTGGTCATACGAAGACATGTCGGGACTTGATACAGACATTGTGGTACACCGTCTCCCCACAAGAGAAGATTGTCCACCAGTGAAACAAAAGGTCTGCCGCATGAGACCTAACATATCAGAAAATATCAAAGCAGAAGTTATGAAGCAGTTCAATGCTGGATTTCTGGCTATTACTTCCTATCCACAATGGGTTGCTAACATTGTGCCCGTGCTTAAGAAGGACGGCAAAGTGAGAATGTGCGTGGATTATAGAGATTTAAACAGGGCCAGCCCTAAAGATGACTTTCCACTTCCGCACATCGACATCCTGGTTGACAACACAGCTCATCACAAAGTATTTTCTTTCATGGACGGATTCTCAGGCTATAACCAGATCAAAATGGCACCTGAGGACATGAAGAAAACTACCTTTGTTACACAGTGGGGTATGTTCTGCTACAAAGTGATGCCATTCGGACTGAAGAATGTTGGGGTAACTATTGTACCCCAAAATTTTCCCTCCATTTTCATCAACATTTTCTCACCACAAGACTCTTGGAGCTCAAGATCAAGTTAGGGTTTGCTCTGCTCAAGACCCCTCCTTGCATTGTTGACCCAAATTAGGGTTTGAGTTTGCACAAAAATGTTTTGACCTAAAATGCCCAAAGTGACTTTCATGCTTCATGTTGGACTTACAAGTTTATCCATACCAAGTTTCAAGCCTTGATTCCAATCTTTGCCCAGTCAATTGGACAGTTGACCTAAAAATCAACTGTATTGGGGAAAAAGTCAACTGTGGCCAATTGACAGTCAAACCTCATGATTTTTGACCCACATCAACATCATGAACTCATATGAACCATTTGGTCAAGTTTGGATCACAATTCCACAAGAAATTTAATTAGATCACCAAAAGGGCAAAATGGTCATTTTTAGGGTTTTGACTACACAAAGGAAATTTTTGACTGTTTGACCTAACCAATGGCAAACCAAGCTCACATATGGACTCAAGGACTCAATTGCATTGTCTTGACCCATTCAAAAAGTTCAAAAGATCTCAAATGCGCAGGATTGACAAATGAATTTTCCAGTCAACTGATCAAAATTTGACTGTATACTGAAAAGTCAAACTTTGACTTTTTGGTCAAAATCAAGTGCCAAGATTCATTTTTCATCAAGACATGTCAAATTATGAAACTTGTTCATCAAGAAATCCAAAATGACAAATTAGGGTTTAAAATGAAGAAATTTCATAACTTAGAAATTTTCTAAGTTATGAAATTTCCTTATTTTTTCCTAACTTTGTCCCATTCTTTCATCAAGATGCAAATAGATTCAAACAAAACTTGAAACATGAAAGTTGTATTACATTGCAAAATCTACAACTTTGATTCACAAAGTTTTCTCAAAGGAAGCATGTATCTCATGTTATGATTTTTGGAACAAGGGTGCAAAACATTTTTAACTTAGAGAAATTTTGACCTATTCTAGGCAGGATTTTTGTCCAACTTCTTGGCCATTTTTCACATGGTTCCACTTGGAGTTTCAATTTGCAATACAAAGATGGATTATATTACACATTCCAAGATTTCCAAATTGTCCAAGAACTCATCAAACACCCTTGTGGTTAGAGAGAATCGAATTTGCAAAGTTGGCCAAAACTCACTTTTGTTCATGGCCAAAGCTTGTTCATAACATTTGCATTTTCAAGTCAGCAGGGTTTGTGATAATTTGCAGGCCTCTAAACCTCTTCACACTCAATAATTTAATGCCTAACCATTATGTTCAAGCATTGTTTTATGCATTTGGTCATTACACATAGAATTAATCCTTAAATGGAAAAAGCAAACTTGCCATTTTTGAAAAGTGGTGCTTTATGTCAAATACCAAATCTTGGAGGCATGGGTCAGATCTTTGAGGCAAGAGTTTGTACACATATCCCACTGATCAATAGAAAGTGTTGCAGCATGCTTGAGAGCTTGGTACAGGCCTATATCACAACTTGACATTTCTTTGCTTACATGGGAAGAAACCTTGCAAACTGAAGCCAATCTCTCATTCCTGTAAACACCAGCCAAAACAAACTTTGTACACCTCTTCCATACACAAAAACAGACCTAAGGCACGACTCATCCATCCCTAAGACCTGCTCATACTCAGAATCCCTGTTTTGTTGCAAAACAGGGCAAGTTCTGCAACTTGACCTCCATAACCATATCCACTCGTGCGTTTTTGCTCAAGCCTGTCCAAACACATTCCATATCATCCACACAAACTATCCCAAGCCCTAAATACAAACTGTAACATCCCTAACCTCTGTTTCCATTTTCACTTTTCAGTTTTGCAGGTGAACTTTCATAGCACGATTCAGAGAGTTTTAAAGCAAGCTAGGTACTTGGGAAGCATCCTTGGACTTCAGTCAAGCTGTACAAAAGCTCAAACTCCATTGAAGTTGGCCACATTGTTGTACACGACTCAAGCTGAAACAGGTAAAACCATGGACTTCTATCTCTCTATCCAGACATGATTAAGCTTAGGTTTGTGAATGAAACATGTTCTACTCATAGCCCTGAAGCCATCCATGTATTTACTTTTCATTTATATTAAGCATGCTGTGAGAATTTTAGCCATGAACATTGAAGAAAAATAGGTCAGAAATTGGGGGTGAAGAAATTCTCCCTGGTTTCTTAGAGTTAGGTCAAGTATTTTATATGTTTAAATTCGTCTTTTGATGCTCTATATTATTGGTGTTATGAGTTTTTGTTAAAAGTCAAAGAATCAGGAGATGATGATTGCATAGGAGGCGCGCGCGTTTTCTGTTTAAACGTTGCTGGAGGTTGAAGACAAAGCTGGCTTGGGCTGGGCCTGAGTCAGCTTGCTGTTTACACCCCTTTTTTCCATTTACACAGGAAAAGATTCTAAAAAAAAGTAAGTGGACCTAAGCTATTGAATCATAACTATATCCACTATTCTGATATTCAAATTGGATAGAAATGAAATTTGAACGGTGGATCTTTTTTTCTTTTTAATACCTTTTTGGTTCTAACTCTGCAAGAATCTGTCGATATTTCAGATAAAATCTTATTGTTCGTAGGAATGAATTGCTACTCCTCTCCTCCAGTGGAAGGGCTTATTCTATTCTAAGGTCCAACATACAAGTCATTTGACTTAAAAATCTATTTTTTCCGCCCATTGTGTGAAATAATCGTCATTTTGCATTTTTCTTTTTTGATTCTGACTCCATATTTTTTGTACAAATATAAAAAACTCCAAAAATATTTTTCCATCTTTTTTTGCATTTATTTGGCATTTATTTGTTTTATTTAACATATACATATAAACAAATATATTTCCTTTTTTTTAAAACCCTAGAAAATAATACAAAAATATTTATTTTTTAGTTATTATTTTTTGTTTACATTTTGAAAACATTTTCTAAAAGATACATTTTTTGAATAATCAATATTTTATTTTTGTACATATTTAGCATATTTAATATATAAATATTTGTATATTTTATTAGATATTTAAGATAAAAATATAGAAATAATACGTTTTTATTTTTATTTAATATTTGACATCAAAAATACTTTTTTACAATATACCCTTTTTTTGTATATAATTAACAAATATTGTACATAATTAATAAATAAACACTATTTACTTGAAAATTAGGGTTTTGCCCTAAACCGTAAAAATAATTAAAAAATGACTTTTTTTATTTTGTTTATACTTCAAATATGAAAACCTTTTTACATACATACAAAATCTTTTTTTTGCATAATACATTGTATTTTGATATTTATTTACATTGTATTTATATAAATGTTAAATATTTGTATATTCGATATGGATGTAATAGTTTAGATTTAATTTCTTGTCAAATATCCCCCCATTCAAACATTTGTACCCCCATATCCATAATCATGTTGTAATAATTTAAGACTTTAAATTTCCGCATTTTAAAGCTTTTAATTATGCCATGTTAGACTTAGGGTTTGTATGCAAATAAAACCAACAAATAGCTTGACCTAATACAAGACAAATGCATGAAAATCAAATACACAATGCACACTTGCACCCCTTGGGTTACTCCACTTGTTGCCTTCAAAAATGGGCCATAGTTGCATGTTAAATGTCTTTGGCAAAACAAAAAAACAAATCAAATGATCATAGTCCCTCGATGACGCTACCAAGTTACCTAAAAAAATGATCAAGTCCCTTGAGAAAATTGCCAAAGACACTTGGCACTATTCCCTCTATGGTCTAAACGATGACCCGCGCCTGTCCCGTTAACATCCTAACACAAGGTTGTTCACCAAATACAATGGTGAAACAACATTGTTAAAAGGGTTAAAACATGAGAAAGATCTTTGAGAAATTTAGGGTAGATAGCTCTTGGTTACTTGACCAACTTGCAAAACAAATCCTTGCCATTTTTCAAAACACACTCCACAACACAACTTTCAAAACAACTTTCAAAAACATTGAAACATCTTTTCAAAAAGACAAACACCTTTGTAAAACATTCGAGTAAAGAATTGTTACAATGGTTGCCTAGACAAGGCATCTTTTTCAAAACATTTTCAAAACCACACACACAAAGCACCATTTCAAACAATTGAAAAGCAAAGGCAAGTGATCTAAGAAAGTAACTAAGAGCTCATGGATAACCATGGATAGAAAGGGTGCTAATACCTTCCCTTTCTATAATCTACTCCCCGAACCCACGAAAACATCTCAAAGGTTTTTCCTGTGCTTTTTAACCTTTCCTTTAGGATAAAATAAAAAGTTGGTGGTGACTCTTGCTAAACCGAAACATTTGCGAAAACAAACGCAAAACCTGAAGTCAGTTCTCCCACTGTATCACAGAACTGGCGACTCTGCTGGGGATTGATTTAAAAGTGGAGTAACCTTAGGGCCTAGATCACCCTTTTGCATGACTAATTGTTTTCTTTGATTGCTTTACATTTTGGTTCTCTTGTTTGGGCTTGAAATCCTACACCCGAATTTGGGAAACATTCATAGATAGCAATACGTTGTGGAAATTGTGCGGGGTATACCGACACGGTTGAAGCAATAGCTATATTAGTGCGACATATTTGTGAGTACCGGTAACCCTTGAGTTCAATCAAGGAGAGTACGGGGCCGCTGAGTGATGTCACTAAGCACTAATGACCTAGAACCTTACTTGACCATCTTGGCCTTTTATTAGGGGTAGTGAGATGACCGGCTTTGGTGCAGTTCGAAGTTGGTAGATACTCGATACTACACTCATTGAGGGTTGTTTTCTTGGAATATTTTGGTCGCTAGTTAAGTGGCTAAACCAAAACAATGAACATAGAAAACAATCCAATGATATTGAGCTCCTTAGAACCCGGTTACTATTTATAGGACAGGTTTTTAAGCCAACTACACTCAAGAGGGTACTTACCTATAAAACCCCATGCAAGCCTGAAACTAGGGTTTTGTGTGACTTGCTTGTACATATGTTTGTGCATACATCATGAACATCATAAAGCATCATATGCATCCACTAACCATTTCAAGGGTTTGGATCTTCATCTTTGTTCTTGTTTTGTAGGTCATGGAAATTCTTCGCAGGAAAACTATCCAAGTCAACCTTGTGAGAATCCCTCCTCAACTCAAGGAGCTTACATCCAGAATTCCAGAAAGCTCTCTCTTCAGTGAAAGACATGGTAGACTGCTCAACCTAGTCAACACCAGTATTGAAGAAGACATGGTGAAAGTGTTGTTCCAGTTCTTTGACCCCCTTCACCACTGTTTCACATTCCCCGACTACCAATTGGTGCCTACTTTGGAGGAATTTTCTCAACTCCTGAGAATTCCTATTCTTAATCAACTACCCTACAACGGTACAGAAAAAGAACCAAAGCCTTAAGATGTTGCTCAAGCACTACACTTGCAACCATCTGACATCAAGGGGCATTGGGAAACCAGAAGTGGTGTCAAGGGCTTCTTGGCAAAATTCTTGTTTGAGAAGGCACAAGAGTGTTGGAATTCTTTGGATCTACAAGCCTTTGAAGAGATTGTGGCACTCCTCATTTATGGGTTGGTCTTGTTCCCAAATCCTGACCAACTTATAGATGTGAATGCTGTTAAGATCTTCATATCCAGGAATCCCATACCTACATTGCTTGGGGACATCCTCCACTCATTTTACACATGAACAATGAGGAAGAAAGGTGTTCTCATGTACTGTACTCCTCTCCTTGCAAGGTGGTTTATTTCTCACCTTCCACAATCTGTTTTGAAGAATGAACAAGGCTTAAGGTGGTAACAACGGTTGATGACCGTCACACATTCTGATGTACATTGGTGTTCTCGGTCCATAGAAAATGTCATCATCATCGATCGTTGTGGTGAGTTCCCTAATGTTCCATTACTTGGCATTAGAGGAGGCATTACCTACAACCCTTGTCTAGCTTTGAGACAATTTGGATATGCACGGAGGGATGGCCCTCATGACATGCTGATTCCTGACCTAGTTTTTGACTTCGACAACAATGCGCAAGGACTTCGCCAAAGATTCATCAGAGCTTGGAGGATGCCTAACAAGGTAGATAGCAAGACACTGGGGCACAAGAACTCCATCCCTCTTGAGCCTTATCTCAAGTGGGTACGAACCCGAGCCCAGAGTCTTATGATGCCTTACCCTCACATTCTCCCTTTGATTAAAGAGCCTGTTAAGGAAGGAGAGGTTCCATACGCCATCCTACATCCTGACATGCCAACATCATGGGAGGAAATGCAGAAGAGTTGGATCCAACTCAAGGAAGAACGGAATACTTTTGAAGCCAGCTTCTACGCCAGTGAGAAGAAGGTTTTGGATCTTACCCGCCGACTTCACGAGGAGGAGACCCTCAACACTTACATCGCACCAAAAAGGATGCGCAACATCTTTTTACCTTAAGAAGTTTTTGTAATATTTGGCCCATGGGGCATTTATGTACTGACAAAAATTCTTCTTATTAATATGACGTGCGTTCTTTTTGTCTGCAACAATTTTGAATTTCTAAATCCTTGAATGCATTGCATGAATAAACATATCATTCATCATATGCATAAACAGGTCTTCACACCAGGTTTCCTTATCTTTCTGCTGTTTATTTCAGTAAGATGGATCTTGAACAAACGGTCAAAGATCTGCAGTCACAAAACTCACAGTTTCAACAGCTCCTTATGACCTTGGCAAAGGTTCAGGAGGATCTTAAAGCACTGTTAGGGAACAAAGAGCAAGAAAAAGGAAAAAAGAAGAAGAAAAGAGTTGGGGTAGCTACACTGGGAAGAAGATTTGAGAATGAAGCGAGGAGAGTTCTTGAATTTCCCTCCACATCTGATGAGGGAACCGGTAAGGGAAAAGGAGCTGCATTACCTTCTGAGTCCGAGGCTGAAGAGGAAGAGGTTGAGGAAGATGAAGACTACTCAGAGCAGCAATACCTGCCAGCGGACGACAAATACAAAAACCTGGAGGATAGACTGGCAGCTATGGAGCTGCAAAGGGTTCCCGGGTTAGATTTTGAAGAATTGGGATTGATTGCTGGGATTGTGATCCCTCCAAAGTTTAAGGTGCCAACTTTTGCAAAATACGATGGTCTGTCTTGCCCGAAGATGCACCTGAGGTCGTATGTCAGAAGAATTCAACCTCACTCATCCGATAGAAATCTTTGGGTACACTTCTTCCAGGATAGCCTGTCTGGTACACAGCTAGATTGGTTCTACCAGCTTGAGAGGTCAGAGGTGCATAGTTGGGAGGATTTGGAAGCTGCCTTTTATCGCCAGTATCAATATAACGCTGACTTGGCGCCAACCCGTACTCAGTTACAAAGTATGGGGATGGCCTCAAATGAGGGATTCAAAGAAACGCCCAGAAATGGTGCAACTTGGCCGGAAGAGTGCAGCCACCTCTTTCAGATAGGGAACTAGTTGATATGTTCTTGGGGACCCTATCTGGCCCTTTCTTCAACCATTTGATCGGGAGCTCTTCTGCAGGGTTTACCGAACTGATTCTGACTGGCAAACGGGTGGAAGCTGGTATTAAGAGTGGGAAGATTCAAAGGGATGCCTCTGCCTCTGCAACTGTTAAGAAATCATTCCCGGCCAAGAAGGAAGCAGCTGTTATATGCTCTCAGAAAGGATTGGGAAGAACTGAGCGCCGACCGACTGTAGGGGCCGTGATGATTCAGAATTCTTCAAATGATCAGCCTCGTAACAATCAGTCCAGACTGTGATCGGTGGATCTGGAACTGACTGTTTAACGCTGGTTCGCGAAATGTCGCGGAAGCAAGAGTCGCCACCGTCTTTTATTTTCTCCAAATGGAAAGGACAAAAGCACAGAAAAATTCCTTAAAGAGATTGCTCTCGGTTCGGGAGGTAGATTATAGAAAGGGAAGGTGTTAGCACCCTTTCTATCCATGGTTATCCATGGGCTCTTAGATACTTGCTCATTTGTGTTTTCAAAAATATTTATTTGCTTTTCAACTGTGGGTTTAAAAAGTTTCTTTGAAAAAATTTCAGTTTGACTCGTACGTCAGAGTGTTTGAAAAAATTGTTTTGAAAGCTTTTGAAAAGTGTCGGTGTGAAAAGATTTTTGTTTGTTTTTGAAGAGAGCAAGTATCTACGAGAACCTACCTACTCTAAGGAATTCGTCTGTGTAAATGTCCTTTAAAGTAGTGCCATCCCACCATTGAGAGGTAGGTAGCACCACCGTTGGAGGTGTTCGGGTCAATTCGATGTTCGGGATGTGGTGATCACCAGAGCAATGGGAAGACACCTTAGAAGCTACCCTCATGCCAGGTTCCTGGATCATGAGGACTTACTAGGACATCCTCTACTCGACGATCACCTTTCGAGGCAAGGCAGCAGTGAGGCGTACCCTAAGGGTGGTGTGTGCGAATTGTGTGTCATTTTCATTGATATTTGTCTTGTCATGTTAAAGTGATCTACGCTTGATTTTATTATGGTCATTCATTCTTTCATGCTTGGTTAACAGTTAATATTTGCGAGGAAAAGTAAATCTAAGCTATTACAAATGGCGCGGGTCCACATCGCCAAAATTAAACCGGACCCGATTTGACGGAAAATAAATAAAGCAAAAAAAGTGCGAGAAGTTAAATTGTCCGAGTTACATGGCTTTGAGAGAGATACATGATTATTTAAATGAAATAAAAATAAACATGCGAAATTAAACAATTAAAAATATGGGCGTTGGACCCTTTAAGGAATTAAAATGAAATTAATAGAATAATTAAATTAAATAAAAGAAATGACTTATTTTTATGCTTTTTTTTTTGATTTATGACAATTAAAGAAAATTTAAACTAATTAAAAGTCAAGTAATTAATTCTAATTTTAATGGTTTTTAATTTATTAAAGAAAACGCATTAAAGTTAAAACCTAGAATTTAAACTAAATTAATTATGAAATTTATTTACAAAAATTAATGATTAATGACAAAATATTCAATTAATTAAAAAAAGGGAAAAAAGTATTAAAGACCTATTTTTGTTATTTTTTGGTATATTATGAAAAAAGAATTAAATTACCTAAAATTAAATCTAAATTAATTACATGCGAATTTATTTATGAAAATACTTAAAATAAAATATTTTATCATTTTTTACTTTTTCTGATTTTTTTATGGTTTTTATGTTTTGAAAATATTAATTAATTAACTTAAACAAATAAAGAAAATAAAATCATAATTGAAAATAAAATAATAAAAAAATATAGAGAAGGCAAACCAGGGGGAATTCAGTCCCAAATTAGGAGGTATAGCCCAAGATTTCTGGCCCAGTAAGCATGGCCTTGTTGACTTTTTTTCTGGGAACGTACACATGCGTAGACGTGGATTCACCGTGTTCTCCAACCTCAGCCTTGTGATTGTGGAAGCTGGGCACGTGGACGCCTTGATCCAGGGGATGTATTATATGCTCCAACCTGGAAATTGTATATGAACACGTTTTGCAAAATATTATAGAAATAACATAGACCTGGGGCTCGAACCCAGGTCTTGGATGTGAATGCTATCAACGCCTGCCAGCTGAACCATTCAACTTTTTTGTTAAATAACTAAACAGCGAATAATATAATGTGAAACTGCGCGTTAGTGATGCTTTACGCGCGAATTTCAAAATGGCCAACCATCGTGCGCCACGAAGTCGTCTTCCTCATGTTCCTGAAAATAAAAAAACATTGGGCAACGGTTTTAAACGCGTTGCCTTAGGCCAGTTTCCAAGAAATAGCGATTAGGTCCTCATTGAACATAAATTAGGCGCGAGGATTGTTTATTGATCGTCCAATCGCGCTGGTTTTGTTTATGGTACTGATGAGTCTTAATTTTACAGCATTATGAAATGCCCAAATCAAAGCTTGTAAAACCCTAAAACATAACAATGGCAAATCTGTACATGGCGCATGAAAACTCAATCAAATAGTGTGGTTAGCTTTAGAATTAATCAAGGAATACGAATCAATAAAGAAAACGCAAGAAAAATGCATGAGATTCATGATTCGACCATGGAATTTTTCGTGTAAAGTTGGGCTCAGATATACCAATTCCTGATTCTTTGATGAATGATATGGATCGGAACGCGTTCAGAAGTCTTCAAGGAAGCTATTGGAACAAGAATGGAGGCTTGAAATGACCTGCAACCACGATTTCAGAATTTGACTTTTTTTGTAAAAGTGTGAATTTGTTGTATGCAATAGGACGCAGCTTAGTGTGTAAAATCTTGTCCTGATCATTTGTATATACCCTAGCAATATGTTTGGATGGGAGTTATGGTCCATAACACCTTGCTTTGATGGTTTGGATTTTCACATAAACCACCATTATCAACTTTCCAATTTTGCTTCATTTTGAATTTTTGCCTTGATTAAGCCTTAGCACGAAAAATGGTAGGCACATAATGGTGTTTCAAGGCTAGTTAAGGCCTAATATTCCCTCTTAAATCAATTTTTGAATTTCTTTTGATTTTAAAAGATTTAAAACTAATTAAATCCAATAAAAATCAATAAAAATGAAAAAATTAATAAAAAAATCTGAAATAAAAGGTGGGACACGTGGGAAGCATGACCAAGTCAATTCAAGTGGAAAAAGTGGGCCCCTTTTGTCAAAAATGAGATTTCAAGGATAAATGATTTTGGCCATTTCACAAAAATTTCCCAACTTCTCCAATGCATAACTTGCTCAATTTTTAAGCTTTGCTCATGTTCTTGGACATTTTAGAAAGGTCTTGAAGTCCTCTAAACAATGCCTTTGGTCCCATGTCATTTTGATTTACCAATCTCAAGTTATGGCCTTTGACTTAAAGTCCCTTTTTGTTGACTTTTGAAAATGACCTATAATGTTGAAATTGATAACTTTTTGTGAGAGCATTTCTTGGACTTGAAGTATGAAGATGAGTTGTAGGAAATGTCTTTCTCTTCAAAATGAGCTTTGGATGGAATTTTTCTGATGAACCATGTGAAAGTTATACCCTGGTCAATTTCAGTTGACTTTTTCAGCTGTCCAAAAATAGAAACTTTTGTATCTTGATGATTTTTGAGCCAAGTTTTGAGAATCATGATCAAGCATTGATCAAATGATGTTTGTGGCTTCAAAATGATATGTTGACCAAAAATTTGAACTTTTGACTGCCAAATGACCATTTTGCCCCTACAGTTGACTGCAGTGCAATTAGGGTTTTGACTGTGCAATTTTGTGCTGAAAGTCTTGAAACTTGACATGTAGGTGCTTGACCATATTTATAAGCATGTGAGACTTGATTGGGCCCTTTGAAACTTCATTTTCTTGATCAGAAGCAAAACCCTAATTTTGACTGCTTAGGAAGCTCTTGCACTGTGCAACCCTTGGGGAACTTTGAAGCTTGGCTTGGCAATTTCTTGAAAAATATGGGAGGGCAAATTTTGGGGTACAACAGTTGCCCCTGTTCAATCTTCTTAGACCTGCGGATGTAGATTGGCTGTCGTGCCTTTCGTAATCCGAAGGTGGAAGATGATTGAACACAAAAGTGCCCAGAAATTTGCGCTCACATAGTAGCAGTGTGATGGAAATGGGCTTATAGATGCCATTTAGAGGTTGATGAATAGGATGATGGGCTTATAGATGCCATCTGGATGTTGATCGCGTAGGAGATTCCTTAGCGGGAACCTGCATACCTGCAAAAGAAACATGAGTACCTGACAAGTTGCAGGAGTTGATTTTCAGATGCTTGGTATAGATGTGTCCTGACTGGTTACAGGAGCTGAGTCTGGAGCTTCAAACGGCGATGAATGAACCCGGGACGGTTACTGCCTTAGCATGAATAATAAGAGAATCTTGGGCGATTTTATCTTCAACAACGCTCGTTGAGAAAAATCTCGGGTGACTTTAACTTCAACAACGCTCGTTGAGAAAAATCTTGGGTGACTTTAACTGGGATAAGAATCAGGGAGATCTTAGGGTCGATCTGACTGAACCAGAGGAGGCCTTTGACTGGATAAGCATCAGGAAAATCTTAGGGTCGACTTAACTGAACCGGACAAGGTCTTGGAATATCTTCAACTGGATAAGCATCAGGGAGATCTTAGGGTCGATCTGACTGAACCAAGAGAAGGCCTTTGACTGGATAAGCATCAGGAAAATCTTAGGGTCGATTTAACTGAACCGGACAAGGTCTTGAAATATCTTCAACTGGATAAGCATCAGGGAGATCTTAGGGTCGATCTGACTGAACCAAGAGAAGGCCTTTGACTGGATAAGCATCAGGAAAATCTTAGGGTCGATTTAACTGAACCGGTCTAGGTCTTGGAATATCTTCAACTGGATAAGCATCAGGGAGATCTTAGGGTCGATCTGACTGAACCAGAGAAGGCCTTTGACTGGATAAGCATCAGGAAAATCTTAGGGTCGATTTAACTGAACCGGTCTAGGTCTTGGAATATCTTCAACTGGATAAGCATCAGGGAGATCTTAGGGTCGATCTGACTGAACCAGAGAAGGCCTTTGACTGGATAAGCATCAGGAAAATCTTAGGGTCGATTTAACTGAACCGGTCTAGGTATTGAAATATAGCTGAGAACTTAACCGGACCTTTCCTGAAAGGTAAAGGTCAGTCACATGCAATGCATGATATGGATCAAGCAATGATGTTCTCAACATAAATGAGATTGTAAGGTATGATGCGTTTATGCATGTATCATGATGTATGTGATGTTTAGGAATGTATGCTTTCGTCTAGGAAAGTAAATCCTTGACGGGTGCCGGGAAGTCATATCCTGGGCTGACGTTGAAGAATAGATTTCGCTTCCGCTGGGGATGATAATTGCAAGAATACCGGTAGGAGAAGATGACTCCGTTGCGGAATAAACTTGACAAATGGAAGATTCTGCGGGGAGAAGAGATACTCTAGCGACCATGCTGGGAAGCAATACTCTGTGGGGAGAGGGGTGCTTTGCTGAATGTTGATAGTAATTTGCTGGGGATAGGAAGACTTTGTCGACGACGCTCTTTTCGTGGCTTTTGGCTGAGGATAACCCAGTTATATCCTGTTAAGGAAATAACTCTTTAAATAAAGTCGGACGACGCGTTCGTGCTTTGCGGGGGACAAGCTTCCAGAATCTACTGGGGATAAGCTTGCTGCTTGGGGAGATGAGTTCCAACTTTCCTGGGGAACTGGATTGGACTCTCCTGGGGAAGTATTGAACTGCGGGGGAAGTGATCCCTTTGAATGCTTGTATGCCGCCGGGGAACAATCTTTAGACCAAGACTGCCGGGGATGCTTGTTAAGAATATATGCTGCTGGGGAATGTTGAGATCTGCGGGAGGATACCCAACTTCCTTAAGGTTGATAACTGCTTTGTTTGAGGAGAGTATACTGCTTGCTGGCTCACTCTCTGGGGAATTTAAGATGCCTGGTTATGTTCTTTAGCTGAACCTACCTTGGTACTTTGGAGGATAAAACAATTAGATTGCTTAGACAACTCCTTATTGCCCCTGTTTCTAATGTCACCGGTAATTAATCCTTTGTTTTGTATGCAAATACTCATGAGTTAGCAAGCTATTGTCAATGCATATATCACAAATTGAAACTTGGACGTTCTTCGCAAAACAAAACAGAAAAAGAAAAACAATTGGCACATTTTAACTGAAAAGTATATTTGTATTGATTTTTGAGTGGCCTGTAAATAGGCGTTTTGTATACAAGAGGCTGACGTCCTAGTAAGAGAACGCCGCCGAGCAAAAGAGTTTATACAAATTTTGTACAAAAGAAAATAAAACAGCTGTGTGAAATGAATGATCCCGCTGGGTTTCAACTCTGCTATTGCCGTTATATCTCCGAGCGTCTCATCTCTTGATGACCTTGGTTGAAGGTGAAGCTGACTGATCGATGCCGTCTGAACTTGGTGTAGATACCGGATTCTGGATGCAAGGTGATCAATGAGACATAGTATTACGCTTTATCCTTAATTTTTGCCTGGACCGCCCTTTCGGGTTTTCAGTCCACCGGGATACCCATTTTTGCCCAAGCCGCCTTTTCAGGTTTTCGACTTGCCGGGTGTACAGATTTTTTTTTATTTCATCCCTTCATTTTGCCCGAACCCTTTTGGTTCGCCGGGAAGCCCTAATTTTTGCCTAGGCATGTCAGCCTAGCGGGTCTTTTTATGCGTAGTATCTTTTTACTATGTCTGCATTGGCGGGGTGAGGAAGGTCGTCACCATCCATATTGGTTAATATCATTGCTCCTCCTGAGAACACATGCTTAACCACAAATGGCCCTTCGTACGTAGGGGTCCATTTGCCCCTTGGATCACTCTGAGGAAGGATGATTCGCTTGATTACCAGATCCCCAACTCGATATTCCTGTGGTCTGACCTTTTTGTTAAATGCCCTGATCATTCGTTTCTGATACGTCTGACCATGGCAGATAGCAGCAAGTCTCTTTTCATCAATGAGGTTGAGCTGATCAAGTCGTGTCTGGATCCAATCATCTTCGTTCAGATTTGCATCCTTCATTATCCGGAGAGAGGGTATCTGCACTTCGATTGGTAAGACTGCCTCCATGCCGTAGACCAAGGAGAAAGGAGTTGCCCCAGTTGACGTCCTAGCTGAGGTACGGTACCCATGTAGAGCGAACGGTAACATCTCGTGCCAATCTTTATAGGTCACTGTCATCTTCTGCACGATTTTCTTGATATTTTTATTTGCTGCTTCTACAGCCCCATTCATCTTCGGTCTGTAAGGAGAAGAATTGTGGTGCTGTATTTTGAACTGTTCGCAGAGCTCAGCGATCATCTTGTTGTTCAGATTGGTACCGTTGTCTGTAATGATTCTCTCAGGGACGCCGTATCGGCAGATCAGGTTATGCCGAATGAACCGTGCCACGACATTCTTGGTTACTGTAGCGTAGGAAGCTGCTTCAACCCACTTTGTAAAGTAATCAATCGCTACAAGGATGAAGCGATGCCCGTTAGATGCCGTAGGTCTGATCTCACCAATCATGTCAATGCCCCACATTGCAAAAGGCCAAGGTGCGGTCAGAACATTCAGGGGAACTGGAGGAACATGCACCTTGTCTGCGTAAATCTGGCACTTGTGGCATGTCCTGGAATGTTGGTAGCAGTCAGCTTCCAATGTGGACCAGTAATACCCTGCCCGAAGGATCTTTTTAGCCATAGTGTGCCCACTGGAATGTGTACCAAAGGTCCCTTCATGTAGCTCTTCCATGATCTTTTCTGCTTCCGTCTTATCCACACAACGCAGTAAGGTTGAATCATGGTTTCGCTTGTACAAGATGCCGTTACTAAGGAAGAACTTTGCCGCGAACCTCCTCAGGAACTTCTTATCATTGACAGATGCACCTTCAGGATACTCCTGAGCTTCCAGATATCTCTTTACTTCATGGTACCAAGGCTTCTCAGTCACCAATTCAGTCTCGAGGTCGCAACAGTATGCCGGTTCGTCCAGATTCCAGATGATAATCCGGGGAGCCTCATTATCCCATTTAACCTTGAACATAGAAGCCATTGTAGCTAACGCGTCCGCCAACTGATTCTCTTCTCGTGGGAAGTGTTCAAAAGTTATTTCTGTGAAGTGGGGGATCATTGTCAACACACATTCTTTGTAAGGGATAAGATTCGGATGCTTCGTATCCCACTCTCCTTTGATCTGGTTGATCACGAGGGCGGAATCTCCGAAGACACTCAGAAACTTAATCCTTAAGTCAATCGCAGCTTTGAGTCCCATGATGCACGCCTCATACTCCGCCATGTTGTTGGTGCAGTTGAAACATAGCCGGGCCGTGAGTGGAGTATGAGTGCCTTGAGGGGATATGATTATAGTGCCAATACCGTTACCCAAAGCATTGGAGGCTCCGTCAAAGTGCATATACCATCGGGATCCTGGTTCAGGTCCTTCATCCGGTCCAGGTACTTCACAATCAGTCACAATCATGATACTTTCATCCGGAAACTCGAAGTTCATTGACTGATAGTCATCTACGGCCTGATGTGCCAAGTGGTCTGCCAATACACTTCCCTTGATGGCTTTCTGGGTCGTATACTGAATGTCATATTCTGTCAAGATCATTTGCCATCTTGCAATCCTCCCAGACAGAGCAGGCTTTTCGAATATGTATTTTATAGGATCCATCTTTGAGATCAATAAGGTGGTGTGAGTCAGCATATACTGTCTCAGTCGGCGAGCAACCCATACCAAAGCGCAGCAAGTTTTCTCGAGCAGTGAGTATCGGGTTTCACAGTCGGTAAACTTTTTGCTAAGGTAATAAATGGCATGCTCTTTTCGGCCAGACTCGTCATGCTGCCCTATCACACACCCCATTGAGTTATCAAGTACTGTCAGGTAAAGTATCAAAGGTCTCCCTTCAACCGGTGGCATAAGGATGGGCGGTTCTTGGAGATACTCTTTGATTCTGTCGAAAGCAGCCTGACATTCATCGTTCCAACGTACTACCTGATCTTTCTTCAGTAGTTTGAAGATTGGCTCACAGGTAGCAGTCAGGTGTGAGATGAATCGAGCAATGTAATTCAGGCGTCCTAAAAAACCTCTGACTTCCTTCTCTGTTCTAGGAACTGGCATCTCTTGAATAGCTTTAACCTTGGCAGGGTCCACTTGAATACCCTTATCACTTACAACGAAGCCTAGAAACTTCCCGGATCTCACTCCGAAGGTGCACTTGTTCGGGTTCAACCTCAGCTTGTACAGTTTCAGACGGTCAAACAATTTCTGCAGATGATCCAGGTGTTCTTCCTCAGTCTGGGACCTTGCGATCATGTCATCAACATACACTTCTATCTCATGATGGATCATGTCATGAAATAAAGCAACCATGGCACGTTGGTAGGTTGCCCCAGCATTCTTTAGTCCAAAAGGCATAACTTTGTAGCAGAAGGTGCCCCACTGAGTAACAAATGTAGTCTTTTCCATGTCTTCAGGTGCCATCTTGATCTGATTGTACCCTGAAAAGCCATCCATGAAAGAGAACACCTTATGCTGAGCTGTATTATCAACAAGGACATCAATGTGAGGTAGAGGGAAGTCATCTTTGGGGCTGGCCCTGTTCAGATCCCTGTAATCGACACACATTCTGACCTTACCGTCTTTCTTTGGTACCGGCACCACATTAGCAACCCACTGAGGGTAAGAAGTCACTGCAAGAAATCCGGCATCAAACTGCTTCATAACCTCGGCTTTAATCTTCTCAGACATCTCTGGACGCATACGGCGGACCTTTTGCTTAACCGGAGGGCAATCTTCCTTAGTTGGCAAGTGATGGACCACAATATCGGTATCTAATCCGGGCATATCTTCGTAGGACCAGGCAAAGATCTCCATATAGTCATGCAGCATCTGAGTCAACCGTTGCTTCACGCTGAGCTCTAGGTTGGCACCAATCTTTACCTCTTTCTTGTCCTCTTCAGTACCCAAGTTTATTGTTTCCACTGGCTCTTCATGGGGTTGAATTGCCCTCTCTTCCTGTTGTAACAGTCTTGCAAGTTCGCCAGGCACTTCGCAATCATCTTCACCTTCGTCTTCGGCTAAGTTGATCGGATTTTCGAAGTCATAACTGGCAGCAGCAGAGTCGTTACCAGTGAGATCCAGAGTGGATTGAAACCTGTATGAGTGAGTGTGTGTGTAAATACAGCTGTTTTGCAATATGTAAAGAAGGAAAGAAAAGGAGCGCAAAATTTGAAATGTGAAAAACGTCCAAGATTTTCATTTATGATATATGAAATGACAATTTATATACCCTCACAAATGAAACCACGGTGCCTCGGGTAAGACACCGGGCCAAAGAGTTTATTTATTGTTTATTACAGATACCAAAAACATAGGAATTTATTACTCAGTAACAAGAGAAACAGATAGGTTGTCCTTTGCACTCCAATTATTAAGTCCTCCGTCAGTTGCCGGGTAAATCCAGCTATCAAACTCGGCTTCATCCACTTCCTCTTCGTCTCCAATAGCATTTACCCCATGAGCAGGCAGGGGAGCTGTTACCACATTAGGCTTCTCAGATGCCTCAAACTGTATCTCCTTGGCGTCAATAAGATCCTGCAGTTTATTCTTTAGGGCCCAACAGTCATCTGTGTTATGCCCGGGGCTATCCGAATGGTAAGCACAGCGGGCATTTGGGTTAAACTTGGGGGACGCAGTATTTGGAAACTTCGGCGCCTCCCTGACAGTCACTAAATTGGCGGATAGCAACTGTGGCAGGATCTGCGACAAAGTCATGCTTAAGCGGGTGAATTCTCTCCGGGGTCTTTCAACCTTCTGAGGATTATTTGGCCGGGGAGCGGCAGCAGGTTTTGCAATCATTACCGCACTGACAGATTGGCGGCGTTCAGGTCGCTCTGGTCTCCGGGAGCTATATACAGCACTAGCCTCCTTTTTGAAGGGTTTCTTCTCAGCACTGGAGGAGGCAACCTTCTGTATCTTCCCCGATTTTATACCGGCCTCGATCCTTTCACCAGTCAGGATCAGATCAGTAAACCCAGCAGAGGAATTACCGATGAGATGATTGAAAAATGGACCAGAAAGGGTCCCCAAGAACATATCCACCAGCTCCCGGTCCGTCAATGGTGGCTGCACCCTGCCAGCCAGGTCTCTCCATTTCTGTGCGTACTCCTTAAAACCTTCACCCGACCCTAGCGACATACCCTGGAGTTGGGTACGCGTAGGAGCGAGGTCGGAATTATATTGATACTGCTTGTAAAAAGCAGTGGCCAGATCCTCCCAGTTACGAATGCTGATTCCATCCAGCTGATAGAACCATTTGAGGTGAGTCCCTGAAAGACTCTCCTGGAAGAAATGGATCCAAAGGTTCTTGTCTGCTGTGTAAGGCTGGATCTTCCTTACATAAGAACGGAGGTGCATCTTGGGACAAGAAGCCCCGTCATACTTCACAAAGGTCGGCGCTTTGAACTTGTGTGGAATCACCACCCCAGTAGACAACCCCAAGTCTCCGAAATCCAGTCCAGGCACACGCTGAACTTCCATAGCTTTTAATCTGTCCTCCAGCTGCTTGTACCGGTCTTCAGCAGGAGGGTACTGCTCGTCGTTGAAGTCTGTTTCAGTATCAGAGCCCACAGGAGTAGGGACTTCCCTTTCTTGGTGACTACCTTCCCCCACAGATGGAGTAGTCCTTTCAGCCTCAACCTGTAAGGTGTTCCCGAGTCTGCGCCCAGTGTTAAATAGCACAGTCCTCCTCTTCTTCTTAGTCTTCTTCAGAAGCATGGTCTTCAACTCTTGTTGACCCTGAGCCAAGCCCTTGATCAGCTCCTGAAATTGGGCGTTCTGCGCCTGAAGAGCCTTGATAGATGCCTCGGTTGATGATTCAGGGTTCATGATGCTGAAATAAACAGCGAAGAACGATAAGCAACCTGAAAGGAAGAGTACCTGTGATGCATATGATGAATGAGATGCGTATGAATTATGTTTTCAAAGACAATCGGGAATCAACTTTGTAAACAAAAAGGAACACACTTCATTAGATTCAATTTTGCAGCTTGAATTGTTCAACAGGTTGCCCTTAGGCGTTACATGAAAGGAAATACTGAAAAGGGAAATAAAACTGTAAAAAGAACATCCAGAGCTCCTTATTGATCCCATGGTCTCCTCTTCTCAGTACGGATGTAGGCATTCAGGGCTCGCTCATTCTCCAATTGCTTTGTCAGCTTCTGGATCTTTAATTCCTGCTCGTTGAACTTTTCCCGGTAAGAATCCCGTTCTTCTCGCAGTTGCGACCAAGACCTCTTCAACGTCTCATAATCAGTGGGTACCTGAGGAGGGAGGACAGTTGGAGGAACACTATCTTTGTCAGAAGACTCAAGAATGACAGGTCTGACAGCATCATACGGCATACCTAACTTCTGAGCACGGATGCGAACCCATTTGTAGTAGGCTTCCATAGGTAAAGAAGTCTTTGGCCCTAACTCTTGTGGGTCAGCTTTATGAACTTTGTCCCAAGCCTTGATGAACTTACGACGCAGCTCGTCACTATCCACCTGAAACTCAAAACTGATGTGAGGCACCAACATCTCATGGGGCCCTGCTCTTCTTGCTCTTCCAAACTGACGGAGTGCTAGGCATGGATTGTAAGAGATCCCTCCTTGAGTACCAATAAGAGGAACATTAGGGTATTCTCCGCATCGATCAATAACAGCTATCTCATCCAAACCTCTGCAAGTCCAAATGACGTCTTTATCGGTGAGAGACATTAACCTGTGAGCCCATCCTTTTCCTCCCTGGTTCTTCAGTACGAACTTAGGGAGGTGCGAAATTAACCACCTCACCAACAAAGGGATACAACACCATAGGGTTCCTCGTCTTCGGGTAGTACGAGCATGAAGTTGTTGCAAGATGTCACCCAAGAGAGTGGGTACAGGATTCTGAGAGATAAAGATCCTTATAGCAGTGACATTGACGAAGTTGTCAGGATTGGGAAACAAGACTAACCCATAGATTAAGAGAGCCAAGATGTCTTCATATGCTCTAAAGTCCAGGTCATTCCAGAAACTGTTAGCTTTACCCACCAGAAATTTGGCCAAGAAACCCTTAACCCCGCTTCTAGTTGCCCAATTGTCTGTTACTTCCTGATGTGTCAAGGGAAGAGCTGCAGCAACATCCTCAAGCCTGAGGGTCTTTTCCCAGCCAGTGAAAGGAGTCTGATCCAAGATAGGGATACCAAGTAAATCAGAGAACTCTTCCAGGGTAGGGACCAGCTGGAAGTCTTGGAAGGTGAAGCACTGGTACAGAGGGTCATAGAACTGGGTCAGAACACTCATCAACTGTTGATCCTGCTTTGCAGTGACTAAACTGAGAAGAGAACCATGCCTCTGGATGAAGGAGGTGGTATTTGGAATTCTGCTAACCAACTCTTCAAGCAACTCAGGTGAGTGAACAAAGTTGAACCGGATAGTATTCCTTCGCACAGGCATCATGGTGTCCTACAAAATAGAGCAAAGATGAAACCCTCTTGTCTTTGAAACGGTCAGTCCTTATGCAGGATGTATGCAATGCTCATGATGTTATGATGCTATGATAAAGCACACCACAAATAGATACAAAGGCAAACATGGTAAGGCACGCAAGTCACACAAAGCAAACCCTTAAAGTTTAGGCCAGCATGAGGTCTAGGTACTACCCTCTTTCTGTTTGTTGGTTCATACCTGTCCTAATCAAAAGTAACCGGGTTCTTAGAGGATCCCAATATCATTGACTACCCTCAATCGATCATAACTCCAGCATCGCAATCTTTTCTTGCAGCCAGAACCATCACGAGAGTTTAGCCTCAATGGGCGTAGCATACTGCTACTGTTCTAAAGGCCAAGTTGTGTCAATTAAGGTTCTAAGGTCTGTTGGTGCTTAATGACTCCTTGGAAGACCCATATTCTCCTCGTTACGACACAAGGGATATCGGTACAGACCAAGGTGCCACACCAACGTAGCCACTGCTTCACCCATGTCGGTCTACGCCGGACAGGTCCCTCACAGCTTATGCTACCTAAACAGGGTATCCCCAGATCCGGGTTAGGATCTATGAAACTCCGATGCAACCCACAATTTTAAAGTAGACAAGGAAAACAATTGAAAACACAGTTATGAACTAGCCCTAAGGTACACCTCACTTTATAAAGTGTCCCCAGCAGAGTCGCCAGTTCTGTGATCGGTGGATCTGGAACTGACTGTTTAACGCTGGTTCGCGAAATGTCGCGGAAGCAAGAGTCGCCACCGTCTTTTATTTTCTCCAAATGGAAAGGACAAAAGCACAGAAAAATTCCTTAAAGAGATTGCTCTCGGTTCGGGAGGTAGATTATAGAAAGGGAAGGTGTTAGCACCCTTTCTATCCATGGTTATCCATGGGCTCTTAGATACTTGCTCATTTGTGTTTTCAAAAATATTTATTTGCTTTTCAACTGTGGGTTTAAAAAGTTTCTTTGAAAAAATTTCAGTTCGACTCGTACGTTAGAGTGTTTGAAAAAATTGTTTTGAAAGCTTTTGAAAAGTGTCGGTGTGAAAAGATTTTTGTTTGTTTTTGAAGAGAGCAAGTATCTACGAGAACCTACCTACTCTAAGGAATTCGTCTGTGTAAATGTCCTTTAAAGTAGTTCCATCCCACCATTGAGAGGTAGGTAGCACCACCGTTGGAGGTGTTCGGGTCAATTCGATGTTCGGGACGTGGTGATCACCAGAGCAATGGGAAGACACCTTAGAAGCTACCCTCATGCCAGGTTCCCGGATCATGAGGACTTACTAGGACATCCTCTACTCGACGATCACCTTTCGAGGCAAGGCAGCAGTGAGGCGTACCCTAAGGGTGGTGTGTGCGAATTGTGTGTCATTTTCATTGATATTTGTCTTGTCATGTTAAAGTGATCTACGCTTGATTTTATTATGGTCATTCATTCTTTCATGCTTGGTTAACAGTTAATATTTGCGAGGAAAAGTAAATCTAAGCTATTACAAATGGCGCGGGTCCACATCGCCAAAATTAAACCGGACCCGATTTGACAGAAAATAAATAAAGCAAAAAAAGTGCGAGAAGTTAAATTGTCCGAGTTACATGACTTTGGGAGAGATACATGATTATTTAAATGAAATAAAAATAAACATGCGAAATTAAACAATTAAAAATATGGGCGTTGGACCCTTTAAGGAATTAAAATGAAATTAATAGAATAATTAAATTAAATAAAAGAAATGACTTATTTTTATGCTTTTTTTTTTTGATTTATGACAATTAAAGAAAATTTAAACTAATTAAAAGTCAAGTAATTAATTCTAATTTTAATGGTTTTTAATTTATTAAAGAAAACGCATTAAAGTTAAAACCTAGAATTTAAACTAAATTAATTATGAAATTTATTTACAAAAATTAATGATTAATGACAAAATATTCAATTAATTAAAAAAAGGGAAAAAAGTATTAAAGACCTATTTTTGTTATTTTTTGGTTTATTATGAAAAAAGAATTAAATTACCTAAAATTAAATCTAAATTAATTACATGCGAATTTATTTATGAAAATACTTAAAATAAAATATTTTATCATTTTTTACTTTTTCTGATTTTTTTATGGTTTTTATGTTTTGAAAATATTAATTAATTAACTTAAACAAATAAAGAAAATAAAATCATAATTGAAAATAAAATAATAAAAAAATATAGAGAAGGCAAACCAGGGGGGGTTCAGTCCCAAATTAGGAGGTATAGCCCAAGATTTCTGGCCCAGTAAGCATGGCCTTGTTGACTTTTTTTCTGGGAACGTACACATGCGTAGACGTGGATTCACCGTGTTCTCCAACCTCAGCCTTGTGATTGTGGAAGCTGGGCACGTGGACGCCTTGATCCGGGGGATGTATGATATGCTCCAACCTGGAAATTGTATATGAACACGTTTTGCAAAATATTATAGAAATAACGTAGACCTGGGGCTCGAACCCAGGTCTTGGATGTGAATGCTATCAACGCCTGCCAGCTGAACCATTGAACTTTTTTGTTAAATAACTAAACAGCGAATAATATAATGTGAAACTGCGCGTTAGTGATGCTTTGCGCGCGAATTTCAAAATGGCCAACCATCGTGCGCCACGAAGTCGTCTTCCTCATGTTCCTGAAAATAAAAAAAACATTGGGCAACGGTTTTAAACGCGTTGCCTTAGGCCAGTTTCCAAGAAATAGCGATTAGGTCCTCATTGAACATAAATTAGGCGCAAGGATTGTTTATTGATCGTCCAATCGCGCTGGTTTTGTTTATGGTACTGATGAGTCTTAATTTTACAGCATTATGAAATGCCCAAATCAAAGCTTGTAAAACCCTAAAACATAACAATGGCAAATCTGTACATGGCGCATGAAAACTCAATCAAATAGTGTGGTTAGCTTTAGAATTAATCAAGGAATACGAATCAATAAAGAAAACGCAAGAAAAATGCATGAGATTCATGATTCGACCATGGAATTTTTCGTGTAAAGCTGGGCTCAGATATACCAATTCCTGATGCTTTGATGAATGATATGGATCGGAACGCGTTCAGAAGTCTTCAAGGAAGCTATTGGAACAAGAATGGAGGCTTGAAATGACCTGCAACCACGATTTCAGAATTTGACTTTTTTTGTAAAAGTGTGAATTTGTTGTATGCAATAGGACCCAGCTTAGTGTGTAAAATCTTGTCCTGATCATTTGTATATACCCTAGCAATATGTTTGGATGGGAGTTATGGTCCATAACACCTTGCTTTGATGGTTTGGATTTTCACATAAACCACCATTATCAACTTTCCAATTTTGCTTCATTTTGAATTTTTGCCTTGATTAAGCCTTAGCACGAAAAATGGTAGGCACATAATGGTGTTTCAAGGCTAGTTAAGGCCTAATATTCCCTCTTAAATCAATTTTTGAATTTCTTTTGATTTTAAAAGATTTAAAACTAATTAAATCCAATAAAAATCAATAAAAATGAAAAAATTAATAAAAAAATCTGAAATAAAAGGTGGGACACGTGGGAAGCATGACCAAGTCAATTCAAGTGGAAAAAGTGGGGCCCTTTTGTCAAAAGTGAGATTTCAAGGATAAATGATTTTGGCCATTTCACAAAAATTTCCCAACTTCTCCAATGCATAACTTGCTCAATTTTTAAGCTTTGCTCATGTTCTTGGACATTTTAGAAAGGTCTTGAAGTCCTCTAAACAATGCCTTTGGTCCCATGTCATTTTGATTTACCAATCTCAAGTTATGGCCTTTGACTTAAAGTCCCTTTTTGTTGACTTTTGAAAATGACCTATAATGTTGAAATTGATAACTTTTTGTGAGAGCATTTCTTGGACTTGAAGTATGAAGATGAGTTGTAGGAAATGTCTTTCTCTTCAAAATGAGCTTTGGATGCAATTTTTCTGATGAACCATGTGAAAGTTATACCCTGGTCAATTTCAGTTGACTTTTTCAATTGTCCAAAAATAGAAACTTTTGTATCTTGATGATTTTTGAGCCAAGTTTTGAGAATCATGATCAAGCATTGATCAAATGATGTTTGTGGCTTCAAAATGATATGTTGACCAAAAATTTGAACTTTTGACTGCCAAATGACCATTTTGCCCCTACAGTTGACTGCAGTGCAATTAGGGTTTTGACTGTGCAATTTTGTGCTGAAAGTCTTGAAACTTGACATGTAGGTGCTTGACCATATTTATAAGCATGTGAGACTTGATTGGGCCCTTTGAAACTTCATCTTCTTGATCAGAAGCAAAACCCTAATTTTGACTGCTTAGGAAGCTCTTGCACTGTGCAACCCTTGGGGAACTTTGAAGCTTGGCTTGGCAATTTCTTGAAAAATATGGGAGGGCAAATTTTGGGGTACAACACAGACCTAAATAGCAATGGAGAGAACGACCACAACGGTAGTTCACCCGCATCAATATGACGCCCGCACAAGTTCTTCCCCATTTGTTGAAGCTGAATCTCACCAGTATCAAAGAGGCACCAAAAAATGTGAATACAACTTCCCCACATTATCATCCCAATGCTAAATGTGCCTATCATTCTGACAGCGCCGGGCATGACACCAACGATTGCTGGGCGCTTAAGCATAAAATTCAAGATTTAATAGATGCTAAAGAGGTTGAGTTCGACGCCCCAGAGAAGCCAAATGTGATCTCTGCTCCGATGCCAAAGCATGGTCGCAATGTCCATGCTATTGAAGAAGATCTGTATGTTGTTGTTGTTGATGATCTGGTAACTCCACTACTAACAATCAAGTTGAATCTGTTGAAGGTTGGGATCTTCCCAGGATGTAAAGAAGATTGCTACTTTTGTTCCTCCCTACCAATCGACTGTCCATTGCTGAAGATAGGCATCCAACGCCTAATGGACAACCAACAAATTCTTTTCGAAAAGACTCCCGTTACTCCAACCCTTATCAATGATGTTTCAATAATCACCATTTCTGCCAATCTTTCCAAGGTCCCCAAAAGACCTGTTAAGATTACATCCACGAAGATTGTTCCCTTGAAGATAACCATGCCTGGGCCCGTCCCATACAAATCTGACAAATTGATACCGTGGAATTATGGTGGAGAAATCTACTACCACGGTGTTAAGAAAATTGAGATAACTGAAGAGAGCTCTAACGAAGAAACTGCCGATGTTGGAAACATTGCCGGTACGAGCAAAATTACCCGAAGTGGGAGAATTTTCTCTCCAGAGATTGCCCCTCTAAAGGAAATCTTTGGACCCTCAGTTGCTCCCAAGGTCACCCCTGCATCGGTAAAACTATCTGCAAGAACTCCATTGATTGAAGAAGCTGTTACTCCTGTGGTTGTCCCTCCTACTTCTGCTGATAAGGGGAAAGGGATCCAAGAAGAGCTCGTCAGGACGAGGGCTCAACCATTGGTCATCCCCGAAACCTCTAAGAAAGAAATGGAGGAGATTCTGAAAATAATTAAGAAGAGTGATTATGACGTGGTGGAGCAATTGGGGAAAACCCCCTCGAAGATCTCCATGTTGGCCCTGCTGCTTTGTTTGGAGGCTCATGCCAAAGCTTTGATAAGGTTTTTGAAGACAACCCATGTGCCCCAGGAAACCTCAGCTGATCAGTTCCAGGATTGTGTAGCCAGCCTTACCGCCGACAACGGCCTGGGTTTCTCTGATGCTGACCTAACTCCAAAGGGAATAAAGCATAATGACGCACTGCATGTGTCAGTTGAATGCCGAGGAACCACTCTCGCCCATGTCTTGGTCGACACTGGTTCTTCTCTAAATGTGCTGCCTAAGAAGGCTCTGGACCGGTTGGATTGTGAAGGCTTGGAGCTGAAACCAAGTAATATCATCGTCAGGGCCTTTGATGGGTCTAAAAGAATGGTGCATGGGGAGGTCGACATTCCCATCAAGGTAGGCACTGAGGTGTTCCACTCCACATTCTATGTGATGGACATCCGCCCATCTTACTCCTGCCTGCTAGGAAGACCGTGGATACATAATGCTGGGGCAGTCACCTCTTCTTTACCTCAGATGCTGAAATACCCTGTTAAGGGAAAGATCATAATTGTGCATGGTGAGGAGGAGTACATGATCAGTCATCTGAACTCCTTTCGGTATGTGGAAGTGGACGGCGAATTCATTGAAACACCCTTCCAACACTTCGAGGAAGTTTCTCCCGAGGTGGCTGTAGCAAAGCCAGTAGCCGGGGAACCCAAGCAGGTGGCCAGGATGACATCTCTGAAAGACGCAAAGGCTGCAATGAAGGAGGGGAAGAGCTCAACATGGGGACAGTTGCCCGACTTTTCTCACAAGACATACAAGTTTGGGTTAGGGTTCACCTCTGCGGGGCAAAAGGCTATGCGTCGCTCAAAAATTGAAAAGACACCCATCAAGATTTCTCCTCATGGAATCCATGCTTTGGAAGACGAAGACGAAGAGGGTAACATTGAAGACTGGATATTCCCAACCATTGAAGGGGGACTGCACAACTGGGAGGCGAAAGACTTCGTTCCCATTACTTTCATCAATCAGTAATTTATCTTTCGAACATTTCCTGTTGGTCTGTAATAATTACTAAAACAATCTGCACACTATTTTTCACCTCATGCCTTGCCCGGGGCATGCATGTCCATTTGTAAGGGTTTTGATTCTCTTCATAAATCATATGCCATGTTTAATGAATCATTGGACGTTTTTCATTTATAAACTGCTGTGTTCATTTTCTTTCTTTTTGCATTTTTGTTTGTTTAAGGATGGCTATCCCTTACACACACCCACACTCACAAATGCAGGTACCCATCCACTCCGGATTTCATGGGTGACTATTCTGCTATATCCTTCAATAACTCTGAAGATTTGGTCAATCAGGCTGAGTACGAAGATGACGAAGATTGTGAAGTATCGGGAGAGTTAGCCAGACTTCTACAACAAGAAGAGAGGGTCATCTTACCTCATGAAGAGTTGTTGGAAACCGTCAACTTAGGAACAGAGGAAGACATGAAAGAAGTACAAGTGGGTGCCAATCTGGAACCAAGTGTCAAGGGGCGCTTAATACAGCTGTTAAATGAATACGTTGAAATCTTCTCCTGATCTTATGAAGACATGCCAGGGTTAGACACAGACATCGTGGTTCACCGTCTCCCTACTAGAGAGGACTGTCCACCGATCAAACAAAAAGTCCGTCGAATGAGGCCCAACATGTCTGAGAAGATTAAAGCTGAAGTAATGAAGCAATTCAACGCTGGCTTTCTGGCTGTTACATCCTATCCGCAATGGGTGGCTAACATTGTGCCCGTTCCCAAAAAAGACGGAAAGGTCAGAATGTGTGTGGACTACCGGGATTTGAACAGGGCCAGCCCTAAAGATGATTTTCCGCTACCACATATTGACATTTTGATTGACAACACGGCTCAGCACAAAGTGTTTTCCTTCATGGACGGATTCTCGGGCTACAACCAGATCAAAATGGCCTCCGAGGACATGGAGAAAACAACCTTTGTTACACAGTGGGGTACCTTCTGCTACAAGGTGATGTCGTTCGGACTGAAGAACGCAGGGGAAACTTATCAACGCGCCATGGTAGCTTTGTTTCATGATATGATACATCATGAGATCGAAGTTTACGTAGACGACATGATAGCTCGTTCACAAACAGAGGAGGAACACCTTGAACATTTGCAAAGGCTGTTTGGCAGGTTGAAGGAATACAAACTCAGGCTGAATCCAAGTAAGTGCACTTTTGGAGTTAGGTCTGGTAAACTTCTAGGATTTATTGTCAGCAACAAAGGCATTGAGGTCGATCCAGCAAAAGTGAAAGCTATACAAGAAATGCCTCCCCCCATACTGAAAAGGAGGTTAGAGGGTTCTTGGGGCGCTTGAACTATATTGCCAGATTCATCTCTCATCTGACGTCTACCTGTGAGCCAATTTTCAAACTATTGAAGAAAGATCAGGTATTTGAATGGAACGATGATTGCCAAGCTTCTTTTGATAAGATCAAGGAGTATTTGCTAGAACCTCCTATTCTGATGCCACCCGTCGAAGGAAGGCCGCTGATCATGTATCTGACTGTTTTGGACAACTCAATGGGGTGCGTACTGGGCCAACATGACGAGTCTGGTCGAAAAGAACATGTCATTTATTACCTTAGAAAAAAGTTTACTAACTGTGAGACTCGCTACTCACTGCTCGAGAAAACTTGATGCGCTTTGGTATGGGCTGCTCGCCGGCTAAGACAGTACATGTTGACTCATACCACTCTGTTGATTTCCAAAATGGATCCTATCAAGTATATCTTCGAGAAGCCTGCTTTATCTGGGAGAATCGCTAGATGAAAAATGATCCTGACTGAGTATGACATCCAGTATACTACCCAAAAAGCTATAAAAGGGAGTGTACTAGCTGACCATCTAGCTCATCAAGCTATCGAAGATTATCAATCCATGAGATTCGACTTCCCGGACGAGGACATCATGACTTTGGACAACATTGAAGGTAACGGACCGTATGACGGACCTGAAAATGGATCCCGATGGACCCTGTACTTTGATGGTGCTTCAAATGCACTTGGAAACGGTATCGGTGCGGTACTCATTTCCCCGGAAGGTTGCCATACACCTTTCACGGCCCGACTTTGTTTCAGCTGTACCAACAACATGGCCGAATATGAAGCTTACATCTTTGGTCTCAAGGCTTCTATAGACTTGGGGATCAAATCTTTGGTCGTATTTGGGGACTCGGCTTTGGTTATCAGTCAAATCAAATAAGAGTGGGACACCAAACATCCTAATCTTATCCGATACAAAGAACGTGTTTTGACATTGCTGCCTCATTTTGAGCAGATCACCTTCGAGCACTTCCCGCGAGAAGAAAATCAGCTTGCAGATGCTCTGGCAACAATGTCCTCCATGTTTAAACTCAACTGGGATAACGAGGCTCCCCAAATCACCATCGAGCGAATGGATGAACCTGCGCATTGTCATGAGATTAATACCGAAGAAGTAGTGGAACAACCCTGGTTTCACGAAATCAAAAGGTATCTCCAGACTAGAGAATATCCCGAAGGAGCTTCCGTAAATGACAAGAAGTTCCTAAGGAGATTTGCTGCCAAGTTCTTCCTGAGCAACGGCATCCTCTATAAACGCAGCCATGATTGTGTTTTACTCCGATGTGTAGACAAAGCTGAAGCAGAGTTGATCATGACTAAGATACACAGAGGCACATTTGGCACCCACTTGAGTGGACATACGATGGCTAAAAAGATTCTAAGGGCAGGCTATTACTGGTTTACCATGGAAGCTGATTGCCATCAACATTCCTATACTTGCCACAAATGTCAAGTCTACGCTGACAAGATTCATATTCCTCCTGTTCCTCTCAACGTTCTGACAGCTCCTTGGCCATTCGCAATATGGGGCATTGACATGATTGGAGAGATCAAGCCCACGACATCCAATGGACATCGCTTCATCTTGGTCTCTATTGACTATTTCACCAAGTGGGTCGAAGCAGCTTCTTTTGCCTCTGTTACAAAAAATGTGGTTGCCCGCTTCATCAAGCAAAACCTCATATGCCGGTATGGTGTCCCCGACAGGATCATCACAGACAACGGAACCAATTTGAACAATACTATGATCACCGCTCTATGCGAACAGTTCAAGATTTATCATCACAATTCATCTCCCTATCGGCCAAAGATGAACGGTGCTGTTGAAGCTGCGAATAAAAACATCAAGAAGATCATTCAGAAAATGACAGTGACCTATAAGGACTGGCATGAGATGTTACCGTTTGCTCTGCATGGATACCGTACCACGGCACGTACTTCAACAGGGGCAACCCCATTTTCTTTGGTATATGGCATGGAAGCTGTCCTACCCATGGAAGTTCAGATTCCTTCTTTAAGGATTATGAAGGACTCTGGTTTGAGTGAAGACGATTGGATTCAGACCCGACTTGATCAACTCGATTTGATCGACGAGAAGCGACTCACTGCTGTTTGCCATGGTCAGACGTACCAAAAACGGATGATCAAGGCTTTCAACAAGAAAGTCAGACGTCAAGTATATCAAGTCGGAGATCTCGTAATCAAGCGGATCATCTTGCCGCAAAGTGATCCCAGGGGCAAATGGACTCCTACTTACGATGGACCATTTGTGATTAAGAGCATATTTTCCGGTGGTGCAATGATTCTAACCACCATGGACGGCGACGATTTGCCACACCCTGCGAACGCAGACATAGTCAAAAGATACTACGCATAAAATCACCCGACAAGTCGAAAACCCGAAAGGGCGACTTGGGCAAAAATGGGCATCCCGGTGAACCGAAAACCCGAAAGGGCGGTTCAGGCAAAAATTAGGGATAAAACAAAAAAATCTGTACACCCGACAAGTCGAAAGCCCGAAAGGGCGGCTTGGGAAAAAAGGGGTTTCCCGGTGGATTGAAAACCCGAAAGGGCGATCCAGGAAAAAGTTAGGGAATTAAAGCGTATGACTATGTCTCATCGGATCACTTTAAAGAACAATATCTTCATCAACAAGCTCTAAACTTCTGATTAATCCAATCATCGGCGGACGAAGCATTGAATGGACAAGATATTCAGAGTTGTGAAGGCTATAGCAGAATGGGAATCCCATGGAATTGTTACACATAACCATCTTTCTTTTGTATAAAATTTTCAATTTTTTATGACAACATCCTCTTACTAGGATGCTTGTCTCCTTTGTACAAAGATACTCATAAAAAGTTAATACAAATACTTTTCCCAATACAGAAATTTGCTTTGTCTTCCTTTTTCTTTTTTACACTTATGTTTTATTTGAGAAACGTCCAATGTTTTGATAAATAAGCATATGCATTTGAACATAATCATTTTCTTACAAATCAAGAAAGATGATTGCTGATAGGTTGAAGGTACAGATAGATATCTTGATGCCCTTTCGGAAGAAATCCCCAACGAAATTAAAACTCCAAATTCCTCAACAAGGTTAAAATCCAGAACTTAATTCCCGAAACAGCGTTAAACTTCAGGATCCTCAGCAGAATAAAAGCTTTCTCAAAACTAATTTCCCCAGCTAAGAGAGCCTTCCAGAACTTAATTCCCCTCAGAGTTAAGTTTCAGTATCCCCAGTGGAGCCTTAAAAATCTGAAAATCCTATCCCCAGTTGAAGTCAAAACTATCAATCCCCAGCGGAGCTAAAACTTCCAACTATCAATCCCCAGCGGAACCAGACTAGTGAACCTTCTCACCACAGAGATACTTCCCGTCAGATTGAAGATTCTCAATTTTACTTCTCCAGCTTAAGCCTACCAGGTTCTGGACTCCCCAGTAGAGATCATCAGAATTCTCATTCCCTACAAGTCACCAAGGAGTTCCAATCCCCAGCAGTGGTCCTAAGATCCCTCAACAATTGAAGATCTTGTTCCCCGAGCAGTCAGCAGTCAACAAGGATGTCTCATCTTCAGCAATCAAAGATTCTTACACTCCCCTGCAGCAGAAAGGATTCACTTTCCCTGGCAGCAGTCAAGATTCTATTATCTCCGTCTATCCAGGATTCCTCTATCTGCAACAAGACAGCTCGTCAACTTACATGCGCATTCATTACATTCATATCATGAACATTGATATACACATATTGCATCATACATTTCATGCAAACATGAATTTGTGTTTCAGCTAATATTTTACCCTTTTCAGGATAAAATTAATAATCCAAGATTTCTAAAAACAATTTACGGATTCTCCAAACATGGATGTTAATCTATCGCTTGTTCAGACTCAACTTTTGAAAACAGTTTACGGACGCTTCCCAACATGGATGATGATCTATTGCTTATTCAACTTCAAGACCTCTGAAAACAGTTTACGGGTTCTCCAGACACGGATGTTAACCTATCGCTTGTTCAGATTCAAGACCTCTGAAAACAGTTTACGGGTTCTCCAGACACGGATGTTAACCTATCGCTTGTTCAGATCCAAGATTTCTGAAAACAGTTTACGGATTCTCCAAACACGGATGTTAATCTATCGCTTGTTCAGACTCAACTTTTGAAAACAGTTTACGGATGCTTCCCAACATGGATGCTGATCTATTGCTTATTCAACTTCAAGACCTCTTAAAACAGTTTACGGGTTCTCCAGACACGGATGTTAACCTATCGCTTGTTCAGATTCAAGACCTCTGAAAACAGTTTACGGGTTCTCCAGACACAGATGTTAACCTATCGCTTGTTCAGATCCAAGACTTCTGAAAACAGTTTACGGATTCTCCAAACACGGATGTTAATCTATCGCTTGTTCAGACTCAACTTTTGAAAACAGTTTACGGATTCTCCAAACACGGATGTCAATCCATTTCTTATTCAAGATCCCCAGTTCAGAGATATTCCAAACATGGACACCTTTCTGATACTCATTTCTTTCACCTACAACATATATTCCAGATGGCATCTTTAAGCCCATCCCCTGACAAGATTTTGGTCACATCTCCAGATGGAATCTTTAAGCCCATCTCCAAATGGAATCTTTAAGCCCATTCTCGCACCCATGCTTTGACGAGTGCAAATTTACGGGCACTCTAGTGTCCAATCTCCTTTTACCTTCGAGATGCGAAAGGAAAACTTGCCAATCTAACTCTTCAGGTTCAAGAAGATTGAACAGGGGCAACTGTTGTACCCCAAAATTTACCCTCCCTTTTCATCAACATTTTCTCACCACAAGACTCTTGGAGCTCAAGATCAAGTTAGGGTTTGCTCTGCTCAAGACCCCTCCTTGCATTGTTGACCCAAATTAGGGTTTGAGTTTGCACAAAAATGTTTTGACCTAAAATGCCCAAAGTGACTTTCATGCTTCATGTTGGACTTACAAGTTTATCCATACCAAGTTTCAAGCCTTGATTCCAATCTTTGCCCAGTCAATTGGACAGTTGACCTAGAAATCAGCTGTATTGGGGTAAAAATCAACTGTGGCCAATTGACAGTCAAACCTCATGATTTTTGACCCACATCAACATCATGAACTCATATGAACCATTTGGTCAAGTTTGGATCACAATTCCACAAGAAATTTGATCAGATCACCAAAAGGGCAAAATGGTCATTTTTAGGGTTTTGACTGCACAAAGGAAATTTTTGACTGTTTGACCTAACCAATGGCAAACCAAGTTCACATTTGGACTCAAGGAATCAATGGCATTGTCTTGACCCATTCAACAAGTTCAAAAGATCTCAAATGCACAGGATTGACAAATGAATTTTCCAGTCAACTGATCAAAATTTGACTGTATACTGAAAAGTCAAACTTTGACTTTTTGGTCAAAATCAAGTGCCAAGATTCATTTTTCATCAAGACATGTCAAATTATGAAACTTGTTCATCAAGAAATCCAAAATGACAAATTAGGGTTTAAAATGAAGAAATTTCATAACTTAGAAATTTTCTATGTTATGAAATTTCCTTATTTTTTCCTAACTTTGTCCCATTTTTTCATCAAGATGCAAATGGATTCAAACAAAACTTGAAACGTGAAAGTTGTATTCCATTGCAAAATCTACAACTTTGATTCACAAAGTTTTCTCAAAGGAAGCTTGTATCTCAAGTTATGATTTTTGGAACAAGGGTGCAAAACATTTTTAACTTAGAGAAATTTTGACCTATTCTAGGCAGGATTTTTGTCCAACTTCTTGGCCATTTTTCACATGGTTCCACTTGGAGTTTCAATTTGCATTACAAATATGGATTGTAGTACACATTCCAAGCTTTCCAAATTATCTAAGAACTCATCAAACACCCTTGTGGTTAGAGAGAATCGAATTTGCAAAGTTGGCTAAAACTCACTTTTGTTCATGGCCAAAGCTTGTTCATAACATTTGCATTTTCAAGTCAGCAGGGTTTGTGATAATTTGCAGGCCTCTAAACCTCTTCACATTCAATAGTTTAATGCCTAACCATTGTGTTCAAACATTGTTTTGTGCATTTGGTCATTACACATAGAATTAATCCTTAAATGGAAAAAGCAAACTTTCCATTTTTGAAAAGTGGTGCTTTATGTCAAATACGAAATCTTGGAGGCATGGGTCAGATCTTTGAGGCAATAGTTTGTACACATATCCCACTGATCAAGAGAAAGTGCTGCAGCATGCTTGAGAGCTTGGTACAGGCCTATATCACAACTTGACATTTCTTTGCTTACATGGGAAGAAACCTTGCAAACTGAAGCCAATCTCTCATTCCTGTAAACACCAGCCAAAACAAACATTGTACACCTCTTCCATACACAAAAACATACCTAAGGCACGACTCATCCATCCCTAAGACCTGCTCATACTCAGAATCCCTGTTTTGTTGCAAAACAGGCAAGTTCTGCAACTTGACCTCCATAACCATATCCACTCGTGCGTTTTTGCTCAAGCCTGTCCAAACACATTCCATATCATCCACACAAACTATCCCAAGCCCTAAATACAAACTGTAACATCCCTAACCTCTGTTGCCATTTTCACTTTTCAGTTTTGCAGGTGAACTTCCATAGCACGATTCAGAGAGTTTCAAAGCAAGCTAGGTACTTGGGAAGCATCCTTGGACTTCAGTCAAGCTGTACAAAAGCTCAAACTCCATTGAAGTTGGCCACATTGCTGTACACGACTCAAGCTGAAACAGGTAAAACCATGGACTTCTATCTCTCTATCCAGACATGATTAAGCTTAGGTTTGTGAATGAAACATGTTCTACTCATAGCCCTGAAGCCATCCATGTATTTACTTTTCATTTATATTAAGCATGCTGTGAGAATTTTAGCCATGAACATTGAAGAAAAATTAGGTCAGAAATTGGGGGTGAAGAAATTCTCCCTGGTTTCTTAGAGTTAGGTTAAGTATTTTATATGTTTGAATTCGTCTTTTGATGCTCTACATTATTGGTGTTATGATTTTTTGTTAAAAGTCAAAGAATCAGGAGATGATGATTGCATAGGAGGCGCGCGCGTTTTCTGTTTGAACGTTGCTGGAGGTTGAAGACAAAGCTGGCTTGGGCTGGGCCTGAGTCAGCTTGCTGTTTACACCCCTTTTTTCTATTTACACCCCCCTGGCCCATTGTGTGAAATAATTTTCATTTTGCATTTTTCTTTTTTGATTCTGACTCCATATTTTTTGTACAAATATGAAAAACTCCAAAAATATTTTTCCATCTTTTTTTGCATTTATTTGGCATTTATTTGTTTTATTTAACATATACATATAAACAAATATATTTCCGTTTTTTTAAAACCCTAGAAAATAATACAAAAATATTTATTTTTTAGTTATTATTTTTTGTTTACATTTTGAAAACATTTTCTAAAAGATACATTTTTTGAATAATCAATATTTTATTTTTGTACATATTTAGCATATTTAATATATAAATATTTGTATATTTTATTAGATATTTAGGATAAAAATATAGAAATAATACGTTTTTATTTTTATTTAATATTTGACATCAAAAATACTTTTTTACAATATACCCTTTTTTTGTATATAATTAACAAATATTGTACATAATTAATAAATAAACACTATTTACTTGAAAATTAGGGTTTTGCCCTAAACCATAAAAATAATCAAAAAATGACTTTTTTTATTTTGTTTATACTTCAAATATGAAAACCTTTTTACATACATAAAAAATCTTTTTTTTACATAATACATAGTATTTTGATATTTATTTACATTGTATTTATTTAAATGTTAAATATTTGTATATTCGATATGGATGTAATAGTTTAGATTTAATTTCTTGTCAAATATCCCCCCATTCAAACATTTGTACCCCCATCCCCATAATCATGTTGTAATAATTTAAGACTTTAAATTTCCGCATTTTAAAGCTTTTAACTATGCCATGTTAGACTTAGGGTTTGTATGCAAATAAAACCAACAAATAGCTTGACCTAATACAAGACAAATGAATGAAAATCAAATACACAATGCACACTTGCACCCCTTGGGTTACTCCACTTGTTGCCTTCAAAAATGGGCCATAGTTGCATGTTAAGTGTCTTTGGCAAAACAAAAAAACAAATCAAATGATCATAGTCCCTCGATGACGCTACCAAGTTGCCTTAAAAAATGATCAAGTCCCTTGAGAAAATTGCCAAAGACACTTGGCACTATTGCCTCTATGGTCTAAACGATGACCCGCGCCCGTCCCGTTAACATCCTAACAAAAGGTTGTTCACCAAATACAATGGTGAAACAACACTGTTAAAAGGGTTAAAACATGAGAAAGATCTTTGAGAAATTTAGGATAGATAGCTCTTGGTTACTTGACCAACTTGCAAAACAAATCCTTGCCATTTTTCAAAACACACTCCACAACACAACTTTCAAAAACATTGAAACATCTTTTTAAAAAGACAAACACCTTTGTAAAACATTCGAGTAAAGAATTGTTACAATGGTTGCCTAGACAAGGCATCTTTTTCAAAACATTTTCAAAACCACACACACAAAGCACCATTTCAAACAATTGAAAAGCAAAGGCAAGTGATCTAAGCAAGTAACTAAGAGCCCATGGATAACCATGGATAGAAATGGTGCTAATACCTTCCCTTTCTATAATCTACTCCCCGAACCCACGAAAACATCTCAAAGGTTTTTCCTTTGCTTTTTAACCTTTCCTTTAGGATAAAATAAAAAGTCGGTGGCGACTCTTGCTAAACCGAAACATTTGCAAAAATAAACGCAAAACCTCAAGTCAGTTCTCCCACCGTATCACAGTAACCTATCAACGCGCCATGGTAGCTTTGTTTCATGATATGATACATCATGAGATAGAGGTCTACGTAGATGACATGATAGCCCAATCACAAACTGAAGAAGAACACCTTGATCACTTGCAAAAGCTGTTTGTCAGGTTGAAGGAGTACAAGCTCAGACTGAATCCAAACAAGTGTACATTCGGGGTCCGGTCTGGTAAGCTCTTGGGTTTCATTGTCAGCAACAAAGGCATCGAGGTTGATCCTGCCAAAGTCAAATCTATACAAGAAATGCCTGCTACTCGCACCGAGAAGGAGGTCAGAGGTTTCTTGGGACGCCTAAACTACATTGCAAGGTTCATTTCTCACCTAACATCCACCTGTGAACCAATCTTCAAGCTGTTGAAGAAAGATCAGGTAGTTAATTGGAATGATGACTGTCAAGTTGCTTTCGATAGAATCAAGGAGTATTTGCTAGAACTTCCTGTCCTGATGCCACCCGTCGAGGGAAGACGGCTAATCATGTATCTGACCTTCTTAGAGAATTCAATAGGGTGCGTATTGGGCCAACATGACGAGTCTGGCCGAAAAGAGCATGCCATTTATTACCTTAGCAAAAAGTTTACCGACTGTGAGACCCGATACTCACTGCTCGAGAAAACTTGCTGCGCTTTGGTATGGGCTGCTCGCCGGTTAAAGCAGTATATGTTGACTCATACCACTTTGCTGATATCTAAGATGGATCCGATCAAGTACATCTTTGAGAAGCCTTCTCTATCTGGAAGGATTGCTAGATGGAAGATGATCCTAACGAAATACAACATACAGTACACGACCCAAAAAGCTATAAAGGGGAGTGTGCTAGCTGACCATCTGGCTCATCAAGCTGTTGAAGATTACCAATCCATGAGGTTCGACTTCCCTGATGAAGACATCATGACATTGGACAACATTAAGGATTTTAGACCATATGACGGACCTGAACAAGGATCCCGATGGACCCTGTACTTTGATGGGGCTTCCAATGCACTTGGCAACGGTATCGGCACGGTACTCATTTCCCCAGAAGGTTGCCATACTCCTTTCACTTCCCGACTTTGCTTCAATTGTACGAACAACATGGCAGAGTATGAAGCTTGCATCTTTGGACTTAAGGCTTCCATAGACTTGGGAATCAAATCCTTAGATGTGTTTGGGGACTCAGCTTTGGTCATCAGTCAGATCAAAGGAGAGTGGGATACTAAACATCCAAATCTCATCCCTTACAAAGAACATGTCTTGACATTGTTACCACATTTCGAGCAGATTACCTTCGAGCACTTCCCGCGAGAAGAAAATCAGCTAGCAGATGCTCTAGCTACAATGTCATCCATGTTTAAACTTAACTGGGATAATGAGGCTCCCCAAATCACCATTGAACGGATGGTCGAACCTGCACATTGTCATGAGATTAATACCGAAGAAATAGTGGACCAGTCGTGGTTTCACGAAGTCAAAAGTTATCTTGAGGCTCAGGAATACCCTGAAGGAGCTTCAGTCAATGACAAAAAGTTCTTAAGGAGATTCTCAGCAAAGTTCTTCTTGAGTAATGGCATCCTGTACAAGCGCAATCATGATTCTATTCTGCTCCGTTGGGTGGACAAGACTGAAGCTGAAAGAATTATGGCTGATTTGCATGAAGGTACCTTTGGCATGCACTCTAGCGGGCATACGATGGCTAAGAAGATTCTACGGGTAGGCTATTACTGGTCTACCATGGAAGTTGACTGTTATCAACACTCTCGTACTTGTCATAAATGTCAAATCTATGCCGACAAGGTACACGTGCCTCCTGTTCCTCTAAATGTCCTAACAGCTCCTTGGCCATTCGCTTTGTGGGGAATCAACATGATTGGAGAGATCAAGCCTACAACATCCAATGGACACCGCTTCATTCTGGTGGCCATTGACTACTTCACCAAGTGGGTCAAAGCAGCTTCCTTCGCATCCGTTACTAAGAATGTGGTTGCCCGCTTCATCAAACAGAACCTTATTTGCCGGTACAGTATCCCCGAAAGGATCATCACTGATAACGGTACAAACCTTAACAATACTATGATCACCGCTTTGTGCGAGCAGTTCAAAATTCAACATCACAAAATTCATCCCCCTATCGGCCAAAGATGAATGGTGCAGTTGAAGCTGCTAACAAAAATATCAAGAAGATCATACAAAAGATGACAGTCACCTACAAGGACTGGCATGAAATGCTACCGTTTGCTCTTCACGGGTACCGTACCACGGCACACACATCAACTTGGGAAACACCCTATTCCTTGGTATATGGCATGGAAGTTTTTTTACCTATCGAGGTTCAGATTCCCTCCTTGAGAATCATGAAAGATGCTGGTTTGAGTGAAGACGATTGGATTCAGACCCGGCTTGATCAACTTAATTTGATTGATGAAAAATGACTTACTGCATTTTGCCACAGTCAGACGTATCAAAAACGGATGATCAAGGCTTTCAACAAGAAAGTCAGATGCCAGGTATATCAAGTCGGGGATCTAGTAATCAAGCGCATTATCTTGCCGCAAAGTGATCCCAGAGGCAAATGGACTCCTACCTATGAAGGACCATTTGTAATCAAGAACATCTTTTCTGGTGGGGCAATGATCTTAACCACCATGGACGGCGACGACATGCCACACCCTGCGAACGCAGACATAGTCAAAAGATACTACGCATAAATGACCCGCTAGGTTGACACACCTAGGCAAAAAAAGGGAATCCCGGTGAATCGAAAACCCGAAAGGGCGATTCAGGCAAAAATTAGGGATAAAAAAAAATATGTACACCTGGCAATTCGAAAACCCGAAAGGGCGACTTGGGCAAAAAAGGGTTTCCCGATGGACTGAAAACCCGAAAGGGAGGTCCAGGCAAAATTAGGGAATTAAAGCGTATGACTATATCTCGTCGGATCACTTTAAGGATAATCTCTTCACTGACAAACTCTGAGCTTCTGATCAATCCAATCATCTTCGGACGAAGCAACAGATGGACAAGATATTCAGAGATACGAAGGCTATAGCGGAATGGGAACCCCATGGGATTTTTTACACTCATAGTTATCTTTCTTTGTATAAATTTTTATCACTTTTATGACATCATCCTCTTACTAGGATGTCTGTCTCCTTTGTACAAAACACTTATTCAAAGTAAATACAAAGATATCTCTTTCAAAGTACATAAAACAATTTGTTTTTTCTTTTACACTTGTGTTTTTATTTGCAAAAACGCCCAATGATTCATTGATGAACATATGCATTTGAACATAATTACTGTTTACAAATAAACAAAGTGGAATAGAACAATTACTGACAGACTGAAAGGATAGGAAAACGTCTTTAGGCTATTCCATGAACAATCCCTACAGTACACCATCCAGATCCCCAGTGGAGCTAAAACCTTGAAATACATATCCCCAGCGGAGCTAAATTTCAAACCCTTAATCCACCATCAGAGTTAAAACTTCAAACTCCCAATCCCCAGCGGAGCCAAAGCTTTGAGTTACAGATCCCTCAGCGAAGCTGAAACCTTCATCCCCAATCGAGTCAAGACTTCTAATCCCCAGCGGAAACTATCCAATTTCCCCAGCAAGTTATCTTGAAGCCAGGAAATCAACCAGATAACAATTAACTTTTGTCTCTCCCCAACCTAGGATAACTTCCCAGTAGAGTGGCAGACGACCGAAACTCATGAAATTTTGCCAAACAACAGTAAACTTTTCCCCACAGAGTCTTTATTACTCCCTAGCATAAAGTCACCAAAGTTTTCATGGCTCCCCGGCAGATTGAAGATTCTCTTTCTCATTTCGCCAGTGAAGTTACCAAAGTTTTCATTACTCCTCAACATAATGAAGATTCTCATTCTTAGTTCCCCACATAAATCATCAGAGTTTTCCCTATTCCCCAGCCGAGTAAGGATTCCCATTGTGTAACCCCCAGTAGAAGTCATCAAATTCTCTGGATTCTCCAAGCAAATTTCTCAAGCAGTTTGGCATTACTCTCACAACAGATTCTGTCAATACTCTAACTTCAAGACATGAAGGATCCTCACATCCCCACAAAAGTTGTTAAGGATTTTTAATCTCCAACAGTCGCCCAGGATTTCTTATCCTCAGCAGTCAAGGATTTATTTTCCCTGGCAGCAATCAAGGGTTTTATTATCCCCAGTTGTCAAGGATTTATTTTCCTCAGTAATACAACAAATCAACTTACGTGCGCATACATTACATCCATATATCATGAACATTGATAAAACACATTTATTGCATCATACATTTCATGCAACATAACTCTGTGTTTCAGCTAACATTTTACCATTTTCAGGATAAGATTAAGAGCTACCATTAACAAAGATCTCAGATACAGTAAAGATACACTCCAGACACGAAAGTCATTCTATTACTCATTCAGATTTCAATCTCAGATACACTCCAAACGCGGAAGTCATTCTGTCACTTATTTAGATTTCAGACACAGTACAGATACACTCCAGACGTGGAAGTCATTCTGTCACTTATTTAGATTTCAGATACAATTCAGATACGCTCTAGACACGGATGTCATCCTGATACTTATTCAGATTTCAACTATCAGATACAGATCATATACACTCCAGTCACGGAAGTCATTCTATTTCATTCAGACTCATATCTCAGATACAGTTTAGATACGCTCCAATCACAGAAGCCTTTCTATTTCTCATTCAGACTCAGATCTCAGATACAGTTTAGATATGCTCAAGATGCGGAATCCATTATATTTCTCATTCAGATTCAACTATCAGACACAGTCCAGATACACTCCAGACATGGAAGTCATTTTGTCACTTATTCAAATTCAAGTTCAGACACGCGCCAGACACGGATGCCATTCTGTCACCTATTCTGATTTTCCCCAGCTTAAAGACGCTCCAGACACAGATACTATTCTATTGCTTATTCATATTCAATACAGCTTGGATACACTCCAGATACGGATGATATTCCTTTGCTCATTCAGATTCAGTCCTCAGATACAGTACAAATACTTTCCAGACGCAGATACCATTCTGATACTCATTCTTTTGACTTACAACTTACAACTCAGCAGACATTCTTGGATGGCATCTCTAAGCCCACCTCCAACAAGATTCTATCACATCTCCAAATGGCATCTTTAAGCCCATTTCCTCAACTACACTTTGACGAGTCCAAATTTACGGGCACTCTAGTTTCTAATCATCTTTTACCTTCGAGTCACAAACGACAAAGCTCGCCAATCTAACTCTTCAGGTTCAAGAAGATTGAACAGGGGCAGCTGTTGTACCCCAAAATTTTCCCTCTCATATTATCAAGATTTTCCTCACAAGACCTCTTGGACTCAAGACAGGATTAGGGTTTGCTTAGCTCAAGACATCTCTTTGCACTGATAGCCTGAAATTAGGGTTTGAGTTTGCACAAGGATTTTTGGACCATAAATGCTTCATGTGACTTTCATACACCATCTTGGACCCCTAAGATTGCCCATACCAAGTTTCAAGCCTTGAATCACATTTTTGCCCAGTCAATTGGACAATTGACCTAAAAATCAGCTATATTGGGGAAAAGTCAACCATGGCCAATTTACAGTCAAACTTCATAATTTTTGATCCACAATAATATTATAGGCTCCTATGTACCATTTGATCAAGTTTTGATCACAACTCCTCAAGAAATTTGATCAAATCATCAAAAGGGCAAAATGGTCAAAATTAGGGTTTTGACTAAGAAAGGGCAATTTCTGATTTTTGACCTAACCAATGACCAATTGGTTTCAAGAATTATTTCAATGACTCAATGGAATCATATTGACCTAATCACATTGTTCAAAAGATCTCAAATGCATAGGATTGACAGATGAATTTTGCAGTCAACTGATCAAAAGTCAATTGTACACTGAAAAGTCAAACTTTGACTTTTTGGTCAAAATCAAGTGCCAAGGGTCATAATTCATCAATACATGTAAAAATGTGAAACTTGTTGATCAAGAAAACCAATTTTGCAAATTAGGGTTTCAATTTGAAAAATTTTCATAACTTAGAAATTTTCTAAGTTATGAAAATTTCTTATTTTTTTCCAACTTTCCACAACTTTTTCACCATGATGCAATTGGATTTAAAGAAAATTTCTAACATGAAAGTTGTAGTCCTCTATGAAATCTACAACTTTGATTCACAAAGTTTTCCCAAAATATGCTTGGATCTCAAGTTATGATTTTGTGAATAGGGGTCCATAAACTTTTTAACTTAGTGAAATTTTGCCCTAGTTTAGGCAGGATTTTGACCTAACTTCATGGACATTTTTCACCTAGTTCCAAGAGTTATCTCAAAATGAATTTCAAATATGGATTTTAGAGCATGTTACAAAATTTCGAAAATGTCCAAGAACTCTCCAAGATCATTTATGGTTAGGGAGAATCGAAGAAGGGAAAATGGCAATTTATCACTTTTGTTCAAGGCATTTTCACAATGGTTCAAGTTGCAAATATGTCCTAGCATGATTGTACCTTTCATTACAGGTCCTAATCCTTTCTACACTCCATAGTTTAATTCAAATTCAATGGATATTGGCTTTATTCTAACCTATGGAGCATTGTACAAGAGTTTAATCCATTTATGGCATAAAGTTCATAATACCATTTTGATAAAGCAAGACTTTTACAACTTTGCAAATCTTGAGCCATGGACCTGTTCTTTTGTTGCAAGCAAGATCCACAAACATCAGGAAAAGTATACCAACTCCTTGCAGCCCTAGAGCTAGCCTGTACAGGCCTTTGGCATTGTCACTTCCAACTTTCTTCAAAAGCAAGCAAATTGGCAAAAGTCAAGACAACTTGTGTATCTATTAAAGGGAAGCCTTAGCATCATTTGAAATAACTTCAGAACCTTGTAACAAACCAATACACGAATCCATAGTATTTGAAACACTCCAAAATACCAAAATCACACTTTTCTGCCCAAACAGGGCATCATCTGCAGAACACTTGCCAACTTGAAACTTGCTCATGCGTTTTGCCTTTCAACCCTTGAAACATCTTCCCTACATCACATCCAAGCTATCCAGGCCTTTGTCTTGCAACTGTGTGCTCTGTTTCAAGGATCACCATTTTCATTTTGGAGGTTTGCAGGTTGACTTCTACAGGTAGATTCAAGCATCTACAAGGCAAGCTGGGCATTGGAAAAGCTTGAGGGAACTTCAAGTAAGCTCAAACGATCTTCATGCCTCACTCAAAGTTCCCACATTTCCATATCCAAACTCAACTGAACAAGGTATTTTTCAAGTTTCTATCTCTCTATTTAGGCATCTTTAGGTCACGATTTGTGAAGCAAAAATGTAGTCCTTAACTTGCTTAAGCTGTACATATGCATAGTTGTCATTTATATTAACTGAGTGTGATGCGGTGGGAGAACTGACTTGAGGTTTGCGTTTGTGTTCGCACTTGTTCGGTTTAGCAAGATTCGCCACCTACTTTTTATTTTATCCTAAAGGAAAGGTTAAAAAGCACAGGAAAAACCTTTTGAGATGTTTCGTGGGTTCGGGGGGTAGATTATGAAAAGGGAAGGTATTATCACCCTTTTCATCCATGGTTATCCATGGGCTCTTAGTTACTTGGTTTTAGATCACTTACCTTGATTTTCGATTGCTTGAAATTGTGGTGTATGTGTGTGTTTTGAAATTTTTTTTTGAAATAGACGCCTTTGTTTCGGCAACCATTGTAATGACTCGTGTTTGAGTATATACAACGGTGTGTATCTTTTTGAAAAGATGTTTCAAAATGTTTTTGGAAGTTTGTTTGAAAGTGTTTGTGAAGTGTGGTTTTTTGAAAAGGAGGCAAGTGTTTTTGCAAGTTGATCTCAAGTAACTAAGAGTTTTGTCTACCCCTATTATACTCAAAGGTTTTCTCTATGTTTTCAACACTTTTTAACAATTTTGTTCCACCATTGAATTTGGTGGACAATCTTGCGTTTAGGATGTTTAACGGGACAGGCGTGGGTCATCGTATGGACCATGAATGCAATGGTGCCAAGTGTCTTTGGCAATTTGCTTGAAGGGACTATGATCATTCCGTTTAGGCAACTTTCAAAAGCGTCATCGAGGGATTTAATGATCATTTTGAATTGTTTTTGCCAAAGAAACTCGACGTGCAAGCATGGCCCATTTTGGAAGGTGTGATACGGTGGGAGAACTGACTGTGGTTTTGCGTTCGTATTCGCACTTGTGCGGTTGAGCAAGAGTCGCCACCTACTTTTTATTTTATCCTAAAGGAAAGGTTAAAAAAGCACAGCAAAAACCTTTTGAGATATTTCGTGGGTCCGGGGGGTAGATTATGAAAAGGGAAGGTATTAACACCCTCTTCATCCATGGTTATCCATGGGCTCTTAGTTACTTGGTTTTTTAGATCACTTGCCTTGATTTTCGATTGCTTGAAATTGTGGTGTGTGTATGTGTTTTGAAAAATGTTTTTGAAGGAGATGCCTTGTCTTAGGCGACCCATGTATTTGACTCGTGTTTGAGTGTTTTACAAAAGTGTGGATCTTTTCGAAAAGATGTTTCAAAATGTTTTGAGAGTTTGTTTGAAAGTGTTTGTGGATTGTGGTTTTTGAAAAGAAGGCAAGTGTTTTTTCAAGTTGATCTCAAGTAACTAAGAGTTTTGTCTACCCTATTGTACTCAAAGGTTTTTGTTATGTTTTAACCCCTTTTAACAATTTTGTTCCACCATTGGATTTGGTGGACAATCTTGCATTTAGGAAGTTTGTTCGGGACGGGCGTGGGTCATCGTATGGACCATGAATGCAATGGTGCCAAGTGTCTTTGGCAATTTGCTTTGAGGGGACTATGATCATTCCGTTTTAGGCAACATTCGAAAGCGTCATCGAGGGACTTATGATCATTTTGAATTCGTTTTGCCAAAGATACTCGACGTGCAAGCATGGCCCATTTTGGAAGGCAACATGTGGGATTATCCTTAGAGGGTGCAAGTGTGATTGTGTATTGATTTCATGTATTTGTCTTGTATTAGGTTATCTAGCGTTTGATTTTATGTACATGCAAACCCTAGGTCTAACCATGGTATAATTGAAAGCGGTAAATTGCGAAAATGTAAAATCTACGCTATTACAAAATAGTATCCGGGAGTGGGGGTACAAATTTATGAATGGGGATGAGACTTATAGTATCCAATAAGTTACAACCAAATCGAACTTGCGATCAAATGTAAATGACGAATATCAATGTATAAGATAAACAAGTATGTATAGGAGCAATGTGAATGTATTGTGTAAGTGTGAGATGTATTGTGTAAGTGATTATTTACATGTGCGACAATATGAATTTAAGAAGGTATTGTTAGGTATTTGTTTTGACCTAAAGAAAAATTAAACGTCTATTTAATTAATTGGTCTTGTATTTTTTAATATGTACAAAAGAAAATGTTTTAATTGAATGTTTTAAATTCTAATTAAATTATGAAAATGATGTTTTAAGAAAATATTTCTAGGTGTTAATTATGTATACAAAAAAAGAGTATTTTTCATTTGTTATGTACAAAAGTATATTTTATTAAAAGAAAGGGAAAAAGTTTTCGATTTTAATTACATGGTGTCAAAAAGTATTTTATTATTTATGTACAAGAAATATTTTAATTAAAGTATTTAGAATTTAAATCATGTATATAAGAAATATGTTTTTAAGTATATATTTTTTTGTATTAACGTAATATTGTCATACCTTGTATTTTTTTATTTAATTATGTTTGTATAAAAAAAAAATTGTTAGTATAATAATAGAATGCAATTAGCATTAAGTAAAAAAAAGTGGTTAATTAATATAAGATGATAACGTTTGTTTTATGAAGAGGGGTTTATGTTAGTTGAATGGGCCTCAGGCGTGATTGAAACGGGCAAGGCCCAGCGAGTGAAACAAGCTTTTTTAGGGTTAGATGGTTTCGTTTCAGTGGGGGAAAATTTTAGGTTTAGGCGAGGCAGCGGCGGCGTTCGTGTTTGTTCGTCCTCTTCTCCGTTCCTGAGTGCAATCTTCCACCACAGATCCACCAGCATCATCGCGCCTTCTTCCCTCTAACGACAGTATTAGGGCACTAGATCTAAGGTATCATTCGCTTTCTTATTTTGTTAGGGTTTCTTTTAGTTCTTGCATGCTTGTGATTTTCTGCTTGTTTGATTAAGTTTTTGACTTGGCTTATGTAACATGGATGAAGAGGGAGACGTTTTACCTTGACTGAGGAGAGGGAGAAAACGGAGGTTCTTAGGAGGCTCGACGGTGGAGGATACACATGATGATGAACTCTTTGAGTTTTCATGGTACTCTTTATCTTTTTGCCTTGAATATTGCCCTATGATGATGTATTCTGAGGGCTTTAGGGTTTGGTTATCTTTCTCTTTCTGACTTGTTGCCTTGAGCTTTTGTATACTTATTGCCTTGAACGCTTGTTGCTTTTCCTCTTCTTCTGACTTGTTGCTTTGAGCTTACCCTTGAAGCTGTTGAGTTTGTTTAATGGCCCATGATGGTGTTGTCTGAGGTTTGCCTATGTTGATTTTGAATTGAATGCTTTTGTTGTTTTATGAACGTCCCTGTGATGAACTCTTCGATTTCTGAGGGCTTTGAAGCTTGAATCCTATGTTTGCACCCCTTCTGATTCTTGGCAAGGTTGTCTTGAGGCTTTGTGAGGTTTCTACTTCTCAGTTGTTGCTTCTAGGCTTCAGGCAGGTATGCTTACAGGTTATGCTTCTTGTATCTATTCTTGACAGTAGGCAGGCTTTTGGTGTTTGACAGGTTGTGTTGGTTATGAGGTTTGAGGTTCTGGACTGGTTTTAGAAATACAGGTTTTTGTTTAACAGTAGGTAAGGGTTTTTTAGGCCATGTATTGCTGGGTTAGGCAGGTGCAGACTTGGCCTTGACAGGTTATGAAGTTTTGATGGTTTAAGCAGGTTTATGCTTTAGGCTTGCTTTCAGAGCTTAGGCAGGTTTAGTGTTTATCAGTTCTGGCTTTGGGTTTTCAGGCCATTTGCAGGTTAACTGGTTTATTGGCTTGACAGGTTATGAGGCTGGTTTTTAAAATGCTTAGCAGGTTCTATGCTTAGCAGGTTCTTTTGTAGGTTAATGGTTTGGCTTCTGGTTGATGGCCTTAACAAGTATGATGAGGCTTTTTTGAAATAAAGCTAATGCAGGTTATGGTTATTGCTTGAGGTAGCAGGTTCTGCTCCAGCAGGTTATGTGCTTAGCTTGCATATGCAGGTTTTGGTCCAACAGGTCATGTGTTTAGCTTGCATATGCAGGTTTTGGTCCAGCAGGTCATGTGTTTAGCTTGCATATGCAGGTTTTTGTATATCAATTTGTATTGGTTTCTCTTCCTATCTATGCCTGCCTAAAGCCTAGAAACCTGCATTCTTCTTTATCTCTCTTTCTTCTAGTACAGTCAAATATGTTAAAATATGTTTTCTACTGTACTTTTAATTCTGAAAGTGGCCATTGGGAAATGATGAGAAGAAAGTGTCTTGCTTGCTTGCATAACTTTCCTCTGCATATTTTATCTTTTCTTTTGACAGCTTTTGTAGACTTTGGCATTTTGAAGTTTCTATACCTTTGCCAAATCCTCTTCATGACAGTTTTGAGTGGACTTTTGGCATTTTGACAGTAAACTGTACTTTTGGCCTTTGTGACATAAAGTAGGAAATTGGATTTTTTTCAGTTTGGTTTGAACTTGGGATTGAGTTTGTGCAGTTTGACATTTTGAACTTAGGTATTTTTGACACTTTGCATTTTTCTCAACTTTGCATAAAAATTCTTCCCTCTTTGTGAACCGGGAGAAATCCCGTGATTTGCAGAGAGGGTTAACTGATCCCAATCAGTGGCCCTTAATGATGAATTTCTTCTGTCGTTTATTATTTTATCTGCTTTTTGACTTTTCTCTTTTTCTTTTGCAGACGAATAAAAATGGATGGAGGGGTACTAAATGAAGACTGAAGAATTAGAAAAATAGGATAGTTTTTCTTTTTATTTAATGTTTAAATTAATGTAAAACCATTGTTTGTAATTAAATTATAAACAATAATTGTACAGTTAATTTAAGAATAAATAAAAGTTTCCATTATCCGATTAATTCTGTTTTTCTCTTTATTGTTTATTTATTTATTTAAAACTCTTTGAATTAAAATAATTGAAAAATAAATTTCAATCACTTAATTTAGAATAATAAATAATTTAAATAAAACAATGTCTTAGTAATTGATCAATTAAACCTGGTATCTCCAAAGCAAATCAACAGTTACTCAAAACACTGATCAGGCGCATTCCCTTTTCACTGATTTTCAACAAACACTGTAAATCCAAACTGCGTATTTCTTTTGACTGGCTCAAACAAAACAACATGAATTCAAACCAACTGCCTCTTTTACTGATTAAATCAAAACAATGCGAATTTAACCCGAATCTCGGAATAAACTGCAAAGTGCTGTGGAATTTAAATCCTTCTGAGAATACGCCCACAAAACCTTAATTCCTGATTAAATGCCAACGAACATTCGCCTGATCGCAATTGAGCCAGAATCAACCAAAACCCTAAGGCAATTATTTGAAGCCATCCAGAGTCCTAAAAATAAATAAAACCCTAATTTTTGTTTGACTGACGAGAAAAGTCCGTTTGTCCGATTCTTGAGCCAGTTTGAAAAGTCATGAAACGCCTGAGGCTGAGATTGCTGGTGGTAAGATGCGAGGGTAAATTTTGGGGTACAACAGTTGCCCCTGTTCAATCTTCTTGAACCTGAAGAGTTAGATTGGCAAGTTTGCCTTTCGTGACTCGAGGGTAAAAGGAGATTGGACACTAGAGTGCCCGGAAATTTGCACTCGCATGTTGAAGTATCAGCAATGTGATGTCGGGAATGGGCTTATAGATTCCATTTGGAGAGATGGTGGATAGGGGGATGGGCTTATAGATGCCATCTGAAGACGCGACAGAACCTTGTCGGGAATGGGCTTATAGATGCCATTTGGAAGTGTTGATCGCATAAGAGATTCCTTAGCGAGAACTTGTGTATTTTGAGAAAGGAAGATGTTTTCCTGGCTTGTTACAGGTATTTGATCTTCAATCTCCTGATGTAGATATGCCCTGGCTAGATACAGGAATCGAATCCGGAAATGTGATAGTTAATAGATATGCCCTGGCTGGATACAGGAGTCGAATCTTCAAACTCTTCAGACGTGCCCTGGCTAGATACAGGAATCGAGTCTGGAAATATGGTCAACAGATATGCCCTGGCTAGATACAGGAATCGAATCCGGAAATGTGATAGTTGATAGATATGCCCTGGCTAGATACAGGAATCGAATCTTCGAACTCTTCAGACATGCCCTGGCTAGATACAGGAATCGAGTCTGGAAATATGGTCAACAGATATGCCCTGGCTGGATACAGGAATCGAATCCGGAAATGTGATAGTTGATAGATATGCCCTGGCTAGATACAGGAATCGAATCTTCGAACTCCTCAGACATGCCCTGGCTAGATACAGGAATCGAGTCTGGAAATATGGTCAACAGATATGCCCTGGCTGGATACAGGAATCGAATTCGAAAATGTGATAGTTGATAGATATGCCCTGGCTGGATACAGGAGTCGAATCTTCAAACTCTTCAGACGTGCCCTGGCTAGATACAGGAATCGAGTCTGGAAATATGGTCAACAGATATGCCCTGGCTGGATACATGAATCGAATCCGGAAATGTGATAGTTGATAGATATGCCCTGGCTAGATACAGGAATCGAATCTTCGAACTCTTCAGACATGCCCTGGCTAGATACAGGAATCGAGTCTGGAAATATGGTCAACAGATATGCCCTGGCTGGATACAGGAATCGAATCCAGAAATGTGATAGTTGATAGATATGCCCTGGCTAGATACAGGAATCGAATCTTCGAACTCCTCAGACATGCCCTGGCTAGATACAGGAATCGAGTCTGGAAATATGACAGTTGAAGGTAGTTGTCTTTGGGATTGTCTTTTTCCCTGAAAAGGCAAAAACATAAGTTGTATGCAATGTCATGATGTATAATATGTATGATGTCATGATGTTCAACATGAGATAGTGTTGTATGCACTTTATCATGTATGTAAGCAAGATGTATGAAAATGTGAAATGTTTATGAATGTATTTTCGTCTTTAGGAAAATAAAATCTCGACGACCGGCCGGGGAATTGCTCTGTGGAAGAGATATTTTGCCGAAGTTTTGATGAGAGGCCTGCTGAGGACTTTAATGATGGATTCCGCTGGGGATAATGATGGTAAACTCCGCTGGGGATAATGATGGAATTTCACCGAGGGCGATCTTTTCGTCGCAGTTTGCTGAGGATAACCCAGTTATAAGCCCTTGTGAGGAATAACTTTGAATAAAGCTCGGGAAAAACGTCCGTACTCTGCAGGGGATAAGCTTCCTGCCGGGGTAATGGATTCCACTTTCTTGGGGAACCTTTTGGATTGGACTCTCCTGGGGAAATAGGGCATCCATTGTAAGGCTGATGTAATGCTGAAACTTTATCTTACTCTGTGGGGAATTGAGATAACCTGGTCACATTCTTCAGTTGAACCCATCTTGGTACCTCAGCGGACAAGGCGACCAGACTGCATTAGACAACTCCACATTGCCCCGGTTTCTGATGTCACCTGTGATTAGTCTTTTGTTTCACATGCAAATATTTATGAAATAGCAATTTAACGGCAAATGCATATATCAAAAAATGAACACTGGACGTTCTTCGCAAGACAAAACAAAAAGGAAAAAACAATTAGCAATTTGTCTGAAAAGTGTATTTGTATTGATCTTGAGATTTGCCTGTGAATAGGCGTTTTTTGTACAAGGAGCTGACATCCTAGTAAGAGAATGCCGCCGAATAATTTACAATTTTGAAAAAGAACAAAACAGCTATGTGAATAATCCCACTGGGTTCCAACTCTGCTATCGCCTTTATGTCTCCAAGCGTCTCATCGCTTTGCTGCCTAGTTGAAGATGAAACTGATTGGTCGATGCCGAAATCTGAGCCAGATAGTTGATGCCGAATTCCGGATGCGAAGTGATCCAATGAGACATAGTGTTACGCTTTATCCCTAACTTTTGCCTGGACCGCCCTTTCGGGTTTTCAGTCCACCGGGATACCCATTTTTGCCCAAGCCGCCCTTTCGGGTTTTCGACTTGCCGGGTGTATTTTTTCATTTCATCCCTTATTTTTGCCCGAACCCTTTTGGTTCGCCGGGAAGCCCTTATTTTTGTCTAGGTATGTCAACCTAGCGGGTCTTTTATTCATGCGTAGTATCTTTTCACTATGTCTGCATTGGCGGGGTGAGGAAGGTCGTCACCATCCATGGTGGTTAGGATCATGGCTCCTCCTGAGAACACTTGTTTAACCACAAACGGCCCTTCGTAAGTAGGGGTCCATTTGCCCCGGGGATCACTTTGAGGAAGGATGATGCGTTTGATTACCAGGTCCCCAACTTGATACTCTTGTGATCTGACTTTCTTGTTAAATGCCCTGATCATTCGTTTTTGATACGTTTGACCATGACAGATAGCGGTGAGTCTCTTTTCGTCAATCAGATTTAATTGATCAAGTCGATTCTGGATCCAGTCATCTTCATTCAAGTCTGCATCCTTCATTATTCGGAGGGAGGGTATCTGGACTTCAATCGGCAAGACTGCTTCCATGCCATAGACCAAGGAGAAAGGTGTTGCCCCGATTGACGTCCTTGCTGAGGTACGGTACCCATGAAGAGCGAACGATAACATTTCGTGCCAATCTTTATAGGTCACTGTCATCTTCTGCACAATTTTCTTGATATTTTTATTAGCTGCTTCTACAGCTCCATTCATCTTCGGCCGGTAAGGAGAAGAGTTATGATGCTGTATTTTGAATTGTTCGCAGAGTTCAGTGACCATCTTGTTATTGAGATTGGTACCGTTGTCTGTAATGATTCTCTCTGGGACACCATACCGACAGATCAGATTATGCCGGATGAAACGTGCCACGACGCTCTTGGTTACTGTGGCGTAGGAAGCTGCCTCAACCCACTTCGTGAAGTAATCGATCGCCACCAAGATGAAGCGATGCCCGTTGGTTGTCGTTGGTCGGATCTCACCGATCATATCGATGCCCCACATTGCGAAAGGCCAAGGTGCCGTCAGGACGTTCAAAGGAACCAGAGGGATGTGCACCTTGTCAGCATCGATCTGGCACTTGTGACAAGTTCGAGAGTGTTGGTAACAATCGGCTTCCATTGTGGACCATAAATATCCTGCCCTAAGGATTTTCTTTGCCATGGTGTGCCCACTGGAATGTCTTCCGAATGTACCTTCATGCAATTCTATCATGATCTTTTCCGCTTCAGCCTTATCCACACAACGCAGTAGAGTTGAATCATGATTCCGTTTGTAGAGAATGCCGTTGCTGAGGAAGAATTTTGCAGCAAACCTCCTCATGAACTTCTTATCATTGACAGATGCACCTTCAGGGTATTCCTGAGCTTCCAAGTACCTTTTCACCTCATGATACCAGGGTTTTTCAGTCACCTTTTCGGCTTCAAGGTCGCAGCAGTATGCCGGTTCGTCCAACTTCCAAATGATGATCCGGGGAGCCTCATTGTCCCATTTAACTTTGAACATTGAAGACATCGTAGCCAGTGCGTCCGCTAGCTGATTCTCCTCTCTTGGGAAGTGCTCAAAAGTTATCTCTTCAAAGTGGGGAAGCAAAGTTGACGCATACTCCTTGTAAGGAATAAGATTCGGGGGTTTCGTATCCCACTCGCCTTTGATCTGATTGATCACGAGAGCGGAATCTCCGAAGACACTTAGAAACTTGATCCTTAAGTCGATCGCAGCTTGAAGACCCATGATACATGCCTCATACTCCGCCATATTGTTGGTGCAGTTGAAACACAATCGGGCGGTGAGTGGAGTATGAGTTCCTTTGGGAGATATGATTACAGCGCCGACGCCGTTACCCAAAACATTGGAGGCTCCGTCAAAATGCATAGACCATCGGGATCCTTCCTCAGGTCCTTCATCCGGTCCAGGCACTTCACAATCAGTTACCACCATGATGTCTTCGTCCGGAAAATCGAAGTTCAATGATTGGTAATCGTCCACAGGTTGGTGTGCCAGATGATCTGCCAGTACACTTCCTTTGATTGCTTTCTGAGTTGTATACTGGATATCATATTCTGTCAAGATCATTTGCCATCTCGCTATTCTTCCAGACAGAGCAGGTTTTTCGAAGATGTACTTGATGGGATCCATCTTTGAAATCAACAAAGTGGTGTGAGTCAGCATATACTGTCTCAGCCGGCGAGCATCCCATACCAGAGCGCAGCAAGTTTTCTCAAGCAGTGAGTAACGAGACTCACAGTCGGTAAACTTTTTGCTCAGGTAATAAATGGCGTGCTCTTTTCGGCCAGACTCGTCATGCTGCCCCAACACACACCCCATTAAGTTGTCAAGCACTGTCAGGTATAGTATCAGAGGTCTTCCTTCCACGGGAGGCATAAGTATGGGTGGCTCTTGGAGGTATTCCTTTATCTTTTCAAAAGCAGCCTGACATTCGTCATTCCAACGTACCACTTGATCTTTCTTCAGTAATTTGAAGATTGGCTCACAAGTAGCAGTCAGATGTGAGATGAAACGGGCGATGTAATTCAGTCGTCCCAGAAAGCCTCTGACTTCTTTCTCTGTCCTTGGAGGTGGCATCTCTTGTATGGCTTTTACCTTGGCAGGATCCACCTGAATACCTTTATCACTTACAATGAAACCTAGCAATTTTCCGGACCTCACCCCAAAGGTGCATTTGTTGGGATTCAACCTCAACTTGTATAACTTTAGACGGTCAAACAGCTTCCTCAGATGATCAAGATGCTCCTCCTCAGTTTGAGACCTTGCTATCATGTCATCGACGTATACCTCAATCTCATGATGGATCATATCATGAAATAAAGCAACCATGGCACGCTGGTAGGTTGCCCCAGCATTTTTCAACCCTAATGGCATGACCTTGTAGCAGAAGGTGCCCCACTGAGTCACAAAGGTAGTCTTCTCCATATCCTCGGGAGCCATCTTGATCTGATTATACCCTGAAAAACCATCCATGAAGGAGAAAACCTTGTGTTGAGAGGTATTGTCAACAAGAACGTCGATGTGAGGTAAGGGGAAGTCATCCTTGGGACTTGCCCTGTTCAAGTCCCTATAGTCGACACACATCCTGACTTTTCCATCCTTCTTTGGTACTGGCACCACGTTGGCAACCCATTGAGGATAAGAAGTTACTGCTAGAAATCCGGTATCGAACTGCTTCATAACCTCAGCCTTGATCTTTTCGGACATCTCTGGGCGCATACGGCGGACCTTTTGCTTTACCGGAGGGCAGTCCTCCTTTGTCGGCAGGTGATGAACTATAATGTCGGCATCCAAACCTGGCATGTCCTCATAGGACCAAGCGAATATTTCCATGTAATCACGTAGCATCTGGATCAATCGTTACGTCACGCTGAGTTCTAGATTGGCACCAATCTTGACCTCTTTCCTATCTGTCTCAGTACCCAGGTTAATTGTTTCTACCGGCTCTTCATGTGGTTGAATAGCCCTCTCTTCCTGGAGCAGCAGTCTTGCGAGTTCACCAGGCACTTCGCAATCATCTTCACCTTCGTCTTTGGCCAAGTTGATCGGATTCTCGAAGTCATAACTGGCGGTAGCAGAGCTGTTACCAGTGAGATCCAGAGTGGATTGAAACCTGTATAAGTGGGTGTGTGTAAATATAGCTGTTTTGCAATATATATAACACAAAGAAAAAGAGCACAAGATTTGAAATGCAACAAACGTCTAATGTTTTGATTGATGATATATAGAAATGTCATACAAAAAGCCCTCACAAATGGAGCTACGATGCCCCGGGTAGGACACCGAGCCAACAAAGTTTTAACATATTGTTTGTTACAAATTGAAAATCAAAAGAGTCAATTACTGCGTGAAAAATGTGATAGGAGTAAAATCCTTTGCCGTCCAGTTGCTCGGTCCGTTGCTGGTAGTCGGGTGGATCCAACTGTCAAAATCTGCTTCCTCTACATCCTCCTCGATAGCATTCACCCTTGGGTTGGAGATAAACACCGGAGCCTTTCTGATCTTCTCCTTGCACACAGCCCTCTGAGCCTCTGCGGTAAAGCCCAGCCCAAACTTGTCATTCTTTTGAGTGAAGTCAGGAAGCTGACCCCAGTTTGCATAATTGCCTTTCTCGATTACAGCCCGGGCATCCTTCAATGACGCCATCTTCAACGGAAAGTCTTCCTCAACCACTATTTCAGATGATGCCAAAGTTGGAGGTACCTCCTCAAAATGCTGAAAGGGTGTTTCAATAAACTCCCCGTCCATCTCGATATACCAGAATGAATTCAAGTGACTAATCATGTATTCCTCCTCACCTTGCACAGTAACAATCTTCCCTTTGACAGGGTATTTGAGCTTTTGGTGTAGAGTGGATGTTACTGCCCCAGCCTTGTGAATCCAGGGTCGACCCAACAAGCAGGAGTAAGATGGACGAATATCCATGACATAGAACGTTGAGTCAAAAACTTGGGAACCCACACGAATAGGAATGTCTACTTCACCGTGCACCATCCTCTTAGAACCGTCGAAGGCTCTAACAATGATGTTGCTAGGTTTCAACTCCAGACCCTCACAATCCAAGCGATCCAATGCTTTCTTGGGCAAAACATTCAGGGAAGAGCCGGTATCCACTAACACGTGTGCGAGAGTAGTGCCCCTGCATTCTATGGAAACATGTAGGGCATCATTGTGATTTTTCCCTTTGGCGGTGAGGTCAGCATCCGAGAACCCCAATCCGTTGTCAGTTGTCAAATTAGCCACACAGTCGGTGAATTGATCTGCAGAGGTCTCTTGCGGCACATGGGCCGTTTTCAGAAATGAAATCAGGGCTTTTGCATGGGCCTCTGAACATAGCAGCAAAGATAGCATAGAGATTTTGGAGGGAGTATGCCCCAACTGTTCAACAACATTGAAGTCACTCTTTTTGATGATTTTAAGAATTTCCTCCATTTCTTGTTGGGAGGCTTCCACAGCGGTCTTTTTTGGTGCCTCCGTCCTGGCAGGCAAATCGGTAGCAACTTCTTTGCCCCGAGTATCAGAGGACTCGGTGGCAGTGGTAGACATGGGAACTTGAATTGGAACATGCACACTTGCGGGTGTGATGGTGAGAGGTTTTCGGATAACTGGCGGTGTGATGTCAGGCGAGAAGAGCCTGCCACTGCGGGTAATCTTAGCGGGACCCGTGATGTTACTGATGCTGGTATTGGTACTGGTGTTGAACTCCTGCTTCACTCCAAGCACATACACGTCGGCCCCATAATGCCATGGGACCGCTTTATCAGACTCATAGGGGAGAAGCCCCAGAACAGTAATAGTGATGGGTGCAACAGACATAATTTGGACTGGTTTCTTTATGGGAGCCTTAGCAGGATTGTAAATTATGACAACAGATATTTCTTCAACAGAGACAAACGGAACAACAACTTTCTTGAACAGAATTTCCTTGCTATCCATCAGGCTTTGGATGCCTGATTTCAGCAGTGGACAACTGGTAGGGATAATAGCACACAGGAGGCAACCTTTGCTACAACCCGGAAATAAACCGGCTAGTAGCAAGTTCCTCTTAACAGTCAAAAGAGGGGTAACAACTTTATTCACCGAAACAGCATACAACTCTTCCTCAATGGCATTTACTCTATGCTGGGGCATAGGAGCAGTCACAACATTTGGTCTCTCTGGCGCTTCAAACTGAATTTCCTTCGCGTCGATAAGATCTTGCACTTTGTTTCTCAAGGCCCAGCAATCATCAGTAGTGTGATCGGGACTATCTGAATGATAAGCACACCGGGCATTTGGGTTATACTTAGGAGACGCAGTGTTGACGACCTTAGGAGCTTCTTTGAGGGTCACCAAGTTGGTTGACAAAAGTTGGGGTAAAATTTGAGATAAGGTCATACTCAGCCGAGTATACTGCCTCTTGGGCCTTTCACTTCTTTGTTGATTGTACTGTTGAGGAGCAGCAACAGGTTTTGAAATGACCAAAGCATTGACGGCTTGGCGACTTTCTGGCCTGACTTGTCTTTTAGGACCATAGACGACACTTGCTTCTTTTTTGAAAGGTCTCTTCTCAGTACTTACGGAAACAACTTTCTGAATCTTTCTTGACTTGATGCCAGCTTCTATTCTTTCTCCTGTTAAGATCAAGTCGGTAAACCCCGCGGAAGAGTTACCAATCAGATGATTGAAAAATGGCCCAGATAGGGTCCCTAGAAACATATCAACCAGCTCACGATCAGTCAATGGAGGCTGCACCCTGCCAGCCAAATCCCTCCATTTTTGTGCGTACTCTTTGAATCCCTCGCTTGTTCCTAGCTGTTGTACCCCAAAATTTGCCCTCCCATATTCTCCAAGAAATTGCCAAGTCAAGCTGCAAAATTCCCCAAGGGTTACACAGTGCAAAGACCTCCTAAGCAGTCAAAATTAGGGTTTGTGTTCTGATCAAGAAAATGAAGTTTCCAAAGGTCCAATCAAGTCTCATGTGCCTACAAATATGGTCAAGCATCCTCATATCAAGTTTCAAGACATTCAGCTCAAAATTGCACAGTCAAAAACCCTAATTGCACTACAGTCAACTGTAGGGGCAAAATGGTCATTTGGCAGTCAAAAGTTCAAAATTTTGGTCAACATATCATTTTGAAGCCACAAACATAATTTGATCAATGCTTGATCATGATTCTCAAAGCTTGGCTCAAAAATCATCAAAATGCAAAGGTTTCCTTATTTGGACAGTTGGAAAAGTCAACTGAAATTGACCAGGGCATAACTTTCACATGGATTATCAGAAAAATTCCATCCAAAGCTCATTTTGAAGAGAAAGACATTTCCTACAACTCATATTCATACTTCAAGTCCAAGAAATGCTCTCACAAAAAGTTATCAATTTCAACATTATAGGTCATTTTCAAAAGTCAACAAAAAGGGACTTTAAGTCAAAGGCCATAACTTGAGATTGGTAAATCAAAATGACATGGGACCAAAGGAATTGGTTATAGGACTCAAAGACCTTTCCAAAATGTCCAAGAACATGAGAAAAGCTTAAAAATTGAGCACGTTATGCCTTGTGGAAGTTGGGAAATTTTTGGATATTTTGAAAAGTCAACATTGATTCAAATGACCTAAAAATGCTAATGGGCCCATTTTTCCTCCACAAATCATCATCCATGGCATGTACACGACCACTTGGCCCAAAGGGAAGTATTTTTTCATTTTTTATTTATTTATTTGAATTTTTATTTATAATAATTCACTTAAATCAATTAAATATGTGAAAAATATTTAACTTAACCTAACAAATCTTTTTGTACATTTTTTATTCTCAATAATTCGTGCATATCCCAATATAGAAAGATTTGGAGAGATTGGAGATGATTTGAACAAAAAGCACATGGAAAATATTTGGAAAATAATGATGGAAAATCAAATCTTCAAAACCATGATTGCAAGAGATTTTGAGCAAGTTTCTTGACCTAATCCATTCAGTACATAAGCCTAAAGGAAAACCTAATGCAAATACACACTGAGCTGCGCAGAAAGGCATCAAAAGAACTTGAAATTTTCTCTAAAAAACTCAATACTGAAAACTGATTTGCAGGTTGATTCAAGGCACGATTTCCATTCCATTAGCTTCCTTGAAGATTACTGAACGTGTTCCAATCAATATCATTCCTCAAAGCTTAAAGAATTGGTATATTGAACCGGACCTGTGCATGAAAAATTTCAGAATCGTGCATATCAATCCATGCATTCTTTGAGAATTTTAAAGTTTGATTCATGTTAATTACTTTGTTCTGAAGCTAACCCAATGTTTTGATTGAATTATTATGCACTGTGTACGATTTCGCCATGACTGTTTTCTAGGGTTTACAAAGCTTCAAATTAGGGGTTTCGTAACAAGGAAAAATTGGAACCCCTAACCACCACCATTCAAATCAGCGCATGAGGACGAAGACCATGGAACCCTCGCGCTCAATTTATGAGCGTTGTAGGGCTAATCGCTATTTTCTCAAAGGACCCATTCTGAAACGGTGAAATAACCGTGGCTTTTGTTTTTGTATTTCAAGCACGCGAAGAAGACGAATTCGTGGCCAGCAACCATTGGCTCTTTTAAATTTCGCGCGTTTTTAAACCACTAACCATTGTTTCTTATTATATTATTCTTCGTTTATTTTATATACAAAGCGCAACAATTGGTTCAGTGGCAAGGCATAGTGGTAGCAACAGTCCTGACCTTGGTTCGAGCCCCAGGTCTACGTTATTTCCATATTATTTTGCAATACATGTTCATATGCAGTTTCAAAAGTGGAGCGCACCGTACATCTTCCTAAATCAAGCGTCCACGTGCCCAGCTTCAACAATCACAAGGCTAAGGATTGAGGAACATAGTGGATCCCAGTCAACGCCTCTGCACGTGAATAAAAAAGTCCACAAGGCCAGGAATTGAATTGGGCTCAAAATGCTGGGGCTTAACCTCCATGTTAGGGACTGACACCCCCCTGGTTTGCAATTCTCTATATTTTCTTTATATGTTTTTTTATTGTCTATTTTCTTTATTGTTTTGAATTAATTAATTATTTTCACCAAAACATAAAAAACCCATAAACAAATCAGAAAAGAATTAAAATAATAAATATTTTTATTTCTAGTATTTTTATAAATAACTTTGCATGTAATTAAATTTAGTTTTAAATTAGGTTGTAATTTTAATTCTTTTCATAATAAAATCTAAAAAAACATAGAATTAGGTTTAATTAATGTTTTTATTCCTTTTTTAATTTTTTCTTTTCTATAATAATATTATTTATTTTATTTATTTTCATAATTAAATTTGTATATAAAAATTAGGGTTAATTTAGGTTAAATTCTAATGTTTTCTTAATAAATTAAAATGAAGTAGAATTAGGGTTAGTAGTTAATTTTAATTAATTCTTTCTTTTTTATATTAAATCATAAAATACTAAAAAACACCAAAAAATAAATTCTTACTTTCTTTTTAATTAATTAATGCCATGTAATTTTAATTTTGCAAAAGGGTCCAACGCCCTCGTTCTTAATTTCCTGTTAATTCGCATATTATTTTATTTCGCTTAAATATTTATGTATCTCCCCCGAGGCCTTGTAATTACTTCTCGCACTTTTAATTTCTTTATTTTCCGTCAAATCGGGTCCTGGTTAATTTTGGCGATGTGGACCCGCGCCTTTTGTAATAGCTTAGAATTTACTTTCCCGCAACATTTTTTAACTGTTAATTAAATGGCATGAAAGAATGTATGGACCAAAAATAAAAACAAGCGCAGAACACCAATAACATGACAAGATAAATGCAAATGAATCTGACACACAAATCACACACCACCCCTAGGGTACGCCTCACTGTTGCCTTGCCTCGAAAGGTGATCGTCGAGTAGAGGATGTCTTAGTAAGTCCTCATGATCCGGGAACCTGGCATGAGGGTAGCTTCTAAGGTATCTTCCCATTACTCCGGTGATCACACTGTTGCCTTGTCCCTCGAAACGTGGCCGTCGACTATAGGACGTCTTAGTGAGTCCTTATGTTCCATTGATCTAGTTGCCTCAAAACGGTTGCCTCGGAACAAGTTGCCTCGGAATAGTTACCTCAGAATAAAATATCAATGGCATAAGGGTAGCTCCTAAGGTATCTTACCTTTGCTTGGTGGCCACACTATCCTAAAACTCGAATTGACCCGAACACCTCCAACGGTGGTGCTACCTACCTCTCAATGGTGGGATGGCACTACTTTAAAGGACATTTATACAGACGAATTCCTTAGGGTAGGTAGACGACTCTAGATACTTGCTCTAATTTCAAAAACAAAATCAAAAATACTTTTCACACCAACACATTTTCAAAAAGCTTTCGAAAGCAATTTTTCAAACACTCTTGAGGACCGATACAAGAGTCGAACTGAAATTTTCAAAGAAACTTTTTAAAACCCACATTGAAAAGGAAACAAACCATTTTGAAAAACACAATGAGCAAGTATCTAAGAGCCCATGGATAACCATGGATAGAAAGGGTGCTAACACCTTCCCTTTCTATAACCTACCTCCCGAACCGAGAGCAATCTCTTTAGGGAATTTTTCTGTGCTTTTGTCCTTTCCATTTGGAGAAAATAAAAGACGATGGCGACTCTTGCTTCCGCGACATTTCGCGATCCAGCGTTAAACAGTCAGTTCCAGATCCACCGATCACACTAGCGACATACCCTGAAGTTGGGTACGAGTAGGGGCAAGGTCAGAATTGTATTGGTATTGTTTGTAAAAAGCGGTGGCCAAGTCTTCCCAATTGCGGACGCTGGTTCCCTCTAGCTGATAAAACCACTCCAATTGAGCTCCAGAAAGACTGTCTTGAAAGAAATGAATCCAAATATTTGTATCTGCCGTATAGGGTTGAATCTTTCTCACGTAGGACCTGAGATGCATTTTTGGACAGGACAGCCCATCATACCTTACAAACACTGGCGCTTTGAACTTCGGGGGAATCACAATCCCGGCAACCAAACCCAAGTCTTCAAAATCCAAACCCGGTACTCTTTGTAGCTCCATGGCGGCCAACTTGTCTTCTAAACCCTTGTATTTATCATCAGCTGGAGGGTATTGTTGATCGGAATAGTCTTCTTCCTCTTCGACCTCCTCCTCTTCTTCTGCATCGGACTCGGAAGGTACCGTAGCCCCACCCTTTTTACTGGTTCCTTCATCAGAAGTAGTAGGAAATTCAAGCACTCTCCGAGCTTCTCCGTCAAATCTTCTCCCCAAAGTAGCCACCCCGAGTCTCTTTTTCTTCTTCTTCACTGGGTCTTTGTTTCCTAATTGGGTCTTGATATCCTCCTGACCCTTAGCCAAGGTCGTCAGGAGTTGCTGGAACTGTGCATTCTGAGCTTGTAGGTCTTTGATTGTTTGCTCGAGATCCATCCTACTGAAATAAACAGCAGACAGATAAGGAAACCTGGTGTGAGACTTGTTTATGCACATGATGAATGGTATGCTTATGTATGCAATGCATTCAAGGATTTAGAACATTCAAAATTTGTTGTAGACAAAAAGGAATGCACATCATATTAATAAGAAGAAATTTGTTAGTACATTAATGCCCCATGGGTCAAATATTACAAAATAACTCCTCAAGGCAGAAAAACATTGCGCATCCTCTTTGGTGCGATGTAGGTGTTGAGATTCCTCTCCTCGTGCAGTAGGCGGGTGAGCTCCAAGACCTTCTTTTCACTAGCATGTAGACTGGTCTCAAGAGAATTCCGTTCTTCCTTAAGCTGGACCCAGCTCTTCTGCATTTCTTCCCAGGATGTGGGCATGTCAGGATGTTGAATGGTGTAAGACACCTCTCCTTCCAATACTGGCTCTTTGATCACAGGGAGAACATGAGGATAAGGCATCTCTAACTTCTGGGAGCGGGCGCGTACCCACTTGAGATAAGGTTCCAACGGGATGGAGTTCTTGTGCCCCAGTGTTTTGCTGTTTATCTTACTGGGCATCCTCCAAGCTCTGATAAATCTCTGGCGAAGTCCTTGTGCATCGTTGTCGAAGTCAAAGACTATGTCAGGAATTAACATGTCATGAGGGTCGTCCCTCCGGGCATAACCAAACTGTCTCCAAGCCAGACACGGGTTGTAAGTAATACCTCCTCTGATTCCAAGTAAAGGAACATTAGGGTACTCCCCGCAACGATCAAAGATAGTAACATCCTCTCTGGACCGAGAGCACCAATGTATATCAGCATGTGTAAGAGTCATCAATCGTTGTGACCATCTCAAACCCCGCTCGTTCTTCAAAGCTGATTGTGGAAGGTGCGAAATAAACCACCTTCCCAGGAGAGGAGTGCAGCACAAAAGAACACCTATTTTTCTCATGGTTCGAGTGTAACATGAGTGAAGGATGTCCCCCAGCAACGTAGGTATAGGATTCCTGGATATGAAGATCTGGACAGCACTAAATTGTCTTTCTGCGAACAGTTTCCATGTCCTACAAAACAAGAACAAAGATGAAGATTCGAACCCTTGAAATGGTTAGCCAATGCACATGATGTTGTATGATGTTATGATGCCATGATTAAACATACCACAAATATTCACAAGGGCAAACATGGTAAGGCACACAAGTCACACAAGACAAACCCTTAGAGTTTAGGCCTGCATGGGGTCTGGGTATTACCCTCTTGAAGTTTGGTGGGCTCAACCTGTCCTATTAGAAGTAACCGGGTTCTAAGGGTCCCAATATCACTGAATTGCTTTCATTGTTCATTGTTTCGATTTAGCCATTGAACTGGCGACCGAAATATTCCAGGAAAGCAACCCTCAATTGAGTGTAGTATCGAGTATCAACCAACCTCGGACTACACCAAAGTCAGTTATCTCACTACCCTAAAAAGGCCAAGATGGTTCAATTAAGGTTCCTAAGGCAAGTTGATGCTTCACGACACCACGCGGCGGCCCCGTACTCTCCTTGACTGAACTCAAGGGTTACCGGTACACACCAAAGTGCCACATCAACGTAGAAGACTGTTTCAACCATGTCGGTATACCCCGCACAATTCCCTCACAGCCTTGTTGCTACTTTCTAAGAAGGTATCCCCAGATCCGGGTTAGGATCTATAAAACTCCGATACAAAGCCCACAAATGTAAAAGCAAACAAAGCAATCAATTGAAAACAAAGGTGATCTAATCCCTAAGGTAACCACACTTTTAAGTAACTCCCCAGCAGAGTCGCCAGTTCTGTGATACGGTGGGAGAACTGACTGTGGTTTTGCGTTCGTATTCGCACTTGTGCGGTTGAGCAAGAGTCGCCACCGACTTTTTATTTTATCCTAAAGGAAAGGTTAAAAAAGCACAGCAAAAACCTTTTGAGATATTTCGTGGGTCCGGGGGGTAGATTATGAAAAGGGAAGGTATTAGCACCCTCTTCATCCATGGTTATCCATGGGCTCTTAGTTACTTGGTTTTTTAGATCACTTGCCTTGATTTTTGATTGCTTGAAATTGTGGTGTGTGTATGTGTTTTGAAAAATGTTTTTGAAGGAGATGCCTTGTCTTAGGTGACCCATGTATTTGACTCGTGTTTGAGTGTTTTACAAAAGTGTGGATCTTTTCGAAAAGATGTTTCAAAATGTTTTGAGAGTTTGTTTGAAAGTGTTTGTGGATTGTGGTTTTTGAAAAGAAGGCAAGTGTTTTTGCAAGTTGATCTCAAGTAACTAAGAGTTTTGTCTACCCTATTGTACTCAAAGGTTTTTGTTATGTTTTAACCCCTTTTAACAATTTTGTTCCACCATTGGATTTGGTGGACAATCTTGCATTTAGGAAGTTTGTTCGGGACGGGCGTGGGTCATTGTATGGACCATGAATGCAATGGTGCCAAGTGTCTTTGGCAATTTGCTTTGAGGGGACTATGATCATTCCGTTTTAGGCAACATTCGAAAGCGTCATCGAGGGACTTATGATCATTTTGAATTCGTTTTGCCAAAGATACTCGACGTGCAAGCATGGCCCATTTTGGAAGGCAACATGTGGGATTATCCTTAGAGGGTGCAAGTGTGATTGTGTATTGATTTCATGTATTTGTCTTGTATTAGGTTATCTAGCGTTTGATTTTATGTACATGCAAACCCTAGGTCTAACCATGGTATAATTGAAAGCGGTAAATTGCGAAAATGTAAAATCTACGCTATTACAAAATAGTATCCGGGAGTGGGGGTATAAATTTATGAATGGGGATGAGACTTATAGTATCCAATAAGTTACAACCAAATCGAACTTGCGATCAAATGTAAATGACGAATATCAATGTATAAGATAAACAAGTATGTATAGGAGCAATGTGAATGTATTGTGTAAGTGTGAGATGTATTGTGTAAGTGATTATTTACATGTGCGACAATATGAATTTAAGAAGGTATTGTTAGGTATTTGTTTTGACCTAAAGAAAAATTAAACGTCTATTTAATTAATTGGTCTTGTATTTTTTAATATGTACAAAAAGAAAATGTTTTAATTGAATGTTTTAAATTCTAATTAAATTATGAAAATGATGTTTTAAGAAAATATTTCTAGGTGTTAATTATGTATACAAAAAAAGAGTATTTTTCATTTGTTATGTACAAAAGTATATTTTATTAAAAGAAAGGGAAAAAGTTTTCGATTTTAATTACATGGTGTCAAAAAGTATTTTATTATTTATGTACAAGAAATATTTTAATTAAAGTATTTAGAATTTAAATCATGTATATAAGAAATATGTTTTTAAGTATATATTTTTTTGTATTAAAGTAATATTGTCATACCTTGTATTTTTTTATTTAATTATGTTTGTATAAAAAAAAATTGTTAGTATAATAATAGAATGCAATTAGCATTAAGTAAAAAAAAGTGGTTAATTAATATAAGATGATAACGTTTGTTTTATGAAGAGGGGTTTATGTTAGTTGAATGGGCCTCAGGCGTGATTGAAACGGGCAAGGCCCAGCAAGTGAAACAAGCATTTTTAGGGTTAGATGGTTTCGTTTCAGTTGGGGAAAAATTTTAGGTTTAGGCGAGGCAGTGGCGGCGTTCGTGTTTGTTCGTCCTCTTCTCCGTTCCTGAGTGCAATCTTCCACCACAGAGCCACCAGCATCATCGCGCCTTCTTCCCTCTAACGACAGTATTAGGGCACTAGATCTAAGGTATCATTCGCTTTCTTATTTTGTTAGGGTTTCTTTTAGTTCTTGCATGCTTGTGATTTTCTGCTTGTTTGATTAAGTTTTTGACTTGGCTTATGTAACATGGATGAAGAGGGAGACGTTTTACCTTGACTGAGGAGAGGTAGAAAACGGAGGTGCTTAGGAGGCTCGACGGTGGAGGATACACGTGATGATGAACTCTTTGAGTTTTCCTGGTACTCTTTATCTTTGTGCCTTGAATATTTCCCTATGATGATGTATTCTGAGGGCTTTAGGGTTTGGTTATCTTTCTCTTTCTGACTTGTTGCCTTGAGCTTTTGTATGCTTATTGCCTTGAACGCTTGTTGCTTTTCCTCTTCTTCTGACTTGTTGCTTTGAGCTTACCCTTGAAGCTGTTGAGTTTGTTTAATGGCCCATGATGGTGTTGTCTGAGGTTTGCCTATGTTGATTTTGAATTGAATGCTTTTGTTGTTTTATGAACGTCCCTGTGATGAACTCTTCGAGTTCTGAGGGCTTTGAAGCTTGAATCCTATGTTTGCACCCCTTCTGATTCTTGGCAAGGTTGTCTTGAGGCTTTGTGTGGTTTCTACTTCTCAGTTGTTGCTTCTAGGCTTCATGCAGGTATGCTTACAGGTTATGCTTCTTGTATCTGTTCTTGACAGTAGGCAGGCTTTTGGTGTTTGACAGGTTGTGTTGGTTATGAGGTTTGAGGTTCTGGACTGGTTTTAGAAATGCAGGTTTTTGTTTAACAGTAGGTAAGGGTTTTTTAGGCCATGTATTGCTGGGTTAGGCAGGTGCAGACTTGGCCTTGACAGGTTATGAAGTTTTGATGGTTTAAGCAGGTTTATGCTTTAGGCTTGCTTTTAGAGCTTAGGCAGGTTTAGTGTTTATCAGTTCTGGCTTTGGGTTTTCAGGCCATTTGCAGGTTAACTGGTTTATTGGCTTGACAGGTTATGAGGCTGGTTTTTAAAATGCTTAGCAGGTTCTATGCTTAGCAGGTTCTTTTGTAGGTTAATGGTCTGGCTTCTGGTTGATGGCCTTAACAAGTATGATGAGGCTTTTTTGAAATAAAGCTAATGCAGGTTATGGTTATTGCTTGAGGTAGCAGGTTCTGCTCCAGCAGGTTATGTGCTTAGCTTGCATATGATGGTTTTGGTCCAGCAGGTCATGTGTTTAGCTTGCATATGCAGGTTTTGGTCCAGCATGTCATGTGTTTAGCTTGCATATGCAGGTTTTTGTATATCAATTTGTATTGGTTTCTCTTCCTATCTATGCCTGCCTAAAGCCTAGAAACCTGCATTCTTCTTTATCTCTCTTTCTTCTAGTACAGTCAAATATGTTAAAATATGTTTTCTACTGTACTTTTAATTCTGAAAGTGGCCATTGGGAAATGATGAGAAGAAAGTGTCTTGCTTGCTTGCATAACTTTCCTCTGCATATTTTATCTTTTCTTTTGACAGCTTTTGTAGACTTTGGCATTTTGAAGTTTCTATACCTTTGCCAAATCCTCTTCATGACAGTTTTGAGTGGACTTTTGGCATTTTGACAGTAAACTGTACTTTTGGCCTTTGTGACATAAAGTAGGAAATTGGATTTTTTCAGTTTGGTTTGAACTTGGGATTGAGTTTGTGCAGTTTGACATTTTGAACTTAGGTATTTTTGACACTTTGCATTTTCTCAACTTTGCATAAAAATTCTTCCCTCTTTGTGAACCGGGAGAAATCCCGTGATTTGCAGAGAGGGTTAACTGATCCCAATCAGTGGCCCTTGATGATGAATTTCTTCTGTCGTTTATTATTTTATCTACTTTTTGACTTTTCTCTTTTTCTTTTGCAGACGAATAAAAATGGATGGAGGGGTACTAAATGAAGACTGAAGAATTAGAAAAATAGGATAGTTTTTCTTTTTATTTAATGTTTAAATTAATGTAAAACCATTGTTTGTAATTAAATTATAAACAATAATTGTACAGTTAATTTAAGAATAAATAAAAGTTTCCATTATCCGATTAATTCTGTTTTTCTCTTTATTGTTTATTTATTTATTTAAAACTCTTTGAATTAAAATAATTGAAAAATAAATTTCAATCACTTAATTTAGAATAATAAATAATTTAAATAAAACAATGTCTTAGTAATTGATCAATTAAACCTGGTATCTCCAAAGCAAATCAACAGTTACTCAAAACACTGATCAGGCGCATTCCCTTTTCACTGATTTTCAACAAACACTGTAAATCCAAACTGCGTATTTCTTTTGACTGGCTCAAACAAAACAACATGAATTCAAACCAACTGCCTCTTTTACTGATTAAATCAAAACAATGTGAATTTAACCCGAATCTCGGAATAAACTGCAAAGTGCTGTGGAATTTAAATCCTTCTGAGAATATGCCCACAAAACCTTAATTCCTGATTAAATGCTAACGAACATTCGCCTGATCGTAATTGAGCCAGAATCAACCAAAACCCTAAGCCAATTATTTGAAGCCATCCAGAGTCCTAAAAATCAATAAAACCCTAATTTTTGTTTGACTGACGAGAAAAGTCCATTTGTCCGATTCTTGAGCCAGTTTGAAAAGTCATGAAACGCCTGAAGCTGAGATTGCTGGTGGTAAGATGCGAGGGAAAATTTTGGGGTACAACAGAAGGCAACATGTGAGATTACCCTAGGGGGTGCAAGTGTGATTGTGTATTGATTTCATGTATTTGTTTTGTATTAGGTTATCTAGCGTTTGATTTTATGTACATGCAAACCCTAGGTCTAATCATGGTATAATTTGAAAGCGGTAAATTGCGGGAATTTTAAAGTCTACGCTATTACAAATAGTATCCGGGAGTGGGGGTACAAATTCACAAAGGGGGATGAGACTTAAATAATTACAACCAAATCGAATCGCGATCAAATGTAATCAATGTAACGTATAGCAATGTATAAGAATAGCAATTGTATAATGTATCAATGTAAGGGTATTGTGTAAGTGTAAGTGTACGTGTATGAGAATTATTTACAAATGCGAGATGCGAATTTAAATGTATTATTAAGTATTGTTTATTCGTCAAGTGTTATTATCCACGTTTGATTTAAATTTGTATTTTTATATTTTTTGTTTAATATATACAAAGTAAGAAAATTTAATTAAATAAAGGAAAATGTTTTTAAATTCTATTCTTTTATGTATTTTTTTAGTATTAATGTACAAAGATAATATCTTGAAAAAAGAAAAGTATTTATCTTAAAGGAAAAATTATGTAATTATGTATTTATGTACAAATGTTTATTAAACGCCAATTCTAAAAATAGATTATTTAAGTTAGAAAACTTATTTTTATATACTCTTGATTATAAAAGAGAAGTATCATTTTATTTATAAACAAAAATAAAGTTTAAATTGTATATATAAAAAAAAGAAAATAAAAATGATAAATAAAAGGAAAAAGAGTTAGTTTATGTAAAAAGGAATGGGCTGAAAGGGGGTTTATAGCCCAAATCAAAATAAACAGAATAAGAAAGATAGGGGGGTGCGTTTAAAGAATGAATGGGCCTAGGCGTTAGGAAGGGCAAGGGTCCAAAGGTTTTGTACGTTTGTTTTTTTAGGGTTGTAATGTTTTGTGTTCATTTGAGGCTAGGGTTTGTGAACAACACAGAGGCGCCGTTCTGCTTCACTTCGTCTTCCTCATCATCTTCCTCAATGTAAAGGTTACTGAACCGGGACCCTCCGCCTAGAGCCACCGCGCCAACTCTTCCTCTGTCCACGGATCACTCGAGCGATGGTTCATGCGAGGTAAAAATCCCGTCTCAATCTCGTTAGGGTTCTCATTCTTCTTCTTTTGCATGTTTTGATTTATTGGTTCTGATCTTAAGCGCTTGTTATTCTTTGTTAATGGTGTCGTGGAAAGGAAATAAAAGAGATTACTACCTTGACGAAGGAGGAGGAAGGATTTGGAGGCGTTTGGAGGCTTTGACGGCGGAGGGACGCATGATGCCTTTAGCTTGCTTGGATCCGGTACTCTGTACTTCTTCTCCCTTAGGTTTTATGATGAGCAACTGAAAACCTCTTGATTCATCACTTTTTCTTCCTCTTCTGTCTTTTTGCCTCGCTTATGTTGCTTGCTTGATGCTTGAGATGCCTGTTTGTTTGCCTATGATGAGGGTTTACTGAGATATTCTGTATGCCTAGACAGTTGCCTTATATTGCTTCTTTATCCTCTTCTTCTTGCTTGCCCGTTTGTCTCTGTTACCTCTAATGTTTGCCTATGATGAGAATTCTCTGAGGCTTTTGTGTGTTATCTCTAATGCTTGCTTTCTGAGTTGGTTGCCTTGTATGATTCGAATGCTTTGATGCCTTGAAACGCTTGCCTCGATGATTAACCCAATGATGACAGTGTTCTGAGGGTTTTAGAGGACTTTTTGACTTTGTTGGTTGACGCTTAGGCTTGACAGTTTGATGTTGGAGGGTTTGGTGTTTAGTTGATTGGGTTTGAATCTGGACAGATTTACTGGTTTTTTGGCTTTGTAAGGCTTAGCAGGTTCATGACTTCTGGTTCATGGCCATGTGTTTGAGGTTTGTTGGACTGTGTAATAGGCTTGACAGGGTTTTGACACAGTAATTATTTAAGAACGGGTTCTATGCTTGAGCAGGCTTTAGGCTTGGCACGCTTACAGGCCAGTGTTGTGAGTTTAAGGCTTGAAAGGCTTAGGACTTGGATAGTTTGTGTTGTTAACTCAGGTAAAGTTTGAATTTGGGGTTTGTATCAGAGTGGGCAGCTTTGACAGGTTTAGATTGTTTGATGCTTGTGGATTTGCAGGTTATGGCCTTGGTGAGGCTTGCTTCATGTTTTTTTGCTGGAGGCTTGAACAGGTTATGTGTTTGGATGTTTAGGCGGGTATGCTGCTGTATGGTTTTTGAGCTTCCAGGTTTTTTGACAGTTTTAAGCTGTTTTGATTCAGGCAGGGTAAGCTTGAGGCTTAGAGCTTTCTCTGAGTTATCTTTTGTTTTTGTGATCTCTCCCCCCTTTCTACTGTTTCATTGCAGTTTATTTTATATATTTTTATCTGCCTCAAGCCTAAACCCTATACCTCTTTTCTTTCTTCTCTCTCTCTCCAGTACAGCTTTTAGCATATTATATTGCTTAACATGTACTAATTCTGAAAAAGCAAACTGGCCTGGGAAATGATGAAACTGAAATTTGCTTGCAATCTACTCTTTCTCTGCATATTTGCATATCTCTTTTCCATACTTTGTGCTTCTTGACAGCATTGATGGTACTTTGATATCTTGAGATATCTTTTGGCAGCTCTAGTTGACTTTGGACTTAGTTTTGAAATTGTGACTTTGTTTAGCAATTTGAACTTGGTTTAGGCCATTCAGTTTGTAACTTGGACTTTGTATTTGCACATGTTGTCTTGCTTTGAACTATGCAGTTGGTTGACCAATTTGAAATGTGCAATTTTTAACTTTGTGCATTCATTTTTAATTTGCAAACATTTTCATCCCTCTTTGTGAACCGGGAGAAATCCCGTGATTTGCAAAGAGGGCGAACTGATCCCGACCATTTGCTTTTAATGATGAACTTTTTATCTGTCTGTCTCTTTAAATATTTATCTGCTTCTGACTTTTCTTCTTTCTTATTCTTCGCAGATAAAATCCAATGAGGCAGAGGGAGCAAGGGATGGAAGATGAAGAATTGAAGACTTAGAAAAATATTAGGATAGTTTTATTTAAATTTAAATAAATGTAATATTATTATTGTAAACATTTTGTAAACAAAAACAATTATACAAATAATTTAAAGATAAATAAAAAGTCCTTTTATTTGATTAATTCTTTTTATTCTTTTCAAGATATTTATCTAATTGTTTATAATTCTTAAATTAAAATAAAAATGGAAATAAATTCCAATTATCTTAACTTAAAAATAAATAATCAATTGGTAAACATTGTGGTCTTATGACAAACCTGGCGCTCCAATTATCCAAAGTAAAGCACAGTTTCAAACCAGACGACAGTTAATTAAACAAAACGTCCATCTGCCTCTTTTTACTGATTAAATCCAAACAAATGCAAATTAACAACCAGCAGCCTCAGTTCTCATTTCAGAGTCACTTGAAAAGCATTGATAGAACTAACTCTTCTTGAGAGATATGCGCACAAAACCCTGATTCTGATCAAATGCCAAAGAAGCGTTCGCCTGATTGAAGCTGAGCCAAAATCAACCAAAACTCTAAACCAACTGTTTGAATTGTTCCAGAGCCATGAAAATCAATGAAAACCCTAATTTTGTCTAACTGACGAGAAAAGTCTGTTTGACCGATTCTTGAGCCAATCTGAAAAAATCAGGAAAAGCCTGAAGATGTGATTTCTCTTGGAAAAATGCGAGGGCAAATTTTGGGGTACAACAGTTGCCCCTATTCAATCTTCTTGAACTTGAAGAGTTAGATGGGCAAGTTTGCCTTTCGCGACTCGAGGGTAAAAGGAGATTGGACACTAGAGTGCCCGGAAATTTTCACTCGCATGCTGGAGTATCAGCAATGTGATGGCGGGAATGGGCTTATAGATGCCATTTGGAGATAGGATGGATAAGAGGATGGGCTTATAGATGCCATCTGGAAGTGTGACAGAACCTTGTCGGGAATGGGCTTATAGATGCCATTTGGAAGTGTTGATCGCGTAAGAGATTCCTTAGCGAGAACGTGCGTACTTTGAGAGAGGAAGATGTTTCCTGGCTTGTTACAGGTGTTGATCTTCAGTCTCTTCATACAGATATGCCCTGGCTAGATACAGGTATCGAATCTGGAAAATGTTGCTCACAGATGTGCCCTGGATGGATACAGGAATCGAATCTGGAAAATGTTACTCACAGATGTGCCCTGGCTGGATACAGGAATCGAATCTGGAAAATGCTGTCGACGGATGTGCCCTGGCTGGATACAGGAATCGAATCTGGAATTGTAAAAGGTTGGTGGAGATGGCTTTCCTAGCTGGATACAGGGGTAAACCTCTGACCTGAGAATGAAAGATAATTTCCTGGCTTGTTACAGGGGTTGACCTTCAAACTCTTTATGCAGATATGCCCTGGCTAGATACAGGTATCGAATCTACAATCAATCACTCACAGATGTGCCCTGGCTAGATACAGGAATCGAATCTGGATTCGTGATATTTAATAGTAATCATCTTTTGGATTGATCTTTTTCCTGAAAAGGCAAAATATCAATGGTATGCAATGTCATGATGTATGAGATGCATGATGTCATGATGCTCAAAATGAGTTAGTGTTGTATGCACTTTGTCATGTATGTAAATAGGATGTATGAAATATGAAACGTCTATGAATGTATTTTCATCTAGGAAAATAAATCCTTGACGACTGGCCAGGGAATCAAATCCTGGGCTGATGTTGAAGAGAAGAGTTCTTTGTTTCCGCTGGGGATTATGGTTGCAAGATAATCCGATAGGAGAAGATGACTCTGTTGGGGCATACACTTGTTGGGGAGATCACTCTGAGGGGAATTATTCTGTGGGAAGAGATACTTCGCTGAGGCTTTGATGAGAGCTCCGTTGGGGATTCTGCTGATAAATTATGTCGGAGAATTTGATGAACCCCGCTGGGGATTGTTGAGGTAGCTTGGTCCTGTTCTTCAGCTGAACCTACCTTGGTACCTTGGCGGATAAAGCAACTAGACCGCTTGGTCACTTCAAAATTTCCCCCTGTTTCTGATGTCACCTGTCATTAATCCTTTGTTTCGTATGTAAACATTTATGATCTAGCAATTTAACGTCAAATGCATATATAAAAAATGAGCATTGGACGTTCTTTGCAAAACAAAACAAAAAAGTAAAAGCAATGGATAATTTGTCTGAAAAATCGAACTTGTATTGATTTTGAAATTTGCCTGTAAATAGGCGTTTATGTACAGGAGGCTGACGTCCTAGTAAGAGAACGCCGCCGAACAACATAGAGTTTATACAATTTTGAAAAGGAAACAAAACAGCTATGTGAAAAACTAATCCCACTGGGTAACGACTCTGCTATCGCCTTTATGTCTTCAAGCGTCTCATCATTTTTCCGCTTAGTTGAAGGTGAAGCTGATTGATCGATGCCGAAGTCTGAGCCCTGATAGTTGATGCCGAATTCTGGATGCAAGGTGATCTAATGAGACATAGTATTACGCTTCATCCCTAACTTTTGCCTGGATCGCCCTTTCGGGTTTTCAATCCACCGAGATACCCATTTTTGCCCAAGCCGCCTTTTCAGGTTTTCGACTTGCCGGGTGTACAGATTTTTTTTCATTTCATCCCTTATTTTTGCCCGAACCCTTTTGGTTCGCCGGGAAGCCCTTATTTTTGCCTAGGTGTGTCAACCTAGCGGGTCCTTAGTTCACGCGTAGTATCTTTTTACTATGTCTGCATTGGCGGGGTGAGGAAGGTCGTCACATCCATGGTGGTTAGAATCATGGCTCCTCTTGTGAACACATGTTTAACCACAAATGGCCCTTCGTACGTAGGGGTCCATTTGCCCCTGGGATCACCTTGAGGAAGAATGATGCGCTTGATTACCATGTCCCCAACTTGATACTCTTGTGGTCTGACTTTCTTGTTAAATGCCCTGATCATCCATTTCTGATACGTTTGACCATGACAGATGGCAGTGAGTCTCTTTTCGTCAATCAGGTTTAATTGATCAAGTCGAGTCTGGATCCAGTCATCTTCGCTCAAGCCTGCATCCTTCATTATCCGGAGAGAGGGTATCTGGACTTCAATCGGCAAGACTGCCTCCATGTCATAGACCAAGGAGAAGGGAGTTGCCCCGGTTGACGTTAATGCTGAGGTACGGTACCCATGAAGAGCAAACGGTAACATCTCGTGCCAATCCTTATAGGTCACTGTCATCTTCTGCACAATCTTCTTAATATTCTTATTTGCTGCTTCTACATCCCCATTCATCTTCGGCCGGTAAGGTGAAGAGTTGTGGTGCTGTATCTTGAATTGCTCGCAGAGCTCAGTGATCATTTTGTTGTTAAGATTGGTACCATTGTCCGTAATGATCCTTTCAGGTACACCGTATCGACAGATCAGGTTGTGCCGAATGAATCGTGCCACGACGCTCTTGGTTACAGTGGCGTAGGAAGCCGCTTCAACCCACTTTGTGAAGTAATCAATTGCTACCAAGATGAAGCGGTGCCCATTGGATGCCGTAGGTCGGATCTCGCCGATCATATCGATTCCCCACATTGCAAAAGGCCAAGGTGTTGTCAAGACGTTCAGAGGTACCGGAGGAATGTGCACCTTATCCGCATAAATCTGGCATTTATGACAAGTTCGCGAATGTCGATAACAGTCGGCTTCCATTGTGGACCAGAAATACCCCTCCCGAAGGATTTTCTTCGCCATGGTATGTCCACTGGAATGTGTTCCAAATGTACCTTCATGTAGTTCTGCCATGATCTTTTCTGCTTCAGTCTTATCCACACAACGCAGTAAAGTTGAATCATGGTTTCGCTTATAGAGAATGCCATTACTGAGAAAGAACTTTGCTGCAAACCTTATTAAGAATTTCTTGTCATTAACAGATGCACCTTCGGGGTACTCTTGAGCTTCCAAGTACCTCTTTACTTCATGATACCAGGGTTTCTCTGTTACCTCTTCGGCCTCAAGATCACAGCAATATGCAGGTTTGTCCAATTTCCAGATAATGATCCGGGGCGCTTCGTTGTCCCACTTGACTTTGAACATAGAAGACATTGTAGCCAGCGCGTCCACCAATTGATTCTCCTCTCTTGGGAAGTGTTCAAAAGTTATCTCTTCGAAGTGGGGAAGCAATGTCAGCACATACTCCTTGTAAGGAATAAGATTTGGGTGTTTCGTATCCCACTCGCCTCTGACCTGATTGATCATGAGAGCGGAATCTCCGAATACACTCAATAACTTGATCCTTAAGTCAATTGCAGATTGAAGACCCATGATACATGCCTCATACTCCGCCATGTTGTTGGTGCAGTTAAAACATAGTCGGGCAGTGAGTGGAGTATGAGTGCCTTTGGGGGATATGATCACAGCGCCAATACCATTACCCAAAGCGTTTGAGGCTCCGTCAAAGTGCATAGACCATCGGGATCCTTCCTCAAGTACTTCATCCGGTCCAGGTACTTCACAATCAGTTACTACCATGATATCTTCGTCTGGAAATTCAAAGTTCAACGACTGGTAATCATCCACAGGTTGGTGTGCCAAATGGTATGCCAATACACTTCCTTTGATTGCTTTTTGAGTTGTGTATTGGATGTCATATTCCGTCAAGATCATTTGCCATCTTGCTATTCTTCCGGACAGAGCAGGCTTTTCGAATATGTACTTGATTGGATCCATTTTTGAAATCAACAGAGTAGTGTGAGTCAACATATACTGCCTCAGCCGGCGAGCAGCCCATACCAGAGCGCAGCAAGTTTTCTCGAGCAGTGAGTACCGAGACTCACAGTCGGTAAACTTTTTGCTCAGGTAATAAATAGCGTGCTCTTTTCGGCCAGACTCATCATGCTGCCCCAGCACACACCCCATTGAGTTGTCAAGCACTGTCAAGTATAGTATTAGAGGTCTCCCTTCCACTGGTGGCATGAGGATGGGTGGTTCTTGGAGATACTCTTTTATCTTTTCAAAAGCGGCCTGACATTCATCGTTCCAACGTACTACCTGATCTTTCTTCAGCAGCTTGAAGATTGGTTCACAGGTAGCAGTTAGATGCGAGATGAATCAGGCAATGTAATTCAGACGTCCTAGAAAGCCTCTGACTTATTTCTCTGTCTTGGGAACTGGCATCTCTTGTATGGCTTTAACCTTGGCAGGGTCTACTTGAATACCTTTGTCGCTCACAATGAAACCTAGCAATTTTCCAGATCTCACCCCAAAGGTGCATTTGTTTGGGTTCAACCTCAACTTGTACAACTTCAGACGGTCAAATAGCTTCCGGAGATGGTCAAGGTGCTCCTCCTCAGTTTGAGACCTTGCGATCATATCGTCGACGTACACTTCTATCTCGTGATGGATCATATCATGAAATAAAGCAACCATGGCACGTTGGTAGGTTGCCCCAGCATTTTTCAACCCAAAGGGCATAACCTTGTAGCAAAAGGTGCCCCACTGAGTAACGAAAGTGGTCTTCTCCATGTCTTCAGGAGCCATCTTGATCTGATTATAGCCGGAGAAGCCGTCCATGAAGGAGAAAACTTTATGCTGAGCAGTATTATCAACCAGAACGTCGATATGAGGCAGAGGGAAATCATCCTTAGGGCTAGCCCTGTTCAAATCCCTGTAATCAACACACATTCGGACTTTACCATCTTTCTTTGGCACTGGAACCACATTGGTAACCCACTGAGGGTAAGAAGTCACTGCTAGAAACCCGACATCAAATTGTTTCATAACCTCAGCTTTGATTTTCTCGGACATCTCTGGACGCATGCGGCGGACCTTCTGTTTTACTGGAGGGCAATCTTCCTTGGTAGGCAGGTGATGAACCACAATGTCGGCATCCAAACCAGGCATGTCTTCGTAAGACCAAGCAAAGATTTCCATGTAGTCATGCAACATCTGAATCAACCGTTGTTTCACACTGAGCTCCAGATTGGCACCAATCTTGACTTCCTTTCTATCTGTCTCAGTACCCAGATTTACCGTTTCCACTGGCTCTTCATGCGGCTGAATGGCCCTCTCTTCCTGAAGTAGCAGTCTTGCAAGTTCACCAGGCACTTCGCAATCATATTCACCCTCGTCTTCGGCTAAGTTGATCGGATTTTCGAAGTCATAAATGGCAGTAGCAGAGTCGTTACCAGTGAGATCCAGAGTGGATTGGAACCTGTATAAGTGAGTGTGTGTAAATATAGCTGTTTTGCAATATATGATAAAGAAAGAAATGGAGCACAAGATTTGAAATGCAACAAACGTCCAATGTTTTGATTAATGATATATGAAAATGTCATACAAAATCCCTCACAAATGGAGCCATGGTGCCCCGGGTAGGACACCGAGCCATAAAAGTTTCAACATATTGTTTGTTACAAATTAAAGACAAAAGAGTTCATTACTGAGTGACAAAAGTAATAGGTGTAAAGTCCTTGGCAGTCCAGTTGCTTGGTCCATTGTTGGTTGTTGGGTAGATCCAGCTGTCAAATTCCGCTTCCTCTACGTCATCCTCAATAACATTCACTCCTGGGTTGGTGATGAACACCGGAGGTTTTCCGATCCTTTCTTTGCGAACAGCCCTCTGAGCCTCTGCAGTGAAGCCCAGCCCAAACTTGTCAGTCTTTGGAGTGAAGTCAGGAAGCCGACCCCAGTTTGCGCACTCGCCTTTCTCGATCACAGCCCGGGCATCCTTCAAGGAAGCCATCTTCAAAGGAGGGTCTTCAATCATAGTTTCAGCCAACGCCAACGTCTGAGGCACCTCTTCAATGTGTTGAAAGGGGGTTTCAATGAATTCCCCATCCATTTCTATGTATCGGAACGAGTTCAAGTGGCTGACCATATATTCTTCTTCTTCCCCTTGGACCGTAACAATCTTTCCCCTGACTGGGTACTTAAGCTTTTGATGTAGTGTGGAGGTCACCGCTCCGGCCTTATGGATCCATGGACGACCCAATAAATAAGAATAGGATGGACGGATATCCATCACATAGAAAGTAGAATCAAAAACTTGGGAACCAACCCGGATTGGAATGTCAACCTCGCCATGTACCATCCTCTTCGAACCGTCAAAGGCTCGGGGATCAGGCATCTCTTGTATAGCCTTCACCTTTGCAGGATCCACTTGAATATCTTTATCACTAACGATGAAACCCAACAGCTTACCAGACCTCACCCCGAAGGTGCACTTGTTCGGGTTTAACCTCATCTTGTACAACTTCAACCTATCAAATAGCTTCTGAAGATGGTCAAGATGTTCTTCCTCAGTCTAGGACCTTGCAATCATGTCGTCAACGTATACCTCAATCTCATGATGAATCATGTCGTGGAATAAAGCGACCATAACGCACTGATACGTTGCCCCAGCATTCTTCAATCCAAACGGCATGACTTTGTAGCAAAAGGTACCCCACTGCGTAACAAACGTTGTCTTCTCCATGTCTTCGGGAGCCATTTTAATCTGATTGCAACTGGAGAAACCATCCATAAAGGAGAAGACCTTATGTTGTGCGGTGTTGTCAACCAAAACATCGATATGAGGCAGAGGGAAATCGTCCTTGGGGCTTGCCCTGTTCAGATCCCTATAGTTAACACACATTCGAACCTTACCATCTTTCTTTGGCACCAGAACTACGTTGGCAACCCACTGCGGGTAAGAAGTAACTGCTATAAAACCGGCATCAAACTGTTTCATAACCTCAGCCTTGATTTTCTCAGACTTCTCTGGGCGCATTCGGCGAACTTTCTGTTTCACTGGAGGACAGTCTTCTTTAGTTGGCAAGCGGTGAACCACAATATCGGTATCCAACCCAGTCATATCTTCATAAGACCAAGCAAAGATCTCAACATAGTCACGTAGCATCTGAATAAACCATTGCTTAACACTAGACTCCAGATTTGCATCGATCTTAACCTCTTTCTTGTCTTCCTCTGTACCCAGATTCACTGATTCCACTGGCTCTTCACTTGGCTGTATGACCCTCTCTTCCTGAAGTAACAGTCTAGCAAGTTCACCAGGCACTTTGCAATCATCCTCACTTTCGTCCTCGACTTGGTTGATCGGACTTTCGAAGTCATAACTAGCAGTAGCAGAGTCGTTATCAGTGGGATCCAGAATGGATGTGGACCTGTATTATGATTTGTGAGTGTGTGTAAGACTATGTTGTTTTAATAAAGTCCAAGATAGAAAAACAAAGAGCGCAAAATTTGTAATGTAAGAGAACGTCCAATGCTTTATTGATGATATATGTAAATGAAAAATATTAAGCCCTCACAAACAAATCCACGGTGTCTCGGGCAAGGCATCGGGCCGTAAAAGTTTCAAATTGTCTGTTACAGATCTCAAAACAAAAGTCTATTACTGTGTAATAAAAGAAATGGGCATGAAGTCCTTTGTCGTCCAATTTCTTAATCTGTCATCGATATTCGGGTAAATCCAGCTGTCGAACTCAGACTCTTCATCATCATCTTCAATTACATCACTTCCGGATCATGTTTAGGCATAGGAGCAGTTATGATGTTGGGCTTTTCCGGTGCGTCAAATTCAGTCTCTTTAGCTTCAATCAAATCTTGCACCTTATTCCTCAAGGCCCAGCAGTTGTTTGTATCATAACCTGGGCTATCAGAGTGATAAGCACAATGGGCGTTCGGATTATACAGCGGTGATGTAGTACTGGGATTCTTCGGAGCCTTCCTTAGAGTCACCAAGTTGGTCTTCAACAATTGCGGTAAAATTTGAGATAGGGTCATACTGAGCCGACTATACTGCCTTTGTGGTCTCTCTACTCTTTACTCATTGTTGCATTGTGGGGCAACGGTTGGTCTTGATATTAATACCACATTAACTGCTTGGCGGCGTTCAGGTCGGTTTTGGCTCCTCGAGCTGTAAACTGCACTAGCTTCTTTTCTGAAAGGCTTCTTCTCTGTGCTTGACGAAGCACCTTTCTGTATCTTTCCACTTTTAATACCGGCTTCAACTCTCTCCCCCGTCAAAATCAATTCAGTGAACCCAGATGATGAACTTCCGATCAAATGATTGAAATATGGACCAGACAAAGTCCCAAGAAACATATCCACCAACTCCCTATCATACAGAGGGGGTTGGACTTTTCCAGCAAGATCTCTCCACTACTGAGCGTAGTCCTTAAAGCCTTCGCCTGTACCCATAGACATACTCTGAAGTTGAGTACGTGTGGGAGCAAGGTCAGCATTATACTGGTATTGCTTATAAAAAGCAGCAGCAAGGTCCTCCCAGTTGCGGACATTGGCTCTTTCTAGTTGATAGAACCACTCAAGTTGAGTCCCTGACAAACTATATTGAAAGAAATGAACCCACAGGTTCCTATCAGCAGTGTATGGTTGAATCTTTCTGACATACGAGCGGAGGTGTAGCTTCGAACAGGATACCCCATCGTATTTAGCAAAGACGAGAGCTTTAAACTTGTGCAGGATCACCACCCCAGATGCCAGACCCAAATCTCCGAAGTCCAACCCAGGTATCTTCTGGATCTCCATTGCACTCAGCCGGTCTTCGAGTTGTTTATATCTATCCTCGGCAGGAGGATACTGGTCTTCATCAAAATCTGTGTCATTATCGGAGACCGTAGGACTAGGCCCCTTTCTTTCCTCTTGATTCTCTCCCCCTCCAGATGAATGGGACAAATCAGTTTCCTGTCGCAAATTGTTCCCGAATCTGTGACCCATATTCAGGAGGACCACTTTCTTCTTCTTCTTCTTCTTCTTCTTCTTCTTTTCCTTCAAGATGAGAGACTTCAAATCTTGCTGTCCTTTGGCCAAATTCAGGAACAACTCTTGGAATTGTGCATTCTGAGCTTGAAGAGCCTTGATGGCTTGATCAGTAGGTGTTTCAGAAGACATGATTGCTGAAATAAACAACGAAGAAGATGAGAAACCTGTAATGGTACCTGTAATGAGGTGCATGGGAATGAAATGCGTATGAAATGATTTCAAAAACTTTGGGAGATTCAAATTTGTAAACCAAAATAAACACACTTTATTAGATAAACTTGTAACAATGTTTAACAAATTCCTTTAAGGCATTACAAAAGAAATACTGAAAAGCAAATCTAAACTAGAAACAATAAAAGACATCAGAAGTCCCATGGTTGTTTTCCCTTCTTGCTGACATAATCGTTGATTGTCCTCTCGTTCTCAAGCTGCCTTGTAAGCTTCAGGATCTTCTGTTCCTGCTCATGATACTTCTCCCTGTAGGTATCCCTTTCTTCCTTTAGCTGGACTTAAGATCTCTTTAATGCCCCAAGATCAGTAGGCATGTATGGATGGATGACCGTATAAGGAACACCTTCTTCATTAGTATGCTCTATAATCACCGGTAAAACAACTTCATAAGGCATCCCCAGCATTTGAGCACGGGCTCGAACCCACTGGAGATACGGTTTCATCGGGAGAGAAGTCTTCATTCCTAGCTCATGGGGGTCAGACATGTTCACCCTGTCCCAAGCCCGTATGAACCTGCGGCAATGTCCCTCAACACCCCCCTTGAAGTCAAAGACAATGCCTGTAAGCAGCAGCTCATGCGGACCGTCCCTCCGAGCGCGCCCAAACTGTCGTAAAGCCAAACAAGGATTGTAGGTTATTCCCCCTCGAATTCCAAGCAACGGAACATTAGGGTATTCCCCACAGCGATCAATGACAACTACTTTTTCCATATCTTTAGTACTCCAAAGGATGTCCGTATGAGCAAGTGACATGATTCTGTAAGCCCAACCTACACCTTCCTCATTCTTCAATATAGATTTGGGGAGGTGCGAAATAAACCACCTCACCAGTAGCGACGTGCAACACAAGAGAGTTCCCCTTCTTCTCACAGTACGGGTATAGAGAGCATGTAGAATCTCACCTAGAAGAGTAGGCACTGGGTTACGAGACATGAAGATCTTGATCGTGTTCACGTCTATGAAAGAATCTGGATTTGGGAAAAGAACCAAGCCGTAGATGAGGAGAGCCGGGATGTCTTCAAATGATTGAAAGTCCAAACTATCCCAGAACTGTTGAGCTTGATCGATCAAAAACTTAGTCAAGAAACCTTTAACCCCGCTCTGAGTCTCCCAGTTAGATACTACATCAGCCATTTTTAGATGTAGGGCTGAAGAAATATCCTATGGCCTAGGAGCTATCTCCAAACCTGTAAAGGGTGTCTGCTCGAGGATAGATATACCCAATAAATCAGAAAACTCTTCCAAAGTAGGGACTAACTGATAGTCCGGGAAGGTGAAACAATGATGCAATGGATCAAATAACTGGAATAACACACTCATCATTTGTTCATCCAACTTTGGAGTGACCAAGCTAAGGAGATGACCGTGTCTTCTAACAAAGGAAGAAGTATCAGGAACCTTTGAGTCTAACTCTCTGAGCTGAGCAGGGATTTGCACGAAGCTGATTCAAATGTTATTTCTGTGCATAGAAGCCATGATCTGTAAAACAGAACAAAGATGAATCCCCTTGGTTTTTGAAATGGTTAGTCTAATGAAATATGCATGTGATGTCATGATGCATGATGTCATGATAAAACACACAACAGGTATCACAGATAGCAAACATGGTAAAGGCAAACAAGTCACACAAGAGCCCTTAAATTTCAGGCTGGCATGGAGTTTAGGTATTACCCTCTTTTAGTTTAGTTGGTTTAACCTATCCTAATAATAGTAACCTGGTTCTAGAGGTTCTCAATATCACTGACCATCCTCCATCGGTCATAATTCTAGTCACGCAATCTTTTCCTGCGGGCGAAACCATCTCGAGAGTATGGTCTCAATGAGTGTAGCATACTGCTACTTCCTATGGCCAAGTTGGTAAATTATAGGTTCTAAGTTCAGTTGATGCTTAATGACCCATTAGCAGCCCCATACTCTCCTTGTTGCTCCACAAGGGGTATCGGTACCAACTAATGTGCCACATAAACATAGCTACTACTTCAACCGTATCGGTCTACGCCGTACACTTCCCTCACAGTCTATTGCTACTTACTTAAAAGGTATCCCCCAGATCCGGGTTAGGATCTATAGTAACTCCGATACAAAGCCCACAAAGATAAAGTAATCAAATCAAACAATAGAAAACAATATGATGAACTAATCCTAAGGTACACCCCACTTAAATCTTCCCCAACAGAGTCGCCAGTTCTGTGATACGGTGGCCAGAACCGGGACTTGTTTCCCCTTTCTTAGGGATTTGCTGGTTTGCATTTTGCGTTTGTGTTTGCAAAATGTCGCGGTAAGCAAGAGTCGCTACTGACTTTTATTTTATCCAACAAGGAAAGGAAAAAAGCACAGAAAAATTCCTTTTTCGAGATATTTCTGAGTACGGGGGGGTAGATTATAGAAAGGGAAGGTATTAGCACCCTTTCTATCCGTAGTTATCTACGGGCTCTTAGGTACTTGCTCATCATTTTCAAAATTATTTTCTTTGTGTTTGTGTGATTTGAAAAGCTTTTGTTTTGACTTAGATTTAACTCTTGCTTCTATCTTCAAGAGTGTAATGAAGTGTTTTTGAAAACTTTGTTTGAAAGGAGTGTAAATGTGGAAAAAAAGTTTGTTTGGATTGAACAAGTACTTAAGAACTAATCTACCTACTCGAAAAAAGAATCATTATATGTTCGTTTCCTTTAGACAATGCTATCCCACTATTAGTGAGTAGGTAGCATCATCGTTGGAGTTTTGAGGGTCAATTCGAAAGGGATATACGGTCACTAAAGCAATGTTAGTACGTCTTAGTAGTAACCCTAATGTCTTAGATCAATTATTCGAGGCAACAATTCCGAGGCAACCATTCTGAAGCAACTTTTCCGAATCGGGACTTTGATCTTTGTTTAGACAAAAGGACGACGACTAAAACATCCTATACTCAATGACTGTTTACCAAAGGCAACCAAGTGGGAGTGTACCCTAGGAGTGCGCATGTGTGAGTGATTCAATTTCAGATTATTATCTTTGCACATTTTAGGGTTATCTAACTATTTTAAAATTAATCATACATTCTTGTCATGCATCCTAATATCATACATCTAACAGTTTAATATTTTGCGGAATTTAAAGTGCAGAAATTAAACTACGCTATTACAAGGCTTCGGGTATTTACATAGCCAAAAACAAACCTTTAAAGAAATAAAGCGATAAATGAAAATAAAGTCCTAATTTAAACTATTACAACTTGTGAACAGTTACATTAATATTGGATAAAAATAATAAAATAAAGCGTGCGCGATGAAATTAGAAACGATACGAAATTAGGGTTTTGACCCTTTTTAACCTAATTAAAAGAAAAATGGTTTTTTGTTGTTTTTAATATTTTTTAAGAAAAGAATTAGGTTTTCTAAATAAAATACAAAAATTAATTAGTTAATTAAATTAATTAATGAAAATAATTACATGGCCTATTTTTTATGTTTTTTGGTTATTTTTAAGAAAAAAGAAAATATAATTAAATTTGGACAAAACCCTAATTTTCTAATTATTTTTAATTATTTACAAAAGGAATTAAAGTTATCTAATATTAACAACCTAATTAAATTAATTTAATTTTTTTTGATAAAAAATAAAATCTAAACCTAATTTGTGAAAATTATTATTTTTATGGTTTTTTAATAAAAAGAAAATAATTAATTTTGTTAGTAATTAAGATAAATAAATAAATAAAGTAAAATATAAAAAGAAAAGGAATAAGAAATGGGCCTGAAAATAGCAATTTGGAGGGTGCAAAAATCAGATTTCTGGGCCCAAAAGAGAAGCCCTACGTTGACTCCTTGTAATCCCATGCCATGAGTTTGACTAGGCATTTGGTGCTCCCTCATGGATGGCCTTTGGATCTGGCCATCTGGCCACTTGGTAGACTGGGTCTTGAGGGAGTATGGTAGGCCTTGGATTTGTAAGCGCGCTGGATTACCTGAAAAGAAAAAATATGAAGAGATTTGGGGGACCTGGGATTCGAACCCAGGTCCTAAAGCATTTTGCATATATCCCACTACCATCTGCGCTGACTGTTTTATTTGTATGTAACATAAACAACAATTTTTATATGATAAATAAAGAAATAATAAAATATTCGCGCGGAAATTCAAATGGGCGAGTGGTTTCTTGCCACGTCTTTGTCTCCCTCCCTGCACCGTTGGTAAAAGTTGTACAATTTTACCTACGGACATATGTCCGTAGCTATAAATAGAGCTCGTTCCAAAATCTTCCATGAGCAATATAAATGACACCTAATGCCATGGATCGAACCGTCTTGTCCTCCTGAACATGTGATACCCTTCACTAAGGCTAATTTTACCTGCAAACAAAAACCCTAAAACGGAACCCAAAAACCTAACAATGGCAGTTCTCGATTCAGTCTATAAAAACGCAATTGAGTATTATAGAAAGCTTGAAAATGTAATGGTGAACAAGAATATATGATTAGAATTTGATGAAAGTGCAAGAATTATGCAAACAGAATTCAAGAAAAGGTGGGTGTCGTGAATGTCTTACAGTGCATTATAGGGCCGGGAAATGCTTGGTTTTGATTGGTTTTGCTTTTCTACAATCCCAGGAAGCAAATGGAATGGTCAAAGAGTCTTGAATTGGCCCGGAATAATGAAATCGTGTTGGCACTTTTTTTTGTGTTTTTTCAAGTTTTGTTCTTGATCATACGCCTCTCTCTCTCTCTCTCTCTCTCTCTCTCTCTCTCTCTCCTAGTTTTAGGTCTGCATTCCTTCTATATGTATTGAGGAATTTGTGATACGGTGGGAGAACTGACTAGAGGTTTTGCGTTTGTATTCGCAAATGTTTCGGTTGAGCAAGAGTCGCCACCGACTTTTTATTTTATCCTAAGGAAAGGTTAAAAAGCACAGCAAAAACCTTTGAGATGTTTTCTTGGGTTCGGGGAGTAGATTATAGAAAGGGAAGGTATTAGCACCCTTTCTATCCATGGTTATCCATGGGCTCTTAGTTATTTGCTTAGATCAACTTGCCTTAATTTTCAATTGTTTGAAATGGTGCTTTGTGGGTGTGTATTTGAAAATGTTTTGAAAAGAGGCCAATGTGGTGGCAACCTTTGTAATGATCCATGTTTGGGATGTATACGAAGGTGTATGTCTTTTGAAAAGGTTTTTCAATGTTTTTTGAAAGTTGTTTTGAAAGTGTATTGATGTGTGGTTTAAAAACAGGCAAGTGTTTTTGCAAGTTGACAAGTACTTAAGAGCGATCTACCCTATAGTTCTCAAAGATTTTTGTTATGCTTTTAACCCTTTTAACAATTTTGTTCCACCATTGTATTTGGTGGACAATCTTGTGTTAGGATGTGAAAGGGACATGCGTGGGTCGTCGTTTAGACCATAATTGCAATGGTGCCAAGTATCTTTGGGCAATTTTCTTTAAAAGGGACTTGATCATTCGTTTAGGCAACATTTTGAGGGACTATGATCATTTGATTGTTTGTTTTACCCAAAGAAATCTAACATGCAATATGGCATAATTTTGAAAGGCAACAAGTGGATGTAACCCTAGGGGTGTTAGTGTGCAAGTGTGTTTTATTGCATACAAGGGTTTTTTCTTTGAATTAGGTTTTTCTATTTCATTGATTTTATCTTGCCATACACGTCCTAATTACTAGCAATGAGAAGCGGAAATGTAAAATCCTACGCTATTACAACAATTAGGGGAGGGGGATACACATTTGTACATGGGGGATTCAACGAGAAAAATAGACAAAAAATAAAATAGCAAAAAACAAGATATAGAGAGAGAGAGAGAGGGAGCCCGCGTGCTGCTGGGAGGCCATCAGAAGTTCTGACTCAGATCCGCTGCCAGATGATCAACCTGTTAATGAAACTGGATGAGTCAGAACTTCTGACTCTAGCACCTGCAAAATAGAACCTTGTTAGTGGGGAAATCAGAAGTTCTGATTTCCCTGCGCTGCAAGACAGAAGTTTGTTAGTGGAGAAACCAGAAGTTCTGATTCTGCTGAAAAGGCAATAATTCTCAGAGGTTCTGATATCATTGACAGCAAAACAGGCTTCAGATGTGCTAACGTCAAAGTCAGCACTTGGCTTTTTCCTGTACTAATCAGAACATCTGCAATCCTGTTGTTACTCCACAAAACAGGAAACATACTTGGAACAGATCCAGCAAATACAAAAATGTTTCAGAGGTCAGAATCACCAAGGTCACAGGCAAGTCCTTTACTGGCTCAGAACGTTCTGAGGTATGAAAATCCTCAGAACATAAACAGCAATAACATGAATATTTACATTATGTTACTTGAATATGCACAGCTGATGATGCTTAACAGTGTGATGAGGGTCAGCAGGTGCTTACCTGACTGTTTGGAAAAGTTGGTGAGTGAAAGTTTGGCTTTTGGTTCTGGTGGTGTTCTGGACAGATTTTGAAAATGGGGAGTAAAGGTGTATATGTATGCAGGGTCAGAAGTTTGGAAAGAGTGTTTTTGGTTTACAGAAAAACTGGATATTTGATGAAGTTTGGGGGGTGAGAAACTCAAAGTTATGAAATAAAACTGGAGATTTTGGCAGAGTTTCAGAACACTATGTTGCTAAGAGTTCTGTTTCTCACTTAGCAATTTCTGTTTCTTTTTTCTTGAACGCCTTTTGCAGTGGTGAAAGCTCTCTATTTATAGGCAAAGTTCTTGTGGATGCCTTGGACATTAAAGGCGCCAACAGAGTTTAAACTTGTTCTTTGACAGAAATTCTTGGGAAGTTGTGATAACAGCTAGCTTTCAGCCTAGGTTGCAGCAGCAGGCGTAGATTGGGGAGAAGTGACCTCTGAAGTGGGCGGTGGCGTGAAGACCCATGCCAGAATCTGTGCAAAAGCATTTTCCAAGCCACACGTGAATGTTCAGGGGTGGTTGGAAGCATTAATGGGCATTAAATGGTGACAAGACCTGTCAATACCAACATTCTGGTAATGGAAACCAGCGTTGAATCAGCAGCGTAAACCATGCTCTGGCCTTGGCTACCTGTTGTCTTAGTAAGCTCTGGAGATTCTCCTGGTTTTCTGGTACGTTCCTTGGATTTACTTCTGGACAATCTGGACTTAGAGATTCTGTATCAGTGTAACACCCATTCTTCTGACCTTTCATCTTCTGATTTCAACCTGTTCTGAAGGAGCCTTCAGACTTTCCTGCTTCTCTTGCATTTCTTTAGCAAATTCCGACTGAGCTTGTGTAACTGCTGAATGGGCATGTTCTATTTGAGGCTTACATTCTGAACCTCGTTTACAACTTCTGATGGAACTGATGTAGCTGCTGAAGAGCCAACTTCTGACCACGCTGAGCCAAGCTTGCAACTTCTGACCGTCTTCATCTGGAATGGGTCCAGAAGTTCTGAAGCGCTGATTTTTTTCTAAAAACACTTATTTTAGAGAAACATTCTAAGTATTTAGAATTTGATTTTTTTTCTCAAGATAAAAGCGTTGTTTTTGGAGTTCGTGAGATCATCTTGCTCTTGTAAGTGGCTTGCTTGGGCAAAGGGATAACTCAGGACTTGGATTTGTTTCAGAGGGACCTTGAAAATCCAAGATGGTTTCCTGAAGAAAGGGAGGGAAAATTTTGGGGTACAACAGTTGCCCCTGTTCAATCTTCTTGAACCTGAAGAGATAGATTGGCAAGTTTGCCTTTCGCGACTCGAAGGTAAAAGGAGATTGGACACCAGAGTGCCCGGAAATTTGCACTCGCATAGTATAGTATCAGCAATGTGATGGCGGGAATGGGCTTATAGATGCCATTTGGAGAGGTGGTGGATAGGGAGATGGGCTTATAGATGCCATCTGGAGATGTGACAGGTCTTCGTCGGGAATGGGCTTACAGATGCCATTTGGAAGTGTTGATCGCATAAGAGATTCCTTAGCGAGAACTTTACGTATCTGAGAAAGACAGATGTTTTCCTAGCTTGTTACAGGTGTTTGATCTTCAATCTCCTTATGCAGATATGCCCTGGCTGGATACAGGAATCGAATCTTCGAACTCTTCAGACGTGCCCTGGCTAGATACAGGAATCGAGTCTGGAAATGTTGTAGTTGATAGATGTGCCCTGACTGGATACAGGAATCAAATCTTCGAACTCTTCAGACGTGCCCTGGCTAGATACAGGAATCGATTCTGGAAATGTTGTAGTTGATAGATGTGCCCTGGCTGGATACAGGAATCGAATCTTCGAACTCTTCAGACGTGCCCTGGCTAGATACAGGAATCGAGTCTAGAAATGTTGTAGTTGATAGATGTGCCCTGGCTGGATACAGGAATCGAATCTTCGAACTCTTCAGACGTGCCCTGGCTAGATACAGGAATCGAGTCTGGAAATGTTGTAGTTGATAGATGTGCCCTGGCTGGATACAGGAATCGAATCTTCGATCTCTTCAGACGTGCCCTGGCTAGATACAGGAATCGAGTCTGGAAATGTTGTGACAGTTGAAGGTAGTTGTCTTTGGGATTGTCTTTTTCCCTGAAAAGGCAAAACATAAGTTGTATGCAATGTCATGATGTATGATATGCATGATGTTTCAACATGAGACAACGTTGTATGTACTTTATCAGGTATGTAAGCAAGATGTATGAAAGTGTGAAATGTTTATGAATGTGATTTCGTTTTAGGAAAATAAATCCTTGATGATCAGTCGGGGAATTTGTTCTGTGGAAGAGATACTTTGCTGAAGTTTTTGATGAGAGGCCTGCTGAGGACTTCAATGATGGATTCCGCTGGGGATAATGATGATAAACTCCGCTGGGGATACCAAAGATAAACTCGGTTGGGGATTGAAAGAACTTTGTCGGGGGCGATCTTCCGTGGTAATTAACTGAGGATAACCCAGTTATAAGCCCTTGTGAGGAATAACTCTGACTAAAGCTCGGGAGAGACGTCCGTATTCTGCAGGGAACAAGCTTCCAGAATCTACTGGGGATAAGCTTTAAGACCTGTCGGGGAAAGTATTGTTGAATCTTGTCTTACTCTGCAGGGAGAGAGATGATTTGGTCACAATCTTCAGTCGAATCTACCTTGGTACCTTGGCGGACAAAGCAAACAGACTGCATCAGACAACCTTACATTGCCCCTGTTCCTGATGTCACCTGTAATTAATCTTTTGCAAATATTTATGAATCAGCAATTTAATGTCAAATGCATATATCAAAAATGAACATTGGACGTTCTTCGCAAGACAAAACAGAAAAAAGGAAAAACAATGGCAATTTGTATGGACAAGTGAATTTGTATTGATTTGAATTTTGCCTGTGAATAGGCGTTTTTGTACAAGAGGCTGACATCCTAGTAAGAGGATGCCGCCAAATAACATAGAGTTTACAATTTTGAAAAGAAAATAAAACAGCTATGTGAACAATCCCACCGGGTTCCAACTCTGCTATCGCCTTTATGTCTTCAAACGTCTCATCACTTTGCTGCTTGGTTGAAGATGAAGCTAATTGGTCGATGCCGAAATCTGAGCCAAATAGTTGATGCCGATTTCCGGATGCAAAGTGATCCAATGAGACATAGTGTTACGCTTTATCCCTAACTTTTGCCTGGACCGCCCTTTCGGGTTTTCAGTCCACCGGGATACCCATTTTTGCCCAAGCCGCCTTTTCAGGTTTTCGACTTGCCGGGTGTACAGCTTTTTTTCATTTCATCCCTTATTTTTGCCCGAACCCTTTTGGTTCGCCGGGAAGCCCTTATTTTTGCCTAGGTATGTCAACCTAGCGGGTCTTTTATTCATGCGTAGTATTTTTTCACTATGTCTGCATTGGCGGGGTGAGGGAGGTCGTCACCATCCATGGTGGTTAGGATCATGGCTCCTCCTGAGAACACATGTTTAACCACAAATGGCCCTTCGTAAGTAGGGGTCCATTTGCCCCGGGGATCACTTTGAGGAAGGATGATGCGCTTGATTACCAGTTCTCCAACCTGATACTCTTGTGGTCTGACCTTCTTGTTAAATGCCCTGATCATTCGTTTTTGATACGTCTGACCATGACAGATAGCGGTGAGCCTCTTTTCGTCAATCAGGTTTAATTCATCAAGTCGAGTCTGGATCCAGTCATCTTCATTTAAGTCTGCATCTTTCATTATCCGGAGAGAAGGTATCTGGACTTCAATGGGCAAGACTGCCTCCATGCCATAGACCAAGGAGAAAGGAGTTGCCCCGGTTGACGTTCTTGCTGAGGTACGGTACCCATGAAGAGCAAATGGTAACATTTCGTGCCAATCTTTATAAGTCACTGTCATCTTCTGCACAATTTTCTTGATATTTTTATTGGCTGCTTCCACAGCCCCATTCATCTTCGGCCGGTAGGGAGAAGAATTGTGGTGCTGTATCTTGAATTGTTCGCAGAGTTCGGTGATCATTTTGTTATTGAGATTGGTACCATTGTCCGTAATGATTCTTTCCGGGACGCTGTACCGACAGATCAGATTATGCCGGATGAAACGTGCCACGACGCTCTTGGTTACTGTGGCGTAGGAGGCTGCCTCAACCCACTTCGTGAAGTAATCGATCGCTACCAAGATGAAGCGATTCCCGTTGGATGCCGTCGGTCGGATCTCACCTATCATATCGATGCCCCACATTGCAAAGGGCCAAGGTGCCGTCAGGACGTTCAGAGGAACTGGAGGAATATGCACTTTGTCAGCATAGATCTGGCATTTGTGACAAGTCCGAGAGTGTTGGTAACAATCGGCTTCCATTGTGGACCAGAAATATCCTGCCCGTAGGATTTTCTTTGCCATGGTATGTCCACTAGAATGTGTTCCGAATGTACCTTCATGCAGTTCTAACATGATTTTCTCTGCTTCAGCCTTATCCACACAACATAGTAGAGTTGAATCATGGTTCCGTTTGTAGAGGATGCCGTTGCTGAGGAAGAATTTTGCCGCAAACTTCCTCATGAACTTCTTGTCATTGACAGATGCACCTTTAGGGTATTCTTGAGCTTCTAAGTACCTTTTCACCTCATGATACCAGGGTTTTTCAGTTGCCTTCTCGGCCTCGAGGTCGCAGCAGTATGTCGGTTCGTCCAACTTCCAGATAATGATCCGGGGAGCCTCATTGTCCCATTTAACCTTGAACATTGAAGACATCGTAGCTAGTGCGTCCGCTAGTTGATTATCCTCTCTTGGGAAATTCTCAAAAGTTATCTCTTCAAAGTGGGGAAGCAAGGTTGACACATACTCCTTGTAAGGAATAAGATTTGGGTGTTTCGTATCCCACTCGCCTTTGATCTGATTGATCACGAGAGCTGAATCTCCGAAGACACTCAGAAATTTGATCCTTAAGTCGATTGCAGCTTGTAGACCCATGATACATGCCTCATATTCTGCCATGTTGTTGGTGCAGTTGAAACATAATCGGGCGGTGAGTGGAGTATGCGTTCCTTTGGGAGATATGATTACAGCGCTGACGCCGTTACCCAAAGCATTGGAGGCTCCGTCAAAATGCATAGACCATCGGGATCCTTCCTCAGGTCCTTCATCCGGTCCAGGTACTTCACAGTCAATTACCACCATGATGTCTTCGTCCGGAAAATCAAAGTTCAATGATTGGTAATCGTCCACAGGTTGGTGTGCCAAATGATCTGCCAGTACACTTCCTTTAATTGCTTTCTGAGTTGTATACTGGATATCATATTCTGTAAAGATCATTTGCCATCTCGCTATTCTTCCAGACAGAGCGGGCTTTTCAAATATGTACTTGATGGGATCCATTTTTGAAATCAATAGAGTAGTGTGAGTCAGCATATACTGTCTCAGCCGGCGAGCAGCCCATACTAGAGTGCAGCAAGTTTTCTCAAGCAGTGAGTAACGAGACTCACAGTCGGTAAACTTTTTGCTCAAGTAATAAATAGCGTGCTCTTTTCGGCCAGACTCGTCATGCTGTCCCAGCACACACCCCATTGAATTGTCAAGTACTGTCAAATATAGTATCAGAGGTCTTCCTTCCACTGGAGGCATAAGAATGGGTGGCTCTTGGAGATATTCCTTTATCTTTTCAAAGGCAGCCTGACATTCATCATTCCAGCGTACTACTTGATCTTTCTTCAGTAATTTGAAGATTGGCTCACAAGTAGCAGTCAGATGTGAGATGAATCGAGCAATGTAATTCAGTCGTCCCAGGAAGCCTCTGACTTCTTTCTCTGTCCTTGGAGTCGGCATCTCTTGTATGGCTTTTACCTTGGCAGGGTCAACCTGAATACCTTTATCACTTACAATGAAACCTAGCAATTTTCCGGACCTCACCCCAAAGGTGCATTTGTTGGGATTCAACCTCAGCTTGTATAACTTCAGTCGGTCAAATAGTTTCCTCAGATGATCAAGGTGCTCCTCCTCAGTTTGAGACCTTGTAATCATGTCATCGACGTATACCTCAATCTCGTGATGGATCATATCATGAAATAAAGCAACCATGGCGCGTTGATAGGTTGCCCCAACGTTTTTCAATCCGAATGGCATAACTTTGTAACAGAAGGTGCCCCACTGAGTCACAAAGGTAGTCTTTTCCATATCTTCCGGGGCCATCTTGATCTGATTATACCCTGAAAAACCATCCATGAAGGAGAAAACCTTGTGTTGGGCAGTATTGTCAACGAGAACGTCAATGTGAGGTAGAGGAAAATCATCCTTGGGGCTGGCCCTGTTCAAATCCCTGTAGTCGACACACATTCTGACTTTACCGTCCTTCTTTGGTACCGGTACCACATTGGCCACCCATTGAGGGTAAGAAGTTACTGCTAGAAATCCGGCATCGAATTGCTTCATAACCTCGGCCTTGATCTTTTCAGACATCTCTGGGCGCATGCGGCGAACTTTTTGCTTTACCGGAGGGCAGTCTTCCTTGGTTGGCAGGTGATGAACTACAATGTCGGCATCCAAACCAGGCATGTCTTCATAGGACCAAGCAAATATCTCCATGTAATCCTGTAGCATCTGAATCAATCGTTGCCTCACGCTGAGCTCTAGATTGGCACCAATCTTGACCTCTTTCCTATCTGTCTCAGTACCCAGGTTAACTGTTTCCACAGGCTCTTCATGTGGTTGAATAGCCCTCTCTTCCTGGAGTAGCAGTCTTGCGAGTTCACCAGGCACTTCACAATCATCTTCACCTTCGTCCTCCGCCAAGTTGATAGGATTCCCGAAGTCATAACTGGCGGTAGCAGAGCTGTTACCAGTGAGATCCAGAGTGGATTGAAACCTGTATAAGTGAGTGTGTGTAAATATAGCTGTTTTGCAATATATAACACAGAAAGAAAAGAGCACAAGATTTGAAATGCAACAAACGTCCAATGTTTTGATTGATGATATATGGAAATGTCATACAAAAAGCCCTCACAAATGGAGCTACGATGCCCTGGGTAGGACACCGAGCCAATAAAAGTTTTAACACATTGTTTGTTACAAATTGAAAATCAAAAGAGTTAATTACTGCGTGACAAATGTGATAGGTGTAAAATCCTTTGTCGTCCAGTTGCTTGATCCGTTGCTGGTAGTCGGGTAGATCCAACTGTCGAACTCTGCTTCCTCTACATCCTCCTCAATAGCATTCACCCTTGGACTGGTGACAAACACTGGAGTCTTTCTGATCTTTTCCTTGCGCACATCCCTCTGAGCCTCTGTAGTAAAGCCCAGCCCAAACTTGTCGTTCTTTTGAGTGAAGTCAGGAAGCTGACCCCAGTTCTCACAATTGCCTTTCTCGATTACAGCCCGGGCATCCTTCAAGGATGCCATCTTCAACGGAGAGTCTTCTTCAACTACTGCTTCAGCTGATGCCAAAATTGGAGGTACCTCCTCAAAATGTTGAAAGGGGGTTTCAATAAACTCCCCGTCCATCTCGATATACCGGAATGAATTCAAGTGACTAACCATGTATTCCTCCTCACCCTGTATGGTAACAATCTTCCCTTTGACAGGGTATTTGAGCTTTTGTTGTAGAGTGGAGGTTACTGCCCCAGCCTTGTGAATCCAGGGTCGACCCAATAAGCAGGAGTAAGATGGACGAATATCCATTACATAGAACGTTGAGTCGAAGACTTGGGAACCCACACGAATAAGAATGTTTACTTCACCGTGAACCATCCTCTTAGAACCGTAGAAGGCTCTAACAATGATGTTGCTAGGTTTCAATTCCAAACCTTCACAATCCAAGCGATCCAATGTCTTCTTAGGCAAAACATTCAGGGAAGAGCCGGTATCTACTAACACGTGTGCGAGAGTAGTGCCCCTGCATTCTACGGAAACATGCAGGGCATCATTGTGATTTTTCCCTTTGGGGGTGAGGTCAGCATCCGAGAACCCCAAGCCATTGTTAGCTGTCAAATTACCCACACAGTCCGTGAATTGATCCGCAGAGGTCTCTTGCGACACATGGGCCGTTTTCAGAAATGAAATCAGGGCTTTTGCATGGGCCTCTGAGCATAGCAGCAATGATAGCATAGAGATTTTGGAGGGAGTATGCCCTAATTGTTCAACAACGTTAAAGTCACTTTTTTTGATGATTTTCAGAATTTCCTCCATTTCTTGTTGGGAGGCTTCTACAGCAGTCTTTTTTGGTGCCTCCGTCCTGGCAGGAAAATCGATAGCAACTTCTTTGCCCCGAGTATCAGAGGACCCGGCGGAAGTAGTAGACACAGGAACTTGAATTGGAACATGCACACATGCGGGTGTGATGGTGAGAGGTTTTCGGATAACTGGCGGTGCAATGTCAGGCGAGAAGAGCCTGCCACTGCGAGTAATCTTGGCGGGACCAGTGATGTTACTGATACTGGTATTGGTGCTGAACTCCTGCTTCACCCCAAGCACATACACGTCGGCTTCATAATGCCATGGGACCGCTTTATCAGACTCATAGGGGAGAGGTCCCGGAACAATAATAGTAATGGGTGCAACAGACATAATTCGGACTGGTTTCTTCACGGGAGCTTTGGCAGGATTGTAAATTGTGACAACAGATATTTCTTCAACGGAAACAAACGGAACAGCAGTTTTCTTGAACAGAATTTCCTTGCTATCCATCAGGCTTTGGATGCCTGATTTCAGCAGTGGACAACCGGTAGGGATAACATCACACAGGAGGCAACCCTTACTACAACCCGGAAATAAATTGGCTAGTAGCAAGTCCCTCTTAACAGTCAACAGAGGGGTAGCAACATCATTCACTGAAACAGCATACAACTCTTCTTCAATGGCATTTACTCTATGCTGGGGCATAGGAGCAGTTACAACATTCGGTTTTTCAGGCGCTTCGAACTGAATTTCCTTTGCATCGATAAGATCTTGCACTTTGTTTCTCAAGGCCCAGCAATCATCAGTAGTGTGCCCGGGATTATCAGAATGATAAGCACACCAGGCATTTGGGTTATACTTAGGAGACGCAGTGTTCACGACTTTAGGGGCTTCTTTGGTGGTCACCAAGTTGGTTGATAACAGTTGGGGTAAAATTTGTGATAAGGTCATACTCAGCCGAGTATACTGCCTCTTGGGCCTTTCACCTCTTTGTTGATTGTACTGCTGAGGAGCAGCAACAGGTTTTGAAATGACCAGAGCATTGACGGCTTGGCGACTTTCTGGCTTGACTTGTCTTCTAGGACCATAGACGACACTTGCTTCCTTCTTAAAAGGCCTCTTCTCAGTACTTGCAGCAACACCCTTCTGAATCTTTCCTGACCTGATGCCAGCTTCTATTCTTTCGCCCGTTAAGATCAAATCGGTAAATCCCGCAGAAGAGTTACCAATCAGATGATTGAAAAATGGCCCAGATAGGGTCCCTAGAAACATATCAACAAGTTCACGATCGGTTAAAGGAGGCTGCACCCTACCAGCCAAATCTCTCCATTTTTGTGCGTACTCTTTGAATCCTTCGCCTGTTCCTAACGACATACCCTGAAGTTGGGTACGAGTAGGGGCAAGGTCAGAATTGTATTGGTATTGTTTGTAGAAAGCGGTGGCCAAATCTTCCCAATTTCGAACGCTGGTTCCTTCTAGCTGATAAAACCACTCCAACTGAGCTCCAGAAAGACTGTCTTGAAAGAAATGAATCCAAAGGTTTTTATCTGCCGTATAGGGTTGAATTTTTCTCACGTAGGACCTGAGATGCATTTTGGGACAGGACAGCCCATCATACCTCACAAAAACTGGCACTTTGAATTTTGGGGGAATCACAATCCCGGCAACCAAACCCAAGTCTTCAAAATCCAAACTCGGTACTCTTTGTAGCTCCATGGTGGCCAACCTGTCTTCTAGCCCTTTGTATTTATCATCAGCTGGAGGGTATTGCTGATCGGTATAATCTTCATCCTCTTCGACCTCCTCCTCTTCCGCATCAGACTCGGAAGGTACCGCAGCCCCACCTCCTTTGCTGGTTCCTTCATCAGAGATAGGAGGAAATTCAAGCACTCTCCGAGCTTCTCCGTCAAATCTTCTCCCCAAAGTAGCCATCCCGAGTCTCTTTTTCTTCTTTTTTACTGGGTCTTTGTTCCCCAATTGAGTCTTGATATCCTCCTGACCCTTAGCCAAGGTCATCAGGAGTTGCTGGAACTGTGCATTCTGAGCTTGTAGGTCTTTGACTGTTTGCTCGAGATCCATCCTGACTGACATAAACAGCAGATAGATAAGGAAACTTGGAGTGAGACCTGCTTATGCACATGATGAATGGTATGCTTATGTATGCAATTCATTCAAGGATTTAGGACATTCAAAATTGTTTCAGACAAAGAAGAACGCACGTCATATTAATAAGAAGAAATTTGTTAGTACATAAATGCCCCATGGGCCAAATATTATAAAATAACTTCTCAAGGTAAAAAGACATTGCGCATCCTCTTTGGTGCGATGTAGGTGTTGAGGGCCTCTTGCTCATGGAGTCGGCGGGTAAGCTCTAGAACCTTCTTCTCACTGGCGTAGAAGCTAGCTTCAAAAGTATTCTGTTCCTCCTTGAGCTGAATCCAACTTTTCTGCATTTCCTCCCACGATGTAGGCATGTCTGGATGTAGGATGGTGTAGGGAACCTCTCCTTCATTGACAGACTCTTTAATCACAGGGAGAATATGAAGATAAGGCATCATCAAACTTTGGGCTCGGGCTCGTACCCACTTGAGATAAGGCTCAAGGGGGATGGAGTTCTTGTGTCCCAGAGTCTTGCTGTCAACCTTGTTGAGTTTTCCCCAGGCTCTGATGAATCTTTGGCGAAGCCCTTGCGCATCATCGTCGAAGTCAAAAACTAGGTCAGGAATCAACATGTCATGAGGACCATCCCTCCGTGCATATCCAAATTGTCTCAAAGCTAGGCAAGGGTTGTAGGTGATACCTCCTCTAATTCCAAGTAAAGGAACATTAGGGAATTCTCCGCAACGATCGACGATGATGACATTTTCTCTGGACCGAGAACACCAATGTACATCAGAGTGAGTAAGAGTCATCAACCGTTGAGACCACCTTGAGCCTTGGTCGTTCTTCAAGACAGATTGTGGAAGGTGCGAAATAAACCACCTTGCAAGGATAGGAGTACAGCACATAAGAACACCCCTCTTTCTCATTGTTCGTGCGTAAAATGAGTGAAGGATGTCCCCAAGCAATGTTGGTATTGGATTTCTGGACAAGAAGATTTTGACGGCGTTGACATCTACCAATTGGTCAGGATTTGGGAACAAGACCAACCCATAGATAAGGAGTTCCACAATTTCTTCAAAGGCTTGTAGGTCCAATGAGTTCCAACATTCTTGTGCCTTCTCAAACAAGAATTTTTCTAAGAATCCTTTGACGCCGCTTCTGGTTTCCCAATGCCCCTTGATGTCGGATGGTTGTAGATGTAATGCTCGAGCAACATCTTCCGTCTTTGGTTCCTTTTCCGTACCGTTGAAAGGTAGTTGATTAAAGATAGGAATTCTCAGGAGTTGAGAAAACTCCTCCAAAGTGGGCACCAATTGGTAATCGTGGAAAGTGAAACAGTGGTGAAGAGGGTCAAAGAACTGGAATAGCACTTTTATCATGTCTTCTTCAATGTTGGTGTTGACCAGGCTGAGCAGTCTACCATGTCTTTCACTGAAGGATGAGCTTTCCGGAATTCTTGAGGTGAGCTCCTTGAGTTGAGGAGAGATTCTCACAAGGTTGACTTGAATGGTTTTTCTGCGAGGAACTTCCATGACCTACAAAACAGGAACAAAGATGAAGATCCAAAACCCTTGAAATGGTTAGTGAATGCATATGATGTTTTATGATGTCCATGATGTATGCACAACACATATGTACAAGCAATTCACACCAACCCTAGTTTTAGGCTTGCATGGGGTTTCATAGGTAAGTACCCTCTTGAGTGTAGTTGGCTTAAAAACCTGTCCTATAAATAGTAACCGGGTTCTAAGGAGCTCAATATCACGGGATTGTTTTCATTGTTCATTGTTTGGTTTAGCCACTTAACTAGCGACCAAAATATTCCAAGAAAACAACCCTCAGTGAGTGTAGTATCGAGTATCTACCAACTTCGGACTGCACCAAAGCCGGTCATCTCACTACCCCTAATAAAAGGCCAAGATGGTCAAGTAAGATTCTAGGTCATTAGTGGTTAGTGACATCACTCAGCGGCCCCGTACTCTCCTTGATTGAACTCAAGGGTTACCGGTACTCACAAATATGTCGCACTAATATAGCTATTGCTTCGACCGTGTCGGTATACCCCGCACAGTTTCCACAATGCATTGCTATCTATGAATGTTTCCCAAAATCCGGGTGTAGGATTGCAAACCCAAACAATAGAGCCAAGATATAAAGCAAACAATTCAAACAATTAGTCATGCAAGAGGGTGATCTAAGCCCTAAGGTTACTCCACTTTTAAAATTATCCCCAACAGAGTCGCCAGTTCTGTGATACGGTGGGAGAACTGACTAGAGGTTTTGCGTTTGTATTCGCAAATGTTTCGGTTGAGCAAGAGTCGCCACCGACTTTTTATTTTATCCTAAGGAAAGGTTAAAAAGCACAGCAAAAACCTTTGAGATGTTTTCTTGGGTTCGGGGAGTAGATTATAGAAAGGGAAGGTATTAGCACCCTTTCTATCCATGGTTATCCATGGGCTCTTAGTTATTTGCTTAGATCAACTTGCCTTAATTTTCAATTGTTTGATATGGTGCTTTGTGGGTGTGGATTTGAAAATGTTTTGAAAAGAGGCCAATGTGGTGGCAACCTTTGTAATGATCCATGTTTGGGATGTATACGAAGGTGTATGTCTTTTGAAAAGGTTTTTCAATGTTTTTTGAAAGTTGTTTTGAAAGTGTATTGATGTGTGGTTTAAAAACAGGCAAGTGTTTTTGCAAGTTGACAAGTACTTAAGAGCGATCTACCCTAAAGTTCTCAAAGATTTTTGTTATGCTTTTAACCCTTTTAACAATTTTGTTCCACCATTGTATTTGGTGGACAATCTTGTGTTAGGATGTGAAAGGGACAGGCGTGGGTCGTCGTTTAGACCATAATTGCAATGGTGCCAAGTATCTTTGGGCAATTTTGTTTAAAAGGGACTTGATCATTCGTTTAGGCAACATTTTGAGGGACTATGATCATTTGATTGTTTGTTTTACCCAAAGAAATCTAACATGCAATATGGCCTAATTTTGAAAGGCAACAAGTGGATGTAACCCTAGGGGTGTTAGTGTGCAAGTGTGTTTTATTGCATACAAGGGTTTTTTCTTTGAATTAGGTTTTTCTATTTCATTGATTTTATCTTGCCATACACGTCCTAATTACTAGCAATGAGAAGCGGAAATGTAAAATCCTACGCTATTACAACAATTAGGGGAGGGGGATACACATTTGTACATGGGGGGTTCAACGAGAAAAATAGACAAAAAAGAAAATAGCAAAAAACAAGATATAGAGAGAGAGAGGGAGCCCGCGCGCTGCTGGGAGGCCATCAGAAGTTCTGACTCAGATCCGCTGCCAGATGATCAACCTGTTAGTGAAACTGGATGAGTCAGAACTTCTGACTCTAGCACCTGCAAAACAGAACCTTGTTAGTGGGGAAATCAGAAGTTCTGATTTCCCTGCGCTGCAAGACAGAAGTTTGTTAGTGGAGAAACCAGAAGTTCTGATTCTGCTGAAAAGGCAATAATTCTCAGAGGTTCTGATATCATTGACAGCAAAACAGGCTTCAGATGTGCTAACGTCAAAGTCAGCACTTGGCTTTTTCCTGTACTAATCAGAACATCTGCAATCCTGTTGTTACTCCACAAAATAGGAAACATACTTGGAACAGATCCAGCAAATACAAAAATGTTTCAGAGGTCAGAATCACCAAGGTCACAGGCAAGTCCTTTATTGGCTCAGAACATTCTGAGGTATGAAAATCCTCAGAACATAAACAGCAATAACATGAATATTTACATTAAGTTACTTGAATATGCACAGTTGATGATGCTTAACAGTGTGATGAGGGTCAGCAGGTGCTTACCTGACTGTTTGGAAAAGTTGGTGAGTGAAAGTTTGGCTTTTGGTTCTGGTGGTGTTCTGGACAGATTTTGAAAAGGGGGAGTAAAGGTGTATATGTATGCAGGGTCAGAAGTTTGGAAAGAGTGTTTTTGGTTTACAGAAAAACTGGATATTTGATGAAGTTTGGGGGGTGAGAAACTCATAGTTATGAAATAAAATTGGAGATTTTGGCAGAGTTTCAGAACACTATGTTGCTAAGAGTTCTGTTTCTCACTTAGCAATTTCTGTTTCTTTTTTCTTGAACGCCTTTTGCAGTGGTGAAAGCTCTCTATTTATAGGCAAAGTTCTTGTGGATGCCTTGGACATTAAAGGCGCCAACAGAGTTTGAACTTGTTCTTTGACAGAAATTCCTGGGAAGTTGTGATAACAGCTAGCTTTCAGCCTAGGTTGCAGCAGCAGACATAGATTGGGGAGAAGTGACCTCTGAAGTGGGCGGTGGCGTGAAGACCCATGCCAGAATCTGTGCAAAAGCGTTTTCCAAGCCACACGTGAATGCTCAGGGGTGGTTGGAGGCATTAATGGGCATTAAATGGTGACAAGACCTGTCAATACCAACATTCTGGTAATGGAAACCAGCGTTGAATCAGCAGCGTAAACCATGCTCTGGCCTTGGCTACCTGTTGTCTTAGTAAGCTCTGGAGATTCTCCTGGTTTTCTGGTACGTTCCTTGGATTTACTTCTGGATAATCTGGACTTAGAGATTCTGTATCAGTGTAACACCCATTCTTCTGACCTTTCATCTTCTGATTTCAACCTGTTCTGAAGGAGCCTTCAGACTTTCCTGCTTCTCTTGCATTTCTTTAGCAAATTCCGACTGAGCTTGTGTAACTGCTGAAGGGGCATGTTCTGTTTGAGGCTTACATTCTGAACCTCATTTACAACTTCTGATGGAACTGATGTAGCTGCTGAAGAGCCAACTTCTGACCACGCTGAGCCAAGCTTGCAACTTCTGACCGTCTTCATCTGGAATGGGTCCAGAAGTTCTGAAGCGCTGATTTTTTTCTAAAAACACTTATTTTAGAGAAACATTCTAAGTATTTAGAATTTGATTTTTTTTCTCAAGATAAAAGCGTTGTTTTTGGAGTTCGTGAGATCATCTTGCTCTTGTAAGTGGCTTGCTTGGGCAAAGGGATAACTCAGGACTTGGATTTGTTTCAGAGGGACCTTGAAAATCCAAGATGGTTTCCTGAAGAAAGGGAGGGCAAATTTTGGGGTACAATAGAATGAATTAGGTTTGAAAACCTGGCCTCAATCTTCCTCCATCAATATCCTTGATCTTGATTTGATTCACCTTAAAATCTTTCCAAAAATGGCCTAATTCAATCTTTTTGTGCACACCATGCCTTTACACGAATTTGATTTGATGCTAGCTGGACATTAAGACCTGAAACAAGCACAAGATCTTTGAATTTCAATGTTTTGGATTTTATATGATTTGTTTTGATTTAAAATGATTTAATTCAAATAAAAATCAAAATAAATAATATAAATGAGATAATGACAAGTGGCAAAGGCTAGGGCTCGTGGACCATGTTGCCAACTTAAAACAAGTGAAAAAGATTGGGCCCATTTGGCAAAAATTGAAGTTTTGGGCATAGTTGACTTTTGACAATTTTGAAAAAAGGTCAACTTCAACAATGCATAACTTCCTCAATTGACTCTTTGAAGGTGTTCTTTGACTTTTTAGAAAGCTTGAGATGTCATATAAGCAACCCTTTTGGTCTCATCTCAATTTGATATTCCATGCTCATGTATGAAGCTTTGACAAAAAAGGTGTTTTTGTTGACTTTTCAAAATGACCTATAATTTCCAAAGTCATAACTTCTTGTGAGTGCATATTTTGAACTTGGGAGCTGAAGATGTATTGTAGAGAATAGAATATTCTTAAAAATGAGCTTTGGATGGGTCATTTCTCATAAAGTATGAGAAAGTTATGCTTGGTCAAAGTTAAGTTGACTTTTCCTGCAAAACCCTAATTTAGCAACTTTTGGTCCTTGATGAATTATGAGCAATCCTTGATGAATCATGATCAACCCTTGATCAAATGATGAAATATACTTCAAAATAAGGGTGTTGACCAAAAATCTTGAAGTTTGACTGTATGTGGGCCACAATTGACTTTTGCCCTAGCATAATCGATTTTCAGGCCTTTGAGCAATTGACTGAGCAAACTTTCTATGCAAGGCTTGAAACTTGACATGGATGATCTTGGGAACATATTAGGACAATGTTGAGCATTTGGGATCCCTTGGACTCAAGTATCTTGATGCAACATGAAACCCTAATTTGAGGTAGACTGCCTTAGGAGAGGGCTTGTCTGGTCAACCCTTGGACTTTCCTTGAGCAATTTAAGGATCTTTCTTGAAATGTTTTGAGAAATATGGGAGGGCAAATTTTGGGGTACAACAGCTGCGAATTCATCCATGGTCTTGGTTTGGGCTAAAACCACCTATATCCCTGAAATCGAAACTTCCATGTTTCAAAACCCTAACAATGGTGATCTATGATTCTGACACTGTAACTCACATGGAATATGTTAGAACATTTGCAAGAAACAATACTAACATGAATACATAAAGAGAATTAGTTTATATTTCATGTTTGAAAGGTTTCGAATCAGAGTCTTACCAAGGCCCAGTGACGCGTGTATTTATGGTTTTAGGGGGTTTCACGCCTTGTGAATGGTCTGGATGATCTCCTGTGGGTCTCGGGGATTGAATGATGGGATTTTTTGGCACAAGGAAGCTTGCACTGTCAGCTTTGAATTTCACAAGTTTTTTTTGGAAATTTTAGAATTTGGTGTGATGGTCTGAGGTTCTGTCTTGTGCCTAATGCTTGAATATGGCTTGTATAAATAGAGGACATGGAGTGAAGGAGGAAAATAGAAAGAATCCAAGGCATTAAGGTCATGTTTAAAGCCATTGTTCAAAAAATAAAAACATGCCAAAACTTGAGATCCCATGCCTTGTTGAAACTTGGATGTACCTGGACACTTATTGCATGAATTATGGGCCTCAAGATAGGTCAAAACACTATCCCAAAGGTCAAGGCCCATCTCTTAATATTTTGTACAATTTATTTTATATTTATTTGAAATAAATCAAAATAAATATGAACAAAATAGATAAAAATAGTAAGGTAATATAAAAATGACATTAGAGGTCCCTTATAAGGTCATGAGAATGTTTGAACCTCAAAAAGTTAAGCCATTGATCCAAAAGTTCAAATTTGCTCAATGCACCATCTTTGAATTTTCTCAAATTTTCCCAACTTGAGAAACCCATAACTTGCTCAATTTTTATCTCATGATGATGATCTTGGACTTTTTGGAAATCCCAAGATGTCTAATTCAATCTCTCTTTTGTTTAATTTTGTATTTGAAGACTTTATCTTGATGTAATTAGCCTTGAAAAAAAGTGTCTTTTGTTGACTTTCTGAAAATGACCTGTAATGTATGAGCTTGTATCTTTCAAATATTGCATATCTTGGACTTGAGGGAAAAACAGAAGTTTAGGGGAATTGGATTCTCTTCAAAATGAGCTTTTGTTAGGGAAAAATGGATGAAGTATGTGAAAGTTATGCATGGTCAAAGTTCAGTTGACTTTTCCTTTAGAAACCCTAATTTAGCAATTCTTGACTTTTGATAGATTAGGAGCATTTCTTGAGGAATCATGATCAACCCTTGATCAAATGATGGATATCACTTCTAAATGTTGATATTGACCAAAAACCTTAAATTTTGACTGTATATAGGCCACCGTTGACTTTTCACCTAATACAATTGATTTTCAAACATTTGAGCAATTGATTGAGTAAACTTGTAGTGTAAGGCATGAAATTTGTCATGGACAATCTTGAAGGCATATTAGGACAACAGAAAACATTTGAGACCTTTGGAGCTCACACATCTTGGTGAAAAGTGAAACCCTAATTAGAGGTTCATTGCTTAGGAGGAGAATTTGTCTGGTCAATTCTTGGTCATCCTTGAGAAATTGAAGACCTCAATGAGCATGTCTTGAAAAAAATGGAAGGGAAAATTTTGGGGTACAACAGCTGCCCCTATTCAACCTTCTTAAACCTGAAGATTTAGATTGGCTTGTCTGTCTTTTGTAATCTGAAGGTGGAAGATGATTGAACACTACAGTGCCCAGCAATTTGCACTCGCATGAAGTAACACCGATGGTTTATAATGTCGGGTATGGGCTTACTGATGCCATTTGAATAAGATGACATAGAGTCGTCGGAGATGGGCTTTAAAATGCCATCTAAAGTAGACGCTAACTTCATAAGAGGTATCTTTATAGGGATTCCTGTTCCTGTTGTCTGAGGAGGAGTCCACTGGGGAAGATTGATTTAAGTTATTCTTCTGCTTGAGGAAAAATCTGTGGAGAATAGAGTCTATGAACTTCAGTTGTCCAAGGCTCTACTGAGGATTATCTCTGGAAAAGTTTGATGTTTTCTAGTTGAAATCCAGGCTTCACAGTAATTTGCTAGGGAGAATGAAATTAACGGTTATCTAGAAATGTATTAGAAAGACTCTGTGTAGGGCTGTTTCAATATGAGTCCGTGTTATACTTCATCTGGAGATATATGAGAAGGAAGCCGTGTAAGATTTCTTCAAGATGAGTTCGTGTGAGACTGCATCTGAATGATGAGAAGGAATCCGTGTAAGATTGCTTCAGGATGAGTCCATGTTAGACTGCACCTGGATGAGAAGGAAACCGTGTAAGACTACTTCAGGATGAGTCCATGTAAAGCTACTTCTAGATGAGAAGGAACCCGTGTAAGATTGCTTCAGGATGAGTCCGTGTTAGACTGTATCTGGATATCATGAGAAGAAACCCGTGTAAGATTGCTTCATCTGGTCATGTAGATAGTTTTACTTTCTGGTTTTAGGAATTAATCTATAATTAGTCATTCACAGATAGTTGTTCTGGCTTGTTTCAGGTATTAATCCGGAACTTGCTTTTGTTGGTCGTTGAGATAGTTGTCCCAGCTGGTTTCAGGTATTAATCTCTGACCTTAGAAAGAAAGATAGTTTTCCTGGCTTTTTATAGGTATTAATCTTCAATCTGCTCATGTAGATAGTTGTCATGTCTGGTTCCAGGTATTAATCTACAATCAGTCGTCCATAGATAGTTGTCCTGGCTTGTTACAAATATTAATCTGGAACTTGAAAATGTTGGTCACATAGATAGTTTCCCCATCTGGTTTCGGGTATTAATCCTTGACCTGTTGTATTTGTTTGTAAACCCGTCTTGCTCCGGGAGTTCATACCACTTGGTCGTGTAGATAGTTTCTCCGTTTGGTTTCGGGCATTAATCTTTGACCTGCTGTATAAGTTGATAGTGTTTGTCTTTCTGATAATTTAACCTGAAAAGGTAAAATCAGTTTTATGTAATGACATGAGGCATGAATTTCATGATGCTCTCAAAATAAATGAGATTGTGATATATGCATTTGTGCTTCATATGCTATGATGTTTGTAGAATGATGCATGAATGCAATGTATGAATGTGTCGACTGTTCTATTATAGTGTTGCAGAATCAGGCAAAATAAATCCTTGATTGTTGTCAGGGATGAAGAATGTAGGTCTTCAAATATGTTGAAGTTAAATGTTGGGAGATAGATTTCCATTGTTAGAGAAATGGACTCTATTGGGGAAGGAAAACTCCATGCACTGTTTGGGGATTTTGTGAAATCTTACTGGGGAATCTTGAGAAGCTTGGTAACTTTACAGGGGAATTTTTTTCTTAGATGTCGGAGCAGTAGTTGGAGATTCTTGTTCCGCCGGGGATATAAGAACACATCATAAGGCTATATGCTAGGGATATGGCAGTGGCTTTATAGTAGGATTCCCCTGCCTCTGTACCTGCTGGAGAAGGTATATGCGGGGATTTTGTGGATAGCCCTTAGACATTGTCTCGTTTCTTAAAGCCATTAGTAATTGCCTTTCTGTTTTTTATGCGTATATTTGTAAACAGTAATCACATTCAAATGTATATGTTCAAAAATAATCACTGAACGTTTTTGCAAACAAAACAAAAAAATAAAAACAAATACTTTTCAACTTTCAAAGAGATTATTTTTGTATTGATTTGAAGAATTTGTGCCTATAATAGGTGTTTTTATACAAGGAGACGGACATCCTGGTAAGAGAATGTCGTCGTAAGAATGAAACCAATACAAAACAGTGTACAAAGAAAAACAACTATGTGAAATAATCCCACTGGGTTCCTATTCTGCTATTGCCTTTATGTCTTCGAGTGTCTCATCTCTTTGCTGCTTGTTCGAAGCTGATTGGATTGATTAGTACCATTTGAGCTTGGCAGTTGATACTGAAGATTTACTGTAAGGTTATCCAACGGGACATAGTCATACGCTTTAAATCCCTAACTTTTTCCTGGACCTCCCTTTCGAGTTTTCAGTCCACCGGGATACCCTTTTTAGCCCAAGCCACCTTTTCAGGTTTTCGACTTACCGGGTGTACAGATTTTTTCCATATGTATATCCCTAATTTTTGCCCGAACCCTTTTGGTTCGCCGGGATTCCCTTATTTTGGCCTAGGCCAGTCAACCTAGCGGGTCTTTATTCATGTGTAGTATCTTTTAACTATGTTTGCGTTTACAGGGTGTGGAAGTTCGTCACCATCCATAATGGTTAAGATCATGGCTCCACCAGAAAATATGTCCTTGATCACAAATGGCCCTTCGTATGTGGGAGTCCATTTGCCCCTGGGATCACCTTGCGGCAGGATAATGTGCTTGATTACTAGGTCACCAGCTTGATATACCTGACGTCTGACCTTCTTGTTAAAAGCTTTGATCATACACTTTTGGTACATCAGACTGTGACAGACAGACACGAGCCTCTTCTCGTCAATAAGGTTTAATTGTCAAGTCAAGTCTGAACCCATTAGTCTTTGCTCAATCCTGCATCCTTCATGATTCTTAAGGAGGGGATCTGGACTTCAATGGGTAGGACAACTTCCATCCCATATACCAAAGAGAAAGGAGTTTCCCCTATTGATGTGCACATTATGGTACGGTAACCATGAAGAGAAAATGGTAACATCTCGTGCTAGTATTTATATGTCACTGTCATCTTATGTATGATCTTTTTGATATTTTTATTAGCAGCTTCTACAACACCATTCATCTTCGGCCGGTAAGGAGAAGAGTTATGATGCTGGAACTTGAACTGCGTGCAGAGCTCGGCGATCATAGTATTATTGAGATTAGTACCATTATCTGTAATGATTCTCTCTGAAATTCCATATCGACATATAAGGTTATGTATGATGAATCGGGCCACAAAGTTCTTGGTAACAGAAGCAAATGAGGCCGCCTCGGCCCATTTTGTGAAGTAATCAATGGCGACGAGGATGAACCGGTGCCTATTAGAAGCGGTAGGTCTAATATCCCCAATTATATCGATGCCCTACATTTCCAATGTCCATGGAGCAGTTAAGATGTTTAGAGGAACCAGAGGAACATGTACTTTATCAGCATATATCTGGCATTTGTGACAAGTTCATGAATGCTGATAACAATCTGCTTTCATAGTGGACCAATATTATCCTTCCTGTAGGATCTTTTTAGCCATTGAGTTCCCACTAGAATGAGTGCCAAAGGTACCTTCATGCAAATCAGCCATAATCTTTTCTGCCTCTCTCTTGTCCACATACTGAAGCAAAGTAGAATCGTGGTTGCACTTGTAGAGGATCTCGTTACTGAGGAAGAACTTGGCAGAGAACCTTCTTAGGAACTTCTTATCATTGACTGAAGCTCCCTCAGGATACTCTTAGGCTTTGAGATATCTTTTGACTTCATGGAACCAAGGCTTGTCCACTACTTCTTCAGTACCAATCTCGTGACAGTATGCTAGTTCATCCATTCTCTCAATAGTGATATAAGGAGCTTCATTATCCCACCCAACCTTGAACATGGATGACATAGTAGCTAGCGCGTCCGCTAGTTGATTTTTCTCTTGTGGAAAATGCTCAAAGGTAACTTCTTGAAAGTATGGAATTAGTGTAAACACATGCTCTTTGTAAGGGATGAGATTAGGATGCTTCGTGTCCCATTCTCCTTTGATCTGGCTGATTATTAAGGCTGAGTCTCCAAATACACTCAAGAATTTGATCTTCAAGTCGATAGAAGCTTTGAAACCCATGATGCGTGCTTCATATTCAGCCATATTATTGATACAATTGAAACATAGCCTGGAATTGAAGGGAGTATGACAACCTTCAGAAGATATGATCACAGCACCGACACCATTGCCAAGAGCGTTGGAAGCTCCATCAAAAACCATAGTCCACCGGGGTCCTTTTTCCGGTCCTTCATCTGGTCTAGGTTCTTCACAATCATTTACTAACATGATGTTCTCATCCGGGAACTTAAAATTCATAGATTGGTAGTCATCCACAACCTGATGAGCTAAATGATCAGCTAATATACTTCCCTTAATTGCTTTTTGGGTTGTATACTGAATGTCGTATTCAGTCAGGATCATCTTCCATCTTGCTATTTTTCCGGAGAGAGCAGGCTTCTCAAAGATGTACTTGATAGGGTCCATTTTAGATATCAGCAAGGTAGTGTGAGTCAACATATACTGTCTTAGTCGGCGAGAAGCCCATGCCAAAGCGCAACAAGTTTTCTCGAGCAGTGAGTATCTTGTTTCACAGTCGGTAAACCTTTTGCTAAGGTAGTATATTGCATGCTCTTTTCGACCAGACTCGTCATGCTTGCCCAGCACCCCCCCCCCATTGAGCTCTCTAATACCGTTAAATACATGATCAGAGGTCTTCCTTCAACTGGCAATATCAAGATTAGAGGCTCTTGAAGATATTCCTTGATTTTGTCAAAGGCAATCTGGAAATCATCGTTCCACTTTACTGCTTGATCTTTCTTCAGTAATTTGAAGATTGGCTCACATGTAACGGTTAGGTGGGAAATGAATCTGGCAATGTAATTTAGACGTCCCAAGAATCCCCTGACTTCCTTCTTAGTGCGAGGAGTTGGCATTTCTTATATAGATTTAACCTTTGTAGAGTCTACTTCAATGCCTTTGCCGCTGACAACGAATCCTAAGAACTTACGGGATCTTACTCCAAAGGTGCACTTATTCGGGTTTAGCCTCAATTTGTACTTCTTCAGTCTTTTAAACATCTTTTGCAGGTGATAGAGGTGCTCCTCTTCAGTCGGAGACCTAGCTGTCATATCATCAACATAGAGCTCTATCTCGTGATGGATCATATCGTGAAACAAAGCTACCATGGCATGCTGATAGGTTGCCCCGGTGTTATTTAACCCAAATGTCATAACTTTGTAACCGAAAGTGCCCCGCTGTATGAAAAAGGTCATTTTCTCCATGTCCTCAGGTGCCATTTTGATCTGATTATACCCGGAGAAACCATACATGAAAGAGAATATCTTATGTTGTGTAGTGTTGTCAACCAGAACATCGGTATGGGGAAGCGAAAAGTTATCCTTGGGGCTTGCCCTATTCAGGTCTTTGTAATCCACACACATACATACCTTACTGTCCTTCTTAGGTACCGAAACAACATTGGCAACCCATTATGGATAAGAGGTGACAACTAAGAAACCGGTATTGAACTATTTCATAACTTCAGCCTTGATCTTTTCTGACATCTCTGGCCGTATACGACGAACCTTCTGTTTCACTGGAGGGCAGTCCTCTTTTGTAGGTAGGCGATGAACCACAATATCAGTGTCAAGTCCCGACATGTCTTCGTATGACCAGGCAAAAACCTCAACATAGTCATGTAGCATTTGTATTAGACGCCTTTTGACACTATGATCCAGATCCTCACCTATCTTGACTTCTTTCTTATCCTCTTCGGTACCCAAGTTCACTATCTCAACCGACTCTTCAAGATGTTGTATTACCCTTTCTTCTTGTTGTAACAGCCTGTCAAGTTCTCCTGGTACTTCACAATCTTCCTCATCTTCGTCCTCGGCTTGGTAGATCGGATTTTCAAAGTCATAACTAGCAATAGAAGAACTGTTATCAATGGGATCCAGAGTGGATGTAGATCTGCAGTTTGATATGTGGGTGTGTGTAAGAGTATAGCTGTTTTTGATAAAGTAAAAGGTAGAAAAGAAAAACAAAGAGCGTAAAATTTGTATGCAAAACGCCCAATGATTTATTAATGGCATATGAATATGAAGTAATAACCCTCACAAAATAGACCATTGTGCCTCGGGTAAGACACAAGGCTTTAGAGTTTCAATTGTTCAAATATTACATATCTCAAAAACTTAAAAAGACAATTACTCTTGAATAAAAGTAATAGGAACAAAATCTTTGGCTTCCTAATTACTGAGTCCATCGCTGATGGTTGGGAAGATCCACCTGTCCATGTCATAATCGCTATCACTATCTTCTAGAGCATTGACTCCATGGTAGTTGATCCGTAATTATGGTCCCCTGGCGCGAGCACGAAGAATAACTCTCTGGGCTCCTGAAGTAAAACCCAAGCCAAACTTGTCAAATTTGTAGAGAATGTCTGGAAGTTGGCCCCAAATTGTACACCCACCTTCTTCAACTACTGCTTTGGCATCCCTTAGAGAAGCCATCTTCAATGGAGGTCTGGTAGTCTTTGGAACACTGGTAGTAGTCTTGGTCGCAACAACTGTCTATAGAACCTCCTCAAAGTTCTGACAGTTGGTCTCAATGAACTCGTCGTTCATTTCAACATACCTGAACGAGTTCAGGTGGCTCACCATGTATTCCTCCTCCCCATGGACTGTGATAATCTTTCCATTAACTGGATACTTCAATATCTGATGCAGGGTAGAAGTAATAGCACCAGCCCCATGGATCCAGGGTCGACCCAATAAACAAGAATAAGACCGGCGGATGTCCATCACATAGAAAGTGGAGTCAAAAGTATGAGTACCAACTTTTATAGGGATGTCCACCTCCCCGTGCACCATTCTTTTAGAACCTTCGAAGGCCCTCACCATAATATTACTGGGCTTCAGTGTGAGTCCTTCGCAATCTAACATGTCCAGAGAATTCTTGGGTAAGACATTCAACAATGAACCCGTATCCATCAGGACATGAGCTAGGGTAGTGCCCATGCACTCAATGGAGACATGCAGGGCATCATTATGTTTTCTTCCCTTGGATGTTAAATCATCATCGGAAAAACCTAGTCCATTATCAGAAGTCAGGCTGGAAACACAATTCTCAAATTGATCAGCGGAGGTCTCCTAAGGCACATGGGCAGACTTTAAAAATTTGACCAAAGCCTTAGCATGGGCTTCGGAGCATAACAGTAAGGCCAACATTGAGATTTTTGAAGGGGTCTTCCCCAACTACTCCATGACGTTATAATCACTCTTCTTTATTATCTTCAGTATCTCTTCCATTTATTTTTTTAGAAGCCTCAAGAATGGCTTCCTTGTGTGCCTTTGTCTGGACAGGCTTAACCAATACCTCTTTTCCCCGAGTCTTGGCCGACTCAATAGCAGGGATAACATTAGGAGTAGCAATGGAAGTACTAGCAGGAGGAGCAACAGGGATAAGCACAGGAGTAACAACAGTCTTTGGAGAGATCTCGGGGGAGAAAACTCTTCTGCTTCTCGTAATTTTACTGGTCCCAACAATGTTGTCGATGTTGGGATCAGTATCTTCAGCAACTTTATCCTCAACAGCCAATAGGTCTTGCTTGACGCCATGGTAATAGACGTCAGCCCCATAATTCCAGGGAACAACTTTATCAGAGGAATACAGTATTGGCCCAGGAAGGGTGATGATCAAGGGAGCTGACTTGGGAACAGATATAATCATGACGGGTCTTTTGGTGGAGACCCTGGGAGGATTTTCGGAAATGGTAATTATTGAGACATCTTTACACAAACTTCTTGTAAGGGGAACTTTCTCGAACATAATTTCTTTGTTAACCATCAGGCGTGGACGTCCATCTTTAACATCAGACAACCATTTGGTAGAGACATACATGAGTGGCAACCTTCACCACAACCCAGAAATAAACCGGCTCACAACATATTCCTTTTAACAGTTAGAAGAGGAGTAGTTAATTCATCCACAGAAGAAACAAATCTGTCATCGTCAACAGCATTGACACCGTTGCCATGTTTGTGCGTTGGTGCAGTTATTACATTAGGTGTCTTTGGAAGGTCAAACTCAATCTCCTTCGCGTCGATGATATCCTACAACCTTATTCTTAGAGCCCAACAATCATTTGTATTGTGCCCCAGAGTTTCAGAATGGTAGGCACATCGAGCATTTGGGTTGTAGCATAAAGATGCAGTATTGGGATTCTTAGGAGCCTCCTTTAGGGTCACCAGGTTGGACTTCAGCAGGTGTGGCAAAACCTGGGACAAGGTCATGTTGATCCGGGTGAACTGTCTTCTGGGCACATCCGGCCTGCGCTGATTGTTTCGTTGTTTGTTAGATGCATGATTAGAAATCATAATAGCCTCTATCGCTGGGCGACGTTCAGTTTTGTTTTGATTTCTTTGGCCGTAAGCAACACTGACCTCCTTCTTTCCAGTGAAAGGTTTCTTTGATGTGCTAGAGGATGCATCTCTCTGGATTTTACCACTTTTGATGCCAGCTTCTACCCGTTCACCAGTCGGTATCAGTTCAGTGAACCCAGGAGAAGAGCTTCCAATCAGATTGTTAAAGAACGGACCATACAATGTGCCCAAGAACATGTCCACCAACTCTCTATCAGACAACGAAGGCTGGAATCTTCCCGAAAGGTCTCTCCATTTTTGGCATAATATTTAAAACCTTCGCCGGAACCCATAGACATACTTCGCAATTGCATACGAGTTAGGGAGAGGTCAGTATTATATTGGTACTGCTTGTAGAAAGCACCAGTCAGATCTTCCCAATTGCAGATATTGGTTCTCTCCAGCTGATAGAACCATTCTAGATGAGTCCCTGCCAGACTTTTCTGGAAGAAATTTACCCACAGATTGCTATCAGTAGTGTGGGGTTGAATCTTTCTGACATATGACCTTAAGTGCAACTTAGGGAATGAGACACCTTCATACTTAGAAAAGGTAGGGACCTTGAATTTCTGTGGGATGACCACCCCTGAGATCAGTCCTAGCTCTTCAAAATCCAGCCCTGGTACCCTCTAGATCTCCGTAGCATTGAGACGATCCTCCATCTGTTTGTATTTATCATCAACAGGAGGATACTGCTCCTCAAAATAGTCAGCTTCATCTTCCTCAGACCCCAGATTGTTGTTACTTCCGTTGGCTTCTCTTCTTGATTTCCCCCCTCATTTGATGGGGTTGCGAAATCTAGAGCTCGCTTATCCGGTCCTCTAAACCTTCTTCCCAAATTCAAGGCACCAGCTAGTTTCTTTGCCTTCTTAGTCTTCTCCTTGACGATTAGAGCTTTCAGATCTTCCTGGCCTTTGGCTAGAGCCAAGAACATTTGTTGGAACTGAGCATTTTGAGCTTGAAGGTCCTTCACTGTTTGTTCAAGATCCATTTCTTTTGCTGAAATAAACAGCGAAAAGAATAAGAAACCTGTCTTGAAATACCTGCTTATGCAATGAAATGCGTGATAATGTTTATGAAATATTTTCAAGGACTTTTAAGATCTTAAATTTGCTTAGTCAAAGAAAGAACAAACATTAATTGAATTCATAAGTTTAAATGATTACAATGATGCCTCTTGGGCTTACAATGGAAGAAACAAAGATAAACATAACTCCTAAATCAAACAGGACTCAAGCTTCCTATGAGCACATCCTCTTTGGTGCAATGTAGGCATTCAAACTCTGTTCTTCATGCAGTTGTCTTGTAGGCTCCAAAACCTTCTTATCGCTTGCATTGAACTGGGCTTCAAAGGTATCTCGTTCCTCTTTAAGTTGAACCCAAGACCTTGGCAATTCCTCGAGAGTAGTTGGCATGTCAGGATGGAGAACGGTATGAGGTACATCTGTATCTGCAATGGGTTCCATGATGATGGGTAGAACGGTAGGTAAGGCATCATGAGATTTTAAGCGCTTGCTCATACCCACTTAAGATAAGGCTCCAAAGGGATAGAGTTCTTATGCCCCAATGTCTTGCTATCCATTTTGTTCACCATGCCCCAAGATCATATGAACCTTTGACGATACCCTTGAACATCATCCTCGTAGTTGAATATAATTCCCTGAACCAATACATCATGAGGACCATCCCTCCTAGCATACCCAAAACTGTCGCAACACCAAACAAGGGTTATAAGTGATTCCTCCCCTAATGCCTAAGAGAGGTACATTAGGGAATTCCCCGCAGCAATCAATGATGGTAACGTCTTCCATAGATCGAGGACACCAGTGAATATCCGAATGCGTGAGAGACATCAACCTATTAGACCACCACATGCCTTGCTTGTTCTTCCACACAGATCGGGGTAGGTGCGAAATAAACCACCTAGCCAACAAAGGAGTGCAACACATGAGGGTTCCTCTTCTCTTTATAGTGCGAGTGTGAAAAGAGTGCAAAACGTCTCCAAGTAAGGTAGGCGTCAGATTAGGAGACATGAGAATTTTGACCGTATTCATATCTATGAGTTGGTCCGGATTAGGGAACTGGACCATCCCATAAATGAGAAGGGCCAACACCTCTTCGAAGGCTTGTAAATCCAGGGTATCCCAAAAATGATGAGCTTTCTCAAACAAAAACTTGGCTAGAAACCCTTTGATCCCCCTTCTTGTTTCCCAATTTGCCACAACGTCGGACCATTGTAAATACGGTGCTTGAGCAATTTCTTCAGGCTTTGGGTCTCTTTCCATACTGTTGAAGGGTAATAGATTGCGAATAGGCAGACCCAATAACTGAGAAAACTCTTCTATAGTAGGCACCAAATGGTAGTCAGGAAACGTAAAGCAATGATGTAGAGGGTTAAAGTATTGAAAGAGAACTTTCACCATGTCTTCATCAGGGATTGAGGTGACCAAACTGAGGAGCCGACCATATCTTTTAATGAATGGGGAATTCTCAGGAACCCTTGATGCTAACTCTTTGAGTTGAGGAGGTACCCTTACTAGGTTGACTTGGATAGTATTTCAGCAAATGGGAGCCATGTCCTACAAAACAGACATAAAGGTAAGTCCTAAAAGTCCTTGAAATGGTTAGTGTGATATGCCAATGTTATGATGTTATGTACAAACAAAATATATACAATCACACAAACAGATCCTTCGGTTTAGTCTTGCATGGATTCCATAGGTGAGTACCCTCTTGAAGTATAGTTGGTTCAACCTGTCCTATTAATAGTAACCGGGTTCTAGGGAATTTCAATATCATTGATCTTTCTTCACCGGGCGTTATTTCAGCTCTAGCCTCTTTATTGGCGACCGAAATATCTTGGAAGTCAAATCTTAATGAGTGTAGTATCGAGTATCAACCAACTTCGGACTACACCAAAGTCGGCTATCTCACTACTTCCTAATGGGCAAATTGGTTCAATTAAAGGTTCTAAGGTCAGTTGGTGCTTCATGACACCATACAGCGGCCCCATATTCTCCTTTACTACTCAAGGGCTACCGGTACCAACAAATGTCTCACACCAACGTAGCTATCGTTTCAACTGTGTCGGTATACCCCGCATAATCCCCACGATCTATTGCTACTTACCTAAAAGGTGCCCTAGATCCGGGTGTAAGATCTTTACAAGTAAACCCAAGAAAAACCCTTAAAGATAAAGAAATCAAAGCATACAAGGAAAGAAAATTAAATATAATCTAAGATCTAAGGTAACCCCACTTTTTATTTTTTATCCCCAGCAGAGTCTCAAGTTCTGTGATACGGTGGCATAACCGACTGTTATGCTAGTATTGCGTTTGTGTTTACAAATGTTGCAGTAAGCAAGAGTCGCCACCAACTTTTCTTTTATCCAACAAAGGAAAGGGTGAAAAGAACAGAAAAAGACCTTTCAAGAGTTTTTTGAGTAAGGGGGTAGATTATGGAAAGGGAAGGTGTTAGCACCCTTTCTATCTATAGTTTTCTACGGGATCTTAGATGCTTAGCTAATTTTTGAAATACCTTGTGCTTTTGTGTGTTTTTGAAAAGTATTTTGAAATTGCCTTAGTGCGAATATTTACTTTATGATAACTCTTGTATCAGTCCTCAAGAGTGTTGATAAAGCATTTGAAAATGTTTTTGAAAATCGTTTTATGTAAGTGTGAAAATTTGTTTTTGAGCAAGCATCTAACAATTATCTACTTTTACTCTAAAGGTTTGTTCTTTTCCTACTTTCCTTTAGACAGCGCTATCCTACTATTAGTGAGTAGGTAGCTCTATTATTGGATGTTTGAGGGACATTCAAAGCGACGATTTATATTCAAAAAGGCAACATGGCAAGAAGTTTTAGTAACTACCCTAGGGTTCTAAGATCATATTTTTACCGGGGCAACATCGAGAGGATCATCGAGGGACTTATGATCTTTTGAACCAAAGGTTAGCCACTAAAATCTCTCACGTTTCTAGAGTTGTGACTATTTCTGAAGGCAACCGAAGTGGAAATACCCTAGAGGTGTATATGTGCAAGTGTGTTGTATTCAATTATTTTTTCTTTTGTGTTAAGTTTGCTAGCGTTCGAATATTAGTCTTATCATGCAATCCTATTAACATACATCTAACCGTTTAAATATTGCAAGAATTTAAAGTGCGGAAAATATAAATCCTAAACTATTACAAGGCTTCGGAGAGGGGAAATAATTATAAGTCCAAAACTTGGGGAAAAAGCAATAAAGAAAAATCCTAAATTAAGTTATTACAGATTGTGAGCAGTTACAATAATTTGGAAAGGAACGTCTAAAACCCTAAAAAGGTTCTAAGTAAAATAAGAAAATATTTTTTATTGTTTTTTGTTTATTTGGGAAGATATTAAATTAAATTAAAGCTCAATTAATTAAAATTAAAAAAAAAAAATTATTAATAAAAATTAAATCTAAACAAAACTAACATTTTTGGCATTCTTGTTTGAGAAAAATTTGAATTAAAATGAACCTAGTTCTAATTATTTTTAAATAAGAAAATAAGGTCAAAATAATTAACTTAATTAATTTACAAAATTAAAATTAATTAGAAAATCCTAAATTCTATTATTATTTTTATTTTGATTTTTAATTAAATAAAAATGATTTTTAAAACATAAGGCAAAAAAGAATTAAAATGAAGTAAAGAAAAGAAATTAAATGGGCCTGGTGCTGAAGTGAAAAAAAGGGGTGTAATGTTGTAAAACGTAGGCCCAATGATAGAAGGAGTCCAATTTTTCCTTGTGATCTAGTGAGGAGAAGTTTTGGGGAGCGCATGGTAGTCTGCGCGTGAGGGTATTGGATCTGGTTACGCTAATACCTGGCAGCACAGATTTGAAGGTGCATGATGAGTGTATTTGGCTTGTATGCATCATATCTGTAAACCAAATGTTAGAAAAATGAAAATTCATGACTGGGGACTCGAACCCCGGTCCTCTCTCCAACATGCGCGTTTCTTCACCATCTGAGCTAGTTGTTCAATCGTTTATATAAATCAAACAATAACATTATATTGGTAAAATGAATCAAATATATTTTAAAAAAATAACACGCACTGATGGGGATCTGTTTATATTTCAATCAACCAATAAGAACACACGCGCTTGCCACGCCAGCTCCGGGGTGGTCAAATCACCCTCCACGGTGGTTGACCACCATCTTCTCTGGTATGGAGAAATTCGTAACCTACAAAATAGGAAGCTTTGAGATCTAAAATTTTGGCTACCCCCCTTAAAACCTAAGCTGCAAATTCAACCATGGTCTTGGTTTTGGCTAAAACCACCTATATCCCTGAAACTGAAACTTCCATGTTTCAAAACCCTAACAATGGTGATCTATGATTCTGGCACTATAACTCACATGAAATACGTTAGAACATTTGCAAGCAACAATAATAACATGAATATGTAAAGAGAATTAGTTTATATTACATGTTTGAAAGGTTTTGAATCAGAATCTTACCAAGGTCCGATGACGCGTAGATTTGGGGTTTTAGGGGGTTACACGACTTGTAAATGGTATGGATGATCTCCCGAGGGTCTCAGGGATTGAATGGTGAGATTTTTTTGGCACGAGGAAGCTTGCACTGTCAGCTTTGAATTTCATAAGTTTTTTTGGAAACTTTAGAATTTGGTGTGATGGCCTAAGTTTCTGTCGTGTGCCTAATGCTTGCAGATGGCTTGTATAAATAGAGGAGAGAGGGTGAAGGAGTAAAATGGAAAGAATCCAAGGCATTAAGGTCATGTTTAAAGCCATTATTCAAAAATTGAAAACATGCCAAAACTTGAGATTTCATGCCATGTTGAAACTTGGATGTACTTGGACACTTCTTGCATGAATTATGGGCCTCAAGACAAGTCAAAACACTAGCCCAAAGGCCAAGGCCCATCTCTTAATATTTTGTACAATTTATTTTATATATATTTTAAATAAATCAAAATAAATATGAACAAAATAGATAAAAATGGTAAGGTAATATAAAAATGAGATTAGAGGTCCCCTATAAGGTCATGAGAATTTTTGAACCTCAAAAAGTTAGGCCATTGACCCAAAAGTCCAAATTTGCTCAATGCACCATCTTTGAATTTTCTTAAATTTTTCTAACTTGAGCAACACATGACTTGCTCAATTTTTATCTCATGATGATGATCTTGGACTTTTTGGAAAGCCCAATATGTCTACTTCAATCACTCGTTCTACCAATTTTGCATTTTAATAATTTATCTTGATTTAAATGGCCTTGACAAAAAGTGTCTTTTGTTGACTTTCTGAAAATGACCTGTAATGTATGAGCTTGTATCTTTCAAATATTTCTTTTCTTGGACTTGAGGGAAAAAGAGAAGTTTTAGGGAATTGGATTCTCTTCAAAATGAGCTTTGGTTAGGGAAATGGATGAAGTATGTGAAATTTATGCCTGGTCAAAGTTCAGTTAAATTTTCCTATAGAAACACTAATTTAGTAATTCTTGACCTTTGATAGATTAGGAGCATTTATTGAGGAATAATGATAAACCCTTGATCAAATAATGGATATCACTTTAAAATGTTTGTATTGACTAAAAACCTTGAAGTTTGACTGTATAAAGGCCACAATTGACTTTTGAACTAGTACTGTTGATTTTCAAATATTTGAGCAATTGACTGAGTAAACTTGTAGTGTAAGACATGAAATTTGTCATGGACAATCTTGAAGGCATATTAGGACAATGGAAAACATTTGAGACCTTTGGATATCACATATCTTGGTGAAAAGTGAAACCCTAATTATAGGTTAATTGCTTATGAGGAGAATTTGTCTGGTCAATTCTTGGTCATCCTTGAGGAGTTGAAGACCTCAATGAGCATGTCTTGAAAAAATGGGAGGGAAAATTTCGGAGTACAACAACAACAATAAAAAAAATAAAAAAACCTAAACCTTCGTTGAATGGAGGGATTTGGTCTGTCAATAGTAATCTTCACAGTATTCCCAGGATTCACTCTATGTAACTTAGCTGCATATATTTATAACTTTGCATATTGATTATGTGCATCTCCTTATATTATCTTCTTTGTTATGAGGTTTTCCTTCCATGAACTAGCTGTAACACCCCGATTTAATTATAATTATTTTAATTAAATAATAAGGTGACATGGTGTATTTACATGAACTGATGGATTTTATAATGTGGTGTGATGCCTTTGTTGAGGTTATGAGGGTGTATGGCTAAATGTGTAGAGACATGGGAGTGTGTAGTATAATATGAATTATTACTATTATTTTTTTAATATTAAGATTATTATTATTTTATAATAATAATTAAATAATAATTTAATTGGGATAGTTATTTTATTATTGGATTATAAGAGGTGAGAATAGAGAGAATAGAGTCAGAACATGAAAAACAGAAGAGAAGCGTATAAGTGAGAAGATGAGAAGATCACTAGGAAGCTAGGGCAAGAAGATTCATCGTAGGAATCAAAAACCGACCAAAAATCTAAAGTAAGGATGGATTCTAACACTATAATGGGTTGCCTAATGATGGGATATGGTAGAATTTAGGTTTCGTTGTTGTATGTTTTGATTTTCTCTCTAATTGGTGTTTTGGGGTTTTCTCTCACTAATGAATTTTAATGCATTTTGGATGTTTGATTGTGAAATTGTTGATGTGTTTTGGTTAGAAACGATAGGCAGGTGTTAGTATAATTAGCATGTTTTTAAAACACTATTTTGGTGAGAAAATTGAGATTTTAGGCTTTGAAGCATGAAAATTTCGTATTTGAAAAGTTGCAGATTTTTTACTGTCATCGTTAGGTAACGGGTTACCCAGTTATGGTTACCGATTACCACATAAAAATTTGGAAAATATAGGCTACTGTAATATGCAGTAATCGGTTACCGTAAGTGAGTAACCGGTTACCACGAGAAATTTTGAAAATACAGAGTTACTGACTTTACAGTAACCGGTTACCACTAGAGGGTAACCGGTTACCACTGTATTGGACAAAATTTTGGAAAAAATTGAAATCTTCATAACTTTCGCCTCGGGTGTCCGTTTGACGCGCCGTTTGGACCGTTGGAAACCAAAAATAATTTTCTAAAACTAAATTATAACTCAATAGTTAATTATTTCACTGACATCGATACCTATCTGTGTGTATTCCTGAGTATTATGCCATAAATTATTTTATGAATGATTAAGATGATGTTGTACGCATGTTTAATTATTTGATATGATATGCATGATGATGGTGATGGTATGTGTGATACGGTGGGAGAACTGACTTGGGTGTTTTGCGTTTGATCGCAAATGTTGCGGTTAGCAAGAGTCGTCGTCGACTTTTCTTTTATCCAAAAGGAAAGGTGAAAAAGCACAAGAAAGACCTTTGAGATGTTTTCTTGAGTTCGGGGGGTAGATTATAAAAAGGGAAGGTATTAGAACCATTTTTATCCATGGTTTTCCATGGGATCTTAGTTAGTTTCTAGATCACTTGCTTTTGTTTGAAATTGTGCTTTGTGTGGTTTTTGAAAGTATTTTGAAAAGAGGCCATTATTTAGGCAAACTTTGTAATGATTCTCGTTCGTAAGAATGTATACAAAGGTGTTGATCCTTTGAAAATGTTTTCAAGTTTTTGAAAGATGTTTTGGAAGTGTCGGTGTTTTTTTTGTTGAAAATAGCAAGGATGTTTTTGTTTTGAAATGGAGCAAGTAACTAGGAACATTCTACCTACTCAAAAGTCTTTCATGTTCATTTCCTTTTTCCTTTGGCATTGTTATCTTACCATTGATTTGGTAAGTAACCCTATCTTTAGATGTAAAAGGGACGGGCGTGGGTCATCGTATAACCATGATTAGCAATGTTGCAAGATATCTTAGCATTTTTCTTTAGGGACTAAGATCATTTTGAAAGGAAACTTTTGATAGCGTCATCGAGGGACTATGATCTTGTATTTTACTTGCTTTTGCTAAGATATCTCACATGCATAATATGGCCATTTTTGTAAGGAAACCAAGTGGATTTACCCTAGGGGTGTTTGTGTGCGAGTGTATTTATTTTCATGCTTGATTTATCTTTGATTAGGGTTTTCTATTGATTGGTTTTAGTCTTTCCATACAAAACCCTAATTACTAGCATTTTGTATATAAAGCGATAAATTGCGGAAATTAAAATTACTATGCTATTACATCATTTAAGGGAGGGGTGTACAAATTACAAATGGGGAAGATTGCAAGAAATTAATATAAATAATTATTACAACCATATTGAATTTGAATAAATGTACAAAATGGACAAATAAAAATACAAGAATGTAAATGTAAAAAGAAATATGATTTTTTTGTTTGGTTTTTTTTCATGAAAAGGGTTTTTTAACCTAATTAACTAAAATAAAATAATTAACTAAAAAATAAGAAAATTAATATTAAGTTAGTAAAATAAATTAATTTAATGAAAAGTATTTTTTTTAGGGTTTTTTGTGAACTTAATTAAACTAATAAATAAAAAATGATTAAATAAAAGATCTCGAGTTCTAAATTGATTTTAATTTACAAAAATACTATAAGTAAAAAAAAGGTGAATTTAATTATTAAAGAAAATAATTTTTGTTCTTTTAGTTTTTTATAAAGAAAAATAAAATGTATAAGTATTTTCTCTTAAATATGCAAATAAATAAATAAAATGTTTTTGGATTTTTTATTAATAAAAATAATAATAATGATAATAATAGTAATAAAAATAATAAAATAAAAATATGAAATAAATATAAAATGAAGGGAAAATAAATAAATAAAATCAAAAATAAAATAATGGCCCATGGGTGTGAATAATAAGGCAGGGGGCAGAAACAACAAAAAAGTAGAGCCCAAAGGGGGGAAGGCCCAGCGCTGCAAAAAAAGGGTCGGAAAATGTCAAAAATGAAAAGAAAAAAAAAGGGGTCACGCTGAGGCTTGAACCCAGGACCTCATGGTGACAGACGCGCACTTTAACCACTGGGGTGGTGATACATCCATTAACTTATGTAAAACAACAAATATATAATCTAAGTCTTGCCCTAAATGTACTTCATCTTCAACCTCCAGCTAGAAGCCCCGCAACTTGTTCATTTCTCAACCATTTGCAAAAATGTAAACATGAAAGTTATGTAAAATTTCACCACGATTCCAGAAATGTAAACAACTTAAACAAATTCTCAAAAATGAGCATGGATTTTAAATAGTACCAAATTCTGACCTATCTTTTCCAGGATTTTCAGATTCAAAATTCTAACTACTTAAGCAATATAAATGAAATCTAAAGACATGGTTAGCTTCAGGACAAAGATACCTACATTTCTTATTCACAAATGAACCATTAATGATGCCTGTATGAAGAGTTCAAAAGTCAGAAAACTCACCTTGCAAGAGGGTATCGTGTTTTGAGTTTGAGCAGCTTTTGATGAGTTCCAATGAATGGATTAGCTTCCTCAAGTTCCCAGGAAGCTAATGTGATGCTTAGCTTGAGCTGAAAGTGCCTGAGGAATTCTGGAGAAGTCCAAATGCAAAGCTCTATTTTTGAAAATGGAGGATGGTGTTAATGGTGTTACAGTCTTGTAACATGATGAGGGATGAGTTCTAAATGATGTTTAGAATCTTTAGGAACAAAAAGGCTTGAAAACACACGAGGGATATGTGAGTTTCAAACTTTTGGTCAGGTTATGCAAGAATGGAGGTATGTGATGCAGTTCTGAGTTCTTGGTGGTTTTGGGGCTCAAGCATGCGTGTGTTTTCTTGCTAAGGACTTGTGTATGTATAAGCAAAAGGTTGGAGAGGTTTTGCACAAAGGATTTCTGAGTTATAGAATATTGGCTAGGTTGCTTGATTTAGAAGAAAAGTGAATATATGGTTTCAAGATGAAGTACAAGCATGGGCTGAGTGATTGTAAGGCTTGAGACAAACTTCTCTTGAGTTATAGGACGTGTATGATCAGAAGAAAACAATTGCAAGGCTCAAGAACAAGTTTTATGCATAAAGCTACTTTTTCAAAAATGGCATTGTGCACTTTCTTCATAAAATAGATATAAAGTGTGATACGGTGGTAAAACCGACTGTTAATACTGGTTTGCATTTTTTGTTTGCAAATGTCACGGTAAGCAAAAGTCACCACCGACTTTTATTTTATCCAATCAGGAAAAGGAAAAAGAACAGAAAAAACCTTTTTTGAGATGTTTCTGAGTACGGGGGTAGATTATAGAAAGGGAAGGTGTTAGCACCCTTTCTATCCATGGTTTTCCATGGGCTCTTAGGTACTTGATCATTTTGAAATTGCTTGTGTGTGCTTGTTTTGAAAAGTTCCGTTTTACTTCGTATTAACCCTTGTTTCTGTCCTCAAGAGTGTTACGAAGTTGTTTTTGAAAACTTTGTTTGGAAAGTGTTGGTGTGAAAAAGTCTTTTTTTGGAAAGTAATGGCATTCTCTACAAACACAATCATGACTCTATGTTACTTCAGTGTGTAGATAAGGTTAAAGCTTAAAGGATCGTGGTTGAATTGCATGAAGGAACTTTTGGCACCCATTCCAATAGGCATACGATGGCAAAGAAAATCCTACGGGCAGGCTATTATTGGTCAACCATGGAAGCAGATTGCTATCAACACTCTCGAACCTGCCATAAATGTCAGATTTATGATGACATGGTGCACGTACCTCCGGTTCCTCTGAATGTCTTAACGGCTCCTTGGCCCTTTTCTATGTGGGGAATAAATATGATTGGGGAAATCAAGCCGACAACCTCCAATGGACACCACTTCATCCTAGTAGCCATTGACTATTTTACAAAGTGGGTGGAGGCAGCTTCCTTTGCCTCCATTACCAAGAATGTTGTTGCCCGTCTCATCAAGCAAAATCTCATTTTTCGATACGGTATCCTGGAGAGGTTCATCACTGACAATGGTACAAATCTCAAGAACACTTTGATCACCGCCTCGTGCGAGAAATTCAAGATTCAGCATCACAATTCTTCTCCTTACCGGCCGAAGATGAATGGTGATGTCGAAGTTGCAAATAAAAACATTAAAAAGATCATACAGAAAATGAGAGTCACATACAAAGAATCGCATGAGATGCTACCATTCGCTCTCCACGGGTATCTTACCACAACTCGCACATAAACTGGGGCAACACCCTATTCTCTGGTTTATAGCATGGAGGTTTTCTTTCCTATAGAGGTCCAGATCCCCTCTCTGAGGATTATGAAGGATGCAGGGTTGAACAAAGATGATTGGATCCAGACTCGACTTGATCAACTGAACTTGATTGATGAGAAGAGACTTACTGCTGCCTGCCATGGTCAAATGTATTAAAAATGGATGATCAAGGCTTTCAACAAAAAGGTCAGACGCCAAGTGTATCAAGTTGGGGATCTAGTAATCAAACATATCATACTACCGCAAAGTGATCCCAGGGGAAAATGGACTCCTACATACGAAGGACCATTTGTAATAAAAAACATATTCTCTGGTGGAGCAATGATCTTGACCACCATGGATGGTGACGAACTGCCACACCCTGCGAACACAGACATAGTCAAAAGATACTACGCATAAGAGACCCTCTAGGTTGACACACCTAGGCAAAACAAGGGCATCCCGACGAACCAAAAAGGTTCGGGAAAAAATTAGGGACAAAAACAAAAAATATGTACACCCGACAAGTTAAAAACCAGAAAGGGGGACTTGGGCAAAAAAGGGTATCCCGGTGGATTGAAAACCCGAAAGGGCGATCCAGGAAAAAGTTATGGAATTAAAGCGTATGACTATGTCCCGTTGGATCACCTTACAGACAACTTGCAAACTCGACATTTCTGACCAATTCAATCATCTTCTGACAAGGCAACAAATAGTAAAAATGCTCAGAGATACAAAGGCTATAGCAGAATAGGAACCCTATGGGATAAATACCATAACTATCTTTTCTTTATATTAAAATTTTCATTTTTCTTACGACGGCGCTCTCCTACTAGAATGTTTGTCTCACTATACAAAAATACTTACTCAAAGTCAATACAAAGATATTCCTTTGAAAGTGCAAAACTATATGTTTTTCTTTACTCTTGTGTTTTGTTTACAAAAACGTCGAATGATTCATTGTTGAACATATGCATTTGAACATAATTACTGTTTACAAATAAACAAAATAAAAGACAATTACTAATGGCTTTAAGAGGTAGGGAAATCTCTCTAAGCTATTTCCATAAATCCCCCACAATTTTCAATTTAATTCCCAGTGGAACAAGCTTCCAATTATCAATCCCCAGTAGAAGTCGTTCAACTTCTCAGGATTTCACAATAGGATTTTACAAGCAGTACACGACATTTCCCTTACAACAGAGTTTGTTTCTCTAAGTGGAAATTCATCAACACTTCAACTTCACAACATGAAGACTTACACTCCATATCCTCAGCAGCGGTCAAGGATTTATTTTCCCCAGTCCAACAGAAGTGTGGCAAACTAGCTCACATACGCATACATTGCATCCATATATCATAAACACATATAATGCAAATACATTATACTATGCATTTCATACAACATAACATTTCATATTAACTAACATTTTATCTTTTGCAGGATAAGATTAATCAAACAACTACCATTAACAATGTTCAAAGTCTTCAGATACAGTTCAGATATGCTCCAGACACGGATTCCATTTCGATACTCATTCAGATTCAACTTCTCAGATACAGTTCAAATACGCTCCATACACGGATGCAATTATCATACTCATTCAAGTGCAAATTTCAGATACAGTTCAGATATGCTCCATACACGGATTCCATTTCGATACTAATTCAGATTCAACTTCTCAGATACAGTTTAGATACGCTCCAGACACGGATGCAATTATCATACTCATTCAAGTGCAAATTGTAATTGCAAGCTTCTCAAGTCATATTTAAAGCATGTGTTTTGATGAAGACAACATGGACATCAACTTTCAAAGGATGTGCAAAAAGCTTATCAACATCAAATAAAAGTCTTGAAGATTACTGAAGAAATCATCAAATGTCAATATGGTATAAATAATTCTTAAAATCTTGAATATAGATGTTCACAATATGCATTCATCAACATATACATATTCCATAACTTTAACATCAAGAAAAACTTTGTTTGAAATATCTTTCAAAATGTATTTTTGAAAATAAACCTTTAGGAACCGGTTCCTCCCTAACAGGGAACCGGGTTCCAGCAATTCTCAAAAAACATGTCCCTGGATTTTGTACCAGGAACCGGGTTGTACCAATAGGGGAACCGGTTCCTGCGTGATATTTTTGAATTCCAACTTACAACGTTCACTAAGAACCGGGTTCTGTCAGTGTCGGAACCGGTTCCTAGCGAACCAGTGCAGCTTTTACTTTGTTTTTTGAACATTTTTCAAGTGGTATCTTTTCATGAATGCATTGCAAATTCTCATATGAATTGGCATGAATGAAGAGGTTCTTACAACTTTATAAAATGCATATTTTCTTATTTCAAACAATGTTTCAATTTTCAAACTAACAAAAACTTCTTCAATAAACAATTTTCTCATTCATTCACATTTTGAATATATACTTTCATGTGTTCATAATTTTGTGAAACTTGTCATATACACTTTCATTATCATTACAAGTTTCATACATACATTGTGAACATTTATATACATTGTTGAGAATTGTTTTATCTTGAAGAAGAAGATCAATTGAAGATTGATAAAGCTCTCCATATACTTCAAACTAAATCATTGTATTACTTAAAGGTTTTCCCTTACTATCCAGGATTGTTGGAAGTAAGTGTTGTGATTTGAAGAGGATTGTTCTTCATTCACATTAGTGTTTGTTTGGTCTTAAAGGTGTTAAGAACCTTTGATCACCCTATAGGTTAGATAGTAAGCATAGGCTGTACAATCATTCTAACTATAGTGAAATCTCTTTCGTGTTGGAAAGGGGACTGGAGTACTCTCGGATTGTGAGGGGAACCAGGATATATCACCGTGTTCTTTACTTTTCCGCATTTATCGCTTTCATAACCATAATCAGGAAAAGATAAAGTTATAATCAAAACCTTCAAACACTTAACCAAAAAAATTACTACCAAGCATTCTCATAAAACCGAATAAATTTTATAAGACCTAATTCACCCCCCCCCTCTTAGGCACTCTGAGACTTACAATTGGCATCATAGCAAGTTATAGGTAACTTGTTCCTAAAGATCCAGAATGGCTTCCGCAAATCATCAACCAGTCTTCAGAGATGGTGGTAGTAACAACAAGCCTCCTCTATTCTGTGGTGAATATTTTGACTTCTGGAAAATACGCATGAAGGCGCATTTAGAAGCACAAGGAGAGGAAGTATGGGATGCTGTTGAAAATGGTTCATTTATCCCAATATCAGTAATCAATGGCATTGGTTCTGTAAAGCCCAAAACTGCATGGGACGACGATGATAAAAAGAAAGTTCTCTATGACAAAAAGGCAATAAACCTTCTTCAAGGTGCACTCAGTATGGACGAATTTTTCCGTGTCTCGAACTGCAAGACAGCAAAAGAAATATGGGATACCCTGGTTCAAACTCATGAAGGAACGGCTGAAGTAAAAAGATCAAGGCTAAATACCTTGAGTCAAGAATATGAACTATTTCGAATGCAACCCGGAGAATCCATTCTTGACTTATAAAAGAGATTTGTGCATTTGACAAATCACTTAAATGCTCTTGGTAAAACCTTGACAAATGATGAACTCAACTTGAAAATCCTTAGATCATTGACTAGGGAATGGCAACCAAAGGTAACGGAAATCTCGGAAAAGAAGAGTCTCTCCGCAATGACTTCCGCTACATTATTTGGCAAACTTCAAGAATATGAAACAGAACTCGATAGACTTGAAAAACATGAAAATTTAGAGAAGAAATACAAAGGCATTGCCTTGAAAGTTGATTCAAAGGAAAGTCAAGATAAAGATGCATCGGAGGAAGATGAAAACTTCTTGCTTCTTGTAAAAAGGTTAGGAAAATATTTTGGTCATAAAAATAATCTTCATAATGCTAACTTTGTCAAGAGGAAGAAATTTTATAATCATAAAGATAAAGAAGCCTCCACATCAACACAAGATGTCACATGTTATGAATGTGGAAAGCAAGGTCACATAAAGCCGGATTGTCCAAAACTCTCCAAGAAAAATGGATTCAAAGGCAAAAAGGAGTTCAAGAACAAAAAGGCTTATGTTGCATGGGAAGATAATGAGATAGGTTCGTCATCTGATTCAGAAAGCGAGGAATGTGCAAATCTAGCATTGATGGCTTCACATCACTCTGACGATGAAGAAGAGGTATGCTTGAAATCCACATCAAATGTTTGGTATCTTGATAGTGGATGTTCAAAGCATATGACAGGAGATGTACACTAATTTTCATATCTAGTACATAAAGCCAAAGGGTATGTCACCTATGGAGACAACACCAAAGGAAAGATTCTTGGCGTTGGAATAGTTGGCACACCTCCATCCATTCAAATTGAGGATGTTCTCTATGTTGAAGGATTAAAGCACAATCTTCTCAGCATAAGTCAACTTTGAGATAGAGGGTTCAAGATCAAATTCAACAAAGATGAATGTCTCATTATGGATGAGGCAACCAATGAGGTAAAACTCAAAGGTATAAGAACTGACAATATTTTTATGATTACTTTAGATGATTTGTCTCTGAAGGTACAATGTCTTATGGTAAACAATAATGACGCTTGGTTATGGCACAAGAGGATCGCTCACATTCACATGGAGCACTTGAACAAATTGGTTAAGCATGACTTAGTTATTGGTCTACCAAAGATGAAGTTCATCAAAGACAAATTATGTAATGCATGCCAAAAGGGCAAACAGACCAATACAACTTTCAAATCTAAGAATGTGGTGTCTACTACAAGACCACTGTAATTGTTACACATGGATCTCTTTGGTCCATCAAGAACAAAAAGCTTGGAAAAGAACGTGGTATTTTGGAAGAAGGTGATCACTAAATGTTTCTCTTAAGATACACGTCTTAATTTTTATATGTATCTATTCAAACTCTCTCCAAAATTCAAAGAATCATGGACTTAGGGGGAGCATACAATTTAGGGGGAGCCTTGCATTTGCTCAACATGTTTGCTACACAAAACAACATGAACATTTCAAGAATCGTTTTCAAGACTTGGTTGTCATCATCAAAAAGGGGGAGAATGTAATTGCAAGCTTCTCAATTCATATTTAAAGCATGTGTTTTGATGAAGACAACATGGACATCAACTTTCAAAGGATGTGCAAAAAGCTTATCAACATCAAATAAAAGTCTTAAAGATTATTGAAGAAATCATCAAATGTCAATATGGTATAAATAATTCTTAAAATCTTGAATATAGATGTTCACAATATGCATTCATCAACATATACATATTCCATAACTTTAACATCAAGAAAAACTTTGTTTGAAATATCTATCAAAATGTATTTTTGAAAATAAACCTTTAGGAACCGGTTCCTCCCTAACAGTAACCGGATTCCAGCAATTCTCAAAAAACATGTCCCTGGATTTTGTACCAGGAACTGGGTTGTACCAATAGGGGAACCGGTTCCTGCGTGATATTTTTGAATTCCAACTTACAAAGTTCACTAAGAACCGGGTTCTGTCAGTGTCGGAACCAGTTCCTAGCGAACCAGTGCAGCTTTTACTTTGTTTTTTGAACATTTTTCAAGTGGTATCTTTTCATGAATGCATTGCAACTTTTCATATGAATTGGCATGAATGAAGAGGTTCTTACAACTTTATAAAATGCAGATTTTCTTATTTCAAACAATGTTTCAATTTTCAAACTAACAAAAACTTCTTCAATAAACAATTTTCTCATTCATTCACATTTTGAATATATACTTTCATGTGTTCATAATTTTGTGAAACTTGCCATATACACTTTCATTATCATTACAAGTTTCATACATGCATTGTGAACATTTATATACATTGTTGAGAATTGTTTTATCTTGAAGAAGAAGATCAATTGAAGATTGATAAAGCTCTCCATATACTTCAAACTAAATCATTGTATTACTTAAAGGTTTTCCCTTACTATCCAGGATTGTTGGAAGTAAGTGTTGTGATTTGAAGAGGATTGTTCTTCATTCACATTAGTGTTTGTTTGGTCTTAAAGGTGTTAAGAACCTTTGATCACCCTATAGGTTAGATAGTAAGCATAGGTTGTACAATCATTCTAACTATAGTGAAATCTCTTTCGTGTTGGAAAGGGGACTGAAGTACTCTTGGATTGTGAGGGGAACCAGGATATATCACCGTGTTCTTTACTTTTCCGCATTTATCGCTTTCATAACCATAATCAGGAAAAGATAAAGATATAATCAAAACCTTCAAACACTTAACCAAAAAAATTACTACCAAGCATTCTCATAAAACTGAATAAATTTTATAAGACCTAATTCACCCCCCCCCCCCCCCCCCTCTTAGGCACTCTGAGACTTATACAAATTTCAGATACAGTTCAGATACGCTCCAGACACGGATGCCATTCTGATACTCATTCAAGTGCAACTTTCAGATACGCTCCAAACACGGATGCCATTCTGATACTCATTCAGTTTCAACTCTCAGAAACAGTTCAGATACGCTCCAGACACGGATGCCACTCTAATACTCATTCAGTTTCAGTTCTCAGATACAGTTTAGATACGCTCCAGACACGGATGTAATTCTGATAATCATTCAAAATCAGCCCCCAGATATAGTTCAGATACGCTCCAGACACGGATTCAATTCTGATAATCATTCAAAATCATCCCCCAGATTTAGTTCAGATACGCTCCAGACACGGACGCCATTCTGATACTCATTCTTTCAGCTTACAAATTACAACACAAATAATCACTTTTGGATGGCATCCTTAAGCCCATATCCTACAACTTTATATCACCTCTCCAAATGGCATCTTTAAGCCCATTCCCTCTACCGTCACATCGCCGAGTGAAAATTTATGGGCACTCTAATGTCCAATCATCTTCCACCTTCGAGTCATGAATGGTGAAACTCACCAATCTAACTCTTCAGGCTTAAGAAGATTGAACAGGGGCAGCTGTTGTACCCCAAAATTTTCCCTCTCACTTATCAAGAATTTGCTCACAAGATCTCCTTGGGCTCAAGACTGCACTAGGGTTTGATCAGCTCAAGACACCTCCTTAGGCACTGATGACGAAAATCAGGGTTTGAGTTTGCACTAGGATTTTTGAACTATCAATGCTTCATATGACTTTCATGGATCATTATCGACCCCCAAGATTACTCATGTCAAGTTGCAAGCTTTGAATCACATTTTTATCAGTCAATTAAGCAATTGACCTAAAAATCAGTTGTGTTGGAGAAAAAGTAAACTATGGTTAATTTACAGTCAAACTTTATAATTTTTGATCCAAATCAACATTTTAAACTCATATGTATAACTTGATCAAGTTTGGACCATAATTTCTCAAGAAATTTGATCAAATCTCCAAAAGGGCAAAATGGTCAAAATTAGGGTTTTGACTGGGAAAGGGCAATTTTTTATTTTTGACCTAGAAAATGGTCAATTGGTTTAAGGCATGATCTCAAGAGTCCAATTGCATCATTTTAACCTAATGACATGATTCAAAATATTGCAAATCCATTGGATTGACAGATGAATTTTGCAGTCAACTAATCAAAAGTCAATTATACACTGAAAAGTCAAACTTTGACTTTTTGGTCAAATTCATGTGCCAAAGATCATAGTTCATCAAAACATGTCAAAATATGAAACTTATTCATCAAGAAATCAAGAAATCAAGATTTCATTTTGAAAAGTCAAAATTTCTAAACTTAGAAATTTTTCTAAGTGTAAAAAATTTCTTATTTTTTCATAACTTTGAGCAATTTTTTTATTATGATGCAAGATGATTCAAAAGAAACTTACAACATGAAAGTTTTAGATCTCCATGAAATCTACAACTTTTATTCACACAACTTATTCCAAAAGTGTTTGGATCTCAAGTTATAATTTTATGAATACATGCTCATGAACTAAAAAAGACTTAGTGAAATTTTGCCCTAGTTAGGCAGATTTTTTGACCTAACTTCATGGCAATTTTTAACATAGTTCCAAGGGGAATATTTAAAAGAAATTCAAATATGGGTTGTATAGCACATTTCAAGCTTTCCAAAATGTCCAAGAACTCCTTGAGATCATTCTTGAGTATGGAGAATCGAAGAGATGAAGTTAGGGTTTTGTCACTTGAATTACAAGCCATTTTTGAGGAACACATGAACCAAATCCATGCTAGGCTGCATAATCTTTGCTTTGAAGGCCTCAAACTTGTTTGTCACTCCATAATTAAATTTTTACATAGCTGTTAGGGCTTTGATCCAAGCAATTGAGCTATTATCCAAGTTGCATTTCCATTAATGGCACAAAGTTAACATTGCCATTCTTGTAAAGCAAGCTTCTTGCATAAGGTTCACATTGAGCCCCTAACTTATTCCCTCTGATAACACTCCATCCACAAAGTCAGAAGCAAGCTTTTTTAAAGCATAACCGCTCTATCTTAGCAAGTACACAATACTTTGAAACTTATTTTGTCAAAAAATCACATGTTTAGCTTAAGGATGCAAATTTGAATTCTGATCAACTAGAGCATCCCAAACTTGTTGCTTATAAATAGAGTCACTATTTGTGAGCTAGGACACGAGCTTGAAGACCCTTAAACTCACTCAAGCTCCCTCTAGCCAAAAACTGTCTCAAAACACCATTGTTGTGCAAATTCTGACTTTACATACCAAACTCCAAATCCCCTCGTGCGTTCTTTGGCCTTTCACTTCCAAAAGCTTCTAAACATCAAATACAAACCATCCAAAGTCCATTTGCTCAACTGTAACACCTCCATCACCAAGTTCCATTTTCAAAAACAGGGGTCTGCAACTTGACTTCTCCAAAGCTCCTCAGCCACTTTCAGCTCAAGCTAATCATTGCATTAGCATCCTGGGACCTCTAGGAAGCTAACCTAATCCTTGCGGCACTTTGAATCAAGCTCATTTACATTTCACGATTTCCAGTTTTGAGGTATTTCACTTGAACTTCTATCTCATCATTTAAGCATCATTAGTGTTTATTTTGTGAAAGAAAAATGTAGACCTCATTGCCACAAAGATGTACATATCCATAGTTTGCATTTACATGGCCTGAGCTTAGAGAATTTTAGAGTTGAAGTTTATGAAATTTTTAGGGATCAAATTAGGGCTAGAGAAATTCTCATTTATCTTTGACTTTTAGCTTTAGTTATTTACATGGTTAGATTCGTGAGGAAGAATGCAATAACTTTCATTTTGTCATCTTCCATTTTTGTTGAGAAATGAAGAAGTTGCAAGTACACTGGCTGGAGGTTGAAGATGAAGTCATCAGGACTTAATTTTCCTTACATATTTATTGTTTTGTTTATATGAACAGATGTATAGCCACCCCAGTGGTAAAGCGCGCGCCTGTTAACATATAGGACCTGGGTTCGAGCCCCAGTGGTACCATTTTGCCCATTTTTCATATTTTTTTTACTTTTCTAACATTTTTTTGCAGGCGCTGGGCCCTTTGGGCCTGGTATTGTTTTTATTTTTGCTAGCTGACCTCCCTTCCTACTTATGCACCCCTGGCTCATTATTTTATTATTCCTTTTTCTATTTTTTATTTTATTTTCATTTCACATTTTTCTTTTATTACTTTTATTATTTTTATTATTAATACTATTTTTATTCTTATTAACAAAAAAATCCAAAAATATTTAATTTATCATTTTTACACTTATTTATTTTATTTTCTTTATAAATATAAAAAGAAAAAAAAAGGGCATTTTCTCAATAAATTAATTTCCTTTTTAATAATTAATATTTAGATTTAGGTTTAATTATTATTTTTATTTTATTTTCTTGTAAATTAAATTTAAACTTAGGTTTATGTTAATTAATCAATTTCCATATTATTTTATTAATTTAAAAGCTTTTTTTCATAAAAAATCCTAAAAATACTTTCTTTTAATTTAATATCTTTCTTAATTAATTTAATTAATTTTAGTTAATTATTTTTTCTCTAATTAGGGTTAGGTTAAAACCTCATTTCATAAAAATCCAAAGAAAAATCATGTTTCTTTTCCATTTGCATTTATACTTTATATTTATTCATTTTCTTGTACATTGATATCAAATTCAATTTGGTTGTAATAGATTAATTAGATTTATATTCTTGCAATCCCCATTCACAATTTGTATACCCCCTCCCACAAGTATTGTAATAGCATAGTAACTTTGAATTTCGCAATTTATCATTTTTGTATAACATGCTAGTAATTAGGGTTTGTATGGAAAGACTAAAATCAATACTTAGAAAAACCCTAATTCAAGACAAAATCAAGCATGAAAACAATAAACTTGCACACAAGCACCCCTGGGGTTATCCCACTTGGTTTCCTTATACAAAATGACCATATTACGCATGTAAGGTATCTTAGCAAAACAAGCAAATACAAGATCATAGTCCCTCGATGAAGCTATCAAAAGTTTCCTTTTAAAATGATCTTAGTCCCTAAAGAAAGATGCTAAGATACCTTGCAACATTGCTAATCATGGTTATACAATGACTCACGCCCGTCCCGTTTACATTCAAAGATAGGGTTGCTTACCAAATCAATGGTAAGACAACAATGTCAAAGGAAAAGAAAATGAACAAGAAAGACATTTGAGTAGGTAGATTGCTCCTAATTACTTGCTCTATTTTAAAACAAACATCCTTGCTATTTTCAAAACAATCACATACACTTTCAAACATCTTACAAAATTGAAAACATTTTCAAAAGGTCAAACATCTTTGTATACATTCTTACGAACAAGAATAATTACAAAGATTGCCTAAACAATGACCTCTTTACAAAATACTTTCAAAAACCACACAGAGCACTATTTCAAACAAAACCAAGTGATCTAGCAAGTAACTAAGAGCCCATGGAAAACCATGGGTGAAAAGGGTGCTAATACCTTCCCTTTTCATAATCTACCCCCCGAACTCAAGAAATAATCTCAAAGGTCTTTCCTGTGCTTTTTCACCTTTCCTTTTGGATAAAAGAAAAGTCGGTGGCGACTCTTGCTAAACCGCAACATTTGTGATCAAACGCGAAACCTTCAAGTCAGTTCTCCCACTGTATCACAGAACTGGCGACTCTGCTGGGGAATTTTATGGAAGTGAGGTTACCTTAGGGCTAGATCACATTTACTTGCTGACATTGTATGACTTGCATGCTTTACATTATGGTTCTTTGTTTGGGTTTGAATCCTCTACCCGGATTTGGGATACATTATAGGTAAGTAGCAATACATTGTGAAAACTGTGCGGGGTATACCGACATGGTCTAAGAAATAACTATGTTAGTGCGACATATTTATGGGTACCGGTATCCTTTGAGTTAATCAAAGAGAATAAGGGGCCACTGAGTGATGTCATGAAGCACTAATGAACTTTTAGAACCTTTACTTGACTAACTTGGCCTTTAGGATGTAGTGAGATGACCGGCTTTGGTACAGTCCGAAGTTGGTAGATACTCGATACTACACTCATTGAGGTTTGGTTTATTGGAATATTTTGGTCGCCATTAGAGAGGCTTGTGTTGAAACAATAACCAAGGAAACAAACCAGTGATATTGAGCTCTTTAGAACCCGGTTACTATTACTAGGACAGGTTTAAGCCAACTAAACTTCAAGAGGGTACTTACCTATAAAACTCCATGCAAGACTAAACCTAAGGATTTGTTTGTTTTGTTTGTATATGCATACTTGTACATAACATCATGAACATCATGAACATCATATACATCCACTAACCATTTCAAGGATTTTGGGATTCATCTTTGTTCTTGTTTTATAGGATATGGATTCACTTCGCAGGAAAACTATTCAAGTCAATCTTGTAAGGATCCCTCCACAACTCAAGGAGCTAGTTTCAAGGATTCCTGAAAACTCTCCATTTACCTAGAGACATGGTCGTATACTCAACTTGGTCACCTCTAACACTGATGAGGATATGATGAAGGTGCTCTTTCAGTTCTTTGATCCTTTACACCATTGCTTCACATTTCCCGACTACCAACTTGTGCCTGCTTTGGAAGAATTCTACAAACTCTTGAGGATTCCCATTCTCAATCAACTACCTTTCAAAGGCACAGAAAGAGACCCAAAGCCAAAAGAGATTTCTCAAGCTCTACACTTGCACTCATCTAATATCACAACTCATTGAAAAACTAGGAGTGGTGTCAAAGGTTTCTTAGCAAAGTTCCTGTTTGAGAAGGCCCAAAATTGTTGGAATTCCTTGGACTTGCAAGCCTTTGAGGAAATTTTGGCTCTCCTCATCTATGGGATGGTTTTGTTTCTAAATCCTGACTAACTCATAGATGTCAACACCGTCAAAATATTCATATCCCGCAACCCGGTGCCTACATTGCTAGGAGATATCCTACACTCTTTTCACACTCGCACAATGAGGAAAAGAGGTGTCCTTATGTGTTGCACTCCTCTCTTGGAAAGATGGTTTATTTCGCATCTTCCCCTATCTGTATTAAAAAATGAGCAAGGTTCAAGGTGGTCACAAAGGTTGATGATGCTCAAACATTCAGACATTCATTGGTGCTCCCGATCCAAAGAGATTGTTATCATTGTCGACCGTTGTGGAGAATTCCCTAATGTCCCTTTACTTGGAATTAGGGAAGGTATCACGTACAACCCCTGCTTAGCCTTAAGACAGTTTGGTTACGCCCGAAGGGATGGCCCACACGAGATGCTGATTCAAGGTTTGGTATTTGACTACGACAAGGACAATCAAGGTCTTTGCCAGAGATTTATCCGAGCTTGGAGGATGTTAAACAAGGTAGATAGAAAGACTTTGGGGCATACAAATTCCATCCCTCTTGAGCCTTACCTCAAATGGGTACGAACTCATGCTCAGAGTCTTATGATGCCTTACCCCTCCATTTTCCCGGTAATCATTGAGCCTGTCATGGAGGGAGATGTTCCATACACTATCCTACATCCTGACATGCCTACCTCTCTTGAAGTCCTACAAAGGGATTGGATACAATTCAAGGGAGAGTGAGATACTTTCGAAGGCCAATTCTACGCAAGCGAGAAGAAGATTTTGGAACTCACTAGACTACTTCATGAGGAGGAGACTCTGAATTCCTACATCGCACCAAAGAGGATGCGAACTACCTTTTTATCTTAGAGTTTTTGTATTATTTTTCCCGAAAAGGCATTGATGTACTCGAGCTTTAATCTATTAATATAACGTGTGTTTCCTTTTTGTCTAAAACAAATTTGAATCTTTGAAATCCTTGAACTCATTACATATGCATATACCATTCATCATAACATAAGCAGGTCTTTTGCAATAAGTCCCCTCATCTCTCTACTGTTTATTTCAGTAAGATGGATCTCGAGCAAACAGTGAAGGACCTCTAAGCTTAGAATATATAGTTTCAACAGTTGCTCTTGACCCTATCCAAAGGACAAGAAGAGTTGAAGACTTTGTTGGTCGAGGAGAAGAAAAAGAAGACAAAGAAGGTAACCAGAGTCCTAAACATGGGAAGAAGATTTCATGGGCAGACAAGAAGGACCTTAGACTTTGCAACAAATCCGGTGAGAGAGACAATCAAGATGGGAAAGGCAAGGAAATAGTTGTCCCGTCAGAATTGGAAGAGGAAGAGGAAGAAGAATACTATTTTGAAGAACATAACCCTTCAGCGGATGACAAGTATAAACATCACGAAGAGAGGTTGAGCGCAATGGAAATCCAAAAAGTGTCTGGGTTAGACTTTGAGGAATTGGGTTTAGTCTCGGGGATTGTCATTCCTCCGAAATTTAAAGCACCTGTGTTTGCAAAATATGATGGAGTTTCATGCCCTAAAATGAATCTCCGGTCATATGTGAGGAAAATCCAGCCCCATACCACTGACAAAGACTTATGGGTACACTTCTTCCAAGACAGTCTGTCTGGAACTCAACTTGATTGGTTTTACCAGCAAGAAAGAGCCAATGTTCATAACTGGGAAGATCTTGCTGCAGCCTTTTACAAACAATACCAATGCAGCTCTGATCTTGCGCCTAACCGTACTCAACTTCAGAGTATGGCCATGGCTTCAAATGAAGGCTTCAAGGAATATGCGCAAAATGGAGAGATTTAGTCGGAAGAGTTCAACCCCCTCTATCTGAGAGAGAGTTGGTAGACATGTTCTTGGGCACCTTGTCTGGTCCCTTATTCAATCATTTAATTGGAAGTTCATCGGCAGGTTTTACTGAACTGATACTGACCGGAGAAAGGGTAGAAGTCGGGATAAAGAGTGGAAAGATTCAGAAAGATACATCCTCTGCTGCTATAAGGAAGCCATTTATCAGAAAGAAAGAAGTGGTTGCTGTTTATCCTCATAGAAATCAAGATAGGGCCAAACACGGTCCAATGGTGGGGGTTATTATGGTTCCTAAGCCTGCGCCTGATCAGCAAAGAAACAACCAACCAAGGATGGAAAGACCAGTCAGACAATTCACCAAAATTAACATGACCCTATCTCAAGTATTTCCACATCTGTTAAGATCCAACCTGGCAACTTTGAAAGAAGCTCCAAAGAATCCTAACACAACATCTCCTCACTATAATCCCAATGCCCGTTGCGCATATCACTATGAAAGTCCCGGCCATGACATTAATAATTGTTGGGCTCTAAAGAACAAAATACAAGATATCATTGAAGCGAAAGAGATTGAATTTGATGCCCCCGAAAAGCCAAACGTCATTTTTGCCCCTATGCCCAAACATGGCCATAATACCAACGCCATTGAGGAAGATATGTTTGTTACTTCAGTTGATGAGCTTATGACCCCACTCCTGACTATTAAAATGAACTTGTTGAATGTCAGTGTGTTCCCAGGCTGTGGTGAAGTTTGTCATTTCTGTTTATCCTCACCAACCAACTGTCCTTTGTTGAAAGCAGGCGTTCAGTGCCTAATAGATAACAAAGAAATTTTGTTTGAAAAGACTTATGTTCCACATGTTCCTTTTGAAGATGTTTCTATCATTACCATTTCTGCCAATTCTTCCAGGGTCTCCACCAAAAGACCCGTTAGAATTACATCAATTCCAAAAGAAACTCCTTTGATAATTACAATGCCCGAACCAATCCCGTATTCGTCAGACAAAACCATACCATGGAATTATGGAGGGGATGTCTACTACCACAATATCAAGCAAGATTGGCCAGTCGTCAAAGATTCAAGTTCTGAGAAGGTTGACTCCGACATCAGTAACATTCCCGGGACTAGCAAGATTACCCGAAGAGGAAGAATATTCTCTCCAGAAATTGCTCCCCCAAAAGCAGTTTCTAGACCCGTAATCATTCCTGTTGTTGCTCCCTCGAAGGCTATTCCCAATCCTACAGTCGTCTCCACTAATACTCCAACTGACCAAGTTGTTACAACCCCTGTTATCATTCCTACTGACACTCCTACTGTCGAGTTAACCAAGACTCGAGGTAAAAGTATTCTGATTGAGCCTATCCGAACGAAGGCTCAGTTATTGGCTGTCCCTGAGACCTCCCAGAAAGAGATGGAGGAAATTCTGAAAGTCATAAAAAGAAGCGACTACGATGTAGTTGAACAACTGGGGAAATATTTGGTAAAATTCCTGAAAAATACCCATGTACCCCAAGAGACATCTGCCGATCAGTTTCAAGACTACGTAGCCAACTTGACTGCAGATAATGGTCTAGGTTTTTCGGATGCTGATTTAACGCCAAGAGGAAGGAAGCATAATGAGGCATTGCATGTCTCAGTTGAATGTAGGGGCACAACCCTGGTTCATGTTTTGGTGGACACTGGCTCATCTCTGAATGTATTGCCTAAAAAAGCTCTTGATAGGCTTGACTGTGAGGGATTGACATTAAAGCCAAGTAACATAGTAGTAAGGGCTTTTGACGGCTCGAAAAGGATGGTTCATGGGGAGGTAGACATTCTCATAAAGGTTGGAACCCAAACTTTTGATTCAACTTTTTATGTAATGGATATTCGTCCCTCAAATTCCTGCTTGCTAGGCCGACCATGGATTCACAATGCTGGCGCTGTCACTTCTACGTTGCACCAAATGCTGAAATATCTTATTCAAGGGAAGATTATCACCGTTTATAGAGAAGAAGAGTATATGATCATACATCTCAATTCCTTCAGATATGTGGAATTAGATGGTGAATTTATTGAAACTCCATTCCAACACTTTGAAGAAGTCTCGCAAGATGTGGCAGTAACTAAAGTTGTTCCCAAGATCACAAGGCCTCCACTCAGGATGTCATCTTTGAAGGATGCAAAGGCAGTAATAGAAGAAGGTGGGTGCACTATCTGGGGACAACTCCCAGATATCCCATATAAGTATGACAAGTTTGGCCTGGGTTTCACTTCAGGTGCCCAGGAGGTTGTACGCCGCACTCGTGCCGGAGGACCACCCCTAAAGATCAGCAACCGCGAGGTCAACGCCATAGAAGATGATGAAGATAGTTGTGACTTGGAGGACTGGATATTCCCAACTGTCAGTGGAGGACTCAGCAACTGGGAGGCTAGAGATTTTGTCCTGATCACTTTTATCCCATAGTAATCTGTCTTTACATTTTGTTGGATCTGTAATATTAAAACATTTCACACTCTTAAAACCTTGTGTCTTACCCGAGGCACAATGGTCCATTTGTAAGGGTTATTATCTCATTTTCATATGACATCAATGAATCATGGACATTTTCTTATACAAACTTTTGTGCTCATTGTTTTTATTTTTACATTTTTATTTCTTTCAAGGATAGCTATACCCTTACACACACTCACAATGCAGGTATACATCCATTCGGGATCCCATGGGTAACGATACTGCTATGGCCTTTTGTGACTATGAGAATCAAATCTACCAAGCCGAAGACGAAGGTGAGGAAGATTGTGAAGTACCAGGGGAGCTTTCCAGACTACTACAACAAGAAGAGAGAACCATTCAGCCTCACGAGGAACCCATGGATACAATCAACCTAGGTACCGAAGAAGACAAAAAAGTGGTCAAGGTGGGTGCCAATCTGGAACCCAATATCAAGGAGCGTCTGATTCAGTTGTTACACGATTATGTTGAAGTCTTTGCCTGGTTGTATGAAGACATGTCAGGACTTGATGCAGATATTGTGGTATATCGTCTGCCTATGAAAGATGATTGTCCGCCAGTAAAGAAATAGGTTCGCCGCATGATGCCTGATATGTCAGTAAAGATTAAAGCAGAAGTCATGAAGCAATTCAACGCTAGATTCTTGGCTGTCACCTCTTATCCCCAATGGGTTGCCAATGTTGTTCCCGTGCCCAAAAAAGACGAAAAAAGTGCAAATGTGTGTGGACTACAGATATTTGAATAGGGCAAGCCCTAAGGATGATTTTCCACTCCCCCACATTGATATTCTAGTTGACAATACGACACAACACAAAGTGTTTTCCTTCATGGATGGTTTCTCAAGTTATAACCAAATCAAAATGGCGCCTGAGGACATGGAGAAGACAACCTTTGTCATGCAGCGGGGCACATTCTGCTACACGGTGATGCCATTCGTACTAAAGAATGCTGGGGAAACCTATTAGTGTGCCATGGTATCTCTATTCCACGACATGATACATCGCGAAATAGAGGTCTACATGGACGATATGATAGCCAGATCTCAAACAGAAGAAGAGCATCTTGATCACTTACAAAAACTGTTTGAGAGACTGAAGAAGTACAAGCTGAGGTTGAATCCAAACAAATGCACATTTGGGGTACGGTCTGGTAAACTCCTAGGCTTTATCGTCAGCAACAAAGGTATCGAGGTCGATCATGCCAAAGTTAAAGAAATACAAGAGATGCCTGCTCCTCGTACTGATAAGGAAGCCAGAGGATTCTTGGGGCGTTTGAACTACATTTCCAGATTCATCTCTCACCTGACAACTACTTGTGAACCAATCTTCAAATTGTTGAAGAAAGATCAAGTAGTCAAATGGAATGACGAGTGCCAAGTTGCTTTTGACAAAATCAAAGAATACTTACAAGAGCCTCCTGTCTTGATGCCACCAGTCGAGGGAAGACCATTGATTATGTATCTGACTGTTTTAGAAAACTCAATGGGGTGTGTATGCATGACGAGTCTGGCCGAAAAGAGCATGCTATTTATTACCTGAGCAAAAAGTTTATCGACTGTGAAACCAGATATTCACTGCTTGAGAAAACTTATTGCGCTCTGGCATGGGCTGCTCGCCGGCTAAGACAGTATATGCTGACTCATACTACTTTGTTGATATCTAAAATGGATCCGATAAAATACATCTTCGAGAATCCTGCTCTCTCCGGGAGAATAGCGAGATGGAAGATGATCCTAACAGAGTATGACATACAATATACTACCTAGAAAGCTATAAAGGGCAGTGTACTAGCTGATCACCTTGCTCACTAAGTTGTGGAAGACTACCAGCCCATGAAGTTTGAATTCCCAGATGAAGACATCATGACGGTAAATAACTATAAAGAATCCAGGCCATATGACGGACCTGAACAAGGATCCCGATGGACCCTGTTCTTTGATGGGGCATCCTATGCACTTGGAAATGGTATCAGTGTTGTACTCATATCTCCGGAAGGGTGTCATACTCCCTTTACTGCCAGACTCTACTTCAATTGTACAAACAACATAGTAGAATGTGAAGCGTGCATCTTTGGTCTCAGAGCTGCCATAGACTTGGGGATCAAATCCTTGGATGTATTCGGGGATTCAGCTTTGGTTATCAGTAAGATCAAAGGGGAATGGGACACCAAACACCCTAACCTGATCCCTTACAAAGAACATGTTTTGACATTGCTACCGCATTTTGAGAAGATTACCTTCGAGCATTTCCCGCGAGAAGAAAATCAGCTAGCAGACGCTCTAGCCACAATGTCATCTATGTTTAAACTTAATTGGGATAACGAGGCTCCCCATATCACCATCGAATGAATGGAGGAACTAGCGCACTTTCACAAGATTAATACTGAAGAAGTAGTGGACCAGCCTTGGTTTCACGAAGTTAAGAAGTATCTCGAGGCTCAGGAATATCAAAAAGGAGCTTCAATCAATGATAATAAGTTCTTAAGGAGATTCTCTGCTAAATTCTTCCTTAGTAATGGCATTATGTACAAACGCAATCATGACTCTGTGTTACTTCGGTGCATAGATAAGGTTGAAGCTGAAAGGATCATGGTTGAATTGCATGAAGGCACTTTTGGCACCCATTCCAATGGGCATACGATGGAAAATAAAATCCTACGGGTAGGCTATTACTGGTCTACAACGGAAGAAGATTGCTATCAACACTCTCGAACCTGCCATAAATGTCAGATTTATGCTGACAAGGTGCACGTACCTCCGGTTCCTCTGATCATCTTGACGGCTCCTTGGCCCTTTGCTATGTGGAGAATATATATGATTGGGGAAATCAAGTTAACAACCTCCAATGGACACCGCTTAATCCTAGTAGCCATTGACTATTTTATAAAGTGGGTGGAGGCAGTTTCCTTTTCCTCCGTTACCAAGAATGTTGTTCCCCGTTTCATCAAGCAAAATCTCATTTTTCGGTACGGTATCCCGGAGGGGATCATCACTGACAATTGTACAAATCTCAACAACACTATGATCACCTCCTTGTGAGAGTAATTCAAGATTCAACATCACAATTCTTCTCCTTACCGGCCGAAGATGAATGGTGTTATCGAAGCTGCAAATAAAAACATTAAAAAGATCATACAGAAAATGACAGTCACATATAAAAACTGGCATGAGATGCTACCATTCTCTCTCCACGGGTATCGTACCACAGCTCTCATATCAACCGGGGAAACACCATATTCTCTGGTTTACGGCATGGAGGTTGTCTTGCCTATCGAGGTCCAGATCCCCTCTCTGAGGATTATGAAGGATGCAGGGCTGAACAAAGACGATTGGATCCATTGTGAAAATGAGATAATAACCCTTACAAATGGACCATTGTGCCTCGGGTAAGACACAAGGTTTTAAGAGTGCGAATTGTTTTAATATTACAGATCCAACAAAATGTAAAGACAGATTACTGTGGGATAAAAGTGATCGGGACAAAATCTCTAGCCTCCCAGTTACTGAGTCCTCCACTGACAGTTGGGAATATCCAGTCCTCCAAGTCACAACTATCTTCATCATCTTCTATGGCGTTGACCTCGCGGTTGCTGGTCTTCAGGGGTGGTCCTCCGGCACGAGCGTGGCGTACAGCCTTCTGGGCACCTGAAGTGAAACCCAGGCCAAACTTGTCAGACTTATATGGGATGTCTGGGAGTTGTCCCCAGATAGTGCACCCACCTTCTTCTATTACTGCCTTTGTATCCTTCAAAGATGACATCCTAAGTGGAGGCCTTGTGATCTTGGGAACAACTTTAGTTACTGCCACATCTTGCGGGACTTCTTCAAAGTGTTGGAATGGAGTTTCAATAAATTCACCATCTAATTCCACATATCTGAAGGAATTGAGATGGCTGATCATATACTTTTCTTCTCCATGAACGGTGATAATCTTCTCTTGAATCGAATATTTCAACATTTGGTGTAACGTAGAAGTGACAGCGCCAGCATTGTGAATCCATGGTCAGCCTAGCAAGCAGGAATATGAAGGACGGATATCCATTACATAAAATGTTGAATCAAAAGTTTGGGTTCCAACCTTTATGGGAATGTCTACCTCCCCATGTACCATCCTTTTCGAGCTATCAAAAGCCCTTACTACTATGTTACTTGGCTTTAATGTCAATCCCTCACAGTCAAGCCTATCAAGAGCTTTTTTAGGAAATACATTCAGAGATGAGCCAGTGTCCACCAAAACATGAGCCAGGGTTGTGCCCCTACATTCAACTGAGACATGCAATGCCTCATTATGCTTCTTTCCTCTTGGCGTTAAATCAGCATTCGAAAAACCTAGACCATTATCTGTAGTTAAGCTGGCTACGCAGTCTTGAAACTGATCGGCAGATGTCTCTTAGGGTACATGGGCAGTTTTCAGGAATTTTACCAAGGCTTTTGCATGCGCCTCAGAACATAGTAGTAATGCCTGCATGGAAATTTTAGAGGGAGTTTTCCTCAGTTGTTCAACTACATCGTAGTCGCTTCTTTTTATGACTTTCAAAATTTCCTCCATCTCTTTCCGGGAGGTCTCAGGGACAACCAATGACTGAGCCTTCGTCTGGATAAGCTCAATCAGAATACTTTTACCTCGAGTCTCAGTTAACTCGGCAGCAGGAGTGTCAGTAGGAATGATAACAGGGGTTGTAACAGCTTGATCAGTTGGAGTATTAGTGGAGACGATTGTAGGACTGGGAATAGCCTTTGGGCAAGAATGATTACGGGTCCAGAAACTGATTTTGTGGGAGCAATTTATGGAGATAATATCCTTCCTCTTCGGGTAATCTTGCTAGTCCCAACAATGTTACTGATGTCAGAGTCAACCTTCTCAGAACTTGAATCTTCAGCGGATGGCCGATCTTGCTTGATACCATGGTAGTAGACATCCCCTCTATAATTCCATGGTATGGTTTTGTCTAACGAATACGGGATTGGTCAAGGCATTGTGATTATCAACGGGTCTTTTGGTGGAGACCCTGGAAGAATTAGCGGAAATGGTAATGATAGAAACATCTTCAAAAGAAATAGATGGAACATAAGTCTTTTCAAACAAAATTTCTTTGTTATCTATTAGGCACTGAACGCCTGCTTTCAACAAAGGACAACTGGTTGGTGAGGATAAACAGAAATGACAAACTTCATCATAGCCCGAGAACACACCTGCATTTAACAAGTTCATTTTAATAGTCAGGAGTGGGGTTATAAGCTAATCAACTGAAGTTACAAACATATCTTCCTCAATGGCGTTGATATTATGGCCATGTTTGGGCATAGGGGCAAAAATGACATTTGGCTTTTCGGGGGCATCGAATTCAATCTCTTTCGCTTTAATGAGATCTTGTATTTTGTTCTTTAGATCCCAACAGTTATTAGTGTCATGGTCGGGACTTTCAGAGTGATATGCGCAACGGGAATTGGGATGATAGTGAGGAGATGTTGTGTTAGGATTCTTTGGAGCTTCTTTCAAAGTTGCCAGGTTGGATCTTAACAAATTTGGCAATACTTGAGATAGGGTCATGTTAATTCTGGTGAATTATCTGACTGGTCTTTCCATCCTTGGTTGGTTGTTTCTTTGCTAATCAGGTGCAGGCTTAGGAATCATAACAGTCCCCACCATTGGACGGAGTTCGGCCCTATCTTGATTTCTCTGAGGATAAACAACAACCACTTCTTTCTTTTTGATAAATGGCTTCCTTATAGCAGCAAAGGATGTATCTTTCTGAACCTTTCCACCCTTTATCCCGGCTTCTACCCTTTCTCCGGTCAGTATCAGTTCAGTAAAACTTGTCGATGAACTTCCAATTAAATGATTGAAGAAGGGACCATACAAGGTTCCAAAGAACATGTCTACCAACTCTCTCTCAGATAGAGGGGGTTGAACTCTTCCGGCTAAATCTCTCCATTTTTGCGCATAGTCCTTGAAGCCTTCATTTGAAGCCATGGCCATACTCTAAATTTGAGTAAGGGTAGACGCAAGATCAGCATTGTATTGGTATTTTTTGTAAAAGGCTGCAGCAAGATCTTCCCAGTTATGAACATTGGCTCTTTCTAACTGGTAAGACCAATCAAGTTGAGTTCCAGACAGACTGTCTTGGAAGAAGTGTACCCATAAGTCTTTGTCAGCGGTATGGGGATGGATTTTCCTCACATAGGACCAGAGATGCATTTTAGGGCATGAAACTCCATCATATTTGGCGAACATAGGTGCTTTGAATTTTTGAGGAATGACAATCCTCGACACTAAACCCAATTCCTCAAAGTCCAAGCCAGGCACTTTTTGGATTTCCATTGCGCTCAACCGCTCTTCAAGATGTTTATACTTTTCAACAGCTGGAGGGTATTGTTCTTCAGAATAGTATTCTTCTTCCTCTTCCTCTTCCGATTCTGACGGGACAACTGTTTCCTTGCCTTTCTCGTCTTGATTGTCTCTCTCACCGGATGTCATTGTAAAGTCTAAGGTCCTTCTTATCTGCCCATGAAATCTTCTTCCCATGTTTAGGACTCCAGTTACCTTCTTTGTCTTATTTTTCTTCTCCTCAGCCAACAAAGTCTTCAACTCTTCTTGTCCTTTGGCTAGGGTCAGGAGCAACTATTGAAAATGTCTATTCTGAGCTTGGAGGTCCTTCACTATTTTCTCGAGATCCATCTTACTGAAATAAACAGTAGAGAGATAAGGGGACTTGTTGCAAAAGACCTTCTTATGTTATGATGAATGGTATATGCACATGTAATGATTTCAAGGATTTCAAATATTCAAACTTGTTTTAGACAAAAAGGAAACACACGTTATATTAACAGATTAAAGCTCGAGTACATCAATGCCTTTTCGAGCAAAATAATACAAAAACTCTAAGATAAAAAGGTAGTTCGCATCCTCTTTGGTGCGATGTAGGAATTCAGAGTCTGCTCCTCATGAAGTAGTCTAGTGAGTTCCAAAACCTTCTTCTCGCTTGCGTAGAATTGGCCTTCGAAAGTATCTCGCTCTCCCTTGAGTTGTATCCAATCCCTTTGTAGGTCTTCAAGAGAGGTAGGCATGTCAGGATGTAGGATAATGTATGGAACACCTCCCTCTATGACAGGCTCAATGATTATCGGGAGAATGGAGGGGTAAGGCATCATAAGACTCTGAGCACGAGTTCATACCCATTTTAGGTAAGGCTCAAGAGGGATGGAATTTTTATGCCCCAAAGTCTTGCTATCTACCTTTTTTAACATCCTCCAAGCTCGGATAAATCTCTGGAGAAGCCTTGATTATCATTGACGTAGTCAAATACCAAACCTTGAATCAGCATCTCGTGCGGGCCATCCCTTTGGGCGTAACCAAACTGTCTTAAGGAAGTAAAGGGACATTAGGTAATTCTCCATAACGGTCGACAATGATAACATTCTCTTTGGACCGGGAGCACCAATGAATGTCCGAATGTTTGAGGGTCATCAACCTTTGTGACCACCTTGAACCTTGCTCATTTTTTAATACAGATTGGGGAAGATGCGAAATAAACCATCTTGCCAAGAGAGGAGTGCAACACATAAGGACACCTCTTTTACTCATTGTGTGCGTGTGAAAAGAGTGTAGGATATTGTGATATGGTGGCAGAATCGACTATTTTTACTGGTTTTCATTTTTTGTTTGCAAAATGTCGCGGTAAGAAAGAGTCGCCACCGACTTTTATTTTATCCAATCAAGAAAAGGGAAAAGAAGAGAAAAAAACCTTTTTACGAGATATTCTGAGTACGGGGGGGGGGGGGGGGGGGGGGGGTATATTATAGAAACGGAATGTGTTAGAACCCTTTCTATCCGTAGCTATCTACGGTCTCTTAGGTACTTGCTCATTTTTCAAATTTCTTGTGTGTGTTTGTCTTGAAAATGTTTTTACTTCATGATAACCCTTGTATCAGTCTTCAAGGATGTGACGAAGTTTGTTTTGAAAATTTGTTTTTTGAAAGGTGTTTGTGTGAAAAAAATTTCATTGAGCAAGTACTTAAGATTTTACTACTCGAAAAAAGATTGTTTGTTCTATTTCCTTTAGACAGCGCTATCCTACTATTAAGGAGTAGGTAACACCATCGTTGGAGTTATAAGGTACATTTGAAAGGGACAAGTACAATCACTAAGCAATAGTTAGAAAACTTTAGTAGTAGCCCTAGAGTCTTAAGATCTTTTCGAGGCAACATTTTCGAGGCGACATTTGAATGGGACAATTTGATCTTTTAGACTGGAGGGCAACCACTAAAATCTCCTATGCTTAATGATTGTTTACCGAAGGCAACCGAAGTGAGGTAAACCCTAGGGGTAAATATGTGCATATGAGTTGTTTCAGTTATTTAATCTTTTCACATTAGGTGATCTACCGTTTTAAATTTCGAGCATTCTTTCGATACACTCCCATTAGCCATGCATCTAGACAGTTAAAGATTGCGGGAATTTTAAAGTGCTAAAAATAAAACCTAGCTACTACAAGGCTTTGGGGAGGGGGATTAATTACATAACCAAAAAACGGGGATTGAACAGTAAATAAAAACCCTAGGTTAACTATTACAAACCCTTAGTAGTAACATAATTATGAAAAATAAATAATTAAATGCGCGGCGAATTAAATACAAGGATGGTTGAAAAATAACCTAAAACTCTAAGTGAGGAAAAGTATTTTTTGTGGATTTTTATTTGCGAAAACCATTAAATTACAAATTAACTAAACCTAATTTCTAATCGTTTTTAATTATAAAAGAAATTAAATTACCCTAATTTTCTAATTAAATATTTATGAGAAAAATGATTTTGGTGTATTTTTGAAGAAAATTAATTAAGTTATGTACAATTAAAACCCTAAGTCTAATTATTTTTAATTATATATAAAAAAAATTAAATTGCCCTAAGTTAAATTAAACTAACTAATTTAAAAATATATGTATTATTAAAAAAGATTTTTATGATTTGTGATTTGTTAATTTAATTAAAAAAAATTAATTTTGTGTTAATTAAAAAGAAAAGGAAAATAAATAGAGAAATTAAATAAAGATTTGGGCTTGTTTGCATTGCTGAAGAGGAGGGTGAGAATCTGAATTTTGGCCCAACAAAGCTGAGCCCAAGTTGACCACGTTGGATTAGATGTAGCCTTTGACTTGAACGTGCACCATGGACCTTCAGGCTGGAAGCATTAGATCTGGGTAGAAGTGCATCCAGTGGCTGGACGTTGAGGTTGCATGTAAGGCGCCTAGAGGAGTGATGCATTGGATCTGCAGAGAAATATGAAGAAAATAATAAAATGCACACGCCTGGGATCGAACCCAGGACGTGTACATCAAAGGCACACTCCTTAACCGTCTGCGCTAGCTTGTCACTTTGTATATATAATAAATAAATAAAAGAAAAGCTAAAAACAAATAATATGCCAGAAAAGCGCGCAAGATTCAAATCAGCCAGTCATGGGCTGCCACACATCATCTTCCTCACTGCAACCATCCTTTTAGGGGAAAGACTTATACCTACGGACATTTTCCATAGCTATAAACCTGCAAGCTTTAAAAATTCACCACACGCATGATAAATTAATTCTATCTATACGAATCAATTGGATTTGATATCTTGAACACAGTGGTATTCATCTTTTAGCCTAATTTCACCCTTACTGAAAATCCCCAAAGTGGACCTTAAAACCCTAACCATGGCAATCATCCATACCTGCGCTTAAACTCCAATTAAAGGGTACAGGTAGTTTGCAAACAATATGATAAATAAAAATATATGATTAGGATATGTTTAGGATGCGTAAAACATTGAAATCAAATTTGAGTTTTTGGTACAAATCGTGATACCTTCAGGGGCGATTTCTGGATGTTTTGATGCTTGCAATTGATTGTGTTAACTTCAGGAGCGGACTAGGAATCGTTTGGAAGCTTTGGAATGGTGTGAATTGCCTTCTATCCCAGAATTTGAACCTAACTTTTTTTGTCAAAAATTTTGAGTTTGCTTTGGCCTTTTCACGACTGCAACCCTTGTGCCTTTGATCTGCAATTGTTATGCACTTATAGTAGACTGAATTAGGTCAATAAAATTGGCATGAATATTGAGAAATAATGGAAATTGGATTTGATTTGCTCTTGCATGACATATTTCTAAAACAAGCTTCAATCCAATCTTTTTCAATCCAAATCCACTTTGCACGAATTGGCTGGCATGTTAGTTGTACATGGACTCAAAATGTGCATAAAAAATCAAGGATTTGATTTTATTTCATTATTTTACTATTTTATATTGATTTGTTTTGATTTAAATGAAATAAAATCAAAATAAATAATAAAAATATTAGAATAATAGGTGGAAAAGCTCATGGGCCGTGGGTCCTATTAGAAACATGTTTCAAACAAGAAAACATGGGCCCTTTGGAAAAAATGCAAATTTGATCAATGTTGACTTTTGACAATTTTCTAAAAATTGCCAACTTTTACAATGCATATCTCTCTCAATTTTGACCCTATAGAGGTGTTCTTAGACTTTTTAGAAAGCTTAGGATGTCCCCTAACCAACCCTTTCAGTTTCATCTCAATTGGATCTTCCATGTTCATGTATGAAGCTTTGACCCAAAAGGTGTTTTTGTTGACTTTTCAAAAGGATCCATAATGCAAAAATTCATATCTTTTTATGAGCATATATTTTGAACTTGTGGGCTGAAGACGAGTTGTAGGGAATTGCATCCTCTTCAAAATGAGCCTTGGATGGAAAATTTCTAAGAAAGTATGTGGAAGTTATGCTTGGTCAAAGTTTGGTTGACTTTTCCTAAGAAACCCTAATTTAGAAACTTTTGAGTTTTGATGAATTTGGGGCATTCCTTGAGGAATTATGATCAACCCTTGATCAAATGATGGATATCACTTCAAAAATGTTGATGTTGATCAAAAATCTTGAAGTTTGACTATATGTGGGCCACAGTTGACTTTTGACCTAATATAGTCGATTCTCAAGCATCTGAGCAGTTGACTGAGCAAACTTCTTGTGCAGTGCTTGAAATTTGACATGTAGAGTCTTGAGAACATATTAGGACCATGGAGAGAATATTAGGTCTTTGGAGTTCTCCCATCTTGATGAAAAGGGAAACCCTAATTTGAGGTATACTGCCTTAGGAGAGAGTTTGTCTGGTCAACTCTTGGACTTCCATGAGCAACTTGGGGACCTCAATTGACATTTGTTGAGTAAAATGGGAGGGAAAATTTTGGGTTACAACAGCTGCCCCTGTTCAATCCTCTTAAACCTGAGGATGTAGATTGGCTAGCCTGCCTTTCATGATCTGAAGGTGGAAGATGATTGAACACTAGAGTGCCCAGAAATTTGCACTCGCATGAAGTGACACTTGATTTGGTGATATCGGGAATGGGCTTATAGATGCCATTTGGAGGTTGATGATAGAAGATTGTCGGAGATGGGCTTAAAGATGCCATCCTGGATGCGATGGAGAATTGCAGGAGATGGGCTTAAAGATGCATTCTAGAGGATGCTGATTTTCTGAGATATTGCTTTGACGAGAGTCCCTGTTACTGTTGTTGAGGAGGAATCTGCTGAGGAATGTTGATATCTGTCTTAGGAGATATATAATTTTAGGAGCTTCAGTTGTCTGTTACTCTACTGGGGAACTAACTCCGGAGGTGAACTGCATATCTGGTCAGTGTACAAGCTGCACCGCGACTTACTGGGGAAATGCGAAACCAATCGGGTTTGATCAAGTTCTAGTCTTACAGTGTTATGGACTGTTGTTGGGGATAAGAGAAGAGGAACCTGGATAGTAAGGTTATGAGAAGGAACCTGGATAACAGGGTTGCTTTAATATGAAAATCCTAGATAGTAGGGATGTGAGAAGGAACCTGGATAGTAGGGTTTCTTAGATATGAAAAGACTGGATAGTAGGGCTGTGAGAAGGAGCATGGGTAGTAGGGTTGCTTAGATATGAAAAGCCTGGACAGTAGGGCTGTGAGAAGGAACCTGGGTAGTAGGATTGCTTCGATATGAAAAGCCTAGAAAGCAGGGCTGTGAGAAGGAACCTGGGTAGTAGGGTTACTTCGATATGAAAGCCTGTATAGTAGGGTTGTGAGAAGTAACTTGGATAGTAGGGTTACTTCGATATGAAAGCCTGGATTGTAGGAATGTGAGAAGGAACATGGGTAGTAGGGTTACTTCGATATGAAAGCCTGGATAGTAGGGTTGTGAGAAGGAACCTGGATAGTAGGGTTACTTCGATATGAAAGCCTGGATAGTAGGGTTGTGAGAAGGAACCTGGATAGTAGGGTTTCTTCGATATGAAAAGCCTGGATAGTAGGGTTGTAAGAAGGAAACTGGATAGTAGGGTTACTTCGATATGAAAATCCTTAATAGTAGGGCTGTGAGAAGGAACCTGGATAGTAGGGTTACTTCGATATGAAAGCCTGGATAGTAGGACTGTGAGAAGGAACCTGGATAATAGGGTTTCTTCGATATGAAAGCCTGGATAGTAGGGCTGTGAGAAGGAATCTGGATAGTAGGGTTACTTCGATATGAAATCCTGGATAGTAGGGCTGTGAGAAGGAACCTGGATAGTAGGGTTGCTTCGATATGAAAGCCGGTATATAAGGGCTATGAGAAGGAACTTGGATAGTAGGGTTACTTCGATGTGAAAGCCTGGATAGTAGGGTTGTGAGAAGGAACCTGGATAGTAGGGTTGCTTCGATACGAAAGCCTGGATAGTAGGGCTGTGAGAAGTAACCTGGATAGTAGGGTTGCTTCTATATGAAAAGCCTGGATAGTAGGGTCGTGAGAAGGAACCTGGGTCGTAGGGTTACTTTAAAGCGATAGTATAGATTAGTTGACCCGTTTGATTTCGAGAACTGAGTTTCCATTAGTCGTCTGTAGATGTAATTTGTATAACTGCTGAATTTGTTGAAGCTAATCCTTTTTTCCTGAAAAGATATCGGGGTTAGTTATATGCGATGCATGAAATGCAGGGTGAGATTATGTTGTATATGATATGTATGCGTATGTCATGATGTATTTTCATGAAATGCTATCAGGGTATGCTCGCGTCTGGGAAAATAAATCCCTGACTGTTGCTGGAGATTTGCGAATATTCTGCCGAGAAGAGATGCTGGGGAATAACTCTGCAGGGACTAGACTTTGGGGGAAGAGATACTCTGTTGGTAGACCTGCCGATCTGGAGGAACAAACTTAGCTGGGGATGAAATTCCGTCGCTGGAAGTGATGAGCTCTGTTGGAGATTGAGCTTCTGTATCTATAGAAATAGACTCCACTTGGGGAATGAAATTTGGTGACTCGCCTGCGATTATGAACCTCGGCTGGGGATAGTTATGTCCTATTTCGGGAAAGCTTACATCAATGCCTTTTGGGTACTTTTACTCTGTGGGGAGTGTATGTACTGATACTTATGTTCCAAAGCTGGCTCTATCTCGATACCTGCTGCGAAGAGGAAGCGTCGGGATTCACACTTCTTATTTTTCCCTGTTTCTGGAACTACGAGTAATTGTCTTTTGTTTCTTATGTAAATATTTATGAGCAACAATCATTTTCAAATGCATATATCAAAAATAAATCATTGGATGTTCTTGCAAAACATAACAGAAAAAGAAAAAAACAAATTGAAGTTTCTTGTGAAAATGACTTGTATTGATTTTGAAGTTGGCCTGTAATAGGCGTTTTGTACAAAGAGGTTGACGTCCTAGTAAGAGAATGCCACCGAAAGACAGAAATTATACAATTTGTATAAAAGAAAGAAAAAACAGCTATGTGAAACAACCCCATTGGGTTCCAACTTTGTTATTGCCTTTATATCTTCAAGCGTCTCATCACTTTGCTACTTGGCCGAAGGTTAATCAGATTGGTTGGCATCGTCTGAGCTTGATAGTCGATACCAAAGTTTGGTCATAAGATGATCCAATGAGACATAGTGATACGCTTCAATCCCTAACTTTTTCCTGGATTTTCCCTTTGGGTTTTCAATCCATCGGGATACCCTTTTTTACCCAAGCCTCCCTTTCGGGTTTTCGACTTCCCGGGTGTACAGATTTTTTTCATTTTCATCCCATATTTTTTCCCGAACCCTTTTGGTTTTCCGGGAAGCCCTTATTTTTGCCTAGGCCAGTCGACCTAGTGGGTCTTTGATTATGCGTAGTATCTTTTCACTATGTCTGCATTGACAGGGTGAGGAAGGTCGTCACCATCCATGGTGGTTAGAATCATAGCTCCTCCTGAGAAAATGTTCTTAACCATAAATGGCCCTTCGTACGTGGGAGTCCATTTGCCCCTGGGATCACCTTGCGGCAGTATGTTGTGTTTGATCACCAGATCCTCGACTTGATATTCTTAACGCTTGACTTTCTTGTTAAAAGCCTTGATCATTCGCTTTTGATACGTCTGACCATGGCAGATAGCAATAAGTCTCTTTTCATCGATTAGATTTAACTGATCAAGCCAGGTTTGGATCAAGTCGTCTTCGTTCAAACCTGCATCCTTCATGATCCTGAGAGAGGGTATCTGGACTTCTATGGGTAGGACTGCCTCCATTCCATATACCAAAGAGTAAGGGGTTTCCCCTGTCGACGTCTATGCTGAGGTACGGTACCCACGAAGAGCGAATGGTAACATCTCATGCCAGTCTTTATATGTCACCGTCATCTTCTGCACAATCTTCTTGATATTCTTGTTAGCTGCTTCAACAGCGCCATTCATCTTCGGCCGGTAGGGAGAAGAGTTATGATGTTGTATCTTAAACTGTTTACAGAGCTCAGTGATCATTGTGTTGTTGAGATTTGTACCATTGTCAGTAATAATCTTCTCTGGTACACCATATCGACAGATCAGATATTGTCGGATAAACAGTGCCACGACGTTCTTGGTTACTATAGCAAAATAGGTTGCCTTAACCCACTTCGTGAAGTAATCAATAGCCACCAGAATGAAACGATGCACGTTAGATGCAGTAGGTCTGATCTCGCCGATCATGTCGATGCCCCACATCGCATAGGGCCAAGGAGCTATTAGGACGTTCAAAGGAACTGGAGGCATATGCACCTTATCAGCATAGACTTGGCACTTATGACAAGTTCGAGAGTGCTGATAATAATCGGCTTCCATAGTGGACCAGTAATATCCTGCCCGTAGGATCTTCTTAGCCATGGTATGTCCACTAGAATGGGTTTCGAAGGTGCCTTCATGTAGATCTGTCATGATCCTCGCTGCTTCGCTCTTGTCTACACATCGTAGTAGTGTGGAGTCATGGTTGCGTTTATAGAGGATCCCATTACTAAGGAAGAAATTTGCAGCGAACCTTCTCAGAAACTTCTTATCATTGACAGATGCCCCTTTGGGATACTCCTGAACCTCGAGATACCTTTTGACTTCGTGAAACCAGGGTTTGTCTGTCACTTCTTCGGTGTCGATCTCACAGCAGTGTGCTGGTTCATCCAACCTCTCAATGGTAATTTGGGGAGCTTCATTATCCCACCTAACTTTGAACATAGAAGACATGGTAGCTAGCACGTCCGCCAACTGGTTCTCTTCTCGTGGGAAATGTTCAAAGGTTACCTCCTCAAAGTGTGGGAGCAATGTCAGTACATACTCTTCGTAAGGAACGAGATTCGGGTGCTTCGTATCCCACTCGCCTTTGATCTGACCTATCACCAGAGTGGAATCCCCGAATACACTTAAGAACTTAATCCTCAGGTCAATAGCAGCTTGAAGACCCATGATACATGCTTCATACTCCGCCATGTTGTTGGTGTAGTTGAAACATAACCGGGCGGTGAACGGAGTATGACAGCCCTCGGGAGATATGACTACAGTGCCAATACCGTTTCCTAGTGCGTTTGAGGCTCCATCAAAGTACATAGACCATCGGGATCCCTCCTCAGGTCCTTCATCCGGTCCAGGTTCTTCATAGTCAGTCACCAACATAATATTCTCATCCGTGAACTCAAAATGCATGGACTGGTAATCATCCACGGCCTGATGAGCCAAATGATCATCCAATACACTCCCCTTTATTGCTTTTTGGGTTGTATATTGTATGTCGTACTCAGTTAAGATCATTTGCCACCTTGTTATCCTTCCGGAGAGTGCGGGCTTCTCGAAAATGTACTTGATCATATCCATTTTTGATATCAATAAGGTAGTGTGAGTCAGCATATACTATCTTAGTCGGCGAGCAGCCCATGCCAAAGCGTATCAAGTTTTCTCGAGCAATGAGTATCGTGTCTCACAGTCGGTAAACTTTTTGCTAAGGTAGTATATTGCATGCTCTTTTCGACCAGACTCGTCATACTGCCCCAACACACACCCCATTGAATTGTCTAGCACTGTCAAGTATAATATCAAAGATCTTCCTTCAACTGGAGGCATCAAAATTGGTGGTTCTTGAAGGTATTCCTTGATTCTTTCAAAAGTGGTCTGGCATTCATCATTCCACTTTACCACTTGATCTTTCTTCAGAAGCTTGAAGATTTGCTCACAAGTAGCAGTCAGATGTGAAATGAACCTGGCGATATAATTCAGGCGTCCCAAGAAACCTCTAACTTCCTTCTCTGTACGGGGAGCCGGCATTTCTTGTATGGCCTTTACCTTCGCAGGGTCTACCTGAATACCCTTGTCACTGACGACAAAACCCAGAAGCTTACCAGATCTTACCCCGAAGGTACACTTGTTTGGATTCAACCTCATCTTGTATGTCTTCAATCTGTCGAACAACTTTTGGAGATGATCAAAGTGCTCTTCCTCAGTCTGAGACCTGGCTATCATGTCATCAACATACACTTCGATCTCATGGTGAATCATATCGTGAAACAAAGCGACCATGGTGCGCTGATAGGTTGCCCCATAATTCTTTAACCCAAAAGGCATCGCCTTGTAGTAGAAGGTGCCCCACTGTGTGACGAAAGTTGTCTTCTCCATGTGTTCAAGAGCCATCTTGATCTGGTTGTAGCCATAGAAACCATCCATGAAGGAGAAGATTTTGTGCTACGCGGTGTTGTCGACCAAAACATCAATGTGAGGAAGTGGGAAGTCATCCTTGGGGCTTGCCCTGTTCAGATCTCTGTAATCTACGATCATTCGTACCTTACCGTCCTTCTTAGGTACCGGGACGACGTTGGCAACCCACTGTGGATAGGAAGTGACAGCTAAGAATCCTGCATCGAAATGTTTCATGACCTCTTCTTTAATCTTCTTTGACATTTCAGGGTGCATACGACAGACCTTCTGTTTAACTGGAGGACAGTCTTCTTTAGTCGGCAGGCGATGTACCACAATATCAGTGTCTAAACCAGGCATGTCTCCGTAGGACCAGGCGAAGATCTCAACATAGTCGTGCAACATCTGTAACAACCTTTGTTTGATGCTAAGCCACATATTTTCACCTATTTTAACCTCTTTTCTGTCTTCCTCAGTACCCAAGTTCACTGTCTCAACCGGCTCTTCATGGGGTTGTATGGCCCTTTCTTCCTGCTGCAACAGTCTAGCAAGTTCTCAAGGCACCTCAAAATCATCCTCACCTTCGTCCTCAGCTTGGTTGATCAGATTTTTGAAGTCATAACTGGAAATAGCAGAGCTGTTATCAATGGGATCTAGAGTGGATATGGATCTTAATTATGATACGTGAGTGTGTGTAAGAGAAATAGCTGTTTTGATAAAGTGAAATACAGAAAAGAAAAGCAGAGAGCATAAAATTTGTATGCAAGAAACGTCTAATGCTTTATTAATGATATATGAAATTACAAATGAGAGCCCTCACAAGCAAAGCCAAGGTGCCTCAGGCAAGGCACCGGGCCGTAAAGTTTCAAATTGTTATTACAAATCTTAAAACAAATAAGTCAATTACTGCGGAATAAAAGAAACAGGTATGAAGTCCCTAGTCGTCCAGTTACTCGGTCCACCATTGGTTGTTGGGTAGATCCAGTTGTTGATGTTTGATTCCTCTTCACTGTCTTGAATGGCGTTAATCCAATGATTGATGATGCGTAGGGGGGGGGGGGGGGGTCCTCCAGCCCGAGCGCGTCTAACAACCCTTTGAGCCCCTGTAGTAAAGCCCAAACCAAATTTATCAATTTTATGAGTGAAATCAGGGAGCTGACCCCAATTGGTACACCCACCTTCTTCAACCACAGCCCTGGCGTCCTTGAGAGAAGCCATCTTCAAAGGAGGTTTGTTGCTAGTAGTTTCAGTCGATGCCAAGATCTGAGGGACCTCTTCGAAGTTTTGACAAGGAGTTTTGATGAATTCCCCGTCCATCTCTAAGTAGCGGAAGGAGTTGAGGTGACTCACCATATATTCTTCTTCACCTCGCACTGTGACAATCTTTCCTTTCACCGGATACTTCAGCATTTGGTGGAGTGTGGAGGTGACTGCCCCAGCCTCATGGATCCAAGGACAACCCAACAAACAAGAATATGATGGCCTGTTATCCATCACATAGAAGATGGACCCAAAAGTCTGAGAACCTACTTTGACAGGGATATCCACCTCCCCGTGCACCATTCTCTTCGATCCGTCAAAAGCCCTTACCATAATGTTACTAGGCTTTAGAGTCAAACCCTCGCATCCAACCGGTCCAACGCCTTATTTGGCATAACATTCAGTGCAGACCCAATATCTACCAGTACATGAGCCATAGTGGTACCCCTGCATTCAATCGAGACATGTAGAGCATCATTATGATTCCTTCCTTTCGGTGTTAAATCTGCATCTGAAAAACCCAGCCCATTATCAGCAGTCAGGCTGGCCACACAATCTTTGAACTGATTAGCTGAAGTCTCTTGTGACACATGCGCAGTTTTGAGGAATGCGATCAAAGCCTTCACATGGGCCTCGGAGCACAACAGCAAAGACAACATGGATATCTTCGATGGGGTCTTCCCCAACTGCTCAACCACATTGTAGTCGCTCTTCTTAATGATCTTCAGTATCTCCTCCATTTCTTTCTTAGAGGCTTCCACAACAATTTTCTTAGGCGCCTCCGTCCCGGCAGGCTCACCTATAATTTCCTTGTCGCGGGTATCAGATGATTCACCGACAGGGGTAGTAAGTGGAGTAAGAACAGGAACAGTGGCAGATGTAATAATAGGAACAATAGATGGAATGACAATAGGTTTATTGACAGTCTTATGGGAAATCTCAGGAGAGGAGACCCTTCCACTTCGGGTAACTTTGCTAGTTCCGACAATGTTACCAATATCAGGATCAACTTCTTCGTCTTTCAGATCTTGTTTGATGCCATGATAGTACACATCGGCACCATAATGCCAGGGACAGCTTTGTCCGAGATATACGGGATAGGACCAGGAACAGTGATTATCAACGGAGCAATTCTTGGAGCAGATGTAATCCTAACAGGACTTCTCGAGGAAACCTTGGAAGGCTTGGTGGAAATGGTTATAATAGCAACGTCTTCAGATGGAACCACGGGAACCAAAGTTTTCTCAAACATAATTTCTTTGCTATCTATCAGGCGTTGAATACCTAACTTTAGCAAACGGCAACCAGAAGGTAGAAATGAACACATGTGGCAACCTTCATCACAACCCGGAAATAAACCGGCCAACAGCAAATTCTTCTTGACAGTCATGAGAGGAGTAGACATTTCATCGACAGAGGTAACAAACAAATCAATATCAATAGCATTAACTCCACGGCCGTGCTTAGGCATGGGAGCAGTTATGACATTTGGCTTCTCTAGAGCATCAAAATCTATCTCTTTGGCTTCAATCAAGTCTTTTACTTTGTTTCTCATAGCCAAGCAGTCATTTGTATCATGGCCAGGACTCTCAGAATGATAGGCACACCGGGCATTTGGATTATATCGGGGAGTATAGTATTTGGATTCTTGGGGGCCTCTCTCAAGGTTTCCAAGTTGGATCTCAGCAGATGGGGTAGAACTTCAGCCAATGTCATGTTGATGCGGGTAAACTGTCGTTGTGGTCTTTCCACCCTTTATGGATTGTTGCGTTATGGAGAAACTGCGGGTCTAGGTATCATCACGGCACTTACTGTCTGACGTTGTTCAGCCCTGTTCTGACCCCTCGAGTTGCAGATGGCACTGGCTTCCTTCTTACCAGCAAAAGGCTTCTTTACTGAACTTGAAAAGGCATCCTTCTGTATTTTTCTGCTTTAAATCCCAGCTTCTACTCTTTCCCCAATTAGGACCAGCTCAGTGAAACCAACTGATGAGCTGCTGATCAAATGATTGAAAAATGGACCAGATAGCGTCCCTATAAACATATCAACCAACTCCCTATCAAACAATGGGGGTTGAACTCTCCCAGCCAAGTTTCTCCATTTTTGTGCATAATCTTTAAAGCCTTCACTTGCACCCATGGACATACTCTGGAGTTGAGTACGAGTGGGAGCAAGGTCGGTATTGTATTGATATTGCTTGTAGAAAGCAGCAGCCAGATCTTCCCAGTTTCGGATATTTGCTCCCTCTAGCTGGTAGAACCATTCAAGTTGAGTCCCTGACAGACTATCTTGAAAGAAGTGAACCCACATATTTCTATCAGCTGTGTGGGGCTGGATCTTCTTGACATAAGAACGGAGATGGAGTTTTGGGCAGGACACTCCATCATACTTAGAAAATGCTGGAGCTTTGAACTTCTGCGAGATGAACACTCCTAACACCAATCCCAGTTCTTCGAAATCTAGTCCAGGTATCCTCTGAACTTCCATGCCACTCAGACGGTCTTTTAGTTGTTTGTTTCTATCCTTAGCAGGAGGATGTTGTTCATTGTTATAAATAATATCATTGTCAGAGACTGTAGGACTAGGGTCCTTCTCTTCTTCCTGATTCTCCCCTTCCTTGGATGAAGGCGTCAGATCAGTTTGTTGCTTCAACCGCTCTCCAAACCTTTTGCCCATATTCAGAATACCAACAGCCTTCTTCTTTTTCTTCTTCTCTTTCAGAATGAGGGCTTCAGATCCTCCTGCTCTTTTGCCAGACTTATGAACATTTGTTTGAACTGGGCGTTCTGTTCCTAAAGATCCTTGATGCTTTGTTCAGAAGACATTTCTGCTAAAATAAACAGCGAAGAAGATGAGAAACCTGTAATGGTACCTGTTTATGCAATGTCATGGATGATATGCGTATGCAATGATTTCAAGGATTCTTAAAGGCTCAGATTCGTTTAACCAAAAGAAACACACGTTAATTGCATTGGTAAGTTTGAATTGTTACAAAGAATTCCCTTTAGGCTTAAAAGTAAACAAAACAAAACTGAAAGCAAAAAGAAACTAGGTCTCCTAGGAGCGCGTCCTCTTTGGTGCGATGTAGGCATTTATGTTCCTTTCTTCATGAAGTAGCCTAGTGAGCTCCAGGACCTTCTTCTCGCTGGCATATAACTGAGCTTCAAACGTGTCCGCTCTTCTTTGAGTTGAACCCAAGACTTATGTAATTCTTCATGATCAGTTGGCATGTCAGGGTGATGAACAAAAGAAGCAGTGTCTCCTTTAGCAACTGGTTCCACAGTTATTGGTAGGACATCAGGGTAGGGCATCATCAGACTTTGGGTGCGAGCTAGTACCCATCGGAGATAAGGCTCAAGAGGAATGGAATTATTATACCCTAGCGTCTTGCTATCAATTTTATGTACCATGCCCCAAGCTTTTATGAACCTTCTACGATAGCCTTGAACGTCGTTCTCATAATTGAAGGTGATTCCTTGGATAAGCGTATCATGAGGACAATCTCTTCTCGCATAACCAAATTGACGCAGTGCCAAACAAGGGTTGTAAGTGATTCCTCCCCTAATTCCTAAGAGGGGGACATTAGGGAATTCACCACAGTGATCGATGATGGTAACATCTTCCGAGAACCGTGAACACCAATGAATATTTGAATGCTTAAGGGACATCAGCCTGCGAGGCCATTTGAAACCCTGCTCATTCTTCAAAATAGACCTGGGTAGGTGCGAAATAAACCACCTAGCCAATAGAGGAGTGCAACACAGGAGGGTTCCCCTTCTCTTTAGAGTGCGAGCATGCAAAGAGTGCATAATATCCCCGAGTAATGTAGGTACTGGATTATGAGACAGGAAAACCTTGATAGTTCTCACATCTACGAGTTGATCAGCATTAGGGAAAAGTACCGTCCCATAAACGAGAAGTGTCAGTACCTCTTTGAAAGCTTCTAAATCTAAGGTATCCCAAAAATGATAGGCCTTCTCAAATAGAAACTTAACCGGAATTCCTTGGACACTCCCTCTAGTCTCCCAAATTTCCACTATGTCATACCGTTGTAAAGACAGAGCTCTAGCAATTTCTCCAGGCTTTGGATGTTCTTCCGTACCATTGAAAGGCAACTGGTCAAGAATAGGTACCCTCAACAACTGAGAAAACTCCTCCATAGTAGGTACTAGCTGGTAATCCAGGAAGGTGAAATAATGGTGCACCGGATCGAAGAACTGAAACAACACTTTTAACAACTCTTCATCAGGTTTTGCAGTGACCAAATTGAGCAACTGACCATGCTTTATAGTGAAAGGAGAACCTTCAAGAACCCTTAATGCCAGATCCTTTAGTTGGAGAGACACTTTCACAAGGTTGATCTGTATAATGTTCCTACGGGCAGATGCCATGTCCTACAAAACAGAGCAAAAATGAGCCCTGGGGAATCCTTGAAATGGTTAGTCATGATATGATATGCTTATGATGTCATGATTAGGTTAGAAAATCATAGGTATAACAAACAACAAACAAGTCACACCAAGTCCTTAGGTTTAAGGCTTGCATGAGTTTTAAGGTCATACCCTCTTGAAGTTGGATTGGTTCAACCTGCCCTATAAATATTAACCAGGTTCTAAAAGGGATCTCAATATCACTGATCTTTCCCCCAGCTTCGTTCAATAGGCGATGGACTCACAACCAAACAAAACTCAAGAGTCAAACCTCAATGAGTGTAGCATCGAGTATCTGTCGACCTTGGGCATACACCAAAGTAGGCCATCTCGCTACGTCCTACTGGCCAAGTTGTGCAATTAAAGGTTCTAAGGTCAGTTGATGCTTCACGACACCATGTGGCGGCCCCGTACTCTCCCTGATTGACTCAAGGGTTACCGGTACCAACTAAAGTGCCACATCAACGTAGCTACTGCTTCAACTGTACCGGTATACCCCAGTATAGTTCCCTCACAGTTTATTTCTACTTACCTAAAAGGTGTTCCCCAGATCCGGGTGTAGGATCTATAGTAACCCCAAACAAACCTCAAAAGTAAAGCAATCAAGACAATCAAGAGAAGCAATTTTAAAATGATCTAAATCCTAAGGTATACCCCACTTTATTTCTCAAGCAGAGTCGCCAGTTCTGTGATACGGTTGCAGAACCGGTTGTTTTTACTCGTTTGTGTATTTTGTTCGCAAAATGTCGCGCTAAGCAAGAGTCGCCACCGACTTTTATTTTATCCAATCAGGAAAAGGGAAAAGAACAGAAAAAACCTTTTTTCGAGATATTCTGAGTACGGGGGATAGATTATAGAAAGGGAAGGTGTTAGCACCCTTTCTATCCATAGTTATCTACGGGCTCTTAGGTACTTGCTCATTTTTCAAATTGCTTGTGTGTGTTTGTCTTGAATTTTTTTTTACTTCGTGATAACCCTTGTATCAGTCTTCAAGGATGTGACGAAGTTTGTTTTGAAAATTTGTTTTTTGAAAGGTGTTTGTGTGAAAAGTTTTCATTGAGCAAGTACTTAAGATTCTTCTACTCGAAAAAAGATTGTTCGTTTTATTTCCTTTAGACAACACTATCCTACTATTAAGGAGTAGGTAGCACCGTCGTTGGAGTTGTAAGGGGCATTCGAAAGGGACAAGTACAATCACTAAGCAATAGTTAGAAAATTTTAGTAGTAACCCTAGAGTCTTAAGATCTTTTCGAGGCAACATTTCCGAGGCAACATTTTCGAGGCAACATTTTCGAGGTGACATTTAAATGAGACAATTTAATCTTTTAGACTGGTGGGCAACCACTAAAATCTCATATGCTTAATGATTGTTTACCGAAGGCAACCGAAGTGAGGTAAACCCTAGGGGTGAATATGTACATATGAGTTATTTCAGTTATTTAATCTTTGCACATTAAGTGATCTACCGTTTTAAATTTCGAGCATTCTTTCGATACACTCCTATTAGCCATGCATCTAGACAGTTAAAGATTGCGGAAATTTTAAAGTGCGAAAAATAAAACCTAGCTATTACAAGGCTTCGGGGAGGGGGATTAATTACATAACAAAAAAAGGGGGATTGAACAGTAAATAAAAACCCTAGGTTAACTATTACAAACCCTTAGCAGTTACATAATTATGAAAAAGAAATAATTAAACGCGCGGCGAATTAAATACAAGGATGGTTGAAAAATAACCTAAAACTCTAAGTGAGGAAAAGTATTTTTTGTGGATTTTTATTTGCGAAAACAATTAAATTACAAATTAACTAAACCTAATTTCTAATCGTTTTTAATTATGAAAGAAATTAAATTACCCTAATTTTATAATTAAGTTAATTAATTAAAGAAATAAATATTTATGAGAAAAATGATTTTGGTTTATTTTTGAAGAAAATTAATTAAGTTATGTACAATTAAAATCCTAAGTCTAATTATTTTTAATTATATATAAAAAAAAATTAAATTGCCCTAAGTTAAATTAAACTAACTAATTGAAAAATAAATGTATTATTAAAAAAGATTTTTATGATTTGTGATTTGTTAATTTAATAAAAAAAACTAATTTTGTGTTAATTAAAAAGAAAAGGAAAATAAATAGAGAAATTAAATAAAGATTTGGGCCTGTTTGCATTGCTGAAGAGGGGGTGAGAATCTGAATTTTGGCCCAACAAAGTTGAGCCTAAGTTAACCACGTTGGATTAGATGTAGCCTTTGACTTGAACGTGCACCATGGACCTTCAGGCTGAAAGTGTTAGATCTGGGTAGAAGTGCATCCAGTGGCTGGACGTTGAGGTTGCATGGAAGGCGCCTAGAGGAGTGATGCATTGGACCTGCAGAGAAATATGAAGAAAATAATAAAATGCACACGCCTGGGATCGAACCCAGGACGTGTACATCAAAGGCACGCTCCTCAACTGTCTGTGCTAGCTTGTCAATTTGTATATATAATGAATAAATAAAATAAAAGCTAAAAACAAATAATATGCCAGAAAAGCGTGCGAGATTCAAATCAGCCAGTCATGTGCTGCCACGTATCATCTTCCTCGCTGCAACCATCATTTTAGGGGAAAGACTTATACCTACGGACATTTTCCATAGCTATAAACCTGCAAGCTTTAAAAGCCCCAAAGTGGATCTTAAAACCCTAACCATGGCAATCGTCCATACCTGCGCTTAAACTCCAATTAAAGGGTACAGGTAGTTTGCAAACAAGATGATAAATAAAAATATATGATTAGGATATGTTTAGGATGTGTAAAACATTGAAATCGAATTTGAGTTTTTGGTACAAATCGTGATACCTTCAGGGGAGATTTCTGGATGTTTTGATGCTTGCAATTGATTGTGTTAACTTCAGGAGCGGTCTAGGAATCGTTTGGAAGCTTTGGAATGGTGTGAATCACCCTCTATCCCAGAATTTGAACCTAACTTTTTTTCTAAAAAATTTTGAGTTTGCTTTGGCCTTTTCACGACTACAACCCTTGTGCCTTTGATCTACAATTGTTATGCAGTTATAGTAGACTGAATTAGGTCAATAAAATTGGCATGAATCTTGAGAAATAATGGAAATTGTATTTGATTTGCTCTTGTATGACATATTTATCAAACAAGCTTCAAATCCAATATTTTTCAATCCAAATCCACTTTGCACGAATTGGCTGGCATGTTAGTTGTACATGGACTCAAAATGTGCATAAAAAATCAAGGATTTGATTTTATTTCATTATTTTACTATTTTATATTGATTTGTTTTGATTTAAATGAAATAAAATCAAAATAAATAATAAAAATATTAGAATAATAGGTGGAAAAGCTCAGGGGACGTGGGTCCTACTAGAAACATGTTTCAAACAAGAAAACATGGGTCCCTTTGGAAAAAAATGCAAATTTGATCAATGTTGACTTTTGACAATTTTCCAAAAATTGCCAACTTTGACAATGCATATCTCTCTCAATTTTGACCCTAGAGAGGTTTTCTTGGACTTTTTAGAAATCTTAGGATGTCCCCTAACCAACCCTTTTGTTTTCATCTCAATTAGATCTTCTATGTTCATGTATGAAGCTTTGACCCAAAAGGTGTTTTTGTTTACTTTTCAAAAGGACCCATAATGCAAAAATTCATATCTTTTTATGAGTGAATATTTTGAACTTGTGGGATGAATATGAGTTGTAGGGAATTGCATCCTCTTAAAAATGATCCTTGTATGGAAAATTTATGATAAAGTATGTGGAAGTTATGCTTGGTCAAAGTTTGGTTGACTCTTCTTGAGAAACCCTAATTTAGCAACTTTTGGGTTTTGATGAATTTGGGGCATTCCTTGAGGAATCATTATCAACCCTTGATCAAATGATGGATATCACTTAAAAATGTGTATGTTGACCAAAAATCTTAAAGTTTGACTATATGTGGGCCACAGTTGACTTTTGACCTAATACAGTCGATTCTCAAGCATCTGAGCAGTTGACTTAGCAAACTTCTTATGCAGTGCTTGAAATTTGACATGTAGGGTCTTGAGAACATATTAGGACCATGGATAGCATATGAGGTCTTTGGAGTTCACCCATCTTGATGAAAATGGAACCCCTAATTTGAGGTATACTGTCTTAGGAGAGAGTTTGTCTGATCAACTCTTGGACTTCCTTGAGAAACTTGGGGACCTCAATTGACATTTGTAGAGTAAAATGGGACAGAAAATTTTGGGGTATAACAGATATCTCCTAGAAATGTAGGCACCGGGTTGCGGGATATGAAGATTTTGACGGCGTTGACATCTATGAGTTGGTCAGGATTTGGAAACAAAACCATCCCATAGATGAGGAGAGCCACAATTTCCTCAAAGGCTTGCAAGTCCAAGTAATTCCAAAAATTTTGGGCTTTCTCAAACAAGAACTTTGCTAAGAAACCTTTGACACCACTCTTTGTTTCCCAATAAGTTGTGATATCAGATGAGTGCAAGTGTAGAGCTTGAGCAATCTCTTTTGGCTTTGGGTATCTTTCTATACCGTTGAAAGGTAGTTGATTGAGAATGGGTATCCTCAAGTATTGGGAGAATTCTTCAAAAGTAGGCACAAGTTGATAGTCGGAAAATGTGAAGCAATGGTGTAAAGGATCAAAGAACTGAAAGAGCACCTTCATCATATCCTCATTTGTGTTGGAGGTGATCAAGTTGAGTAGGAGACCATGTCTCTCGGTAAATGGAGAGTTTTCAGGAATCCTTGAAACTAGCTCCTTGAGTTGTGGAGAGATCCTTACAAGATTTACTTGAATAGTTTTCCTGCGAAGTGAATCCATATCTTACAAAACAAGAACAAAGATGAATCCCAAAATCTTTGAAATGGTTAGTGGATGTATATGATGTTCATCATGAACATCATATACATCCACTAACCATTTCAAGGATTTTGGGATTCATCTTTGTTCTTGTTTTGTAGGATATGGATTCATTTCGCAGGAAAACTATTCAAGTCAATCTTGTAAGGATCCCTCCACAACTTAAGGAGATAGCTTCGAGGATTCTTGAAAACTCTCCATTTACCGAGAGACATGGTCGCCTACTCAACTTGGTCACCTCGAACACAAATGAGGATATGATGAAGGTGCTTTTTCAGTTCTTTGATCCTTTATACCATTGCTTCACATTTCCCTACTATCAACTTGTGCCCACTTTGGAATAATTCTCCCAACTCTTGAGGATTCACATTCTCAATCAACTACCTTTCAATGGTTCCGGAAGAGACCCAAAGTCATAAGAGATTGCTCAAGCTCTACACTTGCACTCATCTGATATCATAACTCATTGGGAAACAAGGAGTGGTGTCAAAGGTTTCTTAGCAAAGTTCCTGTTTGAGAAAGCCCAAAGTTGTTGGAATTCCTTGGACTTGCAAGCCATTGAGGAAATTATGGCTCTCCTCATCTATGGGATGGTTTTGTTTCCAAATCCTGACCAACTCATAGATGTCAACACCGTCAAAATCTTCATATCCCGCAACCCGGTACCTACTTTGCTAGGAGATATCCTACACTCTTTTCACACTCGCAAAATGAGGAAAAGAGGTGTTCTTATGTGTTGCACTCCTCTCTTGGCAAGGTGGTTTATTTATCATCTTCCCCAATCTGTATTAAAGAATGAGCAAGGTTCAAGGTGGTCATAAAGGTTGATGACTCTCAAACATTCGGAAATTCATTGGTGCTCCCGATCCAAAGATAATGTTATCATTATCGACCGTTATGGAGAGTTCCCAAATGTCCCTTTACTTGGAATTAGGGGAGGTATCACCTACAACCCATGCTTAGCCTTAAGACCGTTTGGTTACGCTTGAAGGGATGGCCCGCACGAGATGCTGATTCAAGGTCTTCGCCAGAGATTTATCCGAGCTTGGATGATGTCGAATAAGGCGGATAACAAGACTTTAGGGCATAAAAATTCCATCCCTCTTGAGCCTTACCTCAAATGGGTACAAACTTGTGCTCAGAGTCTTATGATGCTTTACCCCTCCATTCTCCCGGTAATCATTGAGCCTATCATGGAGGGAGATGTTCTATACACTATCCTACATCCTGATATGCCCACCACTCTTGAAGACCTACAAAGAGATTGGATACAACTCAAGGGGGAGCGAGATACTTTTGAAGCCCAATTCTACGCAAGCGAGAAGAAGGTTTTGGAATTCACTAGGCTACTTCATAAGGAGCAGACTCTCAATGCCTACATTGCACCAAAAAGGATGCGTATTACCTTTCTATCTTAGAGTTTTTGTATTATTTTTCCCAAGGGGCATTGATGTACTCAAGCTTTAGTTTATTAATATAACATGTATTTCCTTTTTGTCTAAAACAAATTTGAATCTTAAAATCCTTGAAATCATTACATATGCATATACCATTCATCTTAACATAAGCAGGTATTTTGCAACAAGTCTCCTCATCTCTCTACTGTTTATTTCAGTGAGATGGATCTCGAGCAAACAGTGAAGGACCTCCAAGCTCAGAGTACATAGTTTCAACAAAAAAGGTAATTGGAGTCCTAAACATGGGAAGAAGATTTCATGGGCAGACAAGAAGGACCTTAGACTTTGCAACGACATCCAGTGAAAGAGACAACCAAGATGGGAAAGGCAAGGAAACAGTTCTCCTGTCAGAATCAGAAGAGGAAGAGGAAAAAGAAGACTATTCTGAAGAACAATACCCTCCAGCTGATGACAAGTATAAACATCTCGAAGAGCGGTTGAGTGCGATGGAAATCCAAAGAGTGCCTGGTTTGAACTTTGAGGAATTGGGGTTAGTATCGGGGATTATCATTCCTCCCAAATTCATAGCACCTGTGTTCTCCAATTATGACAGAATCTCGTGCCCTAAAATGCATCTTCGGTCATATGTAAGTAAAATCCAGCCCCATACCACTGAAAAAGACTTATGGGTACACTTCTTCCAAGGCAGTCTGTCTGGAACTCAACTTGACTGGTTTTACCAACTAGAAAGAGTCGAAGTTCACAACTGGGAAGATCTTGTTGCAGCCTTCTACAAACAATACCAATATAATGCGGATCTTGTGCCTACCCGTACTCAACTCCAGAGTATGGCCATGGTTTCCATGAAGGTTTCAAAGACTATGCACAAAAGTGGAGAGACTTGGCTGGAAGAGTTCAACCCCCTCTATTTGAGAGAGAATTGGTAGACATGTTCTTGGGCACCTTGTCTGGTCCCTTCTTCAATCATTTAATTGGAAGTTCATCTGCATGCTTTACTGAACTAATATTGACCGGAGAAAGGGTAGAAGTCGGTATAAAGAGTGGAAAGATTCAGAAAGATACATCTTGTTCTGCAGTTGTAAGGAAGCCTTTCATTAGAAAGAAAGAGGTGGTTGTTGTATATCTGTAAAGAAACCAAGATAGGTCCGAACACCGACCAATGGTGGGGGCTATTATGATTCCTAAGCTTGCGCCTGATCAGCAAAGAAATAATCAACCAAGGATGGAAAGGCCAGTCAGGCAGTTCACCAGAATTAACATGACCCCGTCTCAAGTATTACTGCATCTACTAAGATACAATTTAGTGACCTTGAAAGAAGCTCCGAAAACCCCCAACACGACATCTCCTCACCATCATCCCAATGCCCGTTGCGCATATCACTCTGAAAGTCCCGGCCATGACACTAATAACTTTTGGGCTCTAAAGAACAAAATACAAGATCTCATTGAAGCAAAAGAGATTGAATTAGATGCACCTGAAAAGGCAAATGTCATTTCTGCCCCTATGCCCAGACATGGCCATAATACCAATGCCATTGAAGAAGAAATGTTTGTTACTTCAGTTGATGAACTTATGACTCCACTTCTGACTATTAAAGTGAACTTGTTGAATGTCGGTGTTTTCCCGGGCTGTGATGAAGTTTGCCATTTATGTTTGTCCTCACCAACCAGTTGTCCTTTGTTAAAAGCAGGCGTTCAGTGCCTTATATATAACAAAGAAATTTTATTTGAGAAGACTTCTGTTCCACCTGTTCCTTTTAAAGATGTTTATATCATTACCATTTCCGCCAATTCTTCCAGGGTCTCCACCAAAAGACCCGTTAGAATTACATCAGATTCGAAAGCAACTCCTTTAATAATTATAATGCCTGGACCAGTCCCATATTCGTCAGACAAGACCGTACCATGGAATTATGGAGGGGATGTCTACTACCATGGTATTAAGCAGGACTGGACAGCCGTCGAAGATTAAAGCTCCAAGAGAGTCAACTCCGACATCAGTAATATTGCAGGAACTAGCAAGATTACCCAAAGCGGAAGGATATTCTCTCCATAAATTGCACCCCCAAAAGCAATTTCTGGACCCGTAATCATTCTTGTTGTTGCTCCCGGTCCTACAATCATCTCAGACAGTACTCCAACTAACAAAGTTGTTACAACCCCTGTTATCATTCCTACCAACACTCTTGTTGGCGAGTTAACCGAGACTCAAGGTAAAAATATTATGATTGAGCCTGTCTGGACGAAGGCTCAGTCATTGGCTACCCCTGAGACCTCCCGGAAAGAGATGGAGGAAATTCTGAAAATCATCAAAAGAAGCGACTACGATGTAGTTGAACAACTGGGGCAGACTCCCTCTAAAACTTCCATGCTGGCATTACTACTATGTTCTGAGGCGCATGCAAAAGCCTTGGTAAAATTCCTGAAAACTTCCCATGTACCCCAAGAGACATCTGCCGATCAGTTTCAAGACTGCGTAGCCATCCTAACTGCATATAATGGTCTAGGCTTTTCATATGTTGATATAACGCCAAGGGGAAGGAAGCATAATGAGGCATTGCATGTCTCAGTTGAATGTAAGGGCACGACCTTGGCTCATGTTTTGGTGGACGCTAGCTCATCTCTAAATGTATTTCCTAAAAAAGCTCTTTATAGGCTTGACTGTGAGGGGTTGACATTAAAGCTAAGTAACATAGTAGTAAGGGCTTTTGGCGGCTCGAAAAGGATGGTACATGGGGAGGTAGACATTCCCATAAAAGTTGGAACACAAACTTTTGATTCAACTTTATACGTAATGGATATTTGTCCCTCATATTCTTGCTTGCTAGGCCGACCATGGATTCACAATGCTGGCGTTGTCACTTCTATGTTGCACCAATACTGAAATGTTTGATTCAAGGGAAGATTATCACCGTTCATGGAGAAGAAGAGTATATGATCAGCCATCTCAATTCCTTCAGATATATGGAATTAGATGGTGAATTTATGGAAACTCCATTTCAACACTTTGAAGAGGTCCCGCAAGATGTGGTAGTAACCAAGGTTGTTCCCAAGATTACAAGGCCTCCACTCCAGATGTCATCTCTGAAGGATGCCAAAGTAGTGGTAGAAGAAGTTGGGTGCACTATCTAGGGACAACTCCCAGATATCCCATATAAGTCTGACAAGTTTGGCCTAGGTTTCACTTCAAGTGCTCAGAAGGTTGTACGCCACGCTCGCGCTGGAGGACCACCCCTGAAGATCAACAACCGCGAGGTCAACACCGTAGAAGATGATGAAGATATATGTGACTTGGAGGATTGGATATTCCCGACTATCAGTGGAGGGCTCAACAACTGGGAGGCTAGAGATTTTGTCCCGATCACTTTTATCCCACAGTAATTTGTCTTTACATTTTGTTGGATTTGTAATATTAAAATAATTTTCACTCTTAAAACCTTGTGTCTTACCCGAGGCACAATGGTCCATTTGTAAGGGTTATTATCTCATTTTCATATGACATCAATGAATCATGGATGTTTTCGCATACAAACTTTTGTGCTCGTTGTTTTTCTTCTTACATTTTTATTTCTTTCAAGGATAGCTATACCCTTACACACACTCACACTCACAATGCGGGTATACATCCGTTCGGGATCCCATAGGTAACGATACTGCTATGGCCTTTTGTGACTCTGAGAATCTAATCTACCAAGCCGAAGCCGAAGGTGAGGAAGATTGTGAAGTACCATGAGAACTTGCCATACTACTACAACAAGAAGAGAGAACCATTCAACCTCACAAGGAACCCGTGGATAAAATAAACCTAGGTACCGAAGAAGACAAAAAAAAGGTCAAGGTGGGTGCCAATCTGGAACCCAGTATCAAGGAGCGTCTAATTCAGTTGTTGCACGATTATGTCGAACTCTTTTCCTGGTCATATGAAGACATTCCAGGACTTGATGCATATATTGTGGTACATCGTCTGCCTACAAGAGAGGATTGTCCGCCAGTAAAGCAAAAGGTTTGCTGCATGAGGCCTGATATGTCAGAAAAGATTAAAGCAGAAGTCATGAAGCAATTCAACGCTGGATTCTTGGTTGTCACCTCTTATCCCTAATGGGTTGCCAATGTTGTTCCCGTGCCCAAAAAGGACGGCAAAGTACGAATGTGTGTGGACTACAGAGATTTGAATATGGAAAGCCCTAAGGATGATTTTCCACTCCTCCACATTGATATTCTAGTTGATAATACGGTGCAACACAAAGTGTTTTCCTTCATGGACGGTTTCTCAGGCTACAACCAAATCAAAATGGTGCCTGAGGACATGGAGAAAACAAAATTTGTCACGCAGTGGGGCACTTTGCTATAAGGTGATGTCGTTTGGACTGAAGAATGCTGGGGCAACTTATCAGCGTTCCATGGTAGCTTTATTTCACGACATGATACATCACGAAATAGAGGTCTATGTGGACAACATGATAGCCAGATCTCAAACAGAATAACAGCATCTGGATCACTTACAAAAACTGTTTGAGAGACTGAAGAAGTATAAACTGAGGTTGAATCAAAACTAATGCACATTTGGGGTATGGTCTGGTAAACTCCTAGGCTTTATCGTCAGCAACAAAGGTATTGAAGTAGATGCTGCCAAGGTAAAAGTAATACAAGAGATTCCTGCTCCTAGTACTGAGAAGGAAGTCAGAGGGTTCTTGGGACGCTTGAACTACATTTCCAGATTCATCTCTCATCTGACATCTACTTGTGAACCAATCTTCAAATTATTGAAGAAAGATCGGGTAGTCAAATGGAATGACGAGTGCCAAGTTGCTTTTGACAAAATCAAAGAATACTTACAAGAGCCTCATGTGTTGATGCCACCAGTCGAGGGAAGACCGTTGATCATGTATCTGACTGTTTTAGAAAACTCAATGGGGTGTGCATTGGGGAAGCATGACGAGTCTGGCTGAAAAGAGCCTTCCATTTATCACCTGAGAAAAAAGTTTACCGACTGTGAAACCAGATATTCACTGCTTGAGAAAACTTGCTACGCTTTGGCATGGGCTGCTAGTCGACTAAGACAGTATATGTTGACTCATACTACTTTGTTGATATCTAAAATGGATCCGATAAAGAGGCTCCCCAGATCACCATCGAACGAATGGAGGAACCAGCGCACTGTCACGAGATTAATACTGAAGAAGTAGTGGACCAGCCTTGGTTTCACGAAGTCAAGAAGTATCTCGAGGATCAAGAATATTCAGAAGGAGCTTCAATCAATGATAAGAAGTTCTTAAGGAGATTCTCTGCTAAATTTTTCCTTAGTAATGGCATCCTGTACAAATGCAATCATCACTCTGTGTTACTTCGGTGCGTAGATAAGGTTGAAGCTGAAAGGATCATGGTTGAATTGCATGAAGGCACTTTTGGAACCCATTCTAGTGGGCATACAATGGCAAAGAAAATCCTACGGGCAGGCTATTACTGGTCTACCATGGAAGCAGACTGCTATCAACACTCTCGAACCTGCCATAAATGCCATATTTATGCTGACAAGGTGCACGCACCTCCGGTTCCTCTGAATGTCTTGATAGCTCCTTGGCCCTTTGCTATGTAGGGAATTGATATGATGGGGGAAATCAAGCCGACGTCCTCCAATGGACACCGCTTCATCTTAGTGGCCATTGATTATTTTACAAAGTGGGTGGAGGAATCTTCCTTCGCTTCCGTTACCAAAGAATGTTGTTGCCCGTTTTATCAAGCAAAATATCATTTTCCGGTACGGTATCCCAGAAAGGATCATCACTGACAATGGTACAAATCTCAACAACACTATGATCACCTCCTTGTGCGAGCAATTCAACATCCAGCATCATAATTCTTCCCATTACCGGCCAAAGATGAATGGTGTTGTCGAAGTCGCAAATAAAAATATTAAAAAGATCATACATAAAATGACAGTCACATATAAAGTCTGGCATGAGATGTTACCATTCGCTCTCCATGGGTATCGTACCACAACTCGTACATCAACCGGGGCAACACCATATTCTCTGGTTTACGGCATGGAGTTTGTCTTTCCTATCAAGGTCCAGATCCCCTCTCTAAGGATTATGAAGGATGCAGGGTTGAACGAAGACGATTGGATCCAGACTCGACTTGATCAAATGAACTTGATTGATAAGAACAGACTTACTGCTGTTTGCCATGGTCAAATATATCAAAAACGGATGATCAATGCTTTCAACAAGAAGGTCAGACACCAAGTGTATCGAGTTGGGGATCTAGTGATCAAACGCATCATACTGCCACAAGGTGATCCTAGGGGCGAATGGACTCCTACCTATGAAGGACCATTTATAATCAAAAACATTTTCTCTGGTGGGGCAATGATCTTAGCCACCATGGATGGTGACGACCTGCCACACCCTACGAACGCGGACATAGTCAAAAGATACTACGCATAAGAGACCCGCTAGGTTGACATACCTAGGAAAAACAACGGCATCCCGGCGAACCAAAAAGTTTCAGGCAAAAATTAGGGATAAAACAAAAAAAATCTGTACACCCGGCAAGTTGAAAACCCGAAAGGGCGACTTGGGCAAAAAAGGGTTTCCTGGTGGACTGAAACCCGAAAGGGAGGTCCATGCAAAAGTTAGGGAATTAAAGCGTATAATTATGTCTCATTGGATCACCTTACAGACAACCTACAAACTTAGAGGTTCTGATCAATTCAATCATCTTCGGACGAGGCAACAAATAGACAAGATGCTCAGAGATACAAAGGCTATATCAAAATGGGAACCCCATGGGATTAATACATATAGCTATCTTTTCTTTGTATTAAAATTTTCATTTTTTCTTACGACGGTGTTCTCCTACTAGAATGTTTGTCCCACTGTACAAAAATACTTACTCAAAGTCAATACAAAGATATTCCTTTGAAAGTGCAAAACTATCTGTTTTTCTTTACTCTTGTGTTTTGTTTACAAAAACGTCCAATGATTCATTGTTGAACATATGCATTTGAACATAATTATTGTTTACAAATAAACAAAATAAAAGACAATTACTAATGGTTTTAAGAGGTAGGGAAATCTCTCTAAGCTATTTCCGTAATTCCCCGATAGTTTGCAGTTTAAATCCCAGCGGAACGAGCTTCCAATTATCAATCCCCGATGGAAGTCGTTCATTTTCTCAGGATTTTGCAATAGGATTTTACTAGCAGTACATGTCATTTCCCTTACAACAGAGTTTATTTGTCTAAGCAGAAATTCATCAACACTTAGACTTCACAACATGAAGGCTTATAATCCATATCCTTAGCAGCAGTCAGAGATTTATTTTCCCCAATCCAACAGCAGTACAACAAACTAGCTCACATACGCATACATTGCATCCATATATCATAAACATTGATAACACGAATGCATTATACTATGCATTTCATACAACACAAGCATTGCATTTTAGCTCACATCTTACTCTTTTCAGGATAAGGTTAACAGCTACCATTAACAATATTCAAAGTTTTCGGATACGCTCCAGATACGGACGCCATTCTGATACTCATTCAGATTCAAATTTTAGATACAATTCAGATACGCTCCAGACGCGGATGCCATTCTGATACTCATTCAGATTCAACTTTCAGATACAGTTCAGATACGCTCTAGATACGGATGCCATCCTGATACTCATTCAGATTCAACTTTCAGATACAGTTCAGATACACTCCAAACACGGATGCCATTCTGATACTCATTCAGATTCAACTTTCAGATACAGTCCAGATACGCTCCAGATACAGGCGCCATTCTGATACTTATTCAGATTCAACTTTCAGATACGCTCTAGATACAGATACCATCCTGATACTCATTCAGATTCAACTTTCAGATACAGTTTAGATACGCTCCAGACACGGATGCCATCCTGATACTCATTCAGATTCAACTTTCAGATACAGTTCAGATACGCTCCAGACACGAATGTCATTCTAATACTTATTCAGACTCAACTTTCAGATACAGTTCAGATACGCTCCAGACATGGATTCCATTCTGATACTCATTCAGACTCAACTTTCAGATACAGTTCATATACGCTCCAAACACATATGCCATTCTGATACTCATTCAGATATAGTTCAGATACGCTCCAGACAAGGGCGCCATTCTGATGCTCATTCTTTCAGCTTATAAATTACAATACAAACAATCACTTTTGGATGGCATATTTAAGCCCATTTCCTACATATTTCTATCACCTCTCCAAATGGCATCTTTAAGCCCATTCCCTCAACCATCGCATCGCCGAGTGCAAATTTCTGGGCACTTTAGTGTCCAATCATCTTCCACCTTCGAGTCACGACTGGAAAAACACGCCAATCTAACTCTTTAGGCTTAAGAAGATTGAACAGGGGAAGTTGTTGTACCCCAAAAATTTTCCCTCTCACTTATCAAGATTTTTCTTACAAGATCTCATTGGGCTCAAGACTGCACTAGGGTTTGATCAACTCAAGACACCTCCTTATGCACTGATGACCAAAATTAGGGTTTGAGTTGGCACAAGGATTTTTGAACTATCAATGCTCCATATGACTTTCATGGATCATTATGAACCCCCAATATTACTCATGTCAAGTTTCAAGCCTTGGATCACACTTTTGATCAGTCAATTGAACAATTGACCTAAAAATCAATTGTATTGGGGAAAAACTCAATCATGGCCAATTTACAGTCAAACTTCATAATTTTTTTCCACATCAATATTTTAAACTCATATGTATCATTTAATCTAGTTTGGACCATAATTTATCAAGAAATTTGATTAAATCTCCAAAAGGGAAAAATGGTCAAAATTAGGGTTTTGACTAGGGAAGGGCAATTTCTGATTTTTGACCTAGAAAATGGTCAATTGGTTTAAGGAATTATCTCAAGAGTCCAGTTGAATCATTTTTACCTAATTACAAGATTCAAAACATTGCAAATCCTTTAGATTGACAGATGAATTTTGCAGTCAACTGATCAAAAGTCAATTGTATACTGAAAAGTCAAACTTTGACTTTTTGGTCAAATTCAAGTGCCAAAGATCACAATTCATTAAAACATGTCAAAATAGGAAACTTATTCATCAATAAATCAAGAAATCAAGATTTCATTTTCAAAAGTCAAAATTTCTAAACTTAGAAATTTTTCTAAGTGTTGAAAATTTCTTATTTTTTCATAACTTTGAGCAATTTTTTCATTATGATACAAGATGATTCAAAGGAAACTTCCAACATGAAAGTTGTAGATCTCTATGAAATATACAACTTTTATTCACACAACTTCTTCCAAAAGTTCTTGGATCTCAAGTTATAATTTTGTGAATACATGTTCATGGAAATTTTTCCTATAGTTCCAAGGGGAATATTCAAAAGAAATTCAAAGATTAGATGAATATCACATTGTAAGCTTTCCAAAATGTCCAAGAACTCCTTGAGATCATTCTTGAGCAGGGAGAATCGAAGGCAAGAAGTTAGGGTTTTCAAACTTGAATTACAAGTCATTTTGTGAAGAACACTTGATCCAATATTCAGGCATGCATCATGACATATGCATGCATCACATATAACATAGTCTCATTTATTTTGAGAACGTCATTATTGTCAACAATTTCCAGTAGGTCCACGATCAACACTCAAAGCTAAACAGAGTAATCATCGGTGCGACAAGAATAACCTTACCCAGGTTCCCTCTGCAGTTTTACCCAAACTCATTCCGAAGAAGCCCTACTATCCAGGCTCTCATACCGAAGTAACCCTACCATCCAGGTTCCTTCTCACAACCCTACTATCCAGGCTTTCATTTCGAAGTAACCCTACTATCCAGGGTCCTTCTCACAGCCCTACTGTCCAGGATTTCATTTCGAAGTAACCCTACTATCCAAGTTCCTTCTTACATCCCTATTATCCAGGCTTTCATTTCTAAGTAACCCTACTATCCAGGTTCCTTCTCACAGCCCTACTATCCAGGCTTTCATTTCGAAGTAACCCTACTATTGAGGTTCCTTCTCACAACCCTACTATCCAGGCTTACATATCGAAGTAACCCTACTATACAGGTTCCTTCTCATAGCCCTATTATCTAGGCTTTCATTTCGAAGTAACCCTACTATCCAGGTTCCTTCTTACAGCCCTACTATCCAGGCTTTCATTTCGAAGTAACCCTACTATCCAGGTTCCTTCTCACAGCCCTATTGTCCAGGATTTCATTTCGATGTAACCCTACTATCCAGGTTCCTTATCACAGCCCTACTATCCAGGCTTTCATTTCGAAGGAACCCTACTATCCAGGTTCCTTCTCACAGCCCTACTATCCAGGCTTACATATCTAAGTAACCCTACTATCCAGGTTCCTTCTCATAACCTTATTATCTGGGTCTTTCCTCTCTTATCCCTAGACAGCAGTCCACAACACTGTAAGACCGGGACCCGATCAAACACAATTGATTTCACATTTCCCCAGAAAGTCGTGGTGCAGCATATACCCTGACCAAACACACAGTTCACTGCCGCTTCCCAAACCAGAATTATTCCCCAGTAGAGTAACGGACAACTGAAGCTCCTAAAACTCTATCTCTCTCAAGACAGAGACCAAGCATTCCCCAACGAAGTCCTCCTCAACAACAGGTATACGGGTTCTCGCAAAGGAATCTCTTATGCGATCGATGATTCCTCAGATGGCATCTTTAAACCCATCTTCGACAATTATCTAGCAACTTCCAAATGGCATCTATAAGTCCATTCCCGATATCATAAATCAAGTACCACTTTATGCGAGTGCAAATTTCTGGTCACTTTAGTGTTCAATCATCTTCCACCTTCAGATCACGAAAGTCAGACGAGCCAATCTACATCCTCAGGTTTAAGAAGATTGAACAGGGGCAGCTGTTGTACCCCAAAATTTTCCCTCCCATATTTCTCAACAAATTTCATGTAAGGTCCCCAAATTACTCAAGGAAGTTCAAGACTTGACCAGACAAACTCTCTCCTATGGATGTCTACCTCAAATTAGGGTTTCATTTTTCATCAGGATATATGAACCACAAAGGACTCAAATGCTCACCATTGTCCTAATATGTTCTCAAGATCATCCATGTCAAGTTTCAAGCCTTGCAAACAAAGTTTGGTCAGTCGATTTCTCAAAGGCTTGAAAATCGACTGTGTTAGGGAAAAAGTCAACTGTGGCCCACATACATTCAAACTTCAACCTTTTTGGTCAACATCCTCATTTTGAAGTATCATTCATCATTCGATCAAGGGTTGCTCACAATTCATCAAGAACCAAAAGTTGCTAAATTAGGGTTTTACAGGAAAAGTCAACTCAACTTTGACCAAGCATAACTTTCTCATACTTTATGAGAAAAGACCCATCCAAAGCTCATTTTTAAGAGGATGCAATGATCTACAATCCGTCTTCATCTCCCAATTTCAAAATATGCACTCACAAGAAGTTATGAATTTGGACATTATGGGTCATTTTGAAAAGTCAACAAAAACACATTTTTTGTCAAAGCTTCATACATGAACATGGAATACCAAATTGAGATGATACAAAAAGGTTTGCTTAGAGGACCTCTCAAGCTTTCTAAAAAGTCCAAGAACACCTTCAAAGAGTCAAAATTGAGGAAGTTATGCATTGGTGAAGTTGACCTTTTTTGCAAAATTGTCAAAAGTCAATTATGCCTCAAATTGCAATTTTTGCTAATTGGGCCTAACTTTTTGCACTTGTTTTGAGTTGGTAGCATGGTCCACGAGCCCTATCTCTTTCCACTTGTCTTTATCTTATTTTTATTATTTATTTTGATTTTTATTGCAATTAAATCAATTTAAATCAAAACAAATCATGAAAAATCCAAATCATTGAAACTTCAAGATCTTGTGCACATTTCAGGTCCTATATGCAGCTGGAAAGTGAATCAATTCGTGCAAGGCCTTTGTGTGCATGAAAAGATTGGTTTTTGCCTATTTTTGGAAAGATCTTCAAGTGAATCAAATCAAAATCAAAAGCTATAATGGATAAAGATTGAGAGCATAATTTCAACCCTAATCCAATCCTTGGTATATAGTGAACATTTGCAGACCTAAAACACAAGGTTTTGAGGCGCACAAAGGCAGAACAAAACTTGAAAAAATCAAAGAAAAGTGGTGATTTGATTTTGTACTTCCAGGCACTTTCAAGGTCCCCTAGCCATCTCATTCGCTTCCTGGGATCACAAGCAAGCTATACCAATCAAGAACAAAGATTTTCCTGCGCTAAAACCTAATGTAAGTGGTTCTCGACTTTGGCTTGTTCTTGAAATTGAATTGCATGATTTTGGAATCTATAGCATGAAATACTTATATATTCTTGCTCCCTGAAACATTTGCAAACTATCTATAACATTCAATTGCATTTTTGTGGACTATATCAGGATTTGCCATTATTAGGGTTTCTGGTCTCGTTTTAGGGTCTTTGTGTACAGGTGAAATTGACCCTCAAGAAGGGCACCATAATGCTCAGCAGGTCAAGACGAGAGTATTCATGGCGTTAGATTTTGTTTATCATGCCCATGAGAGATTTTGAAGCAAGCAAAGGCTGTAGCTACGGACATATGTCCGTAGGTAAAAGTCTATGACTTTTACCAACGGAGCAAGGTTGGGGATGACCTGCGTGGCACCATCTTACTGGTCCATTTGAATTCTGGCGCTTTTTTCCCACTAACTCACATTATTATATATTATCCATTATTATTATTCTATGTACAATAAACATGTGCAGTGCAATTGGTAAAGAGGCTAGTGGAGAAAGCCATGGGGCCTGGGTTCGAATCCCAGGTCCCCCCCATTATTTCATGTTATTTTCTTTCATTGATCAGGCGTGCACACAAGGCAAAGGACCACCATGTGCCCTCAGAATCCAACCAACCAGGTGTCCAAGAAGCCAGATCTGATGGCCATCATGTGGTGACCATGATACAGCCCAGTCAACGCATAGCACTGGAACGGGCAAGTCAACGTGGATCAACTTGTTTTGGGCCCAGAAGTTGATACTCACACCCCCCAAATTACTGATTCTCAGGCCCATTCACTTTTCTCTATTCTTTTATATTTCTTTTATTTAATTCATTTAGTTATTTTTATTCACATAAAAATCAATTCTTTTTTCATGAAAAAAAACATAAAATCACAAAAAATAATATTTTCATCCAATTAGATTTAGAATTTATTTTTTATACAAAAATTAATTTAGTTAGTTTGTTTAATTTTAGGGTAACTTTAATTATTTTGTAAATAAATTAAAACAGTTAGAAATTAGGGTTTTGTCTAATTTAAATTCTATTTATCTTTTTTCTTAAAAAAAATAACCAAAAATACAAAAATAGGTCATGTTAAATTATTTTCTTTAAATTAATTTAATTACTAATTAGATTTATATTTAATTTTAAAAAATCCTTATTTTTTTAAAATAATCAAAAAGAACAAAAATATTTTCTCTTTTGATTAGGTTAGCCAGGGTCAAAACCCTAGTTCTCCCTCGTTCTCGATTCATCGTGTTTATTTACTTTTACCATATTAATGTAATTTCTCACAAGTTGTAATAGATTAATTAGGATTTTTCTCCTTTTCATTTATCGTTTTGACGGGTTATTTTTGGCTATGTAAATTAATACCTGAAGCCTTGTAATAGCGTAGCTTTACTTTCCGCACTTTAATTTCCGCAAAATATTAACTGTTAGATGTATGAATAATAGGGATGCATGACAAGAATGTATGTAAACTTTAAAACAGTTAGCAAACCTTAAATGCGCAAAGATAATAACTTGAAATTGAATCACTCGCACATGAAATAGTTGATACAGATGCAAGTGTCAAGAAATAGTTGATACAGATGCTACCCGACTATGTTGAGATCTTTGCCTGGTCTTATGAAGATATGCCTGGGTTGGATACTGACATTGTGGTTCACCGTTTGCAAACTAAAGAAGACTGCCCTCCAGTAAAGCAGAAAGTTTGCCGCATGCGCCCAGAGATGTCTGAGAAAATCAAAGTTGAGGTCATGAAACAGTTTGATGTCGGTTTTCTAGTTGTCACTTCTTACCCGCAGTGGGTTGCCAACGTGGTTCCGGTGCCGAAGAAAGATGGTAAGGTTCGAATGTTTGTGGACTATAGGGATCTGAATAGGGCAAGCCCCAAAGATGATTTCCCACTTCCTCACATCGATGTTTTGGTCGACAACACCGTGCAGCATAAGATATTCTCCTTTATGGATGGTTTTTTGGGTTACAATCAGATTAAGATGGCTCCCGAAAACATGGAGAAGACAAGGTTCGTCATGCAGTGGGGTACCTTTTGCTACAAGGTCATGCTGTGTGGATTAAGGAATGTTGGGGCAACGTATCAGCGCGCCATGGTCGCTTTGTTCCGCGACATGATTTATCACGAGATTGAGGTATACGTTGACGACATGATTGCAAGATCCCAAACTGAAGAAGAACATCTTGACCATCTCCAGAAACTATTCGACAGGTTGAAGATGTACAAGCTGAGGTTAAACCCGAACAAGTGCACCTTCGGGGTAAGATCTGGTAAGCTGCTGGGTTTCGTTGTTAGTGATAAAGGTATTCAAGTGGATCCTGCAAAGGTGAAGGCTATACAGGAAATGCCAGCTCCTTGAACGGAAAAAGAAGTCAGAGGCTTTTTGGGACGTTGAATTACATTGCCAGATTCATTTCACATCTGACTGCTACTTGTGAGTCGATCTTCAAGCTGCTGAAGAAAGATCAAGTGGTAAAATGGAATGATGAATGCCAGACCGCCTTTGAAAGGATCAAAGAATATCTCCAAGAGCCACCCATTCTGATGCCTCCAGTTGAAGGGAGACCTTTGATCTTATACTTGACAGTACTCGACAATTCGATAGGGTGTGTGTTGGGGAAGCATGACGAGTCTGGCCGAAAAGAGCATGTTATTTACTACCTTAGCAAAAAGTTTACTGACTGTGAGACCCGATACTCACTGCTTGAGAAAAATTGATGCGCTTTGGCATGGGCTGCTCGTCGGCTGAGACAGTATATGCTGACTCACACTACCCTATTGATATCAAAGATGGATCCAATCAAGTATATCTTCGAAAAGCCTGCCTTATCCGGAAGAATAGCAAGATGGCAGATGATCTTAACTGAGTATGACATCTAATACACAACCCAAAAAGTAACCAAGGGGAGTGTGTTGGCAGATCATTTGGCGCATCAGGCCGTGGATGATTACCAGTCTATGAACTTCGAGTTTCCGGATGAGAACATCATGGTTGTAACCGACTATGAAAAACCTGGACCGGATGAAGGACCTGAGGAAGGATCCCGATGGTCTATGTATTTTGAAGGAGCTTCAAACGAATTGGGTAATGGCATTGGTGCCGTGATCATATCTCCTGAAGGATGTCATACTCCGTTCACCGCCCGATTATGTTTTAACTGCACCAACAACATGGCAGAGTATGAAGCATGCATCATGGGTCTTCGAGCAGCTATTGACCTAAGGATTAAGTTCTTAAGTGTATTCAGAGATTCCGCTCTAGTGATTAGTCAGATCAAAGGCAAGTGGGATACGAAGCACCCAAATCTTATTCCTTACAAAGAGTGTGTATTGACGTTGCTTCCACATTTTGAGGAGATAACCTTTGAACACTTCCCGAGAGAGGAGAATCAGTTAGCGGACGCGCTAGCTACCATGTCTTTTATGTTCAAGGTCAGGTGGGACAACGAAGCTCCCCAGATTACCATTGAGAGGTTGGACGAACCCGCACATTGCTGTGACATTGAGACTGAAGAGGTAACAGATAAACCCTGGTTCCACGAGGTAAAGAAGTATCTTGAGGATCAGCAGTACCCCGAGGGTGCATCTGTTAATGATAAAAAGTTTCTGATGAGATTCACAGCGAAGTTCTTCATCAGTAATGGTATCCTTTACAAGCGTAACCATGATTCAACCTTATTGCGATGTGTGGACAAGAGCGAGGCAGAAAGGATCATGGCAGAGTTACATGAAGGTACCTTTGGAACTCATTCCAGTGGATATACCATGGCAAAGAAAATCCTACGGGCAGGATACTATTGGTCTATAATGGAAGCCGATTGTTATCAGCATTCTCGGACCTGTCATAAGTGCTAAGTCTATGCTAATAAGGTGCATGTACCTCCAGTTCCTCTGAAGGTCTTGACAGCTCCTTAGCCCTTCGCAATGTGGGGCATCGATATGATTGGCAAGATCAGACCTACTGCGTCCAACGGGCATCGTTTCATCCTGGTAGCAATTGACTACTTTATGAAGTGGGTTTAAGCAGCTTCCTTTGCTACAATAACCAAGAACATCGTGGCGCGGTTTATTCAGCATAATTTGATTTGTCGATATGGTGTACCAGAGAGGATCATTACGGACAATGGTACAAATCTCAACAATACGATGATCACCGAGCTCTGCAAGCAGTTCAAGATACAGCATCACAACTCTTCTCCTTACTGGATGAAGATGAATGGGGCTGTTGAAGCCGCTAATAAGAACATCAAGAAGATTGTGCATAAGATGACGGTGACATAAAAAGATTGGCACGAGATGTTACCATTTTCTCTTCATGGGTACCGTACCTCAGCACGAACATCAACAGGGGAAACACCCTACTCTTTGGTGTTCAGCATGGAAGCAGTCTTACCTATTGAGGTCCAGATACCCTCTCTACGGATTATGAAGGATGCAGGTTTGAGAGAGGACGACTGGATCCAGACCCAGCTTGATCGGCTGAACTTAATCAACGAGAAGAGACTTACTGCTATTTTTCATAGTCAGACGTATCAAAAGAGGATGATCAAGGCATTTAATAAGAAAGTCAGATGACAAGAATATCAAGTCGGGGATCTGGTGATCAAACGCATCATACTACCGCAAGGTAATCCCAGGGGAAAATGGACCCCTACGTATGAAGGGCCCTTTGTGGTTAAGAACATTTTCTCAAGAGGAGCTATGATTCTAACCACCATGGATGGTGACGACCTTCCTCACCCCGTCAATGCAGACATAGTGAAAAAATACTACGCATAATCAAAGACCCGCTAGGTTGACTGGCCTAGGAAAAAATAAGGGCTTCCCGGCGAACCAAAAGGGTTCGGGAAAAAATAAGGGATGAAAATGAAAAAAACTTGTACACCGGAAGGTCGAAAACCTGAAAAGGCGGCTTGGGCAAAAAAGGGTATCCCGGTGGACTGAAAACCCGAAAGGGCGGTCCAGGCAAAAATTAGGGATTAAAGCGTAACACTATGTCTCATTGGATCATCTTGTAACCAGACTTCGGTATCAACTATCAAGCTCGGACGACACTAATCAGTCTGATCTACCTTCAACCAAGTAGCAAAGTGATGAGATGCTCGAAATACATAAAGGCAATAGCAGAGTTGGAACCCAGTGGGATTGTTCACATAGCTGTTTTTCTTTGTTTTATACAAATTGTATAATTTCTATCATTCGGCGGCGTTCTCTTACTAGGACGTCAGCCTCTTGAACAAAAACGCTTATTTACAGGCCAACTTCAAAATCAATACAATTCATTCTCACAAAGAAATTTCAAATTGTTTTTATTTTTCTGTTTTGTTTTGCAAGAATGTTCAATGGTTTATTTTTGATATATGCATTTGACAATAATTGTTGCTCATAAATATTTACATGCGAAACAAAGGACGATTATTCGTAATATCAGGAAGAGGGGAAAACAAGAAATGTTCAAAGCTTTACAATTGCTCTGTCCACCAGGTATAGGGATAGACCAAGCAGGATAATACGACTAAACGTACATTCACTCCCCGCAGAGCAAAAGGTATCTAAAAAACATTGATTCTCCCCCAAGCAGAATTTATCTATCATCAGCACTAGAAAATTATTCCCAGTGGAGTTTATTTCTTCCACAAGCAGAAACTTAATCCCCGACAGGTTTCATTATCACCATCAATGGTAATTCATCCCCATCCGAGGTGGTTCCTCCAAATCAACAGATCCTCTAGCAGAGCATCTCTTCCCCACCGAGTTATTTTCTCGTCGGTTTATTCTCTAGCAGGATTATTCTCAAATCATCTTCGACCGTCATCCCCAGCGAGAACGAAGAATTCAACTCCTTGCACTCTCCAACAACAATCTGGGATTTATTTTCCCCAGCTAGAGAATATCATAAAAACATTGCATGTTCATACATCATGACATGCACATACGCATCATACAACACAATCTCATATATTTTGAGAACATCATTGCTTGATTCATGTCATGCATCACATACGACTAACCTTTACCTTGCAGGAAAGTACAATAAAATTCTCACCAAGTTCAAGCTATGAAGCCCGGATTCGACCGGATAGTATCTTGATTTCTCCATCATATTGAGAAGCCCGGAGAACGACTAGATAACAATATCAAACACCGCGAAGCCCGGATTCGACCAGATAGTGGTTTATCTTTAAGCTATGAAGCCCAGAGAAAGACCAGATAATAGTTTAATCCCCAGCAAGCCGTGAAGCCCGGATTACGACCGGATAACAGCTCAGCAAGTTACTGTGAAGCCTGGATTACGACCAGATAGCAGTGCAAGACGCCATGAAGCCTGGATTCGACCAGATAGTGGTATATCATAAACATAAGCCGTGAAGCCCGGATTATGACCGGATAACAGCTCAGCAAGTTATTGTGAAGCCTAGATTACAACCAGATAGCAGTACAAATTTCTGTGAAACCTGGATTACAACCAGATAGCAGCCAAAGACACCGCGAAGCCTGGATTACAACCAGATAGTGGTATATCTTTAACACAAGTTATGAAGCCCGGATTCCACCGGATAGTATCTTGATTTCTCCAAACACCATGAAGCCTGGTGTTGTACCCCAAAATTTGCCCTCCCATTTTTCATAGAAGACCTAACCCTAGGGTTTCTCAGATATTCAAGTTGGCTCAGGAATCGATCAGACAGATTCTCTTCTATGGCAGTAAACCAGCAACTAGGGTTTTTCTTACAATTCTCAAAAGAAAATGAATTCTCAAAAAGATTCAATTGGTTTTCACAGATCTTCATGCTTTCTCAAGTTTATTAAAAAGACAGTGTTTGTTCTCAAGGCATGGTTGTTTGGGACAAAAGACTAAGACTGTCATTTGGGACACTCATGATTGTTTGATCTAGGTTAACCAGATGTTTCGCGTCTCTTAAAACAATTGCTTGGTTAGGAAATGGAATATACAATGCGTGTTTGTTTGGAATGCAGTTGCAAGATTACGGAATTATTGGAATTTAAGTTATCAGATTGGAGCATTTTGTTTCAATTATCTTGATTGGGAATCTTTAAGAATCAGTTAGGATGCGAAGAGAAAATTACAAGTTATTGTCAGTAAAGGGTTTCAATTGACACCAGAATATTTCATAAGACTTTCTCCAATTTTTCCAAACATTGTTACAAAATAATTTATTCTTTTAAATACTCTATGTTTTACAATTTATTGTATTTAAAAGATAAATTAGTACAATTGTTGGATACAGTACAAGAATGTTTTTCTAAATTACAAGGAAAATCAAATGCTTGATTGGCCTAAGAGAACTAAACTATGCCTAAGTTTGACTGAAGTTCTTTTGCTATCTCCAAATTCCTTCCTTGCTTGCCCTAGGGTACTTGCCTTCCATGCTTTGTCCTCTCCATTGTGCTCACATGAAAATGAAAGAAACGAAATGTGATTAGTATAAAATTATTTAGGCATGAGCAAGAATTTTCAAAAGAAAAAGTGCTATTCATCATTAAAGTTTGCAAATTGGAATCAGAAGGCCATTTTAATTCATCACAATTTATTTTCTCTATTTGGAAATCACAAAGAAGATTATTCTTCTTGTTTCACAAAAAGAAGGAAAAGAAATGCAAGCAAGCTGTCCAAGAAATGCTGCAAAATTGTCCAAATGCTACAAAGCTATCCAAACAAGAACAAATGCAGCAAAACTGTCCAAATGCTACAAAGATATCCAAACAAGAACAAATGCAGCAAAATTGTCCAGAAGCAAACAGCAGTGCGAACCAAACAAACAGCAGTATGGTAAACAAAATGCAAACAGCATCAACAAAAAAACGAGGCAGCAATACAAAATGCAAACAACATCAACAAAAGCAGGCAACAAAAAGCATAAGTATGGCAATATAATAAGTCAAATAAGCAAAGGCTTGTTCAAGAAGCTAAGTCATCATTTTCCATTTTATTGCAAACTTTTCAGAATTGAAAAAAAAGGCAAAAGAGCAATTGACTTTCTTAGTGTCATTGAGAGAGAAGAGAGGAAAGAAGTCACCTAGGTTATTGGGATGAACAGCCCTGCTGCCTTGACTGTCACAAGTTACATAGAAGCTGCTAGAAAACAAAACTGCCATCAAAAAGCCAAAAGAACAATATAGTAAAATATTCAAATTCTTTTTTCCCACCATTTTGAATAGAGATAACAGAAAGAGAGTCAATATAACAGGAAGGAGGTCAAGAGAAACGAATACAGTTGACAAGCCAAAGAAAAACTCAGCAAACACACAAACCTCAATCCTCCAAAAACTGTCAAACCAAAACCTCAAACCTCCAAAACCAAAACAAATCTCCAACAACAAAACCTGTAAAACTGTCAAAACCTCTAAAAACTCCCAGCATCCACCCTCAAATCTCAAGTCCTGCAACAGATCTCAAGCTTGCAACAAAATACAAAAAAACTATCAAAGTCTCCAACCTTTAAACCTGTAACAAAACTGTAACCAAATCCAATAAACTGCCAAACCATCAACAAAACCTCAAACTGATAAACAACAAAAACATCACCAAAAACATAGGTCTAGAAACTCAGAAAACCACAAATCTCCAAGTAACAAAACCAACAACAAAAAACCATAAGAAACTGTCAAACCATTAATACAAACCAACAGCTGTCCTCAAAAACCAAATCAGTAACATATCCAAAACCTATAGCCAAACTGTCAAAACCAACAACCTTCAAAAACCAGCAACCAACTCAAAACACCATTAAACAACCATCTCAAAACTGTAACAAAGCCAAACTGTCAAAACCAAAAACATTAACCATCATCAAATCAAAACATGTACTAAGCCTCCAGAAACCACAAATCTCAAACTCAGAAACCAGTCAACAATCATCAAAACACAAAAAAAAATTGTTAACTATCAAGCTAACAGAACCAAAACCTGTCAAACCAGTAGCCAAGAATCAAACCAAAAAAAACATGTTTACTCAAAATCAGTAACATCATCCTAAAACCTCCAAAACAAAAAGTTTCAAACCAAACCAGTAACATCATCAAAGATCCCAAACAAAATGCCAACAAACTCAAAACCATTAACCATCATCCTTATCATTCAACAAAGAAGACAGAAGAAAAGTTACCAGAAAGCAACGGGTGTCATCCTCATCTCCTTTAAGAACATCAGAACTTCACCTTTTTCAAGAAAAATGTTAGAACTGGATTAGGGAGGCGAGATTAGTAGCGTTTCGGCAACAGAGAGTTGGGGGGGAAGATCAGATGATTCGAATTTCATTCCTTTAGGGTTCAAATCCGAAATTAGGGTTTTCAAGGAGATACGAGCCATGGTGAGATAGAGACGAAAAGATTGATTTCATTCGCAAAGAGAAATAGGGACGTTTAGTGAGAAGTTTAGAGGTTCAGAAAGATGAACAAGAGATGGATGAAGGAGATGAGCGGCGCCGTTGTAACAAAGGGTCTCAGAACCCTAATTTTGCTTTGAACCCCTAATTAACAATTATGCAGCTTAAGAGACTTGGGCCTGTTTTTGTTTACAAATCCTTAAGCCCATGCGCCATTACTAATCCATACCCCCCTTGGTTCGTTTTCTGTAACAGCAAGAACAACATTTCCTTTGGGCCTCACCCCAAGTCAATTCCTTAAGCCCATTATTTCTTCTTTTAATTTGTTTTTTCTTCTTATATTTGTTTTGCAAAATACTAAATAAAATTTAAAATATTTTTCTATTAATTTGACTTAGGTTTTATTAATTAATTTTTATCTTTTTTTTATTATTTTTTTTTTGCTTTAATTTTAATTGACATGATAAAACACCAAAAACAATAATTTAGTTTATTTCTTTCTTTAAATTTACATAATTAATAAAATACAAAAAAAAAAGTAATAAAGATTTTAATTTAATCATTTTTTTAGAATAGGTTTTTATTTTCCTCTTTTCATGTAAATATTTAGCATTTCATATTTTGCTAATATTATTTTCATAAATTGTCATAGATTTATATTAAATCGCACAAAAAATTCGATTTGGTTGTATTGTTTGATATTTAGACCTTTGCTATCTCATTTGATTCATCCCCATTTGTAACAATTATATCCCTATTCCCGAACACTTTGTAATAGCGTAGAATTTCAATTCCCGAAATTTACCGTTTTCCATATACTGTATAGTAACTAGGCATGTATGGCAAGATTCAAAAATCGATCGCTAGATGACCTAATCAAAGAATAAAATAACTTGAAACCAACACATTTTTTCACACGCGCACCTCTAGGGTAACCTCGCTCGTTGCGTTGGAAATACAATCATGTCCCTCGAATATGGGATGCTCTAGAAATGACCCTTCAATAAATAAAGATCATAGTCCCTCGATGACCCTCGATGTTACCTTAGATTAAAATGATCTCGTCCCTTACAAAAATTGCTAAAGCGTCTCACAAGTTGCCTTCAATGATTGTAAAATTGACCCGCGCCTGTCCCTTCACATCCAATGGTGGGGCTTCTTACCAAATCAATGGTAAGATAGCACCATTAAAAGGAAGAGGAAAATAACAACTTAAGACCTTTCGAGTAGATAGATTCGCTCTTAGTTACCCGCTTGCTCACGATAAAAAAACTCTTACACCTACACTCTCATTTCAAAACATTTTCAAAAAAAAACAAAACTTTTTGTATACGTTCTTATAGAGACGAGAACCATTGCAAAACCTCTTTTCAAAACACTTTTCGAAACACGATTCACAAACACATATTTGAACCACTTTTTGAAACAAAACGTTGTATACGTTCTTATAGAGACGAGAGCCATTACAAAGAGATTTTTCAAAATACTTTCAAAAGCCCACACCACAAGCACACAATCAAATGAAAGCAAGTGATCTAAACGAGTAACTAAGAACCCATGGAAAACCATGGATGAAAAGGGTGCTAATACCTTCCCTTTTCATAATCTACCCCCCGAACCCGAGAAATAATCTCGAAAGGTCTTTCCTGTGCTTTTTTACCTTTCCTTTTGGATAAAAGAAAAGTCGGTGGCAACTCTTGCTAACGGCACAAGTGCGATCGAAACGCAAAACATCAAGTCAGTTCTCTGACCGCATCATAGAACTGGCGACTCTGTTGGGGAATATTGTAAAAGTGGGGTTACCTTAGGGTTAGATCACCTTTACTTGTTTACATTGTTTGATTTGTTTGCTTTACATTTTTGTTCCTTGTTTGGGTTTGTTTTAAATCCTACACCCAGATTTGGGGGCACCTTTTAGGTAAGTAGCAATAAACTGTGAGGGAACTGTGGGGGGTATACCGACATGGTTGAAGCAGTAACTACGTTGATGTGGCACTTTGGTTGGTACCGGTAACCCTTGAGTCGTATCAAGGAGAGTACGGGGCTGCCGCGTGGTGTCATGAAGCATCAACTTACCTTAGAACCTTACTTGACCAACTTGGCCATTAGGACATAGTGAGATGACCAGTTTCGGTGTAGAGCTGAAAATTGGTTGATACTCGATGCTACACTCATTGAGACTTGACCCCTGAGTTTTGTTTGGTTACGAGTCAATTGCTTATTGAACGAAGCTTGTGGGAAAGGTCAGTGATATTGAGATCCCTTAGAACCCGGTTACTATTAACTAGGACAGGTTGAGCCAACTAAACTTCAAGAGGGTACGTACCTACAATCTCCATGCAAGCCTAAACCTAAGGATTTGTTTGCTTTGTGTGAATATGATTATTTGTATATACACTTGCTTACCTCGCATATTTGTACATAACATCATAACGTCATACCAGAGCATTTTCAATAACCATTTCAAGGATCTCGAGGGCCTTTGGTGCAGGTTGTGATGAACCAAATGCCGTCAAAGATCAAGTACAACAAACTTGAGTCAAAGGCTATGACCCACTTGACATGGTGAGCTTGATTCCCGTGGAAAGACATCCACCGATACGAAGTTCTCCAATCAAAGATGTTGATCGAAATTCAACTTCCAACATTTTCTTATGTTTACCCCGCGAGATCCTTGAAAACATGCCCCACATATCATGCATCACATTATGACAGGTTTCTCCCCTTCAGGTCTCTTTATCTTTCTACTGTTTATTTCAGCAGAGATGGCTCTAGAGAAGACTATCAAGGACATCTAGGCTCAAAACGCCCAACTTCAAGAGATGTTCTTGAACCTATCCAAAGGGCAGCAAGAAGTGAAATCTCTCCTCACTAGGGGCATGATCATGGGGAATCCTGAGGGCAACAAAGATGATCAGTTGGATCTGCTACGAACTGAGATAGCCATAATGAAAATCCAGATGATGGGACAACTGGTGGGCCAGATGGCTCTCATCCAAAACTTGGCACAAGGGAAAGAGGAGCTGAGAGTCCTCGTCAACAAGCTTCATCAAGACGAATGTAACCAAATAGGGCAAACAACTAGGGTTGAGGATCAAGTTATCTTTCAGTCTCCCTTGAGACAAGAAGCCGAGAGAGGACCTCCCCAGTTTGCTTCAGGGTCACAAGCCCAACAACGACCTCGCCAACGTCAACAGGGTAATCGGCGTAGGCGGAATACATCTGAAAAACGATTCACTGAGATTAACATGTCATTATCTCAAGTGTTGCAACGCTTGTTGGAAGTCAAGCTGATTGTATTAAGGGACCCCCCTCGGAATCCCAACACAGCCTCTCCATGGTACAATCCAAATGCAAGATGTGCGTATCACTCCAACAGTCTTGGACATGACACCAATAGTTGTTGGGTATTGAGAAACAAAATTCAAGATCTGATTGAATGAAGAACGATGGAGTTCACACAAGATGGCCAGATTAAAATCTTCCGCTGAGGGCTCTCCACCTAAAATGTCAAGTTCGAACAAAGAGGCTTCTGTTCATTTTGAATTTCCAATTGTAATTTCTTTTGTTATTCAAATAATTATCTATTAATGTCAAACTCTGTTTCATTAATGCATTTCATATGTTTGTCTTGAATTCATCTTTTCGTTTTCACTTTATTTAAACTATGATTTTTATTCTTCTTATGGCACAAAACTTTAGAGGGAGGATGACGAAAACAATGCCATAATCTCATACAGTATGCTTTTGGACAGACATTGCTGACGATGTACAGACGTTTATTTCAAATCCTAGATACTGGAGTTATAAGGAAGATAATCCCTAGTCAACCCCTTCGAGCCAAAAGAGTAGAAGTTTTCTGTTTTACACAAATTGAAACCTTTAATCAAAACCTGGGGCAGAGTAGTCTCTCAGTTAATTCAAACGCACGTTAAAGTCGCAAACTCTCATCTTGTAATACAACGAATAACATCAAAAACATTCTTTTGGAATCAAAAGACGGTGATGGTTCCCTATCACATAGGCAGTCATTATCTCTCAAAAAGAAAAGCCCACTAAGTCGAAACCTACGAAGGAGGCTTAAGAAAACTGGGGCATCCCGCTGACTGTAATCTCAAAACAGGAACACTCAAGAAAAAATTAGGGATAATAAATCAAAAGAAATAGGTCACTAAAAATCCTCAACAACATGAAAAAGGTTGCAAAAAAATGAATGCTTTCCGATAAACTTAACTTGTTTGAACCATCACCAAAATGTCATTCCAAAATCAATTGGAGTTCAAGCGTACAATTAACTGAGCTCGGGACTGAAGAACATCACGAAGAAAGGACGGGTACAAATACATTTGAGCCTTTATCCTTCGTTTCTTAAACCGTGAACCAAGCCATGTTACAACCCTTCAAAAGTCCTAATTGAAGCATGGGTTAGTTCGAAAGCATACTGTTACAAAAGGTATCCTGAATCCTGTAAGGCTTTGCTCTAAATCCGGACTTGAATTTTTCTTACAAAAGTTTCTTGCTAAAAAATGCATTTTCAAAATTTTAAGACAAGCATAAACTTTGCATTATTTGAATATCGTTGTTTGCATATGGCTATTTTTTTGGCAGCGGAGAAATTCACACAATGAATATCCAATGAACGAAAAGATCTCTCAGTGAACAAAGTCACTTCAAGCGGGATGACACTCCCATTGCAAAAATCTCCTATCAACAAAGGGACATGACATGTCATTTTCCAGCACACCTGGGGAAGTCCAGTCAAGATTTCAAGAAATCTCTCAAAGTGCAGAGTAACTAGGGGCAAGTCTCCGTCCCCGTCACTTGGGGCATTGAACGTCAATCCCAGCAAAGGGTTGTATACAGTCAAACATTTCCTGGCAAAGCCATAAACACTCGCTACTAGGGGCAGTGACAAATCTCCCCAAAATCCTTCTCATAAGATGACTCCTAGCCAGAGTTTTTAATATTTCCCAGCGGAGTTCTCCTCAAACAACGAAACAGGAATCCCCAGTGGAAACATTCTAAGCAAAGTTTGAAGACACACATATTTTTCAACAGCAATCCAGGATTTAACGGTTCCCCGGCATCTGTCAAGGATTTATTTTCCCAGACAAAAATACATTCTTTAACATTTCACATTTCATACCTCCTATTTACATACATGATAAAGTGCATACGACACAATCTCATTTATTTTGAGAACATCATGACATCAAGCATTTCATGCATCATGGCATTGCATACAACTAACTCTTTACCTTTTCAGGAAAGATTGATCGACAGATAAAGGTTATCATTACCTTTTGAGATAGTAGTCGTCAAAGATTCCTTCATCCTGCCAAGGTGGTAATCATACAAGATTCCGTCATCCTGCCAAGGTAGTAATCATCCAAGATTTCTTCATCCTGCCAAGGTAGTAATCATCCAAGATTCCTTCATCGTCTTGCCAAGACCTTCTCTGGTCCAGTCAGATCGACACTAAGATCTCCCTGATTCTTATTCTAGTTGAAGATATTCAAAGACTTTCGTCTGGTTCAGTTAAATCGATTCTAAGGTTTTTTTGATTCTTATCCAGTCAAAGTTAATTCAGGACCTTCTCTGGTTCAGTCAGATCGACACTAAGATCTCCCTGATTCTTATTCCAGTTGAAGATATTCCAAGACTTTCGTCTGGTTCAGTTAAATCGATTCAAAGATTTTTCTGATTCTTATCCAGTCAAAGTTAATTCAAGACCTTCTCTGGTTCAGTCAGATTGACACTAAGATCTCCCTGATTCTTATTCCAGTTAAAGATATTCCAAGACTTTCGTCTGGTTCAGTTAAATTGATTCAAAGATTTTTCTGATTCTTATCCAGTCAAAGTTAATTCAAGACCTTCTCTGGTTAAGTCAGATCGACACTAAGATCTCCCTGATTCTTATTCCAGTTGAAGATATTCCAAGACTTTCGTCTGGTTCAGTTAAATCAATTCTAAGATTTTTCTGATTCTTATCCAGTCAAAGTTAATTCAAGACCTTCTCTGTTTCAGTTAGATCGACGCTAAGATTTCCCTGATTCTTATTCCAGTTGAAGATATTCCAAGATTTTGCTGGTTCAGTTAAATCTCTCAACGATTTATTCTGATTCATTTCCAGATTTTTACTGGTTCAGATAAATCTCTCAACGGTTTATTCTGATTCATCTCCAGATTTTTCTGGTTCAGATTTTACTGGTTCAAATAAATCTCTCAACGGTTTATTCTGATTCACTTTCAGATTTTGCTGGTTCAGATAAATCTCTCAACGGTTTATTCTGATTCATTTCCAGATTCTTACTGGTTCAGTTAAATCTCTCAACGGTTTATTCTGATTTGTCTCCAGATTTTTACTGGTTCAGATAAATCTCTCAATGTTTTATTCTGATTCATTTCCAGATTCTTACTGTTTCAAATAAATCTCTCAATGGTTTATTCTGATTCATTTCCATATTCTTACTGGTTCAGTTAAATCTCTCAACGATTTATTCTGATTCATTTCCAGATTTTTACTGGTTCAGATAAATCTCTCAACAGTTTATTCTGATTCATCTCCAGATTTTGCTGGTTCAAATTTTACTGGTTCAGATAAATCTCTCAATAGTTTATTCTGATTCACTTTCAGATTTTGCTGGTTCAGATAAATCTCTCAACGGTTTATTCTGATTCATTTCCAGATTTTTACTGTTTCAGATAAATCTCTCAACGATTTATTCTGATTCATTTCCAGACTTTTGTTGTTTCAGATAAATCTCTCAATGGTTTATTCTGATTCATTCTCTGTCCAGATCCAGTTCAAACTTTCTGTTAACAATCACCTTTGGATTGCATCTACAAGCCCATCTCCAACGATTCTCCTTTGTTTATCCAAATGGCATCTTTAAGCCCATTTCCATACACAATCAAATCAGCATGTCATTAAGATCCCCAACGGAGCCAAAACTTTGAACTACAGATCATCAGTGGAGATGAGACTACTAACTACCAATCCCTGGCGGAGCCGAAACTTCAAACTATCAACCCACAGCGTAAATCATCCAGTTTCTCCAGGTTTCCCCAGCATGTTGTTTTGAATCCTGAAAATCAACCAGATAACAGTTAACTTTTGTTTCTCCCCAACCTAGGGTAACTCCCCAGTAGAGTGGCAGATAACCGAAACTCCTAAACTTTTCCCAAACAGGAATAAGCTTTTCTCCACATAGTTTTTATTGCTTCTCGACAGAACAAAGACTCCCGTCAATAATCCCTAGTAGAAGTCATTAAAATTTTATGGATTCCCCAAGAAGATTCCTCAAGAAATATATGGCAATACTCTCACAATGGAATCCTCAGCAGTCAAGGATTTATTTTCCCCGGCAGCAGTCAAGGATTTATTTTCCTCAGCAATATAGCAAATCCGCTTACATGCGCATACATTACATCCATATATTATAAACATTGATAAAGGACATATATTGCATCATACATTTCATGCAACATAACTTTGTGTTTCAGCTAACATTTTACTCTTTTCAGGATAAGATTAACAGATATCTTTTACAAATATTCAAATATTTCTAGATATAGTACAGATACACTCCAGACACGGAAGTTATTCTGTTACTCATTCAAATTTCAATCTCAAGATACAGTCCAAATACACTCCAGACGCAGAAGTTATTCTGTTACTTATTCAGATTCAAGTTTCAGATACAGTACATATACACTCCAGACACGGAAGTTATTTTGTTACTCATTCAGATTTCAATTTCAAGATACAGTACAGATACACTCCAGACACGAAAGTTATTCTGTTACTCATTCAAATTTCAATCTCAAGATACAGTCCAGATACGCTCCATACACGGAAGTTATTTTGTTACTCATTCAGATTTCAATTTCAGATACAGTACAGGTACACTCCAGACACGGAAGTTATTCTGTTACTCATTCAAATTTTAATTTCAAATACAGTACATATACGCTCCAGACACAGAAGCCATTTTGTCGCTTATTCAGATTTCAATTTCAAGATACATTTCAGATACGCTCCAGACACGGAAGCCATTCTGTTACTTATTCGGATTCAAGTACAGATACAGCTCAGATACGTTCCATATATGGACACCATTCTGATGCTTATTCTTTTGATTTACAACAAACATTCTTGGATGGCATCTACAAGCCCATCTCCAACAAAATTCTAACACCTCTCCAAATGGCATCTTTAAGCCCGTTCCCTCAACCACATTTTGACGAGTGCAAATTTATGGGCACTCTAGTGTCCAATCATCTTTTACCTTCGAGTCACGAACGGAAAAAATCGCCAATCTAACTCTTCAGGTTCAAGAAGATTGAACAGGGGCAGCTGTTGTACCCCAAAATTTTCCCTCCCATTTTTCATAGAAGACCCAACCCTAGGGTTTCTCAGATATTCAAGTTGGCTCAGGAATCGATCATACATATTCTCTTCTGTGGCAGTAAACCAGCAACTAGAGTTTTTCTTGCAATTCTCAAAAGAAAATGAATTCTCAAAAAGATTCAATTGGTTTTCACAGATCTTTATGCTTTCTCAAGTTTATTGAAAAGACAGTGTTTGTTCTCAAGGCATGGTTGTTTGGGACAAAAGACTAAGACTTTCATTTGGGACACCCATGATTGTTTGATCCAGGTTAACTAGATGTTTCGCATCTCTTAAAACAATTGCTTGGTCAGGAAATGGAATATACAGTACGTGTTTGTTTGGAATGCAGTTGCAAGATTACAGAATTATTAGAATTTAAGTTATCAAATTGGAGCATTTTGTTTCAATTATCTTGATTGGGAATCTTTAAGAATCAGTTAGGATGCGAAGAGAAAATTACAAGTTATTGTCAGTAAAGGGTTTCAATTGACACCAGAATATTTCATAAGACTTTCTCCAATTTTTTCAAACATTGTTATAAAATAATTTGTTCTTTTAAATACTCTATGTTTTACAATTTATTGTATTTAAAAGATAAATTAGTACAATTATTGGATACAGTACAAGAATGTTTTTCTAAATTACAAGGAAATTCAAATGCTTGATTGGCCTAAGAGAACTAATCTATGCCTAAGTTTGACTGAAGTTCTTTCGCTATCTCCAAAGACCTTCCTTGCTTGCCCAAGGGTTCTTGCCTTCCATGCTTTGTCCTCTCCATTGTGCTCACATGAAAATGAAAGAAAGGAAATGTGATTAGTATAAAATTATTTAGGCATGAGCAAGAATTTTCAAAAGAAAAAGTGCTATTCATCATTAAAATTTGCAAATTGGAATCAGAAGGCCATTTTAATTCATCACAATTTATTTTCTCTATTTGCAAATCACAAAGAAGATTATTCTTCTTGGTTCACAAAAAGAAGGAAAAGAAATGCAAGCAAGCTGTCCAAGAAATGTTGCAAAATTGTCCAAATGCTACAAAGCTATCCAAACAAGAACAAATGTAGCAAAGCTTTCCAAATGCTACAAAGCTATCCAAACAAGAACAAATGCAGCAAAACTGTCCAGAAGTAAACAGCAGCGCGAACCAAACAAACAACAGTATGGTAAACAAAATGCAAACAGCATCAACAAAAAAACGAGGCAGCAATACAAAATGCGAACAGCATCAACAAAAGCAGGCAACAAAAAGCAGAAGTATGATAATATAATAAGTCAAACAAGCAATGGCTTGTTCAAGAAGCTAAGTCATCATTTTCCATTTTATTGCAAACTTTTCAGAATTGAAAAAAAAGGCAAAAGAGCAATTGACTTTCTTAGTGTCATTGAGAGAGAAGAGAGGAAAGAAGTTACCTAGGTTATTGGGATGCACAGCCCTGCTGCCTTGACTGTCACAAGTTACATAGAAGCTGCTAGAAAACAAAACTGCCATCAAAAAGCCAAAAGAACAATATAGTAAAATATTCAAATTCTTTTTTCCCACCATTTTGAATAAAGATAACAGAAAGAGAGTCAATATAACAGGAAGGAGGTCAAGAGAGACGAATACAGTTGATAAGCCAAAGAAAAACTCAGCAAACATACAAACCTCAAACCTCCAAAAACTGTCAAACCAAAACCTCAAACCTCCAAAACCAAAACAAATCTCCAACAGCAAAACCTGTAAAACTGTCAAAACCTCTAAAAACTCCCAGCATCCACCCTCAAATCTCAAGTCCTGCAACAGATCTCAAGCTTGCAACAAAATACAAAAAAAACTGTCAAAGTCTCCAACCTTCAAACCTATAACAAAACTGTAACCAAATCCAATAAACTGCCAAACCATCAACAAAACCTTAAACTGATAAACAACAAAAACATCACCAAAAACACAGGTCTAAAAACTCAGAAAACCACAAATCTCCAAGTAACAAAACCAACAACAAAAAACCACAAGAAACTGTCAAACCATCAATACAAACCAACAGCCATCCTCAAAAACCAAATCAGTAACATATCCAAAACCTATAGCCAAACTGTCAAAACCAACAACCTTCAAAAACCAGCAACCAACTCAAAACACCATTAAACAACCATCTCAAAACTGTAACAAAGCCAAACTATCAAAACCAAAAACATTAACCATCATCAAATCAAAACCTGCACTAAGCCTCCAGAAACCACAAATCTCAAACTCAGAAACCAGTCAACAATCATTAACACAAAAAAAACTGTTAACTATCAAGCTAACAGAACCAAAACCTGTCAAACCAGTAGCCAAGAATTAAAAAAAAAACACGTTTACTCAAAATCAGTAACATCATCCTAAAACCTCTAAAACCAAAAGTTTCAAACCAAACCAATAACATCATCAAAGATCCCAAACAAAATCCAAACAAACTCAAAACCATTAACCATCATCATTATCATTCAACAAAGAAGATAGAAGAAAAGTACCAGAAAGCAATGAGTGTCATCCTCATCTCCTCCCCCCCCCCCCCCCCCCCCCCCCGCGCAGCTCCGGCCACTAAGGAGCGCCGCCTTCAAAATCTCGTCGTTACCTTTCCACAGAAAGTCTCCAACAGGTATGAATTTTCTTTCTTTCTCATGAATCTTTAAAGCCTTTCTCTGCATGTCAATGGACCACAAGGTAGATTAACAGAAAAACACATAACAAGACAAAAAAAACAATGAAATCGTTAAGCTTTAAGAACATCAGAACTTCACCTTTTTCAAGAAAAATGTTAGAACTGGATTAGGGAGGCGAGATTAGTAGCGTTTCGACAACAGAGAGTTAGGGGGGAAGATCAGATGATTCAGATTTCGTTCCTTTAGGGTTCAAATCTGAAATTAGGGTTTTCAAGGAGATACGAGCCATGGTGAGATAGAGACGAAAAGAATGATTTCGTTCGCAAAGAGAAATAGGAACGTTTAGTGAGAAGTTTAGAGGTTCAGAAAGATGAACAAGAGATGGACGAAGGAGATGAGCGGCGCCGCTGTAACAAAGGGTCTCAGAACCTTAATTTTGCTTTGAACCCCTAATCAACAATTATGCAGCTTAAGAGACTTGGGTCTGTTTTTGTTTACAAATCCTTAAGCCCATGCGCCATTACTAATCCATACCCCCCTTGGTTCGTTTTCTGTAACAACAAGAACAACATTTCCTTTGGGCCTCACCCAAGTCAATTCCTTAAGCCCATTATTTCTTCTTTTAATTTGTTTTTTCTTCTTATATTTGTTTTGCAAAATACTAAATAAAATTTAAAATATTTTTCTATTAATTTGACTTAGGTTTTTTTAATTAATTTTTATCTTTTTTTTTATTATTTTTTTTTGCTTTAATTTTAATTGACATGATAAAACACCAAAAACAATAATTTAGTTTATTTCTTTCTTTAAATTTACATAATTAATAAAATACAAAAAAAAGTAATAAAGATTTTAATTTAATCATTTTTTTAGAATAGGTTTTTATTTTCCTCTTTTCATGTAAATATTTAGCATTTCATATTTTGCTAATATTATTTTCATAAATTGTCATAGCTTTATATTAAATCGCACAAAAAATTCGATTTGGTTGTATTGTTTGATATTTGGACCTTTGCTATCTCATTTGATGCATCCCCATTTGTAACAATTGTACCCCCATTCTCGAACACTTTGTAATAGCGTAGAATTTCAATTCCCGCAATTTACCGTTTTCCATATACTGTATAGTAACTAGGCATGTATGGCAAGATTCAAAAATCAATCGCTAGATGACCTAATCAAAGAATAAAATAACTTGAAACCAACACACTTTTTCACACACGCACCTCTAGGGTAACCTCGCTTGTTGCCTCGGAAATACAATCATGTCCCTCGAATATGGGATGCTCTAGCAATGACCCTTCAATAAACAAAGATCGTAGTCCCTCGATGACCCTCGATGTTGCCTTCGATTAAAACGATCTCGTCCCTTACAAAAATTGCTAAAGCGTCTCACAAGTTGCCTTCAATGATTGTAAAATTGACCCGCGTCTGTCCCTTCACATCCAATGGTGGGGCTTCTTACTAAATCAATGGTAAGATAGCACCATTAAAAGGAAGAAGAAAAGAACAACTTAAGACCTTTCGAGTAGATCGATTCGCTCTTAGTTACCCGCTTGCTCACGATAAAAAAACTTTTACACCTACACTCTCATTTCAAAACATTTTCAAAAAAAACAAAACATTCTGTATACGTTCTTATAGATACGAGAACCATTGCAAAACCTCTTTTCAAAACACTTTTTGAAATACGATTCACAAACACATCTTTGAACCACTTTTCGAAACAAAACTTTGTATACGTTCTTATAGAGACGAGAGCCATTACAAAGATATTTTTCAAAATAATTTCAAAAGCCCACACCACAAGCATACAATCAAATGAAAGCAAGTGATCTAAACGAGTAACTAAGAGCCCATGGAAAACCTTGGATGAAAAGGGTGCTAATACCTTCCCTTTTCATAATCTACCCCCCGAACCCGAGAAATAATCTCGAAAGGTCTTTTCTGTGCTTTTTACCTTTCCTTTTAGATAAAAGAAAAGTCGGTGGCGACTCTTGATAACCGCACAAGTGCGATCGAAATGCAAAACATCAAGTCAGTTCTCCCACCGCATCACACCTGGATTCGACCAAATAATGGTATGAGACATCGTGAAGCCTGGATTACGACCAGATAGCAATAAAAAACACTAAAGCTTGGATTACGACCAGATAACAGTGAGGGACACTGTAAAGCTTGGATTACGACCAAATAACAGTTTACCCGGCCAATTACTATGAAGCCCGGATTCGACCGGATATTAGTAGGCCCAACAGTCAAAGGGAAGCCCGTAGGCGACCAAATAACCACTTGATTTCTTCTGAAGCCTGGATTACGACCAGATAAGGAGTAAGGTATTGTGAAGCCTGGATTACGACAAGATAGCAGTACAGAACACCATGAAGCCTGGATTCGACCAGATAATGGTATAAAGCATCGTGAAGCCTGGATTACGACTAGATAACGATAAAAGGACTGAAGCCTGTATTACGACCAGATAACAGTACAAGACACTGTGAAGCTTGGATTTCAACCAAATAGCAGTTTACCTGGACAATTACTAAGAAGCCCGGAGTCGACCGGATATTAGTGTGCCCTAAGTTCAAGTTGAAGCTCGGATGCGACCGAATAACAACTTAATTCCTTCTGAAGCCTGGATTACGACCAGATAAGAATCGAGAAATTGCGAAGCCTGGATCACGACCGCATAGCAAGTTTAATCTCATCACCCCAGTAAGTCACTGTAAAGCTTGGATTACGACCAGATAGCAGTCGGTCTTATCACTATGAAGCCTGGAGTACGACCAGATAGTAGTTCATTTTCACCTCCTCAACTAAGAGACGATTTCCCAATAGAATAACTGACCACCGAAGCTCCTAAAATTTTATTTCTCCCAAGACAAAGATCAGCATTCCCCAGCGCAGTCTTCCTCAACAACAGGTATGCAGACTCTCTCTAAGGAATCTCTTATGCGATCGACACTCCTTCGGATGGCATCTGTAAGCCCATTCCCGACATCACAAGACAAATACCACTTCATGCGAGTGCAAATTTCTGGGCACTCTAGTGTTCAACCATCTTCCCCCTTCGGATCACGAAAGGCACGCAAGCCAATCTACATCCTCATGTTTAAGAAGATTGAACAGGGGAAGCTGTTGTACCCCAAAATTTTCCCTCCCATAATTCTCAAAACATTTCAAGAAAGATCCTTAAGTTGCTCAAGGAAGTCCAAGGGTTGACCAGACAAGCTCTCTCCTAAGGCAGTCTACCTCAAATTAGGGTTTCATAATGCATCAAGATACTTAAGTCCAAGGGATCCCAAATTCTCACCATTGTCCTAATATGTTCTCAAGATCATCCATGTCAAGTTTCAAGCCTTGCAGAGAAAGTTTGCTCAGTCAATTTCTCAAAGGCCTGAAAATCGATTGTGTTAGGGAAAAAGTCAATTGTGGCCCACATACAGTCAAACTTCAAGATTTTTGGTCAACATCCTCATTTTGAAGTATCATTCATCATTTGATCAAGGATTGCTCACAATTCATCAAGAACCAAAAGTTGCTAAATTAGGGTTTTGCAGGAAAAGTCAACTCAACTTTGACCAAGAATAACTTTCTCATACTTTATGAGAAATGACCCATCCAAAGCTCATTTTGAAGAGGATGAAATTCTATACAATCCATCTTTATCTCCCAAGTTCAAAATATGCACTCACAAGAAGTTATGAATTTGTACATTATGGGTCATTTTGAAAAGTCAACAAAAACACCTTTTTTGTCAAAGCTTCATACATGAACATGGAATACCAAATTGAGATGAGACCAAAAGGGTTACTTATATGACATCTCAAGCTTTCTAAAAAGTCCAATAACACATTCAAAGAGTAAAAATTGAGTAAGTTATGCATTCGTGAAGTTGACTTGTTTTGCAAAATTGTCAAAAGTCAACTATGCCTCAAATTGCAATATTTGCTAATTGAGCCTAACTTTTTGCACTTGTTTTGAGTTGGTAGCATGGTCCAAGATCCATAGCTCTTTCCACTTATCTTTATCTTATTTTTATTATTTATTTTGATTTTTATTGCAATTAAATCAATTTAAATCAAAACAAATCATGAAAAATCCAAATCATTGAAACTTCAAGATCTTGTGCATATTTCAGGTCCTATATGCAGCTGGCAAGTGAATCAATTCGTGCAAGGCCTTTGTGTACATGAAAAGATTGGTTTTGGCCTATTTTTGGAAAGATCTTCAAGTGAATCAAATCAAAATCAAAAGCTATAATGGATAAATATTGAGAGCATAATTTCAACCCTAATCCAATCCTTGGTATATAGTGAACATTTGCAGACCTAAAACGCAAGGTTTTAAGGCGCGCAAAGGCAGAACAAAACTTGAAAAAATCAAAGAAAAGTGGTGATTCGATTTTGTACTTTCATGCACTTTAAAGGTCCGCTAGCCATCTCATTCGCTTCCTGGGATCACAAGCAAGCTATACCAATCAAGAACAAAGATTTTCCTGCGCTAAATCCCAATGTAAGTGGTTCACGACTTTGGCTTGTTCTTGAAATCGAATTGCATGATTTTGGCATCTATAGCATGAAATACTTATATATTCTTTCTCCTTAAAACATTTGCAAACTATCTATAACATTCAATTTCATTTTTGTGGACTATATCAGGATTTTCCATTATTAGGGTTTCTGGTCTCGTTTTAGGGTCTTTGTGTACAGGTGAAATTGGCCCTCAAAAAGGGCACCATAATGCTCAGCAGGTCAAGACGAGTTGATTTATGGCGTTAGATTTTGTTTATCATGCCCATGAGAGATTTTTAAGCAAGCAAAGGTTGTAGCTACGGACATATGTTCATAGGTAAAAGTCTATGACTTTTACCAACGGAGCGAGGTTGGGGACGACCTGCGTGGCACCATCTTACTGGTCCATTTGAATTCTGGCGCTTTTTTCCCACTAACTCACATTATTATATATTATCCATTATTATTATTCTATGTACAATAAACATGTGCAGCGCAGTTGGTAAATAGGCTAGTGGAGAAAGCCATGGGGCCTGGGTTCGAATCCCAGCCCCCCCCCCATTATTTCATGTTATTTTTCTTTCATTGATCAGGCGTGCATACAAGGCAAAGGACCACCATGTGCCCTCAGAATCCAACCAACCAGGTGTCCAAGAAGCCAGATCTGATGGCCATCATGTGGTGACCATGATACAGCCCAGTCAACGCATAGCACTGGAACGGGCAAGTCAACGTGAATCAACTTGTTTTGGGCCCAGAAGTTGATACTCACACCCCCCAAATTGCTGATTCTCAGGCCCATTCACTTTTCTCTATTCTTTTATATTTCTTTTATTTAATTCATTTAGTTATTTTTATTCACATAAAAATTAATTCTTTTTTCATAAAAAAAACATAAAATCACAAAAAATAATTATTTCATCTAATTAGATTTAGAATTTATTTTTTATACAAAAATTAATTTAATTAGTTTGTTTTATTTTAGGGTAACTTTAATTATTTTGTAAATAAATTAAAACAGTTAGAAATTAGGGTTCTGTCTAATTTAAATTCTATTTTTCTTTTTTCTTAAAAAAATAACCAAAAATACAAAAATAGGTCATGTTAAATTATTTTCTTTAAATTAATTTAATTACTAATTAGATTTATATTTAATTTAAAAAAACCTTATTTTCTTAAAATAATCAAAAACAACAAAAATATTTTCTCTTTTGATTAGGTTAGCCGGGGTCAAAACCCTAGTTCTCCCTCGTTCTCGATTCATCGCGTTTATTTACTTTTACCATATTAATGTAATTGCTCACAAGTTGTAATAGATTAATTAGGATTTTTCTCCTTTTCATTTATCGTTTTGACGGGTTGTTTTTGGCTATGCAAATTAATACCCGAAGCCTTGTAATAGCGTAGCTTTACTTTCCGCACTTTAATTTCCGCAAAATATTAACTGTTAGATGTATGCATAATAGGGATGCATGACAAGAATGTATGTAAACTTTAAAACAGTTAGCAAACCCTAAATGTGCAAAGATAATAACATGAAATTGAATCACTCGCATATGCGCACTCCTAGGGTATACTCTCACTTCGGTTGCCTTCGGTAAACGATCATTAAGTACAGGGTATTTTAGTGGTCGCTCTCTTGTCTAAACAAAGATCAAAGTCCCGTTCGGAAAAGTTGCCTCGGAATTGTTGCCTCGAATAATTGATCTTAAGACATTAGGGTTATTACTAAGACGTCCTAACATTGCTTTAGTGATCGTACGTCCCTTTCGAATTGAACCTTAAAACTCCAACGACGATGCTACCTACTCATTTATAGTGGGATAACACTGTCTAAAGGAAACAAGAATAGAAACATTCTCTTTATTCGAGTAGGTAGATTAGTTCTTAAGTACTTGCTCAAACAAACAAAATCTTTCACACTTACACACTTTTCAAACAAAGTTTTCAAAACGACTTTGTAACACTCTTGAAGACAGAAGCAAGGGTTAAATCGAAGTAAAACAAAAACTTTTTTCAAATCAAACACACACAAGAAAATTTTGAAAATGATGAGTAAGTACCTAAGAGCCCGTGGAAAACCACGGATAGAAAGGGTGCTAATACCTTCCCTTTCTATAATCTACCCCCCGTACTCAAAATCTCGAAAAAAAGAATTTTTCTGTGCTTTTTTCCTTTCCTGTTGGATAAAATAAAAGTCGGTGGCGACTCTTGCTTACCGCGACATTTTGCAAACAAAAAAATACAAAACGCAAACCAGTATTTCAAAATAGTCCGGTTCTGGCCACCGTATCACAGCAGTCTATGGCCCGAGGGGCCAAAGCAGACCTGAACACCGTCAAGCAGTAAATGTTGTAGTAATACCAAGACCCACGGTTGCTCCACAATGCAATAATCAACAAAGGGTAGAAAGACCACATCGATAGTTTACCCGCATCAGCATGACTTTAGCTGAAGTTCTGCCTCATCTGTTAAAATCCAACTTGGCAACCTTGAAAGAGGCTCCCAAGAATCTAAACACTGCTTCTCCCAGATACAATCCCAACGCGCGGTGCGCCTACCATTCGGAAAGCCCATGCCATGATACAAACTATTGTTGGGCTTTGAGAAACAAAGTGCAAGATTTGCTGGAAGCTAAAGAGATTGAGTTTGATGCTCCGGAAAAGCCAAACGTTATAACTGCTCCTATGCCCAAACATGGTCGTGGAGTCAATGTTGTGGACACCGATTCGTTTGTGACTTCTGTGGAAGAAATTTTTACTCCTTTGATGACAGTTAAGAAGAATTTGTTGTTGGCCGGTGTATTTCTGGGTTGTGGTGAAGGTTGCCACATATGTTCAATTATGCCTTCTGGTTGTTGTTTATTGAAGTCAGGTGTTCAGTGCCTGATGGATAATAAGGAAATTTTGTTTGAGAAGACTATGATTCCGTTTGAATATGTTGCCATTATCACTATTTCTGCCAATCCTCCCAAGGTTTCCTCGAGAAAACCTGTTAGGGTTACACCCGTGCCAAAATTTTCTCCATTAATAATCACCGCTCCTGGTCCCATCCCATATACCTCAGATAAGGTTATCCCATGGCATTACGGTGCTGATTTATATTACCATGGTGTTAAATAAGATCTGAGGATTGAAGAAGTCGATATGGATATCAGCAATATTGTTGGGACAAGCAAGGTCACCAGAAGTGGAAGACTCTTTTCTCTCGAGATCTCCCCTCCGACTTTCCACAAACCTGTTGTCATTCCGTCTGCTAGTACATCAACTACTGTCCCAGTTCCTACTCCAGTTATCACCCCTGTCGCCGAGCCATCCGGGACTCGGGGTAAATAAATCATAGGTGAGCCTGCCCGGACGGAGGCACCTAAGAAAATCATCGTGGAAACCTCTAAACAAGAGATAGAGGAAATACTGAAGATTATCAAAAAGAGCGTCTACAATGTGGTCGAGAAACTGGGGCAGACCCCGTCAAAGATCTCCATGTTGTCCTTGTTGTTGTGTTCTAAAGCCCATGCAAAGGCTTTGATTGCATTTCTCAAGACTGCGCATGTGCCGCAGGAAACTTCTGTAGATCAGTTCAAAGATTGTGTGGCTAGTCTGACTGCTGACAATGGGTTAGGGTTTTCAGATGCGGATCTGACTGCTAAGGGGAGAAATCATAACTATGCTCTACATGTCTCGATCGAGTGCAGGGGCACCACTATGGCCCATGTGCTAGTAGATACCGCGTCCTCACTGAATGTTCTGCCGAAGAAAGCGCTAGACCGTTTGGATTGTGAAGGTTTGATTCTAAAGCCGAGTAATATTGTGGTAAGGGCTTTTGATGGATCAAAAATAATGGTGCACGGGGAGGTGGACATCCCTGTCAAAGTGGGTTCTCAGACCTTTGGGTCCACCTTCTACATAATGGATATCAATCCATTGTATTCTTGCTTGCTAGGTCGTCCTTAGATTCACAAGGCTGGGGCAGTGACTTCCACACTCCATCAAATGTTGAAATATCCGGTGAAGGGGAAGATTGTCACGGTACAAGGTGAAGAGGAGTATATGGTGAGCCATCTCAATTCCCTCCATTACATGGAGATGGACGGGGAATTCATAGAAACACCTTGTCAAAATTTTGAAGAGGTCCCTCAGTTCTCGGCATCAACTGAAGTTACCACCAGCAAACCTCCATTGAAGATGGCTTCTCTTAAAGACGCCAGGGCTGTAATTGAAGAAGGTGGGTGTAACAATTGAGGTCAGCTCCCTGATTTCACTCATAAAACTGACAAATTTGGTTTGGGCTTTACTACAGGGGCTCAGAGGGCTGTTAGGCGCACGCGGATTGGAAGACCTCCTCTACACATCAGCAATCGGGGAGTTAACGCAATTGAAGACAATGAAGAGGATTCAGACATCGACAGCTGGATCTATCCTACAACCAATGGTGGACTAAACAACTAGACGACGAAGGACTTCATACCTGTTTCTTTTATTCCGCAGTAATTGACTTTTGTTTTAAGATTTGTAATAAACAGTTTGAAACTTTACGGCCCGGTGCCTTGCCCGAGGCACTTTGGCTTTGCTTGTAAGAGCTTATTATTTGTCATTTCATATATCATTAATAAAGCATTGGACGTTTCTTGCATTACAAATTTTGCGCTCCTTGTTTTTCTTTTGTCTCTCCCTTATCAAAACAAATATTCTCTTACACACACTCACGTATCATAATGCAGATCCATATCCACTCTGGATCCCATTGATAACAGTTCTGCTACTTCCAGTTATGACTTTGAAAATCCGATCAACCAAGCCGAGGACGAAGGTGAGGATGATTGTGAGGTGCCTGGAGAGCTTGCTAGACTATTACAGCAGGAGGAAAGGGCAATACAGCCTCATGAAGAGCCAATTGAGGTAGTGAATTTGGGTACAGAAGAAGACAGGAAAGAGGTTAAGATAGGTGCGAATCTGGAGCCTAGTGTCAAACAATGGTTAATATAGATGCTACACGACTATGTTGAGATCTTCGCCTGGTCCTATGAAGATATGCCTGGTTTGGACACTGATATTGTGGTACACCGCCTGCCGACCAAAGAAGACTGCCCTCCGGTAAAGTAGAAGGTTCGCCGTATGCGCCTCGGAATGTCAGAGAAAATCAAGGCAGAGGTCATGAAACAGTTCGATGTAGGATTCTTAGCTGTTACTTCCTATCCACAGTGGGTTGCCAATGTTTTTCCAGTACCTAAGAAATATGGTAAGGTACGAATGTGTGTGGAATACATAGATCTGAACAGGGAAATCCCCAAGGATGACTTCCCACTTCCTCACATTGATGTTCTAGTCGACAACACCATACAACATAAGATCTTCTCTTTCATGGATGGTTTTTCTGGCTACAACCAGATCAAGATGTCTCCTGAGGACATGGAGAAGACAACCTTCGTTACACAAGGTCATGCCTTTCGGGTTGAAGAATGTTGGGGAAACTTATCAGCGCGCCATGGTCACTTTGTTCCACGACATGATTCACCATGAGATCGAGGTTTACGTGGATGACATGATAGCCAGGTCTCAGACTGAGGAAGAGCATCTTGATCATCTCCAGAAACTGTTTGACAGGTTGAAAACGTACAAGCTGAGGTTGAATCCGAACAAGTGTACCTTTGGGGTAAGGTCTGGTAAGCTTCTGGGTTTTGTTTTCAGTGATAAAGGTATTCAGGTGGATCCTGCAAAGGTGAAATTCATACAAGAGATGCCGGTACCCCACACAAAGAAGGAAGTCAGAGGTTTCTTGGGACATCTGAATTACATTTCCAGGTTCATTTCACATCTGACTGCTACTTGTGAGCCAATCTTCAAGCTTCTGAAGAAAGATCAAGTGTTAAAGTGGAATGACGAATGCCAAACCGCTTTTGAAAGAATCAAAGAATATCTTCAAGAATCGCCAATTTTGATGCCTCCAGTTGAAGGAAGACCTTTGATTTTATACTTGACAGTGTTGGATAATTCAAAGGGGTGTGTGTTGGGGAAGATGGACGAGTCTAGCCCAAAAGAGCATGCCATTTATTACCTTAGAAAAAATTTTACCGACTGTGAGACCCGACACTCTTTGCTCGAGAAAACTTGTTGCGCTTTGGCATGGGCTTCTCGCCGACTGATACAATATATGCTGACTCACACTACCTTGTTGATATCAAAGATGGATCCAATCAAGTATATTTTCGAGAAGCCCGCTCTCTCCAGAAGGATAGCAAGATGGAAGATGATCTTAACCAAGTACGATATCCAATACATAACTCAAAAAGCAATCAAGGGGGGTGTGTTGGAAGATCATTTGGCACATCAGGCTGTGGATGACTACCAGTCCATGAATTTCGAGTTCCCGGATGAGAATATCATGTTGGTAACCGACTGTGAAGAACCTAGACCGAATGAAGGACCCGAGGAGGGATCCCGATGGTCTATGTATTTTGATGGAGCCTCAAACGCGTTGGGTAATGGCATCGGCGCTGTAATTATATCTCCTGAAGGTTGTCATACTCCATTAACCGCCCGATTATGTTTTAACTGCACCAATAATATGGCGGAGTATGAAGCATGTATCATGGGTCTTCGAGCTGCTATTGACATGAGGATTAAGTTCTTGAGTGTATTCGGAGATTCTACTTTGGTGATCAGTCAGATCAAAGGCGAGTGGGATACGAAGCACCCAAATCTTATTCCTTACAAAGAATATGTACTGACATTTCTACCACACTTCGAGGAGATAACCTTTGAACATTTCCCCAGAGAAGAGAACCAGTTAGAGGACGCGCTAGCTACCATGTCTTCTATGTTCAAAGTCAGGTGGGACAATGAAGCTCCCCAGATTACCATTGAGAGGTTGGACGAACCCCCATATTACTGCAACATTGAGACTGAAGAGGCAACGGATAAACCCTGGTTTCACGAGGTAAAGAGGTATCTTGAAGATCAAGAATACCCCGAGGGGGCATCTGTTAATGATAAGAAGTTTCTGAGAAGGTTCGCTGCGAAGTTCTTCATCAGTAATGGAACTCTCTATAAGTGCAACCGTGATTCAACGTTACTGCGGTGTGTAGACAAGAGCGAGGCAGAAAGGATCATGGCAGAGTTACATGAAGGTACCTTCGAAACCCATCCCAGTGGACATACCATGGCGAAGAAAATCCTATGGGCAGGATATTACTGGTCCACTATGGAAGCCGATTGTTATCAGCACTCTCGAATCTATCATAAGTTCCAAGTCTATGCTGATAAAGTGCATGTACCTCTGGTTCCCCTGAATGTTTTGATAGCTCCTTAGCCCTTTGCGGTGTGGGGCATCGATATGATCGTCGAGATCAGACCTACTGCATCTAACGGGCATCGCTTCATTCTCGTAGCCATTGATTACTTTACAAAGTGGGTCGAGGCAGCTTCCTTTGCTACAGTAACCAAGAAAGTCGTGGCGCGGTTCATCTGACACAATTTGATCTGTAGATATGGTGTACCAAAGAGGATTATTACTGGCAATGGTACAAATCTTAATAACACGATGATCACTAAGCTCTGCAAACAGTTCAAGATTCAGCATTATAACTCTTCTCCCTACCGGCCGAAGATGAATGGGGCTGTTGAAGCGGCTAACAAGAACATCAAGAAGATTGTGTAGAAGATAACGGTGACATATAAAGACTGGCATGAGATGTTACCATTCGCTCTTCATGGGTACCGTACCTCAGCACGGACTTCGACAGGGGCAACACCCTACTCTTTGGTGTATGGCATGGAGGCATTCCTACCCATTGAAGTCCAGATACCTTCTCTCATGATTATGAAGGATGCGGGTTTGAACGAAGACGACTGGATCCAAACCCGACTTGATCAACTAAATTTAATTGATGAAAAGAAACTTACTGCAATCTGTCATGGTCAGACGTATCAAAAGCAAATGATCAAGGCTTTTAACAAGACAGTCAGACGTCAAGAGTATCAAGTCGGGGATCTAGTGATCAAACGCATCATACTACCGCAAGGTGATCCCAGGGGAAAATGGACCCCCACGTACGAAGGGCCATTTGTGGTTAAGAACATTTTCTTGGGAGGAGCTATGATTCTAACCACCATGGATGGTGACGACCTTCCTCACCCCGTCAATGCAGACATAGTGAAAAGATACTAGACATAATCAAAGACCCGCTAGGTTGTCTGGCCTAGACAAAAATAAGGGCTTCCCTGCAAACCAAAAGGGTTCGGGCAAAATTAAGGGATGAAAATGAAAAAAATTGTACACCCGGCAAGTCGAAAACCTGAAAAGGCGACTTTGGCAAAAAAGGGTATCCCGGTGGACTGAAAACCCGAAAGGGTGGTCCAGGAAAAAATTAGGGATCAAAGTGTAACACTATGTCTCATTGGATCATCTTGTAGCCAAACTTCGGTATCGACTATCAAGCTCAGACGGCGCCAATCAAACTGATCTACCTTCGGCCAAGTAGCAAAGTGATGAGACGCTTGAAGATATAAAGACAATAGCAGAGTTGGAACCCAATGGGATTGTTTCACATAGCTGTTTTTTTCCTTTCGCACAAATTGTAATTTCTATCTTTCGGCGGCGTTCTCTTAACTAGGACGTCAGCCTCTTTGTACAAAAACGCCTATTATAGGCCGACTTCAAAAGTCAATACAATTTATTTTCACAAGAAATTCCAAATTGTTTTTCTTTTTCTGTTTTGTTTTGCAAGAACATCCAATGATTCATTTTTGATATATGCATTTGAAAATAATTGTTGCTCATAAATATTTACATGAGAAACAAAAGAAGATTACCTGTAATGCTAGGAACAGGAAACAAGAAGTGCCCCAAACCTTGCAGTTACTCTGCCCATGAGGTACCAGCAATGGCATTCTCTACAAGTGTAACCATGATTCAACCTTACTGCGATGTGTGGACAAGAACGAGGCAGAAAGGATCATGGTAGAGTTACATGAAGGTACCTTCGGAACTTATTCCAGTGGACATACCATGGCGAAGAAAATCCTACGGGCAGGATATTACTGGTCTACTATGGAAGCCGATTGTTATCAGCATTCTCGAACCTGTCATAAGTGCCAAGTTTATGCTGATAAGGTGCATGTACCTCCAGTTCCTCTGAACATCTTGACAGCTCCTTGGCCCTTTGCAATGTGGGGCATCGACATAATCAGCGAGATTAGACCTACTGCGTCCAACGGGCATCATTTCATCCTGGTAGCAATTGACTATTTTACGAAGTGGGTTGAGGAAGCTTCCTTCGCTACGATAATCAAGAATGTCGTAGCGCGGTTTATCCGACACAATCTGATCTGTCAATACGGTGTACCAGAGAGGATCATTACAGACAATGGTACAAATCTCTATAATACGATGATCACCGAGCTCTGCAAATAGTTTAAGATACAACATCACAACTCTTCTCCTTACCGGCCGAAGATGAATGGGACTATTGAAGCAGCTAATAAGAATATCAAGAAGATTGTGTAGAAGATGACGGTGACATACAAAGACTGGCACGAGATGTTACCATTTGCTCTTCATGGATACCGTACCTCAGCGCGGACTTTGACGGGAGCAACCCCCTACTCTTTGGTGTATGGTATGGAAGCAGTCTTACCCATTGAGGTCCAGATACCTTCTCTCCGGATTATCAAAGATGCAGGTTTGAGAAAGGACGACTGGATCCAGACCCGGCTTGATCAGCTGAATTTAATCGACAAGAAGAGACTTACTACTATTTGTCATGGTCAGACGTATCAAAAGTGAATGATCAAGGCTTTTAACAAGAAAGGTAGACGACAAGAGTATCAAGTCGGGGATCTGGTGATCAAACGCATCATACTGCCGCAAGGTGATCCCAGGGGCAAATGGACCCCCACATACGAAGGGCCATTTGTGGTTAAGAACATTTTCTCGAGAGGAGCTATGATTCTAACCCCCATGGATGGTGACGACCTTCCTCACCCCATCAATACAGACATAGTGAAAAAATACTACGCATAATCCAAGACCCGCTAGGTTGACTGGACTAGGCAAAAATAAGGGCTTCCTGGCGAACCAAAAGGGTTCAGGAAAAAGTAAGGGATGAAAATGTAAAATATATACACCCAGCAAGTTGAAAACCTGAAAAGGAGGCTTGGGCAAGAAAGGGTATCCCAGTGGACTGAAAACCCGAAAGGGCGGTCCAGGCAAAAATTAGGGATTAAAGCGTAACACTATGTCTCATTGGATCATCTTGCGACCAAACTTCGGTATCGACTATCAAGTTCGGACAGCGCCAATTAATCTGATCCATCTCTGACCAAGTAGAAAAGTGATGAGACACTCGAAGACATAAGGGTAATAGCAGAGTTGGAACCCGGTGGGATTGTTTCACATAACTGTTTTTATTTCTTTTTTACAAAATGAATAATTCCCCGGCGGCGTTCTCTTACTTGGACGTCAACCTCTTGTACAAAACGCCTATTACAGGCTAACTTCAAAAATCAATACAATTCATTTCACAAATTTCAACTTGTTTTTCCTTTTTTTGTTTTGTTTTGCAAAAACGTCCAATGATTCATTTTTGATATATGCATTTGACAATAAATGTTGCTCACAAATATTTACATGCGAAACAAAAGACAATTACTCGTAATTCCAGGAACAGAGGAAAACAAGAAATGTCCAAACCTTACAGTTGCTCTACCCACCAGGTATAGGGATACAGCCAGCTTGAGAAAATAACTAAGGGCACATACACTCCCCGCAGAGGAGGAAGGGTCTGAAGATAGTGGCGTTAGCTCTCCCCAGCCGAAGTTCATAATCACGAATAAGTCAGTAAAATTCTCCCCAAGCAGAGTTTATCCATCACCAACAATAGAAGATTATCCCCAGTGGAGTTTATTTCTTCCACAGACGGAAATTCAATCCTCGGTAGGGTTCATTATCGCCAGAAACAGTAATTTATCCCCAGCCAAGGTTATTTCTCCAAATCAGCAGATCTTCTGGCAGAGTATCTCTCTTCCCCACAGAGTCATTCTCTCTCCATCTTATTCTCCAGCCAAGTCATTCTCTCACCAACTTATTCTCAAATCATCTTCGATCATTACCCACAGCGAGAACGAAGAACTCCAACTCCTTGTATTCTCCAGCAGTAGTCCAGGATTTATTCTCCCCAGTTAGAAAACATCACGAGAACATTGCATATCCATACATCATGGCATGAGCATACGCATCATACAACACAATCTCATTTATTTTGAGAGCATCATTACTCGATACATGTCATACATCATGACATTACATACGACTAACTCTTTACCTTTTAGGGAAAGATACAATCAAATTCTCACAAGTTTCTCTGGTTCAGTCAAACCAATGCTAAGATTTCTGTTTCAATTCAAGCTATGAAGCCCGGATCCGACCAGATAATATCTTGATTTCTCCATCATACTGCGAAGCCTGGAGAACGACTGGATAACAGTACCAAAATACCGCGAAGCCTGGAATCGACCAGATAATGGTTTATCTTAAATTCAAGCTATGAAGCCCGGAAATCAACCGGAAACTAGTTGAATCCCCAGCAAGTTATTGTGAAGCCCGGAGAACGACCTGATAGAAATGCAAGTTACTATGAAGCCTGGAAATCGACCAGATAGCAGTACAAGACACCATGAAGCCTGGAATCAACCAGATAGTGGCATATCATAAACACAAGCCGTGAAGCCCGGAAGTCAACCGGATAACAGCTTAGCAAGTTATTGTGAAGCCTGGATTACGACCAGATAGCAATACAAGGTGCCATGAAGCCTGGAATCGACCAGATAATGATATAAGATGTTGTGAAGCCTGGATTACGACCAGATAGAAGCAAAGAATACTACGAAGCCTGGAATCGACCAGATAGTTGTATATCTTTAAGGTAAGTTATGAACCCCAGATTCGACCAGATAATATCTTGATTTCTCCAAACACCGTGAAGCCTGGACTCGACCAGATAATGGTATAGGACACCGTGAAGCCTGGATTACGACCAGATAACAACAAAGACACTGAAGCCTGGGACTACGACCAGATAACAGTAAGGGACACTATGAAGCTTGGATTTCGACCAGATAGCAGTTTACCTGGCCAATTACTAAGAAGCCTGGAATCGACCGGATAATAGTATTGCCTTAAATTCAAGTTGAAGCCCGAGTACAAACGGATAACAACTTAATTCCTTCTGAAGCCTGGAACACGACCAGATAAGAAGTGAGAAATTGTGAAGCCTGGAGAACGACCAAATAGAAAGTTTAATCTCATCCCCTAGTAAGTCGCTGTGAAGCCTGAAGAACGACCAGATAGTAGTCAGTCCTATTTTCCTCAGCAAATCACTGTGAAGCCTGGGGCATGACCAGATAACAGTTCGTTTTCACCTCCTCAACTAAGAGATGATTCCCCAGTAGAATAACGGACGACTGAAGTTCCTAAAATTATATTTCTCTCAAGACAGAGACCAACATCCCCCAACGAAGTCCTCCTCAACAACAGGTATACTGGATCTCACAAAGGAATATCTTATGTGATCGACACTCCTCTGAATGACATCTATAAGCCCATTCTCGACATCACAAGACAAGTACCACTTCATGCGAGTGAAAATTTCTGGGCACTCTAGTGTTCAATCATCTTCCACCCTCGGATCACGAAAGGCAGACAAGCCAATCTACATCCTCAGGTTTAAGAAGATTGAACAGGGGAAGCTGTTGTACCCCAAAATTTTCCCTCCCATATTTCTCAATACATTTCAAATGAGGTCCTCAAATTTCTCAAAGAAGTCCAAGGGTTGACCAGACAAACTCTCTCCTAAGGTAGTCTACCTCAATTAGGGTTTCAATTTGCATCAAGATGTTTGAATAAAAAGGATCCTAAATTCTCACTATTATCCTAATATGTTCTCAAGATCATCCATTCCAAGTTTCAAGCCTTGCAGAGGAAGTTTGCTCAGTCAATTGCTAAAAGGCCTGAAAATCGACTATGCTAGGGCAAAAGTCAACTGTGTCCTACATACAGTCAAACTTCAAGATTTTTGGTCAACATTCTCATTTTTCAGCATTATTCATCATTTTATCAAGGGTTGATCATGATTCATCAAGGATTGCTCACAATTCATCAAAACCCAAAAGTTGCTAAATTAGGGTTTTGTAGGAAAAGTCAACTCAACTTTGACCAAGCATAACTTTCTCATACTTTATCAAAAATGACCCATCCAAAGCTCATTTTGAAGAGGATGCAATGCCCTACAATTCATATTCATCTCCCAAGTTCAAAATATCCACTCACAAGAAGTTACAAATTTGGACATTATAGGTCATTTTGAAAAGTCAACAAAAATACCTTGTTTGTTAAAGCTTCATACATGAACATGCAAGACTCAATTGAGTTAAGACCAAAAGGGTTGCTTAGAGAACATCCTAATATTTCTAAAAAGTCAAAGAACACATCTCTAGGGTCAAAATTGAAGGAGTTATACATTGGTGAAGTTAACCCTTTTTGCAAAATTGCCAAAAGTCAAAAGTGGCCAAAATTGCAATTTTTGTCAAATGGGCCCAACTTTTTGTGCTTGTATTGAGTTGGTAACATGATCCACGACCCATGATCCTTCCCACTTGTCTTTATTTTATGTTTGTCATTTATATTTGATTTTTATTTCAATTAATTTAGTTTAAATCAAAATAAAATCATGAAAATATCAAAACTAATCAAGACTTGAGATTTTGTGCATGTTTAGGACTCTTATACAGCTGGGAAGAGAATCAAATCGTCCAAGGCTTGTTTGGACAGAAAAAGATTGAATTTTTCTTGTTTTGGAAAGATTTGATGCAAGGGTGATTCAATGATCAAATCTTCATAATTGCAAGGATTTGATGCAAACTTGTAACCCTAATACACTATATGATATATATTGAATAAATCCAAAGCAAAAGAACAGGGATTGGAGGTGTGAGAAGCTGAAAGAAAACATGCAGAAACTCAAGAAAAGTGGTGAATCAAATTCCAATTTCCAGGCTTCTTCAAGCCATTCCAAGCACACCATTCGCTTGTAGGACATCTAAGGACTTTATCCCAATCATTAGCAAGCATTTTCGTGCCCAGATACGCACTGTAAGTATCCCATAAACTCCATGTTTTCTTGAAATCGAATCTCATAAATTTGGCATTGTTAGCATAATTTGTTTATATATTTTGCATCCTTGAAACATTTGCAAGCTAATGATAATAATTAATTGCATTTTTGTCAACTATACAGAAAGTTGCCATGATTAGGGTTTAGGTTTCGTTTTTAGGGGTTTTACTTGCAGGAACAATTGGCCATGGAGAGTGGTACCATGATGCTCGTGAGGTTGCAACGAGTTGATTGGTACCACTGGAATTGATTTATCATGTGTGCCGTGAATTTTGGAAGATCACAGGGTTGTACCTACGCCCTTTTGTCCGTAGGTAACAGTTTCCAAACCTTTAGCATCGGAAGGAGGTAGAAGATGATGGCGTGGCGTGGTGTGAATGGCCCATTCAAATTTCTTGCGTTTCCAGAATCCACTTTTGGTCTTTATCATATTATGCTTATTTGTTATTTTACTAACACAAAAACATGCTAGCTCAGTTGGTTAGTGGGCGAGGGAAATTTCCAAAGAGCCTGGGTTTGATCCCCAGGTCCCTTTATTTGTTCAACATTATTTTTCTTTGAATAATTCCATGTGCAGGCTTCTCATGAGACCACCATATGCCATCATCTTTCAACCACCAGATCTCCAGAATGCCAGATCCAACGCTCATCCTTGGGAGGTCCATGATGCATCCTAGTCAAGCCAATGCATGGGATCTGAAAAGTCAAACATGGACCAAGGCTTATTGGGCTTAGAAATGCATTTGACACCCCCCTTTTGCTACTAACATCAGGCCCATTTCTTTATTTTTCTTTTCTATTTCTTTTTTTAATTTATTTTGCTTAATTATTTTCTAACCTAAAATTAATTCTCTTTTTTATAAAACTCATAAAATCAATTTCATCAAATTAGAATTTAGGTTTTTTTACTATTTTATTTTTTATCAAAATTAATTTAATTAGTTTAATTTAATTCTAGGGCAATTTTAACCTTTTTGTAAATAATTTAAAACAAATTAGAAATTAGGGTTTGTTTGATTTAATTTCTATTTTCTTTTCTTAAAATGACAAAAATACAAAAATAGGTTAAATTAATTATTTTTCTTAATTTAAATTAATTAGTAACTAGGTTTGTATTTATTTAATTAAAACTTGATTTTTCTCAAAATAATTAAAAAAAATGATTTGTCTTTCAATTAGGTTTAGACGGGGTCAAAACCCTAATTTTTTTCTCGTTCTCATTTCATCGTGTATGTTTATTATTTTTTACAATATTAATGTAACTGCTCATGGGATGTATAGTTTAATTAGGATTTTCTTTTTTTTATTTATCGTTTTACGGGTTTTTGGCTATGTAATTAATCCCCTCCCTGAAGCCTTGTAATAGCGTAGTTTTATTTCTCGCATTTTAATTCTCGCAAATATTAACTGTTAGATGTATGATAATAGGATTGCATGACAAGAATGTATGTTAATTTTAAAATGGTTAGCAAACCCTAAATGTGCAAAGATAATAATTTGAAATCAAATCACTCGCACATGCGCACTCCTAGGGTATACTCTCACTTCGCTTGCCTTCGGTAAACAATCATTAAGTATAGGGTATTTTAGTGGTCGCCCTTCTGTCTAAACAAAGATCAAATGTCCCGTTTGGAAATGTTGCCTCGGAAATGTTGCCTCGGAAAGGTTGCCTCTGAAATGTTACTTCGAATATGATCTTAAGACATTAGGGTTATTACTAAGACGTCCTAACATTACTTTAGTGATCGTACGTCCCTTTAGAATTGACCCTTAAAATTCCAAAGACGGTGCTACCTACTCATTAATAGTGGGATAGCGCTGTCTAAAGGAAACGAGAATAGAAACAATCCTTTTTCGAGTAGGTAGATGCTAGTAGGTACTCGCTCAAAATCAAACTTTTTACACACTTACACTTTTTTAAACAAAGTTTTCAAAAACACTTCGTAACACTCTTGAGTACTGATATAAGGGTTAAAACGAAGTAAGACAAAAACTTTTCAAAACACACAAACACATAAGCAATTTTTAAAATGATGAGCAAGTACCTAAGAGCCCGTAGAAAACTACGGATAGAAAGGGTGCTAATACCTTCCCTTTCTATAATCTACCCCCCGTACTCAAAATCTCGAAAAAGGAATTTTTCTGTGCTTTTTTCCTTTCCAGTTGGATAAAATAAAAGTCAATGGCGACTCTTGCTTACCGCGATATTTTGCAAACACAAACGCAAAACGCAAACCAGCATTTTCCTAAAATAGTCCGGTTCTGCCACTGTATCATAGAACTGGCGACTCTGCTGGGGAATTATAAGTGGGGTATACCTTAGGATTAGTTCATCATAAATTGCTTCTCTTGTTTGTTTTGGTTGCTTTATTGTTAAAGGGTTTTGTATTGGGAGTTACTATAGATTCTAACCCGGATCTGGGGGACACCTTTTAGGTAAGTAGCAATAAACTGTGAGGGAATTGTACGGCGTAGACCGATACGGTTGAAGTAGTAGCTACGTTAATGTGGCACATTGGTTAGTACTGGTATCCCTTGTGGAGAAACGAGGAGAATACGGGGCTGCTATGTGTGTCGTAAAACATCAACTGACCTTAGAACCCTTAATCGACCAACTTGGCCATAGGAAGTAGTGAGATACCCGATCTCGATATAAAGCTGGGAACTGGTTGATACTCGATGCTACACTCATTGAGACCATACTCTCGAGATAATTCCGTCCGCAAGAAAATATTGCGTGAGCTGAAACCATGACCGATGGAGGATGGTCAGTGATATTGAGAACCTCTAGAACCCGGTTACTATTATTAGGACAGGTTGAAACCAACTGAACTTCAAGAGGGTAATACCTAGACCCCATGCAAGCCAGAAACTTAAGGGCTCTTGTGTGACTTGTTTGCCTTTACCATGTCTATTATCTTCTATACCCGTTGTTTGTTTTATCATGACATCATGCATCATAACATAGCATGCATACTTCATTATACTAACCATTTCAAAGACCGAGGGGATTTATCTTTGTTCTGTTTTGCAGATTATGGCTTCCATACGCAGAAACACCATCCGAGTTAACTCTGTGTAAATATCTGCTCAACTTAAAGATTTAGCCTCGAGAGTTTCTGATACTTCTTCATTCATTAGGATACATGGTCAGCTTCTTAGCTTGGTTACCTCAAAGTTTGATGAGCAGATGATGAGTGTGCTCTTCCAGTTCTTCGACCCGGTGCATCATTGCTTCACTTTCCTGGATTATCAGCTAGTTCCTACTATGGAAGAGTTTTCTCACTTATTAGGCATATCCATCCTCGAGCATATGCCCTTCACAGGTTTGGAAGAGACTTCTAGACCAGAAGACATTGCTTCATCTCTACATTTGAAACAAGCTGATGTAGTGTCTAATAGGGAGACACGAAGCGGGGTTGAAGGTTTCTTAGCCAAGTTTTTGATGGATCAAGCTCAACTATTCTGGGATAACTTTGACTTTCAGGCTTTTGAAGATATCTTGGCTCTCCTTATCTACAGTTTGGTTCTTTTCCCGAATCTAGATTCCTTCATAGATGTGAATGCGGTTAATATCTTCCTGTCTCGCAATCCTGTGCCTACTCTATTAGGTGATATCTTGCATGCCCTCTACACTCGTACTGTATGAAGAAGAGGGACCCTCATGTGTTGCATGCCGCTGCTGGCGAGGTGGTTTATTTTGCACCTCCCCAAGTCCGTGTTGAAGAATGAGGAAGGTTTAGGATGGTCTTACAGGATAATGTCCCTTGCTCATACAGAAATTCTTTGGAGTTCTAAGGTTATGGAAAGCACTGTTGTCATTGATCGTTGTGGGAGATACTCTAATGTCCCGCTACTCGGAATCAGAGGGGGTATAACCTACAATCCCTGTTTGGCTTTGCGATAATTCGGTCGGGCTCAGAGAGACGGTCCTCATGAGCTACTTCTTACAGATATTTCCTTTGACTACAAGGAGGATGTTGACGAGCACCGCCAAAGGTTTATATGAGCCTGGGGCATGGTGAACAGATCTGACCCTCAAGAGCTAGGACCAAAGACTTCTCTCCCTATGCAACCTTATCTCCAGTGGGTCCGAGCTCGTGCTCAGAAACTTGGGATGCCTTATGAAGCTGTGTTGCCAGCGATTGTGGAGCCTACTAATGAAGAGGTCGTTCCTTATACAGTCCTGTATCCCTACATGCCCACTGATCTAGGGGGATTGAAGAGATCTTAGATTCAACTTAAATAGGAGAGGGATACCTACCGGGAAAATTACCATGAACAAGAAAAGAAGATCTTGAAGCTCACCAGGAAACTCGAGAATGAAAGAACAATTAATGACTACGTCAGCACGAAGGGCAAGCGTCCATGGGATTTATAATTTTTCTTTTTTCTAGTTTAGATTTGTTTTCCGCTTATTTCTTTTGTAACGCCTCAAAGGCATTGTTAAACATTTTTACAAGTTAATCTAATAAAGTTTGTTTTATTTTTGTTTCGCAAATTTAAATCTCCCAACGTCTTTGAAATCATTACATATGCATCCCATTATCATGTACATCATTACAGGTACAATTACAGGTTTCTCATCTTCTTTGCTGTTTATTTCAGCAGTTATGTCTTCTGATCAAGCTATCAAAGATCTTCAGGCGCAAAATGCCCAGTTCCAAGAGATGCTCTTAAGCTTGGATAAAGGGAAAGAGGATTTGAAAGCTCTCATCCTGAAAGAGAAAGAGAAGGAGAAGAAGAAAAAGAAGAAGAAGGTTGTTCTTTTTAGCATGGGTAAAAGGTTTGGGGATAGGCTAAAACAACAAGTTGATCTGTCCCTTTCATCTATGGAAGAGGAGAACCAAGAAGAAGAAAAGGGCCCCAGTCCTGTAGTTTTTGATAATGACATTGATTATGATGAAGAGCAATATCCTCCTACTGAGGATAGGTACAAACAACTAGAAGATCGTCTGAATGCTATGGAGATTCAAAGGATCCTCGGTCTGGATTTTGGAGAGCTGGGATTGGTATCAGGGGTGGTGATCCCTCATAAGTTCAAAGCTCCAGTTTTTGCTAAGTACGATGGAGTATCCTGTCCTAAACTCCATCTACGATCGTATGTCCAGAAAATTCAACCCCACACCGTTGATAAAAATCTATGGGTACATTTCTTTCAAGATAGTCTGTCAGGGACTCAGCTTGAATTGTTTTATCAATTGGAAGTAGCTAATGTCTGAAACTGGGAGGACCTTGATGCTGATTCTTACAAGCAGTATCAGTATAACGCCGACCTTGCTCCCACTCGTACTCAGCTTCAGGGTATGTCTATAGGTGCAAGCGAAGGTTTTAATAACTATGCTCAAAAGTGGAGAGATTTAGCTGGAAGAGTCCAACCCCCTCTGTCTGATAGGGAGTTGGTTTATATGTTTCTAGGGACATTGTCTGGTCCATTTTTTAATCATCTGATCGGCAGTTCATCATCTAGGTTTACTGAATTAATTTTGACTGGGGAAAGAGTAGAAGCTGGCATCTGAAGTGTTAAGTGTGATGCGGGGGGAGAACTGACTTGAGGTTTTGCGTTTGTGTTTGCAAATGTTATGGTTAGCAAGAGTCGCCACCTACTTTTCTTTTATCCAAAAGGAAAGGTAAAAAAGCACAGGAAAAACCTTTGAGATTGTTTTTGGGTTCGGGGGGTAGATTATGAAAAGGGAAGGTGCTAGCACCCTTTTCATCCATGGTTTTCCATGGGCTCTTAGTTACTTGTTTTAGATCACTTTCTTTTGATTTACAATTGAAATGGTGCTTTGTGTGGTTTTGAAAGTATTTTGAAAAGAGGCCATCGTTTAGGCAATCTTTGTAATGATTCTTGTTTGTAAGAATGTATACAAAGATGTTTGTCTTTTGAAAAATGTTTCAATGTTTTGAAAGTTGTTTGGAAATGTTTTGAAATGTGTGTGTGTTTGTTTGAAAATAGAAAGGATTGTTTGCAAATTGATCAAGTAACTAGAAGCTATCTACCTACTCAAAAGTCTTTCTTGTACATTTTCATTCCTTTGACATTGTTGACCTACCATTGTTTTGGTAGACAACCCTATCTTTGGATGTTAAACGGGATGGGCGTGGGTCATCGTATGACCATGATAGCAATATTTCCAAGTATATTAGCAAGTTTTGAGGGACCAAGATCATTTTTAGGCAACCTTTGTTTAGCGTCATCGAGGGACTATGATCTTTTGTTTTGTTTTGTTTTGCCAAGATACCTAGCATGCATACCATGGCCATGTTTTAAGGAAACCAAAGGGGTGAAACCCTAGAGGTGCTTGTGTGCAATGTGTTGTCATTTTTCATGCATTTTGTTTGTCTTGAATTAGGTCATACTATTTGTTTTTATTTTGTCTTATCATACAAACCCTAGTTTTACTAAACATGCATATAATGCGATAAATTGCGTAAAGTAAATCTAAGCTATTACAACAATATTATCGGAGGGGGAATACAAATTTTGAATGGGGATATTTGCACAAAATAAAACCCTAATTTACTATTACAATCCAATTGAATTTATTGTACAAATAAATAAACAAACATTTAAATATGTAATAAAATGTAAATATGCAAAAATGTTTTGTAATTGTTTTATGTATGTAAAAATAAATTATTTAAGTTCTAAAAATAAGAAAAAAATAATATTATTATTTTTGAAAGGGGAAACCCTAATTTTTGTTTTAAAAGAAAATATGTTTTATATTATTTATTTTATCCATTTTTGTTCAAGAAAAATAATAATAATATTATGTACAATTATTTAAAAAAATTAAATATGTATGAAAAATAAATATTTAATGTATGAAATAATCAAAATAAAAATGTATTCTATTTTTATTATTTACAAATTATTTTAAGAAAATGATTTCTACTTATTAAAACAAAACTATTATATGCAAAAAATAAGATAAAAAAGTAAAACAAAAATGCAAAAAATTAAGAAAATATTTTTGGGATTTTTTAATGTTCAGAAAAAAAAATAAAGTCATAAATATAAAATATGCAAAAAAATACAAAAAATATAAAAATATGCAAAAGGGGGGTGCAGAAGTAAAATGGGGGGTGTGGAAAGTGAAAGGCCCAAGACGCCAGGCCCAGAACACCAACTTCATCCCTGTCCTTGGTTCGCGCGCGCACCCTGTGCTCAAACCTGCAACTCTCTATTCTTTGCACAAAAATAAAATCTTGCAACATGAAACTTGTAGCATTTTTTATCACGATTCCAATGATATAAGATTTGAAACCTAACTCTAAGAAACCAGGGAGAATTTTAATGGCCCTAATTTCTGACCTAGTTTTTTCAGCATATTCAACAACCAAATACTCTTAGCTTAGTTAATATAAATGGAAAGTGTGCATATGTACAGCTTAAGCATGTTAAGGACTACATCTTTGCTTCACAAATCGTGACATAAGGATGCCTAAATAGAGAGATAGAAACTTGAAAAATACCTTGTTCAGTTGAGTTTGGATATGGAAATGTGGGAATTTTGAGTGAGGCTTGAAGATCTTGTGAGCTTCCTTGAAGTTCCATCAACCTTTTCCAATGCTTAGTTGGTCTTGTAGATGCTTGAATCTCCTTGCACGAGTCAACCTGCAACCTTGCAAAATGAAAATGGTGAAGTGTGAAACTGAGCTCACAGTTGCAAGACAAGGGCCTGGATAGCTTGGATGTGATGTGGAGAAGATGTTTCAAGGGTTAAAAGGCAAAACGCACGAGCAAGTTTCAAGTTGGCAAGTGATTTGCAGAGACTGCCCTGTTTGGGAGGAAAATGGTGTTTTTTGTGTTTGAGGGTGTTTTAGATGTTAGAAATTCGTGCTTAGGATTGTTACAAAGTTCTGAAGTTGTTTGAAATGATACAAAGTCTTGCCTTTAACAGATACACAAGTTGTCTTGACTTTTGCAAGTTTGCTTACTTTTGAAGAAAGTTGACATGACCATTGCCAAAGGCCTGTACAGGCTTGCTTGCTAGCTGCATAGGGTTGGTGTACTTTGCCTGATGTTTGTGGATCTTGTTTGCAACAAAAGATCAGGTCCATGGCTCAAGATTTGCAAAGTTGCAAAAAGCAAGCTTTATCAAAATGGTATTATGAACTTTATGCCATTTTTGGATTAATTCAATGTGCAATGCTCCAAAGATCAAAATAAAGCCATTTTCCACTGAATTAGCATTCAATTATGGAGTGTAGAAAGGATTAGGACCTGTAATACCAAGTACAAGCACGCTAGGACAGATTTGCAACTTGAACCATTGTGAAAATGCCTTGAACAAAAGTGATAAATTGCCATTTTCCCTTCTTCGATTCTCCCTAACCATAAATGATCTTGGAGAGTTATTGGACATTTTGGAAAGCTTGTAACATGATATACAATCCATATTTGAAATGCAATTTAGATACCTCTAGGAACTAGGTGAAAAATTTCCATGAAGTTAGGTCAAAAACCTGCCTAAACTAGGGCAAAATTTCACTAAGTTAAAAAGTTTATGGACCCCTATTCACAAAATCATAACTTTAGATCCAAGTATCCTTTGGGAAAACTTTGTGATTCAAAGTTGTAGATTTCATGGAGGACTACAACTTTCATGTTGGAAGTTTTCTTTTAATCCAATTTCATCATGGTGAAAAGTTGTGAAAAGTTGGGAAAAAATAAGAAATTTTCCATAACTTAGAAAAATTCCAAGTTATGAAAAATTTCAAATTAAAACCCTAATTTGAAAAATTGATTTTCTTGATCAAAAAGTTTCATATTTTGATATATCTCGATGAATTATGACCCTTGGCACTTGATTTTGACCAAAAAGTCAAAGTTTGACTTTTCAGTGTACAATTGATTTTTGATCAGATGACTGAAAAATTCATCTGTCAATCCTATACATTTGAGATATTTTGAACTATGTGATTAGGTCAAGATGATGCTTTTGAGTCCCTGAAACCATGCTTGAACCCAATTGGTCATTGGCTAGGTCAAAAATCAGAAATTGCCCTTTCTCAGTCAAAACCCTAATTTTGACCATTTTGCCTTTTTGATGATTTGATCAAATTTCTTGAGGAGTTGTGATCCAAACCTGATAAAATGGTACATAGGAACCTAGAATGTTTTTGTGGATAAAAAATTATGAAGTTTAACTGTAAATTGACCATGGTTGACTTTTCCCCCAATACAGTTGATTTTTAGGTCAACTGTCCAATTGACTGGGCAAAAATGTGATTCAAGGGTTGAAACTTGGTATGGGCAATCTTAGGGTCCAAGATGGTGTATGAAAGTCACATGAAGCATTGATGGTCCAAAAATCCTTGTGCAAACTCAAACCCTAATTTCAGGTCATCAGTTCAAGGTGAGGTCTTGAGCTGCACAAACCCTAATCCTGTCTGGAGTCTAAGAGGTCTGGTGAGGAAAAATCTTGATAATATGAGAGGGAAAATTTTGGGGTACAACAGCTACCCCTGTTCAATCTTATTGAACCTGGAGAGTTAGATTGGCGAGTTTTGTCGTTCGTGACTCGAAGGTAAAAGATGATTGGACACTAGAGTGCCCGTAAATTTGCACTCGTCAAAATGTAATTGAGGAAATGGGATTAAAGATGCCATTTGGAGGTGTGATAGAATCTTGTTGGAGATGGGCTTAAAGATGCCATCCAAGAATGTTTGCTGAGTTGTAAGTTGTAAGTCGAAAGAATAAGTATCATAATGGTATCCGCGTTTGGAACGTATTTGTACTGTATCTGGGGACTGAATCTGAATGAGCAAAGGAATAGCATCGGTATCTGGAGCGTATCCGATCTGTATCTGAACTTTGTTTTTGAGTAAGCAATAGAATAGCATCTGTGTTTAGAGCGTCTCTGAGCTGGGGAAAAATCAGAATAAGGGACAGATTGGCAACCGTGTCGGGAGCGTATCTGGACTGTATCTGGAATTAAGGAATCTGAATAAGTGACAGAAAGACTTCCGTGTCTGGAGTGTATCTGGATTGTATCATGAACTTGGAATTTTGAATTAGTGACATAATGACTTTCGTGTCTGGAGTGTATATGAACTTGAAATTGATAGTTGAATCTGAATAAGAAATAGAATGGCTTCCATGTCTGGAGCGTATCTAATCTGTATCTGATGGTTGAAATCTGAATAAGTATTAGGATGGCATCCGTATCTGGAGCGTATCTGAACTAGAATCTGAATAAGTGACAGAATGACTTCTGTGGTGGAGTGTATCTGAACTTGAAATTGATAGTTGAATCTGAATGAGAAATAGAATGGCTTCCATGTCTGGAGCATATCTAATCTGTATCTGATAGTTGAAATCTGAATAAGTATCAGGATGACATCCGTGTTTGGAGCGTATCTGAACTGTATTTGAAATCTGAATATGAATTCACAATAAAATGACTTCCGCGTCTGGAGTGTATCTGTATTGTATCATGATTGCATAATGTTAAATTGTAGCTGTTAATCTTAACCTGAAAAGGGTAAAATGTTAGCTGAAACACAAAGTTATGTTGCATGAAATGTATGAGGCAATAAATGTGTTTTATCAATGTTTATGATATATGAATGTAATGTATGCGCATGTAAGCTGATTTGTTGTATTACGGAGGAAAATAAATCCTTGACTGCTGAGGATAAGAAAATCATGGGCGATTGTTGGAGATTGAAAATCCTTAACAACTTCTGTGGTGATGTGAGGATCCCTCATGTCTTGAAGTTGGAGTATTGAAAAAAATCCTGTTGTGAGAGTAATGCCAAACTTCTTGAGAAATTTTCTTGGGAAATCCAGAGAACTTGATGACTTCTACTGGGGGTTACACAATGGGAATCCTTACTCGGCTGAGGAATAGGGAGAACTCTGATGACTTCTGTGGGGAATTAAGAATGAGAATCTTCATTCTGTCGAGGAGTAATGAAACACTTCGGTGACTTCACTGGGGAAAATGAGAATCTTCATTCTGTTGGAGAGCCATGAAAATTTTGGTGACTTCATGCTGGGAAGTAATAAAGACTCTGTGGGGAAGAAGGCTTACTGCTGGAGAGTAAGTTCGGGAGTTTGAGTTGTCTGCCACTCTACTGGGAAGTTATCCTAGGTTGGGGATAAACAAAGGTTAACTATTATCCGGTTGATTTCCAGGTTTCAAGATAACTTGCTGGGGAATTTGGAGAAACTAGATGGTTTCTGCTGGGGATTGATAGTTTAGAAGTCTTGATTCGACTGGGGAAGAATGTTTCATCTCTGCTGGGGATCTGTAACTCAAACTTTTGGCTCCGATGGGGATCGGGAGTTTGAAGTTTTAACTCTGATGGGGATTAAGGTTTTGAAATTATAACTCCGCTTGGGATATATATTTCAAGGTTTTAGCTCCGCTGAGGATCTAGATGATGTACTGCAGGGGATTGCTCCTGGAATAGTCTAAAGACATTTTCCTATCCTTTCAGTCTGTCAGTAATTGTTCTTTTCCACCTGTTTATTTGTAAACAGTAATTATGTTCAAACGCATATTTTCATCAATGAATCATTGGACGTTTTTGCAAATAAAAAACACAAATGTAAAATAAAAAGGCAAATAGTTTTCTGTACTTTGAAAGAGATATCTTTGTATTTACTTTGAATAAGTGTTTTGTACAAAGGAGACAAACATCCTAGTAAGAGGATGATGTCATAAAAATAAGAAAATTTTATACAAAGAAAGATAGCTATGTGTGTAAATATCCCATGGGGTTCCCATTCCGCTATAGCCTTCGTAACTCTGAATATCTTGTCTATCCGTTGCTTCGTCCGAAGATGATTGAATTGATCAGAAGCTCAGAGTTTGTCTGTGAAGAGATTGTCCTTAAAGTGATCCTACGAGACATAGTCATACGCTTTAATTCCCTAACTTTTTCCTGGACCGCCCTTTCGGGTTTTCAGTCCACCGGGAAACCCTTTTTTGCCCAAGTCGCCCTTTCGGGTTTTCAACTTGCCAGGTGTACAGATTTTTTGTATTTATCCCTAATTTTTGCTTGAACCGCCCTTTCGGGTTTTCGATTCACCGGGATGCCCTTTTTTGCCTAGGTGTGTCAACCTAGCGGGTCATTCGTGCGTAGTATCTTTTGACTATATCTATGTTCGCAGGGTGCGGCAGATCATTGTCGTCCATGGTGGTTAAAATCATTGCCCCACCAGAAAAGATGTTCTTTATTATAAATGGTCCTTCGTAAGTAGGAGTCCATTTTCCCCTGGGATCACTTTGTGGCAAAATGATGCGCTTGATTACAAGATCCCCGACTTGATATGTTTGGCATCTTACTTTCTTGTTGAAAGCCTTGATCATCTGTTTTTGATACGGCTGACCATGGCAAACAACAGTAAGTCACTTTTCATCAATCAAGTTAACTTGATCAAGCCAACTCTAAATCCAATCGTCTTCACTCAAACCAGCATCCTTCATGATTCTCAAGGAGGGAATCTGAACCTCGATAGGTAAAACAGCTTCCATGCCATATACCCAGGAATAGGGTGTTGCCCCAGTTAATGTGCATGTTGTGGTATGGTACCCGTGAAGAGCAAACGGTAGCATTTCATGTCAATCCTTGTAGGTGACTGTCATCTTTTGTATGATCTTCTTGATATTTTTGTTAGCAGCTTCAACTGCACCATTCATCTTCGGTCGATAGGAAGATGAATTATGATTTTGAATCTTTAACTGCTCGCACAAAGCGGTGATCATAGTATTGTTAAGGTTTGTACCATTATCAGTGATAATCCTTTCGGGGATACCATACCGGCAAATAAGATTCTGCTTGATGAAGCGGGCAACAACATTCTTAGTGACGGATGCGAAGGAAGCTGCTTCGACCCACTTGGTGAAGTAGTCAATGGCCACCAGAACAAAGCGGTGTCCATTGGATGATGTAGGCTTAATCTCTCCAATCATGTCGATTCCCCACATAGAGAATGGCCAAGGAGCTGTTAAGATATTTAGAGGAACTGGAGGCACGTGTACCTTGTCGGCATAGATTTGACATTTGTGGCAGGTACAGGAATGTTGATAGCAGTCAGCTTCCATGGTAGACCAGCAATAGCCTTCCTGTAGAATCTTCTTAGCCATCGTATGCCCGCTAGAGTGAGTGCCAAATGTGCCCTCATGCAATTCAGCCATAATCCTTTCAGCTCCAAGCTTGTCCACACAATGGAGCAGAATAGGATCATGATTGCGCTTGTATAGGATGCCATTACTTAGGAAGAACTTATCTGAGAATCTCCTTAAGAACTTTTTGTCGTTGATCGAAGCTCCTTTTGGATATTCTTGAGTCTCGAGATACCTTTTGATTTCATGAAACCACAGCTGGTCCACTACTTCTTCGGTGTTAATCTTGTGACAATGTGCAGGTTCTTCCATCCGTTCAATGGAGATTTAGGGAGCCTCATTGTCCCAATCAAGTTTAAACATGAATGACATTATAGCTAGAGCATCTGCTAGCTGATTTTCTTCTCGCGGGAAGTGCTCGAAGGTGATCTGCTCGAAATGTGGTAACAATGTCAAAACATGTTCTTTGTAAGGGATGAGGTTTGGATGTTTAGTATCCCACTCTCCTTTGATATGATTGATGACTAAAGCTGAGTCCCCAAACACATCTAAGGATTTGATTCCCAAGTTTATGGAAGCCTTGAGTCCAAAGATGCACGCTTCATACTCTGCCATGTTGTTCATACAGTTGAAGCAAAGTCTGGCGGTGAAAGGTGTATGGCAACCTTCTGGGGATATAAGCACATCACCGATATCGTTACCAAGCGCATTGGAAGCCCCATCAAAGTACAGGGTCCATCGGGATCCTTGTTCAGGTCCATCATATGGTTTGAACTCTTCAATGTTGTCCAATGTCATGATGTCTTCTTCAGGGAAATCGAACCTCATGGATTGGTAATTTTTGACAGCTTGATGGGCTAGATGATCAACTAGAAAACTCCCCTTTATAGCTTTTTGGGTTGTGTACTGTATATCATATTCCGTTAGGATCATCTTCCATATAACTATTCTTCCAGACAGAGCAGGCTTCTCAAACATGTATTTGATCGGATCCATTTTAGATATCAGCAAAGTGGTATGAGTCAACATGTACTGCCTTAGCCGGCGAGCAGCCCATACCAAAGCGCAGCAAGTTTTCTCGAGCAGTGAGTATCGAGTCTCACGGTCGGTAAATTTTTTGATAAGGTAATAAATGGCATGCTCTTTTCGGCCAGACTCGTCATGTTGGCCCAACACGCACCCCATTGAATTCTCTAGGACGGTCAGATACATGATTAGCGGTCTTCCTTCGACGGGTGGCATCAAGATAAGAGGTTCTAGCAAATACTCCTTGATTTCATCAAAAGCAATTTCACAGTCATCATTCCATTTAACTACCTGATCTTTCTTCAACAGCTTGAAGATTGGTTCACAGGTAGATGTTAGGTGAGTAATGAACCTTGCAATGTAGTTTAGGCATCCTAAGAAACCTCTGACCTCCTTCTCAGTGCGAGGAGCAGGCATTTCTTATATAGCTTTGACTTTGGCAGGATCAACCTCGATGCCTTTGTTGCTGACAATGAAACCTAAGAGTTTACCGGACCAGACTCTGAATGTACACTTGTTTGGATTTAGTCTGAGCTTGTACTCCTTCAACCTGATAAACAACTTTTGCAAGTGATCAAGGTGTGCTTCTTCAGTTTGTGATCGGGCTATCATGTCATCTACGTAGACCTCTATCTCATGATGTGTCATATCATGAAAAAAAGCTACCATGGTGTGTTGATAGGTTTCCCCGACATTCTTCAGTCCGAATGGCATCACTTTGTAGCAGAATGTACCGCACTGTGTAACAAAAGTAGTTTTCTCCATGTCTTCAGGTGCCATTTTGATCTGGTTATAGCCTGAGAATCCATCCATGAAAGAAAATACTTTGTGTTGAGATGTGTTGTCAACCAGGATGTCGATGTGTGAACGTGGAAAGTCATCTTTAGGGTTGGCCCTGTTTAAGTCTCTATAATCCACGTACATTCTCACTTTGCCGTCCTTTTTGGGCACAGGCACAATGTTAGCAACCCATTGTGGATAGGAAGTAACATCCAGAAATCCAGCATTGAACTACTTCATAACTTCTACTTTGATCTTTTCTGACATGTCAGGTCTCATGCGACGGACCTTTTGTTTAACTGGTGGACAGTCTTCTCTTGTGGGTAGACGGTTGACCACAATGTCTGCATCAAGTCCCAGCATGTCTTCGTATGACCATGCAAAGATTTCAACATAATCAAGCAGTAGCTGAATTAGGCGCTTCTTGACACTCAGCTCTAGATTGGCACCTATCTTAATTTCCTTTTTGTCATCCTCAGTACCCAAGTTGATTGTATCCAACTGCTCTTCATGAGGCTGAATTGCTCTTTCCTCTTGCTACAGTAATCTGGCCAACTCCCTTGGCACCTCACAATCTTCCTCACCTTCGTATTCGGCTTGGTTGATCAGATCTTCAGAGTCACTGAAGGTTATAGCAGTATCGTTACCCATTGGTTCCGGAGTGGAATGGTACCTGCATTTGTGAGTGTGGGTGTGTGTAAGGACATAGCCACCTTAAAACAACAAAATGAAAAAGAAAGACAATGAGCACAAAAGGTTTAAATATGAAAAGCGTCCATGATTCATTAAAATGACATATGAAATGAAAATAAGAACCCTTACAATTGGACCTATGTGCCTCAGGTAAGGCACAAGGTTGAAAAAGTACGAATTGTTTGTAAATTATTACAGATCTAACAGGAATGGAAAAGATAAATTACTGTGATATGAAAGTAATCAGAACAAAGTCTTTTGCTTCCCAGTTGCATAGTCCTCCGTCAATGGTAGGGAAAATCCAGTCTTCCAAGCTACCCTCTTCTTCATTGTCCTCTAGTGAACTGACATAATGCCTTAGCATTGGGGCGGAGATAATGTTGTACCCCAAAATTTGCCCTCTCATTTTATCAATATTTCTCATCACAAGGCTCTTGGAACTCAAGATCAAGCTAGGGTTTGCTCTGCTCAAGACATCTCCTTGCACTGATGACCTAAACTAGGGTTTGAGTTTGCACAGGGATTTTTTGACCTTTAATGCTCAAATTGACTTTCATACTTCTTTTTGGACTCATAACTCTGTCCATACCAAGTTTCAAGCCTTGAATCAAATTTTTGCCCAGTCAATTGGACAGTTGACCTAGAAATCAGTTGTATTGGGGAAAAAGTCAATTGTGGCCAATTTACAGTCAAACCTCATGAATTTTGACCCACATCAACATTATGAACTCATATGAACCATTTGATCAAGTTTGGACCACAACTCCACAAGAAATTTGATCAGATCACAAAAAGGGCAAAATGGTCATTTTTAGGGTTTTGACTGTACAAAGGCAATTTCTGACTTTTTGACCTAACCAATGGCAAATTAGGTTCAACCATGGGTTCAAGGACTCAATGGCATCATCTTGACCTATTCAACAAGTTCAAAAGATCTCAAATGCATGGGATTGACAGATGAATTTTTCAATCAACTGATCAAAATTTGACTGTACATTGAAAAGTCAAACTTTGACTTTTTGGTCGAAATCAAGTGCCAAGGGTCATTTTTCATCAAGATGTGTCAAATTATGAAACTTGTTCATCAAGAAACCCAAAATTGCAAATTAGGGTTTGAAATTGAAAATTTTCATAACTTAGAATTTTTTTAAGCTATGAAATTTTCTTAATTTTTCCTAACTTTGCCCCACATTTTCACCATGATGAAAATGGATTAAAACAAAACTTACAACATGAAAGTTGTAGTACTCCACAAAGTCTACAACTTTTATTCACAAAGTTTTCTCAAAAGAAGCTTGGATCTCAAGTTATGATTTTTGGAACAAGGGTCCCTAAAACTTTTAACTTAGTGAAATTTTGCCCTAGTTTAGGCAGGATTTTGACCTATCTTCTTGGCCATTTTTCACATAGTTCCACTTGGAGTATCAAGTTTAATTTCAAAGATTTATTATAGGGCATGTTGCAAGCTTTCCAAATTGTCCAAGAACTCCTCAAACACATTTGTGGTTATGGAGAATCGAATGCTTAAAGTTGGCAAAAACTCACTTTGTATCCATGGCAAAGTCATGTTCACTCAAGTGGCATTTTCAAACCAGCATGCTTTGTACTAGTTTGCAGGCCTCTAAACGAATTCACACTCCTTAATTAAATGCAAATCCATCAGTCTAAGCATTTGTTTTAGCCATTTGGGCATTATACACAAAACTAAGCCCTAAGTAGAAAAAGGCAAATTCCCATTTTTGAAAAGGTATGCTTTATGTCAAACCATGATCTTTGAAGCATAGGGCCAACATCTCTGAAGCCAAATCAAATCCACAAATTGCAGGTACCAAGAGGATTGTATGCAGCATATTTGAGGGCTAGTACAGGCCTGTAATGCCAACTTCCACATTCTTGCTTCACAAAGAAGAAACTTGTCAAAATCCTCACAACTCAAAAACTAGCCAACACCAACTTACACAAACATTTCAAACATATTTCACACAACCCTTTGAGTAAGAAACACGAGTACTTGAGCCTCAAAATCTCCCATAGCCAGAAATCACACTTCTTTGGAAAAACAGGGAAGGTGCTGCAACTTGAGTGCCATAGCTCATTTGGCTCGTGCGTTTTGCCCCATTTCACTTCAAACACCTTCCATTCCACTCACTCAAGCTATCCCAAACCTCCATTGCCAACTGTAACTCCATTTACAGTGTTCACCATTATCATTTCAAGCTTATGCAGGTTGAGTTCTAGAGGCTAATTCAGGGACTTTCAAGACAAGCTAGCTATTGGAAAAGATTAAGTGAATTTCAGGCAAGCTACCAGAAACCTCAAAACTTGTTGAGAAGCACTGCATTGCCCTACACGATTCTAACTGAAATAGGTTTTTCCTCACTTTCTATCTCTCTATTTAGGAACATTTAGCCTTAGGTTTGTGAATAAAAAATGTAGTGTTCATTGCTAGGAAGCCATACATATGCTCAGCTTTCATTTATATTAAGTGTGCTAGGAGAATTTCATCCATGAACATGCTGAAAAAACTAGGTCAGATTTTAGGGCCAGAGAAATTCTCTCTGGTCTTTGAGAGTTAAGATTAATGTTTTATATGGTTAGAATCGTATTGAAATTCTCTACAAGTTTGATGTTGTGAGTTTTGGCAAAAGATCACGTATACAGGATCTAGCATTTGAACCAGGGCACGCGCGCGTTTCAATCTGGAGGAAGAAGATGAAGTTGGCTAAGGTTGGGCCTGGCCTGGCTTGCTTCTAACACCTCCCATTTTCAGTTTCACACCCCCTGGCCCAATTTCTTGTATTTTCATATTTTTGCATTTCTATTTTCATTTCTGATTTTCTTTATTTATTTCCAAATATAAAAAATGCTCCAAAAATATTTTCATAATTTTTTACATTTATTTGGCATTTTATTTTATTTTTTCTAATATAGAAAACATATTAAATACTTTTTTTATATATTATTAAGACTTAAAAATAATATGTAAATTATACTTTTATTTTTATTTCTTATTTTTATTCATACTGAAAATATTATTTAAAATATAATTTATTTTTGTACATATTTTATTTTATATTATACATATTTAGTATATTTAATATATATATATATATATATATATATATATATATATATATATATATATATATATATATATATATATATATATATATATATATATATATATATATATATATATATATATATATATATATATATATATACTTTTATTTTATTAAATACTTAGAATAAAAATACAAAAATATTACATTTTTATTTTTATTATTATTTATACTAAAAAATACCTTTTTTTAAGTATATTTAATTTCTACACATATTAATATATTTTTTGTATATAAATAATATATAGTATTTATTTTCTTAAAGAAATTAGGGTTTACCCTTAAAACAATTAAATAAATCTTTTATTGATTTCTTTATACTTTTTTACATTAAAAATACTTTTGCATACATAAACAAACAAAAATTCTTTTTTTGCATAATACATTTTATTTAATATTTATTTATTTTGTTTAATTAAATATTGTCCATTTAAATATTTATGCATGGTGATTCAATTTGGATGTAATAGTAAATTAGGGTTTATATTTCTTGTCAAATACTCCCCATTCAAAATTGTACCCCCATCCCCATAATTATGTTGTAATAGCTTAGAACTTTAAATTCTCGCATTTTACGCTTTCAATTATGTCATGATTAGAGAATTAGGGTTTGTATGCAAAAATCAATCAACAAATAGTTTGACATAATCAAAGACAAATATGCATGAAAATCAAACACAATACACACTTGCACCCCTAGGGTTACAATCCACTTGTTGCCTTCAAAAATGGGCCATGGTATGCATGTTGGGTACTTTGGCAAAACAAAAACAAAACAAAAGATCATAGTCCCTCGATGACGCTATCTTGGTTGCCTAAACAAAAATGATCAAGTCCCTCAAGAAAATTGCCAAAGGTGCTTAACACAATTGCTATCATGGTTTATGCGATGACCCGTGCCTGTCTCGTTTAACATCCTAACACAAGGTTGTTCACCAAATGCAATGGTGAAACAACACTGTCAAAAGGGTTAAAAACATTAGGAAAGATCTTTGAGTAAAATAGGGTAGATAGCTCTTAGTTACTTGATCAAAAAACTTGCAAAAACAACCTTTCTATTTTCAAACACACCTCACAAACACAATTTCAAAACATTTCCCAAATCAAACTTTCAAATATTGAAATCTTTTCAAAAGACAAAAACACCTTTGTATACATTCAAAAAAGAATCATTACAAAGGTTGCCAAATATTGATACTGCTTATAGAAGGCGGCTGCCAAATCTTCCCAATTATACACATCAGACCTCTCCAACTGGTAGAACTAATCCAGCTGCGTCCCCGATAAATTGTCCTGGAAAAAGTGGACCCACAAATCTTTGTCAGAAGAATGTGGTTGAGTTTTCCTGACATAAGATCGTAGGTGCATCCTGGGACAAGACACCCCATCGTACTTAGAAAACATTGGCACTTTAAATTTGGGAGGGATTACAATTTCAGAAACCAACCCTAACTCCTCAAAATCCAGCCCAGGTACTCTTTGCACTTCCATAGCAGCTAGACGTTCTTCCAAGTTCTTGTATTTGTCATCGGCTGGAGGATACTGATGTTCAGAATAGTCCTCATCTTCTTCTTCCTCTGCTTCAGAATCAGATGGCACTGCAGTTCCCTTACCTTTTCCTTCCCCCTCTTTAGATGTTGATGGGAATTCCAAAGTCCGTCTAGCTTGTCCTTCAAACCTTCTGCCCAAGATAGCAACACCAGCCCTCTTCTTCTTCTTTTTCTCTTTTTCCTTCTCTAGTAGAGTCTTGAGCTCCTCCTGCCTCTTGGCTAGGGTCAAGAGTAGCTGTTGAAATTGTGAATTTTGAGCTTGTAAGTATTTGACTGTTTGTTCAATATCCATCTTGCTGAAATAAACAGCAGAGAGATGAGGAAACTTGGTGTGAATACCTGCTTATGCATATGATGAATGATATGTATTCATGTAATGCTTTCAAGGATTCAGAAATTCAAAAATTGTTTTAAATAAAAAAAGTAACACACGTCATATTAATAAGATAAAATTTGTTAGTACATCAATGCCCCATGGGCAAAATAATACAAAATTCTAAGGTAAAAAGATGTTGCGCATCCTTTTTGGTGCAATGTAGGTGTTGAGAGTCTGCTCTTCGTGAAGTAGCCGAGTGAGTTCCAAAACCTTCTTCTCGCTTGCGTAGAATTGGGCTTTAAAAGTATCGCGCTTTCCCTTGAGCTATATCCAACTCCTTTGTAAATCTTCGAGTGATGTTGGCATGTCAGGATGTAGGAGGGTGTATGGAACCTCTCCTTCCATAACAGGTTCTATAATCACAGGGAGAATGTAGGGGTAAGGCATCATAAGACTTTGGGCGCGGGTTTGTACCCACTTGAGGTAAGGCTCAATAGGGATGGAATTCTTGTGTCCCAAGGTGTTACTGTCCACCTTGTTGGGCATCCTCCAAGCTCGGATGAACCTTTGTCAGAGTCCTTGATCGTCGTTGTCGAAGTCGAAAACCAAACCTTGAATCAACATGTCCTGTGGGCCATCCCTTCGGGCATAACCAAATTGTCTCAAAGCCAAGCAAGGGTTGTAGGTGATGCCTCCCCTAATTCCAAGTAGAGGGACATTAGGGAATTCCCCATAACGGTCAATGATGATGACATTCTCTTTTGATCGAGAACACCAATGAATATTTGAATGGGTAAGAGTCATCAATCGTTGTGACCACCTCAAACCTTGCTCATTCTTCAAAACTGATTGGGGAAGATGAGAAATAAACCATCTTGCTAGTAGAGGAGTGCAACACATGAGTACACCTCTTTTCCTTATTGTACGAGTGTGAAAAGAGTGGAGGATATCCCCAAGCAATGTAGGCACCGGGTTGCGAGTCATGAAGATTTTGACAGCACTCACATCTATAAGTTGGTCAGGATTAGGGAACAAGACCATCCCATAGATGAGAAGAGCTACAATCTCCTCAAAAGCTTGCAAGTCTAAAGAATTCCAACAATTTTGGGCCTTCTCAAACAGAAACTTTGACAAGAAGCCTTTGACACCACTTCTAGTTTCCCAATGTGTTGTGACATTAGATGAGTGCAAGTGTAAGGCTTGAGCAATCACTTATGGCTTTGGATCTCTTTCCGTACCGTTGAAGGGTAGTTGATTGAGAATAGGAATCCTCGGGAGTTGAGAAAATTCCTCCAAAGTAGGCACAAGTTGGTAGTCATGAAATGTAAAGCAATGATGCAAAGGGTCAAAGAACTGGAAGAGAATTTTCAGCATATCATCCTATGTGTTGGAAGTGACCAAGTTGAGAAGACGACCATTCCTCTCGGTGAATGGAGAATTCTCAGGAATCCTTGAAGCTAGCTCCTTGAGTTGTGGAGGAATTCTTACAAGGTTGATCTGGACAGTTTTCCTGCGAAGTGATTCCATAACCTACAAAACAGGAACATAGATGAAAATCCAAAATCCTTGAAGTGGTTAGTGGATGCATATGATGCTTCATGATGTCCATGATGTTATGCACAAGTATATATGTACAAGCAAATCACACAAGTTCCTAGTTTAGGCTTGTATGAGGTTTCATAGGTAAGTACCCTCTTGAAGTTTAGTTGGCTTAACCTGTCCTAGAAATAGTACCTGGGTTCTAAGGAGCTCAATATCACTGGATTGTTTCCTTGTTCATTGTTTCAATTCAGCCTCTTTACCGGCGACTGAAATATTCCAAGGAACCAACCCTCAATGAGTGTAGTATCCAGTATCTATCAACTTCGGACTGCACCAAAGCCGGTCATCTCACTACATCCTAAAAGGCCAAGTTGGTCAAGTAAAGGTTCTAAAAGTCCATTAGTGCTTCATGACATCACTCAGCGGCCCCGTAATCTCTTTGATTGACTCAAAGGCTACCGGTACCCACAAATATGTTGCACTAATATAGTTATTGCTTAGACCATGTCGGTATATCCCGCACAGTTTCCATAATGTATTGCTATTTACCTATGAATGTTTCCCAAATCTGGGTAGAGGATTCAAACCCAAACAATAGAACCAAAGTGTAAAGCAAACAAGTCAAGCAAGATAAGCATGTAAAGGTGATCTAAAACCCTAAGGTAACCCCACTTTTATATTTTCCCCAGCAGAGTCGCCAGTTTTGTGATGCGGTGGGAGAACTGACTTGAAATTTTGCGTTTGTGTTTGCAAATGTTGCGGTTAGCAAGAGTCACCACCGAATTTTCTTTTATCCAAAAGGAAAGGTAAAAAAGCAAAGGAAAGACCTTTGAGATTGTTTTTGGGTTCGGGGGGTAGATTATGAAAAGGGAAGGTGCTAGCAACCTTTTCATCCATGGATTTCCATGGGCTTTTAGTTACTTGTTTTAGATCACTTGCTTTTACTTTACAATTGTTTGAAATGGTTCTTTGTGTGGTTTTGAAAGTATTTTGAAAAGAGGCCATCGTTTAGGCAATCTTTGTAATGATTCTTGTTTGTAAGAATGTATACAAAGATGTTTGTCTTTTGAAAAATGTTTCAATGTTTTGAAAGTTGTTTGGAAATGTTTTGAAATGTGTGTGTATTTGTTTGAAAATAGCAAGGATTGTTTGAAAATTGATTAAGTAACTAGAATCTATCTACCTACTCAAAAGTCTTTCTTGTACATTTTCATTCCTTTGACATTGTTGACCTACCATTGTTTTGGTAGACAACCCTATCTTTGGATGTTAAATGGGATGGGTGTGGGTTATCGTATAACCATGATAGCAATATTGCCAAGTATCTTAGCAAGTTTTGAGGGACCAAGATCATTTTTAGGCAACCTTTGTTTAGCATCATCGAGGGACTATGATCTTTTGTTTTGTTTTGCTAAGATACCTAGCATGCATACCATGGCCATGTTTTAAGGGAACCAAAGGGGTGAAACCCTAGAGGTGCTTGTGTGCAATGTGTTGTCATTTTTCATGCATTTTGTTTGTCTTGAATTAGGTCATACTATTTGTTTGATTTTGTCTTATCATACAAACCCTAGTTTTACTAAACATGCATATAATGCGATAAATTGCGTAAAGTAAATCTAAGCTATTACAACAATATTATGGGAGGGGGGATACAAATTTTGAATGGGGATATTTGCACAAAATAAAACCCTAATTTACTATTACAACCCAATTGAATTTATTGTACAAATAAATAAATAAACAAACATTTAAATATGCAATAAAATTTAAATATGCAAAAATGTTTTGTAATTGTTTTATGTATGTAAAAAGAAATTATTTAAGTTCTAAAAGTAAGAAAAAATAATATTATTATTTTTGAAAGGGGAAACCCTAATTTTTGTTTTAAAAGAAAATATGTTTTATATTATTCATTTTATCCATTTTTGTTCAAGAAAAATAATAATAATATTATGTACAATTATTTAAAAAAATTAAATTTGTATGAAAAATAAATATTTAATGTATGAAATAATCAAAATAAAAATGTATTGTATTTTTTTTATTTACAAATTATTTTAAGAAAATGATTTCTACTTATTAAAATAAAACTATTTTATATGCAAAAAATAAGATAAAAAAATAAAACAAAAATGCAAAAAATTAAGAAAATATTTTTGGGATTTTTTAATGTTCAGAAAAAAAAAATAAAGTCAGAAATATAAAATATGCAAAAAAATACAAAAAATATAAAAATATGCAAAAGGGGGGTGCATAAGTAAAATGGGGGGTGTGGAAAGTGAAAGGCCCAAGGCGCCAGGCCCAGAACACCAACTTCATCCTTGTCCTTGCTTCGCGCGTGCACCCTGTGTTAAAACCTGTAACTCTCTATTCTTTGCACAAAAATAAAATCTTGCAACATGAAACTTGTAGCATTTTTGATCACGATTCCAATGATATAAGATTTGAAACCTAACTCTAAGAAACCAGGGAGAATTTTAATGGCCCTAATTTCTGACCTAGTTTTTCAGCATATGCAACAACCAAATACTCTTAGCTCAGTTATTATAAATGGAAAGTGTGCATATGTACAACTTAAGCATTTTAAGGACTACATCTTTGCTTCACAAATCGTGACCTAAGGATGCCTAAATAGAGAGATAGAAACTTGAAAAATACCTTGTTCAGTTGAGTTTGGATATGACAATTTGGGAATTTTGAGTGAGGCCTGAAGATCTTGTAAGCTTCCTTGAAGTGCCCTCAACCTTTTCCAATGCTTAGCTGGTCTTGTAGATTCTTGAATCTCCTTGTACGAGTCAACCTGCAACCTTGCAAAATGAAAATGGTGAAGTGTGAAACTGAGCTCACAGTTGCAAGACAGGGGCCTGGATAGCTTGGATGTGATGTAGGGAAGATATTTCAAGGGTTGAAAGGAAAAACGCACGAGCAAGTTTCAAGTTTGGAGTGTATAAAGGATTAGGACCTGTAATACCAAGTACAAGCAAGCTAGGACAGATTTGTAACTTGAACCATTGTGAAAATGCCTTGAACAAAAGTGATAAATTGCCATTTTCCCTTCTTCGATTCTCCCAAACCATAAATTATCTTGGAGAGTTCTTGAACATTTTGGAAAGCTTGTAACATGTTATACAATCCATATTTGAAATTCAACTTGAGATACCTCTTGGAACTAGGTGAAAAATTGCCATGAATTTAGGTCAAAAACCTGCCTAAACTAGGGCAAAATTTCACTAAGTTAAAAAGTTTATGGACCCCTATTCACAAAATCATAACTTGAGATCCAAGTATCCTTTGGGAAAACTTTGTGAATAAAAGTTGTAGATTTAATGGAGGACTAAAACTTTCATGTTGGAAGTTTTTTTGAATCCAATTGCATCATGGTGAAAAAGTTATGGAAAGTTGGGAAAAAATAAGAAATTTTCCATAACTTAGAAAAATTCTAAGTTATGAAAAATTTCAAATTAAAACCCTAATTTGCAAAATTGATTTTCTTGATCAACAAGTTTCATATTTTGACATACCTTGATGAATTATGACCCTTGGCACTTGATTTTGACCAAAAAGTCAAAGTTTGACTTTTCAGTGTATAGTTGATTTTTGATCAGTTGACTGAAACATTCATCTGTCAATCCTATGCATTTGAGATCTTTTGAACTATGTGATTAGGTTAATATGATGCTATTGAGTCCTTGAAATCATGATTGAACCCAATTGGTCATTGGCTAGGTCAAAAATCAGAAATTGCCCTTTCTCAGTCAAAACCCTAATTTTGACCATTTTGCCCTTTTGATGATCTGATCAAATTTCTTGAGGAGTTGTGATCCAAACTTGATCAAATGGTACATAGGAGCCTAGAATGTTGTTGTGGATAAAAAATTATGAAGTTTGACTGTAAATTGACCATGGTTGACTTTTTCCCCAACACAGCTGATTTTTAGGTCAACTGTCCAATTGACTGGGCAAAAATGTGATTCAAGGCTTGAAACTTGGTATGGGAAATCTTAGGGGTCCAACATGGTGTATGAAAGTCACATGAAGCATTGATGGTCCAAAAATCCTTGTGCAAACTCAAACCCTAATCTCAGGTCATCAGTTCAAGGTGAGGTCTTGAGCTGAGCAAACCCTAATCCTGTCTGGAGTCCAAGAGGTTTGGTGAGGAAAAATCTTGATAATATGGGAGGGAAAATTTTGGGGTACAATAGTAAGATACAGAAAGGTACTTCATCAAGTGCAGAAAAGAAGCCTTTCACCGGTAAGAAAGAAGCTAATGCAGTTTACGGCCCAAGGGGGTAAAGCAGACCTGAATACCGTCAAGCGGTGAATGCGGTAGTAATATCAAGACCCACAATTTCCCCACAATGCAACAATCAGCAAAGAATAGAGAGACCACAGAGATAGTACACTCGGCTTAATATGACCTTGTCTCAGATTCTACCATAATTATTGAATACCAACCTGGTAACTCTGAGGGAAGCCCCAAAGAATCCCAGCACCATATCTCCGCTATATAACCCGAACGCCCGTTGCGCCTATCACTCTGATAGCCCAGATCATGATACAAACAACTGTTGGGCCTTGAAGAATAAGGTGCAAGATTTGATCGAAGCTAAAGAAATTGAGTTTGATGCTCCAGAGAAGCCCAACATCATAACTTCTCCCATGCCCAAACACGGTCATGGAGTAAATGCTATAGACGATGATTTATTTGTGACCTCCGTGGAAGAAATTTCTACTCCTTTAGTGACAGTTAAGAAGAATCTCCTGTTGGCCGATTTATTTCTGGGCTATGGCGAAGGTTGCCACTTGTGTTCAATTCTGCCTGCTGGTTGCCACTTATTGAAATCAGGTTTCAGCGTCTGATGGATAACAAAGAAATCCTGTTCGAGAAGACTATGATTCCGTTAGTTCCAGTTGAAATGTTGCCATCATAATCATTTTGGCCAATCCTTCCAAGGCTTCCTCGAGAAAGCCTGTTAGGATTACATCTGTTCCCAGAATCGCTCTGTTAATCATTACTGTCCCTAGTCCTATCCCATACATTTCGGATAAGGCTTTCCCTTGGCACTACGGTGCAGATGTGTATTACCATGGAGCAAAGCAAGACTTAAAGATTGAAGAAGTTGATGCTGATGTCAGCAATATTGTCGGGGCTAGCAAGGTCACCAGAATTGGAAGACTCTTCTCTCCTGAGATTTCCCCTCCGATTGTTCGCAAACTTGTTGTCATTCCATCTGCTAGTACATCAGTTACTGTCCCAGTTCCTATCCCAGTTATCACCCCTGTCATCGAGCCATCTGGCACTCGGGGCAAAGAAATCACAGGTGAGCCTGCCCAGACGGAGGCGCCTAAGAAGATCACTGTAGAAACCTCTAAGCAGGAGATAGAGGAAATTATGAAGATTATCAAGAAGAGTGATTACAATGTAGTCGAGCAACTGGGGCAGACCCCGTCAAAAATATCCATGTTGTCTTTGTTATTGTGTTCTGAAGCCCATGTGAAGGCTTTAATTGCTTTCCTCAAAACTGCACATGTGCCACAGGAAACTTCAGCTGATCAATTCAAAGATTGCGTAGCTAGCTTGTCTGTCGACAATGGGTTGGGTTTCTCAGACGCATATCTGACTGCTAAAGGAAGAAATCATAATGATGCTCTTCACGTCTCAATCGAGTGCAGGGGCACTACTATGGCCCATGTTCTAGTGGATACCGGGTCCTCTTTGAATGTTTTGCCAAAGAAAGCATTAGACCGTCTGGACTGTGAAGGTTTGATTCTGAAGCTGAGTAATATTGTGGTCAGGGCTTTCGAAGGGTTAAAGAGGATGATGCACGGGGAGGTGGACGTCCCTGTTAAAGTTGGCTCTCAGACTTTTGCATCTACTTTCTATGTGATGGATATCCGACCATCATATTCTTGCTTGCTGGGTCGCCCATGGATTCATAAGGCTGGGGCAGTGACTTCCACGCTCCATCAAATGTTGAAATATCCGGTAAAGGGGAAGATCGTCATGGTGCAAGGTGAAGAGGAGTATATGGTGAGCCATCTTAATTCATTTCGCTATGTGGAGATGGATGGGGAGTTCATCGAAACCCTTTGTCAGAACTTCGAAGAGGTTCCCCAGACTTTGGCATCGACTGAAGTTGCTATTGACAGACCTCCGATGAAGATGGCTTCCCTCAAGGATGATAGGGTTGTAATTGAAAAAGGTGGGTGTGCAAATTGAGGTCAGCTCCCTGATTTCACACACAAGACTAACAAGTTTGGTTTTGGATTTACTGCAGAGGCTCAAAGGGTTGTTCGGCGCGCGCGGATCGGAAGACCTCCTCTGCACATCGAGAATGCAATTGAGGATGATGAAGAATAGTCAGATATCGAAAGCTGGATCTACCCGACTACCAACAGTGGATTGAAAAATTGGACGGCGAAAGACTTCGTACCTGTTTCCTTTATTTCACAGTAATTGACTTTTGTTTTGAGATTTGTAATAAACAGTTTGAAACTTTATGGCCCGGTGCCTTGCCTGAGGCACCGTGGCTTTGTTTGTGAGGGCTTATTATTTGTCATTTTCATATATCATCAATAAAGCATTGGACGTTTTCTTGCATTGCAAATTTTACGCTCCTTGTTCTTCTTTTCTATCTCGCTTTATCAAAAAACAGTTATTCTCTTACACACACTCACATATCATAATGCAGATCCACATCCACTCTAGATCCCATTGATAACAACTCAGCTACTGTCAGTTATGACTTCGAGAATCCAATCAACCAAGTCGAGGACGAAGGTGAGGATGATTGTGAAGTGCCTGGGGAACTTGCTAGACTGTTACTACAGGAAGAGAGGGCCATATAGCCTCATAAAGAGCTAGTGGAATTAGTGAATTTGGGTACAGAGGAAGACAGGAAAGAGGTCAAGATAGGTGTGAATCTGGAACCTAGTGTTAAACAACGGTTGATACAGATGCTACGCGACTATGTTGAGATATTCGCTTGGTCTTATAAAGATATGCTTGGTTTGGACACTGATATTGTGGTACACCGCCTGCCAACCAAAGAAGACTGTCCTCCGGTAAAGCAGAAGGTTCGCCGTATGCGCCCTGAGATGTCTGAGAAAATCAAAGCTGAGGTCATGAAACAGTTTAATGCCGGTTTTCTAGCCGTCACTTCTTATCCGCAGTGGGTTGCCAACGTTGTTCCTGTGCCTAAGAAGGATGGTAAGGTGCGGATGTGTGTAGACTATAGAGATTTGAACAGGGAAAGCCCCAAAGATGACTTCTCACTCCCTCACATTGATGTTCTGGTCGACAATAATGCGCAGCATAAGATCTTCTCCTTTATGGATGGTTTTTCTGGTTATAATCAGATCAAGATGGCTCCCGAGGACATGGATAAGACAACTTTTGTTACACAATGGGGAACCTTTTGCTACAAGGTCATGCCGTTTGAATTGAAGAATGTTGGGGAAACATATCAGTGCGCTATGGTTGCTTTGTTCCACGACATGATTCACCATGAGATTGAGTTTTACGTTGATGACATGATCGCAAGGTCCCAGACTGAGGAAGAACACCTTGACCATCTCCAGAAACTGTTCGACAGGATGAAGATGTATAAGCTAAGGTTGAACCCGAACAAATGCATCTTCGGGGTAAGGTCTGGTAAGCTGCTGGGTTTTGTCGTTAGTGATAAATGTATTCAAGTGGATCCTGCAAAGGTGAAGGCTATACAGGAGATGCCCGCTCCCCGAACGGAAAAAGAAGTCAGAGGCTTTTTGGGACGTCTGAATTACATTGCCCGATTCATTTCACATCTGACTGCTACTTGTGAGCCGATATTCAAGCTGCTGAAGAAAGATCAAGTGGTAAAATGGAATGATGAATGTCATGCCGCTTTCGAAAGGATCAAGGAATATCTCCAAGAGCCACCTATTTTGACACCTCCAGTTGAAGAAAGACCTTTGATCTTATACTTGACAGTACTCAACAGTTCAATGGGGTGCGTGCTGGGGCAGTATGACGAGTCTGGCCGAAAAGAGCATGCAATTTACTACCTTAGCAAAAAGTTTACCGACTGTGAGACCCGATACTCACTGCTTGAGAAAACTTGTTGCGCTTTGGCATGGGCTGCTCGCCGACTGAGACAGTATATGCTGACTCACACCACTTTATTGATATCAAAGATGGATCTAATCAAGTATATCTTCGAAAATCCTGCTTTGTCTGGAAGAATAGCAAGATGGAAGATGATCTTAACCGAGTATGACATCCAATACACAACCCAAAAAGCAATCAAGGGGAGTGTGTTGGCAGATCATTTGGCGCATCAGGCCGTGGATGATTACCAATCCATGGATTTCGAGTTCCCGGATGAGAACATCATGTTGGTGATCGACTGTGAAGAATCTGGACCAGATGAAGGACCTGAGGAAGGATCCCGATGGTCTATGTATTTTGACGGAGCTTCAAACGCGTTGGGTAATGGCATCGGTGCTGTGATTATATCTTCTGAGGGCTGTCATACTCCATTCACCGCCCAATTATGTTTTAACTGCACCAACTATATGGCGGAGTATAAGCATGTATCATGGGTCTTCAAGCTGCTATTGACCTGAGGATTAAGTTCTTGAGTGTATTCGGAGATTCTGCTTTAGTGATCAGTCAGATTAAAGGCGACTGGGATACGAAGCACCCAAATCTTATTCCTTACATAGAATATGTACTGACATTGCTCCCACACTTCGAGGAGATAACCTTTGAACCTTTCCCCAGAGAAGAGAACCAATTAGCAGACGCGCTAGCTACCATGTCTTCTATGTTCAAATTCAGGTGGGACAATGAAGCTCCCCAGATTACCATTGAGAGGTTGGACGAACCCTCACATTACTGCAACATTGAGACTGAAGAGGCAGCGGATAAACCCTGGTTTCACGAGGTAAAGAGGTATCTTGAGGCTCAAGAATACCCCGGGGGGCATCTGTTAATGATAAGAAGTTTCTGAGAAGGTTCATTGTGAAGTTCTTCATCAGTAATGGAACTCTCTATAAGCGCAACCATGATTCAACATTACTACGGTGTGTAGACAAGAGCGAGGCAGAAAGGATCATGGCAGAGTTACATGAAGGTACCATCGGAACCCATCCCAGTGAACATACCAAGGCGAAGAAAATCCTACGGGCAGGATATTACTGGTCCACTATGGAAGTCGATTTTTATCATCACTCTCAAACCTGTCATAAGTGCAAGTCTATGCTGATAAGGTGCATGTACCTTCGGTTCCCCTGAATGTTTTGACAGCTCCTTGGACCTTTGCAATGTGGGGCATCGATATGATCGGCGAGATCAGACCTACTTCATCTAACGGGCATCGCTTCATTCTGGTAGCCATTGATTACTTTACAAAGTGGGTCGAGGCAGCTTCCTTTTCTACAGTAACCAAGAACGTCGTGGCGCAGTTCATCTGACACAATCTGATATGTCGATGTGGTGTACCAGAGAGTATTATTATTGACAATGGTACAAATCTCAATAACATGATGATCACCGAGCTCTACAAACAGTTCAAGATTCAGCATTATAACTCTTCTCCCTACCGGCCGAAGATGAATGGGGTTGTTGAAGCGGCTAACAAGAACATCAAGAAGATTGTGCAGAAGATGATGGTGACATACAAAGACTGGCACGAGATTTTACCATTCGCTCTTCATGTGTACCGTACCTCAGCACGGACATCGACAGGGGCAACACCCTACTCTTTGGTGTATGGCATGGAGGCAATCCTACCCATCAAAGTCCAAATACCTTCTCTCAGGATTAAGAAGTATGCGGGTTTGAACGAAGACGACTGGATCCAAACCCGACTTGATCAGCTGAATTTAATTGATGAAAAGAGACTTACTTCTATCTGTCAAGGTCAGACGTATCAAAAGTGAATGATCAAGGCTTTTAACAAGAAAGTTAGACATCAAGAATATCAAGTCGGGGATCTAGTGATCAAACACAACATACTACCGCAAGGTGATCCCAGGGGCAAATGGACCCCCATATACGAAGGGCCATTTGTGGTTAAGAACATTTTCTTGGGAGGAGCTATGATTCTAACCACCATGGATGGTGATGACCTTCCTCACCTCGTCAATGCAGACATAGTGAAAAGATATTATGCATAATCAAAGACCCGCTAGGTTGACTGGCCTAGACAAAAATAAGGGCTTCCCGACAAACCAAAAGGGTTCGGGGAAAAGTAAGTGATGAAAATGAAAAAAATTGTACACCCGGAAAGTAGAAAACCTGAAAAGGCGACTTGGGAAAAAAAGGGTATCCCGGTGGACTGAAAACCCGAAAGGGCGGTCCAGGAAAAAATTAAGGATCAAAGCGTAAGACTATGTCTCATTGGATCATCTTGCAGCCAGACTTCGTTATCGACTATCAAGCTCAGACGGCGCCAATCAACCTGATCTACCTTCGGCCAAGTAGCAAAGTGATGAGACACTTGAAGATATAAAGACAATAGCAGAGTTGGAACCCAATGGGATTGTTTCACATAGCTGTTTTTTTTCCTATCGCACAAATTGTAATTTCTATCTTTCGGTGGCGTTCTCTAAACTAGGACGTTAGCCTCTTTGTACAAAAACGCCTATTACAGGCTGACTTCAAAAGTCAATACAATTTATTTTCACAAGAAATTCCAAATTGTTTTTCTTTTTCTATTTTGTTTTGCAAGAACGTCCAATGATTCATTTTTGATATATGCATTTGAAAATAATTGCTGCTCATAAATATTTACATGAGAAACAAAAGAAGATTACCCGTAATGCTAGGAACAGGAAACAAGAAGTGCCCCAAACCTTGTAGTTACTCTGCCCATCAGGTACCGGGATAGAGCCAGCTTGAGAATATGAGTAGTGGTACATACACTCCCCACAGAGTAAAAGTATCCAAAGACAGTGGTGTTAGCTTTCCCAAACAGGACATAACTATCCCTGTCTGAGGTTCACAATCGCGAGTAAGTCAGTAAATTGTTCCCCAAGCAGAGTTTATTTCTCTCACAGGCAGAAATTCAATCATCAGCAGAATTCATTATCACCAGCAATGGAAATTCATCCCCAATTGAGTTTATTTCTCCAAATCAACAGATCTATCAACATAGTATATCCTCCCCAACAGAGCTTTTCCCCGCAGAGTTGTCTTCAGACAGAGTCTCGTCTGGCAGAATGTTTAACCAGCCAAGAGGAAAATCCCCAACACGGTCATCTTTGTTCACCATCCCCAACAGAGATGGAGGAACTATGGTTTTTATAGCAATCAGGGATTTATTTTCCAGATCCAGATTGTTAGGTCAAGCATTTCATGTTCATACATCATCACATATAACATAGTCTCATTTATTTTGAGAACGTCAGCATGCATTACATTTCATGCATCGCATATAACTAACCCTATATTTCTTTCAAGAAGGAAATTATTGTTAACAATTTCCAGTAGGTCCACAATCAACACTCAAAGCTAAACAGAGTAATCATCGGTGCAACAAGAACAACCTTACCCAGGTTACCTCTACAGTTTTACCCAAACTCATTCCGAAGCAGCCCTACTATCCAGACTCTCATACCGAAGTAACCCTACCATCCAGGTTCCTTCTCACAGCCCTACTATCCAGGCTTTAATTTCGAAGTAACCCTACTATCCAGGTTCCTTCTCACAACCTTACTATCCAGGCTTTCATTTTGAAGTAACCCTACTATCCAAGTTCCTTCTCATAGCCCTACTATCCAGAATTTCATTTAGAAGTAACCCTACTATCCAGGTTCCTTCTTACAGCCCTACTATTCAGGCTTTCATTTCGAAGTAACCCTACTATCTAGGTTCCTTCTCACAGCCCTACTATCCAGGCTTACATATTGAAGTAACCCTACTATCCAGGTTCCTTCTCATAGCCCTACTATCCAGGCTTTCATTTCAAAGTAACCCTACTGTTGTACCCCAAAATTTTCCCTCCCATATTTCTCAATACATTTCAAATGAAGTCCTCAAATTGCTCAAAGAAGTCCAAGGGTTGACCAGACAAACTCTCTCCTAAGGCAGTCTACCTCAAATTAGGGTTTCAGTTTGCATCAAGATGTTTGAATCAAAAGGGTACCAAATGCTCACTATTATCATAATATGTTCTCAATATCATCCATGCCAAGTTTCAATCCTTGCAGAGGAAGTTTGCTCAGTCAATTGCTCAAAGGCCTGAAAATCGATTATGCTAGGGCAAAAGTCAAATGTGTCCTACATACAGTCAAACTTCAAGGTTTTTGGTCGACATTCTAATTTTGAAGCATTATTCATCATTTGATCAAGGGTTGATCATGATTCATCAAGGATTGCTCACAATTCATCAAAACCCAAAAGTTGCTAAATTAGGGTTTTGTAGGAAAAGTCAACTCAACTTTGACCAAGCATAACTTTCGCATACTTAATCAAAAATGACCCATCCAAAGCTCATTTTGAAGAGGATGAAATTACCTATAATTCATCTTTATCTCCCAAGTTCAAAATATGCACTCACAAGAAGTTACAAATTTGGACATTATAGGTCATTTTGAAAAGTCAACAAAAATACTTTTTTTGTCAAAGCTTCATACATGAACATGGAAGACTCAATTGAGATAAGACCAAAAGGGTTTCTTAGAGAACATCCTAATCTTTCTAAAAAGTCCAAGAACACATGTCTAGGGTAAAAATTGAAGGAGTTATGCATTGGTGAATTTGACCCTTTTTGCAAAATTGCCAAAAGTCAAAAGTGGCCAAAATTCCAAAATTGAAGGAGTATGTATTGACATTGCTCCCACATTTTAAGGAGATAACCTTTGAACATTTCCCAAGAGAGGAGAATTAGCTGGCGGACGCGCTAGCTACCATGTCTTCTATGTTCAAAGTCAGGTGGGACAATGAAGCTCACCAGATTACCATTGAGTGGTTGGACGAACCCGCACATTGCTGTGACATTGAGACTGAAGAGGTAACAGATAAACCCTGGTTCCACGAGGTAAAGAGGTATCTTGATGCTCAAGAGTACCCCGAGGGTGCATCTGTTAATGATGGAAGTTCTTGAGAAGGTTTGCTGCGAAGTTCTTCATCAGCAATGGCATTCTCTACAAGCGTAACCATGATTCAACCTTACTACGATGTATGGACAAGAACGAGGCAGAAAGGATCATGGTAGAGTTACATGAAGGTACCTTCGGAACTCATTCCAGTGGACATACCATGGCGATGAAAATCCTACGAGCAGGATATTACTGGTCTACTATAGAAGCCGATTGTTATCAGCATTCTCGAACTTGTCATAAGTGCCAAGTCTATGCTGATAAGATGCATGTACCTCCAGTTCCTCTGAACGACTTGCTAGCTCCTTGGCCCTTTGCAATGTGGGGCATCGACATGATCGGAGAGATCATACCTACTGCGTCCAACAGGCATCATTTCATCCTGGTAGCAATTGACTATTTTACGAAGTGGGTTGAGGCAGCTTCTTTTGCTACGATAACCAAGAATGTCGTAGCGCGGTTTATCCGACATAATCTAATCTGTCGAAACGGTGTACCAGAGAGGATCATTACGGATAATGGTACAAATCTCAACAATACAATGATCACCGAGCTCTGCAAACAATTTAATATACAACATCACAACTCTTCTCCTTACCGGCTGAAGATGAATGGGGCTGTTGAAGCAGCTAATAAGAATATCAAGAAGATTGTGCAGAAGATGGCGGTGACATACAAAGACTGGCACGAGATGTTATTGTTCGCTTTTCATGGATACCGTACCTCAGCGTGGACTTCGACGGGAGCAACCCCCTACTCTTTGGTGTATGGTATGGAATCAGTCTTACCCATTCAGGTCCAGATACCTTCTCTCTGGATTATGAAAGATGCAAGTTTGAGCAAGGACGACTGGATCCAGACCCAGCTTGATTAGCTGAATTTAATCGACAAGAAGAGACTTACTGCTATTTGTCATGGTAAGACATATCAAAAGTGAATGATCAAGGCTTTTAACAAGAAAGTCAGACAACAAGAGTATCAAGTCGGGGATCTGGTGATCAAATGCATCATACTGTCGCAAGGTGATCCCAGGGGAAAATGGACCCCCGCATACGAAGGGCCATTTGTGGTTAAGAACATTTTCTCGAGAGGAGCTATGATTCTAACCACCATGGATGGTGACAACCTTCCTCACCCTGTCAATGCAGACATAGTGAAATAATACTACACATAATCAAAGACCCGCTAGGTTGACTAGCCTAGGCATAAGGGCTTCCCGGCGAACCAAAAGGGTTCAGGCAAAAGTAAGGGATGAAAATGAAAAATCTATACACCCGGCAAGTCAAAAACCTAAAAACGCGGCTTGGGCAAAAAAGGGTATCACGGTGGACTGAAAACCCGAAAGGGTGGTCCAGGAAAAAATTAGGGATTAAAGTGTAAGACTGTGTCTCATTGGATCATCTTGCGACCAAACTTCAATATCGACTATCAATTTCGGACGGTGCCAATCAATCTGATCCATCTCCGACCAAGTAGCAAAGTGATGAGACACTCGAAGACATAAGGGCAATAGCAGAGTTGGAACCCGGTGGGATTGTTTCACATAGCTGTTTTTATTTCTTTTTCACAAAATGTATAATTCCCCGGCGGCGTTCTCTTACTAGGACGTCAACCTCTTGTACAAAACGCCTATTACAGGCTAACTCCAAAAATCAATACAATTCATTTCACAAATTTCAACTTGTTTTTCCTTTTTCTGTTTTGTTTTGCAAAAACGTCCAATGATTCATTTTTGATATATGCATTTGACAATAATTGATGCTCACAAATATTTACATGCGAAACAAAAGACAATTACTCGTAATTCCGTGAACACGGGCAAACAAGAAATGTCCAAACCTTACAGTTGCTCTACCCACCAGATATAGGGATAGAGCCAGCTTGAGAAAATGACTAAGGGCACATACACTCCCCGCAGAGTAGGAAGGGTCTGAAGACAGTGGTGTTAGCTCTCCCCAACTGAAGTTCATAACCACGAATAAGTCGGCAAAATTCTCCCCAAGCAGAGTTTATCCATCACCAGCAATAGAAGATTATCCCCAGTGGAGTTTATTTCTTCCACAGACAGAAATTCAATCCCCGGCAGGGTTCATTATCGCCAGCAACGGTAATTCATCCCCAAACGAGGTTATTTCTACAAATCAGTAGATCTTTTGGCAGAGTATCTCTCTTCCCCATAGAGTCATTCTCTTGCCAATTTATTCTCCAGCTGAGTCATTCTCTCACCAACTTATTCTCAAATCATCTTCGGTCGTTACCCCCAGCGAGAACGAAGAACTCAAACTCCTTGTATTCTCCAGCAGTAGTCCAGGATTTATTCTCCCCATCTAGAAAACATCACGAGAACATTGCATATCCATACATCATGGCATGCGCACATGCATCATACAGCACAATCTCATTTATTTTGAGAGCATCATTACTCGATACATGTCATACATCATGACATTACATACGACTAACTCTTTACCTTTCAGGGAAAGATACAATCAAATTCTCACAAGCTTCTCTGGTTCAGTCAAACCAATGCTAAGATTTATGTTTCAATTCAAGCTATGAAGCCTGGATCCGACCGGATAATATCTTGATTTCTCCATCATACTACGAAGCCCGGAGAACAATCGGATAACAGTACCAAAATACCGTGAAGCCTGGAATCGACCAGATAGTGGTTTATCTTATATTCAAGCTATGAAGCCTGGAAAATGACCGGAAAATAGTTGAATCCCCAGCAAGTTATTGTGAAGCCTGGAGAACGACCAGATAGCAATGCAAGTTACTGTGAAGCCTGGAAATCGACCAGATAGCAGTACAAGACACCATGAAGCCTGGAATCAACCAGATAGTGGCATGTCATAAACATAAGCCGTGAAGCCCAGAAGTCAACCGGATAACAGCTTAGCAAGTCATTGTGAAGCCTGGATTACGACCAGATAGCAATACATGGTATCATGAAGCCTGGAATCGACCAGATAATGGTATAAGATGTTGTGAAGCCTGGATTACGACCAGATAGCAGCAAAGAATACTACGAAGCCTAGAATTGACCAGATAGTGGTATATCTTTAAGGCAAGTTATGAAGCCCGGATTCGACCAGATAATATCTTGATTTCTCCATACACCATGAAGCCTGGACTCGGCCGGATAATGGTATAGGACACCGTGAAGCCTGGATTACGACTAGATAGCGACAAAGACACTGAAGCCTGGGACTACGACCAGATAACAGTAAGGGACACTATGAAGCTTGGATTTCGACCAGATAGCAGTTTACCCGGCCAATTACTAAGAAGCCTGGAATCGACCGGATATTAGTATTGACTTAAATTCAAGTTGAAGCCCGGGTACGATCGGATAACAACTTAATTCCTTCTGAAGCCTGGAACACGACCAGATAAGAAGTGAGAAATTGCGAAGCCTGGAGAACGACCAGATAGAAAGTTTAATCTCATCCCCCCAGTAAGTCGCTGTGAATCCTGGAGCACGACCAGATAGTAGTCAGTCCTATTTTCCTCAGTAAATCACTGTGAAGCCTGGGGCACGACCAGATAACAGTTTGTTTTCACCTCCTCGACTAAGATATGATTCCCCAGTAGAATAATGGACGACTGAAGTTCCTAAAATTCTATTTCTCTCAAGATAGAGACCAACATCCCCCAATGAAGTCCTCCTCAACAACAGGTATACCGGCTCTCGCAAAGGAATCTCTTATGCGATCGACACTCCTCTAAATGGCATCTATAAGCCCATTCCTGACATCACAAGACAAGTACCACTTCATGCGAGTGCAAATTTCTGGGCACTCCAGTGTTTAATCATCTTCCACCCTCGGATCACGAAAGGCAGACAAGCCAATCTACATCCCCAGGTTTAAGAAGATTGAACAGGGGCAGCTGTTGTACCCAAAAAATTTCCCTCCCATATTTCTCAATACATTTCAAATGAGGTCCTCAAATTTCTCAAAGTCCAAGGGTTGACCAGACAAACTCTCTCCTAAGGCAGTCTACCTCAAATTAGGGTTTCAGTTTGCATCAAGATATTTGAATCAAAAGGGTCCCAAATGCTCACTATTATGATAATATGTTCTCAAGATCATCCATGCCATGTTTCAAGCCTTGCAGAGGAAGTTTGCTCAGCCAATTGCTCAAAGGCCTGAAAATCGACTATGCTAGGGCAAAAGTCAACGATGTCCTACATACAGTCAAACTTTAATATTTTTGGTCAACATTCTCATTTTGAAGAATTATTCATCATTTGATCAAGGGTAGATCATGATTCATCAAGGATTGCTCACAATTCATCAAAACCCAAAAGTTGCTAAATTAGGGTTTTGTAGGAAAAGTTAACTCAACTTTGACCAAGCATAACTTTCTCATACTTTATCAAAAATGACCCATCCAAAGATCACTTTGAAGAGGATGCAATTCCCTACAATTCATATTCATATCCCAAGTTCAAAATATACACTCACAAGAAGTTACAAATTTGGACATTATAGGTCATTTTAAAAAGTCAACAAAAACACCTTTTTGTCAAAGCTTCATACATGAACATGGAAGACTCAATTGAGATAATACCAAAGGGTTGCTTATAGGACATCCTAAGCTTTCTAAAAAGTCAGAGAACACATCTCTAGGGTCAAAATTGAAGGAGTTATACATTGGTGAAGTTAACCCTTTTTGCAAAATTGCCAAAAGTCAAAAATGGCCAAAATTGCAATTTTTGTCAAATGGGCCCAACTTTTTGTGCTTGTATTGAGTTGGTAACATGATCCACGACCCATGATCCTTCCCACTTGTCTTTATTTTATTTTTTTCATTTATTTTGATTTTTATTTCAATTTATTTAATTTAAATCAAAATAAAATCATGAAAATATCAAAACTAATCAAGACTTGAGATTTTGTGCATGTTTAGGACTCCTATACAGCTGGGAAGAGAATCAAATCGTGCAAGGCTTGTTTGGACAGAAAAAGATTGAATTTTTCTTGTTTTGGAAAGATTTGATGCAAGGGTGAATCAATGATCAAATCTTCATAATTGCAAGGATTTGATGCAAACTTGTAACCCTAATACACTCTATGATATATATTGAATAAATCCAAAGCAAAAGAACAGGGATTGGAGGCGTGAGAAGCTGAAAGAAAACTTGCAAAAACTCAAGAAAAGTGGTGAATCAAATTCCAATTTCCAGGCTTCTTCAAGCCATTCCAAGCACGCCATTCTCTTGTTTGACATCTAAGGACTCTATCCCAATCATTGGCAAGCGTTTTCGTGCCCAGATACGCACTGTAAGTATCCCACGAACTCCATGTTTTCTTGAAATCGAATCTCATTAATTTGGCATTGTTAGCATGATTTTTTTATATATTTTGCATCCTTGAAACATTTGCAAGCTAATGATAATAATTAATTGCCTTTTTGTTAACTATACAGAAAGTTGCCATGATTAGGGTTTGGGTTTCGTTTTTAGGGGTTTTGCTTGCAGGAACAATTGGTCATGGAGAGTGGTACCATGATGCTCGTGAGGTTACAACGAGTTAATTGGTACCATTGGAATTGATTTATCATGTGTGTAGTGAATTTTGGAAAATCACAGGGTTGTACCTACGCCCATTTGTCCATAGGTAAAAGTTTCCAAACCTTTAGCAACGGAAGGAGGTATTAGATGATGGCGTGGCGTGGTATGAATGGCCCATTCAAATTTCGCGCGTTTCCAGAATACACTTTTGGTCTTTATCATATTATGCTTATTTGTTATTTTACTAACACAAAAACACGCTAGCTCAGTTGGTCAGTGGGCGAGGGAAATTGCCAAAGGGCCTGGGTTCGATCCCCTGGTCCCCTTATTTGTTCAACATTATTTTGCTTTGCATAATTCCATGTGTAGGGTTCTCATGAGACCACCATATGCCATCATCTTTCAACCACCAGATCTCCAGAATGCCAGATCCATCGCTCATCCTTGGGAGGTCCATGATACACCCTAGTCAAGCCAATGCATGGGATCTGAAAAGTCAAACATGGACCAAGGCTTATTGGGCTCAGAAATGCAATTGACACCCCCCTTTTGCTACTAACATCAGGCCCATTTCTTTATTTTTCTTTTCTATTTCTTTATTTAATTTATTTTTCTTAATTATTTTCTAACCTAAAATTAGGTCTCTTTTTTATAAAACTCATAAAATCAATTTCATCAAATTAGAATTTAGGTTTTTTTACTATTTTATTTTTTAAAATTAATTTAATTAGTTTAATTTAATTCTAGGGCAATTTTAACCTTTTTGTAAATAATTTAAAACAAATTAGAAATTAGGGTTTGTTTGATTTAATTTCTATTTTATTTTCTTAAAATAACAAAAATAAAAAAATAGGTTAAATTAATTTGTAACTAGGTTTGTATTTATTTAATTAAAACCTGATTTTTCTCAAAATAATTAAAAAAACAACAAAAAAATGATTTGTCTTTCAATTAGGTTTAGACGGGGTCAAAACCCTAATTTTTTCTCGTTCTCGTTTCATCGCGCGCGTTTATTATTTTTTACGATATTAATGTAACTGCTCATGGGATGTAATAGTTTAATTAGGATTTTCTTTTTTATTTATTTATCGTTTTACGGGTTTTTGGGTATGTAACTAATCCCCTCCCCGGAGCCTTATAATAGCGTAGTTTTATTTCTCGCATTTTAATTCTCGCAAATATTAATTGTTAGATGTATGATAATAGGATTGCATGACAAGAATGTATGTTAATTTTAAAATGGTTAGCAAACCCTAAATGTGCAAAGATAATAATTTGAAATCAAATCACTCGCACATGCGCACTCCTAGGGTATACTCTCACTTCGGTTGCCTTCGGTAAACGATCATTAAGTATAGGGTATTTTAGTGGTCGCCCTTCTGTCTAAACAAAGATCAAATGTCCCGTTCGGAAATGTTACCTCAGAAATGTTGCCTCGAAAAGGTTGTGTTGTACCCCAAAATTTGCCCTCCCATATTCTTCAAAGTTTTGACAAGCATCATCTCAATTTGCTCAAGTCTACTCAAGGGTTGCACAGTTCAAACACCCTCCTAAGCCAGTCAAATTAGGGTTTTGGTTCTTGCAAGGAAGTTGAGGTTTTCAAGGGCTCAACCAAGTCACATATGCCTATACATATTGCCAAGCATCCATATGCCAAGTTTCAAGGCTCACAAGGTCAAGTTGCACAGTCAAAAACCCTAATTGCTTCACAATCAACTACAGGGGCAAAATGGTCATTTGGCAGTCAAAAGTCAACAATTTTGGTCAACATCTTATTTTGAAGCCACAATCATCATTTGATCAAGTCTTGATCATGATTCCACAAGCATGGCTCAAAAATCGTCAAGATGCAAAAGTTTCCATTTTTGGACAGCTGAAAAGTCAATTGTGAATTGACCAAGGCATAACTTTTTCATGGTTCATCAGAAAAATCCCATCCAATGCTCATTTTTAAGGGGAGGACATTTCCTACAACTCATCTTCACATTCCAAGTCCAAGAAATTCTCTCACAAAAAGTTATCAATTTCAACATTATAGGTCATTTTCAAAAGTCAACAAAAAGGCATTTTAAGTCAAAGACCAAAACTTGAGATTGGTAAATCCAAATGACATGGGACTAAAGGCATTGGTTAGAGGACTTCAATACCTTTCCAAAATGTCCAAGAACATGTTCATATGATCAAAATTGAGCAAGATATGCATTGGAGAAGTTGGGAAATTTTTGTGAAATGGCAAAAGTCAACTATCCTTGAAACTTCAATTTTTGACAAAAGGGCCCACTTTCTTCCACTTGATTCAGCCTTGTCATGCCACCCACGTGTCCCATGATTAATTTCAAGATCAAACATTCATTTTTCCATTTTATTTAATTTTTATTGATTTAATTCATTTTAAATACATAAAAATTCAAATAAAATCAAAAAATTATTTAAATGGCATCTTTGTGGTTTGAATGGCTTTCATACAGCATATGCCAACTACCAAATTCGTGTAAGGCTATTTTGTGCACAAAATCATGGTTTTGAACCAAGTTTAGAAAGTCCTTTAATGGTGATAAACCAAAATCTCAAGACATCAATACAATGGATCATTGGCTCAGCTGCTGACCTAAATGCATTCCCATACATATGCTGAACCAAAACCTAATACATTTCACGTGCAAAAGCTGCTACAGAGCCATAAACCAATTCCAAAAAAACTCAAGAAAATTCAAAACTGAAATCCACCTTCCAACGTAATTCCAAGCCTTTTTTCATTTCTAACACGTTGCTGGAACTCTCAGGAGTCTTTTGGAATCAAAATCAAGGGCTGAAGCTTGAGAAATCACGCCAAACAAGATCACGGTTTATCAATATTTTTCAAAATCGAAACTCTCAATTCATGAACATTTGATGTGATTTAAAGTTTGTTTTACATTGTTTGCATCCATACAAATTTATTGATATCAATTAATTGGATTATCATGTACAAGATTGTGATTTGCCATTAACGACTTTTAGGGTTTTTGAGTTTGTGAATTAGGGCTTTTCAGCATAAGCAAAATCAGAACCAATGAGACCCATGGTTGAATTCGTCACATCCAGACGAACATGAATCTGTGCTCGCGAAATATTTATATGGCCTAGGATCCTATTCGCTATTATTGACAGTTTCACTTTGTGGGGGTTAAAAACCCCCGCTAATTGCTTTTGTTTTGCAGGTTACAGGATGAAGACGAAGGGCGTGTCAGCTTGCTACTGGCCCATTTCAAACCAACGCGCGTTTTTTTTTAGCATATACGTTGGTTTACTAATATAATATTTAGTTGTTATTATTATTTCAAATTGGACACACAGCTCAACTGGCTAAGGCGTACAGGAATCATCCCTTGGGACCTGGGTTCGAATCCCAGGTCCCCTCAAAATTCCATATTATTTTTTCTAGTGCGTTCTTGTGTAGGTTTCCAAATAGTGAGCACCATACACCTCACAAATCAGGGCGTCAAGTGTCTCAAAAGACAGATCCAAAGGCCAAAGGGTGATCCACACCATGTGTCCCAGTCAATGCTTCCACACCTGATCCAGAAGTCAACTCAGGCTTGGCAATCAATGGGCCTGGAAATCTCTAAACAAACCCCATTGCTGGCCCAGAACCCCCCTTTTTTGGTTCATCTTTTTTTCTTTCATTTTATATTTTCCATTTTATTTGTTAACTTTTTTTTCTTTCTAATTATTATTATTATCAATAAAACTAACATGATTATTTTTTTCATATTAAAATTCAAAAAAAACATTTTTATTATTTATTAACTTATTTTGTAAATAAATGTAAATTAAATTAAATTAGTTTAATTAGTTAACTTTAATACCTTTTTTACAATAAATAAAAACAAATTTAGACTTAGGCTTTTCTTTTGACATTTTTAATTCTTTTTTATTTTATTTCATTAAACATAAAAAAAAAACACAAAAATATATTTTTTTTAAATAAATAAATTAATTAGTAAATTAGCTTAATTCTTAATTAATTGCAAAAAAAAAGGACAATCTCATTCTTTCTCAGAAAAAAGGGTCAAAGCCCTAAGACGTTCCCGATTCAATCTTCTTTCGCGCTTTAATTTCTTTTGATTATATTTATGTATCTGTACAGAGTATGTAATAGTTAATTAGGATTTTATCTCTTTATTTACTATTTCTCGCACTTTATTTTCCAAACGGGTTTTTGTTTTTGGCGATGTATAGACCCGCGCCTTGAAATAGCTAGATTTACATTTCTGCAATTTATTTTCCGCACTCCTAACTGTTAATATGCCTGCAAGAATGTATGAATAATAAAATCAATCCGTAGCTCACAAATAACATGCAAAGACAACTTAACTGAAAAACAACACACATGCACATGCCACCACTAGGGTACGCCTCACTGGTTGCCTCGAACGTGGTCATCAAGTATAGGGTGTCTTAGAGGTCGCCCTCCTGTCTAAGATCCAGTTGCCTCGGATAAAAGGATCTAGGACATTAGGGTTACCACTAAGGTGTCCTACCATTGCTTTGGTGACCACATTGTCCCTTAATCGAATTGACCCGAATAACTCCAACGATGGTGCTACCTACCTCTCAATGGTGGGATAGCACTATCCAAAGGACTCTTACACAACTTAATTCCTTAGAGTAGGTAGATTCTCCTGGGTACTTGCTCTTTTCAAAACAAACAAAAACATCTTTTCACACCTACACTTTCAAAAGTTTTCAAACAAATTTTTCATACACTCTTGAGGACAGATACAAGAGTTACTTAGAAATTTTTCAAACGAAACTTTTTCAAAACCCACACACACTTGAAAAGCAAACAATTTTTGAAAACATAAGAGCAAGTACCTAAGAGCCCGTGGATAACCACTGATAGAAAGGGTGCTAACACCTTCCCTTTCTATAAATCTACCTCCCGAACCGAGAAACATTCTCAAAGAAGGAATTTTACTGTGCTTTTGTCCTTTCCATGTTGGAGAACATAAAAGACGGTGGCGACTCTTGCTTACCGCGAAATTTCGCGAACCAGCTTACAAAAACAGTCAGTTCTATTTCCACCGACCACAGAACTGGCGACTCTGCTGGGGACACTTAATAAGTGGGGTGTACCTTAGGAATAGTTCATCATCATGTTTTCAATTGCTTGAACTGTTTGCTTTAATATTGTGGGCCTGTTTTGGGAGTTTAATAGATCCTAACCCGGATCTGGGGGATACCTTCTTAGAAAGTAGCAACAAACTGTGAGGGAACTATGCGGGGTATACCGACATGGTTGAAGCAGTTTGCTACGTTGATGTGGCACTTTGGTGAGTAACGGTAACCCTTGAGTCAAGTCAAGGAGAGTACGGGGCCGCCACGTGGTGTCGTGAAGCATCAACTGACCTTAGGAACCTTACTTGACCATCCTGGCCTCTTTAGGGGTAGTGAGATGACCGACTTTGGTGCAGTCCGAAGTTGGTTGATACTCGATACTACACTCATTGAGGGTTGTTTTCTTGGAATATTTTGACCGTCAGTTCAGTGGCTAAATCAAAACAATGAACATAGAAAACCACCCAATGATATTGAGCCCCTTAGAACCCGGTTACTTTTGATAGGACAGGTTTTTGAGCCCACCAACCTCAAGAGGGTAGTACCCCAAACTTCATGCTGGCCTAAACCTTAAGGGTTGTCTGGTGTGACTTGTGTGCCTTATCATGTTTGCTTTTTGTGAATACTTGTGGTGTGCTCTTATCATAGCATCATAACATCATACAGCATCATATGCATTTACTAACCACTTCAAGGGTTCGAATCTTCATCTTTGTTCTTGTTTTGTAGGACATGGAAACTATCCGCAGAAAGACAATTCAGGTCAACCTTGTAAGGGTCCCTCCTCAGCTTAAGGAGCTTACATCCAGGATTCCCGAGAACTCTTCCTTCAGTGAAAGGCATGGTAGACTCATCAGCTTGGTCAATACCAACATTGAAGAGGACATGGTGAAAGTGTTGTTCCAGTTATTTGACCCTTTGCACCACTGTTTTACTTTCCCGGATTATCAACTGGTGCCTACCTTGGAAGAGTTTTCCCAGCTTCTGAAGATTCCCATCCTCAGTCAACTACCCTACAACGGTACAGAAAGGGAACCAAAACTTGAAGAGGTTGCTAAAGCATTATGCCTACAACTATATGACATCAAGGGACATTGGGAAGTTAGAAGTGGTATCAAAGGGTTCTTGGCAAAGTTCCTGTTTGAGAAGGCCCAAGAATGTTGGAATTCCCTTGACCTACAAGCCTTTGAAGAAGTTGTGGCACTCCTTGTCTATGGATTGGTGTTGTTCCCGAATCCAGATCAGCTTATAGATATCAATGCTGTCAAGATCTTCATGTCCAGGAATCCTATACCTACATTGCTTAGGGACATCCTTCACTCATGTTACACTTAAACCATGAGAAAAAGAGGTGTTCTCATGTGCTGCACTCCTCTCCTGGCAAGGTGGTTTATTTCGCACCTTCCACAATCAGTTTTGAAGAACGAGCAGGGTTTGAGGTGGTCACAACGATTGATGACTCTTACACATGTTGATATACATTGGTGTTCTCAGTCCAAGGAGAATGTCACTATCATTGATCGTTGCGGGGAGTTTCCTAATGTTCCTTTACTTGGAATTAGAGGAGGTATTACTTACAACCCGTGTCTGGCTTTGAGACAGTTTGGTTATGCTGGGAGGGATGGCCCTCATGACATGTTGATTCCCGACATAGTTTTTGACTTCGACAACGATACGCAAGAACTTCGCCAGAGGTTTATCAAAGCTTGGAGGATGCCTAACAAGGTGGATAGCAAGACACTGGGGCACAAGAACTCCATCCCCCTGGAGCCTTATCTCAAGTGGGTACGAGCCCGCTCCCAGAAGTTGGTGATGCCATATCCTCATGTTCTCCCTGTGATCAAAGAGCCAGTTGTGGAAGGAGAGGTCCCGTACACCATTCAGCATCCTGACATGCCAACATCTTGGGAAGAAATGAAAAAAAGCTGGATCCAACTCAAGGAAGAACGGAATTCTCTTGAAACCAGTCTACATGCCAGTGAGAAGAAGGTCTTGGAGCTCACCCGTCTACTTCACGAGGAAAAGACTCTCAATACCTACATCGCACCAAAGAGGATGCGCAGTGTCTTTTGGGATTAATTATTTTGTAATGTTTCGCCCATGAGGCATTGATGTACTGAACAAATTATTTCTTAATATAAAGTGTGTTCCTTTTTGTCTACAACGAATTTGAATTTTCGAACCCTTGAATGCATTGCATAAATAGCATATCATGCATCATGTGCATAACAGGTACCCTTTTCTTTACAGGTTGCTTAATCTTCTTCGCTGTTTATTTCAGCAATCATCATGAATCCTGAACCTACTACTGAACAAGCTATCAAGGCCCTCCAGGCCCAGAACGCCCAGTTTCAAGAGCTGGTCATGAGCTTAGCCCAAGGACAACAGGAGTTGAAGGCTCTGCTCTTGAAGAAGAAGAAGAAGAAGAAGAGGACTGTGTTGTTCAACACTGGACGCAGACTCGGGAATACACTGCAGAATGAAGCTGAGCTGACTACTCCATCTGTTGGGGAAGGCAGTCACCAAGAGAGAAGGGTTCCTAGTCCCGTGGTCTCTGACACCGAGACAGATTTCAATGATGAACAGGACCCTCCTGCTGAGGATAGGTACAAACAGCTGGAGGACCGGTTAAATGCTATGGAGATTCAACGTGTGCCTGGGTTGGATTTTGGAGACTTAGGGTTATCTTCTGGGGTGGTGATCCCACACAAGTTCAAGGTGCCTGCCTTTGTGAAGTACGACGGGGCCTCCTGTCCTAAGCTGCACCTCTGTTCTTATGTAAGGAAGATCCAGCCTTACACTGCAGACAAGAACTTATGGATCCATTTCTTCCAGGAGAGTCTTTCAGGGACTCAACTCGAATGGTTCTATCAGCTGGATGGAACCAATATTCGTAACTGGGAGGACTTGGCTACTGCTTTTTATAAGCAGTATTAGTATAATTCCGACCTCGCTCCTACGCGTACCCAGCTCCAGGGTATGTCACTAGGAACGGGCGAAGGTTTTAAGGAATATGCGCAGAAGTGAAGAGACCTGGCTGGCAGGGTGCAGCCACCGTTGACTGATCGTGAACTCGTGGACATGTTCTTGGGGACCCTGTCTGGTCCATTCTTTAATCACCTGATTGGTAATTCCTCTGCTGGGTTTACAGACCTGATACTGACTAGTGAGAGGATCGAAGCTGGTATCAAATCGGGGAAGATACAGAAAGGTGCCTCCTCGAATACTGAAAAGAAGCCCTTCAAGAAGGACGCTAGTGCTGTGTATGGTCCCAGAAGACAGAACAAACCGGAATGCCGCCAAGCTATCAACACGGTGGTAATTTCAAAGCCTGCTGCTGCCCCTCAGCAGTACAACCAGCCAAGAGTTGAGAGGCCCAAAAGACAGTACACTCGGCTCAGCATGACTCTCTCTCAGATATTGCCGCAACTGCTATCAACCAATCTGATAACTGTCAAGGAAGCTCCAAAGGTTGTGAACACAACCTCTCCTAAGTACAACCCTAACTCCCGCTGCACTTATCACTCTGATAGCCCGGGGCATAACACAGATGATTGTTGGGCTCTCAGGAATAAGGTTCAAGACCTTATTGATGCTAAAGAGGTTCAGTTCGAGGCGCCCGAGAGGCCTAATGTGGTGACTGCTCCCATGCCCAAACATGGAGTAAATGCTATCAGGATGGATGATGAAGTGGAAGAATCCGAATTCGACAGCTGGATCTACCCAACGACCGAAGATGGACCAAGCAATTGGACTTCCAAAGACTCCATGCCTGTTACTTTTGTCACTCAGTAATGAACTCCTTTGTTTTGAATTTGTAATAAACAATAATTTGAAACTTTATGGCCCGGTGTCTTACCCGGGGCACCGTGGCTTCATTCGTGAGGGCTCTTGTGTGTTACTGTCATATATCATTAATAAAAGCATTGGACGTTTTTTACATTTCAAATCTTGCGCCCCTTTTATTTCTTTATATATTGCAAAACAACTATATTTACACACACTCACTCATACAGGTTCCAATCCACTCTGGATCCCACTGGTAACGACTCTGCTACTGCCAGTTATGACTTCGAAAATCCGATCAACTTAGCCGAAGACGAAGGTGAAGATGATTGTGAAGTGCCTGGCGAGCTTGCAAGACTGTTACTCCAGGAAGAGAGGGCCATTCAGCCACATGAAGAGCCAGTGGAAACAGTAAATTTAGGTATTGAGACAGACAGAAAGGAAGTCAAGATTGGTGCCAATCTGGAGGCTAGTGTGAAACAACGGTTAATCCAGATGCTGCATGACTACATGTAAATCTTTGCATGGTCTTACGAAGACATGCCTGGGTTGGATACCGACATTGTGGTTCATCACCTGCCTACCAAGGAAGAATGCCCTCCGGTAAAATAGAAGGTCCGCCGTATGCGTCCAGAGATGTCCGAGAAAATCAAAGCTGAGGTTATGAAACAATTTGACACCGGTTTTCTAGCAGTGACTTCTTACCCTCAGTGGGTTGCCAACGTGGTTCTAGTGCCGAAGAAAGATGGTAAGGTTCGAATGTGTGTTGATTACAGGGATTTGAATAGGGCGATCCCTAAGGATGATTTCCCTCTGCCTCATATCGACGTTCTGGGTGACAATACTGCTCAGCATAAGGTATTCTCCTTCATGGATGGTTTCTCAGGTTATAATCAAATCAAGATGGCTCCTGAAGACATGGAGAAGACCACTTTTGTTACTCAGTGGGGCACCTTTTGCTACAAGGTCATGCCTTTTGGGTTGAAAAATGCTGGGGCAACCTACCAACGTGCCATGGTTGCTTTATTTCATGACATGATCCATCATGAGATAGAAGTATATGTCGACGATATGATTGCAAGGTCCCAAACTGAGGAGGAACACCTTGACCATCTGTAGAAGCTGTTTGACCGTCTGAAGTTGTACAAGCTGAGGTTGAACCCAAACAAGTGCACCTTTGGGGTGAGATCTGGAAAATTGCTAGGCTTCGTTGTAAGCGATAAAGGTATTCAAGTGGACCCTGCCAAGGTGAAAGCCATACAAGAGATGCCAACTCCCAAGATAGAGAAAAAAGTCAAAGGCTTTCTAGGACGACTGAACTATATTGCCCGATTCATCTCACATCTAACTGCTACATGTGAACCAATCTTCAAGCTACTGAAGAAAGATCAAGTAGTACGTTGGAATGATGAATGTCAGGCCGCTTTCGACAGAATCAAAGAGTATCTCCAAGAACCACCCATTCTTATGCCACCGGTTGAAGGGAGACCTCTAATCTTATACTTGACAGTACTTGACAGCTCAATGGGGTGTGTGCTGGGGCGGCATGACGAGTCTGGCCAAAAAAAGCACGCCATTTATTACCTTAGCAAAAAGTTTACCGACTGTGAGACCCGATACTCACTGCTCGAGAAAACTTGCTGCACTTTGGTATGGGTTGCTCGCCGGCTGAGACAGTATATGTTGACTCACACTACTTTGTTGATTTCAAAAATGGATCCAATCAAGTACATATTCGAAAAGCCTGCTCTGTCCGGAAGAATAGCAAGATGGCAGATGATCTTGACAGAATACGACATCCAGTACACGACTCAAAAATCAATCAAGGGAAGTGTATTGGCAGACCATTTGGCACACCAGGCAGTGGATGACTACCAATCTATGAACTTTGAATTTCCAGACGAGAATATCATGGTAGTGACTGACTGTGAAGTACCTGGACCGGATGAAGGACCTGAGGAAGGATCCTGATGGTCTATGCACTTTGACGGAGCCTCAAACGCTTTGGGTAACGGTATTGGCGCTGTGATCATATCTCCAAAAGGCACTCATACTCCACTCACTGCCCGGCTATGTTTCAACTGCACCAACAACATGGCAGAGTATGAGGCGTGCATCATGGGTCTTCAAGCTACAATTGACTTAAGGATCAAGTTTCTAAGTGTCTTCGGAGATTCCGCTCTCGTGATCAATCAGATCAAAGGCGAGTGGGATACGAAACACCCAAATCTTATTCCTTACAAAGATTATGTGTTGACGTTGATTCCCCATTTCGAGGAGACAACTTTTGAACATTTCCCGAGAGAGCAGAATCAGTTGGCGGACGCGTTAGCTACGATGTCTTCTACGTTCAAAGTCAAATGGGACAACGAGGCTCCTCGGATCATTATCTGGAAGTTGGACGAACCTGCACATTGCTGTGATCTTGAGGCTGAAGAAGTAACTGAAAAACCTTGGTATCATGAAGTGAAGAGGTACCTGGAAGCTCAAGAATACCCCGAAGGTGCATCTGTTAATGACAAGAAGTTTCTAAGAAGATTCGCTGCAAAGTTCTTCCTCAGCAATGGCATTCTATACAAGCGAAACCATGATTAAACCTTACTGCGTTGTGTGGATAAAACTGAAGCAGAAAAGATCATGGCAGAGCTACATGAAGGTACCTTCGGAACACATTCCAGTGGACATACCATGGCAAAGAAAATCCTTCGGGCAGGATATTTCTGGTCCACAATGGAAGCTGACTGTTACCAGCATTCTCGGACGTGTCACAAGTTCCAGATCTATGCTGATAAGGTGCACGTTCCTCCAGTACCCCTGAACGTCTTGACAACACCTTGGCCTTTTGCAATGTGGGGCATTGATATGATCGGCGAGATCATACCTACGGCATCAAACGGGCATCGCTTCATCCTGGTAGCGATTGATTACTTCACGAAGTGGGTTGAAGCAGCTTCCTATGCTACGGTAACCAAGAATGTAGTGGCACGGTTCATTCGGCACAACCTGATATGTCGATACGGTGTACCTGAGAGGATCATTACGGATAATGGTACCAATCTTAACAACAAGATGATCACTGAGCTCTGCGGGCAATTCAAGATACAACATCATAACTCTTCTCCCTACCGGTCGAAGATGAATGGGGCTGTCGAAGCGGCAAATAAGAATATCAAGAAGATTGTGCAGAAGATGACAGTGACCTATAAAGATTGGCACGAGATGTTACCGTTTGCTCTTCATGGGTACCGTACCTCAGCACGGACGTCAACAGGGGCAACACCCTTTTCCTTGGTCTATGGCATGGAGGCAGTCTTGCCTATCGAAGTCCAGATACCCTCTCTCCGGATAATGAAGGATGCAGGTTTGAGCGAAGATGACTGGATCCAAACTCGGCTTGATCAATTAAACCTAATTGACGAAAAGAGACTCACTGCTATTTGTCATGGTCAAACGTACCAAAAACGGATGATCAGGGCATTTAATAAGAAAGTCAGAGGACAAGAGTATCAAGTCGGGGACCTGGTAATCAAGCGCATCATTCTTCCTCAAAGTGATCCCAGGGGAAAATGGACCCCTACGTACGAAGGGCCATTTGTGGTTAAACATGTCTTCTCAGGAGGAGCTATGATTCTAACCACCATGAATGGTGACGACCTTCCTCACCCCGCCAATGCAGACATAGTAAAAAGATACTACGCATGAATAAAAGACCCGCTAGGTTGACACACCTAGGCAAAAATAAGGGCTTCCCGGCGAACCAAAAGGTTTCGGGAAAAAATAAGGGATGAAATGAAAAAAATCTATACACCCGACAAGTCAAAAACCTGAAAAGGCGGCTTGGGCAAAAATGGGTATCCCGGTGGACTAAAAACCCGAAAGGGCGGTCCAAGAAAAAGTTAGGGATAAGCGTAATACTATGTCTCATTGGATCACCTCGCATCCAGAATTCGATATCAACTATCAGGTTCAGACGGCACCAATCAATCAGCTTCATCTTCAACTAAGCAGCAAAGTGATGAGACGCTTGAAGACATAAAGGCGATAGTAGAGTTGGAACCCAGTGGGATTATTTTTTCACATAGTTGTTTTGTTTTCCTTTTCAAAATTGTATAAACTTTATGTTGTTCGGCGGTGTTCTCTTACTAGGACGTCAGCCTCTTGTACATAAACGCCTATTTACAGGCAAATTCAAAAATCAATACAAATTAACTTTCCAGACAAATTGCCAACTATTTTTCTTTTTCTGTTTTATTTTGCAAAGAACATCCAATGTTCATTTTTGATATATGCATTTGACACTAATTGCTAATCACAAATATTTGCATACGAAACAAATGACTAGTTACAGGTGACATCAGAAACAGGGGCAATAATGAGTTATCTAAGCAATCTAGTTGCTCTGTCCACCAAGGTCCAAGGTAAGTTCGGCTGAAGAATGTAACCAGGATACCTTCACTCCCCCCAGAGTAAGACAGGATTCAACAGCACTCTCCCCAAGCAGAGTTGGTCTCCCATCAGTCCTGAAAAGGCACAGTATCTCCAGCAAGTCAGCGACACTCTCCCCAAGCAGAGTTATCCTACAGTCATCCTTATGGAAGTTGGGTATCCCCATAAAATCTCAATATTCCCCAGCGGAGTATACAGATGTTCCTAAGCAAGCATCCCCGGCAGTCTTGATATAAGATTGTTCCCCGGAGGAATACCAGACACCCCAGTGGAGCCATTCCCCCAGTACAGTCCAAAAGTTCCCCAGGAGAGTCGAATCAATCTCCCCAGTAGATTTTGGAAGCTTATCCCCAGTAGATTCTGGAAGCTTGTCCCCTGCAGTGTACAAACGCATCTCCCCGGCTTTATTCAAAGGTTATTCCCCACCAGAGCTTATAACTGGGTTATCCTCAGCTAATTACCACGGAAAGATCATCCTCGGCGAAGTTCTTCCTACCCCCAGCGGAGTTCATCAAATCTTCCAACAAAACCTATCAATGGTATCCCCAACGGAGTTCTCATCAAAACCTCGGTAGAGTATCTCTTTCCCCACAGAGTAATTTCCCCGCAGAGTAATCTATTCGCCAAGTTTATTCCCCAGCGGAGTCATCTTCTCTTACCGGTTTATTCTTAAACCATCATCCCCAGCGGAAATGAAGAACTTTACTCTCCAAAACATCAGCCCAGGAGTTATCTTCCCGGCATTCGTCAAGGATTTATTTTCTAGATGAAAACACATTCATAAACATATCACATTTCATACATCCTGCTTACATACATGATAAAGTACATACAACACTATCTCGTTTTGAGCATCATGACATCATGCATTTCATACATCATGACATTGCATACAACTGATGTTTTTCCTTTTCAGGAAAAAGGTCAATCCAAAAATGATTACTATCAACTGTCGTAATTCCAGATTCGATTCCTGTATCTAGCCAGGGCATATCTATGAGTAACTGATTGTAGATTTGATTCCTATATCCAGCCAGGGCATGTCTGCATGAAGAGATTAGAGATTCGACTCTTGTATCCAGCCAGGGCATATCTGTAGACGACCAGTTCCAGATTCTATTCTTGTATCTAGCCAGGGCATATCTGTGAGAGACTGATTGTAGATTCGATACCTGTATCCAGCCAGGGCATATCTGTATGAAGAGTTTAGAGATTCGACACCTGTATCCAGCCAGGGCATATCTGTAGATGACCAATTCCAGATTCTATTCCTGTATCCATCCAGGGCATATCTGTGAGTAACTGATTGTAGATTTGATTCCTGTATCTAGCCAGGGCACGTCTGCATGAAGAGTTTAGAGATTCGACTCCTGTATCCAGCCAGGGCATATCTGTAGACGACCAATTCCAGATTCGATTCCTGTATCTAGCCAGGGCATATCTGTGAGTAGTTGATTGTAGATTCGACACCTGTATCTAGCCAGGGCATGTCTGCATAAAGAGTTTAGAGAATCGATTCCTGTATCTAGCCAGGGCATATCTGTAGACGACCAATTCCAGACTCGATTCCTGTATCTATCCAGGGCATATCTGTGAGTAACTGATTGTAGATTCGATACTTGTATCCAGCCAGGGCATGTCTGCATGAAGAGTTTAGAGATTTGATTCCTGTATCCAGCCAGGGCATATCTGTAGACGACAAGTTCCGGATTCGATTCCTGTATCCAGCCAGGGCATATCTGTGAGTAACTGATTGTAGATTCGATACCTGTATCCAGCCAGGGCATGTCTGCATGAAGAGTTTAGAGATTCGATTCCTGTATCCAGCCAGGGCATATCTGTAAACGACCAGTTCCAGATTCGATTCCTGTATCTTGCCAGGGCACATCTGTGAGCAATTGATTGTAGATTTGATACCTGTATCTAGCCAGGGCATATCTGCATGAAGAGATTGAAGATCAACACCTGTAACAGGCCAGGAAATTATCTTTCTTTCTCAAGTACGCAAGTTCTCGCTAAAGAATCTCTTACGCGATCGACAATCTCCCGATGGCATCTTTAAGCCCATCTTCACAACCGTCCATTACATTTCCAAATGGCATCTATAATCCCATTCCCGACAAAGTTTGTCACACCTCCCGATGTCATCTGTAAGCCCATCTCCATAACTATCCATCACATTTCCAAATGGCATCTATAAGCCCATTCCCGACAAAGTTCTGTCACATCTTCAGATGGCATCTATAAGCCCATCCTCCCATCCATTATATCTCCAAATGGCATCTGTAAGCCCATTCCCGCCATCACGTTGTTGATATTCTACTATGTGAGTACAAATTTCTGGGCACTCTAGTGTTCAATCATCTTCCACCTTCGGATCACGAAAGGAACGCAAGCCAATCTACATCCTCAGGTCTAAGAAGATTGAACAGGGGCAACTGTTGTACCCCAAAATTTGCCCTCCCATATTCTTCAAAGTTTTTACAAGCATCATCTCAATTTGCTCAAGTCTACTCAAGGGTTGCACAGTTCAAACACCCTCATAAGCCAGTCAAATTAGGGTTTTGGTTCTTGCAAGTAAGTTGAGGTTTTCAAGGGCTCAATCAAGTCACATATGCCTATACACATTGCCAAGCATCCATATGCCAAGTTTCAAGGCTCACAAGGTCAAGTTGCATAGTCAAAAACCCTAATTGCTTCACAATCAACTGCAGGGGCAAAATGGTCATTTGGCAGTCAAAAGTCAAAAATTTTGGTCAACATCTTATTTTGAAGCCACAATCATCATTTTATAAAGTCTTGATCATGATTCCACAAGCATGGCTCAAAAATCATCAAGATGCAAAAGTTTCCATTTTTGGACAGCTGAAAAGTCAACTGTGAATTGACCAAGGCATAACTTTTTCATGGTTCATCAGAAAAATCCCATCTAATGCTCATTTTGAAGTGGAGGACATTTCCTACAACTCATCTTCACATTCCAAGTCCAAGAAATGCTCTCACAAAAAGTTATCAATTTCAACATTATAGGTCATTTTCAAAAGTCAACAAAAAGGCATTTTAAGTCAAAGACCATAACTTGAGATTGGTAAATCAAAATGACATGGGAACAAAGGTATTGGTTAGAGGACTTCAAGACCTTTCCAAAATGTCCAAGAACATGTTCATATAATCAAAATTGAGCAAGATATGCATTAGAGAAGTTGGGAAATTTTTGTGAAATGGCAAAAGTCAACTATCCTTGAAACTTCAATTTTTGACAAAAGGGCCCACTTTCTTCCACTTGATTCAGCCTTGTCATGCCACCCACGTGTCCCATGATTAATTTCAAGATCAAACATTCATTTTTCCATTTTATTTAATTTTTATTGATTTAATTCATTTTAAATCCATAAAAATTCAAATAAAATCAAAAAATTAATTAAATGGCATCTTTGTGGTTTGAATGGCTTTCATACAGCATATGCCAACTACCAAATTCGTGTAAGGCTATTTTGTGCACAAAATCATGGTTTTGAACCAAGTTTGGAAAGTCCTTTGATGGTGATAAACCAAAATCTCAAGACATCAATACAATGGATCATTGGCTCAGCTGCTGACCTAAATGCATTCCCATACATATGTTGAACCAAAACCTAATACATTTCACGTGCAAAAGCTGCTACAGAGCCATAAACCAATTCCAAAAAAACTCAAGAAAATTCAAAACTGAAATCCACCTTCCAACGTAATTCCAAGCCTTTTTCATTTCTAACACGTTGCTGGAACTCTCAGGAGTCTTTTGGAATCAAAATCGAGGGCTGAAGCTTGAGCAATCATGCCAAACAAGATCACGGTTTGTCAATATTTTTCAAAATCGAAACTCCCAATTCATGAACATTTGATGTGATTTAAAGTTTGTTTTACATTGTTTGCATCCATACAAAGCTATTGATATCAATTAATTGGATTATCATGTACAGGATTGTGATTTGCCATTAACGACTTTTAGGGTTTTTGAGTTTGTGAATTAGGGCTTTTCAGCATAAGCAAAATCAGAACCAATAAGAACCATGGTTGAATTCGTCACATCCAGACGAACATGAATCTGTGCTCGCGAAATATTTATATGGCCTAGGATCCTATTCGCTAGTATTGACAGTTTCACTTTGTGGGGGTTAAAAACCCCCGCTAATTGCTTTTGTTTTGCAGGTTATAGGATGAAGACGAAGGGCGTGTCAGCTTGCTACTGGCCCATTTCAAACCAACGCGCGTTTTTATTTTTTTTTTAGCATATACGTTTGTTTACTAATATAATATTTAGTTGTAATTATTATTTCAAATTGAACACACAGCTCAACTGGCTAAGGCGTACAGGAATCATCCCTTGGGACCTGGGTTCGAGTCCTAGGTCCCCTCAAAATTCCATATTATTTTTTCTAATGCGTTCTTGTGTAGGTTTCCAAATAGTGAGCACCATACACCTCACAAATCAGGGCGCCAAGTGTCTCAAAAGACAGATCCAAAGGCCAAAGGGTGATCCACACCATGTTCCCAGTCAATGCTTCCACACCTGATCCAGAAGTCAACTCAGGCTTGGCAATCAATGGGCCTGGAAATCTCTAAACAAACCCCATTGCTGGCCCAGAACCCCCCTTTTTTGGTTCATCTTTTTTTCTTTCATTTTATATTTTCCATTTTATTTGTTAACTTTTTTTTTTCTTTCTAATTATTATTATTATCACTAAAACTAACATGATTATTTTTTTCATAATAAAATTCAAAAAAAAAAATTTATTATTTATTAACTTATTTTGTAAATAAATGTAAATTAAATTAAATTAGTTTAATTAGTTAACTTTAATACCTTTTTTACAATAAATAAAAACAAATTTAGACTTAGGCTTTTCTTTTGACATTTTTAATTCTTTTTTATTTTATTTCATTAAACATAAAAAAAAACACAAAAATATATTTTTTTTAAATTAATTAATTAATTAGTAAATTAGCTTAATTCTTAATTAATTGCAAAAAAAAAAGGACAATCTCATTCTTTCTCAGAAAAAAGGGTCAAAGCCCTAAGACGTTCCCGATTCAATCTTCTTTCGCGCTTTAATTTCTTTTGATTATATTTATGTATCTGTACAGAGTATGTAATAGTTAATTAGGATTTTATCTCTTTATTTACTATTTCTCGCACTTTATTTTCCAAACGGGTTTTTGTTTTTGGCGATGTATAGACCCGCGCCTTGTAATAGCTAGATTTACATTTCTGCAATTTATTTTCCGCACTCCTAACTGTTAATATGCCTGCAAGAATGTATGAATAATAAAATCAATCTGTAGCTCACAAATAACATGCAAAGACAACTTAACTGAAAAACAACACACATGCACATGCCACCCCTAGGGTACGCCTCACTGGTTGCCTCGAACGTGGTCATCAAGTATAGGGTGTCTTAGAGGTCGCCCTCCTGTCTAAGATCAAGTTGCCTCGAAACGATTTCCTCGGATAAAAGGATCTAGGACATTAGGGTTACCACTAAGGTGTCCTACCATTGCTTTGGTGACCACATTGTCCCTTAATCGAATTGACCCGGATAACTCCAACGATGGTGCTACCTACCTCTCAATGGTGGGATAGCACTATCCAAAGGACTCTTACACAACTTAATTCCTTAGAGTAGGTAGATTCTCCTGGGTACTTGCTCTTTTCAAAACAAACAAAAACATCTTTTCACACCTACACTTTCAAAAGTTTTCAAACAAATTTTTCATACACTCTTGAGGACAGATACAAGAGTTACTTCGAAATTTTTCAAACGAAACTTTTTCAAAACCCACACACGCTTGAAAAGCAAACAATTTTTGAAAACATAAGAGCAAGTACCTAAGAGCCCGTGGATAACCACGGATAGAAAGGGTGCTAACACCTTCCCTTTCTATAAATCTACCTCCCGAACCGAGAAACATTCTCAAAGAAGGAATTTTGTTGTGCTTTTGTCCTTTCCATGTTGGAGAACATAAAAGACGGTGGCGACTCTTGCTTACCGCGACATTTTGTGAACCAGCTTACAAAAACAGTCAGTTATATTTCCACCGACCACAGAACTGACGACTCTGCTGGGGACACTTAATAAGTGGGGTGTACTTTAGGAATAGTTCATCATCATGTTTTCAATTGCTTGACCTATTTGCTTTAATATTGTGGGCCTGTTTTGGGAGTTTCATAGATCCTAACCCGGATCTGGGGGATACCTTCTTAGAAAGTAGCAACAAACTGTGAGGGAACTGTGCGGGGTATACCGACATGGTTGAAGCAGTTTGCTACGTTGATGTGGCACTTTGGTGAGTACCGGTAACGCTTGAGTCAAGTCAAGGAGAGTACGGGGCCGCCGCGTGGTGTCGTGAAGCATCAACTGACCTTAGGAACCTTACTTGACCATCCTGGCCTCTTTAGGGGTAGTGAGATGACCGACTTTGGTGCAGTCCGAAGTTGGTTGATACTCGATACTACACTCATTGAGGGTTGTTTTCTTGGAATATTTTGATCGCCAGTTCAGTGGCTAAATCAAAATAATGAACATAGAAAAAAACCCAATGATATTGAGCTCCTAAGAGCCCGTAGAAAACTACGGATAGAAAGGGTGCTAATACCTTCCCTTTCTATAATCTACCCCCCGTACTCAAAATCTCGAAAAAGGAATTTTTCTGTGCTTTTTGCCTTTCCAGTTGGATAAAATAAAAGTTGGTGGCGACTCTTGCGTACCGCGACATTTTTCGAACACAAACGCAAAACGCGAACCAGCATTTTCCTAAAACAGTATGGTTCTGCCACCGTATCACACCTACTATCTAGGTTCCTTCTCACAGCCCTACTATCCAGGCTTTCATTTCGAAGTAACCCTACTATCCAGGTTCCTTCTCACAGCCCTACTGTCGAGGCTTTCATTTCGAAGTAACCCTACTATCCAGGTTCCTTCTCATAGCCCTACTATTCAGGCTTTCATTTCGAAGTAACCCTACTATCCAGGTTCCTTCTCACAACCCTACCATCCAGGCTTACTTATCGAAGTAACCCTACTATCCAGGTTCCTTCTCATAACCTTACTATTCGGGTCTTTCCTCTCTTATCCCCAGACATCAGTCCACAGCACTGTAAGACCGGGACCCGATCAAACACAATTGATTTCACATTTCCCCAAAAAGTCGCGGTGCAGCATAGACCCCGACCAAACACACAGTTCACTTCTGCTTCCCAAACCAAAATTATTCCCCAATAGAGTAACGTACAACTGAAGCTCCTAAAACTCTATCTCTCTTAAGACAGAGACCAAACATTCCCCAGCGAATTCCTCCTCAACAACAGGTATACGGGTTCTCGCAAAGGAATCTCTTATGCGATCAACGCTTCCTCGGATGGCATCTTTAAACCCATCTCCGACAATTCTCTAACAACTTCCAAATGGAATCTATAAGTCCATTCCCGATATCATAAATCAAGTACCACTTTATGCGAGTGCAAATTTCTGGGCACTTTAGTGTTCAATCATCTTTCACCTTCAGATCACGAAAGGCAGACGAGTCAATCTACATCCTCAGGTTTAAGAAGAATGAATAGGGGAAGCTGTTGTACCCCAAAATTTTCCCTCCCATATTTCTCAACAAATGTCATGTGAGGTCCCTAAATTGCTCAAGGAAGTTCAAGAGTTGACCAGACAAACTCTCTCCTAAGGCAGTCTACGTCAAATTAGGGTTTCATTTTTCATCAGGATATATGAACCACAAAGGACTCAAATGCTCAACATTGTCCTAATATGTTCTCAAGATCATCCATGTCAAGTTTTAAGCCTTGCAGAAGAAGTTTGCTCAGTCAATTGCTCAAAGGCCTGAAAATCGACGATGCTAGGTCAAAAGTCAACTGTGGCCCACATACAGTCAAACTTCAAGATTTTTGGTCAACATCCTCATTTTGAAGTATTTTTCATCATTTAATAAAGGGTTGTTCATGATTCATCAATGATTGCTTACAATTCATCAAAACCCAAAAGTTGCTAAATTAGGGTTTTGCAGGAAAAGTCAACTCAACTTTGACCAAGCACAACTTTCTCATACTTTATAAAAAATGATCCATCCAAAGATCATTTTGAAGAGGATGCAATTCCCTACAAGTAATCTATATCTCCCAAGTTCAAAATATGAACTCACAAAAGGATATGAGTTTGGATATTATAGGTCATTTTGAAAAGACAACAAAAACACCTTTTAGGTCAAGGCTTCATACATGAACATGGAAGACTCAATTGATATGAGACCAAAAGGGTTGCTTAGAGGACATCATAAGCTTTCTAGAAAGTACAAGAACACCTCTCTAGGGTCAAAATTGGGAGAGTTATGCATTGGCCAAGTTAACCTTTTTTACAAAATTGCCAAAAGTCAAACATGCTCAAATTTGCATCTTTTGCTAAATGGGCCCAACTTTTTATGCTTGCATCTCATTCCTAACATAGTCCACGACCTATGGGACCCTCCATGCTTTATTTATTAATTAATTTATCTTGATTTTTATTCATTTAAAATTCAAATAAAATCAAATAAATCCTAATAAATCATATATTGTATTTTAGGGATGATTTGTGCATTGAAAAAAAATCTCATATGCTTTCAGTTGAAGATCAACTCATGCAAAGGAAATTTGGTTTTAAAAATATTGGGTTTGAGCAAAATTGGAAAGGAATCATATGCATTGAAAGAGCAAATCAAATCTCCATGATGAGCAAGATTGAGGTCGTTTTTGTTGACCTAATAAATTGTGCTACATATACAGAAGCAAGCCAAGGCATGTAGGGGTTAGAGGTAGTCGTGCAAAGAGAGAACAAAACTCAAAAAAATTCAATAAAAGTGGTAATCCAATTTCCATATTAGAGACCGGATTGTGCCTGTCTCACATTGCAAAGAGGTTGTTGGACGTTCCAGGAGCATTTTCCAATCAAATTCAAGCCTTTTCACGCCTGGAATTGCAAGATATAGGTATCACGGCGTGCTTCCAAATTCAAATTCAGTTTCATTGATTCACTCATCCATTGTATATTTTAATGATATATTCATGTTTGTCTTTGAGTTTACAAGCTTTTGATACCATTTAATTGTATTTCTAACGCTTGTACATGAAGTTGCCATAGCTAGGGTTTTATGTTCTTGATTAGGGCTTTGTAGGATAGGCAAAATTGGGTGATGATTTTGGTACCAGGAGACTCGTGAGGTTGAAACGAGTATAATGGTACCAACCATGGCCATTTATCTTGAACGCACGCGATTTTGGAGATTGACAGGGATGTACCTACGGCCAGTGTTTGTAGGTAAAAGTCTGTTTACCTAAAACGACGGATGAGAGGTAGACGATGATGCGTGTCATCCTTTGGTTGGGCAGTTTGAAATTCCGTGTGTTTTTCTTATCTAACCGTCGTGTTTGATATATTATGTATTATTGTTATTATATTTACAAATGAAGCGCGTAGCTCAGATGGTAGTGTGGGGGGGGGGGGGGGGGGGGAATATGCATAAGGACCTGGGTTCGATTCCCAAGTCCCAAACTTTGTTTTTAATATTTTTCCACAAGTAATCTAACACTTTGCAGGCCAAGGTGCTCACCATGCACCATCAAGATCTGGTCCTTTGATTCACCAATGCCCTCAGATCAAACATGCCACCTTAGAAGGACCACCATGCGCCTGAGTCAAACATGCATACAGGATCAGGGCAAGGTCAAACAGGCCCTTGTCCATTTGGGCCCAGAAATTCAGTTCTAAACCCCCTTTTTCATCAAAAACCACCAGGCCCATCTCACCTTTCTTTATTTATTTATTTTGATTTCTTTTAATACTTTTTTTATTTTAATTGACAACTAATTACTTTTTTCTTTTTTAATAAAAAATCATAAAATCAAGAAACCAAAAAAATTAGAATTAGACCTTTTTTTATTTAAATTAATTTTGTTAATTTAATTTAGTTTAACTTACGGCAATTTTAACTTTTTTTTTATGATTAAAACTAATTAGCAAATTAGGTTAAATTGTTGATTTAATTCTTCTATTTTTTTCAAATAAACAAAATACAAAAAAATAGGTTTTAGATGGAATCAATTTATTTTTAATTTAAAATTAAGTAGAACTTAGAATTTTATCTTTTAAGTACGGGTCAAAATCCTATTTGTTTCGTATTCGATCCATCGCGCGTGCTTATTATTTTTATAATATTGATGTAACTGCTCATGGTTTGTAATAGTCTAATCTAGGACTTTCTTTTATTTATCGTCTTTTGCATTTTTTTGCTATGTAATTAATCCTCCTCCCCGAAGCCTTGTAATAGCGTAGATTTACTTTCTCGCATCTTAATTTCCGCCAATATTTAACTGTCTAGATGTATGTTAATAGGATTGTATGACAAGATTGCATGATAATTTAATACAGTTAGAAAACCCTAATGTGCAAAGATAAATAACCGAAACAAATCACTCGCACATATCACTCCTAGGGTATACTCTCACTTCGGTTGCCTTCGATAAATGATCATTAAGTATAGGGTGTCTTAGTGGTTGCCCTCTTGTCTAAAAGATCAAAGGTCCCGTTCGAATATTGCCTCGAAAATGTTGCCTCGGAAATGTTGCCTTGAATATGATCTTAAGACTTTAGGGTTATCACTAAGATGTCCTAACATTGCTTTAGTGATCGTACGTCCCTTTCGAATTGACCCTTACAACTCCAACGACGGTGTTACCTATTTCTCAAATAGTAGGATAGCGCTGTCTAAAGGAAATGAGAATAGAAACAATCTTTTTTCGAGTAGGTAGATGCTAGTAGGTACTTGCTCAAATCAAAACTTTTCACACTTACACTTTTCAAACAAATTTTCAAAATAACTTAGTCACACCTTTGAGGACTGATACAAGGGTTATCACGAAGTCAAACTGTTTCAAAACAAAGCACATACACAAGCAATTTTAAAAGATGAGCAAGTACCTAAGATCCCATGGAAAACCATGGATAGAAAGGGTGTTAATACCTTCCCTTTCTATAATCTACCCCGTACTCAGAAACATCTCGAAAAAAGATTTTTTTTCTGTACTTTTTTCCTTTCCGATTGGATGAAATAAAAGTCGGTGGCGACTCTTGCTTACCGCGACATTTTATGAACAAAAAACGCAAAACGCAAACTAGCATTTCAAAACAGTCGGTTATGCCACCGTATCACACCTTGTACTTCACATTGAAACCATGTTTGTCAACTTTTCTTCAAAATCAAGTAACCAAGCCATAACATGTGATTTAAATTTCTGAGTTGTTTCAAGCCTCAAAACCTCTTGCCTATAAGTACATACACTATTTACAAGATAACACACGAATGCCAGTGCCCTGAAACTATCTAAAACACTCAAAAACCATAAATCTGCTCAAAAACACCATTGATACACAGTTCTGACCTTGAACTTGTATCTCTCATTTCCCTCGTGCGTTTTCCATCAAATTCATTTGCAAAGCTTCTATACCTCAAATATAATCCATACTTGTCCTTGTTTTGGAACTGTAACACCATCTTCACCTTCCTCCATAACAAAAAAACAGAGTCTGCAAGTTGACTTCTCCAGACCATTCCAGCCACCTACAGTTTAAGCCGGCCATTGCATTAGCTTCCTAGAGGTCCAAGGAAGCTAACATGATCATCAACACTGCCTGAAACAAGTTCATTTGCATTTCACGATTTCTAGTTTTGAGGTATTTTTTTAAATTCTATCTCATTACTTAGGTATTGTTAGGCTTGCATTTGTGAAGATAAAATGTAGACCTCATTGCCACGAAGTTGTACATGTCCATAGTTTGCATTTATATGGCCTGAGCTTAGAGAATTTTAGAGTTGAAGTTTCTAAAATTTTTAGGGTTCAAATTAGGGCCAGGGAAATTCTCATTTATCTTTGACTTTTAGCTTTAGTTATTTACATGGTTAGATTCGTGAGGAAGAATGCAACAACTTTCATTTTGTCATCTTCCATTTTTGTTGAGAAATGAAGAAGTTATAGGTACACCGGCTGGAGGTTAAAGATGAAGTCATCAGGACTTGATTTGCCTTACATATTTATGGTTTTGTTTATATAAACGGATGTATAGCCACCCCAGTGGTAAAGCGCGCACCTGTTCACCCCTTGGTCCTGGGTTCAAGCCCCAGTGTGGCCATTTTTTACATTTTTACATTTTTTAACTTTCTAACATGTTGTTTTTGCAGGCGTTGGGCCCTTTGGGCCTGTGTTGTACCCCAAAATTTCCCCTCCCATATTTCTCAAAACATTACAAGAAAAATCTCCAAGTGGCTCAAGGCTGCTCAAGGATTGACCAGACAAGCTATCTCCTAAGGCAGTCTACCCCAAATTAGGGTTTTGTGTTGCATCAAGATCTTTGAGTCCAAATGACCTCAAGTGCTCCCCAATGTCCTAATATATTCTCAAGATCATCCATGTCAAATCTCAAGCCTTGTAGAGGAAGTTTGCTCAGTCAATTGCCCAAAGGTCCAAAAATCGACTGTGCTAGGGCAAAAGTCAACAGTGACCCAAATACAGTCAAACTTCAAGATTTTTTGTCAACATTCTCATTTTGAAGGTTATTTCATCATTTGATCAAGGGTTTATCATGATTCATCAAGGATTGCTCAAAATTCATCAAGACTCAAAAGTTGCTAAATTAGGGTTTTATAGGAAAAGTCAACTCAACTTTGACCAAGCACAACTTTATCATACTTTATGAGAAATGACCCATCAAAAGCTCATCTTTAAGAGGATGAAATTTCCTATAATCCATCTTCATACTTCAAGATCAAAAATGCACTCACAAGAAGTTATGAATTTGGACATTATAGGTCATTTTTGAAAGTCAACAAAAACACCTTTTTTGTCAAAGCTTATAACTTGAGCATGGAATATCAAAATGAGATGAGACCAAAATGGTTAATTATAGGACATCTCAAGATTTATAAAAAGTCCAAGAAGAATTCCAAAACTTCAAAATTGAAGAAGTTATGCATTGTTGAAGTTGGACTTTTTTGCAAAATTGCCAAAAGTCAATTATCCCCAAAACATCAAATTTTGTCAAATGGGCCCATTCTTTTTCACTTGATTTGAGTTTGCACTATAACTCACGTGCCCTAGCTCCAGCCATGTGCCCATATCTCATTTTTATTATTTTATTTTATTTTTATTTGAATTTATTCATTTTTAATCAAATAAAATCATATAAAATCCAAGGAACTAATAATTCATGATTTTCTGATTGTTTTAGGCTTTGTTCATAGCTAGCATCACCATCAAATTTGTATCAAATCAAATCATGTGAAAAAAGATTGAAATGAATCAAATTTGGAAAGATTTAATGGAAGAATCAAATCCACATCAAAGTCATTGATAGAGGGAGATTTGTACCAAGTTTGTAAACCTAATGCACTGAGTGATACATAAGGAAGCAAAAGCACATGAAATAAGAGTTGGCAAGTGTTGGAAGAAGCAGAACAAAAGTGAGAAAAATCACAAAAAAGTGAGAGATCAAAATCAAGGTTAGAAGCAGTTTCAAGGATCAAGACTTGTTCCAATCGCTTCCTGGGCATTCACACAAGCCATTCCAATCAAAACCACGCATCCTCAGGCCTCTACACGCGTTGTAAGTCTCACGAAAACGACCCCTGTTCTTGAATTCGATTTGATTTGTTCTTGCATCATTTGAGAAATCTAATAGCATATTTGTAACCCGCATATCATTTGTAAGCTGATGGTAATAGCCAATTTCATTTATGCGCTATGTATCATGAAACGCCATGGCTAGGGTTTCGTTTCTGTTTTTAGGGTTTTTTATTTCAGGAAGAATTGAAGCACATGAAGGACATGGTTGTGATCAGGAGTTTGTCACGAATCCAACCATGGTCCTAGAATTCATTTTTGTGGCCTGAGAAGGATTTTTGAGACGAGCAAGCTTGTAGCTACGGACTCCTGTCTGTTGGTATAGGTGGTGATACTTTTGGCCATGGTTGGGAGGTCAGGGATGATGCGTGGCATCCATCCATTAGCCGGTTCAAACATAGCGCGCGTTTTATTTTTTTTCTGACCAATAATTCTTGTTTTATTATATTATTATTAATTTGTGTTAATATAACAAACAAATCAATGTGGCATGGTGGCAAGCAAATGAAGCAGTCTCCTTCAGGACCTGGGTTCGAATCCCAGGTCCCCCACTTTCTCAATAACTTTTGTTTTCAGGTATTCCCATGCGCGCTCAAATCTGTAGCCTACCATGCTCCCTCATCCATCCAAATTCCAGATGGCCAAGAGTCAGATCTGGTGGTCAAAAGGCTGGAGGTCCACCATGAGCCAAGTCAACATGCGCATACTGGATCAGAAAAGTCCAAATGGGCCAGCAAAGAATTTGCTCCTCACACCCCCAAAACAGGCCCAACACTCCTCTCTCTTTATTTATTTTGTCTTGATTAATTGCTTTACTTTATTTATTTAAATTTCTAACCAATCACAAAGTTCCTTTTTTTCATCAAATAAAACCACAAAAATATTTTTTTTTATTCAATCAAATTTTAAATTTTATTTTTATTAATAAACACTAATTAATTAATTTAGGTTTTAATTCTAGAATAACTTTAACCTATTTTGTAAATAATTAAAATTAATTAGATTTAATTTAGGTTTTAATTACTAATTTTATTAATTTTATTTTCTTTCTTAAAATAACAAAAAAAACCAAAAATATGTTATAATTTATTTTCTCATTAATTAAGTTATTTTATAATTAATTTAGTAATTAATTTAGGAATTAATTTAGGAATTAATTTCTTTTCTCAAATAATGAAAACAACAAAAAGATGGCATTTTCTTTAACCAAAAGGGTCAAAACCCTAGTTCACACTCGATTTAACTTCCCGCGCGTGTTATTTATTTTTATCTATAATGTACCTGCTTTCGAATTGTAATAGTTAAATAGGACATTTAATTATTTTTATCGCTTTACTTTATTTTTCAAAGGGTTTGTCTTTGGCGATGTAAATACCCGACGCCTTGTAATTTAAATTCCGCATTTTAATTCTGCAAATTATAACTGTTAGATGTTTGATAATAGGGTTGCATGACAAGACTGAATGTTTTAACCTAAAATCAAATTAGATCACCCTTAACATGTACAAAGACAAAAAATAACTGAAAATAACACACTCGCACATGCGCACTCTTAGGGTACACTCCACTTGGTTGCCTTCGTACACGGTCATTAAGTATAAGTCATTTTAGAGGTCGTCCTCTTGTCTAAAAGATCATAGTCTCCGCGAAATGGTTGCCTCGAATGTTGTTGCCTCAAACAAATGATCTAAGACATTAGGGTTACCGCTAAGGTATCCTAACATTGCTTTGGTGACCTTAAGTCCCGTATTAGAATTGACCCTTTTTCGAGTAGGTAGATGGTTCTTACATACTTTCTCTTTCAAAAATAAAACTTTTCACACTTACACTCCTTTTCAAACAAAGTTTTTTTTTCAAAACACTTCATTACACTCTAGAGGACAGAAGCAAGAGTTAAATCGAAGTTTCAAACAAAAACTTTTTTTCAAACCCACAAGCACAAAGAAAACAATTTTGAAAACAATTGAGCAAGTACCTAAAAGCTCGTGGATAACCAAGGATAGAAATAGTGCTAATACCTTCCCTTTCTATAATTTACCCCCCGAACCCGAGAAATATCTCGAAAAAGGAATTTTTCTGTGCTTTTTTCTTTTCCTTGTTGGATAAAATAAAAGTTGGTGGCGACTCTTGCTTACCGCGACATTTTGTGAAAACAAACGCAAAACGCAAACCAGCATTCCAAAAACAATCAGTTCTTCCCACCGTATCACAGAACTGGCGAATCTGCTGGGGAGTTATTAAGTGGGTGTACCTTAGGAATAGTTCATTATATTGTTTTCAATTGATTGATCTGTTTGCTTTATCTTTGTGGGCTTGTATCGGAGTTACTAAAGATCCTAACTCGGATCTGGGAGATTCCTTTTAGGTAAGTAGAAATCGACTGTGAGGGAACTGTACGGCATAGACCGATACGGTTGAAGCAGTAGCTACGTTGGTGTGGCACTTTAGTATGTACCGATATCCCTTATGGCACAACGAGGAGAATATGGGTCTGCTAAGGGGTCATTAAGCACCAACTGACCTTAGCACCTATAATTGACCAACTTGGCCATAGAACAGTAGCAGTATGCTACACTCATTGAGACCAAACTCTCGTGATGATTTCGACCGCAAGAAAAGGTTGCTAAACTGGAATTATGACCGATCAAAGGTGGTCAGTGATATTGAGATCCTCTAGAACCCGGTTACTATTTTTAGGACAGGTTTGAACCAACTAAACTGAAAGAGGGTAATACCTAAACTCCTTGCCATCCTGACATCTAAGGGCTATATGTGTGACTTGTGTGCCCTTACCATGTTTGCTATCTGTGAATACTTGTGATATGTTTTGTATCATGACATCATGCATCATGACATTGCATGCATATTGCATTGGACTAACCTATTTCAAAGACAGAGGGGATTCATCTTTGTTCTGTTTTATAGGTCATGGCACCCATGCATAGCAACATTATTCAGATCAACTTTGTCCAGATTCCCACTCAGCTTAAGGAATTGGTTGCAAAGATGCCAGATACTTCTTCCTTCATCAGAAGACATGGGCACCTCCTTGGTTTGGTCACCTCCAAGATGGATGAACAGATGATGAGTGTCTTAGTCCAGTTCTTTGATCCACTGTACCATTGCTTTACTTTTCCGGACTACCAGTTGATCCCTACCTTGGAAGAGTTCTCTGATCTACTTGGTATCTCTATTCTGGAGCAGACCCCGTTTACAGGTTGGGAGAAAGTCTTTAGGCCGGAAGAAATTGCTTTAGCCCTCCATCTGACAAAGGCTGAGGTAATGTCAAACTGGGAGACTAGAAGTGGTACAAAAGGCTTCTTGACTAAATTCTTGGTTGATCAGGCTAATCAGTTTTGGGACAGTCTAGACTTCCAAGCATTTGAAGACATTTTGGCTCTTCTCATATATGGTTTGGTGTTGTTCCCTAACTCTGATTCCTTTGTTGACGTGAATGCGGTGAAGATCTTTATTTCCCGTAATCTGGTACCCACTCTCTTGGGTGACATTTTGCACTCTCTTTATACCCGTACTGCTCGAAAGTGGGGGACCCTTATGTGTTGTGCACCATTGCTGGCGAGGTGGTTTATTTCTCACCTCCCCAAATCAGTTTTGAAATACAAGGAAGGCATGGGTTGGGCCTACAGGGTTATGTCTCTCTCTCATAATGACATCATTTGGACTATCAAGGGTATGGAAGACGTGGCTATTATTGATTGCTGTGGGGAGTACCCCAATGTTTCACTGCTAGGAACCCATGGAGGAATCACCTATAATCCATGTTTGGCCTTACGTCAATTTGGGCGAGCTAGGAGGGAAGGACCTCATGAGTTACTGATGTCGAGCATTGTCTTTGATTTCTAAGGGGATAGTGACGAGCATCGCCGCAGATTCATACGAGCCTGGGATAGGGTGCACAGGTCTGATCCGCACGAGCTGGGTGCGAAGACTTCTCTTCCAATGGAACCATATCTCTGGTGGGTTCGTACACGTGCTCAGAAGCTGGGAATGTCGTACGAAGCTGTCTTGCCTGTGGTTATGGAGGTTGCTGATGAAGAAGGGGTTCCACCTACCATCCTCCACCATTACATGCCTACTAACATTGGGGCATTAAAGAGGTCTTGGATGCAGCTAAGAGAAGAGCGGGATACTTACAGAGAAAAGTATCACAAACAAGAGCGAAAGATCCTGAAGTTGACAAGGCAATTGGAGAACGAGCAGATCCTTAACGACTATGTCAGCACCAAAGGCAAATGACTATGGGAGCGCTGATGTATTTTGATTATTTCTAGCTTTGATTTATTTTTCAGTATTTCTTTCTTGTAACGCCTTTAAGGCATTTATCAGACATTGTTTCAAGTTTATCTAATAAAAGTGTGTTTCCCTTTGGTTTACGAATTTGAATCTCCAACGTCTTTGAAATCATATCATACGCATTTCATTCCATGCACCTCATAATAGGTACCTTTACAGGTTTTCTCATCTTCTTTGCTGTTTATTTCAGCACATCATGTCTTCCGAAACATCAACTGATCAAGCTATCAAGGCTCTACAAGCTCAAAACGCTCAATTCCAGGAAATGTTCATGAATTTGGCTAAGGGTCAGCAAGATCTAAAGACCATTATCCTGAAAGATAAGAAGAAGAAGAAGAAGAAGAAGACGGTCCTCCTGAACATGGGTCACAGGTTTAGGAACAGGCTGCGAGATGAAGTCAATATATCCCACTCATCTGGTGGGGGAGAAAACCAAGAAGAAAGGAGGGTCCCTATCCCTGTGGTATCTAACCACGAGACTGACTTTGACGAAGATTAATATCCTCCTGCCGAGGATAGATATAAACAGCTTGAAGACCGGTTAAGTGCGATGGAAATCCAGAAGGTACCTGGATTGGACTTTGGTGATTTGGGTTTGTCATTTGGGGTGGTGATTCCCCACAAGTTCAAAGCACCAGCCTTTGCTAAGTACGACGGGGTCTCTTGCCCAAAGCTGCACCTCCGTTCGTATGTTAGAAAAATTCAGCCATACACCGCTGACAAGAATCTCTGAATCCACTTCTTTCAAGACAGACTCTCAGGGACGCAACTTGAATGGTTTTACCAGCTGGAAGGAACTAGTATCCGTAATTGGGAAGATTTGGTTGCTGCTTTCTACAAGCAGTACCAATACAATGCCGACCTCGCTCCCACGCGTACCCAACTCCAGGGTATGTCTATGGGTGTGGGCGAAGGATTCAAAGATTACACTCAGAAGTGGAGGGACCTCGCTGGTAGAGTTCAACCTCTCTTGGCTGATAGGGAGCTAGTGGATATGTTTCGGGGGACCTTGTCAGGTCCGTATTTCAACCATCTAATTGGAAGTTTATCGTCCGGGTTTATAGATCTTATCATGACCGGGGAAAGAATTGAGGCTGGTATCAAATCTGGTAAAAATAGAAGAGTGCTTCATCAAGTGCCAAGAAGAAACCTTTTAAGAAGGAGTCTAGTGCTGTTTACAGTTCAAAGAGCCATAATAGACCTGAACGTCGTCAAGCTGTTAATGCAGTTGTTATTTCAAGACCAACTGTTGCCGCACAACGCAACAATCAGCCAAGGGCCGAGAGGCCGCAAAGACAATTCACTCAGCTCAACATGACTTTGTCTCAGATTATGCCGCAGTTGTTAAAGACCAATTTGGTGATTCCGAAGGAAGCCCCGAAGAATCCCAATATAACATCACCCATGTACAACCCAAATTCCCGGTGTGCTTTTCACTCCAATAGCCCGGGGCATGATACGAATGATTGTTGGGTTTTGAAGAATAAGGTACAGGACCTGATCGATGCTAAGGAGATTGAGTTCGAAGCACCTGAAAGGCCTAATGTTGTGATTGCTCTTATGCCCAAGCATGAAGTAAATGTTGTAGAAGAAGACTCGTTTGTGGTTTCTGTGAAATACATTGTTACTCCATTGATGACTGTGAAGAAGAACCTTCTGCTAGCCGGTTTATTTCCGGGTTGTGACGAAGGTTGCCGTATGTGTTCCTTCCTACCTACCGGTTTCCATCTTTTGAAGTCAGGTATCCAACGCCTGATGGATAATAAAGAAATTATGTTTGAGAAGACTTTTGTTCCTTTGGTTCCTACTGAAGAATTTGCTATAATCACCATTTTCGACAATTCTTCAGAGGCTTCCTCGAGAAAGCCTTTTAGAATTACATCTGTTCCGAGAATCGCACCCTTGATCATCACTGTTCCTCGGCCTATCCCCTATACATCAGATAAAGTTGTCTCGTGGCATTATGGGGATGACGTGTATTATCACGGGGTTAAACAAGATTTGAATGTTGAAGAGGCTGATAATGACGTAAGCAATATTGCTGGACCTACCAAAGTCACCCGCAGTGGAATACTTTTCTCCCCCGAGATATCTCCACCAGTTGTTCGGAAGCCTGTCGTTATTATACCTGCTAGTGCACCTGATACTATCCCCGTTCAAGTTCGCATTCTTACCCCTGTTGCCGAGCCATCTGATACTCAGGGTAAAGGGACCACTAATGAGCCTGCCCAGATGGAGGCACCGAAGAAAATCACTGTTGAAGCCTCTAGATAAGAGATGGAGGAAATTTTGAAGATCATAAAAAAGAGCGACTATAATGTAGTCGAACAGCTATGGCAAACCCCGTCCAAAATCTCTATGTTGTCTCTGTTGCTATGCTCAGAAGCCCATGCCAAGGCTCTGATTGCCTTCCTAAAAACTGCGCACGTACCCCAGGAAACATCAGCTGATCAGTTTAAAGATTGTGTGGCTAGTCTGACGGCGGATAATGGGTTAGGTTTCTCCGATGCAGACTTGCCTGCTAAGGGGAGGAATCACAATGATGCCCTGCATGTCTCCATTGAATGCAGGGGCACTACTCTAGCTCATGTATTGGTGGATACTGGTTCCTCATTGAACGTTTTACCTAAGAAAGCTCTAGACCGGTTGGACTGTGAAGGTTTAGAGTTGAAGCCAAGTAACATTGTTGTTAGGGCCTTTCATGGGTCAAATAGAATGCTACACGGAGAAGTGGATATTCCGATTAAGGTTGGTTCTCAGGTTTTTGCATCTACTTTCTATGTGATGGACATTCGGCCATCTTATTCTAGTTTGCTGGGTCGCCCGTGGATCCACAAAGCTGGGGCAGTGACTTCTACGCTCCACCAGATGCTGAAATACCCAGTCAAAGGGAAAATTGTTACGGTACGAGGGGAGGAGGAGTACATGGTGAGCCACCTCAACTCTTTCCGATATGTAGATATGGATGGGGAGTTCATCGAAACCCCATTTCAACATTTTGAAGAGGTTCCCCAGACGCTGGCATCAATTGAAACTATTGTTGAAGATCCTCCAATGAAGATGGCTTCCTTCAAAGATGCCCGGGCTGTTGTCGAGAAAGGTGGGTGTGCGAATTGGGGCCAACTCCCTGACTTTGCACATAAGACTAACAAGTTTGGTTTGGGTTTCACTGCAGAAGCTCAAAAGGTCGTACGGCATGCACGGAGCGGAGGACCTCCCCTGTTTATCAGCAATTCAGGAGTGAATCCAATTGAAGATGATGTTGAAGAATCTGAGTTCGACAGTTGGATCTACCCAACTACTTATTGTGGACTAAGCAATTGGACAGCAAAGGACTTCGTTCCAATTTCTTTTATTACTCAGTAATGAGACTTTTGTTTTGAATTTGTAACAGACAATTTTTAAACTTTACGACTCGGTGTCTTACCCAGGGCACCGTGGCTTTGTTTGTGAGGGATTTATGTGTGTCATCTACATATATCATTAATAAAAGCATTGGACGTTTCTTGCATTTCAAATTTTGCGCTCCTTGTTTTTCTTTTTATATTGCAAAACAGCTATTTTACACACACTCACATATACAGGTCTACATCCACTCTGGATCCCACTGATAACGACTCTGCTACTGCCGGTTATGACTTTGAAAGTCCAATCAACTTAGTCGAAGACGAAGGTGAAGATGATTGCGAAGTGCCTGGTGAACTTGCTAGACTCTTACTTCAGGAAGAGAGGGCTATACAGCCGCATGAAGAGCCAGTGGAAACAATAAATCTGGGTACAGAGGTAGACAAGAAAGAGGTCAAGATCAGTGCAAATCTGGAGCATAGCATTAAGCAATGGTTGATTCAGATGCTGCATGACTATGTTGAGATCTTTGCCTGGTCTTATGAAGATATGCCTGGGTTGGACACCGATATTGTGGTCCACCGCCTACCTACCAAGGAAGATTGTCCTCCAGTAAAACAGAAAGTCCGCCGAATGCACCCAGAGATGTTTGAGAAAATCAAGGTTGAAGTTATGAAACAGTTTGACGCTGGTTTTATAGCAGTTACTTCTTACCCATAATGGGTGGCCAACGTGGTTCCAGTGCCGAAGAAGGATGGTAAAGTTTGAATGTGTGTTGACTATAGGGATTTGAACAGGGCAAGCCCCAAGGATGATTTCCCTCTGCCTCATATCGACGTTTTGGTTGACAACACCGCACAGCATAAGGTCTTCTCCTTTATGGATGGTTTCTCTGGTTATAATCAGATTAAAATGGCCCCCGAAGATATGGAGAAGACAACCTTTGTTACTCAATGGGATACCTTTTGCTACAAGGTCATGCCTTTCGGATTAAAAAATGTTGGGGCAACGTATCAGCGCGCCATGGTCGCTTTGTTCCACGACATGATCCATCATGAGATTGAAGTATACGTCAATGACATGATTGCAAGATCCCAGACTAAGGAAGAACACCTTGACCATCTTCAGAAGTTATTTGACAGGTTGAAGTTGTACAAGCTGAGGTTAAACCCGAACAAGTGCACCTTCGGGGTGAGATCTGGTAAGCTGCTGGGTTTCGTCGTAAGTGATAAAGGTATTCAAGTAGATCCTGCAAAGGTGAAGGCTATACAGGAAATGCCAGCTCCCCGAACAGAAAAAGAAGTCAGAGGCTTTCTGGGACGTTTGAACTATATTGCCCAATTCATCTCACACCTGACTGCTACTTGTGAGCCAATCTTCAAGTTACTGAAGAAAGATCAAGGGGTAAGATGGAACGACGAATGTCAAGCCTCTTTCGAAAGGATCAAAGAGTATCTCCAAGAGCCATCTATTCTGATGCCTCCAGTTGAAGGGAGACCTCTGATCTTATACTTGACAGTACTCGACAACTCAATGGGGTGTGTGCTGGGTCAACATGACGAGTCTGGTCGAAAAGAGAATGCTATTTATTACCTTAGCAAAAAGTTTACCGACTGCGAGACCCGATACTCGTTGCTCGAGAAAACTTGTTGCGCTTTGGCATGGGCTGCTCGCCGGCTAAGATAGTATATGCTGACTCACACTACTCTATTGATATCAAAGATGGATCCAATCAAGTATATCTTCGAAAAGCCTGCCTTGTCCGGAAGAATAGCAAGATGGCAGATGGTTTTGACTGAGTATGACACCAATATACGATACAAAAGGCAATCAAGGGAAGGTTTGTTGGCAGATCATTTGGAACATCAGGCAGTGGACGATTACCAGTCTATGAACTTTGAATTCCCGGATGAGAATATCATGTTGGTAACTGACTGTGAGACACCTGGACCGGATGAAGAACCTGAAGAGGGATCCCGATGGTCTATGTACTTTGATGGAGCTTCAAATGCTTTGGGTAACGGTATTGGCGCCGTGATCATATCTCCTAAAGGATCTCATACTCCATTCACCGCCCGACTATGTTTCAACTGCACCAACAATATAGTTGAGTATGAAGCATGCATCATGGGTCTTCGAGCAGCAATTGACCTAAGGATAAAGTTTCTGAGTGTATTCGGAGATTCCTCCCTCGTGATCAGTCATATCAAAGGCGAGTGGGATACGAAACACCCGAATCTTATTCCTTAAAAGGAGTATGTATTGACGTTGCTTCCCCATTTCGAGGAGATAACCTTTGAACATTTCCCTAGAGAGGAGAATCAGTTGGTAGATGCGCTAGCTACGATGTCTTCTATGTTTAAAGTCAATTGGGACAATGAAGCTCCCCGGATTATCATTGAGAGGTTGGACGAACCTGCATATTGTTGTGATATTGAGACTGAAGAGGCAACGGATAAACCCTGGTTTCATGAGGTGAAGAGGTATCTTGAGTCTCAAGAATACCCTGAGGGTGCATCTGTTAATGATAAGAAGTTTCTGAGGAGGTTTGCGGCAAAGTTCTTCATCAGCAATGGAATTCTTTACAAGCGTAACCGTGATTTAACTTTACTGCATTGTATGGATAAGAATGAAGCAGAAAGGATCATGGTAGAGTTACATGAAGGTACTTTCGGGACTCATTCCAGTGGACACACCATGGCAAAGAAAATCCTTCGGGCAGGATACTATTGGTCTACAATGGAAGCCGACTGTTATCAGCATTCTCGGACCTGTCATAAGTGCCAAGTCTATGCTGATAAGGTGCACATACCTCCAGTACCTCTGAACTTCTTGACGGCTCTGTGGCCCTTTGCAATGTGGGGCATTGATATGATCAGCGAGATCAGACCTACAGCGTCCAAAGGGCATCGTTTCATCCTGGTAGCTATTGATTACTTTACAAACTGGGTTGAAGCGTATTCCTTTGCTACCATAACAAAGAACGTCGTAGCACGGTTCATTCGGCATAATCTGATCTGTCGATATGGTATACCAGAGAGGATCATTACGGACAATGGTACAAATCTCAATAATAAGATGATCACTGAGCTCTGCAAACAGTTCAAGATACAGCATCACAACTCTTCTCCTTACCGGTCGAAGATGAATGGGGCTGTAGAAGCGGCTAATAAGAACATTAAGAAGATTGTGTAGAAGATGACGGTGACATACAAAGACTGGCACGAGATGTTACCGTTTGCTCTTCACGAGAACCGTACCTCAGCGCGGACGTCAACAGGGGCAACCCTCTATTCCTTGGTATATGGTATGGAGGCAGTCTTGCCCATTGAAGTTCAGATACCCTCTCTTCGGATTATGAAGGATGCAGGTTTGAACGAAGATGACTGGATTCAGATCCGGCTTGATCAGTTGAACCTAATCGACGAAAAAAGACTTACTGCTATTTATCATGGTCAGACGTATCAAAAACGGATGATCAAGGCATTTAACAAGAAAGTTAGTAGACAAGAGTATCAAGTTGGGGACCTGGTTATCAAGCGCATTATCCTGCCACAAGGTGATCCCAGGGGAAAATGGACTCCTACTTACGAAGGGCCATTTGTGGTTAAGAACATTTTCTCAGGAGGAGCTATGTTTCTAACCACCATGGATGGTGACGACCTTCCTCACCCCGTCAATGCAGACATAGTGAAAAAATACTACACATAATCAAAGACCCGCTAGGTTGACTGGCCTAGGCAAAAATAAGGGCTTCCCGGCGAACCAAAAGGGTTCGGGCAAAAATAAGGGATGAAAATGAAAAATCTGTACACTCGGCAAGTCGAAAACCTGAAAAGGAGGCTTGGGCAAAAATGGGTATCCCGGTGGACTGAAAACCCGAAAGGGAAGTCCAGGCAAAAATTAGGGATCAAAGTGTAACACTATGTCTCGTTGGATCACCTTGCAACCAGACTTCGGTATCGACTATCAAGCTCGGACGGCACTAATCAATCTAATCTACCTTCAACCAGTAGTAAAGTGATGAGAAGCTCGAGGACATAAGGGCAATAGCAGAGTTGGAGCCCAGTGGGATTATTCACATAGCTATTTTCTTTTTATTTTCACAAATTGTATAAACTCTATTTGTTCGGCGGCGTTCTCTTACTAGGACGTTGGCCTCTTGTACAAAAATTGTTAGAACAAAGTTTGAATCTACTACCCTATATTTAAGTTTTGATGATAACAATGTGAATAGATATATCATTTATGTGATTCATGTATGAACTATCTGCTGCCTAAATTATTATGTTCTGATTTGCAGATACTCTGATTTGTATAAGCAAGATAACACCTAATCAGCCTCAGAAATTTGGTTCCTGACATCAGCATCAGAAGTTGCCATATCAGAATGTCAGTATCAGAAGATTGATTCACGTATATGCTGAAGTCTGATGAACAGAACTGCGCTCAACACTCTGATAAAGAAACACAACAGTTCATCAGCAGCTAAGTAGAGTCACAATGAGCCAAGCCAGAACTTGCATTAAGTAAGCAACGGTACTGTGCATTGAAAGCAAATTAATACCAACGGCCTCATTCCAGACAAGATCTGCTCGATAAGGAAAGTTTGTTATTAGCATTGAATCAAGAATATTGCTCCAACGTTCAAACATCTCAGTGCTATATAAACAAGACTTTGAAGATTGAATTGGCTAATGCTCTTCAAATCTTTACACGCATAAAAGCTGATCAAAATCTTCCTTCTCTTAGTTTTGCTAAACACTACACATTCTGATATTCAATCATTGTTTAGCAATCTAGTTTCTAAGTTTTAAGTTGTGTATACATCACAGTTGTGATACAGTTTTTGTAGAAAACATTCACACACTTAGTTTTATTCTCTTTGTAAGAAAGTGTTTCCTTGACAAACCGGGTTGTGGTTTGCATCAAGAAGGCTTTAGCAGTTGTTAAAGCAGTCTGTAATATTCAGTTGAATATAGTGGATTAAGACCTCGCTGGAGAGAGGCGAAATCACCTTGACGGGTGGACTGGAGTAGTTTGAGATCAAACGAACCAGGATAAAAATATCTTGTTCATTGCATTAGATTTCGTTTTTTTTCAATTCAACCCCCCCTTCTTGTGTTTTTCACTACTTCAATTGGCATCAGAGCGCCTGGTTCTGAGCTAAAACACTTAACCGTGTCAGTACAAGATCCAGCGTCAGAAAAACACAATGGCAGGAAACAATTCTCACATCAGCAATGACAACAATGAGGACAGAGACAGATTCAGCGGCAAACCTCCAGTCTTTGATGGAGAAAACTTTGATTACTGGAAAGACAGAATTGAAAGCTTCTTTCTGGCACATGATGCTGATCTGTGGGATATGGTGACAGATGGATACACGCACCCTGTGAATGCTAGCGGTCAGAAGATTGATAGAAAAACAATGTCTGACCAACAAAAGCGTGACTTCAAGAATCACCACAAGGCCAGAACCATCCTCCTCAGCGCCATCTCCTATACTGAATATGAAAAGATCTTCAACAGAGACACAACAAAGAATATTTTTGACTCACTCAGAATGACGCATGAGGGCAACGTTCAGGTCAAAGAAACTAAAGCTCTGGCGCTCATTCAGAAGTATGAGGCGTTCAAAATGGAAGAATCTGAATCCATTGAAACAATGTTCTCAAGATTCCAGATTCTGGTAGCTGGTCTCAAGGTTCTGGACAAAGGATACTCTACTGCTGACCATGTCAAGAAAATCATCAGAAGTTTACCCAAGCAGTGGAGACCTATGGTTACAGCTCTGAAGCTAGCTAAAGATCTCAACAAAATCACTCAGGAGGAACTTATCAGCTCCCTCAGAAGTCATGAGATAGAGCTAGAAGCTGATGAGCCTCAGAAGCAAGGTAAGCCTTTAGCATTAAAATCTAACAAAAAATTTGAGTCTAAAGTTTTGCAGGCAGTTGAAGAAACATCTGATGGATCCTCATCAGAAGAAGACGAACTCTCCCTCCTCTCCAGAAGAGTAAATCAATTGTGGAAGCAAAGACAAAGGAAGTTCAGGAATCCCAGAAGATCTGATCAGAACGAGTCTTCTTCCAGATACAGAAGGACAGATTCTTCCTCTGGATACAGAAGATCTGAAGGCTCCTCCAGTAGCAAAAAGCCAAACACCAAGGACATCATCTGCTATGAGTGCAATGAGAAAGGACACTATAAGAGTGACTGCCCAAATCTTCAGAGGGAAAAGCCCAAAAAGAAGTTTGGAAGAGAGAAGAAGAAAAGTCTCATGGCTATATGGGATGACTCTGACTCGTCTGAAGCTGACTCAGAATCAGATGATGAGAGGGCAAACATAGCTCTCATGGCTAACATCTCAGAAGACAGTGAAGCTTCTGAATCAGACTCAGAATCAGATACTGAAGAGGTATTTCCTAACTTTGCTGTTAACTTTACAAAGGCTGAACTTGCTGAAAGCCTTAATGAGATTCTGGAACGGTATCAGAAAATTAGAGTTAAATTCAGAGACCTGAAAAGGAATCTTGAATCTGACTCTAATAAGACTGAGAGTCTCAAATTGGAGAATTCTGAGCTGAGAAATAAGATTTCAAAATTAGAAAACACTTTACAAAACTCTCAGAAGGAACCAATTTCTGAAACTCCCAGCAACACTGATGAGATCATCAAGGAGTATGATCACAGTTTCCAGAAGTTCCTCGCTAAAAGCATAGATAGAAGCAGAATGGCTTCAATGATCTATGGAGTTAGCAGAAACGGCAGGAAGGGAATAGGATACCAAGGTAAGGTTCCTACACCAAAGAATGTCATGGACTTAACAATTAAACACACTCCTCTGAATTCACATTTTGTGTATAGTCACACACATGATATTAAATACACTAGCAGTAAGAACTCTGTGAAACCAAAATTCAACCAGAGTTTTGGTAAAACTAACAAATCAGGACCCAAGAAAATCTGGGTACCTAAGGATAAAATAATACATGTTGCAGATATCTTTAGCAGCAAGTCAGAAACACCAGTCATGGTACCTGGACTCTGGCTGCTCACGACATATGATGGGAAGAAGGCATATGTTCCAAAGCCTGGAACTTAAGCCAGGAGGCCATGTTGGCTTTGGAGGCAATCAGAGGGGAAAGATAATTGGCTCTGGAACTGTAGGTAATGGAAATCTTCCCTCTATTAATAATGTTCTGCTAGTAGATGGATTGATGCATAATCTGTTATCCATAAGTCAATTAAGTGATAACGGTTATGATATAATCTTTAATCAAAAATCATGTAAAGCTGTTAGTCAGAAAGATGGGACTATCCTGTTTAATGGTAAGAGGAAAAACAACATTTACAAAATCAAACTTTCTGAACTAAAGAGTCAGAATGTAAAATGCCTTCTGTCTGTTAACAACGAGCAGTGGATCTGGCACAGAAGATTGGGGCATGTTAGTATGAGAAGAATATCTCAGATTAACAAACTCAATCTGGTCAGAGGACTTCCTAATTTGAAGTTCAATTCAGATGCTCTGTGTGAAGCATGTCAGAAAGGCAAGTTTGCAAAACCTTCTTTTAAATCCAAAAATGTTGTTTCTACCTCTAAGCCATTAGAACTTCTGCACATTGACTTATTTGGACCAGTTAAAACTGCTTCAGTCACTGGTAAGAAGTATGGGTTAGTAATCGTAGATAACTATAGCAGATGGACATGGGTAAAGTTCTTAAGACACAAGGACGAGTCACATTCTGTGTTTGTTACCTTCTGTAACCAAGTTCAGAATGAAAAGGATCTTAGAATCGTTAAAGTCAGAAGTGATCATGGTGGAGAATTTGAAAACAAAGATTTTGAGTCATTCTTTAATGACAGAGGCATTCTGCATGATTTCTCTTGTCCTAGAACTCCCCAACAAAATGGAGTTGTAGAACGAAAGAACAGAACATTGCAAGAAATGGCCAGAACCATGATCAATGAGACAAACGTTGCTAAGACCTTCTGGGCAGAGGCAATAAACACAACGTGCTACATTCAGAATAGAATCTCAATAAGACCTATTCTGGAAAAGACTCCATATGAATTGTGGAAGAACAGAAAGCCTAACATTTCATATTTTCATCCATTTGGATGTACTTGCTTTATATTAAATACAAAGAATTATTTGAACAAGTTTGACTCTAAAGCACAGAAGTGTATTATGTTAGGATACTCTGAACGCTCAAGAGGGTACAGAGTATACAATACAGAAACACAGATTATGGAAGAATCAATCAGTGTTCGTTTTGATGATAAGCTTGACTCTGAAAAGTCAAAGCAGAATGAAGTTTTTGCAGGTATGGAAATTGAATTTACAGGTTCTGAAGACAAGTCATCAGAAGCTCTCAACACAGACACTCCTTCAACGTCTGAAAGGAGCACTGCTAGCAATCCTACAACAGCTGCTGATCAACCTCAGAAGAGATTACCCAGAAGCAGCTTGGATCACCCAGAAGAGACTATCTTAGGAAGAAAGGAAGATCCAATCAGAACAAGAGCAAGCTTCAGAAACTCTGAAGAAACTCTCATAGGACTTGTGTCTCTGATTGAACCTTCTTCTGTTGATGAAGCACTTCTGGATAATGACTGGATTCTGGCAATGCAAGAAGAGCTGAATCAATTCACCAGAAACGACGTATGGGATCTCGTTCCCAGACCAAAAGGATTCAACGTCATTGGAACAAGATGGGTGTTCAGAAACAAGCTAAATGAACAAGGTGAAGTCATCAGAAACAAGGCACGACTGGTTGCACAAGGTTATAGTCAGCAAGAGGGGATAGACTATACAGAAACCTTTGCCCCAGTCTCCAGGTTAGAATCTATCAGACTTTTAATTTCATTTGCTATTAATAGAGGCATCACTCTGTATCAGATGGATGTCAAAAGTGCATTCTTAAATGGTTATATAGAAGAAGAAGTCTATGTACACCAACCCCCTGGTTTTGAAAATACAAAACATCCAGAACATGTTTTCAAACTAAAGAAGTCACTATATGGTCTGAAACAAGCTCCCAGAGCTTGGTATGAAAGGCTGAGTAACTTTCTATTAGAAAATGAATTCACCAGAGGGAAAGTGGACACTACTTTATTCTGTAAATCAGTTAAGAATGACATCTTAGTTTGTCAAATTTATGTTGATGATATTATTTTTGGTTCTACTAATCCTTCTCTTGGAAGAAAATTTGCTAAGTGTATGCAGGCAGAATTTGAGATGAGCCTCATGGGGGAACTGAAATTCTTTCTAGGAATTCAGATCAATCAAACTCCCGAGGGAACTTACATTCATCAGAGAAAATACATCAGAGATCTTCTGAAGAAATTTGATCTCTCAGAATGTAAGCCATCAAAGATTCTAATGCATCCCACGTGCATTCTGGAAAGAGAAGAGGTGAGCAAAAATGTAGAACAGAAAGTCTACAGAGGTATGATTGGTTCTCTCCTCTATCTGACTGCTTCAAGACCTGACAAATTATTCAGTGTTTGTATCTGTGCTAGATTCTAATCAGATCCTAGAGAATCTCACTTAACAGCTGTTAAGCGAATTTTCAAGTATCTGAAAGGTACTACTAATCTGGGTTTGTTTTATAGAAAATCTAGTGATTACAGCTTAGTAGGCTACTGCGATGCTGATTTTGCTGGATACATAGTGGAACGAAAAAGTACTTCTGGAAGCTGCCAGTTTCTGGGAGAAAATCTAATCTCTTGGTCCAGCAAAAGGCAATCGACAATTGCGCTATCAACAGCAGAAGCTGAGTACATAGCAGCAGCAGGATGTAGCACACAAATGCTCTGGATGAAAAGTCAGCTTGAAGACTTCCAGATTTTTGAGAGTAACATTCCTATACTCTGTGATAATACTTCTGCTATTTGCTTAAGTAAGAATCCCATTTTACATTCTAGAGCTAAGCATATAGAAATAAAACATCACTTCATTAGGGACTATATTCAGAAAGGAATTTTGAACTTAAAATTTATAGATACAGACCATCAATGGGCTGATATCTTTACTAAACCCCTTTCAGAAGATAAGTTTAATTTCATTCTGAAACATCTCAGCATGAAAGTCTGCCCAGAGTGAAAATGTTTTAATTCCATATATTTACCTTCAGAATGTAATTGTTTTACTGTGAACTTCTGATCAATCTTCTTTCAGAAAGATAGAACATGCAGATTGTATCAGATGCAAGTCTAAAGATTTGAGAGTCTAAGCTCAAAGACAGACGTGCTGATCACTACATCAAACAAGTGTCATCCAATCATCAGCAAATCTCTGAAGCAGAACGCGTGCACGCTTATGAGAAGGCAAAGCGCTGATTGGGTGCATTGAGACACATGTCTGGTAACTGTTTCTAAGTATCTTTCTCAAATCCCCCAAAATCAGCAAGCATTTAATAAAAGTAATCACGCTTTTAAAATGCAATCATGATTTTTCTCTTTCTTAAAAACGTTTATTTTTTCAAAATATTCTGAAACTCTATTTAAACACATTAACCTCTCATTCCAATTCTTTACAGTTTCTCACTAATACTCAAGCATTCTCTGCATTTTTCTGTGTTCATCTCTTGCAAAACCTCTTTTTTCTCAGTTACTTCTCAAAACCTTTTAGTGTGAACATGGCAACCTCCAGCAATGCTTCTGCAGGTCCTTAGAAGAAAGCATCATCTGAGCAGTATCAAGTGCCATTTAGAACACTCCTCACTCCTGTGAAGAATCTTGAAGTGTTATCTGAATTAATCATTGATTTTGGAAGCTTGAAGGAGAACGGTTTTGACCTAACTGAAGAAGTTAGGGCACAGAAATGGGAAAGGTATTTTGACAGGTTGGTTGGACCAACATTCCCTATGTTAGTCAAGGAATTCTGGATTCATGCCAAGGCTTCAACACATCTAGTCACCTCCTTCGTTATGGGGAAGAAGATTGTGATCACTGAGGATCACATTGCAAGGTTAATCGGTTACAGTGGCGGTGGCGTCTGCTGTGTGGACATGGCTGAGAGATGTGTTGACGTAGGCGTAATAGCAGCAAGGATTTTCACCCATGGGGTGCCCAGCAGCAAGATCAAAGATCTGAAGGATCATTACAGAGTTTGGGCTAAGATAATTCTGGGGTGCTTCAACCATAGGAAGCCAACTAGTTCACCTGATTACATAAATGTGGATCAGTAGTTTCTGATCTACTTTATTAATCAGAAGGTAAAAATCAACTTGGCTCATTTTCTGTTCAACCACCTCAGAACAAGTGTGAGGGAAACCAGGGAAGAAGAAAGAACCAAGAGGGATTGGATACCCTTTGGAAGGTTGATATCAGATATTCTGACAGAGAATAGGCTGATAGAGCATCTGATAGAAGCTCAAGAGCTAAGCACCATTGAACCAACAGTTGGGAAACCTCTGAACGCGAAGAACTTAAAGAAAATGAAGCTGATAGAGAATATCCAAAAGGAACCCAAAGCTACTCCTATTGCTGATATCACCAGCAGAAGAGTTCCTCTGAGTGACTTTCCTTTATTTTCTGAGATAGAATCTAAACCAGAGGTGGTTCTCAGATACTTGGATGCGTGCAAGGCAGATGGTACAGATCCAAATCTGATTATCAAAGCTCTGCATCAACCTCAGCAAGAAGTGACTCTGAAGAAGACAAAGAAGAGGAAGGCACCTTCAGAAGGATCATCCCAGCAGACACCCAAGAAAAGAGGTAATTTATCTACTGCTTCGGTTTTAAATTCTTCTACTATTCCAGCATCTATTCCTCCTCAAACCTCTCATAGAATCTCAATCCCCATCCCAACAATAGATGAAACTGTACTAGAAGATGACCCTTCTGAGGCATTAAAACTCAGAAGACCCAGGACCAAACATCCCAAACCAACAATCTCAACAACATCAGCAATTGACCAAGTGTTGTCTGACATTGATCAACACACTTCTGATCAACCAAACTCTGAACCACAAATTGTCCCTCCTCCACAACCAGAACAACAGCAATCTGCTGAAGAACCAGAACAACAACCTCTCTCATCAATTCCAGAAGAACCCCTTATCCCTGAACAACCAGAAATTCCAACAACTGCTCCTCAACCAGCAATTCCGTCTCCCTCTCCTCAACCAGAAATTAATCCACCATCACCTCAACCAGAGTTTCATCACTCTGAAACTCCTTCTCCTCAACCATCTGAACCTCATTCACCTCAACCATCACCTCTGGCAATCCAGCTTCCAGGTGGAACAACAATCACCTTGGCACAGTTGCCATCCTCACCATAATCTACACCACCAAATACTCCCAAAACACCAAGCAGTCCAATCATAATCTCTGATTCTCCCACTCCATCTCCAAAACAAACAGCTCTCAAGCAAACCACCGAAAACCCCAGCAGGACCTTCATAGACTTAACCAGTCTTGACTGTCTTGCTGATATGAAACATAAAATAGCCATCCCTAAACCAAAACAACCAGATGTTGGCTCTGGTATTATGAATTTTGAAACAGGTGTGCAGCAATGGATTGCTTCTTTGAAGCAAGTCTGTCCTGGAATGATTGACCCAGCTGCCTCTGACCAGCTCTGGTCACAATTCAGACTTTGGGTACGTGCTGAAGCCCTCAAGTTGCAGGATATCAACTATGAGCAGGCACAACAGAATTTCAGCAAGCTTCTGAATGAAGTTGGAAGTCATCTACTAAAAGAAGACGTGCTCCCTCTGGATAGTGAACCTTGGTCTGAGAAACAGCTAGCTTCAAAGGTGCAACCAGAAGAAGACAAGACCATTCAAGCTGAAGCAAGTCAAGCAGAAGATGTTGCAGAAAGCTCTCAGAAGCTTCCTGCTTCTGATGCTTCTCAAGCTGCCTTGGACAGGCAGACTCTGGAAGAACTAAAGCTGAATGACATGCGTCTGCAGCAGAGGATGGATGAAAACGACCAGAAGATGAAAGAAAGAATGGAGGTGCAGGATAGCAAGATTGACACTGTTGTCAGCATGGTGCACAAGCAGAATGAGACTGCTGATCAGATCAAAGCCATGCTGGAGAACCTGTTCACACGCTTGCCTCCCCAACCTTAGTCTTTTTTCATTCATGTCTTTTTCATGTTTTCTTTGATTTTCTGATGTACTATTTGAATATGTTTTATACTATTTTCATGTTTTGATTCTGAACCTTTCAATATGACAAGTTTTTCTGATCTTAATTGTTTTAGCACTCACCTACACTTTTTGATTGCTGACAAAAAGGGGGAGAACAAGAATGATATTAACAATAACGGTTAACTAAGACAGAAATTCTCAAACATTCTAACTCTATTACTTGAAAATGTTTTTTATGTTTTGCTTAAAGTCTACAGGTACAAGGAAGCTCCTGGACACTCTGAAGACTAAAAGATATGAAGCTCTGATCCGCTCTGATACTCTGATCCAAAGCAAAGCTCTGACAAGAAAAGCTCTGATACGCTGATCTGAAGCTCTGCTCTGATACGCTGATCTGAAGCTCTGCTCTGATATGCTGATCTAAAGCTTCTGATAGCCAAAGACTCTGATACTCTGATGTTCAAAAAAAGGCAAAAAGATCTGATTCTGAAGAACACTTATAATCAAAGGGAAGTAACAAACTCAAGGGGAGTATCTCTCAACTCTGATATCTTTTTATCTCTCATCTTTGATAAACTCTTACTCTGATGCATCTCTCTGATACCTTTTCACGTTATTTTCATTTAAAAATATCTAGTTTTTGTCATCATCAAAAAGGGGGAGATTGTTAGAACAAAGTTTGAATCTACTACCCTATATTTAAGTTTTGATGATAACAATGTGAAAAGATATATCATTTATGTGATTCATGTATGAACTATCTGCTGCCTAAATTATTATGTTCTGATTTGCAGATACTCTGATTTGTATAAGCAAGATAACACCTAATCAGCCTCAGAAATTTGGTTCCTGACATCAGCATCAGAAGTTGCCATATCAGAATGTCAGTATCAGAAGATTGATTCACGTATATGCTGAAGTCTGATGAACAGAACTGCGCTCAACACTCTGATAAAGAAACACAACAGTTCATCAGCAGCTAAGCAGAGTCAGAATGAGCCAAGCCAGAACTTGCATTAAGTAAGCAACGGTACTGTGCATTGAAAGCAAATTAATACCAACGGCCTCATTCCAGACAAGATCTGCTCGATAAGGAAAGTTTGTTATTAGCATTGAATCAAGAATATTGCTCCAACGTTCAAACATCTCAGTGCTATATAAACAAGACTTTGAAGATTGAATTGGCTAATGCTCTCCAAATCTTTACACGCATAAAAGCTGATCAAAATCTTCCTTCTCTCAGTTTTGCTAAACACTACACATTCTGATATTCAATAATTGTTTAGTAATCTAGTTTCTAAGTTTTAAGTTGTGTATACATCACAGTTGTGATACAGTTTTTGTAGAAAACATTCACACACTTAGTTTTATTCTCTTTGTAAGAAAGTGTTTCCTTGACAAACCGGGTTGTGGTTTGCATCAAGAAGGCTTTAGCAGTTGTTAAAGCAGTCTGTAATATTCAGTTGAATATAGTGGATTAAGACCTCGTTGGAGAGAGGCGAAATCACCTTGACGGGTGGACTGGAGTAGTTTGAGATCAAACGAACCAGGATAAAAATATCTTGTTCATTGCATTAGATTTCGTTTTTTTTCAATTCAACCCCCCCTTCTTGTGTTTTTCACTACTTCAAAAATGCCTATTTACAGGCCAAACTTCAAAGTCAATATAATTCATTTTCAGAGAAATTTCAAACTATTTTTCCTTTTTCTATTTTGTTTTGCAAAGCACGTCCAATGTTCATTTTTTATACATGCATTTGACATTAATTGTTGCTCATGAATATTTACATGCGAAACAAAAGACCATTACTTGTAATGTCAGAAACAGGGGCAAATAAGATTTGTCCAAGCTGTACAGTTGCTCTATCCACCAGGTATAAAGGTAGATTCAGCTGAAGAATATGGCTAAGGTACTTTCAATCCCCGCAGAGTAAGAAAAGACAGTAATGATAGCTCTCCCCAGCTGAAACTTGCAACTACTAATGAATAGGATATTCTACCCAAGCAGAGTTTATTTACCATCAGCACTGGAAAGTCTTAATATTCCCCAGCGGAGTATAAGAATATTCCCCGGCCGAATACAAGATATTCCCAGTGGAGTTTGAATTTTTCCCTGCGCAGTCTGAAAAAGCTTCCCCAGTGGAGTTTGGAGAATCATCCCCAGTAGACCTTAGAATATTGTCCCCAGCAAAGCTAAAAGGATTATCCCCATTAGACTCTAAAAGGTTATCCCCAGTGAAGTTGCAACCGAAGATCATCCCCAGCGGAGTTCTTTCCTTTCACAAACAAGAATTCAATCCCCAACAGGATTCAGTATCACCAGCAACGGTAATTCATCCCCAGCTGAATTTATCGGTGGAATACTCAGCAGAGCATCTCTTCCCCACAGAGTTAGTCTCCACATCAGTTTATCCCCCGATGGATTATCCTCTCTTGCAGGTTTATTCTCGCAATCATCTTTGTTTGCCATCCCCAGCAGAAACGAAGAATCCAACTCTTTTCTCCAGCAGCTATCCGAGATTTATTTTCCCCAGCTAAAAGCATTACATTTCCATACATCATGACACATGCATATACGCATCATACAACAAAATCTCATTTATTTTGAGAACATCATTGTTTGATACATATCATACATTTCATACAGCTAACCTTTACCTTTCAGGAAGGATGCAGTTAAATTCAAAGCTATGAAGCTTTTATCTCAATCGAATTACTAACCGGTTCTTAAATCTCAACGGAATTATCCTCAATTGAATTACAGATAAGGTTCTAAATCTCGATAAAGTTCCTTCGTCGAATTACTGACAGTTCTTAAATCTCAACAGAATTATCCTCGGTTGAATTACAGACAAGTCCTAAATCTCGATGAAGATGTTTCCCTCAGTCGAGGTACTGACCGGTTCTTAAATCTCAATGGAATTATCCTCGGTTGAATTACAGATAAGGTTCTAAATCTCGGAAAAGTTCCTCCGTCGAATTACTGACAGTTCTTAAATCTCAATAGAATTATCCTCAGTTGAATTACAGACAAGTCCTAAATCTCGATGAAGATGTTTCCCTCAGTCGAAGTACTGACCGGTTCTTAAATCTCAACCGAATTATCCTCAGTTGAATTACAGATAAGGTTCTAAATCTCGGCAAAGTTCCTCCGTCGAATTATTGACAATTCTTAAATCTCAACAGAATTATCCTCGGTTGAATTACAGACAAGTCCTAAATCTCGATGAAGATTTTTCCCTCAGTTGAAATACTGACCGGTTCTTAAATCTCAACTAAATTATCCTCAGTTGAATTACAGATAAGGTTCTAAATCTCGGCAAAGTTCCTCCGTCGAATTACTGACAGTTCTTAAATCTCAATGGAATTGTCCTCGGTTGAATTACAGACAAGTCCTAAATCTCGATGAAGATGTTTCCCTCGGTCGAGGTATTGACCGGTTCTTAAATCTTAACTGAATCATCCTCAGTTGAATTACAGATAAGGTTCTAAATCTAGACAATTATCCTCCGTCGAATTACATACGAGTTCCTAAATCTCAGCAGAGTTTTTCTCAGTTGAATTACGGACGAGTTCTTAAATCTCGATGAAGATGTTTCCCCCCAGTTGAATTACGAACAAGTTCTTAAATCTCAGCAGAGTTTTCTCTCAGTTGAAGTACACGCAAGTTCCTAAATCTCACAAAAGATTAGATTTCCCCAGCGGAATCTTCTACAACAAAAGGTATACAAGCTCTCGCTAAGGAATCTCTTACGCGATCGACACTTCTCCAAAAGGAATTTATAAGCCCATTCCCGACATCACAAGGTCGATACCACTTCATGCGAGTGCAAATTTCTGGGCACTCTAGTGTTCAATCATCTTCTACCTTCGGATCACGAAAGGCGTGAAAGCCAATCTACATCCTCAGGATTAAGAAGATTGAACAGGGGCAGCTGTTGTACCCCAAAATTTTCCCTCCCATATTTCTCAAAACATTACAAGAAAAATCTCCAAGTGGCTCAAGGATTGACCAGACAAGTTATCTCCTAAGGCAGTCTACCCCAAATTAGGGTTTTGTGATGCATCAAGATCTTTGAGTCCAAATGACCTAAAGTGCCCCATAATGTCCTAATATATTCTCAAGATCATCCATGTCAAATCTTAAGCCTTGCAGAGGAAGTTTGCTCAGTCAATTGCCCAAAGGTCCAAAAATCGATTGTGCTAGGGCAAAAGTCAACTGTGACCCAAATACAGTCAAACTTAAAGATTTTTTGTCAACATTCTAATTTTGAAGGTTATTTCATCATTTGATAAAGGGTTGATCATGATTCATCAAGTATTGCTCAAAATTCATCAAGACTCAAAAGTTGCTAAATTAGTGTTTTGTAGGAAAAGTCAACTCAACTTTGACCAAACATAACTTTATCATGCTTTATGATAAATGACCCATCCAAATCTCATTTTTAATAGGATGCAATTTCCTACAATCCGTCTTCATACCCCAATATCAAAAAATGCACTAACAAGAAGTTATGAATTTGGACATTATAGGTCATTTTTGAAAGTCAACAAAAACACCTTTTTTGTCAAAGCTTATAACTTGAACATGGAATATCAAAATGAGATGATACAAAATTGGTTGATTAAAGTACATCTCAAGCTTTCTAAAAAATCCTAGAACACTTCCAAAAGTTCAAAATTGAAGAAGTTATGCATTGTTGAAGTTGGACTTTTTTTGCAAAATTGCCAAAAGTCAACTATCCCCAAAACTTCAAATTTTGTCAAATGGGCCCATTCTTTTTCATTTGATTTGAGTTTGAACTATAACTCACGTGCCCTAGCTCCAGAAATGTGCCCATATCTCATTTTTATTATTTAATTTGATTTTTATTTGAATTTATTCATTTTTAATCAAATAAAATCATATAAAATCCAAGGAATTAATAATTCATGATTTTCTAATTGTTTTAGGCTTTGTTCACAGCTAGCATCACCATCAAATTCGTATCAAATCAAATCATGTGCAAAAAGATTGAAATGAATCAAATTTGGAAAGATTTAATGGAAGAATCAAATCCACATCAAAGTCATTGATAGAGGGAGATTTGTACCAAGTTTGTAAACCTAATGCACTGAGTGATACATAAGGAAGCAAAAGCACACGAAATAAGGGTTGGCAAGTGTTGGAAGAAGCAGAACAAAAGTGAGAAAAATCACAAAAAAAGTGAGAGATCAAAATCAGGGTTAGAAGCAGTTTCAAGGATAAAGACTTATTCCAATCGCTTCCTGGGCATTCACACAAGCCATTCCAATCAAAACCACGCATCCTCAGGCCTCTACATGCGCTGTAAGTCTCACGAAAATGACCCCTGTTCTTGAATTCGATTTTATTTGTTCTTGCATCATTTGAAAAATCTAATAGCATATTTGTAACCCTCATATCATTTGTAAGCTGATGGTAATAGCCAATTTCATTAATGCCCTCTGTATCATGAAACGCCATGGCTAGGGTTTCGTTTCTGTTTTTAGGGTTTTTTATTTCAGGAAGAATTGAAGTACATGAAGGACATGGTTGTGATCAGGAGTTTGTCCCAAATCATACCATGGTCCTAGAATTCATTTTTGTTGCCTGAGAAGGATTTTTGAGACGAGCAAGCTTGTAGCTACGGACTCTTGTCCGTTGGTATAGGTGGGGATACTTTTGGCCACGGTTGGGAGGTCAAGGATGATGCGTGGCATCCATCCATTGGCCGGTTCAAACATAGCGTGTGTTTTATTTTTTTTCCTGACCAATAATTCTTGTTTTATTATATTATTATTAATTTGTGTTAATATAACAAACAAATCAATGTGGCGTAGTGGCAAGCAAGCGAAGCATTCTCCTTCCGGACCTGGGTTCGAATCCCCGGTCCCCCACTTTCTCAATAACTTTTGTTTTCACGTATTCCCATGTGCGCTCAAATCTGCATCCTACCATGCTCCCTCATCCATCCAAATGCCAGATGGCCAAGAGCCAGATCTAATGGTCAAAAGGCTGGAGGTCCACCATGAGCCAAGTCAACATGCGCATACTGGATCAGAAAAGTCCAAATGGGCCAGCAAAGAATTTGCTCCTCACACCCCCAAAACAGGCCCAACACTCCTCTCTCTTTATTTATTCTGTCTTGATTAATTGCTTTACTTTATTTATTTAAATTTCTAACCAATCACAAAATTCCTTTTTTTCATCAAATAAAACCACAAAAATATTTTTTTATTCAATCAAATTTTAACTTTTATTTTTATTAATAAACACTAATTAATTAATTTAGGTTTTAATTCTAGAATAACTTTAACCTATTTTGTAAATAATTAAAATTAATTAGATTTAATTTAGGTTTTAATTACTAATTTTATTAATTTTATTTTCTTTCTTAAAATAACAAAAAAAGCAAAAATATGTCATAATTTATTTTCTCATTAATTAAGTTATTTTACAATTAATTTAGTAATTGATTTAGGAATTAATTTCTTTTCTCAAATAATGAAAACAACAAAAAGATGGCATTTTCTTTAACCAAAAGGGTCAAAACCCTAGTTCACACTCGATTTAACGTCCCGCGCGCGTTATTTATTTTTATCCATAATGTACCTGCTTCCGGATTGTAATAGTTAAATAGGACATTTAATTATTTTTATCGCTTTACTTTATTTTTCAAAGGGTTTGTCTTAAGCGATGTAAATACCCGACGCCTTGTAACTTAAATTCCGCATTTTAATTCCGCAAATTATAACTGTTAGATGATTGATAATAGGGTTGCATGACAAGACTGAATGTTCTAACCTAAAATCAAATTAGATCACCCTTAACATATACAAAGACAAAAAATAACTGAAAATAACACACTCGCACATGTGCACTCTTAGGGCACACCCCACTTGGTTACCTTCGTATACGGTCATTAAGTATAGGTCATTTTAGAGGTCGTTCTCTTGTCTAAAAGATCATAGTCGCCTCGAAATTGTTGTCTCAGATATTGTTGCCTCAAACAAATGATCTAAGATATTAGGGTTACCGCTAAGACATCCTAACATTGCTTTGGTGACCGTAAGTCCCGCATTCGAATTGACCCTTAAACTCCAACGAAGGTGCTACCCACTCATTAATAGTAGGATAGCATTGTCTAAAGGAAAATAGCATAGAACGATTCCTTTTTCGAGTAGGTAGATGGTTCTTAGATACTTGCTCTTTCAAAAATAAAACTTTTCACACTTACACTCCTTTTCAAACAAATTTTTTTTTTCAAAACACTTCATTACACTCTTGAGGACAGAAGCAAGAGTTAAATCGAAGTTTCAAACAAAAACTTTTTTTCAAACCCACAAGCACAAAGAAAACAATTTTGAAAACAATTGAGCAAGTACCTAAGAGCCCGTGGATAACCACGGATAGAAAGGATGCTAATACCTTCCCTTTCTTTAATCTACCCCCCGAACCCGAGAAATATCTCGAAAAATGAATTTTTCTGTGCTTTTTTCCTTTCCTTGTTGGATAAAATAAAAGTCGATGACGACTCTTGCTTACCGCAACATTTTGCGTAATTAAACGCAAAACGTAAACCAGCATTCCAAAAATAATCAGTTCTTCCCACTGTATCACAGCCTGACATTGTTTTTTTATTTGCTAGCTCACCTCCCTGCCTACTTTTGATACCCCCCTGGCCCAATTATTTTTATTTACTTATTTATTTCATTTTTCCTTTTAAATATATTTTCTAAAATACTAAAAAAACATAAAAAATAGGAAAATAGTAGATTTATGTTTTGACATAATTTAAATATTTTTCTCACACAAAAAATTATTTTTATTCATCATACTTTATTTATCTTTACTAATTATCTTGTAAATTAAATTAAAACTAGGTTATTATTTATTTTCTTTTACATTTATTTTAATATTAAAAAAGGCCAAAAATATTTTACAATACCATATATTATTTTCAAGACAAAAATACAAAAATACTTTTTCCTTAAACTTATTTTCTTTTAATCAACTAAATAGAATTAGGGTTTTATTCAAAAAAAAAATTCTTAATTAATTTATTTTCTTAACTAATTTAAGTTAATTTAATTTTGATTAAATTATTTTTCTCTAATTAGGTTTAGGTTAAAACCTCTTTCATATAAAAATCCAAACTAAAAAATCATTTCTTTCCATTTGCATTTGTACTTTATATATTTATTCAATTATTTGTACATATTCAATTTAGTTGTAATAGATTAATTAGGTTTATATTATTGCAATCCCCATTCACAAATTGTATAACCTCCTCCCCACAAATGTTGTAATAGCGTAGTAACTTTAAATTTCGCAATTTATCGCTTTTACATAACATGCTAGTAATTAGGGTTTGTATGGAAAGAATAAAATCAATCAAATAGAAAACCCTAATTCAAGACAAAAACAAGCATGAAAACAATACACTTGCACACAAACACCCCTAGGGTAAAACCCACTTGGTTGCCTTATACAAAATGGCCATATTACGCATGTAAGGTATCTTAGCAAAAACAAACAAATATAAGATCATAGTCCCTCGATGACGCTATCTAAGTTGCCTTACAAATGATCTTAGTCCCTCAAAAAGAATGCTAAGATACCTTGCAACATTGCTAATCATGGTTATACGATGACCCACGCCCGTCCCGTTAACATCCAAAGATAGGGTTGCTTACCAAATCAATGGTAAGGCAACAATGTCAAAGGAAAAGAAAATGAACAAGAAAGACATTTGAGTAGGTAGATTGCTCCTAATTACTTGCTCCATTTCAAACAAAACATCCTTGCTATTTTCAAATTAAACACCTACACATTTCAAAACATCTTACAAAAATTGAAAACATTTTCAAAAGATCAAACATCTTTGTATACATTCTTATGAACAAGAATCATTACAAAGATTGCCTAAACAATGGCCTCTTTACAAAATACTTTCAAAAAACCATACAAAGCATAATTTCAAACAAAAGCAAGTGATCAAGCAAGTAACTAAGATCCCATGGGAAACCATGGATGAAAAGGGTGCTAATACCTTCAGTTTTCTAAATCTACCCCCCGAACTCAAGAAACAATCTCAAAGGTCTTTCTTGTGCTTTTTCACCTTTCTTTTTTGGATAAAAGAAAAATCGGTGGCAACTCTTGCTAACCGCAACATTTGCAATCAAACGCAAAACCCTCAAATCAGTTCTCCCACCGCATCACACATATTTTGACATGTTTTGATGAATTATGATCTTTGGCACTTGAATTTGACCAAAAAGTCAAAGTTTGACTTTTCTGTGTACAATTGACTTTTGATCAGTTGACTGCAAAATTCATATGTCAATCCAATGGATTTGTATTGTTTTTAATCATGTCATTAGGTTAAAATGATGCAATTGGACTCTTGAGATCATTCCTTAAACCAATTGACCATTTTCTAGGTCAAAAATCAGAAATTGCCCTTTCTCAGTCAAAACCCTAATTTTGACCATTTTACCCTTTTGGAGATTTGATCAAATTTCTTGAGGAATTATGGTCCAAACTTGATCAAATGATACATATGAGTTTAAAATGCTGATGTGGATCAAAAATTATGAAGTTTGACTGTAAATTGACCATAGTTGACTTTTTCCCCAATACAATTGATTTTTAGGTCAACTGCACAATTGACTGATCAAAAATATGATTCAAAGCTTCCAAATTGACGTGAGTAATCTTGGGGTCCATAATGATCAGTGAAAGTCATATGAAGCATTGATTGTTCAAAAATCCTTGTGCAAACTCAAACCCTAATTTTGGTCATCAGTGCCTAAGGAGGTGTCTTGAGCTGATCAAACCCCGATGCAGTCTTGAGCCCAAGGAGATCTTGTGAGCAAATTCTTGATAAGTGAGAGGGAAAATTTTGGGGTACAACAGTTTCCTCTATTCAATCTTCTTAAGCCTGAAGAGTTAGATTGGCGAGTTTCGCCATTCATGACTCGAAGGTGGAAGATGATTGGACATTAGAGTGCCCAGAAATTTGCACTCGACGATGTGATGGTAGAGGGAATAGGCTTAAAGATGTCATTTGGAGAGGTGATAGAAAGTTGTAGGAGATGGGCTTAAGGATGCCATCCAAAAGTGATTTTTTGTGTTGTAATTTGTAAGCTGAAAGAATGAGTATCAGAATGGCGTCCCTGTCTGGAGCGTATCTGAACTGTATCTGGGGGCTAATTTTAAATGACTATCAGAATGGCATCCGTGTCTGGAGCGTATCTAACCTGTATCTGGGGGCTGATTTTGAATTATTATCATAATGGCATCCGTGTCTGGAGCGTATCTGAACTGTATCTGAGAACTGAAACTGAATGAGTATCAGAGTGGCATCCGTGTCTGGAGCGTATCTGAACTGTATCTGAGAGTTGAAACTGAATGAGTATCAGAATGGAATTCGTGTCTGGAGGGTATCTAAACTATATCTGAAAGTTGCACTTGAATGAGTATCAGAATGGCATCCGTGTTTGGAGTGTATCTGAACTGTATCTGAAAATTGCACTTGAATGAGTATCAGAATGGCATCCGTGTCTGGAGTGTATCTGAACTGTATCTGAGAAGTTTAATCTGAATGAGTATCAGAATGGCATCTGTGTCTGGAGCGTATCAGGATTGTATCTGAAGACTTTGAACATTGTTAATGGTAGCTGTTTGATTAATATCATCTTGAAAAAGATAAAATGTTAGCTAATATGCAATGTTATTTTGTATGAAATGCATAGTATAATACATTCGCGTTATCAATGTTTATGATATATGGATGCAATGTATGTGTATGTGAGCTAGTTTTCCACACTGGTGTTGGATTGGGGAAAATAAATTCCTGACCGCTGTTGAGGATATGGAGTGTAAGTCTTCATGTTGTGAAGTTGAAGTGTTGATGAATTTCCGCTTAGAGAAACAAAATCTATTGTAAGGGAAATGTTGTGTACTGCTTGTAAAATCCTGTTGTGAAATCCTGAGAAATTGAATGACTTCTACTGGGGATTGATAATTGGAAGCTTGTTCCCCTGGGAATTAAACTGCAAATTGTGGGGGATTTATGGAAATTGATTAGAGAGATTTCCCTACCTCTTGAAGCCATTAGTAATTGTCTTTTATTTTGTTTATTTGTAAACAGTAATTATGTTCAACGATGAATCATTGGACGTTTCTGTAAACAAAACACAAGAGTAAAGAAAAACATATAGTTTTTCACTTTCAAAGGAATACCTTTGTATTGTCTTTGAGTAAGTATTTTTGTACAGTGAGACAAACATTCTAGTAGGAGAACGCCGTCGTAAGAAAAATGAAAATTTTAATACAAAGAAAAGATAGTTATGTGTATTTATCCCATGGGGTTCCCATTCTGCTATAGCCTTTGTATCTCTGAGCATTTTGTCTATTTGTTGCCTTGTCAGAAGATGATTGAAATGGTCAGAAATGTCGAGTTTGCAAGTTGTTCGTAAGGTGATCCAACGGGACATAGTCATACGCTTTAATTCCCTAACTTTTGTCTGGACCGCCCTTTCGGGTTTTCAGTCCACCGGGATAGCCTTTTTTGCCCAAGTCGCCCTTTCGGGTTTTCAACTTGCTGGGTGTACAGATTTTTTGTTTTTGTCCCTAATTTTTGCCCGAACCTTTTTGGTTCGCCGGGATGCCCTTGTTTTTCCTAGGTGCGTCAACCTAGCGGGTCTCTTATGCGTAGTATCTTTTGACTATGTCTGCGTTCGCAGGGTGTGGCAGGTTGTCGACATCCATGGTGGTCAAGATCATTGCTCCACCAGAGAATATGTTTTTGATTACAAATGGTCCTTCGTATGTAGGAGTTCATTTGCCCCTGGGATCACCTTGCGGTAGTATGATACGTTTGATTACTAGATCCCCAACTTGATACACTTGGCGTCTGACCTTTTTGTTGAAAGCCTTGACCATCTGTTTTTGATACATTTGACCATGGAAGGCGGCAGCAAGTGTCTTCTCATCAATCAAGTTCAGTTGATCAAGTCGAGTCTGGATCCAATCGTCTTCATTCAGCCCTGCATCCTTCATAATCCTCAGAGAAGGGATATGGACCTAGATAGGCAATACAACCTCCATGCCATAAACTAGAGAATAGGGTGTTGCCCCGGTTGATGTGCGAGTTGTGGTACGATACCTGTGGAGGGAGAATGGTAGCATCTCATGCCAGTCTTTGTATGTGACTGTCATTTTCTATATGATCTTTTTAATGTTTTTATTTGCAGCTTCGACATCACCATTCATCTTCGGCTGGTAAGGAGAAGAATTGTGATGCTGAATCTTGAATTGCGCGCATAAGGCGGTGATCCTAGTGTTTTTGAGATTTGTACCATTGTCAGTGATGATCCTCTCTGGGATATCGTACCGACAAATGAGATTTTGCTTGATGAACGGGCAACAACATTCTTGGTAACGGAGGCAAAGGAAGCTGCCTCCACCCACTTTGTAAAATAGTCAATGGCTACTAGGATGAAGCGGTGTCCATTGGAGGTTGTCGGCTTAATTTCCCCAATCATATCTATTCCCCACATAGAAAAGGGCCAAGGAGCCTTCAAGACATTCAGAGGAACCGGAGGTACGTGCACCTTGTCAGCATAAATATGACATTTATGGCAGGTTCGAGAGTGTTAATAGCAATCTGCTTCCATGGTAGACCAGTAATAGTCTACCCGTAGAATTTTCTTTGCCATCGTATGCTCACTGGAATGGGTGCCAAAAGTGCCTTCATGCAATTCAACCATGATCCTTTCATCTTCAACCTTATCTACGCACCGAAGTAACACAAAGTCATGATTTCGTTTGTACATAATGCCATTACTAAGGAAGAATTTAGCAGAGAATCTCCTTAAGAACTTCTTATCATTGATTGAAGCTCCTTCTGGATATTCTTGAGCCTCGAGATACTTCTTGACTTCGTGAAACCAAGGCTGGTCCACTAATTCTTTCGTATTAATCTCATGACAATGTGTTGGTTCCTCCATTCGTTCGATGGTGATCTGGGGAGCCTTGTTATCCCAATTAAGTTTAAACATAGATGACATTGTGGCTAGAGAATCTGCTAACTGATTTTCTTCTCACGGGAAATGCTCGAAGGTAATCTTCTCAAAATGCGGTAGCAATGTCAAAACATGTTCTTTGTAAGGGATCAGGTTAGGGTGTTTGGTGTCCCATTCCCCTTTGATCTGACTGATAACTAAAGCTGAATCTCCAAATACATCCAAGGATTTGATCCCCAAGTCTAAGGCAGCTCTGAGACCAAAGATGCACGCTTCGTATTCCGCCATGTTGTTTGTACAATTGAAGCAGAGTCTAGCAGTAAAGGGAGTATGACACCCTTCCGGAGATATGAGTGCAGCACCGATACCATTTCCAAGTGCGTTGGATGCCCCATCAAAGAACAGGGTCCATCGAGATCCTTGTTCAAGTCCGTCATATGGCCTGAATTCTTCATAGTTATCTACCTTCATGATGTCTTCATCTGGGAATTCAAACTTCATGGGCTGGTAGTCTTCCACAGCTTGGTGAGCAAGGTGATCAGCTAGTACATTGCCCTTTATAGCTTTCTGGGTAGTATACTGTATGTCATACTCTATTAGGATCATCTTCCATCTCGTTATTCTCCTGGAGAGAGCAGGTTTCTCGAAGATGTATTTTATCGAATCCATTTTAGATATCAACAAAGTAGTATGAGTCAGCATATACTGTCTTAGCCGGCGAGCAGCCTATGCCAGAGCGCAGCAAGTTTTCTCAAGCAGTGAATATCTGGTTTCACAGTCGGTAAAATTTTTGCTCAGGTAATAAATAGCATTCTCTTTTCGGCCAGCCTCGTCATGCTCCCCCAACACACACCCCATTGAGTTTTCTAAAACATTCAGATACATGATCAATGGTCTTCCCTCGATCGGTGGCATCAACACAGGAGGATCTTGTAACTATTCTTTGATTTTGTCAAAAGCAACTTGGCACTCGTCATTTCATTTGACTACTTGATCTTTCTTCAACAATTTGAAGATTGGTTCACAAGTAGCTGTCAGGTGAGAGATGAATCTGGCAATGTAGTTCAAACGCCCCAAGAATCCTCGGACTTCCTTCTTAGAGCAGGCATCTCTTGTATTGCTTTAACTTTGGCAGGATAGACCTCGATACCTTTGTTATTGATGAAAAAGCTTAGGAGTTTACCAGACCGTACCCCAAATGTGCATTTGTTTGGATTCAACCTCAACTTGTACTTCTTCAGTCTCTCAAACAGTTTTTGTAAGTGATCAAGATGCTCTTCTTCTGTTTGAGATCTGGCTATCATATCGTCCATGTAGACCTCTATTTCATGATGTATCATGTTGTGGAATAGAGCTACCATGGCACGCTGATAGGTTTCCCCAACATTCTTTAGTCCAAATGGCATCACCTTGTAGCAGAATATGCCCCACTGTGTGACAAAGGTTGTCTTCTCCATGTCCCCAGGCGCCATTTTGATTTGTTTATAACCTGAGAAACCGTCCATGAAGGAAAAAACTTTGTGTTGTGCCGTATTGTCAACTAGAATATCAATGTGGGGGAGTGGAAAATTATCCTTAGGGCTTGCCCTATTCAAATCTCTGTAGTCCACACACATTCACACTTTGCCGTCTTTTTTGGGCACGGGAACAACATTGGCAACCCATTGGGGATAAGAGGTGACAGCCAAGAATCCAGCGTTGAATTGCTTCATGACTTCTACTTTAATCTTTTCTGACATATCAGGCCTTATACGGCCAACCTTTTGCTTTACTGGCGGACGATCCTCTTTTGTAGGCAGACGATGTACCACAATATCTGCATCAAGTCCTGGCATGTCTTCATACGACCAGGCAAAGACTTCAACATAATCGTGTAACAACTGAATCAGACGCTCCTTGATACTGTGTTCCAGATTGGCACCCACCTTGACCTCTTTTTTGTCTTCTTCAGTACCTAGGTTCATTGTATCCACGGGTTCCTTGTGAGGCTGAATGGTTCTCTCTTCTTGTTGTAGTAGTATGGAAAGATCCCCTGGTACTTCACAAGCTCCCCGAATGGATTTATACCTGCATTGTGAGTGTGAGTGTGTGTAAGGGTATAGCTATCCTTGAAAGAAATAAAAATGAAAAAAGAAAAACAATGAGCACAAAAGTTTGTATGCGAAAACGTCCATGATTCATTGATGTCATATGAAAATGAGATAATAACCCTTACAAATGGACCATTGTGCCTCGGGTAAGACACAAGGTTTTAAGAGTGCGAATTTTTAATATTACAGATCCAACAAAATGTAAAGACAGATTACTGTGGGATAAAAGTGATCGGGACAAAATCTCTAACCTCCCAGTTGCTGAGTCCTCCACTAATAGTTGGGAATATCCAGTCTTCCAAGTCACAACTATCTTCATCATCTTCTATGGCGTTGACCTCGCGGTTGCTGATTTTTAGGGGTGGTCCTCCGGCACGAGTGCGGCGTACATCCTTCTGGGAACCTGAAGTGAAACCCAGGCCAAACTTGTCAGACTTATATGGGATATCTGGGAGTTTTCCCCAGATAGTGCACCCACCTTCTTTTATTACTGCCTTTGCATCCTTCATAGATGACATCCTGAGTGGAGGCCTTGTGATCTTGGGAACAGCTTTAGTTACTACCACATCTTGCGGGACTTCTTCAAAGTGTTGGAATGGAGTTTCAATAAATTCACCATCTAATTCCACATATCAGAAGGAATTGAGATGGCTGATCATATACTCTTCTTCTCCATGAATGGTGATAATCTTCCCTTGAATCGGATATTTCAGCATTTGGTGCAACGTAGAAGTGATAGCGCCAGCATTTTGAATCCATGGTCGGCCTAGCAAGCTGGAATATGAGGGACAGATATCCATTACATAAAAAGTTGAATCAAAAGTTTGGGTTCCAACCTTTATGGGAATGTCTACCTCCCCGTGTACCATCCTTTTCGAGCCGTCAAAAGCCCTTACTAATATATTACTTGGCTTTAATGTCAATCCCTCACAGTGAAGCATATCAAGAGCTTTTTTAGGCAATACATTCAGAAATGATCCTGTGTCCACCAAAACATGAGCCAGGGTTGTGCCCCTGCATTTAACTAAGACATGCAATGCCTGATTATACTTCCTTCCTCTTGGCGTTAAATCAGCATCCGAAAAACCTAGACCATTATCTGCAGTCAAGCTGGCTACACAGTCTTGAAACTGATCGGCAGATGTCTCTTGGGGTACATGGGCAGCTTTCAGGAATTTTACCAAGGCTTTTGCATGCGCCTCGGAACATAGTAGTAATGCCAGCATGGAAATTTTAGAGGGAGTTTACCCCAGTTGTTCAAATACATCGTAGTCACTTCTTTTTATGACTTTCAAAATTTCCTCCATCTCTTTCCGGGAGCTCTCAGGGACAGTCGATGACTGAGCCTTTGTCCGGATAGCCTCCATCAGAATACCTTTACCTCGAGTCTCGGTTAACTTGGCAGTAGGAGTGTTAGTAGGAACGATAACATGGGTTGTAACATCTTGGTCAGTTGGAGTATTAGTGGAGACGATTGTAGGACTGGGAATAGCCTTCGAGGGAGCAACAACAGGAATGATTATGGGTCCAGAAACTGCTTTTGGGGGAGAAATTTTTGGAGAGAATATCCTTCCGCTTCGGGTAATCTTGCTAGTCCCGACAATGTTACTGATGTCGGAGTCTACCTTCTCAAAACTTGAATCTTCGACGGCTGGCCAATCTTGCTTGATATCGTGGTAGTAGACATCCCCTCCATAATTCCATGGTATGGTTTTGTCTGGCAAATACTAGATTGGTCCAGGCATTGTAATTATCAAAGGAGTTGCTTTTGGAACTGATGTAATTCTAACGGGTCTATTGGTGGAGACGCTGGAAGAATTGGCGGAAATGGTAATGATAGAAACATCTTCAAAAGGAACAGGTGGAACAGAAGTCTTTTCAAACAAAATATCTTTGTTATCTATTAGGCATTGAACGTCTGCTTTCAACAAAGGACAACTGGTTGGTGATGTTAAACAGAAATGACAAACTTCATCACAGCCCGAGAACACACCGGAATTCAACAAGTTCATTTTAATAGTCAAGAGTGGGGTCATAAGCTCATCAACTGAAGTAAAAAACATATCTTCCTCAATGGAATTGGTATTATGGCCATGTTTGGGCATAGGGGCAGAAATTACGTTTGGCTTTTCGGGCTTATCGAATTCAATCTCTTTTGCTTCAATGAGATCTTTTATTTTGTTCTTTAGAGCCCAACAGTTATTAGTGTCATGGTCGGGACTTTCAGAGTGATATGCGCAACGGGCGTTGGGATGATAGTGAGGAGATGTTGTGTTAGGATTCTTTGGAGCTTCTATCAAAGTTTCCAGGTTGGATCTTAACAGATGTGACAATACTTGAGATAGGGTCATGTTAATTCTGGTGAATTGTCTGACTGGTCTTTCCATCCTTGGTTGGTTGTTTCTTTGTTGATCAGGCGCATGCTTAGGAATCATAATAGCCCCCACCATTGGACGGAGTTCGGCCCTATCTTGATTTCTCTGAGGATAAACAGAAACCACTTCTTTCTTTCCTATAAATGGCTTCCTTATAGCAGTAGAGGATGTATCTTTCTGAATCTTTCCACTCTTTATCCCGGCTTCTACCCTTTCTCCGGTCAGTATCAATTCAGTAAAACCTGCCGATGAACTTCCAATTAAATGATTGAAGAAGGGACCAGACAAGGTGCCCAAGAACATGTCTACCAACTCTCTCTCAGATAGAGGGGGTTGAACTCTTCTGGATAAATCTCTCCATTTTTGCGCATAGTCCTTGAAGCCTTCATTTGAAGCCATGGCCATACTCTAAAGTTGAGTACGGGTAGGCGCAAGATTAGCATTGTATTGGTATTGTTGTAAAAGGCTGCATCAAGATCTTACCAGTTATGAACATTGGCTCTTTCTAACAGGTAAAACCAATCAAGTTGAGTTCTAGACAGATTGTCTTAGAAGAAGTGTACCCATAAGTCTTTGTCAGCGGTATGGGGTGGATTTTCCTCACATAGGACCGGAGATTCATTTTAGGGCATGAAACTCCATCATATTTGGCGAACACAAGTGCTTTGAATTTCGAAGGAATGACAATCCCCGACACTAAACCTAATTCCTCAAAGTCCAAGCCAGACACTTTTTGGATTTCCATTGCGCTCAACCGCTCTTCGAGATGTTTATACTTGTCATCAGCTGGAGGGTATTGTTCTTCAGAATAGTCTTCTTCTTCCGATTCTGACGGGACAACTGTTTCCTTGCCTTTCTCGTCTTGATTGTCTCTCTCACCGGATGTCATTGCAAAGTCTAAGGTCCTTCTTGTCTGCCCATGAAATCTTCTTCCCATGTTTAGGACTCCGGTTACCTTCTTTGTCTTCTTTTTCTTCTTCTCAACCAGAAGAGTCTTCAACTCTTCTTGTCCTTTGGCTAGGGTCAAGAGAAACTGTTGAAACTGTGTATTCTAAGCTTGGAGGTCCTTCACTACTTGCTTGAGATCCATCTTACTAAAATAAACAGTAGAGATATGAGGGGACTTGCTGCAAAAGACCTGCTTATGTTATGATGAATGGTATATGCATATGTAATGATTTCAATGATTTCAAATATTCAAATTTGTTTTAGACAAAAAGGAAACACACGTTATATTAATATTAAAGCTCGAGTACATCAATTCCTTTTCGGGCAAAATAATACAAAAACTCTAAGATAAAAAGATAGTTCGCATCCTCTTTGGTGCGATGTAGGCATTTAGAGTCTGCTCCTCATGAAGTAGTCTAGTGAGTTCTAAAACCTTCTTCTCGCTTGTGTGGAATTGGGCTTCGAAAGTATCTCGCTCTCCCTTGAGTTGTATCCAATCCCTTTGTAGGTCTTCAAGAGAGGTAGGCATGTCAGGATGTAGGATAGTGTATGTAACATCTCCCTCCATGACAGGCTCAATGATTACCAGGATAATGGAGGGGTAAGGCATCATAAGACTCTGAGCACGAGTTCGTACCCATTTGAGGTAAGGCTCAAGAGGGATGGAATTTTTATGCCCCAAAGTCTTGCTATCTACCTTGTTTAACATCCTCCAAGCTCGGATAAATCTTTGGCGAAGACCTTGATTGTCGTTGTCGTAGTCAAATACCAAACCTTGAATCAGCATCTCGTGCGAGCCATCCCTTCAGGCATAACCAAACTATCTTAAGGCTAAGCAGGGGTTGTAGGTGATACCTCCCCTAATTCCAAGTAAAGGAACATTAGGGAATTCTCCATAACGGTCTACAATGATAACATTCTCTTTGGATCGGGAGCACCAATGAATGTCTGAATGTTTGAGCGTCATCAACCTTTGTGACCACCTTGAACCATGCTCATTTTTAATACATATTAGGGAAGATGCGAAATAAACCATCTTGCCAAGAGAGGAGTGAAACACATAAGGACACCTCTTTTCCTCATTGTGCGAGTGTGAAAAGAGTGTAGGATATCTCCTAGCAATGTAGGCACCGGGTTGCGGGATATGAAGATTTTGACGGTGTTGACATCTATGAGTTGGTCAGGATTTGGAAATAAAACCATCCCATAGATGAGGAGAGCCACAATTTCCTCAAAGGCTTGTAAGTCCAAGGAATTCCAACAATTTTGGGCTTTCTCAAACAGGAACTTTGCTAAGAAACCTTTGACACCACTCCTTGTTTCCCAATGAGTTGTGATATCAGATGAGTGCAAGTGTAGAGCTTGAGCAATCTCTTCTGGCTTTGGGTCTCTTTCCGTACCGTTGAAAGGTAGTTGATTGAGAATGGGAATCCTCAAGAGTTGGGAGAATTCTTCCAAAATAGGCACAAGTTGATAGTCAGGAAATGTGAAGCATTTGTGTAAAGGATCAAAGAACTGAAAGAGCACCTTCATCATATCCTCATCTGTGTTGGAGGTGACCAAGTTGAGTAGGCGACCATGTCTCTCGGTAAATGGAGAGTTTTCAGGAATCCTTGAAACTAGCTCCTTGAGTTGTGGAGGGATCCTTACAAGATTGACTTGAATAGTTTTCCTGAGAAGTGAATCCATATCCTACAAAACAAGAACAAAGATGAATCCCAAAATCCTTGAAATGGTTAGTGGATGTATATGATGTTCATGATGTTCATGATGTTATGTACAAGTATGAATATACAAACAAAACAAACAAATCCTTAGGTTTAGGCTTGCATGGGGTTTTATAGGTAAGTACCCTCTTGAAGTTTAGTTGGCTTAAACTTGTCCTAGTAATAGTAACCGGGTTCTAAGGAGCTCAATAGCACTGGTTTTTTCCTTGGTTATTGTTTCAGTACAAGCCTCTTTAATGGCGACCGAAATATCCCAAGAAACCAAACCTCAATGAGTGTAGTATCGAGTATCTACCAACTTCGGATTGTACCAAAGTCGGTCATCTCACTACATCCAAAAGGCCAAGTTGGTCAAGTAAAGGTTCTAAAAGTTCATTAGTGCTTCATGACATCACTCAGTGGCCCCGTATTCTCTTTGATTAACTCAAAGGCTTTCGATACCCACAAATATGTTGCACTAACATAGCTATTGCTTAGACCGTGTCGGTATACCTCGCACAGTTTCCACAACGTATTGCTACTTACCTATAATGTATCCCAAATCTGGGTAGAGGATTCAAACCCAAACAAAGAACCATAATATAAATCATGCAAGTCAATCCACTTCCATAAAATTCCCCAGCAGAGTCGCTAGTTCTGTGATACGGTGGGAGAGCTGACTTGAAGGTTTTGCGTTTGATCACAAATGTTGCGGTTTAGCAAGAGTCGCCACCGACTTTTCTTTTATCCAAAAGGAAAGGTGAAAAAGAATAGGAAAGACCTTTGAGATTATTTCTTGAGTTCGGGGGGTAGATTATGAAAATGGAAGGTATTAGCACCCTTTTCATCCATGGTTTTCCATGGGCTCTTAGTTACTTGCTAGATCACTTGCTTTTGTTTGAAATAGTGCTTTGTGTGATTTTTGAAAGTATTTTGTAAAGAGGCCATTGTTTAGGCAATCTTTGTAATGATTCTCATTCGTAAGAATGTATACAAAGATGTTTGATCTTTTGAAAATGTTTTCAATTTTGTAAGATGTTTGAAAGTGTATGTGATTGTTTTGAAAATAACAAGGATGTTTGTTTTGAAATGGAGCAAGTAATTAGGAGCAATCTACCTACTCAAATGTCTTTCTTGTTCATTTTATTTTCCTTTGACATTGTTGTCTTACCATTGATTTGGTAAGCAACCCTATCTTTGGATGTAAACGGGACGGGCGTGGGTCATCGTATAACCATGATTATCAATGTTGCAAGGTATCTTAGCATCTTTCTTTAGGGACTTAAATCATTTTGAAAGGCAACTTTTGATAGCGTCATTGAGGGACTATGATCTTGTATTTGCATGTTTTTGCTAAGATACCTTACATGCGTAATATGGTCATTTTGTATAAGGCAACCAAGTGGGATAACCCTAGGGGTGCTTGTATGAAAGTCTATTGTTTTCATGCTTGATTTTGTCTTGAATTAGGGTTTTGCTAAGTATTGATTTTAGTCTTTCATTACAAACCCTACATCTATGAATAAGTCTGGATTAGGGAATAGTACTAACCCATAGATTATAAGGGCCAAGACCTCCTCAAAAGCCTGAAAATCCATATCATCCCAAAAAAGTTAGGCCTTGTCTATCAGGAATTTGGCTAGAAAACCCTTGACTCCGCTTCTTGTTTCCTAATTGGGTACCACGTCGACCCGTTTCAGATGCAAGGCCGAGGCAATGACTTCTGGCTTAGGAATTTCTTCCAGACCTGTGAAGGGCAACTATTCAAGAATGGTCATATCCAATAACTGAGATAACTCTTCCATGGTAGGCACCAACTGATAGTCTGGAAAGGTGAAGCAGTGGTGCTTGGGATCAAAGAACTGAAAGAGTACACTCATCATATTTTCATCAAAGTTTGAATTAACCAGGTTGAGAAGTCGACCATGTCTCTTAGTGAACGCAGAAGTTTCAGGGACCTTTGATACTAGCTCCTTGAGTTGGGAAGGTATTTTCACAAAGCTGATTCAGATAGTGTTTCTACGAGCGGAAGCCATTATCTGCAAAACAGAACAAAAATAAATTCCCTTAGTCCTTGAAATGGTTAGTGCAATAAGAATGGATGATATGTTATGATGCATGATGTCATGTTCAAGCAGGATAAATCACATATAAGCAAAACACACAATAGACCTTAGGTTCAAAGGCTTGCATGAGGTTAAAGGTAAGTACCCTCTTGAAGTTTAGTTGGTTTCAAACCTGTCTTAGAAAAGTAAATGGGTTCTAAAGATTCTTAATATCATTGATCATCCTTTATCGGGCATTGTTTCAGCTCAAGTAATCTTTTCTTGCGGCCGAAATATCCCGAAAGTCTGATCTCAATGAGTGTAGCATCGAGTATCAACCAATCCTCAGCTTTATACCGAGGTCGGCTATCTCACTACTTTCTAATGGCCAAGTTTGTTCAACTAAGGTTCTAAGGTCCGTTAGTGCTTCACGACACCACGCAGTGGCCCCGTATTCTCCTCGTTTCCATACGAAGGATACTGATACCAACCAAAGTGTCACACCAACACAGCCATTGCTTGAACCATATCGGTCTACGCCATACAATCTCCATGATCTATTGTTGTTTATCTAAAAAGTGTCCCCAGATCTGGGTGTAGGATCTTTAATAATACCCAAACAAAACCCATGAATATAAAGCAGGCAAAGCAAAACAAGAAAGCAAATTTAAAATTACCTAGATCCTAAGGTGTACCCCACTTATTTGTTCCCCAGCAGAGACGCCAGTTCTGTGATACGGTGGAAGAACCGACTGTTAATACTGGTTTGTGTTTTTTGTTTGCAAATTTCGCGGTAAGCAAGAGTTGCCACCGACTTTTATTTTATCCAATCAGGAAAATGAAAAAGAACAGAAAAAACCTTTTTCGATATGTTTCTGAGTACGGGGGTAGATTATAGAAAGGGAAGGTGTTAGCACTCTTTCTATCTGTGGTTTTCCACTGGCTCTTAGGTACTTGCTCATTTTGAAATTGCTTGTGTGTGCTTGTTTTTAAAAGTTTTGTTTTACTTCGTATTAACCCTTGTTTCTGTCCCCAAGAGTGTTACGAAGTTGTTTTTGAAAACTTTGTTTGAAAAGTGTTGGTGTGAAAAAGTTTTTGTTTGTTTGAGCAAGTACATAAGAACTAATCTACCTACTCGAAAAAGGTCTGTTTATTTTCCTTTTAGACAATGCTATCCCATTGTTGAGAAATAGGTAGCATCGTCGTTGGAGTTTTTTAGGGATATTCGAAGGGACAAATACGATCACAAAAGCAATGTTAGGAAATGTTAGTAATCATCCTAAAGCCTTAAAGATCTTTTTCCGAGGCAACATCTGAATGGGTCATTTTAGATCTTTCGAGGCTAGAGGACAACCACTAACAAACCTTATATTTCATGACTGTTTATCGAAGGCAACCGGAGTGGAGTAAATCTTAGAAGTGAGCATGTGCGGGTGTATGTTTTCAGTTAATTTATCTTTACACATTTAGGGTTTTCTACCGTATTAATTTTCAGTTAGTCTTTCCATACAATCCTATTAACATACATTTAAGCAGTTTATAGTTTGCGAAAATTAAAATGCGGGAAAGTTTAAAGTCCTAGCTATTACAGGGCTTTCGCAGATACATAATTGTCTTGACTGCAAATAAAGATGCGGAAATTTAAAACCCTAATTAAATCTATTACAACCCGAAGCAAATACAATAATAGAAAAAAGAATTAAAATGCGTGCGGTGAATTAAATGCGAGAATGAATTAAGAAACCTAAAAATCTAATTAAAAATTTATTTAGGTTATTATTTGAGAAAAATCAATTAGGTTATGTACAAATTGAAACCCTAATTTCTAATTAATTTAAATTATAAAAAAGGAATTAAATTTTCCCTAATTTTAATTAAACTAATTAATTAAAGAAATAAAATATTTTATGAAAAAATAATTTTTGATGTTTTTATGATTTTTTGATTAAATAAAAGAAAATAATTGTTGTGTTATTTTGTTAAAGGAAAATAAGTAAATAATAAAAAAAATAAGAATTAAAATAAAAGAATTACAGATGGGCCTGTATTGAAGCTGAAAAGGGGGGTGTATGTCTGGATTTTTAGGCCCGTTAGTTGCTGAGCCCAGTCAGTGTGTGAGATTCAATGTTGTTCCTTCCTGATGGTATGCCATGCTCCTTGCTTGCTTGAGCCCTAGATCTGGAATATGAACAATCCATTGGCTGGATTATAGTAGCGCATGATAGACATTTGGAAGCATTATGCACAAGATCTGCAATCAAATATGAAGAAAAATATTATGTAGGAGGCAGGGATCGAACCCCTGACCTCCTACACACGCATGCCTTGAAACCGTGCCTGCTGATCGGTCACCATTTCTAGTAAGTTTCGCACCTTTTTCCGACAAGAACTCATAGTCTTGGTAACACTAAGTGGCATTTGCATGTGTTTTAAAGTAAGTTTTCTTATTTTCGTTTGTGTGAGGTTGTCGCATATTTTTACTTTATGAGTGTTACAAAAAGTGTCTTTTTATGCACTGGTTGGTAGTGTTGTTGTCCAGGTGATGCAATGGAAAGATAGGAACTTGTGGCGCGCACGAGTGGATAAAAGAAGCCGGGAAAAGCTGAGTTCAGAGGTCAACACGGGCACCCGTGTGGAGCAACACGGCCCGTGTTGAAATGTGGCTGGAAAAGCAAGTTTGAACTTGAGACAGAGAATTCACACGGGCACCCGTGTGCACAGACACGGCCCGTGTGAGAAAGTGCCTAGAAATGGGTTATTTATGCCAAGACAGAAGATCAACACGGGCACCCGTGTGCAGCAACACGGCCCGTGTTGATGAGTGCGTGCTGAATATTTGTTTCCAGGTTTTCTCACTCAAAAGGAATCATTAAGGGTATTTTTGGCATAGGATTTCAACCTGAACCAAGGAGGATATAAAATCAACTTTAGAACAAGAAGAGAGGACTTTTTGACTTTTTGAGATCATAAGATAGAATTGCAGAGTAGAAAAGAAGACGGAAACGAGGTTTTGGAAGACGAAGAGATTCAATGGTGGACACCATTGAAGATCCGAGTTCTCCCAATTATTTGTAATGTCTAAACTTTTACACTTGTGTTTCTTGAATATTATGAGAGGCTAAACCCCCCAATTCTAGGGGGTGTCCCTGATTCGATCTGTAATAACTCTGGATTAGGTATTTCGTTGATTTAATGTTTGTAGTATTCAATTCGATTGTATAATGTTTTCAATGTTTTCTTTATCTGATCAATAAGGATTGTTATGTGGTTAACAGTTCGTAGGACTACGATTGTTAAGGTTTATATACAATTGAACCTTATAATTATCACCTAGGATTAGGGATATAGTAAGGTTATTTAGAAATTCTTGATAATTGAATGATTTGGTTTTCTTCTATTTCTCTAAGGACTTAGGTAATCGGATTTTAAATCAAAAGCTTTTCACTAAGGACTTAGGAAAAGCATCCTTGAGAATAAATAATTGAATTCTATAAACTTGTTAAAGAGATCTTGATCCAGAGGAATTAGAGAATGAATCACACACCCCACCTTAGCATTATCTTCTTATTATCAAAAGCTCAGTTTTAATTTCAGTTAATTCCTAGTATTTTAATCTATTTCGTTAATCATTTGAAACAACACCCTTATGCTCTTTTGTTTAATTGACTTAGTGTAATAACTTGTATTTTCCTACGCAATCCTCGTGATCGATACTTGGGGTAAAACCCTTTATAACTACATCGGTGAAACTAGTACACTTGCTATTTTTCCGATCAAGTTTTTGGCGCCGTTGCCGGGGATTGCCAAAATATAAGTCATTATTTAGTCAACTAGAATTTTATTGCTCTGCAATTAAAATTATATTTTGCGTATTTTTATTTATTTATTTTTACTCCCAACTAATCATCGTCTAATCTTTTATGCGAGGTAAGGCCTCAGCTGAACTTCTTTTTGACGCAGAACCAGAAAGATTATTGAGAGCACGACTTCGAGAAGTTAAGCGGAAAAGACTGGCTTCAAAAGAAGAATCACCGGTAGTTTCAGAATCAGAAGACGAAGAAATACTATCTATTTCATCCGAACAGTCAGAATCCGAGCCCGAAACTATGGCAGCTGATCCACCCCCTCCAGAGAGACTTTTGGGGGATTATGGAAGGGTGAATACACCGCTTGGAAGAATGACCATAGTGAATCAACCGGTTAACGTGGCACACTTCCAACTACATCCCTCCACTATCCGACAGTTAGAAAGCAAGCCCTTTGCGGGAAGAAGCAATGAAGATGCGAATAAGCATCTACAGAGATTCCTGACCACAACAACATCATTGAAGATCGAAGGCCACTCCGAAGAAGCAAAGAGACTTGTGATGTTCCCTTTCACGTTATCCGAAGATGCGGAAGAGTGGTTTTACTCACTTCCAGCTGGAAGTATCAGCACATGGGAACAAATGGAAACTGCTTTTCTTAATGAGTACTTCCCAGCTTCGATCTTCATTCGAAAAAGATACGATATCGTTAATTTCAAGCAGAAAGAAGGGGAACTGCTAGGAGATGCATATAAAAGATTCAAGAGGTGTTTGGTTGCTTGTCCTACTCATAACATGGATTCAACCGAACAAATGCAGACGTTTGTTAATGGTCTCCGAGTGAAAACAAAACAACTGATCGACACTGCAGCCGGTGGCTCAACTAATTTCTCAACAGCCACTGGTATCAAGAGAATCATAGAAGCTATTGCCGCGAACGAGCACATCGAGTTATATGATCGGGCAATAAGCCAACCGGAAGGAAAAATTGATTTGAAGCTGGCAGACCAAGTGGTTAAAATGGAGGAACAGATTGCGATGGAAGTGGAAAGAAGGTTAAAGAAGATGAATATTGGTGAAAAGAAAGTAGCACAGGTTGAGCCAATCACTTCAGTGTTGTGTGACATATGTGGTGGGCCGCATTTTGCTATGCATTGTGTGGCAACGCAAGAACAGGTGGAACAAATTCATATGTTGAGGCAAAACAATCCATACGCCAATACATACAATCCAGGTTGGAAAAATCATCCAAATTTCGCATGGAAGGATCAGCAAGGAAACTTCCAAAAGCAAGGACCAAACCAGTTTCAAGCTCCAGCGCAACAACAACCTCCATACCAGCAACAATTTCAACACCACCCACAACAGTTCCAATCTCAAAGTCAACAACAGACACCGAAGAAGGCAGACTGGGAGATAGCGATTGAAAAAATGGCCGCTCAAAATTCTCAATTCCAGGAAGAAACCAGGAGCAACCTGAGGAATACAGGGGCCTCTATCAAAAATATAGAAATCCAAATGAGTCAGATTGCACAACAAATGACTAACTCTCAACAACAGGGTGCTCTACCTAGTGTTACGGTTACAAATCCCAGAGACAAAAATCATGTGAACGCTGTGACTACAAGAAGCAGTAAATCCATTGACAAACCTGAGAAGAATTCTGATGAAGAGGATATGTTGATTGAGGTGGATTTAGAGATTAAATAAAATGAGGTTGTAAGTCAAGAGGCCACGGGGGATGAAAGGGTGGTAAAAGAAAAAATAGTTACACCTAAGCCAGCGGTTAAGCTTCCTTTCCCCACAAGAAATAAGAAGAAAGAACAACATGAGAAGAATTTCGAGAAGTTCCTAGAAATGTTCAAGAAACTTGAGCTGAACATTCCCTTCTTAGAGGCACTTGAGCAAATGCCAACCTATGCAAAATTCATGAAGGATATTATTTCAAAGAGCGGATCATCGATAGTGATCCGATTATTCTAACTGAAACGTGTAGTGCTATTTTGCAGGGCATGAAGATTCCGGTTAAAAAGACAGATCGAGGTTCAGTAACTATTCCATGCACCATCGGTGATAGGTCTTTCAAGAAAGCTCTAATTGATTTAGGAGCAAGTGTAAGTCTTATGCCATTATCCATCTACAAAAGATTGGGAATAGGTAAAGTACAAGATACACGAATGACACTTCAGTTTGCTGACCAATCGGTGAAAAGACCTTACGGAGTGGTAGAAGACGTGCTGGTGAGATTGACAAGTTCGTGTTCCCTGTAGATTTTGTTATTCTAGAGATGCCCGAAGATGAAGAGATACCAATCATATTGGGGAGACCATTTTTAGAGACCGGGAGATGCTTGATCGACATAGAGGAAGGTACTATGACCTTGAAAGTTTATGATGAGGAATTAAAGATTGATGTGCGAAACACCATGAAGTACAAAGATGACATTGCCACAAGTAAACACATTGAGGTAATTGATCAAATTTGTGATGAAGGAAATTCTTTGACATCACAAAAGTTACCGTTGGAGAGAGTTTTGAGTTTATCAATCTTTAGAGAAGAGGAGATAGTTGATGAAAAAGATAGTGAAGTTTTAGCCATGATGGAAACAACATCATTTGTCAAAAATTCTCGCCACAACCGATGGGAAGAGCTAAGGAAACCGTTAGTGAAAGGAAGTAAAGATGAACCAAAGAAGGGGGCTGAACTAAAACAATTACCGGAAAACCTTAAATATGTTTTTTTAGACACTGAGAGTAAGTGTCCGGCCATCATAAGTTCTCACCTTGAATTCCTTCGAGAAGATAAGCTTGTCAAAGTTCTTAAAAAGCATAAGAGTGCTCTCGGATGGTCCATAGAAGACTTGAAAGGAATAAGTCCAACAATTTGCATGCACAAAATCCTAATGGAAGATGATCACAAACCAGTTGTCTAACCTCAACGACGACTCAATCCAGCGATGAAGGAAGTAGTTAGAAAGGAGGTGGTGAAACTTTTGGACGCAGGGATGATTTATCCAATATCCGACAGTTCATGGGTGAGTCCAGTTCATGTGGTTCCAAAGAAAGGTGGCACTACAGTGATTAAGAATGAAAAGAATGAGTTGATTCCCACGAGGACAGATACAGGGTGGAGAGTCTGTATTGATTACCGCAGAATGAATCTGGCGACAAGAAAAGATCACTTCCCGTTGCCTTTTATCGACCAGATGTTAGAAAGATTAGCGGGTCATGAGTACTATTGTTTTCTCGATGGCTACTCGGGGTACAATAAGATAGTTGTCGCACCTGAAGACCAAGAGAAGACTGCGTTTACATGCCCTTTTGGTGTTTTTTCTTACAGAAGAATGCCATTCGGGTTATGTAACGCCCCAGCCACATTTCAAAGATGCATGCAATCTATTTTTGCCGATATGCTTGAGAAGCATATGGAAGTATTCATGGATGACTTCTCGGTTTTTGGTAAGTCTTTTGATAATTGTTTAACTAACTTTGCTCCTGTGTTAGAAAGGTGCCAACAGACCAACCTTATCCTCAACTGGGAGAAGTGTCACTTCATGGTGCGTGAAGGTATAGTTTTGGGACACAAAATTTCTCATAAGGGAATAGAAGTTGACCAGGACAAGATAGAAGTCATAGCAAAATTGCCTCCTCCCATAAATGAAAAAGGTATCCGAAGCTTCTTAGGGCATGTGGGTTTTTACCGCAGATTCATAAGAGACTTCTCTAAAATAGCAAAACCTTTAACTACGCTTTTAGTTAAGGACAAGACCTTTAATTTTGATAACGAGTGTGCCGTAGCATTTGACAAAATAAAGCAAAAATTAGTGTCGGCACCAATTGTTGTAGCCCCTAATTGGTCTCTACCTTTCGAGATCATGTGTGATGCAAGTGATATTGCAATAGGGGCGGTTCTAGGACAGCATAGAGAAAAATTATTACATGTCATTTACTACGCTAGTCATGTGTTGAACCCTGCACAGATGAATTATGCAACCACCGAAAAGGAGTTGTTAGCGGTTGTTTATGCCTTTGATAAATTCAGGCAATATCTGTTGGGTTCCCGAGTCATTGTTTATACTGACCACGCTGCCTTGAAGTATCTTTTTGCTAAACAGGACTCTAAACCAAGATTGCTAAGATGGATCTTACTCCTTCAGGAGTTTGATGTGGAAATTCGTGACAAGAAAGGGTCTGAAAACACTGTGGCCGATCACTTGTCTCGAATGTCACCTATTGAAGAAACAGAAGATACGCGCCCAATAAAGGACGAGTTCGCAGATGAACATATCCTCGCTGTTATTGGTGTGCCTTGGTTCGCCGACTATGCAAACTATCTGGTAGGTGGTATTATCCCTGATGATTTTGACTATAACCGAAAGAAAAAGTTTTTACATGATTGCAGGTTCTACTTGTGGGATGATCCATTCTTATACAAGAAGGGAATAGATGGTTTGATTAGAAGATGCGTACCCGAGGAGGAACAAAGGGATGTGCTAAAAGCATGCCATGACTCCGAATATGGAGGGCATTTCAGTGGTGATAGAACGGCTGCAAAGGTTTTACAATCTGGGTTATATTGGCCTACATTGTTCAAAGACGCTCAAAGCATAGTGAAAGAATGCGACAGGTGTCAGAGAACGGGGAATATTTCAAAAAGAAATCAGATGCCTCAGAAGGGTATACTTGAAGTGGAATTATTTGATGTGTGGGGTATTGATTTCATGGGACCGTTTCCACCATCCTTTGGGAAAAAATACATCCTTGTAGCGGTGGACTACGTCTCTAAGTGGGTTGAAGCAGTAGCTCTTCCTACGAATGATGCTAAGGTGGTAGTGAATTTCCTCAAAAACAACATTTTCTCCAGATTCGGTGTACCCAGAACACTCAAAAGCGATGAAGGTACTCATTTCTTGAATAAGTTGATGGAAAATCTGCTGAAGAAGTATAATGTGAAGCACAAGATTGCAACACCTTACCACCCACAGACTAGTGGTCAGGTCGAAGTATCAAACAGGCAAATAAAGCAGATCCTCGAAAAGACTGTGAGTGCTTTAAGAAAAGATTGGGCTATGAAGCTTGAAGATGCATTATGGGCATACAGGACTGCATTCAAAACGCCCATAGGCATGTCACCCTATCAGTTGGTTTATGGTAAAGCTTGCCATTTACCACTCGAGCTTGAACACAAGGCGTTTTGGGCTTCTAAATTCCTTAATTACGATATTGTAAAAGTCGGTGAGTCTCGTATTCTTCAACTACATGAGTTAGAGGAATTTCGAGATCAAGCTTATGAAAATGCAAAGATATACAAAGAACAAACAAGGAAGTGGCATGATCTAAGAATCATCAAGAAGGACTTTTGGGAAGGCCAGTTAGTGCTTCTATTTAACTCCAGGCTTAAACTTTTTCCTGGGAAGTTGAAATCCCGGTGGTCCGGTCCGTTTGTGGTACAGACAGTATTTCCTCACGGAGCGGTAGAAATTAAAAATCCAAACAATGGGGATGTATTCAAAGTGAATGGACAAAGGTTGAAGCCCTATTACACTGGAGTAGGAGCAGGAGTGATCGATCATTTGCGTCTCACCGGATGAGGTGTAGACCGTCGAGCCATGCGAGGTTAAACGAAGCGCTTCGTGGGAGGCAACCCACGCTCATGTTTTTCTAACGCATTTTCTTTTATTTTGTTCAATTTTATTTCATTTTAGGTGGTCAGAGGTTTGGATCGGTAGGTGTGACGTGAGTCAAAAAGCACTAGGATAAGTCACGATTGGTGCATACAGGAGCTTTAACACGGGCGCCCGTGTGCAGGAACACGGCCCGTGTGATGCGGGCGATTGTGGAACCTACAGAGGAATCAACACGGGCACCCGTGTGGGGAAACACGGCCCGTGTTGTGTGAGTCAGGGAAAATAATTTATTTTTTGGAACCTACAGAGGCATCAACACGGGCACCCGTATGGGGAGACACGGGCCGTGTTGTTCTTATCAGAAGTTCAACATGGGCGTCCGTGTTCAGGAACACGGCCCGTGTGCAGCGTGCGGGTCAGAATTTTAAAAAATTTAATTTTATAAATTCTGTGGACCCCACCTGCTTTATAACTCTTCTTCTCCCTTATTCAACCCACTCTCCCATTTCTCATTCTTTTTTCCCATGAAAACCTAACTTCCATCTTCAAAAACTCACTTTTCCACCATCACCCACTCACTTAAACACCATTGTGCGTTCATTAAAGTTGCTCTACTCTCCATCCTCTACACCTTCTCCGGTTTAGTTTTTAATTTCGTGCGATTTTAATTTTCGAGTTTTTTTTTCTATTGTGGTGGTGTTTGTGTCTTGTTTTCATTTTTTTTGCAGAGACCTTATCATGCCCCCTAAAAGAACAATCCAGCGCCACAACAGGCGAGATGATTTCGCGGAACCCTCGCAACCAAGGCAGAAGCCCCGTCGCGCCACTAGTCGCGCCGCCGGTAGAAGTAGGACTCCGGATGAGAATGCCCATGGCATTATCTTCACTACACCTGAGCACAAAGAGAGGTATGATGTTTTAATTCAGCGGAAATTACTCCCTACCCACTATATCTGTGCTGACACACTTAATAAGTTAGGCCTTAAAGATGAAGTATACCATATGTTTCACAACATTGGGATGCTGCCGTTTATGTTATTTGAGGCACCAACTTTTGAAGGCCTAACTCTTGAATTTTTGAGCACCGTGGAATTTAAATTGAGACACAAGTGGAATGGCTCCAAAATGGAGTATTATGGTGATCTCGAATTTTGTATGTTTGGTCACAAGCATACATTGTCTGTGGAAGAGGTTGGGGCGGCCCTTAAGCTACCATCCTCTGGACCGGGAGCCCCACCCGAGACTTTTCCTGCTGCTGAATTTTGGGAGGGAATCACAGGTACCGCTGGTTACAACCCTAGTAGGGCCAAAGCCACGGGCATTCATAATCCTTGTTTCCGTTATGCACAGAAAGGCCTAGCCTATACTTTATTTGGGCGGGGAGATAGCACGGGGGTATGTGCAAAGAGAGAGCTCTTTTTGTTACATAATATGATTGATGTAGGACGAGTGAATATAGCGACTTTTGCTGCTAACCACCTGAAACAAGTTGGGCATGCTTCCACTGGGGAGATATCGGTGGGTGGGATGATCACTCAACTGGCTGATCACTTGAACTATAGTCAGCTTTTGATAGAGGAACCCTCGATACCGGGTAAAAAGATTGACATGACAACTCTTGTCAATCAAAGGATGATTGTGGTTCAGCCGGGGTACTACTCCCTGATTTGTCATGAGCAACATATTTTGGCGCTACCCGCACCCAATCGTATTTCTGTTGCAAATCCTGCTAACTGGTTATATGTAGCTACAGGTACATCTATGGGGCAAAGCCCCCCACATGCTAATAATTTTTCAGGTGACGAAATGGAGGATGACACTCCAGATCCAGACCACCCTGTCCCACCTCCTCAGCAGTGCGGCCAACAATATGCTGGGTCGTCCTCCATGACTACAGATCAATGGGGGTGGGTACAAACAGAGATTACTGCTCTCCGTACCGAGTAGTCCAGACAAAGTGTTGAGCTGTTTCGACAAGGAACTGTGGTGGACGATGTCCAGAATATGATGCGACGTCTTATGTTGCACTTTCCACAGGATCCTCCTCCTCCACCGCAGTATCAGTAGGCCAGGTAATCTCCATCACATGTGAATTAAAACATTGAGGCAAATGTTTGGTTCTGGTGTGGGGAGGTTCTATTTTATTTTATTGCTTTGCTTTGTGTTTTTGAATTCATAGTTTAGTTTGTTTGGTTTGTTCGTACTACTTTTGTTTTTTTTTTTTTTTAAAAGTGGTTTTGTTCAAGTCTGTATGGTGCAGTGTTGTCATGGTGTTACCAGGTGATTGATAGAAATCGGAGGGGAGCAAACAAATAGCTAGTGGTTGAACAACACACCCCATACTTTATCTTCGCAGGCACCACGGAAGTTGGCACAATCAAGAGGAGAAGGTAGGACGCAAAGCATCAACACGGAACCAAGAGAGTAGTATGGTATATTTCAGATGAAAGGAAACCGCATGACACCAAGAGCACCTTGAAGCATGTAAGCTTAACCTACCCGGTGAGATTTCAGAGCCAAATTCATAAGTCCACATGAGAGTTCAGTCAGGTATGGCACTATTCACTTTGATTTTGCGTATGTTCTCATAACACAAGCACACTACGAAAGCACAGACTGAGGCAATTTTCTTTCTGTAGCCCCGAGCCTTTCTAGCCATCATGTATGCATTATGTCCATAGTCAACCCCCTTTGAGCCATAATTTTCGTTTTGTTCATTGTTGTTATTTTTGTTACCACCCTCATATTCACTATTCATATCATCGCTCGGCATTAATGTTATTCTCTTGAAATACACGAAAGAATCTAAGTGAGGGGTTGTGAACCATTGAGAAAGGGGCAAGAAAAAAATGAGAAAGGGGCAAGAAGAAAAAAAAATTGTGAAAATCCAAAGAGAAAGTTTGAAAAACAAAACGAAGAAGAATTCCGCAACACTTGCCCACTTGTCCGAAAGACCATATGAATGACTCTAAAAATCTAAAAACAAGATGTCGAAGGTCTTAACCCCATTCTTACAATTCACACCACTAAGAGTAGATTTGTGAAACCAACATGAATGCCGAGCACCAAAACCCTTTGTTATCCAATTCCTTGTTTACCCCACCGAACCCAAGCCATGTTTCATCCCAAACACCTCTTGAATGTGTGTGTAATCTTTGTGTGTAGTGATTTGAGAATGTTTCCAAAGTTAAAAGTAATGTGCATGCCTTGGTACTGTGAGTGTAAACACTTTAACCCGGAGAGATTTTGTGAGACTGTGAAAAAGCTTGCAGGTGAACAAGTGCTCGGAAGTGATAATGTGGTCGATGGATTGACGAAGGATGCCATAGACTCGATTGATAAGTGAAGGTGTTTTGCGAATAACCTGATTGTGTTGTGAAGAAAAAGAATCTCGTCGGTGACCTTTGTTTCGTCTCGATACATCACTTGAGGACAAACAATGAGATAAGTGTGGGGTTGTGATCGGTCACCATTTCTAGTAAGTTTCGCACCTTTTTCCGACAAGAACTCATAGTCTTGGTAACACTAAGTGGCATTAGCATGTGTTTTAAAGTAAGTTTTCTTATTTTCGTTTGTGTGAAGTTGTCGCATATTTTTACTTTATGAGTGTTACAAAAAGTGTCTTTTTATGCTCTGGTTGGTAGTGTTGTTGTCCAGGTGATGCAATGGAAATATAGGAACTTATGGCGCGCACGAGTGGATAAAAGAAGCCGGGAAAAGCTGAGTTCAGAGGTCAACACGGGCACCCGTGTGGAGCAACACGGCCCGTGTTGAAATGTGGCTAGAAAAGCAAGTTTGAACTTGAGACAGAGAATTCACACGGGCACCCGTGTGCACAGACACGGCCGGTGTGAGAAAGTGCCTAGAAATGGGTTATTTATGCCAAGACAGAAGATCAACACGGGCACCCGTGTGCAGCAACACGGCCCATGTTCATGAGCGCGTGCTGAATATTTGTTTCCAGGTTTTCTCACTCAAAGGGAATCATTAAGGGTATTTTTGGCATAGGATTTCAACCTGAACCAAGGAGGATATAAAAGCAACTTTAGAACAAGAAGAGAGGACTTTTTGACTTTTTGAGATCATAAGATAGAATTGCAGAGTAGAAAAGAAGACGGAAACGAGGTTTTGGAAGACGAAGAGATTCAACGGTGGACACCATTGAAGATCCGAGTTCTCCCAATTATTTGTAATGTCTAAACTTTTACACTTGTGTTTCTTGAATATTATGAGAGGCTAAACCCCCCAATTCTAGGGGGTGTCCCTGATTCGATCTGTAATAACTCTGGATTAGGTATTTCGTTGATTTAATGTTTGTAGTATTCAATTCGATTGTATAATGTTTTCAATGTTTTCTTTATCTGATCAATAAGGATTGTTATGTGGTTAACAGTTCGTAGGACTACGATTGTTAAGGTTTATATACAATTGAACCTTATAATTATCACCTAGTATTAGGGATATAGTAAGGTTATTTAGAAATTCTTGATAATTGAATGATTTGGTTTTCTTCTATTTCTCTAAGGACTTAGGTAATCGGATTTTAAATCAAAAGCTTTTCACTAAGGACTTAGGAAAAGCATCCTTGAGAATAAATAATTGAATTCTATAAACTTGTTAAAGAGATCTTGATCCAGAGGAATTAGAGAATGAATCACACACCCCACCTTAGCATTATCTTCTTATTATCAAAAGCTCAGTTTTAATTTCAGTTAATTCCTAGTATTTTAATCTATTTCGTTAATCATTTGAAACAACACCCTTATGCTCTTTTGTTTAATTGACTTAGTGTAATAACTTGTATTTTCCTACGCAATCCTCGTGATCGATACTTGGGGTAAAACCCTTTATAACTACATCGGTGAAACTAGTACACTTGCTATTTTTCCGATCAAGTTTTTGGCGCCGTTGCCGGGGATTGCCAAAATATAAGTCCTTATTTAGTCAACTAGAATTTTATTGCTCTGCAATTAAAATTATATTTTGCGTATTTTTATTTATTTATTTTTACTCCCAACTAATCATCGTCTAATCTTTTATGCGAGGTAAGGCCTCAGCTGAACTTCTTTTTGACGCAGAACCAGAAAGATTATTGAGAGCACGACTTCGAGAAGTTAAGCGGAAAAGACTGGCTTCAAAAGAAGAATCACCGGTAGTTTCAGAATCAGAAGATGAAGAAATACTATCTATTTCATCCGAACAGTCAGAATCCGAGCCCGAAACTATGGCAGCTGATCCACCCCCTCCAGAGAGACTTTTGGGGGATTATGGAAGGGCGAATGCACCGCTTGGAAGAATGACCATAGTGAATCAACCGGTTAACGTGGCACACTTCCAACTACATCCCTCCACTATCCGACAGTTAGAAAGCAAGCCCTTTGCGGGAAGAATCAATCAAGATGCGAATAAGCATCTACAGAGATTCCTGACCACAACAACATCATTGAAGATCGAAGGCCACTCCGAAGAAGCAAAGAGACTTGTGATGTTCCCTTTCACGTTATCCGAAGATGTGGAAGAGTGGTTTTACTCACTTCCAGCTGGAAGTATCAGCACATGGGAACAAATGGAAACTGCTTTTCTTAATGAGTACTTCCCAGCTTCGGTCTTCATTCGAAAAAGATACGATATCGTTAATTTCAAGCAGAAAGAAGGGGAACTGCTAGGAGATGCATATAAAAGATTCAAGAGGTGTTTGGTTGCTTGTCCTACTCATAACATGGATTCAACCGAACAAATGCAGACGTTTGTTAATGGTCTCCGAGTGAAAACAAAACAACTGATCGACACTGCAGCCGGTGGCTCAACTAATTTCTCAATAGCCACTGGTATCAAGAGAATCATAGAAGCTATTGCCGCGAACGAGCACATCGAGTTATATGATCGGGCAATAAGCCAACCGGAAGGAAAAATTGATTTGAAGCTGGCAGACAAAGTGGTTAAAATGGAGGAACAGATTGCGATGGAAGTGGAAAGAAGGTTAAAGAAGATGAATATTGGTGAAAAGAAAGTAGCACAGGTTGAGCCAATCACTTCAGTGTTGTGTGAAATATGTGGTGGGCCGCATTTTGCTATGCATTGTGTGGCAACGCAAGAACAGGTGGAACAAATTCATATGTTGAGGCAAAACAATCCATACGCCAATACATACAATCCAGGTTGGAAAAATCATCCAAATTTCGCATGGAAGGATCAGCAAGGAAACTTCCAAAAGCAAGGACCAAACCAGTTTCAAGCTCCAGCGCAACAACAACCTCCATACCAGCAACAATTTCAACACCACCCACAACAGTTCCAATCTCAAAGTCAACAACAGACACCGAAGAAGGCAGACTGGGAGATAGCGATTGAAAAAATGGCCGCTCAAAATTCTCAATTCCAGAAAGAAACCAGGAGCAACCTGAGGAATACAGGGGCCTCTATCAAAAATATGGAAATCAAAATGAGTCAGATTGCACAACAAATGACTAACTCTCAACAACAGGGTGCTCTACCTAGTGCTACGGTTACGAATCCCAGAGACAAAAATCATGTGAACGCTGTGACTACAAGAAGCAGTAAATCCAATGACAAACCTGAGAAGAATTCTGATGAAGAGGATATGTTGATTGAGGTGGATTTAGAGATTAAAGAAAATGAGGTTGTAAGTCAAGAGGCCACGGGGGATGAAAGGGTGGTAAAAGAAAAAATAGTTACACCTAAGCCGGCGGTTAAGCTTCCTTTCCCCACAAGAAATAAGAAGAAAGAACAACATGAGAAGAATTTCGAGAAGTTCCTAGAAATGTTCAAGAAACTTGAGCTGAACATTCCCTTCTTAGAGGCACTTGAGCAAATGCCAACCTATGCAAAATTCATGAAGGATATTATTTCAAAGAAGCGGATCATCGATAGTGATCCGATTATTCTAACTGAAACGTGTAGTGCTATTTTGCAGGGCATGAAGATTCCGGTTAAAAAGACAGATCGAGGTTCAGTAACTATTCCATGCACCATCGGTGATAGGTCTTTCAAGAAAGCTCTAATTGATTTAGGAGCAAGTGTAAGTCTTATGCCATTATCCATCTACAAAAGATTGGGAATAGGTAAAGTACAAGATACACGAATGACACTTCAGTTTGCTGACCAATCGGTGAAAAGACCTTACGGAGTGGTAGAAGACGTGCTGGTGAGATTGACAAGTTCGTGTTCCCTGTAGATTTTGTTATTCTAGAGATGCCCGAAGATGAAGAGATACCAATCATATTGGGGAGACCATTTTTAGAGACCGGGAGATGCTTGATCGACATAGAGGAAGGTACTATGACCTTGAAAGTTTATGATGAGGAATTAAAGATTGATGTGCGAAACAACATGAAGTACAAAGATGACATTGCCACAAGTAAACACATTGAGGTAATTGATCAAATTTGTGATGAAGGAAATTCTTTGACAACATAAAAGTTACCGTTGGAGAGAGTTTTGAGTTTATCAATCTTTAGAGAAGAGGAGATAGTTGATGAAAAAGATAGTGAAGTTTTAGCCATGATGGAAACAACATCATTTGTCAAAAATTCTCGCCACAACCGATGGGAAGAGCTAAGGAAACCGTTAGTGGAAGGAAGTAAAGATGAACCAAAGAAGGGGGCTGAACTAAAACAATTACCGGAAAACCTTAAATATGTTTTTTTAGACACTGAGAGTAAGTGCCCGACCATCATAAGTTCTCACCTTGAATTCCTTCAAGAAGATAAGCTTGTCAAAGTTCTTGAAAAGCATAAGAGTGCTCTCGGATGGTCCATAGAAGACTTGAAAGGAATAAGTCCAACAATTTGCATGCACAAAATCCTAATGGAAGATGATCACAAACCAGTTGTCCAACCTCAACGACGACTCAATCCAGCGATGAAGGAAGTAGTTAGAAAGGAGGTGGTGAAACTTTTGGACGCAGGGATGATTTATCCAATATCCGACAGTTCATGGGTGATTCCAGTTCATGTGGTTCCAAAGAAAGGTGGCACTACAGTGATTAAGAATGAAAAGAATGAGTTGATTCCCACGAGGACAGATACAGGGTGGAGAGTCTGTATTGATTACCGCAGACTGAATCTGGCGACAAGAAAAGATCACTTCTCGTTGCCTTTTATCGACCAGATGTTAGAAAGATTAGCGGGTCATGAGTACTATTGTTTTCTCGATGGCTACTCGGGGTACAATCAGATAGCTGTCGCACCTGAAGACCAAGAGAAGACCGCGTTTACATGCCCTTTTGGTGTTTTTTCTTATAGAAGAATGCCATTCGGGTTATGTAACGCCCCAGCCACATTTCAAAGATGCATGCAATCTATTTTTGCCGATATGCTTGAGAAGCATATGGAAGTATTCATGGATGACTTCTCGGTTTTTGGTAAGTCTTTTGATAATTGTTTAACTAACCTTGCTCTTGTGTTAGAAAGGTGCCAACAGACCAACCTTATCCTCAACTGGGAGAAGTGTCACTTCATGGTGCGTGAAGGTATAGTTTTGGGACACAAAATTTCTCATAAGGGAATAGAAGTTGACCAGACCAAGATAGAAGTCATAGCAAAATTTCCTCCTCCCATAAATGAAAAAGGTATCCGAAGCTTCTTAGGGCATGTGGGTTTTTACCGCAGATTCATAAGAGACTTCTCTAAAATAGCAAAACCTTTAACTACACTTTTAGTTAAGGACAAGACCTTTAATTTTGATAACGAGTGTGCCGTAGCATTCGACAAAATAAAGCAAAAATTAGTGTCGGCACCAATTGTTGTAGCCCCTAATTGGTCTCTACCTTTCGAGATCATGTGTGATGCAAGTGATATTGCAATAGGGGCGGTTCTAGGACAGCGTAGAGAAAAATTATTACATGTCATTTACTACGCTAGTCATGTGTTGAGCCCTGCACAGATGAATTATGCAACCATCGAAAAGGAGTTGTTAGCGGTTGTTTATGCCTTTGATAAATTCAGGCAATATCTATTGGGTTCCCGAGTCATTGTTTATACTGACCACGCTACCTTGAAGTATCTTTTTGCTAAACAGGACTCTAAACCAAGATTGCTAAGATGGATCTTACTCCTTCAGGAGTTTGATGTGGAAATTCGTGACAAGAAAGGGTCTGAAAACACTGTGGCCGATCACTTGTCTCGAATGTCACTTATTGAAGAAACAGAAGATATGCGCCCAATAAAGGAAGAGTTCGCAGATGAACATATCCTCGCTGTTATTGGTGTGCCTTGGTTCGCCGACTATGCGAACTATCTGGTAGGTGGTATTATCCCTGATGATTTTGACTATAACCGAAAGAAAAAGTTTTTACATGATTGCAGGTTCTACTTGTGGGATGATCCATTCTTATATAAGAAGGGAATAGATGGTTTGATTAGAAGATGCGTACCCGAGGAGGAACAAAGGGATGTGCTAAAAGCATGCCATGACTCCGAATATGGAGGGCATTTCAGTGGTGACAGAACGACTGCAAAGGTTTTACAATCTGGGTTATATTGGCCTACATTGTTCAAAGACGCGCAAAGCATAGTGAAAGAATGCGACAGGTGTCAGAGAACGGGGAATATTTCAAAAAGAAATCAGATGCCTCAGAAGGGTATACTTGAAGTGGAATTATTTGATGTGTGGGGTATTGATTTCATGGGACCGTTTCCACCATCCTTTGGGAAAAACTACATCCTTGTAGCGGTGGACTACGTCTCTAAGTGGGTTGAAGCAGTAGCTCTTCCTACGAATGATGCTAAGGTGGTAGTGAATTTCCTCAAAAACAACATTTTCTCCAGATTCGGTGTACCCAGAACACTCATAAGCGATGAAGGTACTCATTTCTTGAATAAGTTGATGGAAAATCTGCTGAAGAAGTATAATGTGAAGCACAAGATTGCAACACCTTACCACCCACAGACTAGTGGTCAGGTCGAAGTATCAAACAGGCAAATAAAGCAGATCCTCGAAAAGACTGTGAGTGCTTCAAGAAAAGATTGGGCTATGAAGCTTGAAGATGCATTATGGGCATACAGGACTGCATTCAAAACGCCCATAGGCATGTCACCCTATCAGTTGGTTTATGGTAAAGCTTGCCATTTACCACTCGAGCTTGAACACAAGGCGTTTTGGGCTTCTAAATTCCTTAATTACGATATTGTAAAAGCCGGTGAGTCTCGTATTCTTCAACTACATGAGTTAGAGGAATTTCGAGATCAAGCTTATGAAAATGCAAAGATATACAAAGAACAAACAAGGAAGTGGCATGATCAAAGAATCATCAATAAGGACTTTTGGGAAGGCCAGTTAGTGCTTCTATCTAACTCCAGGCTTAAACTTTTTCCTGGGAAGTTGAAATCCCGGTGGTCCGGTCCGTTTGTGGTACAGACAGTATTTCCTCACGGAGCGGTAGAAATTAAAAATCCAAACAATAGGGATGTATTCAAAGTGAATGGACAAAGGTTGAAGCCCTATTACACTGGAGTAGGAGCAGGAGCGGTCGATCATTTGCGTCTCACCGGATGAGGTGTAGACCGTCGATCCATGCGATGTTAAACGAAGCGCTTCATGGGAGGCAACCCACGCTCATGTTTTTCTAACGCATTTTCTTTTATTTTGTTCAATTTTATTTCATTTTAGGTGGTCAGAGGTTTGGATCGGTAGGTGCAACTTTAGAACAAGAAGAGAGGACTTTTTGACTTTTTGAGATCATAAGATAGAATTGCAGAGTAGAAAAGAAGACGGAAACGAGGTTTTGGAAGACGAAGAGATTCAACGGTGGACACCATTGAAGATCCGAGTTCTCCCAATTATTTGTAATGTCTAAACTTTTACACTTGTGTTTCTTGAATATTATGAGAGGCTAAACCCTCCAATGCTAGGGGGTGTCCCTGATTCGATCTGTAATAACTCTGGATTAGGTATTTCGTTGATTTAATGTTTGTAGTATTCAATTCGATTGTATAATGTTTTCAATGTTTTCTTTATCTGATCAATAAGGATTGTTATGTGGTTAACAGTTCGTAGGACTACGATTGTTAAGGTTTGTATACAATTGAACCTTATAATTATCACCTAGGATTAGGGATATAGTAAGGTTATTTAGAAATTCTTGATAATTGAATGATTTGGTTTTCTTCTATTTCTCTAAGGACTTAGGTAATCGGATTTTAAATCAAAAGCTTTTCACTAAGGACTTAGGAAAAGCATCCTTGAGAATAAATAATTGAATTCTATAAACTTGTTAAAGAGATCTTGATCCAGAGGAATTAGAGAATGAATCACACACCCCACCTTAGCATTATCTTCTTATTATCAAAAGCTCAGTTTTAATTTTAGTTAATTCCTAGTATTTTAATCTATTTCGTTAATCATTTGAAACAACACCCTTATGCTCTTTTGTTTAATTGACTTAGTGTAATAACTTGTTGTGATACGGTGGAAGAACTGACTGGGGTTTTGCGTTTGTTTTCGCAAATGTTTCGGTTGAGCAAGAGTCGCCACCGACTTTTTATTTTATCCTAAGGAAAGGTTTAAAAAGCACAGCAAAAACCTTTGAGATTTTTCTTGGGTTCGGGGAGTAGATTATAGAAGGGGAAGGTATTAGCACCCCTTCTATCCATGGTTATCCATGGGCTCTTAGGTACTTGCTTAGATCAATCTTGCCTTGGTTTTCAATTGTTTGAAATGGTGCTTTGTGTGTGGTTTTGAAAAGGTTTTGAAAAAGATGCCTTGCATAGGCTACCCTTGTAACAATTCTTTACTCGAATGTTTTACAAAAGGTGTTTGTCTTTTTGAAAAGATGTTTCAAGAGTTTGAAAAGTTGATTTTGAAAGTGTTTGTGAAGTGGGTTTTGAAATTAGGCAAGTATTTTCTTGGCAAATTGGCAAGTACTTAAGAGTTTATCTACCCTAAAGTTTTCTCAAAGATTTTTGTCATGTTTTAAACCCTTTTCCACCATTGCATTTGGTGGACAATCTTGTCTTAGGAGATGAAAGGGACAGGCGCGGGTCATCGTTTAGACCATAGTTGCAATAGTGTTGAATATCTTTGGGCAATTTTCTTTAAAAGGGACTTGATCATTTTATTTAGGCATCATTTTGAGGGACTATGATCACTTGATTGTTTGTTTTACCCAAAGAAATTCAACATGCAATATGGCCCATTTTTGAAAGGCAACAAAGTGGAATACCCTAGGGGGTGCAAGTGTGAGATGTGTTGTTTATTTTCATGCTCATTCATCTTGTATTAGGTCCAACTATTTTGTTCATTTTTATTCGCATACAAAACCCTAATTCTAGCATAGTATGTTTAGAAAGCATTAAAAGTGCGAAATTTAAATTCCTAGGCTATTACATCACAATAATATGGGGAGGGGGTACAATGTTTCAAATGGGGTTTATTTGGGCAAGAATTTAAATCTAAGCTATTACATCATTTTTGAATATTTGCAAGGTAAATAAATTGCATAATTAAATGGAAATGAAGTAAATATGCAAAATGCAAAAAGAAAGTTTTTATATGTATGAAAAAAGTATGGTTTATGTAAAATAAAACAAGAAAATAAAAAGGTATTATTTTTGAGTATTTTCAACTTTTAGGGCAAAAACCCTAATTTCAATTAAAATGGATATTAATTACTTAATTCATATAATATTTATTATTTACCTACAAAAATAAAATAAAATATGGTATATTTGTAAAAAAGGGATTTTTTAGTATTAAATGTTAAAAAATAAAATATGTATATATATATATATATATATATATATATATATATATATATATATATATATATATATATATATATATATATATATATATATATATATATATATATATATATATATATATATATGTATACTTATATTATTTTAAATATGTATTATATACAAATAATAATAATATTCAATTTTTTTAGAAAATAGTATTTTTTATCTAAAATATTTTCAGAGGATAATATAAAATAAAAACAAAAATAGAAGTGTTTTTACATATTTTTCTATTTATCCTAAATAATATATATATATATATATATATATATATATATATATATATATATATATATATATATATATATATATATATATATATATATATATATATATATATATATATATATATATATATATATATATATATATATATATATATATATATATATATATATATATATATATATATATATATATATATATATATATATATATATATATATATATATATATATATATATATATATATATATATATATATATATATATATATATATATATATATATATATATATATATATATATATATATATATATATATATATGTATAAACTAAAGGAAAATCAAATAAATACCAAATAAAATCAAAAAATGATGAGAAAAATGTTTTCAAAATTTTAACATGTTGAGAAAAAATAAATGAGTCAAATAAAAAAAAGGAAAAGTCAAAAATATTAAAAAAATGAAGCAAATGGGCTCAGGGGGTTCATGAGTAATTATGGGGTGTGAAAAGGAAAACACAAAGCAAGCCCAGCCCAATGCCACTGTCTTCAACCTCCAGCACAAAGTTTGAAAATGCGCACGCCCTGTTCTTCAATGTCCAACTCTCTATTCCTGGCTTTTTAGCAAAAACTCATAACACAACAAATGTTCAGCATGAAGAGACGATTCTAACCATGTATAGAACTTGACCTAACTCTCTAAGATGAGGGAGAATTTATTCTCCCCCAAATCCTAACCTAATTTTTCTGCCATTTTCAAAGCTTAAATTCTCCCAACTCAGGAAAAAGAAATGAAATGTAAAGATATGTACATGTTCAGGGCTATGAGTAGAACCTTGTTTCTTCACAAACTTAAGACTAAGGATGCATAATAAGAGAGATACGAGTTCAAAGTTTTACCTATTCAGTTGAACTTCTATCTGGAGAATGAGGAGCTTTCAGTGCAAGGTGATGATTGGAAAAGCTCCCTTGAGGTCCAGGGATGCTATTCCAATGTTTACTTTGTCTTGAAACTTCTTGTATCGAGCTGTGGAACTTCAACTGCAAAAGGAAAAAATGAAAATGGTGGAAGCTGTTAGAGGGATTACAGGTCAGGCTTCTGCTTTTGGTGAGCTTGCATATGTTGTAAGGAAGGTAGAGGAACAAGTTTGGGCCAGAAAGCTTGAAGGGATTGAGAGATGGCACTCAATCTGCAAGGCATGCTCTGTTTGAGCAGTCTGATGGTGTTTCTGAGATGGAGAGTGTTTGAGGGGCAAATGGCTCGTGTCACAGCTTGGTTATGATGCCTTGAGTATGTTTGATAAGTTTGTTCTTGTGTTCTAATGCTGAGATGGAAGTTGTTACAAGTTATGGGACTTTCTTCACACTTAAGCAACAAAATGCAACTTGGCTTTCTAGGCATGTAGGGGACCTCCTAATGTGCTGCATAATCCCTCCTTGATCAGAGTGTTATGCTCATAATCTTATGCTAGAGAGATTTGATCTGTACCTCTTTGATTTACCAATTGACATAAAGCAAGCTTTTGCAAAAATGGAAAGTTTACTTTATCTAGTTTAGGGTTAGTTCATCATGTAATGTCCAAATGCTTAGAATAACAACTTGGCACATTGGTTTTGCATTTAATTCTTGAGTGTAAATTGGTTTAAGGACCTGTAATCTAGCCTAAAGCATGCTGAGTTCAAATTGCAAGATTATGAACATGTTTTGGTTAAGAACAAAAAGTGAATTTTTGCCAACTTGTGAAATTCGAATCTCTCAAGTTATGAGGTTGTTTGAGAAGTTCTTTGACATTTTGGAAAGCTTGGAATGTGTACTACAATCCATCTTTGAAATGCAAATTGAAATTCCAAGTGGAAGGGTATGAAAAATGGCCTTGAAGTGGGGTAGAAAACCTTGTCAAAATAGGTTAAAATTTCACTAAGTTAAAAATGGTTTAGTGCCCTTATTCAAAAAATTGTAACTTGAGATACAAGCCTCAAATGAGAAAAATTTGTGATTAAAAGTTGTAGATTATGCAACAAGCTACAACTTTCATGTTTTGACTTTTGTTTGAATCCAAATGGATCTTGGTGAAAAGGTGGGGCAAAGTTGGGAAAAAATTAGGGTTTTTCATAACTTAGAAAAATTCTAAGTTATGAAAAATTCCATTTTCTAACCCTAATTTGCAATTTGTGATTTCTTGGTGAACAAGTTTCATGATTTGGCATGTTTTGATGAAAAATGAATCTTGACCTTTGATTTTGACCAAAAAGTCAAAGTTTGACTTTTCAGTATACAGTCAAAATTGATCAATTGACTGGGAAATTCAACTGTCAATCTTGTGTACCTGGGATCTTTTGAGTTTGTTGAGCATATCAAGATAATTCCATGGGGTCCTTAAGTCCATATGTGAGCTTGGTTTGCCATTGGCTAGGTCAAACAGTCAAAAATTGCCTCTGTACAGTCAAAACCCTAAAAATGACCATTTTGCCCTTTTGGTGATCTGATCAAATTTCTTGTGGAATTGTGATCCAAACTTGATCAAATGGTTCATATGAGTTCATAATGTTGATGTGGATCAAATTTCATGAGATTTGACTGTCAATTGGCCACAGTTGACTTTTTCCCTAATACAGTTGATTTCTAGGTCAACTGTCCAATTGACTGGGCAAAATTTGGAATCAGGACTTGAAACTTGGTATGGATAAACTTGGGAGGTCAATATGAAGCAAGAAGGTCATCTTGGGCACTTTAGGTCAAAACATCTTTGTGCAAACACAAACCCTAATTTGGGGTTAGCAGTGCAAGGAGGAGTCTTGAGCAGATGAAACCCTAACTGGATCTTGAGCTTCAAGAGCTTTGTGATGAGAAATGGGAGGGAAAATTTTGGGGTACAACACTTGTATTTTCCTACGCAATCTTCGTGATCGATACTTGGGGTAAAACCCTTTATAACTACATCGATGAAACTAGTACACTTGCTATTTTTCCGATCACCTGCTTCCCTTGGACCAACCGTTCCTTTGTTAATAGAAACCAAAAATAAATGATATAATGAAACATGGGTCAAAGCAATAATGAAAACACGCGGAATTCAAATAAACCAATGATGGTCAGCCACGTTATCATCTCTTTCCCCAGGCATGTCGTTTTTGACACTAACCCTTTACCTACGGTCAGGTTCGTCGCTATATGATATAGTCACGATATTTATCTGTAGCTATAAACCTGCGAATCTTTAAAATGAAATTCAAGCAATATAAATTCAATTCAAGGGCATAAATCGACTGTACTTCCTCCCGTGAACATGAACATGCCTTTAATTTGGCCAAATTTTGCCTCTAGCTAGGGTTCCCGAATTTGGAGCTCACGAACCCTAACTATGGCAAGTAACCATTCCTACGTCAAAACTTAAATCCAGGCTATCAAAAAGGTTCCCAGCATGATTATGAACATGTATATGCAAGAAAATTGGATTAAAAGTACGTAAAACCAAAGGAACAAGTTTGAGTTCAGAGGATGCAAACCGTGAGGATTATATGATGATTCATGGAGCTTTGAGGCGTGCAAATGATCGTGTTAGCTTCTGGGAAGGTCCAGGAAATGATTGGGAGTGTTGAAATGCTTTGAATTGCCCTCAAAGCTTGAAACTGATTCACCACTTTTGTCCAAAAAATTGAGTTTTGTTTGGAGTTCTCATGCCTGCCAATCCTTGTCCTTGCGCATTGTTCTTGTTCAGTATATATATTAGAACAAATTAGGTTAACAAAAACGAGTTAAATCTTTGTCAATCATGGCAACTGGATTTGATTTTGTTCTTGTATTATATGTTTCTAAAACAAGTATAATCATGCCAATTTTGCTTCAATTTGCCTCTATCTGATTGGATATGATTTACCAGCCTAATTGGATTTGATTCCTACAAAAAATCAGATCAAAAATCAATCTTTTGTATTTTTTGCTATTTATTTGATTTAATTTGAATTTTAAATAATAAAAAATCAAAATAAAATAAATAATGAAGCAAATAAAGTGTAGATGCTGATTTGGGTCGTGGACCATGTCACAAGCAAGATGCAATCATGAAATGCTAGGCCCATTTGACAAAAAATTGTATTTTTGAGCACATTTGACTTTTGGCAATTTTGCAAAAATGGTCAACTTTGACAAGGAATTTATCCTCCAATTTTAGCTCTAGAGAGGTTTTCGTGGACTTTTTAGAAAGCTTAGGATGTCTTCTAAACAACCTTTTTGGTTTCATCTCCATTGGGTCTTCCATGTTCATGTAAGAAGCTTTGACCCAAAAGGTGTTTTTGTTGACTTTTCAAGAGGACCTATAATGTAGAAATTCATATCTTTTGATGAGTGCATATTTTGAACTTGTGGGATGAATATGAGTTGTAGGAAATTGCATCCTCTTCAAAATGAGCCTTGGAGGGAAATTTTCTGATAAAGTATAAAGAAGTTATGCCTGGTCAAAGTTTGGTTGACTTTTCTTGAGAAACCCTAATTTAGCAACTTTTGGGTTTTGATGAATTTGGGGCATTCCTTGGGGAATCATGATCAACCCTTGATCAAATGATGGATATAACTTCAAAATGTTGATGTTGACCAAAAATCTTGAAGTTTGACTGTATGTGGGCCACAGTTGACTTTTGACCTAGTGCAGTTGACTTTCAGGCATCTGAGCAGTTGACTGAGCAAACTTCTTGTGCAAGGCATGAAACTTGACATGGATGATCTTGAGAACGTATTAGGACCATGGAATGCATTTTGTACCTTTGGAGTTCCCACACCTTGATGAAAATGGAAACCCTAGTTTGAGGTACATTGCCTTAGGAGAGAGTTTGTCTGGTCAACTCTTGGGCATCCTTGAGCAAATTGAGGACCTTAATAGAAATGTGTTAAATAAAACGAGAGGGCAAAATTTGGGGTACAACAGCTGCCCCTGTTCAATCTTATTAAACCTGAGCATGTAGATTGGCTGTATGCCTTTCGTAATCTGAAGGTGGAAGATGATTGAACACTAGAGTGCCCAGAAATTTGCACTTGTTTGAGATGGTGCTGGACTGTGTAGGTAGTATCGGGAACAGGCTTACAGATGCCATTTGTAGGAGACGACGAAAGGTCAACGGAGATGGGTTTAAAGATGCCATCTGGAAGATATGACGGAGAATCGTCAGAGATGGTCTTAAAGATGCCATCTAGAGGATGTTGATTTCCCGAGATATTCATTTGATGAGAATTCTTGTTCATGTCGTTGAGGAGGAATTTGTTGAGGAATGTTGATCTCTATCTTGGGAGAAATAGAATTTTAGGAGCTTCAGTTGTCTGTTACTCTACTGGGGAATCATCTCTTAGTCGAGAAGGTGAAAGTGAACTGCTATCTGGTCGTACTCCAGGCTTTACAGTGACTTGCTGAGAATAATATGATCAACTGATATCTGGTCGATGCTCTAGGTTTCACAGTGACTTACTGGGGAAATGAGATTAAACTCGTTATCTGGTCGTGCTCCAGGCTTTGCAATTTCTCAATTCTTATCTGCTCGTGTTCCAAGCTTCAGAAGGAATTAAGTGGTTATTCAGTCGCGTCCGAGTTTCAACTTGAATTTAAGGCATACTAATATCCGGTCGATTTCCAGGCTTCATAGTAATTGGCCGAGTAAACTGCTATTTGGTTGAATTACAAGCTTCACAGTACCTCATACTATTACCTAGTTGTGCTCCAAGTTTCACAGTGTCTCTTGTCGCTATCTGGTCGTGCTCCAGTCTTCACAACGTCTTATACCTTTATCTGGTCGTGCTCCAGGCTTCATGATGTCTTATACCACTATCTGGTCGATTCCAGGCTTCATAATATTTTGGAGAAAATCAAGATATTATCCGGTCGATTTCCGAGCTTTATAGCTTGAATTTGAGACATACCACTATCTAGTCGATTCCAGGCTTCGTAGTATTTTGGAGAAATCAAGATATTATCCGGTCGATTTCCGGGATTCATAACTTGAATTTGAGATATACCACTATCTGGTCGATTTCGGGCTTCATAGTATCTTGTACTGTTATCCAGTCGATTTCTATGCTTCACAGTATGATGGGGGAATTAATTTGTTATCTGGTCGACTTACTGGCTTCATAGCTTGAATTTGAGATATACCATTATCTGGTCGATTCCAGGCTTCGTAGTATTTTGGAGAAATCAAGATATTATCCGGTCAATTTTCGGGCTTCATAGCTTGAACTGGAATAGAAATCTTAGTATCGATTTGACTGAACCAGGGAAAACTTGTGAGAACTTCAACTGGGAGAGAAATATTAGTATCGATTTTACTGGTCCCAGGAGAGGTCTTGGATTTACTTTGACTGGCATAGAAATCATGGGAATCTTAGCGGCGATTCGGCTGACCCAAACGAAAGTCTTAGAACATCTTCAACTAGAATAGAAACCTTAGTGTCGGTTTGACTGAACCAGAGAAAACTTGTGATAACTTCAACTGGGAGAGAAATCGTAGTATCAATTTGACTGAACAAGAGAAAGTATTGGAATATCTTCAACTGGAATAGAAACCTTTGTGTCGGTTTGACTGAACCAGAGAGAACTCGTGAGAACTTGATTGCATCTTTCCCTGAAAGGTAAAGAGTTAGTCATATGCAATGTCATGATGTATGAAATGCATTGAGTAATGATGTTCTCAAAATAAAAGAGATTGTGCTGTATAATATGTATGCGCATGCCAGGATGTATAGATATGTAATGCCATTATGATATTCTCTATCTGGGGAAAATAAATCCTGGACTACTGCTGGAGAGTATAAGGAGTTGAGTTCTTTGTTTCCACTGGGGATAGTGACCGAAGTTGATTAGCTGGAGATTTACATCTATTCTGCTTGAGAATATTCTGCCGGGAGAGACTTTGTCTGAGAATAATCCTGCGGGGGAATGATTTTGTGGGGGAAGAGAGATACTTTGTTGGAAGATCTGCTGATCTGGAGAAATAAACTCAGTTGGGGATGAACTTCCATTGCTGGAGAGAAGAGCTCTGTTGGAGATTGAGCTTCCGTTGTCAGATAAATAAACTCTGCTCGGGAGATGGATTTATAAACTGCTTATGATTATAAAGCTTGGTTGGGAAATACAGATGTCAGCTTTCTGAAAGAGCTTGTTGGGGAAGGAATTCCTGCTTGGGGATATGGAGGTCGGGCCTGAGTTATCTCGTCTCTGCGGGGAGTATGGGTATCACTGGCTTGTATGTGATAGTGACTTTGCTTCCAACTGTATTTTCCCCCTTGTACCATGATGGACGGGGTAACTATCGATATTTAGGTTTTGTACAAGTTTCTTTGAGTTCTTAGTAACTGTCTTTCTGTTTTATATGCAGATATTTGTGAACAGTAATCATATTCAAATGCATATGTCAAGAATAAAACATTGGACGTTTTTTGTAAAACAAAACAGAAAATGGAAAAACAAACACAGAGCTTTGTACTTAAAAGACACTTTTTACAAGGAGGCTGACGCTCTAGTAAGAGAACGTCGTCATAAAAATGAAAATTATTACAGAAATTGTGTACAAAAAGAAAACAGCTATGTGTAGTGATCCCATTGGGTTTCAATTCTGTTATTGCCCCTATGTCTTCGAACATCTTATCACTTTGCTGCTTGTCCAAAGCTGACTGGATTGATCGGTACCGTTTGAGCTCGATATCTGATTACCGAGGTTTGATTGCAAGGTTATCCAATGGGACATAGTGATACGCTTTAATCCCTAAATTTTGCTTGGACCGCCCTTTCGGGTTTTCAGTCCACTGGGATACCCTTTTTTGCCCAAGCCGCCCTTTAGGGTTTTCGACTTGCCGGGTGCACAGATTTTTTCATTTTTTTATCCCTAATTTTTGCCCGAACCCTTTTGGTTCGCTGGGATGTCCTTATTTTTGCCTAGGTATGTCAACCTAGCGGGTCTATATTATGTGTAGTATTTTTTCACTATGTCCGCATTAACAGGGTGTGGAAGGTCGTCACCATCTATGGTGGTCAGAATCATGGCTCCACCGGAAAATATGTTCTTGACTACAAATGGTCCCTCATAGGTAGGAGTCCATTTTCCCCTGGGATCACCTTGTGGAAGTATAATGCGCTTGACTACCAGATCCCCTACTTGATACACTTGTTGTCTGACTTTCTTGTTGAAGGCCTTGATCATCCGTTTCTGATGCATTTGACCATGGCAGACATCAATAAGTCTTTTCTCGTTGATTAATTTCAATTGATCAAGTCGAGTCTGGATCCAATCGTCTTCGCTCAAACCCTCATCCTTCATAATTCGTAGAGAAGGGATCTGGACCTCTATGGGTAGGACATCCTCCATCCCATATACAAGAGAATAGGTCGTTGCCCCTGTCGACGTACGTGCTGAAGTATGGTACCCGTGAAGAGAAAATGGTAACATCTCGTGCCAGTCTTTGTACATCATCGTCATCTTCTGTATGATCTTTTTGATATTCTTTAGCAGCTTCGACAGCCCCATTCATCTTCGGTCGGTAAGGAAAATAGTTGTGATGCTGAATCTTGAACTATTTACAGAGATCGGTGATCATTGAGTTGTTGATATTAGTACCATTATCAGTGATGATTCTCTTAGGGATACCATAACGACAAACCAAGTTATGCTTGATGAACCGTGCCACTACATTCTTGGTAACCGTAGCAAAGGAGGCAGCCTCAACCCACTTCGTGAAGTAATCAATGGCCACTAGGATGAAGCGATGCCCGTTGGACACGGTAGGTCTGATCTCGCTGATCATGTCAATGCCCCACATTGCAAAGGGCCAGGGAGATGTCAAGACGTTCAAGGGAACTAGAGGTACACGCACCTTATCAGCATAGATTTGGCACTTGTGACAGGTTCGAGAATGCTGATAACAGTCGGCTTCCATAGTGGACCAGTAGTATCCTGCTCGTAGGATCTTCTTCGCCATGGTATGTCCACTAGAATGACTGCCAAAGGTACCTTTGTGTAGGTCTTCCATGATCCTCTCTACTTCACTCTTGTCTACACACTGCAGTAAGGTAGAGTCATGATTGCGCTTATAGAAGATTCCATTATTGAGGAAGAACTTTGCAGCAAACCTCCTCAGAAATTTCTTGTCATTGACGGATGCCCCTTAGGGGTATTCTTGAGCCTCGAGATACCTTTTCACCTCATGAAACCAAGGTTTTTCGGATACCTCCTCAGTATCAATCTCACAATAGTATGCCCGTTCATCAAACTTCTCAATAGTGATTTGGGGAGCTTCATTGTCCCACCTGACCTTGAACATTTACGAAATAGTAGCTAGCGCGTCCGCTAACTGATTCTCTTCTCGTGGGAAATGTTCAAAGGTGATCTCTTCAAAATGTGACAGCAATGTCAGTACATGTTCTCTGTAAGGGATAAGGTTCGGGTGCTTCGTATCCCACTCGCCTTTGATCTGACTTATCACCAAAGCGGAATCCCCGAATACACTCAAGAACTTGATCCTAAGGTCAATGGTAGCTTTAAGACCCATGATACATGCTTCATACTCCGCCATGTTGTTGGTACAGTTGAAACATAATCGGGCAGTGAACAGAGTATAACATTCCTCGAGAGATATGATTACAGCGCCAATACCATTACCCAGTGCGTTTGAGGCTCCATCAAAATACATAGACCATCGGAATCCTTCCTCGGGTCCTTCATCCAGTCCAGGTTCTTCACAGTCGGTTACTAACATGATGTTCTCATCCGAGAACTCAAAATTCATGGACTGGTAGTCATCCACGGCTTGATGCGCCAAATGATCAGCTAACACACTTCCCTTGGTTGCTTTTTGGGTTGTGTATTGGATGTCGTACTCGGTTAAGATCATTTGCCATCTTGCTATCCTTCCGGAGAGAGTGGGCTTCTCGAAAATGTACTTAATCGGATCCATCTTAGATATCAATAAAGTAGTGTGGGTCAACATATACTGTCTCAGTCGGCGAGCAGCCCATGCCAAAGCACGGAAAGTTTTCTCGAGCAGTGAGTATCATGTTTCACAGTCGGTAAACTTTTTGCTAAGGTAGTATATTGCATGTTCTTTTTGACCGGACTCGTCATGCTGCCCCAGCACACACCCCATTGAATTATCTAGCACTGTTAAGTATATTATCAAAGGTCTTCCTTCAGTCGGCGGCATTAAAATAGGAGGCTCTTGGAGATATCGCTTGATTCTGTCAAAGGCGACGTAGCATTCGTCATTCCACTTTACCACTTGATATTTCTTCATAAGCTTGAAGATCGGCTCACAAGTAGCAGTCAGATGTGAAATGAACCTAGCAGTGTAATTCAGGCGTCCCATGAAACCTCTAACTTCCTTCTCAGTGCGGGGAGCCGACATATCTTGTATGGCCTTCACCTTTGCAGGGTCTACTTGAATACCTTTGTCACTGACGATGAATCCCATAAGTTTACCAGACCTCACCTTGAAGGTGCACTTATTCAGATTTAACCTCAGCTTGTACGTCTTCAACCTATCACACAACTTTTCTAGATGATCAAGATGTTCTTCCTCAGTTTGAGACTTGGCTATCATGTCATCGACGTAAACCTTTATCTCATGGTGAATCATGTCATGAAATAGAGCTACCATAGCTTGCTGATAAGTTTCCCCAGCATTCTTCAACCCAAACGGCATCACTTTGTAGCAGAAGGTGCCCCACTGTGTAACAAAGGTTGTCTTCTCCATGTCTTCAGGTTCCATCTTGATTTTATTGTAGCCAGAGAAATCGTCCATGAAGGAAAAGACTTTGTGTTGTGCGGTGTTATCAACCAGAACATCGATGTGTGGAAGCGAGAAGTCATCCTTGGGGCTTGCCCTGTTCAGGTCTCTGTAATCCATACACATTCATACTTTACCATCTTTCTTAGGTACTGGAACCACATTAGCAACCCATTGCGGATAGGAGGTGACAGCTAAGAACCCTGCGTTGAACTGCTTCATAACCTCTGCTTTAATCTTCTCTGACATCTCGGGGCGCATACGACGGACCTTTTGCTTTACCAGAGGGCAGTCTTCTTTAGTCAGAAGACGATGAACCACTATATCCGTGTCTAATCCCGGCATGTCTTCATATGACCAAGCGAAGATTTCAACATACTCATGCAACATCTGTACCAACCGCTGTTTGATAATAAGCTCCAGATTTGCACCTATCTTAACCTCTTTTTTGTCTTCCTCTGTACCCAAGTTCACTGTCTCAACCGGCTCTTCATGAGGCTGTATGGCCCTTTCTTCCTGCTGTAATAGTCTAGCAAGTTCTCCGGGTACCTCACAATCTTCCTCACCTTCGTCCTCGACTTGGTTGATCGGTTTTTCAAAGTCATAATGAGCAGTAGTAGAACCATTATCAATGGGATCCAGAGTGGATATGAATATGCATTTGGATATGTGAGTGTGTGTAAGAGCATAGTTGTATAGACAAAATAAAAGAAAAGAAAGACAAAGAGCGCAAAATTTGTATGCAAACGTCCAAGGCTTTATTAATGTCATATGAAAATGAAACATGATAACCCTCACAAATAGGACCATTATGCCCCGGGTAAGACACGTGGCTATAGAGTTTATATTGTTTTTAAATTACATATCTGAAAAAATCAAAAAGACAATTACTCTGGAACAAAAGTAATTGGTACAAAGTCCTTGGAAGTCCAGTTATTGAGTCCACCGTTGGTAGTCGGGAAGATCCACCTGTCAATGTCAGAATCACCATCACTATCTTCCAGTGCATTGACCCCAGAATTCCTGATGCGTAGGGGATGTCCTCTAGCCCGAGCACGACAAACAGCCCTTTGAGCACTTGTAGTAAAGCCCAAACCAGATTTGTCAGACTTGTAATGAATAACTGGGAACTGACCCCAAATGGTAGACCCACCTTCTTCAACCATTGCTCGTGCATCCTTGAGAGAAGCCATCTTCGAGGGAGATTTGGTGACCTTCAGAGGATTGTCGGTAGTTTCTGTTGTAGCCATATTCTGAGGTACTTCTTCAAAGTTCTGGAAAGGAGTCTCGATGAACTCTCCATACATTTCTATGTACCTGAAGAAGTTCAGGTAACTGATCATATACTCCTCTTCACCACGCACAGTGACAATCTTTCCTCTTACTGAGTACTTCAACATCTGGTGGAGGGTAGAAGTAACAGCCCCAGCCCTATATATCCAAGGGCGTCCCAACAAGCAAGAATATGATGGTTTGATATCCATTACATAGAAAGTGGAGTGGAAGGTCTGGGAACCAACTTTGATAGGGACATCCACTTCTCCGTGCACTCCTCTTTGAACCATCAAAAGCTCTCACTACTATATTGCTAGGCTTCAAGGTCAAGCCTTCGCAGTCCAATCTGTCTAGATCTTTTTAAGGTAGCACATTCAACGAGGACCCAGTATCTACCAAAACATAGGCCAGAGTCGTGCCCCTACATTCAACGAAAACATGAAGAGCATCATTATGTTTCCTCCCCTTTGATGTCAGATCTACGTCAGAGAAACCCAAACCATTACCAGCAGTCAAACTAGCCACACAATCTTCAAACTGATCAATAGTTGTCTCTTGTGGCACGTGAGCCATCTTCAGAAACTTAACCAAAGCCTTCACATTGGCCTCGAAACACAACAACAAATCTAGCATAGAAATTTTGGATGGGGTATGCCCCAACTGCTCGACCACATTGTAGTCACTCTTCTTTATTATCTTCAAAATTTCTTCCATTTCTTTCTTGGAAGCTTCTGGTAGGGTTACTGAATTAGCCTTTGTCAGGACAGGCTCAAGCAGTATGTCTTTGCCTCGAGTCTCGGCTGACTCGGTGATGGGAGGGTCAATAGGAGTGATTACTGGAATTGTAGTAGTAGTCTTGGGTTGAACTGAAGCTACCGACAGAAAACACAGAGCCGCCACCGAACTTTATTTATCCCGAAGGAAGGGGAAATATCGATAAAACCACAGGGGAATGGATAAGATGGTCTTGCGACCAAGAGAAAGGGTAAGGGAGTCGGTTATGCAAGGGGAAGGTATTAGCACCCCTCACATCCGTTGTACCCAACAGGATCCATTTTGTTTGTTTGTCTTAAATGGTGTGTTTATCTACAACTATGCTTGCTTAAGGGGAAATGAATAGTTTTTATTATTGCGTTCGTGAGGGTTTCGCGACCCTTTGCCTACGTATCCAATGAAGGAATCAGAACATCGTAGTTCCTCTAGAAAATGGTTGGTTTGTTTGTGTTTTTTAGTGGGCGATGTTAATGCATGCATTCTAGCAATAGGCACGGCCGGTATCGCAGTAGAAAGGAGATAACATGCCCTTTTTAGGGGAAGATTTGATTGGTTGAGTGTTTTTCTAAGTTTTAAAATGAATTCAAGTAATGATTAAAGGTGTTTTGGATTTTTGATTTGTGACAGTTAAGTTTTAATTACAAAAGAAAAAGGTTAAGAGGGAGACTAGAAACCTATTTGTTGTTATATACAAAGTTAGACCTAATACCGAGTTTAAAAAGGGGAATTCTATCCTAAAGTTATCATATATGGCTTCGACCCTATGTCTAATTCAACACGAAACGATCAAAGTAAATTTAAACGCTTCATGGAATCACTTATGGGAACATTTTATCAAGGATTAACCAAGAAATGAAACAAAACAACAAAGCTAATATTTCGGGGTTTTCTCATGTTAAGAAGTTAGAAACCAAAAGGAAAATAAATCGTAAATCTATCATATTTTGTATTTTTATCATGACAATAAATTTAAACAAAATTAAAACCATTATCATAAATAAAAGAAATTGAAAATGGTGCTTAAGGGGTATATGGTATATTTTTGGGTGTACTCAGTAATGAACATAGGCGCAAGGCCCAATGTTGCAAGGGTCCAGAAGTCGGTTTTTACTTCTTCAACAATTAGTGCCAAAATATGAAATCAATGGTCAAGGCCCAAGAAAATTTGAAATGGAAACCCTAGAATCCCTATGGTGCAGCCGCTCAAGTCTTGCGATTTGTTAACAATATTAAACTCATCTTATCCTCAAATTAATTCAATTAAAGAAAACTAATTAAGTGATCAACCTCAAAATAAATACACGATCCCCAAAAGTAACGCTCTCTCTAACCATTCCATGATTCTCTTCCACACTCATCATTTGTTTCTTCCTATCTCTCCTCAAACAAATCCGCACCTCTCAAATCCCTTTTCTCTTATTCCCTTCATCGTCTCCTTTCACCATCACTCACACGATCTTCTTTAATTTACTAACCATCCCAAGAAATTCCTTGCAAAACCAGACTGCAACAGCCTCTTGATCCAAAATTTTCTCACTGATCCATCACCATCATCTCTCGCGGTAAACTCCCTTAAGACTGAACAAAATCCTAAACTAATAAACTCTCTTCCAAACTTTCGATCCCTTTATCTCTCTCACCATAAACCACATCAACAACTCCAAAATCCCAGCAGGATTCTTCTCTCTCGATCAAACAACAAGTAATAAAGCTTTATCGGTTTCTCGTCTTCGCAATTTTTGGGTTCACAGTTTTCAGTTCATATTTTGCAACAATAATTAACATGGTTTAACAAAGTTTCGACAATCACAACTGTTATCATAACAACAATTAATAAAGACCTCACAATTTCATGGTTTCAACAAGTTAACATAATCTCCAAGCAAAGGCGAGTAAAAAAGGAGGAAAGGGAAAATACCGAGTCGGAGCTCCTCTGACGGGCCTTCAATTTCTCAGGTACAGTATCCAAATTATTTTATTTTCTTATAAAATTGCTCTTGTGGATCTGCTCGTGTTCTCACTTTTTCTATCTTCTGAAATATGTTGTAATGTGGTTTTGAAAGAATACTATGTGTTGATGTAGTTGCAAGTGGCGTTGAATGTTGGTAGTGGATATGGTTGTGGACTTGAAGGTTGAAGATTGGAGTATGGAGGATTTGAGCAGAGATTTGAAGGTGGTTGAAGAAGGTTTTTTTTGTGATGTATCAGGTTTTAGAAGAATTAGGAGAGTGTATCGGAGTATATTTTTTCTATGAGTTTTTTGGTGTGTTTTATAACAACAGAGAGGTGGAAAATAGGGGGAAACTTCATAAGTTCAAACATATGTAGTATGCTGACTTTTTTGCTTTTGGGGTGCAGGTTTATGTTGTCTTATTTTGATGTTATTTTGGGTTTGTTTTGGACAGGTTTAGGGTTGGCTTTACAGGGCAGGCTACTTAGACATTTTTATTTGGGGGTTATTATGTAGAATTATGGCTTGTTGTTTTGGTTGTTTATGCAGGGATAAGGTCTGGTTATGCAGTATGCAGGTTTTAGTCAGTTTTGGACAACTGTAGTTTTTATTTTTCTTGGACTGTTTTTTGTGATTTTATTCAAGGATGTTGTGATGGTTTATGGACAGTTTTGTTCAATGATGCAGGGCTGTACATGACTTCTTTAAAAGCAGGGCATTTGGGCTGTTTTAACAGGTTTTTTGGACTAGTTTTGGTGGTTCACAACAAGGCCAACCCCTATTCTTTTTTCTCTTTTTCTCTCTATGATATAAAGATAATTTGCTTTTTATTCCAATAAATCTGAAGGGTTTCCCATTAGGGAAATGATGACAGGGTCTTGAGCTAGCTTGCTGTTTTTTTTTTAATGAATTGTTGTTATTTTTACATTTGCTAATTTTGGGTTACTTGCTAGTCTTGCTACGTTGGGTTGCTGCTATACTTTCCTGCAATTACTGTTTTGTTTGCAGCTTTGTTGCCATGCTTGTAGCTGGTGGTTTTAGCTGCTGCTATTTGCTTTGTTACAAGCCTGTTTTTAGCTTTATTTGGCTGTTGTTTCTGCTATGTCTTGTTTGCTTGTTTCTGCTGTTTAGTAGTGTTGCTTTAGTTTGGCAGCTTGGCTGTTTTGCTTTGGCAACAAGAAAATGTTTGCAATTTTTCTTTCTATTTTTTTGTGAACCAAAAAGGAATAAACTTTTTGTGATTTCCTATTGGGATAAAATGGCCCATGATTAAAAATAAATCCCTTCTTAACTGATTCCGGATGCAAACCCTTACGATGAGATACCCATTCCTTTTATCAATTAATTCTTGCTTGGAATTTTTCATATGTTAATTGTTGGCTAATTTTCTCTTTTCCTTGTTTCATGAGCACGAGTATCGGATGGCAAGCGGGGTTGTAAGATGGAAAGGCCGAGGCTAGTAAAGAATGTGGGTGATTCACTTGAAGAGGAAGCAACAAAAGTTGAAGAAGAAACACTTAATTCCTTTTTTTTGTTGTGTAAATAGCAATTGTAACTTGTGATTTCATATCTGTAACATGCCTTGTAACTTGTCTCAAAAATATAATGAGCACAAATTTGAACGAATTTTATTAATGATGAACTTTGTTGTAGGAATCAAATATCTCTTGAATCTTGTTGAAAGTAGCAATTTCCACTTGAATGATTTGAATGCACACTTTGACCTTGTAACTTAAACTTTAGGAAATCGCGAACAATTGTTGCAACTTGTATTTCAAGCAATCATGCGCCTTATCTTTCAAAATCCACTCAAACTCTCAAACAAAATAAATGCTTAAGAATTTAATTCCACTTGGTTAATTCGAACCCAAAACAACGGTCACTCAAACCTTATCTTCATATCACGCCTGAACCAAACTTGCACTCTTAAACAGAACTTTAACTTTGAGGCTCACATCACAAGTAACTTGTAACTTAAGCAACCAAAACATGTCTTGACGGTCACGAACCCCAAGCTTATTTCTTGTGCCCTAACTCCACAGTTGTTAACTTATACTTCAAACCCTCGAATCAGTGACTTGGAGACTTTTAATAAGAAAGCTTGAAATGAGAGGAGAGGAACTCCCTGACCTAATGCACTGAGCTTTGAGTCATATTTTGAGGCAGGCGAAAGAAACATCTTCACAAAACCAAAGACCCAAAACCCTAGCATCTTGACCAACAAATAGGGAAACAAACCCTAATCCAGGCTCTGATAAATTCGAGCGAGAATCAACCTTGTAACGTGATGACAAAACAAATCATGATACCTCAGGAATCCACCCCACGATCCACAAACCAAGAACCAGATGACCTTCCCTTTTACCTGATAAGAAAACTTTAAAAAAAATTAGACATGAAGAGGGCACAACCCTAATAACTTAAACCAAAGCGCCTGATTCCATGAGATGCGGGATATGTAAATGACTTAGTAAAAATGATGCAAATGGAATGCGAAGTTCAAAGCCGAACAAAAGTAAAGGAGATAGGGAAAATTTGGGGTACGACAGCTGCCCCTATTTAATTGTCTTAAACTTTAATGTGAAATTGGCGCCAGCCTTTCGAAAGTTCAAGGTGGAAGATGATTAAATACCAGGACCCGAAATTTTCCCTAGAGAGATGGTGTGAGTGTCATTTATTGGTGTGAATGTCTGTTGGGGAAAGACAAACTGGTATTCTTGTCGAATAACGGTAGCTCGTACTGGGGTAATGGTGCCAATACAAGGTTCTTGAGGGAGTGGGTGGTAGAGTGACTGAAAGGATATGGTTGACAATGTCGCGGTGACTAAAGGTAAGAAACTTAAAGATAACACGAGGGTAAAGTCTGCGGAAGAATTACGACCCTAAAAAGATAACGTGAGGGTAATACCTGCGAATGACCCACGACCCTAAGAGAGAAATAGCGAAGGTAAGATCTACGGATGATCTACGACCTTAAAAACAAAATGAGGAGAGGGTAAAACGAAGGTAAGATCTATGGACGATCTACGACCCCGGAAGTATAACACGGTAGTAAGACCTATGGACGACCTACGACCTTAGAAAGATGACGCGGCAGTAAGATCTACGAACGATCTGCGACCCTAAAAACAAGATGAGGAGAGGGTAAAGTCTACGGACGACCTATGACCCTAAAAGAGATAAAGTGAAGGTAAGATCTACGGACGACCTACAACCTTAGGAAATGTAAAGTGAGGGTAAGATCTATAGACGATCTACAACCTTAGGAAATAAGATGGGGAGAGGGTAAAGTCTACGGACGACCTACGACCCTAAGAGAGATAAAGTGAAGGTAAGATCTATGGGTGACCTACGACCTTACAAAGATGACGCGACGGTAAGATCTACGGAAGATCTATGACCTTAAAAATAAGATGAGGAGAGGGTAAAGTCTACGGACAACCTACGACCCTAAGATAGATAAAGAGAAGGTAAGATCTATAGACGATCTACGACCCTAAAAATATAACGCGATGGTAAGATCTACGGACGATCTATGACCCTAAAAACAAGATGAGGAGGGGGTAAAGTCTACGGACGACCTACGACCCTAAGAGAGATAAAGCGAATGTAAGATCTATGGAAGATCTAAGACCCTAAAAATATAACGTGATGGTAAGATCTACGGATGATCTACGACCCTAAAAACAAGATGAGGAGAGGGTAACGTCTACGGACGACCTACGACCCTAAGAGAGATAAAGCGAAGGTAAGATCTATGGACGACCTACGACCTTAGAAAGATAACACGATGGTAAGATCTACGGACAATCTACAACCCTAGGAAAAGATAACGTGAGTATTGAGAGTTGGGGAGTATGATGTACTGACACCATGGATTATTTTAGTTGGTAGTGTAATAACAAATGTTAACTGGGAATTATGAGGATGATATTCTTTGTGGGGATGTTTTGTTGATTTGGGATTGATTTGGCTCATGCTTCATATGCATTTGAAGTGTGACATGATGATCCAAGGATATGCTATGTGTTTGAGGATGCAATGCAATATGTCATGATGATTATTGTATGTAAAGTGCCAAAAACTCACTGGGATCTGTTTCTCGTCATCTTGAGGTACTAATATGGACTGGTGCTTGAAATTTGAGAGAAAAGGGTTAGCCTTGTCGAGTTCACTGGGGGATTAAATCTTGCTGAGGAGAAATGACTTAATCTGACTTCCTTCATGTGTTGGACTTTTTGTGAATAACCGAAAAGAGACGTGGATCTCAACCAATGCCCCAAGTCTCTCAGTGTGGGAGAAATGGGTGCTTGGTTGACTGTAGGGAGGCGACAAGGATGAGGGCTTGGTCGAGGTGACCGTTATGACTTGCTACCTACACAGAAGAGCAAACACTTGAACGCTACGGCATTCCCTTGGGATGCCTCCCTATCCATGTAATGTAGTGTTTCACATCTTAGCTTGTGAGTATTATTGACTTATTGTTTTCAATGAAATGCTTAACAATGAATTTAAATCACGATTCACATACGAAAAATAAAGTAAAAGATAATAACAAAGATTTTTTAATGAAAGGGAAAAAATTTATTAAATGAGTTTGGCCCGTAAATGGTCATTCATACATAGAAACAACTCCTAAATGAGGAAGTTGCGGAGAAGAAAAGGAATACAACGAGTAAAATGGCAATAAGACAATCTTGAACTTCCATTAAAACTGATATTGCCATAGTTCCCGTATCCTGGGTCATCATAGTGTCGTGCTTCCAAAGGATAATAGCTAGATTGATCCATCCTGCATTAGGAGGGTGTACGTGAAGAGTCTTCAGACTGCAGTCTCTCGCTTTTTTGTCCCTAATTTTTGCCTGGATCGCCCTTTTGGGTTTTCAATCCACCGGGACACCCATTTTTTCCTAAGCCGCCCTTTCGGGTTTTCAACTTAGCGGGTTATTCCTTTTTTTTCTTCCCCCCTTTTTTTAGCCCTAACTTTTGCCTAAGCCGCCCTTTCAGGTTTTCGACTTAGCGGGTCCTTTTATGCGTAGTATTTTTTGACTGAGTCTGAATTGACTGGAAGCGGAACATCTTCCCCATCCATGTTTGTCAGGATTATAGCACCTCCTAAGAAAGCTTTCTTCATGATGTACGGTCCCTCATAGTTGGGATTCCACTTGCCTCTTGGATCAGTGTGGATTGGGAGAATCTTCCTTAAGACCAGGTCACCTGCGTGGAACTCTCGAGGTCGAATCTTCTTGTCAAATGCTCTCTAGAGACGTTGTTGGTATAATTGACCGTGACAAACGGCTGCCAGGCGCTTTTCTTCGATGAGATTGAGTTGGTTGAGTCTCGTTTGAATCCATTCAGCTTCGTCAAGCTTAGTATCCATCAGAACCCTTAAGGAAGGAATATCCACTTCGACCGGGAGTACCGCATCCATACCATAGACTAGTGAAAATGGAGTTGCCCCAGTGGAAGTACGCACCGAAGTTCGATAGCCACGCAGGGCAAAAGGCAACATCTCATGCCAATCTTTGTATGTTCTCACCATTTTCTGGACAATCTTCTTTATGTTCTTGTTAGCGGCTTCAACTGCCCCATTCATCTTCGATCGATAAGGTGATGAATTATGGTGCTCGATCTTGAACTCTTCACACATTTCCTTCATCGTTTTGTTATTGAGATTTGACCCATTATCAGTGATGATCTTATTAGGAGTTCCATAACGACAAATGATCTCTCTTTTGATGAAACGAGTGACAACTTGCTTGGTCACATTCTTGTACGAAGCCGCTTCTACCCACTTGGTGAAGTATTCAATAGCAACGAGGATAAACCTGTGTCCGTTTGAAGCGCTTGGCTCGATTCGCCCAATCATATCGATGCCCCACATTGCAAAGGGCCATGGTGAAGTCATCACATTCAAAGGAGTGGGAGGAACATGTATCCTGTCTGCGTAAATCTGACATTTGTGGCACATTTTGGCATATACACAACAGTCACTTTCCATCGTCATCTAGAAATAACCTGCTCGTAGGATTTTCTTGGCCATGGAATGCCCACTGGCATGAGTCCTAAAAGAGCCCTCATGTACTTCTCGTATAATGGATTCTGCTTCGTGTCTATCCACGCATCTGAGCAGAACCAAATTAAAGTTTCTCTTGTACAGAACGTCTCCTGACAGTAAAAACTAAGACGTCGACCTTCTAAGAGTCCGCTTATCACAAATTATAGCACTTTCGGGGTACTCTTGCTTCTCAAGATATCTTTTGATGTCGAAGTACCACGGCCTTTCATCTGATACATCTTCAGTTGTGAGACAATGAGCAGGGAAAATGTGTGTCGGCTCCTTGTAATGACAGATCCTTATATTGGGTGCATGATTCGGGTAACTGACTTTGAACATTGCTGCTAAAGTGGCCAGAGCGTCTTCCAGTTGATTTGCTTCTCTAGGAATGTGCTCAAAGGTGACCTCATCGAAAGCGGGAAACAACTCTAATATGTAATTCTGGTATGGAACTAAATTAGGGTGCCATGTATCCCCATCACCCCTTACTTGATGTATCACTAAGGCAGAGTCCCCATAAACTTCAAGAATCTTGATCTTCAAATCAATGGCTGCTTCAAGGCCCATCACACAAGCTTCGTATTCAGGGACATTATTCGTACAATCAAAACATAATCTGGAAGTGAAAGGTATGTGAGTGTTGCGTGGAGAGTTCAGAACTGCCCCAATGTCATGACCCATAGCATTTGACGCACCATCGAACGTGAGATTCCATCGCTCCCCTGGTTCAGGTCCTTCATTATCATCAAGTTTCAAAATATCCTCGTCTGGAAAATCGAACTTCATGGGCTGATATTCTTCCAATGGTTGGTGAGCGAGATGATCAGCAAGAATGCTAGCTTTGATAGACTTTTGTGTGACGTACTGGATGTCATACCCAGACAAAAGCCTTTTCCACCAAGCCAATCTGCCTGTAAGTGCTGGTTTCTCGAAGATGTACTTTATCGGATCCATCTTAGATATCAGAAGTGTAGAATGTGTCAACATATACTGCCTCAAACGTCGAGCTTCCCACGTAAGAGCACAACAAGTCTTCTCAAGTAAGGAATACCTTGATTCACAATCAGTAAACTTCTTGCTCAGGTAATAGATGGCGTGTTCTTTTCTTCCAGTATCATCATGTTGTCCGAGCACACAACCCATAGATCCTTCAAGCATAGTCAAATACATAATGAGAGGTCTCCCGGGAACTGGTGGTATGAGTATTGGTGGTTCTTGAAGATACTGCTTAATCTTCTCGAAAGCTTCTTGACAACTCTCATCCCAACGGACATCCTGATTCTTGCGTAACAATTTAAAGATGGGTTCACAGGTAGCAGTAAGATGGGAAATGAACCTGGCTATGTAATTCAACCTTCCAAGGAAACCTCGTACTTCCTTTTCATTTTTCGGCGCCAGAATATCTTGTATTTCCTTTACTTTGTCTGGATCTACTTCAATTCCTCGTTGACTCACAATAAAACCAAGTAACTTGCCCGACTGAACCCCAAAGGTGCATTTGTTGGGATTAAGCTTTAAGCTGAATTTTCGTAGACGATCAAACAACTTCTGCAAATGGACCAAATGTTCTTCCTCAGTTTGTGACTTCGCGATCATGTCATCCACATACACCTCGACCTTTTTATGAATCATGTCGTGAAATAGAGTCACCATAGCTCGCTGATATGTCACACTAGCGTTTTTAAGACCAAAAGGCATGACTCTATAGCAAAAGGTACCCCAAGGAGTTGTGAAAGTTGTTTTATCCATGTCTTCTGGAGCCATCTTTATCTGATTATAGCCAGAGAACCCATCCATAAAGGAGAACACCGAAGACTGAGTAGTGTTATCAACCAATACATCAATATGAGGCAACGGGAAATCATCCTTCGGGCTTGCTCTATTCAAGTCTTGGTAGTCGACACACATGCGTACCTTACCATCCTTCTTAGGTATAGGCACGATGTTAGCAATCCAAGGTGGATAGTTTATCACAGATAGGAAACCTGCTTCGAGCTGTTTCTAAACCTCTTCTTTGATCTTCAAAGCCATGTCGGGTCGGGTCCTTCTTGGCTTTTGCTTTACAGGAGGACATTCTGGCTTGAGTGGCAATCTATGCATTACTATATCAGTGTCTAAGCCAGGCATGTCTTCATACGACCAGGCGAAGATGTCAGCATACTCTTGAAGCAACTCAATCAACCCCTTCTTTTCTTCACTTTGCAAGGCGGCCCCTATTTTGACTTCTCTCTTTACCTCTTCAGTACCGAGATTGACGACTTTTGTTTCTTCTTGACACGGCTGGATGACCTTCTCTTCCTGTCTCAATAGTCTGGCTAGTTCTTCAGGGACTTCACAATCTTCCTCACTATCCTCGTTAGCATGATCAACTGAATTCTCAAGGATATAAGGAGCCATAGCATTATCATTTCCAACAGAGTCCGAGACAGATCTGCATGATCGATGATTTTATGTTTTATTTTTAGAAAGTGCAAAAGAGTATGAAAAGAAAAGTATTGCCATTTTTATTTTGAAAAATTAAAAGAAAAGACAGGGAAAAAAATTGTATGCGAAAGTGCGATTTTTCATTCAATGTTAAACGAAGATTGAAACATAAGGGGCCCCTTCTACAAGCTGTCAGTATGCCTTGGGCAGGACATACGACTTAAATGGAAACAGAAAATTACACATCAAGGAAAACAACTTCAGGGATGTCCACGGCAGTCCAATTATTGAGCTCCTGGTCCAGCGTAACTTGATAGATAAATCTTGAAACATCTTCATCGTCACCTTCAACATTTGTGGAGAGCACTTGTCCTTCTTTGCCTACACCAGCACTGACGAACACTTCTGAAATTGGGGGAACCTGTTGTCCTTTGAGAGGAATCCAACCAACTTGCAAGGAGGAGGATGGCTAATACCCAAGACCGAAACGGTCTTTCTTCTCTGGTACTTAAATCAATTTGCCCCAACTGCCATAGGGAGGTCTAGCTTCTATGAGGGCTTTGGCATCCTTCAAAGAGGCCAGGGGTATCTCATACTTCTTACATTCCATGACGGGGGATTTGTCAACAGTAACAATCTCCAGGGCTTGAAAGGGAAACTCTTGCACCTCGCCTTCCACTTCCACATAACGGTAGGTAGTCAGATTATTAATCATTATGTCTTCTTCCCCGCAAACAACAACAACTTGGTCATTCACAATGAACTTGATGAAGAGTAGATGTCACAGCTCCTGCTACATGAATCCATGGACGACCCAAAAGGCAAGTATAGGATGGACGGATGTCCATAACATAGAATGACAAATAGAAAGTGTAGGGACCAATCTTGACAGGCAAATCCACTTCTCCATCCACATATCTTCTAGAACCATCAAACTCTTGAACATTTAGAGTAGAGGGCCTCATCATTACTCCATCCATATTCAGCTTAAACAAAGTAGCCTTAGGCATCACATTGAGTGAAGAACACGTATCCACCAAAAATCGAGATAAAACAGTGTCCAAACACTTCATAGAAACATGCAGCGCTTTGTTATGGGCTCTGCCTTCGACTGGGAGTTCATCATCATAGAAACCCAAACAATTTCCCACATCAATATTGGTGACGATTCCTTCAAACTGCACCACAGAGATGTCTTGGGTAACATGAGCAGAACATAAGGTCTTCAATAAGGCATTGCAGTGGGCCTCTGAATACAAAAGGAGAGACAAGATGGAAATCTTGGATGGTGTCTGGTTGAGTTGATCCACTACTTTGTAATCACTCCACTTGAGAATTCTCAAAAGTTGCTCCGCTTCTTGTCCTACAGAAGGTTCGGATTGAGTATCCATCACTTGCTTTCCCCTGGCCTTAGCTAGAGCTTCACTGTTAATTTCCTTAGGAGGTGGTGGTGGAGGAGAAAAGATCCGACCACTGCGAGTCATGTTACTGGTTACTGCAATGTTGGTAACATTCTTGTCAATAATCGGAGGGCACTCATACTTCTTTCCATGAATATAGACCACATTGTACTCCCATGGAATTGCCTTTGAGTCGTTGCTTGTAGGAAGAATATGAGCTTGAATCACTGTGGGGGTAGTAGGAACCTGGATTGTTAACGGAATACTAGGGGTTGCTGAAAAGCTTCTCAGATAGTAGGGGATTTCCAGGACATCAATCTCTTCTTCTCGAAATATTTTCTCTATCTATAGGACACCTTCATCGATCAACTGTTGGATGGCCGTCTTCAACTCAGTACACTCTTCAGGTTTGGAGGAACACGTTAAGCAGAAGTCATGGAGTTCTTGTAGCACCTCATGCTTCAACAAATGTTCTCTGATAGTTTCTAAAGATATCTTAATTTCGTCAACCTTGGATACCAAAACTCGTTCATTAACTTCTTCCGCAGCATTGACCGTTCCCCCTTGATGAGGAGGCATGGGATTATTTTTAATATTCGGACCAACAGGGTTGAAGTTGATTGCCTTTGCATCAATGAGGTCTTGAACTTTGCATTTAAATGCTCTACAATTTTCAATTGTATGGCCTGGGGCACCAGAATGAAATTCGTAATGAGCATTAATATCATACCCCCTTAGGAGAGGATTTGGCGGTGAACCGAGTTCGCGCAATTGAACCAATTGACTAGCAAGTAACTGTGGGAGAAGTTGAGCGTAGGACATAGGAATGAGATCAAATCTTCTTTCAGGGGCTCTTTGTCTTTAAGGAGCTCTCGGGCCTTGAGCTTGTTGATTCGGTTGTTGATAAGTTGTAGGAGGTGAAAATTATTGTTGTGGAACATAATGTGGTTGCGGAACGAAAGGTCGTTGTTGGGCCATCCAGGGTGCTGGAGTTGTAGCAGCATATACTTGAGGAACAAATTGGTTGGGAACAGCAGCAGGTGTAGGAAAATAAGGGAATCGTACTTGAGGGAATGCGGGAGCTCTTCCTTGGTTGATGGTGATGGCACTAGTCTCACCCTCTTTCTTCTTGACAAAACCAGAAAACGGTTTTCTACTAATACCCGCATTGTTGTTAGCATTGTTAGGAACACCTTGAATCGTTCCAGCCTTAATGCATGTCTCAATGCGTTCACCAATAATGACCATGTCAGAGAAAGAAGTAGAAGTGCTACTGAGCATATGTTGGAGATAAGGTCCTCGTAGAGTACCCATAAACAGATCAATCAATTCACAATCCAAGAGAGGAGGTTGGACCCTTGCAGCCAGTTCACGCCACCTCTGGGAGTACTCTTTGAATGACTCTTCAAATTTTTGTACCATCCCTTAGAGCTGAGTACGGCTAGAAGCCATGGCAGTATTGTAATGGTAATGTTTCAAAAAAGTGTCAGCAAGTTCTCCCCAAGTACTGACATGAGATCTTTCCAATTGCATATACCAATCCAATGGTGCCCCGGTCAAGCTATCTTGAAATAAGTGCACGAGTAACGGTTCGTTTTCAGCATAGGAAGGCATTTTACGGCAATAGGAATGGAGATGAGTCTCTGGGAAAGAAGTGCCTTTGTATTTGTCAAAATCTGGGACTTTGAACTTGGGAGGAATAACTACCCCAGGCACGAGGCACATTGTAGCAGTATTAAATCTGGAAGCCTTGATACCCTCCATGGCTCTAAGTCGCTCTTCGAGAGCATGATACATTTTCGCAGTTTCAGCAACTCCGGCAGAAAGATTCACTTGGGGTTCATCAAGATCAATAACATCATGATAATCGTCGACAACATTCCTAGGAGCGCCGGTAGGAGTCTCAACATTTGCATTGTTATTCCTCCCATTAGCAGAAGTGGAGGGTGCAGCAGTAGTAAGCTTGGTAACACTTTGATGTAGTTCTTCTTGACCCTTGATCACGGCATGAAGGGTTTCCATAAGTTGATCCATGCGAGTACCCATGGTGTCCATATCCTGACGGAGTGCATTCTGGTTCTCTTCAAAAAGATCCATTAGCCTTTGTTGGTTGCCTCTGGTACGGTAAGGATGTGGAGAAGTCGTCTTTGTTGTTTACTGTAGTCTGTGAAAAGGGACCCAAATGAATTTTTGTTGTGAAAAATGAATGCATGGTAGTATGGATGAATGCTTTATCTTCATTTCTGAGGAGACCCAAAGACTCGTCTATCTTTTAAAATTTCCCTTTTTTGAAAAGCCATATCAGCGAGACTGGTCTTTGGATTTCCCTAGATATGAGATATATATACATGATGATATGATGTCATGGTATGCTATGGCATGAAGTCTCAGCTCCACATATATTGGATAACCATTGCATAGTCCATTGCACAGACTAAAAGTAACAGGATCAAAAGTTCGACGTCACAGGCATGGAGTCAAAGTAACCACCCATGAGGTATGTACTGGGGGTTTATCACATGCCGAACAAGGTTCTAAAGAGTTCTCGAAGTCTACGCTCTTCCTTTGGATATTATCGACGTCCCAATTACTTGGTAATCAGTAATATTCGCAGGAAAAACTCGTCCGAGTGCAATATCGTGTGACAACTACTTCTGGATTACCCCGTTATAGTCTCCGCACTGCACGTAAAAGGCCAGGATGGGTTAATGGTTCTACGGCCCTCAGCTTCTCGAGTTCCCAGGTCGAAAGCAACGATATCTTCCCGACTACTCAATAAACATCACTACTTTCAAGGGGACCTCCACTGAGTGGGGGATTTTCATGCCTCCTTCTTCGGGATTACTCCCTAAAAGTTAACATGACTATACCGCCCGTCCTAATCCTATGTGTAACCCAAGTGCGGGTATAGGACTCATCAAAAGCAATCACCAAACCCAACATCACAATGTATCCAGAATATGTGAGTAGCAACAATATATGCAATATATATAAATAAAGCAATAATAAAACGGTAAAGCAAAATAAAACAAATAAATAAACACCCAAAAAGACAAATAAACAAAACTAGGAGAGACTCGCAAAACAAAGTCCCCAGCAGAGTCGCCAGCTGAAGCTACCGGCAGAAAACACAGAGCCGCCACCGAACTTTATTTATCCCAAAGGAAGGGGAAATATCGATAAAACCACAGGGGAATGGATAAGATGGTCTTGCGACCAAGAAAAAGGGTAAGGGAGTCGGTTATGCGAGGAGAATATATTAGCACCCCTCACATCCGTTGTACCCAACGGGATCCATTTTGTTTGTTTGTCTTAAAGGGTGTGTTTATCTACAACTATGCTTGCTTAAGGGGAAATGAATGGTTTTTATTATTGCGTTCGTGAGGGTTTCGCGACCCTTTGCCTACGTATCCAATGAAGGAATCAGAACACCGTAGTTCCTCTAGGAAATGGTTGGTTTGTTTGTGTTTTTTAGTGGACGATGTTAGCACGCGCATTCTAGCAATAGGCACGGCCGCTATCGCGGTAGAACGGAGATAACATGCCCTTTTTGGGGGAAGCTTTGATTGGTTGAGTGTTTTTGTAAGTTTTAAAATGAATTCAAGTAATGATTAAAGGTGTTTTGGATTTTTGATTTGTGACAGATAAGTTTTAATTACAAAAGAAAAAGGTTAAGAGGGAGACTAGAAACCTAATTGTTGTTATATACAAATGTAGACCTAATACCGAGTGTAAAAAGGGGAATTCTATCCTAAAGTTATCATATATGGCTTCGACCCTATGTCTAATTCAACACGAAACGATCAAAGTAAATTTAAACGCTTCATGGAATCACTTATGGGAACATTTTATCAAGGATTAACCAAGAAATGAAACAAAACAACAAAGCTGATATTTCAGGGTTTTCTCATGTTAAGAAGTTAGAAATCAAAAGGAAAATAAATCTTAAATCTATCGTATTTTGTATTTTTATCATGACAATAAATTTAAACAAAATTAAAACCATTATCATAAATAAAAGAAATTGAAAATGGTGCTTAGGGGGTATATGGTGGATTTTTGGGTGTACTCAGTAATGAACATAGGCGCAAGGCCCAATGTTGCAAGGGTCCAGAAGTCGTTTTTTACTTCTTCAACAATTAGTGCCAAAAAATGAAATCAATGGTCAAGGCCCAAGAAAATTTGAATGGAAACCCTATAATCCCTATGGTGCAGCCGCTCAAGTATTGGGATTTGCTAAAAATATTAAATTCATCTTATCCTCAAATTCAATTCACTTAAAGAAAACTAATTAAGTGATCAAACTCAAAAGAAATACACGATCCCCAAAAGTAACACTCTCTCTAACCATTCCATGATTCTCTTCCACACTCATCATTTGTTTCTTCCTATCTCTCCTCAAACAAATCTGCACCGCTCAAATCCCTTTTCTCGTATTCCCTTCATCGTCTCCTTCCACCATCACTCACACGATCTTCTTTAATTTACTAACCATCCCAAGAAATTCTTTGCAAAACCAGACTGCAACAGCCTCTTGATCCAAAATTTTCTCACTGATCCATCACTATCATCTCTCGTAGTAAACTCCCTTAAGACCGAACAAAATCCTAAACTAATAAACTCTCTTCCAAACTTTTGATCCCTTTATCTCTCTCACCACAAACCACATCAACAATATTGAACTCCCAGCAGGATTCTTCTCTCTCGATCAAATAACAAGTAATAAAGCTTTATCGGTTTCTCGTCTTCGCAATTTTTGGGTTCACAGTTTTCAGTTCATATTTTGCAACAATAATTAACATGGTTTAACAAAGTTTCGACAATCACCACTGTTATGACAACAACAATTATTACAGACCTCACAATTTCATGGTTTCAACAAGTTAACATAATCTCCAAGAAAAGGCGAGTAAAAAAGGGGGAAAGGGAAAATACCGAGCCGGAGCTCCTCCGACGGACCTTCAATTTCTCAGGTACAGTATCCAAATTATTTTATTTTCTTATAAAATTGCTCTTGTGGATCTGCTCGTGTTCTCACTTTTTCTATCTTCTGAAATATTTTGTACTGTGGTTTTGAAAGAAAACTATGTGTTGATGTAGTTGCAAGTGGCGTTGAAGGTTGGTAGTGGATATGGTTATAGACTTGAAGGTTGAAGATTGGAGTATGGAGGATTTGAGCAGAGATTTGAAGGTGGTTGAAGAAGGGTTTTTTTGTAATGTATCAGGTTTTAATAGAATTGGGAGAGTGTATCGGAGTATATTTTTTCTATGAGTTTTTTGGTGTGTTTTATAACAACAGAGAGGTGGAAAATAGGGGGAAACTTCATAGGTTCAAACATATGTAGTATGCTGACTTTTTTGCTTTTGGGATGCAGGATTATGTTGTCTTATTTTGATGTTATTTTGGGTTTATTTTGGACAGGTTTAGGGTTGGCTTTACAGGGCAGGCTACTTAGACATTTTTATTTGGGGGTTATTATGTAGAATTTTGGCTTGTTGTTTTGGTTGTTTATGCAGGGATAAGGACTGGTTATGCAGCATGCAGGTTTTAGTCAGTTTTGGACAACTGTAGTTTTGCTTTTTCTTGGACTATTTTTTGTGGTTTTATTCAAGGATGTTATGGTGGTTATGGGACAGTTTTGTTCTATGATGCAGGGTTGTACATGACTGCTTTAAAAGCGGGGTGTTTGGGTTGTTTTAATAGGTTTTTTGGACTAGTTTTGGTGGTTCACAACAAGGCCAAACCCTAATCTTTTTTCGCTTTTTCTCTCTATGATATAAAGCTAATTTTATTTTTATTCCAATAAATCTGAAGGGTTTGCCATTAGGGAAATGATGACAGGGTCTTGAGAGAGCTTGCTATTTTTTTTTAATGAATTGTTGTTATTTTTACATTTGCTGATTTTGGGTTACTTGCTAGTCTTGCTACGTTGGGCTACTGCTATACTTTTCCTGCAATTGTTGTTTTGTTTGCCGCTTTGCTGCCATGCTTGTAGCTGGTGGTTTTAGCTGCTGCTATTTGCTTTTTTAAAGGCCTATTTTTAGCTTTATTTGGCTGTTGTTTCTGCTATGTCTTGTTTGCTTGTTGTTGTTGTTTAGCAGTGTTGCTTTAGTTTGGCAGCTTGGCTGTTTTGCTTTGGCAATAAGAAAATGTTTGCAATTTTTATTTCTCTTTTTTTGTGAACCAAAAAGGAACAAACTTTTTGTGATTTGAAATTGGGAGAAAATAGCCCATGATTAAAAATAAATCCCTTCTTAACTGATTCCGAATGCAAACCCTTATGATGAGATACCAATTCCTTTTATCAATTAATTCTTGCTTGGTATTTTTTATATGTTAATTGCTGGCTAATTTTTTCTTTTCCTTGTTTCATGAGCACGAGTATCGGATGGCAAGTGGGGATGTAATATGGAAAGGCAGAGGCTAGTAAAGAACGTGGATGATTCTCTTGAAGAGGAAGCAACAAAAATTGAAGAAGAAACACTTAATTCCTTTTTTTTGTTTTGTAAATAGCAATTGTAACTTGTGATTTCATATCTGTAACATGCCTTGTAACTTGTCTCAAAAATGTAATGAGCATAAATTTGAACGAATTTTATTAATGATAAACTTTGTTGTAGGAATCAAATATCTCTTGAATCTTATTGAAAGTAGAAATTTCCACTTGAATGATTTGAATGCACACTTTGACCTTGTAACTTAAACTTTAAGAAATCGTGAACAATTGTTGCAAATTGTATTTCAAGAAATCATGCACCTTATCTTTCAAAATCCACTCAAACTCTCAAAAAAATGAATGCTTAAGAATTTAATTCCACTTGTTTAATTGGAACCCAAAACAATGGTCACTCAAACCTTATCTTCATATCACGCCTGAACCAAACTTGCACTCTTAAACGGAACTTTAACTTTGAGGCTCACATCACAAGTAACTTGTAACTTAAGCAACCAAAACATGTCTTGACGGTCACGAATCCCAAGCTTATTAATTGTGCCCTAACTCAACAGTTGTTAACTTATACTCTAAACCCTCGAATCAGTGACTTGGAGACTTTTAAGAAGAAAGCTTGAAATGAGAGGAGAGGAACTCCCTGACCTAATGCATTGAGCTTTGAGTCATATTTTGAGGCAGGCGAAAGAAACATCTTCACAAAATCAAAGACCCAAAACACTAGCATCTTGACCAACAAATAGGGAAACAAACCCTAATCCAGGCTCTGATAAATTCGAGCAAGAATCAACCTTGTAACATGATGACAAAACAAATTATGATACCTCAGCAATCCACCCCACGGTCCACTAACCGAGAACCAGATGGCCTTCCCTTTTACCTGATAAGAAAACTTCAAAACAAAATTAGACATGAAGAGGGCATAACCCTAATACCTTAAACCAAAGCGCCTGATTCCATGAGATGCGGGATATGCAAATGACTTAGTAAAAATGATGTAAATGGAATGTGAAGTTCAAAGCCGAACAAAAGTAAAGGAGATAGGGCAAATTTGGGGTACGACAGGAACCACAGCAGGAATGATCACAGGTCCTGTAGAAGTCTTTGGAGGAAAATCTCATGGGAGAACACTCTTCCACTTCTTGTTATTTTACTGGTTCCGGAAATATTGATGATGTCTGATCAGTGCATTTTGATGCACATTACTCTACGGTTGTACTTATACATTTCCATGGTTTGCTTGTCTTATTTTTGTATTTTATAATGTTTTTATATTTTAATTTATTTTTATTGTTATTTGATTTTCGTATTTAATTTTCAGCTTTAGAAGTCTGCACGGAAACGATCATAACTGGAGTTCCAGAAGTCCAATTGAGGCGTTCTAATAATCGACGGAAAGCTGAGAAAAAGAGCTACAATTCTTACGTTGGAGTCGAAGTCAGAATCGGACTGTAGAATGGCCAGAAAATTCGTTTAAGTTGCAGCACTAGTTTTAGTTAAGTTTCGGGTCAATTAGTTTTGGGCCTGGGTCGTATGTTTGACCCAGTTGGATTGTAAAACGGGTTGTACTATTTCCCCTTAGGGTAGCAGCCGCGGTACTGTAGCAGGATATTCCATTGACGATTTTGATTGTAAGCTTGTAGGAATGGCCATGGAGAACTAATCACTTTTGGTTGATCTACCGAATTCAGGTTCCGAAACTATGAGATTATTATAAGTTTTGCAATAAAATTCCTTTTCCTTCAATTATATATTTTGTTTATCTTTTGCTTAATTTGATATTCATAATATATATTGTTTGGTTCGATTGATCTATGTTTTTCAATTTATCTGCGTGTTTATCGTATGCTTAATCGTTAAACCGTTTATCGCTTAACCGAATGCTTAATTCGGCAAACGGAAAATATAATTCATATAATATTGTTGCGCTTGTTGATTATATTGTAATCGAACGGGAAAGGAATTCGCTTAGGATAGTGAGATTTTAATAATCGATGATTGGTAGGAACTGAATCGGTAGATTGACTTATTTTCATAATCATTTTTTCAAAACAGCTTATTTTCATAATCACTTTTGATAATCATTTTTTCGACCAAACCAAACCCCCCCAATTTCGTTTTTAGTTAGTAAAACCCAAGAGTCCTTGAGAGACGATACACGAGTTACCGTTACCGTCGTTACTACAGTTTTGCAATTTAACTCGTTTTTGACCCGCGCGCGACAGCGGATCAATGTCAAAATCCGCATTTTCAGTAATCTTGTCTTCAATGGCTAGCATGTCCTGCTTCACAATGTAGTAATAGACGTCGGCCCCATAGTTCCAAGGAACAGCTTTGTCCGAGGAGTATGGGATTGGACCTGGCATAGTTATAATCAACAGAGTCACCTTCAGAAATGATGTAATCCTGACGGGTCTCTTAGCGGAGGCCCTGGGAGGATTGGCGGAAATGGTTATGATAGCAATGTCTTCACAGGAAACAGTCGGAACAGGAGTCTTCTCAAACAGAATCTCTTTGTCATCCATCAAGTGTTGAACACCTGCCTTCAACAAAAGGCAAACATTCGGTAGAAATGAACAAAAGTGGTATCCTTCACCACAGCCCGGAAATAAATCGGCCTTCAACAAACTTTCTTTGTTGGTCATGAGTGGGGTCACCAATTCTCCCATAAAGGTCACAAACACATCTTCTTCAACGGCATTAACACCCCGACCATGTTTCAGCATAGGAGCAGTGATAATGTTAGGAGTCTCTGGAGGATTAAATTCAATCTCCTTAGCATCAATCAAATCTTGTACTTTGTTCTTCAAAGTCCAGCAGTCATTGGTGTCATGGCCTAGACTTTCCTAATGGTAAGCACAACGAGCATTCGGTTTATAGTAGGGAGAGGTGGTGTTCGGATTCTTCAGAGCCTCTCTCAGAGTAACCAGATTAGACTTCAGCAACTGAGATAAAACCTGAGACAGCGTCATGTTGATCTGAGTGAACTGTCTAGCTGGCCTTTCTGCTCTTGGATGATTATTTCTTTGTTGAGCAGGTGCAGAGTTGGGAATCATAACAGCCCCTACCGCCAAACGGCGCTTGGTTCGATTCTAATTATTTTGGTTATAGACAGCATTGACTTCCTTTTTTCCTGCAAATGGCTTCCTTGCAGCACTAGAAGAGGCATCCTTCTGAATTTTTCCACTTCGGATTCTAGCTTCCACTTTTTCTCTCGTTAAGATCGGTTCAGTAAAACCCGCCGATGAACTTCCAATCAGATGGTTGAAGAATGTTCCGGTCAAAGTTCCCAAAAACATATCCATGAGCTCTCTGTCAGCCAAGGGAGGTAGAACTCTTCCAGCCAAATCTCTCCACTTCTAAGTATAATCCTTGAAACCCTCGTTCGAACCCATAGACAGATTTTGGAGTTGTGTACGGGTGGGAGCGAGGTCTGCATTATACTGATATTGCTTATAAAATGCAGCAGCAAGGTCTTCCCAGTTATGAACATTGGCTCTTTCCAGCTGATAGAACCAATCCAGTAGTGTTCCAGACAGACTGTCTTGGAAGAAGTGAACCCACAAGTCTTTGTCAGCAGTATGAGGTTGTATCTTCCTCACATAGGAACGGGGATGCATTTTAGGACAAGAGACCCCGTCATACTTGGTGCCTTGAATTTTGGGGGGATGACAACCCCTGAGACCAGACCCAACTCTTCAAAATCCAGCCTAGGAACCTTCTGGATTTCCATAGCACTCAGACGCTCTTCTAACTGCTTATATCTTTCATCAGCCGGAGGGTACTGCTACTCATTGTAATCAGTTTCATTATTAGACTCTTTAGGACTAGGGTTTTCTTCTCTGGCTTCAATCTTTTGGTTCTCTCCCTCTTTAGATGAAGAATCTAAATTAACAACCCGTCTTGGCGGCCCTCTGAACCTTCTACTCATATGTGCCACACCAGTTGTCTTCTTGGTCTTCTTGTTGTTCTTAACCATCAGATCCTTCAACTCTTCTTTTCCTTTGGCCAGAGCCACAATCATTTGTTGGAATTGCGTGTTCTTAGTCTGAATATATTTCACAGTTTGTTCAAGATCCATTGCTGAAATAAACAACGGAGGAGATGAGAAACCTGTTATGAATCTTGTACATGCAATGCTATGAATGGGATGCGTATGCAATGATTTCAAAGACTTTGGGAAATTTAAATTTGCGAACCAAAATGAAACAAAGATTTTATTAGTTGAATTCAAAGTTCAAATGCCTTTTAGGCGTTACAATTAAAAACAAATCTAGAATCTAGAAAAAATCAAAATTCCCATGGATGCTTCCTATTTGTGCCGAGATAGACACTGAGTCCTCTTTCCTCATGGAGCTGCTTTGTGAGCTCTAAAACCTTCCTCTCATGAGCATAGAACTGATCCCTGTAGGTATCCTTCTCTTTCTTCAACTGAATCCAAGACCTTTGTAGTTCTCCAAGACCTTTTTAGTTAAGTTTCGGGTCAATTAGTTTTGGGCCTGGGTCGTATGTTTGACCCAGTTGGATTGTAAAACGGGTTGTACTCTTTCCCCTTAGGGTAGCAGCCGCGGTACTGTAGCAGGATATTCCATTGACGATTTTGATTGTAAGCTTGTACGAATGGCCATGGAGAACTAATCACTTTTGGTTGATCTACCGAATTCAGGTTCCGAAACTATGAGATTATTATAAGTTTTGCAATAAAATTCCTTTTCCTTTAATTATATATTTTATTTATCTTTTGCTTAATTTGATATTCATAATATATATTGTTTGGTTCGATTGATCTATGTTTTTCAATTTATCTGCGTGTTTATCGTATGCTTAATCGTTAAACCGTTTATCGCTTAACCGAATGCTTAATTCGGCAAACGGAAAATATAATTCATATAATATTGTTGCGCTTGTTGATTATATTGTAATCGAACGGGAAAGGAATTCGCTTAGGATAGTGAGATTTTAATAATCGATGATTGGTAGGAACTGAATCGGTAGATTGACTTATTTTCATAATCATTTTTTCAAAACAGCTTATTTTCATAATCACTTTTGATAATCATTTTTTCGACCAAACCAAACCCCCCCAATTTCGTTTTTAGTTAGTAAAACCCAAGAGTCCTTGAGAGACGATACACGACTTACCGTTACCGTCGTTACTACAGTTTTGCAATTTAACTCATTTTTGACCCGCGCGCGACAGCGAATCAAATTGGCGCCGTTGTCGGGGAGCTCTTTTTGTCGTCGATGATCTTGACATCCCGTCTGCCCCAAGCATTCCATCCATCGAGCAGCCCCCGTCCTTAGAGCTAAAAGAGCTCCCTGGGAACCTGAAATATGCTTACTTGGAGCATAATGAAAAACTTCCTGTTATTATCTCTTCTAACCTTTATTTCAATCAAGAAGACAGACTTTTGCAGGTATTGAAGAGGCACAAGAAAGAAATCGGGTGGACATTAGCCGACCTTCCAGGTATTAGTCCTTCGATGTGCATGCACAGGATTTTACTTGAGGATGGAGAGAAAACAGTAAGGCAGCCCCAAAGGAGGCTTAATCCTTTGATTCTTGATGTTGTAAAGAAAGAGGTAACCAAACTCTTGCAAGCAGGTATCATTTATCCTATCTCTGACAGTAAGTGGGTAAGTCCAGTGCAGGTTGTACCTAAGAAATCTGGACTCACAGTGGTAAAAAATGAAAAGAATGAACTTGTTCCCACTAGAGTCCAGAACAGCTGGAGAGTTTGTATTGATTACAGGAGACTGAACCAGGCTACTAGAAAGGATCACTTTCCTTTGCCATTCATTGACCAGATGCTTGAACGGCTAGCTGGTAAATCACATTATTGTTTTCTTGATGGTTTTTCAGGTTACTTTCAGATTCATATTGCACCTGAAGATCAAGAAAAAACCACTTTCACGTGCCCATTCGGTACATTTGCTTACAGGAAGATGCCTTTTGGCCTTTGCAATGCTCCTGGCACTTTCCAACGATGCATGATGAGTATTTTCTCTAATTTTATTGAAAATTGCATGGAAGTGTTTATGGATGACTTTACTGTCTATGGTTCTTCTTTTGATGCATGCTTGAACAGTTTAAGCTTGATTTTAGAAAGATGCATCGAGACTAACCTTGTGTTGAATTATGAAAAGTGTCATTTTATGGTTGAGCAGGGAATTGTCCTTGGTCACATTATTTCTGAAAAAGGAATTTCTGTTGACCCTGCTAAGATTGATGTGATTTCTACACTTCCTTACCCTTCTTGCATTCGCGAGATTCGTTCTTTTCTTGGTCATGCAGGTTTTTACAGGCGTTTCATCAAGGATTTCAGCAAGATAGCTCTTCCGTTGTCGAACTTGTTGAAGAATGACGTCACTTTCGATTTTGATGACAAATGCAAACAAGCGTTTGACTTCTTGAAGAAAGCATTGACCTCCGCTCCTATCATTCAGCCCCCTGACTGGACACTTCCTTTTGAGCTTATGTGTGATGCTTCGAATTATGCTGTTGGGGCTGTCCTTGCACAAAGAGTTGACAAGGCTGCCCATGTTATTTACTATGCTTCTAGGACTTTAGATTCTGCGCAGTCAAATTACACTACCACTGAAAAAGAACTGCTAGCTATTGTTTTTGCTCTTGACAAATTCAGATCTTATTTGCTAGGTTCCAAGGTTGTTGTTTTTACTGACCATGCAGCTTTAAAGTACTTGCTGAAGAAGCCGGATGCAAAACCGAGATTGATTCGGTGGATGTTGTTACTCCAGGAGTTTAATGTCGAGATTAAAGACAAAAGTGGAGCTGAGAACCTAGTGGCTGACCACTTAAGCAGGATAGAGAGAGATGAAGACCCTTTTCCTATTCAGGATGACTTTCCTGATGAGCAGTTGTTTCTTTTGCACGGGATTACACCTTGGTTTGCTGACATTGTTAATTTTCTTGTTGCTGGTGTTTTTCCCACAGGTGCATCGAGAGCACAGGTTCACAAACTCAAGAGTGATGCCAAGTATTATGTTTGGGATGATCCATATCTATGGAAGTTTGGTAGTGATCAGGTAATCAGGAGATGTGTCCCCGACAATGAGATTGAATCTATTTTGAAATTTTCTCATGCATCTCAAGTCGGCGGACACTTCGGTCCTCAAAGGACTGCGAGAAAAGTCCTTGATTCAGGTTTCTATTGGCCAACTATTTTTAAGGATGCTTTTGAGACTTACCGCACTTGTAAAGAGTGCTAGATAGTAGGTACAAACATCACTCGTAAGAGTGAAATGCCTCAGCAGCCGATGCTTTTCTGTGAGGTATTTGATGTATGCGGAATCGATTTCATGGGTCCTTTTCCTGTATCATTTGGTTTCCTTTACATTTTACTTGCTGTTGATTATGTTTCAAAGTGGGTGGAAGCTATCCCCACTAGGACTAATGATTCTCGAGTTGTTGCAGATTTTGTCAGGTCTAATATCTTTTGCAGGTTTGGAATACCGCGAGCCATCATAAGTGACCAAGGCACTCATTTCTGTAACCGCACCATGGAAGCTTTACTCCGAAAGTATGGAGTTGTGCATAGAGTCTCTACTGCATATCACCCACAGACTAATGGGCAAGCTGAGATCTCAAACAGGGAGATCAAACAGGTTTTAGAGAAAATGGTGCAGCCAAACAGGAAAGATTGGAGCCGTCGTCTAGAAGACGCACTTTGGGCTCAAAGGACAGCTTTCAAGACACCCATTGGGATGTCTCCTTATCAACTTGTTTTTGGTAAGGCATGTCATCTTCCTGTTGAGATAGAACACCGTGCTTTTTGGGCGGTGAAAATTTGTAATTTGGAGATGCAACAAGCAGGTATTGAAAGAAAACTCTAATTACAACAGTTGGAAGAGCTTAGATTAGAGGCTTATGAGAGCTCTAGGATTTATAAAGAGAAAACTAAGCACTTCCATGATAAAATGATTTCTAGGAAGGAATTTTCTGTGGGCCAACAGGTTTTACTGTTTAACTCCCGCCTTAAGCTTATGGCTGGGAAACTTCGATCCAAATGGATTGGCCCCTTTGTTGTTACTAATGTTTTCCCTCATGGTGCAGTAGAAATAAAAAGTGCAGGTACTGACAAAATCTTCAAGGTTAACGGGCAGCGGCTGAAGTTATTCCATGAAAGTTCGGTGCCTGAAAATGTCAGCATAGAGGAGCTTTCTTTGGAAGCACCTAACTACACTGCAACTTGATCAGGGAGTCCTTCTTTCCTTCTCTCTGCTTTATTAGTAATGTCCTTTCATTGAGGGCAATGCTTAGTTTAAGTGTGGGGGAGGAAATCGTGTGTTTTATTTTTTTTTTTTGTTAGTTTTTTTTTAATTTAATTTCAACCAATAAAAAAATGCATCTTCTTGAAAGTTTTAGGCTATAGACTGATTTGAGTCGGGTTTGCGGAGACGTGGGAAAAATTCACAAGATCGGTATCGTTCTAACACCGTAAGTCTCCTACATATGGAAATTGATTTGAATTTGTTATTATGTTTTAGCCTTAATTTCTCATTCTTTGACAGCTCTTGAGTAGTTTATTTCAGCAGTCGGCACCATCTCTCACACACTTTACGCAGGAAAACCGATGAATATAAGTGAATGTTCCGAAAAGAAAAAAAAAGAGAGAAAAGAAAAAGAGAATACACCTTCTAAGTTTGGTGACCCTCACCCGGTCACTTAACCCAACGGTTGTGTAATCTTCAAAAAAAAAGTTTTTAAAACTCTTTGTTAGTTGGTTCAGCGGTTTCTGGTGCTGAACTTGGTAGGGAGGATTACGGTCCGATCCCCCGCAACTACATCTGAGTAAACAAAGGGTTATGCCACGTAAGTACCGAAACCTGTGCAAAAGGATTAGAGTCACTAACCGGTCGTCCTGCTATAAGTGTGTGGAGATAACGGGCTTAATGTGATTGCGCCTGAATGAAAAAGAGCAAAAAGGATGAGTAAGTTAGGCTATGGTATAATAATATGATTTGAAATTGGTTTGTGTATTTAGGAGGCTTATGTCTGCAGATCTGTGGTTAGTGTTCTTACGATGTCCTTAGTGTGCAAGATTAGTATCTGTTGATGCAAACTTACCCGAAGAAGATTTGTAGCCTAGGATAAGTAATTATTGATGTATTTGTGCTTTCTTTGTTTTGTTTTTCATTTTGCTCGGAGTGCAAAAGTTCAAGTGTGGGGGAATTTGATCAGTGCATTTTGATGCACATTACTCTACGGTTGTACTTATACATTTCCATGGTTTGCTTGTCTTATTTTTGTATTTTATAATGTTTTTATATTTTAATTTATTTTTATTGTTATTTGATTTTCGTATTTAATTTTCAGCTTTAGAAGTCTGCACGGAAACGATCATAACTGGAGTTCCAGAAGTCCGATTAAGGCGTTCTAATAATCGACGGAAAGCTAAGAGAAAGAGCTACAATTCTTATGTTGGAGTCGAAGTCAGAATCGGAGTGTAGAATGGCCAGCAAATTCGTTGAAGTTGCAGCACTAGTTTTAGTTAAGTTTCGGGTCAATTAGTTTTGGGCCTGGGTCGTATGTTTGACCCAGTTGGATTGTAAAACGGGTTGTACTCTTTCCCCTTAGGGTAGCAGCCGCGGTACTGTAGCAGGATATTCCATTGACGATTTTGATTGTAAGCTTGTACGAATGGCCATGGAGAACTAATCACTTTTGGTTGATCTACCGAATTCAGGTTCCGAAACTATGAGATTATTATAAGTTTTGCAATAAAATTCCTTTTCCTTCAATTATATATTTTGTTTATCTTTTGCTTAATTTGATATTCATAATATATATTGTTTGGTTCGATTGATCTATGTTTTTCAATTTATCTGCGTGTTTATCGTATGCTTAATCGTTAAACCGTTTATCGCTTAACCGAATGCTTAATTCGGCAAACGGAAAATATAATTCATATAATATTGTTGCGCTTGTTGATTATATTGTAATCGAACGGGAAAGGAATTCGCTTAGGATAGTGAGATTTTAATAATCGATGATTGGTAGGAACTGAATCGGTAGATTGACTTATTTTCATAATCATTTTTTCAAAACAGCTTATTTTCATAATCACTTTTGATAATCATTTTTTCGACCAAACCAAACCCCACCAATTTCGTTTTTAGTTAGTAAAACCCAAGAGTCCTTGAGAGACGATACACGAGTTACCGTTACCGTCGTTACTACAGTTTTGCAATTTAACTCGTTTTTGACCCGCGCGCGACAGCGGATCAATGTCAAAATCCGCATTTTCAGTAATCTTGTCTTCAATGGCTAGCATGTCCTGCTTCACAATGTAGTAATAGACGTCGGCCCCATAGTTCCAAGGAACAGCTTTGTCCGAGGAGTATGGGATTGGACCTGGCATAGTTATAATCAACGGAGTCACCTTCAGAAATGATGTAATCCTGACGGGTCTCTTAGCGGAGGCCCTGGGAGGATTGGCGGAAATGGTTATGATAGCAATGTCTTCACAGGAAACGGTCGGAACAGGCGTCTTCTCAAACAGAATCTCTTTGTCATCCATCAAGTGTTGAACACCTGCCTTCAACAAAAGGCAAACATTCGGTAGAAATGAACAAAAGTGGTATCCTTCACCACAGCCCGGAAATAAATCGGCCTTCAACAAACTTTCTTTGTTGGTCATGAGTGGGGTCACCAATTCTCCCATAAAGGTCACAAACACATCTTCTTCAACGGCATTAACACCCCGACCATGTTTCAGCATAGGAGCAGTGATAATGTTAGGAGTCTCTGGAGGATTAAATTCAATCTCCTTAGCATCAATCAAATCTTGTACTTTGTTCTTCAAAGTCCAGCAGTCATTGGTGTCATGGCCTAGACTTTCCTAATGGTAAGCACAACGAGCATTCGGTTTATAGTAGGGAGAGGTGGTGTTCGGATTCTTCAGAGCCTCTCTCAGAGTAACCAGATTAGACTTCAGCAACTGAGATAAAACCTGAGACAGCGTCATGTTGATCTGAGTGAACTGTCTAGCTGGCCTTTCTACTCTTGGATGATTATTTCTTTGTTGAGCAGGTGCAGAGTTGGGAATCATAACAGCCCCTACCGTCGGACGACGCTTGGTTCGATTCTAATTATTTTGGTTATAGACAGCATTGACTTCCTTTTTTCCTGCAAATGGCTTCCTTGCAGCACTAGAAGAGGCATCCTTCTGAATTTTCCACTTCGGATTCTAGCTTCCACTTTTTCTCTCGTTAAGATCGGTTCAGTAAAACCCGCCGATGAACTTCCAATCAGATGGTTGAAGAATGGTCCGGTCAAAGTTCCCAGAAACATATCCATGAGCTCTCTGTCAGCCAAGGGAGGTTGAACTCTTCCAGCCAAATCTCTCCACTTCTAAGTATAATCCTTGAAACCCTCGTTCGAACCCATAGACAGATTTTGGAGTTGTGTACGGGTGGGAGCGAGGTCTGCATTATACTGATATTGCTTATAAAATGCAGCAGCAAGGTCTTCCCAGTTATGAACATTGGCTCTTTCCAGCTGATAGAACCAATCCAGTAGTGTTCCAGACGACTGTCTTGGAAGAAGTGAACCCACAAGTCTTTGTCAGCAGTATGAGGTTGTATCTTCCTCACATAGGAACGGGGATGCATTTTAGGACAAGAGACCCCATCATACTTGGTGCCTTGAATTTTGGGGGGATGACAACCCCTGAGACCAGACCCAACTCTTCAAAATCCAGCCTAGGAACCTTCTGGATTTCCATAGCACTCAGACGCTCTTCTAACTGCTTATATCTTTCATCAGCCGGAGGGTACTGCTACTCATTGTAATCAGTTTCATTATTAGACTCTTTAGGACTAGGGTTTTCTTCTCTGGCTTCAATCTCTTGGTTCTCTCCCTCTTTAGATGAAGAAGCTAAATTAACAACCCGTCTTGGCGGCCCTCTGAACCTTCTACTCATATGTGCCACACCAGTTGTCTTCTTGGTCTTCTTGTTGTTCTTAACCATCAGATCCTTCAACTCTTCTTTTCCTTTGGCCAGAGCCACAATCATTTGTTGGAATTGCGTGTTCTTAGTCTGAATATATTTCACAGTTTGTTCAAGAGCCATTGCTGAAATAAACAACGGAGGAGATGAGAAACCTGTTATGAATCTTGTACATGCAATGCTATGAATGGGATGCGTATGCAATGATTTCAAAGACTTTGGGAAATTTAAATTTGCGAACCAAAATGAAACAAAGATTTTATTAGTTGAATTCAAAGTTCAAATGCCTTTTAGGCGTTACAATTAAAAACAAATCTAGAATCTAGAAAAAATCAAAATTCCCATGGATGCTTCCTATTTGTGCCGAGATAGACATTGAGTCCTCTTTCCTCATGGAGCTGCTTTGTGAGCTCTAAAACCTTCCTCTCCTGAGCATAGAACTGATCCATGTAGGTATCCTGCTCTTTCTTCAACTGAATCCAAGACCTTTGTAGTTCTCCAAGATCAGGGGTCATATCAGGATGGAGAATCGTGTAAGGAATTATCCCTTCAGTGGTGGGTCCCACGATCATTGGTAGAACGGCCATATATGGCATCATAAGTTTCTGGCGCGAGCTCGTACCCATTGGAGGTAAGGTTCCATAGGAATGGAAGCCTATGGCCTCAAAGCCTTGGTTCCAGATATGTTTACCATGCTCCAAGCTCATATGAACCTCTGGCGATACCCTTGAACATCATCCTCATAGTTAAATACAATTCCCTCAGTAAGTAACTCATAGGGACCATCTCTTCGAGCGTAACCAAATTGTCGCAGGGCTAAACAAGGATTGTAGGTTATACCACCTCTGATGCCAAGTAACGGGACATTAGGGTACTCCCCACAGCGGTCAATAATAGCAGTGTTTTCCATAGCTCGGGAACATCAGAGAATATTCGCATGAGTGAGTGACATTATCCTTTGCGACCAACCCAAACCTTCTTCATTCTTCAGTACGGACTTAGGGAGGTGAGAAATAAACCACCTCGACAGCAATGGCATGCAGCACATAAGAACCCCTCTTCTCTTCATGGTACGAGTATGGAGAGCCTGCAAAATATCTTTGAGCAAGGTAGGCACGGGGTTGCGAGAGAGGAAGATCTTGATAGCATTCACATCTATGAATAAGTCTAGATTAGGGGATAGTACTAACCCATAGATTAGAAGGGACAAGACCTCCTCAAAAGCCTGAAAATCCATATCATCCCAAAAAAAGCTGGGCCTTGTCTATCAGGAATTTGGCTAGAAAACCCTTAACTCCGCTTCTTGTTTCCCAATTGGATACCACATCGACCTGTTTCATATGCAAGGCTAAGGCAATGACTTCTGGCTTAGGAATTTCTTCCAGACCTGTGAAAGGCAACTGTTCAAGAATGGGTATATCCAATAATTGAGAGAACTCTTCCATGGTAGGCACCAACTGATAGTCTGGAAAGATGAAGCAGTGGTGCTTGGGATCAAAGAACTGAAAGAGTAAACTCGTCATCTTTTAATCAAAGTTTGAATTAACCAGGTTGAGAAGTCGACCATGTCTCTTAGTGAACGCAGAAGTTTCATGGACCTTTGATACTAGCTCCTTGAGTTGGGAAGGTATTTTCATAAAGCTGATTCAGATAGTGTTTTTACGAGCGGAATCCATGATCTGCAAAACAGAACAAATATAAATTCCCCTGGTCCTTGAAATGGTTAGTGCAATAAGAATGGATTCTATGTTATGATGCATGATGTCATGTTCAAGCAGGATAAATCACATATAATCAAAACATACAATAAACCTTAGGTTCAAAGGCTTGCATGAGCTTAAAGGTAAGTACCCTCTTGAAGTTTAGTTGGTTTCAAACCTGTCTTAGAAAAGTAACTGGGTTCTAAAGATTCTTAATATCATTGATCATCCTTTATCGGGCATTATTTCATCTCAAGTAATCTTTTCTTGTGGTCGAAATATCCCGAAAGTCTGATCTCAATGTGTGTAGCATCGAGTATCAACCAATCCTCAACTTTATACCGAGGTCGTCTATCTCACTACTTTCTAATGGCCAAGTTTGTTCAACTAAGGTTCTAAGGTTCGTTAGTGCTTCACGACACCATGCGGCGGCCCCGCATTCTCCTCGTTTCCACACGAAGGATATTGTTACCAACCAAAGTGTCACACCAACACAACCATCACTTAAACCATATCGGTCTATGCCATACAGTCTCCACGATCTATTGTTGTTTACCTAAAAAGTGTCCTCAGATCCGGGTGTAGGATTTTTAATAATACCCAAACAAAATCCATGAATATAAAGCAGGCAAAGCAAAACAAGAAAGCAAATTAAAAATTACCTAGATCTTAAGGTGTACCCCGCTTATTTGTTCCCAAGCAGAGTCGCCAGTTCTGTGATACGGTGGCAGAACCGACTGTTAATATTGGTTTGCATTTTTTGTTCGCAAATGTCGCGGTAAGAAAGAGTCGCCACCGACTTTTATTTTATCCAATCAAGAAAAGGAAAAAGAATAGAAAAAACCTTTTTCAATATGTTTCTGAGTACAGGGGTAGATTATAGAAAGGGAAGGTGTTAGCACCCTTTCTATCAGTGGTTTTCCACGGGCTCTTAGGTACTTGCTCATTTTGAAATTGCTTGTGTGTGCTTGTTTTGAAAAGTTTTGTTTTACTTCATATTAACCCTTGTTTATGTCCTCAAGAGTGTTACGAAGTTGTTTTTGAAAACTTTGTTGGGAAAGTGTTGGTGTGAAAAAGTTTTTGTTTGTTTGAGCAAGTACCTAGGAACTAATCTACCTACTCGAAAAAGGTCTATTTGTTTTCCTTTTAGACAATGCTATCCCATTATTGAGAAATATGTAGCATCATCGTTGGAGTTTTTTAGGGACATTCGAAGGGACAAATACGATCATAAAAGCAATGTTAGGAAATGTTAGTAATCATCCTAAAGCCTTAAAGATCTTTTTCCGAGGCAACATCTGAATGGGTCATTTTAGATCTTTCGGAGCTAGAGGACAACCACTAACAAACCCTATACTTCATAACCGTTTACCGAAGGCAAACGGAGTGGAGTAAACCCTAGGAGTGAGAATGTGCGAGTGTATGTTTTCAGTTAATTTATCTTTGCACATTGAGGGTTTTCTACCGTATTAATTTTCAGTTAGTCTTTCCATACAATACTATTAACATACATCTAAGCAGTTTATAGTTTGCGAAAATTAAAATGCATGAAAGTTTAAAGTCCTAGCAATTACAGGGCTTTCGCAGATACATAATTGTCTTGACTGCAAATAAAGATGCGGAAATTTAAAACCCTAATTAAATCTATTACAACCCGAAGCAGATACAATAATAGAAAAAAGAATTAAAATGCGCGCGGTGAATTAGGTTATGTACAAATTAAAACCTTAATTTCTAATTAATTTAAATTATAAAAAGGAATTAAATTAGTCCTAATTTTAATTAAACTAATTAATTAAAGAAATAAAATATTTTATGAAAAAATAATTTTTGATGTTTTTATGATTTTTTTATTAAATAAAAAAGAAAATAATTTTTTTGTTATTTTGTTAAAGGAAAATAAGTAAATAATAAAAAAAATAAGAATTAAAATAAAAGAATTAGAGATGGGCCTGTATTGAAGCTGAAAAGGGGGGTGTATGTCTGAATTGTTAGACCCATTAGTTGCTGAGCCCAGTCAATGCGTGAGATTCCGTGTTGTTCCTTCCTGATGGTCTACCATGCTCCTTGCTTGCTTGAGCGCTAGATCTGGAATGTGAACGATCCATTGGTTGGATTATAGTAGCGCATGGTAGGCGTTTGGAAGCATTATGCACAAGATCTACAACCAAATATGAAGAAAAATATTATGTAGGAGGCAGGGATCGAACCCCTGACCTCCTACACACGCATGCCTTGAAACCGTGCCTGCTTTCCATTGGACCAACTGTTCCTTTGTTAATAGAAATGAAAAATAAATGATATAATGAAACATGGGTCAATGCAATAATGAAAACGCGTGGAATTCAAATAAACCAATGGTGGTCAGCCACGTTATTATCTCTTTCCCCAGGCCTATATTTTTTGACACTAACTCTTTACCTATGGTCAGGTTCATCTCCATTGGGTCTTCCATGTTCATGTAAGAAGCTTTGACCCAAAAGGTGTTTTTGTTGACTTTTCAAAAGGACCTATAATGTAGAAATTCATATCTTTTGAAGAGTGCATATTTTGAACTTGTGGGATGAAGGTGAGTTGTAGGGAATTGCATCCTATTCAAAATGATCCTTGGAGGGAAAATTTCTGATAAAGTATGAAGAAGTTATGCCTGGTCAAAGTTTGGTTGACTTTTCCTAAGAAACCCTAATTTAACAACTTTTGGGTTTTGATGAATTTGGGACATTCCTTGGGGAATCATGATCAACCCTTGATCAAATGATAGATATAACTTCGAAATGTTGATATTGACCAAAAATCTTGAAGTTTGACTGTATGTGGGCCACAATTGACTTTTGACCTAGTGCAGTTGACTTTCCGACATCTGAGCAGTTGACTGAGCAAACTTCTTATGCGAGGCATGAAACTTGACATGGATGATCTTGAGAAAATATTAGGACCATGGAAGGAATTTGGGACCTTTGGAGTTCCCATACCTTGATGAAAATGGAAACCATAGTTTGAGCTACGTTGCCTTAGGAGAGAGTTTGTCAGGTTAACTCTTGGGCATCCTTGAGCAAATTGAGGACCTTAATGGCATGTGTTGAATAAAATGAGAGGGCAAATTTTGGGGTATAACATAAAGCATGGAATTGCATTGAATGCTTGAGTTGAGACCTCTAACAACTATGCAAGAAATTAACTATGAATTGCCTAACAAGTTTGAGGCCTACAAAGCAAAGATTATGCAGCATAGGTTTGAGATTTGAATTTTGTTCATCAAAAAATTTGCCTTGTAAAATAACTTGAAACCCCAACTTCTGACCTTCGATTTTCCTTGATCACAAATGATTTCAAGGAGTTATTGGATATTTTGGAAAGCTTGTAATATGCTCTAAAACCTCTCTTTAAATCACTTTTGAAAATTCCCCTTGGAACTAGGTGAAACTTGGGTCAGAAGTTAGGTCAAAATCCTGACCAAAAATGTTCAAAATTTCACTAAGTGTTTAGTTTCAAGACTATGACTTCATGAATTAATAACTTGATATCCAAGTACTTTTAGAAGAAGTTGTGTAAATAAATTTGTAGATCTCATTGATATCTAAAACTTTCATGTTGAAAGTTTCTTTTGAATCATCTTGCATCATAGTGAAAAATTTGCTCAAAGTTGTGAAAAAACATGAAGTTTTTAACACTTAGGAAAATTTCTAAGTTTGAAAACTTTGACTTTTCAAAATGAAATCTTGACTTTTTGATTTCTTGATGAATAAGTTCCATATTTGGACATGTTTTGATGAATTGTGATCTTTGACACTTGATTTTGACTAAAAAGTCAAAGTTTGACTTTTCAGTATACAGTTGACTTTTGATCAGTTGACTGAAAATCAACTATCAATTCAATTGATCTTGAGCAATGTTTTGAGTCATGCCATTAGTTAAAAATGGTACAATTGAACTCTTACAATCATGCCTCTAACCAATTAACCATTTGCTAGGTCAAAAATCAGAAATTGCCCTTTCTCAGTCAAAACCCTAATTTTAACCATTTTGCCCCTTTGATGATCTAATCAAATTTCTTGAGGAATTATGGTCCAAACTTTATCAAATGATACATATGAGTTCATAATGTTGATATGGATAAAAAATTATGAATTTTGACTATAAATTGACCACAATTGACTTTTTTCCCCAATACAGCTGATTTTTGGGTCAACTGCTCAATTGACTGGGCAAAAATGTGATCCAAGACTTGAAACTTGACATGAGCAAACTTGGGGGTCCATAATGATCCATTAAAGTCATATGAGGTATTTAAATTTCAATTATCCTTGTGCAATCTCAAACCCTAAATTTAGTCATCAATGCTTAAGGAGGTGGCTTGAGCTGATCAAACCTTGTGCAGTCTTGAACCAAAGGAGATCTTGTGATAAAATATTTGATAAATGAGAGGGAAAATTTTGGGGTACAACAGCATGTATTGGCTTAAAATTGATAAGTAAAAGTAATCAATGTAAAATTGTGTTGTTTCATATCAGTGTCGCATGCATTCATTAAAGATTCATGTATTGCCGAAAGATGGCCTGTATTGGCGAAATATGGCTTGTATTTGCGAAAGATGGTCTGTATTAGCGTTATTTCCAAAGTTGGCATTATTAAGATGAGGTTTTTACCCTGTTGATACCACGTGATTTGAGTCGGTGTCAGTTTCACTGCATTGCATGGTTGTTAATGGTTGACTATCTGAACATTGAGCGAGTCTCTAATTTTGTTATGACGAATGTTATGTTGTTCCTGTATTTAATTATATTGATGTATGTTGTAGCATGATGACCAAAAAAAAGGGTATGAGGTAAAGGTGTAAATGACGTGTACTTGAATTGATATCTGCTCATTATTTTGCTTCCTCTTATATTGTTATGATATCTTACCATTTATGTTTGAATGTTGCCTCTACGTGGGTAACGTATAGATGATTCGAAGTAGCTCGAGGTCGAGGTCAGCTAAAGAGTTCCTTCAGTTTTGCGTAGATTGAGTCGGTGTTTGCTCTGATACGTAATACTTGGGGGTTTTGCGTTTGTTTTATTTCACTGGAAGTGAACTTTGCACTACTCCATTGTGTAAGTTTAATTTATGACTATCCTAAATTTTGAAAGATGATAATTATGACTCCGATTTGAGAATTGAGATGATTTTTATTAATGTTTTTCTGCTGCGAATAAATGAAAGGAAGTTTAAGCCTTTTGAACATATGAATTGTGTTGCGTATCTTAATTAATGAGCATGTATGATGTATGAAGCTTGTGATATCCTATTTTGATGTTGTATTTTTAGAAATTAATTTACTCTAATTTTTATATAATTTACCGACGGGGAAATAGGGTGTTACACTAGCCACAGTAATTCCCACAGAATAATTTTGTCTCGTGTCTTGAATGATATCACAAATCCTAACATTCTCAGATGTTTGCATCTTCTTCACTACAACCTTGGCCATCCACCTAGAGTTTGCAGATATATTATCCAAAACCCTAGTACATGTGTGGTTGTCTAATATAATATTTATAGCATAAGTGTGATTGTGGCCCACTTTAGAGCACAAAATTAAAAAACCACATTTGGCCTTGCATTCAACCCTTGCCCTGTAGCTCTCATTTTTCACAAAGGTAATTTCTCTACGATTTAATACTGACCATTCACTTATTGCCTCTCTAAAGTCATCTAGAGAATTGAATTACATACCCCGCTCAAATTTAAAATTCTTATTCAATTGCTATATCCTAAACTTTTCAAACTTTGGCCATTTTTCATCATCAGACATATCCGGATCAGAGTTGTCTAGCTCATCACTCACATATTCATCATCTTCCAATTTCTTCTTTTTGGATCCACTTAAGAATCCAACAATTGAAGGGCATTCATTTATGGGTATAATGATATCAATACCTTCAAAGCCATATTAAATAGTAGTGGTTTGTTCATCCTCACTATCACCTAATCCTTATACTCCCTCATCATCACATACATCCATCTCAACAATCTCATTTACATACCTATGTCTCTTTATGAGACTTTAATATCACTTATATCATGCTCCACAAATATTTCTCCATCTAATTGGCCCACATAAGCGTATACGGCGAAATCATAACAGCCATTATCCTTCTTAATCTGAAAATATTTTGGATTTATTTCAAGAATCTTAGTCCATGTTCTATATGTCCCTTGCATGTAACTCCACCCAGTCACCAACCTATAAATGTGTTTCCTAGAAACTAAAGTCGATACACCTCCCCTGTAAACAATAACCTCATCATTCAACCTTATAAATTCCCCTCCATGGATGAATACAACATTGAAGACTTGCATATTCTGAAATTATTGTGGAAAACAATAAAAACCTTACAATAAACAACATTTTGGTAAAACGAAGCATACAGTGAAATAACGAACCTTTTGAGCTTGGGAAGCCTTTGGGTCTTCTTCGTGCTTCTCTGATTCAACTGATTGCTTCAGGTTACTCGCTTGATTCGATTTCTCCGAATGCTTATGTTGCTTCGTCTTCATCTTGGATAATTTATTCGTCATCTCCAGTTGCTACTTTTGACTGATAAGAACCCTAACTTTTTAAGGGGGTAAAATTAGAAATCAACTATGTTACATGTACAAGACCACCTTTAAAACAAGCTCCAACGTGGCAAATGAAGCACAATCATCAAACTGGACTTGGCCACATATGACAATTGTGGAGAACCTTTGACCAAAATCTGAATGAAGGTTTTTTAGGATGGAATCACAAATCTTTTTCTTTAAGGGGAAGTAAAACAAAATTCACTAATATGACAACGGGTAAAATAAAACTCACTTCATAGTATTCCCAAGATTCACTCTCTGTAATAAAAAAATTAAATTAGGTTTTAATGTTGATTTGACAATAATAACTTTGTTAGTTGACATTTTTCTAAAAATGCTATAAAATTATTGATATTTTTCATATTATAATGGTGGTGGTGAACTTGTGACCCAACCTAATATAATTTTTTTGTTGTTGAAAATAGTATAAACAAGTCGGACTTTAAATATTTCGTATCATGTTAAAGAAAATCTATTTTTTAAGCAGTATAAGCCATGCGTTTACAAAAGAAAAACAATTTTAGGTTAAACAAATCACTTTACTGTTTTCGTTAGTAAGTTGAAATAAAGTAAAAGAAATATCATAATATATATATATATATATATATATATATATATATATATATATATATATATATATATATATATATATATATATATATATATATATGATTGTTTTTGTTATTAGATACAAATAACAAAAAAATTAAATTAGTTTTTAATGTTGATTTGACAATAATAACTTTGCTAGTTGACTTTTTTTTTTAAAATGCTATAAAATTGTTGATATTTTTTATATTATAATGGTGGTGGTGAACTTGTGATCCAACCTAATATAACTTTCTTTTTTTGTTGAAAATAGTATAGACAAGTAAGATTTTCAATATTTCATATTATGTTAAAGGAAATTTATTTTTTAAATGTAGGTTGGGCTTCTAAAATTAATTATACACTTTAGTGAAGAAAGATAATTATATCATAATCGAATAATAAATAAAAAAATCATAGATATTGTAAGTATATTATAATAAATTATGAGTTTTTAAAATAATTTTTTTAACTTTTTTCCACTTTATATTTTAGTCCTTTTAGAAGATGTAAACTAGTGACCATGTAATTCGAAGAGATTGATCATTGGTATAAGTTTTAAAACACTTCTTTGTAGTGTAAAGTAAAAAATATTATCTTCAATAAATTCAAGAATTAAGTTTGAAAAAAATAATTCGAAGGGATTTTTTTGTGGAGATTCATCTGAGAATTGAAGAATGTCCAGAGTTCCGAGAGAAAGACTGAAGAAGAGCCCTTTTATGATTTTTCGTTGGTGATTCTTCAGCTAGCTTCCAGAATGATGAAGAGAGTGAAGAATTGTTTATAGGAGAAAAAATCAGAGCCTCTGGATGGTGGAAGGAAGAGATTGGCGATTACAAGTTGTTGGAGAGGACGATTGAAATCAGGTACAAAAGAAGCTTCTACAGCAACTGATGAAGATTCAAGAATATCTAAGCGTGGAAGAGAGAAATCTCAGAGGTGAGTCCTTTCTTGATTTTTTCGTCTTCTCCATCGTGAATCCCCTTTTTTATTTCTGTTACAAATCTGTTTCAAATCTATTACCCCTCCCCTTTCATTCTGTTATAGATCTGTTATAAAGCTCTGTAGATTCTGTTACAGATTGCTGCTCTTTCTGTTTCAATTTTCTGTTAAATGTTATATAGTTAGTTGGAAGCCCGTTAGGTACTATTAATATTCAGTTATTGTTTATTTATTTATTTTATTTCTGTTAAGATTCAGTTAGAGAGTTAGTTCTAACCGTTATGTTTGGGAAGTTGGTTAAGAATCAAGAGGTTTGGACAGTTAGTATATGTGTTTTTCTTTTGTACTGAATATTGATCTTTTTACTTGACTGGTAAATTCTGGTCTTTTTGAGATGAATAATACCCTCTGGTATCTGAACTGTGCAGGTTTTAAACATATTTCAGTGCTTTAAAACAGGGTAGGGTTAATCATTTTGCATCAGAATTGGTTTGTCGTGCGGTGCAGGGTCTGTTTGTGATGTCATTGCTTTTGACTTGTATAGTGACTGCTGAGATGGGAGCTATTTACATTAGGCTTTTCTCAAACTATTACTACTGGCATCCAAAGGTATTCTCTCCACCGTAAGTCATGTAAAGAAAATCATCCTCATCCTTATAATCTTCATAAAGAGCAGACATTAAAGTAGCGGTTGGATGTTGTCAACGAAACAAAAATATCCTTCTCTGTATTGAGCTTAATTCTTTTGCAGGTGACATAAACAAATTGACAACAGACAAGTTAGCTTGAACAAGGTACCTCTTTTTATCAATGTCTTCAATGTCACTTCTTTCGGCTTTCTCCGTAATCACAGGTACTCTATCAGGATACTTGTCTCTAATGCGAGTAGATTCAGCCTGCCTTCTTTCAAAAGGGTGTTGAGTCTTGAAGGAAGCTTTAGACATGACCACATTGGAAAAGAGGGAACTCTCAGGAAATAATTAATGATCAAAGTGAAGATGGAAACCTGACCATGAATGTTGAATGGTTGAAGATTAGGATAGGTTTAGGTTTGTGTAATTTGTGAGATGCAACTTTTATAATTATAGTCAAATTTGTGGGACTCTCTTATTTTGCGTAAGGCTTAATATCTCTTGTAATGGAAGTAATTGAAACAAGTGTAGTGAAATGTATCATCACTTGTGTGATACGGTGAGAGAACTGACTTGAGGTTTGCGTTTGTATTCGCAAATGTTGCGGTTAGCAAGAGTCGCCACCGACTTTTTATTTTATCCTAAGGAAAGGTTAAAAAGCACAGCAAAAACCTTTTGAGATGTTTTCTTGGGTTCGGGGAGTAGATTATAGAAAGGGAAGGTATCAGCACCCTTTCTATCCATGGTTATCCATGGGCTCTTAGTTACTTGCTTAGATCAATCTTGCCTTGGTTTTCATTTGTATGAAATGGTGCTTGAGTGTGTGGGTTTTGAAAAATGCTTTGAAAAGATGCCAATGTGGTGGCAACCTTTGTAATGATCCATGTGGGGATGTATACAAAGATGTATGTCTTTTGAAAAGGGTTTCATTTGTTTTTGAAAGTAGTTTTTAAAGTGTAGTGAGATGTGGTTTTGAAATTAGGCAAGTGTTTTGTTTTGCAAGTTGACTCAAGTAACTAAGAGGTTATCTACTCCTAAATTTCTCAAAAGATCATTGCTATACTTTAACCCTTTTAACAAGTTTACTCCATCATTGTATTTGGTGGGCAACCTTGTGTTAGGATGTGAAAGGGACAGGCGCGGGTCATCGTCTAGACCATAATTGCAACGGCGTTAAAGGTCTTTGGGCAATTTCTCTAAGGGACTTGATCATTTTGTTTTTGTTTGTTTTTGAAAAGTTTTATCGAGGGACTATGATCATTCAAATTGTTTGCTTTGCCCAAAGAAGTTCAACATGCAATATGGCCCATTTATATGAAAGGCAACAAGTGGAATACCCTAGGGGGTGCAAGTGTGATTTGTGTCCATTTTCATGCTTGTTTATCTTGTATTAGGTCAAACTATTTTTTATCGTTTTTCGCATACAAACCCTAATTCTAACATGTTATCATTAGAAAGCAATAAAGTGCGAAATTAAAATTACTAAGCTATTACAAAACCAAATATGGGAAAGGGGGTACAAATGTTCAAATGGGGATATTGACAAGAATTTAAATCTAAATTATTACATCATTTTGAATATTTGCAATTTAAATAATGTACAAAAATTAAATAAAAATGCAAGATGCACAAAAATGTTTTGTATATGTATGAAAAAAATATTATTTATGTAAAAGAGAAAAGAAAATAAAAATGTATTATTTTTTTGAGTATTTTTGAATTTAGGACACCAACCCTAATTTTTTTAAAGAAAATGCCTTATTATCTAATTTAATATAAATATTTATTTGTTTATTTATAAAAATAATAATAATAATGAAGTATATTATGAAAAAGTATTTTTTGTATCAAATATTAACAAAAGTGAAAAATTCAAGTATTTTCATATTTTATCTTAAATATATTAATAAACATATATATATACATATATTAATTTCTTAAATGTGCATTATACACAAAATAAATATTTATTTAATATTTTAATAAAATAAATAAAAGAGTATTTTTTGTGTGAAATATTTTCAGAAGGTAAATGAAAATAAAAATGTATTTACACTATTTTTCTATTTATTCTAATAATAGTATATATATATATATATATATTTATATGCAAACAAAAGAAATAAATCAAATAAATATGCCATATATTCAAAAAATGATGGAAAAAATATTTTTAATTTTTTTATGCCATGAGAAAAAATAAACAAAGTCAACCAAAAAAGAAAAAGTCAAAAATGTTAAGAAATGAACAAATGGGCTCAGGGGGGTGTGAATCAAAAAAGATGGTGTGAAAAGTAAAATAACACAGGCCCAGTCCACTCCACTCCTTCTTCAACCTCCAGCTCAAACATTTGAAAAAACGCGCGCCCCTGTTCTTCAATGTCTAACTCCTGATTCTTGGCTTTTCAGCAAAAACTCATAACACAAGAAATGTTCAGCATGAAGAGACGGTTTCAACCATATAAATAACTTGACCTATCTCTCTAAGATGAGGGAGAATTTCTCCTCCCCCAATTTCTGACCTAACTTTTCATCAATGTTCAGACATGAAATTCTCTAAGCACACGAAACATAAATGAAATCTAATCATATGAGCATGTTCAGGGCTATGATTGTGACATGTTTTCTTCAAAAACCTAAAGCTAACAATGCCTAATAAGAGAGATAGAACTCCATGAATATACCTGTTCAGTTGGAATCGAGCTTGGCAATGGAGGATGTTTCAGAGTGAAATGATGACTTGTATAGCTTCCTTGAAGTGTAAGGATGCTTTTCCAAGTCTTACTTTATCTTGAAACTCCCTGAATCGAGCTAGTGAACTCCAACTGCAAAACAGAAATTTAAAAATGGTGAAGTGGCTTGGAGGTGTTACAGGTCAGGTTTAAGGACAGGGTTAGCTTGCATATGTTGTAAGGAAGGTAGGGGAACAAGTTTGGACAAGAATGCTCGAAGGGATTGAGAGATAGCACTCAATCTGCAGGGCTTCCCCTGTTTGTGCAGTTTCAAGGTGATTTTGAGATGGAGGGTGCTTGAGAGGTTCAGGACTCGTGCCAAAGCTTGGGTATGTTCTATGGAATGTGTTTGATAGCTTTTGTGTTGTGTCCTTTTGCTGAAGAGAGAGTTAGCATAAGTTATGGACCTTTCTTCACACTTAAGCTACAAAATGCAACTTGGCTTTCTAGGTCAGTACAGGCCCTCCCACTATGCTGCTATCCCTTGCCTTGATCAGTGCAATTTGCTCACAAACTTGTGCCAAGAAGATCTTGATTGTACCACTTGGATTGCAAATTTGACATAAAGTTCTTCTTTTCAAGAATGGAAATAATGCTTTTTCTAGTTTAGGCTTAATTCCTTGTGTAATGACCAAAGGCTTAGAATAACAACTTGGTTCAATGGTTTTGCATTAAATTAAGGAGTGTAATTTGGTTTAGGGACCTGTAAAGTAGCACAAACCATGCTGAGTTCAAATTTGCAAAGTTTATGAACATGTTTTGATGAAGAACAAAAGTGAATTTTTGCCAACTTGTGAAATTCGAATCTCTCAAGTTATGAGGTTGTTTGATGAGTTCTTGGACATTTTGGAAAGCTTGGAATATGTACTACAATCCATCTTTGAAATGAAAATTAAAATTCCAAGTGGAAGGGTATGAAAAGTGGCCTTGAAGTGGGGTAGAAAACCTTGTCAAAATAGGTTAAAATTTCACTAAGTTAAAAATGGTTTAGTGCCCTTATTCAAAAAATTATAACTTGAGATACAAGCTTCAAATGAGAAAATTTTGTGAATCAAAGTTGTAGATTATGCAACAAGCTACAACTTTCATGTTTTGACTTTTGTTTGAATCCAAATGGATCTTGGTGAAAAGATGGGGCAAAGTTGGGAAAAAATTAGGGTTTTTCATAACTTAGAAAAATTCTAAGTTATGAAAAATTCCATTTTCAAACCCTAATTTGCATTTTGTGATTTCTTGGTGAACAAGTTTCATGATTTGGCAAGTTTTAATGAAAAATGAATCTTGACTCTTGATTTTGACCAAAAAGTCAAAGTTTGACTTTTCAGTATACAGTCAAAATTGATCAATTGACTAGGAAATTCAACTGTCAATCTTGTGTACTTGGGATCTTTTGAGCTTGATGAACATGTCAAGATAATTCCATTGAGTCCTTGAGGCCATATGTGAGCTTGGTTCACCATTGGCTAGGTCAAACAGTCAAAAATTGCCTTTGTGTAGTCAAAACCCTAAAAATGACCATTTTGCCCTTTTGGAGATTTGATCAAATTTCTTGAGGAATTATGATCCAAACTTGATCAAATGGTCCATATGAGTTCATAATGTTGATGTGGATCAAATTTCATGAGGTTTGACTGTCAATTGGCCACAGTTGACTTTTTCCCCAATACAGCTGATTTCTAGGTCAACTGGCCAATTGACTGGGCAAAACTTGGAATCAAGACTTGAAACTTGGTATAGGTAAACTTGGGAGTCCAATATGAAGCATGAAAGTCATCTTAGGCATTTTAGGTCAAAACATCCTTGGGCAAACACAAACCCTAATTTGAGTCCACAGTGCAAGGAGAAGTCTTGAGCAGAGAGAACCCTAATTGGATCTTGATCTTCAAAGGTCTTGTGATGAGAAAATGTTGAGGAAATGGGAGGGCAAATTTTGGGGTACAACAGTTGCCCCTGTTCAATCTTCTTGAACCTGAAGAGTTAGATTGGCAAGTTTGCCTTTCGTGACTCGAGGGTAAAAGGAGATTGGACACTAGAGTGCCCGGAAATTTGCACTCGCATGTTGAAGTGTCAGCAATGTGGTGTCGGAAATGGGCTTATAGATGCCATTTGGAGAGATGGTGGATAGGGAGATGGGCTTATAGATGCCATCTGGAGATGTGACAGAACTTTGTCGGGAATGGGCTTATAGATGCCATTTGGAAGTGTTGATCGCATAAGAGATTCCTTAGCGAGAACTTGTGTATTTAAGAAAGACGGATGTTTTCCTGGCTTGTTACAGGTGTTTGATCTTCAATCTCCTCATGCAGATATGCCCTGGCTAGATACAGGTATTGAATCTACAATCGGTTGCTCACAGATGTGCCCTGGCTGGATACAGGAGTCGAATCCGGAAATAGTCGTCAATAGATATGCCCTGGCTGGATACAGGAATCGAATCTTCGAACTCTTCAGACGTGCCCTGGCTAGATACAGGAATCGAGTCTGGAAATGTTGTCAACAGATATGCCATGGCTGGATACAGGAATCGAATCTGGAAATGTTGTAGTTGATAGATGTGCCCTGGATGGATACAGGAATCGAATCTTTGAATTCTTCAGACATGCCCTGGCTAGATACAGGAATCGAGTCTGGAAACTGATCACTCTCAGATGTGCCCTGGCTAGATACAGGTATCGAATCTGGAATTGTGACAGTTGAAGGTAGTTGTCTTTGGGATTGTCTTTTTCCCTGAAAAGGCAAAAACATAAGTTGTATGCAATGTCATGATGTATGATATGCATGATGTCATGATGTTCAACATGAGATAGTGTTGTATGCACTTTATCATGTATGTAAGCAAGATGTATGAAAATGTGAAATGTTTATGAATGTAATTTCGTCTTTAGGAAAATAAATCCTTGACGACCGGCCGGGGAGTTGCCCTGTGGAAGAGATACTTTGCTGAAGTTTTGAGGAGAGGCCTGCTGAGGACTTCAATGATGGATTCCGCTGGGGATGATGATAAACTCCGCTGAGGAACACCAAAGATAAACTCCGCTGGGGAATAGGAAGAACTTTGCCGGGGACGATCTTCCGTGGTAATTAGCTGAGGATAACCCAGTTATAAGTCCCTGTGAGGAAATAACTCTTGAATAAAACTCGGGAGAGACGTCCGTGCTCTGCAGGGGATAAGCTTCCAGAATCTACTAGGGATGAGCTTTAAGACCTGCCGGGGAATGTTGTGTCCTTTCAGGATCAACGGGGAACCAATCACTGCTTGGGTAAGATACTACTGAACCTTGTTTTACTCTGCGGGGCGTTGAGATGATTTGGCCACATTCTTCAGTTGAATCTACCTTGGTGCCTTGGCGGACAAAACAACCAGACATGCATTAGACAATTTCAAATTGCCCCTGTCTCTGATGTCACCTGTAATCAATCTCTTGTTTTATATGCAAATATTTATGAATTAGCAATTTAATGTCAAGTGCATATATCAAAAAATGAACATTGGACGTTCTTCACAAGACAAAACAAAAAAGAGAAAACAATGGTAATTTGTATGGACAAGTGAATTTGTATTGATTTAAACTTTGCCTGTGAATAGGCGTTTTTGTACAAGAGGCTGACATCCTAGTAAGAGGACCTCGCCAAATAGTATAGAGTTTACAATTTGAAAAAGGAAACAAAACAGCTATGTGAACAATCCCACTGGGTTCCAACTCTGCCATTGCCTTTATGTCTTCGCACGTCTCATCGCTTTGCTACCTAGTTGAAGATGAAGCTGATTGGTCAATGCCGAAAGCTGGAGCCAGATAGTTGATGTCGAATTCTGGATGCGAAGTGATCCAATGAGACATAGTGTTACGCTTTTATCCCTAACTTTTGCCTGGACCGCCCTTTCGGGTTTTCAGTCCACCGGGATACCCATTTTTGCCCAAGCCGCCCTTTCAGGTTTTCGACTTGTCGGGTGTACAGATTTTTATTCATTTCATCCCTTATTTTTGCCCGAACCCTTTTGGTTCGCCGGGAAGCCCTTATTTTTGCCTAGGTATGTCAACCTAGCGGGTCTTTTATTTATGCGTAGTATTTTTTCACTATGTCTGCATTGGCGGGATGAGGAAGGTCGTCACCATCCATGGTGGTTAGGATCATGGCTCCTCCTGAGAACACACGTTTAACCACAAATGGCCCTTCATATGTAGGGGTCCATTTGCCCCTGGGATCACTTTGAGGAAGGATGATGCGTTTGATTACCAGGTCCCCAACTTGATACTCTTGCGGTCTGACTTTCTTGTTAAATGCCCTGATCATCCGTTTTTGATATGTTTGACCATGACAGATAGCAGTGAGCCTCTTTTCGTCAATCAGATTTAATTGATCAAGTCGAGTCTGGATCCAATCATCTTCATTCAAGTCTGCATCCTTCATTATCCGGAGAGAGGGTATCTGGATCTCGATTGGCAAGACAGCCTCCATGCCATAGACCAAGGAGAAGGGAGTTGCCCCGGTTGACGTCCTTGCTGAGGTACGGTACCCATGAAGAGCGAACGGTAACATCTCGTGCCAATCCTTATAGGTCACTGTCATCTTCTGCACAATTTTCTTGATATTTTTATTGGCTGCCTCTACAGCCCCATTCATCTTTGGCCGGTAGGGAGAAGAATTGTGGTGTTGTATCTTGAATTGTTCACAGAGTTCAGTGATCATTTTGTTATTGAGATTGGTACCATTGTCCGTAATGATTCTTTCTGGGACGCCGTACCGACAGATCAGATTATGCCGGATGAAACGTGCCACGACGCTCTTGGTTACTGTGGCATAGGAAGCTGCCTCAACCCATTTCGTGAAGTAATCGATCGCCACCAAGATGAAGCGATGTCCATTGGATGCCGTCGGTCGGATCTCACCGATCATATCGATGCCCCACATTGCGAAAGGCCAAGGTGCCGTCAGGACATTCAAAGGAACCGGAGGGATATGCACCTTGTCAGCATAGATCTGGCACTTATGACAAGTTCGGGAGTGTTGGTAACAATCGGCTTCCATTGTGGACCAGAAATATCCTGCCCGAAGGATTTTCTTAGCCATGGTGTGTCCACTGGAATGCGTTCCAAATGTACCTTCATGCAGTTCCATCATGATTTTCTCTGCTTCTGCCTTATCCACACAACGTAGCAGAGTTGAATCATGATTCCGTTTGTAGAGAATGCCGTTGCTGAGGAAGAATTTTGCAGCAAACCTCCTCATGAACTTCTTATCATTGACAGATGCTCCTTCAGGGTATCCCTGAGCTTCCAAGTACCTCTTCACCTCATGGTACCAGGGTTTTTCAATCACCTTTTCAGCCTCCAGTTCACAGCAGTATGCCGGTTCGTCCAACTTCCAGATAATGATTCGGGGAGCCTCATTGTCCCATTTAACTTTGAACATTGAAGACATCGTAGCTAGGGCGTCCGCTAGCTGATTCTCCTCTCTAGGGAAGTGCTCAAAAGTTATCTCTTCAAAGTGGGGAAGCAAGGTCGACACATACTCCTTGTAAGGAATAAGATTCGGGTGTTTCGTATCCCACTCGCCTTTGATCTGATTGATCACGAGAGCGGAATCTCCGAAAACACTTAGAAACTTGATCCTCAAATCAATTGCAGCTTGAAGACCCATGATACATGCCTCGTATTCTGCCATATTGTTGGTGCAGCTGAAACATAATCGGGCGGTGAGGGGAGTATGAGTTCCTTTGGGAGATATGATTACAGCGCCGACGCCGTTACCCAAAGCATTGGAGGCTCCATCAAAATGCATAGACCATCGGGATCCTTCCTCAGGTCCTTCCTCCGGTCCAGGTACTTCACAGTCAGTTACCACCATGATGTCTTCGTCCGGAAAATCAAAGTTCAATGATTGGTAATCGTCCACAGGTTGGTGTGCCAAATGATCGGCCAGTACACTTCCCTTAATTGCTTTCTGAGTTGTATACTGGATGTCATATTCTGTCAAGATCATTTGCCATCTCGCTATTCTTCCAGACAGAGCGGGCTTTTCAAATATGTACTTGATGGGATCCATCTTTGAAATCAAAAAGTAGTGTGAGTCAGCATATACTGTCTCAGCCGGCGAGCAGCCCATACAAGAGCGCAGCAAGTTTTCTCAAGCAGTGAGTAACGAGACTCACAGTCGGTAAACTTTTTGCTCAAGTAATAAATAGCGTGCTCTTTTCGGCCAGACTCGTCATGCTGCCCCAGCACACACCCCATTGAATTATCAAGCACTGTCAAGTATAGTATCAGAGGTCTTCCTTCCACCGGTGGCATAAGAATGGGTGGCTCTTGGAGATATTCCTTTATCCTTTCGAAGGCAGCCTGACATTTATCGTTCCAGCGTACTACTTGATCTTTCTTCAGTAATTTGAAGATTGGCTCACAAGTAGCAGTTAGATGTGAGATGAATCGGGCAATGTAATTTAGTCGTCCCAGGAAGCCTCTGACTTCTTTCTCTGTTTTTGGAGTCGGCATCTCTTGTATGGCTTTTACCTTGGCAGGGTCCACCTGAATACCTTTATCACTTACAATGAAACCTAGTAATTTTCCGGATCTTACCCCAAAGGTGCATTTGTTGGGATTCAACCTCAGCTTGTACAATTTGAGTCGGTCAAACAACTTCCCCAGGTGGTCAAGGTGCTCCTCCTCAGTTTGAGACCTTGCAATCATGTCATCAACGTATACCTCAATCTCATGATGGATCATATCATGAAATAAAGCAACCATGGCACGTTGATAGGTTGCCCCAGCATTTTTCAATCCGAATGGCATGACCTTATAACAGAAGGTGCCCCACTGAGTCACAAAGGTAGTCTTCTCCATATCCTCTGGAGCCATCTTGATCTAATTATACCCTGAAAAACCATCCATGAAGGAGAACACTTTGTGTTGAGCTGTATTGTCAACAAGGACATCAATGTGAGGTAGGGGGAAGTCATCCTTGGGGCTGGCCCTGTTCAGATCCCTGTAGTCAACACACATTCTGACTTTACCGTCCTTCTTCGGTACTGGTACCACATTGGCAACCCACTGAGGGTAAGAAGTCACTGCAAGGAACCCGGCATCAAACTGTTTCATAACCTCGGCCTTGATCTTTTCAGACATCTCTGGACGCATCCGTCGGACTTTTTGCTTTACCGGAGGGCAATCTTCCTTGGTTGGCAGGTGGTGAACTACAATGTCGGCATCCAAACCAGGCATATCTTCATAGGACCAAGCAAAAATCTCCATGTAGTCTTGTAACATTTGGATCAATCGTTGCTTCACACTGAGCTCTAGATTGGCACCAATCTTGATCTCTTTCCTATCTGTCTCAGTACCCAAGTTAATTGTCTCCACCGGCTCTTCATGTGGTTGAATAGCTCTCTCTTCCTGGAGTAGCAGTCTCGCAAGTTCACCAGGCACTTCGCAATCATCTTCACCTTCGTCTTCGGCTAAGTTGATCGGATTTTCGAAGTTATAACTGGCGATAGCAGAGCTGTTACCAGTGAGATCCAGAGTGGATTGAAACCTGTATAAGTGAGTGTGTGTAAATATAGCTGTTTTGCAATATATATAACACAGAAAGGAAAAGAGCACAAGATTTGAAATGCAACAAACGTCCAATGTTTTGATTGATGATATATGAAAATGTCATACAAAAAGCCCTCACAAATGGAGCTACGATGCCCCGGGTAGGACACCGAGCCAACAAAGTTTTAACATATTGTTTGTTACAAAATTCGGAAATCAAAAGAAATCAATTACTGCGTGACAAATGTGATAGGGGTAAAATCCTTTGCCGTCCAGTTGCTTGGTCCGTTGCTGGTAGTCGGGTAGATCCAACGGTCAAACTCAGCTTCCTCCACATCCTCCTCGATAGCATTCACCCTTGAGCTGGTAATAAACACCGGAGCCTTTCTGACCTTCTCTTTGCGCACCGCCTTCTGAGCCTCTGCAGTAAATCCTAGTCCAAACTTGTCGTTCTTCTGAGTGAAGTCAGGAAGCTGACCCCAGTGTGCACAATTGCCTTTCTGAACCACAGCCCGGGCATCCCTTAGGGAAGCCATCTTCAAGGAATCATTCTCTTCGGCTATTGTCTCTGCAGCTGCTGAAATTGGCTGTACCTCCTCGAAATGCTGAAAGGGGGTTTCAATAAACTCCCCATCCATCTCAATGTATCTGAAGGAATTCAAATGGCTCACCATATACTCCTCTTCTCCTTGCACAGTGACGATCTTCCCCCTGACGGGATACTTCAGCTTCTGGTGCATGGTGGAGGTCACTGCCCCAGCTTTATGGATCCAAGGTCGACCCAGTAGACAAGAGTACGATGGACGTATATCCATTACATAAAAAGTGGAGTCAAACACTTGAGAGCCCACACGAATAGGGATACTGACCTCTCCATGAACCATCCTTTTGGAACCGTCGAAGGCCCTGACGATGATATTGCTGGGTTTCAACTCCAGGCCTTCATAATCCAGACGGTCTAAAGCCTTTTTCGGTAGAACATTCAAGGAAGAACCAGTATCCACCAATACATGTGCCAGAGTAGTGCCCCTGCATTCAATAGAGACATGCAGGGCATCATTGTGGTCTCTCCCTTTCGCGGTCAGGTCAGCATCTGAAAAACCCAAGCCATTGTCTGCTGTCAGATTTGCTATGCAATCAGTGAACTGGACTGCAGACGTCTCCTGTGGCACATGGGCCGTCTTGAGAAATGAGATCAAGGCCTTAGCATGGGCCTCGGAGCATAGCAGTAAGGAGAGCAGGGAGATCTTGGAGGGCGTATGCCCCAGCTGCTCGACAACATTGAAATCACTTTTCTTTATTATTTTCAGAATCTCCTCCATTTCTTGTCGGGAGGCCTCAGCATTTACGGGTATTGGTGCCTCCATCCGGGCAGGCTCTTCTTCAATCCCTTTGCCCCGAGCATTTGATGACTCGGCAGCTGGGGAAACAACTTGATCAGCAACAGGGACAGGTAAACTTGCAGGTTTTATAAGGAGGGGTTTTCGAATAGCGGGCGGTGCAATGTCAGGCGAGAAAAGCCTGCCACTGCGGGTGACCTTGGGTGGACCAGTGATATCGCAGATACTGGCACCAGTGTCGAATTCTTGTTTGATTCCATTTACATACACGTCTGCCCCATAATGCCAGGGGACAGCTTTATCAGATATGTATGAGAGAGGCCCCGGGACAGTAATAATCACAGGTGCAACAGTCATGATTTGAACAGGCTTCTTTGGGAGAGCCTTGATTGGATTTTTGAAGATGGTAATCACAGAAACTTCTTTCATCGGAACCAATTGAACAGCAGTCTTTTTGAATAGAATTTCCTTGCTATCCATTAGGCCTTGGATGCCTAACCTCAGCAAGGGACAATCAGATAGGGAAATAGCACAGAACAGGCAACCTTCACCACAACCCGGAAATAAACCGGCCCGCAGTAGGTTCTTCTTAACAGTCTTCAGAGGGGTGACAACTTCATTTACCGAAACAGCGTACATTTCTTCTTCGATGGCATTTACTCTATGCTGGGGCATAGGAGCAGTTACAACATTTGGTCTTTCCGGTGCTTCAAACTAAATTTCCTTTGCGTCGATCAGATCTTGCACTTTGTTTCTCAAGGCCCAGCAATCATCAGTAGTGTGCCCGGGACTATCAGAATGATAAGCACACCGGGCATTTGGGTTATATTTAGGAGACGCAGTGTTGACGACTTTAGGAGCTTCTTTGAGGGTCACCAGGTTGGTGGATAACAGTTGGGGTAAAATTTGAGATAAGGTCATACTTAGTCGGGTATACTGCCTCTTGGGCCTTTCGCTTCTTTGTTGATTGTACTGCTGAGGAGCAGCAACAGGTTTGGAGATGACCAAAGCATTGACGGCTTGGCGACTTTCGGGCTTGACCTGTCTTCTAGGACCATAGACGGCACTTGCTTCTTTCTTAAACGGCCTCTTCTCAGCACTTGTAGAGGTAGCCTTCTGTATCTTGCCTGACCTGATGCCAGCTTCGATTCTTTCTCCCGTCAATATCAAATCTGTAAACCCAGCGGAGGAGTTACCAACCAAATGATTGAAAAACGGACCAGACAAAGTCCCAAGGAACATATCAACCAGCTCTCGATCAGTTAATGGAGGCTGCACCCTGCCAGCCAAATCTCTCCATTTTTGAGCGTACTCTTTGAACCCTTCACCCGTTCCTAGAGACATACCCTGAAGTTGGGTACGCGTGGGAGCGAGATCAGAATTGTATTGGTATTGTCTGTAGAATGCGGTTGCCAAATCTTCCCAGTGTCGGATGCTAGCTCCATCCAATTGGTAGAACCATTCAAGCTGTGACCCCGAGAGGCTATCTTGGAAGAAGTGAATCCAGAGGTTCTTATCTGCCGTGTAAGGTTGGATTTTCCTTACGTACGACCTTAGATGTAGCTTTGGACAGGAGACCCCATCATACTTGGCGAAGGCAGACGCCTTAAACTTGTGTGGAATTACTACCCCAGAAGATAACCCCAAATCTCCGAAATCTAGTCCCGGCACATTCTGAATTTCCATGGCGCTCAAGCGGTCCTCCAATTGTTTGTATCTGTCAGCAGCAGGTGGGTACTGTTCGTCGTTATAGTCCGTCTCGTTGTCGGAGACTGCGGGACTAGGAGCTCCTCCCCCTTGGGGACTGTCCTTCTCAGCAGAAGAAGTGGTTGGATCAGCTTCATTGTGGAGTGTGTTCCCAAATCTGCGTCCGGTGTTGAACAATGCAGTCCTCTTTTTCTTCTTCTTCTTCAGGAGTAGAGTCTTCAACTCTTGCTGACCTTGGGCTAGGCTTAGGACCATCTCTTGAAATTGTGGACTTTGGGCCTGAAGGGCCTTGATTGCTTGCTCACTGGAGGAATCTGGATTCATGATGACTGTTCAAAATAAACAGCGAAGGAGATTAAGCAACATGTGAAATAGGGTACTTGCTATGCATATGGTGCAATGGAATGTGTATGCTTTATGTTTTCAAAGACAAACAAGATTCAACTTTGTAGACAAAAAGGGAAACACACTTCATTAGATTAAAATTTCAATTGTTCAACAACTTGCCCTTAGTCATTACAGGAATGAAAAATACTGAAAAGGAAATAAAACTACAAAAGGAAACATCAAAGCTCATCAATGCTCCCATGGCCTCCTCTTTTCAGTGCTGATGTAGTTGTTCAGGACCCGTTCATCCTCCAATTGCTTAGTCAGCCTTTGGATCTTCCGTTCCTGCTCGTTGAATTTCTCCCGATAGAAATCCCTTTCTTCCTTAAGCTGTGCCCAAGATCTCTTCATGGTGTCAAAATCAGTAGGTATCTGAGGAGGGAGGACAGTTGGAGGAACCCCATATTCATCGGGAGATTCAAGGATGAGAGGTCTAACAGCTTCGTAGGGCATACCCAACTTCTGAGCACGGATGCGGACCCATTTGCAATAGGGTTCCATTGGTAGAGAAGTCTTCGGTCCCAACTCATGTGGGTCAGCTTTGTGAACTTTGTCCCAAGCTCTAATGAATCCATGGCGTAGTTTGTCACTGTCTGCCTGAAACTCAAAATGGAAGTGAGGAACCAACATTTCATGAGGCCCGACTCCTCTGGCTCTTCCAAACTGACGGAGAGCTAAGCACGGATTGTAAGAGATTCCTCCTTGGATACCAATCAACGGAACATTAGGGTATTCTCCGCAACGGTCAATAACAGCTACCTCATCCAAACCTCTGAGAGTCCAAGTGATGTCATTATCAGTGAGAGACATTAATCTCCGAGCCCAACCTTTTCCTTCTTCATTTTTCAGCACAAACTTAGGAAGGTGCGAAATAAACCACCTTACTAGCAAAGGAGCACAACACCACGGAGTTCCCCGTTTTCGAGCAGTACGAGCGTAGAGTTGTTGTAGAATATCACCCAAAAGAGTGGGTACCGGATTCCGAGACATGAAGATCCTTATGACATGGATACTGATAAAGGTGTCAGGGTTGGGAAACAGCACCAGACCATAGATCAAAAGAGCTAGAACATCCTCATATGCCTTGAAGTCCAAGTCATTCCAGAAATCATTAGCCTTGCCAACCAAAAATTTGACCAAAAAGCCCTTGATCCCATTTCTAGTTTCCCAGTTGGACAATACCTCTTCTTCGGTCAAGGGGAGAATTGCAGCAATCTCTTCAGGCCTAGGAGTCTTTTCCAAACCAGTGAATGGAGCTTGTTCCAGGACAGGGATCCCAAGCAAATAAGAGAACTCTTCCAGGGTAGGAACCAGCTGGAAGTCTTGAAAGGTGAAACAATGGTACAGAGGGTCATAAAACTGGGTCAGAACACTTATCAGTTGTTGGTCCCATTTTGCAGTGATCAAGCCAAGGAGAGAACCATGTCTGTTGATGAAGGAGGTAGTGTTTGGAATCCTACCAACCAAATCCTTGAGTAACACTGGTGGTTGAACAAAGTTGAGCCGAATAGTATTTCTGCGCACGGGTATCATGATGTCCTACAAAACAGAGCAAAGATGAAACCTTTTTGTCTTTGAAATGGGTTAGCCTTTTATACAGGATGCATGCAATGGTATGATGGCATGATGCTATGATGAAGCACACCACAAGTATTCACATAGGCAAATAAGGCACACAAGTCACACAAGACACCCTTAGGTTTCAGGCCAGCATGAGGTTCAGGTATTACCCTCTTTTGGTTTTGTTGGTTAAAACCTGTCCTATCAAAAGTAACCGGGTTCTAGAGGATCTCAAATCATTGGCTACCCTCAATCGGTCATAACTCCAGCATCGCAATCTTTTCTCGCGGCCAGAGCCATCTCGAGAGTTTAGCCTCAATGAGTGTAGCATACTGCTACTGTCCTAATAGCCAAGTTGGTCAATTTAGGGTTCTAAGGTTGGTTGGTGTTTAATGACCCCTTAGAAGACCTATATTCTCCCTGTTACAACACAAGGGATATAGGTACAGACTAAGATGCCACACCAACGTAGCCACTGCTTCACCCATGTCGGTCTACGCCGGACAGGTCCCTCACAGATTATGCTACCTAAAAAGGGTATATCCCAAATCCGGGTTAGGATCTATGAACTCCGATGCAAAGCCCACCAATATAAAAGCAAACAAAGCAAACAATTGAAAACAAAGGTGATCTAAGCCCTAAGGTTACTCCACTTTTAAAAGTACTCCCCAGCAGAGTCGCCAGTTCTGTGATACGGTGAGAGAACTGACTTGAGGTTTGCGTTTGTATTCGCAAATGTTGCGGTTAGCAAGAGTCGCCACCGACTTTTTATTTTATCCTAAGGAAAGGTTAAAAAGCACAGCAAAAACCTTTTGAGATGTTTTCTTGGGTTCGGGGAGTAGATTATAGAAAGGGAAGGTATTAGCACCCTTTCTATCCATGGTTATCCATGGGCTCTTAGTTACTTGCTTAGATCAATCTTGCCTTGGTTTTCATTTGTATGAAATGGTGCTTGAGTGTGTGGGTTTTGAAAAATGCTTTGAAAAGATGCCAATGTGGTGGCAACCTTTGTAATGATCCATGTGGGGATGTATACAAAGATGTATGTCTTTTGAAAAGGGTTTCATTTGTTTTTGAAAGTAGTTTTGAAAGTGTAGTGAGATGTGGTTTTGAAATTAGGCAAGTGTTTTGTTTTGCAAGTTGACTCAAGTAACTAAGAGGTTATCTACTCCTAAATTTCTCAAAAGATCATTGCTATACTGTAACCCTTTTAACAAGTTTACTCCATCATTGTATTTGGTGGGCAACCTTGTGTTAGGATGTGAAAGGGACAGGCGCGGGTCATCGTCTAGACCATAATTGCAACGGCGTTAAAGGTCTTTGGGCAATTTCTCTAAGGGACTTGATCATTTTGTTTTTGTTTGTTTTTGAAAAGTTTTATCGAGGGACTATGATCATTCAAATTGTTTGCTTTGCCCAAAGAAGTTCAACATGCAATATGGCCCATTTATATGAAAGGCAACAAGTGGAATACCCTAGGGGGTGCAAGTGTGATTTGTGTCCATTTTCATGCTTGTTTATCTTGTATTAGGTCAAACTATTTTTTATCGTTTTTCGCATACAAACCCTAATTCTAACATGTTATCATTAGAAAGCAATAAAGTGCGAAATTAAAATTACTAAGCTATTACAAAACCAAATATGGGAAATGGGGTACAAATGTTCAAATGGGGATATTGACAAGAATTTAAATCTAAATTATTACATCATTTTGAATATTTGCAATTTAAATAATGTACAAAAATTAAATAAAAATGCAAGATGCACAAAAATGTTTTGTATATGTATGAAAAAAATATTATTTATGTAAAAGAGAAAAGAAAATAAAAATGTATTATTTTTTTGAGTATTTTTGAATTTAGGACACCAACCCTAATTTTTTTAAAGAAAATGCCTTATTATCTAATTTAATATAAATATTTATTTGTTTATTTATAAAAATAATAATAATAATGAAGTATATTATGAAAAATTATTTTTTGTATCAAATATTAACAAAAGTGAAAAATTCAAGTATTTTCATATTTTATCTTAAATATATTAATAAACATATATATATACATATATTAATTTCTTAAATGTGCATTATACACAAAATAAATATTTATTTAATATTTTAATAAAATAAATAAAAGAGTATTTTTTGTGTGAAATATTTTCAGAAGGTAAATGAAAATAAAAATGTATTTACACTATTTTTCTATTTATTCTAATAATAGTATATATATATATATATTTATATGCAAACAAAAGAAATAAATCAAATAAATATGCCATATATTCAAAAAATGATGGAAAAAATATTTTTAATTTTTTTATGCCATGAGAAAAAATAAACAAAGTCAACCAAAAAAGAAAAAGTCAAAAATGTTAAGAAATGAACAAATGGGCTCAGGGGGGTGTGAATCAAAAAAGATGGTGTGAAAAGTAAAATAACACAGGCCCAGCCCACTCCACTCCTTCTTCAACCTCCAGCTCAAACATTTGAAAAAACGCGCGCCCCTGTTCTTCAATGTCTAACTCCTGATTCTTGGTTTTTCAGCAAAAACTCATAACACAAGAAATGTTCAGCATGAAGAGACGGTTTCAACCATATAAATAACTTGACCTATCTCTCTAAGATGAGGGAGAATTTCTCCTCCCTCAATTTCTGACCTAACTTTTCATCAATGTTCAGACATGAAATTCTCTAAGCACACGAAACATAAATGAAATCTAATCATATGAGCATGTTCAGGGCTATGATTGTGACATGTTTTCTTCAAAAACCTAAAGCTAACAATGCCTAATAAGAGAGATAGAACTCCATGAATATACCTGTTCAGTTGGAATCGAGCTTGGCAATGGAGGATGTTTCAGAGTGAAATGATGACTTGTATAGCTTCCTTGAAGTGTAAGGATGCTTTTCCAAGTCTTACTTTATCTTGAAACTCCCTGAATCGAGCTAGTGAACTCCAACTGCAAAACAGAAATTTAAAAATGGTTAAGTGGCTTGGAGGTGTTACAGGTCAGGTTTAAGGACAGGGTTAGCTTGCATATGTTGTAAGGAAGGTAGGGGAACAAGTTTGGACAAGAATGCTCGAAGGGATTGAGAGATAGCACTCAATCTGCAGGGCTTCCCCTGTTTGTGAAGTTTCAAGGTGATTTTGAGATGGAGGGTGCTTGAGAGGTTCAGGACTCGTGCCAAAGCTTGGGTATGTTCTATGGAATGTGTTTGATAGCTTTTGTGTTGTGTCCTTTTGCTGAAGAGAGAGTTAGCATAAGTTATGGACCTTTCTTCACACTTAAGCTACAAAATGCAACTTGGCTTTCTAGGTCAGTACAGGCCCTCCCACTATGCTGCTATCCCTTGCCTTGATCAGTGCAATTTGCTCACAAACTTGTGCCAAGAAGATCTTGATTGTACCACTTGGATTGCAAATTTGACATAAAGTTCTTCTTTTCAAGAATGGAAATAATGCTTTTTCTAGTTTAGGCTTAATTCCTTGTGTAATGACCAAAGGCTTAGAATAACAACTTGGTTCAATGGTTTTGCATTAAATTAAGGAGTGTAATTTGGTTTAGGGACCTGTAAAGTAGCACAAACCATGCTGAGTTCAAATTTGCAAAGTTTATGAACATGTTTTGATGAAGAACAAAAGTGAATTTTTGCCAACTTGTGAAATTCGAATCTCTCAAGTTATGAGGTTGTTTGATGAGTTCTTGGACATTTTGGAAAGCTTGGAATGTGTACTACAATCCATCTTTGAAATGTAAATTAAAATTCTAAGTGGAAGGGTATGAAAAGTGGCCTTGAAGTGGGGTAGAAAACCTTGTCAAAATAGGTTAAAATTTCACTAAGTTAAAAATGGTTTAGTGCCCTTATTCAAAAAATTATAACTTGAGATACAAGCTTCAAATGAGAAAATTTTGTGAATCAAAGTTGTAGATTATGCAACAAGCTACAACTTTCATGTTTTGACTTTTGTTTGAATCCAAATGGATCTTGGTGAAAAGATGGGGCAAAGTTGGGAAAAAATTAGGGTTTTTCATAACTTAGAAAAATTCTAAGTTATGAAAAATTCCATTTTCAAACCCTAATTTGCATTTTGTGATTTCTTGGTGAACAAGTTTCATGATTTGGCAAGTTTTAATGAAAAATGAATCTTGACTCTTGATTTTGACCAAAAAGTCAAAGTTTGACTTTTCAGTATACAGTCAAAATTGATCAATTGACTGGGAAATTCAACTGTCAATCTTGTGTACTTGGGATCTTTTGAGCTTGATGAACATGTCAAGATAATTCCATTGAGTCCTTGAGGCCATATGTGAGCTTGGTTCACCATTGGCTAGGTCAAACAGTCAAAAATTGCCTTTGTGTAGTCAAAACCCTAAAAATGACCATTTTGCCCTTTTGGAGATTTGATCAAATTTCTTGAGGAATTGTGATCCAAACTTGATCAAATGGTCCATATGAGTTCATAATGTTGATGTGGATCAAATTTCATGAGGTTTGACTGTCAATTGGCCACAGTTGACTTTTTCCCCAATACAGCTGATTTCTAGGTCAACTGGCCAATTGACTGGGCAAAACTTGGAATCAAGACTTGAAACTTAGTATAGGTAAACTTGGGAGTCCAATATGAAGCATGAAAGTCATCTTAGGCATTTTAGGTCAAAACATCCTTGGGCAAACACAAACCCTAATTTGAGTCCACAGTGCAAGGAGAAGTCTTGAGCAGAGAGAACCCTAATTGGATCTTGATCTTCAAAGGTCTTGTGATGAGAAAATGTTGAGGAAATGGGAGGGCAAATTTTGGGGTACAACAACTTGCTTTTTTCTTGAAAAATCTTGAGTGAATTATTGCATTTACTTAAAGTTTGAATCTTTGAATAGCTTTTGAACATAACCAATGGTCCTAAGATATTCCATACTTGTCATGCCATCCTTGAGTATTTCTTCTCGCTTTTGTGATGTTTTTAAGACTTTAACCCCTTGGCATCATAAACACTCGGTAATAAATGGCTAATCTTTGCAATATGGAATCCATACCATTTTGAATGGACCTTGGTCCAAAAGTCTTGTATTGATGATAATGGATGAATGAATCTTGATTCTTAAATGATGCTTGAATGAATCTCAAAACATCACTTGAATCCAATTTTAATTCTCAATTCAGATCCAAACCAATTTTCACGACAAGCAACAAACAATGGATACAATGATAAAGGCCTTTGTAATTTGAGTTTTCGATGGTCCACTCGATTAGATTTTGAATTCAGATTATACTTTAAATTTGTTACCCATATGCATGAATTCTATTGAATCAATCTTGAGAGGAACATTTCACAATAATGAATCCATTCTCTACTTCACTCTTCAAATTCAAGTCAACTTGCACACAATCAAGAAGTTAAAGAGATAGCAGGGCCTTGATTACAAAGAACCCTCAAACTCCTACCATGTTGTATTACTCGCTGTTTAATTAACAAAATATCTTGGTGAAAATCCAAAGAAGCGCTTACTTATCTGACAAGTATTATCACAAGAAGAGAACCATGCCTCAATCTTCTAACCCTCTTGAGAAGAATTGACTTGTGATGTAAGCAATTAGGAGGAACCCCAACTTTCATGATTTGTAAGTACAATGATGAGGATATGGCTTGAAGTATAGAGAGTAATCAAAACCCTAGCTCATAGCCTGCTCAATTGCAAGGCATGATGAATCCTAAGCACGCAAAGTTAAAGCCCTAATCCACTTGTTCTTGAGGAACTTTTGATGAAGAAAACCTTATGTCTCGAGGAAACCTGTTAATGAAGAAGTCTATGATGCTTGTGATCCAAAACCCTAATCTCATACCAAGAATAATGAGAGCACCAATTGAATCATTTTGAGTAAGACAGCAGCCTCAATTCATAGAGAGAAACCCTAATGCCAAAGCTCTTTGATCATGTAACCATGGGACCAATGTTTTGTGTGAGATGTACAGAGTATGATGAGGGATCTTAGTGGCAAAAATTGGGGTATAGCAGCATGAAGTAACACTAATTGTTGATGATGGCGGGAATGGGCTTACAGATGCAATTTGGAGAAGATGATATAGAGTCGTCGGAGATGGGCTTAAAGATGCCATCCAAAGTAGATGTTAACTTCCTAAGAGGTCTCTTTATGGGGAATTCCTGTTCCTGCTGTCTGAGGAGGAGTCCACCGGGGAATATGGGTTTCTGTTGTTCTCCTGCTTGAGGAAAACTCTGAAGAATAGAATCTTGGAACTTCAGTTGTCCAAGGCTCTGCTGGAGAGTTATCTCTGGAGAAATGAAAGTTTGTTATTTTCTGGTCGAAATCCAGGCTTCACAGTAACTTTCTGAGGATAACAAAAGTTGACTGTTATCTGGTCGTATTCCAGGCTTCACAGCAATCTACTGGGGAATATGAAATTGAACTGTTATCTGGTCGGTTTCTCGGCTTCGCAGTAAAATGAAATTGAATTGTTATCTGGTCGTACTCCAGGCTTCACAGTAACTCAAATTGTTATCTAGTCGGAATCCAGGCTTCAGTTCTAACACCCCAATTCTACCCCGGCAAATTATATATATAAATCAGAGTTATAAAAATCATTCATGCAAACAAATCGGGATGCCACAAATTCTTCTATCAAAATTCATTGCATTCATCGTGGATATATAACACTTTTAAAACATCGAATGAACCATCATCATAACATCTTTAATTAAATAATTCAACATCTACGCAGCGGAAATCCTTAATAACATCTCTGTCATCATTACAGCAACTTTAAAACAACTCAATTTAATAATAATCAACTTAAAGTTCAACAACTGAATAATCAATCAAAAGCAACAAGCATTCATCCCCCTGAGTGTTACATATCAGAGCAATGACACCGACTCAAACTATTGAAGGTATATAGCCTTCACTCTCAAATACCTGCACGTTACCAACATAAGGGCAACATTCAAACAGAAGGAGTAAGATATCTAACAATATAATAAAGCGCATGATAAATGATATATTAAATTAGATAACATAACATCACCATTTCTCATCTCATAATCAACAATAATAATACACATTCACCACATCAATACACACTTCTTTATGTAGTCATATAATACGACTCAATATTATGCAAATGCATGTGGTACCATTTGGAGCAGAACTCCCATCTCAAAAATTGCCAATTAATAGAAGCATCAACAAGGCATAAGCCTTTATCTCAATATTCGCCAATACAGGCCATCTCAACGAGCATAAGCTCCATCTCAAAATGCAATGTATGCGACACAATCATGAATGTAATAACAACACCAAAATTAACAACATCTCAATACAACATCATCATTGGCCAAAGGCCTACATCTCAAAAGCATCTCAACATCTCTTCATCAAACATCTCATATCATCATAATAATTCACCAGACATCATTTATTCATCAAACATCATTTATTCATCAAACATCATTTATTCATCATAAATTATCAACACAACATTATTAATAACATCTCATCAACAAATCAGTTGTACATTAATACGACAGTAATTCATACCGCTATTTTGTAATCTTACATCATTACTATCATTACTATCATTACTCCTACGGTTACAAATCAAACAGCAGCCTATAAACATTTCATCCTCATCATTCTGCATAAAACCAACATAACGATCAACACAGGAACTAACTCTAAATCCTAAATTAGCTACTAGGATTACACTTCCTATTCTTCATTTTAATCCTCTAGAATAAAGTTCATCGCGTTAGTTATTCAATGCTTCGAACGACATCTCAAACGGCATCCTAAAACTCAAGTTACAGCATTTCCTAAACGATTCTGCCAAAAACCAGACAACATGGGTCGATGCAAAACTCCTTGGATCGACACGTATTGCACTAAACTCGCAACATGAGTCGACGCATCTTCTCTTGGATCGACTCATCCTGAGTCTTACACACAGCATGTATCGACACATGATCCTATGGATCGACTCATCCTGAGTCTGAAAGCACTCATGTATCGACGCAAAACCTCTTTGTGTCGACTCATCCTGAGCCTCTAAACCTCCTTGTATCGACACATAGCATTTGAGGTCGACGCATCTTGTTACATCCTGCATAAATTTTGCGATTTTCTCTGCGTTTTCACTACGGGTTTCACATTTTAAGCCCTAAAAACTTAATCTAATCATAGATAATCATCACTTACAATTATCCTATAATTCTACATCGATCAAACACCATCGAGACATCATTAATCATCTAAAATTCATCAATTTCACATCATACAACATCATAAACATTCCATTCAAGAACAAGACAGCAATCACCTTTAACCCCACATACCAATCATCATGAACCCAATTATAGAGTCAGAACCCCACCCTTACCTTGGATTGAAGGTCGCTATATAATCTTCCGGTTGAAACCTTGTTCTGCCGTTTTCCTATTTTTTCCAGCAGTTTCACGTTCTTCTTCTCAATCCTTATTATTCTACTGCCTCCTCTTTTCTATTATTTCTAACAACAATAAAATAACCTATTATTCTCTTAACTCCTTATTAGGCTCAAAACTATTACACCCCCTTATTACTACTTCCATTCCTTAAAAACAAGCCCACATCGATAATATTATACTTCTAATATTATTTCACCACTTAATAAAATACTTAAATCCAATTAATCACAACACATCTTCTCAAATATTCCAAAATAATTTAATTAAATAATTAATTAAATTACGGGCGTTACATCAGTGACTTGAACTAATATCTGGTTGTGTCCAAGCTTCAGTGATTTGAAGAGATTAAGTTGTTATCTGGTTGAATCCAGGCTTCAACTTGAATTTGAAGTATATTATAATCTGGTCAAGTCCAGGCTTAATAGTGTTGTAGATTATGCTGTCATCTGGTCGGGTCCAGGCTTCATAGTAATTGGCAGAGTAAACTGCTATCTGGTCGAACTCCAGGCTTCACAGTAAATTGACGGAGTAAACTGCTATCTGGTTGGACTCTAGGCTTCGTAGTAATTTGACAGAGTAAACTGCTAACTGGTCAGATTCTAGGCTTCACAGTAATTTGACAGAGTAAACTGCAAACTAGTCAGATTCCAGGCTTCGTAGTAAAATGAAATTGGATTGTTATTTGGTCGTACTCCAGGCTTCATAGTAATTGACAGAGTAAATTGCTATTTGGTCGGATTCCAGGCTTCGCAGCACCTTATACTGTTATCTGGTCAGAATCCAGGCTTTAGTGACTTGAACTGTTATCTGGTCGTGTCCAGGCTTTAGTGATTTGAAGAGATTAAGTTGTTATCTAGTCGGATCCAGGCTTTAACTTGAATTTGAAATATACTATTATCTGGTCGAGTCCAGGCTTCACAGTGTAGTAGATTATGATGTCTTCTGGTCGGGTCCAGGCTTCATAGTAATTGACAGAGTAAACTGCTATCTGGTCGGACTCCAGGCTTCGCAGTAAATTGACAAAGTATACTTTTATCTGGTCAGATTACAGGCTTCGCAGCACCTTATACTATTATCTGGTCGGATTCTAGGCTTCATAGTGTCTTGAATTGTAGATTGACTATTATCAAGTCGGATTCCGGGCTTCAACAATGATGTTAACTGTTATCTGGTCAGGTTCAGGCTTCAATGTGTGGTGAACTGCTATCTGGTCGGATTCTAGGCTTCGCAACACCTTATATTGTTATCTGGTCGGATTCCAGGCTTCACAGTGTTGTAAACTGTATTTGATGTTAACTGATATCTCGATAGATAACGAAGGAATCTTTGATGGTTTTTACCTCAACAAAGTACCAGAAATTCGTCTGGTCATATGAAAATTTGTCTGTGTATAGGCTTTACCTGAAAAGATAAAGGTTTAGCTGCATGCAATGTTATGATGCATGAAGTGCAAATGGTGTTCTAAAAAAACAAGATTGTGATATATGCATTCATACTGTGTATGCTATGATGTTTGTAAAATGATGTATGAATGCAATGTATGAGCATATCAGTTGTTCCATTACAGTGTTGTTGAATTAGGGAAGATAAATCCCTGATTACTGTTGGGGGTGAAGAATGTAGGTCTTCAGATTTTGAAGTTAAAACACTGGGAGATGAACTTTCGTTGTTAGAGAAATAAACTCTATTAGGGAAGGTAAGCTGCGTGGACTGTTTGAGGATTTTCAGAGTGAATCTATATCATGATTGTATCTGGAGATGTGTTGAATAAGTATCAGGATGACATTCATCTTTGGATCGTTCCTGAACCGTTTTTAGAAGATGATCTGAATAAGTATCAGGATGAAAACCGTCTCCAGATCGTACCTGAACCGTTTCTAGATGAGAATCTGGAGTAAGTGTTAGGATGACATCTGTATCTGGATCGTACCTGAACCTTTTCTAGATGAGAATTTGGAGTAAGTGTTAGGATGATATCTGTCTCTGGATCGTACCTGCACCATTTCTAGATGAGAATCTAGAGTAAGTGTCAAGATGACATCCGTCTATGGATCGTACCTGCACCATTTCTAGATGAGAATCTGGAGTAAGTGTCAGGATGACATCCGTCTTTGGATCGTACCTGCACTGTTTCTAGATGAGAATCTGGAGTATTCAGAATGTTTTCGTCGGGGATTCCTGTTTTGTTATTTTGAGAAGAAATCCGTCAAGGGAATCCTGAGAAGCTTGGCGACTTCACTGGGGAATTCTTAGATGTTAGAGCAGTAATTGGAGATTCTTACTCTGCTGAGGGTATGAGAACACCTAACATCATTAGGATGCATGCTGAGAATATGGCAGTGACCTTGTAGTAGAATACCCATGTCTCGTACCTGTTGGAGAAAATATCTGCCGAAGATTTTGTAGATGGTTTGACTGTTATCCCAACTCTTGGAGTCCTTGGTGAATACAGATCAGGGTGATAAACCTTCTACTGATAGACAAGTGATGATATGATGGGACATGGTCATGCGCTTTAATCCCTAACTTTTGCATGGACTGTCCTTTCAGATTTTCAGTCCACCGGGATACCAATTTTTGCCTAAGTCGCCTTTTCAGGTTTTAGACTTGCCGGGGTGTACAATTTTTGTATATATCCCTAATTTTTTCCCAAACCCTTTTGGTTCACCGGGATGCCCTTATTTTTGCCTAGGCCAGCCAACCTAGCGGGTCTTTGTTCATGCGTAGTATTTTTCGACTATGTCCATGTTCACCGGGTACGGAGAGTGGTCACTGTCCATAGTAGTAAGTGTTGTCACACTGCCAGAAGGCGTTTTTTTGATCGCATATGATTCACTGCTGGAATTCATATCCAATGCCCAAGTGATTCAGATGGAGATTTGCTCCTGGCTATTTGTCATTTTTGAGAGATTCTTTGAACCTTAACTTGACTTCCCTAGATCAGCTGGACACCATGCTATGCCCCTTAATTATGACAGGCCTATCACTGGAATGTCTTTCCATCTGAGGTGATTCTGTCCACTGAGAGGATTTTAGTTATCGAATATCCGTCGTGCAAATTTCTCTAATGTTGAACAAATAATCATATGCAAACATTGGTATTTTAAGAATGCAAAGCTTATGTCTGTCTTGAAGTTTGAAAATTCATTTTTAGTAAAACAAACAAATTTTGTAAAAGTTTGATATCAGCTCAGGATTTATAGCGAACCCTACAGGAGTCAGGATAACTTTTGTAACAGTATGCTTTCGAACTAACCCATGCTTCAGCTAGGACTTTTAAGGGTTATAATGTGGCCTAGTTCACGGTTTAAGAAACAAAGGATAAAGGCTCAAATTTTATTTGTACCCAACTCGTTCTTTGTGATGTTCTTCAGTCCTATGCTTAATTAACTGTGTGTTTAAATCCCGATTGAGTCTGGAATCTTTGCTCTGATACTTGGTGATGGTTCAAGAATTGAACATTCGTTTGAGAAGGCAATCATTTTGGTAACCTTTTCTTTTTTTGTTGTTGATTTGTAGGACCTCTTTTTTTTATTTTGTTATCCCTACTTTTGCCTGAACTGGTTCTTTTGTGATTACAGTCAGCAGGATGCCCTAGTTTTTCTTAAGTCTCCTTCATAGGTTTTTGACTTAACGGGCTTTTATTTTGAGAGATAATGACTGTCTGTCTTGACAATTATGCAGAACCATCACCATCTTTTGGAAGGCATCTTCTACACTATTTGTCGTGTATGAAGGATGAGCTTGTGACTGAATGCACCTCTGAATTAACTGAGAAAGTTACCCTGCCCCAAGTTATGATTAAGGGTTTTAATTTGTATGAAAAGAAAAACTCCTACTTCTTAGGCTAAAAGGGGTTGACTAGGGATTATCTTCCTTATAACTCTACTGTTTAGGATTTAAAACAACGCCTATACATCGTCAGCGGGGTCTGTTCAAGAGCATATTGTATAGACTGTGGTATCGTTTTTGTCATCCTCCCTCTAAAGGCTTAGAGCTTTTAATCGAGAGTTGAATATCATAAAAAGGAAGTAAAAACATAGCTTGAATATAGTGAATACGAATGAAATGATTCAAGACAAACATATGCAAAGAATTGATAAAATAACAAAATGAAACAAATGTTCGAACAATCAAAAGAAATTACAAACTGAAAATTCTGGATGGACAAAAAGCCTCTTTGTCTTGGCTTGTCACTTCAGATGATGTGCCTTTGAAGGATGGCAGAAGAATTCAGTCTGGCCATCTTATGTGAACTCCAGCACTCCTTCGTTGATCAAGTTCCGAATCTTATTTTATAATTCCTAACAGTCGTTCGTATCATATCCAGGACTATTGGAATGGTATGCACACATTGCATCAGGATTGTAGTTAGGAGAAGAAGTTTTGGGGTTTAGATGAGGTCTTATCAAGGTAACCAAATTCATCCTCAACATATGTTGCAATGCCTGAGACAATGGTATGTTGATTTTGGTAAATTGCCTCTTAGATTGTCTTGCCTTTGCTGATTACCCTGTTGTGGTTGGCGAGGTCGTTGTTGGACCCTTGGCATAGTATCCATTTTAAAAGGTGTTTTTTTTAACCAAATCCTCTTGTTTTAACTAAAGCTGATTAAAGACTCGATCCCCAATTCTTGTTGTTTGCTCCATATGATTGCATCCATCTTGATGAAACTTGTTGACTAGGGCTCTCAGCTCTTCTTGTCCTCGAGCTAAGTTTTGGATAAGAGCCATTTGACTGATCATCTAGATTCCAATCCCTTCCATATCAGCTTGCAATTGTTTCAACCGGTCATCCTTGTTGTCTTCGGGACTTTTCTTGGCCAAGTTCCCAGCGAGAAGTGTTTTCAATTCTTCCTGCCCCTTGGATAGGTTGAGGAACCTTTCCATGAACTGAGACTCTTGAGTTTGGAGATCTTTGTTGTTCTGTTTGAAATCCATTTTCCTTGTTGAAATAAATAGCGAGAACATGAGAGACTTGTACTGGAGGACCTCTTATGTAATGACATGTATGATGTGTAAATGTTTTCAAGGATCTCGCGGGGTAAACAAGAAAATGTAAGAAGTTGAAGTTTACAGTTTTGATTGAAAAACCTCGTATTGTTGAAGGTCCTTCTACGAGAGTAAAGCTAACCATATCGAGTGGGTCATAACTCCTTGTTATACCCCAAAATTTGCTCTCCCATTTTCACACAAGACATACCCCTAGAGGTTCTCAATTGCTCAAGGTGGACCAAGGATTGACCAGACAACTCTCCTACTAAGGCAATAAACCCCTAACTAGGGTTTCCATTTTCATCAAGATGTTTGAGCTCCAATTGTCTCAAATTCTTCCCATGGTCCTAATATGTCCTTAATATCATCCATGTCAAGTTTCATGCTTTGTTCAATAAGTTTTCTCAGACAATTGCTCAAGTATTGGAAAATCAACTATGCTAGGTCAAAAGTCAACAGTGACCTATATACACTCAAAATTCAAGATTTTTAGTCAACATCAACATTTTGAAGTGATATCAATCGTTTGATCAAGGGTTGATCATGATTCCTCAAGAAATGCTCTTAATTCATCAAAAGTCAAAAATAGCAAATTAGGGTTTCTATAGGAAAAGTCAACCAAAATTTGACCAAGCATAACTTTCTCATAATTTATCAGAAATTTTCCAACAAAAGCTCATTTTGAATAGAATCTAATTCCCCACAACTTCTATTAATCCCTCAAGTCCAAGAAATTCACCATTTGAAAGATACAAGTTCATACATTACAGGTTATTTTTAGAAAGTCAATAAAAGCCACTTTTTTGCCAAGACCTTTAACATAAAGATAACGTCTTCAAAAGCAAAATTGATCAAAATAGGGATTGAAGTAGATATCTTGGACTTTCCAAAAAGTAAAAGATCATCAATATGAGATAAAAATTGAGCAAATTATGTCTTGACCAAGTTGGGAAAATTTGGGAAATTTCAAGAAATATGCATTGGGCAAATTTGAATTTTTAAGGCAATGGCTCAAATTCTTAAACTTCAAACATATTTCTAAGACCATAGAGGACCCCTAGGACAATTTTTGCATAGTATTGATTTTATTTGCATTTTATATTAATTTTATTTAATTAAAAATCAAATAAGTCAAGATTATTGTAAAGTATATGGGCCATTATCATTTGGGCTTGGTTTGGTACATGGAGAGGCCCCAATTTTGTGTGCAACAAGACCAGTTCAGTCTAGGTACATTCAAATTTGAAAATGGACAAAATCCCTTAACTTTGGCCAAAGTTACAAATGGACATTCATGGCATTCAAAAGCTTGTCCATAGTTGTTACAAACATGAAATTTTCGTGTCCTCTCATTATTCTCTATATAAACAAGCTTCTGGCAAGCATCAAACAGAGATACATGACCTAGAGAACCACTGTCCAATTTGCAAAAAAACACTAAAGTTGTCAAACTCGAATTTCCATTTCCAGCTTGTTTCAATCCCAAACAAGTATTAAAACATACTCCCGGAGAGCCTCTGAAGCCATTGCAAGCATTCCCAAAGCCTGAAACGTCAAGAATCATGCTCTCTAATAGTCACGGTTTGTGTTTTTTTTTCAAACTCGATTCCAATGATTTGTCCATCATGAATCTATTTTGATCATATATCCATGCTTGCTATCACATTTGCAATGTTTTTGTTTGGTTTGATTAAAGTTTAAGGCATGAATAGCTTCTTGCCATGGCTAGGGTTCATAAGCTCAAATTTGGGGTTTCTTCTCTAGGGAAAATTGGACCAGATTATGGGTACCATAGCATTCAGGGGCAAATTTCTGATTGATCCCTGGTTTTAGTTTTAATTTATCTTGCTTGTATTAGGTTTTTAATATTGCAGGGATGTAGATACGGACAAAAATTGTCATTATAGCCTTTAGTGACAATTTTGTCCGTAGGTAAAAGTCTGATACCAAATACCACAGCTCTGGGAAGAAGACAAGAGGTGGCAGCATACCACTGGCCCATTGAATTTCGCGCGTTTTTCTGGGCATGCTACTTTATTTACTTTATGTATTTTCTATTTATTATATTAACAAATAAGCAGCCCAACGCAGATGGTCAAGGAATGAATATGTGAGACAAACGTCCTGGGTTCGATCCCAGACGTATGATTTTGTATTTTTCTTGTTAATTTCTTACACGTCCAACACATCTCCTAGCCAAGCATCCACCATGCGCTCACAGATCCATCCCTTAGATTATCACGTGATCCAGATCCAAGTGACCAATAAACGCAGCGCATGGTAAACCCCCAGATGAGAGCCTCATTGAATCGCGCGTAAGGCAGATGGGCCAACTATTCTAGGCTTTGCAAAATTCATCCATGCACCACCAAAATCACTTCCAGCATCAGGCCCATTCTTGTTTTTCTTATTTATTTCATTATTTTGTGTTATTTGTTTTATAGTTTTAAAAATCATTTTTTAATATTAAATCATAAAATCAGTAAAATCACAAAAATATAGAATTAGGTTTTTTTATTAAAATTAGTTTTTTTGGAAATTAATTAATTTAATGATATTGAATTGATTTGTTTTCATTAAGTAAAGTTAATTAGAAAAAATTAGGTTTAATTCACAAATATTTAGTTTTCTCAATCAAAAATCAAAAATACTTTCTTTATTTAAGTAGATTCTTTAGGATATTTAATTTATTCTCACGCGCATTTATTTATTTATATTTTCCAATTATTGTATTTGTTTCGAGTTTGTAATAGCTTTTAACTTAGGTTTATTACTGCTTTTATTTACCGCTTTCCCCCCAAGTTTGGTTATGTAACCCCCTCCCCAAAGCCTTGTAATATCTAGGTTTAAGATTCTCGCATTTTATTTTTTCGCTACTATTAATTGTTAGATGAATGATCATAGGATTGAATGGAAAGATAAATTGAATATTTAAAACAGTAGAACACCCTAACTGTGCAAAGATAAACAAACTAAAATCAAACACTTGCACATACTCACCCCTAGGGTATCTCCCACTTCGGTTGCCTCGGAAATACGATCACTATTATCGAACGTGAGAATTCTTAGTGACTGTCCTCTAAGTCAAAGATCGTAAGTCCCTTTCGAAGGTTGCCTCGGTAAAACAAAATGCGATCTTAGAACTTTAGGACAGTTACTAAGGGATCTCACCCTGTGGCCTTAAGTGACCGTAATCGTCCCTTTCAATTGTCCCTTAAACTCCAACGATGGATCTACCTACTCCTTAATAGTAGGATAGCGCTGTCTAAAGGAAATAAGAAAACGAACAGTCTTTTTCGAGTAGGTAGAAAATTTTAAGTACTTGCTCAAAACAATCAATTTTTCACACTTACACTTTCAAACACTTTTCGAACAAACTTTTCAAAAACTCTTTATCACACTCTTGAAGACTGACACAAAGGTTACCATAAAGTGAAACACTGCACTAAGGTGTTTTCAAAGATTTTCAAAACACACACAAAAACAATTTAAAAATGAGCAAGTACCTAAGAGCCCATGGAAAACCATGGATAGAAAGGGTGCTAACACCTTCCCTTTCTATAATCCACCCCCCGTACTCAGAAACATCTCGAAAAAGAATTTTTCTGTTCTTTTTCCCTTTTCCTTTGTTAGATAAAATAAAAGAAGGTGGTGACTCTTGCTTATCGCGAAATTTGCGAATGCAAATGCAAAACCAGTATTAATAGACAGTTCTACCACCGTATCACAGAACTGGAGACTCTGTTGGGGAACAATAAAAAAAGTGGGGTTTACCTTAGAATCTAGGTCATTTTAATTGCTTATTTGGCTTGTCTTGTTTGATTTACTTTTAAGGGTATCTGTTTGGGTTGTTTGGATCCTAAACCCGGATCGGGGAATTCCTTTTAGGTATGTAGCAATAAACTGTGAGGGAGTTGTGCGAGGTATACTGACACGGTTGAAGTAGTAGTTACATTGATGTGATACTTTGATGTGTACCGGTAGCCCTTGAGTAATAAAGGAGAATACAGGGTCGTTGTGTGGTATCATAAAGCGTCAACTAACCTTAGCACCTTAATTAACCAACTTGGCTTTTTAAGACGTAGTGAGATAGTCGTCTTTGGTGTAAACCCAAAGTCGATTGGTACTCGATGCTACACTAATTGAGGTTTGACTCTTGAGTTTTGTTTGGTGGCAAGTCAATTGTCTATCGAAATGAAATTTAGGGGAAAGATCGATGATATTGAGATCCCTTAGAACCCGGTTACTATATTTAGGACAGGTGGAACCAATCCAACTTCAAGAGGGTATTACCTTAAAACCCATGCAAACCTAAATCTAAGGGTGTTTGTGTGACTTGTTTGCTTTCAACTTGAACTACTTGCGGAGTTTTATTATCTGACAACATGATTTCCTTACAGGATTTGTTTACAGTCATTATCCAATAACTTGGATTTCTTGCAGGGTTCACTTATTTTCATCACCTTACACTTTTACTTAACACATAACATACACATCATAACATTATGCCACGGCATTTCCTTAACCATTTCAAGGATCTCAAGGGTTTGTGACGCAGGTTATGATAAATCAGACGTCTAGTAAGGGGATTTATTTTCCTCTAGCCAATGCCGTCAGAAGATCAAAACTCAACAACTTGAGTCAGGGGCTATGACCCACTCGATATGGTGAGCTTGACTCTAGTAGAAGGACCTTCAACGATACGAAGTGCTTCAATCAAAGCTGTAAAGTTCAACGCCTAACATTTTTCTTGTTTCCCCCACGAGATCCTTGAAAACATTTGCATATCATACATGTCATCACATAATAGGTAGGCTCCTGTACAAGTCTCTCATGTTCTCGCTGTTTATTACAGCAATGTCTCTCCAACAAGACAACATAGATCTTCAAACTCAAGAGGCTCAGTTCATGGAAATGTTCCTAAACCTATCCAAGGGGCAGGAAGAATTGAAAGCACTCCTCGCTGGGAATCTGACCAAGAAATGTCCTGATAACAACAAGGATGACCAGGTTGAACAGCTGTAGGTTGAGATGGAAGCAATGAGAATCCAAATGTTGGGGCAAATGGCTCTTATCCAAAGCCTAGCTCGGGGACAAGAAGAGTTGAGGACCATTGTCAATAAGCTTCATCAAGACAGATGCAATCGTATGAAATAAACAGTCGAGGTTGGGGGTCAAGTCATTCATCAACCCTTGATGGGACAAAAAGTTGGCTTGGAGAGTAGACCTTTCCAAATTGCTGCTACGTCACAAGCCCAACCACAACCTCACCAACAACAACAGGGAAATCGGTGTAAGCGGAATACATCTGAAAGATGCTTTACCAAAATAAACATGTCATTGGCTCAAGCATTACAACACATGTTGGAGGCCAAGCTGGTTACGTTAAAGGACCCTCCTCAGAATCCCAACACAGCCTCCCCAAGGTACAATCCAAATGCAAGATGTGCGTACCACTCCAACAGTCCTGGACATGACACCAATAGCTATTGGACGTTGAGAAATAAAATTCAAGACCTGATTGACGAAGGAGGGCTAGAATTCACAAAAGATGGTCAACTGGAATTCTTTTGCCATTCCTCAAAGGCACATCATCTAAAGTGACAAGTTCTGACAAGAAGGCTTTTCGTTCATTAGAATTTTCAAGTTGTAATTGTCTTTTGATTTGTTCGAACACTTATTTATGTCAAACTTTGTTATTTCATCACTGCATTGCATATGTTTGTCTTGAATTATTTCATTCGTTGTCACTATACTTAAATTGTGTTTTACTTCCTTTTTGTGATATTCAAATCTCGATCAAAAGCTCTAAGCCTTTGGAGGGAGGATGACGAAAACGATACCACAATCCATACAGTGTGCTTTTGAACAGACCTTGCTGACGATGTACGGGCGTTGTTTCAAATCCCAAACAGTGGAGTTATAAGGAATATAATACCTAGTCAACCCCTTTGAGCCAAATAAGTAGGAGGTTTTCTTTTCACACAAATTAAAACCCTTAATCATAACCTGGGGCAGGGTAGTTTCTCAGTCAATTCAGACGCACATTTAGTCGCAATCTTCTGCTTCGTACATAATGAATGGCATCAAAGACGTCCTTCCAAATCAAAAGACGGTGATAGTTCTGCATAATCATCAAAGCAGGCAGTCATTATTTTTCAAAAGAAAAGCCCTCTAAGTCAAAACCTATGAAGGAGACTTAAGAAAAAATTGGGGTATCCCGCTGACTGTAATCGCAAAAGAAACGGTTCAGGAAAAAGAAGGGATAACGAAAACCAAAAAAAAAAAGGGTTACTACAAATCCTTGACAAAAAGAATATTACAAAAATGAACGCCTCTACAAAATAAACTTTCAGTATTTGAACCATCACTGAAACATCAAGGACAAGATGCCAGACTCAATTGGGATTCAAAATGCACAATTAACTAAGCATAGGACTGAAGAACATCACGAAGAGCGGGTGAGTACAAATAAATTTTGAGCCTTTATCCTTTGTTTCTTAAACCGTGAACCAAGCCACGTTACAATCCTTAAAAGTCCTAGCTGAAGCACAGGTTAGTTCGAGAGCTTACTGTTACAAAAGGTATCCCGACTCCTGTAGGACTTGCTATAAATCCTGAGTTGACATCACACTTTTACAAAATTTGTTTGTTTTGCTAAAAAATGAATTTTCAAACTTCAAGACAGACATAAGCTTTGCATTCTTAAAATACCATTGTTTGCATATGACTATTTGTTCAACAGCAGAGAAATTTGCATGACGAATATCTAGTGAACAAAAACCTTCTCAATGAAAAGGATTACCTCAAGTGGAAAAACACTTCCAACCAAGGGCCACCACATGATCATTGTCCATCACCTGGGGCAGTCAAGTCAAGATTCAAGTAATCTCTCAAAGATGCCGAATAGCCAGGGGAAGATCTCCATCTGAAACACTTGGGGGCATTGGGCATGAATTCTAACAATGAATCTTGTACGATCAAACAGACACCTTCTGGAAGTGTGACAACACTTACTACTATGGACATTGACAATTCTCCGTACCCGGTGAACATGGACATAGTCGGAAAATACTACGCATGAACAAAGACCCGCTAGGTTGACTGGCCTAGGCAAAAATTAGGGGTAAAAACAAAAAATTTGTACACCCGGAAAGTCGAAAACCTGAAAAGGAGGCTTAGGCAAAAAAGGGTATCTCAGTGGACTGAAAATATGAAAAGACAGTCCAGGAAAAAGTTAGGGATTAAAGCGTACGACTACGTCTCATCATCTTGTCTAATCAGTAGAAGGTTTATTACCCTGATCTGCATTCACCAAGGACTCCAAGTGTTAGGATAACAGTCAAATAATCTACAAAATCCCCGGTTGATATTTTCTACAACACATATCGAGACAGGAGCATTCTACTACAAAGTCACTGCCATGTTCTTAGCATGCATCCTATTGATGTCAGGTGTTATCATACCCTCGGCAGAGTAAAATTTCCAAATTACTGCTCCAACGAAAATTCCCCAATGAAGTCACCAAGCTTCTCGGGATTTCCCAACGGAAACATTCTGAATAAAGTAGATTATCATCTAGAAACGGTTCAGGTACGACCCAAAAACAGATGTCATCCTGCCACCTACTCCAGATTCTATCCTAGTACAGTGTTGATACAATCCAGAGATGGATGTTATTATGACACTTATTTTAACACATCATCTAGAAACGGTTCAGGTATGATCCAAGGACGGATGTCATCCTGACACTTATTCAAGATCATCATCTAGAAACCGTTCAGGTACGATCCAAGGATGGATGTCATCCTGAAACTTATTCAAGATCATCATCTAGAAACGGTTCAGGTACGATCCAAGAACGGATGTCATCCTGACACTTACTCCAGATTCTCATCTAGAAATGGTTCAGGTACGATCCAAAGACGAATGTCATCCTGACACCTACTCCAGATTCTATTCAAGTACAGTGCAGATACAATCTAGAGACGGATGTCATTCTGACACTCATTCAATACATGTTTCAAGTACAGTGCAGATACGATCTAGAGACGGATGTCATTCTGACCCTCATTCAACACATGTTTCAAGTACAGTGCATATATGATCCAAAGACAGATGTCATTCTGACACTCATGTAATACATGTTCAAGTACAATCACGACATAGATCCATCCATAAAATCTCCAGCAGGCACAGGGGTAGAAACGTCCTGATGCAAAGTCATCGTTGTATCCTCAGCATACGTCCTAGTGACGTCTATGTTTCCCCACAGAGTAAAAACAACCAAAGTTTTGGTCTCTTCTTCCCCAAGTAGGAATTACTTTCTCCAGCAAAGTTCCTTCAGCAAGCTGAAGTCTGTTTTCCCCAGCCCAGTTTTAACGGTTCATAAAACCTCCTCCCGGGTAGAGTTTATTTCACAAACTGCGGAAGCTCATTCCCCAACAGAGTTTATTTCTCTACATCAGCATAATCTTCCAACAAGCATCTCCCTCCACAGAGTTATTCTCAAGCAGGATCAATTCTCAAACAGAAAGGAGTAAATCCCCAGCATAGTCATCTCCATTCACCATCCCCAGCGAAAATGAAGAATTCAACTTCCCAATACTCTTCAGCAACAGTCCAGAATTTATTTTCCCCGACTAAGAAATACCGCAATAGCATCCCATATTCATACATCATGGCATGCGCATACATATTGCATACAGTATAATCTCATTTATTTTGAGAACATCATCATAATGCATTTCATACATCATGACATTGCATACGACTAACTATTTACCTTTCAGGGAAGGATCAAATCAACAAACATTGTTGACTACTTATGTGACCTGGTAGTCTTCTCAAAAGCTACGGGTAACAAAGGGATATCTCAGTATTCTCCTCAGAAAGATATCCTCCCAAGACTTTCTTTGGTTCAGTCAGATTGACACTAAGATCTCTCTGATTTCCATTCCAGTCAAAGTTAATCCAAGACCTTCTCTGGTTCAATCAGATCGACACTAAGATCTCTCTGATTTCCATTCCAGTTGAAGAAACTATGAAGCCTGGAATCCGACCAGATAGCAGTTTACTCTGTCAATTACTATGAAGCCCGAACCTCGACCGGATAATAGTCAATCAACAATTTAAGACACTGTGAAGCCTAGATTTCGACCTGATAACAGTATAAGGTGTTGTGAAGCCTGGAATCCGACCAGATAGTAGTTCACTTCTTCAGACACTGTGAAGCCTGGATTTCGACCAGATAACAGTATAAAGCGCTACGAAGCCTGGAATCTAACCAGATAGCAGTTTACTCTGTCAATTACTATAAAGCCCGGAACTCGACCAGATAGTAGTCAATCAACAATTTAAGACATTGTGAAGCCTGGGTTTCGACGAGATAACAGTATAAGGTGTTGTGAAGCATGGAATCCGACCAGATAGTAGTTCACTTCTTTAGACATTGTGAAGCCTAGATTTCGACCAGATAATAGTATAAAGCACTGCGAAACCTGAAATCTGACCAGATAGCATTTTACTCTGTGAGTTATTATGAAGCCTGAATTAAACCAGATAATGGTACACCTCAGATTCAAGTTGAATCCTGGACCCGACCAGATAACAGCTTAATTTCTTCAAATCACTGAAGCCTGGATACGACCAGATAATGGTACACCTCAGATATAAGTTAAAGCATGGACCCGACCAAATAACAACTTAATCACCGAAGCCTAGATACGACTAGATAATGGTACACCTCAGATTCAATTTGAAGCCTGGACCCGACCAGATAACAGCTTAATTTCTTCAAATTACCGAAGCCCAGATACGATCAGATAACACTACACCTCAGATTCAAGTTGAAGCCTGGACCCGACCAGATCACAGCTTAATTTCTTCTTATCACTGAAGCCTGGACACGACTAGATAACAATTTAATCTCATTTCCCCAGTAAGTCACTATGAATCCTGGAATACGACCAGATAGCAGTCAGTCTTATCATCCTCAGCAAGTCACTGCAAAGCCTGGATCCTGACCAGATAGCAGTTCACTTCAATCTCTTCAGTCAAGAGATGACTCCCCGGTAGAGTAATGGACAACCGAGGCTCCTAGACTTTATTCCCCTGAAAAACATTTCCCAGTGGACTCCTCCTCAGACAGCAGGAGCAGGAACCCCCACAAAGAGAATTCTTATGAAGTCAGCATCTATTTTTGATGGCATCTTTAAGCCCATCTTCGACGACTCTCCGTCATATTCCTTGGATGGCGTCTTTAAGTCCATCTTCGATGACTCTCCGTCATATTCCTTGGATGACATCTTTAAGTCCATCTCTGACGATTCTTCGCCGCCTTCCAAATGGCATTTGTAAGCCCATTCCTGATATTATCGATCGACATTCACCTCATGCGAGTGCAAATTTTTGGGCACTCTAGTGTTCAATCATCTTCCACCTTCAGATCACGAAAGGCAACCAACCAATCTACATACTCAAGTTTCAAAAGATTGAACAGGGGCAGCTGTTGCACCCCAAAATTTTCCCTCCCATTTTCACACAAGACATACCCCTATAGGTTCTCAATTGCTCAAGGTGGACCAAGGATTGACCAGACAACTCTCATACTAAGGCAATGAACCCCCAACTAGGGTTTCCATTTTCATCAAGATGTTTGAGCTCCAATGGTCTTAAATGCTTCCCATGGCCCTAATATGTCCTCAAGATCATCCATGCCAAGTTTCATGCTTTGCTCAATAAGTTTGCTCAGACAATTGCTCAAGTATTCGAAAATCAACTATGCTAGGTCAAAAGTCAACTGTGACCTATATACAGTCAAAATTCAAGATTTTTGGTCAACATCAACATTTGAAGTGATATCTATCATTTTATCAAGGGTTGATCATGATTCCTCAAGAAATTCTCCTAATTCATCAAAAGTCAAAAATAGCAAATTAGGGTTTCTATAGGAAAAGTCAACCAAATTTTGACCAAGCATAACTTTCTCATAATTTATTAGAAATTTTCCAACCAAAGCTCATTTTGAAGAGAATCCAATTCCCTATAACTTATATTCATCCCTAAAGTCCAAGAAATTCACCATTTGAAAGTTACAAGTTCATATATTACATGCCATTTTTAGAAAGTCAATAAAAGCCACTTTTTTGCCAAGACCTTTAACATCAAGATAACATATTCAAAAGCAAAATTGATCAAAAGAGGGATTAAAGTAGACATCTTAGGATTTCCAAAAAGTACAAGATCATCATGAGATAACAATTGATCAAGTTATGGCTTGCCCAAGTTGGGAAAATTTGGGAAATTTCAAGAAATATGCATTGGGCAAATTTGAATTTTTAAGGCAATGGCTCAAATTCTTGAACTTCAAACATATTTCTAAAACCATAGAGGATCCCTAGGACCATTTTTGCATAGTATTGATTTTATTTGCATTTTATATTAATTTTATTTAATTAAAAATCAAATAAATCAAGATTATTGCAAAGTATATGGGTCATTATCATTTGGGCTTGGTTTGGTACATGGAGAGGCCCCAATTTTCGTGCGCAGCAAGGCCAGTTAAGTCTAGGTACATTCAAATTTGAAAATGGACAAAATCCCTTAACTTTGGCCAAAGTTACAAATGGACATTCATGGCATTTAAAAGCTTGTCCATAGCTGTTACAAACATGGCATTTTCGTATCCTTTCATCATTCTCTATATAAACAAGCTTCTGGCAAGCATCAAACAGAGATATATGACCTGGAGAACCCCTGTCCAATTTGCAAAAAAACACTAAAGTTGTCAAACTTGAATTTCCATTTAAAACTTGTTTCAATCCCAAACAAGTATCAAATCATACTCCTGGAGAGCCTCTGAAGCCATTGCAAGCATTCCCAAAGCCTGAAACGTCAAGAATCATGCTCTCTAACAGTCACGGTTTATGTTTTTTTTTCAAACTCAATTCCAATGATTTGTCCATCATGAATCTGTTTTGATCATATATTCATGCTTGCTATCACATTTGCAATGTTTTTTATTGGTTTGATTAAAGTTTAAGCGCAAGAATAGCTTATTGCCATGGCTAGGGTTCATAAGCTCGAATTTGGGGTTTCCTTCTCTAGGGAAAATTGGACCAAATTATGGGTACCATAGCATTCAGGGGCAAATTTTTTATTGATCCCTGGTTGTAGTTTTAATTTATCTTGCTTGTATTATGTTTTTAATATTGTAGGGATGTAGCTACGGACAAAAATTGTCACTATAGCCATTAGTGACAATTTTGTCTGTAGGTAAAACTCTGATACCAAAGACCATAACTCTGGGAAGAAGACAAGAGGTGGCAGCATACCACTGGCACGTTTGAATTTTGGGTGTTTTTCTCGGCAAGCTACTTTATTTACTTTATGTTTTTTTTGTTTATTATATTAACAAATAAGCAGCCCAACGCAGATGGTCAAGGAATGAATATGTGAGGCAAATGTCCTGGGTTTGACCCCAGGCGTATGCTTTTGAATTTTTCTTGTTAATTTCTTACAGATCCAACGCATCTCCTAGCCAAGCATCCACCATGCGCTCACAGATCCAGCCTTTAGATCATCACGTGACCCAGATCCAAGTGTCCACAAAAGCAGCGCATGGTGAACCCCCAAATGAGAGCCTCACTGAATCGCGCGTAAGGCAGATGGGCCAGCTATTCTGGGCTTTGCAAAATTCAGCCATGCACTCTCAAAATCACTTCAAGCATCATGCCCATTCTTGTTTTTCTTATTTATTTCATTATTTTGTGTTATTTGTTTTATAGTTTTAAAAATCATTTTTTAATATTAAATCATAAAATCAATAAAATCACAAAAAATATAGAATTATGTTTTTTTATTAAAATTAGTTTTTTTGGAAATTAATTAATTTAATGATATTGAATTGATTTGTTTTCATTAAGTTAAGTTAATTAGAAAAAATTAGGTTCAATTCACAAATATTTAGTTTTCTCAATAAAAAATCAAAAATATTTTCTTTATTTAAGTAGATTCTTTAGGATATTTAATTTATTCTCGCGCGCATTTATTTATTTATTTATTCCAATTATTGTATATGTTTCGAGTTTGTAATAGCTTTTAACTTAGGTTTATTACTGCTTTTATTTACCACTTTTCCCCCAAGTTTGGTTATGTAACCCCCTCCCCAAAGCCTTGTAATAGCTAGATTTAAGATTCTCGCATTTTATTTTTTCGCTACTATTAACTGTTAGATGAATGATCATAGGATTGAATGGAAATATAAATTGAATGTTTAAAACAGTAGAACACCCTAACTGTGCAAAGATAAACAAACTGAAATCAAACACTTGCACATGCTCACCCCTAGGGTATCTCCCACTTCGGTTGCCTCGGAAATACGGTCAATATTCTCGAACGTAGATTGTCCCTAATTCAGAGATCGTAAGTCCCTTTCGAAGGTTGCCTCGGTAAAACAAAATGTGATCTTAGAACTTTAGGACAGTTACTAAGAGATCTTGCCCTGTTGCCTTAAGTGACCGTAATTGTCCATTTCGATTGTCCCTTAAACTCCAACGATGGAGCTTCCTACTCCTTAATAGTAGGATAGCGATGTCTAAAGGAAATAAGAAAACGAACAGTCTTTTTCGAATAGGTAGAAACTTTTAAGTACTTGCTCAAAACAATCAATTTTTCACACTTAAAGTTTCAAACACTTTTCGAACAAAGTTTTCAAAAATGCTTTATCACATTCTTGAGGACTGGCACAAGGGTTACCATAAAGTGAAACGCCACACTAAGGCGTTTTCAAAGCTTTTCAAAACACACACAAAAGCAATTTAGAAATGAGCAAGTACCTAAGAGCCCATGGAAAACCATGGATAGAAAAGGTGCTAACACCTTCCCTTTCTATAATCTACCCCCGTACTCAGAAACATCTCGAAAAAGGTTTTTTATGTTCTTTTTCCCTTTTCCTTTGTTGGATAAAATAAAAGACGGTGGCGACTCTTGCTTACCGTGACATTTGGGAATGCAAACGCAAAACTAGTATTAATAGTCAGTTCTGCCACCCTATTACACTCCTGGCTTAAGTTGTTGTGTTATGGTCTTTTTGAAGGCATTGGTTAGAGGAAAATAAATCCTCTTGCCCCTTGTTAGACGTCTGGTTCATCATAACCTGCATCACAGACCCTTGAGATCCTTGAAATTGTTAAGGAGATGCTATAGGATGATTTTATGATGTGTATGTTATGCATGAAGGAAAAGTGTAAGGTGGCATAAGCAAGTAAACCCTTGCAAGAAATCTAGGTTATTGGATAATAATTGTAAACAAATCCTGCAAGAAAATCATGTTTTTAGATGATAAAACCCTGTAAGTAGTTCAAGTTGAAAGCAAATAAGTCACACGAGCAGCCTTAGGTTTAGGCTTGCATGGATTTCATAGGTAAGTACCCTCTTGAAGTTTAGTCGGCTCAACCTATTCTAGTAATAGTAACCGGGTTCTAAGGAGCCTCATATCACTGACCTTTCTTTTAGGCATTGTTTTATCTCAAGCACCAAAGTATTGCGGCCATAATATCCTAAAAGTTTAGTCTCAATAAGTGTAGTATCGAGTATCAACCAATCTTCAGTCGAAACCAAATCCGGCCATCTCACTACTTTCTAATGGCTTAGGATGAGTCAATTAAAGGTTCTAAAGGTCAGTTAGCGCTTAATGACATTAAGGAAGCCTAATGTTATCCTTGATTGACTCAAGGAACATTAGTACAAGCCAGAGTATCACGCTAACGTAGCCAACACTTCGTCCATATCGGTCTATACCGTACAACTTCCATGATTTATTGCTACTTACCTAAAAGGTGTCCCCAAATCCGGGTGTAGGATCTTTACAAGAATACCCCACTTTTTAATTTTTCCAGGCAGAGTCGCCAGTTCTGTGATACGGTGGAAGAACCAACTATTAATATTAGTTTTGCGTTTGTGTTCACAAATGTTGCGATAAGCAAGAGTCGCCACCGACTTTTCTTTTATCCAAATTAAGGAAAGGGTGAAAAGAACATAAAAAGACCTTTTCGAGAATTTTCTGAGTAAGGGGGTAGATTATGGAAAGGGAAGGTGTTAGAACCCTTTCCATCTGTAGTTATCTACGGGATCTTAGATGCTAGCTCATGTTTTGAAAATTGCTTATGTTTTGTATTTTGAAAAAAGTAGTTTGAAATGACTTAGTGTGGTGATTTGCTTTGTGATAACTCTTGTATCAGTCTTCAAGTGTGTTGACAAAGCAAATGTCTTTTTGAAAGTTGTTTTTGAAATGTGTAGGTGTAAAAAAGTTTGTTTTGAGCATAACATCTAACAACTATCTACTTGTACTCGAAAAGGTTGTTCTTTTCCTCATATCCTTTAGACAATGTTATCCTACTATTAGTGAGTAGGTAGTCTTATCTTGGATGTATGAGGGACAGTCGAAGGGACGTTGCAGTCATGAAGGCAACTTGGCAAGAAATTTTAGTAACTGTCCTAAAATTCTCAAATCACTTTAACCGAGGCAACATCGAGAGGGTCATCGAGGGACTTGTGATTTTTTCAAACTCGAGGACATCCACTAAAACTTCTCATGTTTCGAGAATTGTGACCGTTTTCCGAAGGCATCCGAAGTAAGGTGCCCTAGAGGTGCGTATGTGCAATTGTGTTTAGTTCAACTATTTATCTTGCACATTTAGGTTTTCTAGTGTTTTAGTTTTCAGTCTTTCCATGGAATCCTAATTACTAGTAGTGGTATATACAATAATTTAAAGTGCAGAAATGTAAAGTGCGGGAATGTAAATCTTACGCTATTACATGGCTTTGTGAGAGGTACATTATAGAAATGAGAAAAGTAAAATCCTAGTTACTATTACAAACTGGGAAGCAGTTACAATAAGATGAAGAAAAAAGCGAAAGTAAATAAATGCGCAAACGAATTAAAAGGGACGCCTAAATCCTAAGGAAAAGAAATCTTTTTGTTTGTTTTGTTTTATTTTAAGAAAATACAACCTAAGTCTATTTAATTTTAATTTCAAGAAAAGGTTAAAATTATTAATTAATTTGCTTACAAATTAATTTGATTAATAAAAACTAATATAATGTTTTTTTTGTGATTTTTTGATTTAAAGTTAATTTAAAATGATAAAGTTAATAAAGAAATAACGAAAACAAAAATAAAAATACAAAGGGGCATCCTTCGATCCAGGGAGAAAATGGGAGGCTTCGATCCAAAGAAGGTGTCTTTCGATCCAGGGGCAAAATGGGAGGCTTCAATCTAAAGAAGGAAATGTCTCCTTCGATCCAGAGAAGGAGCTGTCTTCTTCAATCCATGAGAAGATGGATATCCTTCGATCCAGTGAACGGGTGTTCCTCTTTGATCCAGTGAAAGGATGTGGTTTTTGATCCAGAGGGCATTGTTGAAAGGGTCTGATAGATCACCTGTGGGGGCTCTGAATCTACAAAGATATGCTAGAAAAAATAAAAGCATGAACTGGGTGCCAAACCCATGTCCTTCAATTTTGTGCGCACTGACCTTATTTATGCTGGATCTGTAACATAAACGTTAGAGACAAAAAGAAACAAATACGGACCTGGGTACCACACCCAGGTCCTTCGATCATGAATGAAAATCAAATGACTATAACATGCAAAGAAAATATGGAATTTGATTCCTTACTTTTTCCTTACCAACAGTGGTGTATGGATTTGTGGTGTTGAAGATGTCTAGTGCTTGGGCATGTTCTCTGCAAATTTCAAGGAGTGAGTGGAGTGTTGTTGGAGATTCCTTCGATTTGGATTACTCAGGATATTTTTGATAATTTTGGTGTGACTTATGAGTCCGTGTGTGCGTATAGTGTGTATGTTCTCTAGTGTATTCCCCCCCTCCCCTTTGAGCTTTCTAGTGTGCTCCTTATATAGAGGGGATGGAGGGGACAGAAGGGAAAAGGAATAAACAGCCATTAAGTTGGTGTTTTAAGGCCATAAATATCACTTTAAAACTTTTCCAAAGACATGGCTTCTTTTCCCTTGCTATGAACCTGGACACATTTGGCTTTTGAATGCCCTTCAATCCCTGCCCTTCAATTGGACCTCTTGTATATCCTTCGAATGGGTCTTTTGAATGGACCTTTTGTGTACCCTTCGAATGGGCCTTTTGAATGTCTCGTTCGAATGGATTTTTTTTAGTGTCTTTCGAATAGTCCATATGTATGCCTTGTTCCCTCTTCGAATAGGCCACCAAGGTGTGTCCTTAGAATGGCTCAAGTCTCATCATTGGGGCCACTTCGATTGAGCCCCTACTCAGCTAGCCCCAACGAAAACTCTTTTCAGGATAATCGAAGATTCCTTCAGTATGAATGCTTGTGCAGGGAGCTTGAGTATGGCAATATGTGGGATTTTGGGCCAGTCAGCATCTTTGCATATTTCTCTTTCATTTTGGCCAACTAGATCTAATATTTGACCAAACCCCTTTCTTTCAGACAACATTAAGTGTCCTTCGAATGGGCCTTTAAATTGCTTCTTTGAATGGATCATTTACGTGTCCTTCGAATGGCTTTAGATTGGACTCATCTATTTGCCTTAGTTGTTTGATTCAAATACCCCCAAGTGAGAACTTTATTCTGTCAATGGAAGCCTCCTTCGTCACTTCCTTCGAATGTCCATTGCATAGGAAGCCTGGGTCTGGCCACATGTAGGACCAAGACTCATCATAAGATAAACTTGCATTTATTGATTATGTGTCTCTTTCAAATGGATAGCAATATGTGTCCTTCGAATCGGCTTTTGGAGTGCTCTTTCAAAGGGGTCATATTGTGTGTCATAGTGCAGAAACTATGTTGAGGCGTCTTAGCCTTGAGGGCAAGCACAGAGGAAGTCTTTGCCTTATGCATTGAAGGTAATCATAGAAGAAACATTTGACTTTGTGAATTCAAGACAAATCTGAGGAAGCCTCTGCCTTTGGGTCGAAGGCCAGTTGGGGGGAGATTTTGACTTAGCGCACCCAAGGAAAGCATGAAGAGGCCTTTTCCTAATGAGTCAAAGGTTGCACGTAGAGGCCACTACTGGTGAATCGAAAGGGACTTGTAGGGGGTTCTTACCTTGTGAATTGAAGGTAAGCCTGAAGTAGATAATGCACAGTCGAAGCCTTATAATTTGAACGTGATCGAAGGGGGACACAGCGCCCATTCAAAGCATGTGAATCAGACCTGCCTCAAAGAGTGCCAAATGCCTAATCGAAGACTTTGAAACAAAGCTTACTCGAAGAATTTAGATGCCCAATCGAAGCTTGTAAGGATGCCAAGTGAAAGACACCTTGTTCATCTTCAAAAAATTTACATTTTCTTTAAACAATTGTCTGTAACTAACCATGTAGGAGGCAGTCTTGGAAAACATGAGAGGGCAAATTTTGGGGTACAATACAAAGGTACTGAAAACAACACAAATGCGCCTCCATATGATTAACGTGTTTCACTTATGGTCGATGGGTTGGGTGCAGAGGAATGTAAAATAGTTCGTAAAGGAGGCTTGATACTAGTAGCTTATGAAGTCTTGATGTTTGTTTTAGAGGATGCATAAGGTGTGAAGGATTTGGCCTAGGTAGGTATTTTCTTCATACAATTTGGTTAGAGAAATGGATTTGGTCATGTGTGTGGGTTGTTGGGCTAGTACGTCACGACTTGAATATGGTTTCAATCCACTGATAAAACAGTCAAAGATCACATCTGAATGTAGGCCATGCATGCACTTTGCTATGGTGGTGAATGCAACATTATAATAGTGCATGATGATGAGCCAAATTCTAATTCCAAAGAATGTGTAAATGCAATCCAAGATTGGAACGAGTGGTTGCATGAAATTATCTAGAACTAAGGGGCTACATCCTTGTCCATGGGAACACCAATAATGGTTAAACGATGTGCATCATATGTGTTATAATAGTATAAAAATTGCCCAACTTTAAAAATCCATTGTAACACATTAGTACCATCAAATCAGAGAAAGTCAAGCTTAATGTTACATACCTAAAAGTCAAGCTTGAAGGTACTAGATTTTTATTTTGGTTTTCATTTTTTGGTTTTCTTTTATGCTGAAATTTTATTTTATTACAAAAAAGGTTGGTTGTGAGATTTTACCTGTGTCAGCCAATCCTTAAAGCCATAAATGCGTACCACCAAAAACCCGATCAAATCAAAGGAGAAAATGGACGAAATTTGGCTAGTGTATAACTGTTTACCCTGGAATTTGGTAAACAACCGCTAGTCTTCCAAAACAAAGATAATTTGGGTTACTCACAGGATCGACTAGATTGATCCTAGGACATGTGTTTAAGTTTTGATGTTCTATTGTTTCTGGATGTTTACTTTTTGTTGAAAAGATAATTACAACGAAGTTAAAGGTAAAACAAAGGCCTTTTAAGATAAAGATAGAAAAAGTTTTAAAATAAAAACTGGAATGTAATTGTATTTCAACTTAAACTTAAATGAAACATAAAAGACTTTATTCGAAAGATAAATGACTTTGAATGAAAAACGGGTGTTTCATACTGTGATATGGTGGCAGAACCGACTGTTATACTGGTTTGTGTTTTGTATTGGAAAATGAGCGGTAAGCAAGAGTCGCCACCAACTTTTCTTTTATCCGACAAAGGAAAGGGTGAAAAGAACAGAAAAAGACCTTTTATGAGAGTTTCTGAGTAAGGGGGTAGATTATGGAAAGGGAAGGTGTTAGCACCCTTTCCATCTGTGGTTTTCCATGGGCTCTTAGGTGCTTTCTCATTTTAAAAATTGCTTTCTTGTTTGTGTGTTTTGAAAATATTGTTTGCTTTATGATGACTCTTGTATCATACCTCAAGAGTGTTGATAAAGCGTTTTTGAAAAAATGTTTTGAAAGTGTAGTGTGAAAAAGTTGTTTGAGCAAGTACCTAACAATTATCTACCTACTCGAAAAAGGCATTCTTTTCCTTCTTTCCTTTAGAAAATGCTACCCTATTATTAGTGAGTAGGTAGCCCTATCGTTGGATGTTGAGGGACTATCGAAGGGACGTTTACGGTCACTAAGGCAACTGGGTAAGAACTTTTAGTAATTGTCCTAAAGTTTTAAAATCACTTTTTAACCGAGGCGACATCGAAAGGATCATCGAGGGACTTGTGATCTCTTGAACTAAAAGACAGCCACTAAAGATTCTCACGTTTCGAGAATTGTGATCATTTTCTAAGGCAACTGAAATGGGATATACCCAAGGAGTGAGCATGTGGAAGTATGTTTGTATTCAGTTATTTGTCTTGTGTTAGGTTTGCTAACGTTTTAATTTTCAGTCTTATCATGCACGCCTAGTTACTAACAGTTAATATTTACATAAATTTAAAGTGCGAAAATTTAAATCCTAGACTATTACAACGCTTTGGGATAATTACATAAAAAGTGCAAGAAAATAAAATGCAGAATTTTAAATATAGACTATTACATCCCATAATCAGTTACATTATTTATATAAAATGGGAGAATAAAAATAACGACGCGAAATAAATATTACGTCTAAAAAACCTAAGAACTATTAAATAAAAATAAAATTCTTTTTGTTGTTTTTGTTTATTTTTTATTTAAGAGAAAAATTAAATTAGTTTTCCTAAAGTCTATTTAGAAAATAAACTAAATTGTTTGTGGGTTTTTTATATTTATGAAAAGAAATATTAAAATTAAAATAAGTCCTAAATTCTAGTTTATTTAAAATTAAGAAAATAATTAAAATTTGATTAATTAATTAATTAAGAAATTAACTATTTAATCAAAATATCTAAACCTATTTTTTTTTAGTTTTTTTTAATTATTATATTTGGTTAAAAAGAAGACAAAATAATTAAAACAATGCAAAAAAAGTTAAATGGGCCTAAGGTATTTAAAGCAAAATGGGGGAGGGGGATCTGAATTTCGCTGGGCCCAAACTGATTTCTGGATCCAATGAAGATAGCTCTTGAGGGTACATGGTGGATATGAGCGATTGTCACCCTTGGATTTAGATCAGGCAAGATCTGATGGGTGTGACTTTGAGGCATACGGTGAACTTGCATAGCCCATGTGTACTGAATATGTGATTGACAAATGTTATAAAACAAAATGCTGGACCTGGGACTCGAACCCAGGTCCTCTCCTTCACAAACACGCTTCATTACCAACTGTGTTGCCCATTCAATCATGCATATAACAACAATAATATATTATATACAAAAAATGTTAATATCTGGAAAATTTATTTTTAAAAAACGCGTGCAGTTCAAACTGGACAATCAGGGGCTGCCACACTTCATCCTCTACCTCCCTCCGTCCTATTAGACAACAAGACCTATAGTGACAGTTTTACGCTTGTCACTATAGCCTTTGCATTCCGAAACAGATAAAGACGCAATATAAATTGTATATGAGGCCATGGATCGACTGGCCTCATTCTCCTGAGCATGATGGTGCCCCTGTTTAAGCATAATTTTGACTGAATCGACAAACCCCAATTCTAAGTTTCAAACCCTAGAAATGGCCAATCATGATACCTGCACCAAAATTGTAATCCAGTTATACCAAAAGCTTGCAAATACTTAAATGATTAAATATTCATGGTCAAAACACATTGATATTACGTGAATTATATAAAACGAATTTAGAAAATGAAGCAAACCTTGAGAGTTGGTTGAAGCGTTTGGCAATCCTTCAAGGCTTGATAATGGCTGGAAATGTGTCAGGGAACCTCCAGGAGTGTGTTTTGATCCTTTATTTGGGTTGAAATAGGATGGAGCTGTGTTTTTGAGTTTAACAACTTTGATATTTTTTGCAAATTTTGTAGAGTTCTCTTAGGCTGCCAGTTTCGTGAGTTTTGCTTGGAAATAGCTTGTACTTATAGTGGAGAGGGGAGAGACAAGCTTTCATGGCAAGAATCTTCACCATAATTCCATGCTTTTATGTCAAAATCAAACAAATTTAATAGTTTCCAAAACTTGAAAATCTTGCCCTTTCCGTGCTTGAATGTACCTGGACACTTTGGCACGAAATTATAGGCTTATAGGAAGTCCAAATTAATAGCCCAAAGGTCAAGGCCCATCTCCAAACATTTTGTACAATTTATTTTATATTTATTTGAAATAAATTAAAATAAATATGTAAAAAATAGGTAGAAAATGCAAGGCCATGCAAAAATAAGATTATAGGTCCTATATAAACTTAGGAAAATATTTGAACCTTAAAAAGTTAGGTCATTGACTCAAAATTTCAAATTTGCTCAATGCACTATTCTTGAAATTTTTAAAGTTTTTCCAATTTGGGCAAGCCATAACTTGCTAAATTTTTATCTCATGATGACGATCTTGGACTTTTTGGAAAGCCCAAGATTCCTACTTCAATCCCTATTTTGATAAATTTTTCATTTGAAGAGGTTGTCTTGATGTAAAAGGTCTTGGGAAAAAATGGCTTTTGTTGATTTTTTGAAAATGACCTGTAATGTCTGAGCTTGTATCTTTCAAATGGTGCATTTATTGGACTTGAGAGATGAAGAGAAATTATAGGGAATTAGATTCTCTTAAAAATGAGCTTTGGTGGAAAAAAATTTGATAAGGTATGAGAAGGTTATGCCTAGTCAAAGTTTGGTTGACCTCTCTTATAGAAACCCTAATTGGCAATTTTTGACTTTTGATGAATTAGGAGCATTTCATGAGGAATCATGATCAACCATTGATCAAATTATGGATATCACTTAAAAATGTTGATGTTGACCAAAAATCTTGAAGTTTGACTCTATATAGCCCACAGTTGACTTTTGACCTAATATAGTTGATTTTCAGGCATTTGAGCAGTTGATTGAGCAAACTTGTTGTGCAAGGCATGAAATTTGGAATGGATAATCTTGAGGACATATTATGACCATGGCAAACATTTGAGACCATTGGAGCTCACACATATTGATGAAAATTGAAATCCTAATTAGAGGTTCATTGCCTTAGGAGAAGAATTTGTCTGGTCAATTCTTGGCCATCCTTGGGCAAGTTGGGGACCTCAATGGGCATGTGTTGAGTAAAAAGATAGGGAAAATTTTAGGGTACAACAAATTCCCCTGTTCAATCTTCTTAGACCTGAGTATGTAGATTGGCTGGTCTGCCTTTCGTGATTTGAAGGTGGAAGATGATTGAACACTAGAGTGCCTAGAAATTTGCACTCGTCTGAAGTGATATTATTGGTGGATAATATTGGGAATGGCTTACCGATGCCATTGGGAAAATATGACAGAAGACTGTCGGAGATGGGCTTAAAGATGTCATCCAAGGAATATGACAGAGAGTCGTCAAAGATGGGCTTAGAGATGCCATCCAAAGTAGATGTTGACTTTATGAGAAGTCTTTTTATGGGGATTCCTGTTCCTTCTGTCTGAGGAGGAGTCCGGTGGGGGATGTTTTAGGGGAATAGATTATAGGAGCTTCGGTTGTCCATTACTCTACTGGAGAGTTATGTATTGACTGGAGAGACAAAGGCGAGTTGTTATCTGGTCGGGATCCAGGCTTCACAGTGACTTACTGAGGATAATAAGGTTGACTATTATTTGGTCGTATTCCAGGCTTCATAGCGACTTATCGAGGAATATGAAATTAACTGTTATCTAGTCGATTCTAGGCTTCGCAGTAATTGTAAACATTGAACTTTTATCTGGTCGCATCCAGGATTTACAGTATCTTTAACTGGATAAGAATCAAAAAATATTAGGGTTGATTTAACTAAACCAGAGAAGGTATCCACTGAAAATGAATCAGAATAGATCATTGGTCGATTTAAACTGAACCAATAGAGGCCTTGAGTTATCTTTAACTGGATAAGAATTAGAAAAATCTTAGGGTCGATTTGACTGAACCAGAGAAAGTATCTATCGGAAATGAATCAGAATAAATCATTGGTCGATTTAAACTGAACCAATAGAGGCCTTGAGTTATCTTTAATTGGATAAGAATCAGGAAAATCTTAGGGTCGATTTGACTGAACCAGAGAAAGTATATATCGGAAAAGAATCAGGATAAATCATTGGTCGATTTAACTTGAACCAGTAGAGTATCTACCGGAAAAGAATCAAAATAAATCATCGGTCGACTTAAACTGAACCATCAGAGGTCTTGAGTTATCTTTAACTGGAATAGAATCAGAGAAATCTTAGGGTCGATTTGACTAAACCAGAGAAAGTATCTACCGAAAAAGAATTAGAATAAATCATTGGTCGATATAAACTGAACCAGTATAGGGTATTGTGCTATCTTCAACTGGAATAGAATCAGAGAAATCTTAGGGTCGATTTAACTGAACCAGATAAGTCTTTAATTGTCTTTGACTGGTCAAGAATTAGAAAAATCTTAGGATCGATTTAAGTGAACCAGAGAAAGTGCCTACTGGAAATGAATTAGAATAAACCATTGTTCGATTTAAACTGAACCAACAGGAGTCTTGAATATGATCTTCTGAAGAAGATTCTGGAATAGCCCATTGTCAGAGGTAACCTTTGAAAAGACTGTCAGGTCATAAAATTAGTTTGTAATGTTTGTTGATTGATTTTACCTGGAAAGATAAAGAGTCAGTCGTATGCAATGTCATGATGTATGAAATGCATCGTGTAATGATGTTCTCAAAATAAATGAGATTGTGTTGTATGCAATATATATATATATGTGCATGCCATGATGTATGAACATGGAATGTTGTTGCGACATTTCCTAGTCTGGGAGAATAAATCCCTGACTGTTTGCTGGAGAGTACTGGGAAGCTGAACCCTAGACTGTTGTTTGGTAGATGAGGAAAGTGATTATTTCATTTCCGTTGGGGATGATGAATGGAGAATATTTATCGGGGAATTCCTCTTTCCGTTTGAGACTACTCTGTCGGGGATCTTTGACTTCTTCTTGAGAGTGGTCCTCTGGGGAGAAGATGCTCGGTTTGAAGATTTTACCAATGTAGAGAAATAAACTCTGTTGGGGGATGAACTTCCGCAGCTAGAGAAATAAACTCTACTGAGGGTGAGGCTTTATAAATTGTTTGAGATTATAAAACTTAGTTGGGGAACATGGACTTCAGCTCTCTAAGGGAACTTTGCTAGAGAAGGTAATTCATGCTTGGGGAAGGAGAGGTTAAAACTTTGATTGTTTTCACTATGCGGGGACATAGACATCACTAGGACGTATGCTGAGGATATAGCGGTGACTTTGTAGTAGAACGTCTCTGCCCCTGTACCTACTGGAGAAAGTAAATATGGGGACTACAAATGGCTTTTTAGACTTTGTCCCATTTCTTAAAGTCATTAGCAACTGTCTTTCTGTTTTTTATGCAAGTATTTGTAAGCAGTAAGCATATTCAAATGCATATGTCAAAAATAATCACTGGAAGTTTTTTTGCAAAACAAAACAGAAAAAATGAAAATGAATAGTTTTGTACTTTCAAAGAAATGATTTGTATTGATTTTGAAGTTTGCCTATAATAGGCATTTTTTGTACAAAGAGACTGACATTCTAGTAGGAGAATGTCATCGTGAAAATGAAAACTATACAAAATAGTGTACAAGGAGAAAACAACTACGTGTAATAATCCCATTGAGTTTCAATTCTGCTATTGCCCTTATATCCTCGAGCATCTCATCACTTTTCTACTTGTCCGAAGTTGACTGGATTGATTGGTATCGTTTGAGCTTGGTAGTTGATACTAAAGTCTGGTTGCAAGGTGATCCAACGAGACATAGTTATACGCTTTAAAACCCTAGCTTTTTCCTGGACCTCCCTTTCGGGTTTTCAGTCCACCGGGATACCCTTTTTTTCCCAAGCCGCCTTTTTAGGTTTTTGACTTACCGGGTGTACAACTTTTTTTTGTATTTATCCCTAACTTTTGCCCTAACCCTTTTGGTTCGCCGGGATGTCTTTATTTTTGCCTAGGCCAGTCAACCTATCGGGTCTTTATTCATGCATAGTATCTTTTAACTATGTCCATGTTCACATGGTGAGGAAGGTTGTCACCGTCCATAGTGGTTAAGATCATGGCTCCACCAGAAAATATGTTCTTGATTACAAATGGCCCCTCGTATGTGGGAGTCCATTTACCCCTGGGATCACCTTGTGGCAGTATGATGCGCTTGATTACCAGATCACCAACTTGATATACCTGGCGTCTGACCTTTTTGTTGAAAGTCTTTATCATTCGCTTTTGGTACATCTGACCATGACAAATAGCAGCTAACCTTTTTCTCGTCAATCAGGTTCAGTTGGTCAAGTCGGGTCTGGATCCAATCATCTTCGTTCAAACCTGCATCCTTCATGATTCTCAGAGAAGGGATCTGGACCTCGATGGCCAGGACAGCTTCCATACTGTATACCAGAGAGAAAGGAGTTGCCCCTGTTGACGTTCGTGCTGAGGTGCGGTAACCATGAAGAGAAAATGGTAATATCTCATGCCAGTCTTTATATATCACTGTCATTTTCTAGATTATCTTCTTAATATTCTTATTAGAAGCCTCCACAATGCCATTCATCTTCGGCCGGTAAGGAGGAGAGTTATGATGCTGGATCTTGAATTGCTTATAGAGCTCGGTGATCATAGTGTTGTTGAGATTTGTACCATTATCTGTAATGATTCTTTCGGGGATACCATACTGTAACGCGGTGGGAGAACTGACTTGGTTGTTTTGCATTTTATCGCAATTGTTGCGGATAGTAAGAGTAGCCACTGACTTTTCTTTTATCCAAAAGGAAAGGCTGAAAAGAACAGGAAAGACCTTTAGAGATGTTTTCTGAGTTCGGGGGGTAGATTATGAAAAAGGAAGGTATTAGCACCCTTTTCATCCGTAGTTATCTACGAGCTCTAAGTTGCTTGCTAGATCACTTGCTTTTGTTTGAAAGTGTGCTTGTGGTGTGGGTTTTAAAAGTATTTTTAAAATGTCTTTGTAATGGTTCTTGTTTCTATAAGAACGCGTACAAAGTGTTGTTTCGAAAATAGTTCAAAGAGGTGTTTGTGGAATGTGTTTTTTGAAAGTGATTTTGAAATGGTGTCTTTATAATGGCTATCGTTTCTATAAGAACGCGTACAAAGTGTTGTCTTTTGAAAATGTTTCAAAATGAAAGTGTGGGTGTATAAAATGTTTTTTTGTTGTGAGTAACTAGGAGCAAGTCTACCTACTCAAAAAGTCTTAGATGTTATTTTCCTCCTTCTTTAGATGTTGCTATCTTACCATTGTTTTGGTAAGAAGCCCCATCGTTGGATGTGAAGGGACGGTCGTGGGACGTTTGTATAGTCATAGAAGGAAACTTATGGGACGTTTTAGCAATGTCGTTTTATGGACTAGATCGTTTACCAAAGGCAACAACGAGGATCATCGAGGGACTATGATCTTTTGTCGAGGGTCTTTGCTAAAACGCCCATGTTCGAGGGACATGACTATTTTCCGATATGAAACAAGTGAGATTACCCTAAGGGTGCATGTGTGTGAATAGTGTGTTTGATTTGCATGCATTTTGTCTTTGATTAAGGGTTATCTACTTATTGTTTTTATCTTGCCATACATTCCCTATTTTACTAGCAAGCATACAAAAGCAATAAAATGCAGAAAAATGAAATCCTACACTATTACAACCATATCAAAAGGCATAAAAATATGAAGGCAAAAATAAGATAAAAGTAAGAAAAATGAGTGTCTTTCGATTGGGGGGAAGCATCCTTCGATTTGCATTCTATTAGCCTCCTTCGATTAGGGGCTGGCATCAGCAAGGTCTTGGCTTTTGATTGGGCAGGCACCAGCAGGGTCATGTCTTTCGATTGGGCACTGGCACCAGTGAGGTCATGTCCTTAGATTGGTATGGTAGTCAGTGTATGGTGAAGCCCAAGGTTCTGCATTGTTGCCTTGTTGCCTTCTTCAATTGAGGCTGGCAGTAGCAAGTCGTGGCTTTCGATTCTGGATGGACTTTAGTGCAAGCGTGCCTTTTGATTCTGCCTTTCTGTCTTGGAAGTCAGCAAGGAAGCCCAAGGCTTCATTTCATGTTTCCTTCCCCCTGTTTCTTTCGTTTAAGGCATTAAATGGCAACATGTCCTAAGGTCATACTAGTATTTGTCTTGCAAACAGTTTAATAGTTAAAGCATGTTCAGGTAAATAGAAAGCAAAACGAAAGGGTTAGCTCTGAAAAAACATGTTAAAAGGGTGGAAACGAAAGGAACAATGATATGTACATGTTTCAAACGAAAGGGAAAATTACTATGCCATGAAACAAAAATTTCAAAGGTAAGAGTAACTTACCTTGTTTCAGGCCTTAAATGGGTGTGGGACCTTGAGTGGAGGCCCGGGGTGCTGGATTCGAAATAGGGGACCAACAATTGTGCTTGGAATGTTGGATTCGACGAAAGGAAAAAGCAAGTGTGGTGCTTCTTTGATTTGAAGAAGACTGAAGTGTGGTTATTCTTCAAAATCAAAGGAGATTAATGTGTTTCTGGGTTTTTTGTTATTTCTCAAGTGTTGATGAACTTGAGAGTTTTGTTGTGTTTGAGAAAATTTGGGAGATTCGTTCCTCTGGTCCAAAGATCCTCCCTTAGCTTTGCAAAAATTCCTCTATTTATAGAGAAAAAGAATGGACATCTCTTCAATAGTCAGCCTTGCAAAATAATAAAATAATGAAACATGAAAGGTACAAGTGGGGGCCTTTGGCAGTTGGGGCGCAGAAGATGTGACTTGTCCTTCTGGCCCTGCTTTTCGTTCAGACCAAATTCAGGCTAAAAGCTACTTTTGTGATAAAAGTATTCTCTATGAAAAGAAGGGGTATGTAGCCTTTTGCTATTTTAACCAAGAATAGTATTATCCAAAAGACAAAGTTCAAAACCTTTGTACACGCCTCTGATTATATAAATACTTGGAAGCAACATAACCTGTCAAGTAGCTGGTCATGAGATTTCCTCAGATTTGCTTCAAATGAAACCTGCTTCGAATGGTTTAGCTTGGATTCGAGGGAAGCTGATTCGAAGGGAATCAAAGCTCCAATCGAAGCTTTGTATGTAGGTTTCTTCTGTCCAATCGAAGGTTTGCCTTCCCATGGTCATATGTGGCCAAATGAAAGAGTGTATGTAGGGGTCCATGCCTTGTAACTGTTTAGCATGAGGGAAGTTCCTGACTTCTGAATCGAATGACGCTCTTTCAAGGGAAGCAAGAACTTAGTCAAATCTTGTATGAAGATACCTCTTGGCTCAAACGAAGCTTGTATGAAGCAAAGTCTGCAAGAGGCCCTTGGTGCAAGTGGATTTGAAGGAGGTTTCAAATCCAAATGAATGATGTACCTAAACTTGCTTTAGAAGGAGGCTTTAAGTTCAAAATGAAGGATGTAATCCAAGTTGCATTCGAAGGAGGCTCTTGCTCAACTGAATTTTGCATGCAGGCACGTAGAAGGTGAGTGCCCAAATGAAGACTTGCATGCAGGCACTTATGTCTAAACGAAGACCTTGCCTTACAGGGGATACATGTGGCCAGCAGGTCATGGGCTTCGATTGCAAGCATGCAGGTAGCATACTTGTCCAATTGAAAGGCTTGCCCTGCATGGGGCACTTGTGGCAGCAAAAATTGGTTTTTAAAGCAAGCATGCAGGCAGCAAAAGGCACAAACGAAGCCTGCAACAAGAAGTCACGTGCCCAGGCGAAAGAGGCATGCTAGCAGCCATTTTGAGTAATCGAAGGAGGCCAAGAGTCAATCGAAGGGTGCTGAATCAAAGGAGACATGTTTTCCTCCAAATTTGTCAAAATTTTATTTTTATCTGTTTTCTCCCTTTTTGAAAGTTTCCTCTTAATCTTGGTACTGGAAAATCCCAAAGCACTCGTGCAAGCCTGAATCCTGAGAATCTTTGTGAGAAAACCCTTGAGAATTGAGAGGGAAAATTTTGGGGTACAACACATATCGACAGATAAGGTTATGGTTGATGAACCGCGCCACAAAATTCTTGGTAACAAAAGCAAATGTGGCAGTCTCAACCCACTTCGTGAAGTAATCAATGACGACTAGGATGAAGCGATTCCCGTTTGAAGTGGTAGGTCTTATTTCTTTGATCATGTCAATGTCCCACATTGCAAAGGGCCAGGGAGAAGTCAAGACATTCGAGGGAACCGGAGACACATGTACTTTGTCAGCATAGATCTGGCATTTGTGACAAGTTCGACAATGCTGATAATAGTCTGCTTCCATAGTGGACCAGTAATATCATGTCCGTAGGATCTTTTTAGCCATAGCGTGTCCACTAGAATGGATGCCAAAGGTACCTTAGTATAAATCCTCCATAATCCTCTCTTCTCATTCTTGTCTACACACCGAAGCAAAGTAGAGTCGTGGTTGCACTTGTAGAGAGTTCCATTACTGAGGAAGAACTTCACAGAGAACCTTCTCAGAAACTTCTTATCATTGACAGATTCCCCCTCAGGGTATTCTTAAGCTTCAAGATACCTTTTCACTTCATGGAACCAAGGTTTGTCCATTACTCCTTCAGTATCGATCTCATAGCAGTAAGCTGGTTCATCCAATCTCTCAATAATGTTCTGAGGAGCTTCGTTGTCCCATCTGACCTTGAACATGGATGACATAGTAGCTAGCACGTCCGCTAAATGATTCTCTTCTCGTGGAAAATGTTCAAAGGTGACTTCTTCAAAGTGTGGAAGCAATGTCAGTACTTGCTCTCGGTAAGGGATGGGATTAGGGTGCTTCGTGTCCCACTCTCCTTTGATTTAACTTATTACCAAGGCCGAATCTCTGAAAACACTCAAGAACTTGATCCTTAGGTCAATAGCGGCTTTGAGACCCATGATGCATGCTTCATACTCAAACATATTATTGGTACAGTTGAAACATAGTCTGACGGTGAAAGGAGTATGACAGCCCTCAGGAGATATGATTATAGCACTGATGCCATTGCCAAGTGCGTTGGAAGCTCCGTTAAAAACCATAGTCCATTGGGATCCTTTCTCAGGTCCTTCATCCGGTCCAGGTTCTTCACAATCAGTCACTAACATAATATTCTCATCCGGGGATTCAAAGTTCATCGATTGGTAGTCGTCCATGGCCTGATGAGCCAAATGATCAGCTAATACACTTCCTTTGATTGCTTTCTGGGTTGTATATTTAATATCATATTTGGTCAGGACCATTTTCTATCTTGTTATCCTTTCGAAGAGAGCGGGCTTCTCAAAGATGTACTTGATAGGATCCATCTTAGATATCAATAAAGTAGTGTGGGTTAACATATACTATCTCAGTCTACGAGCAGCCCGTGCCAAAGTGCAACAAGTTTTCTCGAGCAGTGAGTATCTTGTTTCACAGTCGGTAAACTTTTTGCTAAGGTAGTATATTGCATGCTCTTTTCAACCAGACTCGTCATGCTTCCCCAACACACACCCCATTGAATTATCTAATACTATTAAGTACATTATCAAAGGTCTTCCTTCAATCGGAGGCATCATAATTGGAGGCTCTTAAAGGTATTCCTTGATTCTGTCAAAGGCAATATGGCATTCGTCATTCCACTTTACCACTTGATCTTTCTTCAGGAGTTTGAAGATGGGCTCACAAGTAGAAGTTAGATGGGAAATGAACCTGACAATGTAATTTAAACGTCCCAAGAAACCCCTAACCTCCTTCTTAGTGCGAGGAGTCGGCATTTCTTGTATAGCTTTTACCTTTGCAGATTCTACTTGAATACCTTTGTCACTGATAATGAAACCTAGGAGTTTACCAGACCTTACCCCAAAGGTGCACTTGTTCGGATTCATCCTCAACTTGTACATCTTCAGTCTATCAAACAGCTTTTGCAAGTGGTCAAAGTGCTCTTCTTCCATTTGAGATTTGTCTATCACGTCGTCAACATAGACCTCTATCTCATGGTGAATCATATCGTGGAACAAAGCTATCATAGCTCGCTGATAGGTTGCCCCAGCGTTCTTCAACTCAAATGGCATCACTTTGTAACAGAAGGTGCCCCACTGTGTGACGAAGGTTGTCTTCTCTATGTCTTCGGGTGCCATCTTGATCTGATTGTAACCAGAGAATTCTTCCATGAAGGAGAATACCTTATGTTGTGCGGTGTTGTCAACCAGAACGCCGATATGGGGAAGCGGGAAGTCATCCTTGGGGTTTGCCCTGTTCAAGTATCTGTAGTACACACACATATGTATATTGCTGTTGTACCCCAAAATTTTCCCTCTCATTTATCAAATATTCTCTCACAATATTTCCTTTGGTTCAAGACTACACAAGGTTTGATCAGCTCGAGACACCTCTTTAAGCATTGATGACTGAAATTAGGGTTTGATATTGCACAAGGATAATTGAACTTTAAATGCCTCACATGACTTCCATGGATAATTATGGACCCCCAAGATTACTCATGTCAAGTTTCAAGCCTTGGATCACATTTTTGCTCAATCAATTGACCAGTTGACCTAAAAGTCAGTTGTATTGGGGAAAAGTCAACTATGGCCAATTTACAGTCAAACTTCATAATTTTTTATCCATATCAACATTATAAACTAATATGTATCATTTGATCAAGTTTTGACCATAATTCCTTAAGAAATTTGATCAAATCATCAAAAGGGCAAAATGGTTTAAATTGGGATTTTGACTAAGAAAGGGCAATTTCTGATTTTTAGCCTAGCAATTGGTTAATTGGTTTGAGGCATGATCTTAAGAGTTCAATTGCATCATTTTTACCTGATTTCATGACTCAAAACATTGTCCAAGATCAATTGGATTTATAGTAGATTTTCAGTCAACTGATCAAAAGTCAACTGTACACTGAAAAGTCAAACTTTGACTTTTTGGTCAAAATCAAGTGTCAAAGATCAAAATTCATCAAAGCATGTCAAAATATGAAACTTATTCATCAATAAATCAAAAAGTCAAGATTTCATTTTGAAAAGTCAAAGTTTTCAAACTTAGAAATTTTTCTAAGTGTTGAAAACTTCATGTTTTTTCACAACTTTGAGCAAATATTTCACCATGATGCAAGATGATTCAAAAGAAACTTTTAACATGAAAGTTGTAGATCTCAATGATATCTACAACATTTATTTACACAACTTATTCTATAAATTCTTGGATCTCAAGTTATTAATCCATGAAGTCATGGTCTTGAAACTAAACACTTAGTGAAATTTTGAACATTTTTGGTCAGGATTTTGACCTAACTTCTGACCCAAGTTTCACCTAGTTCCATTTGGATTTTGAAAAAGTGATTCAAAGACAGGTTGTATAGAACATTACAAGATTTCAAAAATGTCCAAGAACTCCTTGAGATCATTTATGAGCAAAGAGAATCGAAGGTCAGAAGTTGGGGTTTCAAGTTGTTTTACAAGGCAAATTTTGTGATAAACAAAATTCAAATCTCAAACCTATGCTGCATAATATTTGCTTTGCAGGACTCAAACTTGTTAGGCACTCCATAATTAAATTCTTGCACAGTTGTTAGAGGCTTCAACTCAAGCATTCAATGAATACCCATGCTTTATATCCATTTTAAGAAGAAAATGCACAATGCCATTTTTAAAAAGTAGCTTTATACACAAAACTTGTTCTTGAGCCTTGCAATGGTTTTCTTCTGATCATACACGTCTTATAACTCAAGAGAAGTTTGTCTCAATCCTTATAATCACTCAGCCCATGCTTGTACTTTATCTTGGAACCATACTTTCACTTTTCTTCAAAATCAAGTAACATAGCAATCAGTCTAGAGCTTGTACTTCTGATCCTCTCAAGCACTCAAACCTTCTCATTACTTTTGTAAAAGTCCTTGGCAACAAAACACACGTATGCTTAAGCCTAAAAACTCACAAGAACTCATAATTGCATCTCATACTTTCATTGTAGCATATTCTGGCCAGAAATCCCAAAATCAAAAACTACTCGTGCGTTTCTTGGCCTTTTGCTTCCAAAATCTTCCAAGCATCATACACAAGCCGTCCATGTCCTTGTTACACGACTATAACACCATCTTCCTCCATTTCTAAGTTCAAAAATAGAGCATCACAATTGGACTTCTCCAGACCATTTCAGCCACTCTCCAACCAAGATAATCATTGCATTAGCTTCCTGGGACCTCAAGGAAGCTAACCTGATCCTTGTAGCACCTTGAAACAAGCTCCAACTCAAAACACGAATTCCATTTTCAAGGTGAGTTTTCTGACTTTTGAACTCTTTATATAGGCATCATTTACTTTCCATTTGTGAAGATAAAATGTAGATATCATAGCCCTGAAACTAACCATGTCTTTAGATTTCATTTATATTGCTTGAGTAGTTAGAATTTTGAATCTGAACATCCTGGAAAATTTAGGTCAGAATTTGGTACCATTAGAAATTCACATTCATCTTTGATCTATAGTTTTAGTTATTTACATTTCTGAAATCGTGATGAAATTTTACATAACTTTCATGTTTACATTTTTGAAAATGGTTGAGAAACGAATAAGTTGCAGGGATTCTGGCTGGAGGTTGAAGATGAAGTACATTTAGGGCAAGACTTATATTATATATTTGTTATTTTGTTTAAGTTAACGGATGTATCACCATCCCAATGGTTAAAGTGTGCGCCTGTCACTCTTAGGTCCTGGGTTCAAGCCCCAGCGTGACCTTTTGCCTTTTTTCCCCAATTTTGTCATTTTTCTGTTTTTTTTTCAGCGTCTGGGCCAGCAGTTTGGGTCTGACCTTTTTTTCTTACAATACTCCATGTTTCACTTATCAACCCCCCTGACTTTATTTTTTATTTTATTTTATTTTTACTTTTTTATCTTTTATTTATTATTATTATTAATATTATTATTATTATTATTATTATTTTCATTAATAAAAAAATCCAAAAATAATTATATTTTATTATTTATATTTATTTAGTTTATTCTTCTTTACAAAAATAAAAGAACAAAAACATTTTCTTTAATTAATTTCTTTTTTTTAATACTTAGATAATTTAATTTTAATCATTATATTATATTTCTTGTAAATTAAAATCAATTTAGAATTTAGGACTTTTATTTCATTATTTTTATTTACTAATTTAATTAAATTCACCAAAACCCTAAAGAACTTGTTTTCCTTAAATTAATTATTTTACTAACTTAACCTTAATTTTCTTTTTTAGTTAATTATTTTATTTTAGTTAATTAGGTCAAAAAACCCTTTTCATAAAAAAAACAAACAAAAATCATATTTCTTCTTACATTTCATATTTTTGCATTTTTATCCTTATTTTGTACATTTATTCAACATGGTTATACGATGACCCACGCCTATCCCTTTTACATCCAAAAATAGGGTTACTTACCAAATCAATGGTAAGATAACAATGTCAAAGGAAAGAGGAAATAAACATGAAAGACTTTTGAGTAGGTAGAATGTTCCTAGTTACTTGCTCAATTTCAAAACAAAAACATCCTTGGTATTTTCAAAACAAACACCAACACTTTCAAAACATCTTTCAAAACTTGAAAATATTTTCAAAATATCAAACATTTTATATACATTCTTACGAACGAGAATCATTACAAAGTTTGCCTAAACGATGGCGCCTTTACAAAATACTTTCAAAAATCACACAAAGCATATTTTCAAACAAAAGCAAGTGATCTAGCAAGTAACTAAGAGCCCATGAAAAACCATGGATGAAAAGGGTGCTAATATCTTCCCTTTTCATAATCTACCCCCCGAACTCAAGAAAATATCTCAAAGGTCTTTCCTGTGCTTTTTCACCTTTCCTTTTGGATAAAAGAAAAGTCGGTGATGACTCTTGCTAACCACAACATTTACGATCGAACACAAAACAACCAAGTTAGTTCTCCCACCGTATCACACTTGAAGTCCTTCTTAGGCACCGAAACTATGTTAGCAACCCATTATGGATAGGAAGTGACGGCTAAGAACCCAACGTTGAATTGCTTCATAACTTCGGCTTTGATCTTCTCTGACATTTCAGGGCGCATACGATTAACCTTCTATTTTACTGGAGGGCAATCTTCTTTAGTTGGCAGACGATGAACCACAATATCAATGTCTATTCCTGGCATGTCTTCATATGACCAAGCAAAGATCTCAACATAATCATGCAACATCTGTATCAACCGCTTTTTGACACTATGCTCCAAGTTTGCACCTATCTTGACTTATTTTATGTCCTCTTTTGTACCCAGGTTCACTGTCTCAGCTGACTCTTCATAAGGCTGTATAGCCCTTTCTTCCAATTGTAACAGTCTAGCAAGTTCTCCTGGTACCTCAAAATCTTTCTCACTTTCGTCCTCGGCTTGGTTGATCGGATTTTCAAAGTCATAACCGGCAATAGCATAATCATTATCAATGGGATCCAAAGTGGATATGGATCTGCAGTTTGATACGTGAGTGTGTGTAAGAGCATAGATGCATTAATAAAGTAAAATCAGAAAAGAAAAACAAAGAGCACAAATTTTGTATGCAAAAACATCCAATGCTTTATTAATGACATATGACATTGAAAAATTATAACCCTCACAAACAAACCATTGTGCCTCGGGTAGGACACAAGGCGAATAGAGTTTATATTTTTCATTTATTACATTTCCAGAAAAACAAAAAGACAATTACTCCTGAATAAAAGTAATAGGCACAAAGTCTTTAGCTGTCTAGTTACTAGGTCCACCATTGGTAGTAGGTAAGATCCAAATGTCCATGTCATAGTCACCATTATTGTCTTCTAAAGATTTGACCCTATGATTACTGATGCGTAGGGTAGGTCCTCCAGCACGAGCACGACGAACAACCCTTTGAGCCCCTAAAGTGAAACTCAAACCAAACTTATCAGATTTGTATGGGATGTCAGGGAGTTGGCCCCAAATGGTACACCCATCTTCTTCAATTACTGCTTTGGCATCCTTGAGAGAAGCCATTTTCAAGGGAGGTCTGGCGATCTTTGGCACACTGGTAACAGTCTCGGTTGCAGCCATCGTCTGAGGCACCTCTTCAATTTTTTGACAAGGAGTCTCGATGAACTCGCCGTCCATTTCAACATACCTAAAAGAGTTTAGGTGGCTTACCATGTACTCCTCCTCACCATGTACTGTGACAATCTTTCCCCTCACTAGGTACTTCAACATCTGATGCAGAATGGAAGTAACAGCTCCAGCCCCATGGATCTAAGGGCGTCCCAATAAACAGGAATAAGATGGTCGGATGTCCATCACGTAGAAGGTGGACTCAAAGGTTTGGGAACCAACTTTGATAAGGATGTCCACCTCCTCGTGCACCATTCTCTTCGAACCATCGAAAGCCCTCACCACAATGTTGCTGGGCTTCAGAGTCAAACCTTCACAATCTAATCTGTCAAGAGCCTTCTTGGGCAGAACATTTAGCGATGAACCGGTATCCACTAAAACATGGGCCAAAGTGGTTCCCCTGCATGGAGACATGCAGCGCATCATTTTGTTTTCTTCCTCTGGGTGTCAAATCAGCATTAGAAAAACCCAGTCCATTATCAGCGGTCAAACTAGCCACACAATCTTCGAATTGATCAGCAGAGGTGTCTTGTGGCACATGAGAAGTCTTGAGGAATTTTACCAAATCCTTTGCATGAGCTTCGGAGTATAACAGTAGGGCCAACATTGAAATCTTGGAAGGGGTCTGCCCCAGCTGTTCGACCATAATGTAGTCGCTCTTTTTAATTGTTTTCAAAATTTCTTCCATTTCCTTCTTAGAAACCTCCAGAATGGATTCTGAATACGCCTTCGTCTGGACAGGCTCAACGAATATCTCTTTGCCCCGAGTCTCGGCCGACTCAGTGACAGGGGTGGAAACAGGGCTAATCAAAGGAGTAGTAGTGGTAGTATTAGCAGGAGCAGTAGCAGGAATGATCACATGAGTAGTAGTGGTTTTATGAGGAGAGATCTCAAGAGAGAACACTCTTCCGCTTCTTGTTATTTTGCTGGTCCCAACGATATTCCTGATGTCAGGATCAGTACTTCCAGTAACTTTGTCTTTAGCAGCCAACAGGTCTTGCTTGACGCCATGGTAATAGACGTCAGCCCCATAATTCCATGTAACATCTTTGTCCGAGGAATATGCTATTGGCCCTGGCATAGTGATGATCAGGGGAGCCAACTTTGGAGTAGATGTAATCCTGACGGGTCTTTTGGTGGGGACCCTGGGAGGATTTGCGGAAATGGTTATAATCAAAATGTCTTTACATGGAACACTTGTATCTGGAGTCTTCTCAAATAGAATCTCCTTATCATCCATCAGGCGCTGAACACATGCTTTCAAAAAATAGCAACCAGTTGGTAGAGATAAACATAAGTGGAAACCTTCACCATAACCCAAAAATAAACCGGCTTGCAACAGATTCCTTTTAACAGTTATAAGAGGAGTAACAAGTTCCTCAACAGAAGCAACAAACATATCATCGTCAATAACATTAACACCATGGTCGTGCTTGGGCATGGGAGAAGTTATAACATTAGGAGTTTCCGGAGCATCGAATTCAATCTCCTTTGCCTCGATCAGATCCTGCACCTTGTTCTTTAATGCCCAGCAGTCGTTTGTATCATGGCCCGGACTTTCAGAATGGTAGGTGCACCGAGCCTTTATATTATAGTGAGGAGATGCAGTGTTGGGATTTTTCAAAGCTTCCCTCAAAGTTACCATATTGGACTTCAATAAGTGGGGCAAAACATGAGACAAAGTCATATTAATCTGGGTAAACTGTCTCATAGGCCTTTATGCTCTAGGCTGGTTGTTCCGCTGTTGAGTAGCTGCAGGCTTGGATATCATTACAGCCCCTACCATTGGACGATGCTCGATTCTGCCCTGATTTCTTTGACTGTAAGCAACATTGACCTCTTTCTTTCCCACAAAAGGTCTCTTTCCTGCACTTAAGGAGGTATCTTTTTGAATCTTGCCGCTTCTAATACCAGCTTCCACTCTTTCTCCGGTTATGATCAACTCAGTAAAACCAGCTGAGGAGCTTCCAATCAGATGGTTGAAAAATGGACCAGATGGAGTACCCAAAAACATGTCCACCAACTCCCTATCAGATAGAGGGGTTGGACTCTTCCTGCTATGTCTCTCCACTTCTGGGCATAGTCCTTAAAACCCTCGCTAGAACCCATAGACATACTTTGGAGTTGTGTACGAGTCAGAGCAAGGTCTGCATTATATTGATACTGCTTACAGAAAGCAGCAGCCAGGTCTTCCCAGTTACGAATATTGGTTCCATCTAGCTGATAGAACCACTCTAGCTAAGTCCTAGATAGACTGTCTTGGAAGAAATGGACCCATAAATCTGTGTCAGCGGTGTGAGGCTAGATCTTCCTCACATAAGATCGGAGATGCATCTTGGGACACGAGACCCCATCGTACTTAGCAAACATCGGAACCTTAAACTTCTGCGTAATGACAACCCCAGAAACCAAACCCAGCTCTTCAAAATCCAGCCCAGGTACCCTCTGGATTTCCATTGCATTCAGACGATCCTCTGGCTGTTTGTATTTATCGTCAACAGGAGGATACTTCTCCTCATTATAGTCATATTCATCATCAGATTCCTTTAGGCTGAGGTCTTCCTCTCTTGTCTCCCCTTCTTGATTGTCTCATTCTTTTGATGAAGTTACTAGTTCTGAAGCTCTCCGCACTGGTCCTCTGATCCTTCTTCCCAAATTCACTACCTAGATGGTTTCTTTGGTTTCTTCTTTTTGTCCTTCAGTATGAGAGCTTTCAGATCATCATTCCCTTTAGCTAGAGCCACGATCATTTTCTGTAAATGAGCGTTTTGTGCCTAGAGATCCTTGATGTTTTGTTCGATAGCCATTTCTTTACTTGCTGAAATAAACAGCGAAGAAGATAAGAACCCTGCTTTGAAACCTGTTTATGCAATGACATGTATGATATGCGTATGCAATGTTTTCAAGGACTTTAGGAAATTTAAGTTTGTGAGCCAAAATGAAACAAAGATTTTATTAGTAGAATTCAAAATACGATTGCCTTTTAGGCTTATAATTGAAAATTTCTAAAAATTAAGAAATCAGATTTCCCATGGGCGCTTCCTCTTCGTGCTGAGATAGGCATTAAGACTTTTTTCCTTGTGAAGTTGCTTCGTGAGCTCCAACACTTTCCTCTCATGGGTATAGAAATGATCCCTAAATGTATCCCGCTCTTTCTTCAGTTGAATCCAGGATCTTTGCAGCTCTTCAAGATCAGTGGGCATATCAGGATGGAGAACTGTATAAGGAACATCCCCTTCGATAATGGGCTCCACAATCACTGGTAAGACGGCTATATATGGCATCACAAGGTTCTAAGCGCGAGCTCGTACCCATTGGAGATAAGGTTCCATAGGGATGGAAGTCTTCGGCCCCAAATTCTTGGTATCAAATCTGTTTACCATGCCCCAAGCTCGTATGAACCTCTGACGATACCCTTGAACACCATCCTCATAGTTAAACACAATTCCCTGGATAAGCATCTCGTGAGGACCATCCCTTCGAGCATAACCAAATTATCGCAGAGCCAAAGAAGTATTATAAGTTATGCCTCCCCTAATGCTAAGTAGTGGGACATTAGGGAATTCCCTGCAGCGGTCAATAACAAAAATATCTCCCATAGATCGGGAATACCAGAGAATATGCGTACGAGAAAGTGACATTATCCTTTGCGACCATCCCAAACCTTCTTCATTCTTCAGTACTGATTTAGGGAGGTGAGAAGTAAACCACCTTGATAACAATGGCACACAGCACATAAGAATCCCTCTTTTCTTCGTGGTACGAGTGTGGAAGGTATGCAATATGTCTCAGAGTAAAGTGGGCACAGGGTTGCGAGAGAGGAAGACCTTGATAACATTCACATCTATGAGTAAGTCTGGATTAGGGAACAGTACTAACCCATAGATTAGAAGTGCCAAGACCTCCTCAAAAGCCTGGAAGTCAAAATCATCCCAAAACAGCTGAGCCTTCTCTATTAGGAACTTGGCTAGAAAACCTTTAACTCCACTTCTTGTTTCCCAGTTGGATATAACGTCGTCATTTCAGATGCAAAGCTGCTGCAATGATCTCTGGCTTCAGAGCTTCTTCCAAACCGGTGAAAGGCAACTGATCCAGAATAGGTATGTCCAATAACTGAGAGAATTCTTCCATGGTGGGTACCAGCTGATAGTCCTGAAATATGAAGAAATGGTGCTTAGGATCAAAGAACTGAAAGAATACACTTGTCATCTTCTCATCAAAGCCCGAGGTAACTAGGTTGAGAATTCGACCAAATTTTTTGGTGAACGAAGAAGTTTCCGGAACCCTTGATACTATCTCCTTGAGTTGGAGAGGTATTCTCACAAAGATGATTCGGATAGTGTTTCTAAGAGCGGAAGCCATGATCTGTAAAATAGAACAAAGATAAATTCCCTTGGTCCTTTAAATGGTTAGTGAAATGAAAAATAGATGTTATAATGTTTATGATGTTATGACTATGCTTAAATCACAGATAAACACAAGCAAATAACACAATAGACCTTAGGTTCAAAGGCTTGCATGAGGTTTAAGGTAAGTACCCTCTTGAATGTTTAGTTGGTTCAACCTGTCTTAGAAATAGTAACCTAGTTCTAAGAAATCTCAATATCATTGATCTTTCTTTATTGTTATTATTTCAGCTTAGCAATCTTTTCTTGCGGCTGAAACATCCCGAAAGTCTGATCTCAATGAGTTTAGTATCGAGTATCAACCGATTCCCAACTTTACACTGAGGTCGGTTATCTCACTACTTTTTAAAGGCCATGTTTGTTTAACTAAGGTTCTCTAAGGTTCGTTAGTGCTTCACGACACCTCGCGGCGGCCCCGTATTCTCCTCGATTCAACACAAGGGATACCAGTACCAAATAAAGTGTCACACCAATACAGCTATCGCTTAAATCATATCGGTCTATGTCGTACAGTCTCCATGATCTATTGTTGTTTACCTAAAAAGTGTCCCAAGATCCGGGTATAAGATCTATACAAGAATACCCCAACAAACCCTTAAAAGTAAAGCAATCAAAGCAAACAAAGAAAGCAATTTTAAAATGATCTAGACCCTAAGGTAAACTCCACTTGTTCTATTCCCCAGTAGAGTCGCCAGTTCTGTGATACGGTGGCAGAACTGATTATTATACTGGTTTGCATTTTATATTCGCAAATATGCGGTAAGCAAGAGTCGCTACCGACTTTTCTTTTATCCAACAAAGGAAAGGGTGAAAAGAACATAAAAAGACCTTTTTCGAGAGTTTCTGAGTAAGGGGGTAGATTATGGAAAGGGAAGGTGTTAGCACCCTTTCCATTCGTGGTTTTCCACGGGCTCTTAGGTACTTGCTCATTTTGAAAATTGTTTTCGTTTTTGTGTGTTTTGAAAAGTTTGTTTGCTTTATGATGACTCTTGTATCAGTCCTCAAGAGTGTTGATAAAGCGTTTTTGAAAAAATATTTTGAAAGTGTAGTGTGAAAAAGTTGTTTGAGCAAGTACCTAACAGTTATCTACCTACTCGAAAAAGGTGTTATTTTCCTCCTTTCCTTTAGATAGTGTTACCCTACTATTACTGAGTAGGTAGCCCTACCGTTGAATGTTGAGGGACTATCGAAGGGATGTTTACGATCACCAAGGCAACTGGGTAAGAACTTTTAGTAATTGTCCTAAAGTTCTAAGATCACTTTTTAACCGAGGCGGCATCGAAAGGGTCATCGAGGGACTTGTGATCTCTTGAACTAAAGGACAACCACTAAAGATTCTCACGTTTCGAGAATTGTGACCGTTTTTGAAGGCAACTGAAGTGGGAGATACCCTAGGGGTGAACATGTGCAAGTGTGTTTGTATTCAGTTATTTGTCTTGTGTTAGGTTTGCTAACGTTTTAATTTTCAGTCTTATCATGCACGCCTAGTTACTAACAGTTAATATTTACAGAAATTTAAAGTGCGAAAATTTAAATCCTAGACTATTACAACGCTTTGGGATAATTACATAAAAGTGCAAGAAAATAAAATGCAAAATTTTAAATCTAGACTTTTACATCCCATAATCAGTTACATTATTTATATAAAATGCGAGAATAAAAATAACGCGCGCGAAATAAATATTACGTCTAAAAAACCTAAGAACTATTAAATAATAATAAAAAAATTTGTTGTTTTTGTTTATTTTTGATTTAAGAGAAAAATTAAATTAGTTTTCTTAAAGTCTATTTAGAAAATAAACTAAACTTTTTTTGGGTTTTTTTTATATTTATGAAAAGAAATATTAAAATTAAAATAAGTCCTAAATTCTAGTTTATTTAAAATTAAGAAAATAATTAAAATTAAATTAATTAATTAATTAAATTAACTATTTAATCAAAATATCTAAACCTATTTTTTTGTGAATTTTTTTTATTATTATATTTGGTTAAAAAGAAGACAAAATAATTAAAATAATACAAAAAAATTTAAATGGGCCTAAGGTATTTAAAGCAAAATGGGGGGGGGGGGGGGGGGGGGGGGGGTGGAATCAGAATTTTGCTGGGCCCAAACTGATTTCTGGATTCAATGAAGATAGCTCTTGAGGGTACATGGTGGATATGAGCGCTTGTCACCCTTAGATTTAGATCAGGAAAGATCTGATGGGTGTGACTTGGAGGTGTTGTACCCCAAAATTTGCCCTCTCAATTATCAAGGCATCTCTCACAATGATTCTCAAAGTTCAAGCTTGAACAAGTGCATTGGGATTTTCCAATACCAAAATTAAAAGGAAACTGTCAAAAAGGGAGAAAACAGATAAAAATATTATTTTGACAAAAATTGGAGAAATACAAGTGTTCTTCGTTTCAGCTCTTTCGATTGGCCTTTTGGCCTCTTTCGACACAAGCTTGGCTTGCATCCTTCAATTGGCCTTTTGACCTCTTTCGACACAAGCTTGGCTTGCATCCTTCGATTGGCCTTTTGGCCTCTTTCGACACAAGCTTGGCTTGCATCCTTCAATTGGCCTTTTGACCTCTTTCGACACAAGCTTGGCTTGCATCCTTCGACTGGGCATGGGCCTCTGACACAGTTTGGTTTGGATTCACAAGGAAAAGAGTCTCTTGTAATCTATTTCATTTCCAAGGCAAAAGGCTCTCTTTTAACATCCTTCGATTGGCCTTTTGACCTCTTTTGACACAAGCTTGGCTTGCATCCTTCGATTGGCCTTTTGGCCTCTTTCGATACAAGCTTGGCTTGCATCCTTCGATTGGCCTTTTGACCTCTTTCGACACAAGCTTGGCTTGCATCCTTCGATTGGGCATGGGCCTCTGACACAGTTTGGTTTGGATTCACAAGGAAAAGAGTCTCTTGTAATCTATTTCATTTCCAAGGCAAAAGGCTCTCTTTTAACATCCTTCGATTGGCCTTTTGACCTCTTTCGACACAAGCTTGGCTTGCATCCTTCGACTGGGCATGGGCCTCTGACACAGTTTAGTTTGGATTCACAAGGAAAAGAGTCTCTTGTAATCTATTTCATTTCCAAGGCAAAAGGCTCTCTTTTAACATCCTTCGATTTACACCTCTTGCTCCCTATTTGCCTCTTTCGAATCTGGACATTTTGCCTCCTGCATGCCTCTTTCGAATCTGGACATTTTGCCTCATGTATGCCTCTTTCGAATCTGGACATTTTGCCTCCTGCATGCCTCTTTCGTTTGGGCATGTGGCTCCCTTCATGCAAGTCTTTATTTGAGCATTGACCTTTTGTGTGCTTGCTTGGAGTCACAAAGTTTAGACCTCCTCCATGATGGCTTCGACAAGACATTGACTATGTTTGTACTAGCTTCGACTGGACAACATTTCTCTTTAGTATGCTGCATTTCCATCCTTGACGAACTTCAGCACATGGTTGATGGCCCCCTCAAAAGACATATAGTGGTGGACTTGAGGGGCATACATATGAGTCCCTGTCGAAGGGTACACCTTACTAGTCCATTCGAAGCACACATTTGGCCCCTTCAAATGATGCACAAAGATGATTCGTTCGAAGGACACTTGTTGGAGGAAAGTCAAACAATGTGTTGGAAGAAGAATATGGTCGAAGGAGGGTCAAAATGAAAGGATAAAATATTCAAAGATGCTTGCTACCAAGTTCAGACATGGTACACTGGCCAAAACTGCTGCATAGCAGTCCTGAAACACTGCCCCATTCTTGCACTGAAATAGCATACAAGCACTGTCCCTCGAAGGTTGCAAAGAGCGGTTTACCCAAATTGTTCAAATTATTTTGTTTTCCCTCCAAAAGCTTAAGCCAACTTTACCTATAAATAAGAGGCTCTAACACATGTTTAAGGGAAGATCTTGGGATCAGAGGAACGAATCCCCCAAATTTTCTCAAACACAACAAAACTCTCAAGTTCATCAACACTTGAGAAATCAAAAAAACCCAGAATACCAAACACTCACCTCTTTCGATTTTGAAGAACATCCCACACATAGAAGTTTGTTCAAACTCAAAGACAACCTTGTGTGACAACTCTTTGAACCAAAAGCAAACCCCTTGTGACTACTCTTCGAATTCCAGAAACATCCAGGTAGCAGTTCAAGTTCGAATCCCACATCCATTCAAGTCCTGAAGCAAGGTAAGTTATTCTTACCTTTGAACTTTTCGTTTCATGGCATAACATGTAAATAATCTTTATGTTCGTTTGAAACATGTACATACCACTGTTTCTTTCGTTTCCATCCTTTTAACATGTTTTTTTAAAGTTAACCCTTTCGTTTTGCTTTCTGTTTACCTGAACTAGCTTTAACTATTAAACTGTTTGAAAGATAAATACTAGCATGGCCTCAGGCCATGTTGCCATTTAATGCTTTAAATGAAAGAAACAAGAAACAGGAGACAAGAGTATGAAACGAAGCCTTTGGTTTCCACACTGACTTCCAGGCCCAGCCAAAGACACGCTCACACTGATTTCACTGGCCCAATCGAAGAAGGCAACAAGGCAGAAAGGCCCAGCCAGAGGCACGCTTGCACTAAGTCTAGGCTCAGACGAAAGGCACTCCCATGCTGCTGCCAGCCTCCAATTGAAGTACATGACCTGACTGGTGCCAAAGCCTAATCGAAAGACGTGACTTTGTTGTTTCCAGCCCCAATCGAAGGAGGCTAACATAATGCAAATCGAAGGCTGCTCCTGCCCAAATCGAAGGAGCTCATTTTTTACTTTTTTATCTTATTTTTTCCTTTACATTTCTATGCACTTCAATATGGTTGTAATAGTGTAGGATTTATTTTTTGCACTTTATATTGCTTTTGTACAAATGCTAGTAACTAGGTGTGTATGGCAAGATAAAACCACCAAGTAGACAACCTAAAAATCAAAGACAAATGCATGCAATAAAACACACTTTGCACACATGCACCCTTAGGGTAATCTCACTTGTTGCCTCAGAATATAGTCATGTCCCTCGAGCATGGGCGTTTTAGCAAAGACCCTCGATAAAAGATCGTAGTCCCTCGATGACCTTCGATGTTGCCTTCGATAAATGATCTAGTCCCTAAAAACGACATTGCTAAAATGTCCCATATGTTGCCTTCTATGACTATACAAACGTCTCATGCCCGTCCCGTTCAACATCCTAACACAAGGTTGTTCACCAAATACAATGGTGAAACAACACTGTTAAAAGGGTGAAAAACATGAGAAAGATCTTTGAGTAAAATTAGGGTAGATAGCTCTTAGTTACTTGATCAAAAAAATCTTGCAAAACATCCTTGCTATTTTTTTAAACACACACATAACACAACTTCAAAAACAATTTCAAAACAACTTTTCAAAAAACTTTGAAATATCTTTTCAAAACCACACACACAAAACACCATTTCAAGCAATTGAAAACAAAGGCAAGTGATCTAAAACAAGTAACTAAGAGCCCATGGATAACCATGGATGAAAAGGGTGCTAGCACCTTCCCTTTTCATAATCTACCCCCCGAACCCACGAACACATCTCAAAGGTCTTTCCTGTGCTTTTTGACCTTTCCTTAGGATAAATAAAAAGTCGGTGGAGACTTTTGCTAAACCAAAACATTTGCGAACACAAACGCAAATCCCAAGTCAGTTCTCCCACCGTATCACAGAACTGGCGACTCTGCTGGGGAAATTTCTAAAAGTGGGGTTACCTTATGGTTTTAGATCACCTTTACATGCTTACTTAGATTGCTTTGATTGCTTTACTTTTTGGGTTCATTGTTTGGGTTTGTTGTAAATCCTACACCCGAATTTGGGGGCACCTTTTTAGGTAAATAGCATTAAACTGTGAGGAAACTGTGCGGGGTATACCGACATGGTTGAAGCAGTAGTTATGTTAGTGTGACATATTTGTGGGCACCGGTAGCCCTTGAGTAGTCAAGGAGAATACGGGGCCACTGAGTGATGTCATGAAGCACTAACGAACTCTTAGAACCTTACTTGACCATCTTGGCCTTTTTAGGGGTAGTGAGATGACCGACTTTAGTGCAGTTCGAAGTTGGTAGATACTCGATGCTACACTCATTGAGGATTGTTTTCTTGGCATATTTTGGTCGCCAGTTAAGTGGCTAAACCAAAACAATGAACATAGAAAATAATCCAGTGATATTGAGCTCCTTAGAACCCGGTTTCTATTTTAGGACAGGTTGAGCCAACTAACTTCAAGAGGGTACTTACCTACAAACCCCATGCAAGCCTAAACCTAAGGATTTGTTTGCTTTGTGTGAATATGACTGTCTGTATATACGCTTGCTTACTTTTGCATACATGTACATAATATCATAACATCATACCATGGCATTTTCAATAACTATTTCAAGGATCTCGAGGGTCTTTTGATACAGGGGCACGTTGAACCAGACGTCTACCAAAGAGCAAGAGGGTTCCCCTCTAAACAAACGTCGTCAAAGATCAAGTGCAACAACTTGAATCAAGGGCTATGACCCACTTGACACGGTGAGCTTGATTTTCGTGGAAAGACATCCACCATTACAAAGTTCTCCAATCAAAGATGTTGATCAAAATTCAATCTCTAACATTTTTCTTGTGTTTACCCCGAGAGATTCTTGGAAACATGCATCCACATATCATACATCATATCATGACAGGTTTCTCCCATACAGGTCTCCTTATCTTCCTACTGTTTATTTCAGTAAGATGGATATGGAACAAACGGTGAAAGATCTCCAAGCTCAAAACGCTCAGTTCTAACAAATGCTTCTGGCTATGGGTAAAGGGCAAGAGGACCTGAAAGCTCTCCTTCTCAAAGAAAAGAAGAAAAAGTCCAAGAAGTCAGTAGGCGTCTTAAACTTGAGAAGAAGACCTAAAACCCTAGATCTTTCAACTCCATCCAACATAGGGGATAGTCTTGAAGAAGACCACAATTTGGAGATTGATGAAGTAGAAGTTGACTACTCCGAGGAACAATATCCTCCCGTTGATGACAAGTACAAACAGTTGGAGGATCACCTCAGTGCTATGGAGATTCAACAAATACATGGCTTGGATTTAGGAGACATGGGTTTAGTTCCTGGGTTGGTCATCCCGCCAAAGTTCAAAGTCCCTACCTTTGCCCTATACGATGGAGTCTCTTAACCTAAGATGCACCTAAAGTCTTATGTCCGCAAGATTCAACCATACACAACTGATCCAAAGCTTTGGATCCATTTCTTCCAAGAAAGCCTAGTAGGGACTCAACTCGAGTGGTTTTATCAATTGGAGAGTTCCCGCATCCACACCTGGGAGGATTTAGTTGCTGCTTTCTATAAGCAGTGTCAGTACAATGCTGATCTTGCACCAACTTGTGTGCAATTGCAGAACATGACCATGGGTTCCCACGAAAACTTCAAAGGATACGCTCAAAAGTGGAGAGATCTGGCTGGTAGGGTGCAACCCCATTTAACTGACAGGGAGCTGATTGACATCTTCATGGGAACATTGACAGGGCCTTTCTTCAAACACTTGATTGGAAGCTCTTCAGCCGGGTTCACCGAGCTAATACTGACCGGCGAAAGGGTCGAAGATGGCATCAAAAGTGGGAAGATTCAAGAAGCTACACCTTCTGATGCTCAGAAAAAGCCCTACAATGGGAAGAAAGAGTCCAATGTTGTGTACAGTCAAAAGAGTCGCCATGACCAATACGTAGGAGAAGTCCTGATCTCTGGTTCTGCGTCACACCGACAACAGCAAAGGGGAAATCAACGAAGGCCAGACGCGCCTAAAAGACAATATACTAAGATCAACATGTCACTAGCTCAAGCGCTACAACACATGTTAAAGAAAGAGCTGATTACATTAAAGGCTCCTCATCCGAACCCTAAGACTTCTTCTCCTAACTACAACTCGGATGCAAGATGTGCTTATCATTTTGGTAGCCCAGGGCATGACACAAACAATTGTTGGGCTCTGAAGAACAAGGTCCAAGACATGATTGATGCCAAGGAGATCGAGTTTGACCCTCCGGAGTCTCTAGCATAATCACTGCTCCTTTGACGAATCATTGAGAGCATCTTTGTTTCATTTGAATTTTCAAGTTGTAATTTCTTTTGTTATTCAAACAATTATCTATTAATGTCAAACTTTGTTTCATTAATGCATTGCATATGTTTGTCTTGAATTCATCCATTCGTTTTCACTATTCTTAAACTATGCTTTCTACTTTCTTTATGATATTTAACTCTTGATAAAAAGCTACAAGCCTTTAGAGGGAGGATGACAAAACAATGCCATAATCTCATACAGTATGCTTTTGGACAGACCTTGCTGACGATGTACAGGCGTTTCTTTCAAATCCTAAACACTGGAGTTATAAGGAAGATAATCCCTAGTCAACCCCTTCGAGCCAAAGAAGTAGGATTTTTCTGTTTTTAAACAAATTGAAACCTTTGATTTAAACCTGGGGGCATGGTAGTCTCTCAGTTAGTTCAAAAAAAAGATGCGCATTGAAGTCGCAAAAATCTCAGTTCATAATACAACGAACGACATCAAAAGAATTCCTCTGGAATCAAAAGACAGTGGTGGTTCCTTATCTCATAGGCAGTCAATCTCTCAAAAGAGAAAAGCCCACTAAGCCAAAACCTATAAAGGAGGCTTAAGAAAGCTGGGGCATCCCGCTGACTGTAATCTCGAAAAATAGGAACAGTCAGGCAAAAGTTAGGGATAACAAATCAAAAGAACGAGGTCGCTACAAATCCTCAACAACATGAAAAATGTTGCAAAAATGACTGCCTTCCAACAAATTCAACTTGTGTGAACCATCACCAAAAACGTCGTTCCAGACTCATTTGGAGTTCAAATGCACAATTAACTGAGTTTAGGATTGAAGAACATCACGAAGAGCGGGTGGGTACAAATATACTTTGAGCCTTTATCCTTTGTTTCTTAAACTGTGAACCAAGCCACGTTACAACCCTTCAAAAGTCCTAACTGAAGCATGGGTTAGTTCGAAAGTATACTGTTACAAAAGGTATCCTGACTCCTGTAAGGCTTAGCCCTAAATCTTGTGTTGAATTTGTCTTATAAAAAGTTTTCTGCTAAAAAACGCATTTTTCAAAACTTCGAGACAAGCATAAACTTTGCATTACTTGAATATCACTGTTTGCATTTGGCTATTTGTTTGACAGCGGAGAAATTCACACAATGAATATCCGATGAACGAAAGCTCTCCCAGTGAACAAAATAAATTCAAGAAGGATGACACTTCCATTGACGAATCTCCTATTAACAGGGGGACTTAACATGTCACTATCCAGCACACCTGGGGCAGTCCAGTCAAGATTCTAGGAAATCTCTCAAAGAAGTGCAGAGTAACCAGGGGCAGGTCTCCATCTCCGTCACTTGGGGCATTAAACGCCAAATCTCAGCAAAGGGTTGCGTACAATCAAACTTTTTGGAAATACCACAAACATTCGCTACTAGGGGCAATGACAAGTCTCCCCAAAGTCCTTCTCATAGGATGATTCCCCAGAAAGAGTATAATCTCTGACCCCCTTTCCCCAGCTGAATCAACCTCAAGAATCCTCGAGGACTTCCCCCAACGAAGATGTCACCTCTCTAGCAGACTGACGATAGGGTTTATTTCCCCAACTACACCAGGATTCCCCAGCTTGAGTTTGCCTCTCCGACTACTACAAATCAAAGGACCACAACTCCTCTTCCCCAGTAGACTACTCTACAATCCCCAGCAAGTTACTGCGAAACCTGGACTCGACCAGATATCAGTTCAACTTCGACTCCCCAGTAGAGCAACAGACGACTAAGACTCCTAAACTCCTTTTCCAAGCAGAAATAAACATACTCCCCACAAAGTTTTCAACTTCCCCCGGCGGAGTTCTCCTCAAACAACAAAACAGGAATCCATTGGAAATATTCTAAGCAAAGTTTGAAGACACACATACTCTTCAACAGTAAGCTGGGATTTAATAACTCCCAAACACTTGTCAAGGATTTATTTTCCCAGACAAAAATTCATCCATTAACATTTCACATTTCATACATCCTATTTACATACATGATAAGTGCATACAATACAATCTCATTTACTTTTGAGAACATCATGACATTATGCATTTCATGCATCATGACATTGCATACAACTAACTCATTACCTTTTCAGGAAAGATCGATCGACAGATGAAAGTCATTACCTTTTGAGGTTGTAGTCATCCAAGATTCCTTCATCATCCTGTTCAGGTTGTAGTCATCCAAGATTCCTTCATCATCCTGCTGAGGTTGTAGTCATCCAAGATTCCTTCATCATCCTGCTGAGGTTGTAGTTATCCAAGATTCCTTCATCATCCTGTTGAGGTTGTAGTCATCCAAGATTCCTTCATCATCCTGTTGAGGTTGTAGTCATCCAAGATTCCTTCATCATCCTGCTGAGGTTGTAGTCATCCAAGATTCCTTCATCATCCTGCTGAGGTTGTAGTCATCCAAGATTCCTTCATCATCCTGCTGAGGTTGTAGTCATCCAAGATTCCTTCATCATCCTGCTGAGGTTGTAGTCATCCAAGATTCCTTCATCATCCTGCTGAGGTTGTAGTCATCCAAGATTCCTTCATCATCCTGCTGAGGTTGTAGTCATCCAAGATTCCTTCATCATCCTGCTGAGGTTGTAGTCATCCAAGATTCCTTCATCATCCTATTGAGGTTGTAGTCATACAAGATTCCTTCATCATCCTGCTGAGGTTGTAGTCATCCAAGATTCCTTCATCATCCTGCTGAGGTTGTAGTCATCCAAGATTCCTTCATCATCCTGCTGAGGTTGTAGTCATCCAAGATTCCTTCATCATCCTGCTGAGATAGTAATCGTCCAAGATTCCTTCATCATCTATTTGGAGTAGCAATCATTTCTGGATGGCATCTTTAAGCCCATTTCCAACAACTATCCATCATCTCTCCAAATGGCATCTGTAAGCCCATTCCCGACATCACAATGCTGATACTACACCATGCGAGTGCAAATTTTTGGGCACTCTAGTGTTCAATTATCTTCCACCTTCGGATCACGAAAGGCTCGAAATCCAATCTATATCCTCAAGTTTAAGAAAATTGAACAGGGGCAACTATTGTACCCTAAAATTTGCCCTCTCAATTATCAAGGCATCTCTCACAATAATTCTCAAAGTTCAAGCTTGAACAAGTGCATTGGGATTTTCCAATACCAAAATTAAAAGGAAACTGTCAAAAAGGGAGAAAACAGATACAAATATTATTTTGACAAAAATTGGAGAAATACAAGTGTTCTTCGTTTCAGCTCTTTCGATTGGCCTTTTGGCCTCTTTCGACACAAGCTTGGCTTGCATCCTTCAATTGGCCTTTTGACCTCTTTCGACACAAGCTTGGCTTGCATCCTTCGATTGGCCTTTTGGCCTCTTTCGACACAAGCTTGGCTTGCATCCTTCAATTGGCCTTTTGACCTCTTTCGACACAAGCTTGGCTTGCATCCTTCGACTGGGCATGGGCCTCTGACACAGTTTGGTTTGGATTCACAAGGGAAAGAGTCTCTTGTAATCTATTTCATTTCCAAGGCAAAAGGCTCTCTTTTAACATCCTTCGATTGGCCTTTTGACCTCTTTTGACACAAGCTTGGCTTGCATCCTTCGATTGGCCTTTTGGCCTCTTTCGACACAAGCTTGGCTTGCATCCTTCGATTGGCCTTTTGACCTCTTTCGACACAAGCTTGGCTTGCATCCTTCGATTGGGCATGGGCCTCTGACACAGTTTGGTTTGGATTCACAAGGAAAAGAGTCTCTTGTAATCTATTTCATTTCCAAGGCAAAAGGCTCTCTTTTAACATCCTTCGATTGGCCTTTTGACCTCTTTCGACACAAGCTTGGCTTGCATCCTTCGACTGGGCATGGGCCTCTGACACAGTTTAGTTTGGATTCACAAGGAAAAGAGTCTCTTGTAATCTATTTCATTTCCAAGGCAAAAGGCTCTCTTTTAACATCCTTCGATTTACACCTCTTGCTCCCTATTTGCCTCTTTCGAATCTGGACATTTTGCCTCCTGCATGCCTCTTTCGAATCTGGACATTTTGCCTCATGTATGCCTCTTTCGAATCTGGACATTTTGCCTCCTGCATGCCTCTTTCGTTTGGGCATGTGGCTCCCTTCATGCAAGTCTTTATTTGAGCATTGACCTTTTGTGTGCTTGCTTGGAGTCACAAAGTTTAGACCTCCTCCATGATGGCTTCGACAAGACATTGACTATGTTTGTACTAGCTTCGACTGGACAATATTTCTCTTTAGTATGCTGCATTTCCATCCTTGACGAACTTCAGCACATGGTTGATGGCCCCCTCAAAAGACATATAGTGGTGGACTTGAGGGGCATACATATGAGTCCCTGTCGAAGGGTACGCCTTACTAGTCCATTCGAAGCACACATTTGGCCCCTTCAAATGATGCACAAAGATGATTCGTTCGAAGGACACTTGTTAGAGGAAAGTCAAACAATGTGTTGGAAGAAGAATCTGGTCGAAGGAGGGTCAAAATGAAAGGATAAAATATTCAAAGATGCTTGCTGCCAAGTTCAGACATGGTACACTGGCCAAAACTGCTGCATAGCAGTCCTGAAACACTGCCCCATTCTTGCACCGAAATAGCATACAAGCACTGTCCCTCGAAGGCTGCAAAGAGAAGTTTACCCAAATTGTTCAAATTATTTTGTTTTCCCTCCAAAAGCTTCAGCCAACTTTACCTATAAATAAGAGGCTCCAACACATGTTTAAGGGAGGATCTTGGGACCAGAGGAACGAATCCCCCAAATTTTCTCAAACACAACAAAACTCTCAAGTTCATCAACACTTGAGAAATAAAAAAAACCCAGAATCCCAAACACTCACCTCTTTCGATTCTGAAGAACATCCCACACATAGAAGTTTGTTCAAACTCAAAGACAACCTTGTGTGACAACTCTTTGAACCAAAATAAAACCCCCTGTGACTACTCTTCGAATTCCAGAAACGTCCAAGTAGCAGTTTAAGTTCGAATGCCACATCCATTCAAGTCCTGAAGCAAGGTAAGTTATTTTTACCTTTTAACTTTTCGTTTCATGGCATAAAATGTAAATAATCTTTACATTCGTTTGAAACATGTAAATACCACTGTTTCTTTCGTTTCCACCCTTTTAACATGTTTTTTTAAAGTTAACCCTTTCGTTTTGCTTTCTGTTTACCTGAACTAGCTTTAACTATTAAATTGTTTGAAAGACAAATACTAGCATGGCCTCAGGCCATGTTGCCATTTAATGCTTTAAATGAAAGAAACAAGAAACATGAGACATGAGTATGAAACGAAGCCTTTGGTTTCCATACTGACTTCCAGGCCCAGCCAGAGACACGCTCACACTGGTTTCCCTGGCCCAATCGAAGAAGGCAACAAGGCAGAAAGGCCCAGCCAGAGGCACGCTTGCACTAAGTCCAGGCTCAGACGAAAGGCACTCCCATGCTGGTGCCAGCCTCCAATCGAAGTACATGACCTGACTGGTGCCAAAGCCTAATCGAAAGACATGACTTTGCTGTTGCCAGCCCCAATCGAAGGAGGCCAACAGAATGCAAATCGAAGGCTGCTCCTGCCCAAATCGAAGGAGCTCATTTTTTACTTTTTTTTATCTTATTTTTTCCTTTACATTTCTATGCACTTCAATATGGTTGTAATCGTGTAGGATTTATTTTTTGCACTTTATATTGCTTTTGTACAAATGCTAGTAACTAGGTGTGTATGGCAAGATAAAACCAACAAGTAGACAACCTAAAAATCAAAGACAAATGCATGCAATAAAACACACTTTGCACACATGCACCCTTAGGGTAATCTCACTTGTTGCCTCGGAATATAGTCATGTCCCTTGAGCATGGGCATTTTAGCAAAGACCCTCGATAAAAGATCGTAGTCCCTCGATGACCCTCGATGTTGCCTTCGGTAAACGATCTAGTCCCTAAAAACGACATTGCTAAAACGTCCCATATGTTGCCTTCTATGACTATACAAACGTCCCATGCCCGTCCCGTTCAACATCCTAACACAAGGTTGTTCACCAAATACAATGGTGAAGCAACACTGTTAAAAGGGTTAAAAACATGAGAAAGATCTTTGAGTAAAATTAGGGTAGATAGCTCTTAGTTACTTTATCAAAAAAATCTTGCAAAATATCCTTGCTATTTTTTTAAACACACACACAACACAACTTCAAAAACAATTTCAAAATAACTTTTCAAAAAACTTTGAAATATCTTTTCAAAACCACACACACAAAACACCATTTCAAGCAATTGAAAAACAAAGGCAAGTGATCTAAAACAAGTAACTAAGAGCCCATGGATAACCATGGATGAAAAGGGTGCTAGCACCTTCCCTTTTCATAATCTACCCCCCGAACCCACGAACACATCTCAAAGGTATTTCCTGTGCTTTTTGACCTTTCCTTAGGATAAATAAAAAGTCGGTGGCGACTCTTGCTAAACCGAAACATTTGCGAACACAAACGCAAATCCCAAGTCAGTTCTCCCACCGTATCACAGGAGGCATACGGTGAACTTGCATAGCCCATGTGTACTGAATCTGTGATTGACAAACGTTATAAAACAAAATGATGGACCTGGGACTCGAACCCAGGTGATCTCCTTCACAAACGTGCTTCATTACCAACCGTGTTGCCCATTCAATCATGCATATAACAAAAATAATATATTATATACAAAAAATGTTAATATCTGGAAAATTACAAAAAAAAAACGCACATATCAAACTGGCCAATCATAGGCTGCCATACTTCGTCATCTACCTCCCTTCGTCGTATTAGACAACAATACCTATAGTGACAGTTTTACGTTTGTCACTATAGCCTTTGCATCCTGAAACAAACAAAATATGCAATATAAATTGTATATGAGGCCATGGATTGACTGGCCTCACTCTCCTAAGCATGATGGTGCCCCTGTTTAAGCCTAATTTTGACTGAATCGACAAACCCCAATTCTAAGGTACAAACCCTATAAATGGCCAATCATGATAACTCCTCCAAAACTGCAATCCAGCTATACCAAAAGTTTGCAAATACTTAAATGATTAAATATGCATGGTCAACACACATTGATATTACGAATTTAGAAAATGAAGCAAATCGTGAGATTTGGTTGACGCGTTTGGCAATGCTTCAAGGCTTGATAATGGCTGGAAATGTGCCAGGGAACCTCCAGGAGTGTGTTTTGATCCTTTATTTAGATTGAAACAGGCTGGAGGTGTGTTTTTGAGTTTAACAACTTTTATATTTTTTGGAAATTTTGTAGAGTTCTCTTAGGTTGTCAGTTTCGTGTGTTTGGCTTGGAAATATCTTGTACTGATAGTGGAGAGGAAAGAGACAAGCTTTCAAGGCAAGAATCTTCACCATAATGCCATGCTTTTATGTCAAAATCAAACAAATTTAATAGTTTCCAAAACTTGAAAATCTTTCCCTTTCCATGCTTGAATGTACCTGGACACTTTGGCACGAAATTATGGGCTTCTAGGCAGGCCAAATCAATAGCCTAAAGGTCAAGGCCCATCTCCAAACATTTTGTACAATTTATTTTATATTTATTTGAAATAAATTAAAATAAATATGTAAAAAATAGGTAGAAAATTCAAGGCCATGCAAAAATAGTATTAGATGTCCTCTATAAACTTAGGAAAATATTTGAACCTTAAAAAGTTAGGCCATTGACTCAAAATTTCAAATTTGCTCAATGCACCATTCTTGAAATTTTCAAAATTTTCCTAACTTCGGAAAGCCATAACTTGCTCAATTTTTATCTCATGATGATGATATTAGACTTTTTGGAAATCCCAAGATGTCTAATTCAATCCCTATTTTGATCAATTTTGCATTTGAATATGTTGTCTTGATTTAAAAGGTCTTGGCAAAAAGTGGTTTTTGTTGACTTTCTAAAAATGACCTATAATGTTTGAGATTGTATCTTTTAAATGGTGCATTTCTTGGAATTGAGTGATAAAGATAAATTGTAGTTAATCGGGCTATCTTCAAAATGAGATTTGGTGGAAAAATTTCTGATAAAGTATGAGAAAGTTATGCCTGGTCAAAGTTTGGTTGACCTCTCCTATAGAAACCCTAATTAGCAATTTTTGACTTTTGATGAATTAAGAGCATTTCATGAGGAATCATGACCAACACTTGATCAAATGATGGATATCACTTCAAAATATTGATGTTGACCAAAAATATTGAAGTTTGACTATATATAGGCCACAGTTGACTTTTGACCTAATACAGTTGATTTTCATGCATTTGAGTAGTTGACTGAGCAAACTTGTTGTGCAAGGCATGAAATTTGGCATGGATAATATTGAGGACATATTAGGACCATGGAAAACATTTGAGACCATTGGAGCTCACACATCTTGATGAAAATTAAAACCCTGGTTAGAGGTTCATTGCCTTAGGAGGAGAATTTGTCTGGTCAATTCTTGGCCATCCTTGGGCAAGTTGGGGACCTCAATGGGCATGTGTTAAGTAAAAATGGAGGGAAATTTTTAGGGTACAACACATACGTATATTCTCAGTAACTCTTTTCTCTAACACTTGGTACTTAGAGTTTATTTGAGTGATTAGTATAAAAGTGAATAGACTAAAACCTAACATAAAGGTCCTAATTTATACTAGTTCGACCGTAACGGTCTTTCTCTACAAGAGTGCCACGTTTAATGTTTGCGTGCTCTTCGAATCTTCAGGCTTCTATGCATCCTTTTGGATAAGATCAACCATTTGAATTCAAATTCTTCTTCAATTTAAAGCTCCAAACCAATAACATGACTTGTTGAAACATTCAAATTCGAAAATTTAAAATTTCTTAAGTCCCATGTATATCTTAATAATAATACTTTTGCCACCATTTTATATAATCAAGCTATCCACAATCTGGTCAGTCAAAATCTCTATGAGATATTTTCATATTCCTTTTAAACTAGCTTTCCTTCGAAACTCTTCATTTCTTCCTTCATATTTCAAGTTTGTCAAAATTTCTAGCTGACAAATCCCCCCCAAAAATGTTTATTTTGAAACATTTGAAGAAATGGACATTTTTTGCAAACCTTCAATTTCGACGTAGAAGTTACTTCATTATAACCATTTCTGATGTGATGTCATGATCATGATGACCATCTTTTCAAACGTCTTATCGAGACGTGCGCAGTTCAGTTTTCAACATTGCTATACTATAGTAGGTTTAAATCATGGCTTTTCCAAAAAGCAACCATCTTGTCAACTTATTAAACAATAACATGTGTCCCACTATCTTTTTCAATGACAAAATAAAAAATTAACCGTTTTTCATTTATATTTCAAATATTCTCATCTTCTTCATAAAAAATACTTTTCTGCTCTCAAACTTCTCAGAAAACTTGCGATTTTCTTTATCTTCTTTCTTCCAAATGTTACCCAACTTCAAACTTCTTCATCAATGGCGCCTACTAAGAAAAGCAACAACTCTGCTAAGGACATGAAGAACACCAAAGACGCCACTTCCACTCATGTTATTCACGTATCAAAACCTATTTTATCTGGAAATCAAGAGTCCGTGCCAACACCTACTCTTTCTGAATAACAACACGCCATCTATGAATCTCAGGTAACCATCTCTTTCACTCTAGCTGATGAGATTTTAGGATATATGGTCCCTATGGCCAATGCAGGTGACCTGGAGAAACTCAAAGAGTTTTTCCCAAATATCGCGTGACCAGCCCTATAGCTAACAATATTAGTTTTCCCAAAGTTGTAGATAAAAATGCTGATAGAAACCCTAAGGTAGTAACTGCAGAAAATATTAAGCAAAAATCCCCTTCAAAATTTTTGGATGTAGAAAAACCTTTGAATTTAGATTATATAACTAATGCCTTTAAACCTTTCAGGTCATGCCCATAGGTAGCAAGAAATATCTTGATTGGTTAGCTAAAGTCAAACATAAAAAATCTTAAGCCTGGAAAGGCATGGGTATTTTCGACTTAATCCAACTGTTAAAAGTTGGGCCAAGCTATTGCCAACACATGCTAATGGCATATTTATACTCTGGGATGGCACTTATAACACCTTTCACCTTCCATGTGAAACGGTTACTCCCACCTTATTTTATGTTGTTGCCATTATTGGGCTTCAACCTACTGGGGAAACTTATGATCCATGTGAGCAAGCTGAAAACCCCATTGATTTCAAAGTTGAACACACTGGTTTCACTAAATACATTGATTACTACCATGCCAAATGATATGAAGTATCAGATGTAGAACACATAACTTTATTTGCTTTATGGCTATCTCGATGCATTTTCTGTAACAAATATTTGCAAGTAACTAAGAGGTTTTTAACTCTAGCTAATCAACTTCACTCTGGTCGAAACATATGTGTTTTACCCCAAAATTTTCCCTCTCATTTATCAAGTATTTTCTCACAAAATCTCCTTTGGTTCAAGACTGCACAAGGGTTGATCAGCTCAAGACACCTCCTTAAACACTGATGACTGAAATTAGGGTTTGAGATTGCACAAGGATAATTGAACTTTTAATGCCTCATATGACTTTCATGGATCATTATGGACCCTCAAGATTTCACATGCCAAGTTTCAAGTCATGGATCACATTTTTGCTCAGTCAATTGAGCAGTTGACCTAAAAATCAACTTTATTAGGAAAAAGTCATATGTGGTCAATTTACAGTCAAACTTCATAATTTTTTATCCATATCAACATTGTAAACTCCTATATTTCATTTGATCAAGTTTGGACCATAATTCCTCAAGAAATTTGATCAGATCATCAAAAGGGCAAAATGGTCAAAATTAGGGTTTTGACTGAGAAAGGGCAATTTCTGATTTTTGATCTAGCAAATGGTTATTTGGTTTGAGACATGATCCAAAGAGTTAAATTGCATCACTTTTACCTAATGGCATGACTCAAAAGATCCCTCAAGATCAATTGATTGATAGCTGATTTTTAGTCAACTGATCAAAAGTCAACTAATACTGTAAAAAGTCAAACTTTGACTTTTTGGTCAAAGTCAAGTGTCAAAGATCACAATTTATCAAAACATGTCAAAATATGAAACTTGTTCATCAAGAAATCAAAAAGTCAAGATTTCATTTTGAAAAGTCAAAGTTTCCAAACTTAGAAATGTTTCTACGTGTTGAAAACTTCATATTTTTTCACAACTTTGAGCCATTTTTTCACCATGATGCAAGATGATTCAAAGGAAACTTTCAACATGAAAGTTGTATATCTCCATGGGATATAAAACATTTCTTTACACAACTTCTCCTAAAAATTCTTGGATCTCAAGTTATTAATCCATGAAGTCATGGTCATGAAACTAAACACTTAGTGAAAATTTTCCCCTAGTTTAGGCAGGATTTTGACCTAACTTCATGACAATTTTTCACATAGTTCCAAGGGGAATTTTCAAAAGTGATTCAAAGAGGGGTTGTAGAGAAAATTACAAGCTTTCTAAAATTTCTAAGAACTCCTTGAGATAATGTTTTAGCAAGGAGAATCGAAGGCATGAAGTTGGCATTTTATTCTTGAATTATAGGTCATTTTCATGATGAACAAGAATACAATTTCAATGTTAGGCTGCATAATCTTGCTTTGCGGGCCTTCTAACTTGTGTATTTATACATCATTAATGGTTTACAAAACTAATTGTGCCCTTATCCAAGAGTTCCAAGCATTATCCAAATTAATTTGCCATTTTAGGGAGAAAGCAACATATCCATTCTTGTAAAGCAAGCTTTATGCACAAAGTCAGCTTCTTGAGCTCCTAACTTATTTTCTATAATTACACTCCATCCACAAAGTCAGATGCATGGTGTTTAAAGTGGCTAACAACTCTATGAACAAAGGTACAATGCATGAAAACTTGTTTTGTCAAGAAAATCACATGTTTGGGTTTAAACATGGATTTTGAATTCAGACCAACTTGAGCACTCCAAACCTCTTGCTTATAAATAAAGGCATTATATGCAAGCTAACACACGAACTCACAAGCCTAGAAACTCCCTAAAACTCAGTGAAATCAGAATTTTCACACAAACTCCATTTTGTGTCATTTCTGACTTTGAATTCCAAACTCACATTTCACTCGTGCGTTCTCACTCAAATTCAATCACAAAGCTTCCATACACCATTTAGAACTCATCCCACACCATGTTACACGACTGTAACACCATTTGCACCATCTTACATTTTCAAAAACAGAGCTTTGAACTTGGACTTCTCCAGCACGATTCAGCCATCTCCAGTACAAACTAAACATTACATTAGCATCCTGAAGGGTCACTGAAGCTATTCTGATCATCACAACACCTTGAGGAGTGCTCAAACTCAGAATATGATTTCCAGTTTTGAGGTAAGTTTCCTTAACTTTGAACTCTCTCTACAATCATCATTATTGATTCATTTGTGAAGATAAAATGTAGACATCATAACCCTGAAGCCAACCATGCCCTTAGATTTCATTTATGTTGCATGAGTAGTGAGAATTTTAGAGTTGAATTTTTTGCGAAAAATTAGGTCAGATTTGGTACCATTCAAAATTCATGCTCATTTTTTATTTATAGCTTTAGTTATTTATATGACTGAACTCGTGATAAAATTTGGAGCAAGTTCCATGTTTATACTTTTGCAAATGGTTGAGAAATGAAAGAGATAGAAATTTCAAAAATCATGTTGATTGGTCTGGCGCGAGGTTGAAGATGATACATGCCTAGGAATGTGTTTCAAATCTATATTCTTGGTTTTGTATTAATAAACGGATGTATAGCCACACTATTGGTAGAAGCGCGCGCTTGTGACTATAGGGACCCGGGTTCGAGCCCCAGTGATACCCTTTTTATTTGTTTCACATTTATTTGTTTCAGATCCAATGCAATCATGTACAAAGCACCTATCATGAGCCTCACATCAACACCATTGGATGCTCAGCAATCCAAATCCAACGCTTCATGATGCAAGCTCATGGTGCACTCACAGAAATCAACCATACTTGATCCAAACAGGCACTGGTTTTTTTGCTTTGGGCCCAGTCTGAATTGCTGACTCTCACCCCCATTTTACTTTCTAATGCAGGCCCATTCATGCATTTTTTTTATTTCTCTGATTACAAAAACACATATTTGGGCCTAGCGCCCCCTTTTACTATTGTTAACCCCCATTTCCATTTTTTAACCCCCTGACTTTAATTTTTATATTTTTTATTTTATTCTTTTTTATTTATTAATATTATCATTATTATTATTATTATTATTATTTTCATTAATAAAAACCCAAAAAAAAATATTTTATATTTTATTATTTATATTTATTTAGTTTATTTTTCTTCATAAATCAAAAGAACAAAAACATTTCTTAATAAATTAATTTCTTTCTTAATAATTAATATTTTAGGTTTAATTATTATATTATATTGTTTTTCTTGTAAATTAAAATCAATTTAGAATTTAGGACTTTTAGTTAATTAATCTTATTTAATCAAATTCACAAAAAAACCTAAAAAATTTGTTCTCTTTAAATTAATTTATTTTATTAACTTAACCTTAATTTTCTTATTTTTAGTTAATTATTTTATTTTAGTTAATTAGGTCAAAAAACCCTTTTCATGAAAACCAAACAAAAATCACATTTCTTTTTACATTTACATTCTTGCATTTTTATTTATACATTTATTCAAATTCAATATGGTTGTAATAAATAATTAGGGTTTTAATTTCTTGCAATTCCCCATTTGTAATTTGTACACCCCCTCCCCTAATGATGTAATAGCATAGTAATTTTAATTTCCGCGATTTAATATTTTATATACAAATGCTAGTAATTAGGGTTTGTATGGAAAGATAAAACCAATTCTTAGAAAACCCTAATTCAAAGACAAATCAAGCATGTAAACCAATACACTTGCACACATACACCCTTAGGGTAAATCCACTTTTGTTGCCTTACAAAATGGCCATATTATACATGTGAGGTATCTTAGCAAAAATAAGCAAAATACAAGATCATAGTCCCTCGATGACGCTATCAAAGTTGCCTTTCAAAAATGATCTTAGTCCCTTAAATAAAATGCTAAGATATCTTACAATATTGCTAATCATGGCTATACGATGACCCTTGCCCGTCCCTTTTACATCCAAAGATAAGGTTACTTACCAAATCAATGGTAAGATAACAATGTCAAAGGAAAGAGGAAATAAACATGAAAGAATTTTGAGTAGGTAGAATGTTCCTAGTTGCTTGCTCAATTTCAAGCCAAAACATCCTTGCTATTTTCAAAACAAACACCAACACTTTCAAAAACATCTTTCAAACTTGAAAACATTTTCAAAGGATCAACACTTTGTATACATTCTTACGAACGAGAATCATTACAAAGTTTGGCTAAATGATGGCGCCTTTTCAAAATACTTTCAAAAACCACACAAAGCACATTTTCAAACAAAAGCAAGTGATTTAGCAAGAAACTAAAAGTCCGTAGATAACTACGGATGAAAAGGGTGATAATACCTTCCCTTTTCATAATCTACCCCCGAACTCAAGAAAACATCTCAAAGGTCTTTCATGTTCTTTTCAGCCTTTCCTTTTGGATAAAAGAAAAGTCGGTGGCGACTCTTGCTAACCGCAACATTTGCGATAAAACGCAAAACAACCAAGTCAGTTCTTCCACCGCGTTACAATATGCCTTAGTGAATTGATATTAGCTGGTTTGTACACGTGTCTTGGGGAAGCTACTGCAAATATGAAAGAATATTAAGCAGGTACCAACTTACTACTAGCTAGTCTGTTTTGTCTTCTTCAATTGTAGATTAATGCCACATTCGAACCTTCACTCTCTACTTCTGGAAAAGTAGATAAAAAAACCCAAGAATTCATAATCGAATTATTAAAAGGACTAGGCTGGTTCGATTAACTCCCAATGATGATGGAAAAAACTTAGAGGAGTGTTTCACAAAATATGTTATGATGTTTGCTAAACGTCATAATTTTACTCCTTTGATGGCTCCCTTCTCTCAAAGAACTCATGGCCCTGAATGGTTTACAAGATATTTTTCCATTACTACACCAACTCAAGAAGCAGATTATGGCTATCTGGAGAACTTTCTTACTCCCTAGGCTAATTACCACAAGACTTATGCCCATCAAGAGCCATACTGACTTACTTGCCTACCAACCCAATTTTGTCTCTCAATAATTTGGGCTTTGCCAGCTTACTCCTGAACCATTCTTCGAAAGAAAAAATGTTTTTTGCCTTCGACGAATGCATTTCTCCATCCTTGAATGAGATGAACGCACGCAACGCTACTCCAACTTTGTTGAATTTACATAAATTCCTTTTCTCTCATTCGTTTACTGCATTAAAGCATTTGATGCTTGGTGGAGGAAATATTATTCTGCAAACATGTTCAACACAACCCTCTTTTTGCAGCATTTGAAAAAAGTTTTTGCCTCTATGCGGGATTAAATCAAGAAAGGTACGCAAACTCATATAAAGAAGATCCAGGCGTTCCAAAAATACTTTGAAACTGTGTATAATCCAAATAATCTTAGTCGAACCATACATGATGCAGAAAAAACTTTAAAAGATAAATTTACAAAAAATGCTTCCTTATTTGAAAATTCCCTCACGTGTCAAACCTGAAGACAAGTATGACTTAACTTTCAAGCTTGAACTACAAAAGTTCCCTAAATTACCCAGTGCTGATTTTGGCCTGGCATTTTACCCTCCTTATCCAAACTGGTTTGTCTGTGGGAATTATCATAACTTTTATAGGATTCCTTCACTTTGACATGCTGAATGAGTGGCTTTGACTAAGCATACATTAGACAGTTTCAAAGGCTTCCTCCACTTTGACCTAAATCATGTCACAATGCTTTCCCCAAAATATGAAGGTGTGGAACCAAAGGATCTCTTAATCACTTCGATCATCTTTATCATTTCTCTTTCATAATTGATACTAACATGTACCATCTCAAAATGTTCTTTTTTTTAGTTGTTGAAAAGAAACAACTAAAGAAAGAAAAACTTACTTCAATGATTGAATCAACAGATGTACCTAACAAATTCATTGTTTCATCAAAGAGTGACGTTCTAGAGATTGAGAAACCAAAGATAACATCTCAGTTATAATCTGCTATTTTATTTCTTTCTTTATTGTATTTTTATTTTAAAGTCTTTACTCTTTTACAGGATAGTCGAAAACCTCCTACCACTCCCAAGAAGAGGAAGCAAATTGTAGAGATTCTTGAGATTGTCGAAGATGATGAAGACGTGTCTTCTGATACTTTAAAACCCAAAAATTCAAAGAAGAATAAGGTGAAGCTATCTGACGCAGACTCCTCTCAACCACAAAATACCATCACAGTTAAGATACTACCCCATCACCAAAAAAGAAAAGCACTTATCAACCATATGGTAACTTCGTCTTGGAACAAATTAAGAGCGATAATTTGAGTCTTGGAGTTGGAGGGTTGAAGGTATGAACTATTCATATTATTTTCTTCAATAATCATTTTCACTTCATTTGACTTGACCTACATTCTTTGTCTTACAAGACATTCGCCAACTCCTACGGAGTCACCCATTCAATACGAAGTTCCTCCTAGCAGCTTCGATCCTTCGTACCACCCTTTATCTACTAAAGATTCCAACAAAGGCTCTTCCACTGATGTGAACCAACTAGGCAATGTTGTTCAGCCTGACAAAGAACCTTATCCTTATTTGCCACAAAAGTCCAAAACTAGTGAACCTGACGGTGATCATGAGGAACACCAAACTGCAACCACAAGAATTCCTATTGATGAAAAACAAGATGATGATAGCCCTATTGACTCCTCTCCAAAAATGATACAGTTCGATGAAGAGTTGCTTGATGAAGATGAGCAAATGTCTAACAATGTCGAAAAATACTTCCATGAAGAAGAAGAAGAAGACATAAATGCTCATGTTATCCCAAAAGATACTTCTAATATTGCTAGTCAACAAGATGATAGTCATATTCGACAACAACTTTCTCAATAGGAATTGGACACCTTGAAGAAAAATAACCCCCTTGAATATGTAAAGTTGATGATGACTAAGAAAGGACCTCCCTCAGGCAAAAGTTACTCTAGCCCTTCGACTAGTTTAAGTGGAGGTTCAAATGTTAAAACATTTGAATAACTTCTTCAAAAGATGAAAGAAAAAATCTTCGAATCTGATTTGTTCGATACCTTGAAGAAGGATGCCATTGCATGCTATAGGTTGAAGAAATTGATTAATCAAGTCAACATAGTCACATGTCCATCTGAAGTTGTTGAAGTCTTAATGGACATAATCAGTTTGATTGATCAAATCACTGTAGACTTTAATTGGGAATGAGATACTACGTCGAAGCTTCAAGACAAGAAAGCTACTCAAGCAGCTGAATAGGAGAAAGCTCAAAACCTCCAACAAAGATGAGCAAATGGAGAAAACTTTCAAAACAGCGCAAGAAGATTTTGACGTCTACACTCGTTCCATATCCCTTTGGAAGGAACAAATCTAGAAATTGTAGGATAAGATTACTCAAGCAGAGGCTCGTAACGAGAGATCAAAAATATGGACCACACTGAGATCGACCAAGAAAATGCTCAAAGAGTCCAACATGTCGACAGAGCTAAGAAACTGGGGGAAGAAGTTTCTGCTTTTCAGGTTGTCCAATCCTCTATTGACTATAGGTTGAGGTTGCAGAAGATTAAATATGACATAATGAAGACCAAGTTTCCATTTTGATTCTCTGCACTTATGATATTGTCACTTTGCTTCTTTTTTTTTTTGCATTTTTAATATGTAAATTTGAAATAGATCCCTTTTGGCATTTTTATAACAATACCATATTGAATTTTTTGATTTTGTTTTATTATTCTGTTGCAATCTTTAATTCCTGAAGCATATGTTTATACTTCTTTAAGTACTTTCCATTTATCTTCAGGATCCTTCTATCCTCTGCTAATTCTTCTATTTCGTAAGCGTTGTTTGAATGATTCGAAAGGGTCCTTCCTAAATTGGGAACCATTTTTCCCAATAATTTGTTCTTTCTATCCATTGGTAGTATTACCTTCCAAACAAAATCATCATTTGAAAATACTTTTCCCCTGACTCTTTTATTGTAAGCTTTATTTATTATTTCTTTTTATCTCCTTAGGATTTCCAAAGCTTGAAATATTTCTTCATCCAAGTCAACCAATTCATTCATCATCATTTCCCAATAATAGTCAGAGGAGATTTCATTTTGCCTCTAGATTCTTACTGATTGTAAGTGAATTTCTACTGGCAGAATTGCATCATGCTCGAAATTCAATCGAAAAGGCTTAGTATTGGTTGCCTCTTTGGGAGATGTTCGATAAGCCCATAAGGCTTGATCCAATGTCTTATGCCAATTCTTTGGCTTCCTTCCCACATGTCTCTTTATAAATCCAGTAACTACTTTGTTCGTAGCTTCGACTTGCCCATTTTCTTGGGCATAATATGGTGTAGAAGTTAATAATTTGAATCCCACTTCCTTAGCAAACTCCTGCATCTTTCGACCAGTGAAAACTGATCCCTGATCAGTTGTAATGGTTTATGGGATTCCAAACCTATAAGTTATCTGTCTTTGGATGAACTCAATGATATTTTCTTGATCAACATTCATCAAATGTATTGCCCCAATCCATTTTGTAAAATAATCAATTCCCACTAGAATGTACCTCTGACCTTTGGATGAGGCTAGTCGAATTTCTCCAACCAAGTCCAGTGCCCAACCTCTGAAGGGCCATGGCTTAATTATAAAATGCAGTTCACTTGCAGGAGCATGTTGAATTCCTGCATGAATTTGGGACTCTTGGCATCCCTTGGAGAACTCTATACAATCTTTCAATATGGTGGGCCAATACATGCCATATCGAAACAAAAGTCATTTCATCTTATGACCTACTTGATGTGCTTCACATGCCCCTCCATGTACATTTGAAAATTCCAAGTAAGCTTCATTATCTCCTAAACATTTGAGTAAGACTCCTTCTGGTGTTTTCTTGAATAGTTCGTTTCACATTAATACGTAACTTAGCGCACGATACTTAACTTTCCTTTATGCATTCGCTGATGGATTTTTTAAGTAATCTATTATTGGACTCCTCCAATTTGTATCTTTCAAACTATTAATGGCTAATACTTCGAAATTGTCTTTGTTTTCATACCCTAAACTTGAGTTTTATAAATCTAATGGAGAAAGTTTGGTGGTCAATACTTTTCCTCGCACTTCGATCAAGTCTTCTAACTTCTCCTTTGACACGTTATATCCTGAGGCTATTTTTGCTAAGTCATTGACTTCTTGGCTCTTCAGTCTAGGGATGTGCTTGATATCCACATACTCAAAATTTGAAGCAACCTATTAGCAATAACGAAGTACATTATCAAATTTTCTTTTATGCACTTGTACTCCTTGATTATTTGCTTAATCACCAGTTCAGAGTTACCTTTTGTTTCAACTCTAGTTGTCCCTAATTCCAACAAGACTTCAAGTCTTACTATCAAAGCCTTGTATTCAGTTTCGTTATTCAAATAATGGGGACCTTCATTTTTATACTTGAATTTTGTTGGAATTTTGCCAGGAGAAATAATAAAAACTCTAACTCCAGTTCCATCTTTACAAGTAGAACCATCAAAGAATAACTTCCAAGGTTCAAGTTCCACATAATTCTGAGGAACTTCGACCATTGCATGGTCAACAATGAAATCTGAGATTACTTTCCCTTTCATAGCTTTTAAAGGTATGAAAGTCAAGGAATACTCAGCTAGGGTAAGTGCCCGTTTTCCAATTCGATTGTGCGGGATTGGCTTTTAAATCATGTGCTTAATTACATTGAAATGATAAGAAACATACACATCAACAACTTTTATATAATATTTCAACTTTGTACAAGAAAAGTACAAACAAAGACATAAATTTTCTACAATACTATACCTAGTTTCTGCATCATTTAGTACTCAACTAAGGTAGTAGATGACTTTTTTGATGCCATTCTCATCCTCTTGAGCAAGCATACTTCCTATTGTTACATCTGATGCAGATATGTACAATCTCATACTTATGTTCCTGCAAGGGGGTGACAACATTGGAGGTTGAACAAGGTATTGTTTAATCTTGTCGAATGCCTCTTGATGTTCCCGCCTCCATTCAAAGCCTTCTTGTTTCAAACGTAGAAGGGGGGGGGGGGGGAGGCCTGAGTGCGTCTGCTTAAGTTTGAAATAAATATTCTCAAGAAATTTATTTTCCCAAGTATAGACTGTAACTCTTTCTTTGTTGATGGACACTTTTGCTTCCATTATGGCCTCCATTTTATTTTGATTAATCTCTATTCCCTTCTTATGGACCACAAATCCCAGGAAATCACTTTCCTACACAAAAAATACACACTTAAAGGGATTCATCTTCAATCCGTGTTTCCTCATTCTTTCAAATGATTTGGCGAAGTTGATCCAAGTGACTTTCATCTGACACAAATTTACCAATATGTCATCAATGAAAGTCTCAATAAAATCATTAAACATAGAATTCATTGCTCTTTGGTAAGTTTCCCCCAACATTTTTTAATTCAAAAGGTATAACCACCCATTCATAGGTGCTTAATGCCCATAGGCATCGAAAATCCTTTTTGGACACATCTTCTTCAGCAATGAATATCTGATTGTACCCAGAGTAACCATCAAGCATGCTAAGATACTCGTAGCTTACGGCTGAATCAATCAACATTTTTGCCATAAGAATTGGGTATTCATCCTTTGGGGTTGCAAAATTTAAATCTTAAAAATCAATGCAAACCTTTAAGGATCCATTCATTTTAATCACATGTACTATATTTGTGATCCATTCGACATAACTTGTAGTAATCATGAACTTACATCTGAGGAGTCTTTAGATTTCCTCCTTTATCTTTGAGATAATCTCTAGCGTGAATCTTCTTGGAGTCTGCTTTGTAGGCTTCTTTCCATCCTTTATAGGCAACTTCAATTTGACGAGATCTATGATCAACCCATACATTTTGTCATAATCCCAGACAAATCAATTCTTATATTCTTTCAGCAGTTGGATCACCTTGACCTTACTTCTGGGTTAAGTTTTGCAATGATGTAAGTGGGTCTTTTGCTGCACCCATCGCCTAAATCAATTTCTTCGAGGGGATCTCGTGCCATCATCTTTGCAATTGACGTTGTTGGGTTTTTTCTTGAATCCCAAAGGCTCTTAGTTGTATATTACATCCAACCTCTGATCTTTTTCGTCAAAGGGTGTTACTTCGTCAAGAGGTTCTGGCTTGAAATTGACCCCAGGCCCCCTTGCATAAATTGCTTAATTATTAGCTTCGACAACAATATACTTCACGTCAGCCTCTAAGGACATTTTTAATCTGTTTTCGGCTAAATAAGCCAAAATCTTTTCAAAAAAACTAGACTTAAACATCATCATCGTCTTCGTCCTCCCAACCAGTTGACCGAAGTCTTGTAACTCCCTCCATGTCATTCTCTTCCCCTAATATTCCCCTATCCCACTGAAATCCATGGGTTGGATGCAAAGTGAGGAAATATAAGGCATTTTTTGTGGGTGAGTAGGCAACATCTGCAGGATTGCATGGGCCTATGTTGGCAAGATTCCTGTCAAAATTTCTTCTATCCACATGATTGATCTCAACCATATAATAGTTTTGATCTGCTTCTATGTTTTCGACAGTGCCATATTTTCTCCAGATTGCAACTCTTTGATGAAGTGGGGATGAAACTGCCCCTACGCCACGGATCTATTCACGCTCAAGCAGCAAGTTGTAATTTGCCCTTGAGGCAATGACCATAAACATGGTGGGTTTGGTGATAGATCCCACTGTAAGGTCCACTTGGATTACTCCTAAATTGTGGCCCACTTTTCCTTCATAATTTGATAGGACCATATTGTGAGGTTTGAGGTTCGTATCAAACATTCCAATCTTTTTAAGCATGAATTGTGGCATCAAATTCACTGCTTCCCCTTCATCTACTAGGATTTTATTAATCCCCCATATTCTCCACCTTACCCCTAATGAATAAGGGTTTCATATGGTTCTTCATACCTTGATCTGGACGCTTGAAGAACACATTTTGTTCCTCTACTACCCCATAGTTCATAACATAATAACAAACTGTCTTATGCCTGGCCATTTCGACATCATCATCCTCTTCATTTTCTTCAGCTTCAGTCATTTGGTTATATTCATGTGGTAATACAGAAACCACATTACAATTCAATCCCAAAGACAATTCATCCTCTGAATCAAAGTTGTCAGTTAACATATCTCCGTCTTCTATGGACTTTTCCCGTCTCTTTTCGTTGATTTTCTCCTTTCTTGGGGAAAAAGTTTCCTCCCCACTAGATTTCTCCTCAGTTTTGTTTTGAGGAGGGAGTTGATTTATGCTAGATTCACCTATGTCCTTCACAACCATTTCCCTTTATGCCTTATTTATCCTATAATGTCTCCTCCATTGAGACCTCAACATTATATCATTTCCCTTATAGTTCTCTGACTTATAGGATTTCTAATTTGACACTTGAAACTTTTTCCCGTAGGCTACAGATGAGCCTCTTTCGAATTTAAAACTCCTTCATTTTTCTTGCCCTAGCCCCCTATTCTCAGTGGGTCTCACCCATATGTCAATTGGAGCGTTGGCTGGTGTCTTGAATGTAGCCCTTCAATTAACCTGAGGATAAGGATTGTCTGGTCTTCGAGGGACTCCTTATTTGTTGAACACAAACCTGCTATTGGCATATCTCTAATTGCCCATTTTTCGAGCAATCTGAACCCTTTCATAGTTTTCTGAAACTTTTCTATCATATAATGCACTACATCTGGGACACATGAGAGCCTTCAAGTGTTTCTTCTGACAACGAACAAGAAAGTCTAGCAAACTTTCTCCTGTATTTGGGTAGACCACTTTCATCTTTTCTTCTTCTTTTTGGATGCGCCTTTCAACATCATCCATCTCAGCATGCTGGCTCATTTCCACCATGTTTACTTTGAGGTTGGGACCATCAATGATACTGACCTCTTGGAATTTGACCTTGAGGCCTTTAATGGACTTCTTCATTTCAGCATCTAGGGTAAAACCATTAGTAGTTTTTCCCTTAGCATCTTTGTTAACGAAGCCTTCAATAGCTTCTTTCTATTCAACACCTGCAGAAAAATTATCAGTGATTTTACCTTCAGGGTCTTGGTTGATGGGGCCCTCAGTGACCTCCACCATGTTAATATTTGCTGGTTTAGTATAGTTGGTATCTGCTATTTGCAAAGGATCAACGTCAACCTTCATCTTGCTCTTTTTGTTGAACCTTAGCCTTCCATCTCTAATAGCATTCTGAACTACATCCCTGAAAATAAAACATTGTGAGGTTTTATGTCCTAAAAAATTATGATATTTGCAAAAACCTCTTTTCTTATGTTGTTCTAATCGAGGAATTTTGGCGCCAGGTGGCACTACCATCTGGCCATCCTTCACCAATAAATAAAAATTTTCATCATATTTCGTTACATCGAAAGTGTATGTTTTCTTAGGGAATTTGTCATTCTTTTCCGGTTCGACAGGATTCTTTCCATTCGAAAGGGCTAAGAATTTATAAGAATAGGGTGGGCCTTGCTTTAATTCATCCAAGTCCACTTTGCTTTCTTCGAAGCCTATAGGGTCACTATAGATTTCCTGTTCATCTTCTTCGGCTTCGACATATGCCACCCTTCTTTTCTATTGTCTTTATTCGCCCTAGCCTTTTCAGCCTTCAGACGTTCAAATTGTCAAACTCGGTCCATTAATTAGGCCATATCCCTTACGCATTGGGTGTCTAATTTATTTCAAATGGAGTAATCTAAACCTCCTGTAGCCAGTTCAGGCACTTGTGTAAAACACCATGCCTTCAACAAATGGAATCTGTTTAAGTAATCATCAATTGGCTCTGTGAACTTTCTCATGATACTAGACGATTCTTTGAGATTGATCTTTGATTGTCCCATATAAAATTGTTCATGAAATAATCTCTCTAAACGAGTCCAATCATGGATAGAATTTGTTGGGAGGGTGGTAAACCATGTGAAAGCATTTTTGGTTAGCGAACTAAGGAAGTATTTTATCCTTAAGTTTTTATTATTCGCTATGTCCCTAACCTCGGTAAGATACCTGGCTATATGTTCGATAGTAGATTCGCTGGTGCACCAGAGAATTTTATGAACTTGGGAACTTTTCAACTCCTGGGTAATTCAGTCTGTAGAACATATTCAGACAAAGGGGATGTGTAATTTGGCCTTCGAAGGCCTATATTTACCCCATTTCGAGCCATTATTCTTTAGACCATGACTGTCAGATTATTTTCCTTTGGGTATTCGTCTTGTCGAACATGTTAAAGAACTTCGTCAACGTCCTGGTTTCGATTGACCATTACTACCCTTGGGACTTGAACTTCCCTTAGTATGGCTTGTTCGATTCTTGGCCCCTGATTGACTTCGCCAACATTTTGCGCAATTTGTTATGCTTGGTTAACTGTTTGATTTTCTTCAAAAACCACTCCCTGGTTTTCTCTTATCCACTCTGGACGGGGATGTTGAACTGGGGCTCTAGGGGCACCAAAGAAATTTATAATTCGTGCCATCTGTGCTGCCAAATGTTGATTTGTCTGGGCATTTTGTTGGTTAGTTTGAGTAGCACTTTAGATTAATAGGTTAAAGATTGTATCCATTTGTTGGGCTAGAATACCAACCATTTCATGATTGCTATCATCTATTTGTTGTCGAAAAGTCACTGCAGAATTCATTGTTATGATAGGTAATTGGGGAGCGAATCCTGGGGGTGGAACATTTTGACTCATGTTATTATTTCCTTATCCTTGTAATGGTGAAAAGGTAGATACTCTTGGATCAAGGAATGTTGATGTACTATTATTTAGGCTAGCCATCATCGTTGTTGACATGCCATAAATTTGTTCACGACCATCCACTGGCGTTGTGAATCCAGACGTAAAATGCCTGAAATTGTTTGTCCCTTGTGGTCTTGTGGTCACCAGGGAACCCTGTGTATGCACTGGGGACGTAACTGGACCGCTAAAAGCATTTGTCGATATTACCGTTGTATTTGCTTGAACGAGTATCGATTCGGTTGCAGATAACACATCCGTACTTTCCCCTGTCAAAGGGGCTGGTTGTTCTCCATTGTTATTGAGTGGGTTAACCATCTTCCTAGTGTATTTTTTTGTATTTGTTTGTTAGTTTTGGCTAAATTTTCACTCCTTAATCTCATACAACAATGTCAAACCAATAGACTAAAACAAAATACAATTGACACAAAGCAAAATTTGTGACACAAACTTAGATACTGGTCCCACTGGGTGTGCCAATTTGTTTACCCGAGAATTTTGTAAAGAACCGTTAGTCTTCCAAAACAAAAATAATTTTGGTTATTCATAAGATCGACTAGATTGATCCTAAGACATGTGTTTAAGTTTTGATGTTCTAATATTTCTGGATGTTTACTTTTTGTCAAAAAGATAATTACAACGAAAGTAAAGGTAAAACAAAAGCCTTTTAAGATAAAGATAAAAAAAGGTTTAAAGTAAAAACTGGAATGTAAATGTATTCCAACTTAAACTTAAATGAAACATAAAAGACTTTATTCGAAATATAAATAACTTTAAATGAAAAACCGGTGTTTCATATGTACATTCTCAGTAACTATTTTCTCTAACACTTGGTACTTCGAGCTTATTTGAGTGATTTGTACAAAAGTGAACACAATAAAATCTAACATAAAGGTCCTAATTTATACTAATTCGACCATAACAATCTTTTCAACAAGAGTGTCACATTCAATGTTTGCACGCTCTTCGAATCATCAGACTTCCACGCGTCCTTTTGAATAAGATCAACCATTTGAATTCAAATTCTTCTTCAATTCGAAGCGCCAAACCAACAACATGAATTATCGAAACATTCAAATTTGAAACTTTGAAATTTCTTAAGTCTCATGTATTTCATAACAATAGGACTTTCGCCACCATTTTATATAATCAAGCTATCCACAATCTGGTCAGTCGAAATCTCTATGAGATGTTTTCACATTTCTTTTAAAATTAGTTTTCCTTCGACATTCTTCATTTCTTCTTTCATATTTCAAGTATGTCGAAATTTCCAACTAACAATAACCACACGTGGTTTTGACTGAATTAAAGTTTAAGCCCAAACCTTCTCGTTGCCCACCCCTATTTTGAGGAAATGATAAAGAACATTCATTATATGTATAGAAATGCGAAAAATGTTCAATTGCGTTTAAAGGACCATGTGTTTGTGGTGATCATGGCAAATCAATTATTATGCTTTGACGTAGTTGTTTCACAAAATTTATGGATTTGACACCCATTCATTGGTGCAACGGGTTCAAACAATTATGTCAACGTGTTAATCTAGTCCAACATCTTTGACGATGTTATGTAAGGGCGAGCTACCGCGAGATCTATTGCACAATCAATTACACTCAATACAACATGTATTATTATATATTATATGATATTTACCCTGAATAGATTTGTGAAAAACATCCCAATGCCACAATAGGATGTGTGATAATTATTTTTTAACATCAGGAAGACACGATAATGCATATCAAACATACATTTGGAGTTCTCAAAATTAGATTTACTATCATACACACTTCGACTTGATCATGACATTTGGATGCATTAAGACATATAATAGACACATGCATCATATTGTGGAACATGATTGTTGAAGACGAACAAATGTTTTGATTATTTTTATGATTATCTAATAATTTATTTTAATGTTTACAATATTTTAATAATTTTTTAATAATTTAATTTATTTTTTGGATATGTTTTCTAATGCATTTTGATATATAGTGTAGGCAAGCTTTTTTAGGTTTTTGCTTTTGCTTAGGTTGAAATTCAAAAAACTACTTTTGAGAAAATTCTTCAGCCAAGGCAATAACAAACAGCATAACATGTTCTCTCTTCTCTCTCACTTTCTTCTTCACACCATTCCTACCACTTTCAGAGTCTGTCTCTGAATGCTTCCAAGAATCTCTCCTCTCTCTCGTCTTCGTCTTCTTCACCACATGGGTACCCCCACCTCTCTCTCTTCTTTGCCTTTTCCACTTCACTGTCATTGCACCAAAGCAACAAATTTTGAGTCGCATAGCAACAGAACCCAGTTCCTGAATTCAATGAGAAACCAATTCAATTTAGGTAAACTGAACAACATTGACAAAGCTTTGAACTTTTTTCATATCATGTCTAGAATGAGCCCCTTGCCTTCTGTATTAGACTTTACTTTGTTATTAGGGTTTATTGTGAGGATGAAGCATTACACAGCTGCTATATCTTTGGTTAAACAAATGTATTGTTCTCTAGGTATAAAGCCTGATACTTTTACTCTCAATGTTGTTATCAATTCACTTTGCCATTTAAAGTTGGTTGCTTTTGGGTTTTCTGTTTTGGGGACTATGTTTAAACTTGGTATTGAGCCTTCTGTTGTGACTTTTACAACTCTTGTTAACGGTTTTTGTGTTCGGGGCGATGTGGGTCGGGCCGTGGAGTTGGTTGACAGGATGGAAAAGATGGGGTATCGGTCTGATGTTAAAACTTATGGGGTGTTGATTAATGGGTTATGTAAGATGGGGGAAACTTCTGAAGCTGTTGGGTGGTTAAGGAAGATGGAAGAGAGAAAATGGAACCCTAATGTGGTGGTTTATAGCACAATTATGGATGGTTTATGTAAGGATGGATTGGTATCCGAGGCGTTGAATTTGTGTTTGGAAATGAGTGGCAAGGGTATTCGGCCTAATCTTGTGACTTACACTTGCTTGATTCAAGGTCTTTGTAATTTTGGGCGTTGGAAAGAGGCTGGTTCGCTGTTGGAGGAGATGATGAGAACAGGAACGATGCCGGATTTGCAAACGCTTAATATTTTAGTGGATGCTTTATGCAAAGAAGGTAAAGTTATGCAGGCGAAAAGTGTGATTGGGTTTATGATTATGTTAGGGGAAGCGCCGGATGTATTTACCTATAATTCTTTGATTGATAGATATTGTTTGCGAAATCAAATGAACGAGGCCACAAGAGTATTTGAAATAATGGTAAGTAGGGGCTGTATACCGGACATTGTAGCTTATACTTCACTCATTCATGGATGGTGTAAGAGTAAAAACATTAATAAAGCTATGCACCTTTTGGATGAAATGGTTAAGGTTGGATTCACTCCTGATGTTGTCACATGGACCACTCTCATAGGTGGATTTTGTCAAGTCGGTAGACCATTAGCTGCAAAGAAACTGTTTTTAAATATGCACAAGTACGGGCAAGTTCCTAATCTTCAAACTTGTGCTGTTATATTGGATGGACTGTGTAAATGCCAACTTCTTTCTGAGGCATTATCGTTGTTTCGGGCATTAGAGAAGAGTAATCTAGATCTTAATATTGTGATGTATAGCATTATACTTGACGGAATGTGCGGTGCTGGAAAACTGAATGCTGCATGGGAACTTTTTTCCTGTTTGCCTGCTAAAGGTTTGCAGATTAACGTTTATACTTACACCATTATGATTAACGGTTTCTCTAAACAAGGAATGTTGGATAAAGCTGAAGAGTTATTGATGAATATGGAAGAGAATGGATGCATGCCTAATAGTTGCACTTACAATGTCTTTGTCCAAGGTTTGGTGGCAAAAAGAGAGACTGCAAGGTCAATAAAATACCTTACAGTGATGAGAGACAAAGGTTTTTCTGTAGATGCTGCCTCCACAGAAATGATTATCAACTACTTATCCGCTAACGGAGGAGACAATGGATTTCGAGAATTTTTGTTTCCGAAGTAATATGTTTTTCAAGAGTTTCAGTAGATGTGTTTATTTGAATTCAACTTTCAGTTCATCCCTTTTCTATGATCCAAATGTAAGAACTGGTGGCATAGCCTTAGACTTCAAAGTTTACACTTAACTAAATAGTTTAAAATCATTACCATTGAAGTGCTTCCGCCTAACAATTTGTATGATCGAAAGAGTTGGCCGGCCTTTAACAAAGTTGCTCCTTGAAATATTCTGCGGTGAGTATTTTAATGCTGTCTTGCAAACTTATTATAGCATATCTACAATTCATTTAAAATGTCTTTTAGAATATATGGACCTATATTCATAAGTTAGGCCTTATTCTTTTACATTAATGGAATTGAGTAATTGCTTACTTGGGTATATATTTCCTTGACTTAAAGAATGTTTAGTGATGGTCAAGTTACATTTGGAGGGAAGAATACGGAAGTTTGCAGACCGAGTTGCTTATCATTCACACGAGTAAGATACACTACAACCACAAATGTAGGTCTTTGGAAGGAGTTGCTTGATTGGCTCCACATCCAGCAATGATACTAATAACTAATAAGGTTGGCTACTGTATTTAGATATATATAAACTCTGTTATTCTGATTTATTCTGCTAAAGCCACCATTTGTTCTTCTTGGAAGACATGTCACAGTTTTTTCAAGTAAAGTCATAGCATGCTATTGTACTTGAGGATTGGATTAAGTTATAACTTATATCTAAACAGATGACAGTAACCTGTTTTAATCTACTAAAATGTGTATAATTGTTAAACATCTGCATGAAAATAATGTTGATACGATCTTATGTTTATGATTTTGGGCTAGTCCTTCTTTTGTCACCTTATTTTCTAGCCTACAACAGTACAGGAGTAAATTAGAAAAAAGGGAAGGGAAGCTGTATGATAGTGCTTGAGACTAAACAGTCAATTCAAACACCAAACAGTCTTATCTTGAAAATGATGTATATGGTTATGAACTAGTTGAAAACAAACAATTTTTCTGACTTGTAACTTTCAATCTATTTTGTTTATCTCTAGTTCAATTGTATTTTGTCGTCTTTGTAGTTAAGATGTTGCTATTTTAAGACTAGTGATGGTCAAGTTACATTTGGAGGGAAGAATACGGAAGTTTCTGTCAACAACTAATTTGTTTCCTTCTTTTCCTCTTGGTGAGTTTTCTTTTATAATTCTCATTTAAATTGATTTTCCCTAAATTCTTTATTTATTATTATTTCGAAAGTACCATTTATCAATGTCTCATGCTATTTAAATTTCTTTATCCCAGGAAAACATGAATCATTTCACTAAAAGGCCTTGACATTTGGAATTTTTTTTGGAAGGAGGAAGGTAGGAAGAAGGTAATAATACATTTTCTCTTTTAAGTGTTGAGTCTATCTTTTGTTAATTGTTACTATTGAATAGGAGAGACTAAGAGACATTTAGGTTAAATCGTGTGTTTTGAAAAGTATTACGGAGACTTTATTATATATTGAGAGATTACAGCTAATTACATGATATAATCGATGTGAGACTATTCTATATAAAAATATTCTTAACACTATATATTTACAAATATCAACACTCTCCCCTCAAGTTGGAGCATATAAGTCAAATGCACCAAGTTTGCCACATATATAATTAGTTCTGGGACATCGCAGAGATTTTGTAAACACATCTGCCAATTGATCATTAGAGTTGACAGCTTGTAACGATGTCGTCAGATTCAATCTTCTCTCTGACAAAGTGATAGTCTATCTCAATATGTTTGGTCCTCTCATAGAATACTGGATTTGAAGCAATGTGCAATGCAGCTTGATTATCACATACAAGTGTCATTGGTCTTGCTTCTTCAATTTGAAGTTCTTTGAGCAACTGTTTTAACCAAATGAGTTCACATGTTGTTATTGTCATGGCTCTATACTCTGCCTTTGCGCTTGATCTCGCAACTACATTTTGTTTCTTACTTCTCCAACAAATACACAATACCCAAAGATGAATCGTCTATCTATTGGTGACCCTGCCCAATCAGCATCAGAGTATCCAACTATCTGAGTATGTCCTTTATCTTCATACACTAAACCTTTTTCTGGAGCACATTTGATGTATCTCAGAATCCAGATAACATCATCTATGTGTTTCTGACAAGGGGAATTTAAGAACTGGCTTACCACACTGACTGCAAAAGAAATGTTTGGACAAGTGACTGAGATAATTCAACTTTCCAACCAATCTCCTATACCTTTCAGAGTCTGATAGATGCTTTCCTTGATTGGATAGTAGTTTGACACTTGGATCCATAGGAGTATTAGTTGGTTTAGCGTTCAACAAACATATTTCTTCTAAAATATCCATAGCATATTTCCGCTGAGAAATCACCAAACCATCTTTAGATTGGGCTACCTCAATATCCAAGAAATACTGCAGTTTACCAAGATCTTTTGTCTCAAAATGATTCGAGAGATGTTGTTTCAACTGAAGTATTCCCTGCTCATCACTACCAGTTATGACAATATCATCAACATACACAATAAGATAAATGCACCATTGGGCTGAATGACGATAAAAGACAGAATGGTCAGCTTCACTACTGACCATACCAAACTGTTGTACTACAGTGCTGAATCTGCCAAACCAAACTCTCGGAGATTGCTTAAGACCATAAAGAGAACTGTGTAGCCTACAAACCATATTCAATGACTCCTCCTGAGCAACAAACTCAGGTGGTTGCTCCATATATACTTCCTCTTCAAGATCACCATGTAAAAAATGCATTTTTGATGTCAAGTTGATGAAGAGGCCAATGTCGAATGGCTGTAATGGCTAAAAGAAGTCTAACAGATGCCATCTTGGCTACAGGGAAGAAGGTATCACTATAATCCAACCCAAAAATCTGAGTGTATCCTTTGGCTACCAAGCGAGTTTTAAATCGATCAATCTTACCATCTGGACCAACTTTTACTGTATAAAGCCAATGATAACCTACTAAAGATTTTCTAGGGGATAGAGGAACCAGTTCCCATGTACCACTACTTTGAAGAGCACACATCTCATCAATCATTGCTTGCCTCCACTCAGAGTGAGATAATGTTTCACCTGGAGTGTTAGGAATAGAAACAGAAGACAAAGAAGACAAACAAGTATGTTGCAAAGGGGAAAGACGATGATAGCATAAATTAATATAATGTGGAGAAGGATTTCGTGTTTGACATATACCTTTTCGAAGGGCAATCAGAAGATCAGACTCAGGTTGTAGGATCGGATTCGGTGACGGCGAGAGCGTCGGATGAGAGTCTGCAATAACCTCAGGGGCAGGTACGACCTCAGGGACATGTATGACAGGCGTTGGTTGACTACGCTGATATTTTTGAAGTGGACGAGAAGTCGGGGGGTCAACCGTAGGGTTATCTAGTGGGCCAGATTCCCTAGAATGATGGGGGATAATGACATATGGTACTTCCGGAAGAGGTGTGGGAGTACTCTCCTGAAGGGGTTCCGGAGTTACTTGGCTGGACTCGAAATATGGAATAGACTCGAAATATGGAATAGACTCGAAGAAGGTGACATCGGCCGACATGAGGTATCGTTGTAGGGTATGTGAATAGCAACGATAACCTTTTTGGGATCGATGATAACCAAGAAAAACACATTTTAGTGATCGAGCAGATAGTTTATCAAGACCAGGAGAGAGATTGTGTACAAAACATGTAGAGCCGAAGACTCGGGGAGGAATTGAGTGAAATGGAGAATGGGGAAAAAGGATTGAATGAGGAATTTTATTGTTAAGGACAGATGATGGCATGCGATTTATAAGATAACATGCCGTTAGCACAGCGTCTCCCCAAAACCGAAGTAGAACATTACCATGGAGAAGTAGGGGTCCGAGTGGTTTCTACAAGATGCCGATTTTCGCGCTCGGCTACCCTGTTTTGTTGAGGTGTATGAGGGCAAGTTGTTTGGTGGAGAATACCATTACTGGACATAAAAATTTGAATTTGTTGGGATAAATATTCACGAGCATTATCATTTCTTAAGGTATGAATAGACACACCAAACAGAGTTTTTATTTCTTTATAAAATTTTTCAAAAATAGAAAATAATTCTGATATATTTTTCATTAAAAATAACCACGCGCAACATGAAAAATCATCAATAAATGTGGCAAAATACCTAGACTCAAGAGTAGAGATAGTATGTGAGGGACCCCAAACATTGGAGTGAACTAAAGCAAAAGGGGACGAAGCTCGTTTATTGACTTGATTGGGAAATTGACTACGAGTGTGTTTCCCTAACTGACACGACTCACAATGTAAATTAAATATTTTCGATAAACTTGACACCAACTTCTGTAATTTGGGAAGACTAGGATGACCTGACTCAGCATGGATTGTGAGTGGAGAATCTTTGGTTGAGCATGTCTGAGATGACACTGAGAGATAATAAAGGCTTTGAGACTCACATTCGACGCTAATTGTCCGTCCCGAACTCCGATCCTGCAGGGTGACATTACTATTAGTGAATGTGACAATACAATCAAGAGAACGAGTTAAACGACTGACTGAAAGTAAATTAAATGGACAATTAGGTATATAGAGAACAAAATTAACAGAGAGAGAAGGTAGAATTTGAACAGTACCAATTCTTTCGGATCGGGTTTGAGAACCATTGGCAGAAGTTATAGTAGGTAAGAAACCAGAGGTAGAGAGGGAAGAGAAAATATTTTTATTACCAGTAACATGATCAGACGCACCAGAATCAAGGACCTAAGGTCCAAGAGAAGATGATTGAGAGAAGCAAACAAATAAATTACTGGTGTGTGCAACCGAAGCAGTAGAATCTGAGTTCTGATAATTCTGATATCACTTGAGGAAATTATCGTAGTTTGGAGTAAAGTTCTGAGGAGTAGCCATGAGTATCAGATTTGCAAAAGTTGCATAGTGGCGAGTGTGGCGGTGGAAAAATCGTCGGGATCGGCCGGATAAAAGGAGGCGCTTTTGCCGGTAGAATTAGTTTGTCGGAAGGTCGCCGAAATTAGTAGCGGCGGATGGCGGCAGCAGTCCGGTGGTTACCGGAGACATTTAGATTACAGCTAATTACATGATATAATCGATGTGAGACTATTTTATATACAAATATTCTTAATACTATATATTTACAAATATCAACAGTTACCTTAACATTCTCGCGTCTATAATAGACAGATATCAACATGCATTAAGCCTCCACAAAATTTATTCAATTTCGGCATTATCAATATATACAATTAACAACATCATTTTGGACATTACGATTATAAAGGTAAAACGCCTTTGAATGTTTATGTAGTCTTAGTTTTTCAAGAGTATAAAAGTTTTTGGCCATAAAATGTTTTAATACCAATTGTTTATAGAAAAGTATAACATAATATTACAACAACAATAATAGTTGTTATTGCAACCTATCTTCTCTATATTGAGACCATCTTCTCCCTTACTATTTTTTTTCTTTCTTTTTTGCACATAGGGAAGTTATGCTGCTCTTCGAGTTGTCACCACTGCCATGTTAGTCAATTTCATGCGGCCTCACCACTCAACCGTGCTATAGCAGTTTGAAGATTACTGGATCATGTGGCACAGGGCAGTGTTGCTAACAAACATCACCATGAAGAGCCTTGAATTGGTTTCATGCTGGAAGAAATGATGTGTAAGATATTATGTATAATTTTGACAATTTTTTTAAAAGAATCATTAAAAAATAGTTACAGTATTCAATAAAATTACCATCAAATTTACCTTTATATTCTTTTTCTTTTTATTTTATATCATGACACGTCAAACTTTTACAGAGCATTTTGAATTTTAGTATCTCAATGCCATATTAAAATATTACTTTAATTATATCAAGTTGTTGTAGTAAACTACTTTAATATTATAATTAACAAAGGTACTCAAATTCTATCATGACATGTTAAAACAATGTATGTATCACCATAAAACTAAAACTAATCTTACATATATTTTTGACACACTGATTATTATATGACTATTTTTAATATTATCTTTATTTTTTCATGTTTTTAAGATTACTTGATATTAATTAATATATTAAATTTAATACATTTTAAATAAAATATGTATTAAATTATTAAAATCATCCATATAATAAATATTTATAACTAAAAATTTGCTTTAATTAATATTTTTTTTCATATTGTTAATGAAAGATATAAATAATAAATTTAGGGATTAAATACGTTTTTAGTCCCTATAAATGTACTGCAATTTTAGTCCTTTTGTTAGATTTTATATGGTTTTCTAATATATTTTAAATTAAAATGAGAATAATAATAATATAAAACTATATTTTAGAGAATACTAACTAAAAAATGTTTTCATGAGTATACATAAAACAAATTCTTTTATAATTAAAGTTTAATTAAATTTAACATATTTCTTAATATTATTAAAAGAAAAATGATTTTTTTTACAATTTGTTATCAATATAAAAATGAGAGTAATTATATTACACTAACTATTATTTTACCATATTTTTTAAATATATTTTTCTAAAATAAGTAAACTAAGAAGCTATTGAAAACAACAATTCATCTATGGGACAAATATTTTATTAAAAATTAATTATTTCAATTTAAGATTTATTTAATATAGTTAAAGAAAATGAAAATAGTTTTAATATATAAATTATAATTTATTATAAAAATCATACATGACATTGATATAATTTATAAATTTATAAATATATTATATGTTTTTGTTATACTCCTGACATAATAATGTAGGGAACCCAATAAATCATTACTCGAGAACACACTTAATCTAATAACAAGTCACTTTAAAAAAAAATAGGTCATTCAATTTAACACACTATTATGATGCCAGATCATTAGGATAATGTAAAAGATGTGCTAACTTTAGCTATAGACTCAAACAATGTTTATAAGAGATCAGGAATAAGCTTAAACTTGTCATAAGAAAGCACTTGATTTGAGCAAATGATTGAAGGAGGACCTTTAGATGACAAAACAAATTATACTCTAATAATTTTTCATTTAGAAATTGATACTCTTACATTGAAAGATTATAGGCCCTCAAAACCCTAGAAAACTCCTATAAAAATAGCAATGAAATGTGAAATCAATATGCATAGAACTGAGTCTATAAGAGATATCTCTCCTGATAAAATTTACTTGAAAATCAAAGAGATATCTCTCCTGATAAAATTTACTTGAAAATCAAAGTGTTTGTATGTACCAACCCCATCAAGACGACATACCATAAATAATATTAAATTTGTCTCTAACTCATCAACTTCACAACTACGTGAACGATTCCTTACGAACATAATCAATATATTTGAAAAAATAGCTGACATTAATACTTTTCATACAAATAATTTGACAAAACTAATTTGATAAATTTAATATTTAATTATTTAAAAAAATAAGAATAATGGTAATATATGAGATATGGGCTTATTTTCTAAATTTAAGAAGACATTGATATATTTTAGAAAATAAAAGATGTTGATTAATATTTTTAAAAACAAGAGTTGTGTATTTAAAAAATGTGAGGCTGATATTTATTATTGAATAATTTAAATTAAAAAAAAAAGACAACAAATTTATCATTGATAAATATTTAAATAAAATTGAACAATTATTTACATTTGATAATTATAAAAAGAAATGAGACATATATTTATCATTGAGGAAAAAACTTCGGTGTATTTTCTTAAATGTGATATATGTTTTTTTCCAATGAAAATATGATAAATATATAATTTCTTCTTACACATATATAATTTCTTCTTATTTTTACTGTTTAAAAGGTATTTAGATATATTTATTATATTTTTATTGGAGAAAAGTATGAACTACACATATAAAATTATATCTAAATATTCTCATATCTCTAATACATAAAAAAAACAAAAAAAACTAATATTTGAATAAAAAATCAAATTTGATTCAAATTTACAAAAACTAATCTTAACATTTTGGTGCACATATTAAATAACCAAACTACAATAATTATAATGGTATAATTCAATTACGTTGAAAGTGTCTCATAATTTTATATAAAAATAAATTTTGTATTACTTATGTTGTTTGTCTTAACTATTCAATTAATCTTTATATATAGTTTTTTAATCAATCAAATGTATTGTTTAGTTTATATTTACTACCTTTTACATAATAACATTAACTATAACAATCTCGTGTAACAACACGGGTATTTGCTACTTAAATGCTTAAAGGTAGAAATAATATTTGCCATGCCATTTCAATCGGGCAATTTTCCTTCAAATATGTTATTTTTTAATGGAAAATACTAACGAATATCTTTGAGGTATCGGTTAAGAGATTAAAAAGATATATATATTTTTAAATATATGTATAAATTAAACGTTATACATTTAAATATATTAAAACTAAATACGTTATACATTTAAAACATAATAATAAGAAATTTATGTGGTCGTACGAATCCCGTTTGAATTCATATTATACATATTCATAACTAAATTGTTAAGTATGACATCATATTTTTAATTAGATAACATTAATATAGTTGTAAATTATAATCATTTATTAAGTTTAAATTCAGGTATTTGGAATATCAAACATAATATAATTTATTTTACCGTTCATAAATATTCACGTAGTTTCAATTATATCTTACTTATAATCATTGATTCGTGTTTATGATAAATTGCATAACAATTTTTATAACTTAAATTATATATATATAACAACATCAAAAGAAATAGTTTAAAGATATACATTAAAATGATAAGTCAATAGTTGATATCTCAATAGCTGATATCTCATATATACGTTCACATCTATTCATGAGTCCAGATGAGTTAATAAACTCCAGTTGAATCCAAATGAGTTAGTTCTAAAAATTTATTAAATCTATTTTAGATATTAGTCAATTTTCCAAATCTAAAATGTATAACAACTCCCCATCAAATTTCAGTTTTAAAACTTTTTATTAAAATGTGAGAGCGGACCAAAACTTTTTAAATTTAAAATAGATAAACTATTTTCGTGAATCAAATAAAATTGGAGATTAAAATTGTAATATAATTTTTTATATTTTAGATAAACCAAATTTTTTGACAAAAAAAATTATTAAACCTATTTTAAATATATTTTGGTATCACTTTTTATTATAAACAAAAGAGAAGTATAAACTCAACTTCGGTAAATCACATGATACATACGTCCCTAAATATTGAAAAATAAAATCGCATATAAGAGAAAGAGAAAAAGTTACCATAATATATATGTACTATGTACAAAATATCAACGTGATCAAGAAACACCTAAATAAGGATAACACAACATTTTATTAACATCTATGAGATAAATATTATATAGTTATGGTTAAAAAATGTATGTAAAAATAAATACGAATTAAAAGAAAAAGGCATTAAAATATATATGAATTAAGAGAAAGAGACATTAAAATATATACAATCTTATTTATAATAAATCGTACAATCATTTTTATAATTTCAATTATATAAAACAGTAACAAAAAAATTGTTAAAAGATAGACATTAAAATGCTCGATCAAGAGCTGATATCTCGATACATTCACATCTACCTGTGAATTCAGATGAGTTAACAAACCTCAGTTGATTTTAAATGAATTAATTCTAAAAATTTATTAAACCTATTTTAGATATTAATCTATTTTTCCAAACCTAAAATATATGACAACCCCTATCAAATTTCAATTTTAAAATTTTTTTTATTATATCATATTTACATTTTTTTACACCCTACAATATATGACAGCTCTTCAAATTTTCTATTAAAAAACCAAAAGCTATCATCAATTTTCTATTAAAAACGTGAGAACGGACCAAAACTTTTTAAATTTAAAATAAATATACTATTTTCGTGAATCAAATAAAATTGAAAATTAAATGTAATATACTTTTATATTCTAGATAAACCAAGTGTTTTGACAAAAAAAAAAATTATTAAACCTATTTTAAATATATTTTGGTATTACTTTTTATTATATTTAATTATATTTAATTATATTTAATTATTTTTGAATATAATGTCATTATTTTTTAAATTATTCTAATTAAAAAAATATGATTAGAAAAATGTGTAAAATTAATTTATATTTTGAATTTAAATTCCAATAAAAAATGTAATATTATTTAAAAATAATTTACATATAAAATAATTTATAAAATATATTTTATACCACTAAAATATATTTTAATATGCAAGTTATATGCAATAAACATTTATTAGAAAGAAAAAGAAAAAAAAGCCTCCCGCTAAAGGATGAGGAAGAAATCAGTTGCTTCTACGATATTGGCCTAGAATTACAGATCAAGAGTTGCAACAAATAAGTAAAAAAAATTTGTTTATCTCTTGAATTTATAGTTACTGTTTTCATTTTGTATAACCAATTATTTATTTATTATGTTAAAATTTATTTTTCTTGATGAGTCGTGTAATTTCGTAGAACTGAAAGAAGATGGGATTGTGCAGGCATATTTCCCTCCTATATCTCAACCTGAGGCCCACCACCAAGCTTGTTACCACCTGAGTCCGGCAAGGATGCAGTGACAGGAAAAATGAAGATGCAGCACCAGTGGTCACCATAATGAGTTTCTATTACCTAAAAGAAAAAAGTTGTAGTGATTAGTGATTACCAAACAAAACAAATTTCAAGAGTTTACAAATTTCACTTCATCTAAAATGACAAGTTTATTTTCTCACATTTCAATGGAATTGAACATAACAATTATATAACAAAAGAAAAAAAACGATGATGAAAATTTCAGATAATAAAACAAATCATCGAACAAAAATAAATAAACAATAATGTTTTAGTTGAAAAAGTTAGTGTAGATCTGAGTCTGAATTTAAAAAACACTACAACACATAAGAAAAAGCTAAAAAGCAACCTCTAAAATAAGGACAAAAACAAAATAACAACATTGCAATCAAAAACAAAAATCACATCTCCAACGCATCGAAATCCACATAAAACACGACGCATCATTGTAATTCGAAACCAAAAAATACATAGACACGATGCAACGAAAAAAACCCAACGTACTCCATAGATGTGCATAATTTGAGCTTTGTGAAATATGAGATGTTTATGATGAAACAAATATAAAAGAATAAGAAAAATTAAGCAAGACTGTTTGTGAAAGTTGTAGAAGAGAGAAATAATTTCTAGGGTTCTTGAACTTTTATTTTGAGAGTAAAGAGATAAAGGAATAAAACACTTTATCTTGTATTTATTGATGACTGAAATTGTATGTTTTATTTATAAGACATATGAGGCAATTTATACATCAAGAGATGTAACAAAATTTTAAACAACAGTAAAAACTAGTTTTAACTAAATTGCCAATACAATGCTTCAGTCATTCCAAGCTTCATCTTCAAGTAGTCAAAGTTGCTTAACTTTAAAGGCTTTGTGAGCAAGTTTGATATCTGCTCATTTGTCTTGCAATACTACAGTTCCAACTTTCCTTTGTTCACCCGATCACCTAAGAAATAGAATTTGGTTTCAATGTGTTTACACCTACCATGAGCTATTGGATGCTTTGTCGAGTCTAGAGCTGAGTTGCTATCAATTATGAGCTTCATTGTCTCATTCTTTACCAGTTTCAATTCCATCATTAGCACGTTGATCCATTGAGCTTGACATGCTGCCATGAAAGCTGCAATATACTCAGCCTCACAAGAGGATAATGCAACCACCGGTTCCTTCTTAGAACTCCATGGAAAAAACTGCATTTCCAACCATGAACACATAAGCTGTAGTGCTTTTCCTGTCATCTTTATCACTCCAGTCAAAGTCTGAATAGCCTACTAAATCACCATCTTGATCCTTACAATATTGAATGTCATAGCTTCTTGTATCCTTCACATATCTTAGTATTCTCTTAGCTGCAACTAGGTGTAAGGTGGTAGGTTTTACCATGTATCTGCTGATCAAACCTATACCATAAGCAATATCAGGTCTTGTATGACACAAATACCTCAAGGAGCCCACAATTTGTTTGAATGGGGTTGAATTTACTTCTTTCTCATCATTTACCAAGGACAGTTTTACTCCTGTATCAACAGGGGTTGAGATTGGTTTACAATTCAGCATATTAAACCTCTTCAAAACATCTTGTGCATATTTCCTTTGATGAATCACAACTCCTTGTGAATTTATTTCAAACTCAATTCCCAGAAAATATGTGAGATTGTCTAAACCAGACATCTCAAAAATCTTCATCATATTCCTCTTAAAGTCCTTCATCTCTGCTTCATTGCTTCCAATAACTAGCATATCATCCACATATAAGCACACAATGAGCTTATTAGTGGTGTTTTTGCAGTAAATTACATGTTCATTTACACACTTCATGAAGCCTTCTTGAACAAGAAAGTTGTTTATCTTCTTATTCCAAGCTCATGGGGCTTGCTTCAAGTCATACAGAGCTTTATCAAGCTTGTATACATATTATTCCCTCCCCTTTACCTCAAATCCTGGTGGTTGATTCACATACACTTCTTCTTCTAACTCACCATTGAAAAATGTAGATTTTACATCTAACTGGTACATGGACCAATTGTTCTTGACTGCTATAGCAACAATCAGTCTGATTGTTTCCATCCTTGCTACTAGAGCATAAACTTCATAGTAATTTTTCCATACTTCTGTAGGAAGCCTCTTGCAACTAGTCTAGCCTTATACTTTTCCACCTGGCCATTTGGCTTCAATTTTGTTTTGAATACCCACTTAACATCAATGCACTTCTTGTCAGTAGGTAATTGAACTAATCTCCATGTTTCATTATTCTCTATAGAGTCTAGTTCTTCAATCATTACTTTCTTCCAGTGTTTTTGTTTAAGAGCTTCCTTAAAAGACATTGGTTCAGTTTCAGCAAGCATTGTTAATTGTACTATGTCACCTTCACTATGATTGCTTGATCAGGAAACCTCTCATAATTTCTCAACCTGGATGGTGGTTAAATGTTCCTTGTTGGCCTATTAGTGACTCTTGTATCTCCTTCATCTGTATTCTCAATAATTTCTTCTTGTTCCTCAGTCTCAACTTCTTCTGTCTTTGAATCAGATAGATAATGGTGACTGTTAAGTTTATTTGTTGCCTTGTCTTTCCAGTTCCAGCCTTTTGATTCATCACACTTTACATCTTTGCTGAACATTATTTTCTTACTATTTGGATCATATATTTGTAGGCACCAGTTGAGTGACAACCAACCATAATCATTGCCTGAGATTTATTATCCAATTTTCTTCTCAGTTGATCAGGTACATGTTTAAAATATAATGAGCCAAAAATCTTCAGATGTTGAACACTTGGTTTTACTCCACACCATGCTTCTTCTGGTGTTTTGTCTTGCAACTTCTTTATGGGACTTCTATTGATTAGATATGCTGCAGTAGCAGCTGCTTCACCCCACAAGTAATGAGGTATCTTCTTTTGCTTCAGCGTGCTTCTTATCATGTTCACCAAAGTTTTGTTCTTCCTCTCAGAGATCCCATTGTGTTGAGGTGTGTATGGTGCAGTGACTTCATGATTTATGTCATTTGATGAGCAAAAATCATTAAACTCAGTCAAAGTATACTCACCTCCTCCATTTGTTCTTAATCTGCTAATTACTTTACCACTTTCATTTTGAACTAGCAGTCTAAACTTCTTAAACACACCAAACACTTCACCTTTCTTAGCTAACAAATAAATCCATAATTTTCTAGTGAAATCATATATGACTGTTACAAAGTAGTTGTTTCATCCTAATGATTTCACTTCAAATGATCCACACACATCAGAGTGAATTACCTCAAATTTCCTGGTTGCATTGAATGGTACTTTTTCATTGTATGAATTTCTGGCTTGCTTTCCAGTGCAGCATACATCACACACTTCATCAGGCAACTTTATCTTTGGTAAACCTTGCACCATTTTCTTCTCATGAAGCATATTCAAAATCCTAAAATTGATATGTCCATATCTTTGATGCCATAACCAGTTTTCACTCTTAGTTTCTGATAGCAGGCACTAATATGTAATCACACTGATGTTGATTTTGAAATTCCTTTGCTTTGAAAGTGGAGCTTTCATAATCAATCTATTCTTGCTATCAAAAACCTTCATAACTTGTGCTTCCATCTTCATATTGTACCTCTTTTACAGTAGTTGACCAATACTGACGAGGTTGTTCTTCATACTTGGTACATACAACACATTAGTGATGCGTGCTTTCTTATCATCCTTCCCATGAATCAATACTTTCCCAATGCCGACTGCACATATTATGCTATTGTCTGCAATTTTTATCTTTCTATTAACTGAATCATCTAATTCAGAGAACCAAGCTTTCTTGCTTGTCATATGATTTGAACACCCAGTGTCCAAGTACCATTCATCACTTCTTTCTTCTTCCTCCTTTACTGTTGCCATCAGGAGTACTTCATCAGAATCTGAACCCTCACTTTGAGAAAATTGAGCTTCATCTTTGCTCCTTCGGACCCTCTTTGATCTGCATTCAGATGCATAATATCTCCACTTCTGACAATTATAGCACTGAATATCTTTCTTATCCTTCTTCCTTTTCTGATCATGCTTCACATCTTCTTTCTTATTGCTTTCTTGATTCTTGCTAGAACCTTCACCATTTTTGTTAGAACAATCAGTCCAGGGTTTCTTCCCTTTCTTGAATTTTCCTTTCTTCACATACTGGGCCTGCAATGGTTGATCAGAAGATGCACCTTTACTCCTTTCTTTAATCCTATCAGTTACCCTCAATTCATGTGCTTCAAGACTTGCTTACAGTTCTTCTATCTTCATAGAATCTAGATCCTTAGATTCCTCTAAAGCAACCACAACGTGATCAAATCTTGGTGTTAAAGTTCTGAGAATTTTCTCGACCTTCATCACATCAGTGAATGTTTCACCATTCCTTGTCATCTGATTTTTGAGATTAATCACCTTATCAATATATTGACTGATGGTCTCTTCCTCTTCCATTGTCAATACTTCATATTGTCTTCTTAATGCTTGAAGTCTCACCTTCTTCAATTTACCATCTCCAGAATACAATTTCTCCATTGCATCCCATGTCTCCTTTGCACTTTCATAATGCATAATCTTCTCAAAGATCTCATTACTTACACTTTGATGAATCATAAACATCGCTTTCCCATATTTCTTCTTCAATTCTTTATGTGCCTTTTGTTGTACCTCAGTTGCATTCGCTGCTAATGTTGATATACTTTCATTCACAACTTCAAGAACATCCAGGAACCTAAAAATCACTTTCATCTTTACGATCCATTGATAAAAAATTTTGCCTTCGAACACTGGTAGATACGCAGGGATATTATTGTTGTGAGTTGCCATTCTTCACGAGTTCTCCAACAATAATGAACGAATCAGACTCTACTATACCAATTTGTTGGAACAAATATGAAAGAATAAGAAAAACTAAGCAAAATTGTTTGTGAAAGTTGCAGAAGAGAGAAAGAATTTCTAGGGTTCTTGAACTTTTATTTTGAGAATAAAGAGATAAAGGAATAAAACCCTTTATCTTGTATTTATTGATGACTGAAATTGTATGTTTTATTTACAAGGCATATGAGGCTATTTATACATCAAGAGATGTAACAAAATTTTAAACAATATTAAAAATTAGTTTTAGCTAAATTGAATTATTAAACCAATAGTTTAGGATTTGAAATAGAGTGGATGCATATATGTAGCTTTAAATGGGAAGATGAAAAATTCCAGGCAAAGAAGGAAAAAAATTACTTGGTAATGGTGGTTTGAATGGAAAGTTGTGAGGCTTCTATAATCAATATAATTTTTCATTGTTCAAAAACAATGTACAATTAATTGCATGGTACCATTACATGTAACATGAATGAATATGTTTAAAGAATATGGAATTAGTGTTGATAGTTAATAATTGTTCTGGACTGGGCCGGGCTGGCCCAAAAGCAATGGTGAAGGCCCAATCCAAACGGTCTTACAAGGGGTCACGCCGACCAAAAGGCCATATCCGTGCCCGGCATTCTCTGCTAGTGCGACATCCTCGACTCCATGCTATCCTGCTCGACCTCAGCTCGAGCACTCCTCCTAGGGCAGACTCTATCCACTACGCCATCACCTGGATCCTGAAAAGACCGCGTCCTCGTCCGTCCGTACTTCACACAGAACATCCAGGGAGGGGACCACGTGCGGGTCCCCACTACGCACGTAGAACCTGGCAGTTCTTCCATTGGGCCAAACCTGCCCGACCCAATGAAGGAACCTTGGCCCAGCGCTGGGGGCTATAAATACCCTATGTTCCCAGAGGGTCAGGTATTCATTCTTTTACCCATACTCATACTCTTTCCTGCTCGTGCTCTTACTTACTTCAGCATCGGAGTGCCTTGCAGGTACCCCCCCCCCCCCCACCTCGTTCAAAACTTCAGCTCAGAGCTAGTCGTGACGGTCCAAGTCTGATCAGGTTAGGTCAGTGGCGCCGTCTGTGGGAATCTAGCTTCCCCGTCTTGCAAAACTCAAAGACCAAAGCTCAAATTCAACTACCGCTGTCATGGCTGATCAAGCTCGCGATGAACAGAACGTCCACGTCGTCGACACCAACAACGGCCCTGCGGACAAAAACGGACACCTTGACAACGCCGGTAACCCCGGCCACAACACCATTCCTGCGTCAACTGCCCCTGGACCTTCAACCTACCGCGACGGAGCTACTGCTTCGTCTTCCTCGGTCCCTCCGCCACTCGAAGACGACGAGGCAGCTCTCGCGAACTACCGGGCGGCCCGGTTCCAGGAAGTCCACGTCCCCGCCGGGGCGGACGCCACAACTCAAGCGTTGTTTGCAGCGATTAATCAAACAAACTATCTCATCTTCGCCCAAGGGGAAAGACTAAGGGCGCTTGAAGACGACCGAAGACCCCCGAGGAGGCATCAGAGGCCCCATACTCCACCTCCTCGAGTGACTGAAGTCCAACTCCCGTCTCCCCCGCGAAGACATTACAGAGAAACCTCTCGAAGCCAGTCACCCCGACCAAAGGGGAAACGGCCCCATCTGGAGAGGCAGCCCATCATCCAAGCTGGTGGACCTAGTCGCGACCCGGCGAGACAGGAAAGAAGGCACTCCGAAGACGGGCGTGTAAGATTCAACCAACGAGCATCACGCTCGAGAGAGACTCAGCACGACCAGGACCTTCGTGCCCGACAGTATTACAGGTCCTCATCTCTGTCTCCGGAGAGGAGCGACGAGGACGACCCCCGCGGTCCCCTGTCGCAAGCTATCATGGAAGCACCCATCCCCCCCCCCCCCCCCCGGGCATGGAGAAACCCCCGCACTTGAAGGAGTACGATGGAGTCGCGGACCCGGTCGACCACATAGACAGGTTCGAGGCTATGCTGCATTACCATAATGTCGGGGGGGCCATTAAATATTGACTATTCCCCACGACTCTCAGGAAGGCGGCAATAGACTGGTACAAAGGACTCGCCCCGGGCTCAATCACTTCGTGGCGAAACCTGAAGAACCAGTTCATCAGTTCATTCACAGCTTCTCGGCGGCATCCAAAGACCGAGGCGGCTCTCGAGGCCATCATCCAAAGACAGGATGAAACCTTGAGGGAGTTCATCAATCGCTTCAACCGGGAAGCTATACAGGTCCCCTGCGCGGACCATATGAAGAGATATCTGCTGGAGAGGGGGCTCCTCCCCGGCACGGAATTCAGAAAGGCCGTGGGTATCGAGCCACCTAGGACATTCGACGCCCTCCTCGAAAAAGCTCGGGCATACATGGACTACGAGGAGAGCGAAGCGGCCAATAGAGCCCGAGACCCCAGGACTCGCGGGTCCAACAGCAGCTCGCACCAGGAAGCTCCTCCTCCTCGACGAACCGGGGAGAAAAGAAAAGAAGACAAACCCCGGGAAGTCTGAGAACAAAGAGGACCCTCGGGGCATTTCACCGAGTACACTCCGCTCACAGCTTCCTGCGAGCGCATTCTGGCGGAGTGTGCCAGCACTGACTTCAAGGACGGTGGTGTTAAACGTCCCCGACCTGCTCCCGCCAAGCCCGGAGCAGACAAAAACAAATATTGTCAGTACCATAGGAGCCATGGTCATCTGACTGAGGATTGCGTCCACCTCAAGGACGCCATCGAAACCCTCATCAAGGGAGGGAGGCTCGCGCAGTACCGGCGAAGCGACGCTCCCCGTCGCGACGCCCAGGAGACAAGGGAGCCGGAGGAAGATGTCCGACCATCTGACGAGTCGGTCCCCATCCAGACCGCCTTCTCCGTGACCAGGCCCGAGGACTTCGACATCCCCGAGCACCTGCAGGAGCCGCTCACAACGCACAGCAGGTGGGAATATTTCCCCTCCGCCATGGTCATCAACAGCGACAGATTCAACGAATTGACCATTAATTCGGCTAAGAGGAAGCTGGACGAGCTGGTCGACGCGGCACCCCCGCAAACAGTGACGTTCGAAAGGGTGAAGGGCAGGTCAGAGCCCATCACCTTCTACCTAGAAGAGCTCCCCGGCGGAGCCCCGAACGCGGTCATCCCCTTACTGATAAGGGCAAGAATGGCCAATTTTGATGTACATCGCATCCTCGTCGACGAAGGGAGTTCCGTCGACGTGATGTACAGCCAACTGTTCCGAACTCTACAGCTGGATGACTCACATCTCTCGCCGTATGTAGGGTCGAACTTACAAGGTTTCAACGGCTCGACCTCCAAACCTTCACTACAAGAAAATTAGTGTTTAACGACACAAAAATTGCGACAGTTATGTGATAACTGTCGTAATTGACATATAGAGACAGTTTTTACGACGGTTGACACCAACCGTCCCTAATATTTATTTTGCGACGGTATATTTAACCATCATAATATTATTATTACGACGGTAAAACAACCGTCGGCCCCCATTTAACACTTTTAACATTGATTTTTCACCAACAACTAGTCACGACGGTAAAATTAACCGTCCTAAAAGGCATATCACGACGGTAAAGCACCCGTCGCACCCTTAAACCTTTCACGACGGTAAAATTATCCGTCCTAAAATTTATTTCACGACGGTAAAACAACCGTCGCACCCAAAACCTTTAAAAATCTCTTGCTAACTTATATATTTTATCTAATTATAATTGTTATGTATAACCTATCAGCTGAATCCAATGGTATGCTGCAGGCAATCAGAATGAGGCACTAAGCCCAACCCAGAAATAGTCCCATAAGCCTTTTTAGTTCACAATCCAAAAGGTGCACCAAAAAAATTGCTGACGGGCCTTAGGAAAGTGTGGTTCAACCCAGCAGCCCTTGATCCAACAATATTCACATCACTTTTATTTTCAGCATTGTCTATTCAAATATTTTGCAACATCATATTTTATTACTAGAATTAATAATAATAATAAAAGATGAAACGAAACAAAACAAAAACAAAACCAAAAGACCACGTATTGGCCAAATTTCAAAAGGATAGGGTTCAGATTTCTCCTTCTTCAAGTCTACAGCGGTGCTCCACCCCCTCAGCCGCGGGCGTTGCCTTTTCTGATCCACTCCGACGTCTTCTTCTCCATCGCTTTTCACTCTCTCACAGCGTCGTCCTCCGTTCAGCCTTGAAGCTCTGTCTCACAGATTTCGCTAGTTGTTCGTTCATCTCATCTTAACATCTCCGCTTCACTTTTGCTTTCGTCTTCGTGGTTCAACCTTCACCCGTCTTACTTCTAGCTTCACGTCAGTTGCAAGTTCTCTTCTTCGTGGCTTCAAACGCGTCTCCGATCTCGCTTCGACGATGTCGGTGATGAAAACTCAAGTAAGCACTTGCAATCTCTTATTCGTTCTTCTTCTACTTGTTCTTCTTCTGCGTTCTCTGTTGTTAGCAATTTGTGATGTTGTTGTTGTTATTGCGATGCAGAATGATGAAGTTTTCGATGAATTGGTGCGTGACGTTGTGTTGCAGAGACGGTCGTTTGCAGAATCGTTGTGCTCACATTGATGATGGAGAAGAATCGTTCACGTCGATGAAGTTTGAAGAAGAGAGTGCAGAGAGATTTTTGAGGACTTTTGAGGATTTTTCTGGTAATTCTCGTGTATGAATCGTGTTCTTGGTGATGATGAAGAGAGAGAGCAGAGAAAGGAGAGAGTTTTCAGCTTTTTTCGTGGTGATTTTTTTTTGTCTTTTCTGCGTTTTTCTTCGTGAAATAAGTTCTCCCTCGTTGAATGAAGAGTGAGATTCTGTTATATCCACAGAAGTCATGTGTATTCGAAGGCATGGATAAGTTATATCTAATTACAGTGTAACGACTAGCTTACTACATTGTCATAGTGTATTATAGATAGGAATATGATGTCTCTTGATTACTATTCACTAGAAACGCCTTTGTGAACCTATTTTGTTGTTGGAGAGAACAGAACATACACGATCTTATAGGAATATGTTGGAGCCACCGAACTCAGCACTGCTACGTCGCTTCTTCAACAGCTTTTTGTCGAATTTCAGCTTAAATGGCTGGCAGAGGATATGGACGAGGACGAGGACGCGGCGGATTTCAAAATTATGCACGACCAGAGCCATTTGTACTTTTTCCCGAGGTAACATATTGTGCATCTTTTCCGAGTATGTATTTATATTCACACTTCGTAATTAACTCTTTGCTGCTTAATGCTCGTCTTTAACAATCTGATGTTACAGGATATTAATTTGCCTGATGCAAAACTCGGCGAAAATGTTGCTAGTATGAAACATTTGATTAAATGGGATTTGAGTTTTGATAGTTATTTTAAAGCGGCTCCTTATCTCTTGGACGACACCGAATCAAAAGGTTCGAATTCAATTGCCTTTACATGATACATATTGGCAGATTGTCATTACAAAATCTGAGATTTCCAATACATATTGTTTCATTGTCAGGGCGCAAAAGGATGCACGTAGAAAGATTTTCTGACAAGAAGAAGATCGCGTTCACTCGTGATTCGCTGTCTCAGGTTTTATATTACGACGAATTTGTTAAGGAGTTGGTTCCAGGTGTGAATAATGGGATAGGCTTTTAAGGCAGTGGTTGTGTTTTTATTTTATTGTAGAAAAATGCTTCTACTTTTCGTTATGCATTTGCGGTTCCTGGTAACAAGTAATTTAGTCCGAAAGTTGATTTCAGGTAAATCTAAGCAGATGCTGAGCCGGAAAAAGTTTCGATGGAACCCTGAAGCTGGTGATTTCTTATGAACTTTTTCTTTTTATTTTATCAATCTATTAATTATCTGTAAATGTTAGTCTAGTTATGATATGAATCTCTGTTTTACTCATAATAATGATGAAGCCTTGTTATTTTTACTTTATACTGATTAAGATATTTGTGTGGCAGATGCGAAAAAACTGGCATTCTTTGAAGAACTAGAGAAAAAGTTCCTGGTAGAGAACCTATGCCTACAATTCTTTCCTTTATTTTTTCTTGTTAACAAGGCAGGGTTAACTCATTAGTTTTAGCAGGAAATATTTTCTTGTTTGATTTACATTGTTGGCTTACCTACATTTTATATAGTGAAATTCTATGTTGACGATTCTTCACATTTAGGCGGAAGAGGGTAAAGATAAAAAGAAGAAAAAAGAAGAAAGTGAAGATGCGACATTTTGTGATAAAACTTGAGCGACATTGTTAGATGCGGTTCATAATATAGTCGGACGCGTGGTTTTAAATCACACTGCAATTGCAGTCCAATACGGTTGTGGAAGCTACTGCATTAGCAATATTACAGCCGCAATTGCGTTGCGGACCGCAATTTATAACCATGGTCAGTATTATGATAAGAACATGATTGAAGCTTGAAACTGTGTTTTAGGACACCGAAAAATGGCTATAATATTGGCTGCATCTTCTGCTGTCTTGGCTCTTCTTTTGGTTACTGCAACAATGGGTTTCTTTATAAGAAAGAATGTAATGAGGAAAAGAAGAGGTACACATGTTTAATATTTAAAGACTGGAATTACTTTTTTCCAAAATACTTGTGCTAAAAGTTATTGCTATGTGTGTGTGTTTTTTTACTAGAGAGAAAACAATTTGGGACACTTTTGGATACAGTGAATAAATCCAAGCTAAATGTTCCATATGAAATTCTTGAAAAAGCAACAAATTACTTCAATGATGACAATAAGCTAGGACAAGGAGGATCAGGTTCAGTTTATAAAGTATATTCTGATCTTATCTTATTGTAACTTCTTACAACCTTATTGTTGTTAAGTGCTTATAGATTTTTCCTTTCATTTTAGGGAGTTATGCCAGATGGTAATACTGTGGCTGTTAAAAGGCTTAGTTTTAACTCAACGCAATGGGTGGATCATTTCTTCAATGAGGTTAATTTGATTAGTGGAGTTCATCACAAAAATGATGAGAGAAGAAAGAATACTTACACGTCGGAGTCACTCCGCCAACGCTTCAATCGTGATTCAGGTATGCATTCTTAATTCCTCATTCTTCTATTATTTCCGATTCACACGTATTTTCTATTGATTCGGTACAATTCAATTATTGAAGTTTGTTGTTGTGATTGGTGTTGAAATAGAGGGAATGCTTCAAGCTTGAAGTCGCGATGATGCCATTGATGATGAAGGTTGACGAAGCTGTGTAGAATATTGTAGAGAGGTTGTGTATAGTTGGCTATTAGGATGGGATGGCTTTAGATTTGAATGAAACTGAGAGTTAGTTGCTGATTGTAATTTGAGTTAGCTAATTGTTAGTGTGAAAAAGAGTTAAAATCGTCAATATTATTAGGGCCTGACTGTTAGGAATATCAATTGAAATGGATAACTGTTAGCTTAAAGTTGTTAGAAATTGTTATGTGAGGGATTAGGTTTGTGAAGTGGATATTTAAATTGACTTGAATCTATGTGATTGACTGAATCTATGTAATTTTGTAGAATATTGTAACATTTTTTGTAATTCTCTCAAGTTGTAGCAAACCAATGTAAATATTAAAATGAAATTTGGCCTTTGATGATATTTGAATTTTTCTTGTTTATTGGTAAAATTTGCACTTCTTTTTACCTTTGATCACATTTTTTTGATATTATTGATGATTATTTGATATTAAATGTTTTTATTGTAATTAACTTTATTATGTTGAAAAGTGATAGAAAATAAAATAAAAATACTATAAATAAAAAAATATTAAAGTAAATAATAATTTAAATATAATAGTAAAATAATATTATATTTTAAATTATTTTACTAAATAATAATTTAAATAAAAATATTATTTGAAATTTATAAATCAGATTACGACGGTTAAAACCGCCGCAATTTCTAACCTACGACGGTAGAGTAACCGTCGCAAACAACAACAAAAACAAAAAATAAAGTCAAATTCACGACGGTATATAACCGTCGCTATCTGTTGTGCGTGACAGTTTTTGCAACCGTCGCGAAATAGGCTGGGGACGCACGATTCTGCGACGGTACTTCTACCGTCGTAGATTGTAAATTGCGACGGTTTTAACCGTCGTAATCAGCCAAAATAACCGTCCCAATCTATCATTTTTCTTGTAGTGCTTGGGGATATGTCGAGCTCCTGGTTACGTTCGGCAAAGGGACGGCTACAAGACAAGTCAAAGTATGCTTCCTCGTCATCGACTGCCCGTCTCTATACAACTGCATTCTGGGGAGACCAACACTGGCAGAACTGACAGCGGTGCCCTCCACCGTCCACCTGAAGATGAAATTCTACACCAAAAGGGCACGGGTAGCTACTATCCAAGGAGACCTAGCCGCTGCCCGGAGGTGTTTCAACGCCGCTTCTAAGGGACGCGATACTGTCGACATAGGGACAAGGCCCGCCAAAAGGACGCGACAGGAGCCCGACGAGCAAGAGTCCCCCAAGGAAGAAGTCCAGAGAGCTCCATCAAAGATCGACTCTATAGCTCTGGACACTCGTTTCGACCAGGACGAACCTCCCAGCGGCGAGCAAGTCCCACTCCGACCAATACCGGATGGGGATTTTGAGCTCGTCCACCTCGGCACTGACCCGACCAAAGGAGTAAAGATTGGCAAGGATCTCCCCGACCTGGCAAGGAAGCAAATCAAGGCCTGCTTGCGCGAGAATGCTGACCTGTTCGCCTGGAGCGCCGCGGAGATGCCCGGACTCGACCCTGAGGTCGCCTGTCACCACCTCGCCATAGATCCAGCCGCTAGGGCCGTAGTACAACATAGGCGTAGGCAGTCTCCAGAAAAAACGGAGGCTGCTGAAAAAGCTGTAAAAGACCTCCTAGAGGCAAATTTTATTTCTGAAGCCCGGTATTCCACCTGGCTGTCAAACGTTGTACTTGTTAAAAAGAATAATGGAAAATGGAGGATGTGTGTTGACTATACCGATCTCAACCGGGCTTGCTCGAAAGATGCTTTCCTTTTTCCTAACATAGACATGCTGGTCGACAACTCGGCCGGCTACAAAACATTGTCGTTCATGGATGCCTACTCAGGCTATAACCAAATACCGATGGCCGTGAGCGACAAACACTGCACGGCTTTCATGACCAGCTCGGGCAACTATTACTACAACGTAATGCCCTTTGGACTAAAAAACGCCGGGGCAACTTATCAGCGCATGATGAACAAGGTTTTCCACAAACAGATTGGCGACATGCTCGAGGTGTATATGGACGACATGATCGTCAAATCCCGAGCAGACACCGACCACGCAGCTGTTGGCTGAAGATTTTGATAATATTATTAGAAGCCAAGTGAATTGGACGTTTCGATTGAAATGAAACAAAACGTCATGTTTCGAAATAGCAGAAGCAGTGTTTCGAATGAGCATATCAAAGCTTGGAGCTTCGAGTGGCAATTATGGGAACATATCTAAAGAAGTCTCGAAATAATAACAAGGCTGTGTCTAAAGAAGTGCGTTCGAAGCAAAGAAGTGCCAAAACATTTGAAATTCAAATGCAAGCGGGATGTTCGAGATTTGAAATATATGCGCTGGAGCATTCGAAGACACGTGGAAGTAAGAGAGAGGCATTGCTCTGCATGTTCTGAACGTGGAAGAATCTTATAGCAAGACCGTTATGGTCGAAGTAGTATAAATAGAAGTCTTAGCATTAGGATTTCGTGTGTCATATCTATTGTACAAAAATACTCAGTAAACATTCAAATTACCACATGGCTAGGGAAACGAATGCAAGAGCAATGTACGTATGATAGTACCACATGTTTATGATTTAATGAAAAACCTTTATCATTTCCAGTACTTTCCTTTGTCTTTGTATCAATACCATTTACAAGTTTTCTCATTTAAAGTCTTTTTATTTGAAATCTTTTCATTGATGCCTTATATTTAAATGCTTTCTTTACATTTCAAACACTTTACATTTCAGAAAACTATCATACTTTTCATGCATTTATCTTCAAGTTTTTATCCTTCGAACGCCTATTTTTACTTAAAGTCATTTTACAGATTTCTTGCATTAAACGCTTTCTTCGCATTTCGAATCTTTTACATTAACTGTTTTGTCTTACGTTTCGAAGCCATTTACTTATCTTTTATGCAATTTTACATGTCTTTACAATTAACATTTATTCATGCAATTTAGTTTCGCGCACATATATTTTGATTACACCTTTAGATCTTCAAGAGAGAAATCGAAATAAGTCAAACACCTACACAACACTCTAAATACCAGCCATGAATACCTGTTCAATCATGAGAGTTACCCTAATGACCAACAAGTCCTAGGATCAATCTAGTCGATCCTGCGAGTTACCAGAGAAATTGAATAACAGTCAGTAAGTTTATTCGATAGTTTGGAAGACTAGCGGTTGTTTACCAGAAATCACTGGAAACAAATTGGCACACCTGGTGGGACCCAATCGTTGGACATTAGAAATAAAGATTGTTGATACATAACCATTATAAAAACGTTGGAACCTAAGAAGTTTGCTGTTTTATGAACCTAAGAAGTGGTAAAATAACCAACAGCAACCAACCCTTATCCAGAAGAAAACGTTTGGACAAGATGTCTAATTCTGACAATCAACAAGGGGAACAAAATGCCCCACATACAACAGGCACTAATGTATCCGCTTCGATGGGAACATCTAATGTGATCCCTTCGAATGCACAGTTTGTTGCGTCTTCTACCAGTAATATAGCCACTAATGGAGTAAGTGGCATATCAACTAATAGTTCGATCTTAGGAAATACTAGAACCATTGGTTATCCTGGGGGATTTGTTCCACCATCAGGGACACAAACCCATTTCGCCACTCCACTAACTAGACCACCCGGTTTCGATGGTAATAGAACCAGAAATTCCTCTTATGGAATGCCAACATCCTTTATGGCAGGTTTACACAATTCCACATCGAATTCATCACCTCAATTAGGGTCTGGGTCTGGGGCGAATCAGTTTATGACAAATAACCAAGGGTCAGTGGGTTATAGCGCAATGCCTATTTTAACCACAGAAAACCAGTTGGCTTTTAGGCAATTGATGGATGACAGTAACCATAATATGATAGGGGTATTAGCACAAACTATGCAGGAAATATTTGCCCCAATAGTACAAAATGTGATTGTGACAAATAGAGAAAACGCTGATAACATGAGTCGAATAGCAGATTTCTTTGCTCCCCCAGAAAGGCGTAGGCAGAATCAGGCGGGAGTTCGAGCAAACATGCCTGTTATGGAACAAATTGCTAACGACCCAAACTATAGACCACCTAGAGAAGAAGTTAACTTGGGGGCAAGGGCACAAAGGCTAGAAGCCCCAATAATCCCAGGCCCACAAAGAGAAATTATGGAACCAGGGGCAAGGGTCGAAAGGCTAGAAGTCCCAGAGTTTCGAGAAGAACAACCTAGGGGGTTGTCATGGTGGGTCGAAATCAAGATGTTGATGCTGTCGTTCATAGAATTCGAAACGATAACATCTTGGCAGAAAACAATTTAACCACCATGATAGAGAGAGTCATGGCCCAGAATGGCCTCAACACAGGAATTAGAAGGCCAAATTATGCTTCTCCTATATTAGATTGCATAATGCATACTGATTTACCAAGGGGATATAAAGTCCCTAAGTTTACAAAGTTCGCTGGGGATACCAATGAGTCAACAGTCGAACATATAGCCAGATATCTAACCGAAGCGGGAGATATAGCCAATAATGAAGACCTCAGGATCAAATACTTCCCAAGTTCCCTGACTAAAAACGCCTTCACATGGTTCACCACTTTGCCTCCTGGGTCCATTGATACTTGGGCTCTCTTGGAGAGATTGTTCCATGAACAATTTTACATGGGACAGTCGAAAATAAGCTTGAAGGAATTAGCCAGTGTCAAGAGAAAGTTCACCGAACCCATAGATGATTATCTTAATAGATTTAGGCTTTTGAAATCCAGATGTTACACAGTGGTGCCTGAACATGAGTTAGTCGAAATGGGCGCTGGTGGCTTGGATTACTCTATTCGAAAGAAACTAGACACTCAATATTTGAGGGACATGGCTCAGTTAGCCGACAGGGTTCGACAGGTCGAAAGGCTAAAGGCCGAAAAGGCCAGAGTTTTTAAAAATAATAAGAAGGAGAGGATCTCATATGTTGGAACTGAGGAAGCAGAAGATTATCCTGAATTCGAATTCGAAGAGGTCGAAATCGACCTCGCTGAATTAAAACAGGCACCACCCTACTCCTGCAAATTATTGGTTCCCACAAAAGGGAAAGAGATTGTTGAAAATGAGAAAAGTGACAAATTCCCAAAGAAGGTTTATACCTTCGATGTCACTAAATGTGACGAGATTTTTGATTTACTTGTCGAAGATGACCAACTCATTGTGCCATCAAATGTCAAAATACCTCCTTTAGATCAAAGAAAGAAGAGAGGATTTTGCAAATATCATAGTTTCCTAGGCCACAAAACCTCACAGTGTTTTCTTTTCAGGGACCTAATTCAAAATGCAATCAAAGATGGCAGACTGAAGTTTGCTGATAAAGCAAAGATGAAAGTGGACGAAGATCCTTTGGACGTGGTAGACACCAACTACTCCGAGCCTGCATGCATTGGAGAGATTAACATGGTGGAAGCTGACCGAAGTGATGTCCCAACAGGAGAGAAAGGTACTGAAAACGAAAGCTGGGTGATGGTCGAAGTCGATAAGGAGGTCACTGAAGACATCCAGAAGATACCAGAGACTTCGATTGAAGCAGCACCTGTAGCTGTTGCAAAAGAAACCCAGGCTACTGAAGGCCAGGAAAATCAGAACCAAGAACTAACACAGGTCACTGAAGGCCTGAGGCTCGAATTGGAGAGAGTCCAAATCACGAAGCCAACTTCCCCTCAGAAGGAGATATGGGACACTCTAGGGGAACCCAATGGAAAATTTGACTATTTGGTCAAATATTCTGCCCCAGAGAGTTCGAAGGTTCACATTAAAGATATAAAACCCACAGGATGGGGAGATGATGAAGCTGAAGGGGAGGATGTTGAGGTGAACATGGTGGACATGGAAAGACCTCACTCTGAGATGGAGGAGGTAGAAAGATACTTAGAAAAAGAGAAGTATAAAATGGAGGATAATCACGCTGGAGATTCTAGTCTCAAGGATTACCTCATGACATGCCACAAGGGAGATACAGGCATGATACTGTGCCCTAGGTGCAGCATCCTCTGCAATCAGAGAATTGCTGCGAATTTCGAAAGGGTACAGAGGGCTCGAACTGGCAACAATTGGCGCCAGGATAACCAGCTGTTCAGGTGTTATCCCAAGGCTGGAGAAAGTTTGCTGGAAATTGTGTTTCGCTGCTACAAAGGGGCAACCAAGTGCTTGATTTTCCCAAGGTGTTCTGCTGTGTATGATCAAAGCATGGCCAGAGCCTTCGAAACGATTCCCTTCGCCCCTTGCTGGAACCATCAAGAAAATGTTCAGATGGGCCCACGTTTCGATAGCAGACACAAACAACGAAGGCCTGATAGCCCTCACCCCAAGGCTGCTCAAAGAGTGACTTTCAAACTCCCTGCTGAAGTGCCAACCGACAGATGGTTGCAAGTCAGAAATGACAGAGGCAAAGACAGATGGAGAAACACCGAACGAAATGCACGCCATGATATGACATACAGGAGGCAATTCAACATAGCAAAAAGGGAAGAGGTAAGATTAGAAAACTACAAGGGAAGGAACCCCATGTCGAGATCCCAGTGGCGCAGGCAACAAAGGATTCGAAAGGCTGAGAGAGAAGCTGTGGCAAATAAAGGGGTAACTTCAACAAAGAACCAAGGTGAATCTAGCACCAATAAACCTACACCAAGAAATCAAACTGAAGACAAACCTCCAGTTAATAGGAGGCTTTTCTCTGAAGTGCAATTAGATGAACCAAAGGAGTACACTCCAGGCCCCGAAGAAGACGAAGATATGATAACAGATAACTTCGAATCGGAGGGGGAGTCTTCTTTCAACCTAAACTGCAATGTGGTATCTGTGCTTCCCTGTGAATTTGGACAGGAAACCGAAATTGATGAATATGAGGAAGAAGATACCACAGATTTGATGAAGCATAGGCCTGTGTGCTACTATGTGATGGACAATGGGGCTGTCGAGGAGCAAAATGCATTCTTCGAACGTCCAGAACCTGCTATGAAGAACCATCTTAAGCCACTATTTATTCGGGCAAAAGTTGGTGCCCATGGTGTGAATAAGGTTCTAGTGGATGGGGGTGTTGCAGTCAATTTGATACCCCACTTCATGCTGAAAAGATTAGAGATCCGTGAAGAAGACATCAAGCCCCATAATATGGTTTTGTCCAATTATGAGGGGAAAGTGGGCAAAACACTGGGAGTGGTCCAGTTGGAATTGACAATAGGCTCAAGCTGTAGGCCCACCATGTTTATGGTGATCGAAGCCAAGGCCAACTACAACTTATTGCTGGGAAGGGAGTGGATCCATGGCGTAGGGGCAGTTCCTTCGTCAATGCACCAGCGATTAGTTCTATGGAGAGATGATGGGATCGTGGAAAACATCGAAGCAGACCAGAGTTACTTTATGTCAACAGTCAATTTAGTTGACAAGAGGGATTATGATAAACATTTGGCAAAGATTGCTCCGTGTGTTCCAAATGATGAGATTAACGAAACCAGAAACGCCCACTACTACATGACCCTTCGCCATGATGGCCTATATTGGGATAGAACAATAATCAGTGAAGACGAGGGAGTCGAAAGTACTATACAAAGACGGCCATCAGGCTGGGACTTCGACAACCTTATCCATGACTGAGTCCACCTTTTTCGAAAGGATTTCGGCCTATATGGCTGAGAACGAATCAAAAGCGGCCTTAGAGGCTGAAATAAACAAATTAACTGTAAAGATGAACGAAGTAAGTGGGGATGGCTCGAAATGCTCACCCTTCAAAGAATTTGAGATGGATCAAAGTTTGGATGCCATCTACGATAAAGAACCCTTAGGCTTCGAAAGGGACCCCATAGACTCAGGTGCCAAAATGTTGGCACAGGATCCACTCGAAGAAGTCAACTTAGGGGATGAAAAAACGAAAAGAATAACCTACATAAGTGCAAAACTTAGCCCAGGCCTCAAACAGGAAGTAATCGAAGTCCTCAAGAAAAACAAAGATTGCTTCGCATGGGATTATGACGAGATGTCTGGTTTAAAGAGGGAGTTGGTCGAACACAGACTGCCAATCAAAGATGGCAAGAAGCCCATCAAACAAACTCCCAGAAGATTCGCACCAGCGGTTCTCACAAAGATTAAAGTTGAGATCGAAAGGTTGTTGCATTGCAAATTCATCAGAACAACAAGGTACGTCGAATGGTTAGCAAATATAGTACCTGTTATTAAGAAAAATGGTTCTTTAAGAATTTGCATAGATTTTAGGGATTTAAACACTGCAACCCCTAAAGATGAGTACTCCATGCCTGTGGCAGAAATGCTAGTAGACTCTGCTGCAGGGTTCGAATACTTGAGTATGTTAGATGGATACTCTGGGTATAATCAGATTTTCATTGCTGAAGAAGATGTTGCAAAGACAGCATTTCGTTGCCCAGGAGCCTTAGGCACCTACGAATGGGTGGTGATGCCTTTTGGTTTAAAGAACGCTGGGGCAACTTATCAAAGGGCAATGAATTCGATTTTTCATGATTTCATTGAAACCTTCATGCAGGTGTATATTGATGATATAGTCATCAAATCTATATCTGCAGAAACACATTTGCATCATTTGAGCCAATCATTCGAACGAATGAGAAAACATGGCTTAAAGATGAATCCCCTTAAATGTGCATTTTTTGTGCAGGCTGGAGATTTCCTTGGTTTTATGGTTCACAAGAAAGGGATTGAAATCAACCAGAACAAAACCAAAGCCATAATGGAGACGAAAGCACCTACGTCAAAAAGGGAGTTGCAATCTCTGCTAGGGAAAATTAACTTCCTCAGAAGATTCATTTCGAACCTGAGTGGAAGAACCCAAGCTTTCTCTCTGTTGCTTCGTCTAAAGCAAGGCCAAGCCTTCGAATGGAACGAAGCCCATCAGGAGGCATTTGACAAGATAAAAAGATACCTTACTCAGTCTCCTATCTTGTCTCCACCTTCATGGGGGAAGCCCATGAGATTGTACATATCTGCCTCTGAAGTTAGTATAGGTAGTATGTTAGCACAAGAAGATAGCAATGGTATCGAAAGAGCCATATACTATTTAAGTAGAGTACTAAATGATGCAGAGACCAGATATAGCAATTTAGAAAAGCTATGTCTCTGTTTGTATTTCTCTTGTATGAAACTCAAGTATTATATAAAGCCTGTTGATGTTTATGTTTCATCTCATTTCGATGTCATTAAACACATGCTTTCAAAACCAATAATGCATAGCAGAGTTGGTAAATGGGCTTTAGCCTTAACAGAATATTCTTTGACTTTCATGCCTTTAAGAGCTGTGAAAGGTCAAGTGATTTCTGACTTCATTGTGGACCATTCATTGGTTGATCAGACTGTCATGAGTTACGTCAAAATACAACCATGGAAATTGTACTTTAATGGTTCAACCCACAGGAATGGAAGTGGTGTTGGAGTCCTTCTAATTTCTCCTGAAGGAATTCCAACAAAATTCAAGTATAAATTAGATGGTCCTCGTTGCTCGAACAACGAAGCTGAGTATGAAGCGCTCATTGTTGGACTTGAAGCTTTGTTGGAATTGGGGGCAACTAGAGTCGAAATTAAAGGAGACTCAGAATTAGTGGTCAAACAAATTACAAAGGAGTATAAATGCATAAAGGAAAACTTGATGATATACTTCATCATAGTCAATAGGCTACTTAGGAAATTTGAATACATGGATATTCAACACATACCAAGAATAGAGAACCAAGAAGCAAATGACTTAGCACAGTTGGCTTCGGGTTATAAAGTTTCTGTTAGGAACTTTGAGGATTTAGTTGAATTAAGAGGTAGAGTCATGGCTACTAGATTCACACCATCAGATCTAGAAAGTATGAAATTGGGATATGCTGAGAAGCATCAGTTCGAAATATTAGCCATAAACACTTTATCAGATGCAGATTGGCGAAGTCCACTGATCAGTTATTTAGCAAACCCAACTCTGAATGTGGATAGAAAGACAAAGTACAGAGCATTATCATATCTCCTCATGGGGAACGAATTGTTCAAAAAGACCCAAGAGGGCGTGCTATTGAAATGTCTAGGAGAAAGTGAGGCATACTTAGCATTGTCATAAGTCCAAAATGGGGCATGTGGGGCACATCAAGCAGGTCATAAAATGAAATGGCTGTTGTTTCGATATGGCATGTATTGGCCTAGCATGCTCAAAGATTGTATAGACTTTGCTAAAGGATGTGAGGAATGTCAGAAACATGCAGGGATTCAACATGCCCCTGCAAGTGAGTTGCATTCGATCATCAAACCATGGCCATTTAGAGGATGGGCATTGGATTTGATAGGAGAAATAAATCCTGCTTCGTCTAAAGGACAGAAATATATCTTGGTAGGAATAGATTATTTTACCAAGTGGATCGAAGCTGTACCATTAATAGTTGCTGATCAAGAGGCTATTATTGAGTTTATACAGAAGTACATTATCTATAGGTTCGGATTGCCAGAGAGCATAACCACAGACCAAGGCTCTGTGTTTACTGGTAGAAAGATGCAAGAGTTTGCCCAAGAAATGGGGTTTAGATTGCTAACATCAACGCCATATTATGCTCAAGCAAATGGTCAAGTCGAAGTAGCCAATAAAGTGATAATAGGGTTAATCAAGAAACATATTGGTAAAAAGCCAAGAAACTGGCACAAAACTTTGGACCAAATACTATGGGCCTGTAGAACATCTCCTAAGGAAGCTACTAACACTACGCCTTTCCAACTCACATTTGGTCATGATGCAGTGCTTCCAGTAGAAATTCATCTACAATCAGTTCGAATTCAAAGACAAAACGAAATCCCAGCTGCATTATATTGGGAAATGATGATGAATGAATTAGTTGAGTTGGACGAAGTTAGATTACATGCATTGGAAATCTTGATGAGACAAAAAGAAAGAGTGGCCAGGACATATAACAAAAGGGTGAAGAAAAAAGCATTCATTATTAATGACTTAGTCTGGAAAGTTATATTGCCCATGGACAAGAAAAATAAAACACTAGGTAAATGGTCACCTCATTGGGAAGGACCTTTTCGAATATTAAAAGTATTCTCAAACAATGCATATGAAATCGAAGAGCTGATGGATGATAAGTGTATCCTAAAGGTTAATGGGAAATATTTAAAGAAATATAAGCCATGCCTGCAGGAGATTCGAATAGTAACAAGTTAACCAAAATATTATAAAAATGCCAAAATGGCAAGTTGAGATGCCAAAATGGCGTTGTTCGAATATTACATATAAAAAACCAAATTGTAAACAAATAAACACTGAAATTTAGAAATAAGAATTATTTTTCAATCTGTTGAAAGTGCTTCGAAAAGATTCAAGTCTCTGCTGAGCGAAACGCCTGGCTCCTTCCAAGGTTGCCACTTCTCCCTTGAGTTGTTCTGCAGTTTCCATTTCTGCAAGCCCCTGGTTGAGAAGCTCTTCGAATTGGTTACCAGCAGTATTGGTTTCGAAGGCTATTTGTTGTTCTTTAGCCTCTTTAACCTTCTGTTGAAGTTCTTGAATCTGCCTTTCCCAGAGAAGGATGGACTCAGCTCGAGCCTCATAATCAGTTTTCGCTTGCTTTAGATGCATAGCTTGATCCTCAGCTTCTTGAGAGAGTTTCAAAGCTTGTTCATAAGCAGCATCCATTGCAGTGCGCTTTTCTTGAACCTTTCTGGCAGCAGATTCATCTTGGAGAAGGTAACCAGTTACGTTGTCCAGCAAAGACTGAAGATCGAACAAGATAGTACTAACTGGCAAGGAGCACGTAGCAAGGTTGACTTTTGTAAGCAACTCCTTCATAGTGTAGCAAGCAGTGTTATCCTGTTTGAGCACTTCGAATATATCCACATTGAGAATTGTTTTCCTGATCTTGTTAAGAAGTACAATTCTTTCATCTGTGGGAAGAGGATAGTTAGTCGAACTTGTGCCAGCCCTAGCAAGTGGAACGTCCCTTTGAGCCAGCTTCGCCTTCATGTACCCAATAGGGTCATTTCGTCTCAGGAGTGCAAGCTCCTCGTCAGTCATTCGAGACAAAGAGGATTGAGGGAGTTCCACACGTAGGGGAGTCACGTCCATTTCAACCTCCATGGGTTTTTTGGTTGTGTCACCATCCCCTTCATTTGTTTCGTGCTCATGATCTTCTTCATCGTCATCCAAGTCCACCACTTCGATGTCTTCTTTTTCGCTGCTATTTGCATTGGACTCTGTCCCAGCAGTCGAACCATCATTGGCATCCTCCTCCTCAGACTCTTCGTCTGCAGATTCTTCGTCTCTTTGACCAGAATCAGCTTTCTATCCTTCAGCTTGAGTGTCCTTTGGGTCCTCTTGAAGGGTTTCAAGAGGGGACTTTTGAAGAGAAGCTCTTTGCAAATCCTCTGCAGATGTTTGAAGTGGTGTTTCATTTGTCTCTCTCAGAGGAGGAGAAGTACTTTGATCATCCTGCTGCTCAGAAGTTCCATCCAGAACCGCCATATTGGAGGAACCTTTGTTCTGTACAAGGTTGCTGGAATCTCCTTGAGGAGAGGAGTTGAGTGGAGCAGCAGCTTTTGATGGTGAGGTCGAAGTAGTGGAAGCTGGATTTAATATATTCTGCAAGGAACGAAAGAGTATTAAAAGCATGCACCAAGGTAATGAGAAATTATTATTTTCAAAAAGATTTGAAGTTCAATTTACCTGTGGACTCTCGGAAGAGAGGTTGCTAGCTATGCGTTCCAACATTACGTTGGAGGTCGAAGGTGGAATTTTGGATTTGGGTAAGGGAGCAGCATCCCTGGAATCAAGTCCAGAGACACTAGTTGGTACGGTACTTTTCGAAATATCCTTCTTCTGCTTCTTCTTCGAAGCAGTTGGTAAGTTTCCTCCAGCCTTGGGATCTTCCCCAGTGGTGTTTGATTTTCGCTTCTTTGGAGTAGTAGGAGGAAGTTTGTTGGTCTGAAAAGATTTAAACAAAGAGTTAGATGCAAATCATGAAACATTAGTGAATTCGAAACATCAAGGCTAAATGATTACCTAGGGAGTTGGAACTCTGGTTGTTGTTGGTATTGTTGTTGTTGTTGTTGCAGCAATGGTTGCTGTTTCGGATGGAGTCACATTGTCAGTGGTTTCGATAGAGGCTTGAGAGGCACTCCCTTCTTTCGACTTTGAGGCAGCTGTCTTTATCCTGATGGCTGAAAATCGAAACAATTAAGGCAAAAGTTAAAGATATGGAAAATGGAAAACGTTTGGGATTTTCCCAAGCATTCGCACCTGTGCCTTGATCAGATTTAATCGACATGGCAGAAAGGTCGTAACGAAGGTGTCCTGGGAAATCGTGGAGCCAGTGTCGAGCCCATGTCACAGTCTCAGATGGCTTTGGTTTCTTTTGAAGATGTTTGAACATCTCTTTGCAAGTGAACCACCAAGGGTATGGGGGAAACCAAGCCAGAGCCAGTTCTGAGGTAGGTAATCTAGGGAATTTAGGTGGATGCATTTCGAATGCCAATCTATACCTATCCTCAGGTGACAACCCTGAAGGAAGTTTTAACTTGGAAACTTTTTGTTTGAATTTTTCCTTCAAGGTCTCAGCCGCTTGATGCACAGTGGATTCCAAGCGTGTGGGGTCATAAGTAGTTTCAAAATAATTTTGAAAAGCTTTAATCTCGTTGGCATGAGTAAACATACCTTTCTTGGCTGGTACCTGCACATCGAAGGCATCAATTAGTTTCTGCTGAATTGTAAGAGTATCGAACATATAAGTTTGATAAAACTTGGTCCACCATTCCAGAAACCCCTTAGCTGTAAAGATGGGTAGGTTCGAAGGTTATTAGCTCAAACTGGGAAAAGCCTTGGTATTGTTCTTGCTGTAATTTTGCTTCCCGTGCCTTGAAAGTTCGCCCAGAGGTAATGGCACTCTCAGTTTGAAATAAGGGTTCAGGAATTAGTTGGCATAAGCCAAACTGTCTCGAAACAAAATTTGGCTGGTAAGCGAAAAGGAAAATCTGATTCTTGGCAGGAGTTATTCTTGAAGAAATGAGTCTAGGTAGCAAAAAGGCTCTCCATACATCTTGAATCTCCTTGCTCTTGACAGCTTCTGAGAGAGCCATGGTGAACCATGAAGGTCCATGAGCCCTCGAAGCAAAAGGCGCCATGGTCTCTTCAAACTTATGCCTCTTAGAGAATATCATGATGTACTTCGAGAATAGGACTTTGAAGTCATCTTTGTCGTCATTTGGAGTTAATCTTCGCAGCCTAGTGCCTTCGACTATTCTATCAGTTATTTCAGGATCTTGTTCGTCAATGGTGTTGGCAGTTGACAAGGAAGGTTCGAACATGGCATTTAGCCATAGCTGAAGTAACCAAAAAGGGCCAGCTAACAGGATATTCTTGGAGGTATGAGATTTTAGGCTCGAAACAGATGACCTTAGGCTTTCATAAAGGCCAACTCGCAGCAATTCGCTCAAGCACACTCTTCGATTCTCGTGTAAATCCCTAGCTAGAGGAATAAACCTACTGGCTACCTGTAGGGATCTACTGCAGAAGACATATCTTGACAGCCATAGGGTAAGGAAAGAAATGTGTTCTACATCAGATACACTGTCTCCTTCAGCATGGTAGTGACTGATAAACTTGGAAAAACTTGCTAGTTTGACTTCGAAGTCGATTATACTTGAATGTTCTTTGTTGTCAGGGATATATGTTTCTCCTACTGGTGATAGCCCAGTGATGGCCGCTATGTCAAAGAAGGTAGGGGTAATCATTCCACCAGGGAGATGGAAAGTATTATAGGTATTGTCCCAGAAATATAGGGACGTGAATAACAATGGGTGGCTGTAAGTGAAACCAGGCTTCGACAGCTTAATCAAGTTGTAGATACCTAATTCTTCCCATTGCTGGGATTTCTTAGCTTCTACCTTATTGAACCAGTTTTGATAAGCAGTGTCGGAGGTGGGGCAAGATCGAAACGGTTTAAAATTACTCTTTACATAGTCTAATACAAAAGGGTCCTTAGGAGGAACAGTTGGATTTTCCATGGTGTTTGAGCCAGAAGATTCTATTGCCTTAGGGGCGTCCATTTTGTTAAACAAGGGTTTGAAACTATAGCAAATTGGGAAAATTTTCCTGGTATCTTTTAAAATTTCAAAAACCGTAAGAGGGCCCATTAAAGCTAACCTCTTACCAGCAGCGATGGTAGGAATAAGTACCTGGGATGCATAAAGCATTTCTTTCTCCTTTGAGATCATCTGGGGAGCAAGAACAGATTGACCTTGGTGAGTGATAACCTTACTTTCCATTGTAGTTCCTGCGGTCTTTCCTTTCTTCTTGGAAACCTTTTTTAGTTGGGATGAGGTAGAAGAAGACATTTTTGAAGAAAGCTTAGGGTTTTCGGTGAGAGAAGAAGGATAAAAGATTCAGAATGTGGAAAGAAAAGAAAAAGACTAAGTTGATGATGTTTTATAATGTGGAAGTTTAAGCATCCACTGAATAAGGTTGTGATACGTGGAAATCATGGGTTGGTGTGATGAAGAGGTGGCGTAAAGTTAACATTGGTAGTAAGCGTGATTAAAGATAATCATTGTTTTGTAACTGCACCATACTGTGAAGTGGTTCCAGGCGGTTAAGGAATCTAAAAAGTGTTATGATTGACGTGACTGGAGTCAAATGCATTAAATGTTACGATGATTCGAAGGTCGCATCAAAATCTTGTGTAGATGTTTAAAATAAGTATTTCTCAAAGAAATCGAAATACATATTTTAAAGGGGCATTTTGTTGGCTGAAGATTTTGATAATATTATTAGAAGCCAAGTGAATTGGACGTTTCGATTGAAATGAAACAAAACGTCATGTTTCGAAATAGCAGAAGCAGTGTTTCGAATGAGCATATCAAAGCTTTGAGCTTCGAGTGGCAATTATGGGAACATATCTAAAGAAGTCTCGAAATGATAACAAGGTTGTGTCTAAAGAAGTGCGTTCAAAGCGAAGAAGTGCCAAAACATTTGAAATTCAAATGCAAGCGGGATGTTCGAGATTTGAAATATATGCACTGGAGCATTCGAAGACACGTGGAAGTAAGAGAGAGGCATTGCTCTGCATGTTCTGAACGTGGCAGAATCTTATAGCAAGACCGTTATGGTCGAAGTAGTATAAATAGAAGTCTTAGCATTAGGATTTTGTGTGTCATATCTATTGTACAAAAATACTCAGTAAATATTCAAATTACCACATGGCTAGGGATACGAATGCAAGAGCAATGTACGTATGATAGCACCACATGTTTATGATTTAATGAAAAACCTTTATCATTTCCAGTACTTTCCTTTGTCTTTGTATCAATACCATTTACAAGTTTTCTCATTTAAAGTCTTTTTATTTGAAATCTTTTCATTGATGCCTTACATTTAAATGCTTTCTTTACATTTCAAACACTTTATATTTCAGAAAACTGTCATACTTTTCATGCCTTTATCTTCAAGTTTTTATCCTTCGAACGCCTATTTTTACTTAAAGTCATTTTACAGATTTCTTGCATTAAACGCTTTCTTCGCATTTCGAATCTTTTACATTAACTGTTTTGTTTTACGTTTCGAAGCCATTTACTTATCTTTTATGCAATTTTACATGTCTTTACAATTAACATTTATTCATGCAATTTAGTTTCACGCACATATATTTTGATTACACCTTTAGATCTTCAAGAGAGAAATCGAAATAAGTCAAACACCTACACAACACTCTAAATACCAGCCATGAATACCTGTTCGATCATGAGAGTTACCCTAATGACCAACAAGTCCTAGGATCAATCTAGTCGATCCTGCGAGTTACCAGAGAAATTGAATAACAGTCAGTAAGTTTATTCGATAGTTTGGAAGACTAGCGGTTGTTTACCAGAAATCACTGGAAACAGCAGCACACCTCAAGACGGTCTTTGCCCAAGCAAGACAATGTAAAATGAGATTCAACCCCGAGAAATGTACGTTCGGGGTCAAGGCAGGAAAATTCCTCGGATTCTACCTAACAGAACGAGGAATTGAAGCCAACCCCGACAAATGTCGGGCGTTTTCCGACCTCCCGACACCAACGTCGAAGAAGTCAATACAAATCATGAACGACATGCTCACATCATTGTCCCGCTTCGTCGCGAGGTCCGCTCAACACGCCCTTCCTTTCTTCAAACTCCTTTGTAAGGAAGCAGCCTTCGAATGGAATGAGGAGTGCGAACAGGCGCTGCGCCACCTAAAGCAAAGTCTATCTCAGCCACCCGTACTATCTCGACCAGTCGACGGGGAGCCACTGTTTTTATACTTGGCCGTCTCGAACGAAGCCATCAGCGCGGCTCTCGTCCGCGAGACCACCGACGGACAGAAACCCGTCTACTTCACGAGCAAAGCCCTGCAAGGACCCGAAAGCAGATACCAACAGATAGAAAAGGTGGCTCTAGCCCTCGTCAACGCGGCGAGGAGGCTCAAACACTATTTTCTGGCCCACACAATCATCGTGCGAACCGACCAACCGGTGAGGAAACTCCTGGGTCGGCCCGATATGGCGGGCAGAATGTTGAAATGGTCCTTGGAACTCTCCGAATTCGACATTCAGTACGAGAGTAGGAAAGCCCTGAAAGCACAGGCCCTGGCCGACTTTGTCGCGAAAATGACCACTCATGACCCACCCACGGGGAAGGAACACAAGTGGACCATCTTCGTCGACGGAGCATCCAGCTCGTCCGGAAGTGGCGCAAGAATCCTTTTGGAGAACGAAGAAGGCGTAGTGATCGAACACTCCCTAGCTCTTTCCTTCCCGACGTCGAACAACCAAGCAGAGTACGAAGCCCTGCTCGCAGGACTGAGACTAGCCGAGGACCTGGGAGCCCGCGAGGTACAGATCTACACCGACTACCAACTCGTCGCCTCCCAAGTCCAGGGGAGTTACCAAGCCAAAAACGACAACCTCGTCGAGTACTTGAACTTAGTCAAAAAATACATGACAAAGTTTGTACGGGCGGAAATTTCACATGTTCCCCGCGAGCAAAACACGAGGGCAGACATATTGTCCAAACTCGCGAGCACGAGAAAGAAGGATGGGAACAAATCCGTCATCCAAGAATCCCTAGCACACCCGAGCATCGAAAGATCCTCGACGCCAGTCGAGGTCCACGCCATAGGGGATGCCTCGTCCTGGATGACCCCAGTTTACAATTTCTTGACGAAGGGCGAACTCCCATCGAACCAAACCGACGCGACCGTCACCAAGCGGGGAGCATGCGCCTACGTGGTGCTCGAGCACAAACTGTATCGCAGGGGATTTTCCATCCCCCTCCTAAAATGCATCGACGAATCCACGGTCCCCGAGGTACTACGGGAGATACACGAAGGGATTAACGCCCAGCACATGGGCGGTAAGTCCTTGGCGAGGAAAGCTCTTCGAGCAGGATACTACTGGCCGATGATGCAGCAGGACACCAAGGAACACGTTAAGAAGTGTGACAAGTGCCAGAAGCACGGTGACATGCACCTCGCCCGCCCTCACAAACTGAGCATACTGTCGTCCCCATGGTCGTTCGCATGGTGGGGTATGGACATCCTCGGACCCTTCGTGCAGGGGACTTACCAAAATAAATTCCTCATCATGGTCGTGGATTACTTCACGAAATGGATAGAAGCCGAGACCCTCGCGAAGATCACCTTGCACAACATCCTCCGTTTCTACAAGAGAAACATCCTCGCCAGGTTCAGAATCCCGAGGGCACTGGTAACCGACAACGGCACCCAATTCACTGACCACGGGTTCCAAGACTTCGTCACCAGACTAGGAACAAAACAACACTTCACTTCGGTCGAGCACCCTCAAACCAACGGGCAAGCCGAAGCTGCGAATAGAGTCATCCTCCGGGGACTCAAACGACGTCTGGGCGAAGCAAAGAGGGGATGGGTCGAGGAGCTGCACAACGTCTTGTGGGCATACCGCACCACGCCCCACTTAACAACGGGCGGGACCCCATTCCGACTAACATACGGCACCGAGGCCGTTATCCCGGTAGAAATCATGGAACCTTCTAGACGGACAGAGAACCCCCTCGACGAAGAAATGAACGACGAGGCACTCAGGGACGAGCTCGACTTAGTCGAGGAAATCCGATCTGGGGCGACCCTCCGCGAAGCCACCCTAAAACAACGAGTGGCTCTGTGCCACAACGACAAGGTCATTAAGCGCGAGTTCGAAATCGGCAGCCTGGTATTACGAAGGAACCAGAAAGACTCCCGCGAAGGGAAGCTGGCCGCGAACTAGGAAGGGCCTTATCGCGTCCACGGCACCACTGGTACCGGGGCGTACTACCTCGAGCAACTAAACGGAGAGCCACTACCACGACCCTGGAACACTGCTAAACTAAAGCAGTACTATAGTTAAAAACCACCAACACTGAGGACCCTCGAATGTCGACTCCCGCGCCCAGTCAACAAGGAGAAACGTCCGACCCTGTAGAGAGGCCAAGGTACAGGCCCGACCTACGTCCAAACCGCATAACATCGTTCAACAAAACAAGAACAAACGATAGTGCCCGACGTGTACACCTCTATCGAGCTCCACCGTCGAAGTACCTGTAGGGCAGAACACCCAGCTCGCGATGGGCAGTTCACGTCACGGGTGAATAACCCCGACCCGGGTCATATACCCGACCAAGCGATTTCGCTCCGCACGCCCGACGAATCTCGAAGAACGTCAGGACATCTAAAAGGGTCAAAAGGAAGTCTCTCCCCTCGAGGTCACCGCCTAGGAGAATCTGGCCACCGAGAAGAAGCCGAGCATAGGCACGAACAAAGGACTTAGGCAAATTTGCCAAAGTCACAACCCCGTACGAACACGACTCGGGCCCATAACTTGGGCCAAATCTAGCACAAAAAGCCAAAGTCACAACCCCGTACGAGCACGACTCGGGCCCATAACTTGGGCCAAATCTAGCACAAAAAATGTTAAACACGAACACGGGCAAACAATCAAAAGTGTAAACAAACATTCATTCAAAACGCCCGTAGGCAACAAAGCAAATAGATATAAACCGACCAAGAAGGCCGGTAATGTTCAAGAAATACAAAGAACGGGCACGCATGCCCAAAAAATACGAACGGGCACGCAGGCCCAAAACAAACATCAACAAGGCGCGCAGGACCATCATTATTTCACAACTCAGCTTCCCCGGAGCTATCACCACCAACAATAGGAGAGTCGGGCGGAGGCACGACCTGACCATCAATGATCTGGGACATGTAGCCCACTCCTTCAGTGTTCAGACCAGGATTCAACAGAGAGAGTTGGCTGACCGCGGCTTCAAAGCCATCTGCCATAGCTCCGACACAGTCCGCCTCGAGGAGTTGGATGCGAGCGACTAGTTCCGATCGACTCCGCAAAGGAGTTGTATCCCCCGACTCGTCCTCGGCAGGAAGTATAGAGGCCTTTAGATCCTCGATCTCTCTGGCGAGGCGCCCGTTGTCAATTTCCAGACGTTCCCGGTCCGCACGAAAAAGGTCTCTCTCCTCGGCCAGCTTCCCCGAGTTCTCTTTCTCCAGAGCCAGCAACTCTGTCTCCGCCACCAGTAGCTCGGCTTGCTCGCGGAACATCTCCTCGGAGCGCTCCAGAGCAGCCTTCAACTTTCGCGAACTCGAGGTGAGGGCAGCTTTCTCCTGTTCCAACTCTTTGATACGGTCAGAGTCCTCCCCCTCCTCGGCCAGCACAACAGCCATCTCGGTCATCTTTACCAGCCCGGCCATATTGGCAGCCAGGTGCCTTCTCCGGTTTTCCTTGCTCATTTTCCTGATAGTTTCGGCTTCATCAGCACTCACGGACAAGGGAAATCCCTCGAAGAAACCCTCCTCTTTAAAGCAAGGGGGCAACCCGAAGGACCTCACAGCGCTGGAGTCCTCACCGACCTCCGGTTGACTTTCCACCTGATTCCTCTTCCTCTGTATCAGGTCGGTGTGTGGCTCGACCTCCTGGACGTCCGGGATCCCTCCCGAAGCAGCTCCCGAGCTAGGTGGCGAGTCCACCCTCGTCGCCTGAGAAGTGCCCGGACTATGTGGAGGGCCCATCCTCGTCGCCTGAGGAGCTCTCACCACCCTCTTATTTACCTTCCTGTCACATGACAACTTCAAGAGCCTCTCCCTTCGTCCGGCCATCAGACCTGCATGAAAGAACCCCGGGTTAGTGACGAGCAAATAAGCGAACAAATAACAAGTAAAGAAATTCAAACAAGACAAAACAATAACGACCTAGCAAATTCGCAGCCTGCCCGAAGGACTGGCACTCCACAAGTGCCTTCGTGCCAATCGGTCGGGCCTCGAACGTCGGATAACCTTCCTCGTCAAGAATATCCTCCCCCTCCCTCGTGGCTCATCTGGTGGGGAAGAAACTGTCGACATACCGACAGAGAGTACCATAAGCCTTCTCGCCCGCGGACGTATGGTAGTACCCGGTGCCATGCTCGTAGTGCCTCGAGGTCCAATGCAAGGGAAATTTGGCCATGCGCCCCAACACCGGATGTCTCTCATCGTCTAAAAGGGCTTCCCCGTGGTCGTCGGTTACGACTGTTTCCTCCTCATACACAGACTCTAAACCTGATGTGGTAACCGGCCTCACAATATACCACTTGTCCTTGAAACCCCGCACGGAATCCATGTACATCCTGAAAAGTCTCTTCGACTGTTTCAGGGAAACTCAGCTATGCCTACCTCCCCGGGATTGGCGCTGTAGGTGGAAGACTCTGAAGAAGAGGGGTATGGTCGCCCCAATCCTTAGAAACCGACAAGTTAGCTCGAACGCTCGGATGAAAGCGAGCGAATTTGGGTGAAGCTGCGACGGGGCCAGCCCCAGATGGCTGAAGACCCCGACCTGAAAATCGTTGAAGGGCAGCTGTAACCCAAGGTCCTTGAAGGCAATTTCATACATGGTGAATCCATACTCGGGGAACTCCGAGCAGATTCGTGCGGTGAAAGTTGGTCGAGTGACGACGAAGTTCTTCTGGAAACCGGGCTGGCTACTGCCCGTCTCGAGGATGGTGTATGCCCTTCGACTACGTCGACTATAGGCCGAAGCTATCCCTCTGGGCTCGGCACCCACCCATTCCAGCAGAGGATCCTCTATGGTATCAACCAAATTCACATTTTCATCAGCACTTTGTTCTTCCACCTCGGTGCGCCCTGAAGAACACGGTTCGTCTGCCATGGTTACCTACAAAGCACGGGAAACCAATCAATTGGGAGCGAAACCACACGCTCTCCATAACGGACGAGATGAAGGGCACGACAAACCACGTCGCTCCACGCGCGACCACAAAGTTGGTGTTTCGGAACAAAAAGAGCAGTCACCTCCCCGACTCCCAGTTACCACGACAAGCTACAGATCGCCTGAATAGGCCAACATCTCGACCACTCACGAATGTGTCGACCCAGGCTACGAACGTGGCGAACGACGTCATGGGTCTCAAAACTAGAGCCATGAGTTTACCGGGCACTACCAAGAATTAGGCGCCCTGAGTCATGAAGTCCCCGGGCAGCACTGCGAGTCAAATACCTAAACTATGCGTTTACCGGGCGCATACACGCGTTCGCCGGGCATAAACATGGATTTGTCGAGCTAAATATAAATCTACCGGGCTAATCCTAGGCGTACAGTCTCTAAAAACGTCTGAAAACAATGAAAATCATGCATCAGAGAGGAAAAACAAAGGAGACAAGACACTTACTTGGAATCAGGAAGGTAATGTGACGACGGAGAAAGGAAATCAGCGACGGAGATCACGGCGGTCCTATGAGTATCTGGGAAGAACAGCAACAGCAGAAACAGAGTGAAGAGGAGAAGCGCGAAGAGGGAAAGCACGTTCTGGGGCCCAAACACCCTATTTATAGTGATGACGTGGAATACCAAACGTCACCCCGGGGAACCACAGAACTTCCCTCCTCGACGTGTAGCTCCCCTAGGCAATGATGACCCTATCGTCAGTAGAGTGGCGGCACGGTTCCCAAGAGATGCCTCATGTGCCCAACGAACGCAACCCGTCGAGACTCCCCGAGCGCTCCTCGCGCGGTATCATCTCGTATGCCCGACACGGGGAAAACTCCTCGAGCAAGCCGCGGGAACGACATATTCTAGCCGGGAACGGGACCCCGTGACGCAGGCGACCTAAGATCAAGTCATGGCTCCTACTACAGGAACCACGACTTGGGGGGCTCCTGTTCTGGACTGGGCCGGGCTGGCCTAAAAGCAATGGTGAAGGCCCAATCCAAACGGTCTTACAAGGGGTCACGCCGACCAAAAGGCCATATCCGTGCCCGGCATTCTCTGCTAGTGCGACATCCTCGACTTTATGCTATCCTGCTCGACCTCAGCTCGAGCACTCCTCCTAGGGCAGACTCTATCCACTACGTCATCACCTGGATCCCGAAAAGACCGCGTCCTCGTCCGTCCGTACTTCACGCAGAACGTGCGATCCTAATAGATTAACACTAAATATATATTATTAAACGCTATACATTTAAAAGTATAATACAAATTAAAATATGACAAATATGGTATGTCACTTATAAATTATTAATAATAATATTTTCATAGCAATTTATGCTACTAATTGCTTAAACATTAGTTGCTTAACAATATCTTAGTATATCTTTTATAGAAAACTTCACTTATTTTAATTTTTTTTTTTAATGTAAAATTTTTTTTAATCTATTTTCTTTTATTAATTTTAGTGAACAAAAAGTAAAGAGGTCACTTTGCATTCATTAATGGAATCTCCTTGAGTATTTTTCTGTTTGGGTCTCAAAAATAGAGAAATTTCCTTTGCGGATGTGGATCAAAGTTTTCCCAAAATGAAAATATTTGGGGACGGGAATAACAAACATGTCCCACCTAATACTATAATATCCTTAATATATAATTTAAAATTTCTACATAGATTTATTTGTCATTATATATAACTTATTAAGTTTAGTAGTCATGACTCTCACAAGTATAAATTAACTATTGTTAAAACAATAAATTTATCATAGATAATTAATTTCTGCTTAAAAATACTGGAACGGAAATGGAGACAAAATCCACTGTAATGGGAATCTAAGATAAGAATGGAGAATAGATTTGAGAGTGAGAATTGAGACGGAAATGTATATCCCGCCCCCGCCCCGCCCCATCGACTATTCAAAGCCAAAAGTTGAAGACATCAAAAATCAACTAAAATTACACAGGTTGGTTTATTAATGTGAAAGTACAGCACACCAGTCAGGTTTTTAACTATCAAATCACACATGTTGGATTATTAACCTGAAAGTACAGAACACCACACAGGTTTTTGAACTATACAAATGATGTTGATGATTAATAATTAACTAATACACAATGAATAACTCCTGAGAAGTTAATTAATACAACCAAAGCTCTTTTAGTGTTTCAAGAACATAGAAAGCTAACACCAGAACAAAATGATTCCAACAAACCCTCCTGATGATACTAGAATTATGTCCAATCAGTCCCCACTTGCACAGCCCTTGCAACCACAATGAACACACTCTATAACCTTCTCCTCCCTAAGTTGCTTTGGTACTCTGCAAACACATGTTGTGGCAAAATTGTGATCGCGTGGCTGCATGCACCTCAAACAACATAGACGTTCATAACCAGGCTGCAGTTCAAAAACAATAACATGTTATTAGGTACTCAAATCCAAGAAAAACATAGTAAATTTAATACACTGATAGATTAATTAACTGAAGGCATAAGGAATGTGGAGACAATAATTGTACTTGTGATTTCCTAAATATTTCAATAATTGCTGTACCGATAACAATGACCTCATAACATTTTAGGAAAAGCAAAACTGCCCAAGAACTTATATTTCGTTATTTTACCACAAGTCTGCAATCAAACTGGAAATATGATTCTCCAATTGTTTGAGAGGATATTTAGTCACAGTTAAGATGTCTTTATACTAGCCACTATGATGAATATACAATTATTCATATGATGACAGAGCAATTGCCTTGGTACACAAATTTTACAATATTCATATTATGGAGCCAGAACTAATGCAGACATTCATTGCTGAGACTCAAACTAGTTAGTTCACTCTGGTCCATCCTGACGATGAGGAGGGAATATGCTGGAACGTCCAAATACTTGTGCACCTTGAAAACATTTCGAGAGAGTTGAAGAAGTAATATATTTGTTTCAATTAGAGTCAGAGTTGGAATGCTAGGGTCGTGGGCTTGCTTGTAGGAATCGAGTGAAGCTTTGGAAAGTTAAGGAGGTCATCTCTATGAAGACTAGTGTATATTGTTCATTTCCAAAAGACGAGATTATACACAACACCCGTTTGGAACCCCAAATGGAAAAAGACGATGTCTCGGATAGAAGTTGCAGAATACGTCTTTTGACTGAATCATGATTTGAAACTTTGCAAAAGGAAATGAAACACGCCGATACTAGTCATAAGTACTAGGATGGAAATTCAAGAACAGGACAGTTGCTCCTGTTACATGAAAATAGGCCGAATGCTAGTGTACATCCCGGAATTTTTATGAGGCCGGACGGCGAAGTTCTGCACGCATCTCGGATTTTATCCTTATAGCCGGGATAGGAGCCGGCAATGGTCAAACCAAACATCGGGAAGATTGTGATAGCCGGGATGGGTAATAAATCCAGTCTAAATACTCGGTGACGGGATGGTAGTAGTATCCTAGGTGGACATTTAAGCAGGTTTGGGCCTGATGGCGGAGTGACGGCTCATTTGCAACGATCAGGGCTGAGCCCAAGGGTCATGGGCAGAGCTGTCAAAATGGGCCAAAGCCCATGGGCCGGCCCATCGAGCCCGGAAAAAGTTAGGACATGGGCCTTATTTTTTGAGCCCATTTACTTCCGGGCCTTTTTTAGCCCGGCCCTAAAAATCCCTAAAAAAATGGCCCAGCCGGTATGGGCTATGGGTAGCCCGCAAACCCGAAGAAGAAAAATAAAAAATTGCGATTTAATTAGAAATTATCCAATTCATAAAAAATATTAAACAAAGTATGTATCTCAAGTATTCAGCCCAGCCCAACATGACGTGAACATCACACACACGGACACGGGCATGACCCTAAACGCTAAAGTAAACTTAATATCTCAACTCACTACCTCGTAACCTAATATCACTATCAGTATGTATCTATATCGCTTTTCCTGAAAATGAAACCGTGAAACCGCAGCTACTATTATTCTGCCTGTTCGATTCGCCGGTCCTCTTCGTTTGGCTGTTCCATTTCAACTTAAAATCGAAGCATATATCGTCTCTCACTCACTTCGCCTGTTCCTGTTCGGCTGTTCACTCTGTCTCTCTCGCCTCTCGTTCCAGGTTAGTGTGAACATATGCTATTAAGCTTCGAAATCGTGATTATTGTGACTTTGATTTTGCCTACTGTTTATATGCTATGAAGCTTCGATTTAGTGACTGTTGTGACTCTGATTTCGCCTACTGTTGTAACTTCGATTTGGATTTCGTGAATATACTGTTGTGACTTTGATTTTTACTACTGTGATATGCTATGAAGCTTTGATTTTTTTACTGTTGCGACTTTGATTTTTACTACTGTGACATGCTATGAAGCTTTGATTTTTTTACTGTTGTGACTCTGATTTTGCCTACTGTTGTAACTTTGATTTCGATTTCGTGAATATACTGTAAGCTTCGATTGTATTTCGTGAATATACTGTAAGCTTCAATTGTATTTAATTACTGTTACTGTATGCTATTAGAACCTACAATGCCTGTATATTTTTGTTATTGGCACTGTTCTTGTTGTTATATTTTGAAATCTGAATCCACGTTGTTATATTGTAGTGATTGTTCTTGTATTATTGTCTTCATGTATTGGCACTGTTCTTTTTGTTATATATTATTGTCTTCATGTATTGGCACTGTTCTTTTTGTTATATTTTGAAATCTGAATCCATGTTGCTGATTCTTGGTGGGGTTTGAACGTAACTATTGAAATTATCAGAGCTACTTCTTATCAAGAGGATTCCTGCTGAATATATACTAATAATTTAAACAAAATTAAATTTCTTTTACTAGTTTTTGGAATTAGATTATGTTTGTAACATTATACTAGTTTTCTATTAGTTTGGCTGTTTACGGGAAAATATATGCATTTTTATGCAACAAACTTTACCATATACAAAGCATGCTCTCAAACTTATTTGATAATTTTCATTCATGTTATCTTACGCAGTCACTTATTTATTACTCAATGCAGAAGTTAAAAACATATAACAGCTTCTGTGTTGAAATATATAACAGCTTCAGAGTTACACTGTAGAGTTATACGGTTATATATTCACTAAATAATTTTGTGTTGATCTTAATCTGATGCTTGTTGTTGTTATTGTGTCTACTCTAAATATTAGTTATTAACTTATATGGATTATTTAGAAATGGGCCCGTTTAGGGTCAGCTAGCCCGCAGCCCAAACTGGTCTGGGCCTGGGCAGTAAAACTAGAGCCCATTTAAATATGGGCCTTTGGAGCCCAACCCTAAAAAGCCTGAAGCCCACATGGGCTGGCCCGTTTAGGCCCGGGTAGTCCATTTTGACAGCTCTAGTCATGGGTCAGTTACCAAATCATAATGGGATCCGTTATGGTATATAAAAAGGTATTATAGTCTTAAATATGATGGTTACGCACGTTATGGAATAAAAGGTCATTAGACCTCTAAAAGGCATAGCTAAATCTATGAAAAGGTGGAAGGAGGCTGTTAATGAGGGGAGACCAATGAATAAGATAAAAAAGAGCAGATACGATGCCTTGAGGCCGCCAACAATGGTGACCCTTCATCCTTCTCCTAAAAAACCCCCTGAACACAGTACAGCTGTGGTCTCGCCTGGTTCACATCGGGGAAATTATCCAACTAATGTTCTTGGCAGGAACAGCTAGTTTTTCTCTACACTATGGTGGCTGTGAATATCAATTCGTAATCTAAGATTAGAAGTAGATAGTTGGCAAACTGCTTTTGTTGCACGAAATTGTTTGGTGTGCTAGTTTTGTAGGAAATTTGTCATTGCACTATAAGGTGACTTCTTACGGAACAAAATTTCAGGATTAGCAGAGAACACTAGGTGTTCTATTTCTACCGGCTCAAGTAATTCTTAATGGTTCTATAGCAAATCTCAAACAGAAACAAGAAGATTGAATTTATAGTCGTATATGTCTTTTATCCAGTCCTTTAGGTGTGTGCATGGTGGGAGAGAAATACTCAGATACTTAAAGGTGCCTTTAACCCCCAAGTTATTTAGAAGAAAATTACATCTTCCTTCTATTTGGTGCTCAAGGCAAGTATTGCGGTTCATCTTGGATTAGGATTTCTCACTTACTTCTAAGTATAACTTATCCTATGTTTTATAGAATGAAATAACTACTCGTACAAAAAGAAATACAAAATAAAAGTAATTTCATATAAATTAGCTCATGATAGGTACCTTCTTCCATTTGGCAATTAGATTGCGATCAGCATATCCTTGATCTAAACAGAATTCATACAACTCTTTAGAAATTTCTTTCCTCCGGTAGTAGAGGTCATATACATAGCGACTCTTCTGGTGTGCAATTTTAAATATAGGCCATAAAGTCTCGCATTTTCTTTTTCCATCATGGGGATCATTCTCAGCTACACATAAAAGATACCATAAAACCATTACTTCCATAGATTTCAGAATGAGAACTCTAAAAAATAAATAAAATAAAATGTAGTAAGGCAAAATTCCAACCTTCTCTCATCTTTCCTTGAAGTTCCCGTAGTGTCGGCTCGATTAATTCCCATCCTTCAGGGTATTTAACTCGGCTTGTCTTTACTTTCGGCATTTCTTATCTGATAAAGGAGAATATGACATTGTTACAAAGCTAGCAATGAAAAAATTGGAAAAAAAATGAAAAAATTGTTATAATGTAATAACTTATTTGTGAAGCGAATTCACACACATTCTACGCGATTAAAGTATGGAAGAACTTCATAGATTCAAGAATCACAGAATAATTGAGTCGAAAATTAGGAAAATCCCAAGCACAATAGCAAAGTGAAATTAGGGCAAAATCTCAAAACCCTAACACAGTAAAAAGATAAACTCACGAGGCAAGGTCACTCTATTGGTGGCGGCGAATACGGTGGTACGGCGGTGATGCTCGGGATGTCGCCGGCGGAGGCAGATTAGATTAGAAGTAGCTGTAGAATTTTCTGGAACGTCGTTCTCCAGTTTCAGCTTCTGATAAATATTCTCGGGTAATTGAAGCTAGTGAGATTATATCTTGGATAGAGATTTTAATAATTTTTTTTTTAAAATAGTTATAATTCGTCAATAAAAAATGTTATAAAATTATAAATAGGATAAACCAAGTTGAGAATTTGGATAATTTTGACCGGTGTCATTCTTTCATTCATTTTTATATTTATAGATTATTGAAAGGTTGTTATCACACCTGCTGATACGAATCAGAAGTTGAATTATGATTCTGATGGAGAGGATGTGGATGCTACAACCTTCAAATATATGGTTGGCTCTCTAAGGTATTTGTGTAATATCAGACCTGATATTTACTATGCAGTTGGAATGGTTAGCAGATTTATGAGCAAACCAATGTGGTCTTATTATCAAGCTGCAGTCAGGATTCTAAGGTATGTGAAGAGAACTCTGAAATATGGAGTGTTATTTTCGTCTAGAAGAAAGATCGGATCAGAACTTCTGAGTTATTCTGATTCTGATTGGTGCGGAGATAGAGTTGACAGAAGAAGTACTTCTGGGTACTTATTCAAATTTCTTGGAGGTCCTATTTCTTGGTGTTCCAAGAAGTTGTTGTTGCTTTGTCAACCTGTGAAGTTGAATATATTACAGGTGCTCTGACTGCATGTCAAGCTGTGTGGATTCTGAACTTGCTGAAAGATCTGAAGATTGAGGTAAATAAACTTATGAAGCTGATGATTGATAACAAGTATGCAATCAATCTTGCCAAGAATCCAGTGTTGCATGGGAGAAGCAAGCATATTGAGACCAAGTATCATTTTCTGAGGAATCAAGTTCATAATGGAATAATAGAGGTTGTGCACTGTAGCACTCAGAAGCAGCTGGTAGATGTTCTGACAAAGACTATCAAAATTGATCAATTTCTTGGTTTAATGGATGGAATTGGTAGTTTTTGGTAAATATAAATTAAGGGATGGTGTTAGAATTAATTTAGATTTTATAATTAAATATTAATTTATATTTAGGAATATCTTTTAGATTGTTTATATCTTTGTTAGAAGATATATATCTTAGATCTTCTTATATATTTGTAGAAGATATATTTTAGATTTAATTTGTGTGTATAAATAGCCTAGTGGAGTAGGTTATTGTAATTCATTGTAAATCCTTATTTTTGAAGCTATCAGTAAATATTTCTTTTGTTTTTTATCTTCCTTATGCACCAACACATGTTGCCCTTACTTCATGAAACCCCATTTCATTTCTTGCACCCCTTAGAGCTTTTATTTTTATTTTATTTTTTATCCGTATTTTGATAAATTGATTAATTGACGAATATTGTCAAATAAATATCAAAAGAATAATACTCCATAATACTTTCAATGAAAAATCAAACGTTTTCACAATTTAATCGAACTCGTCTAAAATATTTTTCTCAATAAATCATATTAAAAAGGAAAAGTGGATGTACATCCGCTTTATCCTCGAGTAGTCGAACAAATGGTGTATACCTTATCTAAATCGATTACTCGTCTTCCATAAAAAATACATAATTAAAAATTAGATTAAAAAAGAAAAATCAAATGTACATTCGCTTTATCCTTGAGTAGTCGAACACAAGGTGTACAGCTGTCTAAATCGGTTACTCGTCTTCCATAAAAAGAATAATTTTTAATAAATAAATTGGATAAAAAAAGGAATAGTTGAGTGTACACCCTTTTTATCCTCGAGTAAACAAACACGAGGTGTACATCATGTTCTAATTCAGATACTTGTCCTCCACTTAAAAATAACTTCAACTCATCAAACATACTTTTTTCGCCTTAGGACGGATAAAAAACTTTTCATAAACGAATGGTGTTTTATCCATTCTGACGCGTCAAACAAACAACGCTTAATTTCGCCCATGCACGACTAGCAAACAACATTTAATCGCTCGAATGCGATCAAAACATCTTTCACTAAAATTAACCAACCAATAAACTTTTACTATCACAGAACTATGTAGTTTTGAGTTCTCCATCGAACTTGCGGATACATAGGAGCGAGATTCAAAGTTTCGTCAAACACCAAAATAATTATTTTTGTCCTTTTTTATTTCTTGTAAATATTTTAATAATAAGAAGAAACTTAAAACATTTTTAAGCTAGCATTTTTCAAAACCAATTAAACGGTTCCGTTGGCTACAATGGATTCGGTGGGGGTGCTAATACCTTTCTCACGTATAATGACCCACAAATCTGAATTTAGTTGTGATAACCTTATTTTTGTTATTTTAGGGTTTTGTTGATGTTTTCTCTTCTAAAAATAAACTTTGGTCGCAACTTTATTGAATTTCGAGCGTTCATTCGCTCGAGTATTTTTCGTACCGCAACATTGAAATAACAATTACGGTGGAAAATCAACCTCTATAATATTTCACAGTTGAGGAAGGTACATTTTATGTGAGATGCAATACCTAATTTATATGTTCTTCATTTTTCCTCCTTTTAAAGTTTTTGAAGTTTTTTTTTATCATAGTTCTATTTTATTGTTTTTCACTTTAACCACTTCTTGAGTATTTAATTTTATTTGAGAAGTTACAATGTTTATAATTATTTTAATTTAATATATATTTTAATATATTTATATTATTATATATAAAGTGTTAATGTAATTTTTTTTATTGTTATTAAATATCAAAATTATAAAATTGTTTACATAGATAATATATCAATATTAATTTTTTTTAAAAGAAATTGTAGAATTATTTATTGGATAAATTACATCCATATCTCCTCAAGTCTATTAAAATAGTATCATTCCAGTCATTAATTTTAAAATATGCATTAATATTTTCAAAGTTTATTAAAATAACATCGACGTCTATTTAGTTTTCAATGACAACAAAAAATTATAGGTATAAATGGCGTGGATTTGGACTCGTGTGATGCTCAGGATAAAAGACAAGATAGAATATATGTATCATATTCTATCTCAGTGTTTGATGACACAACATGATATGATAAGTTAATCATGAAATTTATCATATTTCACCTCACTAGTTCAAATTGTTATCTTGAATATGAGCTGAGTTAGAATTTGACAGGGTAGGATAAAAAAATAATTTCCTAATTTACCTTTATAAATATAATTTAAAATAAAAAATTAAATATGATAAAATATAAATAAATATTAATTTGATATTAATTAAAAATATTAATAAATTATTTTAAAAAAATATATGTATAATTGTCATAAAGATAATTTTTTTATTTTATATTATATAAAAAATTAATGTCTAATAAATTGAAATATTTAAAAATAAAATAATTATTAAAATTTTAAAAATATGAATAATAATTTTATTTTTTATCAAATTAAATATATTTTTTGTAAAGGTAGTTTTATCATTTACACATTATATATACATACTTTTATTTTGCTTATCTAACATATATAATAGAATTTGTTCTGGATTGGGCCCACCCTGGCCATTTGCGTAGTGGGGGATGGATATCCTCGGACCATTCGCACAAGGGACTTACCAAAACAAGTTCCTTATTGTGGTCGTGAATTACTTCACGAAATGGATAGAGGTCGAGGCTCTCGCGAAGATCACCTTGCACAACATCCTCCGTTTCTACAAAAGAAACATCCTCGCCAGATTCGGGATCCCGAGAGCGCTAGTCACCGACAACGGCACCCAATTCACCGACCACGGATTCCAAAACTTCGTCACCAAGCTGGGAACCAAACAACATTTCACCTCGATCGAGCACCCTCAAACCAACGGGCAAGCCGAGGCCGCCAATAGAGTCATCCTGCGAGGACTCAAACACCAGCTCGACGAAGCTAAAAGAGGGTGGGTCGAGGAGCTGCACAGTGTTTTATGGACTTATCGCACCACGCCCCATTCAACGACGGGCGAAACCCCCTTTCGACTAACATACGGCACCAAGGTCGTCATCCCCGTAGAAATCAGGGAACCCTCCAGGCGGACAGAAATGCCCCTCGACAAAGAAATGAACGATGAAGCACTCAGGAACGAACTCGACTTGGTCGAGGAAATTCGATCGGGGCAGCCCTGCGCGAGGCCACTCTAAAACAACGAGTGGCCCTGCGTCACAATGATAAGGTCATCAAACGCGAGTTCAAGATCGGCAACCTGGTATTACGAAGAAACCAGAAAGACTCCTGCGAAGGGAAATTGGCCGCAAACTGGGAAGGGCCCTATCGCGTCCACGGCACCACAAGCACCAGAGCATACTACCTAGAGAAGCTAGACGGAGAATCATTACCACGACCCTGGAACACTGCTAAACTAAAGCAATATTATAGCTAAAACCCTTAAACACTAAGGACTCTCGCCGTCGAACATCCACATCTAATCAACAGAGAGAAATGTCTCGACCACGTAGATGAGCCAAGGTACGGGCCCAGTCTACAACCAAACGACATAACGCCGTTCAGCCAAATGAGGACGAACGACGATGCCCGACGGGGACACCTCAATCGAGCTCCACTGTCGAAGTACCCACATGGCAGAACACCCAGCTCGCGATGGGCAGTTCACGCCGCGGGCGTACGACCTCGATCTGGGTCATACGCTCGACATGCGGGCTTCACTCCGCACAACCGACGCACTTCGAAGTACGTTGGACCACCAAAATGGGTCGAAAGGATCTCCACTCGAGGACATAACTTAGGCAAATTCGTCACAAAGTAACAGTCGAATACAAGCCTAGCTCGAGGACATAACTTAGACAAATTTCATCATAAAGTAAAACTTAAATACGAGCAAGTTTAAAGTTAAATGAACATCCATTGAAAAGTTTATGCACAAGACAAGATGAAAATAGACCGACCAAAAAGGCCGACAATGTTCAGGGTTACAAGCCATGGCACAACGGCCAAAAGAAATAAGCACGGGCACGCAGGCCCCAAAAATGAGCACGGGCACGCAGGCCCCAAAACAAAAACCAATAAGCGGGCACGCAGGCCCGACCAGAAACTCCACGCTAAACGTTCCCGGGACTACCGGCATCCACCACAGGAGACTCAGGAGGAGGCACGACCTGGCCGTCAATAATCTGAGACATGAACCCCACTCCCTCGGTATTCATACTCAGATTCAGTATGGAGAGCTGGCTGACCGCGACCTCGAACCCATCTACTAAAGCACCGACACAATTGTCTCAATGAGGTGGATGCGCGTGACCAGATCCGAACGGGTCCGCAAAGGGGCAGTCTCCTCCGACTCATCTTCAGCAGGAAGCATAGCAGCTTTTAGCTCCTCGACTTTCTTAGACAAATGTTCGTTGTCAGCCTCCAAGCGTTCCTTGTCCAGTCGAAGGCAATCCCTCTCCCCAACAACCTTCCCGGAGTTTTCCTTCTCCCCCGCCAGCAGGTCAACTTGTTCGCGAAATATTTCCTCGGATCGCTCAAGGGCCGCATTTAACTTACGAGAAATGGCAGCGAGGGCAGCTTTCTCCGACTCCAACTCCCTGACGCGATCCGAGGAGTCCGACCCTTCCTCGGCAAGGACAACGGCCATCTCGACCATCTTCACCATCCCGACCATACTGACGGCCAGGTGTTTCCTCCGACTTTCTTTGTTGAGCCGCCTAATAGTCTCGGCCTCGTCATTGCTCACCGTCAGAGGAAACCCCTCGAAGAAATCTTTTTCTTTGAAACAGGGGGGTAAGTCGAAGACCCTCGCAGCTACAGACTCGTCGCCAACCTCCGACCTATTGTCTGCCCGACTTCTCTTTGTCGTGATCAGCTCAGTGGGTTGTTCAGTGATCGGGACTTTATGAGTCTATTGGGATACTAACTGCAAGTATACAGTTTAGTCGTTCTAGTTTTAAATGATTATCAAACCCACAGAGACTGAGGATCAATCGCATACGATCTAATGCTACAATTATTTAACTAAGCGATGAATATTTGGTTTTAAGGAGGGAATAATTTAATTAGAAATAATAGTAATAGCTATACCAGTATGTGATAGTCGGACTTCGGGAATTCGGTGAATTGCTTGGCATATAGAGTATTTCGGTAAAAACGAATTGTTTAAAAACCTGAGACATACACTCTCGTGTTCATGAAATAAGTCATGCTACTAAACCTAATGGATGCACTTTAAATTTAATAACATTTTTTGAAAACAATTTGAGTTTAATTAATTTATTAAAACACTCTCATGTATTTAAAAATTAATGTTTCGTTATCACTATTTGGGTTGAACCCCAGCTCTCGCATGCAGGTTCTTGCCTTAATTAATTTCCCACTCTCGTGGCAAAATCGTGTTAATTATCCTCTCACTCTCGTGACAAGGGTAGTTAAATTAAACATGGAAATTGGAAACCAGAAATTGTTTATAAATGTTTTTAGCCAAGGTATCACTGAATTCTTTCGGTACTTAGGAGTCACATACCGATACAATTAATTTAGCCGGACATAATATATTTAATAACTATGCAATTTAAAGTATAATCCATAAAAATAAATGATATAATACAAGAATAAATAAATATCAATTGCATAAAAAACCTGTAAATAATGTTGCTATGGTAATCTTGGATGTTACAAATTCCTTACAGCTCAATCGAAATCAATAATTGTGTTAATTCTTAGATGAAGAATTAACACTCTAAAACTAATGCTGGAAATAAAAATTACAGTACGTGTAGAAAAGGGTGCAAAAACAAGAAAATAGAATAATGCAGAAAAATATAAATTTGGCTCTGGATAAATTTTCTTCGACCATCATCCATTGAACTACCACATATATATATAGAAGAAAATATTGCAGTTGAGAAAATCTTGGAAAAGGCTTGAGTGGAGTAAGACCCGGATGCATGGTTACTGAGTGGAGGAAATATATGAGAAGAGTTTTGCCCTCACGTTGCCCAAGTCTCCACTAATTCATAACGTTGCCCTTTACGCGTGTGACGGTCGTCACAAGGGGGTGACGGTCGTAATGCGCTTAAATAGCGCATTACGCTCGTCAATGATGTGTGACGAGCGTTCTTTCTAGTTGGGGAGGCATTACGGTCGTCACAGGGTGCGACGGTCACCATAGGGTGTGACGGTCGTCACAGTTACAAAATCTGCAGACTTTGCAGATTTGGTTCCTTCTCTTCTATTTCTTGTTTAGCTTCCTTCATGTGGTCCTTTTTCATTAATTTGAGTTGACAAATGTTATACCTGTGAAAAGACACAAAAACTCGGAATAATCGAGAGTTAGACGACTCAATGTATTATAAAAATCGGTAAAAAGCGTAGTAATAATATGATATGATTTCTCATTATCAAATTCCCCCATACTTAAACCTTTGCTTGTCCTCAAGCAAATAGTCATTCGAAAGGTCGGACAAGTTTTGTCAAGCGCATATGCATGACATACCTTGGATTTTTAAAGCAATTTCGGGAAATCCTCGTCGGTTTGGCCAATACTTGAGTGAAACACTAAAGATACGCTAATGACACGAGCAATAAGCTTAGTCGTAGGCTTCCATTTCAAACGAGCTATCCAACAGTTCCATTATAATTCTGCCCAGAGTTCCTCGTATCTATTTCACCTAGTTTCGTCCTGGCGCAATCACATTAAGCCCTTTGTCTTAGCACGCACGTAGTGGAGTAACCGGTTAGTGACTTTGATCCTTTTAGCACGGGGTCTGGTACACGAATGTGGCAACCCTACATATTTATCCAAATTGGAGGTTGTGGGGGATCGAGCCGTAGCACGCCCTACCGAGTTCAGAACCAGATACCTCTGAACCAACCAACAGTGGATTCCTTCATTATTTTCTCAACTCTTATATGTGACCGTATGTTTTTGTGCATAAAATTTCTTTTCTTTTAGCAGCGAGATAAGAAGGATATTTCAAAGATCAGGCATCAAACACTTATATTCATCGATTCTCCACGTGGTTTGTGTCAAGACGGTGTTGACTGCTAGTATAAACTACTAGGGGTTACTTTAGAACTTAAAACTCCAGATATCGGTATAATGGTTATTGAAACGGATCGTGTAAGTAGGAAGTCTACGGTGTCATAACCGTATCGATCTTGTTATGTCGTTTTCGGCTTCGTCAACTGGGATTTCGTTAAAATAGGTATGTCGGGCTAATGCGAAGATAAAAAAATTTCGGTATGGCTAAATAAAGCGAAGAATTTGAATCGAGACATATCATAAAAATTTACTAGTTTATAAAAGATGGAAAGGTACCTCTCCCACACTAAATCCGACATTGTCCTCAATGTTGCGGTATATAGGCGGGGAAGTATAATTACAAAAACAAACAGAAAGGAAATGAAACAGAAAAAAGTAAACTACATAGAAAATAAAGAAAACTACTGGTGACCACATCCTCTACTCCTGGTGCAAGAGCGTTTGGTAGGAGTGGCTTCTGTGTCAGTATCCTGGTAACCAAGGGTGCTGACGTTCAGCCTTAAGGCGTTGAGCTCTGACAGGGCCTTATCCAACCTCTCATGCATGCTCCGCTGTCCAGTCAAGATCTGAGTGTTTTGAGCGCATAGATACTCATATTGCTCCTGTTGTCTTCTTTCAAGCGCTGCGCTCATTTGATTTTGCATATGAATGGCGCAGAGGACCTCTTCAAGAGTAATAGGAGGTGGTGCAGATGAAGGTCCTGGAATGTCATGGACGGGGGGAGCACTGTCTAGCTCTTCTTGCATTTCGTCTGTGGGGGTATTAGGCTGGTCTTCATGAGTAGGAGCACGCCCCACGGGAGCTGCAGGATCGAACAACCAGTTAGCTCGGTTTCGTGGATCGATTCGGTCCCTGCAAGGCAAAATGATGTTATGATAAACATTGTTTCTGATCACGGTGTGGAATCGGCCATCCTCCCGCTCATAAATGAGATGTGCGGCCTTGCAGTGATCCAAAGTTAGCAAAGCCGGTGTCATAGAAGGCATATCCGCGAGAGCAGCACCATAGTTCAGAGCTATGGCAAGTGAAGTGACCAGCCCTCCGAAATAAAAGGGTTTTCCGCCTCTAGCACAAATAGAGTGGATATGAGCCAGTAAGAACGGGGCGGCGTTGATCTTTTTCCCGGTGAATGCGCAATGCATGAAGAAGAGCTCCTTGGAGTTGAGCTTGTGGTTGCTGTCACGGGCAAAGATTGTGTTGCTGAGGATGCGGTGGAAATAGCGGATGGCCGGATTATGAATGTGGGTGGCATTGAGGTGGTCGTAGGATCCAGCACTGATATTCGTCATACTGTGCCATAAGTTGAAAGCTTCCTCACCAAAATTATCCGGCACCCGGAGATGGACACCTTCGTCAGAACAAAAGCCTAAAAGCCGTGTGATGTCGGATTGGGGCAGCTCGTGCTCTATGCCAAACATACGAAACTTGGCCAGGCCTGACAGTTGGTTCGTGGCACCTGGGGGAGTGATGTATACAAAGGAACTCAAAAACTCAAGGGTTAGAATTTCATAAATCGGTCGCGGTTCGCGGCACAGGTTCCATAAATCCACACTCTGCAACAATTGTCGGACACTGTCAAGTAGTCCCAAACTCCTCAAACAGTCAAGATCAACATACCGTGTAGGTTGGAGACCGCAGCGTTGAAACTTCTGGAATTTGACCCGTTGGGTTTTCTCCTTGTTCGTCGGATCTGAAAGTGAGAGCGGGAGCTTGTTGATTGTTGGCCATGGTGTTTGTAAAACGGATTGGAAAAGGTTTGGAATGAGAATGGGGTAGTGGGTTGATGGGGTTTTTAGTGTTAGAATGTTGGAAGTTTGAAAAAAAAATATGGGGTGGGTGATGTTACCATTAGCAGCGATGGAGGTTGGGAGGTTTTGAAACAAAGATGGAACGGTTCTGTACTAGCAGGTTCTGATATATTGTGCGCGTGACGGTCGTCACGAGGGTGTGACGGGTGTAACATGGTGAAACGCGTGTTACACTCGTCATGAGGGTGTTACGAGCGTCATGCGTTCAATGTCATTAATGAGAAGACCGTTACACTTTTTTTTTTAATTTTCTAATAGTTTATTTTTTTAAAATTCTAGTCATAGTGAGCAGTAATAATATTTACCAACACACGTCACATGATTAAATTTTTGCAGAAAATATAAATAGTAAATTAATAAAAAATGAAAAATATCCTGAAGATGAAATAACATGTATGAAATAAAATAATGGTAGTAGGGCAATAAAACTTGAAACTTTATAAATAATTGAAATTTCATTAATGAGTAAACATTGTTTGGAAATAATAACTTAAATAATAAAAATGATAAAATACTAAAATAGTGACCTCACTGTATGTACAAATGCAAGAGAAGAACAAATCAGTATAACATCGACAAACTCTAGCCACGAGGAGCAGGGAACATATGCTGGTGCATGAAATCCAGCTGGTCTGTCACCAAATCCATGAAAGCGATGAAATCCACTCGTAGAGATGTAAGCTCACCCCGCATTTCGGTAATTTCTTCATGCAAAGAGTTGAGGGTGACAATAGGTGGAGGCGGTGGTGGTATCTATGGAGCCTGGAAGGTGGTCTCAGTAGAAGCTACATGCTGCTCCCACGGGTCGGGAAACTGGTGGTATCCCGGTGGTGTTTCAGGATCGTCAGCATCGCAAGAGGTATTAGGCACTTCATAGATGTCAACAGTGGAAGGAAACGAAGGCGGTGTAAGAGGATGGTGGAGGTCAAAGAGCCAGTTTGCTCTATTGTGGACACTAGTTATAGGGTTCGGGAGCACAAATTGGTGGACAGTCTCATGATTAATTAGCAACTCGAATTGATCTGGCCCACGATTTCCTATAAAACTAGTGTTGAAGCAGAATTCAATGTTCATTGGCTTGATTCCATAGTGCGGTGTTGATCCTAACATAGGCCTTCGGAGTCCAATGGCATTAGAGATCATAGTGACTAAACCACCTAAAAGGATTGGGGCATTTTGTGTCTGTATAATTTGTTCCATGTTAGCAAGCATATAGGCGGCACCGTTTACTAGACGGCTCTGAGAAGCACAATACATGATGAAGAGCTCATCACGTGACACTGATGTAACATTTTGCTCTTTACCAAAAAGGGTATGGGCAATGATCTTATGAAAGTACCTGATAGTCGGGTTGTGGATGGACTCAGAATAAAGGTCAAACGGCTCGGGATGGTTATTGCCAGCAATGCTACCCCAGAAGAAATCAAGGTCAGTATCAAGCAATAGGTCTTCTTGGGTCATGGTAATAACATCAGGGCCATAAGGGAATCCTAACAGGTTGGCAAACTCCCTATGGTTATAGCGGAAGTCCATGTCAAATAGTCTGAAGGTGATCAGCCCGCGGTTGAAACCTAACCCATGATTTGGTAGGTAGCTCAGTGTGCTCAGGAACTCAAGGGTCAACTTCCTGTAGGTACAATAACGTCTCCGAATAGGAGCAGTGTCCCAACCTATTTGGTGGTAGCAGATACATGACACTCTCATGAATGCCTAAAGCAGTCATAGCATGGTCATCAGCATAAATTGTAGGACACATCTCACGCTCAGCCAGATCCTCAAAGCGTCTTTTCTGGTGCCTACTTCTCAACGTGATGTTCATGTAGTTTACTCGTGCCATGGAGCTAAATATTAAAGCTAAAGAATTACCCCTGAAAATATTTAATAAATGTTTGAAAAACTAAGTTAGTATTTTCAGGTTAAAAATGCCAAAGATAAATCAAAAAGAAAAATAAAAAAAGAAAGTTTAAAAGAAAAAGAAAAATAAAAGAAAAAGAAAAATAAAAAGGAGTAAGGGATGCAACATGAAAGTTTTAAAGATTAAGTAAAAGAAGAGAAAGATAAAAATATATTAAAACAATAAAAATAATTAAAAGAAAACATGGGTTGCCTCCCACTAAGCGCTGTTTTTAACGTTGATAGCTCGACGGCTCAGGAGTGCAAGCACTCATGGTGGTTCTCTCGAGAATGACTCCTCGGTTGAATTTTTAGTAGTTGTCATTTTCCATGGCCACTTATCAAGCCATCTTAGATATCCCTCACCTTTTCTTTTCTTTCTTCCGTGGGGTGGTTCATTCTTCTGAACTTGTGGTGGTGGTTCTGGATCTATCCTAAGTATCAACTTTTCAAGTTTGGGCTTAGTGATTTCATTCACCACCTCACAGGTTAACCTTACCCTCTTAACGCTAATAATATCCCCAGTTTCATGGTCCTTTAATTTTCTCTTTTTATGCAAGACTTCAAACAAGGGTGCATTGGTGTGGATATTTTCCAATACCTCCACATATGTTTTAGATTGGGAGTCTATATGAGCTTCCATAAAACTTTTCGAGAAGGAAACGGTGGGGTATAGGGATGAGGCATAACAATAGGTGCTCCCTTCTCTACCTCTTCTACAACCTCCCTTTTAGATGGTGTTGGAGGATTTTTCTCAATCTTTACTCTTTTCTCATCTGAACTTTCCTCAATCACATCATCACTCTCCTCAACCTCATTATCACTCTCTTTAGGATTTTCAACTTGTTTTTCACTACTGGTTGTTACAACATCCAATTTATCCTCAGGGAAGGGTCCTAAAGGGTTTTGTTCAATCTGGGAGGTTTGATTCTCTAAGGCTATGTTGTGAGTCGCGAGCGACTTAACCACAGTGGTTAGTTGCCTAAGGTTTTCACTGTTTTGAAGACTTTGTCTTCTAAACTCTTTGTTCTGGACAGTTTGTGTCTCTACAAAGTGCTCTATCAGAGATTCTAACCTAGAGTGAATTAGCATCGCATTGGAATCCTCCATTGATGTTTCAAAGTTGAAATCATGTGATTCTTCTGATTCTTCAAAGTGAGTTAGAGTCGCATTTTGTGTTTCCACAAAGCGCTTTGTCATCATTAATATTTTATTAAAATTTTCCATTAATATTTCGAGGTCGGATTTATAGGGTTCTTACGTCTCATCGAAATATTGGATGTAGTGATTGTAGGGGAAATTTGGTTGAGGATAAGTTTGGTTGGAATTATAATATTCCTGCGATTCCTTAAAATGTTGGGATTGGTGGTTGGAAAGGTAATTCGGGTGAGAATGAGTCTGTGATGCATTGAAATTCTCCAATAGTATTTCGAGGTCGGATTTATGGGATTCTTGTGATTCCTCGAAATACTCGGAGTGGGAGTTGTAGAAAATTTTCGGGTGATACATAATAATTGGGACAAGATTTGTAGATGCAAAGGCTCGCTTCGGGAGTGAGTATTTGGCATACAAATCGAAAGAGGGTTTCTGTTGCCTAGTCTAAACGCGCAACAGAAGAATCGTACTTAATTGACTAATCAGTCCCCGACAACAGCGCCAAAAACTTGATCGGGACTTTATGAGTCTACTGGGATACTAACTGCAAGTATACAGTTTAGTTGTTCTAGTTTTAAATGATTATCGAACCCACAGAGACTGAGGATCAATCGCATACGATCTAATGCTACAATTGTTTAACTAAACGATGAATATTTGGTTTTAAGGGGGGAATAGTTTAATTAGAAATAATAGTAATAGTTATACCGGTATGTGATAGTCGGACTTCGGGAATTCGGTGAATCGCTTGGCATATAGAGTATTTCGGTAAAAACGAATTGTTTAAAAACCTGAGACATACACTCTCGTGTTCATGAAATAAGTCATGCTACTAAACCTAGTGGATGCACTTTAAATTTAATAACATTTTTTGAAAACAATTTGAGTTTAATTGATTTATTAAAACACTCTCATGTATTTAAAATTAATGTTTCATTACCACTATCTGGGTTGAATCCCAGCTCTCGCATGCAGGTTCTTGCCTTAATTAATTTCCCACTCTCGTGGCAAAATTGTGTTAATTATCCTCTCACTCTCGTGACAAGGGTAGTTAAATTAAACATGGAAATTGGAAACCATAAATTGTTTATAAATGTTTTTAGCCAAGGTATCACTGAACTCTTTCGGTACTTAGGAGTCACATACCAGTACAATTAATTTAGCCAGACATAATATATTTAATAACTATGCAATTTAAAATATAATCCATAAAAATAAATGACATAATACAAGAATAAATAAATATCAATTGCATAAAAAACCTGGAAATAATATTGCTATGGTAATCTTGGATGTTACAAATTCCTTGCAGCTCAATCGAAATCAATAATTGTGTTAATTCTTAGATGAAGAATTAACACTCTAAAACTAATGCTGGAAATAAAAATTACAGTACGTGTAGAAAAGGGTGCAAAAACAAGAAAATAGAATAATGCAGAAAAATATAAATTTGGCTCTGGATAAATTTTCTTCGACCATCATCCATTGAACTACCACATATATATAGAAGAAAATATTGCAGTTGAGAAAATCTTGGAAAAGGCTTGAGTGGAGTAAGACCCGGATGCATGGTTACTGAGTGGAGGAAATATAGGAGAAGAGTTTTGCCCTCACGTTGCCCACGTCTCCACTAATTCATAATGTTGCCCTTTACGCGTGTGACGATCGTCACAAGGGGGTGACGGTCGTAATGCGCTTAAATAGCGCATTACGCTCGTCAATGATGTGTGATGGGCGTTCTTTCTAGTTGGGGAGGCATTACGGTCGTCACAGGGTGTGACGGTCGTCACAGTTACAAAATCTGCAGACTTTGCATATTTGGTTCCTTCTCTTCTGTTTCTTGTTTAGCTTCCTTCATGTGGTCCTTTTTCATTGATTTAAGTTGACAAATGTTGTACCTGTGAAAAGACACAAAAACTCGGAATAATCGGGAGTTAGACGACTCAATGTATTATAAAAATCGGTAAAAAGCGTAGTAATAATATGATATGATTTCTCGTTATCATTCAGCGTCAGGGGAGCCCGAGGACCCGCTAGAGGCATCACCCGAACTGGTCGGCGGGCCCATCCTCGTGGCTTGCGGAGCTCGCACCAGCCTTTTGTTTAATTTCTTGTCCTGAGTCAGTTTCAACAGCCTCTCCCGTCGTTCAACCATGTCGCCTGCAAAGAAGAGTGAAACTCGGGTTAGTTACGAGCAAGCAAAAACAACGAAAGTGAAATAAAACAACAGTAAAAGCAAAAGCAAGAAACCTAGTAGATCTACGGCTTGCCCGTAAGATTGACACTCGACGAGCGCCTTGGTGTCAATGGGACGGGCCTCGAATGTCGGGTACACATCCTCGTCAAGAATATCTTCCCCCTCCCTCGTGACCCATCAGGTAGGGAAGAAGCTGTCGACATACTTGCAAAGGATACCATAGGCTTCTTCGTCCTCGGAGCTCATGCTTCCCGCGGGTGTATGATAGTACCCGGTGCCATGGTCGTAATGGCCCGAGCACCAATGTATCAGGAACTTGGATATGCCCACACTACCAGACGACCCTCGGCGTCCATGAGGGGCTCCCCGTCCTCGTCGACTATCGCAGTTTCCGGTTCGTACAAGGAATCCAAGGCAATCTGGGTGACCGGCTGCAAAACGTACCACTTATCCTTGAAGCCCCGAATCGAATCCATATACATCCTGAATAACCTCTTCGACTGTTTCAGGGATACCCAGCTATGCCTGCCTCCTCGAGACTGACGCTGTAGGTGAAAAACCCTGAAGAAAAGGGGAATCGTTGCCCCGATCCTCAAGAAACAGCATGTCAGCTCGATCGCCCGAAGGAAGGCGATCGAATTAGGGTGAAGCTGCGAAGGGGCCAAGTTCAGATGGCAGAACACCCCAGCTTGGAAATCGCTGAAAGGGAGCTTAAGACCGAGATCCCTAAACATGATCTCGTACATTGGAAACCCATAATCGGTAAACTCCGAGCAGATTCGCGCATCAATGGGCGGCCTCATCACAATAAAATTCTTCTGGAAACCTGGATGACTAACGCCATGCTCGACGACAGTATATACGCGTCGACTACACCGACAGTACGCCGAGGCAATCCCTCAGGGCTCGGCGCCCACCCAGTCTAACAAGGGGTCATTGATAGTATTAACTAAAGTCACGTTCTCTTCGGTACTTTGGTCCTCGACTTCATTTTGCCTCGAAGATTCCGGTTCGTCGGCCATTTACCTGCAAAGCACAGGAAACCGGTGAAATTTGAGAGCAAATCCGCATGCTCGCCACAGCGACGGGAAGTAGTACACGACAAGCCGAACACGGACACCCCAACTCGACCAGGCGTCGGGAACAACAAGGGAATAACGTAAACACCCCGGGCAATAAACATGAATAACTCGAGCAAGGTCCTGACTTCGCCTGCCCGACACTAAGATGCTGCGACGGGCTACCCTACATACTTCCTAAATGGTCAACATCCCGGCCAGCTCATGGGTACGCCGACCAAAACTATGAATGTGACTGGCAGTATCATAGATCATATGCCTAAAACTACGAATGTCGCGGGCAATATCATAGATCATGTGCCTAAAACTATGAAGGTCACGGGAAGTATTGTGAGTCACGTACCTAAAACTATGGGTTTACCGGGCACAATCATGAATCTACCGGGCACTACTCCCAGATGTGGGTTTCTAACATCCAAATAACGTTAAAACTACCTACAAACAAAGAAAAACAGGAGGAATGAACACTTACTTGGAAGAAAAGATGAACGTACGGCAGCAATGGGAGTAATCAACGGAGGACGGTGCGGTGATCTCACGACATTGCAGAAAACGACGGCGGCGGAAGCAGAGGAAGAAGGAGAAGCGCGAAGAAGAAAAACAAATTATGGGCCCCAAGGATCCTATTTATAGGGATGACGTGGAATACGAAACATCGCCCCGGGGAGCCGCGAACTTCCCCTCCCCGACATCTATTCCCCTAGGCAATGATGGCCCTATTGTCGCTAGGGTGGCATCACGATTCCCAAGGATTGCCTCGTGTATGCATAAAACACAGCCCGCGAGGAATTTCCCGAGCACGCGTCGACGAGGATTACGCTACAAACGCAACCCGTGAGAAACTCCTCGAGCACGCATCAAAAAAGAAAAATCTTGGCCCGGGCATCAGATCCCCGTGGTAAAGGCGAGCTGAAGTCAAGTCATAACTCCTGCCCCAGGAGCAATGACTTGGGGGGCTCCTGTTCTGGACTGGGCCCATCCTGGCCCAAAGCGCAGATAAAGACCTAATCTAAGCAGACTCCTCGAGGAATGCGCACCCGCGAATCACCGCTGACATGCCCGCGACACATACTATCCCCGACCAAGGGAACTCCAGCTCGAGTCCTGCTCGAGCACTCTCCCCGTAGGGCAGACTCTGTCCATTCTGACCGTTATCAAGTCCTCTAAACTTTGGAAAGACCGTGTCTCCGTCCCTCCTTATTCTTCGCAGAGCACCACCATGAAGGGGATCACGTGCGGGGCCCCACTACGCACGTAGAACCTGACAGTTCCTTTATTGGGTCAGTTCTGGTCAGCCCAGTGAGGGGACCTTGGACTAGCGCTGGGGGCTATAAATACCCTCTGTTCCCAGAGGGTCAGGTATTCATCTATTACGCACCTACACACTTATTGCCTGCTCATTCCGTCTCTCATTTTAGCATCGAAGTGTCTTGCAGGTACCCCCCATCTCACTCAAATTCTGCCCGAGCCAGTCGTGACGGTCCAAGTCCGTTCAGGTACGATCTGAATTCAAGATTTTTTAAAAGAAAAACATAAACTATTTATTCAATAGTGTCAATGAGTTTTTTTAATCAATTTATAAATTTTAAAATATTTTACAAAATATTTTGAACAAAATATAATAGTTTTACAAAGATAAATTTAATATATATATATATATATATATATATATATATATATATATATATATATATATATATATATATATATATATATATATATATATATATATATATATATATATATATATATATATATATATATATATATATATATATATATATATATATATATATATATATATATATATATATATATATATATATATATTATATTTAATACTCGTGAATCAAATATATGATAGAATAAGTTTTGTATCCTTATCATATTTTATATTCTATTATATTTTTATCATATACTGCATATGTTTAAATTTAAGAGACTGTTATTTTAACATATTTTAAAGAAGATTAGTGTACTTTTATCTTATTTATTTTATTCATAAAAATTTTCAAGTATTTATAAATAGATATAAATTTTAAATATATTTATGAACATGGAAGTGACCATGATAAATTACACCTATCTTATTAGTTTCTCAACTTCATAAAAATATTATATTTATATTATATAAGTGAATTCTATTTTTTTTAATAATATATAAGTTATTTAAATAAATATAATAATTAAAGAAAACATAGATAGACGAGATAACTCATCTAATAACAATATTTATTTATATTCATGTATTGATGTAGACAAGTTAATCACATTCTTTTTAAAAATAAACAAAACCAAATTTATAAATATTTATTTGACTATGTACTCCAAATTTGATTTTATAAAAATATTATATTAGTGAATTATAAAAAATAATTAATTAAATTAATTTTATTGAATAAAGAAAACAATTAATTTAATATTAAACTAAATAAAAATAAAAATTTATAGTTCTTTATTTGACTATATATCAAAATATTATATTTATATTATATAAGTGTATTCAAAAATATAATTAATTAAATTAATTTAATAAAGAATGAAAATAATTAATTCAATATAATAATAAACAAAAAAATAAATAAATATTTATCTATGTATCAAAACATTATATTCATATTATGTACTGGATCCAAAAAATTAATTAAATTAATTTTAATAAACAAAGAAAATAATTAATTTAATAAAAAATAGAGGTGGACGAGGTAGTCCAATTAACATGTAAAAAAATGGTCTCTTTAGAGTCTAGTGGAGAAACACTTAGTCTTGAGAGTTTGTTTCTTTCAAAATCTCAAGTTTGAATCTCATTAATTACAAATTACTTATTAAAATAAATACAAAGAAATAATTTATGGTTCAATTTTTTAATGATAACATTTATTTATATTTATATATCAATATAGAGTTTTTTTTTTAGTAATAATCGTATTTTAAAAAAAATACATAAATAATCATGTTATAGAAAAATTTACGCAAAAGACGACGTTTCAGTAAATATTATAATACAGTAGCCATCTCAGATGATGTACTGATTTTTTTAAAGGAGGCGCAAGTGAGATGGAGCCTAACCATCTCCTAATTTTTTTCCAATATTTTTTATTTAATTTGTGAATCTTCTCGCAGATTTGACTTTTTCTATAGATTTACTTGCGGATTTCCCTTCCGCAGATAATTCTCTTGGAAAATCCGCATGTAATGTCAAATATGCAGGAAAATCTACAGGTAATTGTTTAATTCATTTTTTTAAAACATAATTATTTATGTAATTTTCTCCGAAACATAATTAATTACATAATTTTCTTTAAAATATAATTATTTCTGTTTTTTTTATAACATAGTTAATATTAAAAAACATTCATCAGTATAAATTAATTATTTATTATTAATTTTTTAGAAAAAGTAAATAAAGAAAATAAAAATGAATGAATATTTGTTTGACTTTGTATCATCTATTCAACTAATAGTAATTTTTCTTTAAAAGAAATAAAATACATTGTACCAAAAAAAAAAAATCCTTGAATTTATATTGGGAGCTGGTTTGCTTAGCAAACGCCAACAACGACCAGGCTACCCAACAACATACAGCTTTCCAGTCAAACTTCTCTCTCTCATCCGCCGTTACGAAATGGATGCTGCGCCGCTCTCCGCATCCGCGGCCGCAGGAAATGGAGGAGGACCGGCGCCGTTTCTCCAGAAGACGTATGACATGGTGGACGATTCCACCACTGACGAGATCGTTTCCTGGGGCTCTAACAACTGCAGCTTCATCGTTTGGAACAATACCGAATTCGCTCGCCTTCTCCTCCCAACCTATTTCAAGCACAGCAATTTCTCCAGCTTCATCCGGCAGCTCAACACCTATGTATGTCAACTCTTTCTTCTTTATTCTCCAATTCATTGCATACGCTTCTTTGATTTTTTCTGATTGATTCATTATTCCTTTCACCGTGTTTTTTTTTTTTTAATTTTATTTGATTGCTTTTTGTATCTGTTATATAATTTGATTTGGTTGTTTCTTTAACGAATTTCAATTATCGGATATGGATTATGATGATCGTTATGAGATTGATGGAAAAAAAACTGCTTAGTTAGATAGGAATTGTGAAGACCTTTAAATTTGGATTTCTTGGATTCAATGAAGCATGATACTCTAAAATCTATACCATATCCGAATCCGAGACGTCTGGTTAGCCCGATACTAGGTCGAAACGCTCTGATACGATACGTATCGAAGGTGTATCAAAATTTTTTTATTTAAAAAAATATTCTGATATGGCGGCGACATGTCGCGATATATCAGCGACAAGTCTCCATATGCTGCAGACTATGAAGTACAAACATCTTGAACACGACCTCGACACTGACACGGCGACACTAGTAATAATTTAAAAAAAATGAATAAATAAAAGTAATCACAAGTTGTAGGTGCAAGTGTCTGTCACTGACACGGACACGGACACTGACACACATTTTTTCAGAGGTGTCAGTGCTATATAAGTTGTAAATATGACGAATTAATCTCATGACTATTCATATTTCTAGAACATGAGTCAATCTTTCTTTTCTTTAATTCTTCTTTTCTCAATTTTGAATTACCTCATCACTTTCATTTTACTATTACAAGAATCAAACTTTTCTTTAATTACTTTTCTCTCAACTTTAACTATCTTTTCTTTTTCTTATAATTCATTTATCAATTACTATCAAATTTTGCAATTGATTACTATCAAATTTTGCAAACTCAATTGATTTTTGTTAGAGATTTTTTGTTAAAGAATGATTTAACTAATGTTTAATTTTAATTTTTTTATATACATATCTTAAATGGATTGTATCCTAGATTTTTCAATGACTGACTTATCTCCGTATCAAATACGTATAGTATCTGATATTCATATCGTGTTCGTGCTTCATTGGATATAGTGTATCTAGGGAGAAATTTTAGTTAAGCTTAAAAATGTGAGACTTGAGGATGAAATGAGATGTAGTATAGTTTTAGGCCGTTTGTTTCAAGGATTTAAAAGTAACTTCAAGGAATAAGTTATTTGGAAATATTAATATTGTTGAATTTCAAGTGTTAAAGTGTTAAATTTCTACATTGACTAGGAATGGAGGAAATGTTGGGTTTATAAGAGAGATGACTCATATACTCATTGTCTTATGGTTATGGGTGGATATGGAGTCTCAAGATCTCTTTGATTCCTAACGTTTGACCCGTTGACACTTCTGGGCCTCGTTCTCCGAACTCCTTAACAAGTGGTATCATAACCCTGGTTGGTTCGGTGGGGAGCGGAAGTGGATCCGAGTGTGGATCAAGGCTAGTGATGTGGGTGACTCACATGTGGAGGAGATTGTTGGGTTTCAAGTGTAAAAGCTCTAATGTCCTACATCGACTAGGAATGGAAGAAATGTTGGGTTTATAAGAGAGGTGACCATATCCCCATCGCCTTATGATTTTGGGTGAATATGTGGTGTCAAGGTCTCTTTGATCCCCAGCGTTTGGTCCATTGACAATTCCGGCCTCACTCCCCACTCCCCAACAAGTGGTATCAGAGCCCTGGTTGGCTCGGTAGAGGAGCGAAAGTGGATCCTAGTATGGGTCAAACTCAGTGATGTGGGTGACTCACACTTGTGGGGGTGATGTGGGGGACTCACTTGTGGGGGAGATTGTTGGATTTCAAGCGTGAAAGTGCTAACTCCCACATCGGCTAAGAATGGAGGAAATATTGGGTTTATAATAAGAGAGGTGATCCATACCCCCCATTGCCTTAAGATTTTGGATGATATGTGGCGTCAAGGTCTCTTGGTCTGTGAACGTTTAGCCCATTGACACTTCCGGCGCTCCCGGGACTCCCCCCAACAAATATGGAAGTTTAATTCGCACTTATTTAAAAAAAAGTGTTTGACATATAGTTAGATATTTTTAGAAAAATTGGCAGTTATACTTTTTTTTTAATAAAAAATTATGTAAAACTTCATGAGAATCCACATTGCCATCTTCACATATGGGAATTGAGAACTGTCGAAGTTATTGAAATTAAAGTTATTTAATTTCTAAGAATCTTCATTTTTAGAAACAATTTTTTCTCCACACCTTGTAACCACCAACACGGGTATAACCATTTTCTAACCTTATACTCCTGGAATGTGATTCTTAGACTTGAAACAAATGTCAAAGTATTCAACAAATGTATTCCCAGAGTGCCACAAACGTTCAGGAAAGTGTCATGAACAGAAATTATCAATTAGAAGTTGTGTTTAACTATATGCTCAAAATAAATGGCAAAGGATTCAAGGTTGAGTTACACCAATGGTGGGCACATCCTACTACGTGCTTGAGTTTTTTTGGTTTGAGTGTTATGCTTTATTCATTTATTGATATGATGACACCAGGAAAATAAAAAGGGCAAACTGACATTTTTTGCCTTGTAAGTTTTTTATTGAACTAGTTAAATTGATATCTAAGTTTTTTAGATATGGTTGGAAAATTGAAAGCATGCACTTATGGCAATGATTGAAAATTAAGTCCCACTGCTGTATTTGCTTCCCAAAGTTTTTATGTGTGAAATAAAGAATACACTTTTAAAGATTTAATGGTAAATCATTCAAAGAAAGTTGTGGATCTTATGGCTTAAATGATGAATAATCATTTTATGTATTTATTCGTATTGCTGATATTTTCCATCATTTAGGAAAACTATTGTTAGGTTTTGATTTGTTATGGTTTATTTATCTGTGCTTTATTGTCAGGGATTCCGAAAAGTACATTCTGAGCGTTGGGAGTTTGCTAATGAAGAATTTATAAAAGGTCAAAAGCATCTTCTGAAGAATATACACCGCAGGAAACCTATACACAGTCATAGTCATCCTCCGGTTTCTGTTGTGGATCCTGAAAGGGCAGCATTTGCAGAGGAACTCGATAAACTCTCGCGCGAAAAAAATTCTCTTGAATCCAATCTCTTAAACTACAAACATCATCAATCAACAACAAAGCTTCAGATGGAAGATTTTCACCATCGATTGGATGGTATAGAGAAGAGGCAGATATATTTGCTGAACTTTTTTGAGAAGGCTCTTCAGAATCCTTCTTTTGTTGATCATCTTTCGCGCAAAATTGAATCCATGGATTTAGCGGCATATAATAAGAAAAGGCGACTGCCTCAGGTTGATCATGTGCAGCCTGTTGCTGAAGGTAGCTTGGTTGACAATCATAGTAATTTTAGACTGGAATTTGGAAATGTTATCCATCAAGATTTCTCGAGCAAACTCAGACTGGAATTGTCACCAGCTGTCTCAGATATGAACCTGGTATCAGGTAGCACACAGGGTTCAAATGAAGGCGAGGAAAGCATGCAGAAGAACCTGTCTGAAGGAGAACTGAATGGAATGCAGACAAGAACTGGCCTTGCTTTTGCACCTGCAACGCTAGAGCTTGCAGATACTGGGACATCTTTTACTTTTAATATGGATTCGTGTTTATCACGAAGAGCAACAACTACCGAGAGCCCAAATCTTCACTCCCTGGAGCCAAGTAGTGAAGAAGGTGATAGTCATATATCCTGCCAACTAAATTTAACTCTGGCATCTTGTCCATTGGAATTCAACAGGAATTCATACTCGGCCAGATCACCCCAGATAGATTGTCAAGAAATTGCCGAATCAATAGTTAATGCCAATGGTAAAGAATCAGAAAACGGAGTTTCCTTAAACCGAGTTGTGGCCAACGAGGTTATCAATTTAGCTTCACCGCAGGAAGCTTCAGGTAACGGACAAGTCAAACCAGCTGCTCCACGTCGAGTGAATGACGTCTTTTGGGAACAATTCCTTACCGAAAGACCAGGCTGTTCAGACAATGAAGAGGCAATATCCAACTATCGAGCAAATCCATATGACGAGCAAGAGGAAGGGCGGTCAGTTCATAGAATCTCTAGTAACTCCAAGAACATGGATAATCTCACACTCTGAGCTTGCTGCCTTGGAGCACTTGTTAGTGGTTATAAAATGGTATGTGAGATTCTCTATTAATATCAATGACATGAAACTTGTCTATAAGTTGTTTTGTTTTGCAAGTGGGCTGAAAAACTATTTCATGTGAACATATCTTTGGTCTTTTTAGACTGAAACATGCATTGTCAATTACTTGCTGGCAGTGTTGTATATACTCGAGTTTTGAACGGTTCCTACAGGTAATGTGTATTTAAAAGTCATCCACTATGCGATTTTTGAATATATGCAAGTACTTTAAACTTGTATGTATTCAAGTTTTGAATGGTTTCTTGACTATGCGGTTTTTATTCATGTTTGCTCATATAGCTTATACAATTCTTATTCTTCGAATTTGAACTTTACACATCGAACAGGATAGAAAATTAGGAATTTGATAGTTGCCATGTCATCAATGTTAGTACCACAATACTAAAATAACTCAACGTTTGCAACAAAAATAATTGATGTGTCACTAAAAGTTTATATTTTGTATTCACCAATATACCTTCACTCTCTCTTGTGGTTCCTAACCCTTAATATTTTTTATTTTATTTTCTCATTGCAACATAGATAACAATCAACCTTTCATTTGAATGTCTATTCATGTTTTAATGTTTATTTTATGCTAAAAAAACATTCTACCTCTTCATTACCCCCATAAACGCTTTCTCTTACCAACACTTTTACTTAACTCCATTTTCAACAACCATGTATCCAAACTTTTCTCTTGCTGTCATCGTAGGGGTCTTTTCCAACTTAATCAGAGGTCTTGGATTCAAATTTAACTTTGAGCACGCAATAGTGTTAAATCTTTTGAGGGAGAACTTTAACGTCTATTATGGTCCTCCTGAGCTCGAGGGTTAGTCTCTACAATTACGCGTAGAGAATACTCTATTTATACAAAAAAAAAAAACTTTCCCCTTACTGCCATTGTGCACGGACTTGAATCCTTTTTTTCTCTTCATTCCTCTCCTTTCTCTCTACCTCTCTATTTCTCTTAGAGGAGTGGATCCAAAGTTCATTGCGCTCACATGCCAGAAAAATGTCGTTCACAATCAACTACTCATTTCACTATGTGTTGTGTACGAATATTGCACCGTCACTCCATCGACCGCCTTGTGCACGTGGTATTTGCCACGTTACAACTGCTACAATATTTGTCATGTTTTGTTACTCCTTCAAAATAGGTGACTATATCTCTTACTCCTCAGAACCTGATGAAAATTCCAATTATCTCCTGGGTGTTTCTCTGTGGTGTTTGAATAGCTCACCATTCTCTTTATCAATCTATAATATAAGACATAGATAAGAAAATTAATGACTCTGGAAAAACCATTATTGCCCCTGCCGCTAATTCTGCCACATGAACAAATTAGGATAAATTATGTTCTTTTCCGTTCATTTCTAACCAATATTTCCATTGTTCAATTGCAACTACCACTTATCACTATTGATTACATCCACAAACCAATTTATCAACTATCTTTATCTGATTTCTCTGAATCCTGTTGCCTCCAGTTTCAACTTCAACTTAACTATTTTCTCAAATTTAACCTAAATTCTCGATCCAATTTCAATTTTTCAATCTCTCAAATCAAACATTATACAATTCTGTGCTCTTTCTCATTGTTTCATTTCTAATCGAAATCCTTGTCCCAATGTTATAAGATTGCTATGATACATCCTCTTTACATATCTTTAGAACAAGTGTTTTCAGTTTCCACTCTCCCCCAAACCAACTCCCTCTTCTCCGACTCGTCCTCTTATTCAACATTAAAGGTATGTATCAATTTTTCTCTGAATTTGTCCATCATTTTGAATCATATTTTTGTCAATTTCGATCAAGCTATCATTGATTATCAAAAATAAATTTCGGTTGTTAACAACCCTTAAAAACCCTATACTTAAATATTATTCTTTTCTTCTATTTGACAACCCATTTTTTTCTTCTAATAATCAATTCTTTCATTTATCATCATGAAAAACATATTTTTGTTACCAACCCAAAATAAGCCATATTCTCCGCTGTTTTTATTTTATCTGTTAACAACCCATTATTTTTATTCATTTTTAAAAAATTCTTCACTTTATATCGAACATGTTCTCATTTGTGCTGGGATTAAAATGTCCTATTTATTTTCTTTCAAACCTAACTTTACAGTTTCCTCTTTATCTACTAATTTGTTGCATAGTTTTTTTTCTTCTTTTTTCACTATGGCAAGACTTTTTGAGAAAATCAAAGATGTGAATGACAAAAATAATTTATGAAAGTTAGATATGATATATCACACAAGTGGAGTGTCTTATAAAACAAGAAATAACATTTAGAGATATTACTCATTGATGCAGATGTATAGCATGTTTGAATTAATTTTTAGAAGATCCAGAATCAATTCTAGAAGTGTAGAATTGATTCTGAGTGATTTTGATGTGTTTGTTTTATCATAAGTATAATTGATTCAGCATTCATAATTGATTCTATTTGAAGTTAAAATTTGTAGTTTCTATCTCCATAATGGATTCTGAGTGATTTTTATACTGGAATTTAATGTTCAACTCACTTTTACATAAATGTATCCAAAACATAAATCAATTATATCAAATTCAATTCTGTTAAAATCAATTCTACCAAACTCAATTCTATTAGAATCAATTCTATTCACCGCCAATCCAAACACATCCATAAACATGGAGACTAGTCATCGGAAGGAACAGTGGAGGATCAAGGAGACTTGTTTAGCTCTCTTTGAAAAAAGCAAATCCCAGTCAAAACAAATGTTTTTTTTGTTGGCATGTTTTCCTAAACAGATTACCAACTAAAGATCAACCGAAATGGATAAGAGTACCGCCGGTACTCTATTTCAACAGTATCTTACTTTTAGAAAAAAAGAAAAAAAAACTTTTATAAAAGTACTGCTACATAAAATCAAATTTATTTATTTTTTAAATTATTTTTTTTTTTTCAATTTTTATCATATGTTTTCACCATAATTCTATCTAATTTAAAATTCAAATCTCATTTATTTTTTCTCTTGCATCTTTCTCTCTTTCATTTTTTATTTGTCTATTTATTATATGAACATTGATTATTTTGCAGGTATATGTAAAGTGTATCTCTTTATCAACCAAAAACATAAGAATACAAGTAAGTAAATAAATAAAATTAAATTTTTTTTTATCTTCCATATTCTTTTTTCATTGTTTCTTATTTAGTGATATCTTCTTTTGTACTATAGTTTTTAAATTTTTTTATTAATGGTAGAACATGTGTTGTTTTTGTAAATAATTAATGTCTATGTGTCCAAAATGATGGTATTTAAAATATATTTTATATTATTTTTTATCAACTCATGATAAAATATCAACAAAAAAATTATCTATTACATAAAGAAAAAAAAAGAAAAATACAAAAAGAACAAATGACATATGAATAATCTTAATAATATAGATACGTTTATGAATCTATGATATAATATGTAGATTGTATCTAATAAATATCTACAGAATGTGTGACAGGTTTGGTGATATATTTCTAAATGATTTTTATTTTTCTTTTACATAAATTCTTTGTTCTTATATTTTCAAATACTATAATTTTATTTTTTATTCTTATTTTAATGTATATTTTTCTGCAATTTATTATTACTTCAAGATGTAGCTTATGTTTTGGGCTATTCTATTTTAGTTTTCATCCATGTTGTACTATTTATCTTAGGGCAGAGGTTGTCTTCTTTTAGTAATCCTCTCTTTTATCTTTTTCTTTTTTTTTTAATAATCACTATCTTAATTTTTTTAATAAAATTAAAACCATGATTTTAATCTTATTTCAGGTGTATTGAATTCACATACCGATCATTGATGCTAAGCCACAACAAAGTTGCTACAACAAGAACAACAACAAGGGAAAAAAGCTCACCGAATAAATGATAGGATATCATTCCTTCAATTTTAATTTGTGTAAACTTTTCAAATTGAATTTTAGATTTTTAGATTTCAACGATAGAGATTTTTTTTTGTGTTTGTTGGAGAAGAAATGGTAAAAACTTAGATTTTTTTAGTTTGAATTTGAGTTTGTCGGAGAAGATGAAAGAATTAAGTGTGGCTGACGATGAAGAATCTGTGTTTATTTTTATTTTATTTTCTTATATTTAAGTTTCTTTTTTTTTTTGTGTTTGTTGGAGAAGAAATGGTAAAAACTTGAGTTTTTTTAATTTGAATTTGAGTTTGTTAAAGAAGATGAAGAATTAAGTGTAGTTGACGATGAAGAATCTATATTTATTTTTATTTTATTTTCTTATTTAAGTAATATACATATTTTACACCATTTTCATTTCTTTGACAGTATTTTGTTAACATCAATCCTATTATCTAGAAATTTTAAATGTCCAATGAAATTTTAGATTCAAAATTACTTCAATTTAAACTTGAATTTCTTAAGTTCTTTTTTAATATTTTAATTATTTTATTTTGAAAAGATCAAATCTCCTAATTTTAACTGAGATTTATATATTTTTAAATAAGAGTAACAATCATTATAAATAAGGAAGAAAATTTGGACTTCTTTTTTGTGGAATTTGGTTTGAAGTTAGTTAAAGAAGTTGAAGTAAGAGTGTGAAGGATAATAATTTTTTTAAATTTAAATAGAATAATTAATATTATTAATAAAATAAATAATAATTTTAAATGATATAAATATTTTTATATCAAATATAAATATTTCTTAAAATGATTAGGAGAAGTTTGAAATTTTAGTCGTGTTAGTTTGTGGGATAGAAAAAAAGAAGAATTTATTAGTTTATGAAATAGAAGAAAAAAAAGAGTAGTTGAATTTTAAAAAAAAATAGAAGAATCTTACTGTGCTTTTTACTATTCATTTTCAATCTCAAAAATTAAATTTTGTAAGTTATAATAATACGTTCCTAATAAAAAACAAACTTGATTAAACTTTTTAATATTTTTTCTATATTGTTTTTTACTATATCTGTAATATCTCTCTTTTATCTAAGTGTAATTAGTAGAACTATTAGAGATTTGAAGAAGATTAATATTAAACTAATATAATTTTCCTTAACTTAAGTTAGTAGTGATATCATTAGTGAAAGTAGTAGAGATTATAAGTTGAGCATAAGTGATTAAGTGACATTAGTGGTAAATTGGTAATAATGCAAGGACAACAAGGTCTTTTCACTAGTAAGTATATATTTCATTTTTTTTTTGTGAGAAAAACTCAAAAATTTCATTCTTTCTACTCTTATCTCAAAAACAAATTGAAAGTGAGAGAGTGTTGAGAAAGGAAAAGGGGCGAGTGAAAGGAGGAGGAGGAGGAAGAGGGGTTGTCAAAAGTTGAAATTCTCTTGCATGATTGAATTGTGAACTCTTGAAGGAAGAGCAAAGTGAAAGTTGAAAGAATCATCAAGTATTTATCACCATCTTCAACTCATTTCCTTTTCAGTTCAGTTTTTTTTTAATATAAAATATGGGGTTTTCTTAAGATTCAAATTGAGATAGAACCAATTATATTGCATGATGGGGTTGGGTGTTTCTACGATTGATGCTTCATTTATTGAACTTACCATGCAATGCTACTCGTTATCATGAATGAAGCTATGATTGAATTGCATGCTGGTGTGGATTAAAACTATATAACGCGAGAGTATACACAATCCACTGTAGCAATTGATAAAAAGTAAGAATATCGTTCCCACATGGAGTGTAATAACCTAGATTGATTTATAAAACTATCTTTTATGAATGAGCATGAGCAAAAATAACAATAGCTGATGGTTGTCACAAGTTCAGTTTTTAAGTAAACAGTGATAAAATCAAGCTTGGTTGAATAAGTGAGTAAATCAATAATGGAAACTGTGTTGGACAATGATTTATTAATATGATTTATCTAATGTGTGTATTTGACGTGATGTGTCATGCCAGATGAGGTCAAAATGTGACCTTATGGTGTATTCCTACAACATCAGAATCATATGTAATAAAGTAAGGGGACAAATTCCTAATCGTCACATTTAACTTTAATACATGTCTGGTTTAATTTCAAATGTCCTCTATGACTGTAGCACTTTGTGCCTAAAGTACTTAATCTATTAAATTTTCGTATCCTACTATTTTCAATCACATTTAGCATGAGTTGTGCTTGTTGACGGATTCCTCACACCAACAAACTTTTATCTTTTCCTAAGAAGATCAGCTAGAGAATGATATTTATGACAATATAATGCATGATAAAATAAGTCACTAACATCACATTAAAAAACACAAAATATTACTTTATATTAACTTCACATTGCTCAACATAAAATGGTTTAGCACATGATGAGATCAATACATAAACCAACACTAGTTCCTAAGCTAAACATTCTAAAACACATAATGAAAAAGAAATGAAAACTTAAGAGTAACTTCTCCGCCTTTTTGCAATCTTCAATAAACATCAGACAAATTCTATCACACCAGATATTAGTGCTTAATATTTAGGAAGAATAGAAGATAAAATCTCCAACTTAACTTAGATTACTCTCACACAAATTTTATCAAGTGTTTTTCTCTCGAAGTCTGAACCTTTTTTGAATTCTTTTAAGTGATACTTTTATAGCCAGTCTCCTCTAGGTCTTGTGAGGTATTTGATCATGGGCTTTTTGATTATTCTATTTCTTATCTTTCGTACCAATACCAGGTGAGGTACACAACACATGCAATGGACAAAGCGTTCAGTGGAAGACCTGTTGTGCAAGGAAGACAAGCCGCGCCCTATAGTGGCTATACTATTTTGTAGTCTTCTGTCTTCTAGAACTTTGATCTTATCTTCTTTACTTTCTAGCTCAAACACAACTCAAATATTCTGGTTGATGTCACATATTCCCTAAAACCATGAACATCCATTCTTTGTAACCTACATTGCATTTTATGCTTAACTGAAAAATTAAGGTTAAAATGGTGTTTTAGTTCTGTCGTGCCAGAACTTATCAGAACTCAATCCTACACATGTAACAAACGCATAAAAACTAACAAATGAGAGCACCTATTATGCTCTTCACAAACTTACTTAAAAAACAAAAATAAACTTAAATTGCTCTAACAAATTACTTAATAACAAGATAAAATAAAGTATTATAGGCTAGAATACCTTACACATAATGAGTTATGACACCCCAAACTTGAACCATTACATGTCTCTGGGTTATGCGTCAAATAATATTAGAAAAGAAAAGTTCAACTTCCCTCCATCTCTTACTCTAGCATCTCAATTCAAATATAATTTAGAATATATCTAAGAGGATCATTAATGACAAAATTACTAGCAAGTATACTAGCTATGCTATCGAAGTAAAAAAATATAAATTCGTCTCTACAAGGATTGCGAATCTAACACAAGGAATATTGTGGAATTAAATTAAAATAATAAATTTGGGAGTTTACAAGTTTGTTTGGTCAACAACGACAGACAAACTCTGCCAATATACCCAATCCCTTAGGCAAAAACTTGAATCCCTCTCCTTCTCTTTTTCTCTTCATTCCTCCCATTTCTCTCTACATCTCTATTTCTCTTGAGTAGAGGATCCAAAATTCATTGCGCTCACATGTAAAAAAAAATATCATTTACAATCAACCACTCATTTCACTCCAGTGTTGTGTGCGAATATTGCAACGTCACTCCATCAACCACCCTGTGCATGTGGTATTTTCCATGTTACAACTGCTACAAGTATTTGTCATGCTTTGTTACTCCTTAAAAGTAGGTGACTATATCTCTTACTCCTTGAAATCCAGTGTTAATACAAATTATCTATTCTCTTTCGTACCAATACCAGGTGAGGTACACAGCGCATGCAAGGGACAAAGCGTCCGATGGTAGACCTGCTGTACAAAGGAGACAAGCCACGCCCTATAGTGGTTGTACTATTTTGCAGTCTTTTGTCTTCGAGCACTTTGATTTTATCTTCTTTACTTTCTTGCTCAAATGCAACTCCAATATTATGTTTGATGTCATGTATGCCCTAAAACTATGAACATCCACTCTTCGTAACCTCCGTTGCATTTTATGCTTAACTGAAAATTGGGGTTAAAATGGTGTTTTAGTCCTGTCGTGCTAGAACTTATCAAAAGTCAGTCCTACACGTGGAATAAACACATAAAAACTAACAAATGAGAGCACCTATTGTGCTCTTCATGAACTTACTTAAAAAATAAAACTGAACTTAAATTACTCTAACAAATTACTTAATAAACATGATAAAATCAAGTATTATAGGCTAGAACACCTTACACATAGTGAGTTATCACACCCCCAAACTTGAATCATTACATGTGTTTGGGTTATGCGTCAAATAATATTAGAAAATAAAATTTCAACTTCCCTCCATCTCTTACTCTAGCATCTCAATTCAAATATGTTTCAGAATTTATCTAAGGGGGGCATCAATGACAAAATTACAAGCAAGTATACTAGCTCTACTATCGAAGTAATAAACTTAAAATTCGTCTCCACAAGCATTGCTAATCTAAAACAAGGAATATTATGCAATTGAATTAAAATAGTAAATTGGGGAATTTACAAGTTTGTTTGGTCAACAACGACGAACAAACTCTACCACTATACCCAATCCCTTGGGCATATACTTGAATCCACTCCTTCTCTTTTTCTCTTCATTCCTCTCATTTCTATCTACATCTCTATTTCCCTTGAGGAGATGATTCAAATTTCATTGTGCTCACATTCCAAAAAAATGTCGTTCATAATAAACTACTCATTTCACTCATGTGTTGTGTACAAATATTGCAAGGTCGTGCATGTGGTATTTGCCATGTTACAACTGCTACAAGTATTTTTCATGCTTTGTTACTCTTTCAAAGCAGGTGACTATATCTCTTACTCCTCAAAACCCGGTGACAATACCAATTATGTCTTCTCTTTCGTACCAATACCAGGTGAGGTACACAACGCATGCAAGGGACAAAACATCAGATGGCAGACCTACTGTACAGAGGAGACAAGCCGCACCCTATAGTGGTTGTACTGTTTTGCAGTCATTTGTCTTCTAGCACTTTGATTTTTTCTTCTTTACTTTCTAGCTCAAATGCAGCTCAAATATTATGGTTGATGTCATGTATGCCCTAAAAATATGATCATCCAATCTTTGTAACCTCCATTGCATTTTATGTTTAACTGAAAATTTGGGTTAAAATGGTGTTTTAGTTCTGTTACGCGAGAACATATATGAAGTCAGTCCTACACATAGAACAAATACATAAATACTAACAAATGATAGCACCCATTGTTCTATTCATAAACTTACTTAAAAAAAGAACTTAAATTACTCTAACAAATTATTTAATAACAAGATAAAATCAAGTATTATAGGCTAGAATACCTTACACATAGTGAGTTATCACCCCCCCAAATTGAACCATTACATGTCTTTGGGTTATGTGTCAAATAATATTAGAAAAGAAAAGTTAAACTTCCCTCAATCTCTTACTCTAGCATCTCAATTCAAATACTTTTCAGAATTTATCTAAGGGGGCCATTAATGACAAAATTACTAGCAATCATACTAGCTATGCTATCGAAGTAATAAAATATAAATTCGTCTCCACAAGGATTGCAAATCTAAAACAAGTAATATTGTGCGATTAAATTAAAATAGTAAATTTTGGAGTTTATAAGTTTATTTGGTCAACAACGACAAACAAACTCTGCCACTATACCCAATCCCTTGGACACATACTTGAACCCTCTCCTTCTCTTTTTCTCTTCATTCCTCTCATTTATCGCTACATCTCTATTTCTCTTGAGGAGAGGATCCAAAGTTCATTGCGCTCACATGCCAAAAAATTTCATTCACAATCAACTACTCATTTAACTCATGTGTTATGTACAAATATTGCAACGTCACTCCATCGACCGCCTTATGAATGTGGTATTTGCCATTTTACAACTGTTACAAGTACTTGTCATGCTTTGTTACTCCTTCAAATTAGGTGATCATATCTCTTACTCCTCGAAACCCTGTGACAATACAAATTATTTATTCTCTCGTACCAATACCCGGTGAGGTACATAATGCATGCAAGGGACAAAGCCTCTGATGGCAGAACTGCTGTGCAGAGGAGACAAGTCGCGCCAAATAGTGGATCTACTATTTTATAGTCTTATGTCTTCTAGCACTTTGATCTTATCTTCTTTACTTTCTAGCTCAAATGCAACTCCAATATTCTGGTTGTTGTCACATATGCCCTAAAACTATGAACATCCACTCTTTGTAACCTCTATTGCATTTTATGCTTAACTAAAAATTGGGGTTAAAATGGTGTTTTAGTTCTATCGTGCCAGAACTTATTAAAAGTTAGTCCTACACATGGAACAAACACATAAAAACTAACTAATGAGAGCACCTATTATGCTCTTCACAAACTGACTTAATAAAAGAAAAATGAACTTAAATTACTCTACCAAATTACTTAATAACACGATAAAATCAAGTATTATAGGCTAGAGTACCTTACACATAGTGATTTATCACACCCTCAAACTTGAACCATTACATGTCTTTGGGTTATGCATCAAATAATATTAGAAAAGAAAAGTTCAACTTCCCTCCATCTCTTACTCTAGCATCTCAAGTCAAATATATTTCAGAATTTATCTAAGGAGACCATTAATGAAAAAACTACTAGCAAGTATACTAGCTATGCTATCGAAGTAATAAAATATAAATTCGTCTCTGCAAGGATTGCGAATCTAAAACAAGGAATATTGTGCCATTAAATTAAAATAGTAAATTGGGGAATTTACAAGTTTGTTTGGTCAATATTGACGAACAATTTCTGCCACTATACCCAATCCCTTGGACACAGACTTGAATCCCCCACAACAACAAATAACGAATTTCATGATGGAGCTTTCACTTCGTCCAGAAAAACAACGAGGTATTAAGCCTGGGTGCAACATGTATTATATTTTTTTAATGGGAAAAGTATCAACCTACCCGGGTTTCTAATAAATCCGGCGGGTAAAGTTATTCTGGACACGCTTCGAATCCTAACTTTTGTAGTTTATGTTTTATTTTGATTATAATTGTAAGTTAAGTTAATTAACCCTTCGATGTTTCGATATATCCGAGGGGCCTACTAATAAGATTACACTATAAAAAACAAACATATTTTACCCTAATCCTTACTTATTTGTAGCCGCCCCAAACTCGAAATTGCATCATTCATTGGGATGGATTGCAAGACAAAAAAACTTCAATATTCTTATAGAACAAAATGTTTTTTCTGCCCTTGCAATCTATCTCACATAATGGCGTTGATGTTGTTGTTGGTGTTGATGTTATTTTCGGTGTTGTTGTTGTATTTTCGCTCATTTGAAAGATTGTAAGTGCAGAAAAATTATTCTCCCTTCATGGAGAGAGACATTGAAGGAAGTTAAGCTCCTTTCTATACTCAAAAGTTTAACTAATCATATGATGGATACCAGCGAAGATATTATTCAAAGGAGCAGTGATTTGTTTTTTTGTAAGTTAAAAAAACATTTCACCTGGGTTTTTTAAAAGACCGAGGTGATACATAAATTCAAAATATAATATACCTCAGTTTTTAATGTAAATCCGAGGGGTAAAGTAATCAGATTTTACTATAAATACCTTAGTTAATTAGATTTTACCCTAGTTCTAACTTATATGTAGCCGCACCAGATACATGAAATATTTACTACTGTACATTGCCATGAAATTTTTTGATCTAGAAACGCTTAATAACAGATGTCTGAGATGGATTGCAAGTGCAGAAATTAAAATAACTTATCCAAAGATGGGTAAGTTATGGAGTGTTTTTTGGATATGCAACATAAATGTATGCAACAAAATTTTAGAGTCCACCAAAGATTTGTTGTTGAAAACACTTTCTCCTATGATTTTGTCTACTTGCCGATAGATTTGGTAAGCCTAAAGCAGTAGTGGGAATTTGTTATAATATTATTTTTTTGATATTCTTTGTAAACAATGTAACTAAAAAAAAATTATTTCCACCTCGGTTTTTCTCAAAACCGAGGGGAAATTTTAGCGTTCAAGTTGACGATATTTGTCACCGCCCTTAGTTAAATCCTTGTCGTCCATTTCATGACTATGAACACTCAATACACTACCACATTAGTGATCCGCGTGAAACCTAGGTTAACTTCCATTATAACAACATTATGAATATAAAAAATTGATAATAAAACATCATGAAGCACTTGAAACTACCCTCCATTTTAAGATATGCAAGATTCTTTATTATGAGGTGTTCTCTATGATGGATTGCAAGAGCAGAAAATTATTTGCGTTTAAGGTTTGTGTACTTAAATTTTTATTTATCTAACCCTTTTTAATCTAAACCTTTATTTATCTAACCCTTTTTTTTGTTGATATAAAAAACAAATTTAAGGAAAAGCCATAGAGAATATATTGTTTCCCAACATTTGGTCTTCCCATGATATCAAGGACTTGAAGATCCAACATATGATCTTCATGGGCAACTTAAATTTTGTATTGATATTTTGTGTAAACAATGTAACCAGTTTAATATTCTGGGTAAACATTGTATTTTGTAAATAAATTATTTTATTAATTTTCTGCGTAAACAATGTAACCAGTTTAAATTAAAAAAAACCAATATGTTACCCCTCGATTTTATTAATAAGTCGAGATAAATGAGACACTATTATTGTCAATAATAAAAATGCAAACAATGAGGATCGAACCCATGCGCTATTAAAATACCCCTCGGTATTTTAAACACCAAGGTGATAAGTCTTTACTTTTCATGACGACCTTATTTACCTCGCTTCAGATGCTGAGGTAAAACGCATTTCACATCCGACGTTAGATGCATTATTTGTAGTAGTTCCCTCCTCCTCTTTTTCTCTTCATTCCCCTCCTTTCTCTCTACATCTCTATTTCCCTTGAGGAGAGGATCCAAAGTTCATTGCGCTCACATGCCAAAAAAATTTCATTCACAATCAACTACTCATTTCACTCCTGTATTGTGTACGGATATTGCAATGTCACTCCATCGACAGCCTTGTGCATGTGGTATTTGTCATGCTTTATTACTCTTTCAAAGTAGGTGACTATATCTCTTACTCCTTGAAACCCGGTGACAATACCAATTATATCATCTGTTTTGTACCAATATCGGGTGAGGTACACAACGCATGCAAGAGACAAAGCGTCCGATGGTAGACCTGCTGTGAAGAGGAGACAAGCCTCACCCTATAATGGTTGTACTGTTTTGCAGTCTTTTGTCTTCTAGCACTTTGATATTTTATTCTATACTTTCTAGCTCAAATGCAGCTCCAATATTATGGTTGATGTCATGTATTCCCTAAAACTATGAACATCCAATCTTTGTAACCTCCATTGAATTTTATGCTTAACTAAAGATTTGGGTTAAAATCGTGTTTTAGTTTTGTCGTACCAGAACTTATCGTAAGTCAGTCCTACACATGTAACAAACACATAAAAACTAACAAATGAGAGCACCTATTGTTCTCTTCACAAACTTACTTAAAAAACAAAAATGAACTTAAATTACTCTAACAAACTACTTAATAAACATGATAAAATCAAGTATTATAGGCTATAACACCTTACACAAAGTGAGTTATCACACCCCCAAACTTGAACCATTATATGTCTTTGGGTTAGCGTCAAATAATATTAGAAAAGACAAGTTCAACTTCCCTCCTCTCTTACTCTAGCATCTCAACTCAAATATATTTTAGAATTTATCTAAGAGGACCATTAATGACAAAATTACTAGCATGTATACTAGCTATGCTATCGAAGTAATAAAATATAAATTCGTCTCCACAAGGACTCCGAAGCAAAAACAAGGAATATTGTGTGATTAAATTAAAATAGTAAATTTGGGAGTTTACAAGTTTGTTTGGTCATCAACGATGAACAAACTCTGTCTCTATACTCAATCCCTTGGGCACATACTTGAATCCCCCCTTCTCCTTTTCTCTTCATTCCTCTCATTTCTCTCCACATCTCTATTTCTCTTGAGGAGAGGATCCAAAGTTCATTGTGCTCACATGCCAAAAAAATGTCGTTCACAGTCAATTAATCATTTCACTTTTGTATTGTGTATGGATATTGCAATGTCACTCCATCAAAATCCTTGTACATGTGGTATTTGCCATGTTACAAGTGCTACATGTTTTGTCATGCTTTGTTACTCCTTCAAAGTAGGTGACTATATCTCTTATTCCTTGAAACCCGGTGACAATACCAATTATCTACTTTGTGTTTCTCTTTGGTATTTGAATAGCTTAGCATTCTCTTTATCAATCTATAATATAAGAAATATATAAGAAAATTAATGACTATGGAAAAACCATTATTGCCCCTGCCGCTAATTCTGGCACATAAACAAATTAGGGTAAATTATGTCCTTTTCCTTTCATTTCTAACCAACTCTTCTGTTGTTCAATTGCAACTTCATTTATCATTAGTGATTACACCTAGAAACAAATTTGTCAATTATATTTCTCTGATTTCTCTGAATCCAGCTGCCTCCAACTTCAACTTCAACTTAGCTACTTTCTCAAATTTAACCTAAGTTATCAATCCAATTTCAAATTTTCCTTCTCCCAAATCAAACATTTTACAATTCTCTACTCTTTCTCATTATTCCATTTCTAATCGAAATCCTTATCCTAATGTTACAAGATTGCTATGATACATCCTTTTTACATATCCTTAGAACACGTTTGTCAGTTTCCACTCTCCCCCAAACCAACTTCCTCTTCTCCGACTCGTCCTCTTATTTAACACTAAATTTCTATTTTACAATCCTTAACAAATTTCAATTATCAAAAATAAATTTCTGTTGTTAACAACCCTTAATAAACCCTATACAAAAATATGGTTTTTTTCTTTCTATTTTACAACCCATTTTTTTCTTGTGATAATCAATTCTTTCATTTATCATCATGAAAAATACATTTTTGTTACCAACCCAAAACAAACCATATTCTCCACTATGTTTTTATTTTATCTGTTAACAACCCATTATTTTTATCCATTTTTAAAAATTCTTCACCTTACATCGAACATGTTCTCATTTGTGTTGGGTTTAAAATGTCCAATTTGTTTCCTTTCAAACCTAATTTTGCAGTTTCCTCTTTATTTACTAGTTTGTTACACTGTTTTTCTTTTTCTTCTTTTTTCACTATGGCAAGACTTTATGAGAAAATCAAAGATGTGAATTACAAAAATGATTTATGGAAGTTAGATATCAATATATCACACAAGTGAACTGTGTTATAAAATGAGGAATAACATTTAGAGATGATACTCATTGATGCAGATGTTAACATTATTCCTAAAAATGTTATATATACTTTTTAAAAAGTAATGATACAAGGCACATGAAATCATATGAAGTGTAATGGGAAATTGATTTGGATATGTTATATATCGTAAAATCTGGTTATAATTACATCATGGAGGCTAGTCATCAAAAGGAACCAGTGGAGGATCAAGGAGACTTGTTTAGATCTCTTTGTAAAATGCAGACACAAGACAAAACAAATGCTTTTGCTTGGCGGATTTTCCTAAATAGATTACAAACTAAAGATCAAATGAAAAAAGTGGCAATTTACTTACTTTTTAAGAAGTACTTCTATAAATCACAATAAAGCATATCACGGAGACAATTATTTTAAAATATTTTATTTTTCAACTTTTATAATATGATTTCACCATAATTCTAGCTAATTTAAAATTCAAATCTCATTTATTTTTTCTCTTTCATCTTTCTCTCTTTCTTTTTTTATTTATCTATTTATTATATGAACATTGATTATTTACAGGTACATGTAAAGTGTATCTCTTTTTCAACTAGAATCATAAGAATACATGTAAGTAAATAAATAAAATTAATTTTTTTTATCTTTCATATTCTTTTTTCATTGTTTTTTATTTAGTGGTATCTTCTTTTGCGCTATAGTTTTTAATTTTTTTACTAATGATAGAATATTTGTTGTTTTTGTAAATAATTAATGTCTAACTATTGATGTGTACAAAATGATGGTATTCGAAATATATTTTTATTATTTTTTATCAACTCATGATAAAATATCAACAAAAAAAGTATCTATTACATAAAGAAAAAAAAAATGAAAAAGAGAAAAATAACAAATAAAATATGAATTATTCTAATAATGTAGATGAGTTTATGAATCTATGATTTAATAAGTAGATTGTATCTAACAGATATATGCTGAATGTGTGATAGGTTTGATGATATATTTTTAAATGGTTTATATTTTTCTTTTATACAAATTCTTTGTTCTTAGATTTTTTCAAATACAAATAATTTCATTTCTTACTCTTATTTTAATCTACATTTTCTGCAATTTATTACTTCAAGATGTAGCCTATGTTTTTGACCGTTCTATTTTATTTTTCATCCATGTTGTACTATTTGTCTTGGGACAGTGGTTGTCTTCTTTTTAGCAACAACCCTAATCCTCTCTTTTCTCTTTTTCTTCTTTTCTTAATAATCACTACCCTAATTTTTTTGAATGTAAAATTAAAGCCACACTCTTAATCTTATTTTAGGTGTATTAAATTTACATACTGATCACTAATATTAAGCCACAAAAAGTTGCTACAACAAGAACAACGATAGGGGAGAAAGGCTTACTGAACAAAACAATAGCAAATTATTCCTTCAATTTCAATTTGTGTAAACTTTTCAATTTGGGTTTTAGGTTTCTTGTCTGATATTTCAATTTCTTGTCTGAGATTTCAATGACATAGGGTTTTTTGTGTGTGTTTGTTGGAGAATAGGTATTTTCACTAGCAAGTATATATTCCATTTTTTTGTGAGAAAAACTCACAAACTTCATTCTTTCTACTCTTCCCTCAAAATCAAATTGAAAGTGAGAGAGTGTTGAGAAAGGAAAAGGGGCGAGTGAAAGGAGAAGGATGAAGAGGGCTTGTCAAAAGTTGAAATTCTCTATCATGATTGGATTGTGAACTCTTTAAGGAAGGGAAAAGTTAAAGCGGAAAGAATCATCAAGCATTCATCACCATCTTCAACTCATTTCCTTTCCAGTTCAGGTTTCTTTTAGAAAATGTGGGATTTTATTAGGATTCAAATTGAGGTATAAAACCAATTAGGTATATTTCATGATGGGGTTGGGTGTTTCTATGATTTATGCTTCATTTATTGAACTTTCCATGCAATGCTACTTGTTGATCATGAATGAAGCTATGGTTGAATTGCATGCTGGTGTGAATTAAAACTATATAAAACATAAGTATACACAATCCTCTGTAGCAAGTGATAAGAATTAAGAATATCGTTCCCACATAGAGTGTGATAACATAAATTGATTTATAAAACTATCTTTTATGAATGAGCATGAGCAAAAATAACAATAGTTGACAGTTGTCACAAGTTCATTTTTTAAGTAAAAAATGTTGGAAAGTGGTAAATCAATACTGGAAACAATGTTGGAGAGTGATTAATTAAGAGGATTTATCTAATGTGTGTATATGATGTGATGTGTCGTGCTGTTGCACCCCAAAATTTACCCTCTTGTTTTTATAAATTTAAAGGCTTATGTTTCATCATATACATTCATGCATTGTGATAAGATCAAGGCATTTTGGTTCTCAAGATCTTTTACAAGCTAAGAAATATGGATTGTATTGTCAACCAGTGCAAAGATGGGTCTCATGCCCCCAATCTTTGAGTCATTCAAGTTATAAGGGTTTCTCATACCTCAAGACATCTTCATTGTCATATTGATTCATCCGAAGTTTGAGATTTGCAAGAGTATTAAAGTGAATCATTGTTCTCCTAATCATCTCTTGAGATTAGGGTTTTGGCCAGATGAAGAGTTTGATGCTTGTGCGGGCCAAACTTATGAAGCAATACCCTCTCCTTGTCAAATGAGGCATCTTTGTTCAAAGAATTTTTCATCATGTTCCTTGGAATTAAGGTTTTAAAGCTTGATCATCATCTCCTAACACAAGGGACCAAAATTAGGGTTTTGGATTTAATCAGGATTTCTCTGTGTTTTTTACTCAAACTTTCTTCTATGCTTATCTAAATATCCCCGAGTATCTATGATTGAAGAATTGAGCATCGAATTTGGTTGGAAGAGTTTTAATTGATCAATTGGGGATAAAACAAGTCATTTGAGCAAAAGTCAACAAAAGTCAACTGTTAACCAAGTGGACTTATGATCAAAGTTGAGGTCAATGATCATGTTTCAACATCATATGGCCTATGGTTGAAGATATTCAAGAGAAGGATTGATTTTTAAGTTAACTTGTTCATGAAGGTATCTTGGTGAAATTTGAAAATTTTCTATGGAAACTCATAAGGTTGAATTTCAAAAATTCATAACTTCTTCATTTCATATTGAAAATATGCAAACTTTACATGGTTGGAAAGATAAAAAATAAGATTTACAACTTTGTCAATGTTATCCCATGTCCAAAAAATGATTATTTTGAGAGTTATGGTGCATAGAAAGTTTAGACATTTAGTATTTTTTTGAAGTTATGTGCTAAAAAGATTAATTCTTCATGGCCATTTTAAGGGAACCATTTGAACTCAAATCAAGAAATGATCAACATAAGAATTAAATTTCAAAGCCTCCTCTTCAACTTTGATTCAAAGATTGTAGCAAAGGGTGCACCATAGAGAGAGATATAATGATTAGGTTTTGAAGCTCCAAAATGTCAAATTGCTAGCATAAGAGGCCCATGCACGCGCACCAGGCCTGGACTTTTATCAAACATCTTTAGGGTATTGATGCATTCATTATTTGGATAAGCGATCAACATCAAAGTTGAAGTGTGAAGTCTCCCCTTCAACTTTGATTTAAACTTTGTTGCATTTGGTGCATTATAAAGAGAGATTTTTAGATTTGGTTTTGAGAAGTTTGAGTTACTAAGTATGAAAAACATCGCACGCGTGACATGCATGGCTGGGTCTGGATAAACTCAAATCGCTAATTTTTATGCCCAAATTTAAGGTATTTGGAAGCTTCATTTCAAAAAATTTTCAACACCAATTCTAATCCTCATGACCTCATCTTTCTAATGGTATCAAGTTTGTGAAAAATGATTAAAAGCAGAGAGAGATATAGAGAAATGGTTGGGATGGGTACAATGACTCAGGACTATGTTCAGAATCAAGTCGATTCATGTTTTGATGCACATGATACAAAGTTTGCTGCATGATTCTTACCATACACCTCATGTACACACCCTTGATCTTATTTCTTTGCTTATTATGGCCAGACCATTCACACCTTGCTCATGCTCATGTATTTGTTTTATTTGCCAAATTTGGAAAATAATTCAAATTATTCTTTTCTCTCCCCATGTGCACAGATGAAACCTCACCATCACACTTCCCTCACGACCTCTTTTGCTCACCAAAACGCAAGGAAAAGCTAAAAGAAAGTACATGAAACACAAGGTGTACCATGCACCCTCTTTTTTCTGATTTATTCCAATCATGCCCTCCAATGGCTTTGTGATTGATACAAACTTCCTCTACGCTCTTTCTCACTCTATATAAGCTCAATCCTCACTCCTTCATTACACATACATGAGTCCAACCTTCTCTCCAAGTCATTTTCCATATTTCTCACCGTTGAAGAAATTTTCTTCGAATCTCTCAATTTCCTTGCTCAAGACCTCAACCCTTGCTCATTTCTACTGATTTAAAGTTGAAGAAAGAAGAACAACTGGGTTTCTTGCTCTTGAGATCAGAGGTTTAGTAAATTTACTTTTCACTTTGAGGTAAGTTTCCTTGAACTTCAATTTCTCATTTCAGCTTGAATTAATGCATTAAATCATGTTCACATGCTTGTAGCTGGCCCAACAATAGGTTTGATGTATTGCTTTTGTGCATTTTGAGCTTGATTTTTGATTTACAAGCTTCTGAATCTTGTGTGAAGTTTCATGATCAGTGACTTTCGCATCCATTTCTCTCTCTATCTTGCTTTGTTTGAGAAATCTATTGATTGTATGATGATCCTTATTGTTTTCTGAATAACTTTTATGTTTGGATCGTGTTATTTGGTTGAGAATTTAAAGATAAATCTAGATCTAAAACATGCTTGATAGATCTGTAATTTGAACTTGTTATGATTTCACTCATGTAGTGGTTTTCGTGCATAATTTTCTTTATGATCCATGCTTCATTTGAGAAAATTATTGATGCTATCATGTTCGACGCATTTTGATGTTCAATTTTGATTCAAACTTCATCTCATTTCATTGAGAAACAATAGAGTTATCGCACTTGGAAAATCGCATGTTGAAACGGTAAAAATGCATTAGGGTTTGATAGAGGTCAGAGATGATGAGGTGGAGCTCTCTGATTGAACATGTTTGATTGCTTTTTGTAGCGCTTTTTGATTGCATCAGGTGAAATATATTTGTTTCATATTTGAATTTTATTTCATTTTAATCGATTTGTCAAATTTTATTTTAATAGTTTCACCTATTCAAAAATTATACAAAAAACATTTTAGATTTTTTTTAGTCTACTTTCTGATTTTAAAATTTATTTTGTCATTTTATCATTTTTGGATAATTAATTAATTCATAGAGATTAATTAGGTGTTTTAATCACTTATTTAGTATTTTGATTTTATTTCCTAATTTTTTTAGTCTAAAAAATAAATTGCTATAAATATTTTCTGACTTCCTTAAGATGTTAGGTTGACCTTGAGATTCTTATCTAATTTTTATTGTTGATTTCTAACTGATTTTAAAATTTGTGAAACTTGACTATTATTTTGCTAATTTTACTTGCTTATGTTACAAGTTTAATTTAATTCTCTAATTTCCTTAATTTTGTTTAATTTTACCCTTTGTCTCTTTAATTTTCACAATTTATTTGGTTAAGGGTGTCTAGTTTGAGCTTTTTCTCAACTAGTTTGAACATATGAATTTCATTTTCATCTTTCCTTGACAATTCAAGAACCTTAAATGATTGATTCCGACTTCTATAAGCCTTGAGGACATTAAAACAATTTTGTTTGATTTTTAAAGGTCTTGTTCCTATTTTTGCTTGATTTAAGTTGTGAATATGTGTTTATATGCTTTTGAACTTGAGATATAGGGTATTGCACTTGTGCAACCCATAAGGAACCAAGTTCATTCTTCATTCTCATAAAATGTTTAGGGCCTTGATTTCATGTTTATGAATCATTTAAATGTTCTAAACATCTTGCCTTTGTTTAGAGGTTATTTGCTCATCATTTGTTATCATGGTTTAAGAGGGTGTGTTTGTGCACTTCCATTGAGTACCAATGATCCAAAATGGTTGAAGTCCCTTTAGTTATACTTCTGAACTCATGTCTTATGACCTATAATTAAATGCTCCTTTGATTCTTTGATTGACAAATGTAATACGGTGGGAGAACTGATTTGCTTTTGTGTTTTATCGTAAATGTTGCGGATAACAAAAGTCGCCACCGACTTTTTTTTATCTAATAAGGAAAGGGTGAAAAGAACAAGAAAGACCTCGATAGATTTTGAGTTCGGGGGGTAGGTTATAAAAAGGGAAGGTGTTAGCACCCTTTTCATCCGTAGTTATCTACGGGCTCTTAATCGCTTAGCTCACTTTGAAAATTTGCTTTTGTGTGTGTGTTTGAAAATATTTTGAAATTTTCCAGTGTAATGTGAACTTGGTAATAACTCTTGTATTGGTCCTCAAGAGTGTATACAAAGTGTTTGTTTGAAAATATTTTGCAAAGTGTGAAAAATGTTTTTGTTTTGAAAGGTTTGTGAGCAAGCGATTAACAGTTCTACCCACTCAAGGTCGTTCTTGTACTTTTCCTCCTCCTTTAGATAGTGCTATCTGTACCATTAGTTAGTAGGAAGCCCTATGCATTGGATGTGAAGGGACATACTAAGGGTTATCGTACGATCATCGAAGGCAACTTGTAAGGACGCTTTAGCAATTTCGTAAGGGACTAGATCATTTTTCGAAAGGCAACATCGAAGGGTCATTGAGGGACTAGGATCTTTTGTATCGAGGTTCTTTGCTAAAGCATCCCCACTTTCGAGGGACATGACCGTTTATTTTGAAGGCAACGAAGAGAGGCAACCCTAGAGGTGCGAGTGTGAAGAGTGTATTGTTTTCAGTTATTTAGTCTTGAATTTAGGTTTTCTAGAATTTGGTTTTTATCTTTCCATACACACCCTAGTTACTAACAGTAATATAGCAAATATAGTAGCAGAAGATAAAGACAGAATCATAAACCTAGGCTATTACAGAGCTTTGGGACAGTTACATAATAGAGGAAGTGCGGAAAAGAAATCCTAAGCTATTACATCCCGGAGACAATTACATGATAATAAAAAAAGAAAGCGGGAGATAAAAGTCTAGGCTATTACATTCGCGAAACATATACAATTGATCTAAGAATAAGAAAAGGAAAATAAAAATAGCAAAAAAAGATTGTTTGGTGATTTTTTTATGAAAAAAATAATTTTGATGATAATTAATTAAATAATCCTAAAAATATAATTAATTTTAAAATTGAAAATAAAAGGTTAATTAAAAATCTAAACCTAATTATTTTTAGAAAAAAAGTTTGTTTTTTTTAGGTTAATTAAAAAAAATTAAGTTTGCCAAAAAATAGATAGAGGAAGAAAAATCAAAGAAAATAGGGCTAGAAAACAAAAGTAGTGCAAATTCCAGGGATGGGTGTTGAACCCACACCATTTTTTTCCTCAATAGTATAGCTTGCCACTTCACCACCCATGTGTTGGTGTTAGTAGAATAGGTATCATGCAAAATGTAATAAAACCTGCAAAGTATGAGAAAACATGAAAAAAATGTCAAAAGGCAGGGATCAAACCCACGCCCTCGTATACAAATGCCATATCATACGCGCTTGCCACTAGGGTGACTGTGTCATCTGGTATCATCATGGAAACCAATAAATATAAAATAAACTTAATGGACAGGGTCGGAGAAGCGCCGGAGCCCTAGCTCCAGTCGTCTTCTCCGGCGAGCTTGTTTTTCATTCATGCAAAATAAACACAGTCAGTGATTCAATGGTACCCTACCCCCCTAATTTGGGCCTTGCAAATTCAATGGAGGCATTGGTTTTGGCTAATTCTTCCCATACAAAGAGATACAAATAAGAAAACCTAAAATGGTGTAAATATGGCAAACCCTTGTTCGATCTTTATGAGGGCCACACGATGGTTCAGTCCCACACATTGACATCTCAGAAGAATGTTAATAAAGTTAGTATACATTAAAACAACATGAAAATGACAATATGAATTTTATGAATAAAACCAAAATCGGTGATGCATAGTACAAGTTTCAGGCTCTTTGGATCATCACAATCGATCCATTCTAACCCTATGGTGTCCCTGAAGTCGAATGGGGTAGTTGGCTTGCTTTGAAAGAGACTGAAAATAAGGTTTGTAGTTTTCCCTAGTTTTTGATAATTTTTGGAATTTTGGAATGGTATTTCTCTTGCAAGGGTTCGTGTCTTTTTCGTGTCTGAATGAAGAATATATGGAGCCTGAATTAGGTAAAAAAGATTGGGCTTTGACCTTTGTATGAAAAGCCTTGATTTTATTTTTATTTAATTTTGAATTTAAATAAATAAAATAAAAAATAAATGGAATAAAAATCCAAAGGGGTGTATGAACTGATTCATAGGTTTACATTAAGTTACAAACACGTTTGTACCTTGAAAGATAAGCCCATTAGCCCACAAACTCAAGTTTGATCAATTTAAGTTTCATGCATTTTCTCAAAATTTCCCAACTTGCACCAATCATAACTCTATCAATTTTTATCATATGAAAGTGATCTTGGACTTTTTGGAAATCTCAAGATGTCCTCTACAATCTCTATGTTAATCATATTTTCATTTTAAGAATTTATCATGATGCAAGTTGCCTTGACAAAAAGTGTCTTTTTGTTGACTTTTGAAATGACCTATAATGTTTTGGCCCATCTGTTGTACCCCAAAATTTTCCCTCCCATATTCTTCAAGATTTTCCAAGATCAAGGTTCAAAATCTCCCAAGGGTTGCACAGTCCAATTGCCTCCTAACAGTCAAAAATTAGGGTTGGTTCTGGCAAAGAAATTGAAGTTTCCAAGGGTCCAAACAAGTCCCACATGCCTACATACATTGTCAAGCATCCTTATGTCAAAATTCAAGGCTCACAGCATCAAATTGCACAGTCAAAAACCCTAATTGCTTCACAGTCAACTGCAGGGGCAAAATGGTCATTTGACAGTCAAAAGTCAAAATTTTTGGTCAACATCTTATTTTTGAAGCTACAAACATCATTTGATCAATTCTTGATCATGATTCTCAAAGTATGGCTCAAAAAGTCTCAAGATGCAAAAGTTTCTATTTTTGGACAGCTGAAAAAGTCAACTGCAAATTGACCAAGGCATAACTTCCACATGGTTTATCAGAAAAATTCCATCCAAATCTCATTTTTAAGAGAATGACATTTCCTACAACTCATCTTCACACTTCAAGTCCAAGAAATGCTCTCAGAAAAAGTTATCAATTTCAACATTATAGGTCATTTTCAAAAGTCAACAAAAAGGCACTTTGAGTCAAAGACCATAACTTGAGATTGGTAAATAAAAATGACATGGGACCAAAGGCATTGGTTAGAGGACTTCAAGACCTTTCCAAAATGTCCAAGAACATGATCAAAGCTTAAAAATTGAGCAAGATATGCCTTGTGGAAGTTGGGAAAGTTTTGGGAATTTTGAAAAGTCAACTTTGCTTCAAATGCCTCAAAAATACTAATGGGCCTCAATTTCTTCCATGAATCATTATCCAAAGGCTATGCACGACCCATTAAGCTAAAAGGGAGTTATTTTCTTATTTTTAATTAATTAATTGAATTTTTAATCCTATTAATTCATTTAATCAAAATTAATTATGAGAAAAATACTAAAGCATGTGTTTTGAATCTTTTTATGTAGCTAATATGTCCATTATGAGCTCAAGATTTCGTGCACATTCTAAAAGGAAAGAATCTTCCATGATTTGGCATAATTAGCATGAAAAAGATTGAAAAAAGATCATGGAAAATCAAATATTCAAAAGCATTAAAACAATGGATTTTGGGCTGACTTTTAACCTAATTCTATTCACACATATATGCACAACTGAAACCTAGGCCAGAAGACACACATCTGCGCAGAAACCTAAAGAACAAAACTTGCATTTTTCAAAAAAAACCTTGAAACTGTTTTCATAGCTAGAGCTCGTTTCAAAGCAAAAAAGCCATTCCAATAGACTCCTGACACTACCAGGAAGCTGTTCCAATCAAAACCACGCCTCCATACTCAAGGAATTGGTAGATTGAAGTCTCACTTTTCATAAAATTATTCATAATCGTGTTTTAAATTCCATGCATCATTTGTGATTTTTAACTGTTGATTTATACTAACATGAGCATTCTGAAGCTATTGGTGTTATTTGATTGAACTAAGAACGCCTGTATCCAAAGTTGCCATTAAAGCATATTAGGGTTTCAGAAACTTTGAAAGAGGGGTTCATTCATCTGGAAAAATTGGATAATAAAACCTATGCCAATGGAATCAGGACCTTCAAACGAATGGAACCCACACCTCGCGCCCTTTTTCTTTTTGACTATCACCTAATCGCTATTTTTCAGGTTGAAGCTTAGTGGGGGTTTAAAACCCCCGCTATCCATTTGTTATTTTCAGGCAAAACGAAGAAACAAGGAAGAGGATGCTGAGTTGTTGGAACATGATTGGCAGGTTTGAATAATTGGCGCGTTTTATTTTGATCCAGCATAACACTATCTTTTCACATATATTATTCAGGTTCCACTAAACTAACAAAGAAACGCGTTGGTTGGGTTGGTAGATGCGCTGTCATGCAGGTACTGGGACCTGGGATCGATTCCCAGGTCCCCTTATATATTTCATAATTTTGCCATTCACATGTTTCTATGCAGCGCCTCATCTAAAGTCCATCATACACGTCCACGCTGATGCCTGCCAAATGTCCATGGATTTCAATCTGAAGGTCACCACAGGAAGACTACCATACGCGCTAGTCAACTATTCCCTATGCAACCACAAAAGTCAAAGGGGCCTGGAATTGAATGGGCCAAACTGCTTGCAATAAACCTCCCAAATTGGGTCTGAATACCCTATGGTTTGCATTTTTTTCCACTTATTTTTATTTGATTTTCTTTCTTAAATTCTTTTAATTATTTGCTTTAATCTACCAAAATTAATTTTCATAACACAAAATAATCAGAGATCAAGAAAATAAAATATGCTTATTTAATTTTTAATTCCTTAATGGTTTTTGTAAATAAATTCTAATAATCAATTTAGTTTAATTTTAGGTTTTCAATTTTAATGTTTTCTTAATAACTAAAATATGTAGAAATTAGGTTTTTAGCATTTTTTTTCTTTTTTCTTAATAAAATAATTTCTTCTTCTTATTATTATTAACTATTAATTAATTTTGTAAATAAATATGTCATTTAATTAATTAAGGTAAATTAGGTTAAAACTTAAACATTTTTTCTTTAATAATTAAAAACAATTTAGAACTAGGGTTTTATTTAATTTCAAATTTTAATTAATTCTCTTTATTTCCATTAAATACAAAAAACATAAAAAATAACTTCTTTCCTTATTGAATAATTAATTAATTTTCAATTTCAATTTAATTTCTTTAAAGGGTCCAACGCCCTCGCATATCCGATTCTAATTTCTTTTCGCACGCGTTTATTCTTATGTTTCTTTTAAATCTTATGTAATTGCCCAAAGCCTTGTAATAGTTATTAAGAAATTCATTTACTTTCTGCATTTTACTTCCAAAACGGGTCTTTGTTAATTTGGCGATGTATAGACCCGCGCCTTGTAATAGCGTAGAACCTTTATTTTCCGCATTTTCATTTCCGCACCTTTAAACTGCTAATCACATGAAAGAATGAATGGCCCAAATAAAATCAAAGCGTAGCTCACCCAATGCATGACAAGATAAAATATCACTGAAAACAATACACGAATTCACACACCACTCTTAGGGTACGCCTCACTGTTGCCTTGCCCCTCGAAACGTGGTCGTCGAGTATAGGACGTCTTAGTGAGTCCTTATGTCCGTTGATCTAGTTGCCTCGGAATAGTTGCCTCGAAACGGTTGCCTCGGAATAAAAAAGATCAATGGCATAAGGGTAGCTTCTAAGGTGTCTTACTGTTGCTCGGTGATCACATTGTCCCTACAAACGAATTGACCCGAACACCTCCAACGGTGGTGCTACCTACCTCTCAATGGTGGGATGGCACTACCTTAAGGACATTTACACAACCTAATTCCTTAGGGTAGGTGGATGACTCGTAGATACTTTCTCTAATTCAAAACAAATAAAAAAAAACTCTTTTCACACTGACACTTTCTAAAAGATTTCAAAACAAACGCTTCACAACACTCTTGAGGACTGATACAAGAGTCGAATTGAAGTTTTCAATGAAACTTTTTTCAAACCCACGCACTTTTGAAAAGCAAACAAACATTTTGAAAACACAATGAGTAAGTATCTAAGAGCCCATGGATAACCATGGATAGAAAGGGTGCTAACACCTTCCCTTTCTATAAATCTACCTCCCGAACCGAGAAACTATCTCATAAGGAATTTTGCTGTGCTTTTGTCCTGTCCATGTTGGAGAAAATAAAAGACGGTGGCGACTCTTGCTTACCGCGACATTTCGCGAACCAGCGTTAAACAGTCAGTTCCAGATCCACCGATCACACCATCTCTCTCAAATGAAGCATTTTTTGGACTTGAGCTTAGAGAGACAAAGTTGTAGAGAATTTAATTTCCTTTAAGATGAGTTTGGTTGAGAAAAATATGATGAAGTATGTGAATGTTGTGCTTGGTCAAAGTTCAGTTGACTTCTCCTTAAGAAAACCCTAATTTAGTAACTTTTGACTTTTGATGAATCTTGAGTTTTCTTGATGAATCATGATCAACCCTTGATCAAATGATCAATATGACTTTAAAATCTTGACGTTGACCAAAAATATTGAAGTTTGACTGTATGTTGACCACAATTGACTTTTTGTCCAATACAACTAATTTTTAGTCATCTGAGCAATTGACTGAGCAAAATTGTGATGCAAGACTTGAAATTTGGCATGAGCGTTCTTAGAGACATGTGAGAAACCATGAAATCCAATTTAGTAATTATAAACCCAATTTTCCTTGAGAAAAGAAAAACCCTAGTTATAGGTCAATTGTTTAGGAGGAGAATTTGTCTGGTCCAACCTTGAGCAACCTTGAGCAATTGAAAACCCTAGGAGCACGAGGAGGTCTCTTGAAGAAAATGGAGGACAAATTTTGGGGTACAACAGCAGTTCATTGTCAATTCATCATGATGACAATTAGGAGCGACATCTTTGTTTTAACCTACTTTGTTTGTGATGATGTTTTGAATTCTCTAAGGGACTTATGTCCAACATCTTTGTGCTTAAGTATTGATCTTAACCTCTCTTCTCATCTAATTTATCATGCTTATTTATGAAGGGGTAAGAAAACACTTAGAAGGGGGGGGGGGGGGGGGTTGAATAAGTGACTCTTTTTCTTCTCAATACAAAGCTCAACAATAATGGAATGACAAGGTTATTTTTATCCTGGTTCGTTTGAACTCAAACTACTCCAGTCCACCCGTCAAGGTGATTTTTCCTTTCTCAACAAGGACTTAATCCACTATAATCAACTGATTACAAACACACAACAACTGTTGTGACTAATAATGAACAAGTAATCTTACAAGTGACTAACACCACTAAGAATTAAATGTAGTCCTAGTCTGCTTGAGAAATCTGACCAAACTTGGTCTCTCAAGGAACAATTACAAGAGTTTAATCTTTACAGATAGTGAAATAAAATTTGCTTCTAATCAAGCTATATCACAACTGTGATTTTTCACTTAGAATAAATTGCACAAAGTGTATGAACAAAGAGTTTGTGAGCCCAGTATTTTTCACATAGTTTCTTGCTTCCTTTTTTGAAATATATTTTTTTTCTTCTTATTAGCTTGCAATAAATGTCCTTCTATTTATAGTAAGAACAAAATGACCGTTGTTGCCTTCAGAAAAGTGGAGAGCATTAAATGCTTGCGTGTTTCTTTGCACTATTCCATTTTCCAAGAAACTAGCTTTAGACACTTGAGTGCTTGCAGCCGTCTTTGCATTAATGAGTAAATGATAACTTGTAAGAACATGTTTCCTATGATTGACAAGACAAGTTGGTTTTAACGTTTGTTTCAGAACATGCTTCAACGTCTTGATTTCAGAACACGCTTTACTTCATCTTCTAGGCAGTGCTTTGCTTGCTAAGAACTTGATCAGCGCTTGCTTTCAAGTAATATTATGAGCAAGGAAACCTGCTAAATGTTAGAAGATATATTTAAATAAATTGTCTTACCAGAGTCAGCAGAAGCGCTTAAAACAAAAGGTTCTTTCATTAAAGACCTTCTTCATAATTTTTAGCTTAGCACTTTAGAATGCTTCTTGTCAGAACATTATCTGAAATAGTTAAATACGTTCATCAGAGTATAAATCATCTAAAATATAATTTATTGTTATCATCAAAACTCTGAGATAGATCAGAACTAATCTTGTTCTAACACTTTGATCCTTGGTTAAGTACTCATTTACTAACCAACATGATGATACATAAGAAGTTATATTCTCTTTTCTACTTGTGTTTTGAGCATCATTATATAATGATTCCCTCACGAGCTTTTGTTCCATGTCCTATGAATGTATCTTGATGTTGGATAATGACCATAACATCTAAGAACATTGAATTTTATTTATTTAAATCATAGTACTTGCATGCATCAAGGGACTATACTTTTCCAATGTATCATGACACTTAAGTATATTATCTTGTTGACATTTCTTAAGGCTTTAAGTTCATGATTGATATCTTTTGAGGGTTTAACCATTACCCTATGATATATAAGATATAATTGTACTCTTAATTGATCTTCATCAATTTTGTTTGATTTAAGACAAGTACTATCCATCTTAGATGATGTTATTCATCAAATAAGTGACTTATCTTGTGTATGAAGTCTCATCTTCTTACTTGGTTACTCTTAAGTCTAATCTTGAGTTAACTTAATATAAAAGTCACACATTGCATAATTCTTTAATTATGCTCTCCTCTTTTTATCTTTACTTGTTAAATTGAACATGCTTGCTTGCCTCCTTTGGCCATTTCCTTTGTGTGCTTTATATTCATTCTTTTCCCCATGCTTGTGATGTTTGAATGTTTGATATTAGAGATAATTTTCTACTGACTTGTATGCTTTGAAACCATCTAAGCATGTTCCCTCTTCATCTATCCCTTTCTTGTGCTTCACACACCTTTAGGAACATGTTAGGGTTTGGTTTTGACCTAGTCTTGCCTTATCTTTTGAATATGCTTAAGTAGTAATACCTTAGGGGTATTAGAGGTCATTTATATGTGTTATATCTAAGTGTTTTATTCTTACTTAACTCTTACTTGACATGTCTTTCCATGTTCACTTGATCACACACTTGTTCTCACCTCACATCATGACTTTGATTGAAACTAGTTTGTGTATTTTGGTGTTTGTACCATGTTTTAAAGGACTATTTGAACTTCTTCTTGACCATGGGGTTTGTGCTAAGTGTATAAAATGTCTATGTTTGACCCTTATTCTTCACATTACCTCTTGTTGTACCCCAAAATTTTTCCTCCCTTTTCTTCAAGATATTCTCTTAGGGGTCTCAAATGCTCAAGGATGCTCAATAATTGATCAAACAAATTCTCCTCCTAAGCAATGAATTTAAAACTAAAGTTTGGTATTTCACAAGGAAGATTTTATTTCAAAGGCTTAAAGTGGATTTAATGGTATCTTACATGTCTTCAAGAATTCTGATACCAAGCTTCATGCCTTGCATCACAAGTTTGCTCAGTCAATGGCTCAGATGACTAAAAATCAACTGTATTGCGTAAAAAGTCAACTGTGGACAACATACAGTCAAATCTCAAGATTTTTGGTTAAAATCAAGGTTTTGAAGTCGCATTCATTATTTGATCGAGGGCTCATCATGATTCATCAAGAAAATCCCTCAAACCATCAAAAGTTAAAAGTTGCCAAATTAGGGTTTTCCTTAGGAGAAGTCAATTGAACTTTGACCAAGCACAACATCCAGATGCTTCATCAGTTTTGCCCCAACCAAATATCATTTTGATGGAAATTAAATTCTCTACAACTTTGTATCTCTAAGCTCAAGTCCAAAAAATGCTTCATTTGAGAGATATGAGCCAATACATTACAAGTCATTTCAAAAGTCAACAAAAAGACACTTTTTTTCAAGGTAACTTACATCAAGATAAATTCTCCAAATGCAAAAATTATCAAAAGAGAGATTGTAGATGATATCTTTATCTTTCCAAAAAGTCAAAGATCACATTCAAAATATGAAAATTGAGAGAGTTATGACAAGTGTAAGTTTGGAAATTTTGAGCAAATGCATGAAGTTCAAATTGAGAAAACTTGATATTTTAGGCTATTGGGCCATTGCTTTAAGGTCCAAGCGTGTATTACACTTCACATACAACTCAGATCTTGTTCATGCACCCTTTGACCTATTTTATTTTAATTGTTTTGATTTTATTCATTATTAATTCTAAATAAATAAAATAAAATGCAAAGCTTGTTAACAAAGTCCAAGCCCATCTTATCTTTGACCTAATTCATGTTATATATTATACACTCTTCATACAAGCAAAAGACGAAACCCTTATCTCAAGAAACTAGTCCAAGAATATCAAACTTTTCAAGAACCCTAAAAACTTGAAACCCTATTCATAGTCCCTTTCACTACAAACTAGCCACTCCATTCACTCCCAACAATCATATAGAGTAAGAATGGATCAAGTTTGATGGTTCAAAGCTCACGAAATACGCATGCATTCATCACCGATTTCATGATCTTTACAAAACTCTTATTTTGATTTTCGTTTTGTTTTTAAGCCATACTAATGCCACTAATATGTTTCTGAGATGTGTTTGTATAGGTTTGGATCATCATAATGATCCCATGCAATCCATATCGTGAGATGCCATACTTGCACCGATCCACATATTTTTTGTTATACCTCTCAAACTAGGTCGTTTCAGTCTAAAATAACCATCCTATTGAAATCGCAACCCTCGATTTAGAGGGGTAGGGTACTTTTGGCTTTCTAATAGTTGCTATTTTGCAGGGGCGAAGGATTGACTTACCGGAGAAGACGACCGGAGCTAGGGCTCCGGCGCCTCTCTGGTTCATGAACAATTTTTATATTATATATGTATTGTTTCATTATACAACTTGAAATTCTGGCTGCAGATACTCAATGTCACGTTTAATGTTATGACACCGTATCTGACTTTCTATAAGACAGTAAATACAAAAACAGTAAAGAACACAGTCAATTGTTTACCCAGTTCAGTGTGCAACAACACCTACTCTGGGGGCTACCAAGCCAAGGAAGAAATCCACTATAAGAGATGTTAATTCAGGAATAAACCAACCAGTTTATCTCCTTCACTTAAGACCTACCCAATGCAATTTCAATCTAAGTACAACTTAAACCTGAGTTCCTACTCACTCCCCCTCAATCACAGCAGTGATACATAAAACAATTTGACTAATGAATTGATGAAGACACTCTTCAAAAACATACACTTGATTAAGCTTCACAGCTTTTTAATCAAGCAACACAATCACTCTTGCTTCACAGCTTTGAGTGATACACACACCTAACTTGACTCTGCTTCACAGCTTTAGTCAAGAAACATTCAAACACTCTTGCTTCAAAGCTTTGAGTTCTACACAACCCTTACAATTAAAAACCTATTCCAAGTCACTTATCACAATGATAATTGCTTGAAGTACAATAATTAAACCTATACAGTTTTACAAATGATCTTCTGACCAAAAAGGGATTGCTTCCAAAACAGCAGCTCTGTTGAATATATAGCAGCTGCATCTTCAGTTAGGGTTTCCACAAAAAGCTAGGGTTAATTCCATTTGACCTTAAGACTAGGTCACATGACTTTATCAACCAGGTTAGGGTTGAGCTAGGTTAACCCAAAGAAAATGCAGGATGCTGTTCTGGAAAGACTGAGTCATTTTCCTGAAAAAACTCAGAATTAACCAAACTGCAAACCTGTTAGTTCAGAACAGGATGTCTTAACATATGTTATGACATCTGAAAAAACCTGTCTACTGATTTAGGAAAATGTGATCATTTTGCAAAATGCTCAGATACACACTTATAAACATCAGTACCTGAATGACAATATTTTTCTGCAAAGGTACCTAATGAATCAGTACAAACTAAACTAGAATGTTATGACATCAGTCATGACATTCACACATACACTTGGGTTTTACCAAAAATGCAAGCCAATAACTAAACAACTACAAACTCCCCCTTTGGCAGATTTTTGGCTAAAGACCCTAAGTAATCAGAGATAGATAGCAGCAGAAAGAAATGACTGCAGAAAAATAGAATTTCTAATTAAGCAAGTACCAAAATATTCTCCCCCTCTTTAGCCACAAATGGGCCAAAGGTACATGTTCATAAAAATTATACAGTTATCCAGAAAAAGGTAATAAGAGCAGCAGCAGAAAAAAACTGAACACACTTCCAAACTCCACCAGGTACCAGCACCAACCAGTAACACCACCAAACAGCAACCAACCTTTAAGCATTGTCATCAGACTCAGAGGAGCTAGTTTCTTCAATATTGAGATGACCTTCAACTTTTACACCTTCTTCCCTTCTGTTTCCTTCAGCTTCCTCCTTTTCTAACCTGGCAATTAGGATTTCTAGGGTCTTTTTCCTAGCTTCCAGCTCTTTGCAGGTCTCTTTTAAAACAACTATGACATCAGATGTCTTGGACTGGGTCTTCACAGACGATGTCTCAGCTGATGTTATGACAATATCTAGAGCATGAGATCCCTGAAACAGTTTGTAGTGCAACCCAAAGGCAGGAGCTCTTTTGCAGGCTGTATCTCTTGCCACCAGGATATCAGGGTATTGTGCAAGGATAATTCCACAAAGGAGGGAGGGAAAGGCAATTGGTCCTTTGACAGCATAACTACCAGCATGTTTTAAAGTTTGTTCAAAGATATACCAGCCATAGTCAATAGCAGTCTTGGTTCCCACAGCATAAATAAATCTCCCCAATCCTGTGGAGATAGTTGATTTATGGTTTGTAGGCACCCAGTTGGCTGCACCAATCTTGTGCAGGATGGCAAATTTCATGCTGAGTTTGCTGGCATTCAGCTTGCCTTTCAAGGGCCAGCACTTCACTTGCCTTGCTGTGATGGTTTGACAAACTTCATTGTCAGTGACCTCCAGATCAGGACAATCCTCATTTGTTCTTCCAAGAAATTTGTTAATTTCTGATGGAGAGAACTTGACCCTTCTTCCTCTAACAAAAACACTTTCAAAGTCAGCTGACCTTCCATTAGCACAATCATTAGACAAGTTCACTATAAACTCCTTGACCAGATTTTCATAACACTTGTTAAATTTTATCACTGTCTTCATCAGTCCAGCATTCTTGATCAGGTCCATGATGTCTTTGCACTCCATGGCATCATTGTTGAGTTCTCTTTCTAAAGCTATTCTCTTTAAGCAAACATACTTCCATCTGTTTGCATTGTCAGGATGATGAAAAGAGATGTTGTCTGTTGGGACTTCAGGAACTCTAGCAATTTTGCTGGAGGGGAGCTTCCTTCTGATAGGAATTTCTTCAGCATCAATCTCAAATTCCGATTCCTCATCAGAATCAGAAGATTCAGGTTCTTTTCTCTTCTTTGAAATTGGTTGTCTAGCAGTATGCACCTGGGCCTTCTTCTCTTTGGTCTGAATAATTTTCACAGATTCTACCTCAGCCATGCCTCCAGCCTTGGATTTCTTAACAGCAGGTTTATCTTTGGACACACATTTTGCATCATTCTGATTACCCTTTCTTTTCATCAATCTCCTAGCTATGCTAGGGTTTACATTGGCAATCAGATCATTATCTAAGTAATCCTCATCCACATCAATGATAGGTGGATCAACAGTCTTTTCTGAAGGGTTCTGAATGTTGTCATTTTGTGTCACAACATTCTCAGAGACATCTACATTCTCAGAGAGGTCCACATTTGGGCTTCCTGATTGATTTAAAGGGATAGAAATCCCCGGTACAGGTTGGTTTCCGCTTAGTATACTAGTAACAAGCCTAGCAATAGCTTGATGAACTTGAACTGATCCTTCTCTATTTGGTACAGAAGAAGAAGGATGAGAAGGATTACCAGAGGATGCAGCTTGAGCTCTTCCTGCATGTCTAGTTCTTAGCTTTTTGACTTTGGCTGGGTCAGTTGCCATCTCTCTGAGAGGAGTGACCTCAAGAACTTCAGATTCTATGCATGTGGTGATTGCTCTAGAGTCTTGGTCAGATGATGAAGATGATGAGGATGATGAAGTCGCCTTGGTTGAAGATGATGTCTGAGACATTTTGATTGACTTTGAGCACCAGTAGCAATTTGAGAAAAAACTTTGATTGAGAGGAGGGAACAGGTTGCAAAGACGAGAGAGGTAGGAGGCAAGCGAGAGTCTTTTCAACTTCTTAAGGATTTTGAAAGAATTGGGAAAACATATGATTAACCCACTAAAAATAGACTTAATAAAATTAACTCCTTCAACCCTTGTTTTAAGCAAAATTAATTGCTATAATTTCTCATGTTGGTAAATACCCAACCTGCCCCTCAAGTTTTCAAGTTTATTTCCAACAAGAGCCTTGGTAGAAGAATCAGTCAGCTGAAGCTTAAAGATACCATGTTCCAGTTTAAGTGACTTCTTCTCTACAAAGTCAATGTGCTTGGTCCTGTTATGCTGAATAGGGTTCATGGAAATATTGATTGTATTCAGATTGTCACAACACAATGTCACAACATCTTGTGAGACATTATACTCAGTGAGCATCTGTTTTGACCAGATATTTTGAGAACAGTTATTCCTAGCAGCAACTATTTTCGCACAGAGTTGGGAAGGCATTCTTTTGATATGAATCATAGTTCTGGTTGATTCTTGAATGATTTTCTTTTTGTCCACTCCATTTTGATGGAGAGTTATAGGAGAGGAGACTTCACGCCTCATTTCTTCAGGGAAACAGACTTTATTAGACTTGTTATTTCCAACATCCTTGTCATGATAACTTATGGTTCTGACAACACATCCTTCTTCAGTTTATTTGCCACATCATAGACATTATCAACCTGTAGTTTTGGAGTCCTTCTGACTGCTTCCATAGAGATAGCTCTTTTCATTCTTCTTAGATGAAGATGACCAAGCTTATGCTGCCACAGTTTCATCTCTTTTTCTTCTTTGGTAATTGGACACATAGTGGAGTTATTAGTGTTCTCAGGCTGCCACAAGTAGCAGTTATCTTTGGATCTGATTCCTTTCATTACAACTTCTAGTTTTTCATTAATTACTAGACATTCAGATTTTGAGAAGTTGACCTTGAATCCTAGATCACATAATTGACTGATACTAATGAGATTAGCAGTCAGCCCCTTTACCAGCAAGACTTCACTCAGTCTTGGAACTTCAGGGCAGTCCAAATTACCAACTCCTTTAATTTCACCTTTAGCACCATCTCCAAAGGTCACATAACTAGTGTTGTGAGGTTTGACATGATTGAGAATGTTCTTTATTCCAGTCATGTGTTTAGAGCAACCACTGTCAAAGTACCAGCCTTCCTTTGCAGACACTTTCAGGGAAGTATGGGCTATCAGGGCAGTAGCCTTTTTCTTCCAATGAGGAGTATGTGGTACCTTTTTTGGCTTAGGTTTAGCACCTGAGTTTTGATTAGGGTATCCATGCAATTTGAAGCAGAAGGGCTTTATGTGTCCATACCTCCCACAATGATGACATCTCCATCTTTGGTATTTTTTCTTCATGTATTTCTGATGTTGAGAGTTGTGTTGAGACATCTGCTTTGACAATTGTTTAACATGCCTGATCTTCTTGTCTGCACCAGATTTCTTAGCTTCCACAAATCCTAGACCAAATTTGTTTCCCACATTTTGTCCAACTTGAAGAATCTCTTCCAATTTATCTGATCCATTGGTCAACATCTTGACAGATTTTGTCATTTGGTTCAGTTGTGAGTTCAGTAATTGAACTTCCCCTTCTAGGTGACTTATGGTTTCAAGATCTGCCCTTTTTTCAGCCTCCAGCTTTATAATGAGTTTTGATTGTTTCTCATTCTGCACACATACTTCAGCACTTCTGATACACAATTTCTTGTAGGTATCAGCCAGTTCTTCAAATGTCACTTCTTCATCACTAGTGTCACTGTCAGAGGTACAAACACTAGTTAGAGCAGTAACTAGTTTAGCAGATTCTTCTTCAGAATTACTTTCTGAATCACAGTCAGACCAAGTAACAGTCATTCCTTTCTTTTGTTTCTTAAGAAAGGTAGGACATTCAGCTCGAATATGTCCATATCCTTCACAGCCATGGCATTGAATGCCTCTGCCTTGGTTTCCCTTTTCTTCTGACCTTGGTCTTCTGCTGGAACTGTCAATGTCAGAGGGAATGTTATGAACATTAGACCTTGACTTTGGATCCCTTCTTTTGATGAGCTTGTTGAACTGTCTTCCAAGCATGGCTATAGCTTCTGAAATATTTTCTTCTTCATCCTCCTTGTTTTCAACATCAGTGTTGGATACAAGTGCTATGCTCTTGTTCTTCTTGTCACCATTATCAGTGATCCCCATCTCAAAAGTCTGAAGAGACCCAATAAGTTCATCCACTTTTAACTTGCTGATGTCCTGGGCTTCCTCTATGGCAGTTACCTTCATTGCAAATCTTTTAGGCAAGGATCTGAGAATCTTCCTTACCAGTTTTTCTTCTGACATCTTTTCTCCCAGTGCTCCTGAGGTGTTGGCAATCTCCAAGATGTTCATGTGAAACTCATGAATGGTTTCATCTTCCATCATTTTTAGATTCTCAAACTTGGTAGTCAACATCTGAAGCCTTGACATTTTTACTTTGGAAGTGCCCTCATGAGTAGTTTTGAGAGTGTCCCAAACTTCCTTGGCCAGTTCATATTGATGAACTAGTCTGAAAATGTTTCTATCAATTCCATTGAACAAGGTATTTAAAGCTTTGGAATTTCCCAGGGCTAACTCATCTTCTTCTTTACTCCAATCTTCCTCAGGTTTCAGACTGATTGTCCCATCTTTCTCAGTTATAGTGGGATGGATCCATCCTTTGTCAGCAGCTCTCCAAGCCTTTTTGTCCATAGATTTTAAGAAGGCAATCATACGAGGTTTCCAGTAGTCATAATTAGTTCCATCCAGAATGGGTGGTCTATTTCCAAAAACTCCTTCTTTGTCCATAGTGCCAGAAAGTGATATCCCTAGATCTCACCCAGTAATACAGGCAGGGTGCCTGCTCTGATGCCAATTGAAATTATGGCTGCAGATACTCAATGTCATATTTAATGTTATAACACCGTATCTGACTTTCTATAAGACAGTAAATACAAAAACAGTAAAGAACACAGTCAATTGTTTACCCAGTTCAGTGTGCAACAACACCTACTCTGGGGGCTACCAAGCCAGGGAGGAAATCCACTATAAGAGATGTTAATTCAGGAATAAACCAACCAGTTTATCTCCTTCACTTAAGACCTACCCAATGCAATTTCAATCTAAGTACAACTTAAACCTGAGTTCCTAATCACTCCCCCTCAATCACAACAGTGATACATAAAACAATTTGACTAATGAATTGATGAAGACACTCTTCAAAAACATACACTTGATTAAGCTTCACAGCTTTTTAATCAAGCAACACAACCACTCTTGCTTCACAGCTTTGAGTGATACACACACCTAACTTGACTCTGCTTCACAGCTTTAGTCAAGAAACATTCAAACACTCTTGCTTCAAAGATTTGAGTGCTACACAACCCTTACAATTAAAAACCTATTCCAAGTCACTTATCACAATGATAATTACTTGAAGTACAATAATTAAACCTATACAGTTTTACAAATGATCTTCTGACCAAAAAGGGATTGCTTCCAAAACAGCAGCTCTGTTGAATATATAGCAGCTGCATCTTCAGTTAGGGTTTCCACAAAAAGCTAGGGTTAATTCCATTTGACCTTAAGACTAGGTCACAGGACTTTATCAACCAGGTTAGGGTTGAGCTAGGTTAACCCAAAGAAAACGCAGGATGCTGTTCTGGAAAGACTGAGTCATTTTCCTGAAAAAACTCAGAATTAACCAAACTGCAAACCTGTTAGTTCAGAACAGGATGTCTTAACATCTGTTATGACATCTGAAAAAACCTGTCTACTGATTTAGGAAAATGTGATCATTTTGCAAAATGCTCAGATACACACTTATAAACATCAGTACCTGAATGACAATATTTTTCTGCAAAGGTACCTAATGAATCAGTACAAACTAAACTAGAATGTTATGACATCAGTCATGACATTCACACATACACTTGGGTTTTACCAAAAATGCAAGCCAATAACTAAACAACTACACAACTCGATGAAACAACCACCCTTGTAGTAGAAGCGCGTGCATTAAGGCATTTGTGACAAAGGGAATGGGTTCGATCCTGCCTTTTGTCATTTATTTTCTTCATATTTTCATGTTTTGGAGGATGAATTTACAAAATGCACTGAAGCTATCTACTATCACCAAGGCGCACTTGGCCCAATGGTGAATGTGCTGTTTGAGTTGGCTGAGGGCCTGGGTTCAACACCCACCCCTACCACTTTTGATTTTTTCTTACAATTCTCTATTATCTTTACTATTTTCCTCATTTCCTTCAAATTAACAAATCAGAAACCCCTTTTTTTAAACCCTAACATTTGCATAAAACCTCTTTTTTTTTTAATAAACCTAAATTAAATTTTTTAGGTTTTTTTAATTAATCAATAAATTTAGGTTTTTAGGTTTTTCACTAAACTTTTTTTATTAATTAAAATCAATTTAGGTTTTTTAGGTTCTAATTAATCAATTTCCTTTTTAATTAATTAAAATTAATTAGGTTATTAGGTTAATCATCAAACTTTTTTTCTATAAAAAATCCCAAAACAATTTCCTTTCCCTTTTCTTTATTTTACATTTTCGTGTATTTTATTATTTCGTATTTTTCCAATTATGTAATTGCTTACAGTTTGTAATAGATAATTAGGGTTTTACTCTTTCCCTACATTTTATTATTTGTACCCCCATTCCCGAAGCCTTGTAATAGCGTAGGAATCTTTACTTTCTGCCTTTACTTTCCGCATTTATCGCTTTCCTTGTGCATAACTGTTAGATGTATGCTAATAGGGTTTGTATGGAAAGACATAAAAGCAACAATAGTTAATATAATTTCAAGATAAATTAACTCAAATCAACACACTATTCACACTTGTACCTTTAGGGTAACCTCACTTGTTGTCTTCGGAACAAAACACTGTCATGTCCCTCGAACGCGGGGACACTTTAGCACAGTCCCTCGAAAACAAAGGTCATAGTCCCTCGATGACCCTTTCGATGTTGCCTTTAATAAACAATTTAGTCCCTTACAAAAATTGCTAAAGCACCCCTACGAGTTGCCTTCGATGATTGTACGGTGACCTTGCGCCCGTCCTTCACATCAAAGGATAGGGCTTCCTACTAACTAATGGTAGGATAACACTATCTAAAGGAGGAGGAAAATAATAATAAAGACTTTGATTAGGTAGATAGTTCTTAATCGTTTGCTCGTGAACATTTCAAAACAAACATTTTTCACAAACACTTTCAGAAATATTTTCAAAAACACTTTGTACGCATTCTCGAGGGCAGATACGAGAGTCATTACAAAGTTGCCTTACTATTGGAATTTCTAAATATTTTTCTAACACATACAAAAAGCAAATGTTCAAAGTGATCTAGCGGTTAAGAGCCCATAGATAACTACGGATGAAAAGGGTGCTAACACCTTCCCTTTTCATAACCTACCCCCCGAACTCAAAATCTCAAAGGTCTTTTCTGTTCTTTTCACCCTTTTCTTTTTGGATAAAAGAAAAGTCGGTGACGACTCTTGCTATCTGCAACATTTGTGATAAAATGCAAAACCAAAAGTCAGTTCTCCCACCGTATTACAGAACCGGCGACACTGTTGGGGAAAACTAAAAAGTGGAGTTACCTTAGAGTTAGATCAATTTTAAAATGCTTTACTTGTTTAATTTGATTGCTTTACGATTAGGGGTTTGCTCGGGTTTATTTTTGCAAGGATCTTATTCCAGGATATGGTTACATTTTAGGTAAGTAAATATAGATCGTGGAAGCTGTATGACATAGACCGATATGGTTGAAGCGATGGCTACATTAGTGCGACACATTGGTTTGTACTTGTGTCCCTCGAGTTAGTCAGGGAGAATACTAGGATTCCACATGGTGTCATAAGCACTAACTGATCTTAGAACCTTAATTGACCCAACTTAGCCATTAGAAGGTAGTGAGATGGTCGGATTTGGTGCAATACGATGCTGATTGATACTCGATGCTACACTCATTGAGATTCCACTCTCGGGATATTTCGGTCGCAAATAAGACAATGTGTTGAAACAATGCCTGAGAGAAAGATCGGTGATATTGAGATTCCTAGAACCTGGTTACTATTCTTAGGACAGGTTGAGCCAACTAAACTTTAAGAGGGTACTTACCAGCCTCATGCAAGCCTTAAACCTAGGCTTTTGCGTTCTTTGTTTGTGTTTGTTATTTGTTCAAACATCACATCATAAGCATCATATCATCATAACATAACATTTTCACTAACCATTTCAAGGACCGGGGGATTTATCTTTATTCTTTGTTGTAGGTTATGGCCTCTGCTCGCAGAAATACTATCCGGATCAACTTTGTAAGGGTACCTTCTCAGCTTAAGGAGTTAGTCTCAAAGGAGGCATGTTCATCTACTCAGTTTGGTTACCTCGGGTTTTGAAGAATACATGATGAGTGTTCTATTCTAGTTCTTTGATCCTACACATCGCTATTTTACCTTTCCAGATTATAGTTGGTACCCAAAATGGAAGAGTTCTCTAAGCTACTCAGAGTACCTATTCTTGATCATACACCCTTCATCGGTTTAGAGAAAGCTCCAAAACCTAAAGATATTGCAGCAACCTTACATTTGAAGCGGTCCGACATTGTATCTAATTAGGAAACAAGAAGTGGAGTCAAGGGCCTTCTTGCTAAATTTATGTAGAGAAGGCTCAGCTGTTTCTATATGCTATGAGTTTTCAGGATTTCAAGGAGATCTTTGCTCTGTTGATCTATGGGTTGGTGATATTCCCTAATCTAGACCAACTCATAGATGTGAACACCATCAAAATATTTCTTACTCATAATCCTGTGCCTACTTTGCTTGGAGATATTTTGCATTCTCTTCACACTCGTACTATGAGGAAGCGAGGGACTCTTATGTGTTGCATACCTTTATCATCTAGGTGGTTTTTTTCTCACCTTCCCCGTTCAGTGATGAAGAATCAACAAAGTTTGAGGTGGTCTCGAAGGATGATGTCACTCTCTCATTCAGACATCTATTGGTGTTCCTGATCTCAGGGGGATATCATTATCATTGATCGCTATGGGGAATTCCCTAATGTTCCACTCCTTGGAATTAGGGGAGGTATTACTTACAACCCTTCTCTAGCACTACGTCAATTTGGTTATGCTCGAAGAGAAGGTCCTCGTGACATGCTTATCTAGGGTATTGTATTCGATTCCGAGAATGATCCTCAAGGTTACCATCAAAGGTTTATACACGCTTGGGGCATGGTGAACAATATTGATAGAAAGACTTTGGGATAGAAGAACTCTATCCCTTTGGAGCCCTACCTCAGATGGGTGCGATATCATGCTCAAAATCTTATAATGCCATGTCCTCCTATCCTACCGGTAATTGTAGAGCATGTTGCTGAAGGAGATGTTCCTCACATTGTTATTCATCCAGATATGCCTACTGACTTTGAAGAGCTACAAAAGTCTTGGATTCAATTGAAAGAAGAAAGGGACACCTTTGAGACTCAATTTTATTCTAGCGAGAAGAAAGTGTTGGAGCTGACAAAATGACTTTGCGAATAACAGAGCCTTAATGTATATGTCAACCCAAAGAGGAAGCGTCCATGGGAGCCTTGAGTCTTAGGTCTTAAGAGTTCATAATTTGTTTCCTTGAAACCCTTTTGTTTTCATTGTAAGCCTAAGAGGCAGTTATAATTTGAATTTACTAATAAAAGTCTTTATTTCTGTTTCCTTTTGATTAACAAATTTAAATCCCACAAAGTCCTGAAAACATTGCATATACATATCATACACATCATGTCATAAAAGGTAGTTTTCCAAGACAAGTTTTGTCATCTTCTTACTATTTATTTCAGTAAAAGATGGCTCTCGATCAAACAATGAAAGATCTCCAAAATCAAGATTCTCAGTTCCAGGAAATTTTCCTAACCTATCCAAGAGGCAAGAGGAATTGAAATAACTCCTCACTGAGAACATGACCCAAAAGAATCCTGAAGACAACAAGGATGACCAGTTGGAACAACTGCAAGATGAGATGGAAAAGATAATAATCCAGATGATTTGTCAAATGGCTCTTATCCAAAATTTAGCTCGGGGGCAAGAAGAGTTGAGAATCCTCATCATCAAGCTTCATCAAGACAAATACGACCGTATGGAACAAACTGCTAGAATTAGGGGTCTAATCAATAATCAACCTCTCTTAGATGACAGAGATCTGGTTGACCTGTTCACGAGGGAACATGTTGAAAATGGAATCAGAGCGCTAAAATTCAGGGGGCTGCATCTTCAAATACTCATAAGAGGTCATACAACGGGAAGAAGGAGTCCAATACCGTGTACAGCCAGAAGGGTTGTAATAAGAGTGATCTTAACCAATTTGTGGAGGCAGTGCAGATCTCTAATGTTGCAACAGTGCAACAACAACAACAGGGTAATCAGCGTATGCATGATACACCCAAAAGACGATTTAACGAAATCAACGTGTCATTGGCTCAAGCATTGTAATACATGTTGAAGGCCAAGCTGGTTACATTAAAGGATCCTCTTCATAACCCCAATATTGTCTCTCCCCGTCATAATCCTAATGTAAGGTGCACGTACCACTCCAACAGTCCTGGATATGACAGTAACAACCGTTGTGCTTTGAAATATAAGATTCAGGACTTGATTGATGAAGGAGTTTTCGAGTTCACACAAGACAGTCAGATTGAGTTTTTCTATCATCCCTCAAATATCGAAACTACAAGGCACACCACCTGAAGAGAAAAGTTTAGGAGGAGGAGCTTTAAGTTCATTTGAATTTTTATTTTGTAATTTCTTTTGGTTGATTGAAACAATTACTGTCATGTCAAACTTTGGTTCTTCCCATTAATGGATCGCATATGTTTGTCTTGAGTTAATCCATTCGTTTTCACTATATTAAAACTATGCTTTTTACTTCCTTTTTGTGATATTCAACTCTCGTTAAAAGCTATAATCCTTTAGAGGGAGGATGCCGAAAACGATACCATGATCTCATACAATATGCTTTTGAACAGACCTTGCTGGTGATGTACATGCGTTACTTCAATTCCTAAACAATGAAGATATAAGGAAGACAATCCCTAGTCAACTCCCTTTGAGCCTAAGAAGTAGGAGTTTTCTTTTTCACGCAAATTGAAACCCTTGATCATAACCTGGGGCAGGGTAGTTTCTCAGTTAATTTAATTATGCATTCAATCGCAAGCTGTTCCTTCATACACAACAGGTGGTATCAAAGACCTCCTTCCGAATCAAAAGTCAGTGATGGTGCCGCGTAATCATTAAATCGGGTAGTCATTATCTTTCAAAAAAAAGCCCGCTAAGTCAAAACCTATGAAGGAGACTTAAGAAAAACAGGGGCATCCCGCTAACTGTAATCTCAAAGAAAATAGTTAGGCAAAAGTCAAGGATGATAAAGTCAAAAAGAGGTCGCTACAAATCCTCAACAAAAGAAAGTTGTTACAATAAAAATGACTTCCTTTTCATATAAACTTTCAGTTTCTGAACCATCACCAAGCATTAGTGCTATAATGCCAAACTCTATTGGAACCCAAATGCATAAGTAACTAAGTATAGGACTGAAGGAAATCATGGAGAACAAGTTGGGTACAAATAAAATTTGAACCTTTATCCTTTGTTTATGAAACTGTGAACCAAGCCACATTACAACCCTTCAAAGTCCTAACTGAAGCATGGGTTAGTTTGAAAGCATAGTGTAACAAAAATGGTATCCTGACTCATGTAAGGTTTACTATAAATTCTGAGTTGATATCACATTCTTACAAATTCTGTTTTACTAAAAAAATGCATTTTTAAAAAAAACTTCAAGGCATACATAAGCTTTGTATTTTAATACCAATGTTTGCATATCACTACGTGTTTGATGGTAGAGAAATTCGCATATTCAATGAATGAAAATCCTCCCAATGGCAAAAACTGAAATTCTGGTATCAGATATGTGATGTCGAAAGAGATGTCACGACAAAAATATCTGTTTGCAAGTAAGGTACAGTAAAATCAAAAGCAGTAAAGACACAAGATATTATTCACCTAATTCAGTGTACAACAACACCTACTCTGGGGGCTATCAAGCCAGGGACAAGTTCACTAAATAATATCAATTCATAGACCCTCAATAAACAACCAGTTTACGATCTAATCACTTAATCACCACCCAAGCTAAAATTCTACCTAAGACTCACCTAGGTATGAGGTCATCCTCAAATCCCTTCAATCACTTACAAAATTAATAAGTTTGAAACACTTCAATCATTTAATGCTTAAAATCTTATGAATGATACACAATTAACAACCCAAATAACAACTCAAGTACTTAAACTAATACTTAGAGTGTATTACAATTAAAAAGCCTAAACTTCTAATCAGAAAGAAAGCATTCTTCTGTAAAAATTGCCTTTCCTTGAATAAGGTAGAGAGTCCTTATATATGCGTAGCTTTGGGCTTGGGCTAGAAAACAAATATTCAAATCTTTTGAATATTTCCATAAAAACAGGCTAAGATATAATTATGCAATTTGAAAAATATTCCTCCATATTTTTCGCAACCTATAGTTCATAAATCCTGAGTTATAGAGTGCTGGAAATCAGGAAACAAAAGACTTAACTGATTTTGGGCTGAGATCAGTTCAGTAGGAAAATGTTAAGACATCTGCTTTGATATCATCCAAAACAATTTTGCTCCAAATTTTAAGACATTTAGCAAAACATTAACAAGTCTTTGTTTTACCAAAATTGATGCCAATAAACACTTACAAATTTCCCCTTTGGCAAATTTTGGCTAAAACATTGTTAGAGTATATTATCAGAGCAGCAACACAATTATCAGAGCATTATCAGGGCAGCAGTAAGAAAGGTAATCAAAACATACATTCAGTTAGCAGTTAGATGTTAGCACAAGGAGATGTCAAAACATCTTCTGGGACATGAGGCTCCCCTCAAGTATTAATCTCCCCCTCAATCAATGGTTAGTGGTTAGTCAGTCAGTCACTCAGTTTCTCTCCCCGTTTTTAGTCATAATATGCCAAAGAAAAGATGCAATCAAAGGAATATCAGTATTAGGGTACAAACCATAAAATTCAAATGTCAAGCAAATGTAGGTGCCAAAAAAAGAAATAAAGTGTTAAGAGAAACATCAAATAGTCTAACTGTCATCCTGACCAGTTGACTTGGTTGAACCAGAGCTTCTTTCCTCATTGGAATCTTCACCTTTAGAGCTCACTGCATCATCAAGGTTGCTATCCTTTTGCAGGTCCTTGATCATCTTTTCAAAGACTAGATTCCTAGCTGAGCTCACTCTGATCACATCATCTAATTCCTTGAAAGCATCCTTTAGTTCATTGATAATTTCATCCTTAGCGGAGGTCTTTTCAGCAGGAGAAGATGTTAAAACAATGTATGTGACATGTTTTCCTGAAAAGATCTTAAAGTGGAGGGTCAAGGCGGACTCCCTCTTACACACAACATCATTTCCACTTAGGATTCCAGGATACTGATTTAGGATACTTCCACAAAGGAGTGAAGGAAAAGCAATTGGAATTTTAATGGCACAAGTTCCTACATGTTTGATGGTCTGAAGCTCACGAAATACGCATGCATTCATCACCGATTTCATGATCTTTACAAAACTCTTATTTTGATTTTCGTTTTGTTTTTAAGCCATACTAATGCCACTAATATGTTTCTGAGATGTGTTTGTACAGGTTTGGATCATCATAATGATCCCATGCAATCCATATCGTGAGATGCCATACTTGCACCGATCCACATCTTTTTTGTTATACCTCTCAAACTAGGTCGTTTCAGTCCAAAATAACCATCCCATTGAACTCACAACCCTCGATTTAGGAGGGTAGGGTACTTTTGGCTTTCTAATAGTTGCTATTTTGCAGGGGAAAAAGATTGACTTACCGGAGAAGACGACCGGAGCTAGGGCTCCGGCGCCTCTTTGGTTCATGAACAATTTTTATATTATATATGTATTGTTTCATTATACAACCCAATGAAACAACCACCCTAATAGTAGAAGCGCGCGCATTAAGGCATTTGTGTCAAAGGGCATGGGTTCAATCCTTCCTTTTGTCATTTATTTTCATCATATTTTCATGTTTTGGAGGATGAATTTACAAAATGCACAGAAGCTATCTACTATCACCAAGGCGCGCTTGGCCCAATGGTGAATGTGTTGTTTGAGTTGGCTGAGGGCGTGGGTTCAACACCCACCCCTACCACTTTTGATTTTTTCTTACAATTCTCTATTATCTTTACTATTTTCCTCATTTTCTTCAAATTAACAAATCAGAAACCCCTTTTTTTAAACCCTAACATTTGCATAAAACCTCTTTTTTTTAATAAACCTAAATTAAATTTTTTAGGTTTTTTTGTTTAATCAATAAATTTAGGTTTTTAGTTTTTTCACTAAACTTTTTTTATTAATTAAAATCAATTTAGGTTTTTTAGGTTCTAATTAATCAATTTCCTTTTTAATTAATTAAAATTAATTAGGTTATTAGGTTAATCATCAAACTTTTTTTCTATAAAAAATCCCAAAACAATTTCCTTTCCCTTTTCTTTATTTTACATTTTCGTGTATTTTATTATTTCATATTTTTCCAACTATGTAATTTCTTACAGTTTGTAATAGATAATTAGGGTTTTACTCTTTCCCTACATTTTATTATTTGTACCCCCATTCCCGAAGCCTTGTAATAGCGTAGGAATCTTTACTTTTTGCCTTTACTTTCCGCATTTATCACTTTCCTTGTGCATAACTGTTAGATATATGCTAATAGGGTTTGTATGGAAAGACATAAAAGAAACATTAGTTAATCTAATTTCAAGATAAATTAACTAAAATCAACACACTCTTCACACTTGCACCTCTAGGGTAACCTCACTTGTTGTGTTCGGAACAAAACACTGTCATGTCCCTCGAACGCGGGGACACTTTAGCACAGTCCCTTGAAAACAAAGATAGTAGTCCCTCGATGACCCTTTCGATGTTGCCTTCGATAAACGATTTAGTCCCTTACAAAAATTTCTAAAGCACCCCTACGAGTTGCCTTCGATGACTGTATGGTGACCCTGCACCCGTTCTTCACATCAAAGGATAGGGCTTCCTACTAACTAATGGTAGGAAACACTATCTAAAGGAGGAGGAAAATAATAATAAAGACTTTGAGTAGCTAGGTAGTTCTTAATCGCTTTCTCATGAACATTTTAAAACAAACATTTTTCACAAACACTTTCATAAATATTTTTAAAAACACTTTGTACGCATTCTCGAGGGAAGATACGAGAGTCATTACAAAGTTGCCTTACTATTGGAATTTCTAAATATTTTTTTAACACATACAAAAAGAAAATGTTCAAAGTGAGCTAGCGGTTAAGAGCCCATAGATAACTACAGATGAAAACGGTGCTAACACCTTCCCTTTTCATAACCTACCCCCAAACTCAAAATCTCCAAGGTCTTTTATGTTCTTTTCACCCTTTTCTTTTTGGATAAAAGAAAAGTCGATGACGACTCTTGCTATCTGCAACATTTGTGATAAAATGAAAAACCAAAAGTCAGTTCTCCCACCGTATTACAGAACTGGCGACTCTGTTGGGGAAAACTAAAAAGTGGAGTTACCTTAGAGTTAGATCACTTTTAAAATGCTTTACTTGTTTGATTTTATTGCTTTACGATTCGGGCTTTGCTCGGGTTTATTTTTGCAAGGATCTTATTCCAGGATATGGTGACATTTTAGGTAAGTAACTATAGATCGTGGAAGATGTATGGCATAGACCGATATGGTTGAAGCGATGGCTACGTTAGTGCGACACATTGGTTTGTACTAGTGTCCCTCGAGTCAGTCAGGGAGAATACTAGGATGCCACATGGTGTCATAAGCACTAACTGATCTTAGAACCTTAATTGACCCAACTTAGGCATTAGAAGGTAGTGAGATGGTCGGCTTTGGTGCAATCCGAAGCTGGTTGATACTCGATGCTACACTCATTGAGATTCCACTCTCGGGATATTTTGGTCGCAAATTAGATGATATGATGAAATAATGCCTGAGAGAAAGATCAGTGATATTGAGATTCCTAGAACTCGGTTACTATTCTTAGGATAGGTTGAGCCAACTAAAATTCAAGAGGGTACTTACCAGCCTCATGCAAGCCTTAAACCTAGGCTCTTGCATTCTTTGTTTGTGTTTGTTATTTTTTCAAACATCACATCATAAGCATCATATCATCATAACATAACATTTTCACTAACCATTTCAAGGACCGGGGGATTTATCTTTGTTCTTTGTTATAGGTTATGGTCTCTTCTTGCAGAAACACTATCTGGATCAACTTTGTAAGGGTACCTTCTCAGCTTAAGGAGTTAGTCTCAAAGGTTCCCGAAAGCTCTCAATTCACCAAGAGGCATGTTCATCTACTCAGTTTGGTTACCTCGGGTTTTGTAGAAGACATGATGAGTGTTCTATTCTAGTTCTTTGATCCTACATATCGTTGTTTTACCTTTCCAGATTATAGTTGGTACCCAAAATGGAAGAGTTCTCAAAGCTACTCAGAGTACATATTCTTGATCAGTCACCCTTCATCGGTTTAGAGAAATCTCTAAGACCTAAAGATATTGCAGCAACCTTACATCTGAAGCGGTCCGACATTGTATCTAATTGAGAAATAAGAAGTAGAGTCAAGGGCCTTCTTGCTAAATTTATGATAGAGAAGGCTCAACTGTTTCTAGATTCTATGAGTTTTCAGGCTTTCAAGGAGATCTTTGCTCTATTGATCTATGGTTTGGTGCTATTCTCTAATATAGACCAACTCATAGATGTGAAAGCCATCAAAATATTTCTTACTCATAATCCTGCGCCTACTTTTCTTAGAGATATTTTGCATTCTCTTCACACTCGTACTATGAGGAAGCGAGGGACTCTTATGTGTTGCATACCTTTATTATCCAGGTGGTTTATTTATCACCTTCCCTGATCAGTGATGAAGAATGAACAAGGTTTGAGGTGGTCTTGAAGGATGATGTCACTCTCTCATTTAGATATCTATTGGTGTTCCCGATCTCAGGGGGATATCACTATCATTGACCGCTGTGGGGAATTCCCTAATGTTCCACTCCTTGGCATTAGGGGAGGTATTACTTACAATCCTTCTCTAGCACTACGTCAATTTGGTTATGCTCGAAGAGACGGTCCTCATGACATGCTTATCCAGGGTATTTTATTCGATTCCGAGAATGATCCTCAAGGTTACCATCAAAGGTTTATACACGCTTGGGGCATGATGAACAATATTGATAGCAAGACTTTGGGATAGAAGAACTCTATCCCTTTGGAGCCCTACCTCAGATGGGTGCAATCTCATGCTCAAAATCTTATAATGCCATATCCTTCTGTCCTAACGGTAAATTATAGAGCATGTTGCTGAAGGAGATATTCCTCACATTGTTATTCATCCAAATATACCTACTGACCTTGAAGAGCTACAAAAGTATTGGATTCAATTGAAAGAAGAAAGGGACACCTTTGAGACTCAGTTTTATGCTAGCGAGAAGAAAGTGTTGGATCTGACAAAATGACTTCGCGAATAACAGAGCCTTAATGTATATGTCAACACAAAGAGGAAGCGTCCATGGGAGACTTGAGTATTAGGTCTTAAGAGTTCATAATTTGTTTCCTTGAAACCCTTTTGTTTTCATTGTAATCCTACGAGGCAGTTATAATTTGAACTTACTAATAAAAGTCTTTATTTTTGTTTCCTTTTGATTAAAAAATTTAAATCCCACAAAGTCCTGAAAATATTGCATATACATATCATACACATCTTGTCATAACAGGTAGTTTCCCAAGACAAGTTTTGTCATCTTCTTACTATTTATTTCAGTAAAAGATGGCTCTCGATCAAACAATGAAAGATCTCCAGAATCAAGATGCTCAGTTCCAGGAAATTTTCCTAACCTATCCAAGGGGCAAGAGGAATTGAAAGAACTCCTCACTGAGAACATGACCCAGAAGAATCCTGAAGACAACAAGGATGACCAGTTGGAACAACTGCAAGATGAGATGGAAAAGATAAGAATCCAGATGATTAGTCAAATGGATCTTGTGATCGGTGGATCTGGAACTGACTGTTTAACGCTGGTTCGCGAAATGTCGCGGAAGCAAGAGTCGCCACCGTCTTTTATTTTCTCCAAATGGAAAGGACAAAAGCACAGAAAAATTCCTTATAGAGATTGCTCTCGGTTCGGGAGGTAGGTTATAGAAAGGGAAGGTGTTAGCACCCTTTCTATCCATGGTTATCCATGGGTTCTTAGATACTTGCTCATTTGTGTTTTCAAAAATGGTTTGTTTGCTTTTCAATATGGGTTTTAAAAAGTTTCTTTGAAAATTCCAGTTCGACTCTTGTATCGGTCCTCAAGAGTGTTTGAAAAGTTGCTTTCGAAAGCTTTTCGAAAAGGTGTCGGTGTGAAAAGTATTTTTGATTTGTTTTGAAATTAGAGCAAGTATCTAGGAGTTGTCTACCTACCCTAAGGAATTCGTCTGTGTAAATGTCCTTTAAAGTAGTGCCATCCCACCATTGAGAGGTAGGTAGAACCACCGTTGGAGGTGTTCGGGTCAATTCGAGGGTTCGGGACATGGTGATCACCAGAGCAATAGGAAGATACCTTAGAAGCTACCCTCATGCCAGGTTCCCGGATCATGAGGACTTACTAAGACATCCTCTACTCGATGATCACCTTTCGAGAGGCAAGGCAACAGTGAGGCGTACCCTAGGGGTGGTGTGTGATTTGTGTGTCAGATTCATTTATTTTTGTCTTGTCATGTCATGGGCGATCTACGCGTTTGTTTTTATTTTGTCATTCATTCTTGCATGCATTTATTAACAGTTAAAAAAGTGCGAGAAATATAAAGTTCCTAAACTATTACAAGGGCGCGGGTCCACATCGCCAAATTAAATCCAGGACCCGATTTGACATAAAATAAAGAAATAAAGTGCGAGAAATATAAAGTGTCCGAATTACATGGCTTTGGGAGAATTACATTAATATTTAAAAGAAAGGAATAAGAACAAAATGCGCGAAGAGAATAAGAATCGAGAATGCAAGGGCGTTGGACCCTTTTTTAACGAAATTAAATTATGATTATCCAATTAATTAAATTAAAATAAAAAGAAATTATTTTTTAGGGTTTTTGGTATTTATGATTTTAATGAGAATTAAATGAAATTAAAACCTAATTCTAGCTATTTTTTAATTTATTAAGAAAGTATGAAAATTAAACCTAAAATTAAACCTAATTAATTAATGCAATTTGATCTATAAAAATAAATAATTAATTATTAATGATGGGAAAATAAAAGAAAAAAGTAATTAAAGTAATTAAAACCTAATTCTACAAAATTTTAATTTATTAAGAAAAGATATTAAAATTAACCCTAGAATTGAAAACTAAATTAATTAATGATTTTATTTACAAAAATACTAAATCAAATATATTTATTTTTTGTCTTTCTGGTTTTTTATATTATTTTTATATTTTTATGAAAATAAATTAAATTAAAGAATTATATTAAAACTTAATTAAAACAAAAATAGAAAAAATATGAGAAAAGAATAAGAAAGCAAACCATGGGGGGTTCTGTCCCCAATTGGAGGTTTTGTTCAGTAATTCTGGCCCAATAGCCCTTGGCCTTGTTTGACTTTTATGCTGGCGTGTGTACGCGTTGACTGATGCCTAGGATGTTCATCAAACATGAGCCTTTGGATTGTATCTCAGTGGCCATGTGGCGCGTTGAGATTGTGGGCGTATGATAGTCATCAGGGAGCAAGCTGCGCAGGAATATGATTAGAAGGAAAATATGGAATAAGAAAGGGGGACCTGGGGTTCGAACCCAGGTCCCAGAGATTACCATAGTGATGCCTTGCCACTGGAGCTCTTCACGCGCGTTGTATGTAGAATAGCACATAAACAATATAAGGGAAACATGGTCAGTGACCTAGAAAAAATAAAAAAAACGCGCGTTGGATTCAAATCATCCAACCATCGCTCGCCACCTAATCTTCTTCTTCCTCGTTTGCGTTTTTGCCTGAAACATAAAAAGAATTAGCGGGGGTTTTAAACCCCCCCAAAATATGCCCTTTTCAAGAATAGCGATTAGGCCATCTTGCTTCATAAATTGGGCGCGACTGTTGCATTCGATTCGTCCAAGTATGCTGATTTCAATGGTGTAGGTCTCAAGTCTCAATTGTTCCAGAATAAGGAAACCCCAATTCGTGACCTCTGTAACCCTAAAAGACAACAATGGCAATTTCGCGTATGGTGTATAAAAACTCAATCAAACTACATGGTTAGCTTTAGAATGATCCAATTAGTATAAATCCATAAATAAAATGCAATGAGAATGCTTGAAAATTGAAATACGAATATGAATAAAATGTGAAAAATCTCGAGTTCTGTATACCAATTCTGGGCGTTAGGGATATGGAAAGGTGTTCAGTTAGCTTCAGTAATGTCTTGGCAAGCTAATGGGATCAATCTTTTCCTCTGAATCGTCCTCTAAGGCCACTTTCAGTTTTGGATTTTTTTGATAAAAACTCAAACTTTGTTCTTCTTTTCTGGCGCAGCTTCCAGGTCATGAGCTTTAGGGTTTGCATGAGTATAAGTATTGGAATGATTAGGGTTGAGAATTGGATCAAAAAACCCTTTGCATTGATGTAGAGAATATTTGATTTTCATGCATAATCCTTCAAATCTTTTCCATGCCTATTTGATGCCAATTATGTCCAAATCACATTGATTCTTCCCATATCAGATCATGCACGAATCTTGAGTGTATTTCATGCATAAAAAGATTTAAAAAGTTTGCTTTGGTATTTTCCACATATTTATTTTAATTAAATGAATTATTAGCAATTAAAAATTCAAATAAATAAATAAAAATGATGAATAACTTCCCTTTGGGCCAAATGGTCGTGCACATGCTTTGGATGATGAATTTTGGAAGAAAATGTGGCCCATTAGCAATTTTAAGGCATTTGAAGCAAAGTTGACTTTTCAAAATATCCAAAAATTTCCCAACTTCCACAAGGCATATCTTGCTCACTTTTTAAGCTTTTCTCATGTTCTTGGACATTTTGGAAAGGTCTTGAAGTGCTCTAACCAATGCCTTTGGTCCCATGTCATTTTGATTTACCAATCTCAAGTTATGGCCTTTGACTTAAAGTCCCTTTTTGTTGACTTTTGAAAATGACCTATAATGTTGAAATTGATAACTTTCTGTGAGAGCATTTCTTGGACTTGAAGTGTGAAGAGGAGTTGTAGGAAATGTTCTTATCTTCAAAATGAGCTTTGGATGGAATTTTTCTGATAATCCATGTGGAAGTTATGCCTTGGTCAAGTTACAGTTGACTTTTCAACTGTCCAAATATGGAAACTTTTGCATCCTGAGACTTTTTGAGCCAAGCTTTTAGAATCATGATCAAGCATTGATCAAATGATGTTTGTGGCTTCAAAATGAGATGTTGACCAAAAATTTGAACTTTTGACTGTCAAATGACCATTTTGCCCATGCAGTTGACTGTAGGGTAATTAGGGTTTTTGACTGTGCAATTTTGTGCTGTAAGTCTTGAAACTTGGCATGAGGATGCTTGACCATGTTTATAAGCATGTGGGACTTGATTGGACCCTTGGAAACTTCATCTTCTTTGTCAGAACCAAAACCCTAATTTTTGACTGTTAGGAGGCCCTTGAACTGTGCAACCCTTGGGGAGATTTGAAGCATGCTCTTTGCAATTCTTGAAGAATATGGGAGGGAAAATTTTGGGGTACAACAGTTGCCCCTATTCAATCTTCTTAGACCTGAGGATGCAGATTGGCTGACGTGCCTTTCGTAATCCGAAGGTGGAAGATGATTGAACACTAGAGTGCCCAGAAATTTGCGCTCAAATAGTAGTGTGATGATGGAAATGGGCTTATAGATGCCATTTGGAGATTGATGGATAGGATGATGGGCTTATAGATGCCATGCTAGGAGATGATGAAAGGTGGATGGGCTTATAGATGCCATCTGGATGTTGATCGCGTAAGAGATTCCTTAGCGAGAACTTGCGTACCTGCAAAAGAAAATGATTACCTGACTTGTTACAGGAGCTGGTCTTCAAACTCTTTGTATGGATGTGTCCTGACTGGTTACATGAGCTGGATCTGGAGTTTCAAAAGGTGATGAATGAACCAGGGATGGTTACTACCTCAACAAGAACGGTGAGAGAACCTTGGGCGATTACTACCTCAACAGGAACGCTGAGAGAACCTTGGACGACTTCAACCTCAACTGTAACGCTGAGAGAATCTTGGGAGACTTCTACCTCAACAGTAATGCTGAGAGAATCTTGGGCGATTACTACCTCCGCAGTAACGGGGAGAGAACCATAGGCGACTTCAACCTCAACAGTAACGCTGAGAGAATCTTGGGCGACTTCAACCTCAACAGTAACGCTGGGAGAATCTTGGGCGACTTCAACCTCAACAGTAACGCTGAGAGAATCTTGGGCGATTACTACCTCCGTAGTAACGGGGAGAGAACCATAGGCGACTTCAACCTCAACAGTAACGCTGAGAGAATCTTGGGCAACTTCAACCTCAACAGTAACGCTGGGAGAATCTTTGGGGCGATTACTACCTCCGCAGTAACGGGGAGAGAACCATAGGCGACTACAACCTCAACAATATCATTGAGAGAATCTTGGGCGACTTCAACCTCAACAGTAACGCTGGGAGAATCTTGGGCGACTTCAACCTCAACAGTAACGCTGAGAGAATCTTGGGGCGATTACTACCTCCGCAGTAACGGGGAGAGAACCATAGGCGACTACAACCTCAACAGTAACGCTGAGAGAATCTTGGATGATTACAACCTCAACAGTAACGCTGAGAGAATCTGGGGACGATTACTACCTCAACAGTAACGCTGAGAGAACCATAGGCGACTTCAACCTCAACAGTATCATTGAGAGAATCTTGGGCGACTTCAACCTCAACAGTAACGCTGAGAGAATCTTGGGGCGATTACTACCTCCGCAGTAACGGGGAGAGAACCATAGGCGACTACAACCTCAACAGTAACGCTGAGAGAATCTTGGATGTCTTCTACTGAGTCTTTATCAGGAAAATCTTTTAGGGGTCGATTTAACTGGACTAGAGAAGGCCTTTGACTGGATAAGAAACAGAAAAATCTCAGGGTCGATTTAACTGAACCGGTCTAGGTCTTGAAATCTTCAACTGGATAAGAAACAGGGAGATCTTAGGGTCGATCTGACTGAACCAGAGAAGGCCTTTGACTGGATAAGAAACAGAAAAATCTCAGGGTCGATTTAACTGAACCGGTCTAGGTCTTGAATATAGCTGGGACCTTAACTGGATCTTTCCTGAAAGGTAAAGGTCAGTCATATGCAATGCATGATATGGATCAAGCAATGATGTTCTCAACATAAATAAGATTGTTAAGATATGATGCGTATATGCATGCTATAATGATGTATGTGACGTTTATGAATGTATGTTTTCGTCTTAGGAAAATAAATCCTTGACGGGTGCCGGGAAGTCATATCCTGGGCTGGTGTTGAAGAACAATGCTTTATTGTTTCCGCTGGGGATAATAGTTGCAAGAATACCGGTAGGAGAAGATGACTCCGTTGGGGAATAAACTTGGCGAATGGATTACTCTGCGGGGAGAAAATACTCTAGCGATCTTGCTGGGAAGCAATACTCTGTAGGGAGAGAGGTACTTTGTTGAGTTGTTGATAATAACTTGCTGGGGATACCCTTGTTGTGTTGGAAGTGTTAATAGACTTCGCTGGGGATAAGAAGACTGTGCCGAGAACGATCTTTCCGTGACTTTTGGCTGAGGATAACCCAGTTATATCCTAGTAAGGAAATAACTCTTTGAATAAAGCCGGGGGACGTGTTCGTGCTCTGCGAGGATAAGCTTCCAGAATCTACTGGGGATAAGCTTACTGCTTGGGAATATGGATTCCAGCTTCCCTTGGGAACTAGATTGGACTCTCCTGGGGAAGTTTTGAACTGTAATGGGGAAGTGACTCCACTGAATGTTTGATGGATTGGACTCTTCTGGGAAGTTTTGAACTGTATCGAGGAAGTGGCTCCATTGAATGTTTGATATACCGCCGGGGAACAATCTTTAGGCCAAGACTGCCGGGGATGCTTGTTAAGAATGCCTGTATATTACTGGGGAATGTTGATATCTGCGGGGGATACCCCACTTCCTTAAGGCTTGATAATATAACTTTGCTTGGGGAGAGTGCATTGACTTGTTGACTCACTCTCTGGGGAATTGAGATATACTGGTTATGTTCTTCAGCTGAACTTACCTTGATACCTTGGCGGACAGAGCAATTAGATTGTTTGGACAACTCATCATTGCCCCTGTTTCTGAGGTGGGAGAGGAAGACCTGTGAGGTGCTGATAGTTGTTGATGGACAAACCTTCTTCTGGTAGGCAAGTGATGTGATAACAGGACATAGTCGTACGCTTTAATCCCTAACTTTTTCCTGGACCACCCTTTCGGGTTTTCAGTCCACTGGGATACCCATTTATGCCCAAGCCGCCCTTTCAGGTTTTCGACTTGCCGGGTGTACATATTTTTTCATTTCATCCCTTATTTTTTCCCGAACCCTTTTGGTTCGCCGGGAAGCCCTTATTTTTGCCTAGGTGTGTCAACCTAGCGGGTCTTTGATTTTGCGTAGTATTTTTTTCGACTATGTCCATCCTCTCAGGATGTAGGGAGGTGCCCCTGTTGTAGCATTGTGTCGCCATACCAGAAGATCTTCGTTTGATCGTCCAATGCCCCAAGTGATCCAGATGGAGGTTTGCCCCTGGCTGTTTGGCCTTTTGAGAGATTCTCCGAATCTTGATTGGACTGCCCCAGATAATGGACCATGGTCATGTCTGCCCCTTGATTGGAAGTACTTCTGTTCATTAGGCATTCGTCGTGCGAATTTCTATGCTGTTCAAACAAAAAGTCATATGCAAACAAAGTTATGTTAAAAATGCAAAGCCTATGTCTGTCTTGAAGATTTTGAAAATGCATTCTTTTTTCATAAAACAAATGAATGTTTGTAAAACGTGATGTCAACTCCTTCTTTATAGTAAGCCTTAAGGAGTCAGGATACCTTTCGTCATAGTATGCTTTCGAACTAACCCATGCTTCAGCTAGGACTTTTAAGGGTTATAACGTGGCCTGGTTCACGGTTTAAGAAACAAAGGATAAAGGCTCAAATTTTATTTGTACCCACCCGCTCTTCGTGATGTTCTCCAAACCTAAACTCAGTTGATCATACGTTAGACCTTGTTTGAGTCTTTGCTCTGATTTTCCGGTGATGATTCGGATGTTGATAACTTATTTTGAATAGGCAGTCATTCCCTTTTTTTGTTGAGGGTTTATAGGACCTCTTTCTTTTTGATTTTATGATCTCTATTTTTGCCTGAACTGTTTCTTTTGTGATTACAGTCAGCGGGATGCCCCAGTTTTGTAAGTCTCCTTCATAGTTTTTGACTTATTGGGTTTTTATTTTTTTGAGATACAATGACTGTCTATCCTTATGATTATTTGGAACCATCACTGTCTTTCTTTGTTTCGTAAGGACCTCTTTGGTGCCATTCGTCATGCACTTGGATCAACTGAGAGAACTACCCTGCCCCAGGTTATGATTAAGGGTTTTAAATTTCGAAAAGAAAAACTCCTACTTCTTTGGCTCAAAGGGGTTGACGAGGGATTATCTTCCTTATTACTCCGGTGTTTAGGAATTGAAACAATGCCTGTACCTCATCAGCGGGGTCTGTTCAAAAGCATACTGTAAAGATCGTGGTATCGTTTTCGTCATCCTCCCTCAAGAGGCTTAGAATTATTGAGAGTTGATCATCAGAAAAAATATGAAAATAATTTGCATATAGTGAATACGAATATATTGCTTCAAAACAGACATATGCGATGCATTAATGGAATAACAACGTTTATCATGAGTAAATGTTTGAACAAAAGAAAATTATAACTTGGAAATCCTAATGAACAAAAGTCTTTTCATCTCAGGGCTTGTTACTTCAAATGGTGCATCCGATAGGGATGGCAGGAGCATTCAGCCTGGCCCATCTGGGTGAAATCCACAGCTCCTTCCTCAATCAGGTCTTGGATCTTATTTTTCAGAGCCCAGCAGTCGTCGGTGTCATGGCCTGGACTGCCAGAGTGGTATGCACATCTTTCCTTAGACTTATATTTTGGGGAGGCTGTGTTGAGATTCTTAGGAGGGTCCCTTAACGTCACCAGATTCAACCTCAACAATTGTTGTAAAGCTTGAGACGGTGACACATTGAGCTTGGTGAACTGCCTTTTAGGCCTGTCTGGTTTGCTCTGATCAGTCCGTTGTTCTTGGTGAGGTCGTTGTTGGACCTGTGAAGTAATAGCAGCTTGGATAGGCCCAAACCTTTGACTTCTTGGAAGTTGATTAATGACTGGGTCCCTGACTTAGGCTGGTTGCTTCATGTTTTGATGAAGCTGACTGATCATGGCCCTCAGCTCTCCTTGCTCCTGAGCTAAACTTTGGATGAGAGCCCTTTGCCCCAGCATCTGGGTTTTCAATGTGTCTACCTCAGCTTGTAGACGTTTCAGCCGTTCGTCCTTGTCGTCCTCAGCATTGTTCCTGACCAAAGTCCCCGTGAGAAGTGTCCTCAACTCCTCCTGCCCCTTGGATAAATTCAGGAGGATTTCCCCGAGCCGAGTCTCTTGAGCAAGAAGGTCTTGGTTATCTTGTTGGGAAGCCATTGCTGAAATAAACAGCGCAGATAGTAAGTGACCTGTAAAGAAAGGGTACCTGTAATGCAATGATATGTATGATATGCATGCAATGTTTTCAAGGACCTCGCGGGATAAACAAGAAAATTTGTTAGAATTTGGGTCCAGTAGCTTGATTGAAGGAACTTCATGTTGCTGAGAGTCCTTCTTCAAGGGGTCAAAGGCTCACCATATCCAGTGGGTCATAGCCCCTGACAACTCTGTCTAGAGGAAAATAAATCCTCTTTGCCCCTTGATGGGATGTTGATTCACCATGACCTGCATCACAAGCCCTTGAGATCCTTGAAATGGGTTAGGATGTATGCAATGGTATGATGTTATGCTTATGCATGGGGTAACGCAAGTAAACCCTGTTATGAGTCCCTAATTAAGGACTGCAAACCAAAACCTGCAAGAAACTTAGTATACCCTGTCATGAGTCCTAATTAAGGACTATAAATGAAACCTGCAAGAAACTTAGTAAGCCCTGTCATGGGTCCCAATTAAGGACTAAAACAAAACCTGCAAGTAGTTCATGTGTCAGATAAAGCATGCAAGTAGTCAAGTACGAAGGCACACAAGTCACACAAGAGAAAGCCCTTAGAGTTTAGGCCAGCATGGGGTCTGGGTATTACCCTCTTGAAGTTGGTGGGCTCAACCTGTCCTATTAGAAGTAACCGGGTTCTAAGGGTCCCAATATCACGGGATTGCTTTCATTGTTCATCGTTTCGATTTAGCCACTGAACTGGCGACCGAAATATTCCAGGAAAGCAACCCTCAATTGAGTGTAGTATCGAGTATCAACCAACCTCGGACTGCACCAAAGTCAGTTATCTCACTATCCTAAAGAGGCCAAGATAGTTCAATTAAGGTTCCTAAGGTCTGTTGATGCTTCACGACACCACGCGGAGGCCCCGTACTCTCCTTGACTGAACTCAAGGGTTACCGGTACACACCTGTGATCGGTGGATCTGGAACTGACTGTTTAACGCTGGTTCGCGAAATGTCGCGGAAGCAAGAGTCACCACCGTCTTTTATTTTCTCCAAATGGAAAGGACAAAAGCACAGAAAAATTCCTTAAAGAGATTGCTCTCGGTTCGGGAGGTAGGTTATAGAAAGGGAAGGTGTTAGCACCCTTTCTATCCATGGTTACCCATGGGCTCTTAGATACTTGCTCATTTGTGTTTTCAAAAATGGCTTGTTTGCTTTTCAACTGTGGGTTTTAAAAAGTTTCTTTGAAAATTTCAGTTCGACTCTTGTATCGGTCCTCAAGAGTGTTTGAAAAGTTGCTTTCGAAAGCTTTTTGAAAAGTGTCGGTGTGAAAAGTATTTTTGAATTTGTTTTGAAATTAGAGCAAGTATCTAGAGTCGTCTACCTACCCTAAGGAATTCGTCTGTGTAGATGTCCTTTAAAGTAGTGCCATCCCACCATTGAGAGGTAGGTAGCACCACCGTTGGAGGTGTTCGGGTCAATTCGAGGTTCGGGGCATGGTGATCACCAGAGCAATGGGAAGACACCTTAGAAGCTACCCTCATGCCAGGTTCCCGGATCATGAGGACTTACTAAGACATCCTCTACTCGACGATCACCTTTCGAGGCAAGGCAACAGTGAGGCGTACCCTAGGGGTGGTGTGTGCGATTTGTGTGTCGTTTTCATTTGCATTTATCTTGTCATGTTATTGGTGTTCTACGCTTGTTTTTATTTTGTCCATACATTCTTTCATGCTTTTGATTAACAGCTAAAGGTTGCGAAAAGTAAAATTCCTAAGCTATTACAAAGGCGCGGGTCCACATCGCCAAAATTATCCAGGACCCGGTTTGACAGAAAAAATAAAGAAAGCAAAAAGAAAAGAATTAAAAGTGCGAGAAGTAATTTACATGGCTTCGGGAGAGGTACATAAATATTATAATGAAATAAACTAGATACGCGAATTAATGAGAGATTAAGAACGAAACGAGGGCGTTGGACCCTTTTGCAAAAATTGACTTAACGATGAACTAATTAATTAAAATTAAAAAGAAAGCAAGAATTGGTTTTTTTTGGTATTTTATGTTTTTTAGGACTTAATAGAAAAAATTAATTGCAATTAAACGCTAACCCTAATTCTATTTTATTTTAACTTGTTAAGAAAATATTGAAGTTTTTTAACCTAAAATTAATCTAATTATTATATGCAAATTTAATTATAACAATAAATAAAATAAATATTTAATTATTTGAAAGAAAAAATAAAAGGATGAAAATTAATTAAACCTAATTCTACTTCTTTTTAGATTTTTTTATTAAAAGTATTAAAATTAAACCTTAATTTATACTAACTTCAATTATATACAATTTGTTTATGAAAATAATTAAAATAAAATATTTATTATATTTTGCTCTTTTTTCTGATTTTTATTGATATTTTATATTTTTTGTGAAAATAAGGAATTAATTAAAGACAATAATCAAAAGAAAATAATAAAAAAAAATATAAACATAAAGAAAGTGAAAAAATTGCAAACCAAGGGGGTTCAGACCCCAATATGGAGGTATAATCTTTCAGCAATTTGGCCCATTTAAGCATGGCCTGATGGACTTTTTTGCTCACGTGCTGGCATGTTGACTCAAGCTTAGGGTGTTCATCAATTCTGAGCCTTTGATCTGATCTCCAGGGGCACGTGGATGTTGGATTCTGGAAGGCGTATGGTGAACCACAACGCTGAAGCTGCATGTAAACGTACATAGAAAAATAATATTGAGATAATGCAGACCTGGGACTCGAACCCAGGTCTTGGACGTTAACACACTCAACGCTTGCCAGCTGAACCACTGAATCCTTTTGTTAAATAAATAAACGACAAATAATATAATATGAAACTACGCGTTAGTGGGTCTTTGCGCGCGAATTTCAAACCAACCTATCACGTCTTGCCACGGACTTATCTTCTTCATCATCCCTGAAATACAAAAACATTAGGCAACGGTTTCTCACGTTTTCTCCTAGGCATGCTATTAGAAAATAGCGATTAGCCCTCAGTCACTCATAAATTGAGCGCGAGGGTGGTCTTAAGGTTGCCTGAGTGTGCTGAGTTGAATGGTGGTGGTCTTGAGGGCCAATTTTTCCCCAGTCAAAAACCCCTAATCCAAGGTCCTGTAAACCCTAGAAAACGATAATGGTGAAATTGCCTACAGCTTGCAAAAACTCAATTAAGTTATATGATTAGCATTAGAACAAGTCAATTAGTGTAAATGCATAACAAAAACGCAATGAAAATGCCTTAAACATGAAACACGATTATGCATTTTTTTTGAAACAGTTTGAATCCTGTATACCGATTCTTGGAGTTTGAGTGAATGTTTTTGATTGGGACACGTCCAGTGATGTTCGAGGAAACTAATGGAACAAAAATTCTGCCTTGAATCGCCCTAGAAGTGAGTTTTCAGAATTGACTTTTTTTGAGAAAAATTTCAAGTTTGGTTATGGCTTTGTTGAGCAGTTGCGTGTGTATTCTCATTAGGGTTTCCTTTAGGCTTATGTAGTGAGTCCATTAGGTCAAGAAAAGTAGAACAAATCCAATGCAATGATGGTTTTTGAAAATTTGATTTTCTAAGATTTTCTCAATCTTTTTCCATGTGCTTTTTGATACAAATCAGCTCCAATTGCTCCAATTCTTTCCATATTGACTTATGCACGAAATCTTGAGAGTAAAACATGCACAAAAAGATTTAAAACTTTAGGTTAGCATTTTTCATACATTTATTTTGATTTAAATGAATCATTATAAATAAAAATTCAAATAAATAAATAAAAAATGAATAAAGACTTCCCTTTGGGCCAAGTAGTCGTGCATATGTCATGGATGATGAATTATGGAAGAAAAATGGGCCCATTAGCAATTTTAGGTCATTTGAATCAATGTTGACTTTTCAAAATATCCAAAAATTTCCCAACTTCTACAAGGCATAACTTGCTCAATTTTTAAGCTTTTCTCATGTTCTTGGACATTTTGGAAAGGTCTTTGAGTCCTCTAACCAATGTCTTTGGTCCCATGTCATTTTGATTTACCAATCTAAAATTATGGTCTTTGACTTAAAGTCTCTTTTTGTTGACTTTTGAAAATGACCTATAATGTTGAAATTGATAACTTTTTGTGAGAGCATTTCTTGGACTTGAAGTATGAAGATGAGTTGTAGGAAATGTCCTTCTCTTCAAAATGAGCTTTGGATGGAATTTTTATGATAATCCATGTGAAAGTTATGCCCTGGTCAATTTACAGTTGACTTTTTCAACTGTCCAAATAAGGAAACTTTTGCATCTTGATGATTTTTGAGCCAAGCTTTGAGAATCATGATCAAGCATTGATCAAATGATGTTTGTGGCTTCAAAATGATATGTTGACCAAAAATTTGAACTTCTGACTGTCAAATGACCATTTTGCCCCTACAGTTGACTGTAGTGCAATTAGGGTTTTTGACTGTGTGATTTTGTGCTGAAAGTCTTGAAACTTGATATGAGGATGCTTGACCATATTTATAGGCATATGAGACTTGATTGGACCTTTGGAAACTTCATTTTCTTGATCAGAACACAAACCCTAATCTTGACTGCTTAGGAGGCCTTTGCACTGTGCAACCCTTGGGGAACTTTTGAAGCTTGACTTGGCAAATCTTTAAGAATATGGGAGGGAAAATTTTGGGGTACAACAGTTGCCCCTGTTCAATTTTCTTAGACCTGAGGATGAAGATTGGCTGACGTGCCTTTCGTAATCCGAGGGTAGAAGATGATTGAACACTAGAGTGCCCAGAAATTTGCGCTCACATAGTGGCAGTGCGATGATGGAATGGGCTTATAGATGCCATTTAGAGGTTGCTGGATAGGATGATGGGCTTATAGATGCCATCTGGATGTTGATCGCGTAAGAGATTCCCTAGCAAGAACCTGCATACCTGCAAAAGAAAAATTAGTACCTGACACGTTGCAGGAGCTGGTTTTTAGATGCTTGGTATAGATGTGTCCTGACTGGTTACAGGAGCTGGATCTGGAGCTTCACAAATTGATGAATGAACCAGGGATGGTTACTACCTTAGCATGAACGGTAAGAGAACCTTGGGTGACTTTAACTTCAACAACGCTCGCTGAGAAAATCTTGGTGGGAATTACCATCTTCGTAGGATCGGGAAGAGAACCATAGGCAATTATAATCTGAAAGGGAATTACATCTCACGCACCGTCGGGGAGAGAACCATGGGAAAAGGAATTATCACCTCACTCACCGTCAGAGAGGGAACCATAGGAAATTGTAATCTGAAAAGGAATTATCACCTCACTCACCGTCGGAGAGGGAACCATGGGAAAAGGAATTATCACCTCACTCACCGTCGGAGAGGGAACCATCTGAAAAGGAATTATCACCTCACTCACCGTCGGAGAGGGAACCATCTGAAAAGGAATTATCACCTCACTCACCGTCGGAGAGGGAACCATAAGGAAAGGAATTATCACCTCACTCACCGTCGGAGAGGGAACTATAGGAAAAGGAATTATCACCTCACTCACCGTCGGAGAGGGAACCATCTGAAAAGGAATTATCACCTCACTCACCGTCGGAGAGGGAACCATCTGAAAAGGAATTATCACCTCACTCACCGTCGGAGAGGGAACCATTAGGAAAGGAATTATCACCTCACTCACCGTCGGAGAGGGAACCATAGGGAAAAGGAATTATCACCTCACTCACCGTCGGAGAGGGAACCATAGGAAAAGGAATTATCACCTCACTCACCGTCGGAGAGGGAACCATCTGAAAAGGAATTATCACCTCACTCACCGTCGGAGAGGGAACCATCTGAAAAGGAATTATCACCTCACTCACCGTCGGAGAGGGAACCATTAGGAAAGGAATTATCACCTCACTCACCGTCGGAGAGGGAACCATAGGGAAAAGGAATTATCACCTCACTCACTGTCGGAGAGGGAACCATAGGAAAAGGAATTATCACCTCACTCACCGTCGGAGAGGGAACCATAGGAAAAGGAATTATCATCTGGGATAACTTCTACTGAGTCTTTATCAGAAAAATCTGTTGGGAGTCGATTTAGCTGGACTAGAGAAGGCCTGGGACTGGATAAGAAATCTTCGAAGTCGATTAACTGAGCCGGTCTAGGTCTTGAAATATGATTGAGAATTTCAACTGCATCTTTCCTGAAAGGTAAAGGTCAGTCATATGCAATGCATGATATGGATCAAGCAATGATGTTCTCAACATAAATGAGATTTGTATGATATAATGTGTCTATGCGTGCTATAATGATGTATGTGATGTTTTATGAATGTGTTTTGCGTCTAGGAAAGTAAATCCTTGACGGGTGCCGGGAAGTCATTCCTGGGCTGATGTTGGAGAATAGATTTTGCTTCCGCTGGGGATGATAACTGCAAGAATACCGGTAGGAGAAGATGACTCCGTTGCGGAATAAACTTGGCAAATGGAAGATTCTGCGGGGAGAAAAGATACTCTAGCGACCATGCTGGGAAGCAATACTCTGTGGGAAGAGGGATGCCCTGCTGAGTGTTGATAATAATTTGCTGGGGATACCCTTGTTGTTGGTAGTGTTGATGGACTTCGCTGGGGATAAGAAGGCTTCGTCGAGGACGATCTTTCCGTGGCTTTTAGCTGAGGATAACTCAGTTATATCCTGGTAAGGGCATAACTCTTTGAATAAAGCCGGGAGACGTGTTCGTGCTCTGCGAGGGGATAGACTTCCAGAATCTACTGGGGATAAGCTTACTGCTTGGGGGAGATGAATTCCAACCTTCCTGGGGAACTGGATTGGACTTTCTTGGGGAAGTTTTGATATGCTGGGGAAGTGATTCCTTTGAATGCTGGTATGCCGCCGGGGAACAATCTTCAGACCAAGACTGCCGGGGATGCTTGTTAAGAATATATGCTGCTGGGGAAGTATTGAGATCTATGGGAGGATACTCAATTTCCTTGAGATTTGATAACTCTGCTTGGAGAAGAGTGTATTGGCTGCTGACTTATTCTCTGGGGAATTAAGATGTACTGGTCATGTTCTTTAGCTGAACCTACCTTGGTACCTTGGAGGATAGAACAATTAGACTGCTCAGACAACTCTTTATTGCCCCTGTTTCTAGTGTCACTTGCAATTAATTCCTTTGTTTCGTATGTAGATATTTATGAGTTAGCAAATTATTGTCAATGCATATATCACAAATTGAACCTTGGACGTTTTTCGCAAAACAAAACAGAAAAAGAAAAACACTTGGCACGTTTAACTGAAAATATATTTGTATTGATTTTGAATGGCCTGTGAATAGGCGTTTTGTGTACAAGAGGCTGACGTCCTAGTAAGAGGAACGCCGCCGGACAAGAGAGTTTATACAAATTTTGTACAAAAGAAAATAAAACAGCTGTGTGAAATGAATGATCCCACTGGGTTTCAACTCTGCTATTGCCTTTATAACTCCGAGCGTCTCATCACTTGATGACCTTGGTTGAAGGTGAAGCTGACTGATCGATGCCGTTTGAACCTAATGTAGATACCGGATTCTGGATGCAAAGTGATCAATGAGACATAGTATTACGCTTTATCCCTAATTTTTGCCTGGACCGCCTTTTCGGGTTTTCGGTCTACCGGGATACCCATTTTTGCCCAAGCCGCCTTTTCAGGTTTTCGACTTGCCGGGTGTACAGATTTTTCATTTTCATCCCTTCATTTTGCTCGAACCCTTTTGGTTCGACGGGAAGCCCTAATTTTTGCCTAGGCATGTCAGCCTAGCGGGTCTTTTTTTTATGCGTAGTATTTTTTTACTATGTCTGCATTGGCGGGGTGAGGAAGGTCGTCACCATCCATGTTGGTTAGAATCATGGCTCCTCCTGAGAACACATGCTTAACTACAAATGGCCCTTCGTACGTAGGGGTCCATTTGCCCCTTGGATCACTCTGAGGAAGGATGATTCTCTTGATTACCAGATCCCCAACTCGATATTCCTGTGGTTTGACCTTTTTGTTAAATGCCCTGATCATCCGTTTTTGATACGTCTGACCATGAAAGATAGCAGCAAGTCTCTTTTCATCAATAAGGTTGAGTTGATCAAGTCGTGTCTGGATCCAATCATCTTCGTTCAGATTTGCATCCTTCATTATCTGGAGAGAGGGTATTTGCACTTCGATCGGCAAGACTGCCTCCATGCCATAAACCAGAGAGAAAGGAGTTGCCCCGGTTGACGTCCTAGCTGAGGTACGGTACCCATGTAGAGGGAACGGTAACATCTCGTGCCAATCTTTATAAGTCACTGTCATCTTCTGCACGATCTTCTTGATGTTCTTATTTGCTGCTTCTACGGCCCCATTCATCTTCGGTCTGTAAGGAGAAGAATTGTGGTGTTGTATCTTGAACTGTTCGCAGAGCTCAGCGATCATCTTGTTGTTCAGATTGGTACCGTTGTCTGTAATAATCCGCTCAGGGACGCCGTACCGACAGATCAGGTTGTGCCGAATGAACTGTGCCACAACGGTCTTGGTTACCGTAGCATAGGAAGCTGCTTCGACCCACTTTGTAAAATAATCAATCGCTACCAGGATGAAGCGATGCCCATTAGATGCCGTAGGTTTGATCTCACCGATCATGTCTATGCCCCACATTGTGAACGACCAAGGCGCAGTCAGAACATTCAGGGGAACTGGAGGAACATGCACCTTGTCTGCGTAAATCTGGCACTTGTGACATGTCCTGGAATGTTGGTAACAGTCAGCTTCCATTGTGGACCAGTAATACCCTGCCCGAAGGATCTTCTTAGCCATAGTGTGTCCACTGGAATGTGTACCAAAGGTCCCTTCATGTATCTCTTCCATGATCCTTTCTGCTTCAGTCTTATCCACACAACGCAGTAAAGTTGAATCATGGTTTCGCTTGTACAAGATGTCGTTGCTAAGGAAGAACTTGGCTGCGAACCTTCTCAGGAATTTCTTATCATTGACAGATGCACCTTCCGGGTATTCCTGAGTTTCTAGATATCTCTTCACCTCATGGTACCAAGGCTTCTCAGTCACCAATTCAGTCTCAAGATCGCAACAGTATGCCGGTTCGTCCAGTTTCCAAATGATGATTCGGGGAGCCTCATTATCCCATTTAACTTTGAACATTGAAGACATTGTAGCTAACGCGTCCGCCAACTGATTCTCTTCTCTTGGAAAGTGTTCAAAGGTTATCTCTGTAAAGTGGGGGATCAAGGTCAACACACATTCTCTGTAAGGAATCAGGTTTGGATGTTTCGTATCCCACTCTCCTTTGATCTGATTGATCACAAGAGCGGAATCTCCGAAGACACTTAGAAATTTGATCCTTAGGTCGATCGCAGCTTGAAGACCCATGATGCACGCCTCATACTCCACCATGTTGTTGGTACAGTTGAAACACAGCCGGGCAGTGAGTGGAGTATGAGTACCTTGAGGAGATATGATAATGGCGCCGATACCGTTACCCAAAGCATTGGAGGCTCCGTCAAAGTGCATAGACCATCGGGATCCTGGTTCAGGTCCTTCATCCAGTCCAGGTATTTCACAATCTGTCACTATCATGATGCTCTCATCCGGAAACTCGAAGTTCATTGATTGATAATCATCTACGGCCTGATGTGCCAAGTGGTCTGCCAATACACTTCCTTTGATGGCTTTCTGGGTTGTGTACTGAATGTCGTATTCCGTCAAGATCATTTGCCATCTTGCAATTCTCCCAGACAGAGCAGGCTTTTCGAATATGTATTTTATAGGATCCATCTTTGAGATCAACAAGGTAGTGTGAGTCAGCATATACTGTCTCAGCCGGCGAGCAGCCCATACCAAAGCGCAGCAAGTTTTCTCAAGCAGTGAGTATCGGGTCTCACAGTCGGTAAACTTTTTGCTAAGGTAATAAATGGCATGCTCTTTTCGGCCAGACTCGTCATGCTGCCCCAGCACACACCCCATTGAGTTGTCAAGCACTGTTAGATATAGTATCAGAGGTCTCCCTTCAACCGGTGGCATAAGGATAGGTGGTTCTTGGAGATACTCTTTGATTATGTCAAAAGCAGCCTGGCATTCATCGTTCCAACGTACCACCTGATCTTTCTTCAACAGCTTGAAGATCGGCTCACAGGTAGCGGTTAGATGTGAGATGAAGCGAGCAATGTAATTCAGGCGTCCTAAAAAGCCTCTGACTTCCTTCTCTGTCTTAGGGACTGGCATCTCTTGAATATCTTTGACCTTAGCAGGGTCCACTTGAATTCCCTTATCACTGACCACGAAGCCTAGCAACCTCCCAGATCTTACCCCGAAGGTGTACTTGTTCGGGTTCAATCTCAGCTTGTACAGTTTCAACCGGTCAAACAACTTCTGCAGATGATCTAGGTGCTCTTCCTCAGTCTGGGACCTAGCGATCATGTCGTCCACATACACTTCTATCTCATGATGGATCATGTCATGAAATAAAGCAACCATGGCACGTTGGTAGGTTGCCCCAGCGTTCTTTAGCCCGAATGGCATGACCTTGTAGCAGAAGGTGCCCCACTGAGTAACAAATGTAGTCTTTTCCATGTCTTCAGGTGCCATCTTAATCTGATTGTAACCTGAAAAGCCATCCATGAAAGAGAACACCTTATGCTGAGCTGTATTGTTAACAAGGACATCAATGTGAGGTAAGGGGAAGTCATCCTTGGGGCTGGCCCTGTTCAGATCCCTGTAATCGACACACATTCTGACCTTACCGTCCTTCTTCGGTACCAGCACCACATTAGCAATCAACTGAGGGTAAGAAGTCACTGCAAGAAACCCGACGTCAAACTGTTTCATCACCTCGGCCTTGATCTTCTCAGACATCTCTGGACGCATCCGACGGACCTTTTGCTTAACTGGAGGGCAGTCTTCCTTAGTTGGCAAGTGATGGACCACAATATCGGTATTCAATCCTGGCATGTCTTCGTAAGACCAGGCAAAGATCTCCATATAATCATGTAACATCTTGGTTAACCGTTGCTTTACGCTGAGCTCTAGGTTGGCACCAATCTTCACCTCTCTCCTGTCTGCCTCAGTACCCAAGTTTATTGTTTCCACTGGCTCCTCATGGGGTTGAATTTCCCTCTCTTCCTGAAGCAACAGTCTTGCAAGCTCGCCAGGCACTTCGCAATCATCTTCACCTTCGTCTTCGGCTAAGTTGATCGGATTTTCGAAGTCATAACTGGCAGTAGCAGGGTCGTTACCAGTGGGATCCAGAGTGGATTGAAACCTGTATGAGTGAGTGTGTGTGTAAATACAGCTGCTTTGAAATATATATAAAGGAAAGAAAGACAGAAAAGGAGCACAAGATTTGCAATGCGAAAATACGTCCAAGATTTTCATTCATGATATATGAAATGACAATTTATATGCCCTCACAAATAGAACCACGGTGCCTCGGGTAAGACACCGGGCCATAGAGTTTATTTATTGTTTATTACAAAATAACAAAACATAGGAATTCATTACTCAGTAACAAGAGAAACAGGGAGATTGTCTTTTGCGCTCCAGTTGTTAAGTCCACCGTCGGTTGCCGGGTAAATCCAGCTATCAAACTCAGCTTCATCAACTTCCTCTTCGTCCCCAATAGCATTCACTCCATGAGCAGGTAGGGGAGCTGTCACTACATTAGGCTTCTCAGATGCCTCAAACTGTACCTCCTTGGCGTCAATAAGGTCCTGCAACTTGTTCCTTAATGCCCAACAGTCATCAGTGGCATGCCCCGGGCTATCAGAATGATAAGCACAACGAGCATTCGGGTTGTACTTAGGGGATGTAGTATTGGGGAACTTCGGAGCCTCCCTGACAGTCACCAAATTGGTGGATAGCAACTGTGGCAGGATCTGCGATAGGGTCATGCTTAACCGGGTAAACTCCCTCCGGGGTCTTTCAGCCCTTTGAGGATTGGCCGGCCGAGGAGCGGCAGCAGGCTTAGCAATCATTACCGCACTGACAGATTGGCGGCGCTCAGGTCTCTCTGATCTCTTGGAACCATACACGGCACTAGCCTCCTTCTTGAAGGGTTTCTTTTCAGAACTAGATGATGCACCCTTCGCAATCTTACCAGACTTTAACCCAGCCTCAATTCTTTCTCCGGTCAGAATCAAATCAGTGAACCCAACAGACGAATTCCCAATGAGATGGTTGAAAAATGGCCCAGATAGGGTCCCCAAGAACATGTCCACCAACTCCCGATCAGTCAATGGTGGCTGCACCCTGCCAGCCAAGTCTCTCCACTTCTGAGCGTACTCCTTAAAACCTTCGCTTGCACCTAACGACATACCCTGGAGCTGGGTACGCGTAGGGGCAAGGTCGGCATTATATTGATACTGCTTATAGAAAGCAGTAGCCAACTCCTCCCATTTACGAACTTTGGTCCCATCCAGCTGATAGAACCATTCGAGATGAGTCCCTAAAAGACTCTCCTGGAAGAAGTGGATCCACAAATTCTTATCCGCAAAGTACGGTTGAATTTTCCGAACATAGGACCTTAGATGCAGCTTGGGACAAGACGCCCCGTCATACTTAGAGAAGGATGGTGCTTTGAACTTATGAGGGATGATCACACTAGTTGACAAACCCAGATCTCCGAAATCCAGCCCAGGTACCTGTTGAACCTCCATAGCTTTCAACCTATCCTCCAGTTGCTTGTATCTGTCTTCTGCAGGAGGGTACTGCTCTTCATCAAAATCAGTCTCGTTGTCGGAGACCACCGGACTAGGAACCCTTGCTTCTGCATGAGGACTACTCTTGCCAACAGAAGAACCAGCCTCTTCCTGCTGTAGAGTATTGCCAAACCTTCGGCCCGAGTTGAACAGAACAGTCCTTCTTTTCTTCTTCTTCTCCTTCTTCAGGAGCATAGCCTTCAGTTCTTCTTGGCCCTGAGCCAAACCCTTGATTAATTCCTGGAATTGTGCATTCTGCACCTGAAGAGCCTTGATGGAGGTCTCAGTTGATGACGAGTCGGGATTCATGATGCTGAAATAAACAGCGAAGAACTGTAAGCAACCTGAAAAGAGGAAAAACCTGCTATGCACATGATGAATGATATGTGTTTATGCAATGCATTCAAGGGTTCGAAAATTCAACTTTGTTGTAGACAAAAAGGAACACACGTTATCATTAAGGAAATAACTGTTTAGTACATCAAAGCCTCATGGGCAAAAATAATACAAAATCAAATCAATCCCAAAATATGCTACGCATCCTCTTTGGAGCTATGTAAGTGTTGAGATTCCTCTCCTCATGCAACAGGCGAGTGAGTTCCAAGACCTTCTTTTCACTGGCATGTAGACTAGTCTCAAGAGAATTCCGTTCTTCCTTAAGCTGGATCCAACTCTTCTGCATCTCTTCCCAGGATGTGGGCATATCAGGGTGCTGAATAGTGCAGGGCACTTCCCCTTCCAAGACTGGTTCTTTGATTACTGGGAGCATATGAGGATAAGGCATTACTAACTTCTGGGAGCGGGCGCGTACCCACTTGAGATAAGGTTCCAACGGGATGGAATTCCTGTGCCCCAGTGTCTTGCTGTCTATCCTACTTGGCATCCTCCAGGCTCTGATAAATCTCTGGCGAAGTCCTTGAGTATCGTTGTCGAAGTCAAAAACTATGTCAGGGATTAACATGTTATGAGGACCATCCCTCCGAGCATAACCAAACTGTCTCCAAGCCAGGCATGGGCTATAAGTAATACCTCCTCTGATTCCAAGTAAAGGAACATTAGGGTACTCCCCGCAACGATCAATGATAGTGACATCTTCTCTGGACCTAGGACACCAATGTATATCTGCATGTGTAAGAGTCATCAACCGCTGTGACCATCTCAAACCCCGCTCATTCTTCAAGACTGCTTGTGGAAGGTGCGAAATAAACCACCTTCCCAGGAGAGGAGTGCAACACATAAGGACACCTCTTTTTCTCATGGTTCGAGTGTAACATGAGTGAAGGATGTCCCCCAGCAACGTAGGTATAGGATTCCTGGACATAAAGATCTGGACATCACTGATATCTATAAGCTGATCTGGGTTAGGGAACAACACCAAACCATAGACAAGGAGGGCCACAACTTCTTCAAAAGCTTGCAAGTCAAGGGAGTTCCAACATTCATGGGCCTTTTCAAACAGAAACCTGGCTAAGAACCCTTTGATACCACTTCTAACTTCCCAATGTCCCTTGAGGTCGGATGACTGTAGGTGCAAGGCTTTAGCAATCTCTTCAAGCTTAGGTTCCTTTTCTGTACCGTTGAAGGGTAGCTGATCAAGGATAGGGATCTTCAGGAGCCGGGAGAACTCCTCCAATGTAGGTACCAGCTGATAGTCCAAGAAGGTGAAACAGTGATGCAGAGGGTCAAAGAACTGGAACAGGACCTTGATCATGTCTTCCTCAATGTTGGTGTTGACCAAGCTGATGAGGCTTCCATGTCTTTCACTGAATGAAGAGTTCTCAGGAATCCTGGATATAAGCTCCTTAAGCTGAGGAGGGATCCTTACAAGACTGACTTGAATTGTCTTTCTACGAACAATTTCCATGTCCTACAAAACAAGAACAAAGATGAAAATTCGAACCCCTGAAATGGTTAGTCAATGCATATGATGCTGGATGATGTCATGATGTTATGATTAAACACACCACAGATATGTACAAAGACAAACATGTAAGGCACACAAGGCACACAAGACAAGCCCTTAAGGTTTAAGGCCAGCATGGGGTCTGGGTAGTACCCTCTTGAAGTTGGTGGGTTCAACCTGTCCTAATCAAAGTAACCGGGTTCTAAGGTTCCCAATATCACGGGATTGCTTTCATTGTTCATCGTTTCGATTTAGCCACTGAACTGGCGACCGGAATATTCCAGGAAAGCAACCCTCAATTGAGCGTAGTATCGAGTATCAACCAACCTCGGACTGCACCAAAGTCAGTTATCTCACTACCCTAAAGAGGCCAAGATAGTTCAATTAAGGTTCCTAAGGTCTGTTGATGCTTCACGACACCACGCGGAGGCCCCGTACTCTCCTTGAATGAACTCAAGGGTTACCGGTACACACCAAAGTGCCACATCAACGTAGCAGACTGTTTCAACCATGTCGGTATACCCCGCACAGTTCCCTCACAGCCTTGTTGCTACTTTCTAAGAAGGTATCCCTAGATCCGGGTTAGGATCTATAGAACTCCCAAGCAACCCACAATTTAAAGCACACAAGGAAAACAATTGAAAACACAGTTATGAACTAGCCCTAAGGTACACCTCACTTTATAGGATTCCCCAGCAGAGTCGCCAGTTCTGTGATCGGTGGATCTGGAACTGACTGTTTAACGCTGGTTCGCGAAATGTCGCGGAAGCAAGAGTCGCCACCGTCTTTTATTTTCTCCAAATGGAAAGGACAAAAGCATAGAAAAATTCCTTAAAGAGATTGCTCTCGGTTCGGGAGGTAGGTTATAGAAAGGGAAGGTGTTAGCACCCTTTCTATCCATGGTTATCCATGGGCTCTTAGATACTTGCTCATTTGTGTTTTCAAAAATGGCTTGTTTGCTTTTCAACTGTGGGTTTTAAAAAGTTTCTTTGAAAATTTTAGTTCGACTCTTGTATCGGTCCTCAAGAGTGTTTGAAAAGTTGCTTTCGAAAGCTTTTTGAAAAGTGTCGGTGTGAAAAGTATTTTTGAATTTGTTTTGAAATTAGAGCAAGTATCTAGAGTCGTCTACCTACCCTAAGGAATTCGTCTGTGTAGATGTCCTTTAAAGTAGTGCCATCCCACCATTGAGAGGTAGGTAGCACCACCGTTGGAGGTGTTCGGGTCAATTCGAGGTTCGGGGCATGGTGATCACCAGAGCAATGGGAAGACACCTTAGAAGCTACCCTCATGCCAGGTTCCCGGATCATGAGGACTTACTAAGACATCCTCTACTCGACGATCACCTTTCGAGGCAAGGCAACAGTGAGGCGTACCCTAGGGGTGGTGTGTGCGATTTGTGTGTCGTTTTCATTTGCATTTATCTTGTCATGTTATTGGTGTTCTATGCTTGTTTTTATTTTGTCCATACATTCTTTCATGCTTTTGATTAACAGCTAAAGGTTGCGAAAAGTAAAATTCCTAAGCTATTACAAAGGCGCGGGTCCACATCGCCAAAATTATCCAGGACCCGATTTGACAGAAAAAATAAAGAAAGCAAAAAGAAAAGAATTAAAAGTGCGAGAAGTAATTTACATGGCTTCGGGAGAGGTACATAAATATTATAATGAAATAAACTAGATACGCGAATTAATGAGAGATTAAGAACGAAACGAGGGCGTTGGACCCTTTTGCAAAAATTGACTTAACGATGAACTAATTAATTAAAATTAAAAAGAAAGCAAGAATTGGTTTTTTTTGGTATTTTATGTTTTTTAGGACTTAATAGAAAAAATTAATTGCAATTAAACGCTAACCCTAATTCTATTTTATTTTAACTTGTTAAGAAAATATTGAAGTTTTTTAACCTAAAATTAATCTAATTATTATATGCAAATTTAATTATAACAATAAATAAAATAAATATTTAATTATTTGAAAGAAAAAATAAAAGGATGAAAATTAATTAAACCTAATTCTACTTCTTTTTAGATTTTTTTATTAAAAGTATTAAAATTAAACCCTAATTTATACTAACTTCAATTATATACAATTTGTTTATGAAAATAATTAAAATAAAATATTTATTATATTTTGCTCTTTTTTCTGATTTTTATAGATATTTTATATTTTTTGTGAAAATAAGGAATTAATTAAAGACAATAATCAAAAGAAAATAATAAAAAAAATATAAACATAAAGAAAGTGAAAAAATTGCAAACCAAGGGGGTTCAGACCCCAATATGGAGGTATAATCTTTCAGCAATTTGGCCCATTTAAGCATGGCCTGATGGACTTTTTTGCTCACGTGCTGGCATGTTGACTCAAGCTTAGGGTGTTCATCAATTCTGAGCCTTTGATCTGATCTCCAGGGGCACGTGGATGTTGGATTCTGGAAGGCGTATGGTGAACCACAACGCTGAAGCTGCATGTAAACGTACATAGAAAAATAATATTGAGATAATGCAGACCTGGGACTCGAACCCAGGTCTTGGACGTTAACACACTCAACGCTTTCCAGCTGAACCACTGAATCCTTTTGTTAAATAAATAAACGACAAATAATATAATATGAAACTACGCGTTAGTGGGTCTTTGCGCGCGAATTTCAAACCAACCTATCACGTCTTGCCACGGACTCATCTTCTTCATCATCCCTGAAATACAAAAACATTAGGCAACGGTTTCTCACGTGTTCTCCTAGGCATGCTATTAGAAAATAGCGATTAGCCCTCAGTCACTCATAAATTGAGCGCGAGGGTGGTCTTAAGGTTGCCTGAGTGTGCTGAGTTGAATGGTGGTGGTCTTGAGGGCCAATTTTCCCCAGTCAAAAACCCCTAATCCAAGGTCCTGTAAACCCTAGAAAACGATAATGGTGAAATTGCCTACAGCTTGCAAAAACTCAATTAAGTTATATGATTAGCATTAGAACAAGTCAATTAGTGTAAATGCATAACAAAAACGCAATGAAAATGCCTTAAACATGAAACACGATTATGCATTTTTTTTGAAACAGTTTGAATCCTGTATATCGATTCTTGGAGTTTGAGTGAATGTTTTTGATTGGGACACGTCCAGTGATGTTCGAGGAAACTAATGGAACAAAAATTCTGCCTTGAATCGCCCTAGAAGTGAGTTTTCAGAATTGACTTTTTTTGAGAAAAATTTCAAGTTTGGTTATGGCTTTGTTGAGCAGCTGCGTGTGTATTCTCATTAGGGTTTCCTTTAGGCTTATGTAGTGAGTCCATTAGGTCAAGAAAAGTAGAACAAATCCAATGCAATGATGGTTTTTGAAAATTTGATTTTCTAAGATTTTCTCAATCTTTTTCCATGTGCTTTTTGATACAAATCAGCTCCAATTGCTCCAATTCTTTCCATATTGACTTATGCACGAAATCTTGAGAGTAAAACATGCACAAAAAGATTTAAAACTTTAGGTTAGCATTTTTCATACATTTATTTTGATTTAAATGAATCATTATAAATAAAAATTCAAATAAATAAATAAAAAATGAATAAAGACTTCCCTTTGGGCCAAGTAGTCGTGCATATGTCATGGATGATGAATTATGGAAGAAAAATGGGCCCATTAGCAATTTTAGGTCATTTGAATCAATGTTGACTTTTCAAAATATCCAAAAATTTCCCAACTTCTACAAGGCATAACTTGCTCAATTTTTAAGCTTTTCTCATGTTCTTGGACATTTTGGAAAGGTCTTTGAGTCCTCTAACCAATGTCTTTGGTCCCATGTCATTTTGATTTACCAATCTCAAATTATGGTCTTTGACTTAAAGTCTCTTTTTGTTGACTTTTGAAAATGACCTATAATGTTGAAATTGATAACTTTTTGTGAGAGCATTTCTTGGACTTGAAGTATGAAGATGAGTTGTAGGAAATGTCATTCTCTTCAAAATGAGCTTTGGATGGAATTTTTCTGATAATCCATGTGAAAGTTATGCCCTGGTCAATTTACAGTTGAATTTTTCAACTGTCCAAATAAGGAAACTTTTGCATCTTGATGATTTTTGAGCCAAGCTTTGAGAATCATGATCAAGCATTGATCAAATGATGTTTGTGGCTTCAAAATGATATGTTGACCAAAAATTTGAACTTCTGACTGTCAAATGACCATTTTGCCCCTATAGTTGACTGTAGTGCAATTAGGGTTTTTGACTGTGCAATTTTGTGCTGAAAGTCTTGAAACTTGATATGAGGATGCTTGACCATATTTATAGGCATATGAGACTTGATTGGACCTTTGGAAACTTCATTTTCTTGATCAGAACACAAACCCTAATCTTGACTGCTTAGGAGGCCTTTGCACTGTGCAACCCTTGGGGAACTTTTGAAGCTTGACTTGGCAAATCTTTAAGAATATGGGAGGGCAAATTTTGGGGTACAACAACACCAAAGTGCCACATCAACGTAGCAGACGGTTTCAACCATGTCGGTATACCCCGCACAGTTCCCTCACAGCCTTGTTGCTACTTTCTAAGAAGGTATCCCCCAGATCCGGGTTAGGATCTATAGAACTCCCAAGACAGTCCCACAATTTAAAGCAAGCAAAGCAATACAATTTAAAACACAGTTATGAACTAACCCTAAGGTACACCTCACTTTATAAGTTTGTCCCCAGCAGAGTCGCCAGTTCTGTGATCAGTAGATCTGGAACTGACTGTTTAACGCTGGTTCGCAAAATGTCGCGGAAGCAAGAGTCGCCACCGTCTTTTATTTTCTCCAAATGGAAAGGACAAAAGCACAGAAAAATTCCTTATAGAGATTGCTCTCGGTTCGGGAGGTAGGTTATAGAAAGGGAAGGTGTTAGCACCCTTTCTATCCATGGTTATCCATGGGCTCTTAGATACTTGCTCATTTGTGTTTTCAAAAATGGTTTGTTTGCTTTTCAATGTGGGTTTTAAAAAGTTTCTTTGAAAATTCCAGTTCGACTCTTGTATCGGTCCTCAAGAGTGTTTGAAAAGTTGCTTTCGAAAGCTTTTCGAAAAGGTGTCGGTGTGAAAAGTATTTTTGATTTGTTTTGAAATTAGAGCAAGTATCTAGGAGTTATCTACCTACCCTAAGGAATTCGTCTGTGTAAATGTCCTTTAAAGTAGTGCCATCCCACCATTGAGAGGTAGGTAGCACCACCGTTGGAGGTGTTCGGGTCAATTCGAGGGTCCGGGACATGGTGATCACCAGAGCAATAGGAAGATACCTTAGAAGCTACCCTCATGCCAGGTTCCCGGATCATGAGGACTTACTAAGACATCCTCTACTCGACGATCACCTTTCGAGAGGCAAGGCAACAATGAGGCGTACCCTAGGGGTGGTGTGTGATTTGTGTGTCAGATTCATTTATTTTTGTCCTGTCATGTCATGGGCGATCTACGCGTTTGTTTTTATTTTGTCATTCATTCTTGCATGCATTTATTAACAGTTAAAAAAGTGCGAGAAATATAAAGTTCCTAAACTATTACAAGGGCGCGGGTCCACATCGCCAAATTAAATCCAGGACCCGATTTGACATAAAATAAAGAAATAAAGTGCGAGAAATATAAAGTGTCCGAATTACATGGCTTTGGGAGAATTACATTAATATTTAAAAGAAAGGAATAAGAATAAAATGTGCGAAGAGAATAAGAATCGGGAATGCGAGGGCGTTGGACCCTTTTTTAACGAAATTAAATTATGATTATCCAATTAATTAAATTAAAATAAAAAGAAATTATTTTTGAGGGTTTTTGGTATTTATGATTTTAATGAGAATTAAATGAAATTAAAACCTAATTCTAGCTATTTTTTAATTTATTAAGAAAGTATGAAAATTAAACCTAAAATTAAACCTAATTAATTAATGCAATTTGATCTATAAAAATAAATAATTAATTATTAATGATGAGAAAATAAAAGAAAAAAGTAATTAAAGTAATTAAAACCTAATTCTACAAATTTTTAATTTATTAAGAAAAGATATTAAAATTAACCCTAGAATTGAAAACTAAATTAATTAATGATTTTATTTACAAAAATACTAAATCAAATATATTTATTTTTTGTCTTTCTGGTTTTTTATATTATTTTTATATTTTTATGAAAATAAATTAAATTAAAGAATTATATTAAAACTTAATTAAAACAAAAATAGAAAAAATATGAGAAAAGAATAAGAAAGCAAACCATGGGGGGTTCTGTCCCCAATTGGAGGTTTTGTTCAGTAATTCTGGCCCAATAGCCCTTGGCCTTGTTTGACTTTTATGCTGGCGTGTGTACGCGTTGACTGATGCCTAGGATGTTCATCAAACATGAGCCTTTGGATTGTATCTCAGTGGCCATGTGGCGCGTTGAGATTGTGGGCGTATATAGTCATCAGGGAGCAAGCTGCGCAGGAATATGATTAGAAGAAAAATATGGAATAAGAAAGGGGGACCTGGGGTTCGAACCCAGGTCCCAGAGATTACCATAGTGATGCCTTGCCACTGGAGCTCTTCACGCGCGTTGTATGTAGAATAGCACATAAACAATATAAGGGAAACATGGTCAGTGACATAGAAAAAATAAAAAAAACGCGCGTTGGATTCAAATCATCCAACCATCGCTCGCCACCTAATCTTCTTCTTCCTCGTTTGCGTTTTTGCCTGAAACATAAAAAGAATTAGCGGGGGTTTTAAACCCCCCCCAAAATATGCCCTTTTCAAGAATAGCGATTAGGCCATCTTGCTTCATAAATTGGGCGCGACTGTTGCATTCGATTCGTCCAAGTATGCTGATTTCAATGGTGTAGGTCTCAAGTCTCAATTGTTCCAGAATAAGGAAACCCCAATTCGTGACCTCTGTAACCCTAAAAGACAACAATGGCAATTTCGCGTATGGTGTATAAAAACTCAATCAAACTACATGGTTAGCTTTAGAATGATCCAATTAGTATAAATCCATAAATAAAATGCAATGAGAATGCTTGAAAATTGAAATACGAATATGAATAAAATGTGAAAAATCTCGAGTTCTGTATACCAATTCTGGGCGTTAGGGATATGGAAAGGTGTTCAGTTAGCTTCAGTAATGTCTTGGCAAGCTAATGGGATCAATCTTTTCCTCTGAATCATCCTCTAAGGCCACTTTCAATTTTGGATTTTTTTGATAAAAACTCAAAATGTGTTCTTCTTTTCTGGCGCAGCTTCCAGGTCATGAGCTTTAGGGTTTGCATGAGTATAAGTATTGGAATGATTAGGGTTGAGAATTGGATCAAAAAACCCTTTGCATTGATGTATTGAATATTTGATTTTCATGCATAATCCTTCAAATCTTTTCCATGCCTATTTGATGCCAATTATGTCCAAATCACATTGATTCTTCCCATATCAGATCATGCACGAATCTTGAGTGTATTTCATGCATAAAAAGATTTAAAAAGTTTGCTTTGGTATTTTCCACATATTTATTTTAATTAAATGAATTATTAGCAATTAAAAATTCAAATAAATAAATAAAAATGATGAATAACTTCCCTTTGGTCCAAATGGTCGTGCACATGCTTTGGATGATGAATTTTGGAAGAAAATGTGGCCCATTAGCAATTTTAAGGCATTTGAAGCAAAGTTGACTTTTCAAAATATCCAAAAATTTCCCAACTTCCACAAGGCATATCTTGCTCACTTTTTAAGCTTTGCTCATGTTCTTGGACATTTTGGAAAGGTATTGAAGTCCTCTAACCAATGCCTTTGGTCTCATGTCATTTTGATTTACCAATCTCAAGTTATGGCCTTTGACTTAAAGTCCCTTTTTGTTGACTTTTGAAAATGACCTATAATGTTGAAATTGATAACTTTCTGTGAGAGCATTTCTTGGACTTGAAGTGTGAAGAGGAGTTGTAGGAAATGTCCTTATCTTCAAAATGAGCTTTGGATGGAATTTTTCTGATAATCCATGTGGAAGTTATGCCTTGATCAAGTTACAATTGACTTTTCAACTGTCCAAATATGGAAACTTTTGCATCTTGAGACTTTTTGAGCCAAGCTTTGAGAATCATGATCAAGCATTGATCAAATGATGTTTGTGGCTTCAAAATGAGATGTTGACCAAAAATTTGAACTTTTGACTGTCAAATGACCATTTTGCCCCTGCAGTTGACTGTAGGGTAATTAGGGTTTTTGACTGTGCAATTTTGTGCTGTAAGTCTTGAAACTTGGCATGAGGATGCTTGACCATGTTTATAAGCATGTGGGACTTGATTGGACCCTTGGAAACTTCATCTTCTTTGTCAGAACCAAAACCTTAATTTTTGACTGTTAGGAGGCCCTTGAATTGTGCAACCCTTGGGGATATTTGAAGCATGCTCTTTGCAATTCTTGAAGAATATGGGAGGGAAAATTTTGGGGTACAACAGATCTTATCCAAAATTTGGCTCGGGGGCAAGAAGAGTTGAGAATCCTTATCAACAAGCTTCATCAAGACAGATACGACCGTATGGAACAAACTGCTAGAATTAGGGGTCTAATCATTAATCAACCTCTATTAGATGGCAGGGATCTGGTTGACCTGTTCACGTGGGAACATGTTGAAAATGGAATCAGAAGCACTAAAATTCAGGGGGCTGCATCTTCAAATACTCATAAGAGGTCATACAACGGGAAGAAGGAGTCCAATACTGTGCACAACCATAAGGGTCGTAATAAGAGTGATCTTAACCAATTTGTGGAGGTAGTGAGGATCTCTAATGTTGCACCAGTGCAACGATAATAACATGGTAATCAACGTAAGCAGGATACACTCAAAAGACGATTTAACGAAATCAACATGTCATTGGCTCAAGCATTGCAATACATGTTGAAGGCCAAGCTGGTTACATTGAAGGATCTTCTTCATAACCCCAATATTGTCTCTCCTCGTCACAATCCTAATGTAAGGTGCACGTACCACTCCAAGAGTCCTGGACATGACACTAACAACCGTTGGGCTTTGAAACATAAGATTCAGGACTTGATTGACGAAGGAGTTTTTGAGTTCACACAAGACAGTCAGATTGAGTTTTTCTATCATCCCTCAAATATCGAAACTACAAGGCACACCATCTGAAGTGACAAGTTCAGGAGGAGGAGCTTTAAGATCATTTGAATTTTTATTTATAATTTCTTTTGGTTGATTCAAACAATTACTGTCATGTCAAACTTTGGTTCTTCCCATTAATGGATCGCATATGTTTGTCTTGAGTTAATCCATTCGATTTCACTATATTAAAACTATGCTTTTTACTTCCTTTTTATGATATTCAACTCTCGTTAAAAGCTATATGCCTTTAGAGGGAGGATGCCGAAAACGATACCATGATCTCATACAATATGCTTTTGAACAGACCTTGCTGATGATGTACACGCGTTACTTCAATTCCTAAACAATGAAGATATAAGGAAGTCAATCCCTAGTCAACTCCCTTTAAGCCTAAGAAGTAGGAGTTTTCTTTTTCACGTAAATTGAAACCCTTGATCATAACCTGGGGCAGGGTAGTTTCTCAGTTAATTCAATTATGCATTCAATCGCAAGCTGTTCCTTCATACACAACAGGTGGTATCAAAGACCTCCTTCCGAATCAAAAGTCAGTGATGGTGCCGCGTAATCATTAAATCGGGTAGTCATTATCTTTAAAAAAAAGCCCGCTAAGTCAAAACCTATGAAGGAGACTTAAGAAAAACTGGGGCATCCCGCTGACTGTAATCTCAAACAAAATAGTCAGGCAAAAGTCAAGGATGATAAAGTCAAAAAGAGGTTGCTACAAATCCTCAACAAAAGAAAGTTGTTACAAGAAAAAATGACTGCCTTTTCATATAAACTTTCGGTTTCTGAACCATCACCAAGCATCAGTGCTATAATGCCAAACTCTTTTGGAACCCAAATGCATAAGTAACTTAGTATAGGACTGAAGGAAATTATGGAGAACAAGCTGGGTACAAATAAAATTTGAGCTTTTATCCTTTGTTTCTTAAACCGTGAACCAGGCCACGTTACAACCCTTCAAAGTCCTAACTGAAGCATGGGTTAGTTTGAAAGCATAGTGTTATAAAAATGGTATCCTGACTCATGTAAGGTTTACTATAAATTCTGAGTTGATATCACATTCTTACGAATTATGTTTTACTAAAAAAATGCATTTTTAAAAAAAACTTCAAGACAGACATATGCTTTGCATTTTAATACCAATGTTTGCATATGACTAAGTGTTTGATGGCAGAGAAATTTGCATATTCAATGAACGAAAATCCTCCCAATGGACAAAACTGAAATTCTGGTATCAGATATGTGATGTCGAAAGAGATGTCACGACATAAATATCTGTTTGCAAGTAAGGTGCAGTAAAATCAAAAGCAGTAAAAACACAAGATATTATACACCCAATTCAATGTACAACAACACCTACTATGGGGGCTATCAAGCCAGCGACAAGTTCACTAAATAATATCAATTCATAGACCCTCAGTAAACAACCAGTTTACGATCTAATCACTTAATCACCACCTGTGATCGGTGGATCTGGAACTGACTATTTAACGCTGGTTCGCGAAATGTCGCGGTAAGCAAGAGTCGCCACCGTCTTTTATTTTCTCCAAATGGAAAGGACAAAAGCACAGAAAAATTCCTTATAGAGATTGCTCTCGGTTCGGGAGGTAGATTTATAGAAAGGGAAGGTGTTAGCACCCTTTCTATCCATGGTTATCCATGGGATCTTAGATACTTGCTCATTTGTGTTTTCAAAATTGTTTATTTGCTTTTCAACTGTGGGTTTAAAAAAGGTTTCTTTGAAAATTTCAGTTCGACTCTTGTATCAGTCCTCAAGAGTGTTTGAAAAGTTGCTTTCGAAAGCTTTTTGAAAGTGTCGGTGTGAAAAGAGTTTTCTTTGATTTGTTTTGAAATTAGAGCAAGTATCTAGAGTCATCTACCTACCCTAAAGAATTCGTCTGTGTAAATGTCCTTAAAGTAGTGCCATCCCACCATTGAGAGGTAGGTAGCACCACCGTTGGAGGTGTTCGGGTCAATTCGAGGGTTCGGGACATGGTGATCACCGGAGCAATAGGAAGACACCTTAGAAGCTACCCTCATGCCATGTTCATGGACATGAGGACTTACTAAAACGTCCTCTACTCAACGACCACCTTTCGAGGGGCAAGGCAACAGTGAGGCGTACCCTAGGGATGGTGTGTGATTTGTGTGTCATGTTCATTTATTTTTGTCTTGTTCATGCATTGGTGATCTACGCGTTACTTTTATTTTTCGACATTGATTCTTTCATGCAATAGTTAACAATTAAAAGGTCCTACGCTATTACAAAGGCGCGGGTCCACATCGCCAAATTAATCCAGGACCCGATTTGAAATAAAATAAAGTGCGAGAAATATAAATGTCCTATTTATTCTATCACATGGCTTTGGGAGAATTACATGAAAAAGGAAATAAAATAAAATGCGAGAATAAGTAAAATCGGGAATGCGAGGGCGTTGGACCCTTTTAAGGAAATTAAATTACAATTATGAAATTAATTAAATTTAATGAGAAAAAGAAATTATTTTTGAGTTTTTTGTATTTATGGATTTTTATGAGAATTAATGGAATTAAAACCTAATTCTAGCTATTTTTAATTTATTAAGAAAAACATGTTAAAATTGAACCTAAAATTAACCTAATTATTTACATGGCAATTTATTTACAAAAATAATAATTAATAATTAATATGGTGAAAAAGAAAAAAAGATAAAAGTAATTAAACCCTAATTCTACATTTTTTAATTTATTACAAAAAATATTAAAATTTAACCCTAGAATTAACTAAATTAATTAATACAATTTATTTACAAAAAATGTTTAAATGAAATATATTTATATCTTGTAACTTTCTGATTTTTATTATTTTTTATGTTATGAAAATATTGATTTAAAGAATTAAACTAAAACTAATTAAAACAAATAAAATAGAAAAATATAAAGAGAATGAAAAAGCAAACCAATGGGGGGTGTTGACCCCAATTTGGAGGTTAGGTTGTAGCAATCAGGCCCAATGATTTGAGGCCTTTGGTTGACTTTTCAGCGCGCGTGTGGGACATCTGACTTATGCATATGGTGGTCTCCAGATCCAGGCCCTTGGATTGATATCAGTGGGCGCGTGGCAGACACAGGCAAGAGGACGCATGGTAGGCCTGAGGGTTGAAACTGCATGGAATCATATTGAAACAAAATACATCAAGAAAGTGAGGGGACCTGGGAATCGAACCCAGGTCCCAAAGCTTGCCAACACAACATTCCACCAACTGAGCTGCTTCAACGCGTTGTATATAGAATAAAGCATAAATAATATAAAAGAAAATTGGTGTTAGTGACATAGAAACAAAAAATGCGCGCGGGAATTCAAACTGTCCAATCAAGTCTTGCCACCTGATCTTCTTCTTCGTTCGTTCCTGAAATAAAAAGAAGTAGCGGGGGTTTTAACCCCCCCCAAAACACAGTCTTTTCAAAAATAGCGAATAGCCCGTGTGGCCATATAAATTGGGCGCGACTGGTGTATTGAATTCGTCCAAGCGTCCTGATTCTAGCCATGGTACTGGGGTGTCTTGATTTTACAGTATGTGTAAACGCCCAATTTGAAGCTTGAGAAACCCTAAAACATTTTAATGGAAACTTTGCGCACATACCATATTAATCCAATTAGATAACACTATTAGCTTTAGAATGGTTAGATTAGTGTAAATCAGTATCAAAAACATATGAAATATGTATGGAATTCAATATGCGATTATGAATATATTTCAGAAAAGTGAGACACGGTTCTACCAGTTCTTGGTGTTGGGAGCAATGGTTTTGATCCAGAAGCGTTCCTTGATGCCTTGGGAGTGCAATGGAATGGTTATCTTGCCTTGAAACGCCTTGGAATGGTGTTTTCAGTTTTGACTTTTTTCACCAAAATTGCAAAGTGCATAAGAGGTTTTGAGCGCAGCTTTCTGGTTCTTGGCATTAGGGTTAGGTTTGTGCTTGTATAAGGAACGATTTTGGTCAATAATCCAAGCCCAAAGCTTTGTCTTTAATGGTTTTCAAAATTTGATTTTTATGAATCTTTTCAAATCTTTTTTCATGTGTTTTTGATTCCAATCATGGCCAATCTTTCCAATTTTGGGTGTGCACGAATCTTGAGCCTTTAAGGAGAGCAAATGCTGCATAAAAAGATTCAAGTACATTTGTTTAGCATTTTTTCTTCTTCATATTTTAATTAATTAAATGAATTAATGTGGATAAAAATTCAAATAAATAATGAAAAATGATGAAATAAACCCCCTTTGGGCCAAATGGTCGTGCATAGCCTTTGGATGATGAATCTTGGAAGAAAATGTGGCCCATTAGCAATTTTGAGGCATTTGAAGTAAAGTTGACTTTTCAAAATTCCCAAAAATTTCCCAACTTCCACAAGGCATATCTTGCTCAATTTTTAAGCTTTGATCATGTTCTTTGACATTTTGGAAAGGTATTGAAGTCCTCTAACCAATGAATTTGGTCCCATGTCATTTTGATTTACCAATCTCAAGTTATGGCCTTTGACTTAAAGTCCCTTTTGGTTGACTTTTGAAAATGACCTATAATGTTGAAATTGATAACTTTTTGTGAGAGCATTTATTGGACTTGAAGTGTGAAGAGGGGTTGTAGGAAATGTCTTTATCTTAAAAATGAGCTTTGGATGGAATTTTTCTGATAATCCATGTGGAAGTTATGCCTTGGTCAAGTTATAGTTGACTTTTTCAACTGTCCAAAAATAGAAACTTTTGCATCTTGAGACTTTTTGAGCCATGCCTTGAGAATCATGATCAAGAATTGATCAAATGATGTTTGTGGCTTCAAAATAAGATGTTGACCAAAAATTTGAACTTTTGACTGTCAAATGACCATTTTGCCCCTATAGTTGACTGTTGAGCAATTAGGGTTTTTGACTGTGCAATTTTGTGCTATAAGTCTTGAAACTTGGCATGAGGATGCTTGACCATGTTTATAGGCATGTGGGACTTTATTGGACCCTTGGAAACTTCAATTTCTTTGTCAGAACCAAAACCCTAGTTTTTGACTGTTAGGAGGCCCTTGAACTGTGCAACCTTTGGGGAGATTTTGAAGCTTTGACTTGGCAAATCTTGAAGAATATGGGAGGGCAAATTTTGGGGTACAACACCACCCAAGCTAAACTTCTACCTAAGACTCACCTAGGTATGAGGCCATCCTCAAATCCCTTCAATCACTTACAAAATTAATAAGTTTGAAACACTTCAATCATTCAATGCTTAAAAGCTTATGAATGATACACAAATAACAACCCAAATAACAACTCAAGTACTTAAACTAATACTTAGAGTGTATTACAATTAAAAAGCCTAAACTTCCAATCAGAAAGAAAGCATTCTTCTGTAAAAATTGCCTGTCTTTGAATAAGGTAGTGAGTCCTTATATATGCGTAGCTTTGGGCTTGGGCTAGAAAAAAAATATTCAAATCTTTTGAATATTTCCATAAAAACAAGCTAAGATATAATTATGCAATTTGAAAAATATTCCTCCATATTTTTCGCAACCTATAGTTCACAAATCCTGAGTTATAGAGTGCTGGAAATCAGGAAACAAAAGACTTAACTGATTTTAGACTGAGATCAGTTCAGTAGGTAGATGTCAAGACAACTGCTTTGACATCATTCAAAACAATTTTTCTCCAAATGTTAAGACATTTAGCAAAACATTAACAAGTCTTTGTTTTACCAAAATTGATGCCAATAAACACTTACAAACCTCCCCTTTGGCAAATTTTGGCTAAAACATTGTTAGAGTATATTACCATAGCAACAACACAATTACAGAGCATTATCAGGGTAGCAGTAAGCAAGGCAATCAAAACATACATTCAATTAGCAGTTAGCTGTTAGCACAGGGAGATGTCAAAACATCTTCTGGGACATGAGGCTCCCCTCAAGTATTGATCTCCCCCTCAAACAATGGTTAGTGGTTAGTCAGTCAGTCACTCACTTTCTCTCCCCGTTTTTAGTCATAATATGCCCAAGAAAAGATGCAATCAAAGGAATATCAGTATTAGGGTACATACCATAAAATTCAAATGTCAAGCACATGTAGGTGCCAAAAAAAGAAACAAAGTGTTAAGAGAAACATCAAATTATCTAACTGTCATCCTGACCAGTTGACTTGGTTAAATCATAGCTTCTTTCCTCATTGGAATCTTCACCTTTAGAGCTCACTGGATCATCAAGGTTGCTATCCTTTTGCAGGTCCTTCATCATATTTTCAAAGAATAGCTTCCTAGCAGAGCTCACTCTGATCACATCATCTAATTCCTTACAAGCTTCCTTTAGTTCATTGATCATTTCATCCTTAGCGGAGGTCTTGTCAGCAGGAGCATATGTTAAAACAATGTCTGGGACATGTTTTCCTGAAAAGAGCTTAAAGTGGAGGGTCAAGGAAGACTCCCTCTTGCACACAACATCATTTCCACTTTGGATTCCAGGGTACTGATTCAGGATACTTCCACAGAGGAGTGAAGGAAAAACAATTGGCATTTTAATGGCACAAGTTCCTGCATGTTTGATGGTTTGATCAAAGATATAAGTCCCATAATCAAAAAGTTTTTGGTTTCCAATAGCATAAATGAACTTTCCTAAACCAATGGAGATGGTTGAAGTGTGATTAGTAGGAACCCAATTTACAGCTCCAATACTATGTAAAATTGCATATTTCACACTCAGTTTGTTGGCAGGAAGTTTATTTTTCATTGGCCACTTACTTACTTGATTGGCAGTAATGGCTCTACACACTTGATTGTTTGTAACTTCCAGCTCACAACATACATCTTTAGACCTATCTAGAAATTTTTTTATAATGGCAGGAGAAAATTCAACATATTTTCCTCTAACAAAAACCTTTCTATATTCCTTACTCTTATGGCCAACACAGTCAATAGGAATATTAACAATAAACTCCTTGACAAGAGTTTCATAGCAATTTGCAAACCTGGTAACTGTTTTCATCAGACCAGCATAGGAGATCAGCTCCATAATTTCCTTACATTCCAAGGAACCAACTCCTAGTTCTCTCTCCAGGGCAATCCTTATTTGATACACATACTTCCACTTTTCAGCATTCCCAACAGAGTGAAAGGAGATGTTGTCAAGTGGGGCATCAGGAACCCTAACAGATAATTTCTTATTTGCAGACTTTTTGATAGGAGAGATGTCCTAGACATCTTGCTCGACATCATACTCAGATTCATTCTCTTCAACTAGAACATCTTTCTTCTTACTCTTGGACCTTTTTACAGCATCCTCATCATCATCAGTAGAAGTAACAGGTCTAGCTTTTCTCTTGCTAGAAGGAGGGACCACTTTACTTCCTGCTTTTGAGGGTCCATACATGGTTTTCTTCTTGATAGTCTTGGGAGGGGGTGTGATGCTTGCATCTTTCAATCTCCTGGACTTTAGCCTTCTAGCAATACCAGGTACAACATTAGTGATGAGCTCATTGTCAAAGAGCTCTTCAACACTGACAACATCCACAACATTGTGACATTCTCCATCCTTGGGGGCAGCAACATTTTCTTCAACATTTTGATCAACATTTTCCTCAACATCTTGATCAACATTTTCTTCTTCCACATCTTTTAGGGCAAAGGTAGAAATCTTCTCAAGTTTTCTATCAGCAACATCATTCTTGGATGATTCAACAACATCATTTTTGGATGACTCAGCAACATCATTCTTAGGATTACTTCCTTTCTGAACTGGAGGGGGCATGCAAGCAAGGGGAGTAGAAATCCCAGGCACAACAAATCCTTCATTTAAAACTCTGTCCACAAGTCTTCTGATGCTTCTATCAACATTGACAATTTCTTCTTCAATTCTATTGCCAGTAGCAGAAGAGGAGTTACCTTTATCATCTTTAGATTTCTTAGCCGATGATGATCTAGGTTTCTTGACCTTTTTATCAAGCGGAGGGATCGCTGATAGAGGAGTAACATCTAGTACTATGTCAAGAGAAAGATTTTCATTTACAGATTTTGAGGAAGATGATGTGTGATGTTGAGACATGTTTGAAAAATTTCTGGCAATGAGATGAGGAACGACAAGGGTTCTTCTTCTATTGAGGAGAATGAAGAGTTTGTGAAAGTAGAGAGAAGAGATGTAGTAGCGTGTGGGAAACAATTTTAGGCAGTCTTGTAATGACTGTTTTCTAAAATTTATTTGTTGGAAACACAAACAATATAATATCACTTTAATGATATTCCCACACACTTTTAATTGCTACAAACCCTCATATAGACATATCCCTAATTTTCCTCTTAAATTCTCAAATTGATTAGCATCCAAAGCCTTAGTGAAGATGCCATCCAGTTGCAATTCAGTGGCTACATGTTCTAAGGCCACAATCTTTTCTTCAACAAGCTCTCTTATAAAGTGATGGCGGATGTCAATATGCTTGGTCCTGCTATGTTGAATAGGATTCTTTGAAATGTTTATGGTGCTTAAATTGTCACAGAATAATGTCATGACATCTTGTTTGACATTGTATTCTGTTAACATTTGTTTCATCCAAACCAATTGAGAACAACTGCTTCCTGCAACAATGTACTCAGCCTCAACAGTGGATAGAGACACACAATTTTGCTTCTTGCTGAACCAAGATATAAGGTTATTTCCCAAAAAAAAAGCATCCTTCTGATGTACTCTTTCTATCATCAACACTCCCTGCCCAATCACCATCACTAAAGCCAGTTAAGGCAGAATTTGATCCATGAGAGTAAAGCATACCATAGTCACTTGTCCCATTCACATATTTGAGAATCCTCTTTACATGGTTGGCATGGATAACTTTAGGATCAACATGATATCTTACACACACTCCTACAGCAAAGGTAATGTCTGGTCTGCTAGCTGCGAGATATAGAAGACTGCCTATCATGCTTCTGTAGAGACTTTGATCTACACTCACTCCTTTTTCATCTTTAGTCAATTTCAAATGTGTGGGAGCAAGGGTTCTTTTGTGACTTGCATTCTCCATCCCAAACTTCTTTACTATATTCTTGGCATACTCGCTCTGAGATAAAAATATGGAGTCTTCCATTTGTTTAACTTGCAGACCAAGAAAATAGGTTAATTCACCAACAAGACTCATCTCAAATTCAGGTTTCATCTTCTTGACAAAATGTTAAACCATCTCATTGACATCCCACTAAATGCAATATCATCACATAGATTTGAGCAATCATAATCTTCCCTTCTTATTCTTTGACAAAGAGAGTCTTGTCTATTCCACCTTTCCTATATCCATTTCCCCAAGGAATACTGTCAGTCTCTCATACCAAGCTCTTGGAGCTTGCTTCAATCCATATAGAACTTTCTTCAGTTTATAGACATGTTTAGGACAACTTGGATCAAAAAATCCTTTTGGTTGTTCAACAAAAACTTCTTCATTCAGGTATCCATTCAAGAAGGCACTTTTTACATCCATTTGAAACAATTTAAATTTCAAAATGCATGCAACTCCTAACAGAATTCTGATTGATTCAAGTCTAGCCACAGGAGCAAAGGTTTCATCAATGTCCACTCATTAAATTTGAGTGTATCCTTGAGCAACCAACCTTTCCTTATTTCTAGTGACCACCCCTTTTTCATCAGATTTATTCTTGTATACCCATTTAGTGCCAATCACATTTGTCCCTCCAGGTCTTGGGACCAGATCCCAAACTTCATTCCTAGTGAATTGTTCCAGCTCCTCTTGCACAACATTAATCCATAACTCATCATTTAAGGCCTCTTTGCTCAATTTTTGATACAAAGCAAGAGTTAGAAATCCCTTCTCTTGATTTGGTAGTAACTCCCTTGTTTGGATCTCCTATGATGAGCTCCTTAGGATGATCTTTTTGAGTTCTACATGAAGGTCCTTTATTGAGCTGACTAGGATGGGGATCTTCTTGAGGAGGATTAAAATCAATACTTGTTTCATTTGATTCAGTTGGACTATCAGGCAAAGATGTTCCAATATCTTCTGAGACATCTTCTTCAACATTCCATCCTTTATCATCAATATTAACATTTATCGACTCCATCATTACTTTGGTTCTAGAGTTAAACACTTTGTATGCTCTGTTGTTTGTAGAGTATCCCAGGAATATTCCTTCATCACTATTGGGATCCATCTTCCTTCTTTGTTCGCGATCAGCTAAGATGTAACATTTACTTCCAAAAACATGAAAGTATTTTACAGTTGGTTTTCTTCCCCTCCATATTTCATACAAAGTAGCTGAAGTGCCTTTCCTTAGAGTGACTCTGTTATGAATATAGCATACAATATTCATACCTTCAGCCCAGAAATGGTAGGGTAGCTTCTTAGCATGAATCATGGCTCTGGAAGATTCTTGGAGAGTCATATTATTGCGTTCTACAATCCCATTATGTTGAGGAGTAATGGGAGAAGAGAATTCATGGCTGATTCCTTCAGAGGAGAAAAACTCAGTAAATTTGTTGTTCTCAAATTCTTTTCCATGATCACTCCTGATTCTTATGACATGACTTTCCTTTTCCCTTTGAAGTCTTTGACAAAGATCTTTGAACACTTCAAAAGTTTCTGATTTTTCTCTAATAAAGCTTATCCATATGTATCTAGAAAAGTCATCTACAACAACATATGCATACTTCTTACCACCAAGACTTTTAACTTGCATAGGTCCCATTAAGTCCATGTGAAGAAGTTCCAATAATTTTGATGTAGTAAGATGTTAAATCTTCTGATGTGACATATTAGTCCGCTTTCCAATTTGACAGTCACCATATACCCTTCCTTCTTCTATCTTGAGCTTAAGAATCCCTCTCACTGCTTCTTTAGGTATAATTTTCTTCATACCTTTCAGATGCAAGTGCCCCATTTTTTGATGCCATAGTTTAACCTCATTCTCTTTGGCTGAAACACATGTTGAGGAGAGGTTTAACTCTTGAGGAACCCATAGATAACAATTGTCTTTAGATCTGATTCCTTTCATGACAACTTCATTCTTTTCATTGCACACAAGACATTCTTCTTTGGAGAAGTTAAATTTGAATCCTTGATCACATAGTTGGCTTATACTTATCAGGTTAGATGTTAACCCTTTTACAAGTAATACATTATCAAGTTTAGGAACTCCTAAACAATCAAGCTTGCCAACACCTTTGATTTCTACTTTTGCTCCATCACCAAAAATCACATAACTGGTGGAATGAGATTTGACATCCACCAACAGATTCTTGACACCTATCATGTGTCTAGAACAACCACTGTCAAAGTACCAGTCATCTTTTGTTGATACTCTGAGAGACGTGTGGCCAATGAGACTTATAACATTGGACCTGGGAACCCATTGTTTCTTCTTTTTGCTGTTTTGGGGAATCTTATCATTTTTGGGAGGAGGATAATTTTTAGGATACCCATACAACTTGAAACAAAAGGGCCTTATATGTCCAAGCCTTCCACAGTGATGCCATTTCCAGGGCTGGGGATTCTCTCTGGCGTGATTAATCTTTTTCTTCCCATGATATCCTCCCTTCACATGAGGTTTCCCAAGATGTCCTTTCTTATAATGATGTTTGCCCATGCATTGAGACATCTGATTCAACATCTTTGGTTTAGCCTTGGTATGTGTGGTAACAGATGCAGGCTGTTTGCCATGATATTCATTCTTTATATGATGTCTGCCAGGATGTCCTTTCTTACCATGATTTTTAGACATTTGATTCAACATCTTTGGTCTAGGCTTGACATGAGTGGAAACAGATGAAGGCTCTTCTGAGTTAGGTTCCTTTTTCTCATTGAAACCTAAACCACTCTTATCTCATATCACTCTTCTTGCTTGGAGAATTTCATCTAATGTGTCAGACCCATTATTCAGCATCTTGAGAGATTTGACCATTCTATCAAGATTTAAATTTAGAGAGGACACTTCACTTTCCAGATCAAAAATAATTTTAAGATGCTCTTCCCTTTCCTCCTTTAGCTGAGATATAAGGGCTTTCTGTTTCTCCCCTTCAAGACATACTTTTGCACTTCTGAGACATAATTATTTGTATGAAGCGGATAACTCATCAAAGGTTAGTTCCCCATCACTAGAGTATTCATCAGATACATATTTGCCTGTCAGTGCTTTCACATATTTGGCAGATTCTTCAAGATCACTCTCTGAGTCCTCTTCAGACCAAGTAACAAATAGATTCTTCTTTTGTTTCTTTAGATATGTAGGACATTCAGCTCTAATGTGACCAAATCCTTCACATTCATGACATTGTATTCCCTTCCCTTGAGAAGTTTTTTCTTCAACCATTTTTCTTCCCATGTCAGATGAGATGTTCTTCACATTTGACCTTTGGTTCCTGTCCATTCTTTTTATCACTTTATTAAATTGTATTCCAAGCATAGCTAGGGCATTTGATATTCCGCCACCTGAATCCAGATCACAGTCCTCTTCTTCATCTTCAGTATTGGATGCAAAGGCTATGATTTTGTTTTTCTTTTCATATCTTTCATTTATGCTCAATTCAAATGTTAGAAGTGATCCAACAAGTTCATCCACTTTCATTTTGTCAATATCTTGGGCTTCTTCTATAGCAGTTACCTTCATATCAAATCTCTTGGGAATAGACCTGAGCATCTTTCACCAATTTGTCTTCAGATATTTTCTCTCCTAAAGCACTGAAGGCATTAACAATTTCAAGGATGTTCATATGGAAGTCGTTTATACTTTCATCATCTTTCATCCTTAAGTTCTCAAATTTTGTGGTGAGCAGCTGTAGTCTTGACATCTTAACTTTGGATGTGCCTTCACGATTAGATTGAAGAATTCCCCATGAATCCTTAACAACTTCACAAGTATTCACCAATATGAAAATATTTTTGTCAATTCCATTGAATATAGCATTCAAGGCTTTAGAATTTCCAAGAGAAATTTCATCTTCTTCCTTAGACCAATCTTCTTCAGGTTTTAGTTCAGCAGTAGGTTCTCCATTCTCTCCCAATTTGACATGGTGTTTCCATCCTCTTAAAACAGCTTTCCAGGCCCCGCTGTCTAAGGACTTTAAAAGGAAACAATACGTGGTTTCCAGTAGTCATAATTGCTTCCATCCAGAATGGGTGGTTGTTCATAAATCCTCCTTCCTTGTCCATAGTACCAGAAAGTATCTTCCCTGGATCTCACCCAGATAAAGAGCAGGATACCTGCTCTGATACCAATTGAAATTCTGGTATCAGATATGTGATTTTGAAAGAGATGTCACGATACAAATATCTGTTTGCAAGTAAGGTGCAGTAAAATCAAAAGCAGTAAAAACACAAGAGATTGTTCACTCAGTTCAGTGTACAACAACACCTACTCTGGGAGCTACCAAGCCAAGGACAAGTTCATTAAATAGTATTAATTCATAGATCCTCAGTAAACAACCAGTTTACAGTCTAACCACTTAATAACTACCCAAGCTAAACTTCTACCTAAGACTCACCTATGTATGAGTCCATCCTGAAATCCCTTCAATCACTTACAGAATTAATAAGTTTGAAATACTTCAATCATTCAATGCTTAAAATCTTATGAATGATACACAATTAACAACCCAAATAACAACTCAAGTACTTAAACTAATACTTAGAGTGTATTACAATTAAAAATCCTAAACTTCTAATCAGAAAGAAAGTATTCTTCTGTAAAAATTGCTTGTCTTTGAATAAGGTAGAGAGTCCTTATATATGCGCAACTTTGGGCTTAGGCTAGAAAATAAATATTTAAATCTTTTGAATATTTCCATAAAAACAGGCTAAGATATAATTATGCAATTTGAAAAATATTTCTCCATATTTTTTGCAACCTGTAGTTCACAAATCCTCAGTTATAGAGTGCTGAAAATTAGGAGACAAAAGACTTAACTGATTTTGGGTTGAGATCAGTTCAGTAGGAGATGTCAAGATACTGCTTTGACATCATTCAAAATAGTTTTGCTCCAAATGTTAAGACATTTAGCAAAACATTAACAAGTCTTTGTTTTACAAAAAATGTTGCTAATAAACACTTGTAAGAACTACTTCAGAGGGTGAGTCAAAGAGAAAGACACTTCCAGTAACAGGCCTTTCATGGACATAATTGGTTATAAATCAAGGGGCATGACATGTTATTGTCCAACTCATCTGTGGCAGCACGTATGATCAAGAAAATATTTGCGGGTAGTGCTATAACACTTACTACCATGGACAGTGAAAATTCCCCACGCCCTGTGAACACAGACATAGAAAAAAAATACTAGGCGTAAAAGAGACCCGCTAGGTTGACAAGCCTAGGAAAAAGTAAGGGCATCCCGGCGAGCCAAAAGTGTTCGGGAAAAAGTTAGGGATATATATGTAAAGATTGTGCATTCGGCAAGTCGAAAACCTGAAAAGGTGGCTTGGGAAAAAAAAGGTATCCCGATGGACTGATAACCCGAAAGGATGGTCCAGGAAAAAATTAGCGATTAAGGCGTACGACTAGGTCCCATTATCTCATCACTTATTTATCACCCTGATCAACATTTACTAAAGAGTTGGGATAATTTCCAAGTCATCCACAAATTCCCATAGAGCAATCTCCATAGAGAAATACCCACAGATCTACCTTCAGAAGCTCATCTTCAACAAAGATACATTCCCGACAAGTCTAATGTGCCTTCAAACAGAAAGTGGGGCATTCTCCAGCAGTTAACATGATAATACTCCCCAACAGATCCTCCTAGCGGATAAAGAAGTTTGATCATTTCCCTAGCTTATAGTGGAAACTTCCTTCCCATAGCCTATGAAATTCCAATTCTCATAAGAGATTATGTTATCAACACAGTTCACATAAATTCTCTTCCCCAGCTGAGTTATTTTCTCTAAAACTATAAAATCCCCTGCATAATTCTCTTCTCCAGTAGGGTTCATTTCCTCAGCAGAGTATATTTCTCCAACAAGGTTTATTTCCCCAATAGAATTTAAGTTCTCACGCAAAGTTCATTCTCTGATTACTACAAATCACCAACAAAATTCCTCTCTCCATTGAAGGGCAGTCCAGGCTGCTATCCCTAGAGAGTTGCTACGGAATCTGAAACCGGGCCAGATACCATTTAACTTTGTCCTCCACAGAAGAGTTAGCATCTATGTCAGAATTTCAGTCATCCAACACAGAAGTTTATCCATCTCTTTTATCCCCAGTCAGGGTATATAAGAACTAAATTCCCCAGTAGAGCAACGAACGACCAGCATTCCGGAACTCTTCTATCCCCAAGCAGAAATCAAATTCCCCAGCGGAGTATCCTAAAAAAAAGGCAGGAATCCCCAGCGAAGACATTCTAAACACGATTGAAGATGCATATCCTTCACCCCCAACAACAATCGGGGATTTTTTTCCCTAGTCAAAAATGTTATGCAAAGCTACCAATACGCTTCGATGACATCTTACATCCATACACCATTAACAAATATAATAACATATGCATACCTAACGCCTATAGCATACTCTCATTTACTTTAAGAAAATCATCATGCAATGCATTACATACATCATGACATTACATAAAGGCTAATTTTACCTTTTCAGGTATAGTTCACAAACAGACAAATATCATCAACAATTTTCAAACAGGTCCAAGATTAATTCCTGAAACAAGACAAGGCAACTATCTATATGAACAGGTCGAAGATTAATTCTCGAAACAAGACGGGGCAACTATCTATACGAAAAAAAAGGGCCCTGGATTAATTCGTGAAACAAGACAGGGCAACTATTTGGATGACCAGGCACAGATTAATTCTTGAAACAAGACAGGGCAACTATCTGTATAACAGGTCCAAGATTAATTCCCAAAACAAGACAGGGAAACTATCTATGTGACCAGGTCGAAGATGAATTCCTGAAACAAGACAGGGCAACTATCTATATGGCCAACAAAAAATGGGTCCCAAATTAATTCCCGAAATAAGACGGGGCAACTATCTGGATAACCAAGCACATATTAATTCCCGAAACAAGACGGGGCAACTATCTGTATAATAGGTCAAAGATTAATTCCCAAAACAAGACAGGGCAAATATCTGTATGACCGAGCGAATATTAATTTCCAAAATAGGACGAGGAAACTATCTTTTTTACACCATTCAAAGATTAACTCCCAAAACAGGACGGGGAAACTATCGACATGACCAGGTGGTATGAATTCCTAAAACAGGACGGGTTTACCAAAACAAAAATAGACTGTAAATCAATTCCTAAAAATGGACGGGGCGGCTATCTACATGACAAGCATTTACCTCAGAGACTAAATCTAACAAACACTTCCCTCAGAGACTAAATCTGACAAGTAGTTACTCAAAGCAATTTCCCCAAAGAGTCATTCTAGAAAGAATTCTTCAGATACAATCAAGAGACGAATAATTATGATAATCATTTGGATACAGTCAGGCGTAGAATCATTCCAACACAGGTTCTAGATACGATCCAGATACGTTCGAGACATAGATCCATTCTGATACACATTTTAGCATATATTCCAGATATACCCCAGATATGATCAAGACGCAGGTCCATTCTAATACTCATTCTAGTATATCCTCCAGATACCCTCCAGATATGACCCAGACATAGGTCTGATATTCATCCCGGTATACATCTAGATACAACCAGGTGTAGGCTTATTCTAATATAGATCTCAGATACAGTCGAGCAAAGACTCATTCTGGTCCTCTTATAGATACAGTGAAAACATAGACTCATTCTAGGACATCATTCAGATACAATCAAGACATAAGATTTATTATGACACTCACCAGTACATCTACTTGATACAGTCAGACACAAACTCATTCTAGCATACTCCTCAGATACAATAAAACATAGACTCATTCAGATACTTCTATAAACATTTACTTTGGATGGCATATATAAGCCCATCTCCGACGATGCTCCGTCATCTTTCTGAATGGCATCTTTAAGCCCATTCAAGCAATATTATAACCAAAATCATTATCTCCTACATGGGCTAGTGCAAATTTCTGGGCACTTAAGTGTTCAATCCTCTTCCACCTTCAGATCACGAATAACGGACATGCCAATCTAACTCTTCAGGTTTAAGAAGATTGAACAGGGTCAGCTGTTATACCCTAAAATTTTCCCTCCCTTTTCTCAAGACATTCTCTTAGGGGTCTCAAATGCTCAAGGATGCTCAAGAATTGATCTGACAAATTCTCCTCATAAGCAATGGATTTACAACTAGGGTTTGGTATTTCACAAGGAAGATTGGGTTTCAAAGGCTTCAAGTGGTTTTCATGGTCTCTTATATGTCTTCAAGAATTCTCAAACCAAGCTTCATGCCTTGCATCACAAGTTTGCCCAGTCAATGGCTCAGATGACTAAAAATCAACTGTATTGGGTAAAAAGTTAATTGTGGTCAACATACAGTCAAACCTCAAGATTTTTGGTCAAAATAAAGGTTTTGAAATCACATTCATCATTTTATCAAGGGTTGATCATGATTCATCAAGAAAAGCCCTCAAACCATCAAAAGTCAAAAGCTGCCAAATTAGGGTTTTCCTTAGGAGAAGTCAACTGAACTTTGGCCAAGCACATTTTCCATATGATTCATCAGTTTTTCCCCAACCAAAGCTCATTTTGAAGGAAATTCAATTCTCTACAACTTTGAATCTCTAAGCTCAAGTCCAAAAAATACTTCATTTAAGAGATATGAGCCAATACATTACATATCATTTCAAAAGTCAACAAAAAGACACTTTTTGTCAAAGTAACTTACATCAAGATAAAGTCTCCAAATGAAAACATTATAAAAATAGAGATTCTAGAGAAATCTCGAGCTTTCCAAAAAGTCCAAGAACACCTTCAAAAGATGAAAATTGAGAGAGTTATGACCAGTGCAAGTTGGGATATTTTGAGCAAATGCATGAAGTTCAAATTGATCAAACTTGATATTTTAGGCTATTGGGCCATTTCTTTAAGGTCCAAGCGTGTATTATACTTCATATACACCTCAGATCTTGTTCATGCACCCTTTGACCTATTTTATTTTAATTATTTTGATTTTATTCATTATTAATTCAAAATAAATAAAATGCAAAGCTTGTTAACAAAGTCCAGGCCCATCTTATCTTTGACCTAATTTATGCTATATATCATACACTCTTCATACAAGCAAAAGACGAAACTCTTATCTCAAGAAACTATTCCAAAAATATCAAACTTTTCAAGAACCCTAAAAAAATTGAAACCTTATTCATAGTCCCTTTCACTATAAACTAGCCACTCCATTCACTCCCAACAATCATACATAGTAAGAATGGATCAAGTTTGATGGTTCAAATCTCACGAAATTCGCATGCATTCATCACCTATTTCATGATCTTTGCAAAACTCTTATTTTTATTTTCATTTTGTTTTAAGCCACACTAATGCCACTAATATGTTTCCGAGATGTGTTTGTACAGGTTTGGATCATTATAATGATCCCATGTAATCCATATCGTGAGATACCATATTTACACCGATCCACATCTTTTTTGTTATACCTCTCAAACCATGCCATTTCAGTCCAAAATAACCATCCTATTGAACTTGCTGCGCTCGATTTTCGGGGGTAGGGTACTTTTGGCTTTCTAATAGTTGCTATTTTGTAGGGGCGAAAGATTGACTTACCGGAGAAGACAACCAGAGCTAGGGCTTCGACGCTTCTCCGGTTCATGAACAGTTTTTATATTATGTATGTATTGTTTCATTATACAACCGAATGAAACAGCCAACCCAGTGGCAGAAGCATGCATGTTAAGGAATTTGTGTCGAAGGGCATGAGTTCAATCCTGCTTTTTGTCATTTATTTTATTCATATTTTCATGTTTTGCAGGATAAATTTACAAAACATGCTGAAGCTATCTACTATCACCAAGGCGCGCTTGGCCCAGTGCTGAATGTGTTGTTTGAGTTAGCTGAGGGCGTGGGTTCAACACCCACCCCTACCACTTTTGGTTTTTTTCTTACAATTCTCTATTCTCTTTATTCCTTTCCTCATTTTTCTTCAAATTAACAAAACATAAACCCTTTTTTTTAAACCCTAACATTTGCATAAAACCTCTTTTTATTTAATAAACCCAAATTATTTTTTTTAGGTTTTTTTATTTAATCAATAAATTTAGGTTTTTAGGTTTTTCACTAAACTTTTTTTTATTAATTAAAATCAATTAAGGTTTTTTAGGTTCTAATTAATCAATTTCATTTTTAATTAATTAAAATTAATTAGATTATTAGGTTAATCATCAAGCTTTTTTTCTATCAAAAGTCACAAAACAATTTCCTTTCCCTTTTCTTTATTTTACATTTTCGCGTATTTTATTATTTCATATTTTTCCAATTATGTAATTGCTTACGGTTTGTAATAGATAATTAGGGTTTTACTCTTTCCACGCATTTTATTATTTATACCCCCATTCTCGAAGCCTTGTAATAGCGTAGGAATCTTTACTTTCTGCCTTTACTTTCTGTATTTATCGATTTCCTTGTGTATAACTGTTAGATGTATGCTAATAGGGTTTGTATGGAAAGACATAAAAGCAATGACAGTTAACCTAATTTCAAGATAAATTAACTGAAATCAACACACTCTTCACACTTGCACCTCTAGGGTAACCTCACTTGTTGCCTTCAGAATAAAACACGGTCATGTCCCTCGAACATGGGGACGCTTTAGCACAGTCCCTCGAAAACAAAGATTGTAGTCCCTCGATGACCCTTTCGATGTTGCCTCCCATAAACGATCTAGTCCCTTACAAAAATTGCTAAAGCGCCCCAACGAGTTGCCTTTGATGATTGTACGATGACCCTCGCTTGTCCCTTCACATCCAACGATATGAATTCCTACTAACTAATGGTAGGATAACACTATCTAAAGGAGGAGGAAAAGAATAATAAATACTTTGAGTATGTAGATATTTCTTAATCGCTTGCTCACAAAAATTTCAAAACAAACATTTTTCACAAACACTTTCAGAAATATTTTTAAAAACACTTTGTATGCATTCTCGAGGACATAGGGAGTCATTAGAAAGTTGCCTTACTATTGGCATTTCTAAATATTTTTCAAACACATATAAAAATCAAATTTTCAAAGTGAGCTAGCGATTAAGAGCCCGTAGATAACTACGAATGAAAAGGGTGCTAACAGCTTCCCTTTTCATAACCTACCCCCAAACTCAAAATCTCGAAGGCCTTTCCTATTCTTTTCACCCTTTCCTTTTTGGATAAAAGAAAAGTTGGTGGCGACTCTTGCTATCCGCAACATTTGCGATAAAATGCAAAACTAAAAGTCAGTTCTCCCACCGTATTACACCTCTTCTTTTCTAATTTGTTTGCTTGTTAGCAATGCATGAGGACTTATGTCCACTTAGGGTTGATTGTGATCCTTTCTTCGTTTGATCGTGTTGTGAATCTTTCTCAAGTGTGTTTATACGATGATGATAATGATGAGTCTTTGATGTGTTTGCTTCTAACTTTTACACTTCTCCATCTATCTCACTTTATTTCAGCTTCTTATGCCATGCTTGGATACACACTTGACACATGAAAGCTCCCATGCTAGTGTACTTGCCTTTTTGACTTTACTTGTGATCTTTAGATCTTTACGTCTTGTGCATGACCCTTATGGAATTTTTTTGACATGTCTAAGTGTTATATTTGATGTCATATTTTTTCCCCTTTTGGTTTGCCACTTACTTGTTGCCCAAGTCTTATCTTGTTACTTGTTTGAGTTTTATCTCTTTTCATCATGTGAACTTGTCTTGATTAGGTGATGTTTGTTAACATGTAATACCTTAATGATAGTTTATTATGTCTTAAACCATGTTTAGACTTAGGTATCTACCTCTTTTCTCAACCATGCTTGCATGTTTTGTCATGTGTTAAAGTTTTGTCTTCTAGTTGCACACTTGCACTTATACTTGCCTAGTTAGGTAATAATTCATTCTTCCTGACCTTTGTTTCCATGCTTAGGATAATCTAAGGTGTTTAACATTATAAGACCATAACTAACACACTAACTTGATGTGCTTTTATGCCATGCTCTTTTTGATTGCTTATCATTTCTCTCTTATTCCCCTTCTTCACTTCTTCAAGTCTGTGTGTAAGATCTTCATCTCTTATGTGTTTTATCACCATGAGCTTGTATATTCAATGATGTTTTATCATCCTTCTCTTTTCTTCGAGACTTGATATTTTGTCATACTAATTCATGTATTCTTGATGTTTTATCATCTTTTTGTGATGTTTAATCATCTCTTCTCTTATGTGTTTTATCTCATTTTGTGTGCTTGATGTTTTATCATCTCTTACTTGATGTATTACCATCTTCGCTCTACTTGATGCATTATCATCTTTGTGTGATGTTTTATCATCTTCCCTCTTATTTGATGTTTTGTCATCCCCTCTTTATCTTGATGTTTTATCATCCCTTTTATACTTGTTACTTGATGTTTTATCATCTTTCTTATGTGCTTAAGTATCTATCCTAATTGCATGTGTGTTTATGCGATACTTGCTTTCTCTCTTATCTAAGTGTGATTTCTTGTTTCTTCTTCCTCTTCTTCTCTTTTATGAGTTTTCCATGTTCCCCATAGGATATCTTTAGTTCATTCTTCTTTAAGCTTGAACTAAATAGACCTTAGGTTTTCTATCCATGCATGACAACATTAGGTAGATCTCCCTCTTATCCCAACTTTAGGTCCACAAGCATGAAAACTTATAGGATTGAGACTCCCTTTTGTTAGTCTTTTCTCTTTTGCATCCATGCATTCCCTTTTAGCATTAAGCTTTAGACTTAGATTTTTTATACACCCTTAGATTAGAACAAACTCAAGTGGATCCTGTGGAGTACCATAGATGTGAGGGGTGCTAATACCTTCCCCTCGGGTAACCGATTTCCTTACCCTTTTTCTCTTGGACGTAATGAGCATGCTTCTTTCCTTCCCTTAGGTTTACTCGGTGTTTCCTTTCCCTCTCTTGGGATAAATAACATTGATGACGACTCTTCTGTCTTTCGCCTCCATTCGCGCTTCGATGAAAATCCAGATGCGACACATTCCAGGTGAGGTCAAAATGCGATCTTAAGGTAAATTCCTACAACATCAGAATCATATGCAATAAAGTAAGGGGACAAATTCCTAACCCTCACATTTAACTTTAATACATGTATGTTTTTATTCCAAATGTCCTCTATGACTGTAGCTCTTTATCACTAAAGTACTTAATCTAGTTAATATTCATATCCTACTATTTTCAATCACATTTAACATGAGTTCCACTTGTTGATGGGTTCCTCACACTAACAAACTTTTATCTTTTCCTTAGAAGATCAACTAGAGAATGAGATTTATGACAATATAATGCATGATAAAATAAGTAACTAACATCACATTAAAAAAACACAAAATATTACTTTATATTAACTTCACACTTCTCAACATAAAATGGTTTAGCTCATGACGAGCTCAATACATAAATCAACACTAGTTCCTAAGCTAAACATTCTAAAACACATAATGAAAAAAAATGAAAACTTAAGAGTAACTTTTTCGTCTTCTTGCAATCTTCAATCAACAAGAAACAAGTTCTATCACACCAGATATTGGTGCTTGATACATGGGAAGAATAGAAGAGAAAATCTCCAACTTAACTTAGCATACTCTCTTACAAATTCTATCAAGTATTTTTCTCTCCGAGTCTGAACCTCTTTTCAATTATTTTAAGTGATCCTTTTATAGACAACCTTCTTTATGTTTTGTGAGGTATTGAATCATGGGATTTTTGATTGTCTATCACTTTTGGCCCATAAAAATTCGCATATTCCTTCCATTTCTACTCTTTCTTACTAATACCAGGTGAGGTACAAAACACATGCAAGTGATAAAGCATCCGGTGGCAGACCTGCTGTGTAGGAGACAAGCCGCGCCCAAAAGTGGCTGTACTATTTTGCAGTCTTTTGTTTTCTAGTACTTTGATCTTATCTTCTTTAATTTCTAACTCAAATGCAAATCCAATATTCTGGTTGATGTCACATATTCCCTAAAACCATGAACATCCACTCTTTTAACCTCCATTGTATTTTATGCTTAATTGAGAATTGGGGTTAAAATGGTGTTTCAGTTATGTCGGGCATAACTTATCAGAAGTCAGTCCTACACATGTAACAAACACATAAAAACTAACAAATGAGAGCACCTATTCTTCTCTTCACAAACTTACTTAAAACAACAAAAATGAACTTAAATTACTCTAACAAATTACTTAATAACAAGATAAAATCAAGTATTAAGGGCTAGAATACCTCACACACAGTGAGTTATCATGTAACACCCTGCTAAACCCCAAAGAATATTCATAATTATTTTAATAAATAAATCAGAGTATATCACCAACAAGAGTGTTACATCTTCATATAAAATATCATAACAATACATCCTGCTCCGTAACACGGGTTGCAAAAACACTTTAAATTATATAACACTTTGGTCTCATCATATAATCATTTCAAACTTCGCATCAGAATTAATAAGTCATATCTTCTTCATAACATTTAGTCATGCTTTATAATTCATACTTATAAATCAAAACATCTCGATTACCACGTATGGTGACTCAACATCTTAAAACAAAACAAAGAACATAAGTTCCAATCATTCGATCCCAACCCCGTTGTTAGATATCAGAGCAAGACTCCCTTTATTCAACAAAAGCAAATAAACACACTCCGAAGCTATCCTCTAATGCTTATAAGGACTATTCTTGATCATCCACACGTTACCCACGTGGAGGCAACATTCAAACAGAAAGGGTGATTAAATCATAATCATTATGTAAGACATAAGGAATAGACATAGTAAATATGCACATAAGCAAGACATCACACATCATCATATCTTCATTTTATACTCACACCTTCACAACTTTATCAATACACCAACATACATCATCATACACAATGTATCATCAAGCATCACAAATAAATCATTATGTAATGTCACATAGAATGTTATGCAACGTCATAGGCTCATGCATGTGGTACCAAAACTTCATTATTGACTCAGTCATCGTTATCTCCAAAGATCCCCACCATAGAATCAATTCCCTCTTGGAACCAGAGCTCTTCACTGTTGCACCCAACCCACACTATGGTAATGATGCCTTTACTAGACAGTCATCCTATCATCTTCGCTAGACCGAAGTCCTAGCTTCAATGGATCGTAGTCCTAACATATGCCATGAGTGCATGATGCACAAAAACATAATAAACACGACTATGACTAGTCAACATGTATCATCATTCATGATTACATCATCATATCATTATCATAACATCATATGATCATCTAATCATCATATCATCGGCATAACATCATATGATCATCTTAATAAAACATCATATTATCATAACATCGTATAATCATCATCATAATAAAAATCATCATAATATCATCATCGTGTCATTATAATATCCAAACATCATCATACAACACAACATATATTCATGTCATCATATTATATAAGTTATCATTGTAATGTTTCCTAATCATCCCCTATTTATCTTCTAATCATCTTAATAAACAAGCATCTTCGTAATCCAACATGGGGAACCTAACTTCATTCTAGATTAGGTATAGGGAATATACTTCTTATTCTTCATTTTACTCCATATAAATAAATTTCAGCGTGTTATCCAACCAACGCTTTGAATGACACTTCAATTCGAGCTCTAAAACTCAAGTTACAACACTTTTAAGAAAATCTAACACGTCCATTCAAAATTGGACATCATCGCCTGGAGACTCACCTCTATCACCTGGCGATGCTCCCTTCGCCACCACCATCGCCCGAAAATGCTTGGAGCGACGCGCTCCAGAAGCGTCACAATTTTCTGCCTTCATCGCTACCTATTTTGCCTGGCGACGCGTCTTCGCCTGGCGACACTAGCTACGTCGCCTGACGACACTGCACAAACAGGGTTTTCTTGCATAGAACTAGTCCCAAGTTTTGTGATTTCACCATATTATAGGTCCTAAAACATTATCTAATCACATATTTTCATCGTCTATCAACATCCTATAATTCTATACTCATTATACACCAATTATAAGTCATTAATAATTACCAATTCATCAATTCCTCACCAAAACCTAAGGAAATCTACCATCATCTAAACCTTAAGTCAAATATAATAACAATGATAAAACTCCCCTTATCTTAAAATTATTGCTAGAGATCAATTCCTCTCCATGCTCTACCGGGATTCCTATGCTCTTCTTGCCTCTTTGTGCCCTAATTCTCTTTTCTCCATAACGTTCTTCCAAATTCTATCATACAGAATGAGCGTGTAAAATCCCAAACCGTCTCCTTATACCAAACTTGCCCTCTTGGACCCCTAATAATGAAATTCCCATCATGCCTTCACTTATCCTTCACTAATGACTACAATGCACTTAATCTCTCTACATCATATATTATTCTATTTATCTTAATTAAAATAATTATAAATAATTACTTTAATTATTCTAAAAATACAAAATTGGTCAATATCACCTAATTCTCTCTATACTACTCATAGTAACCCATCACACATCATATTCATCAAATAATCACATTCAAACCTCATGTTTATCTCAATCATCATGATACACTTCATATTCATCATAATTACACAAATCACCATAAATGCTCACATATAATCATCAAAACATCAAACACTTCATATTGACTCATGTAATCATGCTAAATTAGTTAATTAAATAATTAATCTAGAATTCGGGGTGTTACATATCACACCCCCAAACTTGAACCATTAAATATCCTTGGGTTATGCATCAAATAATATTAGAAAATAAAAGTTCAACTTCCCTCTATCTCTTACTCTAATAGCTCAATTTAAATATAGTTCATAATTTATATAAGGGGATCATTGATGATGAAATTACTAGCAAGTATACTAGATATGCTATCGAAGTAATAAAATATAAGTTCGTCTACATAGGGATTGCGAATCAAAAACAAAGAATATTGTGTGATTATATTAAAATAGTAAATTGGGGAGTTTATACATTTGTTTAGTCAACAACGATAGACTAACACTACAACTATACCCAATCCCTTGGCGTATTGCTCACTAGCCTTGGCGTCAATTCCCCGACCCCTCAGTCTAATTGTCCTATCAGGTTAGGCAATACAAATCATTAATCCCTTAGTCACGATTCCTAATCATACTATCCCTAGTTAATTAGAGAATCTAATAGTTAAAAAAGTTCAAATAAATATCCCTAGGGTCAGTAGTCACTATTATCAAGATCAATTCAAAAGCCCTAACAATTGAAAAGCAATGAGCATAAACATCAACTGAATAATAAAAATAATTCATAATCATAACATTAACATCATTCGTTCATATGTCCCAATCAAGCAAAAATAGGTTCATCATCAAATTTGACCTAACATAGGGAGAATCTAGCTACTCATATCAAATTTTAACAATACCAATAACATATATGAGAAGATCATGAAAAACCAGTGAAGAAGAAGCTCTCCAATGGCTTCAAAGGTCTCTTAAAGCTACAAAATCGTTCTGAAAAGCCTCTTTTCCGTACGGGTCATCTAACCCATTTTTCTTCTCTTTACTCCCCTTTTATAGAAACTGAAAACGTGTCAGGCAAGTGCTCCCATTCAGCCGCACTACTTACCAACACGAACATGTTGTTCAATCATCTTATCAACACAGGCACATAACTTTTCAGCGCGAGCACATTAGCCTTCCAGCATGGGCGTGTTCTGAGCACGTGAATTCTAGTAACTTCAACATGTTTTTGATCCCTTTTCCACCAATTTTCACACTAAATCCTTTTTATTCATCCAAAAACACTTATTTCAACTTTTTCACTTAATTTCTCATATCTTGATCAATTATTATTAGAACTTGACAAATTTTCTTGCTAAATGACGTGCACTGACAGCTTGTTATCACAACCCCAAACTTGAATGATTGCTTGTCCTCAAGTAACCTGTATTCACACTAAAACTTTGTCAGATATAAGTGACAAACCTTACCATATGAATGTCACTTGCTTTTAATAATCCCGAGTATGTTTCATGCTTTGCTTTGACTAAGTCAGATTAGTTTTTCCTTCACCAGTACTTAACCTTCATCTCACTCACATAGTGCCCTCAATTTTCAAGGGTGTTAACTCAATTAACACACAAAAGTAAAAATCAATGAACTTGTAAATTTCATGCAAAATTAGTCAGATCATATTTAAAAACACACATTTGAGGACTTTTCAGGTTATATCATGGCTTATGTCAGGGTAGGACAACTTTTTAGATAACTGGCCTAAACCTTGGAGGTACCACTTTGTCCTTCAGTTATTTACTTCCTGCCATATCACTCTTTCTTTAAACTTGGGTACTAAAGATCTTTCTAATATTTTGGTCTTTTCCTTTCATTTTTTTATTTAAAAATTCCATAATTTTGACATCTTATTTTTCTTTTGACCAGTTCTCTAGTACCCCAACCCCAAAATTAAATTTTTCTAACTTTCAAGAGCAACCCCAAACTTAGTGAAAAATATAACTTCAAATGAATCAATCAACCTAACTTTAAAGAGGGTGGACAGATTTTTTCTTTCGAGTTATAGGCTACAAGCTAAGTCACCGAAAGAAGGGATACGGATCGAATTGGTTAAAAAGGTATAAAAATTATTATGCAAGGATGTTTTACAAGGCTGCAGAGTTTTCACAAACATCTACCTCTATGTGTGTTTATCAGATCAACTTATTGAATAGGAAAAAATGCAAAATGAAGATATTACAATTGCATGGATACACTCATAAAAATAAAGAGTAAACAATGGATATATTTGGCTCAAACCTCACTTGTTTATGTATATGAAAGTTGACTAACACTAATGGTTTCCCTTTTCCTCTTTAATCATCACTCTATAAAGTTACTTCTTCCTCGATCACTTCTTGTGGTTGCTTTTCTATTCACGAGTAAAGTAGTAACTAAACTGAAAAAGAAACAAGTGTAAACATAATTCATTAATCAAAGAGGTTTAAAAATACAAAATTTTGGGTCGAGCAATTGTAGTAGTTCCCCCTTTCTTGATTTGGTGCATGATTGAAAATAAACAACAAAAGGGAAATAAATAAACAAAACTAGTCTGCTAAACTATAAACTATCATCAGGTTGAGAAAAGTCATAAAGTCGATCAAGTTCTTCCTGAAGTTGATGCTTTTGCCTTGCCCAAAGAGTCTTAATCTTTTTCTGCCTATGCTCTAAGGCCTGATTCTGATCCACAAAATAAGTCTCTATAGTAATTGAAGTAGGAAACTTATCCCTCTGATTTGTAACCAGTACATGGTCTCTATCTCTTCCTAAAAAGCTTAGTACTTGACCCTAAATCTCGGGGTATCGATGTACAAATGAGGTGAAGCTTCATGAGCCCATGTGGTCATACCCAAAGTGAATTACTCTGACTTGTGCATCTGTGCTGGCTGTGGTCAACTTTGTTAACCTTCTTCTCCTTATTACTGCACTTCAGGTTGGTATACATCTTCGTTTATTTGATCATCTTGATCTTTGGATGGCTGAGGTGCGGTGAGGGTCTTACAAATGGAACTTGTTGTTATTGGTAAAATTGGACTGAGAATCACATCATCTGTAAGAAAAAGTACTCCAGCTAATTGGCATAATTCAGTAATAATACAACAATGTCCCCTAGTGGTATGGGGAGAGTCATCCATATATTTGATATTCCTCGCAATTAGTAACCCCATATTTATCGGTTCGTCGCACATGATTGCCATGAAAGGATAACACCTTCTTACATTCATCTTAGATTTTGTGGACACAACCTCAAGTGTATGAATTTATAATGAGGCCCAAGCCTTAGGAATGCGCAACATGTATCTAATATTAAGCTTAATGTGCTTATCCCGTGCCATCAACCACTATGTACTTTATAAGCACCACTCAACCAACATCATTTTACCCCGAGCATCCAAAAGGTGATGACTTCTCCTCTCTTGTGCTCTATATTCTGGAGGTGCAGTGAGATGAAGAGAATTTATAATTTTAGTAGAATAGTCAATAATTTTACCTCGCACATAAGAAATGTAGTTGTCACATGGGAGGTGGCCACATTTGCAAAAAACTCGAAACGCATTGATTAATTTGGCTCTTTAACCAACTGATTCAAGTATGTCCAACCCCTTGACTCTAGCGTGGTGCTCAATTCTTTATAACCGACGAGGTTTTCCAAGTCAAACACACACTCTTTAACCACTTTGTACTGTTTGTTGTACCCCAAAATTTGCCCTCGTATTTTTCCACAAGAAATCACAGCTTCGGGCTTCTCCTGATTTTTTCAGACTGGCTCAAGAATCGGTCAAACAGACTTTTCTCGTCAGTCATACAAAATTTAGGGTTTTCTTTGATTTTAAAGCAGTTCAGGTAGATTGCTAAAGTTTGGTTTGAGTTGGCTCAGGTTTTAATCAGACAGGCGCTTCTCTGACATTTAATCAAGAATCAGGGTTTTTGTGCGCATATTTCTCAGAAAGAATTAATTCTACAGTGCTTTTAAAATTAATATGAGATATGAGCTGAGGCAGTTGAATTAAGAATCTGCAGTGTTTGATTTGATCAGTAAAAAGATAAGCATCTGGATGTTGGTTTGATTAACTATGCATTGTTTAATTGGAGCGCCAGGTTTATTATTGATTCATGCTAAATGGCAAGACCACAGTGTTTGTTAATTATTTTTCTAAGTCAGAATAATTGGATACTTCCAGTTATTTTAATTTAAGAAATTCAAATAATTAAATGGAAAATAAATTGAAAGAGGAATTAACTGATAAAAAGGATGTTTATTCACTTTGAATTGTTTGTTACAGATATTATTTAAATACTGTTAAATTTATTTACAGTTATTTATTAATATTATTACAAATAATTAAAATTGAAATAAAATTGAATCCTAAAATTCCTAAGTCTTCAAATCTTCATCTTCTACTGCTACTCCTCTCCATTGATTCTCATCTGCAAAACAAAGAAGAAAGAAAAAGTCAAATGCAGATAAAATAATTAAAGAGCAGACAAATAAAAATTGGATTCATCTTTAAAAGCAACTGGCCGGAATCAATTTGCCCTCTCTGCAAATCACAAGATTTCTCTTGGTTCACAAAGAGGGATAGAAAAAAAAATGCTTGCAAAAAGACATGAAATGCACAAAAGTTATAATTGCGCAAATTCAAATTTTCAAACATACTGCATTATCAACCAACTGCATGAAATGCCAAACAAACTATGAAGTCCAAAGGCAAACCAAACTGAATTGCCTAACCAAATCAAAGGGGAAAACTGAATAAAACTGTCCAAGCTACCAAAAGGATATGGAAAGATATCAAAGTACAAAATGCTGTCAACAAAGTATGCAGGAAAGCAGGGATTATGCAGAGTAAACCAACTAGTGCAAGCAAAGATTCAAAGTCATCATTTTCAGGCCAATGCTTTTTCAGTAAAGTACAGATTATAAGCAATATAATATGCTTTAATACTGGAGAGAGAAGAGAAAAAAAAGAAGAAAGAGGCTTACAGGCTTTAGGCTTTAGGAGATATAAAACAAACTGTAATAACACAGTACAAAGGGAGGCAGAAAATACATAACCCAAAAAAGAAGACAAACTGATATAGAAGAAGCAGGAGCCTGCCTCCAAGACAGTTTTCCAAGTCTCCAAAACCTCACAAAAGCCAGTAAACATGTCCAAGCTCAAATAAGAGCACCAAGCCCAAGAGCCTAAACCTGCAAGCTCACCACAAACATTCAAAACATCAAACCTGCCTCTAAGCTGCATAAGCCACAACCTGCTTCTCACAAAAAAGCCTAAAACATCAACCTGTGTTCAAGATTACAAACAGCAAGCCAAGCCTGCCTTACACTGAAATAAAATCCATACAAGTCTAAAACCTGCTGAAGCCAGTTTAACCTGTCCAAGCCTTACCTGCATCAAGCCTTAAAACCAGAAGCCTAAAGCCTGTTGAACAACAAAGCCTCTGTCCTAAACCTGTTAAACCTCAAATTGAAGCCTAAGGCTCAAACCCCTCAAGCTTAACCTATCCAAGCCTAAACCATAAGCCTTGAACCAGTACCATAATCCAAGCCTCAAACTGAAGCCCAAGCTCTCAGAACTCAAAGAGTTCATCATCGAGGCAACCAAACATATCAAACATTTCAAGATCAATAACAATAAGCAAAGCAGTACTCAGCAATATCAGTATACTAAGCATACAAGGAAATAACCAACATCAACAGGTATCTCATCAAGTCAACCAAGAGAAGAGGAAAAGAAGCGAAACAACGAGTCCTAAGCTCTCAGATAATCATCATTAAGCATACAAACAAAAGCAACATACAGAAGCCAATAGGGTCAAGCATACGAGGCAAAGAGACATAAGAGAAAAAGGAAGTCATACAAAGGTTTTCAGTTATCATCACGAAACCTCTAAAGAAGCAAAACAAAGATACCAGGTTGTCCAGTCCAAAGCCAGCTCCACCACTTCCTCCGCCTTCAGCCGTCCTAGGCGCCTCCAGATCCACCTCCTCTCCTCTCCAAATAACGAGCTACAAAGGTAGTATTTCTCTTCTTTTTCTTTCTTTCCACGCACCTCAAACAAGAACAATAACAACGCATATAATCAGAAGACACGCACGAAGCTTGAAAACTTAAAAAACGCGTTAAGACTTAAAACAGAGCCATTACCTTATGCGACCATCGCTTGCGTGACCTTGGACATGAGGAGGAGGAGGAGGCACCTGGTAGCTTAAGGTTGGGGAGATTCAGAAACGCTTGGCATGAGAGAACGAAGACGAAGCAAAACGAAGAACGGCGCCGCTCTCAAACTCACAAACCCTAATTACTCTTTCTGAAACACAATAACTCAAACCCTTGCAAAATAATTTGTGAAACAAATGGGCCTTGCCCCTTTCATTCGCCTAAAGCCCATTCTCTAAATCTGACGTGCATACCCCCCTTTCACCATTCTTTACAAATTCAGTTTGGGCCAAATCCACCAAGCCCATTCAATTTCTAAACTAATCTCTTTATTTTACATAAATCATATCTTATCTTTTTGTTAAACAAATTAATATACTATTTTTTTACATTAAATTCTTATACTAATACTATTTTATTTTCTTTATAATACAAATTTTTTCTTTTGTAAATAAAAACATTTTAACCCTTTTTTACACATATACAAAATTTTCTAGGATAGTTTATATATATATTTTTTTTGAACAATTAAAAAGACATAAAAAACTTAGTTCTATTATGTTTATTTTTTTTTAAGTCTAAGTTTTGTACATGAAAAATACATAGGAACATTAATACATAAAAAAATAGAACTTAAAACATTTTCTTTTCTTTTATTAAACTTTCTTATTTGTACATATTAACAAAAATACAAGAATACAAATAAATAAATACATTGAATACATTAAGTTAACAATACTTAATAAATACACTTTCTCACTTGTAATTAATTACATGCACTTACACAAATACGTTAATACATTTACATTGCTCTTATACATTTGCTTATTCTTATACCTTGATACATATTACATTTGAGATCGCAATTCGATTTGGTTGTAATTTATTTGGACACTACTCTCCTAACAAGTCTTATCCCCCTTTGTAAATAATTGTACCCCCACTCCCGGATACTTATTTGTAATAGCGTAGACTTTAAATTCCCGCAATTTATCGCTTTCAAATATACCATGGTTAGACCTAGGGTTTGTATGTAAATAAAATCAAACTCTAGATAACCTAATACAAGATAAATGCATGACAATCAATACACAATCACACTTGCACCCCTAGGGTAATCCCGCTTGTTGCCTTCCAAAATGGGCCATGCTTGCACGTTGAGTATCTTTGGCAAAAAAATTCAAAATGATCATAGTCCCTCGATGACGCTTTCGAAAGTTGCCTAATCAAAAATGATCATAGTCCCTTCAAGCAAATTTCCAAAGACACTTGGCACCATTGCATTCATGGTCCATACGATGACCCGCGCCTGTCCCGTTAAACATCCTAACGCAAGATTGTCCACCAAATACAATGGTGGAACAAAATTGTTAAAAGGGTTAAAACATGAGAAAAAACCTTTGAGTATAATAGGGTAGACAACTCTTAGTTACTTGATCAAACTTGCAAAAACACTTGCCTACTTTTCAAAACCACACTCCACGACACTTTCAAAACAACTTCCAAAAACATTTGAAAACATCTTTTCGAAAAGATACACACCTTTGTAAAACACTCAAACACGAGTCATTACAACGGTTGCCTAGACAAGGCGTCTTCTTCAAAAACATTTTCAAAACACACACACACACACACACACACACACACACCATTTCAAGCAATTGAAAATCAAATGCAGGTGATCTAAGCAAGTAACTAAGAGCCCATGGATAACCATGGATGAAAAGGGTGCTAATACCTTCCCTTTTCATAATCTACCCCCCGAACCCACGAAACATCTCAAAAAGGTTTTTCCTGTGCTTTTTAACCTTTCCTTTAGGATAAAATAAAAAGTCGGTGGCGAGTCTTGCTAAACCGAACAAGTGCGAATACAAACGCAAAACCCAAGTCAGTTCTCCCACCGTATCACAGAACTGGCGACTCTGCTGGGGAAAAATCTAAAAGTGGGGTTACCTTAGGGTTTAGATCACCTTTACATACTTGCTTTAATTGCCTTGATTGCTTTATCTTTTGGGTCCTTGTTTGGGTTTGTTGTAAATCCTACACCCGGATTTGGGGGCACCTTTTAGGTAAATAGCAAAAAAAACTATGAGGGAACTGTGCGGGGTATACCGACACGGTTGAAGCAGTAAGCTATGTTAGTGTGACATATTTGTGAGTACCGGTAACCCTTGAGTTCAGTCAAGGAGAGTACGGGGCCGCTGAGTGATATCGTGAAGCACTAACGAACTCTTAGAACCTTAATTGACCATCTTAGCCTTTTTAGGGGTAGTGAGATGACCGACTTTGGTGCAGTCCGAAGTTGGTAGATACTCGATACTACACTCATTGAGGGTTGTTTTCTTGGAATATTTTGGTCGCCAGTTAAGTGGCTAAACCAAAACAATGAACACAGAAAACAATCCAATGATATTGAGCTCCTTAGAACCCGGTTTCTATTCTAGGATAGGATGAGCCAACTAACTTCAAGAGGGTACTTACCTACAACCCCATGCAAGCCTAAACCTAAGGACTTGTTTGCTTTGTGTGAATATGTTTACCTGTATATACACTTACTTGCTTTTTGCATACATGTACATAACATCATACCATAGAATTTTCAATAACCATTTCAAGGATCTCGAGGGTTCTTTTGATGCAGGGTTACGTTGAACCAGACGTCTACCAAGGGGCAAGAGGTTTCTCCTCTAACAAATGCCATCAAAGATCAAGTGCAACAAACTTGAATCAGGGGCTATGACCCACTTGACATGGTGAGCTTGATTCTCGTGGAAAGACATCCACCGGTGCAAAGGTCTCCAGTCAAAGATCAAAGTTCAACCTCTAACATTCTCTTGTGTTTACCTCAAGAGATCCTTGAAAACATGCATCCGCATATCATGCATTGCATCTTAACCTTTTTCCTTTTCAGGTTTCCTTATTCTCCTACTGTTTATTTCAGTAGAGATGGCCATGGAACAGACTCTCAAATATCTCCAAGCTCAAAACGCCCAGCGTCAAGAGATGTTCTTGAACCTATCCAAGGGGCAAGAAGAGGTCAAGATGCTCCTCACCAGGGGCACGATCGTGGGAAATCCTGGGGACGACAGGGATGATCAGTGGGAGCTACACATTGAGATAGCCATATTGAAAGGGGAACTGGCGAGTCAGAGGGCTCTCATCCAGAACTTGGCTCAAAGACAAGAAGAGCTCGGGGTTCTCGTCAACAATCTGCTTCGGGACAACCAAGTGGGACAAACAACTGGGGCTGAGGATCAAATCATCATTCCACCCTTTCTGAGACAAGGGGACAAGGGAAAAGCTCCCCAACTTGTTGCAGGGTCACAAGCCCAAGAACACCTTACTCCTGCTTAACAAAGACAGGGGCATCAGCGTAATAAGGTCGCGCCAAAAAGACAATTCACTAAAATCAACATGTCACTGGGCCAAGTGCTACAACGTATGTTGCAGGCAGGGCTGATTACTTTAAAGGTCCCTCATCCGAACCTTAATACTTCTGCTCCTACCTATCATCCCAATAGGAGGTGTGCATACCACTCCTATGGTCCTGGACATGACACCGAGGACTGCTGGGCCTTGAAAAACAAAACTCAGGATCTGATTGACAATGGGGTGCTGAGGTTCATGCCAGACGGCGAGATGAAAATCTTCCGTTGAAGAGTGCTCCACCTGAATTGACAAAGCTCGAACTGAGAGACTTTTGCTTCTTTATATTTTCAAGTTGTAATTTCTTTTGTTGTTCAAACAATTAACTGTTGATGTCAAACTCTGTTTCATTAATGCATTGCATATGTTTGTCTTGAATTCATCCATTCGTTTTCACTACTCTTATGCTTTTCTTTATGATATTTGACTCTTGATAAAAAGCTGCAAGCCTTTAGAGGGAGGATGACGAAACAATACCATAATCTCATACAGTATGCTTTTGAACAGACCTTGCTGATGATGTACATGCATTTTTTTCAATTCCCAAACACTGGAGTTATAAGGAAGATAATCCCTAGTCAACCCCTTCGAGCCAAAGAAGTAGGAGTTTTCTGTTCTAAACAATCAAAACCTTTGATATAAACCTGGGGCAGGGTAGTCTCTCAGTTAATTCAAGAAAATGCGCATTGAAGTCGCAAACTCTCAGTTCGTAACACAACGAACGACATCAAAAAGAGAAAAACATTCCTTTGGAATCAAAAGACAGTGATGGTTCCCTATCACATAGGCAGTCAATCTCTCAAAAGAAAGAAAAGCCCACTGAGCCAAAACCTGTAAAGGAGGCTTAAGAAAGATGGGGCATCCCGCTGACTGTAGTCTCGAAAACAGAGACAGTCAGGCAAAAGTTAGGGACAACAAATCAAAATCAAAATAGAGAGGTCATTACAAATCCTCAACAACATGAAAAATGTTGCAAAAGAAAAAAGGAGATGATGACTGTCTCCCAAAATTCAACTGGTGAACCATCACCCAAAAAGTCGTTCCAAACTCGAACAGAGTGCGACACACAATTAACTGAGCTTAGGGTTGAAGAACATCACGAAGAGCGGGTGGGTACAAATATACTTTGAGCCTTTATCCTTTGTTTCTTAAACCGTGAACCAAGCCACGTTACAACCCTTCAAAAGTCCTAATTGAAGCATGGGTTAGTTCAAAAGCATACTGTTACAAAAGGTATCCTGACTCCTGTAAGGCTTTGCTCTAAATCTTGTGTTGATTTGTCTTATAAAAAAGTTTTCTGCTAAAAAACGCATTTTTCAAAACTTCGAGACAAACATAAACTTTGCATTGCTTGAATATCACTGTTTGCATTTGACTATTTGTTTGACAGCGAAGAAATTCATACAGCGAATGTTCGGAAGAGCGAAAACTCTCTCAATGAGTAAAGTCACTTCAAGAAGGATGACACTTCCATTGACAAATCTCCTATCAACAAGGGGGACGACATGTCACTATCCAACACACCTGGGGCAGTCCAGTCAAGGTTTCAATAGATCTTTCAAAGTTCAGTTAACCTGGGGCAGTCCAGTCAAGATTTCAATAAAATCTCTCAATTGCAGATTAACCTAGGGCAAGTCTCCGTCACCATCACTTGGGGCATCCGAATGTCAAATCTCAAGGGTTACAAACAGTCCAAGTTTCCTGGCAATATCACAAAGCATTCGGTGCTAGGGGCAGTGATGAAACCTCTCCGAAATCTTTTTGAAAAGAAATTCAAGCGTCCTCGAGAAGATGTCACCTCTCCAGCAGACCGACAACATGGTTTATTTCCCCAACAACGTCAGAATTCCCCAGCCTGAGTTTGCCTCTTCAACTACTACAATTCAAAGGACCACAACTCCTCCTCTCCAGTAGACTACTATGCAATCTCCAACAAGTTTTATTCCCCAGCGGAGTTCATCAAATTCCCCAACATAACTTACCAGTGGAATCCCCAGCGGAGCTCTCATCAAAACCTCAGCGAAGTATCTCTTCTCACAGATTAATTCCCCGCAGAGTAATCTCTCCAACAAGTTTATTCCCCAACGGAGTCATCTTCTCCTACCGGTTTATTCTTACAACCATCATCCCCAGCGAAAGCGAAGAACTCTACTCTTCAACATCAGCCCAGGATTCAACAAACTCCCGGCATTCGTCAAGGATTTATTTTCCTAGACGAAAACACATTCATATACATTCATCATATTATCATACACCATGACGCATGCATATACGCATCATATCACACAATCTCATTTATTCTTGAAAACATCATGACCTCATGCATTTCATACATCATGACATTGCATACAACTGATGTCTTTCCTTTTCAGGAAAGAGGTCAATCCAAAGATGATTACTATCAACTTTCCCAATTCCAGATTCGATTCCTGTATCTAGCCAGGGCATATCTGTGAGTGACTGATTGTAGATTCGACACCTGTATCTAGCCAGGGCATGTCTGCATGAAGAGTTTAGAGATTCGATTCCTGTATCCAGCCAGGGCATATCTGTAGACGACCAATTCCAGATTCGATTCCTGTATCTAGCCAGGGCATATCTGTGAGTGACTGATTGTAGATTCGACACCTGTATCCGACCAGGGCATGTCTGCATGAAGAGTTTGGAGATTCGATTCCTGTATCCAGCCAGGGCATGTCTGTAGACGACAATTCCAAATTCGATTCCTGTATCCAGCCAGGGCATATCTGAAGACGACCAATTCCAGATTCGATTCTTGTATCTAGCCAGGGCATATCTGTGAGTGACTGATTGTAGATTCGACACCTGTATCTAGCCAGAGCATGTCTGCATGAAGAGTTTAGAGATTCGATTCCTGTATCCAGCCAGGGAATATCTGTAGACGACCAATTCCAGATTCGATTCCTGTATCTAGCCAGGGCATATTTGTGAGTGACTGATTATAGATTCGACACCTGTATCCAGCTAGGGCATGTCTGCATGAAGAGTTTGGAGATTCGATTCCTGTATCCAGCCAGGGCATGTCTGTAGACGACAATTCCAGATTCGATTCCTGTATCCAGCCAGGGCATATCTGAAGACGACCAATTCCAGATTCGATTCCTGTATCTAGCCAGGGCATATATGTGAGTGACTGATTGTAGATTCGACACCTGTATCTAGCCAGGGCATGTCTGCATGAAGAGTTTAGAGATTCGATTCCTGTATCCAGCCAGGGCATATCTGTAGACGACCAATTCCGGATTCGATTCCTGTATCCAGCCAGGGCATATCAGAAGACGACCAATTCCAGATTATATTCATGTATCTAGCCAGGGCATATCTGTGAGCGACTGAATGTAGATTCGACACCTGTATCTAGCCAAGGCATGTCTGCATGAAGAGTTTAGAGATTCGATTCCTGTATCTAGCTAGGGCATATCTGTAGACGACCAATTCCAGATTCGATTCCTGTATCCAGCCAGGGCATATCTGTGAGTGACTGATTGTAGATTCGACACCTGTATCCAGCCAGGGCATGTCTGCATGAAGAGTTTAGAGATTTGATTCCTGTATCCAGCCAGGGCATGTCTGCATGAAGAGTTTAGAGATTCGATTCCTGTATCCAGCCAAGGCATATCTGTAGACGACCAATTCCAGATTCGATTCCTGTATCTAGCCAGGGCATATCTGTAAGTGACTGATTGTAGATTCGATACCCGTATCCAGCCAGGGCATATCTGCATGAAGATTTTTAAGATCAATCGGTAGCAAGCCAGGAAGTTATCTTTCTTTCTCAAGTACGCAAGTTCTCGCTAAGGAATCTCTTACGCGATCGACACACAATTCCAAATGGCATCTCTAAGCCCATCCTCCTACCAACACTTTCAAATGGCATCTTTAAGCCCATTTCCAGATGGCATCTATAAGCCCATCCTCCTACCAGCAGTCACCAAATGGAATCTTTAAGCCCATTTCCAGATGGCATCTATAAGCCCATCCTCCTACCAGCAGTCACCAAATGGCATCTTTAAGCCCATTTCCAGATGGCATCTATAAGCCCATCCTCCTACCAGCAGTCACCAGATGGCATCTTTAAGCCCATCACCAAATGGCATCTGTAAGACCATTCCCTCTACCATCACCTCACGGAGTGCAAATTTTCGGGCACTCTAGTGTCCAATCTCCTTTTACCTTCGAGTCGCGAAAGGCAAACTTGCCAATCTAACTCTTCAGGTTCAAGAAGATTGAACAGGGGCAACTGTTGTACCCCAAAATTTTCCCTCGTATTTTTCCACAAGAAATCACAGCTTCGGGCTTCTCCTGATTTTTTCAGACTGGCTCAAGAATCGGTCAAACAGACTTTTCTCGTCAGTCAGACAAAATTTAGGGTTTTCTTTGATTTTAAAGCAGTTCAAGCAGATTGCTAAAGTTTGGTTTGAGTTGGCTCAGGTTTTAATCAGACAGGCGCTTCTCTGACATTTAATCAAAAATCAGGGTTTTTGTGCGCATATTTCTCAGAAAGAATTAATTCTACAGTGCTTTTCAAATTAATCTGAGATATGAGCTGAGGCAGTTGAATTAAGAATCTGCAGTGTTTGATTTGATCAGTAAAAAGATAAGCATCTGGATGTTGGTTTGATTAACTATGCATTGTTTAATTGGAGCGCCAGGTTTATTATTGATTCATGCTAAATGGCAAGACCACAGTGTTTGTTAATTATTTTTCTAAGTCAGAATAATTGGATACTTCCAGTTATTTTAATTTAAGAAATTCAAATAATTAAATGGACAGTAAATTGAAAGAGGAATTAACTGATAAAAAGGATGTTTATTCACTTTGAATTGTTTGTTACAGATATTATTTAAATACTGTTAAATTTATTTACAGTTATTTATTAATATTATTACAAATAATTAAAATTGAAATAAAATTGAATCCTAAAATTCCTAAGTCTTCAAATCTTCATCTTCTACTGCTACTCCTCTCCATTGATTCTCATCTGCAAAACAAAGAAGAAATAAAAAGTCAAATGCAGATAAAATAATTAAAGAGCAGACAGATAAAAATTGGATTCATCATTAAAAGCAACTGGCCGAAATCAGTTTGCCCTCTCTGCAAATCACAAGATTTCTCTTGGTTCACAAAGAGGGATAGAAAAAAAAATGCTTGCAAAAAGACATGAAATGCACAAAAGTTATAATTGCACAAATTCAAATTTTCAAACATACTGCATTGTCAACCAACTGCATGAAATGCCAAACAAACTATGAAGTCCAAAGGCAAACCAAACTGAATTGCCTAACCAAATCAAAGGGGCAAACTGAATAAAACTGTCCAAGCTGCCAAAAGGATATGGAAAGATATCAAAGTACAAAATGCTGTCAACAAAGTATGCAGGAAATCAGGGATTATGCAGAGTAAACCAACTAGTGCAAGCAAAGATTCAAAGTCATCATTTTCAGGCCAATGCTTTTTTAGTAAAGTATAGATTATAAGCAATATAATATGCTTTAATACTGGAGAGAGAAGAGAAAAAAAAGAAGAAAGAGGCTTACAGGCTTTAGGATTTAGGAGATATAAAACAAACTGTAATAACACAGTACAAAGGGAGGCAGAAAATACATAACCCAAAAAAGAAGACAAACTGATATAGAAGAAGCAGGAGCCTGCCTCCAAGACAGTTTTCCAAGTCTCCAAAACCTCACAAAAGCCAGTAAACCTGTCCAAGCTCAAATAAGAGCACCAAGCCCAAGAGCCTAAACCTGCAAGCTCACCACAAACATTCAAAACATCAAACCTGCCTCTAAGCTGCATAAGCCACAACCTGCTTCTCACAAAAAAGCCTAAAACATCAACCTGTGTTCAAGATTACAAACAGCAAGCCAAGCCTGCCTTACACTGAAATAAAATCCATACAAGTCTAAAACCTGCTGAAGCCAGTTTAACCTGTCCAAGCCTTACCTGCATCAAGCCTTAAAACCAGAAGCCTAAAGCCTATTGAACAACAAATCCTCTGTCCTAAACCTGTTAAACCCCAAATTGAAGCCTAAGCCTCAAACCCCTCAAGCTTAACCTGTCCAAGACTAAACCATAAGCCTTGAACCAGTACCATAAGCCAAGCCTCAAACTGAAGCCCAAGCTCTCAGAACTCGAAGAGTTCATCATCGAGGCAACCAAACATATCAAACATTTCAAGATCAATAACAATAAGCAAAGCAGTACTCAGCAATATCAGTATACTAAGCATACAAGGCAATAACCAACATCAACAGGTATCTCAGCAAGCCAACCAAGAGAAGAGGAAAAGAAGCAAAACAACGAGTCCTAAGCTCTCAGATAATCATCATTAAGCATACAAACAAAAGCAACATACAGAAGCCAATAAGGTCAAGCATACGAGGCAAAGAGACAAAAGAGAAAAAGGAAGTCATACAAAGGTTTTCAGTTATCATCACGAAACCTCTAAAGAAGCAAAACAAGGATACAAGGTTTTCCAGTCCAAAGCCAGCTCCACCACTTCCTCCGCCTTCAGCCGTCCTAGGCGCCTCCAGATCCACCTGCTCTCCTCTCCAAATAACGAGCTACAAAGGTAGTATTTCTCTTCTTTTTCTTTCTTTCCACGCACCTCAAACAAGAACAATAACAACGCATATAATCAGAAGACACGCACAAAGCTTGAAAACTTGAAAAACGCGTTAAGACTTAAAACAGAGCCATTACCTTATGCGACCATCGCTTGCGTGACCTTGGACATGAGGAGGAGGAGGAGGCGCCTGGTAGCTTAAGGTTGGGGAGATTCAGAAACACTTGGCATGAGAGAACGAAGACGAAGCAAAACGAAGAACGGCGCCGCTCTCAAACTCACAAACCCTAATTCCTCTTTCTGAAACACAATAACTCAAACCCTTGCAAAATAATTTGTGAAACAAACGGGCCTTGCTCCTTTCATTCGCCTAAAGCCCATTCTCTAAATCTGACGTGCATACCCCCCTTTCACCGTTCTTTACAAATTCAGTTTGGGCCAAATCCACCAAGCCCATTCAATTTCTAAACTAATCTCTTTTTTTTTTACATAAATCATATCTTATCTTTTTGTTAAACAAATTAATATACTATTTTTTTACATTAAATTCTTATACTAATACTATTTTATTTTCTTTATAATACAAATTGTTTCTTTTGTAAATAAAAACATTTTAACCCTTTTTTACACATATACAAAATTTTCTAGGATAGTTTATATTTTATTTTTTTTGAACAATTAAAAAGACATAAAAAACTTAGTTCTATTAAGTTTATTTTTTTTTTAAGTCTAAGTTTTGTACATGAAAAATACATAGGAACATTAATACATAAAAAAATAGAACTTAAAACATTTTCTTTTCTTTTATTAAACTTTCTTATTTGTACATATTAACAAAAATACAAGAATACGAATAAATAAATACATTGAATACATTAAGTTAACAATACTTAATAAATACACTTTCTCACTTGTAATTAATTACATGCACGTACACAAATACGTTAATACATTTACATTGCTCTTATACATTTGCTTATTCTTATACCTTGATACATATTACATTTGAGATCGCGATTCGATTTGGTTGTAATTTATTTGGACACTAATCTCCTAACAAGTCTCATCCCCCTTTGTAGATAATTGTACCCCCACTCCCGGATACTTATTTGTAATAGCGTAGACTTTAAATTCCCGCAATTTATCGCTTTCAAATATACCATGGTTAGACCTAGGGTTTGTATGTAAATAAAATCAAACGCTAGATAACCTAATACAAGATAAATGCATGACAATAAATACACAATCACACTTGCACCCGTAGGGTAATCCCGCTTGTTGCCTTCCAAAATGGGCCATGCTTGCACGTTGAGTATCTTTGGCAAAACAATTCAAAATGATCCTAGTCCCTCGATGACGCTTTCGAAAGTTGCCTAATCAAAAATGATCATAGTCCCTTCAAGCAAATTGCCAAAGACACTTGACACCATTGCATTCATGGTCCATACGATGACCCGCGCCTGTCCTGTTAAACATCCTAACGCAAGATTGTCCACCAAATACAATGGTGGAACAAAATTGTTAAAAGGGTTAAAACATGAGAAAAAACCTTTGAGTATAATAGGGTAGACAACTCTTAGTTACTTGATCAAACTTGCAAAAACACTTGCCTACTTTTCAAAACCACACTCCACGACACTTTCAAAAAACACTTTCAAAACAACTTCCAAAAACATTTGAAAACATCTTTTCGAAAAGATACACACCTTTGTAAACCACTCAAACACGAGTCATTACAACGGTTGCCTAGACAAGGCGTCTTCTTCAAAAACATTTTCAAAACACACACACACACACACACACACACCATTTCAAGCAATTGAAAATCAAAGGCAGGTGATCTAAGCAAGTAACTAAGAGCCCATGGATAACCATGGATGAAAAGGGTGCTAATACCTTCCCTTTTCATAATCTACCCCCCGAACCCACGAAACATCTCAAAAAGGTTTTTCCTGTGCTTTTTAACCTTTCCTTTAGGATAAAATAAAAAGTAGGTGGCAACTCTTGCTAAACCGAACAAGTGTGAATACAAACGCAAAACCCAAGTCAGTTCTCCCACCGTATCACACTGTTGAATCTGCAAAAATTTCTTTGTACTTGTTTCTGATATGAGCAAGTACAATGGGTATGTTGGGGCACCTTGAGATTGTGGGGGTTGGAAGAGGTTGTTGCACCAACAGTATGAATTATTTTTGTAGGAGCCATAGTCTCTATACAAAGATAGCTAGAACATAAAGAAAATTCAAGGAAATATTGAGTTAGAAGAGAGAAAGTAAAGAAAAAAAGGGTTTGGATGGGACATGAAGTGGTAAAATCCCCTTTTATAGATTGCTCACACGTCCAAAAGCCCTTTTTTCCAACCCCAAAATCGCAAAAAAGTGTTTTCAAGAGAGCTTGCATTTCCAAACCACCTCGTACACCACCTATTAGAAAACCACCACTTACACCTCCGATTATGAAACCACTAATTTCACCACCGATTATCTACATTGATGAGATGCTGCTTTTTATACACAAAAATATTGAAAGGATCATAGATGTGGGGGTGATAGTAATTGTGGGTTTCGGGCCATATCCAATTTACTTTGTAAAAGAGAGGAGAATCGCATTATCATGCGCCAAACACTTATTTTGGAGTTAACAATGCATATGGAACTTTACGCAAGACTGTAATATGGTGGGAGAAATGACTTGGGATGTTTTGCGTTTGATCGCAATTGTTGCGGATAGCAAGAGTAACCCCCAACTTTTCTTTTATCCAAATAAAAGAAAGGGTGAAAAGAACAGGAAAGCCCTTTGAGATTATTTTCTTGAGTTCGGGGGGTAGATTATGAAAAGTGAAGGTGTTAGCACCCTTTTCATCTGTAGTTATCTATGGGCTCTCAGTTGCTTTCTAGATCACTTGCTTTTGTTTTAAAGTGTGCTTTATGATGGTTTTTGAAAGTATTTTTGAAAAGCGCCTTCATTTAGGCAAACTTTGTAATGATTCTCGTTTCTATAAGAATGTATACAAAGTGTTGGACTTTTGAAAATATTTTATGGAAAGTGTTAATGTATTTGAAAATGTGTCTGTTTTGAAAATGAGCAAGCAACTAAGAGCGTTTCTACCTAATCAAAAGTATTTGTTCTTTTCCTCCTTTGGTATTGCTATCTTACCATTGATTGGTAAGAAGCCTTATCTTTGGATGTAAAAGAACGGACGTGGGTCATCGTATAGCCATGATAGCAATATTGTGAGATGTCTTAGCATTTCTCTTGAGGGACTAAGATCATTTTGTAAGGCAACATTCGAAGCGTCATCGAGGGACTATGATCTTGTATTTTGATTATTTTTGCTAAGACGTCTCACATGCATAACATGACCATTTTCATAAGGAAACAAGTGGCGTTAACCCTAGGGGTGCATGTGTGAATAGTGTGCTTGATTTGCATGCATTTAGTCTTTGATTAGTGTTTTTCTAAGCATTAATTTTATCTTCCCATACAAATCCTAATTACTAGCATTTATATGAAAGCGATAAATTGCGGAAAATAAATATTCTACGCTATTACAATCATTAGGGCGATGAGGTGTACAAATTTACAAATGGGGATTGCAAGAAATTAAAGTCCTAATATTTTATTACAACCATATTGAAATAATGTAAGAAATGTAAAATAGACTTGTTTTGTTTTTGTTAAGAAAAGAAATAAATTTGCTTAAGAAAATATTTTAGTCTTTTTTATTTAAAAAAAGTATGTGATTATAAAGTATTTTTGGTGTTTTTGATTAATAAAATAAAGTGATGATAAAAATAATAAGAGGAAAAAGAATCAAAGTCAACGCATTGCTGAAAGGACAGAAATAAGGGGAAAAAGTTCTGACTCTGATGCACTACAAATCAAAAAGAAAATGTTAGTAGAAATGGAGAAGGCTAGAAGTTCTGGATCCGGGTGCAGTAAAGTTCCAGGGTTGCTGGGAACAAAGGAAACCCTAGAAGTTCTGATGTTACTAGAAGGTCAGAAGTTCTGGTTGTTGAGAAAGTCTGGAAGTTCTGATGCAGCTGGAAACCTAGAAGTTCTAGTGTTACTGGCAAGCTAGAAGTTCTGATAATGGGTATGTGAGATGTCAATGCTGTTGGATGGGAATATCTAGAAGTTCTGGTCCAGGATCACTATTTTGACACACAACTAAAGGGGGTTTACCTAAAAGTTCTAATCTAGGACCAAAGTTTGACAAATAATGGGAAAAATGTCAAGAAATAAACATAAAAGGTGTTTCCGGGGCTAGAACTCAGGACCCTTAACACAAATGTCTTATGCGCGCGCTCTCTACCACTGAGGTGACTATACATCCGGTATTATAAGAAAAAACATAAACATATATTACAAAGTAAGCTCTGATGATGAATTTCATCTCATTCTCCACGCCAACCAGAGCATCTGCAGCTTAGTCATTTCTCAACAAAACAGAAAATGCAAACATAGGAGTTATGGCAAATTTCATCATGGTTTCAGAAATATAAAACATCAGAGCTGTAAATCAGAAGCAAGCATGAATTTGGCTAATTCTAATTCTGAAACCTAACTTACTTAAGAATTTTTGATCTGAAACTCTCTCTACTTAGGAAAAATACATGAAATTCATAAATATGTACAGAATCAGAGTCATGAAGTCTATATTGTATCTTTGGAAATGCAAACCTAACAATGCCTAAGTAATGAGATAAAAGTCAGAAGAAACTTACCTCACAGCTGGAAATTGTTCTGTGAATTAGAGCCTGGTTCAGGTTGCTTTGTTGTTTTGATCAACTTCCTCAAGTTCTCAGAAAGTTGAAGCAACTCTTAGCTTGAGCTATGAATGATGGGAAAGTTCTGGTGCAGTCAAAGTGCAATATTCTGGTTTTTGAAACAGAGAGTGGTGAATACTGTTTTACAGTTTGAAAAAAGAAGTTGGGAAAGCTTCTATATGTATTCTAGAAGCTGTATGGATGATTTGGTTCAGAAACACACAAGAAAATTAGAATTAGAATGTAGAAATCAGAAAAACTAGCAGGTTTCGTGTTTATGTTTGCAGTTTCAAGTTCTTTGAAAATTCCAAAAAATTTCAAGACTTTTTCTCAAATCTACGACCCTTTTAACAGTTGCAAATGAAGTTCAATTTATAGGCAAAGGATTTAGGAGCTTGGAGAAGTCAAGAGTACAACCATCATGTGTTATGGCGCTGACTTGTTCTTGAAGCAAGTTTGGATAAGTATGGTTCAAGGCAAAATAGAGTGGTTAGCAGCTTTTAGCCATGCCTAATCTGATTTTGTAGGCATGATTTATGGAGAAGTATACTCAGAAGCAAAAGTAAAGTATGGGCCCATCATCTACTTTGTACAAAAGTTTACTTTTTAAGGACAACAATGGTACTTCTATGCCACACGTGGGAAAATCCTTTGGATAAATACTCAAAAGTGGGTGTGAGCATTAAATGATGATGAGATTTAACAAACCAGAAAACCTGGAACATGAGATTATGAACCAAGCTTGAATCTGGATCAAAAGTTCAACACAAACATAACTTTAATTAAGAACAAATATCCAACTTCTGATCTTTAAATCTCCCTGCTCCAGCATGATCTGAAGGAGTTCTCAAACTTTTCAGAAAGCTTGTAACATGCTTTACAACCTCTCTTTGAATCATCTTAGCAAAATCTGATTGAACCTACGTGAAAAATGGCCCAGAAGTTCTAACCAAATTCTATCTCGAAAATGCCCAGAATTTACTGAGTGCTTTAGTTTCCTGGACGTGCCTTCAAGGATGTGCAACTTGAAATCCCAGCATTTCTAGGAGAAGTTCTGTTCTGCAATGTTTTAGATCTCTTTGAGATCTACAACTCTCGTGTCAGAAGCTCTTCCTGAATCATCTTGCATTATGATAAAAATCTGGCAAGAAGTTCTAAACTTACCATATTTCTTAACACTTATAAAAATTTTAAGTGTTTAGAATTTTGACTTTTTCCAAAGTAGATTTGAATTTTGATTTTGTTGATGAAACAACTTCAAATTCTAACATGTCTTGATGAAATATGATTCTTGAAATTTTACTTTGATCCAAAAGTCAAAGTTTGACTTTTCAGTGTGCATTTTTACCATTTTGCCCTTGTGCCAATTCAAACCTAAATTGATGTATTAGTGTTGCAAACCTGAGCCATAGAAGATCTTGTGAGAAATTTCTTGAGAAATGAGAGGGAAAATTTTGGGGTACAACAACTGCCCATGTTCAATCTTCTTAAACCTGAAGAGTTAGATTGGTGAGTCCGCCATTCGTGACTTGAAGGTTGAAGATGATTGAACACTAAAGTGCCCAGAAATTTGCACTCAATGATGTGTTAGTTGACTGTGTAGGGAATGAGCTTAAAGATGCCATCCAAAGCGACTGGAGAAGGTATCAGGATAAATCTTTTGGTTGATTTACTGAAATGGTAGATGTCTTTTGCCTGTTAATTTTCCTGCAAGAAAAAAGATTAGTTGTATGCAAGTGTATGCATGGCATAATGATGTTCTCAAAATAAATGAGATTATGCTGTATGCATTTGTCATGTATGTATTCTGATTTTATGAATGTGATGTGTTTATTGCAGTGTGTCTTTGTCTAGGAAAATAAATCCTAGACAACACGTTGGGGAACCTTGGGAGGCTGAATCCTGAACCGTCGTTGGAGAGTGAGTGTATCTTCAACTTTGTTTAGAATGCTTCCGCTGGGAATTCCTATCCTGTTGTTTGAGGAGAAATACGCTGGGGAAAATTGACTTTGGCTCTTTGCATGAGGAAACTCTGTGGGGAATGTTGATTTCTGCTTGGAGGAATAAAGTTCAGGAATTTTGGTTGTTTAATGCTCTACTGGGGAATTATTTCTGACTGGAGAGCATCGAAAGTTGGCTGTTATCTGGTCAAAATCCAGGGTTGGAAGTAATTTGTTGAGGATAATGAAGTTGACTGTTATCTGGTCGTATTCCAGGCTTGACAGCAATTTGTTGAGGATACTGAAGTTGACTGTTATCTGGTCGTATTCCAGGCTTCGCAGTGACTTGCAGGGGAATATCTGAATTAAACTGTTATCTGGTCATATTCCAGGCTTCGCAAAAAATTGCTTGAAGTTGAAATGTTATCTGGTTGGGTTCCAGGCTTCACAGTGACTTACTGGTCGGATTCCAGGCTTTGCAATAACTTACTGAATTTAATTATTATCTGGTCGGATCCAGGCTTCACAACAAATTTTTGAGGGAATGAAGTTAATTGCTATCTGTTCGAACTCCAGGCTTCGCAATAACTTTCTTGAAAATATGAAAGTGAAATTGATATCTGGTCGGGTCCAGGCTTCACAGTAACTCACTTGAAAGGAAAAAGTTGAATTGATATCTGGTCGGGTCCAGGCTTTACAGTAACTTTCTTGAAAGGAAAAAGTTGAACTGATATCTGGTTGAGTCCAGGCTTTACAGTAACTTGCTGGGGAGCAATGAAGTTGAACTGATATCTGGTTGGATTCCAGGTTTTACAATAACTTGTTTGAAAGGAAAAAGTTGAACTGATATTTGGTCGGGTCCAGGCTTCACAGTAATTTGCTGGGGGTAGAGGCAAACTCTACTGGGGAAAATAAATTAATCCCTTGTCTGGTTGAGTTCAGGTTTCATAGTATCCTGAGATGTTAAACTATTATCTGGTTGGGTCCAGGCTTCATGGTAACTGAAAGTTGAACTATTATCTGGTCGATTCCAGGCTTTATAGTATTTTGAGGAAGTTAAACTAAAATCTGGTCGGGCCCAGGTTTCAGCAATTCAAACAGTTATCTGGTCGGGTCCAGGATTCGTAGTAACTTGAGAGTAGGATGATATTGAGCTAGTATCTGGTCGGGGCCAGGATTTGTAGTAACTTGCTTGAAAAAATGAAGTTGATTGTTATCTGGTCGAGTTTCAAGCTTTATAACAACTTTCGGAGATGCCAATGACTTTGTTGGTGACTTCACTGGAGATTAGGGGTTGCGGTCCTCTGATTTGTAATAGTATGAGAGGAAAACTCAAGCTGGGGAATCTGTGGTTTATTGGGGAAATAAACCATGTTGAAGAGATATTTGACGAACTGCTGACAAGGTGAATTCTTTAGGAAGAAATCCACAAGGCTTCTTCTTTTAAGACCAACTCAGCTGGGGAGAGGGCTGTCAAGAGATTGAGACTTAGGGTGGGGAGAGGGCTTTCAAGAGATTAAGACTCTAGCCGGAGACCACCCTATGTAAAGGACTTTGTGGGGATAAAAATAACTTTGGGGATATCCCAAATGCATAAAGAGATGTTTGTTGCTGCTTGGCAGGAGACATGTGCTAAATAGTTTTAATCATGTTCATATGCATATGTTCGTTTAATTTTAGTCATTGGACATCTTTGCATTTAAAACAAAACAGAAAGTTTGCACTTCAAAGTATATTTGTATTGATATTTTGCCCATGAATAGGCATTTTTATACAAAGAGACGAAGATCCTAGTAAGAGGAATTCGTCGAAAGGAAAATAAAATTTAAAAACAAAGATAATAGCCATGTGGGAATGATCTCATTGTGTTCCAACTCTACTATTGCCCCAATGTCTTCAAATGTCCCTTGCCGTTGACAGAAGTTGATTGGATTGATCTTGGACCAATTGGACTCAGACCTTGGTAATAAAGTCGACTGTGGTGATTCCACGGGACATAGTCATACGCTTTTAATTCGTAACTTTTTCCCGGACCTCCCTTTCGGGTTTTCAGCCCACCAGGATACCCATTTTTTCCCAAGTCGCCCTTTTGGGTTTTCGACTTGCCGGGTGTACAATCTTTTGCATATATCCATAATTTTTGCCCAAACCTTTGGTTTTTCGGGATGACCTTGTCTTGCCTAGGCGGGTCAACCTAGCGAGTCTCTTATGCGTAATATTTTTTAACTATGTCCGCGTTCACAGGATGTGGGAAATCTTCACCGTCCATAGTAGTTAGCATCATGGCACTGTAGCGGTAGAAATGTTTAAGACTAAGCCATTGGATTGACTAGACTTGTACAAATCAAAATAAAAATTACCACCGCGCTTTATTGTTTCCAAAGGAATTGGAAAAGAGCGCATAACCCAAAAGAGGAGGAAAGATTCAAGGTAAGGGGGTTGGTTATGCAAAGGGAGGGTATTAACACCCTAAACATCTACGGTACTCCGCAGAAACCTCTTTGTAAAATCTGTATATTTTGACTATAAAATGTTGTATAAAAATAGATGGCGGAGGTGAGAAAAGAAATACATTTTTTATGATTTTTGCACCCGCCGCGATTTCGAACCTTTAGTGCCTACATACCACCTTACGTGCAATAGGGGATCTGGGTACACGTAGTTCACCTTTCAAAAATTTAAAACACAAGTGTGTTGGTTGATTGTATGAGATAAGACATCATCGTCATTATCCGTATGAAAAATATACTTACTGCCCACATTCATGAGAAAGGAGAATTTACATCATCTCAAAGTGGAGGGTATGGCTTGGATTTTAAAATCAATAATGCCTCACTCAACACCCAAGTGGAAAATATCTCTCTTCACTACATATTGTAGAAGTATAGTTGTTTGCATCACTACAAGGATTGACAAGAGTCCAATCTTTTGAGAAAAAAATTTAAAGTAAAAAGCCAAAGTGGAAAAATTGTTTGAAATGAGATTGATTGACTTTTAGTCTTCTCACAAAAAATGTTAAGGTATTATTAAGTTGGTTGAAATTTATTGATGAGAATGTTTTGAAAATGCATGGACACGAGTCTAAGTTTATTATGAAAGTGGTTCAAGTTTAAAATCAAACAAGAAGAGTTTTCAAAAGGATGGAGAAGATTTTTGAAATTAAAGAAGACGGGAGGAGAAGAAGGGACTATCCTAAAGCATAAGGTAAAAGCTAGGGATAAGAACCATCTAACCAACAAGAAGCCAATACTTGACATTATGAGTCAAGATGGAGTTCTCATTCTTTGGAATGAAACCAAGCAAGCAAAGATACTAGACCTCTTGGGGGAACCAAACTTCAAATGTATTAAGTCTTCACAAAAATTGGGCAGAGTAACGGCTGTATATGGGTGAATTCTAAATTACAAACAAGGAATGTAATCACAATAACCTGCACACAAAACAAACAAACAACCGAATGTCTTGAGGTAAACCTCAAGAACTCCAGACAAAATATCAATTAAGGTCATAAGGTCTCCAATCATAGGCCAAGGTCTCTAATCCTAAGTCCAAGAAGTCCAATATTCCATAATGCCATGGACAGTAACCAAATAGTCCAAGTATCATTAAAGCTTTTTATGGTTCATGGTGATTATTAGGTGTCTTAGAAGAGAAAAGAAAAGCTCAAGTGAGCAAAATAAAAATGACATGAAATGTAATGCTAAAAGTAAATGGTGCATAAAGCATAAAAATAAAAAGGGCATAAAGTAAAAACAAATTAATAATTAGTGGTTAGTTGGATGACCATCTTGAAACTTGCATTTGGAACTCATTAGAGGATTGGTAGAACCAAAGCCTCCACACAACAAGTTGCATTTGCTTTTTGTCAAGTATATCATCCATTTGGAATCCTTAAAAGTACCATTTAATGATCAATGATGTTTAAGTGATCCACGTTGACCAAAAATGTTGTAGATCCATTAGAGGATTGGTAGAACCAAAGCCTCCACATAATGAATCTCAAGGTTATTAGATCAAAGAGATCAAATTAACATACTTGGGCTTGCAAACATAAGTTTGTGCCACGAATGATCATTTATTTGAATCGGGAAAAAATTTAGCGCTATGTTAAGCAATCGTAAGTGGACTTATATAGAATTCGCACATATTTTGAGGCCGGTCAATAGCAATCTATGCACCATTTGTTTTGAGATATAATATAAAGATCATGCTCCAATAACACTTAGTGTAATAAGAAAGAGATGAGATGAAGAGGGATGAGAGAGAATATAAAAACCACATTTGAATTAAATTTAAAACTATTATTAAAATCATTCATCCATTTTTGTAGAGTTAGACTCAACACCATGGATCCAATGATGTTAACAAAGTTCATGACCAAAAATTTAATCCAAGATCAGCCTGAAAATAATCACAAAATAATATTGCATTTCATATATACATAAAAAAAGGTTTTAAAAATGTTTTTAAATAGAAATAAAAGAGAAAAATATCAACTATATTCAAATTAATCAAGAAAATAAAAGTAAGACCATAGAAAAAAATCAGAAATGAACTAAAATGATTTTATAAAATTTTTGGTAATTTTTAAAAGTCAGAAACTATTTTTTAAAATTAAAATAAATAAGTAAAATAAATCAAAAATGATAAAAAAAATAACAAAGTTAGAAATAAAAAATAAATGAGGTCACCAATATTTGTCACAATGTCATTGAATCATTCCATAATTTTTTCAGAATTAAAAAATGCCTAAAAGTATTTTTAAACATTTAAAACAATTCAAATAAAGTGAAAATTTATAAAAAATATCAAAATACAAAATAAACTTATGAAAAAATAAAGATCAGAAAGAGAATAATCAAAAATATTTTTCATAATTGTTTCAGATTTTTTGGACTAAAACTGAATTTTCTATGATTTTTTGAAGTTTGAAACAATTAAATATAAAAGTCAGAAAATAAAAATAAAGTCAAAAATATGTGGAACATTGGATGAGAGTCAAAATGCGTTAGTAATCAAATCCAAGGGATCTGACGCGCTGTGCATATCATGGTCATTAGTGAATAAAGCATAAAATCATTAATTAAATCAGATTTAAAAAAAAAATAGATGGCGCGCCTTCATTGGTTGGAAGATGACACGTTGGTCATCTTCAACCTCCAGCCAACGTGAATTGCAGGTCTCTCAAACTATAAAATCAGAAGCTCAGACTTATGTCATTCACTTCGTCTCTTTAAGACGAAGACAACCACACCTTCGCGACAAATTTATATAAACTGTAGTTCAAGCAATTTGGAAGGAAAGTTTTGAAAAGGGATTTAAAAATTCATGGTCAAAACATGTTTCCAGATAAAAGTAAGTGTTGCGACTAGAACCAGGGCAATGAGAGCATCACAATGATATCAAAGTTTTGAAGAATTGATGGAGGAATCTACCTATTGAAGTTGAGTTGCAGAGCTCTGAAACTGGACTTCTATGGAGCAATATAAGGCACGATTCTTGAATGTAATTATATGGTTAGCTTCAGGGAAGACCAAGGAATGTGAATTGATGGAAAAATGGATTAAAAAGGCTTGAAAATAGATTTTGAAGTAGCAAAATTTTGAGTTATGGAACAAGTTTGGCAGGGTGATTCTGGCTATCCAAGCTTGAGGAAATGAATGGGGAATTACCCTATATTTATAGGGAATCAAATGGAATGTCCAAGCGTGTGAAATGATGAAGTTTGGTGGGAAATCGTGTGAAGTTGAAAACAAGAAAAGTGTGACTTCTAATTTGATCAAAACTCATCCAAAACACGTGTTTTGTTGTGCTAATCAATTCTGGAACTTCACTAAACATGTTTAGAGGCAAAAACGCGTGGGAAACTTGTGATTAGAAGCCAAAACAAAGACTTCAAATTCTGACTTATGGAGAAACTTCAGTTCCAAGTTCCCAAGTTCAATCCAATGGCATTCTCAACTCAATGGGTCTTAAGGCATGATTCTTGATGCTTTAGAAAGATGAGGTTACAAGCTTCACAATGGAAAAAGAATGGAATCAAATGGATACTTGAGCTGAAAGTTGCATTGAGTCAAAGTTGGGTAAAAGAAGTTGACTTTCCATACTTAGAAATATTTCGATTTTTCCTTCAAAAGTGACCTATAATGTTTTGCATCCAAACATGGCCTTCTACTTGGAATTTGCTCTTGACAAAAAAATATGGAATGAAATAGACTTTGAATGAAATTTTGAAACTTGAACCATTCAAAATCTCCAAAGGTTGAGAGAGTTATGAGTTGTTGAAGTTGGCAAAAAATCATGAAATGACCTATAATCTTTTGCATACTTAGGGCATCTTCCATCCATTTTCTCACTTTGCACATAAAATAAGGAATAAAGTTCACATCCTCAAGATCATTATGGAAAAATAATTGGCTCAAGGTGATAAAAATTGACCAAGTTATGATCATTTGAAGTCACATATGAGAAATTTGGGGTTCATCTGGAGGACTTGTAATCTTTCTTCATCATCAAGTTTCTTCCACATGAAAACTCTTTGAAACTTTTGAAGTGATTTGTTGATATCCCTTTGAAGATAAGGATGTTTTTGGAATCACTCCAAAATACCAAAAGATGAGCAAGATATGCTTCTTCGAAGTTCAAAACCCTAGCTCATAGGTCAAGAAAATGCTTTGAGGAACTTTGACAATTTTGAACAAACTTCTTGTACCAACACCATTGCTTAGTAAATATAAGTTGTTGAGGATGATAATGAGAACTCATAGCCACCAAAACCACTTCCATATCTTGAGAATTGAGAGAAATATGCACTTGTGACCAAGGGGAACAAAGTCCTGTCCAAACATGACCACTTCTTCAATCAACCCCTTGTGCTTTTGAATCAATCTTGATAACTTTTAAATATGGTGAACCAAAATAGACTTGCAATTCCATTTCTTCCAAAACAAATACAATGGTGAGGTTTGAACTTCTCAATAATTATTGACTAGGGCATGGAAATAAACTCATGAACCCATGGAGCAACTTGCTAAGCCTCATTGCCTTTACCTACATTATTAACAAGTAAGACAAACCAACATTGCATTTTATTAATTAAAAATAAAATCAAGACAAAATATTCATGATCACAAAAGAAAACAAGTCAAGGTGCTTGGTGATTCCTCAAAGAGCAAAGCTAAAGATAGGGAGGAGAACCAAAAGCCCTAATGTGATCTTGTTGTGATTGAATCAACATGGTATGATAAAGGGATATTAGGGGAAAAAATGGGGTTCAACAGGCACCACCAGAGAAAACTTTTTTGACAACAAATGGCCCTTCGTAAGTGGAAGTCCATTTTCCCCTGGGGTCGCCTTGGGGAAGAATGATGCGCTTTATTACCAAGTCACCAGCTTGATATACTCGAGGCCTGATATTTTTGTTGAAAGCCTTGATCATACGTTTTTGGTACATCTGACCATGACAAACGGCAACCAGTCGCTTTTCATCGATTAAGTTCAACTGATCCAATCTTGTTTGAATCTATTCGTCTTAGTCTAGGCATGCTTCGTTCATAATCCTTAATGAGGGAATCTGAACCTCCACTGGCAGGACAACCTCCATGCCATAGACCAAAGAAAAGGGAGTTGCCCCAATTGTTGTCCGAGCTGAAGTACGGTAGCTATGAAGAGAAAACAGTAACATCTCATGCCAGTCTTTATATGTTACTACCATCGTCTTCACAATCTTCTTAATGTTTTTGTTGGCTGCTTCCACTGCGCCATTCATTTTAGGGTTATAAGGAGAAGAATTGTGATGCTTGATTTTGAACTGAATACAAAGTTCAGTAATCATAGCATTGTTAAGATTGGTTCCATTGTCAGTGATGATCCTTTCGGGGATACCATAGCGGAAGATGAGGTTATGTTTGATGAATTTGGCTACCACGTTCTTGGTGACTGAGGCAAATGAGGCGGCTTCGACCCATTTGGTGAAATAATCGATAACGACAAGAATGAAGCGATGTCCATTAGAGGCAGTGGGTTTGATCTCTCTAATCATGTCAATGCCCCACATTGCAAATGGCCACGGATCAGTCATAACATTTAGAGGAATAGGAAACACATGGACCTTGTCAGCATAGATTTGGAATTTGTGGCAATTCCTTGAGTGGTGATGGCAATCAGTCTCCATTGTTGACCAATAGTAACCGGCTCTCAGGATTTTCTTGGCCAAAGTATGCCCGCTAGAGTGAGTCCCAAAGAGACTATCATGCATGTCTTCCATAATTTCCTCTGCCTCCTTCTTGTCCATACATCGAAGTAGAGTAGAATCATGGTTGCGCTTGTACAGGATTCCATTGCTTAGGAAGAACTTGGCTAAGAATCTTCGTAAGAACTTTTTGTCATTGATGGAAGCTCCTTCGGGATACTCTCGTGCTTTAAGGTATCAGTTCACCTCATGGTACCATGGCTTCTCAGCATCGGTGTCAAGCTCGTAGCAATGCACAGGTTAATTAAATCTTTCAATTGTAATCATAGGAGCTTTGTTGTCCAATTTGACTTTGAACATAGAGGACATTATGGCTAAAGCATCGCCTAGCTGATTTTCTTCCTTAGGGAAGTGCTCAAAGGTGATTTCTTCGAAGTAAGGAATCAAAGATAGCACAAGATCCTTGTAATGGATAAGATTAGGGTGTTTAGTGTCCCAATCTCCTTTTACTTGGCTAATCACCATAGCGGAATCTCCGAACACATTCAAATGCTTGATCCTTAAATCCATGGCAGCCTTCAGACCTAAGATGCATGCTTCATATTCGGCCATGTTGTTCGTACAATCGAAGCATAATCTAGCGGTGAACGGGGTGCGATAACCTTCAGGGGATATGATTACAACACCAATGTTGTTGCTGAGTGCGCTGGAAGCCCCATCGAAGACCATAGCAATGTCATTCACTGACGATGAACTACCAACGTTCACTAAAGGTAGAAAAAGATAACAATCACCAACTTTCACTGAAGGTGACCTACCAACTTTCACTGAAGGTGACCTACCAACTTTCACTGAAGGTAGAGAGAGAATATATCATAACACCGTCGTTCACATACGATGAACTACCAAAGTTCACTGAAGGTAGCAAAAAGATAACAATCACCAACTTTCACTGAACGTGACCTATCAACTTTCACTGAAGGTAGAGAGAGAATATATCATAGCACCGTCGTTCACTGACGATGAACTACGAACATTCACTGAAGGTAGAAAAAAGATAACAATCACCAACTTTCACTGAAGGTGACCTACCAACTTTCACTGAAGGTAGAGAGAAAATATATCATAGCACCGCCGTTCACTGACGATGAACTACCAACATTCACTGAAGGTAGAAAAAAAGATAACAATCACCAACTTTCATAGAAGGTGACCTACCAACTTTCACTGAAGGTAGAGAGAGAATATATCATAGCACCTCCGTTCACTGACGATGAACTACCAACGTTCACTGAAGGTAGAAAAAGATAAAAATTACCAACTTTCACTGAAGGTGACCTACCAACTTTCACTGAAGGTAAAGAGAGAGAATACATCATAGCACCGCCGTTCACTGATGATGAACTACCATTGTTCACTGAAGGTAGAAAAAAGATAAGAATCACCAACTTTCACTGAAGGTGACCTACCAACTTTCACTGAAAGTAGAGAGAAAATATATCATAGCACCGCTGTTCACTGACGATGAACTACCAACTTTCATTGAAGGTAGCAAAAAGATAACAATCACCAACTTTCACTGAAAGTGACCTACCAACTTTCACTGAAGGTAGAGAGAGAATATATCATAACACCACCGTTCATTGACGATGAACTACCAACGTTCACTGAAGGTAGCAAAAATATAACAAGTTTCCTCAAAATTCTGGCGTTTCACCAAGAACGGGTCTCAACTTCTTCTTTAACCAAGGCATTCCGCATGGAAAGGGTAATACATAAGCTGCCTCAAATAAAGAGACTACCACTTACAAAAATTTCACAACAAACTGTCTCTGTGATATTGAAAGACTCGCCATCCACAGGAGTAACTTGACAACAGACTGCAAACTATCCACTCATAGAGAAGATAGCAAAAAAAGGTAACGTCGACTTTTACAGGGAAGTACAAGTTGCTCAAATAAAGAGACATGTTACTTGCTGTTATGGATGATTGTAAGATGACTTTCTGGGGAATGAAGAATTACTTCCCGAGGAATAAAGAACATATTCCTACTGAGGCGATAAAATTCTTCTTGTGCCAAAATAAATGCACATTTCCCAAACCAATGCTTGAAGCTTGCAGAAATCCAAAGCGATAATAATGCTAGGAACAAAAATTCAAACCAGAAATAAACTGGAGTGAAGCAGTCAACCAAAATGCATCCCTTGAGAAATAAACTCAAGAGGGAAACCTAGTCTATCCAGACAAAGAGCTGCACAGGAAGGCTAAAGAAAAAATCACCCACGAGGGATAACTCAGTGGGGAAATTGAAAGAATATGCGTTTTCTGCTTAAGGCCAACACTCTATTGGAGAGAGGACAACATAACTCTACAAAATAGGGTAGTATGTCAACAAAATATTAATGAACGTGAATGAGCAACGCTTTGCCAAATTTTAACTATTCATGATGTATGTATGAATATATGAGTGTTATTGTGTACATGCTGGCGAAACAAACATATAACACTGGGAGTAACCAGGCAAAACCAACTCGGGCACAAATAACCCTCGGCTAAATCACATCCAAGATGAACATTCCAAGAAAAAGTAAGCACCAACTAAGGAAACAAAATCCTATTTTGCAGCTTAACTTCACTAGGGAGAAACATAATTCGGAAGTAAACAAACCATAGCAACCAAACAGTACAGATACAGAGATACAACATCTTCTCCCAGGCTTTACCAAGGAATAACACTCAGACTTCAACGGGGAAGCAAATGTTACAAAACTAACGCTTCTACTAGGGATTTTAAAAATCAATTTCAAGTAAAGAAGACGGACATCAAATCATCAAAACATTCAGCGGGGAATTCGTGTCGACTTCATTGGGGAGGTCAACACCACATTCACAAAGAGGAAAACCAGTATACGTCCTTCACTAGAGAAACCAAAGGCCTGTGTTCTTTGAGAGTAATTATTGTACCAACTTCTCTTGGAAGAAAGAACTTCTATTAAACAAACGAAACCTTCACTGGAGAAAACTTGGATTAAACCTTCATATCATGCAAACTCAGAAGAGAGGAGAAATGAACCAAAACTTGTCTGGGGACACTGGAGTCACAAACCCAATACAGCGAAAACATCTTGAGAAAAACTTCCTCGGGAAACAAAACTTCTTAAAATAACTGGAGTTCGTCCATTCCCGGGATCACCACTTTTGTTTTTTTTCTCTTGTGTCACAAATTTTAAAGTAAAAGCAAATTGTAAATTCTTTTTGAAAATCAATTTTGTTATTTAATATTTTCGCTTTGAAAGTTATTATTAATAATAAATGGATTCTTTGCAAGCTAAATAAAATAAGAAATACAAAGAATTGGGTAAAAGCTCAAATTTCATTAATAGAATGGTAGTCTGCGAATGGCGAGACACCATGGATGATTACAAAGTTCGGAAAATGGTAATATATAATGGAAAAGATACACTGAGATACAATGACCACTATCCCCTCTAACAACTTTTAAAATCCTGAGCAGCAACTTCTATTGAAGTATGATGAGGATCCAAGAAGATCGTTGCTCCAACGATCATGTCTTGTCTGATGTAGTTACTTGCCAAGAAAGTCCCTAACTTTTGGCTAAGCTGCCCTTGCGGGTTTTCAACTTAGTAGGAAATTTTATTCTATTTATGTCTCTAATTTTTGCCTAGACAACCCTTTTGGGTTTTCGGCCTATCGAGACGCTCTTTTTTGCCTAAGCCTCCCTTTCGGGCTTTCAACTTAGCGAGCTATTCTTTTATTTCTTTAGGCGAAGTATTTCTTGACTGCATCATCATTCACGGGACGTAGGAACTCCTCGCCATCCATATTTTCAAGAATTAATGCACCGCCAGAGAAGGCTTTCTTGATAACATATTGGCCTTCAAAATTGGGAGTCCACTTGCCCCTAGAATCAGCGTTAAAAGACATGATCTTCCTGAGCACGAGATCGCCTTCTCTGAATTCACGAGGTTTGACCTTCTTATCAAAAGCTTTCTTCATCCTTTTCTGATATAACTGTCCATGACACAAAGCTGTCATTCTCTTATCTTCAATCAAATTCAATTGGTTGAACCTATTCTGGATCCATTCAGCCTCTGACAACTTGGTTTCCATTATCATACGCAAAGATGGAATCTCAACCTCGGTTGGGAGCACATCTTCCATTACATACACAAGGGAGAACGAGGTTGCTCCTGTTGAAGTGCAGACAGATGTTCGATATCCCTGCAAAGTAACAACCATTTTCTGGATAATCTTCTTGATATTCTTATTAGAGCCTTCAACAACCCCATTCATCTTCGGCCTGTACAGAGATTAATTGTGATGGAAAATCTTGAATTCTTCACATAGTTCGGTTATTATCTTATTGTTCAGATTCGAGCCATTGTCGGTGATGATTCTGCTCCGCACACCATACTGACATATAAGATTATTCTTAATGAAGCGCACAACCACCTGCTTAGTAACATTAGCATATGAAGCAGCTTCCACCAATTTGGTGAAGTAATCAATTGCTACCAAGATTAAACGGTGTCCATTCGAAGCTTTGGGTTCTATCATCCTAATCATGTCAATACCCCACATAGAGAAAGGCCATGGGGAAGAGATCACATTAAGAAGTGTCGAAGGCACATGAGCCCTGTTTGCAAATTTGTAACAATCGGATTCCATTGTCAGCCAATAATAACCTTCCCTTAGCATCTTTTTAGCCATCGAATGTTCGCTGGCATGAGTTCCAAATGAACCTTCATGAATCTCATGCATCAACATGTTTGCTTCGTGTCTATCCATGCATCTGAGCAGGACCATATCATAATTTCTCTTGTACAACACATTTTCACTGAGGAAGAAACTGCCAGCCAATCTTCTCAATGTCTTTCTATCTTTATTCGAAACACCAATCGAGTATTTCTCAGTCTGAAGAAAATGCTTGATATCATAATACCAAGGTTTTTCATCTGCTACCTCCTCTGTTGTAAACACATGAGCGGGCCTATCCAGTCGCTGAACCATAATTCAAGGGATATCATTCCAAGTATTTACTTGATACATAGAAGCCAAAGTTGCCAGAGCATCCGCCATTTGATTTTCATCTCTAGGAATGTGATGGAATTCAACTTTATTGAAGAAGGGTAACAAACTTCTAGCATAATCTTTGTAAGGGATCAAGCTGGGGTGACGAGTATCCCATTCTCCTTTAATTTGATTTATTACCAAAGCTGAATCACCATACACATCTAGAATTTTAATTCTGAGATCTATAGAGCTTCCTCGAGACCCATGATGCAAGCCTCATATTCTGCCATGTTATTAGTACAATCAAATGTTAACCTTGCAGTGAAAGGAATGTGCGATCCATGTGGAGTGATAATCACAACACCGATTCCTTTACCATAAGCATTCACAGCTCCATCAAATATCATACTCCAACGAGATTCAGAATCAGGACCTTCCTCAGGCAATGGTTCATCACAACCTTTCACTTTCAGAAACATCACATCCTCATTGGGATATTCATACTTCACAGACTGATAATCATCAACTGGTTGGTGAGTAAGATAATCTGCCAACACGCTGCTTTTAATGGCTTTTTGAGTGTGGTGTTCGTTATCATATTCAGATAACAGCATCTGCCAACGGGAAATTCTCCAGGTTAGAGCAGGCTTTTCAAAAATGTACTTGATTGGATCCATTTTGGAGATCAACCAAGTGGTGTGATTCAACATATACTACCGCAAACGTTTTACCGCCCAGGCCAGAGCACAACATGTCTTTTTCAGCATGGAATATCGCAACTCACAATCAGTAAATTTTTTGTGAGATAATAAATGGCATACTCTTTCTTCCCTGTTTCATCTTGTTGTCCCAGAATATAGCCCATGGAATTATCTAACATTGTTAGATACATAATCAATGGTCTTCCTTCAACAGGAGGGAGCAAGATAGGAGGTTCAAGCAGATATTCTTTAATACTTTCAAATGCCCTTTGGCAGTCATCCGTCCACATACAACCTTGATCTTTCTTTAACAACTTAAAGATCGGTTCACATGTTGCAGTCATGTGGGAAATGAATCTTGAAATATAATTCAAACGCCCGAGGAACCATCTGACTTGCTTTTCAGTTCTCGGTGCTGGCATCTCTTGAATTGCTTTGACTTTATCAGGGTCAACTTCAATTCCTTTCTGGCTAACAATGAAACCCAACAATTTCCCTGATCGAACACCGAAGGTACATTTGTTTGGATTCAAGTGGAGACGATACTTCCTCAAACGCTGAAATAACTTCAACAAATCTTCTACGTGCCCTTCTTCAGTCTTGGATTTAGAAATCATATCATCAACATATACTTTGATTTCCTTGTGCATCAGATCATGGAATAGGGTAGTCATAGCCCTCTGGTACGTTGCACCAGCGTTCTTCAACCCGAAGGGCATCACTCTAACAAAATGTTCCCTAGGGTGTGATAAACGTTATTTTTTGCATGTCCTCTAGAGCCATTCTTATTTGATTATACCTGGAAAATCCGTCCATGAACGAGAATACTTTGAATTTTGCTGTGCTATCCACTAACATGTCAATGTGTGGCAATGGAAAATCATATTTGGGAATAGCTTTATTTAGATATCTGTAATCTACGCACATGCGTACTTTTCCATCTTTCTTTGGTACTGGGACAATATTGGCAATCCATTGAGGATATACTGACGTCACAAGAAAATCGGCATTAATCTGCTTTAGAATCTCCTCTTTGATCTTTACTGCCATATCTGAGTGAGTTCTTCTCAACTTCTGTTTGATTGGTGGACACTCTGGCTTCAATGGCCAACGGTGCTCTACAATATCTATATCTAGACCAGGCATATCTTGATAAGACCAAGCAAATATATCCACATACTCTTTCAACAACTCAATCAACCTGCTCTTCACACCAGGATGTAGCAATGCTCCAATCTTGACTTCTTTCGGATCTTCTTCTGAACCCAAATTGATCACTTCCAAAGGCTCTTTATACGGCTGAATGACATTTTCCTCGTGCTCAAGCATCCGTGAGACCTCTTCTGGAACCTCATCATAGTCTTCTTCTTCGGCCCCATACACAGGACATTCAAAGTTGGGAGAGGGTGCAGGGTCATTGTATTCAACGGGTTTTTTAATTAATCTGCACATGTGATTTATGATTGCTTTTAGAAACTGACACATATAACAAGTGATCATGCAGATTGAATTTCAGTTATTATTTATTTTGAAAGGTTTTTTCTGATTACCATTTTCCAAGAAAAAGCAGAAAATAAAGACACAATTTGGGAAACAAAGACAACTTTTATTATTGATTTTAAAAGTCACAGCAAACAGACAAGCCCTACATCATTAATACTTCCACCTTGGGCAGAGTGAAAGATTTTCAAAAAGATTAACAAATCAAATTTCTTTGAAACATGTATGCAAGAGGGACCATCAATGGTGATCCAGTTCTGAACCCTAACTTCATGTGTCACGTAATTTGGCATTTCTGGATCTGCTTCATCTTCCACAATGGCGTTAATCCTGGAAACAGTTGGATGAAGATAACCCTCGCTGTGGAAGATGTCTTGATACTTACCTGCAGCAGACTTTGGCTTCACGCTCTTACCCTTGTCATTCTTCAAAGAGAACCCCAAGCCGTCTCTAGTCTCATTTCCTCTTATGTTGTCAATGGATAAAGCTTGGAACTGGGTTCCAACAACAGCTTCATCCGCCTCCACAATGCTGAAAGAGGACAAATGAGATATCAATAATGCATGTTCTCCATTTATGATTACCACTTTTCCTTCACGTACAAACTTCAGTTTCTTGTGTAAAGTTGAAGTGACAGCCCCTGCCTCATGTATCCAACTTCATAAGCATGCTCCTCGGTATAACGTTCAAATAAAATCCATTATCAATCAGCACATTGGATAGTGAATCATTCTTGCAATTCATAGAGATGCGGAGGGCCAGGTTGTGATTCCTTCCTTCATCTAGAAATTCATCATCGCAGAAACACAGGTTATTACATGACGTAATATTCCCTACTACACTGCTGAATTGGTCTATAGGCATGTCACTTTCCACAAAAGCTTGGTCCAATACCCTCATCAAAGATTCCCTGTGAGCATAGGAGTTCATCAATAAAGCCAAGATAGATATTTTTGAAGGAGTCTGCAGTAGCTGATCTACGATTCTGTAGTCCTTCATCTTGATTATCTTCAAAATATCATCCACTTTTTTCTCTAACGTAGCCCCACTAGTCTCACATGTAACCTTCTTGGGTTCAACTTTCTCAGGAATTTTCTTTCCAGCACTAACATCTCCACGAACAACTGGTGCAAATACACGACCGTTGCGGGTCACTCTGCTAGTGTCAACAATATTTCCAACAACAAGCATTGGCTGGATAGGAATTTTCACACCATCCTCTAAGATTGTAGTTGTTGTACCCCAAAATTTGCCCTCTCATGTTTTCCAAAGTCTCCCCCCTGCATGGTTGACCAGAAACCCTTGCCTAAGGAAAAAGAAAATTTTTGAGTGGTGCTTTAAGTACCTTTCGATTGGCATTCTGAAAGACCCTTCGATTGGCATTCTGAAAGACCCTTCGATTGGCATTCTGAAGGAGCATTTCGATTGGCATGGACAAGCACTTCGATTGGCATTCTGAAAGACCCTTCGATTGGTATTCTGAATGAGCCTTTCGATTGGCATTATGGACAGGCACTTCGATTAGCATTGTGTCAAGGCAGCTTCGACAGGCATGTGAACCATGTCTTTTGATTAGCATGAACAACACCTTTCGATTGGCCTGTTAACAAAGCCTTTCAATTGGCCTGTTAACAAAGCCATCAAGAGGGCACTCAAAAACACATGTCCAAATACACTGAATATGAGAAAATGGCATGTTTCCCTTGCAAATATAGAAATAATTAAATGCTGATTGTGGATTTAATTCCTGAGTTAAAGGACAGATTCTTGCCTTTTCTGTTCCTAAAGAGCTGATTCGACCAGAGTGATTCGGTGCAACTCAAAGACCATTCGAAGAAGCATTCAGAAGGCCCATTCGAAGAGTACATAAAAAGTCCATTCGAAGGAGGCAAATCAAGACCAATCGAAGAGTAGGGCCTGAAGGAATTCGAAATTCAAAAGTGTCCAAGTTCATTCAAGAGACACGAATGTTTCAAAAAAGGAAAACATTTAATGTGTCTGATTCTTGTCTCATGGCTTTAATGGCCTGTTTAATGGCTGTCTCTTGCCGTTACTGCACCCTCACACCCCTATAAATACAGAGGCCATCATACATATCCAGGACACAAAAAAACACACAACAGGAGAACAAGGAACATTGGAGATACGCTGCCCACCACAGGTTGTCCATATTTTCAGAAGTGATCCAGGCCAAAGCAACCCTTCAACAAAAGGATCCACGCCCAGAAGTGCCCAGATCGAAGGTGCCTACATCCAGGAAGCGCCCAAATTAAAAGTCCAATCTGCTGGTAAAAAAGGGTAAACTATCCAACCTCATATTTGCATAATACATTCATACTGGTTGTTACCTTCGATTCTCTATTCTAGACAGGATCAAGAGGCCTGGGTTTGGCACCCAGGCCATGTCCATCGTTTGCTAATATTTGCTGGAGACATAGCCTAAAGAGACCCAGCAAGCGCAGGATCAAAGGGCCTGGGGTTCAATACCCAGGCCCTGTGTTTTATTTCGCTAACATACTTTTGCAGGTATAACATCCCAGATCGAAGGGGACACCTTCTCTGGATCGAACCCATTAGCATGCTGGATCGAAGGAGACATCTCATTCCTGGATCGAAAGCCATGGCCTCCATGATCAAAAGACAATCCTCTTCCCTGGATCGAAGGCTACTCACGCCTGACTGTCTGGCCCAATCGAAGCTTTCATTCCCTCCCTGGGTCGAAACTTGTCCTTCTCTTTTAAATTTTCATCCGACTGCATATACGGTTGGAAAAACAAGTCCGTAGAAGGTTCATCTCCGCCCATGTTGAAGTTTGTCATGTGCGTAGGTGGTGTGTAGATTTTGTCAGTAGGAATACTTGGGATGCCATCATCGTCAGAATCGTCGTTCACCATTTCATCAAACTCTAACTCGTTATCTTCTTCTTCATCATCAACTGCATCCACCTCATCTTGCTCATTCTCCAAAGGATCAACCTCCTGTGTCACCAGAGGCTCTACCTCCTGTGTCACCGGAGGCTCTTGAAGCAAAACGTACAACTCAATAGAGTCGTTTCCAGAATAGACATGGCTGGAAATCATGTTTTGGAAATCCTCGTCATCTTGAACTTCAACCTTATAAAAAATAACTTGGTTGTTTCCAAAAAAGACTGGACTCTGATAAAATATCTGGGATACCGGGCCTCGTTCAAGTTTGGCCTCCAATCTTTTCTTAAAGTACGAGAAATTTGCTTTCCCGTTTAAGAGAAATCGAACGTTGTCGGTGTTTCTAAACAAAAACCCAACTGTGGGACACATGTATGTCTCACCGTTGAAATGTGCTTTGACAACAAATTGTGGTGAAGAGGCCATTGTGTAGAATTGTTTTAAGGTTTGAAGGTTGGAATGTTTTAGGTTTATTGATTGTATGAAGGTATGAATGCTGGAATGTTTGAAGGTTAGATGACTGATTCGAAGGTTGGAAAATTTTACAGATTATGTGAATGAATGTTATGTTCAACGTAAGGCAAAAAATTTCAATTAAGTAAGGGATGCAACCCCCCAAGGCTGCCAATAATATTACATGCAATAATGAAACCCCATAGCCTGCCACCTATCCTGGCCCTATTCTGCATGCAACAAAGAAAGGAATCCCAAAGGCTGTCACATAGCCTGAGCCAATGCTGTAAGAAGTGACACCTCTTATTCGCCAAATGGGGTGGCGACACCATTCATTTTTGTACTCTTTCGCCAAGTGAGGTGGCGCCTCCCTTACTGTCCAATCGTGATACATGCATGGGCTTATGAAGCCACCTAGCCTGCCACCTATCCTGGCCCTATTCTGCACACATAAATCTTTTGTGTAAGACTCCACCCATCAACTCCAATGGCCTTGCATGCAACAAAGAAAGGAATCCCAAAGGCTATCACGTAGCCTGAGCCAATGTTGTAAGAAGTGACACCTCTTATTCGCCAAATGGGGTGGCGACACCATTCATTTTTGTACTCTTTCGCCAAGTGAGATGGCGCCTCCCTTACTGTCCAATCGTGATACATGCATGGGCTTATGAAGCCACCTAGCCTGCCACCTATCCTGGCCCTATTCTGCACACATAAATGTTTTGTGTAAGACTCCACCCATCAACTCCAATGGCCTTGCATGCAACAAAGAAAGGAATCCCAAAGGTTGTCACGTAGCCTGAGCCAATGCTGTAACAAGTGACACCTCTTATTCGCCAAATGGGGTGGCGACACCATTCATTTTTGTACTCTTTCGCCAAGTCAGATGGCGCCTCCCTTACTGTCCAATCGTGATACATGCATGGGCTGCCACCTAGCCTGCAAGAGTGACACCTTACATTTTTTGTAAATGCATGCATGCATATGTGTAACACCCTAAGCATACAAATGTGACACATCGCAGGCATGCAAGCACAAGCAACCACTACATCAAACTTATTTGCCTATAAATACATACCTTATGAAACATCTCTCACACCCACACAACTCTTACTCTTTGCTACAAAATATTTCTTAAGTCCATCATACTCTCTATTTCTTCCTAAGTCTTTCATACTCACAAGCATTCTGAACAATGGCTCTTCTAACAATGGGCGATACTCACAGAGGCACAAGGGAAAACATTGCTGCATTTGTAAGTCTCTTCTTTGGTTATACATTTTTCATACTTCAAATAACGTGTTGTTCATCTTAATTAATCTTACACTTGTTTAATTATGATCTCAGGATACAAAAAGATTCAGAATACGTTCGCACAACTACCTGGCTCCGGACCCATTTATCGTCCCTTATCTGGAATATGCAGGTTTTGGACATGTAATAAAGATCTCCAACTGCACCATTGACTCAAAATTCATTCTTGCAATGTTGGAGAGGTGGAGACCGGAGACCCATACATTTCACCTACCAATAGGTGAATGTACCATCACTCTCGAGGATGTGTACATGCTACTGGGCCTCCCTATCGACGGTAAAGCGGTGAATGGGTCGGTTCAACAACCCAACTCACAGTGTGAAGAACTGTTGGGTAGGGATATGGTAGAAGGTGGTGGAGCAAGAGGGCAGGGAATACTACTCACTGACCTGAAACGGCATTATGTAAGTATGGAATTAAATGAAAATTCCTCAGAGAATGACCGAGTAGTAAAAGCCAGAATGTATCTTATGATACTTTTTGGTACATTTTTATTTCCCGAAAGTACGGGAAATAGTGTAAATTTCATGTACTTACATTTACTAACAAATTTTGAAAAAACTAGAAAATATAGTTGGGGTTCTGCAGTATTAGCCCACCTGTACAGTTCCTTGTGCAAAAACGCAGTCAAAGAAAAATGTACATTTTATGGGTGCGCATTTTTACTACAAGCCTGGGGTTGGTGGAGGATGGAGTCCTTAAACCCCATCAACAACAACACTTTTGGTTTCCCGTACGCAACAAAGTAAGTCATTAAGTTATAGCATTTATAAATATTCTGCTCTTTCCAAAATATATGCTAAAAATAACATGTTTCTCATTTCCTTTAGGTACTGCGTGAGGGGTATGGATTACGGCAAGAATCCAAGATTCAATGTCGCACTCTACCGGAATCTGTTGGATCACTTAGGTCCAGATGACGTACGTCGTAGCTTTTCACTTTTGTTCATTTTAATTATATATACATTACTTTTGCGCCAACCTCATTTAAATTTTATCGCAGTTCGTCTGGAGACCATATTTGGGTTTGGGCCATTCTCCAAACCCAGAGGATGCAGCAACTTGGACTGCAAAGACTGCACTCATTCGGTTCAACATTGTGGAGATGCACCACAGCGACCGTGTGAAGATGCAGTTCGGAATGCATCAAGAGATACCAAGTGATCCAACAGATTTGTCCCCCTGGCATCTAAAAAGGGTCGACGCCCAGTGGGGTCTTACCAACTGGAAAGACTTCGCTCCGGAATGGTGTAAAATGTGGCAAAGGCGTCACCGCTACATCTTGCAATCCCCGGTTTTCCTTACTCAAGGTAACATGCGACACACTGATCAATATATGTCGTGGTACAGGTCGGTTAGTAACCCAGAAATGCACGTGTCTCATCCGAGGTACTTGGTTGACCCACGCACACAATGGGCACAACCCTCGATTCCCCATCAACAAACCCAAAATCCATCAACCTCAAACCAACCCCCAAGAAGAAACAGACCAACAAACACACAACCACATTCCCCACCACAACACAACTACAATCAAATGTCGTACTACCAACCACAATCACCACCAAACTACCAATACCCGGATATGCCTCAAACCCAACCACAATACCAACCCCAATACCAGCACACCCACATACCCCAGACACAATTTCAGTCTTCCACATATCCCAATATGGCGCCCTCAACATCCAGCCTTAGCCCTGATATGGGAATGTCAGAAGACTATGACCAAGCCGACCAAACCTACCATCAACCACCATATCACCAAACAACACAACATCCACAATACCAAACACCCCAAGATCCATTTCCTTTCTACCCCCCATACTCAGACGACCAATGCTACCGACCAACCATGGAACCCCACCCACCGCCAACACGACTAAACTTTGAGGGTATGGGTAACTGACTGTACCAGAGCGGATCTTCGAGATATGGAGATCTTACTGATTTTATGGATTCGGATCGCATTGACTTCGCTGGGCCATCAACCTTGCCGCAGTAGGAAACACGACGACATCCAGCAAGAGAAAGGCGAGGACGGGGATGCGGAACCGGGGGTCATTACCGGGTTCCGGGGGATCACTGATGTATCTTTTTTTTTCCCAGTATTTTTTGTATCCATTTTTTTTACTGTTCTTTTAATGTAAAACAGTTGAATGTAATTATTTTTTTTTAAATAAAAAATCCATTTTGTGGATCTCTGTCTAATAGGCAACGCAGAGGAAAGAAAATAAAAAAAAAAATTTGCCCTAATTTTGTACATAGGCGCCATCTCACTTGGCTTAGGGCTTGCCCTAAGCACTTAGGCGCCAAGTGAGATGGCGCCTCCCTTAAAAAAAGAGGTGCATGCGCCAATTGAGATGGCTCCTCCTTTGTGGAGCCATCTCAAACATGGTTATTTGCGTAATTTTTTCCGAAACCCGGTTATTTGCGAAATATTTTTTTAATACATGGTTATTAATAAAAAAATTCCCAGGATTCCCCAGCTTGAGTTTGCCTATCCGACTACTACAAATCAAAGGACCACAACTCCTCTCCCCCAGTAGACTACTCTACAATCCCCAACAAGTTACTGTGAAACCTGGACCCGACCAGATATCAGTTCAACTTTGACTCCCCAGTAGAGCAACGGACAACCGAGACTCCTGAACTTGTTCCCCAAGAATGAATCAATACTCTCCACAGAGTTCACAACTCCCCCCAACGGAGTTCTCCTCAACAAAACGAGGATCCTCAGTGGAAACATTCTAAGCAAAATTTGAAGACACACATACTCTTCAACAGCAATCCAGGATTTAACAACTCCCCAACACTTGTCAAGGATTTATTTTCCCAGACAAAAATACATTCATTAACAATTCACATTTCATACATCCTATTTACATACATGATAAGTGCATACAACACAATCTCATTTACTTTTGAGAATATCATGACATTATGCATTTCATCATCATGACATTGTATACAACTAACTCTTTACCTTTTCAGGAAAGATCGATCGACAGATAAAGGTCATTTCCTTTTGAGGTAGTAATCGTCCAAAGATTCCTTCATCATCCTGCTGAGGTAGAAGTCGTCCAAGATTCCTTCATCATCCCGCTGAGGTAGTAATCGTCCAAGATTCCTTCATCATCCCGTTGAGGTAGTAATCGTCCAATATTCCTTCATCATCCCGTTGTGGTAGAAATCGTCCAAGATTCCTTCACCATCCTGCTGAGGTAGTAATCGTCCAAGATTCCTTCATCATCCTGCTGAGGTAGAAGTCATCTCAGATTCCTTCATCATCCTGCTGAGGTAGTAATCGTCCAAGATTCCTTCATCATCCCGTTGAGGAAGTAATCTTCCAAGATTCCTTCATCATCCTGTTAAGGTAGTAATCATCCAAGATTCCTTCATCATCCCGCTGAGGTAGTAATCATCCAAGATTCCTTCATCATCCTGCTGAGGTAGTAATCGTCCAAGATTCCTTCATCATCCCGCTGAGGTAGTAATCGTTCAAGATTCCTTCATCATCCTGCTGAGGTAGAAATCGTCCAAGATTCCTTCACCATCCTGTTGAGGTAGTAATCGTCCAAGATTCCTTCGCCATCCTGCTGAGGTAGTAATCGTCCAAGATTCCTTCATCATCCTGCTGAGGTAGAAGTCATCCAAGATTCCTTCATCATCCTGCTGAGGTAGTAATCGTCCAAGATTCCTTCATCATCCCGTTGAGGTAGGAATCGTCCAAGATTCCTTCACCATCATGCTGAGGTAGTAATCGTCCAAGATTCCTTCATCATCCGGCCGAGGTAGTAATCGTTCAAGATTCCTTCATCATCCTGCTGAGGTAAAAATCGTCCAATATTCCTTCACCATCCTGCTGAGGTAGTAATCGTCTAAGATTCCTTCACCATCCTGCTGAGGTAGAAGTCATCCAAGATTCCTTCATCATCCTGCTGAGGTAGTAATTGTCAAAGATTCCTTCATCATCCTGCTGAGGTAGAAGTCATCCAAGATTCCTTCATCATCCTGCTGAGGTAGTAATCGTCCAAGAATCCTTCATCATCCTGCTGAGGTAGTAATCGTCCAAGATTCCTTCATCATCTGTTTGGAGTAGCAATCGTCTCATATTCCTTCATCACACATCATTATCAGAAAAGACCTTCTCTGGTTAGATTTATTTCTTCCAGTTAATGACAGGCAATTAGAGACCTTCAAATAACAGTCCAGATACGATCTAGATCCGGATGTAATTCTGTCACTCATTCAAATACAGTCCAGCAATCATCTCCAGATGGCATCTATAAGCCCATCCTCCTACCAACAATCTCCAAATTGCATCTATAAGCCCATCCTCCTACCAACAATCTCCAGATGGCATCTATAAGCCCATCCTCCTACCAACAATCTCCAAATGGCATCTGTAAGCCCATTCCTGACATCACAATGCTGATACTACACCATGCGAGTGCAAATTTCTGGGCACTCTAGTGTTCAATTATCTTCCACCTTCGGATCACGAAAGGCTCAAAAGCCAATCTATATCCTCAGGTTTAAGAAAATTGAACAGGGGAAACTGTTGTACCCCAAAATTTGCCCTCTCATGTTTTCTAAAGTCTTCCCCCTGCATGGTTGACCAGAAACCCTTGCCTAAGGAAAAAGAAAATTTTTGAGTGGTGCTTTAAGTACCTTTCGATTGGCATTCTGAAAGACCCTTCGATTGGCATTCTGAAAGACCCTTCGATTGGCATTCTGAAGGAGCATTTCAATTGGCATGGACAAGCACTTCGATTGGCATTCTGAAAGACCCTTCGATTGGTATTTTGAATGAGCCTTTCGATTGGCATTATGGACAGGCACTTCGATTAGCATTGTGTCAAGACAGCTTCGACAGGCATGTGAACCATGTCCTTCGATTAGCATGAACATCACCTTTCGATTGGCCTGTTAACAAAGCCTTTCGATTGGCCTGTTAACAAAGCCATCAAGAGGGCACTCAAAAAAACATGTCCAAGTACACTGAACATGAGAAAATGGCATGTTTCCCTTGCAAATATAGAAATAATTAAATGTTGATTGTGGATTTAATTCCTGAGTTAAAGGCCAGATTCTTGCCTTTTCTGTTCCTAAAGAGCTGATTCGACCAGAGTGATTCTGTGCAACTCAAGACCATTCGAAGAAGCATTCAGAAGGCCCATTCGAAGAGTACATAAGAAGTCCATTCGAAGGAGGCAAATCAAGACCAATCGAAGAGTAGGGCCTGAAGGCATTCGAAATTCAAAAGTGTCCAGGTTCATTCAAGAGACACGAATGTTTCAAAAAAGGAAAGCATTTAATGTGTCTGATTTTTGTCTCATGGCTTTAATGGCCTATTTAATGGTTGTCTCTTGCCGTTACTGCACCCTTACACCCCTATAAATACAGAGGCCAACATACATATCCAGGACACGAAAAAAACACACAACAGGAGAACAAGGAACATTGGAGATACGCTGCCCACCACAGGTTGTCCACATTTTCAGAAGTGATCCAGGCCAAAGCAACCCTTCAACAAAAGGATCCACGCCCAGAAGTGCCCAGATCGAAGGTGCCTACATCCAGGAAGCGCCCAAATTAAAAGTCCAATCTGCTGGTAAAAAAGGGTAAACTATCCAACCTCATATTTGCATAATACATTCATACTGGTTGTTACCTTCGATTCTCTATTCTAGACAGGATCAAGAGGCCTGGGTTTGGCACCCAGGCCATGTCCATCGTTTGCTAATATTTGCTGCAGACATAGCCTGAAGAGGCCCAGCAAGCGCAGGATCGAAGGGCCTGGGGTTCAATACCCAGGCCCTGTGTTTTATTTCGCTAATATACTTTTGCAGGTATAACATCCCAGATCGAAGGGGACACCTTCTCTGGATCGAACCCATTATCATGCTGGATCGAAGGAGGCATCTCATTCTTGGATCGAAAGCCATGGCCTCCATGATCAAAAGACAATCCTCTTCCCTGGATCGAAGGCTACTCACGCCTGACTGTCTGGCCCAATCGAAGCTTCCATTCCCTCCCTGGGTCGAAACTCTTTTTTTCCCCTGGATGGAAGGATCCCCCTTGTATTTTATTTTTGTTTTCATTGACATCTTTTTATCTTTTTTAATTAACATTAAAATAAAATAAAAACCCACAAAAAATATTAGGCTAGTTTTTTCTATTAAAATTAACTTTGTTAATTAATCTCTTAATTATCTTAACATTTTCTCAAAACTAAAATTAAATAGATTTAGATCATTTTCCCAAAATAAAATAAAAACAACAAAAAAGATTTTATTCTTAGGATTTTTAGAGTTTATTTTCAGATTCGCGCGCGTTTATTTTATTATGACTGCCTACTGGTTTGTAATAGCTTAACTAAGACCTTTTATACTTTACTGCTTTATTCCCCAATTTTGGACATGTAAATAATCCCCCTCCCCGAAGCTTTGTAATAGCGTAGGATTTACAATTCCCGCACTTTAAATTCCTGTACATATATTAACTGTTTAGATGTATGCTAACTAGGATTGCACGACAAGATTAAACTTTAATTTTAAATCAATCATAGCTCACCATAACATGTACAAAGATAATATAACTGAAAAATAATACACTTGCACATGCCACTCTTAGGGTACGCCTCACTTGGTTGCCTCGAACGTGGTCATTGAGTATAGGAAGTCTTAGAGGTCGCCCTCTTGTCCAAAGATCAAAGTTTCCTCGAAATGGTTGCCTCGATAAAAATGATCTAAGACATTAGGGTTACCACTAAGGCATCCTAACGTTGCTTTAGTGACACCACGTCCCTTAAATCGAATTGACCCGAAAACTCCAACGACGGTGCTACCTACTCCTCAATAGTGGGATAGCACTGTCTAAAGGACATTAGCACAATTTAATTCCTTTTTGAGTAGGTAGAGGTTCTTAAGTACTTGCTCCTTTAAAAACAAAACAAAACTTTTCACACTTACACTTTTCGAACAAAGTTTTCAAAACATTTCATTACACTCTTGAGGACAGAAGCAAGAGTTAAATCGAAGTTTCAAACAATTTTTTTTTCAAAACCCACAAACATAAAGAAAAGCAAACTTTTGAAAACATAGTGAGCAAGTACCTAAGAGCCCGTGGATAACCACGGATAGAAAGGGTGCTAACACCTTCCTTTTCTATAATCTACCTCCCGAACCCGAGAAAAAATCTCGAAAAGGAATTTTTCTGTGCTTTTGTCCTTTCTTTGTTGGATAAAATAAAAGACGGTGGCGACTCTTGCTTACCGCGACACTTTGCAAAAACAAACGCAAACGCGAACCAGCATTCCAAAACAGTCAGTTCTCATTCCCACCGATCACAGTAGTGTTATACTTGTAGGGTACAGCCTTATCTAATTCGTAGGGGACATGACCCGACAAACTAATCACCAATGAAGTAATAGCTGGCTTGCTATAATACTCGACTTCAAAATGGGAGGGTGCACCAAAACAAGGCACACTGACGTTTACCCCTTCTTCAACACAATCAGTCATTATTGAGTCATCTCTGGAAAATAAATCCTCATATGATGAGAAGTACTCATCTTCAGAGGCATACTCCTCATCCGATCCTTCTTCAGCCAAACAAACCTCAATCATATCAACTTCATGGTAATCATCCCTTTGACCTGTAAACTTGATAGTTCCATTGTCCAACAACAACTGAATACCTTTCTTCATGATAGAACATCCTCGAGAGTCTCGACAACAAATTCGGCAAGATCCATACTGATGTTCCACCTGACCAGCCAAGTGGCATAAAGTAGCATGCAATTGCACAAGGTCTTCATTCATATACTCCACATCAAAAAATTTGAAATCTCCAGGACATCCAGAAACCATATTCACCTCCTCTTCATATTCTGCCCTAGGCCTGATTATATGGATGAGACCCTCATCCATCATCTCCTGCAAATCAGCCTTTATCTTGTCGTATCCATGTATGTCTGTACTGCAAATAGAACAACCGAAATGGTCATGCGTATAGTAGCTAAATTCAGAGGTTTGCATGCATTTTCACCAAATCTCCTCTAACCAGATTAATATCAAAAATCCGGAAGTCTCCTGGACAACCGACCATGATTTTCATAGAATTCGTTCCTCCATGCTTGGGTAAAGGATTGTCTTTCACATTAGGACCCACATCCTTGAAAGATATAATACCAGACTTTATCAATTTCTGCACCTCAGTCTTCAAAGGATAACAATTCTCAATATTATGCCCTGGTGCTCCCTGATTAAAAGCACATGTCTAGTCTGCCTTGTAATACCAAGGCAATGGTGATGGTACAACGAGAGGTGGTCGGGTCTGAACTAACTTCTTCTGAATCAACTCCGGTAGTAGCTCTGTATAATTCATAGGAATAGGATCATAACTCTCCCTTCTCTGATTATGCCCTTGATTCCCCAGCTGGGATGGTCTCTGATATGCAATGGTGGTTGGAGCTACACCAATAACTGGAGTAACTGAGGCGACTTACTGATGACGCTGATAATTTCTTCTAGGAGGATTAATCCTCCTCTCTTACATAACATCATTTGCATACCCTTCCTTCTTCTTGGTAAACCCATAAGATGGCTTCTTCGTATTTCCAGAACCTTCACTCTTTGTTAAACGTCCCTTTATTATAGCCTCTTCTAACTGGATACCCATGCCTACCATTTCAGTAAAGTCACTTGGAGCACTCGCTACCATCCTATCATAATAGAAAACACCCAAAGTCTTCAAGAAAATCTTAGTCATCTCATTCTCTTCCATGGGAGGAATCACTTGGGCGGCCACCTCACGCCATCTCTGTGCATACTCTTTGAATGATTCCCTGTCTTTCTGAACCATGGCCCTGAGTTGATCACGGTCAGGCACCATGTCCATGTTATACTTGTATTGTCTGATAAATGCTTCTCCCAACTCATTGAAAGTATGGATATTGGCGCTGTCCAAGCTCATATACCACTTCAGTGCAGCACCAGTCAAACTATCCTAAAAAAAGTGAATCAGCAGATGCTGATCATCAGTATGGGTAGACATTATCCTTATATACATTACCAGATGAGCACGAGGGAAAGTTTTGCCCTTGTACTTCTCAAACTCCGGGACCTTAAACTTTGCAGGTATCTTAATATTCAGGACCAAGCATAATTCATTCACATTTTTCCCGAATAACTCTTTTCCCCTGAGGGCCTTCATCTTCCTATGCATCTTGTCAAATTTCTCTTGAAAATCATCATTCTTTCATAGAGACCCAAGTCTTCACTTGGTGGAGGAAAAGGACGACACACATCATCGTTAACCAACAGAACCATATTCACCGAAGGAGGTGCAGCAGGAGCAGCATGCACCACAGGAGGTGCAGGAGTAACAATAGTCTGAATAACTGGAGTATCTTGAGGACCAAGATTGAAACCTTCAGGTGAAAATTTCTCTGGCATTCCCCATGGATAACCCTGAGGCATGCGATTCTGAACAAAAGCTAGAGTAGCGGACACAGGAACAACTGGAGCTTCAGCAGTAACCCTTGTTGTTTGAGGTTGAACGCTCGGTGGATGATTCTGAGCAGCCACCAGAGATTCCATTAGAGCAGTAAGATTTCCCATGTCGGACTTCAAAGCATAAACTTCCTCGCGCAACTCGCGATTCTCTTGTTCTAGGTTGTCCAGCTTCCTTATGAAATTAGCCCGAGTGTTGTAGTGGTGAGTCAGCTTACGGAACGAAGTAAAGAAGCTTGGTAAGACACCTGGATATGCATATGCAAGAAATATGTGCAATATGATGCATGATATGCAATGTACATGATTTTATTTTTTTATTTGGTATTTCAAGAGATTTAAAGTTTATAGACATATTGCAAATATCAAAGTAATAACGCATTTGAAAATGCTAATTTTTTTTTATTATAACAGCTGCAAAATAGGTTACAAGTCTTAATGATCCCAAGTGCAAGATGAAAATAAAGTCTAAAACCCTAAGAAGCAAAGCTGATGGAGATCACTCTATAGGCTGGCGCTTCCTTGTAAACCTGGAAATCTGAGCCTTCAACCTCTGGTTTTCTTCCGCATACCTGGTGACAACCTTTTTCTAATCACCCGAATCAGGAAATGAGTAATCAGCATCTGATTGAGGCTTAGGAGAAAATAAATCCCCTTGCCTCTCCATAGTCTCTACCGCTCGACTTTTAAGGATCTCAATCAAGTCGTCTTTCTCCTTCAAGTCTGCTCTATAGGAAATCTCTAAATTTGGCACTTGTTCTTCCAAGTATCCTTTTCCTGCTTCATCCTGACCAAAGCAAGTTGTAGCTCTTCTATATCATCCAATAAGGGAGGAGTGGTCTTCACAAATAAATCAGGCATAGGTGTCTCCCAGGAATACGACATCTTCAACTGAATAGCTCTCGTTTGGACCCACTGAAGATATGGCTCCAAAGAAATAGCTCCCCTAGGTCCCAAGTCTTTCATACTCTTCTTATGAATGTGATGCCAGGTGTTGTACCCCAAAATTTTCCCTCTCATTTTACTCAAAAAATGCCCATTGAGATCCTCAACTTGCTCAAGGATGCCCAAGAGTTGACCAGACAAAATCTCTCCTAAGGCAATGTACCTCAAACTAGGGTTTCCATTTCCATCAAGGTGGGTGAACTCCAAAGACTTCATATGCTCTCCATGGTCCTAATATGTTCTCAAGACCCTCCATGTAAAATTTCAAGCCTTGCACAAGAAGTTTGCTCAGTCAACTACCCAGATGCTGGAGAATCGACTGTACTAGGTCAAAAGTCAACTGTGGCCCACATACAGTCAAACTTCAATATTTTTGGTCAACATAAAATTTTTGAAGTTATATACATCATTTGATCAAGGGTTGATCATGATTCCTCAAGGAATGCCCCAAATTCATCAAAACCCAAAAGTTGCTAAATTAAGGTTTCTTAGGAAAAGTCAACCAAACTTTGACCAAGCATAACTTCCTCATACTTTATCAAACTTTTTTTCATCCAAGGCTCATTTTGAAGAGGATTCAATTCCCTACAATTAATCTTCATCCCACAAGTTCAAAATATGCACTCATCAAAAGATATGAATTTTCACATTATAGGTCCTTTTGAAAAGTCAACAAAAACACTTTTTGGGTCAAAGCTTCTTACATGAACATGGAAGACCCAAATGAGATGAGACCAAAAGGGTTGTTTAGGGGACATCCTAAGCTTTCTAAAAAGTCCAATAACACCTCTCTAGGGTTAAAATTGAAAGATATATGCCTTTTCAAAGTTGACCATTTTTGCAAAATTGCCAAAAGTCAAATATGCTCAAAATTGCATTTTTTTGCCAAATGGGCCTAACTTTTTATGCTTGCACCTCACTCATAACATGGTCCAAGACCCAAATATTCACCCACACATTATCTGCTAAAATTTTCATTTTATTTTCATTTTTTATTAATTAAAAATTTAATTAAATCAAAAAAATGACAAATAATAGCAAAGATTTGTTTTGATCTGATTTTTGGACAGGATCACAAGCTAATTATGCTGGCATATGAGAATCAAATCGAATCAAGGTTGATTGGCACAAGAATGGTATGATTAGTCCTAATTTGGAAAGATATCATTGATGTATTTCTAACATGTCTGGATCATTTAATTGAATTTTTGAGGCCTATATGTATGACTTCCATTACTAGGGTTTCAAGCTCCATTTTAGGGTCTTTTAGCACATGCGAAATTAGGGCTGGATAAGGGAACCATGATGTTCGGGGCTTTAAGCCCAGTCGATTCATGGTCTCCATGGGAATTTATATTGCTTATATTTGATCTTTGAATGATACGGGTTTGTAGCTACGAATATTGTCCGTAGGTAAAAGGTCTTTAGCTAAAACGACGGTTCCAGGAAGAAGATAATAACGTGGCTAATCATCATTGGGCAATTTGAATTTCCCGCTTCTTTTTATATCCAGACACTTTGCTCATATATTATATATTATTTTCATTATAGTAACAACTAACGCATGTAGCGCAGCTGGCAAGAACGTATGTTGGAAAGGGTAGAGGACCTGGGTTCGATCCCAGGCCCCTGCAACTTTCTTATTTTATTTTCCTTCTGCAGATTATTTACATCACCATCTCCGACACTCACCATGCGCCATCAACAGCCAATCACATGATTCATGATTAACCAGATCCAACGCCTCTACCTGTCGGAGACCATGGTGCACCATCAGGAGGGAGCACCATTGGATCAGGCGCTGACTGGGCTTCAGCTTGGTGGGCCTGGAATATTTTCAACAATACACCCCCTGATTTCTTCAGCAAACAGGCCCATTCTTCTTTTTTTATTTATTATTTTTATTTCTTATTAATTATTTCCTAATTATATTTCTTTTTTAAAATAACATCAAAATTATAATTTTTTAATCAAAATCTCAAAAAACACCAAAAATCATTTTTTTTATAAAATATTTATTTTCTTTAATTAATTTATTTAATTCAAATTAGGTTAACTTAACTCCTTTTTATAATTAAAATCAATTAGAAATTAGGGTTTAATTTTTGTATATAATTAAGTTTTTTCTTCAAAAATAACTTAAATATTTTTTTCTCAAATTAGATTTTTTAGGTTTTCTAATCGTCCTCGCATCTAATTCGTCACGCGTATTTTAATTACTTTTTTTAAATTATTTTTGTAACTGCTTCGAGGTTGTAATAGCTTTAATTAGGTTTTGATTCCGCATTTTATTTTCAGTCAAGATAATTCTGTATCTGCGAAAGCCAGGTAATAGTTAGGATTTCTATTTCCGCACTTTAATTTCCGCGATTATAAACTGTTAGATGTATGCTAATATGATTATACGGGAATAATGCTTGAAAATTAAAACGGTAGAAAACCCTAAATGTGTAAAGACAAATTAACTGGAAAAATTCACTCGCACATGCTTACTCTTAGGGTTTACTCCACTTCGGTTGCCTTCGGTTAAACGGTCATGAAATATAGGGTTTGTTAGTGGTCGTCCTCTAGCCCCGAAAGATCTCAAATGACCCATTCAGATGTTGCCTCAGAAAAAAGATCTTTAAGGCTTTAGGATGATTACTAACACCTCCTAACATTGCTTTTGTGACCGTATTTGTCCCTTCGAACGTCCTTTAAAACTCCAACGACGGTGCTACCTATTCCTAAATAATAGGATAGCATTGTGTAAAGGAAAATGAACAGTCTTTTTCGAGTAGGTAGATAGTTATTAGGTACTTGCTCAAACGAACAAATTTCACACCAACACTTTTCAAACAATTTTCAAAACAACTTCGTCACACCCTTGAGGACTGATACAAGGGTTATCACGAAGTAAAAAAATTTTCAAAAATATAAACACACGAATGCAATTTCAAAAACTGAGCAAGTACCTAAGAGCTCGTGGAAAACCACAGATAGAAAGGGTGCTAACACCTTCCCTTTCTATAATCTACCCCCCGTACTCAGAAACATCTCGAAAAAGGTTTTTTCTATTCTTTTTCCTTTTCCTTAGTTAGATGAAATAAAAGTCGGTGGCGACTCTTGCTTACCGCGACATTTTGTGAACAAAAAACGCAAAATACAAACTAGTATTAACAGTCGGTTCTGCCACCGTGTCACACCAGGCCTTCACAATCAGCTCCCTAGATTCCCTATGGTGTTCTCCCTCCTTTAGAAAGAAACTACTCAAATGAATACTATTTGGTTTATCCCTCATTGGATAACCAAGCTGTCATCGTACAAGAACAGGGTTATAGTTAATTCCTCCCTTTGTACCAAGAAGAGGTACATTGGGGAAACTACCACAACTGTCAACAATCTCTATATTCTGATAAGTCCGGTGATACCAATCAATATCCGAGTGAGTAAGTGCCATAATCTTAAGAGCCCAACGGGGTTCCTTCCTGACATCCCAGAAAGCATCAGACTGAGGCATATGAGAGATAAACCACCGGTACAATAAAGGCGTACAACAGATAATCATCCCTCCATGATAAGAATTCTGAAGATGAATAGAGTAACAAGCATCACCCAACAACGTAGGAACTGGGTTTCCAATCATGAAAATCCTGATAGCATTAACGTCAACAAACTTGTCCACATTAGGAAATAAGAACAACCCATAAGCAAGTAGAGTAAAGATGGCCTCAAAAGCGAATGTACTCTTCATCCTGACAAAGTAACGAGCTTTCTCCAATAAGAACTGGGCTGGTAATCCTCTAATCACTCCATTAGTAGTCATATGGGCTTCAACCTCATACTTCCCCAGATGGATCAAATCAGAAATCTCATGTGGTTTTGGCTCATCCTTCAAACCATTGAAAGGAACACGATCAGTAATGGGTAAATCTAACAGATAAGAATACTCCTCCAGTGTAGGCATCAACTGATAGTCGGGAAAAGTAAAGCAATGATACATCAGATCATAGAACTGGACCAAGGTCGAGAGAATTCCCTCCTTCATATTCAGCTTCATAAGAGGAATGATGGATCCATACTTCTTCCAAAAGTCCGCAGAACACTCAATCTCGGGAATTAGACTGATCAACTCATCTATCTTGGGATCCTTGAAACTGTATTTTCCGGTCTTTCTTTTTCCAGAATCTATGGTCAAAAATCACCTGAGATATTCACAAATGGTCAACTTTTAAGTCCCTTGAAATAAAATTTCTTCAAAAGATGCTTATGAGTGCATGGATGCATGAGGCAAAAATCACACACAAGATCATACATATAGAGTTCATAGGTTCAACGTCACGAGCATGAGGTCGAAGGTACTACCCATAAGGTGTTGGTCTAAAAGTTATCACCTACCGAACAAGGTTCTAGAGGTTCCCAGAGTCTACATCCTTCCTTCGGATATTACTAAATTCCCGATTAACTCAGTAATTAGTAATATTCTCAAGAAAAACTCGTCCGAGCATAGTATCGCGTGACAACTATTTCCGGATTACTCCGTCATAGCTTTCGCACTACACCTAAAAGGCCAAGATGGGTTAGGTATTCTACGGTCCTCAGTTTCAGCAGGCTTCCAGGTCAAAAGCTGTATGTCTTCCCGATTACTTGGTAAATGACACTACAGTCAAAGGGGCTTCCACTAAGTGGGGGATTCATGCCTCCTTTTTTGGGATTACTCCCTCAAACTTATTGGTCGGATTCCAGGCTTTGCAATAACTTACTGAATTTAATTGTTATCTGGTCGGATTCCAGGCTTCACAATAAATTTATGAGGGAATGAGGTTAATTGCTATCTGGTCAAACTCCAGGATTCGCAATAACTTTCTTGAAAAGATGAAACTGAAACTAATATCTGGTCGGGTCAGGGCTTTATAGTAACTCGCTTGAAAGGAAAAAGTTAAACTAATATTTGGTCGGGTCTAGGTTTTACAGTAACTTTCTTGAAAGGAAAAAGTTTAACTGATATCTGGTCGAGTCCAGGCTTTACAGTAACTTGTTGGGGAGGAGTGAAGTTGAACTGATATCTGGTTGGATTCCAGGCTTTACAGTAACTTGTTTGAAAGGAAAAAGTTAAACTAATATCTGGTCAGGTCCAGGCTTCAGAGTAATTTGCTAGGGGTAGAGGCAAACTCTATTGGGGAAAAGAAATTAATCCCTTGTCTGGTTAAGTTCAGGTTTCGTAGTATCTTGAGAAGTTAAACTATTATCTGGTCGGGTCCAGGCTTCATAGTAACTGAAAGTTGAACTATTATCTGGTCGGTTCTAGGCTTCATAGTATATTGTGGAAGTTAAACTAAAATATGGTCGGGTTAAGGTTTCAGCAATTCAAACTGTTATCTGGTCGGGGCCAGGATTCCTAGTAACTTGAGAGTAGGATGATGTTGAGCTAGTGTCTGGTCGGGGCCAGGATTCGTAGTAACTTTCTTGAAAGAATGAAGTTGACTGTTATTTGGTCGGGTTCCAGGCTTTATAGCAACTTTCGGAGATACCAATGATTTTATTGGCGACTTCACTGACGATTAGGGGTTGCGGTTCTCTGATTTGTAATAGTCTGAGAGGCAAACTCAAGTTGGGTAATCTGTGGTTTGTTGGGGAAATAAACCACATTGAAGAGATATTTGACGAACTACTGACAAGGTGAATTCTTTAGGAAGAAATCCACAAGGATTATTCTTTTAAGACCAACTCAGCTGGGGAGAGGGATGTCAAGAGATTGAGACTTTGGATGGGGAGAGGGCTGTTAAGAGATTGAGACTCTGGCCGGGGACCACCCTATGAAAAGGACTTTGTGGGGATAAAAATAACTCTGTGGGGATATCCCAAATGCATAAATAGATGCTTGTTGCTGCTTGGCAGGACACATGTGCTAAATAGTTTTAATTATGTTCATATGCATATGTTCGTTTAATTTTAGTCATTGGTCATCTTTGCATTCAAAACAAAATAGAAATTTTGCACTTCAAAGTATATTTGTATTGATATTTTGCCCATGAATAGGAGTTTTATACAAAGAGACGGAGATCCTAGTAAGAGGGAGTCGTCGAAAAGAAAACAAAATTTGAAAACAAAGATAATAGCCTTGTGGAAATGATCTCATTGTATTCCAACTCTACTATTGCCCCAATATCTTCGAATGTCCCTTGCCGTTGACAAAAGTTGATTAGATTGATCTTGGACCGTTTGAACTCAGACCTCGGTAATAAAGTCGACTGTGGTGATTCCACGTGACGTAGTCATACGCTTTTAATCCTTAACTTTTGCCTGGACCGCCCTTTCAGATTTTTAGCCCACCAGGATACCCATTTTTTCCCAAGTCGCCCTTTCTGGTTTTCGACTTGTCGGGTGTAAAATCTTTTGCATATATGCCTAATTTTTTCCCAAACCTTTGGTTTGCCGGGATGCCCTTGTCTTGCCTAGGTGTGTCAACCTAGCGGGTCTCTTATGCATAGTATTTTTTAACTATGTCCGCGTTCACAGGATATGGGAAATCTTCACCGTCCATAGTAGTCAGCATCATGGCACTGTAGCGGTAGAAATGTTTAAGACTAAGCCATTGGATTGACTAGACTTGTACAAATCAAAATCAAAATCGCCACTGCGCTTTATTGTTTCCAAAGGAATGGGAAAAGAGAGAATAACCCAAAAGAGGGGGAAAGATTCAAGGTAAGGGGGTTAGTTATGCAAAGGGAAAGTATTAGCATCCTAAACATCTATGGTACTCTGCAGGAACCTCTTTGTAAAATATGTATATTTTGGCTATAAAATGTTGTATAAAAATAGATGGTGGAGGTGAGAAAAGAAATACATTTTTTATGATTTTGCACCCGCCGCGGTTGCGAACCTTTAGTGCATACTTACCACCTTTCGTGCAATAGGGGATTAGGGTAAATGTAGTTCACCTTTCAAAAATTTAAAACACAAGTGTTTTGGTTGATTTTATGAGATAAGATATCATCGTCATTATCCGTAAAGAAAACATACTTACTATCCAAAATCATGAGAAAGGATAATTTGCATCATCTCAAAGTGGAGAATATGGCTTGGATTTTAAAATCAACAATGCCTCACTCAACACCCAAGTGGAAAATATCTCTCTTCACTATATATTGTAGAAGTATAGTTATTTGCATCACTACAAGGATTGACAAGAGTCCAGTCTTTTGAGAAAAATTTTAAAGTAAAAAGCCAAAGTGGCAAAATGGTTTGAAATGAGATTGATTTACTTTTAGTCTTCTCACAAAAAATGTCAAGGTATTATTAAGTTGGTTGAAGTTTATTTATGAAAATGTTTTGAAAATGCATGGACATGAGTCCAAGTTTATTATGAAAGTGGTTCAAGTTTAAAAACAAATAAGAAGAGTTTTCAAAAGGAGGGAGAAGATTTTTGAAATTAAAGAAGATGGGAGGAGAAAAAGGGACTATCCTAAAGCATAAGGTAAAAGCTAGGGATAAGAAGCATCTAACCAACAAGAAGCCAATACTTGAAATTATGAGTCAAGATGGAGTTCCCATTCTTTGGATTGAAACTAAGCAAGCAAAGATACTAGACCTCTTGAGGGAACCAAACTTTAAATGTATTGAGTCTTCACAAAAATTGGGCAGAGTAACGGCTTTATACGGGTGAATTCTAAATTATAAACAAGGAATGTAATCACAATAACCTACACAAAAAATAAACAAACAACCCAATGTCTTGAGGTAAACCTCAAGAACTCCAGATAAAATATCAATTAAGGTCATAAGGTCTCCAATCATAGGCCAAGGTCTCTAATCCTAAGTCCAAAGAGTCCAATATTCCATAATGCCAAGGATAGTAACCAAATAGTCCAAGTATCATTAAAGCCTTTTATGGTTCATGTTGATTATTAGGTGTCTTAGAAGAGAAAAGAAAAGCTCAAGTGAGCAAAATAAAAATGACATTAAATGTAATGCTAAAAGTAAATGGTGCATAAAGCATAAAAATAAAAAGGGCATAAAGTAAAAACAAATTAATAATTAGTGGTTAGTTGGATGACCATCTTGAAACTTGTATTTAGAAATCATTAGAGGATTGGTAGAACCAAAGTCTCCACACAACAAGTTGCATTTGCTTTTTGTCAAGTATATCATTCATTTGGAATCCTCAAAAGTACCATTTAATAATCAACGATGTTTAAGTGATCCGCGTTGACCAAAAGTGTTGTAGATCCATCAGAGGATTGGTAGAACCAAAGTCTCCACACAATGAATCTCAAGGTTATTGGATCAAAGAGATCAAATTAACATACTTGGACTTGCAAACATAGGTTTGAGCCACGAATGATCATTTATTCAAATCGGGACAAAATTTAGCGCTATGTTAAGCAATTGTAAGTGGACTTATATAGAAGTCGCACATATTTTGAGGTCGGTCAATAGCAATCTATGCACCATTTGTTTTAAGACATGATATAAAGATCATGCTCCAATAACACTTAGTGCAATAAGAAAGGAATAAGATGAAGAGGGATGAGAGAGAATATACAAACCACATTTGAATTAAATTTAAATCAAACTATTAATAAAATCATTCATCCATTTTTGTGGAGTTAGACTCAACACCATGGATCCAATGATGTTAACAAAGTTCATGACCAAAAATTTAATCCAAGATCAGCTAGAAAATAATCACAAAATAATATTGGATTTAATATATACATAAAAAAAGGTTTTAAAAATGTTTTTAAATAGAAATAAAAGAGAAAAATATCAACTATATTCAAATTAATCAAGAAAATAAAAGTAAGACCATAGAAAAAAAATTAGAAATGAACTAAAATGATTTTATAAAATTTTTGGTAATTTTTAAAAGTCAAAAACTATTTTTTAAAATTAAAAGAAATGAGTAAAATAAACCAAAAATGATAAAAAAAAATAACAAGGTCAGAAATAAAAAATAAATACGGTCACCAATATTTGTCACAATGTCATTGGATCATTCCGTAATTTTTTCAGAATTAAAAAATGCATAAAAGTATTTTTAAACATTTAAAACAATTCAAATAAAGTGAAAATTTATAAAAAATATCAAAACACAAAATAAAATTATGAAAAAAATAAAGATCAGAAAGAGAATAATCAAAAATATTTTTCATAATTTTTGCAGATTTTTTGGACTAAAAATGAATTTTCTATGATTTTTTGAAGTTTGAAACAATAAAATATAAAAATCAGAAAAGAAAAATAAAGTCAAAAACATGTGGACCATTGGATGAGAGTCAAAACGCGTTAGTAATCAAATCCAAGGTATCTGACGCGATGTGCATTTCATGGTCATTAGTGAATAAAGCATAAAATCATTAATTAAATCAGATTTTCAAAACAAAAAAAAACAGATGGCGCGCCTTCATTGGTTCGAAGATGACACGTTGGTCATCTTCAACCTCAAGCCAACATGAATTGTAGGTCTCTCAAATTGTAAAATCATAAGCTCAGACCTATTCCATTCGCTTTGTCTCTTTAAGACGAAGACAACCACACCTTCGCGACAAATTTATATAAACTGTAGCTCAAGCAATTTGGAAGGAAAGTTTTGAAAAGGGATTTGAAAATTCAAGGTCAAAACATGTTTCCAGATAAAATTAAGTGTTGCGACTAGAACTAGGGCAATGAGAGCATCACAATGATATCAAAGTTTTGAAGAATTGATGAAGGAATCTACCTATTGAAGTTGAGTTGCAGAGCTCTGAAACTGGACTTCTATGGAGCAATATACGGAAAGATTCTTGAATGTAATTATATGGTTAGCTTCAGGGAAGATCAAGGAAGGTGAATTGATGGAAAAAATGGATTAAAAAAGGCTTGAGAATATATTTCGAAGTAGCAGAATTTTGAGTTATGGAACAAGTTTGGCAGGGTGATTCTGGCTATCCAAGCTTGAGTAAATGAATGGAGAATGACCCTCTACTTATAGGGAATCAAATGGAATGTCCAAGCGTGTGAAACGATGAAGTTTGGAGGGAAATTGTGTGAAGTTGCAAACAAGAAAAGTGTGACTTCTAATTTGATCAAAACTCATCCAAAACACGCGTTTTGTTGTGCTAATCAATTCTAGAACTTCACTAAACATGTTTAGAGGCAAAAACGCGTGGAAAACTTGTGATTAGAAGCCAAAACAAAGACTTCAAGTTCTGACTTATGCAGTAACTTCAGTTCCAAGTTACCAAGTTCAATCCAATGGCATTCTCAGATCAAGGGGTCTTAAGGCATGATTCTTGATGCTTTAGAAATATGAGGTTACAAGCTTTGCAATGGAAAAGAATGGAATCAAATGGATGCTTGAGCTGAAAGTTGCATTGAGTCAAAGTTGGGAAAAAAAGTTGACTTTCCATACTTAGAAATATTTCAATTTTTACTTCAAAAGTGACCTATAATGTTTTGCATCCAAACATGGCCTTCCACTTATAATTTGCTCTTGACCAAAAAAGATGGCATGAAATAGACTTCTTGAATGACATTTTGAAACTTGAACCATTCAAAATCTCCAAAGATTGAGAGAGTTATGAGTTTTTGAAGTTGGAAAAAAAATCATGAAATGACCTATAATATTTTGCATCCTTAGGGCACCTTCCATCCATTTTATAACTTTGCACATAAAAGAAGGCATAAATTTCACATATTCAAGATCATTATTGAAAAATAATGGGCTCAAGGTGATAAAAATTGACCAAGTTATGTTCATTTGAAGTCACACATGAGAAATTGGGGGTTCATCTGAAGGACTTGTAATCTTTCTTCATCATCAAGTTTCTTCCACATGAAAACTCTTTGAAAATTTTGAAGTGATTTGTTGATATCCCTTTGAATAGAAGGAAGTTTTTGGAATCACTCAAAAATACCAAAAGATGAGCAAGATATGCTTCTTTGAAGTTCAAAACCCTAGCTCCTAGGTCAAGAAAATGCTTTGAGGAACTTTAACAATTTTGAACAAACTTCTTGTACCACAACCCTTGATTTATAAATAGAAGTTGTTGATGATGATAATGATAACTCATAGCCACCAAAACCACTTCCATATCTTGAGAATTGAGAGAAATATGCACTTGTGACCAAGGGGAACAAAGTCCTGTCCAAACATGACTACTTCTTCAATCAATCCCTTGTGCTTTTGAATCAATCTTGATAACTTTTAAATGTGGTGAACCAAAATAACCTTGCCATGTCATTTCTTCCAAAACAAATCTAATGGTGAGGTTTGAACTTCTCAAGCTTTATTGACTAGGGCATGGAAATAAACTCATGAACCCATGGAGCAACTTCCTAAGCCTCATTGCCTTTACCTACATTATTAACAAGTAAGACAAACCAACATTTCATTTTATTAATTAAAAATAAAATCAAGACAAAATATTCATGATCACAAAAGAAAACAAGTCAAGGTTCTTGGTGATTCCTCAAAGAGCAAAGCTAAAGATAGGGAGGAGAACCAAAAGCCCTAATGTGATCTTGTTGTGATTTAATCAACATGGTATGATGAAGGGATCTTAAGGGAAAAAATTGGGGTACAACAGGAACCACCAGAGAAAACTTTTTTGACAACAAATGGCCCTTCGTAAGTGGGAGTCCATTTTCCCCTGGGGTCGCCTTGGGGAAGAATGATGCACTTTATTACCAAGTCACCAGCTTGATATACTCGAGGCTTGATATTTTTGTTGAAAGCCTTGATCATACGTTTTTTGTACATCTGACCATGACAAACGGCGGACAGTCGCTTTTCATTGATTAAGTTCAACTGATCCAATATCGTCTGAATCCATTTGTCTTCATCTAGGTCTGCTTCGTTCATAATCCTTAATAAGGGAATCTGAACCTCCACTGGCAGGACAACCTCCATGCCATAGACCAAAGAAAAGGGAGTTGCCCCAGTTGTTGTTCGGGCTGAAGTACGGTAGCCATGAAGAGCAAACAGTAACATCTCATGCCAGTCTTTGTATGTTAGTACCATCTTCTTCATAATCTTCTTAATGTTTTTGTTGGCTGCTTCCACTACGCCATTCATTTTAGGTCTATAAGGAGAAGAATTGTGATGCTTGATTTTGAACTGAATACAAAGTTCGGTAATCATAGCATTGTTAAGATTGGTTCCATTGTCAGTGATGATCCTTTCGGAGATACCATAGCGGCAAATGAGGTCATGTTTGATGAATCTGGATACCATGTTCTTGGTGACTGAGGAAAATGAGGCGGCTTCGACCCATTTGGTGAAATAACCGATAACAACAAGAATGAAGCGATGTCCATTAGAGGTAGTGGGTTTGATCTCTCCAATCATGTTAATGCCCCACTTTGAAAATGGACACGGAGCAGTCATGATATTTAGAGGAATAAGAGGCACATGGACCTTGTCAGCATAGATTTAGAATTTGTGGCAAGTCCTTGAGTGGTGATGGCAATCAGTCTCCATTGTTGACCAATAGTAACTGGCTCTAGGGATTTTCTTGGCTAAAGTATGTCCTCTAGAGTGAGTCCCAAAGAGACTATCATTCATGTCTTCCATAATTTCCTTTGCCTCCTTCTTGTCCACAAATCAGAGTAGAGTAGAATCATGGTTGCGTTTGTACAGGATTCCATTGCTTAGGAAGAACTTGGTTGAGAATCTTCGTAAGAACTTTTTGTCATTGATGGAAGCTCCTTCGGGATACTCTTGTGCTTCAAGGTATCTCTTCACCTCATGGTACCATGGCTTCTCGGTGTCGGTGTCAAGCTCGTAGCAATGTGCAGGTTCATCAAATCTCTCAATTGTAATCATAAGAGCTTTGTTGTCCCATTTGACTTTGAACATAAAGGACATCATGGCCAAAGCATCGGCTAGCTGATTTTCTTCCCTAGGGAAGTGTTCAAAGGTGATTTCTTCGAAGTAAGGAATCAGAGATAGCACAAGCTCCTTGTAAGGGATAATATTAGGGTGTTTAGTGTCCCAATATCGTTTTACTTGGCTAATCACCAGAGCGGAATCTCCGAACACATTCAAATGCTTGATCCTTAAATCCATGGAAGCCTTCAGACCTAAGATGCATGCTTCATACTCGGCCATGTTGTTCGTACAATCGAAGCATAATCTAGCGTTGAACGGGGTGTGGAAACCTTTAGGGGATATGATTACAGAACCAATGCCATTTCCGAGTACGTTGGAAGCCCCACCGAAGACCATAGTCCATCGAGATCCTTGTTCAGGTCTGTCATACGGTCCATGTTTTGCACGGTCGGTCACTAGCATGATATTCTCATCCGGGAAGTCAAAATTCATAGACTGATAATCATCAATAGCTTGATGGGCTAAATGATCTGCTAATACACTTCCTTTAATGGCCTTTTGTGTTGTGTATTGAGTATCGTACTCAATCAAGATGAGTTTCCATCTAACTATCCATCCGGAAAGAGCGGGTTTCTCGAAGATGTACTTGATAGGATCCATCTTAGAAATCAACAGAGTGGTATGAGTCAACATATACTGTCTTAGCCGGTGAGCAGCCCATGCCAGAGTGCAACAAGTTTTCTCAAGCAGTGAATATATGGTTTTACAGTCGGTAAACTTTTTGCTCAGGTAGTAAATGACATGCTCTTTTCGGTCAGACTCGTCATATTAGCCCAACACGCACCCCATAGAATTCTCTAGCACAGTCAAGTACATGATTAAGGGTCTTACTTCCACTGGAGGCATGAGGATAAGAGGTTCTTGCAGATATTCTTTGATCTTGTCGAAGGTAGTTTGGCATTCATCATTCCATTTGACTAGTTGATCTTTCTTCAAGAGTTTGAAGATGGGTTCACAAGTAGCAGTTATGTGAGATATGAAGCGGGATATGTAGTTAAGACATCCCAAGAACCCTCTGACCTCCTTTTCAGAATGGGGAACAGGCATTTCTTGGATGGCTTTTACCTTTGCAAGATCAACTTTGATGCCTTTACCACTGACAATAAAACCTAGAAGCTATCCAGATCGTACTTCGAATGTGCACTTATTGGGGTTCAACCTCAACTTGTACTTTTTCAGCCTCTCGAATAACTTGTATAGGTGATTGAGATGCTCCTCTCAGTTTGCGACCTTGCAATCATATCATCCACATATACCTCTATTTCATTGTGGATCATATCATGAAACAAAGCTACCATAGCTCTTTGATATGCTACCCATGTATTCTTCAATCCAAATGGCATGACCTTGTAACAAAAGGTGCCCCATTACGTAACAAAGGTGGTCTTCTCAATGTCCTCGGGAGCCATCTTAATTTGATTATAGCCGGAGAAACCATCCATGAAAGAGAAGACCTTATGTTGAGCGGTGTTATTGACCAAGACGTCAATGTAAGGTAGAGGGAAATCATCCTTGGGGCTTGCCCTATTCAGATCCCTGTAATCTATGCACATACGAACTTTTCTGTCTTTCTTTGGCACTGGAACAACATTTTCAACCCATTGGGGATAAGATGTCACGGCTATGAATCCTACGTCAAATTGTTTCATCACTTCATCTTTTATCTTTTCAGACATGTTAGGCCTCATGCGATGAACTTTTTGCTTGACAGGAGGAAAATCTTCCTATGTTAGTAGACGATGAACTACAATGTCGGTATCCAACCCTGGCATATCTTCATAAGGGCAAGCAAACACTTCCATGTAGTCATGCAACATTTGGACCAATATGCTCTTGACAATGCTTCCTAGGTTGGCGCCGATCTTGACTTATTTCTTGTCTGTCTCGGTACCTAGGTTGCCGACTTCAACTGATCCTTCATGCGACTGAATAGATTTTTCTTCTTGCATTAGAAGTTTGGCTAGTTCTCCTGGTATTTCACAATCTTCCTCGCCTTCATCTTCAGCTTGGTTAATTGGATGTTCGAAGTAATAGTTGGCAATAGTAGATCCATTGGCAATGAGATCCGGAGTGGACGAGAACCTGCAAGAGTGTGTGCGTGTGCATGTAAGATACATGGTTATTTTGAAAAATGCATTGAAGAAAAAAAATACAATGAGCACAAAAGTTCTAATGCAAAAAGTCCAATGGTTTGTATTGAATGATCATATGATAAAACGAACATAAATAAAATCCTTAACAAATGGACCAAAGTGCCCCGGGCCAGGCATATGGCTTAAAAGTCATTTTTTAATATTACAAACAAGGGGTTCTTGAAATGATAAAAAGCAATAAACAAGTAATTACTCCTTAATGAAGGAGATGGGAATGAAGTCCTTTGCGCGCCAATTGTTGATCTCTATTGTAGTAGGGTATACCCATTCTTCAAATGCACATTCATCATCAGAATCCTCCACAGTGTTTACTTCATGACTTCCAATACGGAGAGGGGGCTTTCCCGCACGAGCGCCCCTCACTTCTTTCTAAGCCTTGATAGTAAAACCCAACCCACATTTGTCTGCTTTGAACGGGATCTCGGGAAGTTTCCCCCAGGTATCACAGCTTCCTTCTTCGACTGCGGCATGAGCATCTTTAAATGAAACCATCTTTGGCATAATCTTATCAGCTTTGGGCATCTCGGAGGCAACTTTGGCAGTAGCAACCATAGGTGGAACAAATTCAAAAGTTTGGCACGGGGTTTCTATAAATTCTCCGTCCATCTCCACATACTTGAAAGAATTGAGATGGCTCACCATGAATTCCTCCTCTCCACAAACAGTGAAGATCCTTCCCTTGACTGGGTATTTTAGCTTTTGGTGAAGGGTTGACGTTACTGCCCCTGCTCCGTGGATCCAATGGCAACCTAGCAAACAGGAGTAATCAGGACGGATGTCCATGATGTAGAATGTAGAGTTAAAAATATGTGAGCCCACTTTGATTGGAAGATCTACGTCTCCATGAACCGTCCTTTTGGACCCATCGAAAGCCCTCACAATAATGTCACCCGACTTCACTACCAGTCCTTCAGTTTAAACGGTCTAAAGCGCCTTTGGGTAGCACATTTAAAGAAGAGCCAGTGTCAACCAGAACATGTGCTAGGGTAGTCCCCTTACATTCAACAGAAACATGTAGAACTTTGTTATGGTTTTTTCCAAGTGGTATCAGATCAGCATCCGAGAACCCCAAACCGTTGTCGACTGTCAAGCTTGCCACACAATTTTCAACCTGGTCTGTTGTGGTCTTATGAGGGACACAAGCCTTCTTCAAGAATTTGATCAATGCTCGGGCATGAGTGTCAGAACAAAGTAGCAAAGATAACATGGAGATCTTGGAAGGGTTTTGCCCCAGCTGTTCCACTATCTTGAAATTACTCCTTTTTATAATCTTTAAGATTTCATCCATTTCTTGAGCAGAAGGTTCCTCAGCAACAATGTCTTTTGCAGACGCTTCTGCCTCAGCAAGCTCAACTACTTTCTCCTTACCTTTCATGCCAACACCAGATTTAGCAGCGGTGATGCGGACAGATGTTGTTGTAGCAATTGGTGGTGAAATATTGGGCGAAAAGATTCTCCCAGTTCTGGTCACCTTACTAGAGCCAGTAATGTTACCAATGTCATCAACTTTGTTTTCTTCAATCCAAGCATCTTGCTTTATTCAATGGTAAAATTCTTCAGCATCGTAGTTCCATGGTACAACTTTGTTGGAAGAATACGGAATTGGCCCAGGGGCGGTAATTATCAGAGGATCAACATTCAGTTCATTTGAAATCCTGATAGGACCCTTTGAGGAGATCCTAAGAGGCTTGTTTGAAATTGTTATGATGGAGAGGTCTTAAATCTTATTGGTCAAACTTTTGGCAAACTGAGTTTTCTCAAATAGGATCTCATGACTATTCATCAGGTGTTGAACGCCTTTCTTCAGCCATTTGCATCCATTAACTTGTTTGGCGCAGCAATCAGAGTCCTTTAAATAGCCAGAGAAAATCCCGGCTTTCAGCAAGTTCTTTTTAACAATGGTTAATAGAGTGGTTAAGTCTTTGACGGAGGAAACAAAAATGGTGTCTTCAATTGCATTGACACCCTTGCCATGGTTTGGCATTGGTGCCGTTATCATATTGGGAATTGGAGGAGGATCAAATTCAATGGCCTTGTTGTCTATTAAGTCTTGAATTTTATTCTTCAGTGCCCAACTTTGATCAGTCTCATGCCCGAGACTATTCGGATGATATGCACAATTGGTATTTGGATTGTATTTAGGTGAGAAGGTATCTGGATTGGAAGGCAGATCACGCAGTGTCACCAAGTTAGCCTTTAGCAGGTGTTGTAACGCTTGGGATAGCGACATGCCTATCCTTGTGAATTGTCTTCGTGGAGTCTCAAATCGCTGATGATTGGAAGATTGTCTTTGAACAGGAGTCGGGTTGGAAATCCGAACTGCATTAACGGACGGATGGTTATCCTTCTTGGTACAGGCCCTTGCCCCATACACCGCATTAGTTTCTTTCTTCCAAATGAAGGGTTTCTTTACGGGATTGGAGGTGGAAGAAGATGCCATAGGGATTTTCTCGCTCTTGATACCGCTTTCGACCCTTTCACCGGTTAGGATCAATTCGGTGAAACCGGACAAAGAACACCCAACCAATAAGTTGAAAAATGGACCAGATAAGGTACCCATAAACATATCAACGTATTCCCTGTCCGTTAAAGGTGGTTGGACCCTACTGGCCAGATCCCTCCACTTTTGGGCGTACTCTTTAAACCCTTCATTTTTATCCATCGTCATATCTTGCAGTTGAACTCTAGTCGGCGCTTGGTCAACATTGTACTGGTATTGGTGATAGAAAGCAGTTGCCAAGTCTTTCCATGTATGGATACGAGAACCCTCCAATTAGTAAAACCACTCTAATTGAGTCCAAACCAAGCTTTCTTGAAAGAAGTGAACCCAGAGTTTCCTGTCGGCAGTGTGCGGTTGTATTTTGCGCACATATGACTTCAAATGAAGCTTTGGGTAGGAAACCCCATCATATTTAACAAAGACTGGTATCTTGAACTTGTGGGGAATGACAACCCCGGATATTAAACCCAAATAATTAAAATTCAAACCAAGAATGGCTTGAATCTCAACGGCTTTCAATCTATCCTCTAACTGCTTGTACTTTTCATCGGCAGGAGGACACTACTCATCAAAATAGTCTTCATCATCGGACACTCGATCATTGATACATCCAACCCGGGTACTCCTTGCTTCTCCAATTTGATTTTCGTCTTCCTCAGACGAATATTCAGCTACTGGTATCTGGAGGATCGACTCTCTGAATCTTTTACCCATGTTGACTAGGGCTTTCCTTTTTGGTTTCTTTTTGGATGCCAACAACGTCATCAACTCTTGTTGCCCCTTGGCCAGGGTCAGCAGAGTCTCTTGAAACTGAGAGTTTTGTGCTTGCAGATCTTTCACTATTTTCTCGATATCCATCTTGTTGAAATAAACAGCAGAAAGATAAGGAAACCTGTTATGTTATCATGCATGGAAGATGTGGATGCAAATGATTTCAAGGATTTATGAAATTTAAATTTGTCTAGACAAAGGATGAACAAACGTCAATTTGCATTAATTAGTTCAAAATGGTTACAATGTGCCCCTTGGGCTTACAAAATAAATCTCTAAGACAAAAAGGTCGAACACATCCTCTTCGGCGCAAGGTAGGCGTTCAAGTTTTGTTCTTTATGGAGTTGCTTTGTAAGCTCCAAAACCTTTTTCTCACTTGCGTAGAACTGAGCTTCGAAGGTGTCTCACTCTTCCTTTAGCTGAATCCAACCCTTTTATAAGTCTTCAAGAGCAGTAGGCATGTTGGGATAGAGGATAGTGTACGGGACATCTTCTTCAGCCCAGGCTCCACGATAACTGGCAAGATGGTGGGGTAAGGCATTACGAGCTTCTGAGCACGAGCTCGTACCCACCTAAGGTAAGGCTCAAGGGGAATAAACGTATTATGTCCCAGTGTCTTACTATCCACTCATTTTACCATCCTCCAAGATCATACAAACCTCTGACGGTAACCTTGATTGTCGTTGTCGTAGTCGAACACCACTCCTTGAATGAGCATATCATGAGGATCATCTCTTCGAGCATACCCAAACTGTCGCAGAGCTAAGCAAGGGTTGCAAGTGATACCTCCCCTAATGCCAAGCAAAGGTACATTAGGGAATTCCCCACAGCGGTGAATGATAGTAATGTTCTCCAAGGACCGAGAACACCAGTGAATATTCGATTGTCTGAGTGACATCAACCTATGAGACCATCTCAAACCTTGCTCGTTCTTCAATACGGATCAAGGGAGATGCGAGACAAACCACCTAGCCAATAGAGGAGTGAAACACATGAGGGTTCCTCTTTTCCTCATGGTGTGAGAGTGGAAAGAATGTAGGATATCTCCCAACAAAGTAGGCACCAGATTGCAAGACATGAAGATTTTGACAGCATTTACATCTATGAGTTGGTCAGGATTTGGAAATAAAACCATCCCATAGATGAGAAGGGCCAAGATTTATTCAAAAGCTTGTAAATCCATAGTGTTCCAACAATCTTGAGCTTTTTCCAACAAGAACTTGTCTAGGAACCCTTTGACACCACTTCTTGTTTCCCAATTAGTCGTGACATCAGATTGTTGCAAGTGTAGTGTTCGGGTAATCTCTTCAGTGATTGGTTCTCTTTCAGTATCGTTGAAAGGTAGTTGATTAAGAATAGGAATACTCAAGAGTTGAGAGAACTTCCATAGTTGGTACAAGCTGGTAATCGGGAAAGGTAAAGCAATGGTGCAAAGGGTCGAAGAACTGGAAAAGAACTTTCATCATGTCTTCATCAATACTCGAGGTAACCAAGTTTAGGAGTCGACCATGTCTTTTGGTGAATGAAGAAATCTCAGGAACCCTTAATGTTAACTCTTTGAGTTGAGAAGGAATTCTTACGAGATTGACTTAAATAGTATTTCTGTGGATGGAAGCCATGTCCTACAAAACAGAACAAAGATAAATCCCAACAATCCTTGAAATGGTTAGTGCAAAAATGCAATGGTATGATGTTATGATGTTATGTACAAGTAAACATATACACATAAAGCAAACAAGTCCTTAGGTTTAGGCTTGCATGAAGTTTATAGGTAAGTACCCTCTTGAAGTTTAGTTGGCTCAACCTGGCCTAGAAATAGTAACCGGGTTCTAGGGGATCTTAATATCATTGATCTTTCTTCATCGAACATTGCTTCAGCGCAAGCCTCTTTAATAGCGACCGAAATATCCCGAAAGTCCGATCTCAATAAGCGTAGTATCGAGTATCAACCAACTTTGGACTGCACCAAATTCGGCTACCTCACTACTTCCTAAAGGCCAAGTTGTTCAAGTAAAGGTTCTAAAGTCAGTTAGTGCTTCATGACACCACACAACGGCCCCGTATTCTCCTTGACTACTCAAGGGCTACCGGTATCCATAAATGTGTCATACTAACGTAGCTATTGTTTAGACCATGTCAGTATACCCCGCACAGTTTCCACAACTTATTGCTACTTACCTATAAGGTGTCCCAGATCCGGGTAGAGGATCAAAACAAGCCCAAACAAGGAACCAAAATGTAAAGCAAACAAGTCAAACAAAGAAAAGAAAGTAAAGGTGATCTAGCCCTAATGTAACCCCACTTTTAAGATATCCCCAACAGATTCACCAGTTAAGTAATATGGTGGGAGAACTAACTTGGGATGTTTTGCGTTTGATCGCAATTGTTGCGGATAGCAAGAGTCGCCACCGACTTTTCTTTTATCCAAATAAAGGAAAGGGTGACAAGAACAAGAAAGACCTTTGAGATTATTTTCTTGAGTTCGAGGGGTAGATTATGAAAAGGGAAGGTGTTAGCACCCTCTTCATCCGTAGTTATCTACGGGCTCTTAGTTGCTTGCTAGATCACTTGCTTTTGTTTGAAGGTGTGCTTTATGATGGGTTTTGAAAGTATTTTTGAAAAGCTCCTTCGTTTAGGCAAACTTTGTAATGATTCTCGTTTCTATAAGAATGTATACAAAGTGTTGGACTTTTGAAAATATTTTATGGAAAGTGTTGGTGTATTTGAAAAGGTGTTTGTTTTAAAAATGAGCAAGCAACTAAGAGCGTTTCTACCTACTCAAAAGTCTTTGTTCTGTTCCTCCTTTGATAATGCTATCTTACCATTGATTGGTAAGAAGCCTTATCTTTGGATGTAAAGGGACGGGCGTGGGTCATTGTATAGCCATGATAGCAATGTTGTGAGATGTCTTAGCGTTTCTCTTGAGGGAATAAGATCATTTTGTAAGGCAACATTCGAAGTTTCATCGAGGGACTATGATCTTGTATTTTGATTATTTTTGCTAAGACGTCTCACATGCATAACATGAACATTTTCATAAGGCAATAAGTGGAGTTAACCCTAGGGGTTCATGTGTGAATAGTATGCTTGATTTGCATGCATTTACTCTTTGATTAGTGTTTTTCTAAGCATTGATTTTATCTTCCCATACAAATCATAAGTACTGTTAGAACATAGTTTGATTCTACAACCCTTAATTAGAGTTTTGATGATAACAAACACAAAGAACAAATATGCACTCTAAATTTGTGTTATTTTGAATGCAGAAATTCTGACCAAAGCAGCATCAGAAGTTAAGCTATAGAAGCTTTCAAGCTGAGGTAATCAGAAACTACACTAAAGAATGATGATCAGAACATGCGCTGAAGTGAAGAATACTCTGATTCTGAACAGAAGTTTCATATACCATAAGATCCTCACATCTCTGAGTCATCAATGTTCTGAAGCAATTGCAGCATGCAAGATTCTAAGATTCTGAAGCGTTACTATTCAATCAAGTTAGCATCACATGCAACGGCTTCATTCAGACAAGAATCTTCTCAATATGGAAACAACATTGAATGTCCATTATCACGCTTTATGTTGGAAAAGATTTCTATGCCTATATGAACAAGCTAAGAGGATAAATCGTTTACAATTTTTTAATACAACTGAACACATCTCAAAAACGCTACAAGCTTACATATTCTTTTTACGCTCAAAATTATGTAAAATATCACAGTTGTGATACTGTTTTTGTTAAGAAAAACAACCATACACAAAATACTTTTTATCTTGATTAAGCTAGTTTTCTTTGAGATTAACCGGGTTGTGGTTGTACTCAAGAGGACTTTGGCAGTTGTCAAAGTAGTGATTGTAATCAGTTTCTGATTAGTGGATTAAGTCCTCGTTGGAGAGAGGCAAAATCACCTTGACGGGTGGACTGGAGTAGTTTGAGATCAAACGAACCAGGATAAAAATATCGTGTCTACTGCGCATTTGTTTTTAAGTTTTCAATTCAACCCCCCTTCTTGTGTTTTTCTCTTCTTCAATTGGCATCAGAGCGCCTGGTTCTGAGTTCATACACTTAACCGTGTCATTACAAGATCCAAGCTTTAGAAAAACACTATGGTGGAACCAAGCTAAAACATCAGCAATGACTATCATGAGGACAAGGAGAGAGTCAGTGGCAAACCTCCAGTCTTTGATGGAGAAAATTTTGACTACTGGAAAGACAGAATTGAGAGCTTCTTTCTGGCCCATGATGCTGATCTATGGGACATGGTAATTGATGAATACACACATCCAGTGGATGAAAGTGGTCAGAAGATAGACAGAAAAAGGATGTCTGACCAGCAAAAATGTGATTTCAGAAACCATCATAAAGCCATAACAATTCTTCTCAGTGTTATCTCATACTCAGAATATGAGAAAATCTCAAACAGAGAGACAGCCAAAAACATGTTTGACTCTCTGAGAATGACACATGAAGGCAACATACAAGTCAAAGAAACCAAGGCCCTTGCGCTCATTTAGAAGTATGAAGCATTCAAGATGGAAGACAGTGAATCCATAGAAGCAATGTTCTCGAGATTCCAGATCCTTGTTGCTGGGCTGAAGGTTCTTGACAACGTATATTCTACTGCTAATCACGTAAAGAAGATCAACAGAAGTCTACCTAAGCAATGGAGGCCAATGGTCATAACACTTAAGCTAGCTAAAGATCTCAACAAGATATCTCTGGAGGAACTTGTCAACTCCCTCAGAAGTCACGAGATAGAGCTAGAATAAGATGAGCCTCAAAAGCAAGGTAAGCCACTTGCATTAAAATCTAACAAAAAATCTGATTCTAAGGCTTTGCAGGCTATGGAAGAAACCTTTGATGGATCCTCATTAGAAGAAGATGAATCGTCTCTCCTCTCTAGAAGGGTAAATCAACTGTGGAAGCAGAGACAAAGGAAATTCAGAAACCCTAGAAGATCAGAGAATCAAAATGAATCCTCCTCCAGATACAGAAAGTTTGAGTCTTCCTCTGGACACAGAAGATCTGAAGGTTTTTCAGGACACAAAAAGTCAAATAACAAGGACATCATCTGCTATGAGTGCAATGAGCAAGGGCACTACAAAAGTGATTGTCCACGGCTTCAAAAGGAGAAGCCCAGAAAGAAGTTCTTTAAGGAGAAGAAGAAAAGCCTCATGGAAATATGGGACGATTCAGACACTTCTGACGCTGACTCAGAGTCATATGATGAAAGAGAAAACATAGATCTCATGCCAAACGTGTCAGAAGACGGTGAAGCTTCTGGTTCAGACTCAGAATCAGACACTGAAGAGGTATTCCCTGACTTCACTATTAATTTTACTAAGGCTGAACTTGCAGAAAGTCTAAATGAAATTCTGGAAATGCATCAGCAAATCTGAGTCAAATTCAAGAACCTGAAAAGGGATAATCTCAGAAAGAAATAATCTCAGAGACTCCCAGTAATGCTGATAAGATCATCAAAGAGTATGATCACAACTTTCAGAAGTTTCTGGCTAAAAACATAGATAGAAGCAAGATGGCTTCAATGATCTATGGAGTTAGCAGGAATGGCAGAAAAGGAATAGGATACCAAGGTAAGGTATCTACACCTAAGAAAGTCATGGACTTGTCATAAAACGCACACCACTAAAATCACACTTCACATATGGGCACACACATGACCTAAAATACACTAGCAATGATTACTCTGTCAAACCAAAATTCAACCAAAATTTTGGTAAAACTAATAAACCAGGACCCAAGAAGATATGGGTACCTAAGGACAAAATTATATATGTAGCAGATATCTTTAGCAGCAAGGCTAAAACACAAGTCATGGTACCTGGACTCTGGATGCTCTTGATACATGACGGGAAGAAATCATATGTTCCAAAGCCTAGAACTTAAACCTGGAGACTATGTGGGCTTTGGAGGCAACCAAAGAGGGAAGATCATTGGCTCTGGAACAGTAGGTAATGGAAATCTTCCTTCTATAAATAATGTGCTCTTAGTTGATGGATTAATGCATAACCTATTATCCAAAAGTCAATTAAGTGATAACGGTTATGATATAATCTTTAATCAAAATTCATGCAAAGCTGTTAGTCAGAAAGATGGAACTATCCTTTTTAATGGAAAGAGGAAAAACAACATTTATAAGATAAAACTTTTTGAACTAAAGAGTCAGAATGTAAAATGTCTTCTCTCTGTTAACAACGAGCAATGGGCCTGGCACAGAAGATTGGGGCATGTTAGTATGAGAAGAATATCTCAGATTAACAAACTCAATCTGGTTAGAGGACTTCCTAATCTGAAGTTCAGCTCAGATGCTTTGTGTGAAGCATGTTAGAAAGGAAAATTTGCAAAACCTGCTTTTAAATCTAAAAATGTTGTTTCCACCTCTTAGCCAATAGAACTTCTGCACATAGACTTATTTGGACCAGTAAAAACTGTGTCTGTTAGTGGCAAGAAGTATGGGTTAGTGATCGTAGATCACTATAGCAGATGGACTTGGGTAAAGTTCTTAAGACAAAAGGACGAGTCACACTCTGTGTTCGTTGCATTCTGTAACCAAGTTCAGAATGAAAAGGATCTCAGAATTGTCAAGGTCAGAAGTGGTCATGGTGGAGAATTTGAAAATAAAAAATTTGAATCATTTTTTAATGAAAAAGGCATCTTGCATGACTTCTCTTGTCCTAGAGCTCCCCAACAAAATGGAGTTGTAGAACGAAAGAATAGAACACTGCAAGAAATGGCCAGAACCATGATCAGTGAGACTAACATTGCTAAGATCTTCTGGGTAAAAGCAATTAACACATCGTGTTACATTCAGAATAGAATCTCTATAGGACCTATTATGGAAAAGACTCCATATGAATTGTGGAAGAACAGAAAGCCCAACATTTATTATTTCCATCCTTTTGGATGCACCTGTTTCATTCTGAATACTAAAGATTATCTGAACAAGTTTGACTCTAAAGCACTAAAGTGTATTATGTTAGGATACTTTGAACGCTCAAGAGGGTACAGAGTATACAATACAAAAACACAGATTATTGAAGAGTCAATCAGTGTTAGATTTGATGATAAGCTTGACCCTCAAAAGTCAAAGCAGAATGAATTCTTTGCAGATATAGAAGTTGAATTCACAGGTACTGAAGACAACTCATCAGAAGTTCTCAACAGAGACGCTCCAACAACTTCAGAAAGAAATGTTACATGTGATCTAGTACCTTCTGTTGATCAACTCCAGAAAAGGTTATCCAGAAGCAGCATAGCTCACCCAGAAGATTAGATCCTGGGAAAGAAGGATGATCCAATTAGAACAAGATCAACATTCAGAAACTCTGAAGAATCCCTCATGGGACTGGTCTCTCTGATTGAACCATCAACAATTGATGAAGCTCTTCTGGACAATGACTGGATTCTGGCAATGCAGGAGGAATTAAATCAGTTCACCAGAAATGACGTATGGGATCTGGTTCCCAAACCAAAAGGATTCAACGTCATTGGAACAAAGTGGATGTTCAGAAACAAACTGAACGAGCAAGGAGAAGTCATCAGAAACAAAGCACGACTGGTGGCACAAGGTTATAGTCAGCAAGAGGGGATAGACTATACAAACCTTTTCTCCAGTCGCCAGGTTAGAATCTAGCAGACTCTTAATCTCATTTGTTATAAACAATGGCATCACTCTGTATCAGATGGATGTCAAAAGTGAATTCCTAAATGGATACATAGATGAAGAGGTATATATGCACCAACCCCCTGGGTTTGAGAATTCCAAACACCCGTAATATACTTTCAAACTAAAGAAGTCACTATATGGTCTGAAACAAGCTCCCAGAGCTTGGTATGAAAGACTAAGTAACTTCCTGTTAGAAAAGGAATTCACCAGAGGGAAAGTGGACACAATCTTGTTCTGTAAGACATTTAAGAATGACATTTTAGTTTGTCAGATTTATGTAGATGATATCATTTTTGGATCCACTAAACCTTCTCTAGGAAGAGAATTTGCTAAGTGCATGCAGGCAGAGTTTGAGATGAGCTTAATGGGGGAACTCAAATTCTTTCTGGGCATTCAGATAAACCAAACTCCAGAAGGAACCTACATTCATCAGAGCAAATATGTCATAGAACTTCTTAAGAAATTTGACCTCTCAGAATGTAAGCCCTCAAAGACTCAAATGCATCCCACGGGCATTATGGAAAAGGAAGAGGTAAGTAAAAAGGTAGAACAGAAAATCTACAGAGGTATGATTGGCTCTCTCCTTTATCTGACGGCTTCAAGGCTTGATATTTTATCCAGTGTTTTCTTATGTGCTAGATTCCAATCAGATCCTAGAGAATCTCACTTAACAGCAGTTAAGCGAATTTTCAAGTATCTGAAAGGTACTACTAATCTGGGTTTGTTTTATAGAAAATCCAATGAATACAACTTAGTAGGATATTGTGATGCTGACTTTGCTGGAGACAGAGTAGAGCGTAAAAGCACTTCTGGAAGTTGCCAGTTTCTGAGAGACAATCTGATCTCATGGACCAGCAAAACGGAGTCCACAATAGCATTGTCAACAGCAAAAGCTAAATACATAGCAGCTGCTGGATGAACACTCAAATGCTCTGGATGAAAAGTCAACTTAAAGACTTCAACATATTTGAGAGTAACATTCCTATCTTCTGTGATAACACTTCTGCCATATGTCTCAGTAGAAATCCAATTTTGCATTCTAGGGCTAAGCATATAGAAATAAAACATCACTTTATTAGGGACTATATTCAGAAAGGAATTCTTACTGTAAAATTTATTGACACAGACCATCAATGGGCTGATGTATTTACAAAACCCCTTTCCGAAGATAGATTCAATTTCATTCTGAAACATCTCAGCATGAAGTTATGCCTAGAATAAAATGTTTTATTTGCATATCTTAACCCTTAAAACTTTATTGTTTTCTGTGAACATCTGATCAACTTGTCTTCAGAAGTTAGAACTACAGTTGCCTCAGAATCTATCTATGAAGATCTGAACGTTTCATTTCAAGGATAGAGGCATGCAGTTCACATCATCAAACATATGTCATCCTCTCACAAGCTACCTTCTGAGGCTAAACACGCGTTCAAATTATGAAGGGTCCAAGTCTCTAATTGGATGCATTGAGACACTTGTCAGTGGTAACTGTTCAATATCTCTCTAAATCCCCTAAATTCAGGTTTCATTAATGCATATAATCATTACTTATTTTCTTGCTTACTGTTTACGTTTTATAAAAACCTTTATAAACTCAATTTACTATTTCATTCATTCACGTTTTACCCTCTTCTATATTCTCTCTTGTTCTAGTTTCTTTTTCAAAAACCCTTTCCATTAATTTTCTTCAAAGAACCCGTATGAACAATGGCATCATCATCAAGTCTCAAGAATCTCAGTGCTCCTGAATCTTCATCAACGAAACAATATGAAGAACCCATTAGAACGCTACTCACTCTTGTTGACAACCTGGAAGTTCTCTCTGAATTGATCATTGATTTTGAAAGTTTACAAGAAAATGGGTTTAATCTCTATGAAGACGTAACTGCACAGGGGTGGAACAAATATTTTGACCGTCTGTTGTGTCCAACTTTTCCCATTCTCGTCAAAGAGTTCTGGATTCATGCTACCTCATCCAACCACCAGGTTACATCATATGTTATGGGGAAGAAGATAGTGATAATAAAAGATTTAATTGGGAAACTCATTGGATACAATGGTGGTGGAGTAAGATGAATTGATATGGCTGATAGGTGTTCTGACCTAAAATCCATTGCCAGGGAAATCTTCACGTCTAGACAGTCATCCAGCAAGATCAGAGACTTGAAGGATCATCACAGAATCTGGGCTAGAATAGTTCTGGGATGTATCAATCACAGGAAGCCTACAAGTTCTCCTGATTACATCAATATTGATCAACAGTTCCTGATTTACTTCATTGCAAATAAGACCAAGATAAACCTTCCACACTTGCTCTTCAACCATCTCAGAACAAGTGTGAAAGAGACAAGAGAAGACGAAAGAATTAAGAGGTATTGGATTCCTCTAGGAAGACTATATTCAGATATTCTAACAGAAAACAGGCTGATAGAACATCTGACAGAGGCTCAAGAAATCAGTACTCTGGAAGCAACCGCTGGGAAACCTTTAAATGCCAAGAATCTGAAGAAAATGAAGATTATTGAGAACATTAAGAAGGAACCAACAATTGCTTCTCATGAGGTCATCACTTATAGGAGAATCCCTCTGAAGGATTTTCCACTATTTTCTAAGATAGATACCTCTACAGAAATCATAGTCAGATACCTTGAAGCTTGCAAGGCTGATGGGACTATTCCAGAAATAAACATTCAAGATCTGCACAAGCCAGCTTTAGAGGTTGTGTTAAAGAAATCCAAAAAGAGGAAAGCAACACGAGAAGGATCCTCTCAGAAGACACCTAAAGCTGCGAAAAAGAAAGGTAACCCATCTTCTGTTTCTGTTGTAGAATCAATAGCTATTCCAACATATGAAACCATTCCCCCTCAACCAACAGAAAATCTTTCACCCAAAACATTTGAGGATTTTGACATAGAGTTTGACCCATCTGTAACTCTTGGAAACTTTTTGAATGAACCTCACTCCCCCAATCCAAATCCAAATCCAGAACATCATCAACCAGAACTTGCTAAAGTTCTATCTGGCATTGAACTGTTTGATCAAGACTTTTCCTCACCAATACCAAAAAATATAAACACTCAATCTCCACTCCCAGAAAATTCAAACACTCAACAACAACCAGAAAATCCATAACCACACTCTCCTCAACAAGAAAATCCACAGCCACACTCTCCTCAACCAGAAAATCCACAACCACACTCTCCTCAACCAGAACATCTGAACCTTAACGCACCTCAACCAGAGAATGGAAACTCACTCACTCCTTCTTCTGAAAACTCATCGTCTAAAATTCCTGAACCAGAAATTCAACACGCTACCGCAAACCAATCTGAAGACTCTCCTTCAGATTCTGATACCACTATCCCAATCCCTGGAATTAAAAGAACCCCTTACGGTCCGCCTACCTCTCACCGTTCATGATATTCCAGAAATCCCTTCACCATATGAATCTACACCACCAAACACACCTAACTCACCAATCCTGATTTATGACTCTTCCACTCCATCACCCATCAACTGTCCAGCTGACAACCTCAGACTTGTCATTGATCCACTAGTGCTGGACCAACTAGCTTCCACCTCAAACAAAGTTGCCACTCCCCAACCTAAACCAACCTCAACCAAATCAGATGTTGGCAAGAATCTGTTGATTTTTGAAACAGAAATGTAGGAATGGATTAATCTTTGAAGCAAGCAAGTCAAGAGATTTCTAATCTTGCTGCTTCTGATTCTCTGTGGGAAGGATTCAGAAAATGGTTCACCTCTGAAACTCAGAAGCTAGAAGAATTAGGCTATTAAAGGGCTCAACAGAACTTCAGTGATCAGCGGAAATCCTTTCAAGATTAAGTTCTGAGCCAATGGTACAAGAAAGAAATTCTTCTGCTGGATAATGCTCCCTGGAAAGAGCATCATCCTTCAGAAGTCTCTGAACCAGATTCTGATAGTCACTCTCTGACTACTGCTCCAGAAAACATGATTGCAACAGAAGAAGTTGTTCAATCAGAAGAGGCTGCAGAATATTCTAAACAACATGTAACCCCTGAAGATACACCAACTTCGTCTTTAGTCAAGCAAACTCTGGAAGAGTTGAAGAAGGAGAATGCCTTAATCCATGCCATACTGGATAATCAAGAGGATACAAACAAAGAGATCAAGGGTATTTTGGATAAACAAGAAGATACAACAAAAGAAATCAAAGACATTCTGGGAAACCAGGAAGAATCAAGCACCCAGATCAAGAGCTTGTTGGAAGCGTTGTTCACACATATTCCCCCTCCTTCTTAGATTTTCTTTAAACTATTTATCTGTAACTCTTTATCTTAACCTCCTTGTTTCTGAAAATTGTCATTGCATTCTGTTTTCAATATAATTAATCTTTTTGACTATGATTATATTGCTTTTTGATACCTGACAAAAAGGGAAAGAAAGTAAGATATTTTCAATAACAGTATACCGGGACAAAGTCTCAAACATTCTGAATATCTTAACCTTTATATTTTCTGAAAAGCTTGAACAGGAACACATTCTGATAAGGACAGAAGGAGATGCATCAAAATCTCTGAAGAGAAGGAACTTCAGATAAGTAATTAACTCGGGTGGAGTCTCTCTTAAGCTCTTTGTTCTATATATTTCATTGAAAATCCTAGTTTTTGTCATCATCAAAAAGGGGGAGATTGTTAGAACATAGTTTGATTCTACAACCCTTAATTAGAGTTTTGATGATAACAAACACAAAGAACAAATATGCACTCTAAATTTGTGTTATTTTGAATGCAGAAATTCTGACCAAAGCAGCATCAAAAGTTAAGCTATAGAAGCTTTCAAGCTGAGGTAATCAGAAACTGCACTGGAGAATGATGATCAGAACCTGCGCTGAAGTGAAGAATACTCTGATTCTGAACAGAAGTTTCATATACCATCAGATCCTCACATCTCTAAGTAATCAATGTTCTGAAGCAATTGCAGCATGCAAGATTCTAAGATTCTGAAGCGTTACTATTCAATCAAGACAACATCACATGCAACGGCTTCATTCAGACAAGAATCTTCTCAATATGGAAACAACATTGAATGTCCATTATCACGCTTTATGTTGGACATGATTTCTATGCCTATATAAACAAGCTAAGAGGACAAATCGTTTACGATTTTTGAATACAACTGAACACATATCAAAAATGCTGCAAGCTTACATATTATTTTTACGCTCAAAATTGTGTAAAATATCACAGTTGTGATACTGTTTTTGTTAAGAAAAACAACCATACACAGAATACTTTTTATCTTGATTAAGCTAGTTTTCCTTGAGATTAACCGGGTTGTGGTTGTACTCAAGAGGACTTTGGAAGTTGTCAAAGTAGTGATTGTAATCAGTTTTTGATTAGTAGGTTAAGTCCTCGTTGGAGAGAGGCGAAATCACCTTGACGGGTTGACTGGAGTAGTTTGAGATCAAACAAAATAGGATAAAAATATCGTGTCTACTGCGTAGTTGTTTTTAAGTTTTCAATTCAACCCCCCCCCCCCCCCCCCCCTCTTTCTTGTGTTTTTCTCTTCTTTAATTGGTATCAGAGCGCCTGGTTCTGAGTTCATACACTTAACCGTGTCAGTACAAGATCCAAGCTTTAGAAAAACACTATGTTAGGACCAAGCCAAAACATCAACAATGACTATCATGAGGACAAGGACAAAATCAGTGGAAAACCTCCAGTCTTTGATGGAGAAAATTTTGACTACTAGAAAGACAGAATTGAGAGCTTCTTTCTGGCCCATGATGTTGATCTGTGGGACATGGTAATTGATGGATACACACATCCAGTGGATGAAAGTGGTCAGAAGATAGACAAAAAAAGGATGTCTGACCAGCAAAAACGTGATTTCAGAAACCATCATAAAGCCAGAACAATTCTTCTTAGTGTTATCTCATACTCAGTATATGAGAAAATCTCAAACAGAGAGACAACCAAAAACATGTTTGACTCTCTGAGAATGACGCATGAAGGCAACATACAAGTCAAAGAAACCAAGGCCCTTGCGCTTATTCAGAAGTATGAATCATTCAAGATGGAAGACAGTGAATCCATAGAAGCAATGTTCTCAAGATTCCAGATCCTTGTTGTTAGGCTGAAGGTTCTTTATAAAGGATATTCTACTGTTGATCACGTAAAGAAGATCATCATAAGTCTACCCAAGCAATGGAGGCCAATGGTCATAACACTTAAGCTAGCTAAAGATCTCAACAAGATATCTCTGGAGGAACTTGTCAGCTCCCTCAAAAGTCACGAGATAGAGCTAGAAGAAGATGATCCTTAAAAGAAAGGTAAGCCACTTGCATTAAAATCTAACAAAAAAATCTAATTCTAAGGTTTTGCAGGCTATGGAAGAAACCTATGATGGATCCTCGTCAGAAGAAGATGAATTATCTCTCCTCTCCAGAAGGGTAAATTAACTGTGGAAGCAGAGACAAAGGAAATTCAGAAACCCTATAAGATCATAGAATCAAAATGAATCCTCCTCCAGATATAGAAAGTCTGAGTCTTCCTCTGGACATAGAAGATCTGAAGGTTCTTCAGGAAACAGAAAGTCAAATAACAAGGACATCATCTGCTATGAGTGCAATGAGCAAGGGCACTGGAAAAGTGACTGTCCACGGCTTCAGAAGGAGAAGCCCAAAAAGAAGTTCTTCAAGGAGAAGAAGAAAAGCCTCATGGCAACATGGGACGATTCAAACACTTCTGACGCTGACTCAGAGTCAGATGATGAAAGAGAAAACATAGCTCTCATGGCAAACGTGTCAGAAGACAGTGAAGCTTCTGGTTCAGACTCAGAATCAGACACTGAATAGGTATTCCCTGACTTCACTATTAATTTTACTAAGGCTAAACTTGCAGAAAGTATAAATGAAATTCTGGAAAGGTATCAGCAAATCAGAGTCAAATTCAAGAACCTGAAAAGGGATCTTGTCTCTGACTCTGAAAAGACTGAGAGTCTCAGATTAGAGAACTCTGAGTTAAAAGAAAAGGTTTCAAAATTAGAAAACGATTTGCAAAACTCTCAGAAAGAAATAATCTCAGAGACTCCCAGTAATTCTGATAAGATCATCAAAGAGTATGATCACAGCTTTCAGAAGTTTCTGGCTAAAAACATAGATAGAAGCAAGATGGCTTCAATGATCTATGGAGTTAGCAGGAATGGCAGAAAAGGAATAGGATACCAAGGTAAGATATCTACACCTAAGAAAGTCATGGACCTTGTCATAAAACGCACACCACTAAAATCACACTTCACATATGGGCACACATATGACCTAAAATACACTAGCAATGATTACTCTGTCAAACCAAAATTCAACCAGAATTTTGGTAAAACTAACAAACCAGGACCCAAGAAGATATGGGTACCTAAGGACAAAATTATATATGTAGCAGATATCTTTAGCAGCAAGGCTAAAACACAAGTCATGGTACCTGGACTCTGGATGCTCTCGACACATGACGGGAAGAAAGCATATGTTCCAAAGCCTGGAACTTAAACCTGGAGACTATGTGGGGCTTTGGAGGCAACCAAAGAGGGAAGATCATTGGCTATGGAATAGTAGGTAATGGAAATCTTCCTTCTATAAATAATGTGCTCTTAGTTGATGGATTAATGTATAACCTGTTATCCATAAGTCAATTAAGTGATAATGGATATGATATAATCTTTAATCAAAATTCATGCAAAGCTGTTAGTCAGAAAGATGGAACTATCCTTTTTAATGGAAAGAGGAAAAACAACATTTATAAGATAAAACTTTTTGAACTAAAGAGTCAGAATGTAAAATGTCTTCTCTCTGTTAACAACGAGCAATGGGTCTGGCACAGAAGATTGGGGCATGTTAGTATGAGAAGAATATCTCAGATTAACAAACTCAATCTGGTCAGAGGACTTCCTAATCTGAAGTTCAACTCAGATGCTTTGTGTGAAGCATGTTAAAAAGGAAAATTTGCAAAACCTGCTTTTAAATCTAAAAATGTTGTTTCCACCTCTAAGACATTAGAACTTCTGCACGTAGACTTATTTGGACCAGTAAAAACTGCATCTGTTAGTGGAAAGAAGTATGGGTTAGTGATCGTAGATGACTATAGCAGATGGACCTGGGTAAAGTTCTTAAGACACAAGGACGAGTCACACACTGTGTTCGTTGCATTCTGTAACCAAGTTCAGAATGAAAAGGATCTCACAATTGTCAAGGTCAGAAGTGATCATGATGGAAAATTTGAAAATAAAAATTTTGAATCATTTTTTAATGAAAAAGGAATCTTGCATGACTTCTCTTGTCCTAGAACTCCCCAAAAAATGGAGTTGTAGAACGAAAGAACAGAACACTGCAAGAAATGGCCAGAACCATGATCAGTGAGACTAACATTGCTAAGATCATCTGGGCATAAGCAATTAACACAGCGTGTTACATTCAGAATATAATCTCTATAAGACCTATTCTGGAAAAGACTCCATATGAATTGTGGAAGAACAGAAAGTCCAACATTTCTTATTTCCATCCTTTTGGATGCACCTATTTCATTCTGAATACTAAATATTATCTGAACAAGTTTGACTCTAAAGCACAAAAGTGTATTATGTTAGGATACTCTGAATGCTCAAGAGGGTACAAAGTATACAATACAGAAACACAGATTGTTGAAGAGTCAACCAGTGTTAGATTTGATGATAAGCTTGACCCTCAAAAGTCAAAGAAGAATGAATTCTTTTCAGATATAGAAGTTGAATTCACAGGTATTGAAGATAACTCATCAGAAGTTCTCAACAGAGACGCTCCAACAACTTCAGAAAGAAATTTTACAAGTGATCCAAAAAAGAAATAAATTTGCTTAAGAAAATATTTTTAGTTATTTTTATTTTAAAAAATAAAAATAAAATAAAGTATGTGAATATAAAGTGTTTTTGGTGTTTTTGATTAATGAAAATAAATTGATGATAAAAATAATAAGAGGAAAAAGAATCAGAGTCAGCGTATTGCTGAAAGGACATAAATAAGGGGCATAAGTTCTGACTCTGATGCGCTGCAAATCATAAAGAAAATGTTATCAGAAATGGGGAAGGCCAGAAGTTCTGGATCCGGGTGCACTAAAGTTCTGGGGTTGCTGGGAACAAAGGAAATCCTAGAAGTTATTATGTTATTGGAAGGTCAGAAGTTCTGGTTGTTGAGAGAGTCTGGAAGTTCTGATGCTGTTGGAAACTTAGAAGTTCTAGTGTTACTGGCAAGCTAGAAGTTATGATAATGGGTATGTGAGATGTCAATGCTGTTGTATGGGAATATCTAGAAGTTATGGTCCAGGATCACTGTTTTGACACGTAGCTAAAGGGGGTTTACCTAAAAGTTCTGGTCCAGGATCAAAGTTTGACAAATAATGGGAAAAATGTCAAGAAATAAACATAAAAGGTGTTTTTGGGGCTAGAACTCAGGACCCTTAACACAAATGTCGTATGCGCGCACTCTCTACCACTGGGGTGGCTATACACCCTGTATTAGAAGCAAAAACATAAACATATATTACAAAGTAAGCTTTGATGATGAATTTCATCTCCTTCTCCATGCCAACCAGAGTATCTGCAGCTTAGTCATTTCTCAACAAAATAGAAAATGCAAACATAGCAGCTACGGAAAATTTCATCATGGTTTCAGAAATATAAAGCATCAGAGCTGTAAATCAGAAGCAAGCATGAATTTGGCTAATTCTAATTCTGAAACCTAACTTCCTTAAGAAGTTATGATCTTAAACTCTCTCTACTTAGGAAAAATACATGAAATTCATAAATATGTACAGAATCAGAGTCATAAAGTCTACATTGTATTTTTGGAAATGCAAACCTAACAATGCCTAAGTAATGAGATAAAAGTCAGAAGAAACTTACCTCGTAGCTGGAAATTGTTCTATGAATTAGATCCTGGTTCAGGTTGCTTTGATGTTTTGATCAGCTTCTTCAAGTTCTCAGAAAGCTGAAGCAACTCTTAGCTTGAGCTATGAATGATGGGAAAGTTCTGGTGTAGTTAAAGTGCAAAATTATGGTTTCTGAAATAGAGAGTGGTGAATACTGTTTTACATTTTGAAAACAGAAGTTGGGAAAGCTTCTATATGTATTCTAGAAGCTGTATGGATGATTTGGTTCAGAAACACACAAGAAAAAAATAGAATTTGAATGCAGAAATAAATAAAAAAATAGCAGGTTTCGTGTTTATGTTTGCAGTTTCAAGTTCTTTGAAATTTCAGCAAAGATTCAAGACTTTTTCCCAAATCTCCGACCCTTTTAACAGTTGCAAATGAAGTTCAATTTATAGGCAAAGGATTTAGGAGCTTGAAGAAGTCAAGAGTACATCCATCATGTGTTATAGCACTGACTTGTTATTGAAGCAAGTTTGGACAAGTACGGTTCAAGGCAAAGTAGAGTGGTTAGAAGCTTTTAACCATGCCTAATCTGATTTTGTAGGCATGATTTATGGAGAAGTACACTCAGAAGAAAAAGTAAAACATGGGCTCAGCATCTACTTTGTACAAAAGTTTACTTTTCAAGGACAACAATGGTACTTCTATGCCACACATGGGAAAATCCTTTGGGTAAAGAATCAAAAGTGGGTGTGAGCATTAAATAATGATGGGATTTTACAAACCAGAAAACCTGCAACATGAGATTATGCATCAAGCTTGAATCTGGATCAGAAGTTCAGCATAAACGTAACTTTAATTAAGAACAAATGTCCAACTTCTGATCTTTAAATCTCCATGCTCCAGCATGATATGAAGGAGTTCTCAGACTTTTTAGAAAGCTTGTAACATGCTTTGCAACCTCTCTTTCAATCATCTTAGAAAACTCTGATTGGACCTACGTGAAAAATGGCCCAGAAGTTCTAACCAAATTCTGTCTCGGAAATGCCCAGAATTTACTGAGTGCTTTAGTTTCCTGGACGTGCCTTCAAGGATGTGCAACTTGAAATCCAAGCATTTATAGGAGAAGTTATGTTCTTCAATATTTTAGATCTCATTGAGATCTACAACTCTCGTTTCAGAAGTTATTCCTGAATCATCTTGCATTATGATGAAAATCTGGCCAGAAGTTCTGAACTTATCATATTTCTTAACACTTATAAAAATTTCTAAGTGTTTAGAATTTTAACTTTTTCCAAAGTAGATTTGACTTTTGATTTTATTGATGAAACAACTTCAAATTATAACATGTCTTGATGAAATATTATTCTTGAAACTTGAGATTATGCTGTATGCACTTGTCATGTATGTATTCTGATTTTATGAATGTGATGCGTTTATTGCAGTGTGTCTTTGTATAGGAAAATAAATCCTAGACAACATGCTGGGGAGCCTTGGGAGGCTGAAACCTTAGCGGTCACACACCGGTTGAAAAATGGATGTGCTTCCCTGAAATGGGCCATCTTATAACAAGTGCATATGACAGGGTGTGTATCGACCCGACGAGATATGGTTTTTTAGAGACATTTTCCCACTTCATATTCGCCCACCTCAAGACACATTTATCTGTATCATTTGTATTGAGTATCTTAGATTTCTCCATTTTTCCAGGTTTATTTGAAACCAGGGTGTCCTATTCCGGCTACATTAGTGGAGTGGATGGCACATTCCTCAAAAGATGCGGAAACTTGGGCGAATCACTTTTTTGAAAGGATAGCATAGTTCACCAAATTGACGGAACTTGAGACAAAATCAAATAGGGAGAAGTCGAAGAAATAACCGATATTAGATTTAAGCAGTGATAATTTGTTCGGTGCATTTTAGAATGTAATCGAACCATTTTTTGAATGTATTGTCATGCACAATATAAATTCTATACAATTATATATATAACATATCTACTAAACATTTTACCGCTGTTTACTTTTATTGATTTAATTTTTTTCATGTTTCTATGGTACTGATTCTGCTAAAGCAGAATCAGTTTCTGATTCTGCATAATTCAGATATGCATATCCAAAAATAACATTCATTAAAAAAAAGAACAACGGTTATTTCGGATACGCATATCCAAAGCTACCATTTGGTGGCTTCAGATATGAATCTCCGAACCTATTCGATAAAAAACTACAGTGTGGTGAATTCGAATATGCATATCCGAATTAAGGAGTATTATAGGAATTTCTCCAAAGGCCTCTAAGAAGGCATAAGTGTGCACTAAAAAATGAGGATTTCTTTTTCCATCCTATAGTTTTCTAGCGCACCATGCGAAATTCCAAAAATTCCCCTTAAAACCAGAAATTTATTTCTGATACGCACCTTATTCAAGCATATATGGTATATAAAGGTTGGGTATAAATTGGAAATACACATCCAGTGGCAACCGTAAATATATTTGCGGTTGCACCCTAAACATACACAATGGCCTGGACTTGGAATCCAAGCTCCAGTTAAGAGATGAACCAGAATTGTATTTACGGTGGAAACCAGAAGTATATTTCCGGTTTGCGTTCTGACTTAAAGGCGCACTTCCTTTTCCCATCCCTTTACAATAGCATTTTCAAAACATACAAAACACACAAAACACACAAAACACACATTTTTACAAAATCAAACAACTTCACAAAAAACTCGTCAGGAATAGTAAAGCATCAGTTAATGTAATTATTCAACCACATTCAATGAAGAGGCATCCTCAATTGTAAGTTGTTTTTGATATTTTTAGAGTTTATGTAATTTCTACTCAAATTTGTGATTTAGGTTAGAAATTATGAGTTTTTTGTGTGTTTTCAACATTAAGAGTCATTAGCAAAGTGTTGGAAGTATCATTTTTATAATCAATGACCATTTTTTGGAGGTCATTTGTGGCTCTACTTTGCCATTGATGGAGCTCTGAAATTTTCAATCGTACTGGAAATGTATTTTCAGTTTTCATTTTAACGTTAAAGAAAACCGGTAATGCATTTACGATTTTAGTCTGTTTCTATTTTCCCCTTCATTCTAAACATTAGTCCTTATGTTAACGTTTGTTTTGTACTTCTATAGGAGTAATGGCTGAGAGACTATCTAGGTTGAGGCACGACAAGCTTGCACAACATGCTTTTATGCAGAGGGAAATTAGTCAGGCATCCCAGGCTCCTTCTGCCTCCCGACAGGCTATGCCAGATGTGCCTACTACAGCCTCAACCTCCGATGTTCCTATTTCTACTTTGACTTCATTTTCCTCGCACAGCAACGGGATTCTCTAGTTCATCCCTCGCCGCCTCCATTCTCCCGTAGACGCACTTCCTCACCAATGGTATTTGAGGCGGGAGATACATCCTGTTCCCAAACTACACCAGAGGTCACACAACTGACGCTTGAGGCATAGCCATAAACTACATCCCAACCTCAATCATAGACGACACTTGAGCCGAAACCTGAGACATCTCATGCATCTGAGTCGGAACATCAGGCGACACCTCAGGCGGAACCTGTCGCACCTCAGGGTTTTGGAGGAGGAACGTCTGATTTATCTCTGCTGCCTTTGTACTCGGACCATGTTGCTAGACATATATGGGATAAACAGGTATTAATTTTGAATTGTTCCTTCAATTACATTTTATTATGGACTTTTGTTGAATGAATTTTGTCAAACCATGTATGAAGGAACGTGATCCGCTGAAGATCATTAATCATGGGCGAAAGATCAATAAACTCGAAGCCCTTCTTGAGCCATGGTTTAATGAGCTGTTGCTGCTTACAGGGTTGAAAGATTTAACCAATTATGGTTATATCATCGTTAATTGGGGTATGATTAACGCTTTTGTTGAGAGGTGACACCATGAGACTTCGTCATTCCATCTACCACATGGTGAGATGACGATCACACTAGACGACATTGTGTCTTTGACATATCTTCCGATTAGAGGGATATTTTTAGATCATGACAGGATTGACATAGAGGAGGCATTAGATATGTTGGTAGAGAAATTGGGAGTTACCCCTGAGAGTGTCATGTCATAGATGGACTTCACCTGTGATGTTCACGTCAGATATAGTTATTTGAAAAGGGTGTTCACGGATGAGATTAGGCGTGCACGAGAGGCTGGTGGTGATCCCGAGCAGGTTACCCTGCACTAGAGGTTTTCTATGAGAGCATACCTTTTGTTTCTGGTTGGCACACAGATTTTTGTGGATACTAATGCCACTTACACAAATGTGATGTACTTGGGGTACTTTGATGATTTTGAGAAGATCTATCAGTGGAACTGGGGGCTACTTGTTTGGAGTATTTGTATACGAAGTTGTCTGAAGGATGTAAGTGGAATACGAAACAAATGACCGGTAACATCACACTCTTGACAGTAAAATTTCTTGGTCTTTGTGGCGTTTTCTTAGTTATTTTGATTCTGTTTCTAATTAATAATTAGTTATTTCAGGGTTGGATCCTACAACACTTCCCCCGCATCTCGGGTTGGTCACTTGCTACGGATTATACTGAAGACAAGCCGCGTGCCACTATATACGATCCGCTCAGAGTGAACCATGCGATAGAGCCGTTCCATGTGTATATTGACCGACTAGTGTTTGATGATATTCACTTCTATTCATACGTCGACCACCATGACACGATACCATTTGACGATGTTGCATTGTTTACGGGATGGTTGGCTTACAGGTCATGTAAGACAAATGCTTATATGCCTGAGTGCGTCATGGTCAGTTCAGGTACGCCCAATACATTCCTCAAGATCCTACTGTATCTTCTCCTCCCCTGGTGAAATACAGGGATATCGATGCCTTGTTTAATGATTATGAGAATTATTTTGTTCCAGATAAGGCCCGAAGTACCTTTGCTCCAAATGACTAGAGCTACGTGGGCGGTTATATCATATGGTTCTTCAGGGTGTCCCATCTATACATGGTACATGATGCTCTAGAAAATCCACCGAGGCTATCTCATCAGGAAATTCTAGAGGAGGAGCAGGCAATGAACGATCATGCCACTAAAATGTTGTCTAGGTGCCATCGTATTATTGACATTGCACAAGAGGGTATTGATGGATATTTATTTCCTGATGGCTCTGATGTTAGAGGTATTCTAGATGCTATCATGACCGAGGCTTATGGGACTCTGTAGTATAGGAGGCAGCAGAGGAACGTATTAAAGTAAGCCCTAATAGCCAATCAATTATGGCTTAATATGTGTTTGTATCATGACCTTGATATATATATTGTTTGTCAATATATGTATACTTATTAGGCATCATATTTATTATATTATTTATATATCACATAATAAAATCCTTAGAATAATTAGTCTATTAATGACCTATTAAGCGTGACTTAATCGTGAGAGCTCATTAAATATAAAGACGTTATTCTTAAAGCATCTGTAGTAAAGTTTTAATGTCAAATAGGATAACAGTAATGCATATAAACTATTATGTGAGTGGACTGATGATAGTATCTCACAAGTCATGGATATGAGATATCAAGCCTTCACGTATGTATAAATATTATGAGTAATATTTATACTGAATTGGCTCACCATGAAAAATACTACATAGTTTGTTATGTAAGTGACATAAGTTATTCTCATAATGATAGTGGTGTATACCACCCTTCGACCTGAAATCACTATGGACCTTAGATGTGGAGTCGAATACTTTATTGCCAATCAAACGTTGTTCGTAACAAGATGACCATAAAGATGATTGATAGGTGCTTTACGAATCATGCCGAGAGACATGAGTGACCAGGATGAGATTTGCCCCTCCTACATATACGAGAATAATATCTATGGGCCCCTCGATAGAGTATGACTGTAAAATGCATGGTCGTGTTCAAATAAGTCAATATGAGATATTGGGCTTATTTGTCGTTATCAAGTATACTCTGGGATCAAGGAATATAATATTGGACTATACAAGAGTGACACATTCTATGCATTGTGTTATATATATATATATATATATATATATATATATATATATATATATATATATATATATATATATATATATATATATATATATATATATATATATATATATATATATATATATATATATATATATATATATATATATATATATATATATATATATATATATATATATATATATATATATATATATATATATATATATATATAAGGGTAAAAGGGTAATTGTACACGTAATCATTATCATAAAACGATTATGTCAGATCACACGATATTCTAGTCACTTGGATAGCAGTGATGTGTTGCTAGATACCGCTCACTGTTTATAATATTAAATAGGTAATTTAATATTATTGTCAATGTTACGAGAACTTATAGTGTCGCACACATAGAATACTTATAGTGGAATGAATGATTAAATTAAATATGATTTAATTTAATTATAGATTAATAATATTTAAATTATTTAATATATTAATACATATAATTTATTTGATTAAATATAATTTAATTAAATAAATGAGAATTGACAATTGATTAAATATATGATTTAATTTAATTAATATTTTATTTAGTTAAAAGAGTTTAATTAAATATAAATAATATTTATTTAATTAAAATAGTTTACTTAAATAAGATTGTGCTAATTTTGGAAAAGCCCAAAATAAGAGTATTAGGATTTTAAAAGTTGTCTATAAATAGAGAAATTCTTTTCTCTATCAAAGTTAATTGTCAATTTTCAAGAGAATAAGAAACGGCTAGCACCGCCTTTCACTTTGCACTCGCGTGTATTACATAGAGACATCGATATCTTTCGTTGTTCGTGATTAAAGTACACTTCAAGAAGTATTTCTTGAATCTTTATTTTGCTTAAATTGATTTGTAATTAATGATTTAATTAAGATATATTTTTTGAGATTATTCCGCTGAGAGAATAATTATTTTTGAAAAACTCTTGTTAAAATTTCTTCTACGTTATCAGAGCAAAGTTATGATTAAATTATTAATTCAATTATGATCTATACATAATGATTATATGGTGATATAATTATATTTAATTGTGTTTAATTTTGTATGATTGAATTCGATTCAATTTTAACACGTAATTTTGATCGCTTGATGCAATGTTACGTTTACACATTTTAAGCATGCCGTATGACTATTTTGAAAAGTAATAGCTTTGATTGCTATTGTTGTTGTTATTTGTTAATGAGGTATTCGAAATTATCTTAGCGAACACTGTGATGCAACACCAGATTTAAGAAAATCACAAGTTAAGAATCGTATTTGCATAATAACATTAAGACATACTATTTGGTTGCATAATGTTTTAAAGTTAGTAAAATTGTATACTATAAGCATTACGACCATTGTTACTAATATGTTTTTCGTTAACCTAGTCAATTGCCGTAACAAATCATTGCTAGGTTATCTTTGAATTGCTTTTAAAATGGTATATGTATGATATATTATTATAATAATAATAAATAATAAATAATTATTACAATAATAATAGTTTAATATTATTGATTATAAATAATAATAAAATAATAAAGTGTTTATTATTTCAAGAATAAATATTGACATTATGTTTTGTGTTATTGAGATGTTTGATATTGACTATGTTTCGGAATCCGACATTAGTATAGTAAAGCAGCAATACTTCGATCATCTATAAGTGATACAAATATAATTGATAAATTTATATATGATATAAATATTTCTAATGCGAATTCAGTGTATTTGATACACTATTTTGTTTCGTACATCTAAATAGTGTACTGATTGTTATACATGTGAAGGATCAATGTTCATCCTACTTTGGAATCTGATATTTGTATGGTGAAGCAATGATATTCGATCAATCATATTGAATAATTAATAATTATATTTTGATGGTATGAACGCGTTTGTATTACGGTTTGTGACGTTGCAAAAGTTGTGCCTTTAGAATTCGGAAAAAGCATGCGTTAATATTTATAAATTAATAATATATTATTATTTATTAGTTAATCATTTATTATCAAATAAATTGGTATATGATTATGACCTTAAACTTTGGTGTTTGTTTATACGACCTGCGTATCGTGATTATTTTATTTAAATACGACATGTGTGTCGTGGTTTATTGTAATTAAATACGACATGTGTGTCGTGTCATTTAATTATTATTTTATTTATTTAAATATTATAAATGTTCAAGTTCAAGAGTTGAAGAGAAGACAACACCAATTGATAACGCCGGTGGAGAGACTTGAGAAGCTTGCTCGTGGGTTAAAGAATTGTAATAAAGTATTTTATTTAATTCTTACGTTTTAGGTGGTCATAATCGTATTACCAACTTTTATTTCATGTATGTGATGCGTGAAATGTATTTTTATTTGCGCGTGTATAAGATACACGAATATGTGAGTGTATGAGATACACAAATCACTGAGATCAAATTTAAGAAAAATCCTTCAATTAAATATTAAGTTAATTGCTTTCTAAAATTTAACACTCATCAAGACTAGTATCGAATAATGTAAGTTTCGCCCACGCGATGTGCATGTTTTATATTAGTAAGGTGCGATGGGATAAATGTAATATCCAACTGCTAAATTTTTAGGTTTGACTTAAGTAAACTAATTATAATAGAATTATATATGATTAGAAGCAAGAGTTGAGAACAATCCATATGATGGATTAGAATAAAGAGTTATACACTCAACTTATAAAATTCGAGAATTGTATTAGATACAATTGGAAAGAGTTCCTACATAAATAACAAAGTTTTGTGTAATCTGCCTGCACGGACTTAAAACAAAGTGAAATATGAATCTCGATCCACTAGAAAATCTTCCAACGAGATTTTTCGAATCAAATATCGAGGGTCATTTGGTTTGAATAAAAATAGTGAGAGCATTTTAATAAAAATCCTTATTAAAATAATTTAATTTGATACAATCTTTTTACACATTTTGTATGTAGAATTTATTTTTCATTTTATTTATATTTTAGAAATGTTCTTATGAAGGATGTAAGGATTAGAAAGCAGTTTCTGAGTTGGTACATAAATTGAGAATTATTCTCAAGCACGAAAAAAATTGTATGTTCTCAATCAACCAATTCCTAACAACCGAATATAACTAGATTCGAAGAAAGACACTTATGAGAATAATTTAATCGAATGTCTAGTTATAACATATCTCATAATTGTAGTCGTCACGGAAAATGATATGATCATTAACCTCGAGAAATTTCTTTTAAATATATGAGAAATGTAAAACTTTCCAAGATCTTTTCTATACAAGTTAGGAATTCAAATAGATCTAAAATATTTTTGAGATTTAAAATTTGGATTTCCTTATAGACCAAATAGTTGGTCACTAGCTCTATTTGAGATTGTCTCAGATAGGTAGATTACATTCATTATGAATGAATTTTAAATATATCTATCATATCTTGTTGAAAAGAAAAAGAAAGTAGTTTGTGATGCTAAATAGATGAATTATAAAAGGAATGAGATTCAATTTTATATTCCTTAAAATTGGACAGACAAACACGGATCTAAAGGAAAACGGTGATTTCATGTGTTGAAAGAATAAAACTGTTAATGGTTATCAAAAGAGTCAAATTAGAAGAAAGAAGTAAGACTTTTTCTTCATACAATTTGTTATAGAAAATCAAATAGTCTACTTATACATCTTGGATATGTGATACTAGATGTTGATCTCACATTTATATGAATGTGAATAGTCTTTCGAGAAATAGTACATTGATTATAATTTGAGTTAGCTTATGTCTAGAATGAAACAATGTGTTTCATTGACTATAAGAGCTTATAATTAGACTTAGATTAGAGCTTAGAATGGAACCAAATAATTGTTATTAAGTTTCATTTAGTAATAAACACTAATTCCAAGTCTTGTATTGACAAGATGGGGAGTGTATGTTTTGATAATGGACAAGTGTTGTTATGATTATCCAAACAATATTTTAATACTAAATTAAGTAGTAGATTTGAGTTCTACGATATTGATAAGCTCGTCTATAATAAATGTGGGATGGATCAAATAAGATTTGAAAGTTATATATTTGATACGAGTTAGAATTATTTTGAGAAGAGTTCAAGAGTGAAGTAGAAGGAAACAACTCGAAAAGGTATTGAGATCATACGAATTGTTCGCTTGGTAAATACCTATATGGAAAAATATATTGTCCATTTAAATCGAATCATGTTTGACATTGATCGATTTAAGATATCTCAATTATATATTTGTATGTCTTTTATAAATTATTTTACATATAATTATTCATATCCATAACCAACTCCATTTAAAGTATCCGTAAAGACACCATATTTGATATGAAGGTAAGAGTACCTAGTTTGTCTTTTATGATCATCTTGGTTGTAAGGTTTATTAAGTAAACTTGATCATAGTGTAGATGAATATGTATTTATGGATGTATCCCAATAGAAGTAAGGGACACATATTCTATAACACATTATGGGACAAAATTATTTTGTTGATAGAGTTGAAGTCTTCCTTTAGAGATATTATGTATCTAAAGGAATAAGTTGGAGTGATGTAGAACTTAAAGAAATTAAAGCACTGGAAAATGCATATATTTATGAAAATGGAATATGAACCTATTCAACAAGGTAGTTGTTGGACCATTGGTTCATGTAGCACAAGATCTAGAGAAGATCATAAATGATCTTGATTCTAAAAGAAGTATAAGTTGTTTAAATCCAATTATGAAATAGAGCAAACTTCTCGGAGTTAAATCCATTTATTAATGAAGTTTTGTGAAAACTTGGATTAATAAATGTCAAGTTTAAATCTTGTGTACACAAGAAGGTTAGTGGAAGTATTTGTATTAATCTAGTATAGTATGTAGGCGATATACTGATCATCAAAACAAATTCCCTGCAACACCAATGTAGGACATGGTTAAGGAAATAGTTTTTATGAAATGCTTAGGCGAGGTTTCCTAAAAGTTTAGGAATCATAATCTATAGAGATAGATGATTTATGAATCTCAATTCTAGCACAAATACATATTCCGACAAAGTATTGAGACACTTAATATGCATAAATATTACATTTAGATTATTGCATGTGAAAAATGATATTTTGTCTAATGGACAATGTCTTACCTCATTGGATGAAAAAATGTTACTATTATATGTACTGCACTAGATGCACCATATTCTATTAGCATTAACAATAAGTGCCAAGATGATTGAAGTGTTCATCACTAGATCACTATCAAGAAAGTCTATGAATATCTTGAAAGAACCAAATGTTCATTTTCTTGAGAGTAGATGGGAATAATCATTGTAAAGGAGTTATAATGATGATATTCCAAAAATTTATGAACTATATATTCATATCACAATATAAATTAAATGTTATGCTTGAACGAAAATTATATAAGTTGAAAAGAGTTTCAGACAATTGTTGTTTCTAGTACAAAGGTCAAATATATAATTTGAATTGCTTTGCTAATTCTTGGGAAGAAAATTGTGTTTCTTGTATTACAGATCCTATTGATATCATTCATGATGATAATGGGTTAATCTTGCAAGTTGAGAATACTAGATCTCACTAGCGATCCATGTATATATATTTTGACACTTCAATTTATTTCGATAGAAGATCAAAACTTGAAATTGGAAGAGGTGTATATTACCAACAGAGGAAAGAGTTCCTTATACCCTAATAAAGTATCATGCTTAGATGATGCTTGACGCATAAAATGGGCAACTGGATGTTAAATTAATATCTGATTGACTTTAGTGCTAGTGGAAGATTGTTAGAGTAAGCCCTAATACCCAATCAATATTGGCTTAATATGTGTTTGTATCATGGCCTTGATATATATATATATATATATATATATATATATATATATATATATATATATATATATTGTCAATATATGTATACTTATTAGGCATCATATTTATTATGTTATTTGTATATTACATAATAAAATCTTTAGAATAATTAGCCTATTAATGACCTATTAAGTGTGACTTAATCGTGGGAGCTCATTAAACATAAGGACATTATTCTTAAAGTATCCATAGTCAAAATTTAATGTCAAATAGGACAACAGTAATGCATAGAGACTATTATGTGATTGGACTGATGACTGTATCTCACAAGTCATGGATATGAGATATCAAGTCTTCACGTAGGTATAAATATTAGAAGTGTTATTTGTACTAGATTGACCCGCCATGAGAATACTACATAGTTTGTTATGTAAGTGTCATAAGTTATTCTCATAGTGATAGGATAATGGTGTATACCACCCTTCGACCTGAAACCACCATGGACCCTAGATGTGGAGTCAGATACTTTTTTTCCAATCAAATATTGTCCGTAACAGGATGACCATAAAGATGGTTGATGGGTACTTTACAAATAATATTGAGGGACATGAGTGACCTAGATGGGATTTACCCCTCCTACATATACGAGAGTAATATCTATGGTCCCCTTGATAGAGTATGACTGTAAAATGCATGGTCGTGCTCAAATAAGTCGATATGAGATATTGGGCTCATTTGCCATTATCAAGTATACTCTGGGATCAAGGAATATAATGTTGGACTATACAAGGGTGACGCATTCTATGCATTATGTTTAATATAGATATAAGGATAAAAGGATAATTGTACACGTGATCATTATCACATAAATGTTATGTTAGATCACACGACATTCTCGTCACTTGGGTAGCAGTGATGTGTTGCTAGATACCGCTCACTGTTTATAATATTAAATACGTTATTTAATATTATTTCCAACAACGAGAACCTACCGGATCGAACGCATAGAGTACTTATAGTGGAATGAATGATTAAATTAAATATGATTTAATTTAATTATGTGTTAATAATATTTAAGTTATTTAATAAATTAACACATCTAATTTATTTGATTAAATATGATTTAATTAAATAAATGAGAATTGAAAATTGATTAAATTAAATATTATTTAATTTAATTAATATTTTATTTAGTTAAAAGAGTTTAATTAAATATAAATAATATTTATTTTATTAAAATATTTTAATTAAATAAGATTGAGCTTATTTTGGAAAAGCCCAAATTAAGAGCATTAGGGTTTTAGAAGCTCTCTATAAATATAAGAGTTCTTTCCCATATCAAAGCTAATTTCCAGTTTTTAAGAGAACAAGAAACGGCTAGCACTGTCTTTTACTTTGCACTCGCGTGGACTACATAGAGACGTCAGTATCTTCCGTCGTTCGTGATCAAAGATAAAACACGCTTCAAGAGGTATTTCTTGAATCTTTATTTTGGTTAGATTGATTTGTGGTTAATGATTTAATCAAGATCTTTTTTTCGGGATTATTCCGCTAAGAGGATCAAAAAGTTTGAAAAACTCCTCTTAAAATCCCTTCAGAATGTCGGGAGGGTGACAAGCCGACTTAGAGTCCGCCATACCCAGTAGTCTTTGTTGTTGTATATGTATTTTCGTTATTATTTTTTTGGTTGTATTTGGATACTATTTGGTTTACCCTTTATATTGACTACGGGCACCTTTTATACTGTTTACTATTATATATTTATATATGCCTTTGTTCTATATGTCTTTGTAGTTTGTTTTGTTGTATACGTGTTGTACCCCAAAATTTACCCTATTCATTTTGAATTTAATTTGGATTATATTGCATCATCATGTGCATACATATCATTGGTTCTATGATTATGAGATCAAGGTATTTCAAATGAGCTTCGGTAAATTGCAAGAGACGTTTATTTCGTGAAGAGATGCCCTCGGGATATTTTTTTTATGCTAATAATTGGCCCGTAACGGTTCGGGTATTCGGAAATTCACGTGGCCAATTCAGTCCGTCATATTCAGGTGCTCTTTCTCCAAGATATCCATGGTGACGTATTCTCAAATTTATGTGTGGCTTGAGAGCCAATTCTTTGAAGAGGGTCGCCGAATGTGCGAGTTGTTTCGAAAAAATACAGTGGAAAAGTGTGCTGAAAGTGCAGTTTTTGCGCACTAGGAAATTCATAACTCGGAGCCCGTGGCTCGTTTTGAACCTGTTACGGTGGCTAAAACTCCGTCTCGATGTCCTCTACATTTTCATATCTCATGGCCGTAAACTAATTCTGCTCAGAAGGTCTCCAAAATCGTGGATTTATCGAGTGCGTTCGCACGGGAAAATTGTGGCAAATGCTTATCTGCACCACATTCAAAAAATCATAAATCGGTCGATTTTTGTCGTATCGAGCCTGTTATAAAGGAATTGTCTCACTAGTTGAGTTATCCGAATTTTGGTTTCTACTTTCAAGAGCAAACGATGCCCCAAAGGCTTTCATTTTTTACCCGAAGCGCGTGTAACTCACTGATAATTCTGATGCTGGGAATTAAAGTTGTCTGAGGCGAAACTTTGGAAATTCATAACTTTCTTAATATTTATCCGATTGAGCCCATCTTTGGATACAAAGTTTTTCTCAACATTGGCTACAGTTTTGTTTCATATTTTAACTTCAGAAATCGCACCTAAGTTCCCGCGAATATTCCCGGAATGTGTCGCACTCAAGTGATTAAAAAATATGCACTTTGACTTGTGGTTATTTGAGGCCCATTAACCAAATTTACTCACATAATGTCACAATATATATTCTCATTCACTCCAATTTCAAAGAGGAGGCTCTGATAATTCATAAAAATCTCACAAACACTCTAAACATTTCTTGCAATTCTCTCAAAGATCAAATCAAGGTTGTACACCTTTTTCATCAAGAACACAACAACAATTGCATCAAGATCCAAAAGTCAAGATCAAGAGCAATTCTTCTCTGATCATAGATTCTTTTGTTACGATCTCTATACCTAAACCTCCTCTTCACTTCTATCGGTGAGTTTTCTTGAATTAAGCACTTTTGAAATAAGTGATTATTTGAGAAGCACTTTTTGGTCAAGCATGAATTGAATCTAGGTTGAATTTTGAATTGAGAATATAGATCTAAACCTAGAATTATGAATTGATTTAATAATCGTGTATAGATTCGGAATTGGATATTTGAATTAAGTGCTTATTGAATTAAGTTGATTTACATGGAAGTGCTTAATTATTGAAAAAAATTGATGATGTTGCATGAAGCTTAATTGTTGATCCTTAATCCATCATGTATAATTTGATTCTAGACCTTGAATTATGCAAAATCGTGTGTTGAATGTGTGAAGATTTTGTGTTTGATCAATTGCCTAAGCCATGAGCCAAATCTCAAATATCTGTTAAAACTGTTTTCTGTCTGGGTAACGGGTTACCCAAATATGGCAACGGTTACCATCGTTTCATTCACAAAAAAATTCAAAATTGTTATGTGGTAACCGGTTACCCCAAGTCAGAAGCAAATGGCCAGAATTTTCAAAGTTTTGGTAACCGGTTACCCAATTATGGTAACCGGTTACCCCAAGTCAGTAGTCAATTTCCAAGATTTCCAACTTTTGGCTAACAGGTTACCTAGTTATGGTAACCAGTTACCCAGACAGAAATATTGATTTTTTCTTTGTTTCATTGCATGCTTTTACACTTTGCCTTGTTAATTCTAACTCCTTTTATGAATGCTTTGCAAGGTACATCGTTAGGCCTTCAACCTTTAATTAGCACATAATTATTGGTTGAACGACATATTATGTGATCACTTATTAGTGGGGAAGGATTTTGCAATCAAACCCCCATATTTTGTCTTGAGCTCACATTGGACGACATTGATGCTTCGTGTTTTTCTTATTTCATCCCTCTCCCGCTTGTTTACTTCGGGTGATACACCCTCCTTAGCTAAAGCATTTCTCTTGTTTCCCCCATCCCTTCGAGTCAGTATGTGTTACTCAGGTTTGTTTTCTTTTGCCAAAGCACTTGTTTGCTTATTTTTTTGTTATACCATGTTCCCTTAGAATAGGAATTTGTATGCTCCCTTAGGATCGCTCAATTAGAGTAGCTTGCGAGCTAGACACTAGGATTGTAATTCATTCATGCTAACATAGGGTAGAGATTTCCCTTTTCATCCTCAACCTTAGAATCAATCATTGTATGATAACATTAGTGATAGAACTAGGTAGTCTCCCTTAGATGTCTTTTCTTTATTTTTGCATCGTTGCATTTAAGACTAAAACTCTTTTCTTGGTAAATGCATAAAACATCTAACAACTTTTAAATCCTTCTTTAAGGTAAAAAAATATCAACCAATACAAAAATTTTCCGCCTTCGGGCCTTTCTTCGGAACTTGAAAAGGATGTGTTATTTTTCTACTCTATGCAATACAACACATAATTCCCCAAGGGTTGGCTTGCACCATGTCTACTTGCTAAGAGTCACGAACATAACATCATCCGCCTTCAGACACTTTTTCTTTTGAAAACACCTGTTTAGGTGAGAGCATGTTATTTCCTTTCTACTACAGATGTGTGAGTCTCCAATGGTCGAGCAGAAGTGGAATGATTGAATTAATATTATTCATTAAAAAATACAAATAAATCAAAATATGTGAGCCGAACTATGGTAACTCTGATTCCTCAAAAAGGATACGTAGGCATTAGGGTAGGGCCCGAACGAGCACAACTTTTATTTTCCCTATATTATTTTCTCTTTTCTTTTGCATGCATTCCCTTTTAGCTTTTAAACCTTAGACATAGACTTTGAACACACCAATAAGATATACAACAAGAGTGGATAACGTAGAGTACTATAGGCGTGTGGGTTCTAATACCTTTCCCTTGTGTAATGGACTCCCTTACCCGATCTCTCGGCCTCGAGATCGTGACTTCTCCCTTCTCAGGTTTGCTTGATGTTTGCCTTTCCCTTTCCGTGGGATAAAAAAAGTTCGATGGAGACTTCATTGATTTCATTATTAGTTGATTGTTCAACCGATGATTTTAGTTGGCGACTTCACTGGGGATAGATCGACCAATTGCTGGTCCATCCCGGGGTAGATCCTAGCTCTTGTTTGGTTTATCCGTGGGGTGTTTATTTTTATGCTTTACAGTTTGTTTACTCATACCTGTCTATGTGGGCATATATGTGCATTGTATTTTATCACTTTCCATATGCTGGTGGAACTACTGTGCCAATTTTAATCATGTTGGGTGGGTGTTACAAGAGGTAAAAGGCCCAATACCCAGGCCAAGTGACGACCATGGGAACCCTAGGAATAGAGTGGAACATGAACGACTAGTTGACTTCGGTTTGATATTACGGTCATGTCGTCCATGCTCAGTTGAGGTGCAAATGAGGTGCTATCATTTCACATAGGTGTTTCGATGATAGTGGCCTCAGGCGGACCCATGAATCTGATTTACCCTTGCCTTACCCTGACCTAGATTTGACCCGTGAGTGGGACGGGAATATATCTTACAGGTACATATGGTGACTATGTTCTGATGGTGACTATGTTCTGTTGGTGACTATGTTTTGACGGTGACCGTTATATTCTGTGGGTGACTATGTGGGTCTCAGATTTATTTTCTGAGTTTCTGGTTTGGTTTTCAGAGGTTCTTTTGGATTGTGTTCCAAACCTTTGATCCTAGTTTTCTCACCATGCCCAGAAGTGGAATATCATATATCTCTTGTTATGAAAACCTTGATCCCATGACCATTACACCTGCATCATAGAATATTTATTTATTGCAAAATAAATGTGAAAAATGTATGCATTAAAAAGAGTTAACACATATGTTCTTTCTATTTCCAAGGAATCATGCTTGTGAACATTATGTTGTGTTTGTCCATCTCTTACTGAATCAAAACCAAAATTAAAAGCATGTGGGTTCCTTGAAAATGTTTGAACATGGAATTTCATCCGCTCATTCACCTCATGCATCTTCATGCATCCATAGCAGGTACTCAGAATGGGGAATCCTTATTCAGACTCGGTGTTTTCTTTTCAGAATTGCAAATCTTGACTTCTCTCCGCTCAGTGATCAGATTCTAGATATGGAACAACTTTGTGGGGATTTGGATGAGATGAAAGAGCATATGGGGTTTTCGATGCTAGACATGCAGGATTTAGTCTGTAAGCAAGAATTCTTGAGAGAGGAGAACACTCAGTTGAAGGCTCGGTTGAGTTTGGTTATTGAAATTTTGGGGACAATGTTGAGGAAAGAAGATGGTTCTACACCTGTTGCAATAGGAGTTACCATTCTTCCCCATAATCTGGGGACTCTTTCAAGTCAGAGAGTATCTCCTCCACAGCCTTGTGTTCCAAAATCTTCCCATCCGCGACCAGTTATCGTTTCCTAAGAGGACCTAAAGGGTAAAGTCCGTCAGCAGAGGCCAAAACATCCCGAACGATAATTTGATCCTATTCCAATGTTATATGCACAATTGCTTCCTCGTCTGCTAGGATTTCATTTGGTTAAACTCTGAATCGTCACTATGCGCGAAAAGCTCTCGCATGGCTTTGACAACAGTGCTAGGTGTGAATTCCATTTTGGGGCACCTGGTCATGATACTGAAGATTGCATAGCTTTTAAGCACCAAGTCCAGTATTTTCTTGATGCAGGTACAATTCTCCTCACTCTCGAAGGTCTGAGGGTGCAAATCAATCCTATGCCACTGCTATAGAGAATAGGGTTATGCCTTCTCCTCTTCAAATTTCAATCTCACGACCTGAGTCACATCGTCTGCAACTTATACTCCCAGAAAGTTCTCACCGGCAGTCATTTATAAGCTATAGAAATCAGTAGGTCAATCAAAATCAACATGTTCCTTATGTTCATCCAGTTCAATATGCTCCTCAGCAGCAAATCTATCGACAATGACATATGCAATAGGGTAAGTAAAGGGACAGGAAGCCAAAAAGAGTGTTCGACGTTGTTCCTATGACTTATGGCTAGTTGTTCCCTCAATTGCTCAAGCTTTCCTTGGTGGAACCCAAGCCATTAAAGCCTGTCATTCCTCCTTATTCTGTTGATTTTGATCATACTATGAAATGTGATAACCATGTTGGGTCACTAGGCCATTCCATTGAAGACTGCAGGGCCTTTAAAGAAAAGGTTCAAGACCTGCTTGACGCAAAGGCTATCAATTTCGAGCCAGCCTGTCAGATTTGAAGTCTCCTTTGACTCAGTGATGGTCAACGCTACCAAGCGCATCTTCTGAAGCAACAAGTCCATACGGGAACTGGTCTCCTCAACATGGAAATTTCAAATTACATTTGCATTCTCATTTGTAATCTTTCTTGTTTTGTTTGATTACTTTCTTATATGAAAAACTTGCGTATTCTTGAATATTAATCATAATGCATTGAATATGTTTGTCTTGAATTAATCTGTTTTTATTCACTCATTAATGTTTTTCTTTGATTTTTGATACTTAACTCTTGTTAAATAAAGCAAAAATCTCTAGAGGGAGGATGATGAGTAATGTACCAAAAATTTCAAACGATGTGCTTTTGAATAAAAACCCTGCTGACGATGTACATGCATTGTTTCAAATTCCCAAACACTAGAGATATAAGGGAGATAGACCTTTGTTAACCCCTTTAAGCCTTGAAGTGGGAATTTATTTTCTTGTCATAAAAAACCCTCACATTTAACCGGAGGCAGTGTAATGGTCAGTTAATGTGCGTCCAACATGCAATTGATTCGCCAAAGTTAGGAAACGTTTCTCTACTTGAAGAAACTTTGAGCAAAAAATACATCGCAATAACCAAAGAGCTAGAAAGTAATATGCTCTTTGTTAGAGACTTCCTCAGTGGTTTGGTCGTGGTGATCAATCATGTAATGGGTGAAGCTAGCGCGATTAGCATCAAAGTTAATGGTATCTTCATCCATTTCGTAAGGATTAAAGGTTTCTCTAGTTAGTCGAAGACCCGTGATCACAACAATGTCGAAGAGGGTAGAAGTCATCTTTCTGCAAGGAAAATGTAAATTATTATGAGAACTATCCCAAAAATATAGAGAAGCTAAGAGCAGGGTTTGGCTATAACCTGGCCCAACCTTCAACAGTTAAATCATGTCGTAGATTTCCATATCTTTCCATATTTCGGCTTCCTTCTTCTCTACTTTGGCAAGCCAAGTGAGGTAGGGTTAAGGGTCTTTGAATAAAGGGCAAAAGCTAAACACTCTAAGAGTGTTGCTCAAATAATCTAAGTTAATGGGTTTTTCTATATCTAAGGCTCCAGTCAAAAAATTTGCTTGATTGTCATCTACAGTTTGTACTGGTTTAACATTATTATTTTCATCATCAACTTTTTTCTTACTAGCTATGGGTTTTGTACGATGATAAGTGGGAAAAAAACTCTTGGAGTTTTCCAGCATCAGCGTCATGGTTAGACAAAGGACCCATATACGCATTAGTTTCACCAGTAATAGTAAGAGAAATAAGTACTTGATATTGATAGATTTTACGCTTTTCTTTAAGCAGAGGAGGTTCAGGAACGTATTATTGGTTGCCTACAAACAATGCCTCACGATTTCGGTAACAGGTGATGAAGTTTATTTTTGTTTCTTGCTAACTTTGGTATTCTTGGGTTTTGAAGACATCATTGTTGAAAGATTAAGGTTTGGAGATGAAAAAGTTATTTGGGTATATTTCTGAGAAGAAATTGCAAGAAAGATGAAGAAGATGAGAGCTGAAACGGAAAAGTTTCAAGTGTTGAAGGTGAAGAATATTTATAGGGGAGGAAAAGGATTTTTTTGTGTCCTTTGGTTAACAGATGGCATAAGTAGTGGTACACGTGTACGCTTTCTAGAGGCTAGTCAAACGGTTGACTTTTTCAGTTACCACATTACTCCTACAAAGTAGGGATCATGATGAGTTCTTTAAGTTTTGCTTGTCTCGATGAGACGTTTGAAGAAATGTGGTCACGATGACCATAACGTCACAACAGTGAGTTATGTCACGTTGAGGCTTCAAAAAATGTCCCTTTCTCCATATGGTAGAAAAAGATATTTTCGGGGGACAATTTTTTAGTTGTAATTTTGACGCTCAGGTAATATGAAATGTCAAATAAAGCTGAAGAAAAATATTTGATGTGGACAAGATGATTTTTACTAAGAGGTCAGATGAAGACTTCGACTAAGTATTTTGGCGAAGAAGTCCCATACCTGTGAAATGGTATTGCGTTGGGACTTAAAAGGTTTTTTTGGAATTGATTTGAAAGTGAGTTCGACAATGATAATTTGAAATAAGGCTAGTAACCATATTTTGGCCTTATCCATTTCTTAAAATAGACACGTGGAAACCTGTGAAGGGCAAATCACATGCAAGCCAGAACATGTCATTTTCGGGAGAAAAGACCGTTCGTGACAATTATCGTCAAAGTTGTATAAATAGAGGTCTTAACATTAGGATTTCATATGATCAATTTTACCAAAGTCAAAATCACTCAAAGTATCTAAGTGTGTTTGAGAAAAGAGTTGTATGAGTAACATGTACGTATGAATCACCGCATTTACATTCATTATTAAATCATTTACTTTAGATGTCATTTTAATTCCATTTAAGATTCTGTCGAAACACTTTACATTCCAGCACTCTTTGAAAATTGTCTTTGCATTACTTTCACTTTTAACGTTTTTAGTATTATCAAAGTGTTAATCATCAAGAAAACATAACAAGACTAGGCACATGTGTTCTAGAATCAATCTAGTCAATCCTGTAAGTAACCAAAGTATCAATTTTGGAAGACTAACGGTTGTTTAACAAAATATGAGGTAAATAATATGTAAGTCATGTGTCGACGCATGTAATGACACGTGTCGACCTATATGAGGTCATTGTGTCGACACGAAGCTACATGCTTTAAAACAATAGTGCATGTGTCAACACGAAACACGTATGTGTCGACACATATAGTTTTTCATAATGACACGCGTAGACCTGAAATGAAGAATATGTTGACACATAGTTACAAATCCTATAGGCTTTATTATTGATCCACATGTGTCGACGCATAAATCGGATGTGTCGACACAAGCAACTGATTTTATGTAAAAATTGATTTTTAGTGCATGATACCTATTGATAACCTTTTCAAACATGTTCTAGATGCATTCTAAGATCCCTAATGCAAGGGTGCACACGATGACTTCGAGATACCGTTCAATATACAGAAAAGCTAAATCAATCCTAGTTTTGCCATCATGCAAAACATCTATCTAAGAGAAAAATGCATTCACACACATTTATGCCACGGCGTCCTCATCACCACTTAAATCACTCTTGGCCGGAGTTGTTACCTTCTTGTTCACTATGTTGGATGAAGGAGTTATAGATTTGGGTAGCAATCTAGCCGTTGGAAAAGATAGTGGCCCAGGTCAACTTTATCGAGGCCACACGGTGGGCTCTAATTATACTTGCTAAAACTACAATGAGTGATAATCACTTAATTCGTAGAAAGCTCACACGGTGGTAGTGAGAAGCTCTATATATTGGTATTTGCTCACTGAATTGATTGTCGTTCTTAATTTAATGGTCGAGGCATTTATAAAGATCAATTGGCATGGATACTTAGGACTCAAAATCATGGTTACCACATCTTTCTCTCGGAAGATGGAATTGTTATTCCCCTATTATCACAGAAAACATGAATTTCCTCTTTGTCTACCTCTCTCACACCATTACAGACTAAAGACACATCATCCCCTATATTTTTATAAGTGAACATATGATATGGATAACGAGAACTACAACTTAATAGTGACTGCATGTTCTAATAAATAGACGACTAGAAAGTCTATTAAAATGACATATTATATCGTTTGTTCTTAAAGAGCTCTGTGTTACCTCATGTAAACTCTTTATAAATATACCATTGCAAATAATGCAATTATAATAGTCTTGTGGAAGCTCTTAATTGTTTTTTTTACAATATAAAGTTCTTAACTTTGATAATGATATTTACATACGTACAAATATAATAAAAGGTCTACATCATATATATATATATATATATATATATATATATATATATATATATATATATATATATATATATATATATATATATATATATATATATATATATATATATATATATATATAAGGGATATATTTACTCTAACAGTAAGTGTTAAATGTTAGAATAATAATGCAAGTGTGAGTAAGTGGGGACATAGTCCCACATTGGATAGGAATGTGGAGAATTGAGCATTTATAAGTGGGAGAATCCACTCACCTATCACCTTAAGGTTTTAGGTGGATAAGTGGTGTGTCTCTCACAAAGGTGCCTATTCCTCAATTTTGTATCAATGCTCCTATTAGCACTCCCAACATTAAAGACTTACTCCAAATCTTAACCTTAGATTTTCTTTAATCTAACGGTTTTAATTGAGCATTTAACCTAATTATTTTTGTAGATTAATGAAAATCAAGGGTTAAGATTTGGGGCTCTGGAAAATCCTCATATGCCCCTTGGACATCTTTCTCCATGTTATGACTTTTGTTGAAAAAATGGTCTTTTCATACCCCTATACTAACTATGGAACTGAACAATTGGTAACAAATCACAAATCTTCCACAAACCTGCTACTCTTGGCTCTATATGCAAACTCAGTTACCTTTTCTTTGTAACCAATGCCTTGGAACCCATGCCTTTCTTCTTTCTCCCAACTAACCCAATATGTCCCATCAACACAATTTGTCATCCTTTCTCTCTCGTCCTTTCTATGTTTTTCAAACTGCTTCTTTCTTCCTTCTCCCTCTTCTTCTTTATTCTTCCTCTTCTTCTTCTTATTCCTTCTTCTTCTTCTTCTTCTTCTTCTTCTTCCTTCTTCCTCTTCTTTACAAATCGTAAAGAATTTTCGTATCTGACTTTTTGTTGTTGTTCTTTCAAGAAGTAACAACATCACCGATCGAAAAGAGTTGTGAAAGATTGTTGTCAAAATACATCATAAATAGAAGGTTACGACAACTACGAAAGAGCATTTTGAGATGGTTGTTATCGACAAAAATGTGAGTTACACATATTCTTAACTACATCCCTTTAAGTCTAGATTTTGATTTTAGCATTTTATTTCTTTTTGTATCTTTGTTGGAAAAATTCAAATTTTTTGGATTTTGAATCATGAGTTTTCTTTGTTTCGTTTTATTCATTGGAAAAAATGTAATCTTCATGGATTTTGAATCATGGGTTTTTCAAGTTTTAAATTATGGAAAAATGTAATCTTTATGGTGTGCCCTGTTTGATGTCCTGATATATGTTAGACGACGGCAACGTATCTAGATGGGGTGAATAGATACCCAATTTAAAAGTCCAAAAAATTCTGGTTTTGAAAGTTTGTTTATCAAAGAGTTTGAGCGGAAGTGTTTTTGAAAATAAGTCGTCTTATACGAACCGTTATTGGAACCTCGGATATGAAAATATTCAAAATTCAACATGGAATGAAAATGATAATTAGAATTAATAGCTTAAATCAATTTACAGCTTATTTAATGTTTGTAACAAGTTACTAGCAATGCTATTTCCAATGGTAATTAATCAAAAGGTTAGAAAAACAATTTATCGAACACTTGGTGTACAATTGAGTTTTTAGAATTTTTCTTTAAGTTGTGTTAATAAAAAAAGCACTTATAATCAAAAGTGATTATAAGCAATATCAACACTTGATTGAAATAAAAAACATTCCAAAAAATTCTTACGAATTAATTGATAACGCAATGCTATTAGACAAATTGATTGATGAGAATTAAAGCAAGTAAAAGCGATGAGAAAAGAGACACGAGGATTTTCTTTCACAATTCCCCACTTTCGTCCTTACGTGTGGGTACGTCTGTGCCTAATTCTAATGGAATTATGATAATTCTTACTATGCAAAAAGTTGATACAAGAGAAGTGTTCAAGAGCAACTCCAAAAACCCTAATGCTTGTTGTTGATTTAACCCCTTATCTTTCTTTGATCTTGAGAAAGACCAAGACATAATAGATCCCAATTGAGTTATTTATATTGCTACTCCGTTCTTTATCTCCAAAGCTTTCATGCACGAACGATTAATTGTACCTATTACAACACAAGACTTCAATTATGATCCTCCGTTCTCTCACTACTTCCTTTGCGTTCTTTATCTCCAAAGGATTCCTTGCATTATTTATCTCCGAAGGACTTCACTTGGATGCAATCATCTCTTGAACATATTGCACGAAAACCCCCCAAATCAATCAATGATCTTGGAGGAAAAACCCACGGTTTTTCCAGATGAAGACCCTACAAATCTCAACCTAATATACTCGGCTACACAAGAACTTAATCGGACGTTATCAAACCTCGTCTAGATGGCACCCCAAAAAAAGATCGTTACAATGGAATGTTAGTGTGTATGCATAGATTCGAGGTTGAAGATGAATAGAAAATGTAGACTAATTTTATGGTATCATCAAGTTGTAATGATGCATGAATGATGTATTTATAGTTTTTGGAAATTTAGGGAAAAAAGAACTTTTTTGGAATTTAAAAGATTTGAAAAATTGACCAAAACAATATGTGTCAACCTACAAATCGTATGTTTTGATACATATGTTAAGTTTAAGCTGTATGTGTCAACCTGAAAGAAGGTATGTGTCGATCGAATCAAGTCAAAGGCTACAAGCTTTAAAACAACAGTAAATGTGTCGACCTGAAATTCGTATGTGTCGACACATAAAATAATAATTTCTGTAATTTTAGAAATGGTTCAGTATATGTCGACCTATGCAATGCATGTGTCGACCTGAGCCTTCCAGAGGCTACAGGCTTCAAAATTGAGTTTCATGTGTTGACCTGAAAATCGCATGTGTCAACACATGCAATGAAAATTTATGCAGAAACTTATTTTTCATGACTTGAATCAATTTCAAAATGCTTTTTAATGGTTCCTAAGACCCCTAAGGCAAAGGAGTGTCACAAGAAATAGAGATACCGTCTAATATAAAGATATGCTAGCTTTTCCCAACTTTGACATCATGCAAAATATCTCATGACGAAGTTGTACTCACATACCCCCCCCCCCTTTTGTTGATGGAAAAACTTACGATGATGCATTTTATGTAGTTATTGAAGGCCCCCCTGACTTTGTGCTTCCCTACTTCGTCTTGCATATGCTTCTCCCTCTTTGACAACATAAAAAGAAAGATTGCAAACTGTGAGAAGTAGCATAATCCAATACAAATACTAATATATCACTCAGAGGAATTTTTGCATAGAAGAGCAACAACTACATATCCCCATATATATATGTAATGATGCAAAATTAATAAATAGCCAACAATCAACATTACAATAAGTATAATGTAATGCATAAATAATAAACACGCAGTGAAATAGAAAACATGTCAAGTTTATTTTATAGCGTCACAATAACGTAACACCTTATCATGGAACTCCCGATGCCGCACACGCATTTGCCTAGCATAGTGACAAGAATATGTCACTACTAAAACCAAAATGAAGAATTATGTCATAACATGTATCTAACATAACAAGACACATATATTGCAAATGACACGCATACAATAAGCTCAAGCACAAGTGCAAGAATGAAAGAATAAACAAAAAACACATGCATGTACAATAAGAACAAACTTATACAAATGTGAAAGAGATAATACTTGAAGTCATTATAAGCATGTAAATTAAGAACACACAATTATTATCAATAATTTTTTTTTGAAAATGAACATTCATGGTTTTCATTATTTGAGAGAACATAAAGCATTTTTGGAAATGTACAAGTAACATGCATGAAGTCAAATCTTACTTTCAGGAGAAATTGAAACGATAACCTCATTTTTGAAGGAATGGAAGTAACACTCACATTATGGAAAATACTCAAACAAAGAGTTAGAGTAAAATATAAAATGCAAGCAACAAGATAGAATTAAACAACATTGGAGATATCAATGATCTCCAATTCCCCACATATTTTGACAAAAGGTTCAGTTGTGAGAGGTTTAGTGAAAATACCGACAAGTTGATTTTTACTATCAACATGCTTAAACACAACATCTCTTTTTCAGCATGATCACGAAGGAAGTGGTGACGTATCTAAATATGCTTAATGCAAGAATGTAGCACATGGTTTTTGGTTAGATTAATGGCACTAGTGTTGTTGCACGTGATAGGAATAAGTGAAATTTTAATGTCAAAATCAAGTAGTTGTTGCTTAAGCCACAAAATTTGGGCATAACAACTACCGACTGCCACATATTCCTCCTTGACCATTGACAAAGAAATGAAAACTTGCTTTTTACTATGCCAACTTACTAAGGATTTTGAAAACAAGTGACAAGTTCCACTAGTATTTTTCCTATCCAATTTACAACCGACAAAATTAGAATCAGAGTAACCAACCAAGCTACAATCGTTTCCCTCAGAATACCAAAGCCCAAATTTATATGTACCAATAAGGTATCTAAGAATGCGCTTAACCACTTATAAGTGTGATTCCTTAGGAATCGATTGATATCGTACATACATACAAACACTAAACATAATATCAGGCCTAGGTGTGGTAAGATAAAGAAGAGATCTAATGATACCTCTATACCTTTTGACCTCAACATCCTTACCCTTTTCATCTTTATCCAAGTTACGGTTTGTTTCCATAGGTGTGTCAATTTCCTTTGCACCTTCCATACATAATCTTTTAAGTAATTTGAGACAAGACTTGGTTTGACATACAAATGTTCCTTCATCGAGTTGTTTAATTAGTAGTCCGAGAAAGTAGTTCAACTCTCCCATTAGACTCGTTTCAAGCTCTCCTTACATAAGCTTAGAGAACTCCTTGACCAGATGCATGTTAGTTGATCCAAAAATGATATCATCAACATAAATTTGAAAGAGTAAAATGTGTTTTCCTTGACATTTAATAAAGCGTGTAGTGTCTACCTTTCCTCTAGAGTATCATTGTTCTAGTAAGAACTTACTAAGTCAGTCATACCATGCCCTAGGGGCTTGTTTAAGGCCATACAAAGCACGTTTTAGTTTAAAAACATGATTAGGAAAATCATAAATTTCAAAATCGAGAGGTTGTGAGACACACACCTCTTCACTTATGTATCTGTTAAGGAATGCACTTTTAATGTCCATTTGATATAATTTGAAGTTCTTAGAGCATGCATACACTAATAATAGGCGTATAACCTCGAGTCGGGAAACCGGAGCATAAGTCTCCTCATAATAAATGTCTTCCTATTGGTTATACCCTTGAGCCACAAGAGGATCCTTATTTCTCGTTATTATACCATGTTCGTCAATTTTATTCCTAAATACCCATTGAGTGCCTATAACTTGATGATTTTGTGGACAAGGGACAAAGTCCCAAACATCATTTATTTCAAATTGATTCAATTCTCCTTGCATATCCATAAGCCAATGATCATCAAGTAAGGCATCCTTAGCATTTTTAAGTTCAACTTGTGATACATACGTGTGGCGATAACAAAAATTACTTATCTTAGAGTGCGTTGTTACCCCTTTTGTGATATCACCAATAATGTTGTCGATAGGATGATCCTTGGAGGTTCTCCACTCCAATGAAAGACCGTCATATTATTATTAAATTTGGTCATCATCCTTCTTTTCTTGGTTTTCATCTTCCTCCTTCTCAATTTCAACTGACTTAGGTTGATCAAGTCCTTTATCGGTATCTTTGAGCATGTCTTCCATAAATGCAACTACACTATGAAAAGAAATACCTTTCCAACACTATTTGGGTAAGTCTCATCAAAAGTAACATGCACTGACTCATATATTCATGGGGTTAGAGTTAATGTTCTAAGGCTTGAAGCTATGGTTCTTTCATTTTCTGGAAAAAAGATGGAGTTCCCGACGAACTCTCATCTTTAACGGCGACGTTCACGGCCACTCACAGTGGTATGGTGGCTAGGGTTCATGAGGCTTAGGGTTAGGGCTATTAGGTTCTTAGGATTCCTCCTAGGGTTCATGGGGTTCTTTTGTTTTCTGGGTTTTAGTTGAGTTCTTCGATCGAAGCTCAATCGAGAACTGGTTTTTGTGGTGGAGATAAAGGCGGAGCCATCGGCGGAGACAATTTCTGGCCGGGGGTGGATTTTGTTGTTTAAAGGTTAGAGTGAGAGAGCGCAGAAGTAGAGAGAGCGAGAGAAGAAAAACAAAAAGAAATAAATATTGTGAAGGATTTTCCAATAAATACTCCCTCTGCCCGTGGCTAGATTCGCGACGTGTGGCCACTCACTGGCCACACGATCTGATGACTGTTGATCGGTCTTCATGCGCTCCAATCCACCATACACCCTAGTCAACCTTCAATTGTATCTCTATGTTGGTAATACTCTTGATCAAAGCTCTAGAGTTAACCTCTGATAGCCACGTGATCAAGATCAAACGCTCAAAACTTCACTGATACACCATAAGCTCGAAAAGCTGCCCACACTACGTTCAAACAGACTCAATTTTTCCTAGGCTTAGCCCATTTGTTAATAACACTCCTCTATTTTGTTGTTTCAACATAAAACTCCCCATGGGCCTTTAATACTTTTTTTTTAATTTCAATTTATCTTATTTTCTATTTTATTGCTTATTCTTTATAAATTATCATATTTTTATTTTTTTGTTTTATATAATTTTCATAAATAAATTAAATTTATTTCTTGTATAATAAAATAAAACCATAAATATTTTTTAGGTCAAATAAAGCCCTCCTTTAAAAATAAGTAATTTTCTTTTACTAATCTTGTTTCAAATTTTTACCATGATTCTAATTAATTTACTAACCCTAATTTTAAAATATCAATTTGGTCACTTATTTATTTTTATACAATTTTTATTTACTAACTTCGAATTTTTTATATATTTAGCATAACCATGCATTTTTATTTTTTATTATCAAACCTTTTCTAATTCAAAACTTAAATCAAATTCAAAACAGCTAACCATTTCAAACTATTTTCTACTAACATAATCAAAACTTAAGACTATTTTCAATAAAGAATCGTTCGGTTTCTTTCTACTTGAATAGAAAACTTTACCTACCATCACACAACTTTCAAATCCAAACAAGTTCAAACATCATTCAAAAGCAACTTAACATGATTCTATAAAAAAAATACTAACCAAACACTTTGAACTACGAAGGACTCTAATTTCTTCGCAAGAGGATACGTAGACACACAGTTCAAAGATCAAGACGAGTCCACTAACTAAAAAAAACTAAATCTTTTCCCTTGTTTTGTATGTATGAAAATATGAGTAAATAGAAAATATTCCCATTAAGTCTTAAGCTAAAAAGGGTCCTCGTGAGTACAAGGGAAGTAAAGGGTGCCTAACACCTTTCCTTTAACTAATAAACTCACGAACCTAGTAATCTCTAAACAATTAGGGTTTTCCATTCCTTTCCCGTCCTTAGGACAAAAAGTAGTGGTGGAGGCTCTCTTATTTTTTGCCAATTACGACACAAGAGACAAGGTCCCAAATATCATTTATTTTATATTGATTCAATTCTTCTTGCATATCCATAAGTCAATGCTCATCAAGTAAGGCATCCTTAGCATTTTTAGGTTCAACTTGTGATACGTACTCGTGGTGATAACAAAAACTCTTATCTTAGAGCGTGTTATTAACCATTTTGTGATATCACCAATAATTTTGTCGATAGGATGATCCTTGGAGGTTCCCCACTCCAATCGAAGACCATCATCTTCTTGTTGACTTTGGTCATCATCTTTATTTTCTTGGTTGTCATCTTCCTCCTTCTCAATTTAAACCGACTTATGTTGTTCAAGTACTTTATCGATGTCTTTGAGTATGTCTTCCGTAGATGCACCTACACCATGAAAACAAATACCTCTCCCAACATTATTTTGGCAAGTCTTGTCAAAAGTAACATGAACCGACTCTTTAATAATAAGTAATCTTTTGTTATAAACTCTATATGCTTTACTAGATTGAGAGTGTCCAATAAAGATACCTTCATCGTCTTTCGCATCAAATTTTCCAAGATTATCTTTTCTATAATTTAAAATAAAACACTTACATCCAAAGACATGAAGATGCGATAAATTTGGTTTTCTACCTTTTAAAAGTTCATAAGGAGTTTTGTCAAGTATAGGACGAATAAGTATCCTATTCAAGACATAACAAGCCGTGCTAATAACATCGGCCTGAAAATATTTTGGTAGACCACAATACTGAGCATTGTTCTTGCCAACTCTGATAGAACATGGTTTTTATGCCCATCAACACTATTTTGTTATGGAGTTCTAGGAGCTGAAAAATTATGTTCAATACCAAATTTGTCATAATATTCTTCAAAGAGGTGGTTTTCAAATTCACTTTCATGATCACTTCGAATGGCAATGATTTTCGAATTCAATTTATTTTGAGATAACTTGGCAAAACGTGTGAAAGCCGAGAATGTTTCATCTTTACTGCGTAAGAAAATAGTCCAATAAAATCTTGATTCGTCTACTATAATAAGACAATAGTAATTATCGCCTATGCTTTTGGTCTGTGAAAGTCCAAACAAATTTATGTGAAGGAGCTCAAGAGGTATCATTGTTGAAAGAACATTTTTAGATTAAAAGAGACTCTTGTTTGCTTACTCTTTTGACATACATCACATAGTGATCTTTTGAAAACTTTATTTTCGGTAGACTAATTACTAAATCCTTTGAAACTATTTTATTAAGTAGGTCAAAATTAACATGTGTCAAACGTCTATGCCATAGCCAAGAGTCTTTCCTCATGGTAACAAGACATTGGGCATTATTCAAGGAAATTTCTCTTAAGTCAAGCATATAGATATTATTAACCCTCACACCCTTAAACATACAATCTTTCTTTTCATTATGTTCTACTACCTCTGTTCCTTTTTATAAGAGACAACTCACTTTTTAGGTTCATTGAATAATCATTGTATCTATTCTATAATTAGGTCAAATACACTAATTATTCAATGAACCTAAAAACTGACTTGTCACTTATGAAAAGGAACATAGGTAGCATTATTTAACAATCTTTGGCAAAAGTCACCTTATACTTATTATCCTATAATTGACTAATACTAAGAACACTATGTCTAAGACCTTCAACTAACATAGCATTTGAGATAGTAATAGTTGATGAATTGCCTATACTGTCTTTTCTGAGTATTGCACCTTTGTTGTGATCACCATAGGATATAAAACCTTTCTTCTTCGTTACAAAGCCGGAGAGTAGAGATATGTCTCCTGTCATGTGTCTTGACCATCCATTATCAATAATCCATTTTCTCGTCATAGTGTCAAGACACTCAACCTACAAAAATCAAACAAAAGGAATAGGTACCTGATTCTCATTGGATCCTTGGAAGTGAGTGAAAGAAATGTTGCTTTTGGGCAATCATTGGAAATTGCCTTTAAGAACCAAAAAAGCACCTAAATTTTCATTTTTCAATAGTATGGCCTTTCTTACAACAATAGTGACAAAACAACTTATGATGATGTATACTTTTGCTATTTGCATTTCTCTTTCTCAAATTATAATTTTTGTGAGGCTTTTCAACCTTTGGAGTGTTACTAGCAAAAATATCAAGAGGTTGTGATGTCTTGTACACTTCGACTTCAAGAGTACTCACTTCTTGTTATCGAATTTGACAAGTTTCACAACCAAACCGACAAGGTTCCTTATCCACATTTTCATAATTTTGACTATCTACAATAGATTTTATTAGAGCTTCAAATTTATTATTGGTTTCTTCAACCTTTATTTTCAAGTATGTAAAAAAAAATTCATTAGAAGCAAGTTTCTTAGAAGCACATATTAAATACATGACACTCCATAATCATTTCTTTGATTTTAAAATATCCTTGCAACATTCTACTCAACCAAAATGGTGTGAACTAATTGGCATTTCAACAATCTGTTGAAATTAATGGCATAGGATTCTATACAACTGAGACTTTTGTTGCAGCAAATAAGTGTGTAACCGATATAACTCTAACCACAGTTTACAACCATATGAACTCTATGAACTAGAAAGCTATATTCAGGAGGCTGTCATTTTTATGCTGGCAGCGACGACCATATATGCTGCAAAAGTGTGGACAACTACATTTTTAGTTAGTTTTTGAAAAGCATATAATATATACATATTTTTATACTTTTTTTGTTTTGCATGTTTTGATGACAAAAATGAGAGAAGTTAAAGATGATTTTTTGTTCTTAAAATGTGAGAAAAGTTACGAGATATTTTTGGGCCTCAAATTAAATGTCACATTTACTTATAATATATAAATTTTAAGAAATGATTAATTGAGTCAATTTTAATAATTATTGGAATGATTTAGTCAAGGGAAATTCAATGCATATATTAATTGAGTAAATTTTAATGATGTGATTTATTATTTTTTTAAATATTTTATAATTATAATTATTAGAATAATTTAGTGACGAAAAATTCAATATTAAATATTGCAGGGAAAATATATTGTATTGATCATTAAAATAATATTTATTTTGAGACAAAAGTGTAAATATGATACTTTTTATAAAATAAAAAATATATTTATATAAAAGAGTTATTATATTTTAATTATATAAAATTATATGTATATTTTGTCTCTATTATGCAATATTTTGGGTTCGTCCATGTACAGAGGGGTAGTTTTGGGATGTATATTTGTATTTATTATGTAAGATTAAACTCTTAAAAGTTATCTAAGCTATTTTGTAAGTGGGTGTTTGTTGTGATGTCTTCTGTCAAAGTTAAAATTTTCATTATATAATATTTTTTAAATTAATATAAATATATATTATTGAAGTAAAACAATTAAGATAAAAAGATTTTGTTTTTATTTTAAATTTATGTCTTTTTTTTTAAATAATAAATTATTTGATAAAATATTTTTGTTTTTTTATTAATATTTTTATTATATTTTAAAAATAAAAGCGTGTTTAACACATCAATACCGGTAATGTGTGAACACACGGATAAACATATCAAAATTCGTGCGAAAGCATGTGTTATTATATTTTTTGTACAATTAAAAAAAAAAGTAAATATATTTAAAATCATATACGAATTTAAACACGGAAAAAATAAATTGTTCTTTAATTATTTATGTTATTAATATTTTTATTTATAAATTATTTTTAATTTAATATATAATATTTTTTAAAATAATATATGGAAAGTTAAAATATATATTATTGATATAAAACAATTTTATTTTTCTTTTATAAATATGTGTTTCTTTTAAAAATAATAAAATATTTTAGTAAAACAAATTTGTTTTTTTAATTTATATTTTAATAAAATTTTAAAATAACTATGTTATTGATTAAAATATTTTTGTATATGAAAAAAATAGTGAAATCAATTTATTATTTATTTTAAAAATAAAAAACTATTTTAGTTAGATAATTTTGTCTTTTTTCATTTTATTTTTTAATTATTTTATTATATTTTTGAAAATAAAAACGTGTGTATTATACAAATATCTGTACGAACACACGTGTAACACTTCAATACCGTATTAACGTACGAAAAACCATATCAAAATCCGCGCGAACGCATGATATTAATATATGGAAAGTTACAATATATATTATTGATTTAAAATAATTTTAGTAAAACAATTTTATTTTTCTTTTAAAAAAATGCTTTTCTTTTATAAATAATAAATATTTTTGATAAATCAATTTTGTTTTTCTGATTTACATTTTTATTATATTTTAAAATAATTTTATTATCTCATTTATTAAATTTTATAAACCCTTTTATTATTGCAATTCTATCAATCCTAAAAAAACATTTATTTTTTATTTTTCACAATTGTTTTTTATAAAATATGTATTTAATAAGTTTCTTAATAATAATAATTTTTAAAAACTTATACAATTATTTTGTAATTTGTTTTTTTGGCAAAATATTCATTTTGGTCCCTTAACTATAGGTCATGGTTCACTTTGGTCCCTTATCTTCTTTTTTTGGTGCCAAAATGGTCCCTTGAGTTTCAAAACGCAACCACGTTAGTACTTTCGTTAGCGAAACGTTAGTGAAATACAAAAAGCAGACTCCAAGTGGTAGTTGTCATGCTTGAAGTGGCTTGTTGGAGGCAACGTGACAGAGAATAAGGACAGAAAATCTCCCAAAGCTGAAGATGGAAAATGCATGTTCTGTTTGTCCAAAACGAAAGCCAAAGGAAAGAGGAAGAGGCTTGCGAAGAGGCTTATGAAGAGGCTTGCGAAGCTTGAGAAGGTAACTCCGTAGGTGATTGCTTTCCAGGTATATTATTCTTTTTTTTATCTTCGTAACTGGATATTTGATATGGGATTCTGAATATTTGTTATGAAATTTCTGGGATTTAGGTTTAATAGATGAATTTCTGAAACTCGTAATCCACCAGAGCTTAGTGTCCATGAAGGAGGCCTGGTATCTGAATTGTTAATAGATGTTGATAGGTGAAGTTACTTTGAGTTAGTTGGTGTATTTAAAGACTTAGGTTATACAGACAGTATATAGAAAATGTATTACAAAGATCCACAATTTGGGATGAATGAACTAGTTGATGACAAAGGTGCCCTAGAAATTACAGACCTATACAAGGTGCACCATGTTGTTAATATTTACATTCAACACAGTTTGTCTCAACCTGAGTATTTTGATGGTCCTGTTGAGGAGCCTGAGAACATTGTAGATGAGATGGAGGAGTTGCTTAGCAATCTGCATGATGACATTGATGAAAAGTTAAAGGAGACTGTTGTTGGTGTGGATGAAGTTAATGATGGATTGAATGATCCAAGTGTTGTTGCGGAACAAAGTAATGCTGGATTGAATGATGCAAATGTAGGGGTGGAAGCAACAAATGTTGAAGTAGAGCTTGTTGAAGTAGAACCAAATACTGATGGTCAGGTGCACGAAGAATCTAATTCTGGTGACAGTGAGGATGAGAATTACCAGTATGATAGTGCCCTAGAAGTAGCCTTTAAAGATGAATATGATGGTTATGAGGACATTGATGAAAATGAAATTACAGACCTGACTTTGTATGACAGTAATGAAATATCAAAAGAAAAAGGAAAAGGAAAGTGCATCAAAGTTATAGAGGAATATAAGGGGAGTGACAATGACAGTGAGGATCTTCAAAGTGGTTGTGACAATGATGACAGTAGTGGGTTAAAAGGAATAAATATCCATTTATCAAAGAGATAAAAGATATGGTCAATTACAAATGAGAATTAAGAATGTATTTTACTTCAAATGATGACATTAAGGAAGAAGTTGCATCGTATGCTGTTCAAAATAGAAGAGCCCTCAAGATCATAAAAAATAATAAGAAAAAGGTGAGGGTGAGATGTAAGGAAGGTTGTGAGCGAGAGGTTTATTTTGCCAAGTTATTAAATGAGGAAACCTGGAAAATAAGAAAAGTAATTGACAATCATAACTGCAGCAGGGAGTATAATGTGAGGATGTTAAGCACAAAATGGTTGAGCAAGAGAATTCATAATGCATTGAAAAACAACCATAGGTTGAAGGTCCAGGGTATTAAAGAAAAGGCATTGAGAAAGTGGAATGTAGGTGTAAACAAGACTAAAACAATAAGAGCAAGAGTGGCTGCAAGGAATAGGGTTGATGGTTCCTTTTTAGGTGATTACACTAGGATATATGACTATTGTCATGAACTTCTAAGAGCCAATACAAGACCAATAGTTAAGATGAATGTTGAACCTGCTTTAGAAGGTGTTGATGATTAGAGACCCTTTTTTAAAAGGCTTTACATATGCTATGAAGGATGCAAGGAAAGTTTAAAATTATGTAGACATGTGATAGGATTGGATGGTTGCTTTTTGAAGGGACTTTGTGGAGGTGAAATTCTAGCAGCTATAGGAAGGGATCCTAATGATCACATGCTTCCCATAGCACTTGCGGTTGTTAAAGGTGAAAATAGAGATAGTTGGACATGGTTTTTGAAGCTACTGATTGATGATCTGGGGGTGGACATGAATGTCTCTCATACTTTCATTTCAGACCAACAGAAGGTACACTAAATACTTCACAACATCTTTACATTTATCTGATTGTTTTCTTGATAATTTACTATTAGTTATGAATCTATTTTACAGGGACTTTTACCTGTAATGGAAGAGTTACTGCTCAATGTTGAACGTAGATTTTTTGTTAGGTATCTGTATAACAATTTCAGGAAGAGGTATCCTGGAAAAACATTTAAGGATCTTATCTGGAAGGCTCCTAAATCTACATACTCCCAATCTTGGGAAAGAGATATAAGGGCAATGAGAATGATAAGTGGAGAGGCATATCTCCATATGATGAAGACTCCATCAAGATATTGGTCTAGATCATATTTTAGGACTACCAACAAGTGTGATGCTGTGCTCAATAATATGTCAGAGGTATTTAATAGTGTTATTGTTGAAGCTAGGGCTAAACCACTAGTAATAATGCTAGAGGAGATCAGAACTTACATGACGGAAAGATGGGCAAAAAACATAATGAGGTTCCAAGACATATTTGGTAATGATATTTTGCCCAATATTAGAAAGAAGATGGACAGAACAAGTGCCTACACAAACTTATGGTTTGTCAGGTATGGTCTATTAATTGTTAATTGCAGACTGTTAATTGTTAATTGCAAACTGTTAAATGTTATTGTTAATGTTAAATGCAAAATGTCAGCTGAGCATATGTTTGAAGTAAGGCATGTGGAAAATCTAACTGAAACATTCACTGTGAACTTGAAGGATTACTTGTGCTCCTGCAGAAGGTGGGAACTCACAGGACTTCCATGTGTCCATGCCATGTCAGCCATGAAGAGTAGGAATTTTAAATTTGATGATTACATTCCAGATTATTATAGGGTGTGATCGGTGGATCTGGAACTGACTGTTTAAAGCTGGTTTCGCGAAATGTCGCGGTAAGCAAGAGTCGCCACCGTCTTTTATTTTCTCCAACATGGAAAGGACAAAAGCACAGAAAAATTCCTTATTGAGATTAGTTCTCGGTTCGGGAGGTAGATTTATAGAAAGGGAAGGTGTTAGCACCCTTTCTATCCATGGTTATCCATGGGCTCTTAGATACTTGCTCATTGTGTTTTCAAAATGTTTGTTTGCTTTTCAAAGTGAGTGGGTTTTGAAAAAGTTTCTTTGAAAGTTTCAGGTCGACTCTTGTATCAGTCCTCAAGAGTGTTTGAAAAGTTGTTTTGAAAGCTTTTGAAAGTGTAAGGTGTGAAAAGTATTTTGTTTGTTTTTTAAAAGAGCAAGTATCTATGAGTCATCTACCTACCCTAAGGAATTAAGCTGTGTAATTTTCCTTTAGATAGTGCCATCCTACCATTGAGAGGTAGGTAACACCACCGTTGGAGGTGTTCGGGTCAATTCGAGTTTAGGGTCAGTGTGGTCACCAGGCAATAGTAAGACACCTTAGAAGCTACCCTTATGCCATTGATCTTTTTATTCCGAGGCAACCGTTCTGAGGCAACTTATTCGAGGCAACTAGATCAATGGAACATAAGGACTTACTAAGACGTCCTGTACTCAACGACCACGTTTCGAGGGGCAAGGAAACAGGGTGATCACCAGAGCAACAATAGGATACCTTAGAAGCTACCCTTATGCCATTGATCTTTTTATTCCGAGGCAACCGTTCCGGGGCAACTTATTCGAGGCAACTAGATCAATGGAACATAAGGACTTACTAAGACGTCCTGTACTTGATGACCACCTTTCGAGGTAAGGCAACAGTGAGGCGTACCCTAGGGGTGGTGTGTGAATTGTGTGTCATTTTCAGTTTATTGTTTGTCTTGTCATGCATTGGTGATCTACGTTTCGATTTTATTTTTGGGCATTCATTCTTTCATGTTATTGTTTAACAGTTAAAGGTGCGGGAATTTAAAGTGCGGAAAATAAAAGTCCTACGCTATTACAAGGCGCGAGTCTACATCGCCAAATTAAATAAAGACCCGATTTGAATAAGTAAAATGCGGAAGGTAAATATCCTAATTATCTATTACAAGGCTTTGGGGCAAATACATTATATCTACAAAAGAAATAAAAATAAATGTGCGAAAAGAAATAAGAATCGAGTGCGAGGGCGTTGGACCCTTTAAGGAATTGAATTGAAATTATTAAATTAATTAATGATTAAAGAAAAGAAGTTATTTTATTTTTTATTTTTTTGATGTTTTTGTTTTTTTATGTTTTTTTATGAAATAAAATAGAAAAAAGAAATTAAAATGTCAAAAGAAAAGCCTAAGTCTAAATTTATTTTAATTATTAAAAAGAATGTTAAAATGACCTAATTAAAAAACTAATTCAATTATGGTTTATTTACAAAATAAAGATAATAATAATAAAAGTGTTAATTATATTCTTTTTTTTGGGTTTTTTATGAAAATGATAGTTAAATTAATTTAATGATAGAGTAATTATTTTTTGGTGTTTTTTTGGATCAATTTTGATAACTAAAAGCAAATAAAAGTCAAATTAATGATTATCTAACAATTAATTAAATATGCATGCAAAAATATTATTTTTAATGTCAAAAATTAAATAAACATTTTTCTGATTAAAATGCAAAAAGGAAAATATTTTTTGTGAGTTTTTAAATGCATGAGAAAATTATTTGAATATAAATTAAATTAGGATTAAAAATATAAAAAAAGGGTGAAAAACAAAGGAAACATGTTAATTATGGAAAAGGTGAAAAAAATGCCTGAACCAGGACTCGAACTCGTGCCTTCTGGGAATATCCACTAACGCGTTGCCATTTGAGCCAGCTGTTTCAATTGACATAACAATAAACACTTAATATTATATTGATAAGCAAATAAATCCTGGGAATTAAAAAAAAACGCGCGCGGAATTTTGAATGGTCTAATGCCCGGTTGCCACGCCATCGTCTTCTACCTTTTCTGCAAAATAACAAACATGTAGCGGGGGTTTTAAACCCCCCCAAAACACAAGCCTGCAAATAAAAGCGATTAGCTCCTCGTTAGACATAAATTAGGCGCGAGGGGTCCATTGGATTCGTCTCATCTTCCTCAATTCAACCATGGCAGTTTGAGGTTCCAATTTTTGCGTATGTGAGAAACCCCAAATTGAAAGCTTCGGAAAACCTAGATGTCTCCCATGGTGATTTGCATTTTGTGGCCTTACAGTCAAATTAAAGCATACAGGAAGCTTGGTAATAACATCAGCAATGCATAGCAATATTTAAAATGAATTAAAAAAGGCATGGAAATGGAGTTTTGATTTTCAAATTTTGGACAAACCGTGGGGTGTCGTGGGGATGCTTCTTTGCGCGTTTGGGCTTGATTTTGATTGCTGGAGATTCCTGGCAATGCAAGGAATGTGTTTTTGATTGGAATAGAGGCTTAAAACGTGCTGCAAGTAGGTTTACAGTTTTGCTTTTTTTCTTGAAAAGTTCAAATGTGTTTTTTTGTTTTTGGGGACTTTTTAGGTTGTGATTTTCTTGTGTTCTGGTGCAGCCTCCTCTCAATTTCGTTTTTGATCCCTTGTATAGGCATTAGGTAATGTGAATCAAAAGGAATTATGGTCTCTTAATGTATAGCATTCAAGTCCAAAATCCTCCATAAACCTCCATAACAAAACTTCCTTTTTTGACTCATTTTTGAATTCTTGCCTTGTTTACTCCCTTGCACGAATTTTGGTAGGCACATAATGATGTTTCAAGGCTAGTTAAGGCCAAATATTCCCTTTTAAATTAATTTTTGAATTTCTTTTGATTTTAAAAGATTTAAAATTAATTAAATCCAATAAAATCAATAAAAATGAAAAAATTAATAAAAAAATCTGAAATAAAAGGTGGGACACGTGGGAAGCATGGCCAAGTTAATTCAAGTGGAAAAAGTGGGCCCCTTTTGTCAAAAATGAGATTTCAAGGATAAATGATTTTGGCCATTTCACAAACATTTCCCAACTTCTCCAATGCATAACTTGCTCAATTTTTAAGCTTTGCTCATGTTCTTGGACATTTTAGAAAGGTCTTGAAGTCCTCTAAACAATGTCTTTGGTCCCATGTCATTTTGATTTACCAATCTCAAGTTATGGCCTTTGACTTAAAGTCCCTTTTTGTTGACTTTTGAAAATGACCTATAATGTTGAAATTGATAACTTTTTGTGACAGCATTTCTTGGACTTGAAGTATGAAGATGAGTTGTAGGAAATGTCTTTCTCTTCAAAATGAGCTTTGGATGGAATTTTTCTGATGAACCATGTGAAAGTTATGCCCTGGTCAATTTCAGTTGACTTTTTCAGTTGTCCAAAAATAGAAACTTTTGCATCTTGATGATTTTTGAGCCAAGTTTTGAGAATCATGATCAAGAATTGATCAAATGATGTTTGTGGCTTCAAAATGATATGTTGACCAAAAATTTGAACTTTTGACTGTCAAATGACCATTTTGCCCCTACAGTTGACTGTAGTGCAATTAGGGTTTTTGATTGTGCAATTTTGTGCTGAAAGTCTTGAAACTTGATATGAGGATGCTTGACCATATTTGTAGGCTTGTGAGACTTGATTGGACCTTTTAAAACTTCATTTTCTTGACCAGAACACAAACCCTAATTTTGACTGTATAGGAGATCTTTGACTATGCAACCCTTGGGGAATTTTGCAGCTTGGCTTGGCAATTTCTTGAAGAATATGGGAGGGCAAATTTTGGGGTACAACAGTTGCCCCTGTTCAATCTTCTTATACCTGAGGATGTAGATTGGCTGACGTGCCTTTCGTAATCCGAGGGTAGAAGATGATTGAACACTAGAGTGCCCAGAAATTTGCGCTCTCATAGCAGCAGTGTGATGATGGAAATGGGCTTACAGATGCCATTTAGAGGTTGACGAATAGGATGATGGGCTTATAGATTCCATCTGGATGTTGATCGCGTAAGAGATTCTTTAGCGAGAACCTGCATGCCTGCAAAAGAAAAAAAATGAGTACCTGACACATTGCAGGAGCTGATTTTCAGATGCTTGGTATAGATGTGTGCTGACTGGTTACAGGAGTTGGATCTTTGAATTCTTCAGACGTGCCCTGGCGAGATACAGGAATCGAGTCTGGTACTATAGTCATCAACAGATACTCCCTGGCAAGATTCAGGTATCAGATCCTCGAACTCTTCGGACGTGCCCTGTCTAGATACAGGAATCGAGTCTGGTACTGTAGTCGTCAACAGATACTCCCTGGCAAGATTCAGGAATCGGATCTTCGAACTCTTCAGACGTGCCCTGTCTAGATACAGGAATCGAGTCTGGCACTGTAGTCGTCAACAGATACTCCCTGGCAAGATTCAGGAATCGGATCTTCGAACTCTTCAGACGTGCCCTGTCTAGATACAGGAATCGAGTCTGGTACTGTAGTCGTCAACAGATACTCCCTGGCAAGATTCAGGAATCGGATCTTCGAACTCTTCAGACGTGCCCTGTCTAGATACAGGAATCGAGTCTGGTACTGTAGTCGTCAACAGATACTCCCTGGCAAGATACAGGAATCGGATCTTCAAACTCTTCAGACGTGCCCTATCTAGATACAGGAATCGAGTCTGGTACTGTAGTCGTCAACAGATACTCCCTGGCAAGATACAGGAATCGGATCTTCGAACTCTTCAGACGTGCCCTATCAAGATACAGGAATCGAGTCTGGTACTGTAGTCGTCAACAGATACTCCCTGGCAAGATACAGGAATCGGATCTTCGAACTCTTCAGACGTGCCCTGTCAAGATATAGGAATCGAGTTTGGTACTGTAGTCGTCAACAGATACTCCCTGGCAAGATACAGGAATCGGATCTTCGAACTCTTCAGACGTGCCCTGTCAAGATACAGGAATCGAGTCTGGTACTGTAGTCGTCAACAGATACTCCCTGGCAAGATTCAGGAATCGGATCTTCGAACTCTTCAGACGTGCCCTGTCAAGATACAGGAATCGAGTCTGGTACTGTAGTCGTCAACAGATACTCCCTGGCAAGATACAGGAATCAGATCTTCGAACTCTTCAGACGTGCCCTGTCAAGATACAGGAATCGAGTCTGGTACTGTAGTCGTCAACAGATACTCCCTGGCAAGATACAGGAATCGGATCTTTGAACTCTTCAGACGTGCCCTGTCAAGATACAGGAATCGAGTCTGGTACTGTAGTCGTCAACAGATACTCCCTGGCAAGATACAGGAATCGGATCTTCGAACTCTTCAGACGTGCCCTGTCAAGATACAGGAATCGAGTCTGATACTGTAGTCGTCAACAGATACTCCCTGGCAAGATACAGGAATCGGATCTGGAATCACGACAGTTGATATCAATTATCCTTGTATTAACTTTTGTCCTGAAAAGACAAAACGTTAGTTGTATGCGATGCCGTGATATATGACATGCGAGATGTTCTCAGAATGAATGAGATTGTACGTTCATGATGCGTATATGCATGCTATAATGTATGAAGATGTGTTGTTTATGAATGTATGTTTTTGTCTTAGGAAAATAAATCCTAGACGGATGCCGGGAAGTCAAATCCTGGGCTGATATGAATAGCATTCTTTGTTTCCACTGGAGAGTGATGGTTGCAAGAATAAACCGGTAGGAGAAGATGACTCCGTTGGGGGAATAAACTTGTTGGAGAGATTACTATGCGGGGAGAAAATTAATCTGGCGATCTGGCTGGGGAACAATACTCTGTGGGGAGAGAGGTACTATGTTGGGGAAGCAATTCCTTTGAATGTTGGTCCGCCGCCGGGGAACAATCTTTAGACCAAGACTGCCGGGGATGTTTGTCAAGAATGTGTGCTGCTGGGGAAGGTCGAGATCTGCGGGAGGATACCCAACTTCCTTAAGGTTGATAACTGCTTTGCTTGAGGAGAGTATACTGCTTGCTGGCTCACTCTCTGGGGAATTAAAATACCTGGTTGTGTTCTTCAGCTGAACCTACCTTGATACCTTGGAGGACAGAACCATTAGATTGCTTAGACAACCTATCATTGCCCCTGTTTCTGAGGCGGGAGGGGAAGACTTGTGGAGGTGCTTGAGGACTGCCGATTTGACCAATCTTCTTCTGGTAGGCAGGTGACAAGATGATAGGACATAGTCGTACGCTTTGATCCCTAACTTTTTCCTGGACCGCCCTTTCGGGTTTTCAGTCCACCGGGATACCCATTTTTGCCCAAGCCACCTTTTCAGGTTTTCGACTCGCCGGGTGTACAGATTTTTTCATTTCATCCCTTATTTTTGCCCGAACCCTTTTGGTTCGCCGGGAAGCCCTAATTTTTGCCTAGGTATGTCAACCTAGCGGGTCTTTGATTATGCGTAGTATTCTTTCGACTATGTCCATGTTCTTAGAATGAAGGGAGGTGCCCCTGGCTGTTTATGTTGCCATGTTACCAGAAGATGTCTGATCGCGCAAGATTCGTTGTTGAAATGCCCCAAGTGACTTAGGCGGAGATTTGCCCCAGGCTATTTGGCCTTTGAGAGATTCTCCGAATCTTGATTGGACTGCCCCAGATGATTGGACCATGATCATGTTGTGCCCCTTGATTGGAGGTACTTCTGTTCATTAGGCATTCGTCGTGCGAACTTCTATGTTGTTCAAACAAAAAGTCATATGCAAACAAAGTTATGTTAAAAATGCAAAGCTTATGTCTGTTTTGAAGATTTTGAAAATGCATTCTCTTTCATAAAACAAATGAATGTTTGTAAAACGTGATGTCAACTCCGTATTTACCGTAAGCTTTAAGGAGTCAGGATACCTTTCGTAACATTATGCTTTCGAACTAACCCATGCTTTAGCTAGGACTTTTAAGGGTCATAACGTGGCTTGGTTCACGGTTCAAGAAACAAAGGATAAAGGATCAAATTTATTTGTACCCACCCACTCTTCGTGATGTTCTTCAAACCTAAACTCAGCTGATCGTGCGTTAGACCTTGTTTGAGTCTTTGCTTTGATATACCAATGATGGTTCAGATAATGATGATTTATTCTGAATGGGCAGTCATTTCTTTTTGTTGAGGGTTTGTGTGACCTCTTTTTTTTTATTTTATTATCCCTATTTTTTTTGCCTGAACTGTTTCTTTTGTGATTACAGTCAGCGGGATGCCCTAGTTTTGTAAGTCTCCTTCATAGGTTTTGACTTAATGGGTTTTTATTTTTTTGAGATATAATGACTGCCTATTTGTATGATTGTTCGGAACCATCACTGTCTTTTGTTTTGTAAGGACCTCTTTGGTGCCATTCGTTATGCACTTGGATCAATTGAGAGACTACCCTGCCCCAGGTTATGATTAAGGGTTTTAAATTTCGAAAAGAAAAACTCCTACTTCTTTGGCTCAGAGGGGTTGACGAGGGATTATCTTCCTTATAACTCCAGTGTTTAGGAATTGAAACAATGCTTGTACCTCATCAGCGGGGTCTATTCAAAAGTATACTGTAAAAATCGTGGTATCGTTTTCGTCATCCTCCCTCAAGAGGCTTAGAATTATTAACCGAGAATTGATCATCACAGAAAAATGAAAACAGTTTGCATATAGTGAATACGAAATAATTACTTCAAAACAGACATGTGTAATGCATTAATGAAATAACAATGTTTAACATGAATAAGTGTTTGAACAATCAAAAGAAAATTACAACTTGAAAATTCTAATAAACACAAGTCTTCTAGTCTCAGGGCTTGTTACTTCAAATGGTGAACCTCGCAGGGATAGTAGAAGAACTCGACCTGACCATCTGGGGTGAATTCCACAGCTCCTTCATCAATCAGGCTTTGGATTTTGTACCTCAACTTCCAACAGTCATCAGTATCATGCCCCGGGCTGTTAGAATGGTATGCGCACCTGGCCCCAGGATTATAGTTGGGTGAAGAAGTCTTAGGATTAGGGTGAGGTCCTATCAACGTCACCAGATTCAACTTCAACAGGTGTTGCAAAGCTTGGGACAACGACGTGTTGAGCTGGGTGAATTGCCTTCTGGGCTTGCTCTGATCAACCCGTTGCTCTGGGAGAGGTTGTGGTTGGAGCTGTGAAGTAGTAGCAGCTTGGAGAGGTCTATTCATTGAACCAAGCCTTTGACTTCTTGGAGGCTGATTACCAGTTTGGTCTCCAGCCTTGGCTACTTGCTTCATACTGTCTTGCTGAAGCTGGTTGATCACAGTTCTCAACTCTTCTTGTTCCCGAGCTAAGCCTTGGATAAGGGCCATTTGCCCCAGCATCTGAGTCCTCATTATGTCTATCTCAGCTTGCATATGTTTCAGCCGTTCATCTTTACCGTCTTCAGGACTGTTCTTGACCAAATTCCCCATGAGGAGCGTTCTCAACTCTTCCTGCCCCTTGGATAGGCTTAGGAAGATCTCCCTGAACTGAGTCTCTTGAGTAGGGAACTCCTGGGTGTTTGATTGGAAAGCCATTGCTGAAATAAACAGCGAAGAGGGTAAGTAGCCTGTAACAAGGGTACCTGTTATGCAATGATGTGTATGATATGCATGCAATGTTTTCAAGGATCTCGCGGGATAAACAGGAAATTTTGTTAGCATTTGGATCCGGTAGCTTGATTGAAAGAGCTTCATGTTTGTTGGGAATCTTTCTTCCAAGGGTCAAAGGCTCACCATATCCAGTGGGTCATAGCCTCTGACTTTAGTCATCATGTCTGGTTTTGATTTCCAAACAACCTTGGTTAAGGGAACCTTCTTCAAGAGTCAAAGCTCACCATATCAAGTGGGTCATAGCCTCTGGCAACCTTGGCTAGAGGAAAATAAATCCTCTTTGCCCCTTGCTAGATGTTTGATTCATCATGACCTGCATCACAGACCCTTGAGATCCTTGAAATGGGTTAGTCCTTATACAGGATGTATGCAATGGTATGATGTCATGCTATGCATGGGGGTAATGTAAGTAACCCTGTTATGAGTCCCAATTAAGGACTGCAAACCAAAACCTGCAAGAAACTCAGTAAACTTTGTTATGAGTCCCAATTAAGGACTGTAAACAAAACCTGCAAGAAATTCAAGGGTCAGATAATAAGCACGCAAGTAGTTCAAGTACGAAGGCACACAAGTCACACAAGAGAAACCCTTAGAGTTTAGGCCAGCATGGGGTCTAGGTATTACCCTCTTGAAGTTGGTGGGCTCAAACCTGTCCTATCAAAGTAACCGGGTTCTAAGGATCTCAATATCATTGGATTTCTTTCATTGTTCATCGTTTCGATTTAGCCACTGACTGGCGATCAAAATATCCCAAGAAAACAACCCTCAATTGAGTGTAGTATCGAGTATCAACCGACTTCGGAGTACACCAAAGTAGTCATCTCACTACCCTAAAGAGGCCAAGATGGTTCAATTAAGGTTCCTAAGGTCTGTTGATGCTTCACGACACCACGCGGAGGCCCCGTACTCTCCTTGATTGACTCAAGGGTTACCGGTACACACCAAAGTGCCACATCAACGTAGCAGACTGCTTCAACCATGTCGGTATACCCCGCACAGTTCCCTCACAGCCTTGTTGCTACTTTCTAAGAAGGTATCCCCAGATCCGGGTTAGGATCTATAGAACTCCCAAGACAGTCCCACAATTTAAAGCAAACAAATCAAAGCAATTGAAAACACAGTGATCTTAGTCCTAAGGTACACCTCACTTTATAGTTCTCCCCAGCAGAGTCGCCAGTTCTGTGATCGGTGGATCTGGAACTGACTGTTTAAAGCTGGTTTCGCGAAATGTCGCGGTAAGCAAGAGTCGCCACCGTCTTTTATTTTCTCCAACATGGAAAGGACAAAAGCACAGAAAAATTCCTTATTGAGATTAGTTCTCGGTTCGGGAGGTAGATTTATAGAAAGGGAAGGTGTTAGCACCCTTTCTATCCATGGTTATCCATGGACTCTTAGATACTTGCTCATTGTGTTTTCAAAATGTTTGTTTGCTTTTCAAAGTGAGTGGGTTTTGAAAAAGTTTCTTTGAAAGTTTCAGGTCGACTCTTGTATCAGTCCTCAAGAGTGTTTGAAAAGTTGTTTTGAAAGCTTTTGAAAGTGTAAGGTGTGAAAAGTATTTTGTTTGTTTTCGAAAAGAGCAAGTATCTATGAGTCATCTACCTACCCTAAGGAATTAAGCTGTGTAATTGTCCTTTAGATAGTGCCATCCTACCATTGAGAGGTAGGTAGCACCACCGTTGGAGGTGTTCGGGTCAATTCGAGTTTAGGGTCAGTGTGGTCACCAGGCAATAATAAGACACCTTAGAAGCTACCCTTATGCCATTGATCTTTTTATTCCGAGGCAACCATTCTGAGGCAACTTATTCGAGGCAACTAGATCAATGGAACATAAGGACTTACTAAGACGTCCTGTACTCAACGACCACGTTTCGAGGGGCAAGGCAACAGGGTGATCACCAGAGCAACAATAGGATACCTTAGAAGCTACCCTTATGCCATTGATCTTTTTATTCCGAGGCAACCGTTTCGGGGCAACTTATTCGAGGCAACTAGATCAATGGAACATAAGGACTTACTAAGACGTCCTGTACTTGATGACCACCTTTCGAGGTAAGGCAACAGTGAGGCGTACCCTAGGGGTGGTGTGTGAATTGTGTGTCATTTTCAGTTTATTGTTTGTCTTGTCATGCATTGGTGATCTACGTTTCGATTTTATTTTTGGGCATTCATTCTTTCATGTTATTGTTTAACAGTTAAAGGTGCGGGAATTTAAAGTGCGGAAAATAAAATTCCTACGCTATTACAAGGCGCGGGTCTACATCGCCAAATTAAATAAAGACCCGATTTGAATAAGTAAAATGCGGAAGGTAAATATCCTAATTATCTATTACAAGGCTTTGGGGCAAATACATTATATCTACAAAAGAAATAAAAATAAATGTGCGAAAAGAAATAAGAATCGAGTGCGAGGGCGTTGGACCCTTTAAGGAATTGAATTGAAATTATTAAATTAATTAATGATTAAAGAAAAGAAGTTATTTTATTTTTTATTTTTTTGATGTTTTTGTTTTTTTATGTTTTTTTATGAAATAAAATAGAAAAAAGAAATTAAAATGTCAAAAGAAAAGCCTAAGTCTAAATTTATTTTAGTTATTAAAAAGAATGTTAAAATGACCTAATTAAAAAACTAATTCAATTATGGTTTATTTACAAAATAAAGATAATAATAATAAAAGTGTTAATTATATTCTTTTTTTTGGGTTTTTTATGAAAATGTTAGTTAAATTAATTTAATGATAGAGTAATTTTTTTTTGGTGTTTTTTTGGATCAATTTTGATAACTAAAAGCAAATAAAAGTCAAATTAATGATTATCTAACAATTAATTAAATATGCATGCAAAAATATTATTTTTAATGTCAAAAATTAAATAAACATTTTTCTGATTAAAATGCAAAAAGGAAAATATTTTTTGTGAGTTTTTAAATGCATGAGAAAATTATTTGAATATAAATTAAATTAGGATTAAAAATATAAAAAAAGGGTGAAAAACAAAGTAAACATGTTAATTATGGAAAAGGTGAAAAAAATGCCTGAACCAGGACTCGAACTCGTGCCTTCTGGGAATATCCACTAACGCGTTGCCATCTGAGCCAGCTGTTTCAATTGACATAACAATAAACACTTAATATTATATTGATAAGCAAATAAATCCTGGGAATTAAAAAAAAAACGCGCGCGGAATTTTGAATGGTCTAATGCCCGGTTGCCACGCCATCGTCTTCTACCTTTTCTGCAAAATAACAAACATGTAGCGGGGGTTTTAAACCCCCCCAAAACACAAGCCTGCAAATAAAAGCGATTAGCTCCTCGTTAGACATAAATTAGGCGCGAGGGGTCCATTGGATTCGTCTCATCTTCCTCAATTCAACCATGGCAGTTTGAGGTTCCAATTTTTGCGTATGTGAGAAACCCCAAATTGAAAGCTTCGGAAAACCTAGATGTCTCCCATGGTGATTTGCATTTTGTGGCCTTACAGTCAAATTAAAGCATACAGGAAGCTTGGTAATAACATCAGCAATGCATAGCAATATTTAAAATGAATTAAAAAAGGCATGGAAATGGAGTTTTGATTTTCAAATTTTGGACAAACCGTGGGGTGTCGTGGGGATGCTTCTTTGCGCGTTTGGGCTTGATTTTGATTGCTGGAGATTCCTGGCAATGCAAGGAATGTGTTTTTGATTGGAATAGAGGCTTAAAACGTGCTGCAAGTAGGTTTACAATTTTGCTTTTTTTCTTGAAAAGTTCAAATGTGTTTTTTTGTTTTTGGGGACTTTTTAGGTTGTGATTTTCTTGTGTTCTGGTGCAGCCTCCTCTCAATTTCGTTTTTGATCCCTTGTATAGGCATTAGGTAATGTGAATCAAAAGGAATTATGGTCTCTTAATGTATAGCATTCAAGTCCAAAATCCTCCATAAACCTCCATAACAAAACTTCCTTTTTTGACTCATTTTTGAATTCTTGCCTTGTTTACTCCCTTGCACGAATTTTGGTAGGCACATAATGATGTTTCAAGGCTAGTTAAGGCCAAATATTCCCTTTTAAATTAATTTTTGAATTTCTTTTGATTTTAAAAGATTTAAAATTAATTAAATCCAATAAAATCAATAAAAATGAAAAAATTAATAAAAAAAATCTGAAATAAAAGGTGGGACACGTGGGAAGCATGGCCAAGTTAATTCAAGTGGAAAAAGTGGGCCCCTTTTGTCAAAAATGAGATTTCAAGGATAAATGATTTTGGCCATTTCACAAACATTTCCCAACTTCTCCAATGCATAACTTGCTCAATTTTTAAGCTTTGCTCATGTTCTTGGACATTTTAGAAAGGTCTTGAAGTCCTATAAACAATGTCTTTGGTCCCATGTCATTTTGATTTACCAATCTCAAGTTATGGCCTTTGACTTAAAGTCCCTTTTTGTTGACTTTTGAAAATGACCTATAATGTTGAAATTGATAACTTTTTGTGACAGCATTACTTGGACTTGAAGTATGAAGATGAGTTGTAGAAAATGTATTTCTCTTCAAAATGAGCTTTGGATGGAATTTTTCTGATGAACCATGTGAAAGTTATGCCCTGGTCAATTTCAGTTGACTTTTTCAGCTGTCCAAAAATAGAAACTTTTGCATCTTGATGATTTTTGAGCCAAGTTTTGAGAATCATGATCAAGAATTGATCAAATGATGTTTGTGGCTTCAAAATTATATGTTGACCAAAAATTTGAACTTTTGACTGTCAAATGACCATTTTGCCCCTACAGTTGACTATAGTGCAATTAGGGTTTTTGACTGTGCAATTTTGTGCTGAAAGTCTTGAAACTTGATATGAGGATGCTTGACCATATTTGTAGGCTTGTGAGACTTGATTGGACCTTTTAAAACTTCATTTTCTTGACCAGAACACAAACCCTAATTTTGACTGTATAGGAGATCTTTGAGTGTGCAACCCTTGGGGAATTTTGCAGCTTGGCTTGGCAATTTCTTGAAGAATATGGGAGGGCAAATTTTGGGGTACAACATAGGGTATCTAGGTACAAGGCAGTATATAGGTATGTGCTTTATCCTGTGAATGGATCCAATCTGTGGACCAAAACTCAATATCCTGATGTGCAGCCACCTAAGTTTAGAAAGATGCCCGGTAGACCAAAGAAAAGGAGAAACCTTGAGCAAGGGGAGATTGATGGCACTGACAGAAAATTGAGAAGAACTGGTTTTATTGTAAAGTGTTCTAGGTGCAAGAAAACTGGACATAACAAGAAAACCTGCAAAGTCAATGCAACACAAGACACTGCATCTCAAACCACTGCAACTCAAGGTAATACAATTCAAGCCAATGCATCTCAAACCACTTTAGCTCAAGGAAATGAAAGGCAAGCTGTTGTACCCCAAAATTTGCCCTCCTCTTTCTCTACAAGAAATCGCAGTTTCGGGCTTTTTCCTGATTTTTCAGACTGGCTCAAGAATCGGTCAAACAGACTTTTCTCGTCAGTCAGACAAAATTAGGGTTTCCATTGATTTGCATGGCTCTAGAACAATTCAAACAGTTTGCTTATGGTTTGGTTGATTTTGGCTCAACTTTGATCAGGCGGACGCTTCTTTGGCATTGGATCAAGAACTAGGGTTTTTGTGCATGCATTCTCAGAAAGAATTAATCCCACAGTGCTTTTCAAGTTATTCCGAGATATGGAATGAGGCATTTGGATTGAGTTTGCAGTGTTTGACTAAATCAGTGAAAAGAGGCATTTGGTTTGAGTTTGCAGTGTTTGATTTAAAATCAGTAAAAGGAAAAGACATTTGGGCGTGTGTGATTTGACGGTGCATTGCTCTGATTATTCAAGATGCCGGACGTTTATGGATTATTTATTATTCTAAATTAAAATGGTTGGAATTTACTTTTCAATTATTATAATTTGAGAATTATAAATAATAAAATAAACAATTGAAAAGAAGAAAAGGAATTAACTGATAGAAAATAGATTTTATTCATCTTTAATTTATTTGTTACAATTATTATTTAAATACATTATTTTATTTACAAAGTATTTACAATGATAATTTTACAAATATTTAAAATGAAATAAAAACTATCCTAATTCCTAAGTCTTCATTTTTCATCCATTGCTCCCTCTGCTTCATTTGATTTTACCTGCAAAAAAAAATAAGAAAAGAAAGAAAAGTCAATTGCGGATAAAATGAATAAGAGACAGACAGTAATTTAAAGATTCATCATTAAAAACAAATGGCCGAAATCAGTTTTGCCCTCTCTGCAAATCACGGGATTTCTCCCGGTTCACAAAGAGGGATGAAATGTTTGCAATGAAACATGAAATGCACAAAGTTGATTTTTTTTGCACAAATTCAAATTTTTAAGCATACAGCATAAATCAAAAGAATTGTCAACCAAGTTTCCAAACAACATGTACAAGTAAAGGCAAACTGAGTTACATTCTCAAACTAAGCCAAAAGCTGTCCAAGGATCAAAGTATCAACTAAGCCAAAAGCTGTCAAGAGAAAGTACATAAAGTATGCAAGAAACATGAAAGTATGCAGAGGAAAATATACAAGTGCAAGCAACATCAATATCATCATTTTCCAGCCATTTGTTTTTTCAGAATAAGACAAATATAAGCAATATTAAATGCTTAAAAATTGTCAAGAGAGAGGAGAGAGAGAAAAAGAAGTATCGGGCTTATAGGCTTAGGCTTGAAAGAGATATAAAAACAAACTGTAATAACACAGTGAAAAGAAGAAGGCAGAGATATAAACAGCATATCAGAATACACAGCAAAAGGGGGCAGAACATATGTAGCAGGATATCACAAAGAGGGAAAACCTCAAGCCTTGCAAACTTGTCCATAATTTTGACCAAGAAAGAATATACAAAATATAATAGCTCATGCCTTTCAAAGACTACAAGGCCAAGACCCTAGAAGAATATACAAAAGGCCAACAATCTGCATAATAGAGAAAAAAAATCAAAAAACCAAAGATAACTCAGAGCAAGCCAAGGCCTGAAGCTCAAACTTCATCCAACCCTGTACCCTAAAACATCTTGCAAACCTGCACAAACCAGAACCTTCAAACAACCTGAAGCATCAGGCTTCAAACCTAAAGCTTTCATCTGTTAACCTGCATAACTACAAACAAATATGCATTCAAAAGCCTCAAGCTCTTAGCCTCAAGCTTAACCTGCCTGAATTGCTCAAGCTCAACCTGTAAACAAGGCCAAGCCCCCTAACCTGTAATCCCACAACACAAATTGTCCAGGCCTTAAGCCTTTCAAGCTTAACAACCATAACCTGCAATCAAAACAAGCCTTAAGCCCATAAACCCGTGCCAAGTTTAACAAAACAACAAGAAACAACATCAAACCTAAACTGATATCCAAAGCAAAAAACTAGTAAACTCACCAAAAGCCTTTAAACTGCAATAACAAGCTGTTGTACCCCAAAATTTGCCCTCCCATTTCCTCAACATTTTCTCATCACAAGACCTTTGAAGATCAAGATACAGTTAGGGTTTCCTCTGCTCAAGACTTCTCCTTGCACTGTGGACTCAAATTAGGGTTTGTGTTTGCCCAAGGATGTTTTGACCTAAAATGCCTAAAATGACTTTCATGCTTCATGTTGGACTCCCAAGTTTACCCATGCCAAGTTTCAAGTCTTGATTCCAAGTTTTACCCAGTCAATTGGGCAGTTGACCTAGAAATCAGCTGTATTGGGGAAAAAGTCAACTGTGGCCAATTGACAGTCAAACCTCATGAAATTTGATCCACATCAACATTATGAACTCACATGGACCATTTGATCAAGTTTGGATAACAATTCCACAAGAAATTTGATCAGATCATCAAAAGGGCAAAATGGTCATTTTTAGGGTTTTGACTGCACAAAGGCAATTTTTGACTGTTTGACCTAGCCAATGGCAAACCAAGCTCACATATGGCCTCAAGGACCCCATGGAATTATCTTGACACATTCATCAAGCTCAAAAGATCCCAAGTACACAAGGTTGACAGTTGAATTTCCCAGTCAATTGATCAATTTTGACTGTATACTGAAAAGTCAAACTTTGACTTTTTGGTCAAAATCAAGAGTCAAGATTCATTTTTCATCAAAACATTCCAAATCATGAAACTTGTTCACCAAGAAATCACAAAATGCAAATTAGGGCTAGAAAATGGAATTTTTCATAACTTAGAATTTTTCTAAGTTATGGAAAACCCTAATTTTTTTCCAACTTTACCCCATCTTTTCACCATGATCCATTTGGATTCAAACAAAAGTCAAAACATGAAAGTTGTAGCTTGTTGCATAGTCTACAACTTTGATTCACAAAGTTTTCTCATTTGAAGCTTGTATCTCAAGTTATAATTTTTTGAATAAGGGCACTAAACCATCTTTTAACTTAGTGAAATTTGACCTATTTTGACAAGGTTTTCTACCCTACTTCAAGGCCACTTTTCATACCCTTCCACTTGGAATTTTAATTTGCACTTCAAAGATGGATTGTAGTATACATTCCAAGCTTTCCAAAATGTCCAAGAACTCATCAAACAACCTCATAACTTGAGAGATTCGAATTTCACAAGTTGGCAAAAATTCACTTTTGTTCTTCATCAAAGCATGTTCATAAACTTGGCAAATTTGAACTCAGCATAGTTTGTGCTACTTTACAGGTCCTAAAACCAAATTACACTCCTTAATTTAATGCAAAACCAATGAATCAAGTTGTTATTCTAAGCCTTTGGTCATTACACAAGGAATTAAGCCTAAACTAGAAAAAGCATTATTCCCATTCTTGAAAAGCTTGCTTTATGTCAATTAGAAATCCAAGCAAGTACAAGCAAGATCTTCTTGGCACAAGTTTGTGAGCAAATTGCACTGATCAAGGCAAGGGATAGCAGCATGGTTAGAGGGCCTGTACTGACCTAGAAAGCAAAGTGGCATTTTGTAGCTTAAGTGTGAAGAAAAGTCCATAACTTATGCTAACTCTCATCTCAGCTTAGAAACAGAAGAACAAAGTTATCAAACACTTTTCATAGACCATATCCAAGCTAACCCACGAGCCTTTGCCATCTGAAGCACCCTCCATCTCAAAATCACCTCAAAACTGCATAAACAGGGGAGCCCCTGCAGTTTGAGTGCAAACTCCCAATCCCTTCAAGCATTTTGATTCAAACCTTTTCCTCTACCTTCCCTACAATATATGCAAGCTAACCATGTCCTAAAATCAGACCTGTAACACCTCCAAACCACTTCACCATTTTCAATTTTCTGTTTTGCAGTTGGAGTTCACTAGCTCGATTCAGGGAGTTTCAAGACAAAGTAGGAATTGGAAAAGCATCCTTACACTTCAAGGAAGCTGTACAAGTCATCATTTCACTCTGAAACATCCTCCATTGCCAAGCTCGATTCCAACTGAACAGGTATATTCATGGAGTTCTATCTCTCTTATTAGGCATTGTTAGCTTTAGGTTTTTGAAGAAAACATGTCACAATCATAGCCCTGAACATGCTCATATGATTAGATTTCATTTATGTTTCGTGTGCTTAGAGAATTTCATGTCTGAACATTGATGAAAAGTTAGGTCAGAAAAGAGGGGGAGAGAAATTCTCCCTCATCTTAGAGAGATAGGTCAAGTTATTTATATGGTTGAAACCGTCTCTTCATGCTGAACATTTCTTGTGTTATGAGTTTTTGCTGAAAAGCCAAGAATCAGGAGTTAGACATTGAAGCAAGAGACGCGCGTTTTTTCAAATGTTTGAAGCTGGAGGTTGAAGACAATGGTCAATGGGCTGGGCCTGTGTTATTTTGCTTTTCACACCATTTTTTTTGGTTTGCACCCCCCTGAGCCCATTTGCTCATTTTTTAACATTTTTGACTTTTTCTTTTTTGGCTGACTTTGTTTATTTTTTCTCATGCCATTTAAAAATTAAAAATATTTTTTTCATCACTTTTTGCATTTATTGCATATTTATTTGTTTATTTTCTTTGTTTGTACATAAATATATATATATGATTATTAGAATAAAAATGTAAAAATAATGTAAAATACAATTTTTATTTTCATTTACTTCCTGAAAATATTTCACACAAAAAATACTCTTTTATTTATTTTATTAAAATATTAAATAAATATTTATTTTGTATAATACATATTTAGGGTTTAATATATATATATATATATATATATATATGTGATTATTAATATATTTAAGACAAAAATATAAAAATACTTGATTTTTTTATTTTTATTAATATTTGATATAAAAATACCTTTTTTCATAATACACTTCATTTTATTTTATTTTTATAAATAATAAATAAATAGTTGTATTAAATTAGAAAATAATACTTTTTCTTTAAAATTAGGGTTTTTTTACCCTAAGTTCAAAATACTAAAAAAATAATACATTTTTATTTTCTTTTCCCTTTTACATAAACCATACTTTTCTCATACACATAAAAACCTTCTTTTTGCATTTCACATATTTATTTAATTTACATTTAATTATGCATTATTTAAATTGCAAATATTCCAAATGATGTAATAATTTAGATTTAAATTCTTGTCAACATCCCCATTTGAACATTTGTACCCCCCTTCCCATATTTGGTTTTGTAATAGCTTAGTAACTTTAATCTCGCACTTTATTGCTTTCTAATGATAACATGTTAGAATTAGGGTTTGTATGCGAAAAACGATAAAAAATAGTTTGACCTAATACAAGATAAACAAGCATGAAAATGGACACACAAATCACACTTGCACCCCCCTAGGGTATTCCACTTGTTGCCTTCAAATAAAAGGGCCATGTTGCATGTTAAACTTCTTTGGGCAAAACAAACAATTTGAATGATCATAGTCCCTCGACAAAACTTTTCAAAACAAACAAAAACAAATGATCAAGTCCCTTAGAGAAATTGCCCAAAGACATTTAACGCCGTTGCAATTATGGTCTAAAACGATGACCCGCGCCTGTCCCTCTCACATCATAACACAAGGTTGCCCACCAAATACAATGGTGGAGCAAACTTGTTAAAAAGGGTTAAAGTATAGCAATAATCTTTTGAGAAATTTAGGAGTAGATAACCTCTTAGTTACTTGAATCAACTTGCAAAATACTTGCCTAATTTCAAAATCACACCTCACAACACTTTCAAAACAACTTTCAAAAACAAATGAAAACTTTTTCAAAAGACATACATCTTTGTATACATCCCCACATGGATCATTACAAAGGTTGCCACCACATTGGCCTCTTTTCAAAAACATTTTCAAAACCCACACACTCAAGCACCATTTAAAACAATTGAAAACAAAAGGCAAGTGATCTAAGCAAGTAACTAAGAGCCCATGGATAACCATGGATAGAAAGGGTGCTAATACCTTCCCTTTCTATAATCTACTCCCCGAACCCAAGAAAACATCTCAAAAGGTTTTTGCTGTGCTTTTTAACCTTTCCTTAGGATAAAATAAAAAGTCGGTGGCGACTCTTGCTAACCGCAACATTTGCGAATACAAACGCAAACCTCAAGTCAGTTCTCCCACCGTATCACAGAACTGGCGACTCTGCTGGGGAATTACTAAAAGTGGAGTAACCTTAGGGTTTAGATCACCTTTGTTTTCGATTGTTTGCTTTGTTTGCTTTTACATTTGTGGGCTTTGTATCGGAGTTTCATAGATCCTAACCCGGATCTGGGAAATACCCTTTTTAGGTAGCATAATCTGTGAGGGACCTGTCCGGCGTAGACCGACATGGGTGAAGCAGTGGCTACGTTGGTGTGGCGTCTTAGTCTGTACCTATATCCCTTGTGTTGTAACGGGGAGAATATAGGTCTTCTAAGGGGTCATTAAACACCAACCAACCTTAGAACCCTAAATTGACCAACTTGGCTATTAGGACAGTAGCAGTATGCTACACTCATTGAGGCTAAACTCTCGAGATGGTTCTGGCCGCGAGAAAAGATTGCGATGCTGGAGTTATGACCGATTGAGGGTAGCCAATGATTTGAGATCTTCTAGAATCCGGTTACTTTTGATAAGACAGGTTTTAACCAACAAAAACAAAAGAGGGTAATACCTGAAACTCATGCTGGCCTGAAACCTAAGGGTGTCTTGTGTGACTTGTGTGCCTTATCTGTCTATGTGAATATTTGTGGTGTGTTTCATCATAGCATCATTCCATCATACCATTGCATGCATCCTGTATAAAAGGCTAACCCATTTCAAAGACAAAAAGGTTTCATCTTTGCTCTGTTTTGTAGGACATTATGATGCCCGTGCGTAGAAATACTGTCCGGCTCAACTTTGTTCCACCACCAGTTTTACTCAAGGATCTGGTTGAAAGGATTCCAAACACTACCTCCTTCATCAACAGACATGGTTCTCTCCTTGGCTTGATCACTGCAAATTAGGACCAACAACTGATAAGTGTTCTGACCCAATTTTATGACCCTCTGCATCATTGTTTCACCTTTCAAGACTTCCAGCTGGTTCCTACCCTGGAAGAGTTCTCTTATCTGCTTGGGATCCCTGTCTTGGAACAAACTCCCTTCACTGGTTTGGAAAAGACTCCTAGGCCTGAAGAGATTGCTGCAATTCTCTCCTTGACCAAAGAAGAGATATTGTCCAACTGGGAAACTAGAAATGGGGTCAAGGGCTTTTTGGTCAAATTTCTGGTTGGCAAGGCTAATGATTTCTGGAATGACTTGGACTTCAAGGCATATGAGGATATTCTGGCTCTTTTGATCTATGGTCTGGTATTGTTTCCCAACCCTGACACTTTTATCAGTATCCATGTCATAAGGATCTTCATGTCTCGGAATCCGGTACCCACTCTTTTGGGTGATATTCTACAACAACTCTATGCTCGTACTGCTCGAAAACGGGGGACTCCGTGGTGTTGTGCTCCTTTGCTAGTAAGGTGGTTTATTTCGCACCTTCCTAAATTCGTGCTGAAGAATGAAGAAGGAAAAGGTTGGGCTCGGAGGTTAATGTCTCTCACAGATAAGGATATCACTTGGACTCTCAGAGGTTTGGATGAGGTAGCTGTTATCGACCGTTGCGGAGAATACCCTAATGTCCCGTTGATTGGTATCCAAGGAGGAATCTCTTACAATCCGTGTTTAGCTCTCCGTCAGTTTGGAAGAGCCAGAGGAGACGGGCCTCATGAGATGCTGGTTCCTCACTTCCATTTTGAGTTTCAGGCAGACAGTGACAAACTACGCCAGGGATTCATTAGAGCTTGGGACAGAATTCACAAAGCTGACCCACATGAGTTAGGACCAAAGACTTCTCTGCCATTGAAGCCCTATTGCAAATGGGTCCGCATCCGTGCTCAGAAGTTAGGTATGCCCTACGAAGCTGTTAGACCTCTCATTCTTGAGTCTCCTGTTGAAGATGGGATTCCTCCAACTGTCCTCCCTCCTCAGATACCCACTGATTTTGATACAATGAAGAGATCTTGGGCACAACTAAAGGAAGAACGGGATTTCTATCGGGAGAAGTTCAACGAGCAGGAATGGAAGATCCAAAGGCTGACTAAGCAATTGGAGGAAGAGCGGGTCCTGAACAACTACATCAGCACTGAAAAGAGGAGGCCATGGGAGCATTGAGGAGCTTGGGATGTTTCCTTTTATAGTTTATTTCCTTTCCAGTATTTTTCATTCCTGTAATGCCTAAGGGCAAATTGTTGAACAATTGAAAATTTTAATCAAATGAAGTGTGTTTCCCTTTTTGTCTACAAAGTTGAATCTTGTTTGTCTTTGAAAACATAAAACATACGCATTCCATTACACCATATGCATAGCAGGTACCCTATTTCACAGGTTGCTTAATCTCCTTCGCTGTTTATTTTGAACAGTCATCATGAATCCAGACTCATCCAGTGAACAGGCAATCAAGGCCCTTCAGGCCCAAAGTGCACAGTTTCAAGAGATGGTCCTAAGCCTAGCCCAAGGTCAGCAAGAGTTGAAGACTCTACTCCTAAAGAAGAAGAAGAAAAAGAGGACTGCATTGTTCAACACCGGACGCAGATTTGGGAACACACTCCACAATGAAGCTGATCCAACCACTTCTTCTGCTGAGAAAAACAGTCCCCAAGGGGGAGGAGCTCCTAGTCCCGTAGTCTCCGACAACGAGACGGACTATAACGACGAACAATACCCACCTGCTGCTGACAGATACAAGCAATTGGAGGACCGCTTGAGCGCCATGGAAATTCAGAACGTGCTAGGACTGGATTTCGGAGATTTGGGGTTATCTTCTGGGGTAGTCATTCCACACAAGTTTAAGGCGCCTGCCTTCGCCAAGTATGATGGGGTCTCCTGCCCAAAGCTGCATCTGAGGTCGTATGTAAGGAAAATCCAACCTTACACGGCGGATAAGAACCTCTGGATTCACTTCTTCCAAGATAGCCTCTCAGGGTCACAGCTTGAATGGTTCTACCAATTGGATGGAACTAGCATCCGACACTGGGAAGATTTGGCAACCGCATTCTACAGACAATACCAATACAATTCTGATCTTGCTCCTACGCGTACCCAACTTCAGGGTATGTCTCTAGGAACGGGTGAAGGGTTCAAAGAGTACGCTCAAAAATGGAGAGATTTGGCTGGCAGGGTGCAGCCTCCATTAACTGATCGAGAGCTGGTTGATATGTTTCTGGGAACGTTGTCTGGTCCGTTTTTCAATCATTTGGTTGGTAACTCCTCCGCTGGGTTCACAGATTTGATATTAACGGGAGAAAGAATTGAAGCTGGCATCAGGTCAGGCAAGATACAGAAGGCTGCCTCTACAAGTGCTGAGAAGAGGCCATTTAAGAAAGAAGCAAGCGCCGTCTATGGTCCTAGAAGACAAGTCAAGCCCGAAAGTCGCCAAGCCGTCAATGCTTTGGTCATCTCCAAACCTGTTACTGCTCCTCAGCAGTACAATCAACAAAGAAGTGAAAGGCCCAAGAGGCAGTATACCCGATTGAGTATGACATTATCTCAAATTTTACCCCAACTGTTATCCACCAACCTGGTGACCCTCAAAGAAGCTCCTAAGGTCGTCAACACTGCGTCTCCTAAATACAACCCAAATGCCCGGTGTGCTTATCATTCTGATAGTCCCGGGCACACTACTGATGATTGCTGGGCCTTGAGAAACAAAGTGCAAGATCTGATCGACGCAAAGGAAATTCAGTTTGAAGCGCCGGAAAGACCAAATGTTGTAACGGCTCCTATGCCCCAGCATAGGGTAAATGCCATTGAGGAAGAAGTGTACGCTGTTTCGGTAGATGAAGTTGTTACCCCTCTGAAGACTGTTAAGAAGAACCTACTGCGGGCCGATTTATTTCCGGGTTGCGGCGAAGGTTGCCCATTCTGTGCTATTTCCCTATCTGATTGTCCCCTGCTGAGGTTAGGCATCCAAGGCCTAATGGATAGCAAGGAGATTCTATTCAAAAAGACTGTTGTTCAATTGGTTCCGACGAAAGAAGTTTCTGTAATTACCATCTTCAAAAATCCCATCAAGGCTCCCCCAAAGAAGCCTATTCAAATCATGACAGTTGCGCCTGTGATCATTACTGTTCCAGGGCCCCTCTCTTACGTGTCTGATAAAGCTGTCCCCTGGCATTATGGGGCAGACGTGTATGTAAATGGAATCAAACAAGAATTTGACGCTAGTGCCAGTATCTGCGATATCACTGGTCCAGCTAAAGTCACCCGCAGTGGCAGGCTCTTCTCGCCTGACATTGCGCCGCCCGCTATTCGAAAACCCCTCCTCATAAAACCTGCAAGTTTACCTAGTCCTGTTGCTGATCAAATTGTGTCCCCTGCTGCCGAGTCATCAAATGCTCGGGGCAAAGGGATTGAAGAAGAGCCTGCCCGGATGGAGGCACCAATACCCGTAAATGCTGAGGCCTCCCGACAAGAAATGGAGGAGATTCTGAAAATAATAAAGAAAAGTGATTTTAATGTTGTCGAGCAGTTGGGGCATACGCCCTCCAAGATCTCCCTGATTTCCTTATTGCTATGTTCCGAGGCCCATGCTAAGGCCTTGATCTCATTTCTCAAGACGGCCCATGTGCCACAGGAGACGTCTGCAGTTCAGTTCACTGACTGCATAGCGAATTTGACGGCGGACAACGGCTTGGGTTTTTCAGATGCTGACCTGACCGCAAAAGGGAGAGACCACAATGATGCCCTGCATGTCTCTATTGAATGCAGGGGCACCACTCTGGCACATGTATTAGTGGATACTGGTTCTTCCTTGAATGTTCTACCGAAAAAGGCTTTAGATCGTCTGGATTATGAAGGCCTGGAGTTGAAACCCAGCAATATCATCGTCAGGGCCTTTGACGGTTCCAAAAGGATGGTTCATGGGGAGGTTAACATCCCTATTCGTGTGGGCTCTCAAGTGTTCGACTCTACCTTTTACGTGATGGATATACGTCCATCATACTCTTGTCTGTTGGGTCGACCTTGGATCCATAAAGCTGGGGCAGTGACCTCCACCTTGCACCAAAAGCTGAAGTATCCTGTCAGGGGGAAGATCTTCACTGTGCAAGGAGAAGAGGAGTATATGGTGAGCCATTTGAATTCCTTCAGGTACATCGAGATGGACGGAGAGTTCATTGAAACCCCCTTCCAGCATTTCGAGGAGGTACATCCAATTTCAGCAGCTGCAGAGACAATGGCCGAAGAGAATGATTCCTTGAAGATGGCTTCCCTAAGGGATGCCCGGGCTGTGGTTCAGAAAGGCAATTGTGCACACTGGGGTCAGCTTCCTGACTTCACTCAGAAGAACGACAAGTTTGGGCTAGGCTTTACTGCAGAGGCTCAGAAGGCGGTGCGCAAAGAGAAGATCGGAAAGGCTCCGGTGTTTATTTCCAGCTCAAGGGTGAATGCTATCGAGGAGGATGTGGAGGAAGTTGAGTTTGACAGTTGGATCTACCCGACTACCAGCAACGGACCTAGCAACTGGACGGCAAAGGATTTTACCCCTATCACATTTGTCACGCAGTAATTGATTTCTTTTGATTTCCAAATTTGTAACAAACAATATGTTAAAACTCTGTTGGCTCGGTGTCCTACCCGGGGCATCGTAGCTCCATTTGTGAGGGCTTTTTGTATGACATTTTCATATATCATCAATCAAAACATCGGACATTTGTTGCATTTCAAATCTTGTGCTCTTTTTTCTTTCTGTGTTATACATATTGCAAAACAGCTATATTTACACACACTCACTTATACAGGTTTCAATCCACTCTGGATCTCACTGGTAACAGCCCTGCTACCGCCAGTTATGACTTCGAAAATCCGATCAATTTGGCCGAAGACGAAGGTGAAGACGATTGCGAAGTGCCTGGTGAACTTGCGAGACTGCTACTTCAGGAAGAGAGGGCTATTCAACCACACGAAGAGCCTGTGGAGACAATTAACTTGGGTACTGAGACAGATAGGAAAGAGGTCAAGATTGGTGCCAATCTAGAGCTCAGCGTGAAGCAACGATTGATCCAGATGCTACAAGCCTACATGGAGATTTTTGCTTGGTCCTATGAAGATATGCCTGGTTTGGATGCCGACATTGTAGTTCACCATCTGCCAACCAAGGAAGATTGCCCTCCGGTAAAGCAAAAAGTTCGACGGATGCGTCCAGAAATGTCTAAAAAGATCAAGGCCGAGGTTATGAAGCAGTTTGATGCCGGGTTCCTTGCAGTGACTTCTTACCCTCAGTGGGTTGCCAATGTTGTGCCAGTGCCGAAGAAGGACGGTAAAGTCAGAATGTGTGTCGACTACAGGGATTTGAACAGGGCCAGCCCCAAAGATGATTTCCCCCTACCTCACATCGATGTCCTTGTTGACAATACAGCTCAACACAAGGTGTTCTCCTTCATGGATGGTTTTTCAGGGTATAATCAGATTAAGATGGCTCCAGAGGATATGGAGAAGACTACCTTCGTGACTCAGTGGGGCACCTTCTGTTATAAGGTCATGCCTTTCGGATTGAAAAATGCTAGGGCAACCTATCAACGTGCCATGGTTGCTTTATTTCATGATATGATCCATCATGAAATTGAGGTATACGTTGATGACATGATTGCAAGGTCTCAAACTGAGGAGGAGCACCTTGACCATCTGAGGAAGTTGTTTGACCGACTCAAGTTATACAAGCTGAGGTTGAATCCCAACAAATGCACCTTTGGGGTAAGATCCGGAAAGTTGTTAGGTTTCATTGTAAGTGATAAAGGTATTCAGGTGGATCCTGCCAAGGTAAAAGCCATACAAGAGATGCCCACTCCAAAAACAGAGAAAGAAGTCAGAGGTTTCCTAGGACGACTGAATTACATTGCCCGATTCATCTCACATCTAACTGCTACTTGTGAGCCAATCTTCAAAGTACTGAAGAAAGATCAAGTGGTACGCTGGAATGATGAATGTCAGGCCGCCTTTGAAAGAATAAAGGAATATCTCCAAGAGCCACCCATTCTTATGCCACCGGTGGAAGGAAGACCTCTGATACTATACTTAACAGTGCTTGATAATTCAATGGGGTGTGTGCTGGGGCAGCATGACGAGTCTGGTCGAAAAGAGCACGCTATTTATTACTTGAGCAAAAAGTTTACCGACTGTGAGTCTCGTTACTCACTGCTTGAGAAAACTTGCTGCGCTCTTGTATGGGCTGCTCGCCGGCTGAGACAGTATATGCTGACTCACACTACCTTATTGATTTCAAAGATGGATCCCATCAAGTACATATTTGAAAAGCCCGCTCTGTCTGGGAGAATAGCGAGATGGCAAATGATCTTAACAGAATATGACATCCAGTATACAACTCAGAAAGCAATTAAGGGAAGTGTACTGGCTGATCATTTGGCACACCAACCTGTGGACGATTACCAATCGTTAAACTTTGATTTTCCGGACGAAGACATCATGGTGGTAACCGACTGCGAGGTACCTGGACCGGATGAAGGACCTGAGGAAGGATCCCGATGGTCTATGCATTTTGATGGAGCCTCCAATGCTTTGGGTAACGGCGTCGGCGCTGTAATCATATCTCCCAAGGGAACTCATACTCCCCTCACCGCCCGATTATGTTTCAGCTGCACCAACAATATGGCAGAATATGAGGCATGTATCATGGGTTTACAAGCTACAATCGACTTAAGGATAAAATTCCTAAGTGTCTTCGGAGATTCCGCTCTCGTGATCAATCAGATCAAGGGCGAGTGGGATACGAAACACCCGAATCTTATTCCTTACAAAGAGTATGTGTCGACCTTACTCCCTCACTTTGAAGAGATAACTTTCGAACATTTCCCTAGAGAGGAGAATCAGCTAGCGGACGCACTAGCCACAATGTCTTCAATGTTCAAAGTTAAATGGGACAATGAGGCTCCCCGAATCATAATCTGGAAGTTGGATGAACCGGCATACTGCTGCGAGCTCGAGGATGAGAAGGTGACTGAAAAACCCTGGTATCACGAGGTAAAGAGGTACTTGGAAGCTCAGGAATACCCTGAAGGTGCATCCGTCAATGATAAGAAGTTCATGAGAAGGTTTGCTGCAAAATTTTTCCTCAGCAACGGCATTCTCTACAAACGGAATCATGATTCAACCCTGCTACGTTGTGTGGATAAGGCTGAAGCGGAGAAAATCATGATGGAACTGCATGAAGGTACATTTGGAACACACTCCAGTGGACACACCATGGCTAAGAAAATCCTTCGGGCAGGATATTTCTGGTCCACAATGGAAGCCGATTGTTACCAACACTCCCGAACTTGTCATAAGTGCCAGATCTATGCTGACAAGGTACATATCCCTCCAGTTCCTTTGAATATCCTGACGGCACCTTGGCCTTTCGCAATGTGGGGCATCGATATGATCGGTGAAATCCGACCAACGGCATCCAATGGGCATCGCTTCATCTTGGTGGCGATCGATTACTTCACGAAATGGGTTGAGGCAGCTTCCTATGCCACAGTAACCAAGAGCGTCGTGGCGCGTTTCATCCGGCATAATCTGATCTGTCGGTACGGCGTCCCAGAAAGAATCATTACGGATAACGGTACCAATCTCAATAACAAAATGATCACTGAACTCTGTGAACAATTCAAGATACAGCATCACAATTCTTCTCCCTACCGGCCGAAGATGAATGGGGCTGTAGAGGCAGCCAATAAAAATATCAAGAAAATTGTGCAGAAGATGACAGTGACCTATAAGGATTGGCACGAGATGTTACCGTTCGCTCTACATGGGTACCGTACCTCAGCAAGGACATCAACCGGGGCAACTCCTTTCTCCTTGGTCTATGGCATGGAGGCAGTCTTGCCAATTGAGATCCAGATACCCTCTCTCCGGATAATGAAAGATGCAGACTTGAATGAAGATGATTGGATCCAGACTCGACTTGATCAATTAAATCTGATTGACGAAAAGAGGCTCACTGCTATCTGTCACGGTCAAACGTATCAGAAACGGATGATCAGGGCATTTAACAAGAAAGTCAGACCGCAAGAGTATCAAGTTGGGGACCTGGTAATCAAACGCATCATCCTTCCTCAAAGTGATCCCCGGGGCAAATAGACCCCTACTTACGAAGGGCCATTTGTGGTTAAGCGTGTGTTCTCAGGAGGAGCCATGATCCTAACCACCATGGATGGTGACGACCTCCCTCACCCCGCCAATGCAGACATAGTGAAAAAATACTACGCATAAATAAAGGACCCGCTAGGTTGACATACCTAGGCAAAAATAAGGGCTTCCCGGCGAACCAAAAGGGTTCGGGCAAAAATAAGGGATGAAATGAATAAAAAAAATGTACACCCGGCAAGTCGAAAACCTGAAAGGGCGGCTTGGGCAAAAATGGGTATCCCGGTGGACTGAAAACCCGAAAGGGCGGTCCAGGCAAAAGTTAGGGATAAAAGCGTAACACTATGTCTCATTGGGTCACTTCGCATCCGGAATTCGGCATCAACTATCTGGCTCCAGATTTCGGCATTGACCAATCAGCTTCATCTTCAAATTAGGCAGCAAAGCGATGAGATGTTCAAAGACATAAAGGCGATAGCAGAGTTGGAACCCAGTGGGATTATTCACATAGCTGTTTTGTTTCCTTTTTCAAATTGTAAACTCTATGTTATTTGGCGATGTCAGCCTCTTGTACAAAAACGCCTATTCACGGGCAAAGTTTAAATCAATACAAATTCACTTGTCCATACAAATTACCATTGTTTTCCTTTTCTGTTTTGTCTCGCGAAGAACGTCCAATGTTCATTTTTGATATATGCATTTGACATTAAATTGCTGATTCATAAATGTTTGCATATAAAACAAGAGATTAATTACAGGTGACATCAGAGACAGGGGCAATGTGGAGTTGTCTAATGCAGTCTGGTTGTTTTGTCCGCCAAGGCACCAAGGTAGGTTCAACTGAAGAATGTGGCCGAATCATCTCGATTCCCCGCAGAATAAGACAGGATGCGACAATACTTTCCCCAAGCGGAGTTGGTTCCTCGTCGATCTTGAAAAGGCACAACATTCCCCGGCAGGTCTTAAAGCTCATCCCCAGTAGATTCTGCAAGCTTATCCCCTGCGAAGAACGGACGTCTCGCCCAAGTTTTATTTAGAGTTATTTCCTCACAAGGACTTATAACTGGGTTATCCTCAGCTAAAAGCCACGGAAGACCGCTCTCGGCAAAATTCCTTCAATCCCCAGCGGAATCTACCTTTGTTATTCCCAAGCAGAGTTCATCTTCGGAGTTCCCCAGCGGAGTTTATCATCATCATCCTCAGCGGAATCCATCATTAAAGTCCTCAGCAGGCCTCTCATCAAAACTTCGGCCAAGTATCTCTTCCACAGAGCAATTCTCCGGCCGTTCGTCAAGGATTTATTTTCCTAAGATGAAATTACACTCATAAACATTTCACATCTTCATACATCTTGCTTACATACATGACGAAACGCATACAACCTTTCATGTTGAACATCATGATATCATGCATATCATACATCATGAGATTGCATACAACTTACGTTTTTGCCTTTTCAGGAAAAAGACAATCCCAAAAAACAACTACCTTCAACTGTCACAATTCCAGATTCGATACCTGTATCTAGCCAGGGCACATCTGAGAGTGACCAGTTTCCAGACTCGACTCCTGTATCTAGCCAGGGCACGTTTGCAGAGTTCAAAGATTCGATTCCTGTATCCAGCCAGGGCACATCTATCAACTACAACATTTCCGGATTCAATTCCTGTATCCAGCCAGGGCATATCTGTTGACCACGTTTCCAGACTCGATTCCTGTATCTAGCCAGGGCACGTCTGAAGAGTTTGAAGGTTCGATTCCTGTATCCAGCCAGGGCACATCTATTGACGACTATTTCCAGATTCGACTCCTGTATCCAGCCAGGGCACATCTGTGAGCAACCGATTGTAGATTCGATACCTGTATCTAGCCAGGGCATATCTGCATAAGGAGACTGAAGATCAAACACCTGTAACAAGCCAGGAAAACATCCTCCTTCCTCAAGTACACGAGTTTTCGCTAAGGAATCTCTTATGCGACCGACACTTCCAAATGGCATCTATAAGCCCATTCCCGACAAGGTTCTGTCATCTCTCCAAATGGCATCTATAAGCCCATTCCCGACACCACATTGTTGAGACTCCAGCATGCGAGTGCAAATTTCCGGGCACTTCAAAATGAGCTTTGGATGGAATTTTTCTGATGAACCATGTGAAAGTTATGCCCTGGTCAATTTCAGTTGACTTTTTCAGCTGTCCAAAAATAGAAACTTTTGCATCTTGATGATTTTTGAGCCAAGTTTTGAGAATCATGATCAAGAATTGATCAAATGATGTTTGTGGCTTCAAAATTATATGTTGACCAAAAATTTGAACTTTTGACTGTCAAATGACCATTTTGCCCCTACAGTTGACTATAGTGCAATTAGGGTTTTTGACTGTGCAATTTTGTGCTGAAAGTCTTGAAACTTGATATGAGGATGCTTGACCATATTTGTAGGCTTGTGAGACTTGATTGGACCTTTTAAAACTTCATTTTCTTGACCAGAACACAAACCCTAATTTTGACTGTATAGGAGATCTTTGACTGTGCAACCCTTGGGGAATTTTGCAGCTTGGCTTGGCAATTTCTTGAAGAATATGGGAGGGCAAATTTTGGGGTACAACATAGGGTATCTAGGTACAAGGCAGTATATAGGTATGTGCTTTATCCTGTGAATGGATCCAATCTGTGGACCAAAACTCAATATCCTGATGTGCAGCCACCTAAGTTTAGAAAGATGCCCGGTAGACCAAAGAAAAGGAGAAACCTTGAGCAAGGGGAGATTGATGGCACTGACAGAAAATTGAGAAGAACTGGTTTTATTGTAAAGTGTTCTAGGTGCAAGAAAACTGGACATAACAAGAAAACCTGCAAAGTCAATGCAACACAAGACACTGCATCTCAAACCACTGCAACTCAAGGTAATACAATTCAAGCCAATGCATCTCAAACCACTTTAGCTCAAGGAAATGAAAGGCAAGCTGTTGTACCCCAAAATTTGCCCTCCTCTTTCTCTACAAGAAATCGCAGTTTCGGGCTTTTTCCTGATTTTTCAGACTGGCTCAAGAATCGGTCAAACAGACTTTTCTCGTCAGTCAGACAAAATTAGGGTTTCCATTGATTTGCATGGCTCTAGAACAATTCAAACAGTTTGCTTATGGTTTGGTTGATTTTGGCTCAACTTTGATCAGGCGGACGCTTCTTTGGCATTGGATCAAGAACTAGGGTTTTTGTGCATGCATTCTCAGAAAGAATTAATCCCACAGTGCTTTTCAAGTTATTCCGAGATATGGAATGAGGCATTTGGATTGAGTTTGCAGTGTTTGACTAAATCAGTGAAAAGAGGCATTTGGTTTGAGTTTGCAGTGTTTGATTTAAAATCAGTAAAAGGAAAAGACATTTGGGCGTGTGTGATTTGACGGTGCATTGCTCTGATTATTCAAGATGCCGGACGTTTATGGATTATTTATTATTCTAAATTAAAATGGTTGGAATTTACTTTTCAATTATTATAATTTGAGAATTATAAATAATAAAATAAACAATTGAAAAGAAGAAAAGGAATTAACTGATAGAAAATAGATTTTATTCATCTTTAATTTATTTGTTACAATTATTATTTAAATACATTATTTTATTTACAAAGTATTTACAATGATAATTTTACAAATATTTAAAATGAAATAAAAACTATCCTAATTCCTAAGTCTTCATTTTTCATCCATTGCTCCCTCTGCTTCATTTGATTTTACCTGCAAAAAAAAATAAGAAAAGAAAGAAAAGTCAATTGCGGATAAAATGAATAAGAGACAGACAGTAATTTAAAGATTCATCATTAAAAACAAATGGCCGAAATCAGTTTTGCCCTCTCTGCAAATCACGGGATTTCTCCCGGTTCACAAAGAGGGATGAAATGTTTGCAATGAAACATGAAATGCACAAAGTTGATTTTTTTTGCACAAATTCAAATTTTTAAGCATACAGCATAAATCAAAAGAATTGTCAACCAAGTTTCCAAACAACATGTACAAGTAAAGGCAAACTGAGTTACATTCTCAAACTAAGCCAAAAGCTGTCCAAGGATCAAAGTATCAACTAAGCCAAAAGCTGTCAAGAGAAAGTACATAAAGTATGCAAGAAACATGAAAGTATGCAGAGGAAAATATACAAGTGCAAGCAACATCAATATCATCATTTTCCAGCCATTTGTTTTTTCAGAATAAGACAAATATAAGCAATATTAAATGCTTAAAAATTGTCAAGAGAGAGGAGAGAGAGAAAAAGAAGTATCGGGCTTATAGGCTTAGGCTTGAAAGAGATATAAAAACAAACTGTAATAACACAGTGAAAAGAAGAAGGCAGAGATATAAACAGCATATCAGAATACACAGCAAAAGGGGGCAGAACATATGTAGCAGGATATCACAAAGAGGGAAAACCTCAAGCCTTGCAAACTTGTCCATAATTTTGACCAAGAAAGAATATACAAAATATAATAGCTCATGCCTTTCAAAGACTACAAGGCCAAGACCCTAGAAGAATATACAAAAGGCCAACAATCTGCATAATAGAGAAAAAAAATCAAAAAACCAAAGATAACTCAGAGCAAGCCAAGGCCTGAAGCTCAAACTTCATCCAACCCTGTACCCTAAAACATCTTGCAAACCTGCACAAACCAGAACCTTCAAACAACCTGAAGCATCAGGCTTCAAACCTAAAGCTTTCATCTGTTAACCTGCATAACTACAAACAAATATGCATTCAAAAGCCTCAAGCTCTTAGCCTCAAGCTTAACCTGCCTGAATTGCTCAAGCTCAACCTGTAAACAAGGCCAAGCCCCCTAACCTGTAATCCCACAACACAAATTGTCCAGGCCTTAAGCCTTTCAAGCTTAACAACCATAACCTGCAATCAAAACAAGCCTTAAGCCCATAAACCCGTGCCAAGTTTAACAAAACAACAAGAAACAACATCAAACCTAAACTGATATCCAAAGCAAAAAACTAGTAAACTCACCAAAAGCCTTTAAACTGCAATAACAAGCTGTTGTACCCCAAAATTTGCCCTCCCATTTCCTCAACATTTTCTCATCACAAGACCTTTGAAGATCAAGATACAGTTAGGGTTTCCTCTGCTCAAGACTTCTCCTTGCACTGTGGACTCAAATTAGGGTTTGTGTTTGCCCAAGGATGTTTTGACCTAAAATGCCTAAAATGACTTTCATGCTTCATGTTGGACTCCCAAGTTTACCCATGCCAAGTTTCAAGTCTTGATTCCAAGTTTTACCCAGTCAATTGGGCAGTTGACCTAGAAATCAGCTGTATTGGGGAAAAAGTCAACTGTGGCCAATTGACAGTCAAACCTCATGAAATTTGATCCACATCAACATTATGAACTCACATGGACCATTTGATCAAGTTTGGATAACAATTCCACAAGAAATTTGATCAGATCATCAAAAGGGCAAAATGGTCATTTTTAGGGTTTTGACTGCACAAAGGCAATTTTTGACTGTTTGACCTAGCCAATGGCAAACCAAGCTCACATATGGCCTCAAGGACCCCATGGAATTATCTTGACACATTCATCAAGCTCAAAAGATCCCAAGTACACAAGGTTGACAGTTGAATTTCCCAGTCAATTGATCAATTTTGACTGTATACTGAAAAGTCAAACTTTGACTTTTTGGTCAAAATCAAGAGTCAAGATTCATTTTTCATCAAAACATTCCAAATCATGAAACTTGTTCACCAAGAAATCACAAAATGCAAATTAGGGCTAGAAAATGGAATTTTTCATAACTTAGAATTTTTCTAAGTTATGGAAAACCCTAATTTTTTTCCAACTTTACCCCATCTTTTCACCATGATCCATTTGGATTCAAACAAAAGTCAAAACATGAAAGTTGTAGCTTGTTGCATAGTCTACAACTTTGATTCACAAAGTTTTCTCATTTGAAGCTTGTATCTCAAGTTATAATTTTTTGAATAAGGGCACTAAACCATCTTTTAACTTAGTGAAATTTGACCTATTTTGACAAGGTTTTCTACCCTACTTCAAGGCCACTTTTCATACCCTTCCACTTGGAATTTTAATTTGCACTTCAAAGATGGATTGTAGTACACATTCCAAGCTTTCCAAAATGTCCAAGAACTCATCAAACAACCTCATAACTTGAGATATTCGAATTTCACAAGTTGGCAAAAATTCACTTTTGTTCTTCATCAAAGCATGTTCATAAACTTGGCAAATTTGAACTCAGCATAGTTTGTGCTACTTTACAGGTCCTAAAACCAAATTACACTCCTTAATTTAATGCAAAACCAATGAATCAAGTTGTTATTCTAAGCCTTTGGTCATTACACAAGGAATTAAGCCTAAACTAGAAAAAGCATTATTCCCATTCTTGAAAAGCTTGCTTTATGTCAATTAGAAATCCAAGCAAGTACAAGCAAGATCTTCTTGGCACAAGTTTGTGAGAAAATTGCACTGATCAAGGCAAGGGATAGCAGCATGGTTAGAGGGCCTGTACTGACCTAGAAAGCAAAGTGGCATTTTGTAGCTTAAGTGTGAAGAAAAGTCCATAACTTATGCTAACTCTCATCTCAGCTTAGAAACAGAAGAACAAAGTTATCAAACACTTTTCATAGACCAAATCCAAGCTAACCCACGAGCCTTTGCCATCTGAAGCACCCTCCATCTCAAAATCACCTCAAAACTGCATAAACAGGGGAGCCCCTGCAGTTTGAGTGCAAACTCCCAATCCCTTCAAGCATTTTGATTCAAACCTTTTCCTCTACCTTCCCTACAATATATGCAAGCTAACCATGTCCTAAAATCAGACCTGTAACACCTCCAAACCACTTCACCATTTTCAATTTTCTGTTTTGCAGTTGGAGTTCACTAGCTCGATTCAGGGAGTTTCAAGACAAAGTAGGAATTGGAAAAGCATCCTTACACTTCAAGGAAGCTGTACAAGTCATCATTTCACTCTGAAACATCCTCCATTGCCAAGCTCGATTCCAACTGAACAGGTATATTCATGGAGTTCTATCTCTCTTATTAGGCATTGTTAGCTTTAGGTTTTTGAAGAAAACATGTCACAATCATAGCTCTGAACATGCTCATATGATTAGATTTCATTTATGTTTCGTGTGCTTAGAGAATTTCATGTCTGAACATTGATGAAAAGTTAGGTCAGAAAAGAGGGGGAGAGAAATTCTCCCTCATCTTAGAGAGATAGGTCAAGTTATTTATATGGTTGAAACCGTCTCTTCATGCTGAACATTTCTTGTGTTATGAGTTTTTGCTGAAAAGCCAAGAATCAGGAGTTAGACATTGAAGCAAGAGACGCGCGTTTTTTCAAATGTTTGAAGCTGGAGGTTGAAGACAATGGTCAATGGGCTGGGCCTGTGTTATTTTGCTTTTCACACCATCTTTTTTGGTTTGCACCCCCCTGAGCCCATTTGCTCATTTTTTAACATTTTTGACTTTTTCTTTTTTGGCTGACTTTGTTTATTTTTTCTCATGCCATTTAAAAATTAAAAATATTTTTTTCATCACTTTTTGCATTTATTGCATATTTATTTGTTTATTTTCTTTGTTTGTACATAAATATATATATATGATTATTAGAATAAAAATGTAAAAATAATGTAAAATACAATTTTTATTTTCATTTACTTCCTGAAAATATTTCACACAAAAAATACTCTTTTATTTATTTTATTAAAATATTAAATAAATATTTATTTTGTATAATACATATTTAGGGTTTAATATATATATATATATATGTGATTATTAATATATTTAAGACAAAAATATAAAAATACTTGATTTTTTTATTTTTATTAATATTTGATATAAAAATACCTTTTTTCATAATACACTTCATTTTATTTTATTTTTATAAATAATAAATAAATAGTTGTATTAAATTAGAAAATAATACTTTTTCTTTAAAATTAGGGTTTTTTTACCCTAAGTTCAAAATACTAAAAAAATAATACATTTTTATTTTCTTTTCCCTTTTACATAAACCATACTTTTCTCATACACATAAAAACCTTCTTTTTGCATTTCACATATTTATTTAATTTACATTTAATTATGCATTATTTAAATTGCAAATATTCCAAATGATGTAATAATTTAGATTTAAATTCTTGTCAACATCCCCATTTGAACATTTGTACCCCCCTTCCCATATTTGGTTTTGTAATAGCTTAGTAACTTTAATCTCGCACTTTATTGCTTTCTAATGATAACATGTTAGAATTAGGGTTTGTATGCGAAAAACGATAAAAAATAGTTTGACCTAATACAAGATAAACAAGCATGAAAATGGACACACAAATCACACTTGCACCCCCCTAGGGTATTCCACTTGTTGCCTTCAAATAAAAGGGCCATGTTGCATGTTAAACTTCTTTGGGCAAAACAAACAATTTGAATGATCATAGTCCCTCGACAAAACTTTTCAAAACAAACAAAAACAAATGATCAAGTCCCTTAGAGAAATTGCCCAAAGACATTTAACGCCGTTGCAATTATGGTCTAAAACGATGACCCGCGCCTGTCCCTCTCACATCATAACACAAGGTTGCCCACCAAATACAATGGTGGAGCAAACTTGTTAAAAAGGGTTAAAGTATAGCAATAATCTTTTGAGAAATTTAGGAGTAGATAACCTCTTAGTTACTTGAATCAACTTGCAAAATACTTGCCTAATTTCAAAATCACACCTCACAACACTTTCAAAACAACTTTCAAAAACAAATGAAAACTTTTTCAAAAGACATACATCTTTGTATACATCCCCACATGGATCATTACAAAGGTTGCCACCACATTGGCCTCTTTTCAAAAACATTTTCAAAACCCACACACTCAAGCACCATTTAAAACAATTGAAAACAAAAGGCAAGTGATCTAAGCAAGTAACTAAGAGCCCATGGATAACCATGGATAGAAAGGGTGCTAATACCTTCCCTTTCTATAATCTACTCCCCGAACCCAAGAAAACATCTCAAAAGGTTTTTGCTGTGCTTTTTAACCTTTCCTTAGGATAAAATAAAAATTCGGTGGCGACTCTTGCTAACCGCAACATTTGCGAATACAAACGCAAACCTCAAGTCAGTTCTCCCACCGTATCACACAAGCCAAAGCCCAGATCTGTCCAACTTAAAACCTATGTCTAAACCCAGTACACACAAGTCCCCAACCTGCTGAAACCTTTCAATAACCATTCAAACATCAAAACAACTGTCAAGCCTAAGCTTAACCTAAAGCAAGCCTTACCAGCATTCAAACCACCCATCAAGCCCTCAGAAAACCTTCATCACTGGGCTAACAACAACAATCTCAAGCATACAAAGGCAACCAGAAGAGGATAAAGAAGCATATCAACATACAAAGCCCTCAGAACTCAAAGAGTTCATCATTGGGTAACCAACGAAGCAAAAATCATCATCTCAGAACCAACAAAGGCAACGTACAGAACATACAAAAGGCGAGGCAACCAGAAAAGAAGGGGAAGAGAGATATACAAGGTTCTCAGGAAGCATCATGAAACCCTAAAGAAGTGAAACAATAATACCAGGAAGAGCAAGTCCACAGCATCACCATCTCCTCGCCGCCTTGGCCGCCCACAGCGCCTCCAGATCCACTGTCCTCCTCCAATAAAAGGTAGCAGTTCTCTTCTTTTCTTTCCTTTCCACAACCTCAACAGAAACAACAAATAAAGAAGCTCAAAATCAGAATCCAAAACGAAACTAAAACATGCAAGAGGGAACTAGCGAAAACCTTGAGACACAAACGAAATCATACCTTCTTTTTTACCGCCGTTCGAGTGAGCTTGAGGAGGAAGATGGATGGTGGCGTTGGTGGCCTTGGGCGAAGGAAGTGGTTCGGTTTTTGGCTTGAGAGGTGAAGAAGACAAAGAAGTGACGAAGGGAACAAACGGCGCCGCTTCTGTAACAAACCCTAAGTTTTCTCCGAAATGAACAAACTTTGTCAAACCCTAAAAAACAATTTGTCTCAAACATAATGGGCCTCGCCCCATTCTAGCACGCCTAAGCCCTTTCTTTTTTCCAAGCATACCCCCCCTCTTCCTGATTCGTTATGGGCCATTAGTGCAAGCTTTAGGCCCACATAACCTTTTTTTTTCTTTTTCTATTAACATAACCCTTTTTAACCTTTTCTTAATTCTCATTTATTTTATAACCTAACTTTTTTTTTACATAATATTTTAACTAAAATATGAATAATACATTAATCTCATTAAATTTTGTTTATCACATTTAAAATAAATATTAGACTTTTTTATCTAGGTTTAAACATTTTTGTTTTATTAAAACTTTTTGTACATAAAAATATTGAAACACATAAAATTACAATTAAACTTCTACTTTCTTTAATTAAATTTTTATACATGAAATGTTAATTTTCTTAAGTTGATACTTTTCTTTTCTTAAAATACTTTATTTGTACATATTAAACAAAATACTTAATAATACATTTAAGTTCACATTTCTCAACCTGTAAATAAATCACATAATCCTTTACACATACACTTACACACTTACAATACACAAATACGTCGATACATTTACTTTGCTTTCCACATACACATTTGCTTATTCTTATACATTGCTATACACTACTTATTTATATTTGCGATCGATTCGATTTGGTTGTAATTATTTGGACATTATGCTCCTAAAGTCTCATCCCCATTTGTAAATAATTGTACCCCCACTCTCGGATACTTATTTGTAATAGCGTAGACTTTAAATTCCCGCAATTTATCGTTTTCAAATATACCATGATTAGACCTAGGGTTTGCATGTACATAAAATCAAACGCTAGATAACCTAATACAAGACAAATACATGAAATCAATACACAATCACACTTGCACCCCTAGGGTAATCCCGCTTGTTGCCTTCCAAAATGGGCCATGCTTGCACGTTGAGTATCTTTGGCAAAACAATTCAAATGACCATAAGTCCCTTGATGACGCTTTCGAAAGTTGCCTAAACAGAATGATCATAGTCCCTTCAAGCAAATTGCCAAAGACACTTGGCACCATTGCATTCATGGTCCATACGATGACCCGCGCCTGTCCCGTTAAACATCCTAAATGCAAGATTGTCCACCAAATACAATGGTGGAACAAAATTGTTAAAAAGGGTTAAAACATGAGAAAAACCTTTGAGTACAATAGGGGTAGACAAACTCTTAGTTACTTGATCAAACTTGCAAAAACACTTGCCTACTTTTAAATCACACTCCACAACACTTTCAAAACAAAACTTTCAAAAACATTTGAAACATCTTTTCGAAAAGATACACACCCTTGTATATACTCAAACACGAGTCATTACAACGGTTGCCGAAACAAAGGCGTCTATTTCAAAACATTTTCAAAACAAACACACACACCATTTCAAGCAATCAAAAATCAAGGCAAGTGATCTAAAACCAAGTAACTAAGAGCCCATGGATAACCATGGATGAAAAGGGTGCTAATACCTTCCCTTTTCATAATCTACCCCCCGAACCCACGAAACATCTCAAAAGGTTTTTCCTGTGCTTTTTAACCTTTCCTTTAGGATAAAATAAAAAGTCGGTGGCGACTCTTGCTAAACCGAACAAGTGCGAATATAAAACGCAAAACTCAAGTCAGTTCTCCCACCGTATCACACAAGCCAATGCATCTCAAACCACTGCAGCTCAAGGAAATGCAAGTCAAGCCAATGCATCTTAAACCACTGCAACTCAAGGCAATGCAAGACAAGCCAATGCATCTCAAATCACTGCAGCTCAAGGCAATGCAAGGCAAGACAATGCATCTAAAAACCATTGCAGCTCAAGGCAAAGTAACTCAAAACATTGCTACACAATGTAATGCAACTCAAACCACTTCAACTCAAGTCAATGCAAGGCAAGACAACACAACTCAAGGCAGTGCAACACAAGCCCATGCAACACAAGGCAATGCAGCTCAAGGCAAGGAAAGGCAAGGCAACACAAGGCACTGTAAGGCAAGGCAATGCAAGTCATGTTGGGACCAATGCAAGTTAGATTGGGACAATAAAGTTTCTGCATCTCAAACTACTGCAAGTCAAGTTGCAGCAACACAAGCATCAGTTGCACAGGGTTACATGAATGCAACTCAATCTTCACAAGGAAAGTCAGTACCAAGGAAAGGCATAAAGGAGAAAGCTAGAGGAACTGGAAAGCTACAAAAACTAGGTGTGAGAAGACTCTTTGTACCCCAGGACCAACAACAAGACTCTCAGCAGCCAATAATGCAACTGGTCCTACCACCAGGCGATCTACTCCAACCAAGAGAAGCACATCAAAGAGGACCATCTAGTTATAATTTTAGGGTTTATGTATTTTGGAACATGTCTATATAACGTGTCACTCTGTCAACCTTTTGAAACATGTCTATGTAACATGTCAGTATTTTGGAACATACTTATGTAACATGCCAACTACGTATTTTCAGTTTAACTAATCTGATGTGTTCATTTACTGATAAAATGTGCCCAAAATTATGTTACTACAATTCACAATATGCCAAATTGATATGCTTTGATTAATGATATTCCAAATAAAATAAGTCTTATTAAACTGATAACATGTGTTAAAATTACACATAAGCTTGCATATAAATTTCTCAAACTGATAAAATTACACACAAATTCCTACATACTCCTACTTCTAATACAACTTAATGACAAATACACCTAACACTATAAAACACAGAATCTTCAATGCTTTTTTCAACTTCAACATCTTGTTGAGTTGAATTTGAAGTTCTAACACAACACCCCCTAACTCTTCATTTCTAACCCTCAATTTTTCGTACTGATTCTTGGTTTCATCTAAATCCTTTGCTATGCTTTCCAATCTATTACTCAATACTTGGTTTATGTCTTCTACCAATTCCTCTGTCAATTTCTCGTGACACCAATGGAAGAAACAACATCCTCTTTGCAAGGAGCTCTGCAAATTTCACAAATTGATCAAACTCTATTTACGATCTTCTAACATATCCAAACCATAATTAAGGTTTGCCTTGTAATTGTGACAACCCAAAATTCCAAACCATAATTAAGGTTTACCTTGTAATTGTGACAACCCAAAATTTCTTTCCATAATTCTTCTAGATTGACAGAGGTTCTTTGGGGAAGATGAATATTTCGTATTCATGGAGAAAGGAAAGAAGATGAAGAAAGTACAAAATTTTTTGGGAAGGAGATCGTTAACAAAATTTTGTGAAGGAGATTTTGAACCAATGTGAAATACACTTTCTGCATATAAACAAGATGAAGAAATCTATCAGCTCACCTGCCATCTCACGCAAATAAACGGACGTTGGAGGTCAATTAACGGAAGGACTAACGTGGTTGCGTTTTGAAACTTAAGAGAGCATTTTAACACAAAAAAAGATAAAGGATCAAAGTAAACCATAATTTATAATTAAGGGACCAAAATAAATATTTTACTTTTTTCTTCTTTTTTTTTAAAAAATATTTTAATATTTTATAACTTATTTGAATTTTCATAATAAATTAGTGATAGTTCTATAATTATAATTATACTTGTGTAAACCTACCAATATCCCTTTTTATAAAATAAAAGGTCAAATTTAGTGGCTAGGTTCCGTAAAAAAAACAGATAGTGGCTGAGCGAATACGAATTTTTGTCGAAAAACTCTTATGTAGAACTCATAACACGTTTATATTTAACTCTGCAAATAAAAATATGACACATCATTAAACTTAAAGAAAAATAATAAAAATAAAAATCGATCCTCGCTTTCTCTCTATTGATATTGATGTTGTTTCTAAGTGACACATCATCATATTGAACAAATTAGTGTTTGACCGCATGCTGTGTTTATTGTCTTTGCATCAATTTTCTATTTGGTGATATATTATATTACATAAAATAATGTCACGTCTTTGGGAGTTGTTTGTCTCATATGCTTGTACACCAACAACCCAATCCCACCTACCTTCTGTTTCTTTAGGATACTCGTATTTACTATAGTAAGTAGTAACCTGATGGCGAAGATAACCCACTTTTATGTATTCTTATTTATTCACTAAAAAAAAAAATTCCTTTGGTTAGAGTTAACTTTTCATTAAGTTAAAAAATATATCATAAAATTAATATTTATAAGAGGTTATGTCTCTTATTAATCATTGGTCGCTGACAAGTGGTAAGGAGTTAAGGGGCTTTACCTTTCGCTAAAGGCAAAAATTAATTGTATATTGGTTAAGAGTTTTACCTCTAATTAAATATCATGCTCAAGCAACATTAACTAGGGAGTTTACCCCAAACTAAAAACCAAAATTTATTTTTTAAATTATAAACGTAAATATTTAGTTTTCTTATTATTATTATATTTATAATTAATGAATTTCATAATTAATAATATTAATAATAATATAAAGTTTAATATTATAATTTAATAAAATAAAAATAAAAATATTAATAATATTAGTAATATGTTTTAAAATATAATAAATAATATAATTTATAATTAATATTGTATTAATAAAATACTAAATTAAAATTAAAATATTACAAGAATATTGTTTAAAATTATAAATAAAAAGTGTTATTGATAAAGATTAATTTTCTTCATCGGTGTTATTGTGTTCATCGTCATTTTTCCCTTGATTATCACGTCCTCTAAATTGTTGCATAAGCTGTTGAAAAATATGCATAGATTCCTCATATTCTCTAGTTTTTCTTCTCATTTCTTCCTCCATTTCTCTTTGTCTCTTCTTCAATTCTTCTATTTCAGCATTTCTCGCTTTCACTTCACGGGCAGCCTCAGAGTGAACTAATAATCTCACAGTTTCCATCATGTCTGGGGTAAGTGGAGGTTGAGTCGATGATCCTTCACCATCAGCAATTTACATTCTGAAACTCCTATCATGCTGCTGGACTATTTTGGCGAGACCTCCAACACCATAAACTCTCCCATTTTTTTCTCTTCTCACGAGATACATCATACCAAGTCTGAAAACTCAGACTAGGATCAGTGGGAAATCCCACCGGAGATGGAATATATTCAGGATGCTCTGATAATCTTAGTGCAAGCTATTTTTCATACTCCTCATATTAAAAAGAGTAGATGTTATTGCAATTTAAATTATGCTAGACACAAAAGAAATAAATAAAATGACTAAGTTTAAGGAAAACTTACTTGAGTTTTTCTTGAGCGCTCATATACAAACTCCTCATTTTTCTTGAGATGAGTCTCCTTATGGAGCTCATTAAGAAGCGGAGTTCTGCCCAACTCATCACGCTAAGTAGATGACATAAAAATAATAATTATAATGTAATCTAAAACTGTTGAGTTAATTACAAAATAATTAAATTTATTATTCTCCGTGCAACATCAGCAATACTAATACTATCATAAGCGTAGTTGCAGCTAGGGGTGTTCATGGTCCGGTTTGGATCGGTTTTGAGACAAAATATCATCCGATCCAAAAATATATAAAGCATACGGTTTGGTTCGGTTTTTGGATGACAACAAGAAAAATCCAATCCAATCCAATCTAATTTATACGGTTTACTTTGGTTCGGTTGAATCGGTTTTATTCGGTTTTTAAACCAACACTATTTAGAAATTTAAAAAGAATATATTTCAATATCAGTTACAATTATGCCACCAACGTCTACTGAGACAATATCTAATTGCTATGTTCATATGGCTATTTGATGTCATTATTGCAAAGTTTCATTATAATATATGTATAATATCTATCCCAACGAAATAGACATGGCTATAATATATAATATATATGGAGATATGCTTAGTTCTTATATGGAGATTTGTATTATAAATTAAATATATGACAAATATATAAAATAGTGAACAAATGAAGATTCCAAAGCTATATTAAAGTGAATATAATAATAAAACTTCAAGAAAAATATCAATAACAGTGGACATGCGAAAGTTGCATCACAAGGAATATATAATAATAATATGACAAACTGCATTATATATAAAGAGAAGATCTGCTTTATATATGACAACATAATTGATAGTTTCAAAATCAGAGCCTGCAACATAATTGATAGTCAAATAACAAATTTTCTAATTATCCTGCAATAGCTCCACTCCAGCTTCACAATTCTACCCAATTCTTTTAGAATGCGGATATCAACAGCTAATCAGAGTCTATATCAGATACACCTTCATTCAATTGAGGGATTGGATCAAGTTCTACAAAAATAAAGATAAATATTACTCAATATAAAAGATTAACAATGCTCAACAAAAAATAATATAAGTTATAAGTAAATTACCTAATTCCAAATTTTCTAACTCATCCACAAGCTCTTCAATATCCACTGACACCGGGGAAGATTTACACCAATTTTGTGTACAAATTAAAGCTTCAACTGTTTTTGGCGTAAGAGAGCTTCTATAACAAGTAAGCACTCTTCCTCCGGTAGAGAAAGCGGACTCTGAAGCTACAGTAGACACAGGCATGGCCAATATATCTCTAGCTATTTGACCAAGAATAGGATACTTTTTAGAATTCACCTTCCACCAGTTCAAGATATCAAAACCAGGACCTTTCTTCTCCAAATTCTCCATGAGATACAAATCCAATTCATTTTTCTGCATGCTCTCATTAAGATTCATGTCCATCTCAACCTCTAAAGCAAATGCATCCTCTGGTGCTTTAAGTTCTACCAATTCCACTTCTTGAATGTGTAAGATTTTCAGTTTGACCGTTACCAAGGAAAAGCCTATAACTCTCAAATATTTTATTTAATGTCTCCTCTTTTTTTTTGTACAAAGATACATCAACATCATTTGTATATGCCCTGTTCAATCCCCACCTAACAAACTGCATCTTATGTCGAGGATCAAGCACAACAGCAACAAAGATCAACATATTCATTTTTCAACCTTACCCCAATATTTATCATACTTAACTTTCATATTTTCAGCCATAATTCCAAGCAAGTTGTCAGAACTTTTTAATTCTATCCACCCGTTTAATGTAGTCAATATCTTAATATGTTCATTAAAATATTGAGAAGAGGTCACAAAAGTACTACCTGAAACCTTCTTTGTGATATCAAAAAATATTTTCAAAAAATTAACAAAGCATTTTGCATTATCCCAATCCTCTTTATTAGGAATACCATCTTTCATCAGCACAAAATCAGCACACTTCTCACTCAATCTCTTAAACGCCTTTTGAAAATTCAATGCACTTTCAAGCATAATATATGTGGAATTCCACCTAGTGGAAGCATCCAACTGAACAATTGATTTTTCTTGTAACCTAACTTCTTTAATGCAAGTTTTAAACCTATTCATACGACCTGGAGATGCACGAACATATCTAACAACATTCCTAATCTTACTAATTGAAGAATGATAGTCTTCTAGTCCATCTTGGACCACAAGATTCAGAATATGTGCACAACAGCGAACATGCATATGTTCCCCTTTCAATGGATGAGAATTCCAATCGTTCATTGTATTTTTCAAGTAAGTTATAGCAACATCGTTAGAACTAGCATTATCAACCGTAATGGTGAAAACATTACCTATTAGCCATTCCTCCAAACATTTTTCAATTTTTTTGCCGATGGTTACTCCTTTGTGATTCACAATTGGACAAAAATTCAGAATCCTTTTATGGATTTTCCAATCATGATCAATGAAATGTGTAGTGAGACAAAGATAACTCAAATTTTGCACAGATGTCCAACAATCAGTTGTAAGACAAACACATTGATTTGATTTATTTAGCACACTTTTTAACTTATGTTTCTCACTCGTGTATAAATCCCAACAATCTCTAGCAATTGTAATCCTTTTAGGAATTGAGAGTTTAGGTTGCACAACACTCATAAAATGAAGAAACCCCTCTCCCTCAACAAACTTAAAAGGCAACTCATCAACAATAATCATCCTAGCTAAAGCTTTCCTACATGCCTCAACATCAAAATAAACACCAGTGAGAACACTACCAGATCCATTCCCATCTTCTTTTTTCAATTGTTGAAGATCAAGTGTCTGTTGAGTGGGATCAAGAGACTCTTTTGGAAACTTCTTACACTGATGCAACAAATGGTGTTTCAAATTACTAGTGCCATTTCTTTGTGAATCAGCAGCATATGTTACATCACACCAATTACACTTAGCTCTTGATCCTATTTTTGTAAAATGTTCCCAAGTCCAAGATCTAGGTTTAATAGGTTTTCTGTTACCTGAATCTCCAGCTACAACATTAGGATCATTGGATGTGACCAATTTTGAAGCTTCTCCAATCTTTCTTTTCTTATTAGCATTTTCTTCATCATTGTTTGTTTCATTACTTTGTACCAATGGAGGTGGAGCTTCAGTTGTTTCACCCTATAAAATACACATGAAAAAATAAATTTTTGAACATCAACTATAATATTACACCATTGTAACAGTAACCAACATTTCTAAAGGTAAAAATCTCTACTTAAAATTAATTTTTGATACCTGAATAAGGTTGTTAACAATATCAGATTGAGTAATAGGACCAGTTTGGCTCATTCCTGTAAAAATAGATCAAACTTAAAATTAGAACAAAGTATAAACAACTAGTTGTAGAAAAAGCTAATAAAAATATATTATGAAAAAATTATGAAACAAAATATGAAAAACTAACAAAGAACAGACCTTGAAGAAATTATGAAAAACTAACTAAAATGTGTTACTGTTATAACCAAGTAACCAACATGAAACGATTTCACATAAGAAAACTAATGAAAATAATTTTTAGTAAGCTACTGTTATAAAATTGAAAACATAAGTAAATTAATTTTAAATAAGCTTTCAACAACACAAATTAGAACAACTTTACAAAAGGCTAAAAATTTGAATAGCTTTAGAAAATCTGATCGAACAAAACTACAAAGTACAAAAAAGATAAAATCAAACAAATTAAGAAGCTTGCTTACTGATAGTATAATTCAGAAAACTAATTGAGATGAATTTCTATTTAGCATTATTGAATTTCTTGCTTGCGATATTGAATTTCTTGCGGTTACAACAATGAATAGCATTCATTGTATTTAATTTTAAGATAATTTAGAATCTGAATAGGGAAATTATAGGAATGATTGAAATTCTCTAGAGAAATTAGCGCTGGCTAACATAATTAATTTGGGAGGATGACTATAAATGATTCGATATTAATTTATTTTAAATAATAAATGGCAAGTAAATGGAAGTAATACCGGTTCGGTTTAGACCGGTTCGGTTCTCATGAAGCCAACCGTAAACCGAACCGAACCGGTCGGTTATGCTACATGGTGATCCAAATACATCCAAAAAAATTCGGTTTTTTTTGGATTTTGGTTTTTTCGGTTCGGTTTTTGGATTTTTTTTGGATCGGATTGGATCTGAACACCCCTAGTTGCAGCCGCCAACTTAAGAGGTTCTATTTTTCTTGGCCTTTTCAGATGTACTCTTAAAGGAATCGAAATTCCAATGGGTAATAAGCTGCTCAAATACATCTGGACTTATCCAAAGGAGACACAAGAGTTTGTTTTCCCAAGTAATTATAACACACCTCATCGTGTCAGAAAACCGTTGAGCAAATTTAATGTTAAAATTATGCCTTGTTTGGATATCATCACTAGGGTCCCAACAACATTTCTCCTTCAAAAAATATAAAATAAAATTATAATCGTGATTGAGTGAATTAATTTAATAAAGGTAAAAAAGATAAAAAAGATTAAACAAAGTTGATTATACCTAAAATAACATAAACCAAGCTCCCTCTCATCATCATCAACTACATCATACGTAGGCCAAAATTTGTTATACTTTTATTTAATGATATCAGTGATGCAAGTTGATGCCTGATGTGATGGGTAAAATCTAAGCAACCAAAATTTGAGTTAGTATTAATTATAAACAAATAACTAAAATTTATAATTTAAACACAAACACTTACGATGATCCCTCTTGCTGAATAGAAAATCGTCCATTCCTCTTTCTAATCACTTGTGGCATATTTCTCAAAATGTGTGCATTCCTATGCTCCTGGTCAGCCTCGTCCTGAATAACCTGCTTTGCATGGTCATCATCATCACCCTGCTCCTCATGTGGAGAATGCATGGGTGATGAATGTGACATGCTAAATCCACCACCTGGATCCCTATACTGCATAAATGATGGATCTATAGTAGGTACGGAGGTGCTAGGTCCAGCCTGGGGCATATCAAATGTATGTCCAGGAGGACTAAGAAAAGCTGAGGGGGGAATGTTAGGAAATGTATAATAAGGTGTGAATAGTAAGTCTGTGAATGGAGAAGGAGAAGGATTCATAGATGGTGGAGTGGGACGCATAAATTATGGAGTGGGATGCATATGTGGTAGAGTAGGATGCATTAATGGTGGAGTGGGATTCATAAGAGGACGATGTGGTTGTTGACTCGATTGTGGCATAGGAATGAAGTTAGCCGTATCAGGAACCTCTTTTATAATTGTTAGCTGGAAATTTCGACTAAGGGTTTTTAAGTTAAACTCGAATATACTTCAGAATATTCCACTACTTTATTTATGTGAAGCCATAAAGGTTGAGATTCGAATTGAGTAAAATTCATTGGAAAGGTTTACTAATTCGAATTATTGAGTAAAGATTGTTATTCGAAATGTGGCTAAGGTTTCAAACAATTTTCGACCGTCTTCAGAGATTGGCGCTCAAGATAAGAAGGAGATTCGAATTCAAATATTTTGATCTTATCCGAAAGGACGCGTGGGAGGCTCTGAGTTCGTCGAAAACACGCAAACAGAAATGTGGAATTAATTCGTGTAGAAGACCGTTAGGGTCGAAGTAGTATAAATAGTGGCCTTAGTGTTTCGATTAGGGAGGTGAACATCTTTGTACAAATTACTCAGAAATTACTCAAAGTACCAAGTGTTAAAGAGAAACAAGTTTATTGAGGATGTACGTATGATACACCTATTTAATATAAATGCATTTATTTTCTGTAGAATTTCCAGTAATATTTACTTAAGTCTTTTACCATTTCAAGTTTTAGAAGGAATTTTACTTTCACTTTATATGCATTTTAATTCGACATTTGAAGCCATTTATCTTCATATACAAAACATGTTAAATATAACAATCAAGTTAAAAGATTAATAAAGACACTCGTGTCCTGAGATCAATCTGATCGATCTCACAAGTAACTGGATCTATGAGAGGATTTGGAAGATCAGCGGTTGTTTACCAAAATTTAGGGTAAATAAATTGGCACGCCCAGTGGGACCTGTGTCTTTATCCATCTTAATTTTGACTTATTTATTGCATGAGATTTAGAAGTGGAAAACTAGCCAACAATACAAATCCTAGACCAAAAGGACAACACATTAGGGGATTGGCTAACCCACCCACTAGTGATGCGCAACAAGTTCACCCTCCCGTGGGAGGAAATACCAGCGCTTCGAATACAAACGAAGTGACAACGGCGAGTCAAGGGACTGCAACGATCCCTTCGACAACAAGCGTTGCAGTTATACCCCAAAATACAAATGCTTCAACTATATCGTCAAACACCCATAACAAACATACCATTGTGTCTATGGCCAATCAAAATCCACCATCAACACCCAGGCCTTCGATGGGTATGCCTAGAAGTTTTCCACCAGGATTTACAATCCCAACATATGATCCTATATATGGCATGCCAACTTCGTTCATGATGGGATTTCAAAATAATACATCGACATACACCTGTCTCGTAACATCTACTTATCACCATTGCAAGGATCAGGATCTGGGATAAACCACATGGCTAGAAACAATTCGCAGCCAACCCAAATACCTACTATCACCACAAATACATAAGCAATCATAAGGCAACAAATGGATGATAGCAACCACGAGATGTTAGGCGTATTGGCCCAACGGATAGGTATGATTTTCAACCCTTTAATTCAAAGAACTACACAAACTAACTTGCAAAATGCCTAAGCAAACCAACAGATGGCAGCGCAAATAGGGCGTCTTGCAGATTTCTTTGGCGCGCCCAGAGAAGCAGTTCGACAGCCACCCCCACAGCCCACTTGGGTAAGGGAGAATCAAGGCATCATATTCCAAGAAGAGCCAACCATAAACCAGGCCCAACCTTTGATTCACCCTGAAGTCGAAGTCCAACAACCAATTCAAAGGGAGGAACCACCCAGACCCCAACAGGCTATCCCTAGGGAGGAACTAGGGAGAAGGGTAGTTTTGGTGAATCGAAACCAAGATGTTGATGAAATCCTTCAGGGTTGTCGACAAAATGATATGGTGGGAAACAATAAAATAGCAGCCTTAGTCGAAAGGATTATGGCACAAAATGGGTTAAACTTAGGCATGTGTAGACCAAATTATACATCCCCTTTGTCAGAATATGTTCAACAAACTGAATTGCCAAGGGGATGAAAAGTACCCAAATTCACCAAGTTTTCTGGCGACACTAGCGAATCTACCATATAACATATCGCCAGATACCTTACAGAGGCGGGAGATATAGAAAATAATTAAAACCTAAGGATTAAATACTTCCCTTCTTCGATGACAAAAAATGCTTTTACTTGGTTCACCACCCTCGCGGCGAATTCCATCCAGGATTGGACTCGTTTGGAGAGGCTGTTTCATGAACAATTTTATGTAGGACAAACCAAGATTAGTCTAAGCGAATTGGCAAATGTCAAGCAAAAATTTAGTGAGCCCATATACGATTACCTCAACAGATCCCGTTTGTTGAAGGAAAGATGCTTCACACAAGTTCCAGAACACGAGTTGGTTGAAATGGAAGCAAGAGGTTTGGACTTTTCTATCAGGAAAAAGTTAGATCCCCATTATTTGAGGGATATGGCGCAATTGCCTGATAGGGTTCGACAAGTTGAGCGCTTGAAGATCGAAAAGGCTAGGGCAAAACAAAGTCATAGAAAAGAAAGAGTGGCTTATATCGAAGCCTGCTCAGACGAATGAGAAGTCAAACAGGATTTCTCAAAAGTCGAAGAGCATGAAATAGATCTTGCAGAGTTGAAGCAAGGACCACCGTACCCTTGCAAAATGTTGACTCCTGCAAATGGAAAAAATCCTGTCGAGCCAGAAAGGAGCGACAAATTTCCAAGAAAAATCTTATATGTTCGACATCACCAAGTGTGATGAAATTCTCGACTTACTAGTTAAAGATCACCAGATGATAGTGCCCCCTGGTGCTAAAATTCCTCCGTTAGAACAACGGAAGAAAAGGGGTTTCTGTAAGTATCATAATTTCTTGGAGTTGAGATCTGTATGAGTATCAGAATGACTTCCGTGTCTGGAGTGTATCTGAAACTGTAACTGGGATCTGAATGAGTGACAGAATGACATCCGAATCTGGATCATATCTGGACTGTATCTTGGAGTTGAGATCTGTATGAGTAGCAGAATGACTTCCGTGTCTGGAGTATATCTGAGACTGTAATTGGGATCTGAATGAGTGACAGAATGACATCCGAATCTGGATCGTATCTGGACTGTATCTTGGAGTTGACATCTGTATGAGTAGCAGAATGACTTCCGTGTCTGGAGTATATATGAGACTGTAACTGGGATCTGAATGAGTGACAGAATGATATCCGAATCTGGATCGTATCTGGACTGTATCTTGGAGTTGAGATCTATATGAGTAGCAGAATGACTTCCGTGTCTGGAGTATATCTGAGACTGTAACTGGGATCTGAATGAGTGACAGAATGACATCTGAATTTGGATCGTATCTGGACTGTATCTTGGAGTTGAGATCTGTATGAGTAGCAAAATGACTTCCGTGTCTGGAGTATATCTGAGACTGTAACTAGGATCTGAATGAGTGACAGAATGACATCCGAATCTGGATCGTATCTGGACTGTATCTTGGAGTTGAGATCTGTATGAGTAGCAGAATAACTTCCGTGTCTGGAGTATATCTGAGATTGTAACTGGGATCGGAATGAGTGACAAAATGACATCCGAATCTGGATCGTATCTAGACTGTATCTTGGAGTTGAGATCTGTATGAGTAGCAGAATGACTTCCGTGTCTGGATTATATCTGAGACTGTAACTGGGATCTGAATGAGTGACATAATGACATCCGAATCAGGAGCGTATCTGGACTGTATCTTGGAGTTGGGTTGTTTGAGCTGGTCGAGTAGATAGTTGTCCTGTCTGGTTTCAGGTATTAATCTCTAACCTGAGAAAGAAAGATAGTTTTCCTGGCTTGCTACAGGTATTAATCTTCAATTTCTTCATGTAGATAGTTTTCCTGGCTTGCTACAGATATTAATCTGGAACTTTGAAAAGGTTGATGGTAGCCATCTGTTGATTGACCTTTTCCTGAAAAGGTAAAACGTTAGCTGTATGCAATGTCATGATGTATCAAATTCATAATGTTATGATGTTCTCAAAAGTAAATGAGATTGTATTGTATGCACTTATCATGTATGTAAATAGGATGTATGAAATGTGAAATGTTAATGAATGTATTTTTGTCTGGGAAAATAAATCCTTGACAAAAGCTGGGGAGTCATCAAATCCTGGATTGCTATTGAAGAGTACGTGTGTCTTCAAACTTTGCTTAGAATATTTCCAATGGATTCCTGTTTTGTTGTTTGAGGAGAACTCCGCTGGGGGAAGTTGAAAACTCTGTAGGGAGTATGTTTATTTCTGCTTGGGAAAATAGTTTAGGAGTCTTAGTCGTCCGTTGCTCTACTGGAAAGTCGAAGTTGAACTGATACCTGGTCGGGTCCAGGTTTCGCAGTAACTTGCTGGGGATTGTAGAGTAGTCTACTGGGGAAGAGGAGTTGTGGTCCTTTGATTTGTAGTAGTCGGAGAGGCAAACTCAAGCTGGGGAATCCTGGTGTTATTGGGGAAATAAACCTTGTCGTCAGTCCGCTAGAGAGGTGACATCTTCGTTGTGGGAAGTCCTCGAGGATTCTTGAGGTTGATTCAACTGGGGAAAGGGGGTCAGAGATTACACTCTTGCTGGGGAATCATCCTATGAGAAAGATTTTGGGGAGATTTATCACTGCCCCTAGTAGCGAATGTTTGTGGAATTGCCAAAAAGTTTGATTGTATGTAACCCTTTGTTGGGGTTGACGTTCAATGCCCCAAGTGACGGAGATGGAGACTTTCCCCTGGTTACTCTGTACTTCTTCAGAGATTTCTTGAAATCTTGACTGGACTGCCTCAGGTGTGCTGGATAGTGACATATCAAGTCCCCCTGTTGATAGGAGATTCGTCAATGGAAGTGTCATCCTTCTTGAATTGATTTTGTTCACTGAGAGAGCTTTTGTTCATAGGATATTCATTGTGTGAATTTCTCCGCTGTCAAACAAATAGCCATATGCAAACAATGATATTCAAGTAATGCAAAGTGTATGTTTGTCTTGAAGTTTTTTTTGAAAACGCGTTTTAGCGAGTAAAGAAATTTTGCTAAGAAAATTCAAACTCAGGATTTAGAGCAGAGCCTTACAGGAGTCAGGATACCTTTTGTAATAGTATGCTTTCGAACTAACCCATGCTTCAATTAGGACTTTTGAAGGGTTGTAACGTGGCTTGGTTCACGGTTTAAGAAACAAAGGATAAAGGCTCAAAGTATATTTGTACCCACCCGTTCTTCGTGATGTTCTTCAATCCTAAGCTCAGTTAATTGTGCGCCGAACTCTATTGGAATTTGGAACGATGTTTTGGTGATGGTTCACACAAGTTGAATTTTGGAAGGTAGTCATTTTTGTAACATTTTTCATGTTGTTGAGGATTTGTAGCGACCTCGTTCTTTTGATTTGTTATCCCTAACTTTTGCCTGACTGTTCCTGTTTTTGAGATTACAGTCAGCGGGATGCCCCAAATTTCTTAAGCCTCCTTTGTAGATTTTGGCTCAGTGGGCTTTTCTCTTTTGAGAGATAATGACTGCCTATGAGATAAGGAACCATCACTGTCTTTTGATTCCAGAGGAATGCTTTTGATGTCGTTCGTTGTATTATGAACTGAGAGTTTTGCAACTTCTATGCGCATCTTTTGAATTAACTGAGTGACTACCCTGCCCCAGGTTTTGATTAAAGGTTTTAATTTGTGTTTAAAACAGAAAACTTCTACTTCTTTGGCTCGAAGGGGTTGACTAGGGATTATCTTCCTTATAACTCCAGTGTTTAGGATTTGAAAGAAACACCTATACATCGTCAGCAAGGTCTGTTCAATAGCATACTGTTATGAGATTATGGCATTGTTTCGTCATCCTCCCTCTAAAGGCTTGTAACTTTTAGCAAGAGTTGAATGTCATAAAGAGAGTAAAAAGCATAATTTAAATGTAATGAAAATGAAAGGATAAATTCAAGACAAACATATGTGATGCATTAATGAAACAGAGTTTGACATTAATAGATAATTGTCTGAATAACAAAAGAAATTACAGCTTGAAAATTCAAAAAGGAACAAAAGTCTCTTGGTTCGAATTTTGTCATTTCAGGTGGGGAACCTTTAACGGAAGATTTTCATCTCGCCATCCGGCATGAATTCCAGCACTCCTTCGTCAATCAAGTCTTGGATCTTGTTCTTCAGAGTCCAACAGTCGTCAGTGTCATGTTCATGACTATGGGAGTGGTATACACAAAATGCATCAGGACGATATCCAGGAGCAGAGGTGTTGGGATTCCGGGGAGGATCCTTTAAAGTAATCAAATTGACCTCCAACAAGCGTTTCAGTATTAGAGATGATGGTATATCAGTCTCAGAGAAATGTCTTCCAGATGCATTTCGCTTGCGTCGATTACCCCGTTGATGCTGGCGAGGTTGTTGCTGGGCTCGTGACCCTGAAGCAAGCTGGGGAGCTTTTCCTTTGTCTTCTTGTATCAAAGGAGGTTGAACGATGATTTGATCTTCAACCCTAGTTGTTTTCCTCACTTGGTTATTTTGAAGCAGCTTGTTGACGAGGACCCTGAACTCTTCTTGTCTTTGAGATAAGTCTTGAATGAGAGCCATCTGGCCCACCAGCTGTCCCATCATCTGGATCTTCATTGTTGCCAACTCAATTTTTAGCCCTTCCAACTGATCATTCCTGACGCCTCCTGGATTCCCTAGGACCAAGCCCCTTGTGAGGAGAGCTTTTATTTCTTCTTGCCCCTGGGATAGGTTCAAGAACATTTCTTGAAGTTGGGCGTTCTGAGCCCGGAGATCTTGGTTGTCTGGTTGGAAAGCCATTGCTGAAATAAACAGCGAGAACATGAGAGACCTGTATTGGGAGACCTGTTATGCAATGACATGTATGATATATGTATGCAATGTTTTCAAGAATCTCTCGGGGTAAACACAAGAAAAATGTTAGAGGTTGAACTTTGATCAACATCTTTGATTAGAGAACTTCGTATCAGTGGATGTCTTTCCACGAGAATCAAGCTCACCATGTCAAGTGGGTCATAGCCCCTGATTCAAGTTGTTGCACTTGATCTTTGACGACGTTTGTTTAGAGGGGAAACCTCTTGCCCTTTGGTAGATATCTGGTTCAACGTGACCCTGCATCAAAAGACCCTCGAGATCCTTGAAATGGTTATTGAGAATGCCATGGTATGATGTTATGATGTACATGTATGCAAAATTAAGAAAGTGTATATATAGATAATCATATTCACACAAAGTAGACAAGTCCTTAGGTTTAGGCTTGCATGAGGTTTGTAGGTAAGTACCCTCTTGAAGTTAGTTGGCTCAACCTGTCCTAAAATAGAAACCGGGTTCTAAGGAGCTCAATATCACTGGATTATTTTCTATGTTCATTGTTTTGGTTTAGCCACTTAACTGGCGACCAAAATATTCCAAGAAAACAATCCTCAATGAGTGTAGTATCGAGTATCTACCAACTTCGGACTGCACCAAAGTCGGTCATCTCACTACCCCTAAAAAGGCCAAGATGGTCAAATAAGGTTCTAAGAGTTCGTTAGTGCTTCATGACATCACTCAACGGCCCCGTATTCTCCTTGACTACTCAAGGGCTACCGGTACCCACAAATATGTCACACTAACATAGCTACTGCTTCAACCATGTCGGTATACCCCGCACAGTTCCCTCACATTTTATTGCTATTTACCTAAAAAGGTCCCCCAAATCCGGGTGTAGGATTTAAACAAACCCAAACAAGGAACCCAAAAAGTAAAGCAATCAAAGCAATCAAAGTAAGCATGTAAAGGTGATGTAAAACTCTAAGGTAACCCCACTTTTAGAAATGTCCCTAGCAGAGTCGCCAGTTCTGTGATACGGTGGGAGAACTGACTTGGGTTTTGCGTTTGTGTTCGCAAATGTTTCGGTTTAGCAAGAGTCGCCACCGACTTTTTATTTATCCTAAGGAAAGGTCAAAAATCATAGGAAAGACCTTTGAGATGTTTTCGTGGGTTCGGGGGGTAGATTATGAAAAGGGAAGGTGCTAGCACCCTTTTCATCCATGGTTATCCATGGGATCTTAGTTACTTATTTTAGATCACTTGCCTTTGCTTTTCATTTGTTTGAAATGGTGCTTTGTGTGTGTGGTTTTTGGAAATGTTTTGAAAAAAGATGCCTTGTCTAGGCAACCTTTGTAATGATTCTTGTTTGAATGTATACAAAGGTGTATGTCTTTTTGAAAGGTTTTCAATGTTTTGAAAGTTGTTTTGAAATTGTGTTGTGGAGTGTGTTTTGAAAAATAGCAAGGATGTTTTGCAAGATTTTTGATCAAGTAACTAAGAGTTGTCTACCCTATTTTACTCAAAGATCTTTCTTATGTTTTTAACCCTTTTAACAGTGTTGTTTCACCATTGTATTTGGTGAACAACCTTGTGTTAGGATGTTAACGGGACAGGCGCGGGTCATCGTATGACCATGATAGCAATGTTGTGAAATGACTTAGCACTTTTCTGTAGGGACTAAGATCATTTTGAAAGGCAACTTTGATAGCGTCATTGAGGGACTATGATCTTTTTTCAATTCGTTTGTGCTAAGATATCTCACATGCATAACATGGCCATTTTTATAAGGCAACAAGTGGAATTACCCTAAGGGTGCACGTGTGCAAGTGTGTTTGATTGCATGCATTGTTATCTTTGATTTTTGGGTTGTCTAACTGTTGATTTTATCTTGCCATACACACCTAATTACTAACATTTGTACAAAGCAATACAAATGTAGGAAATAAATATCCTATACTATTACAACCATATTGAATTGCATGAGAATATAAAGGCAAAAATAAGGTAAAAGCAAGAAAAATGAGTGTCTTTCGACCCAGGCAGTAGCACCCTTCGATTTGCATTCTGTTGGCCTCCTTCGATTGGGGGCTGGCATCAGTAAGGTCCTGTCCTTCGATTGGGAATTCGCACCAGTGAGGTCATGGCCTTCGATTGGGCTTTGACACCAGTCAGGTCATGTACTTCGATTGGAGGCTGGCACCAGCATGGAAGTGCCTTTCGTCTGAGCCTGGACTTAGTGCAAGTGTGCCTCTGGCTGGGCCTTTCTGCCTTGTTGCCTTCTTCGATTGGGCCTGGAATCTGTGCAAGATACAATCTGCCTTTCTGTCTTCTTCGATTGGGTCTGGAGTCAGTAAGGAAGCCTGGGGCTTCATTTCATACTCCTGTCTTTTGTTTATTTCGTTTGAGATATTAAATAGAAACTTGGCCCAAGGCCATGCTGTCATTACCTCAGGGCCAGGTTAGTTCTTAGAGCATTTGTAACAAACCAAAGAACAAAACCAAAAGGAGAGACAATAAAAACAAACTAAAAGAGTGGAAACGAAAAGGTAACAAACACTATGTACATGTTTGAAACGAAAAGGAAGCTTATTTACATGTTACGCTAGAAATGAAGGGTTCAAGGTTAAGAATGACTTACCTTGCTTGAGGCTGGAACGTGTGCTGGGCCTTTAAGTGGTTTCCTTGAATTCTTCTGGATTCGAAGGGAGGAACCAGGAGTTATGTCTTTGATACTGGATAAGTGTGAGGTTCTTCCTACTGGATTCAAAGGGTAACAAGGTATAAGGATGTTTCAGATTCTAAGGGGATAAGTGTTTTCTCTTTGGTTTGATACAGGCAGGTCTGAATTTTTGTTAGTTTTGATACATGCAGGTCTGAGTTTTTGTTAGTTTTGATACAGGCTTGCTTGCAGTTGCAGTTGGACTGGCTTGAGTTTTCTGGCTTTGGTAAGGAAGGCAGGTTTTGAGGTTATGCAGGCCTCAAGGCTTGTTGTGCTTTAGGCTTGTATTTGTAACACAGGTTTGATGTTCTGGTGTTAGGAAGGTGGATGCAGTTCTGGATTTGTTGTTTGGATTCTGGGTATGTTCTCACAAGTGTTGAAGGGACTTGAGAGATTTGTGGTGTTTGAGAAAATTTGGGAGATTTGTTCCTCTAGTCCAAAAATCCTCTTTAGCTTTGCAAAAGTTCCTGTATTTATAGAGAAAGAATGGACATGTTCGTCCATAGCTAGCCTTGCAAAGAATAATAAAATAATGTGGCGTGACAGTACATGTGGGGGGCCTGTTGGAAGTTGGGGTGCAGAAAATAATAAAATAAGGCTCAGCTGGAAAGTAAATGTCCACTTGTGCCACAAAAGCAAGATGAATGGTTCAGATGGGGTTGCTTCATTCTGAAGGAAAATAGGCGCAAGGTTTAAGACAGACTTTCCTAAAAGGTAGTACTGTGCTATTAAGTGCAAGTGGTCTTAGACAACAAATGGGTACAGGCCTAAAAAGGGAAGACACGTGGCCTAGCCTATGGGTCTGAATGTTCAACTTGATCTTTTGAGTCGAACCCTCCATCTTTCTACACCTTTCGACAAGACTAGGACAAAACGGCATTCGTTTTCACCAGCTGTGTGTCCTTCGAATGGATTTCTTATGTACCTTTCGAGTGGGCCTTCTTTGCCAGCTTCAAAGTCCAACTCGAATCTATTTAGAACTTTCCCTATTAGACAACTTCGACCAGCCCTTGGCCTTGTGATGAGTCTAAGTTCTGATTCGAAGTGTTCAGAACTTCCTTCATCAGAGCATCTTAGATTAAGAGAAACTCTGCACTGAAATTCCATTCGAAGGTCATTTCATTCTGATGTTCTTATTAAGGGAAACTCTGAAGTTCCAGTCTAAGGACCTTTTGAAATGCCAATTGAAGGGTATTTGTCCATATACCAATCAAAGGGTACTTGTTAAAATTCCAATCGAAAGGCTTTGTTAACAGGCCAATCGAGAGGTGCTGTTCATGCTAATCGAAGGACATGGTTAACATGTCTGTCGAAGCTGCCTTGACACAATGCTAAATCGAAGGATCCCGTGGCATACCAATTGAAAGGCTTAGCCCAGGGTGCCAAACGAAAAGGTCTTTCAGAATTATAATCGAAGGCCTTAACACAATGCCAATCGAAGTGTTTGTCCATAATGCCAATTGAAGGGTACTTGTTAAAATTCCAATCGAAAGGCTTTGTTAACAGGCCAATCGAAAGGTGCTTGTGATCGGTGGATCTGGAACTGACTGTTTTAAAGCTGGTTCGCGAAATGTCGCGGAAGCAAGAGTCGCCACCGTCTTTTATTTTCTCCAAAGGGAAAGGACAAAAGCACAGAAAAATTCCTTAAAAGAGATTGCTCTCGGTTCGGGAGGTAGGTTATAGAAAGGGAAGGTGTTAGCACCCTTTCTATCCATGGTTATCCATGGGCTCTTAGGTACTTGCTCAATGTGTTTTCAAAAAATGTTTGCTTGCTTTTCAATGTGGGTTTCAAAAATATTCTTTGAAAAGTTTCAGTTTAACTCGTACGTCAGAGTGTTTGAAAAGTTTGTTTTGAAAGTTTTTGAAAGTGTGTCGGTGTGAAAAGATGTTTTGATTTGTTTGAAATTAGAGCAAGTATCCTTGAGAACCTACCTACCCTAAGGAATTCGTCTGTGTAAAAGTCCTTTAAGGTAATGCCATCCCACCATTGAGAGGTAGGTAGCACCACCGTTGGAGGTGTTCGGGTCAATTCGAGTTTTAGGGACGTGGTGATCACCAGAGCAATAGGAAGACACCTTAGAAGCTACCCTCATGCCAGGTTCCCGGATCATGAGGACTTACTAAGACGTCTTCTACTCGACGACCACCTTTCGAAAGGCAAGGCAACAGTGAAACGTACCCTAGGGGTGGTGTGTGAATTGTGTGTCATTTTCAGTTTATTGTTTGTCTTGTCATGCATTGGTGATCTAACGATTCGATTTTATTTTTGGGCATTCATTCTTTCATGTTATTGTTTAACAGTTAAAAGTGCGGGAATTTAAAGTGCGGAAAAGATAAAAGTCCTACGCTATTACAAAGGGCGCGGGTCCACATCGCCAAAATAAACCGAACCCGATTTAAAATAAATTGCAAAAAAGAAATGTCTAATAGCTATTACATGGCTTTGGTACGAGTACATTATATTCACAAAAGAAATAAATGAAACGCGCGAAAAAAGAAAATAATCAAATGCGAGGGCGTTGGACCCTTTAAAGGAATTAAAATAATTAAGTTATCTAAAATTAAATTTAAATGAAAAATGGTATTTTTGTGTTTTTTAGATTTAAAAGAAAAAAAGAAAAATTATTTAAAGTTAAAATGCTAAACCCTAGTTCTAATGTTTTTTTAAGTTTATTATGAAAATATTGACTTTTAACCTAATTTAACTCTAAATTAATTTATGTACAATTAATTATAAAATAGAATAAATTAATAATTATATTATGCAAAAAAGGAAAAATTTAAGAGGAATGAACATTGTTAATTAACCTAGTTCTATGTTTTTGTTTTGATTTTTATTAAAAGGATTTAAAGTTGAAAACTTAATTAAAACTAAACATTTTACGTGTTATTATTTATACAAAAAAAAACAATATTTAAAATAAAATAATTATTAAAATTTTTGACTTTTCTGATTTTTTTTGAATGTTTTTTATGTTTTGTAGAAAAATAAATTAATTATGTTAAAACAATAAAATAAATAAAATAACAAAAATAAAGGTAAGAAGAAAAATATAAAAAATGCAAACCAGGGGGGGGGGGGGGGGGGGTAACCCCAATTTGGAGGGTCCAGGCCTGGAATTTTGGCCCAATTATTTGTGAGAATTTGTTGACTTTCTGGATCGTGTATGACGCTTTGACTCATGCTCAGGGTGCACACCAATCTTCAGCCTTGGATGGGAGTCTCCTGGACACGTGTGTGGCTTGATGATGAGAGAACATGATGTACCTGGATGTTAGCAAAGCATGGAATTTTACATTGAAAAATAGCATGGAAATTGGCCAGACCTGGGACTTGAACCCAGGTCTTTGATGTTACATGTATCACGTGCTACCACTGAGCCATTGAATGTTAGTTAACATATTATAGTAAACAAATAATAAAAAAACAAAACCAACGCCTAGCCATTAAAACGCGCGCAATTCAAATTCCTCCAATCCACTTGTGCCACGCCATCATCTCTTTCGTTTTCCTGAAACACAAAGAAAGAAGGCAACGGTTTTTGAAACGTAGCATTAGGCTAGCTACCAGAAAATAGCGACTAGCGCTATGGCTTATATAAATTCATCGCGAGTAGGTCAATCCCTTCGTCTTGGTGTACTGAATCCAACCATGGTACTCCTAAGTCCTAATTTTTCCCTTATGCCAAAGCCCCAATTCAAGAAAACTGTAACCCTAGAATTCTCGCATGGCAAGTTCTTATACATGGCACAAAAATGAAATCAAACGCAAGGGTTAGCTCAGAAACATCATCATGAGTATGAATACCTAAACAAAAATGCAAAAATATGCTTGAATCGTGTTATATGATTTCAGAATTTTGGAGGTACAGTTTTACTCATGGATACCAGTTCAAGGAGTTTTGATTGATGTTATGAATTGGGATGCGTTCAGAATTTGTTCAGGATGCTGTTGGAAAAAGAATTAAGGCCTAAAACTTACCCTAACTTTGATTTCAGTTTTGCATTATATGGCTCATTTTTCAAATTGTCCAATGGCTTTTCAGCGCAGCATATGGCATATTGTGGTTAGGGTTTGACTTAGGGCTTATGCTGGAATGGAATTGGCTTGCTCTTTGACCTAGATTCAAGCTCATGAAAGAATTAGTCTTAGGGTTTCTACCATTAACCAAGTTTCCTTCTTTTTAGCCAAAACCTAGACCTAGTATGCAATTTAACCCTAACCTGATTTCTTGAGTTGGCCTATGATACATAGAAATTGTCCAAGTTCACATGACACTATTCCATTGGTTTTTAAATTTTATTTGAATTTTCAAAGATTTAAAATGAATTAAATTATCAAAAATTAAATAAAATAAAAAAATCAATGTTTGGTCTTGAAATTAATCATGGGACACGTGTGTGGCATGACAAGGATGAACCAAGTGGAAAAAATGGGGCCCTTTTGTCAAAAATTGGAGTTTCAAGGATAGTTGACTTTTGCCATTTCACAAAAATTTCCCAACTTCTACAAGGCACAACTTGCTCAATTTTTAAGCTTTTCACGTGTTCTTGGACATTTTGGAAAGGTCTTTGAGTCCTTTAACCAATGCATTTGGTCCCATGTCATTTTGATTTACCAATCTCAAGTTATGGTCTTTGACTTAAAGTCCCTTTTTGTTGACTTTTGAAAATGACCTGTAATGTAGAAATTGATAACTTTTTGGGAGAGCATTTCTTGGACTTGAAGTATGAAGATGAGTTGTAGGAAATGTCTTTCTCTTCAAAATGAGCTTTGGATGGAATTTTTCTGATAATCCATGTGAAAGTTATGCCCTGGTCAACTTCAGTTGACTTTTTCAGCTGTCCAAATATAGCAACTTTTGCATCCTTGATGATTTCTGAGCCAAATTTTGAGAATCATGATCAAGCATTGATCAAATGATGTTTGTGGCTTCAAAATGATATATTGACCAAAAATTTGAACTTTTGACTGTCAAATGACCATTTTGCCCCTACAGTTGACTGTAGTGCAATTTAGGGTTTTGACTGTGCAATTTTGAGCTGAATGCCTTGAAACTTGATATGAGGATGTTTGACCATGTTTGTAAGCATATGAGACTTGATTGAGCCTTTGAAAACTTCATTTTCTTGATCAGAACCCAAACCCTAGTTTTGACTGTATAGGAGACAGTTGACCTGCACAACCTTTGGAGAATTTTGTGACTTGGCTTGGCAATTTCTTGAGGAATATGGGAGGGCAAATTTTGGGGTATAACAGTTGCCCCTGTTCAATCTTCTTAGACCTGAGGATGCAGATTGGCTGACGTGCCTTTCGTAATCCGAGGGTAAAAGATGATTGGACACTAGAGTGCCCGGAAATTTGCGCTCACATGTTAGCAATGATGGAATGGGCTTATAGATGCCATTTAGTGATCGCTGGATAGGGTGATGGGCTTATAGATGCCATCTGGATGTTGATTGCGTAGGAGATTCCTTAGCGAGAACCTGCATACCTGCAAAAGAGAAAATGAGTACCTGACACGTTGCAGGAGCTGATTTTAGATGCTCGGTATAGATGTGTCCTGACTGGTTACAGGAGCTGAGTCTGAAGCTTCAAACGCTGATGAATGAACCAGGGATGGTTACTGCCTCAACATGGATGGTAAGAGAACCTTGAGCGATTTTAACTTCAACAACGCTCGTTGAGAAAAATCTTGGGTGTCTTCTACTGGAATAAGAATCAGGGAGATCTTAGGGTCGATCTGACTGAACCAGAGAGGCCTTTGACTGGATAAGAATCAGGAAAATCTTAAGGTCGATTTAACTGAACCGGTCTAGGTCTTGAAATGTCTTCAACTGGATAAGCATCAGGGAAATCTTGGGACGATTTAACTGAACCAGAGAAGGCCTTTGACTGGATAAGCATCAGGAAAATCTTGGGACGATTTAACTGAACCGGTCTAGGTCTTGAAATGTCTTCAACTGGATAAGCATCAGGAAAATCTTGGGACGATTTAACTGAACCAGAGAAGGCCTTTGACTGGATAAGCAATCAGGAAAATCTTGGGACGATTTAACTGAACCGGTCTAGGTCTTGAAATGTCTTCAACTGGATAAGCAATCAGGAAAATCTTGGGACGATTTAACTGAACCAGAGAAGGCCTTTGACTGGATAAGCAATCAGGAAAATCTTGGGACGATTTAACTGAACCGGTCTAGGTCTTGAAATGTCTTCAACTGGATAAGCATAAGGGAGATCTTAGGGTCGATCTGACTGAACCAGAGAAGGCCTTTGACTGGGTAAGAATCAGGAAAATCTTAGGACGATTTAACTGAACCGGTCTAGGTCTTGAAATGTAGCTTGAGAACTTAACTGGATCTTTCCTGAAAGATAAAAGTCAGTCATATGTAATGCATGATATGGATCAAGCAATGATGTTCTCAACATAAATGAGATTTGTATGATGCAGTGCGTTATGCAGGCTATAATGATGTATGTGACGTTTTATGTATGTTTTCGTCTAGGAGAGTAAATCCTTGACGGGTGCCGGGAAGTCGTATCCTGGGCTGATGTTGAAGTACTGATTTTGTTTCCGCTAGGGATGATAATTGCAAGAATACCGGTAGGAGAAGATAACTCCGTTGCGGAATAAACTTGGCGAATTGAGGATTCTGCGGGGAGAAAAAATGCTCTAGCGACCATGCTGGGAAGCAATACTCTGTGGGAAGAGTGATGCCTTGCTGAGTTGTTGATAACCTGCTGAGGATACCGTTGTTATGTTGGAAGTATTGACGGACTTCGCTGGGGATAGGAAGGAACTACGTTGACGACGACCTTTCCTTGGCTTTTGGCTGAGGATAACCCAGTTATATCCTGTTGAGGAAATAACTCTTTAAATAAAGCCGGACGACGCGTTCGTGCTCTGCTAGGGGATGAGCTTCCAGAATATACTGGGGATAAGCTTACCGCTTGGGAAGATGAATTCCACCTTTCCTGGGGAACTTGGATTGGACTCTTCTGGGGAGTTTTGGAATGTTGGGGAAGTGATTCCTTTGAATGTTGATGTATGCCGCCGGAGAACAACCTTTAGACCAAGACTGTCGGGGATGCTTGTTAAGAATATATGCTGCTGGGGGAACATTGGGATCTACTGAAGAATACCCAATTTCCTTGAGATTTGTTAACTTTGTTTGAGGAATAATGCACTGACTTGCTGTCTCACTCTCTGGGGAATTTAAGATGTCTGGTTAGGTTCTTTGGCTGAACCTACCTTGGTACCTTAGAGGATAGAACAATTAGACTGCTCAGACAACTCTTTATTGCCCCTGTTTCTAATGTCACCTGTAATTAATTCTTCGTTTCGTACGCAAATATTTATGAGCTAGCAAATTATTGTCAATGCATATATCACAAATTGAACCTTGGACGTTCTTCGCAAAACAAAACAGAAAAGGAAAACAGTTGGCACGTTTAACTGAAAAGTATATTTGTATTGATTTTGAATAGCCTGTGAATAGGCGTTTTGTGTACAAGAGGCTGACGTCCTAGTAAGCGGAACGTCGCCGAATAAGAGAGTTTATACAAGTTTTGTACAAAAGAAAATAAACAGCTGTGTGAAATATGAATGATCCACTGGGTTTCAACTCTACTATCGCCTTTATAACCCTGAGCGTCTCATCACTTGATGACCTTGGTTGAAGGTGAAGCTGACTGATCGATGCCGTCTGAACTTGATGTAGATACCGGATTCTGGATGCAAAGTGATCCAATGAGACATAGTATTACGCTTTTATCCCTAATTTTTGCCTGGACCGCCCTTTCGGGTTTTTCAGTCCACCGGGATACCCATTTTTGCCCAAGCCGCCTTTTCAGGTTTTCGACTTGCCGGGTGTACAGATTTTTTTCATTTTCATCCCTTCATTTTGCCCGAACCCTTTTGGTTCGACGGGAAGCCCTAATTTTTGCCTAGACATGTCAGCCTAGCGGGTCATTTTTCATGCGTAGTATTTTTTAACTATGTCTGCATTGGCGGGGTGAGGAAGGTCGTCACCATCCATGTTGGTTAATATCATTGCTCCTCCTGAGAACACATGCTTAACCACAAATGGCCCTTCGTACGTAGGGGTCCATTTGCCCCTTGGATCACTCTGAGGAAGGATGATTCGCTTGATCACCAGATCCCCGACTTGATATTCCTGTGGTCTGACCTTTTTGTTAAATGCCCTGATCATTCGTTTCTGATACGTCTGACCATGACAGATAGCAGCAAGTCTCTTTTCGTCAATAAGGTTGAGCTGATCAAGTCGTGTCTGGATCCAATCATCTTCGTTCAGATTTGCATCCTTCATTATCCGGAGAGAAGGAATTTGTACTTCGATCGGCAAGACTGCCTCCATGCCATAAACCAGAGAGAAAGGAGTTGCCCCGGTTGACGTCCTAGCTGAGGTACGATACCCATGCAGAGCGAATGGTAACATCTCGTGCCAATCTTTATACGTTACTGTCATCTTCTGCACGATCTTCTTGATGTTTTTATTAGCTGCTTCTACAGCCCCATTCATCTTCGGTCTGTAAGGAGAAGAATTGTGGTGCTGTATCTTGAACTGCTCGCAGAGCTCAGCGATCATCTTATTGTTTAGATTGGTACCGTTATCTGTAATAATCCGCTCAGGGACACCGTACCGACAGATCAGATTGTGCCGAATGAACCGTGCCACAACGGTCTTGGTTACCGTAGCATAAGATGCTGCCTCAACCCACTTCGTAAAATAATCAATTGCCACTAGGATGAAGCGATGTCCATTAGATGCCGTAGGTTTAATCTCACCGATCATGTCTATGCCCCACATTGCAAACGGCCAAGGCGCAGTCAGAACATTCAGGGGAACCGGAGGAACATGCACCTTGTCTGCGTAGATCTGGCATTTGTGGCAGGTCCTAGAATGTTGGTAGCAGTCAGCTTCCATTGTGGACCAATAATACCCTGCCCGTAGAATCTTCTTTGCCATGGTATGTCCACTGGAATGTGTACCAAAGGTCCCTTCATGTAGCTCTTTCATGATTCTATCTGCTTCAGTCTTATCTACACAACGCAGTAGGGTTGAATCCTGGTTTCGCTTGTACAAGATGCCGTTGCTAAGAAAGAACTTGGCTGCAAACCTCCTCAGGAATTTCTTATCATTGACAGATGCTCCTTCGGGGTATTCCTGAGCTTCTAGGTATCTCTTCACTTCGTGGTACCAAGGCTTCTCAGTCACCAATTCGGTTTCGAGATCACAACAGTATGCCGGTTCATCCAGTTTCCAGATGGTGATCCGGGGAGCTTCATTATCCCATTTAACCTTGAACATTGAAGACATTGTAGCTAACGCGTCCGCCAACTGATTCTCTTCTCTTGGAAAGTGCTCAAATGTTATCTCTGTGAAGTGGGGGATCAGGGCCAACACACATTCTCTGTAAGGAATCAAGTTTGGATGTTTCGTATCCCACTCTCCTTTGATCTGATTGATCACAAGAGCGGAATCTCCGAAGACACTCAGAAATTTGATCCTCAGGTCAATCGCAGCTTGAAGACCCATAATACACGCTTCATACTCCGCCATGTTGTTGGTACAGTTGAAACCCAGCCGGGCGGTGAGTGGAGTATGAGTACCTTGTGGAGATACGATTATGGCGCCGATACCATTTCCCAAAGCATTGGAGGCTCCGTCAAAGTGCATAGACCATCGGGATCCTGGTTCAGGTCCTTCATCCGGTCCAGGTATTTCACAGTCAGTTACTATCATAATGCTTTCATCTGGAAACTCGAAGTTCATTGATTGGTAGTCATCCACAGCTTGATGTGCTAAGTGGTCTGCCAATACGCTTCCCTTGATGGCTTTTTGGGTCGTATACTGAATGTCGTATTCCGTCAAGATTATCTGCCATCTTGCAATTCTCCCAGACAGAGCCGGCTTTTCGAATATGTACTTTATAGGATCCATTTTTGAGATTAACAAGGTTGTGTGAGTCAGCATATACTGTCTCAGCCGGCGAGCAGCCCATACCAAAGCGCAGCAAGTTTTCTCAAGCAGTGAGTATCGGGTCTCACAGTCGGTAAACTTTTTGCTAAGGTAATAAATGGCATGCTCTTTTCGGCCAGACTCGTCATGCTGCCCCAGCACACACCCCATTGCATTGTCAAGCACTGTCAGGTAAAGTATCAAAGGTCTCCCTTCAACTGGTGGCATAAGGATGGGTGGTTCTTGGAGATATTCTTTAATTCTGTCAAAAGCAGCCTGACATTCATCATTCCAACGTACTACCTGATCTTTCTTCAGCAGCTTGAAGATTGGTTCACAGGTAGCAGTTAAGTGTGAGATGAACCGAGCAATGTAATTCAGACGTCCTAGAAAGCCTCTGACTTCCTTCTCTGTCTTAGGAACCGGCATCTCTTGAATGGCTTTGACCTTAGCAGGGTCCACTTGAATACCTTTATCACTGACCACGAAGCCTAGCAACTTCCCAGATCTTACCCCGAAGGTGCACTTGTTAGGGTTCAATCTTAGTTTGTACAGTTTCAATCGGTCAAACAGTTTCTGTAGATGATCAAGGTGTTCTTCCTCAGTCTGGGACCTAGCAATCATGTCGTCAACATACACTTCGATCTCATGGTGGATCATATCATGAAATAAGGTGACCATGGCACGTTGGTAGGTTGCCCCAGCATTCTTTAACCCGAACGGCATGACCTTGTAACAGAAGGTGCCCCACTGAGTAACAAATGTAGTCTTTTCCATGTCTTCCGGAGCCATCTTGATCTGATTGTAGCCTGAAAAACCGTCCATGAAAGAGAACACTTTATGCTGAGCGGTATTATCAACAAGGACATCAATGTGGGGTAAGGGGAAGTCATCTTTGGGGCTGGCCCTGTTCAGATCCCTATAATCGACACACATCCTGACCTTGCCGTCCTTCTTAGGTACCGGCACCACATTAGCAACCCACTGAGGGTAAGAAGTTACTGCAAGAAACCCGGCATCAAACTGCTTCATAACCTCGGCTTTAATCTTCTCAGACATCTCTGGACGCATACGGCGGACTTTTTGCTTAACCGGAGGGCAATCTTCTTTAGTTGGTAAGTGATGGACCACAATGTCGGTATCTAATCCGGGCATATCTTCGTAGGACCAGGCAAAGATTTCTTTATAGTCATGCAGCATCTGAGTCAACCGTTGCTTCACGCTGAGTTCTAGGTTGGCACCAATCTTCACCTCTTTCTTGTCTTCATCAGTACCCAAGTTTATTATTTCCACTGGTTCTTCATGGGGTTGAATTGCCCTCTCTTCCTGTTGTAACAGTCTTGCAAGTTCACCAGGCACTTCGCAATCATCTTCACCTTCGTCTTCGGCTAAGTTGATCGGATTTTCGAAGTCATAACCGGCAGTAGCAGAGTCGTTACCAGTGAGATCCAGAGTGGATTGAAACCTGTATGAGTGAGTGTGTGTGTAAATACAGCTGTTTTGCAATATGTAAAGAAAGGAAAGAAAAGGAGCGCAAAATTTGAATTGTGAAAAACGTCCAATGCTTTTATTCATGATATATGATAGTGACAAACAAAAGCCCTCATAAATAAAACCACGGTGCCCCGGGTAGGACACCGGGCCATATAGTTTCAAATTATTGTTTATTACAAATCAAAAACAAAGAAATTCATTACTGGGGAACAAAAGTTATGGGTGTAAAATCTTTAGCAGTCCAATTGGTCAATCCACCGTCGGCCGTCGGGTAGATCCAGCTATCGAACTCTGACTCTCCCACTTCATCTTCCTCTCCAATAGCATTCACTTCAGAGTGAGTGATGAGCACCGGAGGTCTTCCAATTCTTGCCTTGCGCACCGCTTTCTGAGCTTCTGTGGTGAAACCCAGCCCAAACTTGTTAGTCTTAGGAGTAAGATCAGGGAGCTTGCCCCAGTTTGCACATTCACCTTTTTCGATCACAGCCCGGGCGTCCTTTAAGGAGGCCATCTTCATAGGAGAAACCTCTTCATCTGCTTCTGCTGCTGCCAAGGTTTGTGGTACTTCCTCAAAATGTTGAAAGGGGGTTTCAATGAACTCCCCATCCATTTCTACGTATCTGAAAGAGTTGAGGTGGCTGACCATGTATTCCTCCTCCCCTTGCACTGTTACGATCTTCCCCCTGACCGGGTACTTGAGCTTCTGATGCAATGTGGAGGTCACAGCTCCAGCCTTGTGGATCCATGGGCGACCCAGCAAACAAGAATAGGACGGATGGATATCCATCACATAGAATTTTGAATCAAATACTTGTGACCCAACCCTGATTGGGATGTCCACTTCACCATGCACCATTCTTTTGGACCCGTCAAAGGCCCGGACAACAATGCTACTTGGTTTGAGCTCTAGACCCTCACAATCCAGCCTATCCAGAGCCTTCTTGGGCAGCACGTTTAACGAAGAACCTGTGTCAACCAGCACATGAGCAAGAGTAGTGCCCCTGCATTCAATGGAGACATGCAGGGCATCATTATGGTTTTTCCCCTTTGCTGTCAGATCGGCATCAGAGAAACCCAGGCCATTATCAGCAGTTAGGTTGGCCACACAGTCGGTGAACTGGTCAGCAGTCGTCTCTTGGGGTACGTGGGCAGTCTTTAAGAAAGCAATCAGAGCCTTTGCATGGGCCTCTGAACACAGCAGCAGTGACAACATGGAAATTTTAGAGGGGGTGTGCCCCAGCTGTTCTACAACGTTGAAGTCACTTTTCTTTATTATCTTGAGGATTTCTTCCATTTCCTGCTTGGAAGCCTCAACAATGGTCTTTGGTGCCTCCGTCCTGGCAGGCATATCAGCAGCAATTCCCTTGCCCCGAGTATCAGATAACTCAGTAGCAGGGGTGGATACTTGGTCAGAGGGAGAAACAGGCACACTGGCAGGTGTGAAGATCAAAGGCCTATGAATTGCCGGAGGAGCAATGTCTGGCGAGAACAGTCTTCCACTACGAGTGACCTTAGCAGGCCCGGTGATGTTGGAGACACCAGTATCAATGTTGCACTCTTGTTTCACACCTAGAACATAAACATCCGCCCCATAGTGCCATGGGACAGCCTTATCAGACTTGTAGGGTATAGGCCCCGGAACAGTAATGGTGATGGGAGCACTCTTGTGAACTGACAAAATTTGTATAGGCTTCTTTGAAGGAGCCTTGGAATGGTTGTTGAAGATGGTAACGATCGACACTTCTTCAACAGGAGCAGCAGGAACAATAGTCTTTTCGAACAAAATCTCTCTACTATCTATCAGGTTTTGGATGCCTGACTTCAACAGAGAACAACCAGCAGGGGAAGCAACACATAGAGGGCAACTTTCGCTACATCCCGGAAATAAACCGGCTAGCAACAGATTCCTCTTGACCATCAGCAACGGAGTAGCAACATCGTCCACCGAAGCTACATACAAATCCTCCTCAACAGCATTCACCCCATGCTGGGGCATGGGAGCAGTTACAACATTCGGCTTCTCGGGCGCCTCAAACTGTATCTCCTTTGCATCAATGAGGTCTTGAATTTTATTCCTTAGGGCCCAACAGTCATCTGTGTTATGCCCCGGGCTATCAGAGTGATAAGCACAGCGAGCATTTGGATTGAACTTGGGGGATGCAGTGTTGGGAAACTTTGGAGCCTCCTTGACAGTCACTAAATTGGTGGATAGTAACTGTGGCAGGATCTGTGATAAGGTCATGTTTAACCGGGTAAACTCTCTCCGGGGTCTTTCAAACTTTTGAGGATTAGTTGGCCGAGGAGCGGCAGCAGGTTTGGCAATCATTACCGCACTGACAGATTGGCGGTGCTCAGGTCGCTCTGTTCTCCGGGAGTTATATACAGCACTAGCCTCCTTTCTGAAGGGTTTCTTCTCAGTACTGGAGGAGGCAACTTTCTGTATCTTCCCCGATTTTATACCGGCCTCGATCCTTTCACCAGTCAGGATCAGATCAGTAAACCCAGCAGAGGAATTACCAATGAGATGATTGAAAAATGGACCAGATAGGGTCCCCAAGAACATATCTACCAGCTCCCGATCCGTCAATGGTGGCTGCACCCTGCCAGCCAGGTCTCTCCATTTCTGGGCGTACTCCTTAAAACCTTCACCCGACCCTAGCGACATACCCTGGAGCTGGGTACGCGTAGGAGCGAGGTCGGCATTATACTGATACTGCTTGTAAAAAGCAGTGGCCAGATCCTCCCAGTTACGAATGCTGATTCCATCTAGCTGATATAACCAATCGAGGTGAGTCCCTGAAAGACTCTCCTGGAAGAAGTGGATCCAAAGGTTCTTGTCTGCTGTGTAAGGCTGGATCTTCCTTACATAAGAACGGAGGTGCATCTTGGGACAGGAAGCCCCATCATACTTCACGAAGGCAGGTGTTTTGAACTTGTGGGGGATCACCACCCCAGTAGATAACCCCAAGTCTCCGAAATCCAATCCAGGCACCCGCTGAACTTCCACAGCCTTTAATCTGTCTTCCAGCTGTTTGTACCGGTCTTCAGCAGGAGGGTACTGTTCGTCGTTGAAGTCTGTTTCAGTATCAGAGCCCACAGGAGTAGTGACCTCCCTTTCTTGGTGACTACCTTCCGTCACAGATGGAGGAGTCCTTTCAGCTTCAACCAAAGTGTTCCCGAGTCTGCGCCCAGTGTTAAATAGCACATTCCTCCTCTTCTTCTTAGTCTTCTTCAGAAGCATGGTCTTCAACTCTTGTTGACCCTGAGCCAAGCCCTTGATCAGCTCCTGAAATTGGGCGTTCTGCGCCTGAAATTGGACATTTTGCGCCTGAAGAGCCTTGATGGATGCCTCAGTTGATGATTCAGGATTCATGATGCTGAAATAAACAGCGAAGAACGGTAAACAACCTGAAAAGAAGAGTAACTATGATGCACATGATGAATGATATGTGCTTATGCAATGCATTCAAGAGTTCGAAAATTCAAGTTTGTTGTAGACCAAAAGGAACACACGTTATTATTAAGAAAATCATTGTTTAATACATCAAAGCCTCATGGGCAAAAGTACAAAAAGATCAAATCAATCCCAAAATATGTTGCGCATCTTCTTTGGAGCTATGTAAGTGTTGAGGTTCCTTTCCTCGTGCAACAGGCGGGTGAGCTCCAAGACCTTCTTTTCACTGGCATGCAAACTAGTCTCAAGAGAATTCCGCTCTTCCTTAAGCTGGATCCAGCTCTTCTGCATCTCTTCCCAGGATGTGGGCATATCAGGGTGCTGAATAACGTGAGACACCTCTCCTTCCAAGGCAGGCTCTTTGATTACTGGAAGCATGTGAGGATAAGGCATTACTAATTTCTGAGAGCGGGCTCGTACCCACTTGAGGTAAGGTCCCAAAGGGATGGAGTTCCTGTGCCCCAGTGTCTTGCTGTCTATCCTACTAGGCATCCTCCAAGCTCTGATAAATCTCTGGCGAAGTCCTTGAGTATCGTTGTCGAAGTCAAAAACTATGTCAGGAATCAACATGTCATGAGGACCATCCCTCCGAGCATAACCAAATTGTCTCCAAGCCAGGCATGGACTATAAGTAATACCCCCTCTGATTCCAAGTAAAGGAACATTAGGATACTCCCCGCAATGATCAATGATAGTGACATCTTCCCTGGACCTAGGGCACCAATGTATATCTGCATGTGTAAGAGTCATCAACCGTTGTGACCATCTCAAACCCCGCTCGTTCTTCAGGACTGATTGTGGAAGGTGCGAAATAAACCACTTTCCCAGGAGAGGAGTGCAACACATTAGGACACCTCTTTTTCTCATGGTTCGAGTGTAACATGAGTGAAGGAGGTCCCCCAGCAACGTAGGTATAGGATTCCTGGACATAAAGATCTGGACAGCATTGATATCAACGAGCTGGTCTGGGTTAGGGAACAACACCAAACCATAAACAAGAAGGGCCACAACCTTTTCAAAAGCTTGTAAGTCAAGGGAGTTCCAACATTCATAGGCCTTTTCAAACAGAAACCTGGCTAAGAACCCTTTAATACCACTTCTGACTTCCCAATGTCCCTTGAGGTCAGATGACTGTAGGTGCAAGGCTTTAGCAATCTCTTCAAGCTTAGGTTCCTTTTCTGTACCGTTGAAGGGTAGCTGATCAAGGATAGGGATCTTCAGGAGTCGGGAGAACTCCTCCAATGTAGGTACCAACTGATAGTCCAAGAAGGTGAAACAGTGATGCAGAGGGTCAAAGAATTGGAACAGGACCTTTATCATATCTTCCTCAATGTTGGTATTGACCAAGCTGATGAGACTTCCATGCCTTTCACTGAATGAAGAGTTCTCGGGAATCCTGGATATAAGCTCCTTAAGCTGAGGAGGGATCCTTACAAGACTGATTGGAATTGTCTTTCTACGAACAGTTTCCATGTCCTACAAAACAAGAACAAAGATGAAAATTCGAACCCCTGAAATGGTTAGTTAATGCATATGATGCGGGATGATGTCATGATGCTATGATTAAACACCACAGATATTTACAAAGACAAACATGTAAGGCACACAAGGCACACAAGACAAGCCCTTAAGGTTTAAGGCCAGCATGGGGTCTGGGTAGTACCCTCTTGAAGTTGGTGGGTTCAACCTGTCCTAATCAAAGTAACCGTGTTCTAAGGTTCCCAATATCACGGGATTGCTTTCATTGTTCATCGTTTCGATTTAGCCACTGAACTGGCGACCGAAATATTCCAGGAAAGCAACCCTCAATTGAGTGTAGTATCGAGTATCAACCAACCTCGGACTGCACCAAAGTCAGTTATCTCACTACCCTAAAGAGGCCAAGATGGTTCAATTAAGGTTCCTAAGGTCTGTTGATGCTTCATGACACCACATGGAGGCCCCGTACTCTCCTTGACTGACTCAAGGGTTACCGGTACACACCAAAGTGCCACATCAACGTAGCAGACTGTTTCAACCATGTCGGTATACCCCGCACAGTTCCCTCACAACCTTGTTGCTACTTTCTAAGAAAGGTATCCACAGATCCGGGTTAGGATCTATAGAACTCCCAAGCAACCCACAATTTTAAAGCACACAAGGAAAACAATTGAAAACACAGTTGTAACTATCCCTAAGGTACACCCCACTTTAAATTTTCCCCAGCAGAGTCGCCAGTTCTGTGATCGGTGGATCTGGAACTGACTGTTTTAAAGCTGGTTCGCGAAATGTCGCGGAAGCAAGAGTCGCCACCGTCTTTTATTTTCTCCAAAGGGAAAGGACAAAAGCACAGAAAAATTCCTTAAAAGAGATTGCTCTCGGTTCGGGAGGTAGGTTATAGAAAGGGAAGGTGTTAGCACCCTTTCTATCCATGGTTATCCATGGGCTCTTAGGTACTTGCTCAATGTGTTTTCAAAAAATGTTTGCTTGCTTTTCAATGTGGGTTTCAAAAATATTCTTTGAAAAGTTTCAGTTTAACTCGTACGTCAGAGTGTTTGAAAAGTTTGTTTTGAAAGTTTTTGAAAGTGTGTCGGTGTGAAAAGATGTTTTGATTTGTTTGAAATTAGAGCAAGTATCCTTGAGAACCTACCTACCCTAAGGAATTCGTCTGTGTAAAAGTCCTTTAAGGTAATTCCATCCCACCATTGAGAGGTAGGTAGCACCACCGTTGGAGGTGTTCGGGTCAATTCGAGTTTTAGGGACGTGGTGATCACCAGAGCAATAGGAAGACACCTTAGAAGCTACCCTCATGCCAGGTTCCCGGATCATGAGGACTTACTAAGACGTCTTCTACTCGACGACCACCTTTCGAAAGGCAAGGCAACAGTGAAACGTACCCTAGGGGTGGTGTGTGAATTGTGTGTCATTTTCAGTTTATTGTTTGTCTTGTCATGCATTGGTGATCTAACGATTCGATTTTATTTTTGGGCATTCATTCTTTCATGTTATTGTTTAACAGTTAAAAGTGCGGGAATTTAAAGTGCGGAAAAGATAAAAGTCCTACGCTATTACAAAGGGCGCGGGTCCACATCGCCAAAATAAACCGAACCCGATTTAAAATAAATTGCAAAAAAGAAATGTCTAATAGCTATTACATGGCTTTGGTACGAGTACATTATATTCACAAAAGAAATAAATGAAACGCGCGAAAAAAGAAAATAATCAAATGCGAGGGCGTTGGACCCTTTAAAGGAATTAAAATAATTAAGTTATCTAAAATTAAATTTAAATGAAAAATGGTATTTTTGTGTTTTTTAGATTTAAAAGAAAAAAAGAAAAATTATTTAAAGTTAAAATGCTAAACCCTAGTTCTAATGTTTTTTTAAGTTTATTATGAAAATATTGACTTTTAACCTAATTTAACTCTAAATTAATTTATGTACAATTAATTATAAAATAGAATAAATTAATAATTATATTATGCAAAAAAGGAAAAATTTAAGAGGAATGAACATTGTTAATTAACCTAGTTCTATGTTTTTGTTTTGATTTTTATTAAAAGGATTTAAAGTTGAAAACTTAATTAAAACTAAACATTTTACGTGTTATTATTTATACAAAAAAAAACAATATTTAAAATAAAATAATTATTAAAATTTTTGACTTTTCTGATTTTTTTTGAATGTTTTTTATGTTTTGTAGAAAAATAAATTAATTATGTTAAAACAATAAAATAAATAAAATAACAAAAATAAAGGTAAGAAGAAAAATATAAAAAATGCAAACCAGGGGGGGGGTAACCCCAATTTGGAGGGTCCAGGCCTGGAATTTTGGCCCAATTATTTGTGAGAATTTGTTGACTTTCTGGATCGTGTATGACGCTTTGACTCATGCTCAGGGTGCACACCAATCTTCAGCCTTGGATGGGAGTCTCCTGGACACGTGTGTGGCTTGATGATGAGAGAACATGATGTACCTGGATGTTAGCAAAGCATGGAATTTTACATTGAAAAATAGCATGGAAATTGGCCAGACCTGGGACTTGAACCCAGGTCTTTGATGTTACATGTATCACGTGCTACCACTGAGCCATTGAATGTTAGTTAACATATTATAGTAAACAAATAATAAAAAAACAAAACCAACGCCTAGCCATTAAAACGCGCGCAATTCAAATTCCTCCAATCCACTTGTGCCACGCCATCATCTCTTTCGTTTTCCTGAAACACAAAGAAAGAAGGCAACGGTTTTTGAAACGTAGCATTAGGCTAGCTACCAGAAAATAGCGACTAGCGCTATGGCTTATATAAATTCATCGCGAGTAGGTCAATCCCTTCGTCTTGGTGTACTGAATCCAACCATGGTACTCCTAAGTCCTAATTTTTCCCTTATGCCAAAGCCCCAATTCAAGAAAACTGTAACCCTAGAATTCTCGCATGGCAAGTTCTTATACATGGCACAAAAATGAAATCAAACGCAAGGGTTAGCTCAGAAACATCATCATGAGTATGAATACCTAAACAAAAATGCAAAAATATGCTTGAATCGTGTTATATGATTTCAGAATTTTGGAGGTACAGTTTTACTCATGGATACCAGTTCAAGGAGTTTTGATTGATGTTATGAATTGGGATGCGTTCAGAATTTGTTCAGGATGCTGTTGGAAAAAGAATTAAGGCCTAAAACTTACCCTAACTTTGATTTCAGTTTTGCATTATATGGCTCATTTTTCAAATTGTCCAATGGCTTTTCAGCGCAGCATATGGCATATTGTGGTTAGGGTTTGACTTAGGGCTTATGCTGGAATGGAATTGGCTTGCTCTTTGACCTAGATTCAAGCTCATGAAAGAATTAGTCTTAGGGTTTCTACCATTAACCAAGTTTCCTTCTTTTTAGCCAAAACCTAGACCTAGTATGCAATTTAACCCTAACCTGATTTCTTGAGTTGGCCTATGATACATAGAAATTGTCCAAGTTCACATGACACTATTCCATTGGTTTTTAAATTTTATTTGAATTTTCAAAGATTTAAAATGAATTAAATTATCAAAAATTAAATAAAATAAAAAAATCAATGTTTGGTCTTGAAATTAATCATGGGACACGTGTGTGGCATGACAAGGATGAACCAAGTGGAAAAAATGGGGCCCTTTTGTCAAAAATTGGAGTTTCAAGGATAGTTGACTTTTGCCATTTTACAAAAATTTCCCAACTTCTACAAGGCACAACTTGCTCAATTTTTAAGCTTTTCACGTGTTCTTGGACATTTTGGAAAGGTCTTTGAGTCCTTTAACCAATGCCTTTGGTCCCATGTCATTTTGATTTACCAATCTCAAGTTATGGTCTTTGACTTAAAGTCCCTTTTTGTTGACTTTTGAAAATGACCTGTAATGTAGAAATTGATAACTTTTTGGGAGAGCATTTCTTGGACTTGAAGTATGAAGATGAGTTGTAGGAAATGTCTTTCTCTTCAAAATGAGCTTTGGATGGAATTTTTATGATAATCCATGTGAAAGTTATGCCCTGGTCAACTTCAGTTGACTTTTTCAGCTGTCCAAATATAGCAACTTTTGCATCCTTGATGATTTCTGAGCCAAATTTTGAGAATCATGATCAAGCATTGATCAAATGATGTTTGTGGCTTCAAAATGATATATTGACCAAAAATTTGAACTTTTGACTGTCAAATGACCATTTTGCCCCTACAGTTGACTGTAGTGCAATTTAGGGTTTTGACTGTGCAATTTTGAGCTGAATGCCTTGAAACTTGATATGAGGATGTTTGACCATGTTTGTAAGCATATGAGACTTGATTGAGCCTTTGAAAACTTCATTTTCTTGATCAGAACCCAAACCCTAGTTTTGACTGTATAGGAGACAGTTGACCTGCACAACCTTTGGAGAATTTTGTGACTTGGCTTGGCAATTTCTTGAGGAATATGGGAGGGCAAATTTTGGGGTATAACAGTGCTGTTCATGCTAATCGAAGGACATGGTTAACATGTCTGTTGAAGCTGCCTTGACACAATGCTAAATCGAAGGATCCCGTGGCATGCCAATTGAAAGGCTTGGCCCAGGGTGCCAAACGAAAAGGTCTTTCAGAATTCCAATCGAAGGCCTTGACACAATGCCAATCTAAGTGCTTGTCCATAATGCCAATCGAAGGGAATTATCCATGCCAATCGAAAGACTCCTTCAGAATACCAATCGAAGGGTCTTTCAGAATGCCAATCGAAAGGTACTTAAAGCACCACTCAAAAATTTTCTTTTTTCTTAGGCAAGGGTTTCTGGTCAACCATTCAGGGGGGAGACTTTGGAAAACATGAGAGGGTAAATTTTGGGGTACAACAGCTGCCCCTGTGCAATCTTCTTACACCTGAAGAGTTAGATTGGTAATTCTGCCATTCGTGACTTGAAGGTGAAAGATGATTGAACACTAGAGTGCCCAGAAAATTTATACTCAAAGGTGTAGTAGTTGATTATGTAGAGAATGAGCTTAAAGATGCCATTTGGATATGTGACAAAAACTTGTCGGGGATAGGCTTAAAGATGCCATCTGAAGATGTGACAGAATCTTGTCGGGGACGGGCTTAAAGATGCCATCCAAGAATGTGACAGAATCTTGTCAGGGATGGGCTTAAAGATGCCATCCAAGAATGTTTGTTGTAAGTGAAATGTTGTAGGTCAGAAGAATGAGCATCAAAATGGTATCCATGTCTGGAATGGATTTGAACTATATCTGGAGACTGAATTTGTATGAGCAAAAGAATGGTGTCCGTGTCTGGCGCGTATCTAAGTTGTAACTGTATTTGGATTTTGAGATCTGTATGAGTAGCATAATGACTTCCGTGTCGTGAGTGTATCTGAAACTGTAACTGGGATCTGAATGAGTGACAGAATGGCAACCGTGCCTGGAGCGTATCTGGATTGTATCTTGGAGTTTGAGATCTGTATAAGTAGCAGAATGACTTCCGTGTCTAGAGTATATCTGAAACTGTAACTGGGATCTGAATGAGTGACAGAATGACATCTGAATCTGGATCGTATCTAGACTGTATCTTGGAGTTGAGATCTATATGAGTAGCAGAATGACTTCCATGTCTGGAGTGTATCTGAAACTGTAACTGGGATCTGAATGAGTGACAGAATGACATCCGAATCTGGATCATATCTGGACTGTATCTTGGAGTTGAGATCTGTATGAGTAGCAGAATGACTTCCGTGTCTGGAGTGTATCTGAAATTGTAACTGGGATCTGAATGAGTGACAGAATGACATCCGAATCTGGATCGTATCTGGACTGTATCTGAAGTTGAGATTTGTATGAGTAGCAGAATGACTTCCGTGTCTGGAGTGTATCTGAAATTGTAACTGGGATCTGAATGAGTGATAGAATGACATCCGAATCTGGATCGTATCTGGACTGTATCTTGGAGTTAAGATTTGTATGAGTAGCATAATGACTTCCGTGTCTGGAGTATATCTGAAACTGTAACTGGGATCTGAATGAGTGACAGAATGAAATCCGAATCTGGATCGTATCTGTACTGTATCTTGGAGTTGAGATCTGTATGAGTAGCAGAATGACTTCCGTGTATGGAGTGTATCTGAAACTGTAACTGGGATCTGAATGAGTGACAGAATGACATCCGAATCTGGATCGTATCTGGACTGTATCTTGGAGTTGAGATCTGTATGAGTAGCAGAATGACTTCCGTGTCTGGAGTATATCTGAGACTAACTGGGATCTGAATGAGTGACATAATGACATCCGAATCAGGAGCGTATCTGGACTGTATCTTGGAGTTGGGTTGTTTGAGCTGGTCGAGTAGATAGTTGTCCTGTCTGGTTTCAGGTATTAATCTCTGACCTGAGAAAGAAAGATAGTTTTCCTGGCTTGCTACAGGTATTAATCTTCAATTTCTTCATGTATATAGTTTTCCTGGCTTGCTACAGATATTAATCTGGAACTTTGAAAAGGTTGATGGTAGCCATCTGTTGATTGACCTTTTCCTGAAAAGGTAAAACGTTAGCTGTATGCAATGTCATGATGTATCAAATGCATAATGTTATGATGTTCTCAAAAGTAAATGAGATTGTGTTGTATGCACTTATCATGTATGTAAATAGGATGTATGAAATGTGAAATGTTAATCAATGTATTTTTGTCTGGGAAAATAAATCCTTGACAAAAGCTGGGGAGTCATCAAATCCTGGACTGCTGTTGAAGAGTACATGTGTCTTCAAACTTTGCTTAGAATATTTCCAATGGATTCCTATTTTGTTGTTTGAGGAGAACTCCGCTGGGGGAAGTTGAAAACTCTGTGGGGAGTATGTTTATTTCTGCTTGGGAAAAGAGTTTAGGATTCTTAGTCGTCCGTTGCTCTACTGGGAAGTCGAAGTTGAACTGATACCTGGTCGGGTCCAGGTTTCATAGTAACTTGCTGGGGATTGTAGAGTAGTCTACTGGGGAAGAGGAGTTGTGGTCCTTTGATTTGTAGTAGTCGGAGAGGCAAACTCAAGTTGGGGAATCCTGGTGTTGTTGGGGAAATAAACCCTGTCGTCAGTCCGCTAGAGAGGTGACATCTTCTTTGGGGGAAGTCCTCGAGGATTCTTGAGGTTGATTCAGCTGGGGAAAGGGGGTCAGAGATTATACTCTTGTTGGGGAATCATCCTATGAGAAAGATTTTGGGGAGATTTATCACTGCCCCTAGTAGCGAATGTTTGTGGAATTGCCAAAAAGTTTGATTGTATGTAACCCTTTGTTGGGGTTGACGTTCAATGCCCCAAGTGACGGAGATGGAGACTTGCCCCTGGTTACTCTGTACTTCTTCATAGATTTCTTGAAATCTTGACTGGACTGCTCCAGGTGTGCTGGATAGTGACATATCAAGTCCCCCTGTTGATAGGAGATTCGTCAATGGAAGTGTCATCCTTCTTGAATTGATTTTGTTCACTGAGAGAGCTTTTGTTCACTGGATATTCATTGTGTGAATTTCTCCGCTGTCAAACAAATAGCCATATGCAAACAATGATATTCAAGTAATGCAAAGTTTATGTTTGTCTTGAAGTTTTTTTTGAAAACGCGTTTTAGCGAGTAAAGAAATTTTGCTAAGAAAATTCAAACTCAGGATTTAGAGCAGAGCCTTACAGGAGTCAAGATACCTTTTGTAATAGTATGCTTTCGAACTAACCCATGCTTCAATTAGGACTTTTGAAGGGTTGTAACGTGGCTTGGTTCACGGTTTAAGAAACAAAGGATAAAGGCTCAAAGTATATTTGTACCCACCCGTTCTTCGTGATGTTCTTCAATCCTAAGCTCAGTTAATTGTGCGCCGAACTCTATTCGAATTTGGAACAACGTTTTGGTGATGGTTCACACAAGTTAAATTTTGGAAGGCAGTCATTTTTGTAACATTTTTCATGTTGTTGAGGATTTGTAGTGACCTTGTTCTTTTTATTTGTTATCCCTAACTTTTGCCCGACTGTTCCTGTTTTCGAGATTACAGTCAGCGGGATGCCCCAAATTTCTTAAGCCTCCTTTGTAGGTTTTGGCTCAGTGGGCTTTTCTCTTTTGAGAGATAATGACTGCCTATGAGATAAGGAACCATCACTGTCTTTTGATTCCAGAGGAATGCTTTTGATGTCGTTCATTGTATTATGAACTGAGAGTTTTGCGACTTCTATGCGCATCTTTTGAATTAACTGAGTGACTACCCGGCCCCAGGTTTTGATTAAAGGTTTTAATTTGTGTTTAAAACAGAAAACTTCTACTTCTTTGGCTCGAAGGGGTTGACTAGGGATTATCTTCCTTATAACTCCAGTGTTTAGGATTTGAAAGAAACGCCTATACATCGTCAGCAAGGTCTGTTCAATAGCATACTGTTATGAGATTATGGCATTGTTTCGTCATCCTCCCTCTAAAGGCTTGTAACTTTTAGCAAGAGTTGAATGTCATAAAGAGAGTAAAAAGCATAGTTTAAATGTAATGAAAATGAAAGGATGAATTCAAGACAAACATATGTGATGCATTAATGAAACAGAGTTTGACATTAATAGATAATTGTCTGAATAACAAAAGAAATTACAGCTTGAAAATTCAAAAAGGAACAAAAGTCTCTTGGTTCGAATTTTGTCATTTTAGGTGGGGAACCCTTAACGGAAGATTTTCATCTCGCCATCCGGCATGAATTCCAGCACTCCTTCGTCAATCAAGTCTTGGATCTTGTTCTTCAGAGTCCAACAGTCGTCGATGTCATGTTCATGACTATGGGAGTGGTATACACAAAATGCATCGGGACGATAGCCAGGAGCAGAGGTGTTGGGATTTCGGGGAGGATACTTTAAAGTAATCAGATTGACCTCCAACAAGCATTTCGGTATTAGATATGATGGTATATCAGTCTCAGAGAAATGTCTTCCAGATGCATTTCACTTGCATCGATTACCCCGTTGATGCTGGCGAGGTTGTTGCTGGGCTTGTGACCCTGAAGCAAGCTGGGGAGCTTTTCCTTTGTCTTCTTGTATCAAAAGAGGTTGAACGATGATTTGATCTTCAACCCTAGTTGTTTGCCTCACTTGGTTATTTTGAAGCAGCTTGTTGACGAGGACCCTGAGCTCTTCTTCTCTTTGAGCTAAGTCTTGAATGAGAGCCATCTGGCCCACCAACTGTCCCATCATCTGGATCTTCATTGTTGCCAACTTAATTTGTAGCCCTTTCAACTGATCATTCCTGGTGCCTCCTGGATTCCCTAGGACCAAGCCCCTTGTGAGGAGAGCTTTTATTTCTTCTTGCCCCTGGGATAGGTTCAAGAACATTTCTTGAAGTTGGGCGTTTTGAGCCCGGAGATCTTGGTTGTCTGGTTGGAAAGCCATTGCTGAAATAAACAGCGAGAACATGAGAGACCTGTATTGGGAGACCTGTTATGCAATGACATGTATGATATATGTATGCAATGTTTTCAAGAATCTCTCGGGGTAAACACAATAAAAATGTTAGAGGTTGAACTTTGATCAACATCTTTGATTGGAGAACTTCGTATCGGTGGATGTCTTTCCACGAGAATCAAGCTCACCATGTCAAGTGGGTCATAACCCCTGATTCAAGTTGTTGCACTTGATCTTTGATGATGTTTGTTTAGAGGGGAAACCTCTTGCCCTTTGGTAGATATCTGGTTCAACGTGACCCTGCATCAAAAGACCCTCGAGATCCTTGAAATGGTTATTGAGAATGCCATGGTATGATGTTATGATGTACATGTATGCAAAAGTAAGCAAGTGTATATATAGATAATCATATTCATACAAAGCAGACAAGTCCTTAGGTTTAGGCTTGCATGGGGTTTGTAGGTAAGTACCCTGTTGAAGTTAGTTGGCTCAACCTGTCCTAAAATAGAAACCGGGTCCTAAGGAGCTCAATATTACTGGATTATTTTCTATGTTCATTGTTTTGGTTTAGCCACTTAACTGGCAACCAAAATATTCCAAGAAAACAATCCTCAATGAGTGTAGTATCGAGTATCTACCAACTTCGGACTGTACCAAAGTCGGTCATCTCACTACCCCTAAAAAGGCCAAGATGGTCAAGTAAGGTTCTAAGAGTTCGTTAGTGCTTCATGACATTACTCAACGACACCGTATTCTCCTTGACTACTCAAGGGCTATCGGTACCCACAAATATGTCACACTAACATATCTACTGCTTCAACCATGTCGGTATACCCCGCACAGTTCCCTCACAGTTTATTGCTATTTACCTAAAAAGGTCCCCCAAATCCGGGTGTAGGATTTAAACAAACCCAAACAAGGAACCCAAAAAGTAAAGCAATCAAAGCAATCAAAGTAAGCATGTAAAGGTGATGTAAAACCCTAAGGTAACCCCACTTTTAGAAATGTCCCTAGCAGAGTCGCCAGTTCTGTGATACAGTGGGAGAACTGACTTGGGTTTTGCGTTTGTGTTCGCAAATGTTTCGGTTTAGCAAGAGTCGCCACCGACTTTTTATTTATCCTAAGGAAAGGTCAAAAAGCACAGGAAAGACCTTTGAGATGTTTTCGTGGGTTCGGGGGGTAGATTATGAAAAGGGAAGGTGCTAGCACCCTTTTCATCCATGGTTATCCATGGGCTCTTAGTTACTTGTTTTAGATCACTTGCCTTTGCTTTTCATTTGTTTGAAATGGTGCTTTGTGTGTGTGGTTTTTGGAAATGTTTTGAAAAAAGATGCCTTGTCTAGGCAACCTTTGTAATGATTCTTGTTTGAATGTATACAAAGGTGTATGTCTTTTTGAAAGGTTTTCAATGTTTTGAAAGTTGTTTTGAAATTGTGTTGTGGAGTGTGTTTTGAAAAATAGCAAGGATGTTTTACAAGATTTTTGATCAAGTAACTAAGAGTTGTCTACCCTATTTTACTCAAAGATCTTTCTTATGTTTTTAACCCTTTTAACAGTGTTGTTTCACCATTGTATTTGGTGAACAACCTTGTGTTAGGATGTTAACGGGACAGGCGCGGGTCATCGTATGACCATGATAGCAATGTTGTGAAATGACTTAGCACTTTTCTGTAGGGACTAAGATAATTTTGAAAGGCAACTTTGATAGTGTCATCGAGGGACTATGATCTTTTTTCAATTCGTTTGTGCTAAGACATCCCACATGCATAACATGGCCATATTTATAAGGCAACAAGTGGAATTACCCTAAGGGTGCACGTGTGCAAGTGTGTTTGATTGCATGCATTGTTATCTTTGATTTTTGGGTTGTCTAACTGTTGATTTTATCTTGCCACACACACCTAATTACTAGCATTTGTACAAAGCAATAAAAATGTAGGAAATAAATATCCTATACTATTACAACCATATTGAATTGCATGAGAATATAAAGGCAAAAATAAGGTAAAAGCAAGAAAAATGAGTGTCTTTCGACCCAGGCAGTAGCACCCTTCGATTTGCATTCTGTTGGCCTCCTTCGATTGGGGGCTGGCATCAGTAAGGTCCTGTCCTTCGATTGGGAATTCGCACCAGTGAGGTCATGGCCTTCGATTGGGCTTTGGCACCAGTCAGGTCATGTACTTCGATTGGAGGCTGGCACCAGCATGGAAGTGCCTTTCGTCTGAGCCTGGACTTAGTGCAAGTGTGCCTCTGGATGGGCCTTTCTGCCTTGTTGCCTTCTTCGATTGGGCCTGGAATCTGTGCAAGATGCAATCTGCCTTTCTGTCTCCTTCGATTGGGTCTGGAGTCAGTGAGGAAGCCTGGGGCTTCGTTTCATACTCATGTCTTTTGTTTATTTCGTTTGAGATATTAAATAGCAACTTGGCCCAAGGCCATGCTGTCATTACCTCAGGGCCAGGTTAGTTCTTAGAGCATTTGTAACAAACCAAAGAACAAAACCAAAAGGAGAGACAATAAAAACAAACTAAAAGAGTGAAAACGAAAAGGTAACAAACACTATGTACATGTTTGAAACGAAAAGGAAGCTTATTTACATGTTACGCTAGAAATGAAGGGTTCAAGGTTAAGAATGACTTACCTTGCTTGAGGCTGGAACGTGTGCTGGGCCTTTAAGTGGTTTCCTTGAATGCTTCTGGATTCGAAGGGAGGAACCAGGAGTTATGTATTTGATACTGGATAAGTGTGAGGTTCTTCCTACTGGATTCAAAGGGTAACAAGGTATAGGGATGTTTCAGATTCTAAGGGGATAAGTGTTTGCTCTTTGGTTTGATACAGGCAGGTCTGAATTTTTGTTAGTTTTGATACAGGTAGGTCTGAGTTTTTGTTAGTTTTGATACAGGCTTGCTTGCAGTTGCAGTTGGACTGGCTTGAGTTTTCTGGTTTTGGTAAGGAAGGCAGGTTTTGAGGTTATGCAGGCCTCAAGGCTTGTTGTGCCTTAGGCTTGTATTTGTAACACAAGTTTGATGTTCTGGTGTTAGGCAGGTGGATGCAGTTCTGGATTTGTTGTTTGGATTCTGGGTATGTTCTCACAAGTGTTGAAGGGACTTGAGAGATTTGTGGTGTTTGAGAAAATTTGGGAGATTTGTTCCTCTAGTCCAAAAATCCTCTTTAGCTTTGCAAAAGTTCCTGTATTTATAGAGAAAGAATGAACATGTTCGTCCATAGCCAGCCTTGCAAAGAATAATAAAATAATGTGGCGTGACAGTACATGTGGGGGGCCTGTTGGCAGTTGGGGTGCAGAAAATAATAAAATAAGGCCCAGCTGGAAAGTAAATGTCCACTTGTGCCACAAAAGCAAGATGAATGGTTCAGATGGGGTTGCTTCATTCTGAAGGAAAATAAGTGCAAGGTTCAAGACAGACTTTCCTAAAAGGCAGTACTGTGCTATTAAGTGCAAGTGGTCTTAGACAACAAATGGGTACAGGCCTAAAAAGGGAAGACACATGGCCTAGCCTATGGGTCTGAATGTTTAACTTGATCTTTTGAGTCGAACCCTCCATCTTTCTACACCTTTCGACCAGACTAGGATAAAACGGCATTCGTTTCACCAGCTGTGTGTCCTTCGAATGAATTTCTTATATACCCTTCGAATGGGCCTTCTTTGCCAGCTTCAAAGTCCAATTCGAATCTATTTAGAACTTTCCCTATTAGACAACTTCGACCAGCCCTTGGCCTTATGATGAGTCTAAGTTCTGATTCGAAGTGTTCAGAACTTTCTTCATCAAAGCATCTTATATTAAGAGAAACTCTGCACTGAATTGCCATTCGAAGGTCATTTCGTTCTGATGTTCTTATTAAGGGAAACTCTGAAGTTCCAGTCGAAGGACACTCTGAAGTTCCAGTCCAAGGACCTTTTGAAATTCCAATTGAAGGGTATTTGTCCATATACCAATAAAAGGGTACTTGTTAAAATTCCAATCGAAAGGCTTTGTTAACAGGCCAATCGAGAGGTGCTGTTCATGCTAATCGAAGGACATGGTTAACATGTCTGTCGAAGCTGCCTTGACACAATGCTAAATCGAAGGATCCCGTGGCATGCCAATTGAAAGGCTTGGCCCAGGGTGCCAAACGAAAAGGTCTTTCAGAATTCTAATCGAAGGCCTTGACACAATGCCAATCGAAGTGCTTGTCCATAATGCCAATTGAAGGGTACTTGTTAAAATTCCAATCGAAAGGCTTTGTTAACAGCCCAATCGAAAGGTGCTGTTCATGCTAATCGAAGGACATGGTTAACATGTCTGTCGAAGCTGCCTTGACACAATGCTAAATCGAAGGATCCCGTGGCATGCCAATTGAAAGGCTTGGCCCAGGGTGCCAAACGAAAAGGTCTTTCAGAATTCCAATCGAAGGCCTTGACACAATGCCAATCGAAGTGATTGTCCATAATTCCAATCGAAGGGAATTATCCATGCCAATCGAAATACTCCTTCAGAATACCAATCGAAGGGTCTTTCAGAATGCCAATCGAAAGGTACTTAAAGCACCACTCAAAAATTTTCTTTTTTCTTAGGCAAGGGTTTCTGGTCAACCATGCAGGGGGAAGACTTTGGAAAACATGAGAGGGCAAATTTTGGGGTACAACAGGTGGTAATATGGAGAGATGATGGGATTGTCGAAAATATAGAAGCAAACCAAAGCTATTTCATGGTTGAGGTTAATCATGTCGATAGAAGGAATTTCAATAGGAACTTGGCCAACATTGGGCCATGCACTGCAGCAGAAGGCGCATCAGCACCAAATAATAATGCAATGTATTTCCTTACCCTTCACCCAACACATGGATTTTATTGGGACAAGGAAAACATGGGACCTGACGAAGACGTTCTTGGAGTCCCAAGAATACGGCCAACTGGCTGGGAAAACAAAGACTATGTCCATGTCTGAGTATTCTTACTTCAATAAGATTTCGGCCTATTTGGCTGAAAATAGGATGAAAACGGATTTGGAAGCCGAAGTTAAAATTTTGGCTATTGAAGCCAAGGCTGAAGGAATTCACAACAAAGGCCCAGGAATTTTCTTCAAACCTGAACCACCTGACGAAGACACACTTGTTGAAGATAAAGACCAAAGGCTTTATGCCATCTATGACGATGAGCCTTTGGGATTCTAGAAGGATCCAGCGGCATCCAACACGAAGATGATGGCGCAAGACCCTCTCGAGGAAGTGGATCTAGGAGATGGAACTCAAAGGAGGACAACGTACGTCAGACAGAAATTGAACCCAAAAGTAAGAGAAAAAGTGATCCAATTGCTCAGGGAGTATAAAGATTGTTTCGCCTGGACTATGACGAAATGCCTGGTTTAAGCAGAGAACTGGTCGAATTGAAGCTGCCAATAAATGATGGCAAGAAGCCCATCAAGCAGAGCCCAAGGAGATTCGCGCCAGAAATCTTGTCAAAAATAAAAGAGGAGGTCAAAAGACTTATATGTTGCAAGTTTATCAGGACCACAAGGTATGTCGAATGGATAGATAACATAGTTCCTGTAATTAAGAAAAACGGTTCTCTTAGAGTATGCATAGATTTTCGTGATTTAAATTCAGCTACTCCTAAAGATGAATACCCAATGCCTGTGGCTGAAATGTTAGTAGATTCTGCTACTGGTTATGAATACCTTAGTATGTTAGATGGTTATTCAGGATACAACCAGATTTTTATTGCAGAAGAAGATGTGCCAAAGACAGCGTTTCGATGCCCTGGCGCAATAGGCACCTACGAATGGGTGGTTATGCCCTTTGGCCTAAAAAATGCTGGGGCAACCTATCAAAGGGCAATGAATTCAATATTCCATGACTTCATTGAGACCTTTATGCAGGTTTATATTAATGACATAGTGGTGAAATCTATATCAGGGCCAACCCATTTGGATCACCTTCGACAATCATTCGAAAGAATCATAAAGCATGGCCTAAAAATGAATCCCCTTAAGTGTGCATTTTTTGTGCAGGAAAGTGATTTTCTAGGCTTTGTGGTCCATAAGAAGGGTATAGAAATCAACCAAAACAAGACAAAGGCAATTTTGGAGACAAAGGCGCCATCAACAAAGAAAGAGTTGCAATCACTCTTAGGAAATATAAATTTCTTACGAAGGTTTATATCCAACCTAAGTGGTCGAACTCAATCCTTTTCCCCACTCTTATGATTAAAACAAGAGGCCTTTGTCTTTACTAAGAACATCAGGAGGAATTCGAAAGGATCAAGCAATACTTGGTGCATCCACCAATTCTTTCGCCTTCAAGAAGAAACAAGTGCATGAGATTGTACATTTTGGCGTCAGCCAAAACGATCGGAAGCATATTGGCCCAAGAAGATGATAATGGTGCCGAAAGAGCCATTTACTACTTAAGTAGGGTCTTAAATGACGCAGAAACTAGGTATAGTGATATATAAAAGATATGTATTTGTCTATAATTGTCATGTACAAAATTAAAATAATATAAAGCCAGTTGATGTTTTTGTTTCTTCACACTTTGATGTTATTAAACATATGTTGTCCAAACCAATTTTGCACAATCGAATTAGCAAATGGGCTTTGGCTTTAACGCAGTACTCTTTAACTTTCATGCCTTTGAAAGCAATGAAGGGGAAAGTAGTCTCTGATTTCATTGTCGACCATGCAGTGGTTGGAATATCCCAAAACTTTGTGGAACCAGAACTGTGGAAATTATTCTTTGATGGCGCTGCACATAAAAATGGAACTGGGATTGGAATCTTGATTATTTCTCCAGATCAAATTCCAACAAAGCTCAAGTATAAAATAACCGGTTCTCGTTTCTCAAACAATGAAGCAGAGTATGAAGCACTCATAGCAGGACTTGAGATTTTATTGGAATTAGGGGCAACTAGAGTCGAAATAATGGGAGATTCTAAGTTAGTAATCAAGCAAATTACCAATGAATACAAGTGCATAAAAGAAAACTTGATGTTCTACTTTGTGTTGGCAAATAGGCTACTTCTAAAGTTCTAATACGTAGACATCAAGCACATCCCCAGACTGAAGAATCAAGAAGCAAATGATCTGGCTCAGATAGCTTCAGGATATAAAGTGTCAAAGGAAAGCCTAGAAGGCCTAATCGAAGTATGTGGTAAGGTGCTAGCAACTAAACTTTCTCCGACAGATTTAAAGAATTCAAGGATAGGTCATGTGAATGATGCATATTTTGAGGTTTTAGCCATGGATAGTTTAGCAGATACAGATTGGAGAAGTCCAATAATAAACTATTTGAAGGATCCAACAATGGATGCAGAAAGAAAAGTAAAATATAGAGCCTTAAGTTATGTGTTAATAGGCAACAAATTGTTTAAGAAAACCCCAGAGGGAGTTTTATTAAAATGTTTAGGGGAAAGTGAGGCTTACATAGCACTATCCAATATACATAGTGGGGCATGTGGAGCACATCAAGCGGGTCACAAGATGAAGTGGCTGTTATTTCAATATGGTATGTATTGGCCTACAATCTTGAAAGATTGTATAGATTTCGCCAAAGGATGCCAAGAATGTCAAGTTCATGCAGGAATTCAACATGCTCCTGCGAGTGAACTTCATTCAATTATCAAGCCATGGCCTTTTAGGGGTTGGGCATTGGATCTGATTGGCGAAATAAAACCGTCATCGTCAAAAAATCAGAAATACATTTTGGTAGGAATAGATTATTTCACAAAATGGATAGAAGCAATACCTCTGGTGAATGTCGACCAAGAAGTCATTTTCAAATTCATACAGAAGCATATTGTGTATAGATTTGGAATCCCATAAACCATTACGATTGATCAAGGATCAGTGTTTACTGGTCGAAAGATGCAGGAGTTTGCTAAAGAAATGGGTTTCAAATTGTTAACATCGACACCTTATTATGCACAAGCCAATGGGAAAGTTGAAGCAACTAATAAGGTGATCATAGGGCTAATCAAAAGACATATGGGAAGAAAGCCAAAAAATTGGCACAAAACCCTAGATCAAGCTTTATGGGTCTGTCGAACATCTCCCAAAGAAGCAATGAATAAAACTCCATTTCGTCTAACATTTGGGCATGATGCAGTCTTGCCAGTAGAAATTTATTTACAATCAGTCAGAATTTAAAGGCAAAATGAGATTCCTTCAGATCTCTATTGGGAAGCAATGATGAATGAACTAGTAGATTTGGACGAAGAAAGATTGTATGCTCTAGAAGTCTTGAGAAGACAAAAATAAAGAGTAGCCAGAGCATACAACAAAAGGGTTAAGGGTAAAATCTTTTCGAATAATGATTTGGTTTGGAAAGTAATTTTGCCAATGGATAAGAAAAATAAGTCGTTAGGAAAATGGTCCCCACATTGGGATGGCTCATTTAGAATCATCAGAACCTTTACTAATAATGCCTACGAAATTGAGGAACTGGCAGAAGACAAGAGGATCTTAAGAATTAATGGTAAGTATTTGAAAAATATAAGCCTTTCATTCAAGATCTAAAGATTTTGACAGAGTAACAAAGATAAAATAACAAGTAACAGGGCCAAACATGGTATTGGAGTGCCAAACTGGCTTTGTTCAAAATTACAGCATAAGGATCTTTGGCCTATACAACGAAAAAAACAACAAACAAGAATCGAATTGGTCAAAATACAAGATGTCAGAAAGATAGGTTGGTCTTTATCTTATCATATTTGGCCCTGGAAAAGCCTAGCCTGTAGACAATGGAAGCTTTTACAGTTCGAAGAGCAGTTACTTCACCTTCTAAGCTCCTAGCTTCATCAATACATTGGATGCTTTGGTTCAACTCTTCGATGGCTCCGTCATTTTTCTCTGCTTCGAGAGCCTGATGACATTTTTCAGCCTCAGAAATTTTCTTCTGCAGCTCTTCAATCCGCTTTCTCCAAAGGGAAATAGAAGAAGAAATCTTGTCTTGCTCCTGTTGGGAAAGTTCTTTGGCTCTCTCACGCTTCTCAACCTTATCTGATAACTCAAAATCTTGCGCCAACTTCAAGTCTTGAAGTTTTTTCTTCTCCGTAAGTTTGGAATCCACATCTTTCTCTCTGAGAAAGTCAGATTCCAAGTTATTGATATGCGTGGTAAAATCAATCAGAACCTCAGCAATCTTAGGGGGACATTTCCCCAAATCAACTTTATGAATAAGCTTCCTCATAATGATACCTGCAGTTGCATTTGTCTTCACCAGTTCAAATAAATCCGCCCCAAAGATTGTGTCTTTGATTTTCTGAAGCAATGCTTCATTAGATTCATCGGTCGAAGTTTCACTTGAAGCAGTAGTTAGGCTGGGGCAAGGACTTCCTGTCATTAAGTCCTTTCTGGATCTAAAAAGTATGATATACTGCATAGGGTTCGTCTTCTTTAAAAGCTCCATTTCTTCGACGGAAGGAAGAACATCTTCAGTAACTTTGGAGTTGGAAGGTTTTACTGTAGGATTCTCAGCTTCAGACGAAGTTGGAATGTTTTGGATTTGTTGGTCTTGGTCCTCAGTGTCATCTATGTTGGTATCTTCGTGTGGAATGACATTATCTTCATCAACACACTCATTGGCATCACTATTAGATTCCTCTTCATCAGATTTCCCCTATTAGCCTTCGGAGAAGCATCAGCAGATGGAGTATCGTCTGAACTGGCTCGAATAGGTTCCCATTGGGAAGCAATATCGGTTTGTTCGTCTGTTATTGTTTGTCGCTTCGATTTCTGTGGTAATTGAGGAGAATCATGGTCTTCTGTTTGGAGATCTTTCATGTGCACATCAGTGGTTGAGCCTTTGTTTGAGACTTTCGCTGAGGAAAGTGGGATAGATGGCGTGCTGGCGCTGTAAGGAACCCCATGCTGAACTGGAGATTCACTAAGGGTGATTGGTTGTTCCTGCGAATTGAAACATGGGTTAAAATCTGACTGATTTGAAAGTTGACTTAAAAAGAAAAATTTATAAAAGTCATTAACTCTGTTCCCTCAGCCCCAGGGCTGGAGTTATCACTTTCGATTTCTTCAAGTACTCGGGCTACAAGTGAGGCCACACTATCTTTTTTCTTTTTTGGACTTGGAAGGAATTGGCTTTTGGTACAAGTTTCCTTCGAAGGAGAACCCGCAGTGGAGGATTTTATTTTCTTCGTCTTCTTTTTAGCTTTGGTAAGGTCTGCAGATGGCATGGTTTTTGTTTTTTGAGGTGTCGAGGTGGACTCGCTTATTAGTTTTCTCTTTTTTGGAGTCAATGGAGGTTTTCTGGTATCCTGAAACAAAAATGAAAAAACCACAAATAAATGCATGATTCAACAAGTAGGTAAAAAATAAGTAAAAAGTATAAGCTTACCTTATTGGTCTTGCTAACTTCACTAGCCGCTTCAGGAATGCTAGTTGTCGAAGGCTTTGGTATTGGGGCTTCTTGTGCAGACCCTAACGATGTAGTAGCCGTCACCGCTTTGGCGTGCTTTCTCTCAATAGTTGTAAAGGCAACGAGGGTTAGAGATCATTTCGAAGAAAAGAATTGAATTTGAAGTAACCAAGGAGTCCATGGTTTCCAAACCTTCACTTTCTAGAGTGTCCATCCTGACATGTTTTAAATCCAGATGAAGGAATCCTTTGAAACTATACAAACTATGATTGGTCGCAACCACTTGTTTTTAAAGTTTAAGTGCATCTTGCCTCATGACTTTAAAATCCTCTTTCACCGATAACCATAGTGGATAAGGTGGATACTAGGCCAAAGCGAAGTTCGTTGTTGGCAGTCTGGGAAATTTGGGGGGCTCTAATTGAAAATCCAAGTCATATATGTCCTCAGGTTTGACACACAAAGGTATGTGCAAACGTGGGAGTTTTGCTGTAAATTTTTCTTTCAAGGTCACAAATGCGTCTTGAATGGTTCGACCAAGATCAGTGGGATTGTAAAAAGTTTCAAAGTATTTTTGTAATTTCTGGATCTCCTTGATGTGTCATTGCGTACCTTTCTTCGTCTTTCCCTGCATAGAAGCAAAGGCTTTTGTTAGATGTTTCTGAAAATCTTTGATGTCGCACATGCTGGAAGAATAATATTTTTGCCACCAGTCTTCAAAGTCCTTAGTGCAGTAGTATGAAGGAGTAAAGGGAACAAGAGTGGTGTGGAAAAGGCCTGTGAATTTTCTAATGATGCTTTGGGCTTCGACATTATTAAAGTTCATCCCTCTATGGAAAATACCACTCTTGTTATGATATAATGATTCTGGTAGAATCTGGCAAAGGCCAAATTGTCTTGCTACGAAGTTTGGCTGGTAGGTGAGCAAAATATTTTGGGTTTTCTTAGGCATAATCCAGGTAACGAGAAGTCTAGGAGTAAGAAAGGCTTCCCAGATATGAAGGGATTCCACCTGTTGCTCAGTCAAAAGATTCAATAATGGTCTGGTAAACCATTCTGCGCCATGACTCCTCGCAGCAAAAGGAGCCATCGAAGGATTATATTTGTGCCTCCTCGCAAACATCATAAGGTGTCTGGTGAAGCACTCTTGCAAGTTTTTCCCTCCTTCGTCAGGGGTCAGTCGAACTAGCCTGGTTCCTTCAATAGTCTTATTCTCGACCTCAGGACCAGCTTCGTTAATAGTATTGTGGGTTGAAAGAGAAGGTTCGAATGTGGCGTTCAACAACAATTGCAACAACCAATAAGGTCCAGCAAGGAGGATGTTGGTTTGGGGTTTGAATTCTTTCAGTCTCGAAGAAGCCTCCCCAAGACTTTCATAGAGTCCAGCGAGAATCAATTCTCTCAAGAAAATGTTTCGACCGACATGCAATTGATTAGCAAGGGTCAAGAATCTCCTAGAAACTTGGAGAGACTTACAGCAGAAAACACACCTTGAGAGCCACAACACAAGGAAAGCAATGTGCTCTTGATCATTAACTTCAGTTGTGGTTCATATGTAATGATCCATATAATTGTTATATGTGGGAGAAGTTTTGCTGAAATCAATGGTATACTCACTATCGATTGTTGGATTGAAAGTCTCTCCAGTGGGTCGAAGCCCAGTGATGGCAGCAACGTCGAAAAGGGTTGGGGTAACCATACCACAAGGAAGGTGGAACATGTTAAAAGTACTGTCCCATAAGTACAATGAAGCCATCAAGATGAATTGACAATATTCAGGACCATATTTCGACAGATGAATCAAGTCGAAAATCCCTAATTCCTTCCAGATAGTTAGCTTTACTTTTTCTACCCTAGCTAACCAACCTAAATACTTTTGGTCATATTTCGACGGACCTTATCTAAAGGGGCGTGATACTTCAGTAACAAAGTCTAAATTTAATGTAATTTATGTTAGCTCTTTTTCTTTCCGGGGAAGATTCTTTTGAACATCTTGTTCATCATCTGCCTTAGTTTTTATGACTACATTAGTCTTGCTAGCAATGGGTTTGGTGGAATGGTGAGTTGGAAAAAACTTTTTTAGTTTAGGTAATTTCTCTATATCAAGGACTGGACCCATAAACCCTAATGTTTTAGAGGCAAGAGTAAAAGGAATTAATACCTGTGAAGAATATATGGCTATCTGTTCATTCTTCAGAGATGGTGTTGGAACGAATTCCTGGTTACCAATCATTAATGGTGCTGATATTTGAAGAAGGGGTTGAGAGGAAGTATTGTCTTTGTTTCGTTTACCCTTTTCAGATTTAGTTTTGCTTTGAGACGCCATTAATGAAGACAAGAAAAGAAATTTGTTAAGAAAGTTTGCTGAAGATTTGAGAAAGAAGAAGCTTGAAGGTTGAATGAGTTTAAAAAAGGAGAAAAAAAAGAGAGATTAAAAATATTACTTATATGGAAGAAAGTGAACCGTTATGATGAAAGAGAAATTAAATTTCTCAGGTTAGTGGGACACGTGTAGCATGATCCTGCGTGCTGATGTACAGTTTTGTGAGTTCCAAGACAGGAACTAGTCATTGTAGTTAATGATGGAATTTATAGATACCCATGCTGTGATTTGACATTTTGAGATTAAAGATCATCATGAAGATGACGTCAGAGTAGTTGAAAGATTGACAACATGTTCAGGGAGTCGAAATTTTGAAGAGGTTGCAAAAAATATGCATTTCTTATTTCGAAATGAATATTTCTTGGGGGCAATTTGTTAGTTGGAAATTTCGACTAAGGGTTTTTAAGTTAAACTCGAATATACTTCAGAATATTCCACTACTTTATTTATGTGAAGCCATAAAGGTTGAGATTCGAATTGAGTAAAGTTCGTTGGAAAGGTTTACTAATTCGAATTATTGAGTAAAGATTGTTATTTTAAATGTGGCTAAGGTTTCAAACAATTTTGGACCGTCTTCAGAGATTGGCGCTCAAGATAAGAAGGAGATTCAAATTCAAATATTTTGATCTTATCTGAAAGGACGCGTGGAAGGCTCTGAGTTCATCGAAAACATGCAAACAGAAACGTGGCATTAATTCGTGTAGAAGACCGTTAGGGTCGAAGTAGTATAAATAGTGCCCTTAGTGTTTTGATTAGGGAGGTGAACATCTGTGATCGGTGGATCTGGAACTGACTGTTTAACGCTGGTTCGCGAAATGTCGCGGAAGCAAGAGTCGCCACCGTCTTTTATTTTCTCCAAATGGAAAGGACAAAAGCACAGAAAAATTCCTTAAAGAGATTGCTCTCAGTTCGGGAGGTAGGTTATAGAAAGGGAAGGTGTTAGCACCCTTTCTATCCATGGTTATCCATGGGCTCTTAGATACTTGCTCATTTGTGTTTTCAAAATTGGTTTGTTTGCTTTTCAATTGTGGGTTTTAAAAAGTCTCTTTGAAAATTTCAGTTCGACTCTTGTATCGGTCCTCAAGAGTGTTTGAAAAATTGCTTTCGAAAGCTTTTTGAAAAGGTGTCGGTGTGAAAAGTATTTTTTTGATTTGTTTTGAAATTTAGAGCAAGTATCTAGAGTCGTCTACCTACCCTAAGGAATTCGTCTGTGTAAATGTCCTTTAAAGTAGTGCCATCCCACCATTGAGAGGTAGGTAGCACCACCGTTGGAGGTGTTCGGGTCAATTCGAGGTTCGGGACATGGTGATCACCAGAGAAATGGGAAGACACCTTAGAAGCTACCCTCATGCCAGGTTCCCGGATCATGAGGACTTACTAAGACATCCTCTACTCGACGATCACCTTTCGAGGCAAGGCAACAGTGAGGCGTACCCTAGGGGTGGTGTGTGCGATTCGTGTGTCGTTTTCATTTGCATTTATCTTGTCATGTTATTGGTGTTCTACGCTTGTTTTTATTTTTGTCCATACAGTCTTTCATGCTTTTGATTAACAGTTAAAGGTTGCGAAAAGTAAAATTCCTAAGCTATTACAAAGGCGCGGGTCCACATCGCCAAAATTATCCAGGACCCGATTTGACAGAAAAATAAAGAAAGCAAAAAGAAAAGAATTAAAAGTGCGAGAAGTAATTTACATGGCTTCGGGAGAGGTACATAAGTATTATAATGAAATAAACTAAATACGCGAATTAATGAGAGATTAAGAACGAAACGAGGGCGTTGGACCCTTTTGCAAAAATTGAATTAACGATGAACTAATTAATTAAAATTAAAAAGAATGCAAGAATTTGTTTTTTTTGGTATTTTATGTTTTTTAGGACTTAATAGAAAAAATTAATTGCAATTAAACGTTAACCCTAATTCTATTTTATTTTAACTTGTTAAGAAAATATTGAAGTTTTTTAACCTAAAATTAATCTAATTATTATATGCAAATTTAATTATAACAATAAATAAAATAAATATTTAATTATTTGAAAGAAAAAATAAAAGGATGAAAATTAATTAAAACCTAATTCTACTTCTTTTTAGATTTTTTTATTAAAAGTATTAAAATTAAACCCTAATTTATACTAACTTCAATTATATACAATTTGTTTATGAAAATAATTAAAATAAAATATTTATTATATTTTGCTCTTTTTTCTGATTTTTATTGATATTTTATATTTTTTGTGAAAATAAGGAATTAATTAAAGACAATAATCAAAAGAAAATAATAAAAAAAATATAAACATAAAGAAAGTGAAAAAATTGCAAACCAAGGGGGTTCAGACCCCAATATGGAGGTATAATCTTTCAGCAATTTGGCCCATTTAAGCATGGCCTGGTGGACTTTTTTGCTCACGTGCTGGCATGTTGACTCAAGCTTAGGGTGTTCATCAATTCTGAGCCTTTGATCTGATCTCCAGGGGCACGTGGATGTTGGATTCTGGAAGGCGTATGGTGAACCACAACGCTGAAGCTGCATGTAAACGTACATAGAAAAATAATATTGAGATAATGCAGACCTGGGACTCGAACCCAGGTCTTGGACGTTAACGCACACAATGCTTGCCAGACGAACCACCTTGTACACGTTAATATATAATAACAAATAAATAATATAAAAGAAAAATACGCATGGATAATGTTTTTAGCGCGAAATTTAAAAGACCCTATCACGTCTCGCCACGAGGTCATCTTCTTCCTCGTTCATGAAATACAAACAGATAGGCCACGGTTTTCCAACTGTTCTCCTAGGCATGCTTTGGAAAAATAGCGATTAGGCCTAGGAGGTCCATAAATTAGGCGCGAGCATGGTATCTTCTTCGTCCAGCCATGCTGATTCTAATGGTGGTGGCCAAGGGTTCCAATTTTTCCTCGTTTCAAAATCCCCAATTTAAAACTCTGCAAACCCTAAAACTCAAACATGGCATAATCGCGTGTAGCACATAAAAAGACAATTAAATGTATTGGTTAGCTTCAGAACTTCATAATGAATATGAATCAAGTATTAAAAATTACAAAGGATGCGTAAATCATGATGCACGATTATGAATTTTTCTTGATACAGTCTGCACTCGTGTTACCAATTCTTGAGGTTCTGATGAGTATTCTTGCTTGAGAATCGTTCAGTGGACCTTGAGGAAGCTAATGGAAGAAGTCTTGAGACCTGAATCGCCTTGCAAAGGTGTTTGCAGTGTTGAGTTTTTTAGACAAAATTCCAAGTTTTGTTGATGCTCTTCCGCGCAGCTTGGTGTGTTCTTGCACTAGGGTTGTGTTCAGGCTTTTGTATTGAGTCTATTAGGTCAAGAAAAATCAATCAAATCCATTGCATTCATTGATTTTGAAAATTGATTTTCTAGGATCTTTTTTCAAATATTTTTCATACAACTTTGTATCAATTAAGATCAATTCCATCCAAATCTTTCTATATTGGGATATGCACGAATTATTAAGAATAAAACATGTACAAAAAGATTTGTTAGGTTAAGTTAAATATTTTTCACATATTTAATTGATTTAAATGAATTATTATAAATAAAAATTCAAATAAATAAATAAAAAATGGAAAAAATACTTCCCTTTGGGCCAAGTGGTCGTGCACATGTCATGGATGATGAATTATGGAAGAAAAATGGGCCCATTAGCAATTTTAGGTCATTTGAATCAATGTTGACTTTTCAAAATATCCAAAAATTTCCCAACTTCTACAAGGAATAACTTGCTCAATTTTTAAGATTTTCTCATGTTCTTGGACATTTTGGAAAGGTCTTTGAGTCCTCTAACCAATGCCTTTGGTCCCATGTCATTTTGATTTACCAATCTCAAGTTATGGCCTTTGACTTAAAGTCCCTTTTTGTTGACTTTTGAAAATAACCTATAATGTTGAAATTGATAACTTTTTGTGAGAGCATTTCTTGGACTTGAAGTATGAAGATGAGTTGTAGGAAATGTCTTTCTCTTCAAAATGAGCTTTGGATGGAATTTTTATGATAATCCATGTGAAAGTTATGCCCTGGTCAATTTCAGTTGACTTTTTCAGCTGTCCAAATAAGGAAACTTTTGCATCTTGATGATTTCTGAGCCAAGCTTTGAGAATCATGATCAAGCATTGATCAAATGATGTTTGTGGCTTAAAAATGATATGTTGACCAAAAATTTGAACTTCTGACTGTCAAATGACCATTTTGCCCCTACAGTTGACTGTAGTGCAATTTGGGTTTTTGACTGTGCAATTTTGAGCTGAATGTCTTGAAACTTGATATGAGGATGCTTGACCATGTTTGTAGGCATGTGAGACTTGATTGGACCTTTGAAAACTTCATTTTCTTGATCAGAACACAAACCCTAGTTTTGACTGCTTAGGAGACCCTTACACTGTGCAAACTCTGGAGAATTTTGTAGCTTGTCTTGGCAAATCTTTGAAGAATTATGGGAGGGCAAATTTTGGGGTACAACAGTTGCCCCTGTTCAATCTTCTTAGACCTGAGGATGCAGATTGGCTGACGTGCCTTTCGTAATCCGAAGGTAGAAGATGATTGGACACTAGAGTGCCCAGAAATTTGCGCTCACATAATAGCAGTGATGGTGATGGAGGAATGGGCTTATAGATGCCATTTGGAGATTGATGAATAGGATGATGGGCTTATAGATGCCATCTGGATGTTGATCGCGTAAGAGATTCCTTAGCGAGAACCTGCATACCTGCAAAAGAAAAATGAGTACCTGGCACGTTACAGGAGCTGATTTTCAGATGCTTAGTACAGATGTGTCCTGACTGGTTACAGGAGCTGAGTTTGGATCTTCAAAAGGTGATGAATGAACCAGGGATGGTTACTACCTTAGCATGAATGGTAAGAGAACCTTGGGTGACTTTAACTTCAACAACGCTCGTTGAGAAAAATCTTGGTGGGAATTACCATCTTCACAGTATCAGGAAGAGAACCAATAGGCAATTATAATCTGAAAAGGAATTATCACCTCACTCACCGTCGGAGAGGGAACCATCTGAAAAGGAATTATCACCTCACTCATCGTCGGAGAGGGAACCATCTGGAAAGGAATTATCACCTCACTCACAGTCGGAGAGGGAACCATGGGAAAAGGAATTCACCTCACTCACCGTCGGAGAGAGAACCATAGGGAAAAGGAATTATCACCTCACTCACCGTCGGAGAGGGAACCATCTGAAAAGGAATTATCACCTCACTCACCGTCAGAGAGGGAACCATCTGAAAAGGAATTATCACCTCACTCACCGTCGGAGAGGGAACCATAAGGAAAGGAATTATCACCTCACTCACCGTCGGAGAGGGAACCATGGGAAAAGGAATTCACCTCACTCACCGTCGGAGAGGGAACCATAGGGAAAAGGAATTATCACCTCACTCACCGTCGGAGAGGGAACCATCTGAAAAGGAATTATCACCTCACGCACCGTCGGAGAGGGAACCATAAGGAAAGGAATTATCACCTCACTCACCGTCGGAGAGGGAACCATCTGAAAAGGAATTATCACCTCACTCACCGTCGGAGAGGGAACCATAGGGAAAAGGAATTATCACCTCACTCACCGTCGGAGAGGGAACCATCTGAAAAGGAATTATCACCTCACTCACCATCGGAGAGGGAACCATAAGGAAAGGAATTATCACCTCACTCACCGTCGGAGAGGGAACCATTAGGAAAGGAATTATCATCTCACTCACCGTCGGAGAGGGGACAAATAGGAAATTATAACCTGGGATAACTTCCACTGAGTCTTTATCAGAAAAATCTGTTGGGAGTCGATTTAGCTGGACTAGAGAAGGCCTGGGACTGGATAAGAAACCTTCGAAGTTGATTAACTGAACCGGTCTAGGTCTTGAAATATGATTGAGAATTTCAACTGCATCTTTCCTGAAAGGTAAAGGTCAGTCATATGCAATGCATGATATGGATCAAGCAATGATGTTCTCAACATAAATGAGATTTGTATGATATAATGCGTCTATGCATGCTATAATGATGTATGTGATGTTTTATGAATGTGTTTTGCGTCTAGGAAAGTAAATCCTTGACGGGTGCCGGGAAGTCATTCCTGGGCTGATGTTGGAGAATAAATTTTGCTTCCGCTGGGGATGATAACTGCAAGAATACCGGTAGGAGAAGATGACTCCGTTGCGGAATAAACTTGGCAAATGGAAGATTCTGCGGGGAGAAAAGATACTCTAGCGACCATGATGGGAAGCAATACTCTGTGGGAAGAGGGATGCCTTGTTGAGTGTTGATAATAATTTACTGGGGATACCCTTGTTGTTGGTAGTGTTGATAATAATTTGCTGGGGGTAAAGAGATTTCGTCGGGGACGCTCTCTCCGTGGCTTTTGGCTGAGGATGACCCAGTTATATCCTATTAAGGAAATAACTCTTTAAATAAAGCCGGACGACGCGTTCATGCTCTGCTAGGGGATAAGCTTCCAGAATTTACTGGGGATAAGCTTACTGTTTGGGGGTATGAATTCCAACCTTCCTGGGGAACTAGATTGGATTCTCTTGGGGAAGTTTTGAACTATGTCGGGGAAAGGGATTCCTATGGATATTTGATATACTGCCGGGGAACAATCTTTAGACCAAGACTGCCGGGGATGCTTGTTAAGAATATATGGATTGCTGCTGGGGAAGTATTGAGATCTACGGGAGGATACTCAATTTCCTTGAGATTTGATAACTCTGCTTGGAGAAGAGTGTACTGGCTACTGACTCTCTCTGGGGAATTGAGATGTACTAGTCATGTTCTTTAGCTGAACCTACCTTGGTACCTTGGAAGACAGAACAATTAGATTGCTTGGACAACTCTTTATTGCCCCTGTTTCTAGTGTCACCTGTAATAAAATACTTTGTTTCGTATGCAAATATTTATGAGTTAGCAAACTATTGTCAATGCATATATCACAAATTGAACCTTGGACGTTCTTCGCAAAACAAAAAAGAAAAAGAAAAACAGTTGGCACGTTTAACCGAAAGATATATTTATATTGATTTTTGAATGGCCTGAAAATAGGCGTTTTGTGTACAAGAGGCTGACGTCCTAGTAAGAGAACGCCGCCGAACAAAAGAGTTTATACAAATTTTGTACAAGAGAAAATAAAACAGCTGTGTGAAATGAATGATCCCACTGGGTTTCAACTCTGCTATTGCCTTTATAACTCCGAGCGTCTCATCACTTGATGACCTTGGTTGAAGGTGAAGCTGACTGATCGATGCCGTCTGAACTTGATGTAGATACCGGATTCTGGATGCAAAGTGATCCAATGAGACATAGTATTACGCTTTTATCCCTAATTTTTGCCTGGACCGCCCTTTCGGGTTTTCAGTCCACCGGGATACCCATTTTTGCCCAAGCCGCCTTTTCAGGTTTTCGACTTGCCGGGTGTACAGATTTTTTCATTTTCATCCCTTCATTTTGCCCGAACCCTTTTGGTTCGACGGGAAGCCCTAATTTTTGCCTAGGCATGTCAGCCTAGCGGGTCTTTTTTATGCGTAGTATTTTTTTACTATGTCTGCATTGGCGGGGTGAGGAAGGTCGTCACCATCCATGTTGGTTAGAATCATGGCTCCTCCTGAGAACACATGCTTAACTACAAATGGCCCTTCGTATGTAGGGGTCCATTTGCCCCTTGGATCACTCTGAGGAAGGATGATTCTCTTGATTACCAGATCCCCAACTTGATATTCCTGCGGTCTGACCTTTTTGTTAAATGCCCTGATCATCCGTTTCTGATACGTCTGACGGTGACAGATAGCAGCAAGTCTCTTTTCATCAATAAGGTTGAGCTGATCAAGTCGTGTCTGGATCCAATCATCTTCGTTTAGATTTGCATCCTTCATTATCCGGAGAGAGGGTATTTGCACTTCGATTGGCAAGACTGCCTCCATACCATAAACCAGAGAGAAAGGAGTTGCCCCGGTTGACGTCCTAGCTGAGGTACGGTACCCATGTAGAGCGAATGGTAACATCTCGTGCCAATCCTTGTAAGTCACTGTCATCTTCTGCACGATCTTCTTAATGTTCTTATTTGCTGCTTCTACAACTCCATTCATCTTCGGTCTGTAAGGAGAAGAATTGTGGTGCTGTATCTTGAATTGTTCGCAGAGCTCAGCGATCATCTTGTTATTCAGATTGGTACCGTTGTCTGTAATGATTCTCTCAGGGACGCTGTATCGACATATCAGGTTATGTCGAATGAACCGTGCCACAACAGTCTTGGTTACCGTAGCATAGGATACTGCCTCGACCCACTTCGTAAAATAGTCAATCGCCACTAGGATGAAGCGATGCCCATTAGATGCCGTAGGTTTAATCTCACCAATCATATCTATGCCCCACATTGCAAACGGCCAAGGCGCAGTCAGAACATTCAGGGGAACTGGGGGAACATGCACCTTGTCTGCGTAGATCTGGCACTTGTGGCATGTCCTGAAATGTTGGTAGCAGTCAGCTTCCATTGTGGACCAGTAGTATCATGCCCGTAGGATTTTCTTAGCCATAGTATGCCCACTGGAATGTGTACCAAAGGTCCCTTCATGTAGCTCTTCCATGATCTTTTCTGCTTCAGTCTTATCCACACAACGCAGTAAGGTTGAATCATGGTTTCACTTGTACAAGATGCCGTTGCTAAGGAAGAACTTTGCTGTGAATCTCCTCAAGAACTTCTTATCATTGATAGAGGCACCTTCAGGGTATTCCTGAGCTTCCAGATATCTCTTTACTTCATGGTACCAAGGCTTCTCAGTCACCCATTCAGTCTCGAGATCACAACAGTATGCCGGTTCGTCCAGTTTCCAAATGATGATCCGGGGAGCCTCATTATCCCATTTAACTCTGAACATAGAAGACATTGTAGCTAACGCGTCCGCTAACTGATTCTCTTCTCTTGGAAAGTGCTCAAAGGTTATCTCTGTGAAGTGGGGGATCAGGGTCAACACACATTCTCTGTAAGGAATCAGGTTTGGATGTTTCGTATCCCACTCTCCTTTAATCTGATTGATCACAAGAGCGGAATCTCCGAAGACACTCAGAAACTTAATCCTTAGGTCGATCGCAGCTTGCAGACCCATGATGCACGCCTCATACTCTGCCATGTTGTTGGTGCAGTTGAAACATAGCCGGACAGTGAGTGGAGTATGAGTACCTTGAGGTGATATGATTATGGCGCCGATACCATTTCCCAAAGCATTGGAGGCTCCGTCAAAGTGCATAGACCATCGGGATCCTGGTTCAGGTCCTTCATCCGGTCCAGGTACTTCACAATCTGTTACTATCATGATGCTTTCATCTGGAAACTCAAAGTTCATGGATTGATAGTCATCGACGGCCTGATGTGCCAAGTGGTCTGCCAATACACTTCCCTTGATGGCTTTCTGGGTTGTATACTGGATGTCGTATTCCGTCAAGATCATTTGCCATCTTGCAATTCTCCCAGACAGAGCAGGCTTTTCGAATATGTACTTTATAGGATCCATTTTTGAGATCAACAAGGTAGTGTGAGTCAGCATATACTGTCTCAGCCGGCGAGCAACCCATACCAAAGCGCAGCAAGTTTTCTCAAGCAGTGAGTATCGGGTCTCACAGTCGGTAAACTTTTTGCTAAGGTAATAAATGGCGTGCTCTTTTCGGCCAGACTCGTCATGCTGCCCCAGCACACACCCCATTGAATTATCAAGCACTGTCAGATATAGTATCAGAGGTCTCCCTTCAACCGGTGGCATAAGGATGGGTGGTTCTTGGAGATACTCCTTGATTCTGTCAAAAGCAGCCTGACATTCATCGTTCCAACGTACTACCTGATCTTTCTTCAGCAGCTTGAAGATTGGCTCACAGGTAGCAGTCAGATGTGAGATGAAGCGAGCGATGTAATTCAGGCGTCCTAAAAAGCCTCTGACTTCCTTCTCTGTCTTAGGAACTGGCATCTCTTGAATGGCTTTGACCTTAGCAGGGTCCACTTGAATACCCTTATCACTGACCACGAAGCCTAGCAATTTTCCCGATCTTACCCCGAAGGTGCACTTGTTCGGGTTCAACCTCAGCTTGTACAGTTTCAACCGGTCAAACAACTTTTGCAGATGATCTAGGTGCTCTTCCTCAGTCTGGGACCTAGCGATCATGTCGTCAACATACACTTCTATCTCGTGATGGATCATGTTGTGAAATAAAGCAACCATGGCACGTTGGTAGGTTGCCCCAGCGTTCTTTAATCCAAATGGCATGACCTTGTAACAGAAGGTCCCCCACTGAGTAACAAATGTAGTCTTCTCCATGTCTTCAGGTGCCATCTTGATCTGATTGTAACCTGAAAAGCCATCCATGAAAGAGAATACCTTGTGCTGTGCTGTATTATCAACAAGGACATCAATGTGAGGTAAAGGGAAGTCATCCTTGGGGCTGGCCCTGTTCAGATCCCTGTAATCGACACACATTCTGACCTTACCATCCTTCTTAGGTACTGGCACCACATTAGCAACCCACTGAGGGTAAGAAGTCACTGCAAGGAACCCGGCATCAAACTGTTTCATAACTTCGGCTTTAATCTTCTCAGACATCTCTGGACGCATCCGACGGACCTTTTGCTTAACGGGAGGGCAGTCTTCCTTAGTTGGCAACTGATGGACCACAATGTCGGTATCCAACCCGGGCATGTCTTCGTAGGACCAGGCAAAGATCTCCATATAGTCATGCAGCATTCGAATCAACCGTTGCTTTACGCTGAGCTCTAGGTTGGCACCAATCTTTACCTCTTTCCTGTCTGCCTCAGTACCCAAGTTTACCGTTTCCACTGGCTCTTCATGTGGTTGAATTGCCCTCTCTTCCTGAAGCAACAGTCTTGCAAGCTCGCCAGGCACTTCGCAATCATCTTCACCTTCGTCTTCGGCTAAGTTGATCGGATTTTCGAAGTCATAACTGGCAGTAGCAGAGTTGTTACCAGTAAGATCCAGAGTGGATTGAAACCTGTATGAGTGAGTGTGTGTGTAAATACAGCTGTTTTGAAATATATGTAGAGGAAATAAAGACAGAAAAGGAGCATAAAATTTGCAATGCGAGAATACGTCCAAGATTTTCATTCATGATATATGAAATGACAATTTATATGCCCTCACAAATGAAACCACGGTGCCTCGGGTAAGACACCGGGCCATAGAGTTATTATTGTTTATTACAGATACCAAAAACATAGGAATTCATTACTTAGTAACAAGAGAAACAGATAAGTTGTCCTTTGCACTCCAATTGTTAGATCCACTGTCGGTTGCCGGGTAGATCCAGCTATCAAACTCAGCATCATCCACTTCGTCTTCGTCCCCAATAGCATTTACCCCATGAGCAGGTAGGGGAGCTGTCACCACATTAGGCTTCTCAGATGCCTCAAACTGTACCTCCTTAGCGTTGATGAGGTCCTGCAGCTTGCTCCTTAGTGCCCAACAGTCATCAGTAGAGTGCCCCGGGCTATCTGAATGGTAAGCACAACGAGCATTCGGGTTGTACTTGGGAGATGCAGTATTGGGGAACTTCGGAGCCTCCCTGACAGTCACTAAGTTAGTGGATAGCAACTGTGGAAGGATCTGTGATAAGGTCATGCTTAACCGGGTAAACTCCCTCCGGGGTCTCTCAGCCCTTTGAGGATTGGTCGGCCGAGGAGCGGCAGCAGGCTTAGCAATCATTACCGCACTGACAGATTGGCGGCGCTCAGGTCTCTCTGATTTCCTGGAACCGTACACGGCACTAGCCTCCTTCTTGAAGGGTTTCTTCTCAGAACCAGATGATGCTCCCTTCGGAATCTTTCCAGACTTCAGCCCAGCCTCAATTCTCTCTCCAGTCAGAATCAAATCAGTGAACCCAGCAGAAGAATTCCCAATGAGATGGTTGAAAAACGGCCCAGATAGGGTCCCCAAGAACATGTCTACCAACTCCCGATCAGTCAACGGAGGCTGCACCCTGCCAGCCAGGTCTCTCCACTTCTGAGCGTACTCCTTAAAACCTTCGCTTGCACCTAACGACATACCCTGGAGTTGGGTACGTGTGGGGGCAAGGTCGGCATTATATTGATACTGCTTATAGAAAGCAGTAGCCAACTCCTCCCAGTTACGAACCTTGGTCCCATCCAGCTGATAGAACCATTCGAGATGAGTCCCTGAAAGACTCTCTTGGAAGAAGTGGATCCACAAATTCTTATCCGCAGAGTATGGCTGAATTTTCCGAACATAGGACCTTAGATGCAGCTTGGGACAAGACGCCCCGTCATATTTAGAGAAGGAGGGTGCTTTGAACTTGTGAGGGATAATCACACCAGTTGACAAACCCAGATCTCCGAAATCCAGCCCAGGTACCTGTTGTACCTCCATAGCTTTCAACCTATCCTCCAGTTGCTTGTATCTGTCTTCTGCAGGAGGGTACTGCTCTTCATCAAAATCAGTCTCGTTGTCGGAGACTACCGGACTAGGAACCCTTGCTTCTGCCTGAGGACTACTCTTGCCAACAGAAGAACCAGCCTCTTCATGCTGCAGAGTATTGCCAAACCTTCGGCCCGAGTTGAACAGAACAGTTCTTCTCTTCTTCTTCTTCTCCTTCTTCAGGAGCATAGCCTTCAGTTCTTCTTGGCCCTGAGCCAAACCCTTGATTAATTCCTGGAATTGTGCATTCTGCACCTGAAGAGCCTTGATTGATGTCTCAGTTGATGCAGAGTCAGGATTCATGATGCTGAAATAAACAGCAAAGAACTGTAAGCAACCTGAAAAGGGGAAAAACCTGCTATGCACATGATGAATGAGATGTGTTTATGCAATGCATTCAAGGGTTCGAAAGTTCAAATTTGTTGTAGACAAAAAGGAACACACGTTATCATTAAGGAAATCATTGTTTAATACATCAAAGCCTCATGGGCAAAATAATACAAAAGTCAAATCAATCCCAAAATATGCTACGCATCCTCTTTGGAGCTATGTAAGTGTTGAGGTTCCTCTCCTCATGCAACAGGCGGGTGAGCTCCAAGACCTTCTTTTCACTGGCATGTAGGCTAGTCTCAAGAGAATTCCGTACTTCTTTAAGCTGGATCCAGCTCTTCTGCATCTCTTCCCAGGATGTGGGCATATCAGGGTGCTGAATAGTGTAGGACACTTCCCCTTCCAAGACTGGTTCTTTGATTACAGGGAGCATATGAGGATAAGGCATCACTAACTTCTGGGAGCGGGCGCGTACCCACTTGAGATAAGGTTCCAACGGGATGGAGTTCCTGTGCCCCAGTGTCTTGCTGTCTATCCTACTCGGCATCCTCCAAGCTCTAATAAATCTCTGGCGAAGTCCTTGAGTATCGTTGTCGAAGTCAAAAACTATGTCAGGAATTAACATGTCATGAAGACCATCCCTCCGAGAATAACCAAACTGTCTCCAAGCCAGGCATGGGCTGTAAGTAATACCTCCCCTGATTCCAAGTAAAGGAACATTAGGATACTCCCCGCAACGATCAATGATAGTGACATCTTCTCTGGACCTAGGGCACCAATGTATATCTGCATGTGTGGGAGTCATCAACCGTTGTGACCATCTCAAACCCCGCTCATTCTTCAGGACTGATTGTGGAAGGTGCGAAATAAACCACCTTCCCAGGAGAGGAGTGCAACACATAAGGACACCTCTTTTTCTCATGGTTCGAGTGTAACATGAGTGAAGGATGTCCCCAGCAACGTAGGTATAGGATTCCTGGACATAAAGATCTGAACAACACTGATATCAATAAGCTGATCTGGATTAGGGAACAACACCAAACCATAGACAAGGAGGGCCACAACCTCTTCAAAAGCTTGCAAGTCAAGGGAGTTCCAACATTCATGGGCCTTTTCAAACAGAAACCTGGCTAAGAACCCTTTGATACCACTTCTAACTTCCCAATGTCCCTTGAGGTCAGATGACTGCAGGTGCAAGGCTTTAGCAATCTCTTCAAGCTTAGGTTCCTTTTCCGTACCGTTGAAGGGTAGCTGATCAAGGATAGGGATCTTCAGGAGCCGAGAGAACTCCTCCAATGTAGGTACCAACTGATAGTCCAAGAAGGTGAAACAGTGATGCAGAGGGTCAAAGAACTGGAACAGGACCTTGATCATATCTTCCTCAATGTTGGTGTTGACCAAACTGATGAGGCTTCTATGCCTTTCACTGAATGATGAGTTCTCAAGAATCCTGGATATAAGTTCCTTAAGCTGAGGAGGGATCCTTACAAGACTGACTTGAATTGTCTTTCTACGAACAGTTTCCATGTCCTACAAAACAAGAACAAAGATGAAAATTCGAACCCCTGAAATGGTTAGCCAATGCATATGATGCTGGATGATGTCATGATGCTATGATTAAACACACCACAGATATTTACAAAGACAAACATGTAAGGCACACAAGGCACACAAGACAAGCCCTTAGGGTTTAAGGCCAGCATGGGGTCTGGGTAGTACCCTCTTGAAGTTGGTGGGTTCAACCTGTCCTAATCAAAGTAACCGGGTTCTAAGGCTCCCAATATCACGGGATTGCTTTCATTGTTCATCGTTTCGATTTAGCCACTGAACTGGCGACCGAAATATTCCAGGAAAGCAACCCTCAATTGAGTGTAGTATCGAGTATCAACCAACCTCGGACTGCACCAAAGTCAGTTATCTCACTACCCTAAAGAGGCCAAGATAGTTCAATTAAGGTTCCTAAGGTCTGTTGATGCTTCATGACACCACGCAGAGGCCCCGTACTCTCCTTGACTGAACTCAAGGGTTACCGGTACACACCAAAGTGCCACATCAACGTAGCAGACTGTTTCAACCATGTCGGTATACCCCGCACAGTTCCCTCACAGCCTTGTTGCTACTTTCTAAGAAGGTATCCCCAGATCCGGGTTTAGGATCTATAGAACTTCCAAGCAACCCATAATTTAAAGCACACAAGGAAAACAATTGAAAACACAATTATGAGCTAGCCCTAAGGTACACCTCACTTTAAAAAGATATTCCCCAACAGAGTCGCCAGTTCTGTGATCGGTGGATCTGGAACTGACTGTTTAACGCTGGTTCGCGAAATGTCGCGGAAGCAAGAGTCGCCACCGTCTTTTATTTTCTCCAAATGGAAAGGACAAAAGCACAGAAAAATTCCTTAAAGAGATTGCTCTCGGTTCGGGAGGTAGGTTATAGAAAGGGAAGGTGTTAGCACCCTTTCTATCCATGGTTATCCATGGGCTCTTAGATACTTGCTCATTTGTGTTTTCAAAATTGGTTTGTTTGCTTTTCAACTGTGGGTTTTAAAAAGTCTCTTTGAAAATTTCAGTTCGACTCTTGTATCGGTCCTCAAGAGTGTTTGAAAAATTGCTTTCGAAAGCTTTTTGAAAAGGTGTCGGTGTGAAAAGTATTTTTTTGATTTGTTTTGAAATTTAGAGCAAGTATCTAGAGTCGTCTACCTACCCTAAGGAATTCGTCTGTGTAAATGTCCTTTAAAGTAGTGCCATCCCACCATTGAGAGGTAGGTAGCACCACCGTTGGAGGTGTTCGGGTCAATTTGAGGTTCGGGACATGGTGATCACCAGAGCAATGGGAAGACACCTTAGAAGCTACCCTCATGCCAGGTTCCCGGATCATGAGGACTTACTAAGACATCCTTTACTCGACGATCACCTTTCGAGGCAAGGCAACAGTGAGGCGTACCCTAGGGGTGGTGTGTGCGATTCGTGTGTCGTTTTCATTTGCATTTATCTTGTCATGTTATTGGTGTTCTACGCTTGTTTTTATTTTTGTCCATACAGTCTTTCATGCTTTTGATTAACAGTTAAAGGTTGCGAAAAGTAAAATTCCTAAGCTATTACAAAGGCGCGGGTCCACATCGCCAAAATTATCCAGGACCCGATTTGACAGAAAAATAAAGAAAGCAAAAAGAAAAGAATTAAAAGTGCGAGAAGTAATTTACATGGCTTCGGGAGAGGTACATAAGTATTATAATGAAATAAACTAAATACGCGAATTAATGAGAGATTAAGAACGAAACGAGGGCGTTGGACCCTTTTGCAAAAATTGAATTAACGATGAACTAATTAATTAAAATTAAAAAGAATGCAAGAATTTGTTTTTTTTTGGTATTTTATGTTTTTTAGGACTTAATAGAAAAAATTAATTGCAATTAAACGCTAACCCTAATTCTATTTTATTTTAACTTGTTAAGAAAATATTGAAGTTTTTTAACCTAAAATTAATCTAATTATTATATGCAAATTTAATTATAACAATAAATAAAATAAATATTTAATTATTTGAAAGAAAAAATAAAAGGATGAAAATTAATTAAAACCTAATTCTACTTCTTTTTAGATTTTTTTATTAAAAGTATTAAAATTAAACCCTAATTTATACTAATTTCAATTATATACAATTTGTTTATGAAAATAATTAAAATAAAATATTTATTATATTTTGCTCTTTTTTCTGATTTTTATTGATATTTTATGTTTTTTTGTGAAAATAAGGAATTAATTAAAGACAATAATCAAAAGAAAATAATAATAAAAATATAAACATAAAGAAAGTGAAAAAATTGCAAACCAAGGGGGTTCAGACCCCAATATGGAGGTATAATCTTTCAGCAATTTGGCCCATTTAAGCATGGCCTGGTGGACTTTTTTGCTCACGTGCTGGCATGTTGACTCAAGCTTAGGGTGTTCATCAATTCTGAGCCTTTGATCTGATCTCCAGGGGCACGTGGATGTTGGATTCTGGAAGGCGTATGGTGAACCACAACGCTGAAGTTGCATGTAAACGTACATAGAAAAATAATATTGAGATAATGCAGACCTGGGACTCGAACCCAGGTCTTGGACGTTAATGCACACAATGCTTGCCAGCTGAACCACCTTGCACACGTTAATATATAATAACAAATAAATAATATAAAAGAAAAATACGCATGGATAATGTTTTTAGCGCGAAATTTAAAAGACCCTATCACGTCTCGCCACGAGGTCATCTTCTTCCTCGTTCATGAAATACAAACAGATAGGCCACGGTTTTCCAACTGTTCTCCTAGGCATGCTTTGGAAAAATAGCGATTAGGCCTAGGAGGTCCATAAATTAGGCGCGAGCATGGTATCTTCTTCGTCCAGCCATGCTGATTCTAATGGTGGTGGCCAAGGGTTCCAATTTTTCCTCGTTTCAAAATCCCCAATTTAAAACTCTGCAAACCCTAAAACTCAAACATGGCATAATCGCGTGTAGCACATAAAAAGACAATTAAATGTATTGGTTAGCTTCAGAACTTCATAATGAACATGAATCAAGTATTAAAAATTACAAAGGATGCGTAAATCATGATGCACGATTATGAATTTTTCTTGATACAGTCTACACTCGTGTTACCAATTCTTGAGGTTCTGATGAGTATTCTTGCTTGAGAATCGTTCAGTGGACCTTGAGGAAGCTAATGGAAGAAGTCTTGAGACCTGAATCGCCTTGCAAAGGTGTTTGCAGTGTTGAGTTTTTTAGACAAAATTCCAAGTTTTGTTGATGCTCTTCCGCGCAGCTTGGTGTGTTCTTGCACTAGGGTTGTGTTCGGGCTTTTGTATTGAGTCTATTAGGTCAAGAAAAATCAATCAAATCCATTGCATTCATTGATTTTGAAAATTGATTTTCTAGGATCTTTTTTCAAATATTTTTCATACAACTTTGTATCAATTAAGATCAATTCCATCCAAATCTTTCTATATTGGGATATGCACGAATTATTAAGAATAAAACATGTACAAAAAGATTTGTTAGGTTAAGTTAAATATTTTTCACATATTTAATTGATTTAAATGAATTATTATAAATAAAAATTCAAATAAATAAATAAAAAATGGAAAAAATATTTCCCTTTGGGCCAAGTGGTCGTGCACATGTCATGGATGATGAATTATGGAAGAAAAATGGGCCCATTAGCAATTTTAGGTCATTTGAATCAATGTTGACTTTTCAAAATATCCAAAAATTTCCCAACTTCTACAAGGCATAACTTGCTCAATTTTTAAGATTTTCTCATGTTCTTGGACATTTTGGAAAGGTCTTTGAGTCCTCTAACCAATGCATTTGGTCCCATGTCATTTTGATTTACCAATCTCAAGTTATGGCCTTTGACTTAAAGTCCCTTTTTGTTGACTTTTGAAAATAACCTATAATGTTGAAATTGATAACTTTTTGTGAGAGCATTTCTTGGACTTGAAGTATGAAGATGAGTTGTAGGAAATGTCTTTCTCTTCAAAATGAGCTTTGGATGGAATTTTTCTGATAATCCATGTGAAAGTTATGCCCTGGTCAATTTCAGTTGACTTTTTCAGCTGTCCAAATAAGGAAACTTTTGCATCTTGATGATTTCTGAGCCAAGCTTTGAGAATCATGATCAAGCATTGATAAAATTATGTTTGTGGCTTCAAAATGATATGTTGACCAAAAATTTGAACTTCTGACTGTCAAATGACCATTTTGCCCCTACAGTTGACTGTAGTGCAATTTGGGTTTTTGACTGTGCAATTTTGAGCTGAATGTCTTGAAACTTGATATGAGGATGCTTGACCATGTTTGTAGGAATGTGAGACTTGATTGGACCTTTGAAAACTTCATTTTCTTGATCAGAACACAAACCCTAGTTTTGACTGCTTAGGAGACCCTTACACTGTGCAAACTCTGGAGAATTTTGTAGCTTGTCTTGGCAAATCTTTGAAGAATTATGGGAGGGCAAATTTTGGGGTACAACAACATCTTTGTACAAATTACTCAGAAATTACTCAAAGTACCAAGTGTTAAAGAGAAACGAGTTTATTGAGGATGTACGTATGATACACCCATTTAATATAAATGCATTTATTTTTTTGCAGAATTTCCAGTAATATTTACTTAAGTCTTTTACCATTTCAAGTTTTAGAAGAATTTTTACTTTCACTTTATATGCATTTTAATTCGACATTTGAAGCCATTTGTCTTCATATACAAAACATGTTAAATATAACAATCAAGTTAAAAGATTAATAAAGACACTCGTGTCCTGAGATCAATCTGATCGATCTCGCAAGTAACTAGATCTATGAGAGGATTTGGAAGATTAGCGGTTGTTTACCAAAATTCAGGGTAAACAATAATATACCTCGATCAATTGCGGCGAGACTTATCTACTGTAGCCTTACCCTTATCTTCATGTTTGGGTGGCATTTTTTCTTCTATTTTGAAAGACGAACATAAAATAATTGATACATCACTATGATTACTGATTATATTTCTACAACCACTCTCTCCAAGTGTTATTTCACTTCACTAGATTTATAAAAAGGGATTCATGATTATGAATTCTATCATATACTTACTGTGATACGGTGGGAGAACTGACTTGGGTGTTTTGTGTTTGATCCCAAATGTTGCAGTTAGCAAGAGCCATCATCGACTTTTCTTTTATCCAAAAAGAAAGGTGAAAAAGCACAGGAAAGATCTTTGAGATTGTTTCTTGAGTTCGGGGGGTAGATTATGAAAAGGGAAGGTATTAGCACCCTTTTCATCCATAGTTTCCATGGGCTCTTAGTTACTTTCTAGATCAAATTGCTTTCGTTTGAAAATGTGCTTTGTGTGGTTTTTGAAAGTATTTTTTAAAGAGGCCTTTGTTTAGGAAAACTTTGTAATGATTCTCATTCGTAAGAATGTATACAAAAGTGTTGATCTTTTGAAAATGTTTTCAAATTTGAAAGGTGTTTTGAAAGTATTGGTATTTGTTTTGAAAATAGCAAGGATGTTTTTTGTTTTGAAATTGAGCAAGTAACTAGGAACATTCTACGTACTCATAAGTCTTTTATGTTCATTTCTTTTTTCCTTTGGCATTGTTATCTTACCATCGATTTGGTAAGTAACCCTATCTTTGGATGTAAAAGGGACGGGCGTGGGTCATTGTATAACCATGATTAGCAATGTTGCAAAGTATCTTAGCATTTTTCTTTAGGGACTAAGATCATTTTGAAAAGGCAACATAGATAGCATCATCGAGGGACTATGATCTTGTATTTTGCTTGTCTTTGCTAAGATATCTCACATGCGTAATAAGGTCATTTTTGTAAGGCAACCAAGTGGATTTACCCTAGGGGTGTTTGTATGCAAGTGTATTGATTTACATGCTTGATTTGTCTTTGATTAGAGTTTGCTATTTGTTGGTTTTAGTCTTTCCATACAAAACCCTAATTACTAGCATTTGTATATAAAGTGATAAATTGCGGAATTTATAATTACTACACTATTACATCATTTAGGGGAGGGGGTATACAAATTACAAATGGGGAATATTACAAGAATTTAAATCTAAATAAATATTACAACCATATTGAATTTTGAATAATGTACAAAAATAAAAATAAGAATGCAAGAATGTAAAATGTAAAGAAATATGATTTTTGTTTGGTTTTCATGAAAAGGGTTTAACCTAAACCTAATTAAGAAAAATGATTAGTTAAAATTAAAATAAAATTAACTTAAACTAATTGAGAAAAGAAACTAAATTAAAAAGATTTTTAGGGTTTTTCTATGAAAAAGGTTTTTAATTAGAATTAGCAAAAAAATTAATTAATTGAAATAAAACTAAGTTATAAATTAATTTTAATTTACAAGAAAACAAAAAAATATAATAATTAAACCTAAGCCTAAATATTAATTATTAAGAAAGAAATTAATTTATTAAGAAGATGTTTTTGTTCTTTTAATTTTATTAAAACAAATAAAATAAATAAATGAGTGTAAAAATAATAGAATAAATATTTTTTGGATTTTTTATTAATAAAATAAATAAATAATAATAATAATAAAAAAAAAAGAAAAAAAATTAAAAAAAAGTTTGGGTCAGGTGTATGGAAGTAACAACAGGGGTTAGTAAAAGCAAAAAAAGCAAGGCCCAATTGTTGGAAGCCTAGGCGCCTGTTTCAAACAAAAAAATGGAAGAGAAATGTGAAAAATAGAAAAAGGGTACCACTGGGGCTCAAACCTAGGTCCCAGAGGCTAACAGACGCGCGCTTTACCACTGGGGTGACTATACATCCGTTAACATTGACACAAAAATAAATATATAACATAAGTTATGCCCTTAATTCAACTTCATCTTCAACCTCCATCCATCGATCCTATAACTTGCTCATTTCTCAACAAAAGTGAAAGATGCAAAAATGAAAATTGCTCCATTTTTCCACACGAATCCAACCATATAAATATCATAAGCTATAAATCAAAGATGAATGAGAATTTCTAAAAGTACCAAATTCTTACCTAAATATTTCAGAAAGTTTAAACTCAAAATTCTCCTAGCTCAATCAAAATAAATGAAATCTATGGACATGTATAGTTTCAGGGCAATGATGTCTACATTTTATCTTCACAAATATAAGCATAACAATGCCTAAATATGAAGATAGAAGTTCAAGAAAAATACCTCAAAACTGGAAATCGTGAAATGCAAATGGGCTTGATTCAAGGTGCTGCAATGATCATGTTAGCTTCCTCAAGTTCCCAGGAAGCTAATGCATGATTAGCTTGAGCAATGGGTGGATGAAATGGTCTGGAGAAGTCAACTTACAGAGCTCTGTTTTTGGTTATGGAGGTTGATGAAGATGGAGTTACAGTTATGAAACAGGATCAAGGATGGTTTGTATTTGATGTAAGGAAGCTTTAGGAATGAATTTGAGGGAAAACGCAGGAGGGAAATGAGAGATACAAGTTTAAGGTCATAACTGTCTATCAATGGAGTTTTTTATATAATTTCTGGATAGAGGGAGTTTGGGAGTGTTTCAGGATGCTTCAGCTCGTCCTCTAGCTCTCAAATAGTGACTCTACTTATAAGCAATAAGTTTGGAGACTTGTTGTTGATCAGAATTCAAAATCACAAGTTTATTTATAACATGTGATTTTTGAGAAATTCAAGTTTCAAAGCCTTGTGTACTTGCTAAGATAGAGTGGTTATTCTTTATACATACTTGCTTCTGAATTTGTGGATAGAGTGTGATCAGAGGGAACAAGTTAGAGGCTCAAGAATGGACTTTATGCAAAAAGCTTGCTTTACAAGAATGGCAATGTTAACTTTGTGCCATTAATGGAAGTGTAACTTAGATAATAGCTCAATTGCTTAGATCAAAGATCTAACAGTTGTGTAATCATTTGATTATGGAGTGACAAACAAGTTTGAGGCCTGCAAAGCAAATATTATGCAGCCTAGCATGGATTTGGTTCATGTGTTAATCAAAAATGACTTGTAATTCAAGTTTGAAAACCCTAACTTCCTCTCTTCGATTCTCCCTGCTCAAGAATGATCTCAAGGAGTTCTTGGATATTTTGGAAAGCTTGTATTGTGATCTACAACCCCTCTTTGAATCACTTTTGAAAATTTCCCTTGGAACTATATGAAAAAGTGTCATGAAGTTAGGTCAAAATCCTGCCTAAACTAGGGCAAAATTTCACTAAGTGTTTAGTTTCAAGACTATGACTTCATGAATTAATAACTTGAGATCCAAACACTTTTAGAAGAAGTTGTGTAAAGAAATGTTATATATCTCATGGAGATCTACAACTTTCATGATGAAATTTTATTTTGAATCATCTTGCATCATGGTGAAAAATTTGCTCAAAGTTGTGAAAAAATATGAAGTTTTAAACACTTAGAAAAATTTCTAAGTTAGAAAACTTTGACTTTTCAAAATGAAATATTGAATTTTTGATTTTTGATGAATAAGTTTCATATTTTGACATGTTTTGATGAATTGTGATCTTTGACACTGGACTTTGACCAAAAAGTCAAAGTTTGACTTTTCAGTGTACAGTTGACTTTTGATCAGTTGACTGAAAATTCACTAACAATCCAATTGAATCTTGAGAAATGTTTTGTGTCATGCCATTAGGTCAAAATGATGCAATTGAACTCTTGAGATCATTCCTCAAACCAATTAACCATTTGCTAGGTCAAAAATCAGAAATTGCCCTTTCTCTATCAAAACCCTAATTTTGACCATTTTGCCCTTTTGATGATTTGATCAAATTTCTTCAGGAATTGTGGTCCAAACTTGATAAAGTGATACATATGAGTTTATAATGTTGATTTGGATCAAAATTTATGAAGTTTGATTGTAAATTGGCCACAATTGACTTTTTCCCTAATACAACTGATTTTTAGGTCAACTGCTCCATTGACTTAGCAAAAATGTGATCCAAGGCTTGAAACTTGACATGAGTAATCTTGGGGGTCCATAATGATCCATGCAAGTCATATGAAGCATTTAAAGTTCAATTATCTTTGTGCAATCTCAAACCCTAATTTCAGTCATCAGTGCTTAAGGAGGTGTCTTGAGTTGATCAACCCTAGTGCAATCTTGAACAAAGAGATATCTTTGTGAGAAGATATTTGATAAGTGATAGGGCAAATTTTGGATTACAAGAGCTGCCCCTGTTCAATCTTCTTAAACCTGAAGAGTTAGAATGGCAGATTTGCCATTCGTGACTTGAAGGTGGAAGATGATTGGACACTAGAGTGCCTAGAAATTTGCACTCGAGGATGTGATGGTTGATGGTGTAGGGAATGGGCTTAAAAGATGCCATTTGGAGAGATTATGTAACATTATTGGAGATGGGATTACATATTCCATCCAAAAATGATTGTTGGTAGGAATAGAAGAAGTGTCAGAATAAATCTCTGGTTGATTTACACTAGAATAGTGGATGTGTCGGGTTGAGTACTAGAATAATATCCATAAATGGATTGTATTTGACTCGTTTCTGAAAGTTGAATTTGAACGAGTATCAGAATGGCATCCGTGTCTGGAGCGTATCTGAATTGTATCTAAAAACTGAATCTGAATGAGTATCAGAATGACATCCGTGTCTGGAGCGTATCTGAATTGTATCTGAGAGCTGAATCTGAATGACTATCAGAATGGAATCCATGTCTGGAACATATCTGAACTGTATCTGAAAACTAAATCTGAATGAGTATCAGAATGGCATCCATGTTGGGAGCGTATCTGAACTGTATCTGAGAGCTGAATCTGAATGAGTATCAGAATGGCATCAGTGTCTGGAGCGTATCTGAACTATATCTGAGAGCTGAATCTGAATGAGTATCAGAATGGCATCCGTGTCTGGAGCGTATCTGAACCATATTTGAAGGTTCAGATAGTCGTGTAGATAATTGTCCTGACTTGTTTCAGGTATCAATCTCTGACCTTTTGTAAATTGTTGATGATATCCATTTGTTGACTATTCTTTCCTGAAGAGATGAAAGATTAGTTATATGCAATTTCATGATGTATGAAATGCATTGTATAATGATCTTCTCAATAAAATGAATGAGATTATGTTGCATGCATTCGTGTTGTCAATGTTATGACGTATGAATGGAATGTATGGACATGTAAGCTATGCTACTGTAACACTGTTGGATTAGGGAAAATAAATCCCTGACTGCTGTTGGGGATGTGGAGTGTAAGTATTCATGTTTTGAAGTGTTTATGAGTTGATGAGCTCCTATTTGTTAGAGAAATAAACTTTGTCGTAAGGGAAACGCCGTGTATGGCTTATGAAATCTTGTTGGAGAATCCTGAGAAATTGGATGACCCTTACTGGGGAGTGATAAACTGGAAGTTTTGTTCCGCCGGGGATGTAAGAGAACTTGACATCATTAAGCTACACACTGTGGGGAATTTTATGGAATAGTCTAAATATATTATCCTATTTCTTAAAGCCATTAGTGGTTGTCTTCTATTTTTTTGCTCATTTGTAAACAGTAGTTACGTTTAAATGCATATGCTCAAAAATAAATCATTGGACATTTTTGTAAACAAAACACAAAAATTAAATAAAAACAGATAGTTTTGCACTTTCAAAGGAGTATCTTTGTATTAACTTGAATAAGTATTTTGTACAATGAGACGAACATCCTAGTAAGAGAATGTCGTCGTAAAAATTGAAAATTTGATACAAAGAAAAGATAGCTATATGCAATAATCCCATGGGGTTCCCATTCTTCTATAGCCTTCGTGCCTTTGAGCATCTTGTCCACTTGCTTCCTTGTCCGAAGTTGATTAGACCCGTTGAGTTTGTCAATCGAAGCCAAAGGTTATCTATAAGATGATCAACGGGACATAGTCATACACTTTAATTCCCTAACTTTTTCCTGGACTGCTCTTTCGGGTTTTCAGTCCACCGGGATACCCTTTTTTGCCCAAGTCGCCCTTTCGGGTTTTCAACTTGCCGGGTGTATAGTTTTTTTTTGTTTTATCCCTAATTTTTTCCCAAACCTTTTTGGTTCGTAGGGATGCCCTTGTTTTTCCTAGGTGTGTCAACCTAGCGGGTCTTTTATGCGTAGTATCTTTTGATTATATCCGCGTTCACAGGGTGCGGCAGGTCGTCGCAATCCATAGTGGTTAAGATCATTGCTCCACCAGAGAATAGGATTTTGATCACAAGCGGTCCTTCGTATGTAGGAGTCGATTTTTCCTTGGGATCACTTTGCGGCAGTATGATGTGCTTGATCACCAAATCCCTGACTTGATATACTTGGCGTCTGACCTTTTTGTTGAAAGCCTTGATCATCTGTTTTTGATACATTTGACCATGACAGACAACAGTAAGCCTTTTCTCATCAATCAAGTTCAGTTGATCAAGTCGAGTTTGGATCCAATCGTCTTCATTCAACCCTGTATCCTTCATGATTCTCAGAGAAGGGATTTGGACCTCAATAGGCAAGACAGCCTCCATGTCATATACCAGAGAGTAAGGTGTTTCCCCGGTTGATGTGCGCACCATGGTACGGTAACCGTGGAGAGTGAATGGTAGCATCTCATGCCAGTATTTGTAGGTTACTTCTATTTTCTGTATGATCTTTTTGATGTTCTTATTTGCGGCTTCGACAACACCATTCATCTTTGGCCGGTAAGGGGAAGAATTATGGTGTTGGATATTGAATTGCATGCACAGTGTGGTGATCATAGTGTTATTGAGATTCGTACCATTGTCTGTGATGATCCTCTACGAGATACCATACCAACAAATGAGATTTTGTTTGATAAGCCGGGCTACAACATTCTTGGTAACGGAAGCGAAAGAAGCCGCCTCAACCCATTTTGTGAAATAGTCAATGGCCACCAAGATGAAGCGGTGTCCATTAGAGGTTGTTGGCTTGATTTCCCCAATCATGTCGATTCCCCACATAGCAAAGGGCCAAGGAGCTGTCAAGATGTTCAAAGGAATCGGAGGCACGTGCACCTTGTCAGCATAGATCTGATACTTATGACAAGTTCAAGAGTGCCGATAGAAATCTGCTTCCATGGTAGACCAGTAATAACCTGCCCGTAGGATCTTCTTTGCCATCGTATGTCCACTGGAATGGGTGCCAAAAGTGCCTTCATGTAGATCAGCCATGATCTTCTCTACCTCAACCTTGTCTACGCAACGGAGCAAAACAGATTCATGGTTGCGTTTGTAGAGAATGCCATTACTAAGGAAGAACTTAACAGAGAATCTCCTTAAGAACTTCTTATCATTGACTGAAGCTTCTTCCGGATATTCTTGAGCCTCGAGATACCTATTGACTTCATGGAACCAAGGCCGGTCCACTATTTCTTCGGTATTGATCTCGTGACAGTGAGCTGGTTCATCCATTCGTTCAATGGTGATCTGGGGAGCCTCGTTATCCCATTTGAGTTTAAACATGGATGACATTGTGGCTTGCGCGTCTGCTAGCTGATTTTCTTCTCGCGGGAAATGCTCGAAGGTAATCTTCTCAAAGTGTGGGATTAATGTCAACAGATGTTCTTTGTAGGGGATGAGGTTTGGGTGCTTCGTGTCCCATTATCCTTTGATCTGACTGATGACCAAAGCTGAATCTCTGAATACACTTAAGGACTTGATCCCCAAATCTATGGTAGCTTTGAGACCAAAAATGCACGCTTCGTATTCTGCCATGCTATTTGTACAGTTAAAGCAGAGTCTTGCAGTGAAGGGAGTGTGACATCCTTCAGGGGATATGAGTACAACACCAATGCCATTGTCGAGTGCGTTGGATGCCCCATCAAAAACCAGGGTCCATCGGGATCCTTGTTCAGGTCCGTCATATGGTCTGAGTTCTTCACAGTTGTTTACCATCATGATGTCTTCATCCGGTAATTCGAACTTCATGGACTGATAGTCACCCATAGCTTAATGAGCAAGGTGATCAACTAGTACACCGCCCTTTATTGCTTTCTGGTTAGTGTACTGAATGTCATATTCCATCAGGATCATCTGCCATCTTGCTCCTAGAGAGGGTAGGTTTCTCGAATATGTATTTTATTGGATCCATCTTGGATATCAATAAGGTAGTATGGGTCAACATACACTGCCTTAGCCGGCGAGCAGCCCATGCTAGAGCGCATCAAGTTTTCTCGAGCAGTGAATATCTTATTTCACAATCAGTAAACTTTTTGCTCAGGTAATAAATAGCATGCTCTTTTCGGCCAGACTCGTCATGCTGCTCCAACACACACCCCATTGAATTTTCCAAAACAGTTAGATACATGATCAAGGGTCTTCCCTCGACTGGTGGCATTAAAATAGGAGGCTCTTGCAGGTACTCTTTGATCTTGTCGAAGGCAGTTTGGCATTTATCATTCCATTTGACTACTTGATCTTTCTTCAGTAATTTGAAGATTTGTTCACAAGTAGCTGTTAAGTGAGAAATGAGTCTGGCAATGTAGTTTAATGTCCCAAGAATACTCTGACTTCCTTCTCGGTACGAGTAGCAGGAATTTCTTGTATCGGTTTCACCTTGGCAGGGTCCACTTTAATACCTTTACCGCTGACGACAAAGCCTAGGAGTTTACCGGACCTCACCCCAAATGTGCATTTATTCGGATTCAACCTCAGCTTATTATTCTTTAGTCTCTCAAACAGTTTCTGCAAATGGTCAAGGTGTTCCTCTTCAGTTTGAGATCTGGCTATCATATCATCCACATAGACCTCTATTTTGTGATGTATCATGTCGTGAAATAAAGCTACCATGGCACGTTGATAGGTTGCCCCAACATTCTTCAACCCGAATGGCATAACCTTGTAACAGAATGTGCCTCACTGTGTGACAAAGGTCATTTTCTCCATGTCCTCAGGATCCATTTTGATTTGGTTGTAGCCTGAGAAACCATCCATAAATGAGAACACTTTATGTTGTATGGTGTTTTCAACCAAAATATCAATGTGGGGAAGTGGGAAATCGTCCTTAGGGCTTTCCGTATTCAAATCTTGGTAGTCCACACACATTTGCACTTTGCCGTCCTTTTTAGGCACGGGAACAACATTGGCGACCCACTGTGGATAGGAGGTAACGACTAAGAATCCAGTGTTGAATTGTTTCATGACTTCGGCCTTAATATTTTCTGACATGTCGGGTCGCATGCGACGGACCTTTTGTTTTACTGAAGGGAAGTCTTCTTTTTTGGTAGACGATGTACCACGATATCAGCATCCAATACTGGCATGTCTTTGTACGACCAGGCAAAGACCTCGACATAATCATGTAGCAACTAAACCAGACGCTTCTTGACACTGGGTTCCAGATTTTCACCCACCTTGACTTCTTTCTTGTCCTCTTTGGTACCTAGGTTAACTGTGTCCACTAGTTCTTCATGGGGCTGAATGGTCATCTCTTCTTGGTGTAGTAACCTGGCTAGTTCCCCTGGCACTTCAAAATCTTCCTCAACTTCGTTTTCGGCTTGGTAGATTAGATTTTCAGAGTCACAAAAGGCCATAGAAGATTCGTTACCCATGGGATCCCGTGTGGATGTAGATCTGCATTTTGAATGTGAGTGTGTGTAAGAGTATAACTATCTTTGAAAAAAATAAAAATGTAAAAAATAAATACAAAGAACACAAAGTTTGTATGCAAAAACGTCCATGATTCATTGATGACATATGAAAATGAGGTAACAACCCTTACAAATAGACTGTTGTGCCTCGGGTAAGACACAAGGCTTTAAAAGTCTGAATTGTTTAATTATTACAGGTCCGACAAAAATTAAAGACAATTACTGTTGGATAAAAGTAATTGGGACAAAATCTTTAGCTTCGCAGTTGCTGAGTCCTCCATTGACATTTGGGAAAATCCAATCCTCCAAATCGTAGTTGTCCTCATCATCCTAAACCGCGTTAACTCCGTGGTTGCTGATCTTCAAGGGTGGTTCCCTGGAACGAGCATGACGTACAACTTTCTGGGCTCCTGAAGTGAAACCCAAACCAAATTTTTCAGACTTGTATGGGATATCCGGGAGTTGGACCCAAATAGTACACCCACCTTCTTCGATTACTGCCTTGACATCTTTCAGAGAAGACATATTTAGTGGAGGTCTTGTAATCTTTGGGACTTGGGAAACAGTCTTGGTTACTGCCACGGTCGATGGGACTTCCTTGAAATGCTGAAATGGAGTTTCAATGAATTCACCATCCAATTCCACGTATCTGAAGGAGTTTAAGTGACTGACCACATATTCCTCTTCATGGACAATAATGATTTTCCTCTTGGTTGGGTATTTCAACATTTGATGTAATGTAGAGGTGACGGCACCAACATTGTGAATCCATGGTCGGCCCAATAAGCAGGAGTAGGAAGGGCGAATGTCCATCATGTAAAAAGTTGAATCAAAGGTCTGGGTTCCAACTTTTATGGGGATGTCCACCTCCCCATGCACCATTCTCTTTGAACCGTCGAAGGCCCTTACCACTATATTACTGGGTTTTAAGGTCAAACCTTCACAGTCAAGTCTATCAAGAGCCTTCTTAGGCAGCACATTCAAAGATGAACTGGTATCAACCAAGACATGGGCCAAAGTTGTGCCCCTGCATTCGACATAGACATGAAATGCCTCGTTGTGCTTCCTCCCTCTGGGTGTCAAGTCAGCATCAGAAAAGCCTAAACCATTGTCAGTGGTTAAACTTGCCACACAGTCTTGGAACTGATCAACTGAGCTTTCTTGTGGTACATTGGAAATTTTAAGAAATTTCACCAAGGCCTTCGCATGAGCCTCGGAGCACAATAATAAAGCCAACATGGAAATCTTTGACAGAGTCTGCCCTAGCTGTTCGACTACGTTGTAGTCGCTTCTCTTTATAATTTTTAGAATTTCTTTCATCTTCTTTTGGGAGGCCTCAGGGATAAATACTATTTGCGCCTTCATCTAGACAGGCTCAACCAGAATACCTTTGCCTCGAGTCTCGGTCGACTTGGTGGTATGAGTGTCAGCAGGGGTAACCAAAGGGATTGTAGTAGTAGTAGTGTCAACAGGAACAAAAACATGGATGATCATAGTACCGATAACAATCTTCGAAGGAGCAATCTTTAGAGAGAAAATTCTTCCACTTTGAGTTATCTTGCTGGTTCCCGCAATATTACTGATGTCGGGGTCAGCCTTCTCAAGAATTGAATCTTTATCAACCAACCAATCTTGCTTGACACCGTGATAGTAGACGTCGCCCCTATAGTTCCATGGGACAATTTTATCTGATGAGTACGGGATTATACCTGGCATAGTAATTATCAGTGGAGCTACTTTAGGAACGGATGTAATCCTAACGGGTCTTTTGGTGGATACCCTGGAAGGAATGGTGAAAATGGTTACTATTGAAACATCTTTGTAAGAAACGGTTGGAACGAGAGTCTTTTCAAACAAAATCTCTTTGTCATCCATTAGGCATTGAACACCCGCTTTCAATAAATGGCAACTAGTTGGTAGGGATAAACAAAGTGGCATCCTTCAACATATCCCGAAAATAAACCGGCCTTCAATAAGTTCTTCTTGACGGTCAGGAGAGGAGTAACAAGTTCATCAGTAGCAGTAACAAACATGTCATCTTCAACAGCGTTAACACCACGACCATGCTTGGGCATAGGGGCAATGATAACATTTGGGATCTCAGGAGCATCAAACTCAATTTCTTTTGCTTCAAGAAGGTCTTGCACCTTATTTTTCAAAGCCCAACAGTTGTTGGTGTCATGGTCTGGACTTTCTGAATGGTGTGCACAACGAGCATTAGGATGGTAATGAGGAGAGGTTGTGTTAGGCTTCTTCGAAGCTTCCTTCAATGTTACCAGATTAGATCTCAACAAATGTGGCAGGACTTGAGATAGTGTCATATTAATCCGGGTAAATTGTCTTACTGGTCATTCTGTTCTAGGCTGATCGTTCCTTTGTTGAGTAGGTGCAGGCTTAGGGATCGTGACAACCCCTACCATTGGTCGGTGTTCAGTTCTATCTTGATTTCTTTGAGGATACACAACACCAACTTCTTTCTTCCCAATAAATGGTTTTCTTATAGCGGCGGAGGATATGTATTTTTGGATCTTCCCACTCTTAATACTAGCTTCCACTCTTTCTCCGGTCAAGATTAATTCAGTGAAGCCTGCTGAGGAGCTTCTAATTAAATGATTAAAGAAAGGACCAGACAAGGTACCCAGAAACATGTCTACTATCTCTCTTTTGGACAGGGGAGGCTGGACTCTTCCTACTAAGTCCCTCCATTTCTGAGCATAGTCTTTGAAACCTTCATCTGAAACCATAGCCATACTCTAGAGTTGAGTACAAGTAGGAGCAAGGTCTGCATTGTACTGATACTGTTTATAGAAAGCAGCAACAAGGTCTTACCAATTATGGATATTGACCCTTTCCAGTTGATAGAACCAATCAAGCTGAGTCCCAGATAGACTGTCTTGAAAGAAGTGACCCACAAATCTCTGTCAGCAGTGTGAGGCTGTATCTTCCTCACATAAGATCAGAGATGAATTTTGGGACACGAAACTCCTTCGTATTTAGCGAACACTGGTGCCTTGAATTTTGGTGGAATAACAATCCCAAAGACTAAACCCAACTCTTCAAAGTCCAACACAGGCACTTTCTGAATTTCCATTGCGCTCAGTCGTTCCTCCAGATGCTTGTATTTGTCGTCGGCCAGGGGATATTTCTCTTCAAAGTAATCTTCTTCTTCTTCCTCTTCAGATTCTAGCTGGACAACTGCTTCCTTGCCCTTCACTTCTTGATTATCCTTTTCACCAGATGACGTTGCAAAGTCTAGGGTCCATCTGGCTTGTCCTTGGAACCTTCTTCCCATATTCAGAACTCCGGTTATTTTCTTTGCTTTCTTCTTCTTTTCTTTAACCAACAAGGTTTTCAAATCTTCTTGTCCTTTGGCTAGAGTCAAGAACAATTGTTGAAACTGATCATTCTGCGCCTAAAGGTCCTTTACCGTCTCCTCGAGATCCATCTTACTGAAATAAACAGTAGAAAGATGAGGAGACTTGTTGTAAGAAACTTGCTTATGTTATGATGAATGGTAAATGCATATGTAATGATTTCAAGGAAATTAGAGATTTAAATTTTCTTTAGACCAAAAAGGAACACACATATTAATAAATCAAAGCTTGAGTACATCATGCCTCTTTCGGGCTTACAAAACTCTAAGATAAAAAGTTTGTACGCATCCTCTTTAGTGCGATGTAGGTGTTTAGGCTCCGCTCCTCATGAAGTTGCTTAGTGAGTTCCAAAACCTTCTTCTCGCTGGCGTAGAATTGGGTCTCGAAAGTGTCTCGCTCCCCCTTAAGTTGTATCCAATCCATTTGTAAGTATTCAAGAGAGGTGGGCATGTCAGGATGTAGGATAGTTTATGGAACATCTCCTTCCACAACAGGCTCTATGATTACTGGGAGAATGGAGGGGTAAGGAATTATAATACTTTGAGCACGAGCTCGTACCCATTTGAGGTAAGGCTCAAGAGGAATGAAATTCTTATGCCCCAATGTCTTGCTATCTACCTTGTTCAACATCCCCCATGATCGGATAAATCTTTAGCGGTGACCTTGATCGTCGTTCTCGTAGTCAAATACCAAACCTTGAATAAGCATCTCATGTGGGCCATCCCTTCGGGCATAACCAAACTATCTCAAGGCTAAGCAGGGGTTGTAGGTGATACCTCCTCTAATGCCAAGTAAAGGGACATTAGGGAATTCTCCACAACGTTCGACAATAATAACATTCTCTATAGATCGGGAACACCAATGAATGTCTGAATGTTTGAGCATCATCAACCTATGTGACCACCTTCAACCTTGCTAGTTCTTCAATACAGATTGGGGAAGATGCGAAATAAACCATCTTGCCAAGAGAGGAGTACAACACATAAGGATACCTCTTTTCCTCATAGTGCGAGTGTGAAAGGAATGTAGGACGTCCCCTAGAAAAGTAGGCACCGGGTTACGAGACATGAAGATTTTAACGGTGTTCACATCTATGAGTTGGTCAGCATTTGGAAACATAACCATCCCATAGATGAGGAGAGGCATAATTTCCTCAAAAGCTTGCAAATCCAAAGAGTTCCAACAGTTTTGGGCTTTCTCAAACAAGAACTTTGCTAGGAAACCCTTGACACCACTCCTTGTTTCCCAATTAGTTGTGATATTAGATGATTGCAAGTGTAGAGCTTGAGCAATCTATTCTGGCTTTGGATCTCTTTTCGTACCGTTGAAAGGTATTTGATTGAGAATGAGAATCCTCAAGAGTTGGGAGAATTCTTCCAAAGTTGGCACAAGTTGATAATCAGGAAATGTGAAGCAATGGTGTAAAGGATAAAAGAACTGAACGAGCACCTTCATCATGTCTTCCTCATGTCTTCATCAGTGTTGGAGGTGACCAAGTTTAGTAGGCGACCATGTCTTTCGGTAAATAGAGAATTTTCAGGAATCCTTGATGCTAGCTCTTTAAGTTGATGAGGGATCCTTACAAGATTGACTTGAATAGTTTTCCAGCGAAAAGAATCCATGTCCTACAAAATAGAACAAAGATAAATCCCAAGATCCTTGAAATGGTTAGTGAATATGAGTATGATGTTATGATGTTTATGATGTTATGTACAAGTAAGTATATACAAACAAAGCAAAAAATTCCTTAGTTTTAGGCTTGCATGGAGTCTCATAGGTAAGTACCCTTTTGAAGTTTAGTTGGCCCAAACCTGTCCTAGTAATAGTAACCGGGTTCTAAGGAGCTCAATATCACCAGTTTGTTTCTTTGGGCATTGTTTCAGCGCAAGCCTTTTTAATGGCGACCGAAATATCCCAAAAAACCAAACCTCAATGAGTGTAGTATCGAGTATCTACCAACTTCGGACTGCACCAAAGCCGGTCATCTCACTACGTCCTAATGGCCAAGTTGGTCAAGTAAAGGTTCTAAAAGTATGAGGTATGAATGTAAATTGGCTATAGATGACTTTTCCCCCAATACAACTGATTTTTAGGTCAACTGTACAATTGACTGATCAAAAATGTGATTCAAGGCTTGAAACTTGGAATGAGTAATATTGGGGGTCCACAATGATCCTTTAAATTAATATGAAGCATTGATAGTCCAAAAATCCTTGTGCAAACTCAAACCCTAATTTTGGTCATCAGTGCATGAGGAGGTGTCTTGAGCTTGTCAAACCCTAATCCAGTCTCGAGTCAAAGAGATTTTGTGAGGAAATATTTGATAAGCGAGGGGGGAAATTTTGGGGTACAACAGCTGCCCCTGTTCAATCTTCTTAAACCTAAAGAGTTAGAGTGACGAGTCTTGCCATTCGTGACTCGAAGGTGGAAGATGATTGGACACTAGAGTGCCCATAAATTTATACTCGATGATGTGATGATAGAAGGAATGACCTTACAGTTTCCATTTGGAGAGGTGACAGAAAGTTGTAGGAGATGGGCTTAAAGATTCCATCCTAGGGTGATTGTTGAATTTGTAATTTGTAAGCTGAAAGAATGAGTATCAGAATGGCGTCCGTGTCTGAAGCGTATCTGAAGTGTATCTGAAAACCTTGTTTAAATGAACATCAGAATGGGATCTGTGTTTGGAGCGTATCTGTATTGTATTTGAAAGTTGAATCTGAATGAGTATCAGAATGGCATCCGTGTCTGGAGTGTATCTGAACAGTATCAAAAGATTGAACTTTGAATGAGTATCAGGATGACATCCGTGTCTGGAGCGTATCTGAAATGTATCAAAACTTGAATCTGAATGAGTACTAGGATGGCATCTATGTCTAGAGCGTATCTGAACTGTATCAAAAGATTTAACTTTGAATGATTATCAGGATGGCATCCGTGTCTGGAGCGTATCTGAACTGTATCAAAAGTTGAATCTGAATGAGTATCAGGATGGCATCCGTACCTTGAGCGTATCTGAACTGTATCTGAAAGTTGAATCGGAATGAGTATCAGGATGGCATCCGCGTCTGGAGCGTATCTAAACTGTATCTGAAAACCTCTGAACATTGTTAATGATAGCTGTTAATCTTATCCTGAAAAGGAAAAATGTTAGCTAAAGTGCCAAGTCATGATACATGAAATGTATGCATAATGGGATTATGTTGTATGCATTTGTGCTTATCAATGTTTATGATATATGAATGCGATGTATATGTATGTGAGCTAGTTTGCTGCACTGCCATTGGGTTTAGGAAAATAAATCCTGACTGCTACTGAGGATATATAAGTCTTCATGCTTTGAAGTCGAAGTGTTGATGAATTTCTGTCGAGAGAAATAAACTCTGTTGTAAGAGCAATGCCATGTACTGCTTGTAGAATCTTATTGGGGAATCCTGAGAAATTGACGACTTCTACTGGGGATCAATAATGTGAAATTTTGTTCCGCTGCGGATTTGAACAACGTACTCCCGGGGATTACTTATGGAATAGCCTAGAGACATTTCTCTATCCTTTCAACCTATCAGTAATTGCCTCTTTTAATTTCGTTTATTTGTAAACAGTAATTATGTTCAAATACATATGCTCAACAATGAATCATTGGACGTTTTTTGTAAACAAAACACAAGTGTAAAGAAAAGACAAATAGTTTTTGCACTTTCAAAGGAATATTTTGTATTGACTTTGAATAAGTATTTTTATACAAACATTCTAGTAAGAGAATGCTGTCATAAAAAATGAAAATTTTGATATAAAGAAAAGATAGCTATGTGTACAAAAAATCCCATGAGGTTTCCATTCTGCTATAGCCTTCGTATCTCCGAGCATCTTGTCTATTTGTTGCCTTGTCCGAAGCTGATTGAATCGATCAGAATCGTTGAATTTGTTAGTTGAAGCTAAAGGTCGTCCATAAAGTGATCCAACAGAACATAGCCATACACTTTAATTCCTTAACTTTTGCCTGGACCGCCCTTTCGGGTTTTCAGTCCACTGGGAAACCCTTTTTTTGCCCAAGTCGCCCTTTCGGGTTTTCGACTTGCCGGGTGTACATATTTTTTATTTATTTTATCCCTAATTTTTGCCCGAACCTTTTTGGTTCATCGGGAGGCCCTTGTTTTGCCTAGGTATGTCAACCTAGCGGGTCTCTTATGCATAGTATCTTTTGACTATGTCCGCGTTCGCAGGGTGTGGCAAGTCGTCGCCATCCATGGTGGTCAAGATCATTGCACCACCAGAGAAATTTTTTTTGATTATAAATGGTCCTTCATAGGTAGGTGTCTATTTTCCCTTGGGATCACCTTGTGGCAAGATGATGCGTTTGATCACTAGATCCCTAACTTGATACACTTGGCGTCTGACCTTCTTGTTGAAAGCCTTGATCATCCATTTTTGATACATTTGACCATGGCAAACAGCAGTAAGTCTCTTTTCATAAATCAAATTTAGCTGATCAAGTCGAGTCTGGATCCAATCGTCTTCGTTCAACCCTGCATCCTTCATAATTCTCAGAGAGGGGATCTGAACCTCAATAGGCAAGAAAACCTCCATGTCGTAAACCAAATAATAGGGTGTTGCCCCGGTTGATGTGCGAGCCGTGGTACGATATCCGTGGAGAGCAAATGGTAGAATCTCATGCTAGTCCTTGTATGTGACTGTCATCTTTTGTATGATCTTTTTAATGTTTTTATTTGCAGCTTCTACAACACCATTCATCTTCGGCTGATAGGGAGAAGAATTGTGATGTTGAATCTTGAATTGCTTGCATAAGGCGGTGATCATAGTGTTGTTGAGATTTATACCGTTGTCAGTGATGATCCTTTCGGGGATACCATACCGGCAAATGAGATTTTGCTTGATGAAGCGGGCAACAACATTCTTGGTGACAGAAGCGAAGGAAGCTGCTTCCACCCATTTTATAAAATAGTCAATGGCTACTAGGATGAAGCAGTGCCCATTGGAGGTTGTCGGCTTGATTTCCCCAATCATATCAATTCCCCACATAGCAAAAGGTCAAGGATCTGTTAAGACATTCAGAGGAACCGGAGGTACATTCACCTTGTCAGCATAAATTTGATACTTATGGCAGGTTCGAGAGTGTTGATAGCAGTCTGCTTCCATGGTAGACCAATAATAGCATGCCCGTAGGATTTTCTTTGCCATCGTATGCCCACTGGAGTGGGTGCCAAAAGTGCCTTCATGTAATTCAACCATGATCCTTTCAGCTTCAACCTTATCTACGCACCGAAGTAACACAGAGTCATGATTGTGTTTGTACAGGATGCCATTACTAAGGAAGAACTTAGCAGAAAATCTCCTTAAGAACTTCTTATCATTGATTGAAGCTCCTTCTAGATATTCTTGAGCCTCGAGATACCTCTTGACTTTCTGAAACCAAGGCTGGTCCATTACTTCTTCAGTATTGATCTCATGACAGTGTGCTGGTTCATCCATTCGTTCAATGGTGATCTGGGGAGCCTTGTTATCCCAATTAAGTTTAAACATAGATGACATTGTGGCTAGTGCGTCTGCTAGCTGATTTTCTTCTCGCGGAAAATGCTCGAAGGTAATCTTCACAAAATGTGGTAGCAATGTCAAAACATGTTCTTTATAAGGGATAAGCTTAGGGTGTTTGGTGTCCCATTCCCCTTTGATCTGACTGATGACCAAAGCTGAATCTCCAAATACATCCAAGGATTTGATCCCCAAGTCTATGGCAGCTCTGAGACCAAAGATGCACGCTTCGTATTCTGCCATGTTGTTTGTACAATTGAAGCAAAGTCTGGCAGTAAATGGAGTATGACAACCTTCCGGAGATATGAGTACAACACCGATACCATTACCAAGTACATTGGATGCTCCATCAAAGAACAAGGTCCATCGAGATCCTTGTTCAGGTCCATCATATGGCCTGAATTCTTCACAGTTGTCTAATGTCATGATGTCTTCATCCGGGAATTCGAACTTCATGGACTGGTAGTCTTCTACAGCTTGGTGAGCAAGGTGATCGGCTAATACACTGCCCTTTATAGCTTTCTGGGTAGTATATTATATGTCATATTCTGTCAGGATCATCTGCCATCTCGCTATTCTCCCAGAAAGAGCAGGCTTCTCGAAGATGTATTTTATCGGATCCATTTTAGATATCAGCAAGGTAGTATGAGTCAGCATATACTGTCTTAGCCGGCGAGCAGCCCATGCCAGAGCGCAAAAATATTTCTCGAGCAGTGAATATCTGGTTTCACAGTCGGTAAATTTTTTGCTCATGTAGTAAATAGCATGCTCTTTTTGGCCAGACTCGTCATGCTGCCCCAATACACACCCCATTGAGTTTTCTAAAACAATCAGATACATGATCAATGGTCTTCCCTCGACTGATGGCATCAATACAGGAGGCTCTTGCAAGTACTCTTTGATTTTGTCAAAATCAACTTGGCATTCATCATTCCATTTGACTACTTGATCTTTCTTCAATAGTTTGAAGATTGGTTCAGAAGTAGATGTCAGATGAGAAATGAATATGGCAATGTAGTTCAAACGTCCTAAAAATCCTCTGACTTCCTTCTTAGTACGAGGAGCAGGCATCTCTTGTATTGCTTTAACTTTGGCAGGATCGACCTCGATACCTTTTTTGATGACTATAAAGCCTAGGAGTTTACCATACCGTACCCCGAATGTGCACTTGTTTGGATTCAACCTCAGCCTGTGCTTCTTCAGTCTCTCAAACAGTTTTTGTAAGTGATCAAGATGCTCTTCTTCTGTTTGAGATCTGGCTATAATATCGTCCACATAGACCTCTATTTCGTGATGTATCATGTCGTGAAATAGAGCTACCATGGCACGCTGATAGGTTACCCTAACATTCTTCAGTCTGAATGGCATTACCTTGTAGCAGAATGTTCCCCACTGTGTGATAAATGTTGTTTTCTCCATGTCCTCAGGCGCCATTTTGATTTGGTTGTAACTTGAGAATCTGTCCATGAAGGAAAACACTTTGTATTGTGCCGTATTTTCAACTAGGATATCAATATGGGGGAGTGGAAAGTCATCCTTAGGGCTTGCCCTATTCAAATCTCTATAGTCCACACACATTCGCACTTTGCCGTCTTTTTTGGATACGGGAACAACATTGGCAACCCATTGGGGGTAAGAGGTGACAACCAAGAATCCAGTGTTGAATTACTTCATGACCTCTGCTTTAATCTTTTATGACATATCAAGCCTCATTCACCGTACCTTTTGCTTTACTGGAGGACAATCCTCTCTTGTAGGCAGACGATGTACCACAATATCTTCATCAAGTCCTGGCATGTCTTCATATAACCAGGCAAAGACTTCGACATAATCATGCAATAGCTGAATCAGATGCTTCTTGATACTGGGTTCCAGATTGGCACCCACCTTGACCTCTTTTTTATCTTCTTCAGTACCTAGGTTGATTGTATCCACGGGTTCCTCGTGAGGCTGAATGGTTCTCTCTTCTTGTTGTAGTAGTTTGGCAAGTTCCCCTGGTACTTCACAATCTTCCTCACCTTCGTCTTCGGCTTAGTAGATCAGATTCTTAGAGTCACAAAAGGCCATAACAATATCATTACCCATGGGATCCATAATGGATGGATACCTGCATTGTGAGTGTGGGTGTGTGTAAGGGTATAGCTATATTTTAAAGAAAGTAAAATGTAAAAATAAAAACAATGAGCACAAAGTTTTGAATGCAAAAACGTCCATGATTCATTGATGTCATATGAAAAATGAGATAATAACCCTTACAAATGGACCATTGTGCCTCGGGTAAGACACAAGGTTTTAAGAGTGCGAATTATTTTGAATATTACAGATCCAACAAAATGTAAAGATAAATTATTGAGGGATGAAAGTGATTGTGATGAAGTCTCTAGCCTGCCAATTGCTGAGCCCTCCATTGACAGTCGGAAAGATCCATTCCTCCAGGTTGCAACCACCTTCACCATCTTCTGAAGTGGTGAAAAACACAAGAAGGGGGGGTTGAATTGTAAAACTGAAATCTAAAGCAATGAACACGATATTTTTATCCTGGTTCGTTTGATCTCAAACTACTCCAGTCCACCCGTCAAGGTGATTTCGCCTCTCTCCAACGAGGTCTTAATCCACTATATTCAACTGAATATTACAGACTGCTTTAACAACTGCTAAAGCCTTCTTGATTCAAACCACAACCCGGTTTGTCAAGGTAACACTTTCTTACAAAGAGATAAAACTATGTGTGTGGATGTTTTCTACAAAACTGTATCACAACTGTGATGTATACACAAAATGAAGCTTAGAAACTAGATTGCTAAACAGTAATGGAATATCAGAGTGTGTGGTTTAGCAAAACTGGTATAACGAAGATTATGGTTCAGCTTTTGTGCGTGTAGAGATTTGGAGAGCATTAACCATTTCAATCTTCAAAGCTTTGTTTATATAGCACTGAGATGATGAACGTTGGATGCAATATTCTTGATTCAATGCTAATAACAAACTTTCCTTATTGAGCAGATCTTGTCTGGAATGAAGCCGTTGGAATTAATTTGCTTTCAATGCACAGTACCGTTGCTTACTTAATGCAAGTTCTGGCTTGGCTCATTCTGATTCTGCTTCGCTGCTGATGAACTATTGTGTTTCTGTATCAGAGTATTAAGCGCAGTCTTGTTCATCAGGCTTCAGCATGTACGTGAGTTGATCATCTGATTTTGACGTTCTGATGTAGCAACTTCTGATGCTGGTGTATGAAATGATGCTGAATAGATGTTATCTTGCTTATTTCAATCAGCGTATCTGCAAGTCAGAACATAATAATTTTTAGGCAGCAGATAGTTCATTCATGAAACTTATAAATACTATATCTTTTCACTTTGTTATCATCAAAACTTAATTATAGGGTAGTAGATTCAAACATTGTTCTAACATCTTCTACCGCGTTGACCTCACAGTTGCTGATATTCAAGGGTGGCCCTTCAGCACGGGCATGGCGTACAACCTTTTGAGTACTTGAAGTGAAACCTAGGCCAAACTTGTCAGACTTATATGGGATATTTGGAAGTTGTCCCCATATAGTGCATCCACCTTCTTCCACCACTACTTTGGCATCCTTCAGAGATGACATCCGGAGTGGAGGCCTTGTAATCTTGGGAGTAGCCTTAGTCACTGCCACCTCTTGGGGGACCTCTTTAAAGTGTTGAAAATGAGTTTCAGTGAATTCACCGTCCAATTCCACATATATGAAGGAATTGAGATGGATGATCATATAATCTTCCTCTCCATGTACAGTGATAATCTTCCCTTGAACCGGATACTTCAGCATCTGGTGCAGTGTAGAGGTAACAGCGCCAGCATTATGGATCCATGGTCGGCCTAGCAGACAGGAGTAAGAAGGGCGGATATCCATTACATAAACGGTTGAATTGAAAGTTTGGGTTCCAACCTTTATGGGGATATCTACTTCCATGTGTACCATCCTCTTCGAGCCGTTAAAAGCCCTTACCACTATGTTGCTTGGCTTTAAAGTCAACCCCTCACAGTCAAGTCTGTCAAGAGATTTTTTGGGTAATACATTCAGAGATGAGCCAGTATCCACCAAAACATGTGCCAGAGTGGTGCCCTTACACTCCACTGAGACATGCAACTCCTCATTATGCTTTCTTCCCCTCGGCGTCAGATCAACATCTGAAAAACCAAAACCATTGTTCGTAGTTAGGCTGGCCACACAGTCTTGAAATTGTTTAGCAGATGTCTCTTGCGGTACATGGGTTGTTTTTAAGAACTTCACCAAGGCTTTTGCATGTGCCTCGGAACACAGTAGTAATGCCAGCATGGAGATCTTGGAGGGAGTTTATCCCAATTGTTTAACTACATCGTAGTCGCTCTTCTTTATAATTTTTAGGATCACCTCCATTTCTTTCTTGGAAGTCTCGGGGATAGTTAATGACTGGGCCTTCGTATGGAGAGGCTCGACCAAAATACTTTTTCCTCAAGTTTCAGCAGTAGGAGTGTTGGTAGGAATGCTAACAGGGGTTGTAACGTCTTCGTCAATAGGAGCACTTGCAGAGATGATTATGGGTACAGAAGTAACCTTTGGAGTAGCCACAGGGATGATCACGGGTCCAGAAATTGCTTTAGGGGGAGCAATTTCTGGAGAAAAGATCCTACCACTTCGGGTGATTTTGCTAGTTCCGACAATATTACTGATGTCAGAATCTTCTTCTTCGGAGTTTATCTCTTTGGAGGCCGGCCAGTCTTGTTTAACGCCATGGTAGTAAATCTCCCTTCTGTAATTCCACGTCACGGTCTTGTCTGATTCATATGGGACTGGCCCAGGCATTGTGTTTATTAAAGGAGCTACTTTGGGAACCGATGTAATTCTAACGAGTCTTTTGGTGGACACCATAGAAGAATTGGCGGAAATGGTAATGATAGAAATATCTTCAACAGAAATAGGTAAAACAAGAGTATTTTCAAACAAAATCTCTTTGTTATCTATCAGGCACTGAATGCCTGCCTTCAACAAAGGACAACCAAATGGTGAGGATAAGCATAGATGGAAAGCTTTATTACAGCCCGGGAACACAACGACTTTCAACAAGTTTATCTTAATGGTCGGAAGTGGGGTCATGAGTTTATTAACTGTGGTAACAAACATATCTTCTTCAACGACATTGGTATTGTGACCATGTCTGGGCATAGGAGCAGAAATGACATTTGGCTTTTCGGGTGCATCAAACTCAATTTCTTTTGCTTCAACGAGGTCTTGTATTTTGTTCTTCAAGGCCCAACAATTATTAGTATCGTGACCAGGACTTTCAGAGTGATATGCACAACGGGCATTGGGGTGATAATGAGGGGATGTTGTGTTAGGGTTTTTCGGAGCTTCTTTCAAGGTTACCAAGTTGGATCTTAGCAAATGAGGTAATACTTGAGACGAAGTCATGTTGATTCTGGTAAACTGACTGACTGGCCTTTCTACCCTTGGTTGATTATTTCTTTGTTGATCAGATGTAGGCTTTAGGATCATAATAACCCCACCATTTGTTGGCGTTCAACTCTATCTTGGTTTCTTTGCGGATATACAGCAACTACCTCTTTCTTCCCGATGAAAGTCTTCCTTACAACTGTAGAAGAAGATGTGTCTTTCTGAATATTTCCATTCTTAATACCGACTTCTATCCTCTCTCCGATTAATATTAGTTCAGTAAACACTACAAATGAACTTCTGATTAAATGATTGAAGAAGGGACCATATAAGGTGCCTAAGAACATGTCTACCAATTCTCTCTCAGACAGAGAGGGTTGAACTCTTCCAGCCAAATCTCTCCATTTTTGTGCATAATCCTTGAAACCTTCATTGGACACCATGGCCATACTCTGGAGTTAAGTACGGGTAGGCGCCAAATCAGCATTGTACTGGTATTGCTTGTAGAAAACTGTAGCAAGATCTTCCCAATTATGAACATTAGCCCTTTCTAGTTGGTAGAACCAGTCAAGTTGAGTCCCAGACAGACTGTCTTGGAAAAAAGTGCACCCATAAGTCTTTATCATCAGTATGGGGTTGAATTTTCCCCACATATGATCGAAGATGCATTTTAGGGCATGACACTCCATCATAATTGGAAAATATAGGTGCTTTGAATTTCAGAGGAATCACAATCCCTGACACCAATCCCAATTCCTTAAAGTCCAAGCCTGGTACCTTTTAGATTTCCATCGCGCTCAATCGCTCTTCGAGATGTTTATACTTATCATCAGCTGGAGGGTATTATTCCTCAGAGTAGTCCTCTTCTTCTTCCTCCTCTTTCGATTCTGACGGGACAACTGTTTCCTTGCCTTTCCGCTCTCCTTCATCGGATGTTGTTGCAAAGTCCAAAGTCCTTCTTGTCTGCCCATGAAATCTTCTTCCCATGTTTAAGACTCCGGTTACCTTCTTTGTTTTCTTCTTCCTCTCTTCAGCGAGCAGAGTCTTTAACTCTTCTTGCCCCTTGGCTAGGGTCATGAGCAACTGTTGAAACTGCGTATTCTGAGTTTGGAGATCTTTCATTGTTTGCTCGAGATCCATCTTACTGAAATAAACAGTAGAGAGATGAGGAGACTTGTTGCAAAAGACCTGTTTATGTTATGATGAATGATATGTGCATATGCAATATTTTCAAGGATTTCAAAGATTCAAATTTTCTTTAGACAAAAAAAAGGAAACACACGTTATATTAATAAGATAAAGTTTGAGTACATCAATGACCCTTGGGAAAAATAATACAAAACTCTAAGATAGAAAAGTAGTGCGCATCCTCTTTGGTGCAATGTAGGCATTCAGAGTCTGCTCCTCATGAAGTATCCTAGTGAGCTCCAAAACCTTCTTATCGCTTGCGTAGAATTGGGCTTCGAAAGCATCTCGCTCTCCTTTGAGTTGTATCCAATCCCTTTGGAGGTCTTCGAGAGAGGTGGGCATGTCAGGATGTAGGATAGTGTATGGAACGTCTCCCTCTATGACAGGCTCAAAGATTATTGGGAGAATGGAGGGATAAGGCATCATAAGACTTTGAGCACGAGTTCGTACCCATTTGAGGTAAGGCTCAAGAGGGATGGAATTCTTGTGTCCCAAAGTCTTTCTATCCACCTTGTTTAGAATCCTCCAAGCTCGGATAAATCTCTGGCGAAGACCTTGATCGTCGTTGTCGTAGTCGAATACCAAACCTTGAATCAACATCTCGCGCGGGCCATCCCTTCGGGCATAACCAAACTGCCTTAAGGCTAAGCATGGGTTGTAGGTGATTCCTCCCCTAATGCCAAGCAAAGGAACATTAGGGAATTCTCCATAATGATCGACAATGATAACATTCTTTTTGGATCGGGAGCACCAATGAATGTCTGAATGTTTGAGCATAATCAACCTTTGCGACCACCTTGAACCTTGCTCATTCTTTAATATAGACTGGGGAAGATGAGAAATAAACTATCTTGCCAAGAGAGGAGTGAAACACATAAGAACACCTCTTTTCCTCATTGTGCGAGTGTGAAAAGAGTGTAGGATATCCCGTAGCAATGTAGGCATCGGGTTGCGGGATATGAAGATTTTGACGGCGTTCACATCTATGAGCTGGTCAGGGTTTGGAAACAAAACCATCCCATAGATGAGGAGAGCCACAATTTCCGCAAAGTCTTGCAAGTCAAAGGAATTCCAACAACTTTAGGCTTTCTCGAACAGGAACTTTGCTAAGAAACGTTTGATACCACTCCTTGTTTCCCAATGAGTTGTGACATCAGATGAGTGCAAGTGTAGAGCTTGAGAAATCTCTTCTGGCTTTGGATCTCTTTTCATACCGTTGAAAGGTAGTTGATTGAGAATGGGGATCCTCAAGAGTTGGGAGAATTCTTCCAAAGTAGGCACAAGTTGATAGTCAGGAAATGTGAAGCAATGGTGCAAAGGATCAAAGAACTGAAAGAGCACCTTTATCATGTCCTCATCTGTGTTGGAGGTGACCAAGTTGAGTAGACGACCATGTCTCTAGGTGAATGGAGAGTTTTCAAGAATTCTTGAAACTAGCTCCTTAAGTTGTGGAGGGATTCTCACAAGGTTGACTCGAATAGTTTTCCTGTAAAGTGAATCCATATCCTACAAAACAAGAACAAAGATGAATCTAAAAATCCTTGAAATGGTTAGTGGATGCATATGATGTTCATGATGTCCATGATGTTATGTATAAGTATGCATATACAAGAAAAGAAAACAAGTCCTTAGTTTAGGCTTGCATGGAGTTTTATAGGTAAGTACCCTCTTGAAGTTTAGTCGGCTCAACCTGTCCTAGTAATAGTAACCGGGTTCTAAGGAGCTCAATATCACCAAATTGTTTCCTTGTTTCAGCTCAAGCCTCTTTAATGGCGACCGAAATATCCCAAGAAACCAAACCTCAACGAGTGTAGTATCGAGTATCTACCAACTTCGAACTGCACCAAAGCCTGTCATCTCACTACATCCTAAAGGTCAAGTTGGTCAAGTAAAGGTTCTAGAAGTTCATTAGTGCTTCATGACATCACTCAGTGGCCCGTATTCTTTGATTAACTCAAAGGCTACCGGTACCAAAAATATGTCGTACTAATGTAGCTATTGCTTAGACCATGTCGGTATACCCCGCACAATTTCCACAATGTATTGCTACTTACCTATGATGTATCCCAAATCCAGGTAGAGGATTCAAACCCAAACAAAGAACCATAATATAAAGCATACAAGTCAAACAATGTAAGCAAGTAAATATGATCTAATCCCTAAGGTAACCTCACTTTTAGAATTATCTCCAGCAGGGTCGCCAGTTCTGTGATGGGGTGGGAGAACTGACTTGATTGTTTTGCGTTTGATCGCAAATGTTGCAGTTAGCAGGAGCCGCCACCGACTTTTCTTTTATCCAAAAGGAAAGGTGAAAAAGCACAGGAAAGACCTTTGAGATTGTTTCTTGAGTTCGGGGGGTAAATTATGAAAAGGGAAGGTATTAGAAACCTTTTCATCCATGGTTTTCCATGGGATCTTAGTTACTTTCTAGATCACTTGCTTTTGTTTGAAATTGTGTTTTGTGTGGTTTTGAAAGTATTTTGTAAAAGAGGCCATTGTTTAGGAAATCTTTGTAATGATTCTTGTTCGTAAGAATGTATACAAAGATGTTGATCTTTTGAAAATGTTTTCAAGTTTTGCAAGATGGTTTGAAATGTGTGTGTTTGTTTTGAAAATTGCAAGGATATTTGTTTTGAAATGGAGCAAGTAACTAAAAGTAATCTACTTACTCAAATGTCTTTCTTGTTCATGTTCTTTTCTTTTGATATTGTTGTCTTACCATTGATTTGGTAAGTAACCCTATCTTTGGATGTAAACGGGACAGAAAAAGTGTTGGTGATGTGCTAAAACAATTAAGATCAGAAAAACTAATCATATTAAGATAGTTCAGAGTCAAAACAAGAAAATATTACAAAACATAATCAAACAGTACATCAGAAAATCAAGGAGAACATGAAAAAGGTCATGCATGAAAGAAAAGATTTAAGGTTGAGGAGGCAAGCGTGTGAACAGGCTCTCCAGCATGGCTTGAATCTTTTCAGAAGTCTCATTCTGCTTATGCACCATGCTGACAACAATGTCAATCTTGCTGTCCTGCACATCCATTCTCTCTTTCATCTTCTGATCGTTTTCATCCATCCGCTGCTGTAGACGCATGTCATTCAGCCTTAGTTCTTCCAGAGTCTGCCTGTCCAAGGCAGCTTGAGAAGCATCAGAAGGAGGAGGCTTCTCAGAACTTTCAGCAACATCCTCTGCTTGACGTTTAGCTTGAATGGTCTTGTCTTCTTCTGATGGTTGCACCGTTGCAGCTTGCTGTTTCTCAGACCAAGGTTCACTGTCCAGAGGGAGCACGTCCTCTTTCAGAAGCATACTTCCAACTTCATTCAGAAGCTTGCTGAAATTTTGTTGTGCCTGCTCATAGTTGATATCCTGCAACTTGAGGGCTTCAGCACGTACCCAGAGTCTGAACTGTGACCAGAGCTGATCAGAAGCAGCTGGGTCAATCATCCCAGGATAGACTTGCTTCAAAGAAGCAATCCATTGCAGCACACCTGTTTCAAAATTCAAAATACCAGAGCCAACATCTGGTTGCTTTGGTTTTGGGATTGCAATTTTGTGTTTTAGATCAGCAAGACGGTCAAGACTGGTTAAGTCAATGAAAGTCCTGCTGGGGTTTTCAGAGGTTTTCTGAGAGGCTGTTTGTTTTGGAGAAGGGGTATCAGAGTCAGATATTTTGATTGGAGTGGGTGGTGTTTTGGGAGTATTGGTGGTGTCGATTCTGATGAGGATGGTAACTGGGGCATGATAACAGTGGTTCCACATGGCAACTGAATTGCCAGCGGTGATGGTTGAGGTGAATGAGGGTCAGATTGATGAGGGGAAGGAGTTTCAGAGTGGTGAAACTCTGTTTGTGGTGAAGGTGGATTAATTTCTGGTTGGGGAGAGGGAGGTGGAATCTCTGATTGCTCAGGGATCAGAGGTTCTTCTGAGAGTGGTTGTTGTTGTTGTTCTGGTTCTGGTTGTTGTTGTTGTTCTGGTTGTGGAGGAGGAACATTTTGTGGTTCAGAGTTTGGTTGAGCAGAGGCATGTTGACGCTCAATGTCAGACAGCACTTGTCAAGTGCTGATGTTGTTGAAATTGTTGGTTGTTTGGGGTGTTTGGTTCTAGGTCTTCTGAGTTTTAATGCCTCAGAAGGGTCTTCTTCTTGTATGGTTTCATCAATGGTAGGGATGGGAATTGATATTCTATGAGAGGTTTGAGGAGGGATAGATGCTGGAATAGTAAAAGAATTTGAAATAGGGGCAGCAGATGAAATACCTCTTTTCTTTGGAGTCTGCTGAGATGGTCCTTCTGATGGCGCTTTCCTCTTCTTTGTCTTCTTCAGAGTCACTTCTGGTTGGGGTTGACGCAGATCTCTGATATTCAGCTTTGGATCTGTATCATCTGCCTTGTACGCATCTGGGTACCTGAGAAACATCTCTGGTTTGGATTCCATTTCAGAAAATACCGGAAAATCACTCAGAGGCACTCTTCTGCTGGAAATATCAGCAGTGGAAGTAGCTCTGGGTTCCTTCTGAATATTCTCTATCAGCTTCATCTTTTTCAGATTCTTTGCGTTCAGAGGTTTCCCAATTGTTGGTTCAATAGTGCTCAGCTCTTGAGCTTCTATCAGATGCTCAATCAGTCTATTCTCTGTCAGAATATCTGATATCAACCTTCCAAAAGGTATCCAGTCCCTCTTGGTTCTTTCTTCTTCCCTTGTTTCTTTCACACTGGTTTTGAGGTGGTTGAACAGGAAGTGAGCCAGATTGATCTTTATCTTCTGATCAATAAAGTAGATCAGAAACTGCTGATCCACATTTATGTAATCAGGAGAACTTGTTGGTTTCCTGTGGTTGAAGCACCCCAGAATAATCTTAGCCCATACTCTGCAGTGATCCTTCAGATCTTTAATCTTGCTGCTGGGCATCCCAAGAGTGAAAATCCTGTTAGCTATCACACCTATATCAGCACATCTTTCAGCCATGTCCACACAACGGACGCCACCACCACTTTGACCGATTAGCCTTGCAATGAGATCTTCAGAAATCACAATCTTCTTGCCCATGACAGAGGAGATGACTAGGTGTTTTGAAATCTTGGCGTGAATCCAAAATTCCTTGACCAGCACTGGGAATGTTGGTCCAACCAACCTATCGAAATACCTTTCCCACTTTTGAGCCCTAACTTCTTCAGTTAGGTCAAAACCATTCTCCTTCAAGCTTTCAAAATCAATGATTAACTCAGAGAGCACTTCAAGGTTCTTCACCGGAGTGAGGAGAGTTCTGAGTGGCACTTGATATTGCTCAGATGATGCTTTCTTCTGATTACCTGCAGAAACGCTACTAGAGGTTGCCATGTTCACACTAAAAAGGGTTTTGAGAATGAATTGAGGAAAAAGGTTTGCAAGAGATGAACTCAGAAATATGCAGAAAATGCTTGAGTGTTAGTGAGAAAGCGTAAAGAATAAGAATGAGAGATTAATGTGCTTAAATAGAGTTTTCAAAACTATTTTGAAAAGATAAACGTTTTTAAGAGAGAGAAAAATCATGATTGCCATTTAAAAGCATGATTACTTTTCATTAAATGCTTGCTGATTTTGGGGGATTTGAGAAAGATACTTAAAAACGGTTACCAGACATGTGTCTCAATGTACCCAATCAGCGCTTTGCCTTTTCAGAAGCGTGCACGCGTTCTGCTTCAGAGATATGCTGATGATTGGATGACACTTGTTTGATGTAGTGATCAGCACGTCTGTCTTTGAGATTAGACTCTCAGATCTTTAGACTTGCATCTGATACAATCTGCATGTTCTATCTTTCTGAAAGGAGATTGATCAGAAGTTCACAGTAAAATAATTACATTCTGAAGATAAATATATGAAATTAAAACATTTTCACTCTGGGCACACTTTCATGCTGAGATGTTTCAGAATGAAATTAAACCTATCTTCTGAAAGGGGTTTAGTAAAGATATCAGCCCATTGATGGTCTGTATCTATAAATTTTAAGTTCAAAATACCTTTCTGAATATAGTCCCTAATGAAGTGATGTTTTATTTCTATATGCTTAGCTCTAGAATGTAAAATAGGATTCTTACTTAAGCAAATAGCAGAAGTATTATCACAAAGTATAGGAATGTTACTCTCAAAAATCTGGAAGTCTTCAAGCTGACTTTTCATCCAGAGCATTTGTGTGCTACATCCTGCTGCTGCTATGTACTCAGCTTCTGCTGTTGACAGAGCAATTGTTGATTGCCTTTTGCTGGACCAAGAGATCAGATTTTCTCCCAGAAACTGGCAGCTTCCAGAAGTACTTTTACGTTCAACTCTGTCTCCAGCAAAATCAGCATCACAGTAGCCTACTAAGCTGTAATCACTAGATTTTCTATAAAACAAACCCAGATTAGTAGTACCTTTCAGATACTTGAAAATTCGCTTAACAGCTGTTAAGTGAGATTCTCTAGGATCTGATTGGAATCTAGCACAGATACAAACACTGAATAATATGTCAGGTCTTGAAGCAGTCAGATAGAGGAGAGAACCAATCATACCTCTGTAGACTTTCTGTTCTACACTTTTTCTTACCTCTTCTCTTTCCAGAATGCACGTGGGATGCATTGGAATCTTTGATGGCTTACATTCTGAGAGGTCAAATTTCTTCAGAAGATCTCTGATGTATTTGCTCTGATGAATGTAAGTTCCTTCTGGAGTTTGATTGATCTGAATTCCTAGAAAGAATTTCAGTTCCCCCATGAGGCTCATCTCAAATTCTGCCTGCATACACTTAGCAAATTTTCTTCCAAGAGAAGGATTAGTAGAACCAAAAATGATATCATCAACATAAATTTGACAGACTAAGATGTCACTCTTAACTGTTTTACAGAATAGAGTAGTGTCCACTTTCCCTCTGGTGAATTCATTTTCAAGCAGAAAGTTACTTAGCCTTTCATACCAAGCTCTGGGAGCTTGTTTCAGACCATACAGTGACTTCTTTAGTTTGAAAACATGTTCTGGATGTTTTGTATTTTCAAAACCTGGGGGTTGGTGAACATAAACTTCTTCTTCTATATAACCATTTAAGAATGCACTTTTGACATCCATCTGATACAGAGTGATTCCTCTATTAACAGCAAATGAAATTAAAAGTCTGATAGATTCTAACCTGGCGACTGGGGCAAAGGTTTCTGTATAGTCTATCCCCTCTTGCTGACTATAACCTTGTGCAACCAGTCGTGCCTTGTTTCTGATGACTTCACCTTGTTCATTTAGCTTGTTTCTGAACACCCATCTTGTTCCAATGACGTTGAATCCTTTTGGTCTGGGAACGAGATCCCATACGTCGTTTCTGGTGAATTGATTCAGCTCTTCTTGCATTGCCAGAATCCAGTCATTATCCAGAAGTGCTTCATCAATAGAAGACGGTTCAATCAGAGACACAAGTCCCATAAGTGTTTCTTCAGAGTTTCTGAAGCTTGCTCTTGTTCTGATTGGATCTTCCTTTCTTCCTAGGATAGTCTCTTCTGGGTGATCCAAGCTGCTTCTGGGTAATCTCTTCTGAGGTTGATCAGCAGCTGTTGTAGGATTTCTAGCAGTGCTCCTTTCAGATGTTGAAGGAATGTCTGTGTTGAGAGCTTCTGATGACTTGTCTTCAGAACCTGCAAATTCAATTTCTATACCTGCAAAAATTTCATTCTGCTTTGACTTTTCAGAGTCAAGCTTATCATCAAAACGAACACTGATTGATTCTTCCACAATCTGTGTTTCTGTATTGTATACTCTGTACCCTCTTGAGCGTTCATAGTATCCTAACATAATACACTTCTGTGCCTTAGAGTCAAACTTGTTCAAATAATTCTTTGTATTTAATATAAAGCAAGTACATCCAAATGGATGAAAATATGAAATGTTGGGCTTTCTGTTCTTCCACAATTCATATGGAGTCTTTTCCAGAATAGGTCTTATTGAGATTCTATTCTGAATGTAGCACGCTGTGTTTATTGCCTCTGCCCAGAAAGTCTTAGCAACGTTTGTCTCATTGATCATGGTTCTGGCCATTTCTTGCAATGTTCTGTTCTTTCGTTCTACAACTCCATTTTGTTGGGGAGTTCTAGGACAAGAGAAATCATGCAGAATGCCTCTGTCATTAAAGAATGACTCAAAATCTTTGTTTTCAAATTCTCCACCATGATCACTTCTGACTTTAACGATTCTAAGATCCTTTTCATTCTGAACTTGGTTACAGAAGGTAACAAACACAAAGTGTGACTCGTCCTTGTGTCTTAAGAACTTTACCCATGTCCATCTGCTATAGTCATCTACGATTACTAACCCATACTTCTTACCACTGACTGAAGCAGTTTTAACTGGTCCAAATAAGTCAATGTGCAGAAGTTCTAATGGCTTAGAGGTGGAAACAACATTTTTGGATTTAAAAGAAGGTTTTGCAAATTTGCCTTTCTGACATGCTTCACACAGAGCATCTGAATTGAACTTCAAATTAGGAAGTCCTCTGACCAGATTGAGTTTGTTAATCTGAGATATTCTTCTCATACTAACATGCCCCAATCTTCTGTGCCAGATCCACTGCTCGTTGTTAACAGACAGAAGACATTTTACATTCTGACTCTTTAGTTCAGAAAGTTTGATTTTGTAAATGTTGTTTTTCCTCTTACCATTAAACAGGATAGTCCCATCTTTCTGACTAACAGCTTTACATGATTTTTGATTAAAGATTATATCATAACCGTTATCACTTAATTGACTTATGGATAATAGTTTATGCATTAATCCATCTACTAGCAGAACATTATTAATAGAGGGAAGATTTCCATTACCTACAGTTCCAGAGCCAATTATCTTTCCCCTCTGATTGCCTCCAAAGCCAACGTGGCCTCCAGGCTTAAGTTCCAGGCTTTGGAACATATGCCTTCTTCCCGTCATGTGTCGTGAGCAGCCAGAGTCCAGGTACCATGACTGGTGTTTCTGACTTGCTGCTAAAGATATCTGCAACATGTATTATTTTATCCTTAGGTACCCAGATTTTCTTGGGTCCTGATTTGTTAGTTTTACCAAAACTCTGGTTGAATTTTGGTTTCACAGAGTGCTTACTGCTAGTATATTTGATATCATGTGTGTGACCATACACAAAGTGTGAATTTAGAGGAGTGTGTTTAATGGTTAAGTCCATGACATTCTTTGGTGTAGGAACCTTACCTTGGTATCCTATTCCTTTCCTGCCGTTTCTGCTAACTCCATAGATCATTGAAGCCATTCTGCTTCTATCTATGCTTTTAGCTAGGAACTTCTGGAAACTGTGATCATATGCCTTGATGATCTCATCAGCGTTGTTGGGAGTTTCAGAAATTGGTTCCTTCTGAGAGTTTTGTAAAGTGTTTTCTAATTTTGAAATCTTATTTCTCAGCTCAGAGTTTTCCAATTTGAGACTCTCAGACTTATTAGAGTCAGATTCAAGATTCCTTTTCAGGTCTCTGAATTTAGCTCTAATCTGCTGATAACGTTCCAGAATCTCATTAAGGCTTTCAGCAAGTTCAGCCTTTGTAAAGTTAACAGCGAAGTTAGGAAGTACCTCTTCAGTGTCTGATTCTGAGTCTGATTCAGAAGCTTCACTATCTTCTGAAATGTTAGCCATGAGAGCTATGTTTGCCCTTTCATCATCTGATTCTGAGTCAGCTTCAGACGAGTCAGAGTCATCCCATGTAGCCATGAGACTTTTCTTCTTCTCTCTTCCAAACTTCTTTTTGGGCTTTTCCCTCTGAAGCTTTGGGCAGTCACTCTTGTAGTGTCCTTGCTCATTGCACTCATAGCAGATGATGTCTTTGGTGTTTGGCTTCTTGCTACTGGAGGAGCCTTCAGATCTTCTGTATCCAGAGGAAGAATCTGTCCTTCTGTATCTGGAAGAAGACTCATTCTGATCAGATCTTCTGGGATTCCTGAACTTCCTTTGTCTTTGCTTCCACAGTTGATTTACTCTTCTGGAGAGAAGGGAAAGTTCGTCTTCTTCTGATGAGGATCCATCAGATGTTTCTTCAACTGCCTGCAAAACTTTAGACTCAAATTTTTTGTTAGATTTTAATGCTAAAGGCTTACCTTGCTTCTGAGGCTCATCAGCTTCTAGCTCTATCTCATGACTTCTGAGGGAGCTGATAAGTTCCTCCAGAGTGATTTTGTTGAGATCTTTAGCTAGCTTCAGAGCAGTAACCATAGGCCTCCACTGCTTGGGTAAACTTCTGACGATTTTCTTGACATGGTCAGCAGTAGAGTATCCTTTGTCCAGAACTTTGAGACCAGCTACCAAAATCTGGAATCTAGAGAACATAGTTTCAATGGATTCAGATTCTTCCATTTTGAACGCCTCATACTTCTGAATGAGCGCCAGAGCTTTTGTTTCTTTGACCTGAACGTTGCCCTCATGCGTCATTCTGAGAGAATCAAAGATATTCTTTGCTGTGTCTCTGTTGGAGATCTTTTCATACTCAGTATAGGAGATGGCACTGAGGAGGATGGTTCTGGCCTTGTGGTGATTCTTGAAGTCACGCTTTTGTTGATCAGACATTGATTTTCTATCAATCTTCTGACCACTTGCATTCACAGGGTGCGTGTATCCATCTGTCACCATATCCCACAGATTAGCATCATGTGCTAGAAAGAAGCTTTCAATTCTGTCTTTCCAGTAATCAAAGTTTTCTCCATCAAAGACTGGAGGTTTGCCACTGAATCTGTCTCTGTCCTCATTGTTGTCATTGCTGATGTGAGAATTGTTTCCTGCCATTGTGTTTTTCTGACGCTGGATCTTGTACTGACACGGTTAAGTGTTTTAGCTCAGAACCAGGAGCTCTGATGCCAATTGAAGTGGTGAAAAACACAAGAAGGGGGGGTTGAATTGTAAAACTGAAATCTAAAGCAATGAACACGATATTTTTATCCTGGTTCGTTTGATCTCAAACTACTCCAGTCCACCCGTCAAGGTGATTTCGCCTCTCTCCAACGAGGTCTTAATCCACTATATTCAACTGAATATTACAGACTGCTTTAACAACTGCTAAAGCCTTCTTGATTCAAACCACAACCCGGTTTGTCAAGGTAACACTTTCTTACAAAGAGATAAAAATATGTGTGTGGATGTTTTCTACAAAACTGTATCACAACTGTGATGTATACACAAAATGAAGCTTAGAAACTAGATTGCTAAACAGTAATGGAATATCAGAGTGTGTGGTTTAGCAAAACTGGTATAACGAAGATTATGGTTCAGCTTTTGTGCGTGTAGAGATTTGGAGAGCATTAACCATTTCAATCTTCAAAGCTTTGTTTATATAGCACTGAGATGATGAACGTTGGATGCAATATTCTTGATTCAATGCTAATAACAAACTTTCCTTATTGAGCAGATCTTGTCTGGAATGAAGCCGTTGGAATTAATTTGCTTTCAATGCACAGTACCGTTGCTTACTTAATGCAAGTTCTGGCTTGGCTCATTCTGATTCTGCTTCGTTGCTGATGAACTATTGTGTTTCTGTATCAGAGTATTAAGCGCAGTCTTGTTCATCAGGCTTCAGCATGTACGTGAGTTGATCATCTGATTTTGACGTTCTGATGTAGCAACTTCTGATGCTGGTGTATGAAATCAAATTCTGATGCTGAATAGATGTGATCTTGCTTATTTCAATCAGCGTATCTGCAAGTCAGAACATAATAATTTTTAGGCAGCAGATAGTTCATTCATGAAACTTATAAATACTATATCTTTTCACTTTGTTATCATCAAAACTTAATTATAGGGTAGTAGATTCAAACATTGTTCTAACATCTTCTACCGCGTTGACCTCACAGTTGCTGATATTCAAGGGTGGCCCTTCAGCACGGGCATGGCGTACAACCTTTTGAGTACTTGAAGTGAAACCTAGGCCAAACTTGTCAGACTTATATGGGATATTTGGAAGTTGTCCCCATATAGTGCATCCACCTTCTTCCACCACTACTTTGGCATCCTTCAGAGATGACATCCGGAGTGGAGGCCTTGTAATCTTGGGAGTAGCCTTAGTCACTGCCACCTCTTGGGGGACCTCTTCAAAGTGTTGAAAATGAGTTTCAGTGAATTCACCGTCCAATTCCACATATATGAAGGAATTGAGATGGATGATCATATAATCTTCCTCTCCATGTACAGTGATAATCTTCCCTTGAACCGGATACTTCAGCATCTGGTGCAGTGTAGAGGTAACAGCGCCAGCATTATGGATCCATGGTCGGCCTAGCAGACAGGAGTAAGAAGGGCGGATATCCATTACATAAACGGTTGAATTGAAAGTTTGGGTTCCAACCTTTATGGGGATATCTACTTCCATGTGTACCATCCTCTTCGAGCCGTTAAAAGCCCTTACCACTATGTTGTTTGGCTTTAAAGTCAACCCCTCACAGTCAAGTCTGTCAAGAGATTTTTTGGGTAATACATTCAGAGATGAGCCAGTATCCACCAAAACATGTGCCAGAGTGGTGCCCTTACACTCCACTGAGACATGCAACTCCTCATTATGCTTTCTTCCCCTCGGCGTCAGATCAACATCTGAAAAACCAAAACCATTGTTCGTAGTTAGGCTGGCCACACAGTCTTGAAATTGTTTAGCAGATGTCTCTTGCGGTACATGGGTTGTTTTTAAGAACTTCACCAAGGCTTTTGCATGTGCCTCGGAACACAGTAGTAATGCCAGCATGGAGATCTTGGAGGGAGTTTATCCCAATTGTTTAACTACATCGTAGTCGCTCTTCTTTATAATTTTTAGGATCACCTCCATTTCTTTCTTGGAAGTCTCGGGGATAGTTAATGACTGGGCCTTCGTATGGAGAGGCTCGACCAAAATACTTTTTCCTCAAGTTTCAGCAGTAGGAGTGTTGGTAGGAATGCTAACAGGGGTTGTAACGTCTTCGTCAATAGGAGCACTTGCAGAGATGATTATGGGTACAGAAGTAACCTTTGGAGTAGCCACAGGGATGATCACGGGTCCAGAAATTGCTTTAGGGGGAGCAATTTCTGGAGAAAAGATCCTACCACTTCGGGTGATTTTGCTAGTTCCGACAATATTACTGATGTCAGAATCTTCTTCTTCGGAGTTTATCTCTTTGGAGGCCGGCCAGTCTTGTTTGACGCCATGGTAGTAAATCTCCCTTCTGTAATTCCACGTCACGGTCTTGTCTGATTCATATGGGACTGGCCCAGGCATTGTGTTTATTAAAGGAGCTACTTTGGGAACCGATGTAATTCTAACGAGTATTTTGGTGGACACCATAGAAGAATTGGCGGAAATGGTAATGATAGAAATATCTTCAACAGAAATAGGTAAAACAAGAGTATTTTCAAACAAAATCTCTTTGTTATCTATCAGGCACTGAATGCCTGCCTTCAACAAAGGACAACCAAATGGTGAGGATAAGCATAGATGGAAAGCTTTATTACAGCCCGGGAACACAACGACTTTCAACAAGTTTATCTTAATGGTCGGAAGTGGGGTCATGAGTTTATTAACTGTGGTAACAAACATATCTTCTTCAACGACATTGGTATTGTGACCATGTCTGGGCATAGGAGCAGAAATGACATTTGGCTTTTCGGGTGCATCAAACTCAATTTCTTTTGCTTCAACGAGGTCTTGTATTTTATTCTTCAAGGCCCAACAATTATTAGTATCGTGACCAGGACTTTCAGAGTGATATGCACAACGGGCATTGGGGTGATAATGAGGGGATGTTGTGTTAGGGTTTTTCGGAGCTTCTTTCAAGGTTACCAAGTTGGATCTTAGCAAATGAGGTAATACTTGAGACGAAGTCATGTTGATTCTGGTAAACTGACTGACTGGCCTTTCTACCCTTGGTTGATTATTTCTTTGTTGATCAGATGTAGGCTTTAGGATCATAACAACCCCACCATTTGTTGGCGTTCAACTCTATCTTGGTTTCTTTGCGGATATACAGCAGCTACCTCTTTCTTCCCGATGAAAGTCTTCCTTACAACTGTAGAAGAAGATGTGTCTTTCTGAATATTTCCATTCTTAATACCGACTTCTATCCTCTCTCCGATTAATATTAGTTCAGTAAACACTACAAATGAACTTCTGATTAAATGATTGAAGAAGGGACCATATAAGGTGCCTAAGAACATGTCTACCAATTCTCTCTCAGACAGAGAGGGTTGAACTCTTCCAGCCAAATCTCTCCATTTTTGTGCATAATCCTTGAAACCTTCATTGGACACCATGGCCATACTCTGGAGTTAAGTACGGGTAGGCGCCAAATCAGCATTGTACTGGTATTGCTTGTAGAAAACTGTAGCAAGATCTTCCCAATTATGAACATTAGCCCTTTCTAGTTGGTAGAACCAGTCAAGTTGAGTCCCAGACAAACTGTCTTGGAAAAAAGTGCACCCATAAGTCTTTATCATCAGTATGGGGTTGAATTTTCCCCACATATGATCGAAGATGCATTTTAGGGCATGACACTCCATCATAATTGGAAAATATAGGTGCTTTGAATTTCAGAGGAATCACAATCCCTGACACCAATCCCAATTCCTTAAAGTCCAAGCCTGGTACCTTTTAGATTTCCATCGCGCTCAATCGCTCTTCGAGATGTTTATACTTATCATCAGCTGGAGGGTATTATTCCTCAGAGTAGTCCTCTTCTTCTTCCTCCTCTTTCGATTCTGACGGGACAACTGTTTCCTTGCCTTTCCGCTCTCCTTCATCGGATGTTGTTGCAAAGTCCAAAGTCCTTCTTGTCTGCCCATGAAATCTTCTTCCCATGTTTAAGACTCCGGTTACCTTCTTTGTTTTCTTCTTCCTCTCTTCAGCGAGCAGAGTCTTTAACTCTTCTTGCCCCTTGGCTAGGGTCATGAGCAACTGTTGAAACTGCGTATTCTGAGTTTGGAGATCTTTCATTGTTTGCTCGAGATCCATCTTACTGAAATAAACAGTAGAGAGATGAGGAGACTTGTTGCAAAAGACCTGTTTATGTTATGATGAATGATATGTGCATATGCAATATTTTCAAGGATTTCAAAGATTCAAATTTTCTTTAGACAAAAAAAAGGAAACACACGTTATATTAATAAGATAAAGTTTGAGTACATCAATGACCCTTGGGAAAAATAATACAAAACTCTAAGATAGAAAAGTAGTGCGCATCCTCTTTGGTGCAATGTAGGCATTCAGAGTCTGCTCCTCATGAAGTATCCTAGTGAGCTCCAAAACCTTCTTATCGCTTGCGTAGAATTGGGCTTCGAAAGCATCTCGCTCTCCTTTGAGTTGTATCCAATCCCTTTGGAGGTCTTCGAGAGAGGTGGGCATGTCAGGATGTAGGATAGTGTATGGAACGTCTCCCTCTATGACAGGCTCAAAGATTATTGGGAGAATGGAGGGATAAGGCATCATAAGACTTTGAGCACGAGTTCGTACCCATTTGAGGTAAGGCTCAAGAGGGATGGAATTCTTGTGTCCCAAAGTCTTTCTATCCACCTTGTTTAGAATCCTCCAAGCTCGGATAAATCTCTGGCGAAGACCTTGATCGTCGTTGTCGTAGTCGAATACCAAACCTTGAATCAACATCTCGCGCGGGCCATCCCTTCGGGCATAACCAAACTGCCTTAAGGCTAAGCATGGGTTGTAGGTGATTCCTCCCCTAATGCCAAGCAAAGGAACATTAGGGAATTCTCCATAATGATCGACAATGATAACATTCTTTTTGGATCGGGAGCACCAATGAATGTCTGAATGTTTGAGCATAATCAACCTTTGCGACCACCTTGAACCTTGCTCATTCTTTAATATAGACTGGGGAAGATGAGAAATAAACTATCTTGCCAAGAGAGGAGTGAAACACATAAGAACACCTCTTTTCCTCATTGTGCGAGTGTGAAAAGAGTGTAGGATATCCCGTAGCAATGTAGGCATCGGGTTGCGGGATATGAAGATTTTGACGGCGTTCACATCTATGAGCTGGTCAGGGTTTGGAAACAAAACCATCCCATAGATGAGGAGAGCCACAATTTCCGCAAAGTCTTGCAAGTCAAAGGAATTCCAACAACTTTAGGCTTTCTCGAACAGGAACTTTGCTAAGAAACGTTTGATACCACTCCTTGTTTCCCAATGAGTTGTGACATCAGATGAGTGCAAGTGTAGAGCTTGAGAAATCTCTTCTGGCTTTGGATCTCTTTTCATACCGTTGAAAGGTAGTTGATTGAGAATGGGGATCCTCAAGAGTTGGGAGAATTCTTCCAAAGTAGGCACAAGTTGATAGTCAGGAAATGTGAAGCAATGGTGCAAAGGATCAAAGAACTGAAAGAGCACCTTTATCATGTCCTCATCTGTGTTGGAGGTGACCAAGTTGAGTAGACGACCATGTCTCTAGGTGAATGGAGAGTTTTCAAGAATTCTTGAAACTAGCTCCTTAAGTTGTGGAGGGATTCTCACAAGGTTGACTCGAATAGTTTTCCTGTAAAGTGAATCCATATCCTACAAAACAAGAACAAAGATGAATCTAAAAATCCTTGAAATGGTTAGTGGATGCATATGATGTTCATGATGTCCATGATGTTATGTATAAGTATGCATATACAAGAAAAGAAAACAAGTCCTTAGTTTAGGCTTGCATGGAGTTTTATAGGTAAGTACCCTCTTGAAGTTTAGTCGGCTCAACCTGTCCTAGTAATAGTAACCGGGTTCTAAGGAGCTCAATATCACCAAATTGTTTCCTTGTTTCAGCTCAAGCCTCTTTAATGGCGACCGAAATATCCCAAGAAACCAAACCTCAACGAGTGTAGTATCGAGTATCTACCAACTTCGAACTGCACCAAAGCCTGTCATCTCACTACATCCTAAAGGTCAAGTTGGTCAAGTAAAGGTTCTAGAAGTTCATTAGTGCTTCATGACATCACTCAGTGGCCCGTATTCTTTGATTAACTCAAAGGCTACCGGTACCAAAAATATGTCGTACTAATGTAGCTATTGCTTAGACCATGTCGGTATACCCCGCACAATTTCCACAATGTATTGCTACTTACCTATGATGTATCCCAAATCCAGGTAGAGGATTCAAACCCAAACAAAGAACCATAATATAAAGCATACAAGTCAAACAATGTAAGCAAGTAAATATGATCTAATCCCTAAGGTAACCTCACTTTTAGAATTATCTCCAGCAGGGTCGCCAGTTCTGTGATGGGGTGGGAGAACTGACTTGATTGTTTTGCGTTTGATCGCAAATGTTGCAGTTAGCAGGAGCCGCCACCGACTTTTCTTTTATCCAAAAGGAAAGGTGAAAAAGCACAGGAAAGACCTTTGAGATTGTTTCTTGAGTTCGGGGGGTAAATTATGAAAAGGGAAGGTATTAGAAACCTTTTCATCCATGGTTTTCCATGGGATCTTAGTTACTTGCTAGATCACTTGCTTTTGTTTGAAATTGTGTTTTGTGTGGTTTTGAAAGTATTTTGTAAAAGAGGCCATTGTTTAGGAAATCTTTGTAATGATTCTTGTTCGTAAGAATGTATACAAAGATGTTGATCTTTTGAAAATGTTTTCAAGTTTTGCAAGATGGTTTGAAATGTGTGTGTTTGTTTTGAAAATTGCAAGGATATTTGTTTTGAAATGGAGCAAGTAACTAAAAGTAATCTACTTACTCAAATGTCTTTCTTGTTCATGTTCTTTTCTTTTGATATTGTTGTCTTACCATTGATTTGGTAAGTAACCCTATCTTTGGATGTAAACGGGACAGAAAAAGTGTTGGTGATGTGCTAAAACAATTAAGATCAGAAAAACTAATCATATTAAGATAGTTCAGAGTCAAAACAAGAAAATATTACAAAACATAATCAAACAGTACATCAGAAAATCAAGGAGAACATGAAAAAGGTCATGCATGAAAGAAAAGATTTAAGGTTGAGGAGGCAAGCGTGTGAACAGGCTCTCCAGCATGGCTTGAATCTTTTCAGAAGTCTCATTCTGCTTATGCACCATGCTGACAACAATGTCAATCTTGCTGTCCTGCACATCCATTCTCTCTTTCATCTTCTGATCGTTTTCATCCATCCGCTGCTGTAGACGCATGTCATTCAGCCTTAGTTCTTCCAGAGTCTGCCTGTCCAAGGCAGCTTGAGAAGCATCAGAAGGAGGAGGCTTCTCAGAACTTTCAGCAACATCCTCTGCTTGACGTTTAGCTTGAATGGTCTTGTCTTCTTCTGATGGTTGCACCGTTGCAGCTTGCTGTTTCTCAGACCAAGGTTCACTGTCCAGAGGGAGCACGTCCTCTTTCAGAAGCATACTTCCAACTTCATTCAGAAGCTTGCTGAAATTTTGTTGTGCCTGCTCATAGTTGATATCCTGCAACTTGAGGGCTTCAGCACGTACCCAGAGTCTGAACTGTGACCAGAGCTGATCAGAAGCAGCTGGGTCAATCATCCCAGGATAGACTTGCTTCAAAGAAGCAATCCATTGCAGCACACCTGTTTCAAAATTCAAAATACCAGAGCCAACATCTGGTTGCTTTGGTTTTGGGATTGCAATTTTGTGTTTTAGATCAGCAAGACGGTCAAGACTGGTTAAGTCAATGAAAGTCCTGCTGGGGTTTTCAGAGGTTTTCTGAGAGGCTGTTTGTTTTGGAGAAGGGGTATCAGAGTCAGATATTTTGATTGGAGTGGGTGGTGTTTTGGGAGTATTGGTGGTGTCGATTCTGATGAGGATGGTAACTGGGGCATGATAACAGTGGTTCCACATGGCAACTGAATTGCCAGCGGTGATGGTTGAGGTGAATGAGGGTCAGATTAATGAGGGGAAGGAGTTTCAGAGTGGTGAAACTCTGTTTGTGGTGAAGGTGGATTAATTTCTGGTTGGGGAGAGGGAGGTGGAATCTCTGATTGCTCAGGGATCAGAGGTTCTTCTGAGAGTGGTTGTTGTTGTTGTTCTGGTTCTGGTTGTTGTTGTTGTTCTGGTTGTGGAGGAGGAACATTTTGTGGTTCAGAGTTTGGTTGAGCAGAGGCATGTTGACGCTCAATGTCAGACAGCACTTGTCAAGTGCTGATGTTGTTGAAATTGTTGGTTGTTTGGGGTGTTTGGTTCTAGGTCTTCTGAGTTTTAATGCCTCAGAAGGGTCTTCTTCTTGTATGGTTTCATCAATGGTAGGGATGGGAATTGATATTCTATGAGAGGTTTGAGGAGGGATAGATGCTGGAATAGTAAAAGAATTTGAAATAGGGGCAGCAGATGAAATACCTCTTTTCTTTGGAGTCTGCTGAGATGGTCCTTCTGATGGCGCTTTCCTCTTCTTTGTCTTCTTCAGAGTCACTTCTGGTTGGGGTTGACGCAGATCTCTGATATTCAGCTTTGGATCTGTATCATCTGCCTTGTACGCATCTGGGTACCTGAGAAACATCTCTGGTTTGGATTCCATTTCAGAAAATACCGGAAAATCACTCAGAGGCACTCTTCTGCTGGAAATATCAGCAGTGGAAGTAGCTCTGGGTTCCTTCTGAATATTCTCTATCAGCTTCATCTTTTTCAGATTCTTTGCGTTCAGAGGTTTCCCAATTGTTGGTTCAATAGTGCTCAACTCTTGAGCTTCTATCAGATGCTCAATCAGTCTATTCTCTGTCAGAATATCTGATATCAACCTTCCAAAAGGTATCCAGTCCCTCTTGGTTCTTTCTTCTTCCCTTGTTTCTTTCACACTGGTTTTGAGGTGGTTGAACAGGAAGTGAGCCAGATTGATCTTTATCTTCTGATCAATAAAGTAGATCAGAAACTGCTGATCCACATTTATGTAATCAGGAGAACTTGTTGGTTTCCTGTGGTTGAAGCACCCCAGAATAATCTTAGCCCATACTCTGCAGTGATCCTTCAGATCTTTAATCTTGCTGCTGGGCATCCCAAGAGTGAAAATCCTGTTAGCTATCACACCTATATCAGCACATCTTTCAGCCATGTCCACACAACGGACGCCACCACCACTTTGACCGATTAGCCTTGCAATGAGATCTTCAGAAATCACAATCTTCTTCCCCATGACAGAGGAGATGACTAGGTGTTTTGAAATCTTGGCGTGAATCCAAAATTCCTTGACCAGCACTGGGAATGTTGGTCCAACCAACCTATCGAAATACCTTTCCCACTTTTGAGCCCTAACTTCTTCAGTTAGGTCAAAACCATTCTCCTTCAAGCTTTCAAAATCAATGATTAACTCAGAGAGCACTTCAAGGTTCTTCACCGGAGTGAGGAGAGTTCTGAGTGGCACTTGATATTGCTCAGATGATGCTTTCTTCTGATTACCTGCAGAAACGCTACTAGAGGTTGCCATGTTCACACTAAAAAGGGTTTTGAGAATGAATTGAGGAAAAAGGTTTGCAAGAGATGAACTCAGAAATATGCAGAAAATGCTTGAGTGTTAGTGAGAAAGCGTAAAGAATAAGAATGAGAGATTAATGTGCTTAAATAGAGTTTTCAAAACTATTTTGAAAAGATAAACGTTTTTAAGAGAGAGAAAAATCATGATTGCCATTTAAAAGCATGATTACTTTTCATTAAATGCTTGCTGATTTTGGGGGATTTGAGAAAGATACTTAAAAACGGTTACCAGACATGTGTCTCAATGTACCCAATCAGCGCTTTGCCTTTTCAGAAGCATGCACGCGTTCTGCTTCAGAGATATGCTGATGATTGGATGACACTTGTTTGATGTAGTGATCAGCACGTCTGTCTTTGAGATTAGACTCTCAGATCTTTAGACTTGCATCTGATACAATCTGCATGTTCTATCTTTCTGAAAGGAGATTGATCAGAAGTTCACAGTAAAATAATTACATTCTGAAGATAAATATATGAAATTAAAACATTTTCACTCTGGGCACACTTTCATGCTGAGATGTTTCAGAATGAAATTAAACCTATCTTCTGAAAGGGGTTTAGTAAAGATATCAGCCCATTGATGGTCTGTATCTATAAATTTTAAGTTCAAAATACCTTTCTGAATATAGTCCCTAATGAAGTGATGTTTTATTTCTATATGCTTAGCTCTAGAATGTAAAATAGGATTCTTACTTAAGCAAATAGCAGAAGTATTATCACAAAGTATAGGAATGTTACTCTCAAAAATCTGGAAGTCTTCAAGCTGACTTTTCATCCAGAGCATTTGTGTGCTACATCCTGCTGCTGCTATGTACTCAGCTTCTGCTGTTGACAGAGCAATTGTTGATTGCCTTTTGCTGGACCAAGAGATCAGATTTTCTCCCAGAAACTGGCAGCTTCCAGAAGTACTTTTACGTTCAACTCTGTCTCCAGCAAAATCAGCATCACAGTAGCCTACTAAGCTGTAATCACTAGATTTTCTATAAAACAAACCCAGATTAGTAGTACCTTTCAGATACTTGAAAATTCGCTTAACAGCTGTTAAGTGAGATTCTCTAGGATCTGATTGGAATCTAGCACAGATACAAACACTGAATAATATGTCAGGTCTTGAAGCAGTCAGATAGAGGAGAGAACCAATCATACCTCTGTAGACTTTCTGTTCTACACTTTTTCTTACCTCTTCTCTTTCCAGAATGCACGTGGGATGCATTGGAATCTTTGATGGCTTACATTCTGAGAGGTCAAATTTCTTCAGAAGATCTCTGATGTATTTGCTCTGATGAATGTAAGTTCCTTCTGGAGTTTGATTGATCTGAATTCCTAGAAAGAATTTCAGTTCCCCCATGAGGCTCATCTCAAATTCTGCCTGCATACACTTAGCAAATTTTCTTCCAAGAGAAGGATTAGTAGAACCAAAAATGATATCATCAACATAAATTTGACAGACTAAGATGTCACTCTTAACTGTTTTACAGAATAGAGTAGTGTCCACTTTCCCTCTGGTGAATTCATTTTCAAGCAGAAAGTTACTTAGCCTTTCATACCAAGCTCTGGGAGCTTGTTTCAGACCATACAGTGACTTCTTTAGTTTGAAAACATGTTCTGGATGTTTTGTATTTTCAAAACCTGGGGGTTGGTGAACATAAACTTCTTCTTCTATATAACCATTTAAGAATGCACTTTTGACATCCATCTGATACAGAGTGATGCCTCTATTAACAGCAAATGAAATTAAAAGTCTGATAGATTCTAACCTGGCGACTGGGGCAAAGGTTTCTGTATAGTCTATCCCCTCTTGCTGACTATAACCTTGTGCAACCAGTCGTGCCTTGTTTCTGATGACTTCACCTTGTTCATTTAGCTTGTTTCTGAACACCCATCTTGTTCCAATGACGTTGAATCCTTTTGGTCTGGGAACGAGATCCCATACGTCGTTTCTGGTGAATTGATTCAGCTCTTCTTGCAAGTTTGGGTTCCAACCTTTATGGGGATATCTACTTCCATGTGTACCATCCTCTTCGAGCCGTTAAAAGCCCTTACCACTATGTTGTTTGGCTTTAAAGTCAACCCCTCACAGTCAAGTCTGTCAAGAGATTTTTTGGGTAATACATTCAGAGATGAGCCAGTATCCACCAAAACATGTGCCAGAGTGGTGCCCTTACACTCCACTGAGACATGCAACTCCTCATTATGCTTTCTTCCCCTCGGCGTCAGATCAACATCTGAAAAACCAAAACCATTGTTCGTAGTTAGGCTGGCCACACAGTCTTGAAATTGTTTAGCAGATGTCTCTTGCGGTACATGGGTTGTTTTTAAGAACTTCACCAAGGCTTTTGCATGTGCCTCGGAACACAGTAGTAATGCCAGCATGGAGATCTTGGAGGGAGTTTATCCCAATTGTTTAACTACATCGTAGTCGCTCTTCTTTATAATTTTTAGGATCACCTCCATTTCTTTCTTGGAAGTCTCGGGGATAGTTAATGACTGGGCCTTCGTATGGAGAGGCTCGACCAAAATACTTTTTCCTCAAGTTTCAGCAGTAGGAGTGTTGGTAGGAATGCTAACAGGGGTTGTAACGTCTTCGTCAATAGGAGCACTTGCAGAGATGATTATGGGTACAGAAGTAACCTTTGGAGTAGCCACAGGGATGATCACGGGTCCAGAAATTGCTTTAGGGGGAGCAATTTCTGGAGAAAAGATCCTACCACTTCGGGTGATTTTGCTAGTTCCGACAATATTACTGATGTCAGAATCTTCTTCTTCGGAGTTTATCTCTTTGGAGGCCGGCCAGTCTTGTTTGACGCCATGGTAGTAAATCTCCCTTCTGTAATTCCACGTCACGGTCTTGTCTGATTCATATGGGACTGGCCCAGGCATTGTGTTTATTAAAGGAGCTACTTTGGGAACCGATGTAATTCTAACGAGTATTTTGGTGGACACCATAGAAGAATTGGCGGAAATGGTAATGATAGAAATATCTTCAACAGAAATAGGTAAAACAAGAGTATTTTCAAACAAAATCTCTTTGTTATCTATCAGGCACTGAATGCCTGCCTTCAACAAAGGACAACCAAATGGTGAGGATAAGCATAGATGGAAAGCTTTATTACAGCCCGGGAACACAACGACTTTCAACAAGTTTATCTTAATGGTCGGAAGTGGGGTCATGAGTTTATTAACTGTGGTAACAAACATATCTTCTTCAACGACATTGGTATTGTGACCATGTCTGGGCATAGGAGCAGAAATGACATTTGGCTTTTCGGGTGCATCAAACTCAATTTCTTTTGCTTCAACGAGGTCTTGTATTTTATTCTTCAAGGCCCAACAATTATTAGTATCGTGACCAGGACTTTCAGAGTGATATGCACAACGGGCATTGGGGTGATAATGAGGGGATGTTGTGTTAGGGTTTTTCGGAGCTTCTTTCAAGGTTACCAAGTTGGATCTTAGCAAATGAGGTAATACTTGAGACGAAGTCATGTTGATTCTGGTAAACTGACTGACTGGCCTTTCTACCCTTGGTTGATTATTTCTTTGTTGATCAGATGTAGGCTTTAGGATCATAACAACCCCACCATTTGTTGGCGTTCAACTCTATCTTGGTTTCTTTGCGGATATACAGCAGCTACCTCTTTCTTCCCGATGAAAGTCTTCCTTACAACTGTAGAAGAAGATGTGTCTTTCTGAATATTTCCATTCTTAATACCGACTTCTATCCTCTCTCCGATTAATATTAGTTCAGTAAACACTACAAATGAACTTCTGATTAAATGATTGAAGAAGGGACCATATAAGGTGCCTAAGAACATGTCTACCAATTCTCTCTCAGACAGAGAGGGTTGAACTCTTCCAGCCAAATCTCTCCATTTTTGTGCATAATCCTTGAAACCTTCATTGGACACCATGGCCATACTCTGGAGTTAAGTACGGGTAGGCGCCAAATCAGCATTGTACTGGTATTGCTTGTAGAAAACTGTAGCAAGATCTTCCCAATTATGAACATTAGCCCTTTCTAGTTGGTAGAACCAGTCAAGTTGAGTCCCAGACAGACTGTCTTGGAAAAAAGTGCACCCATAAGTCTTTATCATCAGTATGGGGTTGAATTTTCCCCACATATGATCGAAGATGCATTTTAGGGCATGACACTCCATCATAATTGGAAAATATAGGTGCTTTGAATTTCAGAGGAATCACAATCCCTGACACCAATCCCAATTCCTTAAAGTCCAAGCCTGGTACCTTTTAGATTTCCATCGCGCTCAATCGCTCTTCGAGATGTTTATACTTATCATCAGCTGGAGGGTATTATTCCTCAGAGTAGTCCTCTTCTTCTTCCTCCTCTTTCGATTCTGACGGGACAACTGTTTCCTTGCCTTTCCGCTCTCCTTCATCGGATGTTGTTGCAAAGTCCAAAGTCCTTCTTGTCTGCCCATGAAATCTTCTTCCCATGTTTAAGACTCCGGTTACCTTCTTTGTTTTCTTCTTCCTCTCTTCAGCGAGCAGAGTCTTTAACTCTTCTTGCCCCTTGGCTAGGGTCATGAGCAACTGTTGAAACTGCGTATTCTGAGTTTGGAGATCTTTCATTGTTTGCTCGAGATCCATCTTACTGAAATAAACAGTAGAGAGATGAGGAGACTTGTTGCAAAAGACCTGTTTATGTTATGATGAATGATATGTGCATATGCAATATTTTCAAGGATTTCAAAGATTCAAATTTTCTTTAGACAAAAAAAAGGAAACACACGTTATATTAATAAGATAAAGTTTGAGTACATCAATGACCCTTGGGAAAAATAATACAAAACTCTAAGATAGAAAAGTAGTGCGCATCCTCTTTGGTGCAATGTAGGCATTCAGAGTCTGCTCCTCATGAAGTATCCTAGTGAGCTCCAAAACCTTCTTATCGCTTGCGTAGAATTGGGCTTCAAAAGCATCTCGCTCTCCTTTGAGTTGTATCCAATCCCTTTGGAGGTCTTCGAGAGAGGTGGGCATGTCAGGATGTAGGATAGTGTATGGAACGTCTCCCTCTATAACAGGCTCAAAGATTATTGGGAGAATGGAGGGATAAGGCATCATAAGACTTTGAGCACGAGTTCGTACCCATTTGAGGTAAGGCTCAAGAGGGATGGAATTCTTGTGTCCCAAAGTCTTTCTATCCACCTTGTTTAGAATCCTCCAAGCTCGGATAAATCTCTGGCGAAGACCTTGATCGTCGTTGTCGTAGTCGAATACCAAACCTTGAATCAACATCTCGCGCGGGCCATCCCTTCGGGCATAACCAAACTGCCTTAAGGCTAAGCATGGGTTGTAGGTGATTCCTCCCCTAATGCCAAGCAAAGGAACATTAGGGAATTCTCCATAATGATCGACAATGATAACATTCTTTTTGGATCGGGAGCACCAATGAATGTCTGAATGTTTGAGCATAATCAACCTTTGCGACCACCTTGAACCTTGCTCATTCTTTAATATAGACTGGGGAAGATGAGAAATAAACTATCTTGCCAAGAGAGGAGTGAAACACATAAGAACACCTCTTTTCCTCATTGTGCGAGTGTGAAAAGAGTGTAGGATATCCCGTAGCAATGTAGGCATCGGGTTGCGGGATATGAAGATTTTGACGGCGTTCACATCTATGAGCTGGTCAGGGTTTGGAAACAAAACCATCCCATAGATGAGGAGAGCCACAATTTCCGCAAAGTCTTGCAAGTCAAAGGAATTCCAACAACTTTAGGCTTTCTCGAACAGGAACTTTGCTAAGAAACGTTTGATACCACTCCTTGTTTCCCAATGAGTTGTGACATCAGATGAGTGCAAGTGTAGAGCTTGAGAAATCTCTTCTGGCTTTGGATCTCTTTTCATACCGTTGAAAGGTAGTTGATTGAGAATGGGGATCCTCAAGAGTTGGGAGAATTCTTCCAAAGTAGGCACAAGTTGATAGTCAGGAAATGTGAAGCAATGGTGCAAAGGATCAAAGAACTGAAAGAGCACCTTTATCATGTCCTCATCTGTGTTGGAGGTGACCAAGTTGAGTAGACGACCATGTCTCTAGGTGAATGGAGAGTTTTCAAGAATTCTTGAAACTAGCTCCTTAAGTTGTGGAGGGATTCTCACAAGGTTGACTCGAATAGTTTTCCTGTAAAGTGAATCCATATCCTACAAAACAAGAACAAAGATGAATCTAAAAATCCTTGAAATGGTTAGTGGATGCATATGATGTTCATGATGTCCATGATGTTATGTATAAGTATGCATATACAAGAAAAGAAAACAAGTCCTTAGTTTAGGCTTGCATGGAGTTTTATAGGTAAGTACCCTCTTGAAGTTTAGTCGGCTCAACCTGTCCTAGTAATAGTAACCGGGTTCTAAGGAGCTCAATATCACCAAATTGTTTCCTTGTTTCAGCTCAAGCCTCTTTAATGGCGACCGAAATATCCCAAGAAACCAAACCTCAACGAGTGTAGTATCGAGTATCTACCAACTTCGAACTGCACCAAAGCCTGTCATCTCACTACATCCTAAAGGTCAAGTTGGTCAAGTAAAGGTTCTAGAAGTTCATTAGTGCTTCATGACATCACTCAGTGGCCCGTATTCTTTGATTAACTCAAAGGCTACCGGTACCAAAAATATGTCGTACTAATGTAGCTATTGCTTAGACCATGTCGGTATACCCCGCATAATTTCCACAATGTATTGCTACTTACCTATGATGTATCCCAAATCCAGGTAGAGGATTCAAACCCAAACAAAGAACCATAATATAAAGCATACAAGTCAAACAATGTAAGCAAGTAAATATGATCTAATCCCTAAGGTAACCTCACTTTTAGAATTATCTCCAGCAGGGTCGCCAGTTCTGTGATGGGGTGGGAGAACTGACTTGATTGTTTTGCGTTTGATCGCAAATGTTGCAGTTAGCAGGAGCCGCCACCGACTTTTCTTTTATCCAAAAGGAAAGGTGAAAAAGCACAGGAAAGACCTTTGAGATTGTTTCTTGAGTTCGGGGGGTAAATTATGAAAAGGGAAGGTATTAGAAACCTTTTCATCCATGGTTTTCCATGGGATCTTAGTTACTTGCTAGATCACTTGCTTTTGTTTGAAATTGTGTTTTTTGTGGTTTTGAAAGTATTTTGTAAAAGAGGCCATTGTTTAGGAAATCTTTGTAATGATTCTTGTTCGTAAGAATGTATACAAAGATGTTGATCTTTTGAAAATGTTTTCAAGTTTTGCAAGATGGTTTGAAATGTGTGTGTTTGTTTTGAAAATTGCAAGGATATTTGTTTTGAAATGGAGCAAGTAACTAAAAGTAATCTACTTACTCAAATGTCTTTCTTGTTCATGTTCTTTTCTTTTGATATTGTTATCTTACCATTGATTTGGTAAGTAACCCTATCTTTGGATGTAAACGGGACAGGCGTGGGTCATCGTATAGCCATGATTAGCAATGTTGCAAAGTACCTTAGCATTTTTGAAGGACTAAGATCATTTTTGTAAGGCATCTTTGAATAGCGTCATCGAGGGACTATGATCTTGTATTTGTTTGTTTTTGCTAAGATACTTTACATGCGTAATATGGTCATTTTGTATAAGGCAACCAAGTGGGATAACCCTAGGGGTGTTTTGTGTGCAAGTGTGTCATTTTCATGCTTGATTTTGTCTTGAATTAGGGTTTTCTATTTGATTGATTTTATTTTGCCATACAAACCATAATTACTAGCATGTTATGTAAAAGCGATAAATTGCGAAATTTAAATGTCCTACGCTATTACAACATTTGTGGGAGGGGGAATACAATTTATGAATGGGGATTTGCAATAATATAAACCTAATTAAGCTATTACAACCGAATTGAATATGTACAAATATTGTAATAAATAATATACAAGATAAATTAAATATGCAAAGATGTATGAATGCAAAGAGGATTTTGTTTGGTTTTTTATGTCAAAAATGTTTTAACCTAAACCTAATAAATAAATCAAGATTAAACTCAAATTAATTAGGAAAGGAAATTATTTTTAGAAAGGATTTTGATTAAACCCTAATTCTATTTTATCAAAAGGAAATAAATTTCTTTGAGAAAAAGTAAGTATTTTTATATTTTTTGTCTTGAAAAATAATATATGGTATTTATGAGGTATTTTTGATCTTTTTATGTTAAAAATAATATGCTTAATGAGTGTGAAGAAAAAATAAATATTAAAAAAATTATAATGTAATTTACAAGTTTATTATAAAAAAAAGATAGTATATAACTTAAATAAAAATATTTTTTATGAGGAAAAATAAAATAAAATGAACCAAAATGTAAATCTATCATTTTTATATTTTTTTGTGATTTTTAATATTAAGAAAATATATTTGATAAAATAAAATGAAAATAAAATAAGTAAATAAAAATATTTGGGCCAGGGGTGCTGCAAGCAAATAGGAGGCAATGGGTTAGCAAAAAATTACAAGGCCCAAAGTCAAAAGCCCACGCTGCAAAAATAACAAAAAAAGGTGGAAAAAATATGGAAAATTGCAAAAGGCAGCGCCAAGGCTCGAACCCGTGACCTAGGGCATTTTTGCGCGCTGCCTTACCACTAGGGTGGCTGTACATCCGTTTATAGAAACACAAAGATAAATATATATTAGAAAACGCCCCCTGAAGGCAACTTCATCTTCAACCTTGAGTCATGGCCGGACCACCTGTATCTCTCTCATTTCTCCATGAAAATAGAAAGTCCAAACATGAAAATTATGGGGTTTCTTCCCACGAGTTCAACCATCTAACTTATGTAAACTAACAATCAAAGATCAAACTAATTTTACTTGCCCTAATTTGAAACCTAATTTTTACAGAAATTTCAAATCAAAAATTTTCTATACACAGTTAAGATAAGTGAAAACTATGAACATGGTTAACTTTAGTGCAAGGATATCTACATTTTGTTTTCACAAATCAAGACCAAATTATGCTTGTATGAAGAGATAGAAGTTTGAGTTTTTACCTCTTTCAGTTGAGATCGTGAATGGAGTTTGAGCAACTTTTGAGAAGGCCTGAGGATCTGTTTAGCTTGCCTGGACCTCCCTGAGTGTGCTCCAATCCTTACTTTGCCTTAAAAGTTCCTGAATCTCCCTAGTCAAGTCAACCTGCAAGCTTAAAATGTAAAAATGGCAGATGGAGAAAGAGGAGTTACAGTGAGGGAACAGGGGTCTGGAACACTTAGATATGATATATATTAAGTGTTTAGGTGGTTAAAACTCAAAACGCACGAGTGTTTTTTGAGATTGCTATGTAAGGTGCAAAATTGTAAGTTTTGGCATATTTTTAGTTATGGAGTGTTTGGGAGAGTTTCTGAGCTTTAGCAACCGTGTTCTAGGTTGTAATGCATTTGCGTATAAGTATAGAAAAGGTTTTGGATCAATTCCACACCAGGTTTTTGAGTTATAGCCTTTTGGCTCTATAACTTGCTTTTGAAGCAAAGCAAGGAGACAAGTCCCTATGTACTGTACAAGCATGGTCTGGTTTGGTAGGGGGCTCCAGGTAAGTTTCTTTTTGCTGTGGCTTTGCTTGTGTGTAGAGAAAACAAGTGCAAGGCTCAAGGAGTGGAAAATTGCAAAAGTAGTGCTTTATCAAAATGGAAATGGCACCTTTGTGCCAAAAATGGAATTGTTCTTGTACAATACATTTAATGTTTGGCTAAAAGCTTCCAACATCTGTGAAAATATTTAATTAAGGAGTAAAAGTCAAGTTAGGAGCCTTCAAAGTAAGAATTGTTCAGCATGCTTGAGGATTTGAATTTTTGTTCTTCATGAAATGGCTTGAAATTAAAGTGAGAAATTGCCAACTTCATCTCTTCGATTCTCCCTACTCAAGAATGATCTCAAGGAGTTCTTGGACATTTTTGAAAGCTTGCAATGTGATATACAACCCATCTTTAAATTTCTTTCAAATATTCCCCTTGGAACTATGTGAAAAATTGGCATGAAGTTAGGTCAAAAATCTGCCTAACTAGGGAAAAATTTCACTAAGTTATTTTAGTTCATGAGCATGTATTTACAAAATTGTATCTTGAGATCTAAGCATTTTTAGGAGAAATTGTGTGAAGGAAAATTATAGATTTTACGGAGATATACAACTTTCATGTTGGAAGTTTCCTTTGAATCATGTTGCATCATGGTGATAATTTGGCTCAAAGTTGAGAAAAAATAAGAAATTTTCTATAATTAGAAAATTTTCTAAGTTAAAATTTTCAACTTTTCAAAACCAAAACTTAAACCCTTGCTTTTTTGATGAACAAGTTTAACATTTTGACATGTTTTGATGAGTTATGATCTTTGGCACTTGATTTTGACCAAAAAAGTCAAAGTTTGACTTTTCAGTATACAATTGACTTTTGATCAGTTGACTGCAAAATTCATCTGTCAATTCAATGGATTTGCAATGTTTTGAACCATGTAATTAGGTTAAGATGTTGCAAATGAACTCTTGAAATATTTATTCAAACCAATTGATCATTTGCTAGGTCAAAAATCAGAAATTGCCCCTTCTCAGTAAAAACCCTAATTTTGACCATTTTGCCCTTTTGATGTTTTGATCAAATTTCTTGAGGAATTATGGTCCAAACTTGACCAAATGATACATATGAGTCTAAGATGTTGATTTGGATAAAATATTATGAGGTTTGACTGAAAATTGGCCATAGTTGACTTTTTCCCCAATACAGCTGATTTTTAGGTCAACTGTCTAATTGACTGATCAAAAATGTGATTCAAGGCTTGAAACTTGGCATGAGTAATCTTTGGGGTACATAATGATCCTTGAAAGTCATATGAAGCATTGATAGTCCAAAAATCCATGTGCAAACTCAAACCTAATTTTGGTCATCAGTGCATGAGGAGGTGTCTTGAGCTTGTCAAACCCTAATCCAGTCTTGAGTCAAAGAGATTTTGTGAGGAAATCTTTGATAAGTGAGGGGGGAAATTTTGGGGTACAACAACAAGTAATATAAGAACCTGATTGAAGCAGAAAATGAAATTTGAATTGAATTGCTCCAAATAGTATAAAACAATATATCATAAGAAAGCAAGAAACATAAAACTTGAACTACTAACTTAGAAATTAAGTAAAATTTGGTACAATACTTCTTGGGCCCTTTTTTCCTATGATGACAACATATTTATAGGCTCAAATGTACTAAAGACGAATCTAAATCGCAAGGAAATCAATGGTTGCATAATAGAAATGAGAGAAATTTAACAGCCAAAATTAGAATTACAGACGTATGAGTTGCTTACGAGCTGGCCATAATATGTCTTGCATACTAGTGACATGCTTAAACTCTCTGTAGTGGTTACGGCCGTAAGGAATTCTTACGACTTGCGTGTAACCACTTTGGTTTACTTGTCCTCTTTTTCTTATTTTGCCCCTTTATTCAGAAATCAACGTCATTTTCTCTTTTGCTGACAACCTAGTCAAAGTACCAATTTTGAGGAGTAAAATGAAATAAAAACAAAAAAAACATGGGGAAAACCCTAATTATAAAATGGTAAAAACATTATTGCTTAATCTCCCACATACTTGAATTGTTATTTGTCCTCAAACAACTTGATTTTTATTGACAAAATTTTAACAAAGCCAATTGACATAGAAAAATCTCACGAAAACCTTAACACTAATACTCATATGGGAACCTAGTTCAAATTACCAAGGGTTAATTCACCTGGAATTAGTTCGACACAAATTCCAAAGACCTCAAGACAAAGTAAGCTAAATCGATTCTAGTTCGGGAGACTTTAGTTGTTCAACAAGACTGATTTTGTCAAAATTTTCTCAGGGTCCTTAAAACTTAGTCTTTCTTCCTTATATTAAATATACTTTTTTGGTGAAAATATTTCAAAACTTTTTAAAAATGTTTTTAAACATTTTGAGTTTTGGGGAAAATTGAAATAGTAATGTTACTACCTCAAACAACAAAAAAATAAAGCAAACAAACAAGAAAACAAATAAAATACTAAAGAGGTTAGCCCTTCATACTTAAATCAAACAGTGACCTCAATGTGCCAACAAGGGAAAAAGTGTCCCTCACCAATGTGCCAAGCGAATATCTATTGTATCATATTGTACTGTTTTCTGAGTAAATGTTGACAACCACTGATTAAATTATTTTTACATGTTTGAACTTCTGTCAGGTTTTCTACTTTTGCCATTAAGGCAACCAACTCTAAATATACTCTATCTTGTTGCTCTTGAGTACTTGCATATTCCTAATTTTCTGCGTGTGTGTGTGGGGTGGGGGGGGGGGGGGGGGGGTGGGGGTGGGGGGGGGGGGGGGGTAGAGGTGGAGAGACTTTCCCTCTCATGTCCATTTCATCATCAGTATTAGAGTGGACATTAGTATCCATTATGCACAACCAGTTACCCTTAACTTGAACGTTCGTAATTGTCGAGTTTGGCAGCACCATTTTTTGATGTGAGGTGTTTCTAATCATCAATGTATATTTGTTGGGGATAACATTTGTAATTAAATTTTGGGAAATACATGCAATAATTTCTATTCCAATGTTTCCCATAATAGACTCTAATACTCCCTGTCATACGCTAAGGCCATGACTTGGGTGGTAGTTATACCACCCACAACAATATCCCATATTGCAGCTTTGTGATAAGTGCAAAAATATGATAAATGTATACATTGAATAAGGGCACTTGTTGATTTTTTCACAAGTTTCTCTTATCAAAACTACAACTATAGAGTAAATATTATTTTTATTAGGATAATAGTTAGTTTCTACATTTTACACCTAATTTCAACACATTTTATAGGTGTTTGTGCAATTCAGGAGATTGATTCAGCAAAGCGAAGAAGAAAGTTTTAGTAACCTCACTTAGGTATCTTAGAGCAAGGGAAATCAGGCCTCAAAGTGAAGGTAAAGCGAGCTCAGAACGAGTGAAGTCAGAATGTCCTAATTTTCAAATATTATCCCCTTCGCCTAGCTCGCTCAAAGCGAGGCCATGCAGAATGTCAAATACTTCAAAAATAAACTGTCTCGCTTTGTGCAGCCTAGCAAGGTCAAAGCAAGGAAGCTGACTAAACGAGATATTTGTGGCTAAATGAGGCAAGGCAGTTTAAAGATGACATGTTAGAAATCTTCATAATGAAGAAAGGTCATCTCGTTAAACAAGCCTTTTGGTGGCTAAGCGAGGTTATGATTTTAGGACAAGTATAAATACCATTATAAAATAGAAAAGGAGGATTATCTTACCATTTTTTGAGAGAAACATACAGAGAGAAATAAGGGAGAGTCAGAACTGAAAGAGTTCAAGGTGGATACACAACAATCATCCAGAAATCAACATTGATGCTCGTTCATATTTATTCTTCCCATTTTTACAACACTACCATGACAATGAGTAGCTAAATCTCTCTCTTGTAGGGATTAAATTTAATTAACAGTACTCGTATGTACATCTTTTGATCATTGTTATATATGAACTAGTTACTCATCAAAATTAATGTTATCCTTATTTCAATGTTTAACTTTATGGAGTTGAATTGTTATTGAGAAATACCTTTTGAATTTAGATTTAGGATAATCATCTGTTAAAAGATAAACTCTAGCGATAAATTTGAGATTTAACATTCCCTACAAGTATCAATTCTTAATGCTATTGTATTAATTAATAGGATGAGAGATCATCGATTAAACAATACGGTTGAACCATCATCATGGTTTAGACATAAATAATGTTTGTGATAAATACATGATAATATTGATTAATAGCTAGGATCTATATAACTAATCAAGAAGATACATGTGAAATATGTTAATGAAATCTAATCCCAACAAGCTCATATCTCTATTAGTTTCCTTATAGTTTACTATTGTTACAATAAAATCAGTTAAAATATATTACAATAAAATCAGTTAAAATCAGATTAATTGTTGAACGAGAGTAATATCATACTAGTCCATGTGGATATGATAAACAAAAATACTTACTTTTGATTCTACGCATCACTTTTGCAATATTTTCCAAGCGCGCCACCATAAAGCTTGCATTGTTAATTGAGATAAAGTTGAAGATACACTAAATTAAATATATTTATTTCAATCTAGAATTTTCAGTATTGTCACCTCTTCCAAAGATAGAATGTGAAAACACTTTCTAAACATGCTGAATGCATGCGTTATGAATGTGGGATGATTTCGCCCTTTATATGACATTTATACTCTCCCTAGTTAGAAGAAATCAAACGTCATTGTATCTAAACCCGTCCAAACCTACGGGGAATCTTTATTTCCCACCCTTTAAGAAATCTAACCAGGTTACCAACTTCAAAGAGATTAAACCCATGATCATTGTTGAACACACAAATTGAGACTGCTCCAAAATGGCCTCGCAAACTTTTCCATAATTCTAACTTAGATGAACTTAGGAATTCCAGTGTAGACCTGATGTAGGTGTGGTGCTTCAAAGACAAAAATTATCTCCAACCTAGTTGGCCAAACATCCATTCTACAAAAGTCAACAATTTTAAGCTTTATATAGTGGGTTCATAGACATACATATTAGGTCCAATCCTGTGATGAACAAGCACATCGAACTTTGATCTCTACTCATAATTATGAAATAAAAATTAAAAATGGATTATGTTTTACAACTATTGTTCCATTTGGGAACTAGAAATGGATGTAGTTGAACAATTGATGATCTTGAACAATGGCTCTGATCTCCTTTACAATAACGCTGGGAGGACCTACATGGTTAGTACTCCAGCTCTCAAGTCAGTTAAAGATTCAAGATGAGTGTAGTGAAAGTGGAGATTAGAGAATGTACCTTGTTCTTGAAGATGATCTAATTTTATACCTTGAGTCAGTTGAAGTGGATTCGAGATGAATTAGGTCTTAGTCATTTGGGTCTTTGATTGGCCCATAACAGTTTCCCTCAAGGCTTTTCCAGTCATTGAAGGAGTCGGGGGAAGCCTTAAGTAATGATAGATGGCCTTTAAGATGTGGTTCGATGTGAAATGAAACTAAAACGTTTGGAATTAGTTGAAAAATTAGTGGGAAACCAACACAATAAATGCAACCCCATCATTGATATGTTTCATCGCCTTTTTTGAAATGTACGGTGATGTGACTAGCTAGAGAATATTGCATTTTATGGTGCATTCAAGTGCACTCTAGTTGGAGTGTATCTACGAGGGTAAATCTAGTCATTAATTTTGTGACTTATTTCTCTAGTTGGTCTGAATTTTCCAGCTTCCATTACTTATAAATAAGACCAATTGAGCGTTTGGGAGTTTTCGCAGCTCTTAGCATTCAAACTTGCAGATATTTTTCTAGAAAACATCTTCATTTCCTCTTCTTTGAGAACACTATTAGAAGTTATCTTAACTGTTTTGCTCATACCTTTTGCTTTTCTTCCTTTTATCTTGTTTCACCAATATCACATAACCAGACACCATCTTAACTCGAGCTTTTATCTTCGCCATTTCTTGTTTTCTAGTCAGGATGAGTGATAATACAATTGACCTAATGAGCAATTTTGAATTTGAAACTTTGTTTTCCTCTATAATAGGGACATTCCATGATTCTCAACTCCCTCCTCTTAGTAGAAATTGCCTAGAAATAGAAATCATACATGTATCTGACTATTCTGATTTAGAATGGGTAATTGGAAATTATTTTGAGGAAGAAAATTTTTCATCCTACTCATTAGAATCCATTTTAACACATGTTGGTAGATAATTTAATTGTGCTGAAGTCCTTATGCCCCCTCCCATTTTAACCGAGGAGGATGTACAAGCCAATCAGAAGAAGAGAGAGTGTGCTAAAGATTATATTCAACTTTGTCTGAGGACATATAATTGTGAGCCCAATGATACTGATATGAATTCCTATTTTGATCTTCGAGACCATCCAGGCGTAGCGGGGTATAACTGGACAAATGCTAGAATAATGAGCAATCCGTCAGTTCTGAGTACTGAGGCTGTTATAGATGCTGATGGAAATATGGTCGACAATCTCATGGAATGGTTAGTTTTTCCAATGGAGTATGATAAGAGGATCTATAGTTCATATGATGACTGTATGATCCCGCTCTATGAGTGTCTATTCAAAAGAATCGGATTGTGGTTGCCCTTTTCTGAATTTGAGGTAGCCGTACTGATATATTTAAAAGTTGTTCCTTCTCATATCATACTAGGTCCTAGGAACTCTTGAGGGTGTTTAAGCTGTATGTCAAGCACAAATCTTGGAAACCTTCCTTTGGATTATTCTTTTATTTGTTTCCTTTGAGACACACTTCTCAAGATAACTTCATAATTGGGGGCTCATTTGATTCCATCAGGTCAATCCTTGGTTCAATCCCTTTGGTCTGGATTAGAACAACTTTCAGAGGCGTTTCTTACTGGTACAACCCCTCACACCTGTGACTCGTCTCTTTTTTTTTACCTTCCTATCGATTCTCCTTGCTTATACTGGAGTTTATACCCAAAGTATTGGTCTAAAATCCCCTTTAACTGGGATGTTCATTCGAACTTTACCAATTTGGGTTTTCTTTGTTTGGACGAGGTGGAAATGAATGAGGAAATATAATCTTGGTTTTAGAGGCTTGGCTATGAGAAAGGATTTGGCCTCATTGAGGTGTCCCCTGTAACACCCCACTAAACCCCAAAGAATATTCATAATTATTTTAATAAATAAATCAGAGTATATCACCAACAAGGGTGTCACACTTTCATATAAAAGATCATAATAATACATCCTGCTCCGTAACACGGGTTGCAAAAACACTTTAAATCATATAACACTTTGGTCTCATCATATAATCATTTTAAACTTTGCAGTGAAATTAATAAGTCATATTTTCTTCATAACATTTAGTCATGCTTCATAATTCCTACTTATAAATCAAAACATCTCGAGTGCCACGTAGGTTGACTCAACATCTTAAAAAAAAACAAAGAACATAAGTTTCAATCATTCGATCCCAACCCCAATATTACATATCAGAGAAAGACTCCCTTTATTCAATGAAAGCAAATAAACATACTATGAAGCTATCCTCTAATTCTTCTATAGACTATTCTTGTTCACCTGCGCGCTACCCACGTGGAGGCACATTCAAACAGAAAGGATGAGTAATCATAATAATTATATAAGGCATAAGGAATATACATAAAAAATATACATAACAAATATACACATAAGCAAGGCATCACACATCATCATATCTTCATGTTATACTCACACCTTTACAACTTCATCAATACACGAACAACCATTACCTCGTAGTATGATGAAAGAAGTAAAGGTGTGAGGTAAATAAGTATAATTATGTGTACTTGAAATTGCTATCTACTCATTATTATGCTTCCTCTTATATTTTTTTGATATCTCACTCTTTATATTTAAATGTGGTCTCTATGTGAGTAACATGCAGTTGATTCGAAATAGCTCAAGGTCGAGGTTAGCCGAAGAGTTACCTCAATTGTATAGATTGAGTCAGTTTCTACTCTGATACGTAACACTTGGGGGTTTTGTGTTGTCTTACTATGTTGGGAGTAAACTTTGTATAACTCCATTATTTTGAATTTACCTTATGATTATGCTGATTTTTGGATGATGAAAGATACCACTCATGTTGAGGGTTGAGAATAATTATTTATTGATGTTTTTCGCTGCGAATAAATGCAATGAAGTTTAAGACTTGAAGTTTATGATTTTGCGTTACGTAACCTATTTATTGAGCATGTATGATGCATGATGATGTGACATCCTATTTGTTGATGTTATTTTAGAAATTAATTTACTTTAATTTTTTTTTAAATTATCGATGGGGAAATAGGGTGTTATAATTGGTATCAGACCAAGTCAGTCGGCCGACCAAGTTGTTGAGTCTGTAGTACGACAGTTGAATATTGTCGATGTATTGTTCCTTAGTACACAACATGTGTGTGAAACATTGTCGGTGCTTTCTTATTTTTCTAATCACTTGTTTACAAGAATGGGATGGAGACAAGTGGAGGAGAAGTTTGTGCTTCTCTGAGATGGTTCGTGTGTGAATAGTTGGTTTAGTATATCGTGAATTTCATGGGTGTTGGCATTAATGCTACTGAGTTATTTTTCTGATTTCAAAGGAAGTATGGATTCGAGAATTATGCCTAGCGGTCAGTCGAAGGATCCTTGAGAGGGAATAATCAGGTACTCGTGTTGTTCGCATTTATAGTAGTGAAGGGAGATGTTATGGCTAATGACATGCCAATTTTGGGTGAGTTATGATGTCTTCCCGTGGGAAATTGCGACCTGTCGTTAGAAAGGGATGTTGGACTGACTTAATATTAGCCTTGGGATGAGCTATTTGGAATTAAACCAAGTGATTACAAGGTGTTTTGGCAAGTCGATGCAGATTCTCATGCTTGAAGGTTATACAGATTCGAGGTTATTGTTCGTTGGTTAGGTAGAGGCGTCTCTGAGGGAAACAGAGATTTGTTAAAGGTTGCTTCTCAGAGGATATAGAGCAATATGATGGCTAGAGATATGCAAGAGGTTGTGTAATTTCTTGATGATCCCCTGAGGACATTATCTAAGCAAGTAGGATAACTCTTAGAAGGTGGAGCTCAGATGGTTATAATGTTTTCAACACAACATGTTGATCATGAAAAAGTTAGTGTTAAGTTACCATTGTGTGTGCTGTCGTTGTTCGGAGTAATGCTGGAGTGATAGATTGCTGAGAATTTTGTTGTTGGAATCATGTAAGTGGTTGTTGAATGTCATTAATTTTGTTGGGTATTTGTGAATCGCGAGGCAGAATTGGAACCCAAAGATATTAGTAGTATTGTGAAAAGAATTGGAATATTGATGTTTTGGTATGATTTGGTGTCGATGTCGGTGTTGAAATTGTTGAGATGTATTTGACGTGTCAGTGATGGAATTGATGCAATATCATTGAGTGTTTGCAAGATTTAATGTGTTTACTTTGTGATTTAGAATGTTGATGATGATGTGTGTAGATAGGAACTATAATTTGGAACATGAACGATGAAGTATGTGGAGGTTAGGGATGTTTGAGTACGAAATATGTGGTTTTCGTAACATAAAAATATGATTTTTTTACTCTGGTTCAGAGGTAACCGGTTACTGGGATTGAGTAACTGGTTACCACTCAAAAAAATTAGCGTTTCTAGCTGTTTTGAGGGGTGTAACCGGTTACGGCTATTTGGGTAACCCGTTACCACTGAGTTGACAGTATTTTGTAATTCTCTGAAAAATTCATAACTTGAGTTTTGGACGTCCGATTTGAGTTTCGTTTGAAGCGCTAGAAATCTAACGTGATGAACTTTGTTCTAAAAATGGTTTTAGAACTTGGAAGTAATTTATTTTTCACATGAAGATGTTGGATGAGAGGTGGAATTTGATGTGGATCTCGTTCTTGGTACCAAACTTGTTCCTATGGCACCATACATGATTCCAGTTCAAAGTTAAGAGAATTGGAGAAGTTATTAGAAGATGTGTGGAGAAATAGATTTGTAAAACCGAGTGTATCATTTTGGGAGCTTTGATGTCATCAATAAGGAGAAAGAAAGTACTACGAAATTGTATGTGGATTACCGATAACTAATTTAAGTAGTGGTTGAAGTTACACATCCACTTCAAATGATTGACGATTTGATGGATTAACTGGTAGGAGAATATTTCTTCGATATACTCGAATTGAGGTTGAGTTACTTTCAGATTCGGGTGAGGGGTGAGAATAATTGGAGGATATCTTTTAGAACTCGATGAAGTTATTTTGAATAATTAGATCAGTTTGTTGCGGTGTTTATTGAGGGCATTTTGATTTGGTCTGAGTCAGAAATAGGAAACGTTGAATGTCGTGATTCGAGTTACGATGTCGAAAGGGAAGAAAATGTATGTAAGGATGTCCGGGTGTAGATCATGATTTGGAAGGGTGGATGTTCTTGAACATGCTATGTCGAATGAAGAGATTTGTGGAATCTATCCAAAGTAAATAGAGGTCTATATTGAGAGGCTCTGAAATTGGTTATGGAGACTAGAAGTTTTTCAGGATTAACTGGTTATTATCGCAATTTGCTTGAGATGAGGTCAAGTGAGATCTATTGTTAGTGAATGAGCTAAGGGAATGAGATGTTTGCTGTTAGTAAGGATGTGAAGGTATTAGATAAGTGTATAGAGATGGAACTTATCCTGATTAAGGATGATTAGAACGATGATAGTTTTTGAGGAGAAGAGAATTAATGTTAGAGGAAAGATGAATTCAAGAAGGATTGGAATCATGGTTATGACGAAAAAGTATAGACATGAGTTATGGAGAAATTGGGGAGTTTTATTACCAAACATATGAAGAAATTGTATTGTTGGGATTGTGAGTAGGATGAGATCCAAATGTAAAGGAAAGAGTAAGGATTTATTGATATGGTCAAAGTCTTCTAACTGGATAAAGACTTCCTTTGGAACGAAATGATTTGGATTATACTTGGTGTAGTAGTTTCTTGTATTATAATATACTTAACAATTGTGTTATGCTGTGTGCGTGTAAAGGAGACTATGAAATGAATTTTTGGCATTTATGTATCATTGATGAGGTTGAAATGAAGGAAATTAAGAAAAATGTTTGTCAGCCTTGGAGAGATTGTTGGACATTATGCTCAGGTAACTTTGAGCATAAGGTGAAGGATACTATTATAGTTGGTGTGATCGGTGGAAATAGAACTGACTGTTTTGGAATGCTGGTTCGCGAAATGTCGCGGTAAGCAAGAGTCGCCACCGTCTTTTATTTTCTCCAACAAGGAAAGGACAAAAGCACAGCAAAATTCCTTTTCGAGATGTTTCTCGGTTCGGGAGGTAGATTATAGAAAGGGAAGGTGCTAGCACCCTTTCTATCCGTGGTTATCCACGGGCTCTTAGGTACTTGCTCACTATGTTTTAAAAAATGTTTGCTTTTCTTGTGTTTGTGGGTTTTGAAAAAGTTTGTTTGAAAACTTCATTTTGACTCTTGTATCAGTCCTCAAGAGTGTATGAAGTGTTTGTTTGAAAACTTTTGTTTTGAAAGTGTGAGTGCGAAAAGTTGTTTTTGTTTTGAAAGAGCAAGTACCTTAGAACCTCTACCTACTCAAAGGAATTAAGCTGTGTAAATGTCCTTTAGACAGCACTATCCCACTATTGAGAAGTAGGTAGCACCGTCGTTGGAGTTATTCGGGTCAATTCGATTATAGGGACATGTGTGGTCACCAAAGCAATGGTAGGACGCCTTAACGGTAACCCTAATATCCTAGATCCTTTTTTATCCGAGGCAACCGTTTCGAGGCAAATTGGATCTTTAGACAGGAGGGCGACCTCTAAAACACCCTATACTCAATGACCACCTCGAGGCAACCAAATGAGGCGTACCCTAGGAGTGGCATGTGCGAGTGTGTCAGGATTCAATTTATATTATCTTTGCACATTTTATGGTGAGCTACGAGTTGATTTTATTTTTCAGGCAAGTCTTGTCATGCATAGTTAACAGTTTATAATTTGCGGAAAGTAAATTGCGGAAAGTGAATCTACGCTATTACAAGGCGTCAGGTATTTACATCGCCAAAAACATAACCCTTGAAAAATAAATTGCGAGAAAATAAAGGAAAGCGATAAAAAGTCCTAATTACGCTATTACATCCTCGGAGAAAATACATAAATATAATCAAAAATAAATATGCGCAAAAAGAAATTAAATCAGAGAAGTCCTTAGGGTTTTGACCCTTTTTGAGAAAGAATGAAGTTTTTTGGTCCTTTTTGCATTTAATTAAACCTAATTCTAATTAATTAAATAATTAAAAGAAAAAAGTATTTTTTAGTTTTTTAATGTCTTAATGAAAATAAAAATAAAAGAAATTAAAAGTTGTCAAAACCCTAATTCTATGTTAATTTTATTTATTGTGAAAAAAAAAGTCAAATTTAACCTAATTAAACTAAATTAATTTGTTAGAATTTATTTACAAAAATAATTAAATTAAAGGTGAAATTAATAATAATAATAATAATTATATTTCTGATTTTATTATGAAAATAATAATTTGTGAGTTAATTAAATAATAATAATAATAGTTATAATTAATAAAATAATTGAATATAAATTAAAATAGAAAAGAAAATAAAATAAATAAACCAGGGGTGTGTGTTGGCCCATTAGGAGGTGAGTTCTAGAATTTCTGGCCCATTTGCATCAAGCCTGTTTTGACTTTGGAGATTAGCTGCACGTGCATTGACCAGGAGTATGATGGTCACTCATCTTTGGCCATTGGATTGCTGCTTGAAGACACATGGCATGCTGATGTTTGGAGTACATGGTGGAACGCTTCTGGAAATCTGCACACAATTATATTAAGAAAAACAATAGAAACGTTTTGGAGGACCTGGGATTCGAACCCAGGTCCCAATGATCACCAGCCAACGCATCATCCACCAAGCCAACACGCTTCAGTCATCATTGAAATAACAAACAAACATTATATTAAATAATCAAGTCATATGCTGCACAAAAGAAAAACACGCGCGCGTTTTCAAATGATCCAACCATGAATCAACACACAGTCGTCTTCCTCGTTTGCTTGTAAAAAAAACAAATAGATAGCGGGGGTTTTTAACCCCCACAACCTGCAACCACGAAAAATAGCGAATAGAGCTGTGCTCTATATAAATATTTCGCGAATAGTCCAGTGTATTCGTCTTGTCCTGGCGGTTTCAACCATATGCCTTAGAGGTGCTAATTTTTCCTGGACTGTAAAGCCCCAATTTGAGAACTGAAGAACCCTAGAATTCTTCAATGGTAACTTGTGATTCTGGGCATTATAATGCAATTAACTAATACCATTAGCTTTATATGAATTCAAGCAACACAAAATAATAATTAAAACATGTTAATTATGCCTGAAATATGAGTTACACTTATGAGAAAAAATGCAAAACCGTGAGACTGTTCTTGAGGGTTTATCGAGCTTTAGCGCTTGGTTTCGATTGCAACACGTCCCTGATACTTCCAGCAATGTGTTGGAAACAACCAAAGTCCTTGAATTGGCCTGGAAGATAGAAAACAGTTTTCAAGTTTCTTGAGGTTTTTTCAATGTTGCTATGGCTTCTTCTGCAGCAAATTCACGTCTACATGATTAGGGTTAGCTCTTGTATATATAGTAGAGTGAAACTAGGTCAAATCTTTGCCAAGAAATCCATGGAATTGATGATTGTATATTTGATTGAAAATCAAATATTTTTGAATCTTTTTGATTGGAAAAACTTGCTAAATTTGGAGATTCTTGTCCCTTTGATTTGCACACGAAATTTCCAGCATATATTGACCACTTTTGCTTCACAAAAAGATTGAAAAATCAAATCTTTATATTTCCTAAAATTTAAATTAATTAAATGAATTAAAATTGATTAAAAATCCAAATAATTAATAAAAAATAAGAAAATAATTCAAATAAGCTTGATGGGTCGTGCATAGGCCTTGGATAAAGTTTCAAGAAGAAATTTGAGGCCCATTAGCAAAAACAAGTTGTTTTGAGCAAAGTTGACTTTTGCAAATTCACAAAAATTTCCCAACTTCTCCAATGCATATCTTGCTCAATTTTGATCACATGAACATGTTCTTGGACATTTTGGAAAGGTCTTGAAGTCCTCTAACCAATGCCTTTGGTCCCATGTCATTTGGATTTACCAATCTCAAGTTATGGTCTTTGACTTAAAGTGCATTTTTGTTGACTTTTGAATTTGACCTATAATGTAGAAATTGATAACTTTTTGTGAGAGCATTTCTTGGACTTGGAATGTGAAGATGGATTGTAGGAAATGTCATCCTCTTCAAAATGAGCATTGGATGGGATTTTTCTGATGAACCATGAAAAAGTTATGCCTTGGTCAAAATACAGTTGACTTTTCTACTGTCCAAAAATAGCAACTTCTTGCATCTTGATGATTTTTGAGCCATCCTTGTGAAATCATGATCAAGACTTGATCAAATGATGATTGTGAGCTCAAAATAAGATGTTGACCAAAAATTTTGACTTTTGGCTGCAAAATAACCATTTTACCCTTGCAGTTGACTGTGAATCAAATAGGGTTTTTGACTGTGCAAATTGGCATTGTGAGCCTTGAAACTTGACATGTAGGTGCTTGAGAATATGTATAGGCCTATGGGACTTGATTGAGCCATTGAAAACCTCAAATTCCTTGGAAGAAACAAAACCCTAATTTTGGCTGTCTTAGGAGGTGGTTGGCTGTCTACCTCTTGAGCAAACTTGAACAATTTTGAGGATGATTCTTGACAAACCTTGAAGAATATGGGAGGGCAAATTTTTGGGGTACAACAGTTGGGTAACAATGATTTATGCCACCATTATGGTTGTCGGCTACCTATTGACAAATTGAGGATCTGATCACCCTTAATGTCTTGTTGATAGTAGACGGGACCGTATTGGATGAGATAGACTTGTCTTTCTAGCTTGATAGTGAGTAAAGTGATTGACGCCCTATCGAGAGTATAGCCGTTCTCCAGTTTGCGTGAACCTAATGGAAAATGGATATGAAAAAGTGGGAATTTATTAAGCAGTTCAGAGACTTAATTTGGTATGCGAGCTAACACTGTAGGGTGGAAGGTTGAGGATGTCGAAAAGTGAACAATGATTTTCGGGTGGTTACAAAAGAGAGTCTGGAGATAGATGTGAAACTTGTAGATTTGATAGTGGATGGAAATTAAAATGAGGACAATGACTTTAAAGTAGATGAATTTGAGTGGTGCAACTGAAGCGTGATATGGCGCGGTTGTTATGTGTATATGACTTGTTAGGAGTTAAGGGTTAAACATCGAAGACCTGAGGGAATGATACAAATCAATGGACATTCAAGAAGGGAAGTAACACATGAAGAGTTATATATTATTCGTGTAACTAACATGTCACTAGAATGTATTGATTTGCATGTTCGATTAGTGAGACATAACATTATGGTATTGGTGTGTGTGTGTGTGTGTGTGTGTGTGTGTGTGTGTGTGTGTGTGTGTGTGTGTGTGTGTGTGTGTCACCGTTGTCGATATTATTGTTAAGTTTATGTGCTTATGAAGGTATTGTCGTGTAATGAATTGATAGATTATGTATCCTAGGAGGATGGGACGAGGAATGAGACGAACTGGTGTGTTCATAACCCGATAGCAAAAAACTTTGTGAGATCATGGTGGTTGACTAGGTGAGATGTTGGTTAGTAATACTTGAAATAATGTAAAACATGATGTGGAAGTTGTAAGAAAGGATGTGAGAGTCATATCCAGAGTTGTTAGTATCAAATGGATTTTCAGAGACAAAAATATTCTAAGTGGGGGAGAGTTGTAACACCCTGATTTAATTAGAATTATTTTAATTAAATAATTAGATAATGAGATGTATTTGTATGCGTTGGTGAATATTGTGATGTGATGCATTTGTTAGTAATAGTATGTCTTAGAAACTATATAAGTTGAGGTGATATGGGTGTATGACTAAAAGTGATAGGGGTTTATGGCTAAAAGTGATTGAGGTGATAAGGGTGAGAGTGATAATTGGCATTTTTGGGTTAAATATGAGGTTTACTACTATTTTATAATAATTAAAATAGAAATATTAATAGAATAATAGGATTAGTATTATTTTATTAAAAAATTAATTAAGAAGGTTATATTATTATTGGAATATATTAGAGAAAGAGTAAGGGAAAAGAGTTAAATCGTAGAAACAAGAGAAAGAGAAGCGTAGAAGTGAGAAGAGGAGAAAGCACAGGAATTTAGAGCAGGAAGATTCACCGTAGGAATCAAAAATTGCGATAATCGAAGGTAAGGGTAGACTCTAACACTATAATGGGTTGCCTAATGATGGGGTATGGTAGAATTTAGGTTGCATGATTGTATGTTTTGATTTCTCCCTAATTGGTGTTCTTGGGGTTTTTCTCTCATTATTGAGTTTTGTTGCATTTTTGTATGATTGATTGTGAAATTGATGATTTACTTTGGTTATAATCGATAGGGAGGTGTTGGTGAATAATTAGTATGATTGAAAGATAAATTTTAATGAAAAAAATTGGAAATTTTGGTGTTGAAATGTTAAAAATCGCATTTGAAAAAGTTGAATATTTTTCTATTCAGCAATAGTGGAAACTGGTTACTGGTTTGTTGGTAACTGGCTAACATGTGAAAATTTGAAGAAAAGAGGCTACTGTGTTACGCGTAACTAGTTACCATAATGCAGTAACCAGTTGTCGCTGGAAGATTTTTGAAAAATAGAGCTACTAACTTATTCAATAACCGGCTACCGTAATGTAGTAACCAACTAATTATTTTACCAACGTTGGTACCTGTTGTACCCCAAAATTTTCCCTCTCAATTCTCAAGGCATCTCTCACGATGATTCTCAAAATTCAAGCTTGCACAAGTACATTGGGATCTTCCAGCACCAGAATTAAGAGGAAACTGTCAAAAAGGGAGAAAACAGATAAAAATAACATTTTGACGAATTTGGAGGAAAATAGGTCTCCTTCGATTCAGCCCCCTTCGATTGGACTTTGCACCTCCTTCGTTTGCTCAAAAGTTGCTGCTAGCGTGCCTCTTTCGTCTGGGCATGTGACTTCAAATAGGTCTCCTTCGATTCAAAAGTAAATGATCTTCATACAAGCTTCAATTGAGTTTTTGTTTCCCTTTGAAACAGTGTCCTTCGACTCAGGAATGTCCTTCGACTCAGGAATGTCCTTCGACTCAGGAATGTCCTTCGACTCAGAAATGTCCTTCGACTCAGGAAGTAAATGCCTCCTTTTGGTTTTCTTCAATTCAAAAAGTCAATAATCTTCTGAAAGCTTCCTTCAATTCAGAAGTTAATAACCTTCTGAAAAGTGTCATTCGACTGCACCATTCGCCCCTCACCTGTTGGCCTTGGATTCATAAGTTTTTGATTGGATGAATGGCTACCTTCATGTGACTTTCAAATTCATCTTCATGTATGATTCAAATGCACCTTCATATCACCTTCGAATCCATCTGCAAACCCTTCGATGCGCCATAGTCCTGCATCATGACACACAACTTGGTGGTCCATTCGAAGGACTTTCCATAGTTGGGGAATAATTGTTCTCTTACTTTGGAGTCTGGTCGAAGGTTTGGGCCTAAGTTATTAAAAGCACGAAGACTCAAAATGGCATATTCAGCTAAGAAGGGCCATTCGAAGAACACACAGTTGTTTCACTCGAAGGACATACAACTGGTGGAAACGAATGTTGTGTTGTTCTAGTCTGGTCGAAAAGTGTAGAAAGATGGAGGATTTGACTCAAAAGATCAAGTTGAACATTTAGACCCATAGGCTAGGCTACATTTTTTCCCTTTTCAGGCCTCAAACCTATGACTCACCCTATACTTAATTGTTTATGCAAGCTAAAATAGGCCTTTACCCATTTGTTGTCCAAGACCACTTGCACTTAACAGCATAATACTACCTTTTAGAAAAGTTTTTCTTGAGCCTTGCACCTGGTTTCCTTCAGAAAGAAGCAACCCATCTGAACCATTCATTTTGCTTTTATGGAACAAGTGGACACTTACTTTCCAGACTAAGCCTTATTTTATTATTTTTGCTCACCAAGCTTCCCAAAAGTCTTTCTCTATAAATAGAGAGTTCATTTGCACAAAGAAGAGGGGAGAAAAGAAGAAGAGGGGAACGTATCTTCAAATTCTCACACACCATAAAATTCTCAAACACTTCAACACTTGTGAAATCACAAAAAACAAGAATCATCGTTACCTCCTTCAATTCTGAAGAACAACACATTCCAGTTTCCTTCGACTCAAGGAGCATCCCACTTGTTCCTTCCTTTGAATCCAACAAAGAAGGATATTTCACTTGTTTTGTTCTTTCAAATCCAGTGTCGAAGGCCTACCCTGGGTCTTTTCCTTCAAATCCAGAGGCATTCAAAGTAACCGCTCCAAGTTCTAGCACACGTTCCAGCCTCCAGCAAGGTAAGTCATTCTTAACCTTTGACCCTTCGCTTCCAACATAGCATGTAAATAAGTTTTCTTTTTCATTTAAAACATGTACATACTATTTTCTTCCTTTTGTTTTGTTTTCACTCTCTTAATATGTGTCATGGTTAACAATCTTCTTGGCTTTTGCTCTTGGTACATTTAAGTACACTTTAAAGAATTAATCTAGTCTTAAGGGGATGTTGGCATGGCCTTGGGCCATATTACTATTCAAACTCAAATGAAAGAAACATGAGACAGAAAAGTTAGAAACGAAGCCTCCGGCTTCCTTACTAACCTTCATGCCAAATGAAAGAGGCAGTCGAAAGGCACAACATGCTGGCCTCCAGGCCCCAATTGAAAGCCAAAATATGCTGGCTTCTAGGCCCTAGTCGAAACTCATTCTTTCACCCCTTTTCAGGTAAGGTCGAAGAGGGCAAAAAATGGCAGAGTCGAAGGGTTGCTGCCCTAAGTCGAAAGATCCATTTTTCTTGCTTTTACCTTATTTTTGCCTTTATATTTTCATGCAATTCAATATGGTTGTAATAGTGTAGGATTTATCTTTTGAACTCTTTTATTACCTTCATATAAACGTTAGTAATTAGGTATGTATGGCAAGATAAAATCAACAAGTAGACAACCCAAAAAATCAAAAGACAAAATGCATGTAATCAAACACACTTGCACGCATGCACCCTTAGAGAAATTCCACTTGTTGCCTTACAAAAATGGCCATGTTATGCATGTGGGATGTCTTAGCACAAACAAATTGAAAAAGATTATAGTCCCTCGATGATGCTATCAAAGTTGCTTTTCAAAATGATCTTAGTCCCTACAGAAAAGTGCTAAGTCATTTCACAACATTGCTATCATGGTCATATGATGACCCAACGCTCGTCCCTTCACATCCAACGACGACGCTTCTTATCAAATCAATGGTAAGATAGCAACATCTAAAGGAGGAGGAAAAGCACATCTAAAACCTTTTGAGTAGGTAGATTACTTTTAGTTACTTGCTCAATTTCAAAACAAACATCCTTGCTATTTTCAAAAACAATCACATACACTTTCAAAAACACTTTCCAAACATTAAAATATTTTCAAAAGCTCAACACTTTGCATGCATTCTTACGAACGAGAATCATTGCAAAGTTCGCCTAAACGATGGCACCTTTTCAAAATACTTTCAAAACCACACAAAAGCACAATTTTCAAACAAAAGCAAGTGATCTAACAAGTAACTAAGAGCCTATGGAAAACCATGGATGGAAAGGGTGCTAATACCTTCCCTTTTCATAATCTACCCCCCGAACTCATGAAAATATCTCAAAAGGTCTTTCCTGTGCTTTTTCACCTTTCCTTATTGGATAAAAGAAAAGTCGGTGGCGACTCTTGCTAAACTGCAACATGTTGAGAACACAATCGCAAAACCCTCAAGGCAGCTCTCCCACCGTATCACAGAACTGGCGACTCTGCTGAGGAAATTTATCTAAAGTGGGGTTACCTTAGGGTTAGATCATATTTACTTGCTTATATTGTTTGATTTGCTTGCTTTATATTTTGGTTCCTTGTTTGAGTTACTGTTAAAAAATCCTACACCCGGATTTGGGGACACCTTTTAGGTAAGTAGCAATAAACTGTGAGGGAACTGTGCGGGGTATACCGACACGGTTGAAGCATCAACTGACCTTAGAACCTTACTTGACCAACTTGGCCATTAGAACGTAGCGAGATGACCGGCTTTGGTGCAGTCCAAAGTTGGTTGATACTCGATGCTACACTCATTGAGGTTTAACTCTTGAGTTTTATTTGGTTGCGAGTCAATCACTTATCGAACGAAACTTGGGGGAAAGATCAGTGATATTGAGATCCTTTAGAACCCGGTTACTTTTAACTAGGACAGGTTGAGCCAACTAAAACTTCAAGAGGGTACTTACCTGAAACCCCATACAAGCCTAAACTAAGGACTTGTTTGATTTGCTTGTATATGCACACTTATACATAAACATCATAAACATCATAAACATCACTAACCATTTCAAGGATTTTTGCATTTATCTTTGTTCTATTTTGTAGGACATGGCCTCCGCTCGTAGGAGCACTATCCAAGTCAGTCTTGTGAGGATACCTCCACAACTCAAAGGTTTAGTGTCAAGGGTCCCTGAAGATTCCCCTTCACTAAGAGACATGGACGACTCCTTGGTTTGGTTACCTCAAGTATTGGAGAAGATATGGTAAAGGTGCTTGTCCAATTCTTTGACCCTTTGCATCATTGCTTCACTTTTCCTAATTACCAACTTGTGCCCACTTTGGAAGAATTTTCTCAACTCATGGGGATCACTATTCTTAATCAGTTACCTTTCAACGGTATTGAAAGAGACCCCAAACCTGAGGAAATTTCTCGAGCTCTACATTTGCAACCATCTGACATAGTAGCAAATTGGGTAACAAGGAGTGGTGTTAAAGGGTTAATAGCAAAGTTTTTGTTGGAGAAGGCTCAAGAGTGTTGGAATATTTTGGATCTACAAGCCTTTGAGGAAGTTCTTGCTCTTCTCATCTATGGATCGGTACTATTTCCAAATCCTGACCAATTTATAGATGTGAATACGATTAAGGTTTTCATATCTCGTAATTTGGTGCCTACGTTGCTTGGAGACATATTGTATTCTCTTCACTCTCGCACTTTGAAGAAAAGGAGGGCTTTGATGTGTTACACTCCTCTGTTGGCTAGGTGGTTTATTTCGCACCTACCTCGATCAGTGGTGAAGAATGAACAAGGTATGAGATGGTCTAAAAGATTGATGTCACTTTCACATGTTGATATCCGTTGGTATTATCGCTCCTTAGAAGACATTACCATCATTGACCACTGTGGGGAATTCTCTAATGTCCCTCTACTTGGCATTAGGGGAGGCATTACTTATAACCCGTGTTTAGCTTTACGACAATTTGGATATACTAGAAGAGATGGCCCTCATGAGGTACTCATCCAAGGAATTGCATTTGACTACAAAAGCGATACCCAAGGTTACCGTCAATGATTTATACGAGCTTGGGGTATGGTTAACAAAGTTGATAGCAATAAATCGGGGCGTAAGAATTCCATTCCTTTGGAACCTTATCTTAAATGGGTAAGGGCTCGTGCTCAAAGTCTCAAGATGCCTTATGAAGCCGTCTTACCTGTTATCATGGAGCCATTAGTCGAGGGAGACATTCCACATATGATCCTCTATCCCGATATGCCTACCTCTCTTGAAGATTTGCGAAACGCTTGGATTAAGTTAAAAAGAGAGCGATACACCTTCGAAGCTAAGTTCTATGAAAGCGAGAAGAAGATATTGGAGCTTACAAGGGAACTTCATGAAGAAAGGAGCTTAAACACCTACATTGCGCCAAAGAAGATGCACACAACTTTTCTGTCTTAGGAGTTTACTTTATGCTTATTTCTGTTGTTGTAAGCCCAAGAGGCATGTTTGTATTCAAATCAAGGATTATTTAATGCAAGTTAACGTTTGTTCACTCTTTGTCTATACAAAGCTAAATTATTTAAATCCTTGAAATCATTTGCATAGTGCATATTCATTCATCATGACATGACAGGCGTCCGCATAACATGTTTCCTTATCTCTCCGCTGTTTATTTCAGCAAGATGGATCTAGAGAAAACTGTGACAAAACTCCAGGCTCAGAATTCTCAATTTCAGGAAGCTTTACTCGCCCTGGCCAAGGGGCAGCAGGATATGATGGCCTTGTTGGCCGCTAAAAATAAGCCAAAGAAGAAAGCTCTACTCAACATGGGTAAAAGGTTCAAGGAGACAATCCTTCAAATTCCAATAGAGGAAGATTCATCCGAAGAGGACGAGAACCAAATTGGTGAGGTCAAGAGTACTCAGGCTGAATGTATCAATGACCAAGAATCTGATGATGATTATTTCAATGAATAATATCCACCCGCAGACATCAAATACAAGCAGCTAGAAGACAGACTGAAAGTAGTTGAAATCCAAGCTATTCCCGGTTTGAATTTTGATGATTCAGGCTTAATCTCTGGAGTAGTCATTCCCCACAAGTTCAAAATACCAACCTTCACAAAATACGATAGGGTTTCTTGCCCAAAGCTCCATTTGAAGTCCTATGTGCGCAAGATACAACCACACACTGCTGATAAAAAACTATGGATTCAATTTTTCCAAGAGAGTATGACTGGAACACAACTTGAATGGTTTTATCAGTTGGATGGATCTCGCATCAATACTTGGGAGGGTCTAGCTATTGTCTTCTACCATCAATATCAGTATAATGCCGACTTGGCGCCGACGAGGGTTCAATTTCAAGGTATGACTATGGGGAAGGATGAGGGATTTAAAGAGTATGCACAGAAGTGGTGAGACCTTGCAAGTAGGGTCCAACCTCCCTTGACTGATAGGGAACACATTGACATGTTCATGAGCATATTATCTGGTCCTTTCTTCAATCTGTTGGTTGGCTGCTCTTCTTCTGGTTTCACCGAATTAATCCTAACCGGTGAGAGAGTAGAAAGTGGCATTAAGAGTGGAAAGATCTCTGTGGCATCTACTTCCACTCCCAATCCTGTCAAGAAACCTTTTTCCCTGAAGAAAGAAGTTAATGTTGTGTATAGAGCAAAGGCCCATACCAAAATGAATAATCATCCGTCTGTCAATGCTGTCCAAATCTCCAATCCGACGGCTACTCAAAGACCATCTACCACTCATCAACGGGTTGAAGCTCCAAGAAGACAGTTCACAAGGTTAGGCATGTCATTATCTCAAGCCCTTCAACATCTGCTCAGAACCAATTTAGTGACATTGCGGGATCCTCCTGCCAACCCTGACACCTCCTCACCGAGATATAATCCAAATGCAAAGTGTGCTTATCATTCAAACAGCCCAGGGCATGAGACTGATCAGTGTTGGGCTCTGAAGAACAAAATCCAAGATTTAATCGACAACAAGACTATTAAATTTGATCCTCCTCCAACGCCAAATGTAATTACCGCTCCAATGCCGAAGCACGAAAAAGGTGTTAATGCCATCGAAGATACAACTTTCATTGCCTCCATCAAAGGGTTAACTACTCCATTAAATGTAATCAAGAGCAATATGTCAAAAGCTGGAACTTTCCCCGGATATGAAAAAGACTGTGTGAGCTGTATGAGACAATCTGACGGGTGTGAAAAACTGAGGAAAGGTATACAACACCTAATGGATAGCCGCAAAATTCTATTCGAAAAGAATCCTGCCATCCAAAATTCAGTCGACAAAGCTGAAGACTTGGCCATCATAACAATTTCAAACAAACCTCTTAGGATCTCATCCAAAGGTCCTATCAGGATTTCAAACGAACCAATCATTGATCCTCTCATAATCAGTGCTGCCAAACCCATTCCATACACCTCTGATAAAGCTGTACCATGGAATTATGGTGTCGAGGTTTATTACCATGGGGTAAAACAAGATTCTTGGATTGATGATAACATTACCAATATTACTGGTTCTAGTAAAGTCACAAGAACAGGAAAAGTATTTTCCCATGATATCTCACCACCAACCACTACCATAGTGCCAATCCGTATAACCAACGACAATGCTGGTGCCAGTACAAGAGGGAAAGAGAAATAAAGTAAGCCTGCCAGGGAAGATGCACTTGCTAAAAAGACTGTTATGGAAGAACCATCCACTCAAGAGATGGAGGAGATTCTGAAAATCATCAAGAAAAGCGACTTCAAAATAGTAGAGCAGTTAGGACAAACCCCTTCTAAAATATCAATGTTGTCCGTATTACTATGTTCTGACGCCCATGCACAAGCTTTGATTAAGTTCTTGAAAAAGGATCACATGCCTCAAGAAACCACAACCGACCAGTTTGAGAACTGCGTAGCAAGTCTGACAGCTGACAATGGTCTGGGTTTCTCCGACGCAGATTCAACTCCCATGGGAAAGAATCACAATAAAGCCTTGCATGTTTCTGTTGAATGTAAGGGGACCACTCTGGCACATGTTTTGGTGGACACAGGCTCAGCTTTAAACGTATTACCTAAAGGCGCTTTAGATCGGCTAGAATGTGAAGGTTTGGTTTTGAAGCCAAGTGATATTGTTGTGAGGGAATCTGATGGGTCGAAAAGGATGGTTCATGGGGAGGTGGATCTCCCAATTAAGGTTGGTTCATAGATTTTCAACTCCACATTCTACATAATGGACATACGGCCCACGTATTCTTGTTTGCTTGGGCGCCCTTGGATCCATGGGGCAGGTGCGGTCACTTCTACTCTCCACCAGAAGTTAAAATACCCAGTTCAAGGGAAGGTTTTAACTGTTTGCGGTGAAGAAGAATTTATGGTAAGCCACCTCACTTATTTCAAGTATGTAGAAATGCATGGCGAATTCATAGAGACTCCTTGCCAGACATTTGAAGTTGTGGCCACCACCAAAATCTCCTCCGACACTCCAAAGGCCGACAAAATTATTCCCAAGATGGTTTCTCTTAAGGATGCCCGTGCTATGGTAGAAAAAGGAAACAATGAGATATAGGGTCAACTCCTCGACATCCCACTCAAGACAGATAAGTTTGGGATAAGTTTCACCTCCAAATCTCAGAAAGAAATTAGAGATGCTCGTACTGGAAAGCCGTCTCTCCACCTCAAGAGTCATGAAGTGAACGCTGTAGAGGATTCCGATGATGAGTATGCTTTTGAAGACTGGATGTACCCGACAACCGAGGGGAAGCCCAAAAATTGGCATGCGAAGGACTTTGTGCCCATCTCCTTCATCGAGGAGTAATCTACTTGTTTTTGCTTTTAATCAATTCAAGAACTCTTTGTCTGTAATATTTTGATATTGACTTTTAAGCCATGTGCCTAGCCTGGGGAACTTCGGTTCTTTTGTCAATGGTTTTATATTTTGTTCATCTAATCATATGATCATTCAACACATTGGACTCTTTTGCATTCAAATATTTGTGTTCATTGTCTTTCTTTTCTTTTAAATACATTTCCAAAAGATAGCCATGTATCTTACATGCATACACACACATACACTCTTGCAGGTCTACATCCACTCCGGATCCTATTGCCAACAACTCTATTATTGCCAATTATGACTTTTAATGTCCTATCAACCAAGCCGAAGACGAAAGCGAGGAAGATTGTGACATACCAGGAGAACTAGCCAGACTTCTGTTACAAGAGGAAAAGGCTATTCAACCACATGAAGAATCAATTGAGGTTATCAACCTGGGTACTGAGTCAAATAAGAAGGAAATCAGGATCGGTGCTGATTTGGAAAACAATGTCAAAAGTCGTTTGGTTCAGATGTTGCGCGATTATGTGGAAGTATTTGCTTGGTCGTATGAAGATATGCCTGGGTTGGATACCGACATTGTGGTTCATCGTCTGCCAACTAAAAAAGATTGTCCTCCTGTTAAACAAAAAGTTCGTTGCATGAGGCCTGACATGTCTGAAAAGATCAAAGTCAAAGTAATGAAACAGTTTGATGCAGGATTCCTAGCTGTAACATCCTATCCTCAATGGGTGGCTAATATAGTGCCAGTGCAAAAGAAAGACGGGAAGGTTCGCATGTGCGTAGACTATAGGGATATGAATAGGGCAAGCCCCAAGGATGATTTCCCTCTACCACACATTGACGTCTTAGTCGATAATACCGCTTAGCATAAAGTCTTCTCATTCATGGACGGCTTCTTGGGCTATAATCAAAAAAAGATGGCTCCCGAAGATATGGAAAAAACTACTTTCGTTACATAATGGGGCACTTTCTGCTACAAGGTCATGCCGTTCGGATTAAAGAATGCAGGGGCGACATATCAAAGGGCTATGGTGGCTTTATTTCATGACATGATTCATCATGAGATAGAGGTATATGTGGATGATATGATCGCCAGATCACAAACCGAAGAAGAACATCTCGGTCACCTACACAAACTATTTGAGAGACTGAAGAAATATAAACCGAGGTTAAACCCTAACAAGTGCACATTCGAAGTACGCTCTGGAAAGCTTCTAGGATTTGTTGTCAGCAACAAAGGCATTGAAGTTGATCCTGCCAAGATAAAGGCCATCCAAGAAATGCCAGTCCCTCGTTCTGAAAAAGAAATTAGAGGATTCTTGGGTCGTCTCAATTACATTGCCCGTTTCATATCACACTTAACTGCTACCTGTGAGCCACTCTTCAAACTCTTGAAGAAAGATCAGGTAGTCAAATGGAACGATGAATGCCAGATTGCCTTTGACAAGATCAAGGAATACCTGCAAGAACCTCCTATTCTCATGCCTCCGGTTGAAGGAAGACCGTTGATCATGTACTTGACGGTACTAGAGAATTCTACGGGGTGTTGTGATCGGTGGAAATAGAACTGACTGTTTTGAAATGCTGGTTCGCGAAATGTCGCGGTAAGCAAGAGTCACCACCGTCTTTTATTTTCTCCAACAAGGAAAGGACAAAAGCACAGCAAAATTCCTTTTTGAGATGTTTCTCGGTTCGGGAGGTAGATTATAGAAAGGGAAGGTGTTAGCACCCTTTCTATCCGTGGTTATCCACGGGCTCTTAGGTACTTGCTCACTATGTTTTCAAAAATGTTTTGCTTTTCTTGTGTTTGTGGGTTTTGAAAAAGTTTGTTTGAAAACTTCAATTTAACTCTTGTATCTGTCCTCAAGAGTGTATGAAGTGTTTGTTTGAAAACTTTTGTTTAAAAAGTGTAGGTGCGAAAAGTATTTTTGTTTTGAAAGAGCAAGTATCTAAGAACCTCTACCTACTCAAAAGAAATTAAGCTGTGTAAATGTCCTTTAGACAGTGTTATCCCACTATTGAGGAGTAGGTAGCACCGTCGTTGGAGTTTTCGGGTCAATTCGATTAAGGGACATGTGTGGTCACCAAAGCAATAGTAGGAAGCCTTAGCGGTAACCCTAATGTCCTAGATCCTTTTTGATCCGAGGCAACCGTTTTGAGGCAACTGGATCTTTAGACAGGAGGGCGACCTCTAAAACACCCTATACTCAATGACCACCTCGAGGCAACCAAGTGAGGCGTACCCTAAGAGTGGCATGTGCACGTGAATCAGGATTCAGTTTATGTTTATCTTTGAACATGCATTTGTGAGCTACGGGTTGATTTTATTTGTCATACAAGTCTTGTCATGCATAATTAACAGTTAATAATTTGCGAAAAGGTAAATTGCGGAAAGTGAATCTACGCTATTACAAGGCGTCGGGTATTTACATCGCCAAAAACATAACCCTTGAAAATAAAATGCGAGAAAATAAAATGAAGCGATAAAAGTCCTAATTATCTATTACATCCTCAAAGCAGATACATCAATATGATCAAAATAATAAATTAAAAATAAATATGCGCGCGAAAGAATTGAATCGGGACGTCCTTAGGGTTTTGACCCTTTTTGAGAAAAGAAAGAAATTTTAGTCCTTTTTTGCAATTAATTAAATATTAACCCTAAAACTAATTAATTAATTAATTAAAATAAAAAAGTATTTTTGTGTTTTTTAATGTCTTAATGAAAATAAAAATAAAAAGAATTAAAATTGTCAAAAGAAAAACCCTAATTCTATGTTAATTTTATTTATTATGAAAAAGATTAAAATTAAACCTAATTAAACTAAATTAATTATATTTATTTACAAAATAATTAAATTAAGGTGAAATTAATAATAATAATAATAAATAATATTTACATCTTCTGAATTTAATATGAAAAATAATTAATTTATGAATTAATAATAATAATTAATAATAGTTAATAAAAGAAAAATAAAAAAATAAAAAGGAAAGAACAAAGAAACCAGGGGGGTTGATGACCCAATAAGGAGGTGAGTTTGGAAATTGCTGGCCCATTAACACAAGCCTGCTTTGACTTTCTGGATGGTCTAGTGTGTTGGTTGACCAGGAATATCATAGTCCTTCCATCTGGACCATTAGATTGATGCATAAGGACACATGGCAGGTTGAGGCGTGAGGTTCATGGTAAACCACTTTGTGAAGCCTGCATGAAATCATGTTAGAAAAAATAATATAGAGCTTTTGGGGGACCTGGGAATCGAACCCAGGTCCCAATGATCAACGTCCAGCGCACCAACCACCATACCACTTGCTTGCTTTTGTTATATTAATAAGAGGTGAATATAATATATCAAGAATAATAATTATGCTGGACCCAACAAAAATACGCGTGCCATTTGAATGGACTAATCACACGCTAACACGTATTGTCTTCTTCCTTATGCCTGCAACAAAACAAATTAGATAGCGGAGGTTTTTAACCCCCACAACCTGCAAGCACGAATAATAGTGATTAGGTCCCTGATGCACATAAATATTTCGCGAGCATGGTGTTTGATTCGTCTGGCCTTGACGAATTCAACCATAGGTTTCATGAAGCTTAATTTTTCCTGGGCTGTAAAGCCCCAATTTGAGACCTCAAGAACCCTAAAATTCTTCAATGGTGATTCACGATTCTGTACACTATAACGCAATTAACCAATACCATTAGCTTTGTAAAGGTTCAAGCAATGCAAAACAATGATTAGAACATGTTAATGATGCATAAAATATGAGTTTCTATTTTGAAAAAGCTAAGCAAACCGTGGGTTTGTGAGTGGTGATTTCTTGAGCTTTGGCGTGTGATTTTGATTGCAAAAGGTTTCTGAGAGTTCTTGCAATCTATTAGAAACAAGAAAAAGCTTTGAATCACGTTAAATTATGGAAAATAGTTTTCAAGTTTTTCTTGATTTTTTTTCAATGTTGGCTATGGCTTTCTGCAGCAATTCTCACGTGTACATGAATAGGGTTAGGTTCTGTATATATAATGGAAGGGAATTAGGTTACAATCTTGCCATGAAATCCATTGCATTATGGTTTGTATATTTGATTGAAAATCAAATATTTTTCAATCTTTTTGATTGAAAAATCTTGCCAAACTTGGAGATCCTTGTCCCCTTGATGTGCACACGAAATCTCCAGCATATGTTGACCACTTTTGCTTCACAAAAAGATTTAGAAATCATATCTTGATATTTTCCTACAATTAAATGAATTAATATTGATTAAAAATTCAATTAATTAATAAAAAATAAGAAAATAATTCAATTTAAGCTCAATGGGTCGTGCATAGGCCTTGGACAAAGTTTCAAGAAGGAATTTGAGGCCCATTAGCAAAAATGATGTGTTTTGAGCAAAGTTGACTTTTGCAAATTCCCAAAATTTCCCAACTTCTCCAATGCATATCTTGCTCAATTTTGATCATATGAACATGTTCTTGGACATTTTGGAAAGCTCTTGAAGTCCTCTAACCGATTCCTTTGGTCCCATGTCATTTGGATTTACCAATCTCAAGTTATGGCCTTTGACTTAAAGTGCATTTTTGTTGACTTTTGAAATTGACCTATAATGTAGAAATTGATAACTTTTTGTTAGAGCATTTCTTGGACTTGGAATGTGAAGATGAGTTGTATAAAATGTCATCCCCTTCAAAATGAGCATTGGATGGGATTTTTCTAATGAACCATGAAAAAGTTATGCCCTGGTCAAGTTACAGTTGACTTTTCTGCTGTCTAAAAATAGTAACTTTTGCATCTTTGATGATATTTGAGCCATGCTTGAGGAATCATGATAAAGACTTGATCAAATGATGATTGTGGACTCAAAATAATATGTTGACCAAAAATTCAGACTTTTGACTGCCAAATGACCATTTTACCCCTGCAGTTGACTGTGAACCAAATAGGGCTTTTGACTGTGCAAATTGCCACTGTGAGTCTTGAGACTTGACATGTAGATGCTTGACAGTATGTATAGGCCTATGAGACTTGATTGAGCCATTGAAAACCTTAAATTCATTGCAAGAACCAAAACCCTAATTTTGGCTGGCTTAGGAGGCAGTTGGACTGTGCAATCTTTGAGAAGTCTTGAACCATTTGAAGATGATTCTTGACAAACCTTGGAGAATATGGGAGGGAAAATTTTGGGGTACAACAGTTGCCCCTATTCAATCTTCTTAGACCTGAGGATGTAGATTGGCTTGCATGCCTTTCGTGATCCGAAGGTGGAAGATGATTGAACACTAGAGTGCCCAGAAATTTGCACTCGTATAGTAGAATATCAGCAACGTGATGTCGGGAATGGGTTTACAGACGCCATTTGGAAAGATGGTGGATAGGAGGATGGGCTTATAGATGCCATCTGGAGATGTGACAGAACCTTGTCAGGAATGGGCTTATAGATGCCATTTGGAGATGTTGATCGCGTAAGAGATTCCTTAGTGAGAACTTGCGTACCTGAGAAAGAAAGATAATTTCCTGGCCTGTTACAGGTGTTGATCTTCAAACTCTTCATGCAGATATGCCCTGGCTAGATACAGGTATCGAATCTACAATCAATCGCTCACAGATATGCCCTGGCTAGATACAAGTATCGAATCTGGAACTTCAAACTCTTCATGCAGATATGCCCTGGCTAGATACAGGTATCGAATATGGAACTTCAAACTCTTCATGCAGATATGCCCTGGCTAGATACAGGTATCGAATCTACAATCAATCGCTCACAGATATGCCCTGGCTAGATACAGGTATCGAATCTGGAACTTCAAACTCTTCATGCAGATATGCCCTGGCTAGATACAGGTATCGAATCTACAATTAATCGCTCACAGATATGCCCTGGCTAGATACAGGTATCGAATCTGGAACTTCAAACTCTTCATGCAGATATGCCCTGGCTAGATACAGGTATCGAATCTACAATCAATCGCTCACAAATATGCCCTGGCTAGATACATGTATCGAATCTACAATCAATCGCTCACAGATATGCCCTGGCTAGATACAGGTATCGAATCTGGAACTAGTCGTCTACAGATATGCCCTGGCTGGATACAGGTATCGAATCTCTAAACTCTTCATGCAGATATGCCCTGGCTAGATACATGTATCGAATCTACAATCAATCGCTCACAGATATGCCCTGGCTAGATACAGGTATCGAATCTGGAACTAGTTGTCTACAGATATGCCCTGGCTGGATACAGGTATCGAATCTGGAATTAGTCGTCTACAGATATGCCCTGGCTAGATACAGGTATCGAATCTGGAACTTCAAAAGGTTGATCCAGATAACTTTCCTGGCTGGATACAGGTGTAGACCTCTGACCTGAGAATGAAAGATAATTTCCTGGCTAGATACAGGTATTGATCTTCAATCTCTTCATGCAGATATGCCCTGGCTAGATACAGGTATCAAATCTACAATCAATCGCTCACAGATATGCCCTGGCTAGATACAGGTATCGAATCTGGAACTGCGAAAGTTGATGGTAATCGTCTTTTGATTGACCTTTTCCTGAAAAGGCAAAACATTAGTTGTATGCAATGTCATGATGTATGATCTGCATGATGTCATGATGTTCTCAAAAACGAGATCGTGTCGTATGCACTTTATCATGTATGTAAGCAGGAGGTATGAAATGTGAAATGTCTATGAATGTATTTTCGTCTAGGAAAATAAATCCTTGACGAATTTCGGGAGTTTGTTGAATCCTGGGCTGATGTTGAAGAGTATGTGTGTCTTCGTCTCCGCCGGGGATAATGATTGCAAGAATAAGCCGGTAGGAGAAGATGACTCCGTTGGGGAATAAACTTGATGAAGATATTATTCTTCGGGGAATTACTCTGTGGGAAAGAGGTACTTCACTGAGAATTTAATGATAACTCCGCTGGGGATTCCGTTGATAAGCTCTATTGAAGAATTTGATGAACTCCGCTGGGGATTCCGTTGATAAGCTCTATTGGAGAATTTGATGAACTCCGCTAGGGATAGGAAGAACTTCGCTGAGTACGATATTTCCGTTGTAATTTACTGAGGATAACCCAGTTAGGCTCTGGTGGGGAATAATCCTTCTGAATATGGCTGAGGAGATGCATTTGTACTCTGCAGGGGATAAGCTTCCAGAATCTACTGGGGATAAGCTTCCAGAATCTACTGGGGATAAGCTTCCAGAATCTGCTGGGGAGGATGGTTCAACTCTCCTGGGGAAACTTTTGAACTGTACTGGGGAATGGCTCCACTGGGGTGTTTATATTCTGCCGGGGAACAATCTTATATTTCCGTCGAGGAATATTAAGACTGCCGGGGATGCTTGCTGAAGAATATCTGTACTCCACTGGGGAATGTTGAGATCTTCTGGGGATATCCAACCTCCTTAGGGCTGACAGTAGCCTAACTCTGCTTGGGGAGAGTATCGCTGACTTGCTGGGGCATACCGTGCCTTTTTAGGGCTGATGGGAGACCAACTCTGCTCGGGGGGGAGTATCGCTGAATCTTGTCTTACTCTGCGGGGAGTGAAGATATCCTGGTTACATTGTTCAGCCGAACTTACCTTGGTACCTTAGTGGACAGAGCAACTAGATCGCTTAGACAACTCATTATTGCCCCTGTTTCTGATGTCACCTGTAATTAGTCCTTTGTTTCACATGCAAATATTTATGAGTTAGCAATTAATGTTAAATGCATATATCAAAAATGAAGATTGGACATTCTTTGCAAAACAAAACAGATAAAGGAAAAACAGTTGGCAATTTGTCTGGAAAAGATGAACTTGTATTGATTTTGAAATTTTCCTGTAAATAGGCGTTTTGTGTACAATAGGCTGACGTCCTAGTAAGAGAACGCCGTCAAACAAGATAGAGTTTATACAAAAGGGAAAACAAAACAGCTATGTGCAAAATCCTACTGGGTTCCAACTCTGATATCGCCTTTATGTCTTCAAGCGTCTCATCACTTCGCTGCTTAGTTGAAGATGAAGCTGATTGATTGGTGTCGTCTGGGCCTGATAGTTGATACCGAAGTCTGGATGCAGGGTGATCCAATGAGACATAGTATTACGCTTATCCCTAACTTTTGCCTGGACCTCCCTTTCGAGTTTTCAGTCCACCGGGATACCCTTTTTTGCCCAAGCCGCCTTTTCAGGTTTTCGACTTGCCGGGTTTACAGATTTTTTCATTTCATCCCTTATTTTTGCCCGAACCCTTTTGGTTCGCCGGGAAACCCTTATTTTTGCCTAGGTGTGTCAACCTAGCGGGTCTTTAATCATGCGTAGTATCTTTTTACTATGTATGCATTGGTGGGGTGAGGAAGGTCGTCACCATCCCTGGTAGTTAGAATCATCGCTCCTCCTGAGAAGATGTTCTTGACCACAAATGGCCCTTCGTACGTGGGGGTCCATTTTCCCCTGGGATCACCTTGAGGGAGAATGATGCGCTTGATTACCAGGTCTCCAACTTGATACTCTTGTCGTCTGACTTTCTTGTTAAATGCCTTGATCATCCGTTTTTGGTACGTCTGACCATGACAAATAGCAGTGCGTCTCTTTTCGTCAATTAAATTCAGCTGATCAAGCCGGGTCTGGATCCAGTCATCTTCACTCAAACCTGCATCTTTCATTATCCGGAGAGAGGGTATCTGGACTTTAATAGGCAAGACTGCCTCCATGCCGTAGACCAAGGAAAAGGGTGTTTCCCCTGTTGACGTCCGTGCTGAGGTACGGTACCCATGAAGAGCGAATGGTAACATCTCGTGCCAATCTTTGTACATCACTGTCATCTTCTGCACAATCTTCTTGATGTTCTTATTAGCCGCTTCTACAGCCCCATTCATCTTCGGCCGGTAAGGAGAAGAGTTGTGGTGCTGTATCTTGAATTGCTCGCAGAGCTCAGTGATCATCTTGTTGTTAAGATTGGTACCATTGTCCGTAATGATCCTTTCCGGGATGCTATAGCGACAGATCAGGTTGTGTCGAATGAACCGTGCCACGACGTTCTTGGTTACGGTAGCATAGGAAGCTGCTTCAACCCACTTCGTGAAGTAATCAATCGCCACCGGGATGAAGCGATGCCCGTTGGATGCCGTAGGTCTGATCTCGCCGATCATATCAATGCCCCACATTGCAAAAGGCCAAGGTGCTGTCAAGACGTTCAGAGGAACTGGAGGAACGTGCACCTTATCAGCATAGATCTGGCACTTGTGACATGTCCGAGAATGTTGGTAACAGTCGGCTTCCATTGTGGACCAGAAATATCCTGCCCAGAGGATTTTCTTTGCCATAGTATGCCCACTGGAATGCGTTTCGAAAGTACCTTCATGCAGCTCTGCCACGATCCTTTCTGCTTCAGTCTTATCCACACAACGCAGTAAGGTCGAATCATGGTTTCGCTTGTACAAAATTTCATTGCTGAGGAAGAACTTTACCGCGAACCTTCTCAGAAACTTCTTGTCGTTAACAAATGCGCCTTCGGGGTATTCCTGAGCTTCAAGGTACCTCTTCACTTCATGATACCAAGGTTTTTCAGTTACCTCTTCAGCCAAGATCGCAGCAATGTGCAGGTTCATCCAATTTCCAGATAATGATCCAGGGAGCCTCGTTGTCCCATTTGACTTTGAACATAGAAGACATCGTAGCTAACGTGTTCGCCAACTGATTTTCTTCTCTTGGGAAGTGTTCAAAGGTTATCTCCTCGAAATGGGGAATCAACGTCAACACATACTCCTTGTAGGGAATAAGATTTGGGTGTTTCGTATCCCACTCGCCTTTGATCTAACTGATCACAAGAGAGGAATCTCCGAAGACACTCAGAAACTTGATCCTTAGGTCAATTTCAGCTCGAAGACCCATGATGCATGCTTCATACTCTGCCATGTTGTTGGTTCAGTTGAAACATAGCCGGGCGGTAAGTGGAGTATGAGTGCCTTTAGGAGATATGATCACAACGCCAGTACCATTACCCAAAGCGTTTGAGGCTCCGTCAAAGTGCATAGACCATCGGGATCCTTCCTCAAGTCCTTCATCCGGTCCAGGTACCTCACAATCAATTACTACCATGATATTCTCGTCTGGAAATTAAAAGTTCATAGATTGGTAGTCATCCACTGCCTGGTGTGCCAAATGATCTGCCAACACACTTCCCTTGATTTCTTTCTGAGTTGTGTACTGGATGTCATATTCCGTCAAGATCATCTGCCATCTTGCTATTCTTCCGGACAAGGCAGGCTTTTCAAAGATGTACTTGATTGGATCCATTTTTGAAATCAAAAGAGTAGTGTGAGTCAACATATACTGTCTCAGCCGGCGAGCAGCCCATACCAAAGCGCAACAAGTTTTCTCGAGCAGTGAGTATCGGGTCTCACAGTCGGTAAACTTTTTGCTAAGGTAATAAATGGCGTGCTCTTTTCGGCCAGACTCGTCATGCTGCCCCAGCACACACCCCATTGAGCTGTCAAGTATTGTTAAGTATAAGATTAGAGGTCTCCCTTCAACCGGTGGCATAAGAATGGGTGGTTCTTGGAGATACTCTTTGATTCTTTCGAAAGCGGCCTGACATTCATCATTCCAACGTACTACTTGATCTTTCTTCAGTAGCTTGAAGATTGGTTCATAGGTAGCAGTTAGGTGCGAGATGAATCGGGAAATGTAGTTCAGACGTCCTAGAAAGCCTCTGACTTCTTTCTCTGTCTTGGGAACTAGCATCTCTTGTATGGATTTCACTTTGGCAGGGTCCACTTGAATACCTTTATCGCTCACGACGAAACCCAGTAGCTTTCCAGATCTCACCCCGAAGGTGCACTTGTTCGGGTTCAACCTCAGCTTGTACAACTTCAACCGGTCAAACAACTTCTGTAGATGGTCAAGGTGTTCCTCCTCAGTTTGGGACCTTGCAATCATATCATTGACATATACTTCTATCTCATGATGGATCATGTCATGAAATAAAGCAACCATGGCACGTTGGAAGGTTGCCCCAACATTTTTCAACCCAAAAGGCATGACCTTGTAGCAAAAGGTGCCCCACTGAGTAACAAAAGTGGTCTTCTCCATGTCTTCGGGAGCCATCTTGATTAGATTATAACCGGAGAATCCGTCCATGAAGGAGAATACCTTATGCTGAGCAGTATTGTCAACCAGGACGTTGATGTGGGGCAGAGGGAAGTCATCCTTAGGGCTCGCCCTGTTCAAATCCCTGTAATCAACACACATTCTGACCTTACCATCTTTCTTCGGTACTGGAACCACGTTGGCAACCCACTGAGGGTAAGAAGTCACTGCTAGAAAACCGGCATTAAATTGTTTCATAACCTCAGCTTTGATTTTCTCGGACATCTCTAGACGCATACGGCGGACCTTCTGTTTTACTGGAGGACATTCTTCCTTGGTAGGCAAGTGATGAACCACAATGTCGGTATCCAACCCAGGCATATCTTCGTAGGACTAGGCAAAGATTTCCACGTAGTCATGCAGCATCTGAATCAACCGCTGTTTCACACTAGATTCCAGATTGGCACCAATCTTGACTTCCTTTCTGTCTGTCTCAGTACCCAGATTTACCGTTTCCACTAGCTCTTCATGTGGCTGAATGGCCCTCTCTTCTTGGAGTAACAGTCTTGCAAGCTCACCAGGCACTTCACAATCATCTTCACCTTCGTCTTCGGCTAAGTTGATCGGATTTTCGAAGTCATAACTGGCAGTAGCAAAGTCGTTACCAGTGAGATCCAGAGTGGATTGGAACCTGTATAGGTGAGTGTGTGTAAATATAGCTGTTTTGCAATATATGATAAAGAAAGACAAGGAGCGCAAGATTTGAAATGCAAAAAACGTCCAATGCTTTTATTAATGATATATGAAAATGACACACAAAAGCCCTCACAAATGAAGCCACGGTGCCCCGGGTAGGACACCGGGCCATAGAGTTTCAAATTATTATCTGTTACAAATTCAAAACAAAGGAGTTCATTACTGAGTGACAAAAGTAATAGGTATGAAGTCTTTCGCAGTCCAGTTGCTTGGTCCATCATCGGTCGTTAGGTAGATCCAGCTGTCAAATTCAGATTCCTCCACGTCGTCTTCAATAGCATTTACTCCCGGGTTGGTGATGAACACATGAGGTCTTCCAATCCTTGCCTTACGAACAGCCCTCTGAGCTTTTGCAGTGAAACCCAAACCAAATTTGTCAGTCTTCGGAGTGAAATCAGGAAGTCGGCCCCAGTTTGCACACTCACCCTTCTCAATCACAGCCCGGGCATCCTTTAAGGAAGCCATCTTCAAAGGAGCATCTTCAATCACAGTTTCTGCTGATGCCAGCGTCTGAGGCACCTCTTCAAAGTGTTGAAAGGGGGTCTCAATGAACTCCCCATCCATCTCTATGTACCGGAACGAGTTAAGGTGGCTGACCATGTACTCTTCCTCCCCCTGAACTGTCACAATCTTCCCCTTGACTGGGTATTTCAGCTTCTGATGCAATGTGGAGGTTACAGCTCCAGCTTTATGGATCCAAGGACGACCCAACAGACAAGAATAGGATGGTCGGATGTCCATCACATAGAATGTAGAGTCAAAGACCTGCGAACCAACCCTGATTGGAATATCAACTTCACCATGTACCATCCTTTTAGACCCGTCAAAGGACCGAACAACAATGTTACTTGGCTTGAGCTCTAAACCCTCGCAATCCAACCTGTCTAGAGCCTTCTTGGGCAATACATTCAACGAGGAACCAGTGTCAACCAGCACATGGGCAAGAGTAGTGCCCCTGTATTCAATGGAGACATGCAGGGCATCGTTATGGTTCTTCCCCTTAGCAGTCAGATCGGCGTCAGAGAAACCCAAACCATTATCAGCAGTTAAGTTGGCCATGCAATCAGTGAACTGATCAGCAGATGTCTCTTGTGGCACGTGGGCCGTCTTCAGGAAGGTAATCAGAGCCTTGGCATGGGCCTCTGAACACAACATCAGTGATAGCATAGAAATCTTTGATGGGGTGTGCCCCAGCTGCTCAACTACATTGAAATCACTCTTCTTTATAATCTTGAGGATCTCTTCCATCTCTTGCTTGGAAGCTTAAACATTGGTTGTCTTTGGTACCTCTGTCTGGGCAGGAACATCAGTAGCAATTCCTTTGCCCCGAGCGTCAGATGACTCGGCAGCAGGGGTAGAAACAGGAACTTGGTCAGGAAGGGAAGCAGGCACACCTGTAGGTGTGATGACAAGAGGTCTTTGAATAGTTGGTGGCGCAATATCTGGTGAGAACAGTCTACCACTGCGAGTGACTTTGGCAGGCCCGGTGATGTTACTGATGTCGGTACTAGTACCAAACTCCTGTTTAACTCCAAGCACATAAACATCTGCCCCATAATGCCAAGGGACAACTTTGTCAGATGTATATGGGAGGGGCCCCGGAACAGTGATGATGATAGGAGCAATCTTCTGAGTAGACATGATTTTGACAGGCTTCGTTGAGGGAGCCTTGGGAGGGTTGTTGAAAATAGTAACAATGGACACTTCTTCAGCAGGGATAGCAGGAACAAAAATCTTCTCGAATAAGATCTCTTTGTTATCCATCAGGTTTTGGACGTCTGACTTCAACAAAGGACAACCAGCAGGTGAAACAGAACATAGATGGCAACCTTTACTACATCCCGGAAATAAACCGGCTAGCAACAAGTTCCTCTTGACGGTCAAAAACGGAGTAACAATATCATCTACAGAGGCTACATACAGGTCCTCCTCAACAGCATTCACTCCATGCTGGGGCATGGGAGCAGTCACAACATTGGGCCTTTCGGGCGCCTCGAACTGTATTTCTTTAGCATCAATAAGGTCCTGAACCTTATTCCTCAGAGCCCAACAATCATCCGTAGTATGCCCCGGGCTGTCAGAGTGATAAGCGCAGCGGGCGTTGGGGTTGTACTTTAGAGATGTTGTGTTCACTACCTTCGGAGCTTCCTTGACAGTTACCAGATTGGTTGACAGTAGTTGTGGCAATATCTGAGACAGGGTCATACTGAGCCTAGTATACTGCCTTTTGGGTCTCTCACCCTTGGTTGGTTATATTGTTGAGGAGCAGCAACAGGCTTTGAAATTACCACCGCATTGACAGCTTGGCGGCGTTCCGGTTTGTTCTGTCTCCTTGAACCATAAACAACACTAGATTCCTTCTTGAAGGGCTTCTTTTCAGAGCTCGAGGAGGCACCCTTTTGTATCTTCCCAGACTTGATACCAGCTTCTATCCTCTCACCAGTTAAGATCAGATCTGTGAACCCAGCAGAAGAATTCCCAATCAGATGGTTGAAGAACGGACCAGACAGGGTCCCCAAGAACATGTCAACGAGTTCACGGTCAGTCAAAGGTGGTTGCACCCTTCCAGCCAGGTCTCTCCACTTTTGCGCATACTCCTTAAAACCTTCACCTGTCCCTAGGGACATACCCTGGAGTTGGGTACGCGTAGGAGCAAGGTCGGAATTATACTGATACTGCTTATAAAATGTAGTAGCCAAGTCCTCCCAGTTTCGAATACTGGCTCCATCCAGCTGATAGAACCATTCGAGTTGAGTCCCTGAAAGACTATCCTGGAAGAAATGGATCCATAAATTCTTGTCAGCAGTATACGGTTGGATCTTCCTTACATATGATCTGAGATGCAGTTTAGGACAGGAAGCTCCGTCGTACTTTGCAAAGGCAGGCGCCTTGAACTTGTGAGGGATCACCACCCCATAAGATAAGCCTAGGTCCCCAAAGTCCAACCCGGGCACATGTTGAATTTCCATAGCACTTAAGCGGTCCTCCAGCTGTTTGTACCTATCCTCAGCAGGAGGATACTGCTCATCATTGAAATCCGTCTCGTTGTCGGAGACCACGGGACTAGGAATCCTTCTCTCTTGGGGACTGTCTTTCCCTGTAGAGGAAGTAGCCAAATTAGCCTCATTTTGGAGTCCATTCCCGAATCTGCGTCCGGTGTTGAACAACACAGTCCTCTTCTTCTTCTTCTTCAAAAGCAGAGTCTTCAACTCCTGTTGACCCTGGGCTAAGCTCATGACCAACTCTTGGAACTGGGCATTCTGGGCCTGGAGGGCCTTGATAGCTTGTTCAGTAGTAGGTTCAGAAGACATGATAATTGCTGAAATAAACAGCGAAGAAGATTAAGCAACCTGTAGAAAAAGGGTACATGTTATGCACATGATGCATGATATGCTATTTATGCAATGCATTCAAGGGTCCGAAAGTTCAAATTCGTTGTAGACAAAAAAGGAACACACGTTATATTAAGAAATAATTTGTTTAGTACATCAATTGCTCATGGGCGAAATATTACAAAATATTTAATCCCAAAAGACACTGCGCATCCTCTTTGGAGCTATGTAAGTGTTGAGAGTCTTTTCCTCGTGAAGTAGGCGGGTGAGATCCAAGACCTTCTTCTCACTGGCATGTAGACTAGTTTCAAGAGAATTTCGTTCTTCCTTGAGTTGGATCCAGCTCTTTTGCATTTCTTCCCAAGATGTTGGCATGTCAGGATGTTGGATGGTGTAGGGCACCTCTCCTTCCAAAACTGGCTCTTTGATCACGGGGAGAACATGAGGATATGGCATCACAAGCTTCTGGGAGCGGGCTCGTACCCACTTGAGATAAGGCTCCAGGGGGATGGAGTTCTTGTGCCCCAGTGTCTTACTGTCCACCTTGTTAGGCATCCTTCAAGCTCTGATGAATCTCTGCCGAAGTCCTTGTGTATCATTGTCGAAGTCAAAAACTATGTCCGGAATCCCTCCGAAATCAACATGTCATGAGGGCCATCCCTCCGAGCATATCCAAACTGTCTCAAAGCCAGACATGGGTTGTAAGTAATGCCTCCTCTGATTCCAAGTAAAGGAAAATTTGGAAATTCTCCGCAACGATCAATGATAGTGACACTTTATCTGGACCGAGAACACCAATGTATATCAGCATGTGTAAGAGTCATTAACCGTTGTGACCATCTCAAACCTCGCTCGTTCTTCAAAACTGATTGTGGAAGGTGCGAAATAAACCACCTTGCCAGGAGAGGAGTGCAGCAAATGAGAACACCTCTTTTTCTCATGGTTCGAGTGTAACATGAGTGGAGGATGTCCCCAAGCAACGTAGGTATAGGATTCCTGGACATGAAAATCTTGACAGCATTGATATCTATAAGCTGATCCGGATTCGGGAACAACACCAACCCATAGACAAGGAGTGCCACAACTTCTTCAAAGGCTTGTAGGTCAAGGGAATTCCAACATTCTTGTGCCTTCTCAAACAGGAACTTTGCCAAGAATCCTTTGATACCACTTCTGATTTCCCAATGCCCCTTGATGTCAGATGGTTGTAGGCGTAATGCTTTAGCAACCTCTTCAAGTTTGGGTTCCTTTTCCGTACCGTTGTAGGGTAGTTGACTAAGAATAGGAACCTTCAGAAGTTGAGAAAACTCTTCCAAAGTAGGCACCAATTGATAATCCGGGAAAGTAAAACAGTGGTGCAAGGGGTCAAAGAACTGGAAGAGAACTTTTATCATATCTTCTTCAATGTTGGTGTTGACCAAGCTGAGGAGTCTACCATGCCTTTCACTGAAGGAAGAGTTCTCGGGAATCCTGGATGTAAGCTCCTTAAGCTGAGGAGGGATCCTTACAAGGTTGATCTGAATTGTCTTTCTACGGAGAGATTCCATGTCCTACAAAACAAGAACAAAGATGAAGATTCGAACCCTTGAAGTGGTTAGTAGATGCATATGATGCTTTATGATGTTATGATGTTATGATAAAAGCACACCACAAGTATTCACAAAAGGCAAACATGATAAGGCACACAAGTCACACCAGACAGCCCTTAGAGTTTAGGCCAGCATGAGGTCTAGGTACTACCCTCTTGAAGTTGGTGGGATCAAAACCTGTCCTATCAAAAGTAACCGAGTTCTAAGGAGCTCAATATGATTGGGATGTTTTCTATGTTCATTGTTTTGATTTAGCCACTGAACTGGCGATCAAAATATTCCAAGAAAACAACCCTCAATGAGTGTAGTATCGAGTATCTACCAACTTCGGACTGCACCAAAGTCGGTCATCTCACTACCCCTAAAGAGGCCAGGATGGTCAAGTAAGGTTCCTAAGGTCAGTTGATGCTTCACGACACCACGCGGCGGCCCGTACTCTCCTTGACTTGACTCAAGGGTTACCGGTACTCACCAAAGTGCCACATCAATGTAGCAACTGCTTCAACCGTGTCGGTATACCCCACACAGTTCCCTCACAGTTTGTTGCTACTTCTAAAAGGTATCCCCCAGATCCGGGTTAGGATCTATGAAACTCCAAGACAAACCCACAATATTAAAGCAAACAAAGCAAGCCATTGAAAACATAAGAGTGGTCTAATCCTAAGGTACACCTCACTTATAGTATCCCCAGCAGAGTCGCCAGTTCTGTGATCGGTGGAAATAGAACTGACTGTTTTGAAATGCTGGTTCGTGAAATGTCGCGGTAAGCAAGAGTCGCCACCGTCTTTTATTTTCTCCAACAAGGAAAGGACAAAAGCACAACAAAATTCCTTTTCGAGATGTTTCTCGGTTCGGGAGGTAGATTATAGAAAGGGAAGGTGTTAGCACCCTTTCTATCCGTGGTTATCCACGAGCTCTTAGGTACTTGCTCACTATGTTTTCAAAAATGTTTTTCTTTTCTTGTGTTTATGGGTTTTGAAAAAGTTTGTTTGAAAACTTCGATTTAACTCTTGTATCTGTCCTCAAGAGTGTATGAAGTGTTTGTTTGAAAACTTTTGTTTGAAAAATGTAGGTGCGAAAAGTATTTTTGTTTTGAAAGAGCAAGTATCTAAGAACCTCTACCTACTCAAAAGAAATTAAGCTGTGTAAATGTCCTTTAGACAGTGCTATCCCACTATTGAGGAGTAGGTAGCACCGTCGTTGGAGTTTTCGGGTCAATTCGATTAAGGGACATGTGTGGTCACCAAAGAAATAGTAGGACGCCTTAGCGGTAACCCTAATGTCCTAGATCCTTTTTTATCCGAGGCAACCGTTTTGAGGCAACTGGATCTTTAGACAGGAGGGCGACCTCTAAAACACCCTATACTCAATGACCACCTCGAGGCAACCAAGTGAGGCGTACCCTAAGAGTGGCATGTGCACGTGGATCAGGATTCAGTTTATGTTTATCTTTGAACATGCATTTGTGAGCTACGGGTTGATTTTATTTGTCATACAAGTCTTGTCATGCATAATTAACAGTTAATAATTTGCGAAAAGGTAAATTGTGGAAAGTGAATCTACGCTATTACAAGGCGTCGGGTATTTACATCGCCAAAAACATAACCCTTGAAAATAAAATGCGAGAAAATAAAATAAAGCGATAAAAGTCCTAATTATCTATTACATCCTCAAAGAAGATACATCAATATGATCAAAATAATGAATTAAAAATAAATATGCGCGCGAAAGAATTGAATCGGGACGTCCTTAGGGTTTTGACCCTTTTTGAGAAAAGAAAGAAATTTTAGTCCTTTTTTGCAATTAATTAAATATTAACCCTAAAACTAATTAATTAATTAATTAAAAGAAAAAAGTATTTTTGTGTTTTTTAATGTCTTAATGAAAATAAAAATAAAAAGAATTAAAATTGTCAAAATAAAAACCCTAATTCTATGTTAATTTTATTTATTATGAAAAAGATTAAAATTAAACCTAATTAAACTAAATTAATTATATTTATTTACAAAATAATTAAATTAAGGTGAAATTAATAATAATAATAATAATAAATAATATTTACATCTTCTGAATTTAATATGAAAAATAATTAATTTATGAATTAATAATAATAATTAATAATAGTTAATAAAAGAAAAAATAAAAATAAAAAGGAAAGAACAAAGAAACCAGGGGGGGGTTGATGACCCAATAAGGAGGTGAGTTTGGAAATTGCTGGCCCATTAACACAAGCCTGCTTTGACTTTCTGGATGGTCTAGTGCGTTGGTTGACCAGGAATATCATAGTCCTTTCATCTGGACCATTAGATTGATGCATAAGGACACATGGCAGGTTGAGGCGTGAGGTTCATGGTAAATCACTTTGTGAAGCCTGCATGAAATCATGTTAGAAAAAATAATATAGAGCTTTTGGGGGACCTGGGAATCGAACCCAGGTCCCAATGATCAACGTCCAGCGCACCAACCACCAGACCACTTGCTTGCTTTTGTTATATTAATAAGAGGTGAATATAATATATCAAGAATAATAATTATGCTGGACCCAACAAAAATACGCGTGCCATTTGAATGGACTAATCACACACTAACACGTATTGTCTTCTTCCTTATGCCTGCAACAAAACAAATTAGATAGCAGGGGTTTTTAACCCCCACAACCTGCAAGCACGAATAATAGCGATTAGGTCCCTGATGCACATAAATATTTCGCGAGCATGGTGTTTGATTCGTCTGGCCTTGACGAATTCAACCATAGGTTTCATGAAGCTTAATTTTTCCTGGGCTGTAAAGCCCCAATTTGAGACCTCAAGAACCCTAAAATTCTTCAATGGTGATTCACGATTCTGTACACTATAACACAATTAACCAATACCATTAGCTTTGTAAAGGTTCAAGCAATGCAAAACAATGATTAGAACATGTTAATGATGCATAAAATGTGAGTTTCGATTCTGAAAAAGCTAAGCAAACCGTGGGTCTGAATGGTGATTTCTTGAGCTTTGGCGTGTGATTTTGATTGCAAAAGGTTTCTGAGAGTTCCTGCAATCTATTAGAAACAAGAAAAAGCTTTGAATCACGTTAAATTATGGAAAACAGTTTTCAAGTTTTTCTTGATTTTTTTCCAATGTTGGCTATGGCTTTCTGCAGCAATTCTCACGTGTACATGAATAGGGTTAGGTTCTGTATATATAATGGAAGGGAATTAGGTTACAATCTTGCCAAGAAATCCATTGCATTATGGTTTGTATATTTGATTGAAAATCAAATATTTTTCAATCTTTTTGATTGAAAAATCTTGCCAAACTTGGAGATCCTTGTCCCCTTGATGTGCACACGAAATCTCCAGCATATGTTAACCACTTTTGCTTCACAAAAAGATTTAGAAATCATATCTTGATATTTTCCTACAATTAAATGAATTAATATTGATTAAAAATTCAATTAATTAATAAAAAATAAGAAAATAATTCAATTTAAGCTCAATGGGTCGTGCATAGGCCTTGGACAAAGTTTCAAGAAGGAATTTGAGGCCCATTAGCAAAAATGATGTGTTTTGAGCAAAGTTGACTTTTGCAAATTCCCAAATATTTCCCAACTTCTCCAATGCATATCTTGCTCAACTTTGATCATATGAACATGTTCTTGGACATTTTGAAAAGGTCTTGAAGTCCTCTAACCAATGCCTTTGGTCCCATGTCATTTGGATTTACCAATCTCAAGTTATGGCCTTTGACTTAAAGTGCATTTTTGTTGACTTTTGAAATTGACCTATAATGTAGAAATTGATAACTTTTTGTGAGAGCATTTCTTGGACTTGGAATGTGAAGATGAGTTGTAGGAAATGTCATCCCCTTAAAAATGAGAATTGGATGGGATTTTTTTGATGAACCATGAAAAAGTTATACCCTGGTCAAGTTACAGTTGACTTTTCTGCTGTCCAAAAATAGTAACTTTTGCATCTTTGATGATTTTTGAGCCATGCTTGAGGAATCATGATCAAGACTTGATCAAATGATGATTGTGGACTCAAAATAAGATGTTGACCAAAAATCCAGACTTTTGACTGCCAAATGACCATTTTACCCCTGCAGTTGACTGTGAACCAAATAGGGCTTTTGACTGTGCAAATTGCCACTGTGAGTCTTGAGACTTGACATGTAGATGCTTGACAGTATGTATAGGCCTATGAGATTTGATTGAGCCGTTGAAAACCTTAAATTCATTGCAAGAACCAAAACCCTAATTTTGACTGGCTTAGGAGGCAGTTGGACTGTGCAATCTTTGAGAAGTCTTGAACCATTTGAAGATGATTCTTGACAAACCTTGGAGAATACAGGAGGGCAAATTTTGGGGTACAACAGGTGTGTTTTGGGCCAACATGACGAGTCTGGCCGAAAAGAGCATGCAATTTACTACCTAAGCAAAAAGTTTACCGACTGTGAAACCAAATATTCACTGCTCGAAAAAACTTGTTGTGCTTTAGCATGGGCTGCTCGCCGGCTAAGGCAGTACATGTTGACTCATACCACTTTGTTGATTTCTAAGATGGATCTGATTAAGTACATCTTCGAAAAACCTGCCCTTTCCGGACGAATAGCCAGATGGAAAATGATCTTGATTGAGTACGACATTCAATACACAAATCAAAAAGCCATCAAAGGAAGTGTACTAGCAGATCATTTGGCCCATCAAGCTGTGGATGATTATCAGTCAATGAACTTCGACTTCCCTGACGAGAATATTATGCTGGTAACCGACTGTGCAAAACCTAGACCGTATGACGGACCTAAACAAGGATCCCGGTGGACTATGGTATTCGATGGGGCTTCCAGCGCCTTAGGTAACGAAATTGGTGCTATGATCATCTCTCCTGAAGGATGCCACACTCCTTTTACGTCTAGATTATGCTTCGATTGTACAAATAATATGGCCGAGTATGAAGCATGCATCTTAGGTCTAAGAGCTGCTATTGACTTAAGGATCAAGCATTTGGATGTGTTTGGAGATTCCGCTTTGGTGATCATCCAAGTAAAAGGAGATTGGGACAATAAACACCCTAATCTTATCCCTTACAAGGAACTTGTGCTATCCCTAATTCCTCACTTCGAAGTTGAACATTTCCCTAGGGAAGAAAACCAGTTAGCTGACGCTCTGGCAACCATGTCCTCAATGTTCAAAGTCAGATGGGACAACGAAGCCCCTATGATTACAATTGAAAGATTTGATGAACCTGCGCATTGCTATGAGCTTGACACCGATACGGAAAAGTCGTGGTACCATGAGGTAATGAGATACCTTGAAGCGCAAGAGTATCCAGAGGGAGCATCTATCAATGACAGAAAGTTCTTACGAAGATTTGCAGCCAAATTCTTCCTAAGTAACGGGATATTGTATAAGCGCAACCATGATTCGACTCTACTCCGATGTGTGGATAAGAGGGAGGCAGATGAAATCATGGAAGACATGCACGATGGCCTTTTTGGTACTCACTCAAGTGGGCATACAATGGCTAAGAAAATCTTAAGAGCTAGCTACTATTGGTCAACGATGGAGACAGATTGCCATCAACATTCAAGAACTTGCCACAAATGTCAAATATACACTGACAAGGTCCATGTACCTCCAATCCCTCTGAATTTCATGACCTCTCCATGGCCATTTGCAATGTGGGGTATCGACATGATCGGAGAGATAAAGCCCACAGCTTCCAACAGACACCGCTTCATTCTTGTTGCTATCAACTATTTCACCAAATGGGTCGAAGCTGCCTCATTTGCCTCAGTCACCAAGAACGTGGTAGCTAGATTCATCAGACACAATCTTATCTATCGTTATGGTATCCCCGAAAGGATCATCACCGACAATGGGACTAACCTCAACAACGCCATGATCAGGGAATTGTGCACTCAATTTAAGATCAAGCATCACAATTCTTCTCCGTATAGACCGAAAATGAATGGCGCAGTCGAAGAAACCAACAAAAATATCAAGAAGATTGTGCGGAAAATGGTAGTGACCTATAAAGATTGGCATGATATGCTACCATTTTCTCTACATGGTTACCGTACTTCAGCTAGAACATCAACTGGGGCAACTCCCTTCTCTCTAGTCTATGGCATGGAAGTCGTTTTTCCAGTGGAAGTTCAAATTCCCTCGCTGAGGATTATGATTGAGGCAGGCCTAAGTAAAGACGAATGGATTCAAACGAGATCGGATCAACTGAACTTGATTGATGAAAAACGATTAGCTGCTATCTGCCATGGTCAGACGTATCAAAAACGGATGATCAAAGCTTTCAACAAAAAGGTCAAGCCTCGAGTATATCAAGTTGGTGACCTGGTGATAAAACGCGTCATTTTACCACAAGGTGACCCCAGAGGAAAATGGACCCCCACCTATGAAGGGCTGTTTGTTGTCAAAAGGATTTTCTCTGGTGGTGCCATGATATTGACCACCATGAATGGCGAAGATTTCCCACATCCTATAAACGCGGATATAGTTAAAAAATACTACGCATAAGAGACCCGTTAGGTTGACACACCTAAGCAAAATCAGGGCATCCCGGCAAACCAAGAGGTTTAGGCAAAAATTAGGGATATATACAAAAGATTGTACACCCGACAAGTTGAAAACCCGAAAGGGAGACTTGGGCAAAAAAGGGTATCCCGGTGGACCGAAAACCCGAAAGGGCGGTTCAGGAAAAAATTAAGGATTAAAAGCGTACGACTATATCCCGTGAAATCAACACGGTCAATACTATCACCAAGGTCCAAGTTCAAATGGTCCAGGATCAATCCAATCAACTTCGATCAACGGCAAGGGACGTTTAAAGACATCGGGGCAATAGTAGAGCTGAAAGGCAATGAGATCATTTCACATGGCTATTTGTTTTTCATTCTCAATTTTCTTTTCGACGATTTCCTCTTACTAGGATTTCTGTCTCTATGTACAAAAACGCCTGTTCATGGGCAAAATATCAATACAAATACACTTTAAAGTGCAAAATTGTCTGTCTCTGTTTTGAATGAAAATTTGTCCAATGACTAAAATTGAATGAATATATGCATATGAACATAATTAAAGCTATTTGGCACATGTGTCCTGCCAAGCAGCAGCCTCAACAGGGCATCAGTGCACAACTGCAGTAAGCATCCCTTTAATGAATATGAAATAGCCCCACAGAGTTATCTCACCATCATTATCCCCACCGGAGCGTTGGCAATAAACCTTTCCCCAACGGAGTTGCCCGCAAATATCCTTGCACGGGACGATCCTTGGCCATAGTCTCAATCTCTTGAAAGCTTTTTTTTCCAGCTAAAGCCTAGGAGATCTCTTCTTAAAGGGAATCCATCTTCTCAGTAGATTTTATTCCCCATAGAGTTATCTCGTCATCATTATCCTTATCGGAAAAACCCCAATGTAACCTTTCCCCAGCGGAATTGCCTACAAAAATTTCTTCACAAAGGATAAACCCCCTGCCAGAGCCTCAATCTCTCGACAACTTCTACAAATTTGAAGCCTAGAGGTCTCTGTCTAAAAGAAATTCATCTCCTCAGTAGGGTTTATTTCCCCAACATAGTTATTTCCCCGGGCCAAGTCCAAATTCCTCAACGTACAAGACACCCCGATTTACCTAGTCGAGTAAGCACTCCCCGTTGAGTCCAAAATTGCCCAGGTAATCCCATCATCCCCAATGGAGTATATCTCCCAACCAGAGTTTTCTGTCCCCAGTGGAGTATATCTCCCAACCAGGAGTTTTTATCCCCAGTGGAGTATATCTCCCAACCAGGAGTTTTTATCCCCAGTATAGTGTATCTTCCAACCGAGATTTTATTCTCCAAGCTGAGTCCAGCTGAATAAACACTCCCCACTGAGTCCATCTTCCCCAGTGGAGTATATCTCCCAACTAGGATTTTCTGTCCCCAGTGGAGTATATCTCCCAACCAGAAGTTTTTATCCCCAGTAGAGTGTATCTTCCAACCGAGATTTTATTCTCCAAGCTGAGTCTAGCTGAATAAACACTCCCCACTGAGTCCATCTTCCCCAACGGAGTATATCTTCCAACCAAGATTTTATTCCCCAGCGGAGTCCAAATTCCTCAACGGAACCCAAATTTCCCATTTGAGTCCGAATTGCCCAATTGAGTACATCTTTTCCCACCAAGGTTATTTTCTCCAAAATAGAATCTATCCTCCCCATATGAGTCCATCATCCCCAGCTGAGTATATCCTCCCCAAGATAAGTCGGCCTCGTCTGACTGAGTCTATACTTTCCAATTAGAATTTTCCCTTCAAATAACTGCAAATCACAGGGCCACAACCCCTAATCCCTAGTAAAGTCTTCAACAAAGCCTTTATTATTACCAAGAAATGCTATGAAGCCTGGATCCGACCAGATATTAACACAATTTTCAAGTTATACTGAAGCCTGGACCCGACCAGATAACAATTTGATTTCTTCGATTACTGAAGCCTGGACTCGACCAGATAACAATTTGACTTCTTGAGTTACTGAAGTCTGGACCCGACCAGATAACAGTTGATCTCATTTCTCAAAGAACTATGAAAACCTGGACACGACCAACCCAACTCTTCAAAGATATAGAAGAATCTAAACTTAATCCAACCAAGGTTTTAACTACTTGTTCCCAGTAGAGTTTCCTCTTTATTCCACGACAAAGGACTGAGAAACCTAGATCCGACCAGATATCATTCCTCATTTCCATCTTTTTAAGAAAGTCATTACGAAGCCTGGATCCGACTAGATAGCAATCATCCTCAGAGATTCATTGTGAAACCTGGAAACCGACCAGATAACAACTAAATCTCCAAGCAGTTCATTGTGAAGCCTGGACCCGACCAGATAACAATTAACTTCATCAGAAATCTGCAAAGCCTGGATCCAACCAGATAACAGTTTTCAACCAGTTTACTGCAAAGCCTGGACCCGACCAGATAACAGTTTTCAGAAGCAGTCTATTGTGAAGCCTGGACCCGACCAGATAACAATTGACCTCATAAAACCTCAGAAATATGCAAAGCCTGGACCCGACCAGATAACAGTTTTCGAATGGTATATTGTGAAGCTTGGACCCGACCAGATAACAATTTGCCATGATCCCCAGAAAGTCACTATGAAACCTGGATTCGACCAGATAATAATACAACTTTCCAAAAGACCATAAAGCTTGGACCCGACCAGATAACAGTCTTCAAGAAGTTACTGTGAATCCTGGATCCGACCAGATAACAGTTAATTCGCCCTTGCTTCCAACAAGTTACTGTGAAGCCTGGATCCGACCAGATAACAATTTTTAACCAGTTTATTGTGAAGCCTGGACCCGACCAGATAACAGTTTTCGAATGGTATATTGTGAAGCCAGGATCCGACCAGATAATGGTTAACCTCCACATCCCCAACAAGTTGTTATGAAACCTGGACCCGACCAGATGACTATTCAATTTCAAGGAATTTTCTACAAAGCCTGGATCCGACCAGATAATAGTTAATTCATCTCTTCCCCTAGTAAGTTGCCATGAAACCTGGACCCGACCAGATAGAAACTGACTACTTCACCCTCAGCAACTGTGAAGCCTGGATCCGACCAGATAACAGTTAATTCATCTTTTCCCCCTATAAGTTTCCATGAAACCTGGACCCGACCAGATAGCAACCGACTACTTCACCCTCAGCAACTGTGAAGCCTGGATCCGACCAGATAACAACTGATCTTTGAAGTGATGTTCCCCAGCAAAAGCATCTTTTCAAAAGAATTTGAAGATATACAACAGGAAATCAAGGATTCAACCTCCGAAGATTTCCTCAACAGTAGTCAGGGATTTATTTTCCCAGACAAAACCATACATTTCGCATTCATACATCATAACATGTACATAACAATGCATTTAGCATGATACCACATCCGGTAAGCATCATGCAAGCATCTGTATTTTCCTAACCCCTTTCTCACAGGTAAAACAACAAGTCTAGTATGGATCAACAAGAGATTTGTGTTGATACTTCTTCCAGAGTTTACCAACATTCCTCCAAATGGCATCTATAAGCCCTTTCACCATCCATCTTCGAGTGCAAATTTCTAGGCACTCTAGTGTTCAAACATCTTTCACCATCAAGTCACGGATTCCGGATCCGCCAACCTAACTCTTCAGGTTCAAGAAGTTTGAACAGGGGCAGCTGCTGTACCCCAAAATTTGTCCTCTCAATTCTCAAGGCATCTCTCACGATGATTCTCAAAATTCAAGCTGGCACAAGTACATTGGGATCTTCCAGCACCAGAATTAAGAGGAAACTATCAAAAAGGTAGAAAACAGATAAAAATAACATTTTGACGAATTTGGAGGAAAATAGGTCTCCTTCGATTCAGCCCCCTTCGATTGGACTTTGCACCTCATTCGATTGCTCAAAAGTTGTTGCTAGCGTGCCTCTTTCGTCTGGGCATGTGACTTCAAATAGGTCTCCTTCGATTCAGAAGGAAATGATCTTCATAAAAGCTTCAATTGAGTTTTTGTCTCCCTTTAAAACAGTGTCCTTCGACTCAGGAATGTCCTTCGACTCAGGAATGTCCTTCGACTCAAGAAGTAAAGGCCTCCTTTTGGTTTTCTTAAATTCAAAAAGTCAATAATCTTCTGAAAGCTTCCTTCAATTCAGAAGTTAATAACCTTCTGAAAAGTGTCATTCGACTGCACCATTCGCCCCTCACCTGTTGGCATTGGATTCATAAGTTTTCGATTAGATGAATGGCTACCTTCATGTGACTTTCAAATTCATCTTCATGTATGATTCGAATGCGCCTTCATATCACCTTCAAATCCCTCTGCAAACCCTTCGGCGCGCCATAGTCCTGCATCATGACACACAACTTGGTGGTCCATTTGAAGGACTTGCCATAGTTGGGGAATAATTGTTCTCTTACTTTGGAGTCTGGTCGAAGGTTTGGGCCTAAGTTATTAAAAGCACGAAGACTCAAAATGGCATATTCAGCTAAGAAGGGCCATTCGAAGAACACACAGTTGTTTCATTCAAAGGACACACAAATGGTGGAAACGAATGCTGTGTTGTTCTAGTCTGGTCGAAAGGTGTAGAAAGATGGAGGATTCGACTCAAAAGATCAAGTTAAACATTTAAACCCATAGGCTAGGCTACGTGTTTTCCCTTTTCAGGCCTCAAACCTATGACTCACCCTATACTTAATTTCTTATGCAAGCTAAAATAGGCCTTTACCCATTTGTTGTCCAAGACCACTTGCACTTAACAGCATAATACTACCTTTTAGAAAAGTTTGTCTTGAGCCTTGCGTCTGTTTTCCTTCAGAAAGAAGCAACCCATCTGAACCATTCATTTTTCTTTTATGGCACAAGTGGACACTTACTTTCCAGACTAAGCCTTTTTTTATTATTTTTGCTCACCAAGCTTCCCAAAAGTCTTTCTCTATAAATAGAGAGTTCATTTGCACAAAGAAGAGGGGAGAAAAGAAGAAGAGGGGAACGTATCTTCAGATTCTCACACACCATAAAAATTCTCAAACACTTCAACATTGTGAAATCACAAAAAACCAGAATCATCGTTACCTCCTTCAATTATGAAGAACAACACATTCCAGTTTCCTTCGACTCAAGGAGCATCCCACTTGTTCCTTCCTTTGAATCCAGCAAAGAAGGATATTTCACTTGTTTTTCTCTTTTGAATCCAGTGTCGAAGGCCTACCTTGGGTCTTTTCCTTCGAATCCAGAGGCATTCAAAGCAACCGCTCCATGTTCCAGCCTCCAGCAAGGTAAGTCATTCTTAACCTTTGACCCTTCGCTTCCAGCATAACATGTAAATAAGTTTTCTTTTTCATTTAAAACATGTACATACTATTTTCTTCCTTTTGTTTTGTTTTCACTCTCTTAATATATGTCATGGTTAACAATATTCTTGGCTTTTGCTCTTGGTACATTTAAGTACGCTTTAAAGATTTAATCTAGTCTTAAGCGGATGTTGGCATGGCCTTGGGCCATATTGCTATTCAAACTCAAATGAAAGAAACAGGAGACAGAAAAGTTAGAAACGAAGCCTCCGGCTTCCTTACTAACCTTCAGGCCAAATGAAAGAGGCAGTCGAAAGGCACAACATGCTGGCCTCCAGGCCTCAATCGAGAGCCAAAATATGTTGGCTTCTAGGCCCCAGTCGAAACTCATTCTTTCACCCCTTTTCAGGTAAGGTCGAAGAGGGCCAAAAATGGCAGAATCGAAGGGTTGCTGCCCTAAGTCGAAAGATCCATTTTTCTTTCTTTTACCTACTTTTGCCATTATATTTTCATGCAATTCAATATGGTTGTAATAGTGTAGGATTTATCTATTGCACTCTTTTATTACCTTCATATAAATGTTAGTAATTAGGTATGTATGACAAGATAAAATCAACAAGTAGACAACCCAAAAAATCAAAAGACAAAATGCATGTAATCAAACACACTTGCACACATGCACCCTTAGGCAAATTCCACTTGTTGCCTTACAAAAATGGCCATGTTATTCATGTGGGATGTCTTAGCACAAACAAATCGAAAAAGATCATAGTCCCTCGATGACGCTATCAAAGTTGCTTTTCAAAATGATCTTAGTCCCTACAGAAAAGTGCTAAATCATTTCATAACATTGCTATCATGGTCATACGATGACCCAACGCTCATCCCTTCACATCCAACGATGGGGCTTCTTATCAAATCAATGGTAAGATAGCAACATCTAAAGGAGGAGGAAAAGCACATCTAAAACCTTTTGAGTAGGTAGATTACTTTTAGTTACTTGCTCAATTTTAAAACAAACATCCTTGCTATTTTCAAAAGCAATCACATACACTTTCAAAAACACTTTCCAAACATTAAAATATTTTCAAAAGCTCAACACTTTACATGCATTCTTACTAATGGGAATCATTGCAAAGTTCGCCTAAATGATGGCACCTTTTCAAAATGCTTTCAAAACCACACAAAAGCACAATTTTCAAACAAAAGCAAGTGATCTAACAAGTAACTAAGATCCCATGGAAAACCATGGATGGAAAGGGTTCTAATACCTTCCCTTTTCATAATCTACCCCCCGAACTCATGAAAATATCTTAAAAGGTATTTCCTGTGCTTTTTCACCTTTCCTTATTGGATAAAAGAAAAGTTGGTGACGACTCTTGCTAAACCGCAACATGTTGCAAACACAATCGCAAAACCCTCAAGTTAGTTCTCCCACCGTATCACAGTACCTATCTGTGTATTTTCTTGAGTAATGTTCGATGATTAATGTTGTGATTAATTAAGATGATGTCATACGAATGGTTTGATTGTTTGCATGATGATGATGATGATGATGATGATGATGATGATGATGATGATGATGGCCTGTATTGGAGTGGTATTAATGAGTAATAATAATCAAAGTGAAATTATGTTATTGCATTTTGATTGTGTGACATGATATGTATGATAATGATGATGATGGCATGTATTGGCGTGACATTGATGAGTAATAATAATCAATCTAAATTATGTTGTTGCATGACAATGTCTCATGCATTCATGCAGTGAAGGCCTGTATTGGCAAGCGAAGGCTTGTATTGGTGAGTGAACGCCTGTATTTTTGAGAAAATTTAGTTGCCATATGTTGGCATTATTGTGATGATGGTTTAGCCTTGTTTGGTACCACATGCATTGAGTCAGTGTCGGTCTCCTTGCATTACATTGTGATTGATAATTTGATGGTTGAATATTAATGAAGTATGTATTATATTACGATGGATGTTATGTGTTGTTTGTGTATTTGATGTACCTCGTAGTATGATGGGTGTTATGTGTTGACTGTGTACTTGATTAAAAAAATGATGTACCTCGTAGTATTATGAACGAAGTAAAGGTGTGAGGTAAAGAAGTATAATTATGTTTACTTGAATTTCTATCTACTCATTATTATGCTTCCTCTTATATTGTTTTGATATCTCACCCTTTACATTTGAATGTTGCCTCTACATGGGTAATGTGCAGATGATTCAAAGTAACTCGAGGTCGAGGCTAGCCGAAGAGTTACCTCAGTTGTGTAGATTGAGTTGGTGTCTGCTCTAATAAGTAACACTTGGGGGTTTTGTGTTGTCTTATTATGTTGGGAGTAAACTTTGTATAACTCCATTATATTGAATTTACCTTATGATTATGCTTATTTTTGGAGGATGAAAGGTACCACTCATGTTGAGGGTTGAGAATAATTATTTTGATGTTTTCCACTGCGAATAAATGCAATGAAGTTTAAGACTTGAAGTTTATGATTTTGCGTTACGTATCCTGTTTATTGAGCATGTATGATGAAGGACGATGTGACATCCTATTTGTTGATGTTATTTTAGAAATTAATTTACTCTGATTTTTGTTTAAAATTACCGACGGGGAAATAGGGTATTTCAGAGAGGATCCCGTGTCAACCAGCACACGTGATAGAGTGGTCTACGCAATCTACATGGAGATGTGAAACACTTTATTGTGTTTCCTCTCCTCAGGGGGTAGATCAAAATCTATAAAGCCGAGCTCATTACTTGCAAAAATAATATTCACAATCCCTTCAAATTGATTCCCTGAGATCTCTTGAGGAACAAAAGATGTCCCTAACAGCTTTATCAGTGCATTTTTACGGGATTCGGAATCTCTGAGCAAAGCAAGAATTGTGATTTTTGAGGGTGTCTGGCTTACTTGGTCAATATTCTTGTAGTCACTTTTCTTTATGTACCTCATCAATTCAGTCACATCTTTAGCCATCTTAACATCTAGAGTAGGAACAGGAGGATTCGGCCCCTCTTTCGCACCATTAACCACATTCTACTTACCCTTAGCCTTAGCTGTAGCATTTGCACTAATTTCAGGTTTTTTAGGCGGAAAGAAGATTTGACCACTGCGGGTAATTGGGCTCTCACTAACAAAATCATTCACTTTGGGCTTCTCTTCTTCAAACTTGTTTTCCTTAGGCTTTTGAGTGACAAGATTCTGGGCCAAAGTTGATAGCCTGAGAATCCAACAAATATTGCACTTTTTTGCTTAAATCGTAGCAATTTCCAATGGTATGCCCCTGAGCACTGGAATGGAAATCGTATCAGGAATTGGCATCAAAATTCGATGACAACTTTTCAAGATTAATGGTCAAAGTATGTATCTCAGCCAATTTCAGCTTAATCAACTGGGGTAATAATTCACCATAAGACATCGGAAGTGTATCAAACTTCCTTGGTGGTTGCCTCGGTCTTTGTTGATTTCCTCGCCTAGGCACATATGCTTGTCTCTGAGGCGCAACAACTGAAATTGTCACTGTAGAAATTTGTTGATCAGACTCCTGACGATCCCTACCTTTAGCTTTCTGATCATAGAGCGCACTAGTCTCACTGTCTTTTTTCTTATGGACACCACCAAAAGATTTCTTTGCATTACCGGTACTAGAGACATCCTGAATCTTTCCAAGTTTGATTTCAATTTCAATTCTCTCCCCGTATATTACCATTTTAGCAAACGAATCAGAAGTACTACAACTCATGTAATATTGTTCTTGTAAAGTGCTAGTGAACATATCTACCATCTCACGCTCCATCATGGGTGGTTGAACCTTGGAAACCATATCACGCAACCTCTGCGCGTACTCCTTGAAGTATTCATTCTATTTCTGAGATAAGTTCTGCAACTGAGTTCTCATGGGTGCCATATCAGTATTGTATCGATAGTGTTGGACAAAATCTTCAGCCAGCTCTCTCCATGTACGGATACGAGTACCATCCAATTGCATATATCACTCAAGTGGTCCACCAGTTAGACTATCTTGGAAGAAATGCATAAGAAGCATTTCATCGTCAGAGTACACTGACATCCTCCTATAGTAGGATTTGACATGTGTCCTAGGACAAGAGGTACCCTTGTATTTGACAAGATCTGGAACTTTAATATTGAGAGGGATCTTCACTTCCGGGACCAAGCCTAAATCAGACGTAAGGCCTATAGTAGTCTGATTCTTAAATGCTTGCATACGCTCCTCGAGCATATGTAACTTTTTTCTGCCTCAGTTGGCTCATCAGCATTGGACATCCAATCGTCATAATTATCCTCCTCAAGTTGACGAGCATGAATGTTTATAGAACTTGGTTGAATAAACTGTTCCTTATCGTGTTGTCGAGTTGGAGTGGGTGGAGGCAAATTATTTCCCACAACTTGGACCACAAGCATGCCTTGATTACCCGCGGGATTACCAAGATTCATAACTTGACCATTCTGAAGATTCATACCAGCATTTTCATTCTGGTTCAAATTTTGACCACCACCTAGATTTCAATTCATATTGTGACCACCATTCAAGTTCTGAGCACTTTGGTTTTTGTTTAGATTCTGAGTTCTATTCACATTTTGCCCACCTGGATTACCAGTTGGACTGTTAACAACAATCCCTTTAGGATTGACAATCAAAGTCTCATTCCCATTTAGCACAGTCTCAACAGGTCTTACAATAAAGGTTGTCATATCTTCCTGTTGACGGGCCATGTTCTGGATAATCTCCATTAGCTGGTCCACACCAGTGTCCATCTTGACATCCATAGCAACAACGTCTTCTTGAATTTGGTCCATTTGTCTTTTGGAAGTACTCCGAGTGTTGTAACAATGAGAGTTTGTAGTAGTAATCTCTGAAAAGAAAACCCAGATCAGATGTAAGAAAACCTGCTGGAACCACCTGTCATGATATGATATGCATGAAATGTTTTATCATTTCCAGGGAGCCCAAGAATTTTGTCATATACCAAAAATATCAAACAACATGATAAGAGATAGACAAAAATAATCGAAAGAGAACAATAACAACAACGACTGCTTTCATTCATAACATCCTAATCCAACTAAGTTCATATAATATGATCAGTCAAAATACGACAAATAAAAATAAAACCCCAACCGACAAGCCTGGCGATGGTCTTTTACAGCAAAATGAAACAACAAACAAACATCAAGTTATGCATAGTATGGAAACATCATATTCCAATATGGACCTTGATCCTGGCAATTTCTTTGATTGCCTATGACAACTAAGTACCACGCCCTTTGAGATGGGCCTCTACTTCAAGTCTCTGGTTGATTTCTGCTTTGAGCTGAGCATCTTTGTCTCAGAGCTGCTTCTCTAGATCTTTGATTTTGGCTTCGGAACACGTATCCACTTCAGCCTTGGATGCTTGGAGTATGTCGTTGTCTTGACAACTCTGCTTGTACTTCTTCTCAATAGCAGCAACAACTCTTTTGTGGTCTTCAAAAGCAATAGATCGTCTTCGCCTCTGGATCTCTTAGATGTACCATCTTTCTCAGACTCTTTGAGTTTGCATGCTAAATCTTTCTTATCTTCCCTTAGAAAATAAAGCTCCATCTCTTTAGCTCCCAGGTCGACGCGAAGATGATGATTCTCTCTTTGCACTTGGTAGAAGCATTCTTTGGGAACATCACACTAAAACTTGTCAGGCTACGCGTATAAGGGATCTCCTTTTATGAACGGTAACTGAAGTGTTCTCGCCCTCTCTTCGACCCACTCAACATAAGGTCCATAGGTTGTCAGCTCCTTCTGCCCAAAGAAATATTTACCTTTTCTGAAGATCTTGGTCCAAGTAATCATTACCCTCTATAGCATCTCAGGATCTTCCCTTTCTTGCAAAACACAGATTCACTGATTTCACTACTTTTAGGAGGACTCCGTATAACATACCCTAGCTGGAGTTGGGCAAGAAATGGGTTATAGTTAATCACTCCATGTGTCCCCATGAGTGGGATGTTGGAGAAGCCTCCTCAACTGGTAGTAACTGTAGTACTATCAAGTCGATGCCTATACCAAGTTATGTCAAAAGAGGTGAGAGCCTTGAGCTTCGTGGCCCAAGTACGAGTACTCTGAGTATCCATGAATGGTCCTTTGGTAGGCAACTAATACATGAACCATTTGTACAACAATGGCACGCAGTACATCATAACTCATTTCTTACAATACCTAGAATGGATAGCAAAGTAAGTGTTGGCCAGGATAGTCAGTATCAGATTCAGATTCATGAACACGCAAGTAGCTGCCAGATCTACTAAGTTCTCAACATCAAGGAAAATAACTAGGCCATAAATCAAAATAGCTAGAAGAGCGTTGAACTCGAACCATGTACGCTTAGTTACTATCTCTTTGGCTTTGCGTATCAGAAAGTCCTCAGAGAGACCACTGGTTGTAGCTTTCTTCCCGCAATTGCCTTTCACATCGCTCAAGCTCAAATAAAGTTCCTTAGCAATGGCTTCATAATCGGGCTCATTTGAAACACGGGAAAAGGGAATATGATCAATGACTTTGATCCCCAAGATATAAGAATACTCCTCAAGAAATGCTAGTTGATCTGGATATATGGTGATGCTCAAGATCGTCGTACCGTTTGCTAAAGGCTAGTGAATTCAGATAAACCAATGCCCTGCTCAACTCTTTCAGATGAGACCAACTGGAAATACCGAACTTGTAACTGAAAACGTCTCGGGTGTCTCTCTTGACAGCATCACGATTGTTTGCCATTTTTGATACATACGTCTACTATGAAACACCCTGGAAATGAAATGTAAATGCAGGTTAAATTTTTTAGACATATACATTTTTTTACATTTCTTTTGTAAAAATAAATATGCCATGATGGAAGATGCAATAACTCGTGGAGTTAAGGTTTCTAGCATCAGAAATTTGTTGTACTGTCTCTGGATGTGCCGGAAATCCCAAGATCAAAAGTTCGGAACATAAACCACAAAAAACCAAGTCACCAACAGAACACAGTCACCAACAAAACAAAGTCAAGATCAGAAAAAAGTCACCATTTAAACCTATAAAGATTATCCCCTCCCCACTCACGAGTAAAGACTAGGTCAAGGTAAGCCAATGGTAACTCAAAATCACGGGTTCGCCTGAAAGCACTACCATCAAGTCACAAACGTGGGATGCATGCAAAAGAAAATACGGGGAAAAGAAGGAAATATTTACAAAGTTTCGCTCGGATGAGCCCCGTGACTAGATGCCTGTGTATCGTTTTTAAGGAATCAGAGTGTCGTAGTTTGGCTCACATGTTTCAATTTGTTTTTTGTTTTTTAATGAACAATATTAATTTCGCCTTCTGCCGCAACTCGACCTTTCGAGATTCAAGCATCAGTACATAAGTGAGTTAACATGTTCTTTTTGAAAAGATGACTAATTATGATGTAAAGCCCGAAGGCGAAAAAAAGGTTTGAGTTAGTTTATGTTTTTTACCTTGAAAGAGGATTTGATAGTTGTTAAATGTTTTATGCATTTGACAAGAAAAAGGGGTTTTAGTTTTAAGGATGCAAAAGAAAAGAAAACAACTAAGGGAGACTATCTATCTCTAATCCTTAATGTTATCATACAATGATGGCCCTATGGTAGAGGATGAAAAGGGGAAATTTGTACCTATGTTAGCATGCATGGATACCTATCCTAATGTATAGCTCGAAATCTACCCTAATCGAGCGATCCTAAGGGAATATACAACGGTTCAAAACCTAAGGGAACATGGAATATACAAGGATGAAAAGAAAACAAGCAATCCACAGGCTCAAGAGAGCACCCACATGTCATGAGAAGTGCACGCTAGCTCAAGTCACAAAGGCCTAACCAAGATATTGCACATCGAGGTTTGAAATAGGAAGCTTTAGCCAAGGGGTCATATCAACCGAGGCAAACAAGCGGGGTAAGATACGAGAATATTTAGCCAAGGGATCATATCAACCGAGGCAAACAAGCTATTTGTGGGAACAAAGTGTTTGTACCATGGCATCGTATTACCAAGCAAGAAGAGTAAGGGGGAAAAGTGATAAAAACATAGAGCGTCAACGTCGACCAACATGAGCTCAAAACAAAGTGTGGGGGATCGATTACAAATCCCTTTTCCATCTGAATGAATCAATAACAAGAGAAGCACACTCCAAAGCACCATGGTGTGTCATTCACTAAGGATGACACAGACTAGAATGTGCAGAGGTTGATTGCAATCCCTTTTCTGCTCCCCTCCTTTGAGGACTTATCAATGGGAATGGGAATGGGCTCCTTATTCTGAGGTCTTTGGGCCCAAATGTAAACACTTAGCAAAAACGCCTACTTTGAGGTGGGTCTTTAAACAAACGACAAACACAATTAGCAAACAAGTGGGAAATTGCCTTAAACAGGTCTTTAAATAAACCAGAGGGGTTCCTGACATTATTAGCAATGGAAGTCCCCGTCATACAATTTTTCCTACTTCTCACGATCTCTAGAAAGCGGTAAAGAAAGCTATAAAATGTGGAATACAAATACAATGGTAATGAACTACCAAACGAACAAGAGTTCATAGCAAGCAAGCAACGAAAGAACTCCGAGCAACTTCGAGCTATCTAGCACCAATCAATAACATCCAATTAGAATGTTTGTCAGGATATCAGAAAATCATGGTCAGAATGTATAACGTACACATCCACATACAATAGTATGCATGCATCAGTTATAAACCAGACAAACAAGCATGATAACGTACAACCATATGTACATATAACATGAAATGTGTATTGTACACATCCGAACAATCAATTCACCTGCACCAATTAGTGACATAAGCATATTTTAAATCACATGATTATGTGATAATCACATGAATGAAATAACGATCTCAAGGTATCTTGCATAAATCAACAGAAGCATTAGAAATGACAAGGAGATGTTATCATAAGCAAGCAACAACACTCAAGTAAATTACTAAAAATCTAATCCTCATAATAATAAGCGTGAAATCAAGACCTGCGATCAATAACAAAATCGTATGTGATGATATGTGTGATGTGGTGCAAAAATTATGGACGCGATACGATAAAAATTGAGTGAGTTCGAAAACTTTAAGTGACGAGACCTCAAATAGGAAATTATAAAAGTGAATTTTTCAGTTTATTTCGAGCTTAAGTGGCCAAAACGTGCCTCTCGGAGCAAGATACAGATTTGGGACATGAATCAAAGTTTTAGAAGATAAAATTTGTGACACAATGCAAAAATAACAGGCTCTATTGGATAAACGAAGAGGAAGTTATGAATTTTTGAAGTTGCACTGATACATAGCAGAATGAACCAAAACAACTTATTCAATTAATTTCAACATTCGGTCTAGAAAGAACGCCTTGAACGACAATGTTGCAATCAAAATTTGAATTTGGAATCTGAAGCAAAGTTGTAACTGACATTTTTTTGAAATTTTGCCGAAAGAACTGTCTCGATACGATAAAATTGGAAGGAGTTACGAATTTTACAATATTGAGAAATGGTAAATTACAATTCCAGTTCAGAACAATTATTTCTCTGGTAATCCATAATTTCGGGGACCTTCCTCTAAGAATTAGATTCTGGTTCGAACACGAGAGTTGAAGAGCACATCAAGATGGAATTTTTCCGCAAGAACCGCTCGAAAAAGATATACCAGTCAAAAGTTATGAATTTTTGAATGTCCGCAAAATTACGGTTCAGCACATTATTTTCATTATTTTCCATTGTATCACTTCCAGAAGAATCGTGTAATCGGAATCCTTCTTTAAAGAATTAGCTTTTGGTCCAAACATAAGAGTTGGAGAAGACATTAAGACAATTTTAATGCCTCTAGAATAACCCCAAAACAATATTTCAATAAGAAAATACGAATTTTTGATTACCCGTGCGATGAAGAACCAACAAATAAATTCAGTATATTGTCTTCAAAGAATTAAAATTCCAGGAGATTTTCTTCACACATTTATCTTTTGATCTGAACATGAGAAATGATAAAAGAATCAATACAGTCTCAATGCTCGAAGAATCCAATGAAAATACCAAATCGGATGAAAGTTACGAATTTCCAAACAATTGGTGAACAGATAACCAGTCATTAAATCCAAATACTGTTTCAGAGAAAACAAATTATTTGGAGACTTTCTACACATAATTGACTTCTGGCTTGAACAGATGAAATAAAGAAAATACAGATACAATTCTAATGCCTAAGGAATCATCTCGAAACAGTACTCTGATGATAATTTGCAAATTCCTAAGCTCAAACCAGCAAAGACGTTGTTTCTGGTTCACACTGCCTCAAAATTCACCGAAACACCTAATTCTTCCATAATTCAGAGTGCATTGAAATACATGAGAAATTTGATGAAGACTTGCTTGGCAATTTCTTGGATAACTTGGAAACTATGTGGAGAGCATTAAAATGCAGAAAACCTTGAATTTATATTTTTGTTGTACCACTTGGTAAAACACTTGTCTTTGTGCTTTATGCCGATAAAATGCATTTATCCCATGTGTATGGCCTAATGACATATATGTATTCATATGACAATAAAGTATAAGCCCATTAGGGATCAAAATGAATAGGGCAAATTTTGGGGTACACAAATTAATACCAAAAATCCACCAGCATACGACTAGAGTTAGTGCTCTCAGGTTTGCCAGAAGCTACTAGAATATCTGCTTTTTATGCTTTAGTGCTAGTTTTTATAATAATACACTTTCCAACCTTCACTTCGACAACAGGTGCAACCTTTGGAGATGAAACTACCTTGGGGTTATGGTAAATTCGAGCGATCCTAGATTTCATCTTCTTTTTAGGGGTCTATGGCGAAGAATGTCTAGCAGTTGTCTCAGTTTTGACCTTCTATTTGGATGCCCTTTTGTCGCTTCTGAGGAGTAACCTGATGTTCATCATTGACCTGAATATGTGAAAGGTAAGTAAATAAGAAAGATACATAAGATATACATGTTGAAAATACAGGAAATCTCAGAAATAAAATTGAACTGAGTTGTATGTGTTGAGGCTTCCTCTTTAGCCTTTTTGTGCGCAGAAGCGATATCATCACTAGTTCTATCCCAAGTACGCTTTTTATATTCAACTAATGGGAAGTTTATAGTAACAAAGTAAGTACTGAATTAGACAAGAAGCGTATGACTAATTTCAATGATCATGTTGCTTTCCCCACCTTCATATATCGGAGATGAAAACCTGACATGTTTTATATTGACATGAAGATGTCTTTTGAAGTTGTTTATATCGTGCTTAGCCGGGACCACTCTTTGAGCCAATTTTAAACATTAGTTTTTTAATCACCTTTAAACCCGACTCACAAATGAACCATCGAGGAAACGTCGGTTGAAATGCCAAGGCCATGTCATAGCTTGGCAAAGGGGGAGTCTAGTGGGTAGAATTTGAAAGCGAACTCACACATGTCCTTACTTACGACATACAATGCAATTTTTAGGTCAGGAATTTTTTAATAAATTTTTATTACAAAGTAAGGGCGCCTTCATAGATGGTTTGACTAAGACACTACAACAGATAACACTTTTCATGATGAAACATTTCACCTCAACCAACAAAAATCCAAAGTGTAAACTATAGACGCGTCACATTTAAATTTTTTTATAAAAAATACCATATATCCCCTCGGTTTTGCTAGAAACTGAGGGGAAAATATTTAGAGGACGCGTCTGAATCGGTTATTTTTCTAAAATTATGGTTGGCTTACATTTTCGTAAAACCATTTTAGTAGCAACATGTTGAACAAGATGTTCCAACATTTTATTTCAACATGTCGAGTAAGATGTCCCAAAAAGGAGTTAGGACATCGCGTCTGCAGCAAGCTGACAGTTGTGGATTAGATGTTTTTAGATATTGTATATTCAGGGAATATTCAGTTAGCTTATGTGGCGTCCAAGATTGATAATTCATAATATTCTTTGATTAGTTTTAGAATATTTTATTAGTTTTTAAATATGGAGATTTATTAGGAAACTAATGATTGAAGGCTTATTTCCTTGGAGGACTTTTTGCAGACTTTGTGCACCCTCACTGCTGCGGTTTTGAAGCCCAACCCAATCAATAATAAATTTATAAACAGTGTTGTACCCCAAAATTTTCCCTCTCTTTTCTCAAGACATTTCTCACCAAAGATCTCAAATGCTCAAGGTTCTCAAGGGTTTGATCAGACAAGCTCACGTCCTAAACATTGAGCCTCCAAATTAGGGTTTTGGTTTTCTCAAGGACAATTGAAATTTTGATGCTTCAAATTACTTTCATGGTTCATTATAGGTCTCCAAGATTTCTCATACCAAGATTCACGCCTTGCATCACAAATTTGCTCAGTTAATTGCTCAGATGACTACAAATTAGTTATATTGGGTAAAAAGTCAAGTATAGTCAATATACAGTCAAACTTCATGATTTTTGGCCAACATCAACATTTTGAAGTCATATTCATCAATTGATCAAATGTTGATCACAATTCCTCAAGAAAAGCACTCAAATCATCAAAGGGGCAAAATTATCAAAATTAGGGTTTTAATTGAGAATGACTGATCATTGACTTTTGACATAGTACATGACCTAATGGCTTGAAGCATAATCTAAAGAACTCAAACAAAATATCTTGACCTAATTTCATGGCTCAAATCATTTCTCAAGATCAATGGATTGATAGTTGAAATTTGATCAATTGATGAAAAGTCAACTGATACACCAAAAGTCAAACTTTGACTTTTTTTGGTCAACATTGAATTTCAAAGATCAAGATTCATCAAGACCTTAAAAAATATCAAAATTGATCATCAAGAATCAAGAAAGTCAACAAAAGTCAAGATTTTCAAAACTTAGAAAAATTCAAAGTGTTTTTTAACCTTGATAATTTCACTACTTCATGACAAATTTACACCAAGATGCAAGATGATTCAAGGAAAACTTACAACATGAAAGTTGTAGATATTGATGAATTCTACAACTTTGTACTTGATGGTTTATGTCCAAAAAATGCTTAGATTTGAAGATATAAGCTCATCAAGTCATGACATTTTTCTTAAAACTTTGGCATGTTTAGGCAGATTTTTGTCCTAACTTCTTGGCCAATTTTCACCAAGATCCAATTTGATTTAGCCAAAGTGGTCAACATGAAGGTTTTAGGTAATATTTAAAGCTTTCCAAAATGTCTAAGAACTTGAAGAGATCATGCTTGAGTTAGGAGAATCAAAGAGAAGAAGTTGGACATCCATTCTTGAATTATAGGGCATTTTCATGAAGAACACTTGAACAAATCCCAAGCCATGATGCATAATCTTGCTTTGTAGGCCTTCAAACTTGCAAATCACTCAGTAATTAAATGTTTACACAACTTTTTGAGTCATTGTCCAAGTGTTTGAAGCTTTGTCCAAGTTGATTTTCCATTTTGGCACAAAGTCACCACTTCCATTTTAAAAAAGACAACTTTAATCACAATGTCAACTCCTTGAGCTCATACATTGTTGCTTCTGATTCCAAAACATTTCAAATCAAGAAGAAACATATCTACAACTTGTTAACCACCCTACAAGGCTTTGTACTTCACATTGAAACTATGCATTTCTTGTTTGCTTTAAAAACAAGTTTCAAAATCATAACATGTGATTTCTTGTTTTTGATCACTAGAGCCTTCAAGAACTTTCCTCTATAAATAGAGAAGTTATATGCAACCTAACCCACGAGTTTACAAGACCTAAAACTCCCTCAAACTCATAATTGCATCAAAACCTCCATTGTTTGTCATTTTTGGCCAAAAACTTCCAACTCACAATCCACTTGTGTGTTTCCTCTCTAAATCAATCACAAAGCTTTCATACATCATATACAACTCATCCTCATCCTTGTTTCATAACTTTAACTCCATTTTCATCATCTTTCAAACTCAAAAATAACCACTTGCAACTTGACTTCTCCAGCACGATCCAGGCACTTTCAGCATAAAGTAAGAGTTACATTTGCTTCCTAGGAGTCCAGTGAAGCTATCCAGATCATCACAACACTTCCAGGGGTGCTCAAACTCCATACACAATTTCCAATTTTGAGGTAAGTTTTATCGACTTCGAACTCTCTCTATAAGAATCATTAATGGTTACTTTGTGAATGAAAAATGTAGACATCATTGCCCTGAAGCTAACCATGCCTTTAGTTTTCATTTATGTTGCCTGAGTGATGCAAATTTTGAAGTTGAACTTTTTGAAAAAATTAGGTTTTATTTGGTACCAAACAAAATTCATGTTCATCTTTGATTTATAGCTTTAGTTATTTACATGGTTGAATTCATGGTGAAAAATGGAGCAAGTTTCATGTTTACATTTTCTGATTTGGTTGAGAAATAAGGAAGTTCTAAAATTCAAAAATGTAAAAATGGCTTCTGGCGCGAGGTTAGGGATGAAGTGTCATCAGGACTGGGTTTATTTTAAATTTAGTGCAAGTTGCATTACTACCGGATATAACAGCCAACCCAGTGGCAGTGCGCGCACGTACAAGGCATTCCTACGTCTGGTCATGGGTTCGAGCCAGGTGTGGGACATTTTGTTATTTTCATGTTTGCTTCATACTAATCAGGTGCAAGCAAAGTGAAAATTCACATTGTATTCCTCTGCTCTACACCATATGATCATTGCATAAACAAATCCAACGCGCCACATGTTCAGCCCATGATACACTCCCAGAAATCAACCGTACCTGATCACACCGCGCCTGGGCTCCCTCATGTTTGGGCCCTTTCCTTTTTTATTTTTGATAATTCTTACCCCCCTGAATTACTTTTTAACACATGCCCACTTTTTAACCTACCCCTCGAACTCAAGAAAATTCTCAAAAGGTCTTTCCTATTCTTTTCACTCTTTCCTTTATTGTATAAAAGAAAATTTGGTGGTGACTCTTGCTATCCACAATACCTGCGATAAAACACAAAACACCAATTCAGTTATCTCACCGTATTACAAATAGACTGGTGTATACCTAGTATTAGGTGGAACTTACATATATATTTGTGTTAGGGTTTTTAGAATCCTTATCATTGGGTTGTAAGTTTCCTGTTATATGTTTAGAAGCTTTTAAGCATTGAACATATTGTGTGTCAATTCTCATAACATTTTAAGCATTGAGTTTTGCATGTTTTGGAAGTATATCTTCTTGTTGTTTTTGTTCTCTACTTGTGTTTAGAATTGAATCAATTGTTGAGTGTAATTGAATAAGGATTTGAGGAGGTCCTAATACCTAGGTGTGTCTTAAGTAGAAGTTAAGCAAAGGGTAGTGATTAAGTGTGCAGGCTGTAAACTCGAGGTTTGCTTTAAGGTCTGCAAATTAATACTATCTAGTTAATTTTGTCCCTGGCTTGGTAGCCCCTAGAGTAGGAAGGTTGTTCCGAACTGGGTAAACATATCATGTGTTATTTACTTTTAACACTGTTATTTCTATTTATACATCTTGTTATTGTGTGTGAAGTCGGATCCAGTGTCTCGATATCTCTTAGGACATTCGGGATCTTATGACCAGAATTTCAAATGGTATCAGAGCAGGCATCTTGATCTGACTCTGGGTGAGATTCAGGGTAGTTACTTTTTAGTGCAATGGACAGGGATGGTAGAACTATGGTTAAAATACCAATTTGGATTGTACCAACTATGACAGTTGGAAACCTCGTATGGAAACCTTTATAAAGTCCTTGGGTGACAAGGCTTGGAGAAATATTGTTAAAGGTTTGAATCCACCGAAGGTAGTGGATGCAGCAGGGAAGGCCACTGATGTACTGAAGCCTGAAGAAGACTGGGATGATAATGATGAGGCGTTATCACAAGGAAATTCCAAAGCATTGAACGCCATATTCAATGGAGTTGATAAAAATATTTTCAAGCTGATAAAGAATTGTAAGCGTGCAAAAATTGCATGGGAGGCCTTGAAGAAAGTGCATGAAGGAAATCCTAAGGTTAAATTGGCAAAGCTTCAGCTTCTCTCCTCCAAATTTGAGAACTTGAAGATGAATGAGGGTGAAAGTATCCAGAATTTTCATATGATTGTTCTAGATATTGCTAATGACTCAGAAGATCTGGGAGAGAAGATTTCAGAGGATAAGTTGGTAAGGAATATGCTTAGATATCTTCCCAAGAGATTTAACATGAAGGTGATTGCTATTGAGGCATCCCATGATTTAAGCACTATGACGGTAGATGAACTTGTAAGTTCACTTAAAACTTTTGAGTCTTCTATCAATGAAATATCTAAAAAGAAGAAGAGCATAGCTTTTGCTTCTAGTGCAGAAGACTCAGAGGATAGATGAAAAATGAACTCGGAACGAAAATTTGAGGATCTCGTACTACAGGGAAAATAGTTTAGAAAGGTTCTAAGGAGGTCCATGTTGGGTGCTAAGAACATGTCACACGACATCAACAAAAAGCAGGACCAACAAAGAAAGTTAAGATTTGAAGAAAAGCCAAACCAAGGGAAAGGTGTTTAGTGTCATGAATGTGAGGGATATGGACACATAAGAACTGAAAGCGCCACTTATCTCAAAAAGTAAGGAAATAATTTGTTTGTGTAATGGTCCGATGGAGAATATGAAAGTGATCATGAGGAAGATTCAGTCAAGCAGGTGATCGCCCTTGCTGAATTTTTGGATATGGTAAAGAATCCTGTGAATCAGATAAAGAATCATACACTGGAGAACTCACTGTTAGTGAACTAGCTTCTAGGTATTTGGAGTTGTGCCTCAAGAATGAAAAACGGTGTCAGAAAGGATTGACACAAAAGTTTGTCATTACTCAACTGGAGGATAAGAAAGAAGAGTACTTATCTATCATTGTTGGTTTTAGAGAGGAGAATACTAGAAATGTGAAGAGTCTTGGTTTTAATAACCAAGCTGTGAAAAACAATAAACAAATAGTGGAGTTTTCTCCTTAAAAAATGAAGCACGACCTGAAGAAGTCAAGACACATGTTCCAACATCAGTCAATACATCAGGGAAGATATCATAGTCCCATGTATCAGCCAGGGAGGTGTCACTGTTGTGGAGGTTTTGGACATTTAAAGTCCTCGTGTTATAAATTGTATGGATATCCCATTTATAGATTCCCTTACAGAAGAAAAGATGATAACTATAAGGCGAAGTCAAGAGGAGCCTTCCACCATGACTCATATGGACTTATAGTTTACACTTCTCTCAAAGCCTATACTAAAGAAAATTGGTATTTTGATAGTGGTTGCTCCAAACATATGATTGGAGTTAAGAGATTTTTAGTGGACATAAAACCACGTGCCACTAGCTATGTCACTTTTAGAGATGGTCAAAGAGTGAAATCAAAGGTGTGGGAAAGGTGGATTATGATGGACAATCGAGTCTAGAAAATGTGTTGTTTGTGAAAGGGCTAGTAGCAAATCTTACAAATATCAGTCAACTCTATAATCAAGGTCTCAAAGTTAACTTTACTCAATTTGAATGCCTGATTACAAATGATAAGGATGAAGTGGTTATAAGAGGAACCAGGTCAAATGACAACTGCTACCTGTGGAATTCTCCATATTGTCTCTCAATATGGAATCAAAATCTTGGTAATCTACATCTGAAGGGTATGAAGAAGATCCTGTCAAAGGAATCTATTAGAGATATTCCCAAACTAAAGATTGATGAAGATAAAATTTATGGTGAATGTCAAATTGGGAAGAAGACAAGGATGTCCCATAAGAAGATTAAAAATATTGCTACCTTCAAAGTTCTAAATCTTCTTCATATGGACATGATGGGGCCTATGTAGGTGGAAAGTCTTGGAGGCAAAAGGTATGCCTATGTTGTGTTTGATGACTACTCGAGATTCACTTGGGTGAAGTTCATCAAAGAAAATCTGAGTTGTTTGAAGTATTCAAGGAACTATGTCACAAAATTCAAAGAGAAAAAGGTTGTGGTGTTGTCAGAATTAGAAGTGGCCATGGGAAGGAATTTGAGAAATATAAATTTGAAGAGTTATGTGCTTCTGAGGGGATTAGTCATGAGTTTTCTTCACCCATCAGTCCTTAACAAAATGGCGTGGTTGAGCGAAAGAACGGGATTATTCAAGAGTGTGCAAGAGTTATGCTTCATACAAAGAAATTACTTCTTTACTTTTGGGTTGAAGCCATGAACAATGCTTTCTATATTCACAACAGAGTGAAAATCAGAACTGGAACCTCAGTTACTATGTATGAGTTATGGAGAGGAAGAAAGCCAACTGTCAAATACTTCCATGTCTTTGAAAGTGAATGTTATATTCTGGATGACCGTGAGCCGAGAAGGAAGTTGGATGTTGTTGCACCCTAAATTTCTCCCCTAAATTTTTTAGTTACACTTTCATATCATATTTTTTTATTTGGTCGCAATCATTAATAAATATCTTCATTCATCACATTTGCATTGTTTAGTGTATTTAAGTTGACCAAAAGTCAGTTTAAATCAAAGCTTGCATCATTTTGTAGTTAAAAAATACCCGATATTTCACTTCATGCATTTTTATCTCTTTACTCGTTTCTTGCATTGCTCCAAATTATTTATATGTTGATAATATTAATATTTCGGTTTTACGGACAAACTGTTAAAAGCGATTAGATACTGTGCGGAAAATTAGCGAGAAAAATATTTCGAGTTTTCACCTTTTACTGATTATTTTATGAATCTGCGTTTCGTGTAGATTATGACGGTATGCTCGTTTCATTTTTTTGGTACAATTTAAAGTCTCATTTTTAATCGTAAACGTTTGTTCAGCCTGATATTTTTATTCTCATTTTATTTCGATTTTGTTTATTTTTGAATATTTTTTTATTAATCTTTGTGACATGTAATTTATTTTAATGTATTCATTTCTTTTTTCAGATAGATTAATGTCCATTTGTTTTTATCGTTTTTAGTCATTTTGGGTCTCTATTTTTTATTCAGAAAAAAAATTTTAATTGCATTAATTTTTTCTCTTTCAGACTTTTAAGTCTTTTTATCATTAGAGGGCTTTTTGGTCATAAAAAAATATTTGTTAAATTGTGCTTTATTATGATTGGTTGTTAGAGAAAGTGCATGATTAATAGCAAAAAAGAGTGAACGAATTGCAAAAGCAGAAAGGATTTTCCTCTTCATTTTTTCTATATAATAGCTCATATTCTTCTTTGTTAAACACACAACACAAAAAACAATCCCAGCAACTCCTCTCTTCAATCTACACACAATCTCCATTTTTCCTCTCTCCTCAAAAACCCAATCTGTCATCTTCCTCTTAGCCACATCCAAAACACAATCCTTCAATCCATCAATTACACCTTACCTCTCCATTCACCTCATTTTTATAATTAACTTAGTTTAGATTTCATTTAGTAAATTAGAATTTTAAGCTTAGTTTAGAATTATTTTAATATTATAATTTAATCTAATTTTAATTTAATAATTTTACAATTTTAGTTTAATTTAGATTTATTTTAATAACTTTAGAAATTTTTTTCTTTTAGTTTAGATTTAATTTAATAGTTTTAGAATTTTAGTTTAGCTTAGATTTATTTTAATAATTTTAAAAAAATTCTTTTAGTTTAGATTTATTTTAATAACTTTAGAATTTTTTATTTTAATTTTAGAATTTTAGAATTTTAGTTTAGTCTTTTAGAATTTTGATTTTAATTAGTAATTTTAAGATTAATTTAGTCTAACTTTAAATTAGTAAATTAACTTATTTTAGATTTAATTTAGTTTGGATAGCTTTAGAATTAAGTTAACATAGATTTAATTTAGTAAAATCTAGAATTTTAATGTTTCTTAGAATTTTAATTTAGTCTAAATAACTTTTATTTTAATCTTTATTCTATATTTTTTTTACTTTCTTTTCTATCAAAACACACCGAAAAAACAATTTTCTTTCTCTTTTCATTTGCTCGTAGTTTACTATTTTTCGCATTCTTTCGATTATTGTAATTGCTTACGGTTTGTAAATAGTTTAACTAGGCTTTTACTACATCCTCATTCATAAATTTATACCCCCATTTCCGAAGCATTGCAATAGTATAGAACTTTATTTTCCGCACTTTACCGCATTTCTTTATATTGTTTAGTAATTAGGCGTGTATGGCAAGATTTAAAATCAATCGCTAGACAATCCTAATCAAGGCAAATTACACTTGAATCAAACACACTTTTCACATGCGCGCCTCTAGGGTAACCTCACTTATTGTCTCAGAAAAACAGTCATGTCCCTCGAATGTGAGACACTTTAGCAAAGACCCTCGATAAAAAAGATCGTAGTCCATCGGTGACCCTTCAATGTTGCCTTCGGTAAAATGATCTTAGTCCCTTACGACAATTGCTAAAGCGTCTCATAAGTTGCCTTCTATGACTGTACGATGACTCACGCTTGTCCCTCACATCTAATGATAGAACTTCTTACCAATCAATGGTAAGATAGCACTATCTAAACGAGGAGGAAAAGAAAAAAGATTTCTTTTGGGTAGATATAACGCTCGTAGTTACTTTCTCATAAACTAAAACCATTTCTACACTCACACTTTCAAAACATATTTCCAAAAAAAAAACATCTCTTTGAACTATTTTCAAAACCAACACTTTGTATACATTCTTATAGAGACGAGATTCATTATAAAGTTTGCTGAAACAAAGGCGTTTTTAAAATACTTTCAAACAAACACAAACACATTTCACAAAGCATTTCAAAGTGAGATAGCAACTAAGAGCCCATAGATAACTACGGATGAAAAGGGTGCTAACACCTTCCCTTTTCATAACCTACCCTCCGAACTCAAGAAAATTCTCAAAAGGTCTTTCCTGTTCTTTTCACCCTTTCATTTATTGGATAAAAGGAAAGTCGGTGGCGACTCTTGTTAACCGCAACAATTGCGATAAAACACAAAACACCTAAGTCAGTTCTCCCACTGTATTAGAGAACTGTCGACTCTGCTGGGGACTAACTTTAAAGTAGGGTTACCTTAGAGACTAGATCACCTTTAAATGCTTTCATTGTTTGACTTGCTTGCTTTACATTATGGGTTATGTTTGGGTTTTTATAAATCCTCTATCTAGATCTAGGAACATTATTAGGTAAGTAGCAAAGATTGTGGAGACTGTACGGTGTATACCGATATGGTTGAAGCAAAAGCTACATTAGCGTGACACATTTGTGGGTATCGGTATCCCTTGTGGCGGATCAAGGAGAATACGGGGCCGCTGTGTGGTGTCATGAAGCACTAACTGACCTTAGAACCTTTAGCTGAACAACTTAGCCATTAGGAAGTAGTGAGATAGTCGGCTTTGGTGCAGTCCGAAGTTGGTCGATACTCGATACTACGCTCATTGAGATTGGACTTTTGGGATATTTCGGTCTCCAATAAAGAGGCTTACGCTGAAACAATGTCCGATGAAGAAAGATCATTGATATTGAGATTCCCTAGAACCCGATTAATTTTTAGGACAGGTTGTACTAACTAAACTTCAAGAGGGTACTTACCTATAAACCCTATGCAAGCCTGAACCTAGGGTTACTTGTGTGATTTATTTGAATTTATGATCTGACAACTTAAACTCCTTTCAGGGTTTTCCCGTATTCAATGTCTAACCAAATTTGAATTTCTTGTAGAGCTTATATATAGTCATTACCCTACACTTTTTCTTGGTGCATAGCATACGCATCATGACATCATACCATATCATTTCCACTGACCATTTCAAGGATCTTAAGGGCCAGTGATGTAGATTATCATAAACCAATGGCTAATAAGGGGAAAGGTGATTTATTTTCCTCTAACCCATGATGTCAAAGACCAAAGTACGTTATCTTGAGTCGAAGGCTACGACCCACTTGACATGGTGAGCTTGATTCTCGTAGAAGGACATTAAATGATACGAAGTTCTTCAATCAAAGTTGTCGTCAAAGTTCAACTTCTGACATTTTCTTGTGTTTACCCGACGAGATCCTTGAAAACATCGCATCTATATACCATGCATCATATCATAACAGGTTTTCCCATACAGCTTTTCTCATCCGCTTATTGTGTATTTCAGTAATAATGGCCTCTCGAACAGACTGTCCAAGATCTTTAGACCCAAAATGATCAGCTTCAAGAATTGTTCCTCAACCTATCCAAGGGGAAAGAAGAAGTGAAAGCACTCCTCATTGAGAGCATGACCTAGAAGAATCCTGAAGACAACGAGGATGGCCAGTTTAAACAATTGCAAACTGAGATAGCAGCAATGAGAATCCAGATGTTGGGACAGATGGCTATGATCCAAAACTTAGCTCGGGGACAAGAAGAGTTGAGAATCCGCACCAACAAGCTTCATCAAGGCAAATGCAACCGTATGGAACAAACATTTATGTGATACGGTGGGAGAACTTACTTGAGGGTTTTGTGTTTTATTGCAAATGTTGCGGTTAGCAAGAGTCGCCACCGACTTTTCTTTTATCCAAAAGGAAAGGTGAAAAAGCACAGGAAAGACCTTTGAGATTGTTTCTTGAGTTCGGGGGGTAGATTATAAAAAGGGAAGGTATTGGCACCCTTTTCATCCATGGTTTTCCATGGGATCTTAGTTACTTACTATATCACTTTCTTTTTGTTTGAATTTGTACTTTGTCTGGTTTTTGAAAGTATTTTGTAAAGAGGCCATCGTTTAGGCAATCTTTATAATGATTCTCGTTCGTAAGAATGTATACAAAGATGTTTGATCTTTTGAAAATGTTTTCAAGTTTATAAGATGTTTGAAAGTGTAGGTGTTTGTTTTGAAAATAGCAAGGATGTTTTTTTAAAGTTGAGCAAATAATTAGGAGCATTCTACCTACTCAAAAGTCTTTCTTGTTCATTTTCTTTTCCTTTGACATTGTTGTCTTACCATTGATTTGGTAAGCAACCCTATCTCTGGATGTGAACGGGACGGGAATGGGTCATCGTATAACCATGATTAGCAATGGTGTAAGGTATCTTAGCATTCTTTTTGAGGGACTAATATCATTTGTAAGACAACTTTGTAGCGTCATCGAGGGACTATGATCTTGTATTTGCTTGTTTTTGCTAAGATACCTTACATGCGTAATATGGCCATTTTGTATAAGGAAACCAAGTGGAATAACCCTAGGGGTGCTTGTGCGTAAGTGTATCATTTTCATGCTTGTTTTTGTCTTGAATTAGGGTTTTCTAAGTATCGGTTTTAGTCTTTCCATACAAACCCTAATTACTAGCATTATATATAAAAGCGATAAATTGTAAAATTTAAAGTTACTACGCTATTACAACATTTGTAGGGAGGGGGTGTACAATTTGTAAATAGGGATTGCAAGAATATAAACCTATTTAATCTATTACAACCAAATTGAATGGGTATTAATGTACAAGGAAATAAATAAATACAAAGTAATAAAATGAACAAATGTACAAGGATGCAAAATGTAAAGAAAATGAATTTTGTTTGATTTTCATGAAAAAAAGATTTTGTCTTAACCTAATTAAATAAATAAAATAATTAATTAAGTTTGAATTTATTAAGAAAAGATTTTAAATGAAAACCAAGTTCTATTAATTAATCAAAAGAAAAAAAAAGTATTTTTTTGTATTTTTTATCTTGAAAATATTTATAGTATTATAAACACATTTTTTGGCCTTTTTTAATATTAAAATAATGTATTTTAAATGGTGTAAAAAAATAAATAAATAAAATCATAATATTAATTAAGTTTATAAGATTTACTTAATAAAATAAATAAATTATAATAAATAAAAACATTTTATGTAGAAAAATAAAATAAAATAAGTCAAAAATATAAATATATCATTTTTTTTTTGTATTTTATGATTTTTATTGTTTAGAAAAATATATTTAAGAAAAGAAAAATGAAATAAATAAATAAACTTGGGCCAGGGGGTGCCAAGATCCTACAAAGGGGGTTAGTAAGCAAAAATAATAACAAGCCAGGCCCAAAGGGCCCAGCGCCTGCCAAAAACAATCAAAAATCAGAAAAAATGAAAATGTGAAAAATGAAAAGGGTACCACTAGGGCTCGAACCCAGATCCCATAGGTTACAGGTGCGAGATTCTACCACTGCGGTGGCTATACATCCGTTAATACAAACAAAACAATAAATATGTAAGGAAAAACGTGTTCTAAAGACTTCATCTTCAACCTCCAGCCAGACCAACTGTAACTTGCTTATTTCTCATCAAAAATGAAAACTGTAAACATGAAACTTGTAGCAAATTTTCTCACGATTCCAGAAATGTAAAGTATTAAAACTATAGATCAAAGATAAGCAAGAATTTTAATGGTCCTAATCTGAACCCTAAAAATTTTAGAAAATTTTAGTTTCAAAATTCTCTAAGCTCAAGCAAAATTAATGGAAACTAAGGACATGGTTAGCTTCAGGGCAATGATATCTACATGTTTTATTCACAAATAAACTATTGATGATTCCTGTATGAAAAGTTCCAAGTTGAGAAAACTTACCTCAAAACTGGAAATCGTGTTTGGAGTTTGAGCTTGTTTTAAGTGATGGTGATGATCAGGTTAGCTTCCTTGAGGTCCTAGGAAGCTAAAGCAATGATTAGTTTGAACAATGGATGGCTGAAATGGCTTGGAGAAGTCAAGTTGCAGACTCTGTTTTTTGGTTATGGAAGTTATGGTAAATGGTGTTACAGTTCTGGAATAAGGATAGGGATGAGTTGTATTTGATGTAAGGAAGCTTTAGAAACTAAAAGGCCAAGAAACGCACGAGGGAAATGAGAGTTTGATTGTTCAGGGTCAGAAACTGTGCAACAATGGAGTTTTTGTGGAATTTTTTATTTGAGAGAGTTTTGGTGTATTTCAGGGTGCTCAAGCTCGTGTCCTAGCTCATAAATAGTGAATCCACTTATAAGCAACAAGTTTGGAGTGCTCTAGTTGATCAGAATTCTAATTTGCATGTTTAAGTTAAACATGTGATTTTTTGACAAAACAAGTTTCCATGCCATGTGTACTTGCTAAGATAGAGTCGTTATGCTTTAAACAAGCTTGTTTCTGATTTTGTGGATGGTGTGTGATCAGAGGGAACAAGTTAGAGGCTCAATGTGAACTTTATGCAAAAAGATTTCTTTACAAGAATGGCAATGTTAACTTTGTGCCATTAATGGAAATGCAACTTGGATAATAGCTCAATTGCTTGGATCAAAGCCCTAACAGTTGTGTAAACATTTAATTATGGAGTGACAAACAATTTCGAGGCCTGCAAAGCAAAGATTATGCAGTCTAGCATGGATTTGGTTCATGTGTTCATCAAAAATGGCTTGTAATTCAAGTGACAAAACCCTAACTTCATCTCTTCGATTCTCCCTACTCAAGAATCAAGGAGTTCTTCGACATTTTGGAAAGCTTGCAATGTGATCTACAACCCATCTTTGAATTTCTCTTGAATATTACCCTTGTAACTAAATGAAAAAGTGTCATGAAGTTAGGTCAAAATCCTGAACAAATTAGGGTAAAATTTCACTAAGTGTTTAGTTTCATGACCCTATGTTCATAAAATTATAACTTGAGATCCAAGAATTTTTGGAAGGAGTTGTGTAAAGAAAAGTTGTAGATTTCATGGAGATCTACAACTTTAATGTTGGGGGTTTCTCTTGAATCATCTTGCATCATGGTGAAAATTTTGCTCAAAGTTATGAAAAAACATGAATTTTCCAACACTTAGAAAAATTTCCAAGTTTAGAAATTTTGACTTTTCAAAATGAAATCTTGACTTTTTGATTTCTATATGAATAAGTTTCATTTTTTTACATGTTTTGATGAATTATGATCTTTGGCACTTGAATTTGACTAAAAAGTCAAAGTTTGACTTTTCAGTATACAAGTGACTTTTGATTAGTTGACTGCAAAATTCATTTGTCAATGCAATGGACTTGCAATGTTTTGAACCATGTAATTAGGTAAAAATGATGAAATTGGACTCTTGAGGTCATGCCTTAAATCAAATGACCATTTTCTAGGTCAAAAATCAGAAATTTCCCTTTCCCAGTCAAAACCTTATTTTGACCATTTTGCCCTTTTGGGGATTTGATCAAATTTCTTGAGGAATTATGGTCCAAACTTGATCAAATGATACATATGAGTATAAAAGGTTGACATGGATAAAAAATTATGAAGTTTTACTATAAATTGGCCATAGTTGACTTTTTCCCCAATACAACTTATTTTAGGTCAACTGCTCAATTGACTGAGCAAAAATGTGATTCAAGGCTTGAAACTTGTCATGAGTAATCTTGGAGGTCCATAATGATCCATGAAAGTCATATGAGGCGTTGAAAGTTCAAATGTCCTTGTGCAAACTCAAACCCTAATTTTGGTCATCAGTGCATAAGGAGGTGTATTGAGCTGATCAAACCCTAATGCAGTCTTGAGTCAAGGAGATCTTGTGAGCAAATTCTTGATAAGTGAGAGGGCAAATTTTGGGGTACAACAGTTTAGAATTGGGGATCAAGACATTAATTAGCCCTCGATAAGACAAGAAGTTGGTTGGTTGATAGAAGACCTTTCAAAGTTGTTACTACACCGCGAGTCCAACAACAACCTCGCCAACAATGACAGGGTCGTCAGCATAGGCAGAATACACCCGAAAGACAATTTACTGAGATCAACATGTCCTTGGCTCAAGCATTGCATCGTATGTTGGAGGCCAAGCTGGTTACATTGAAGGAGCCTCCTCAAAGGCTCAATACTTCTTCTTCCCGTTACAAACATAGTGAAAGGTGCGCGTACCACTCCAACAGTCGTGGGCACGACACTAACCACTGCTGGGCGTTGAAAAACAAGATTCAAGACCCGATCGAAGAAGGAGTATTGGAATTCACACAAGATGGTCAAATTGGGTTTTTTTTTCATCCCTCAAAGGCATACCATTTGAAGTGACAAATTTAAGCAGAGAAAATTTTGTTTATTCGAATTTTCAGTTATAATTTCTTTGTTTTCTTAAACACTTACCTTTTTGTCATACTTTGGTTGTTCTCACTAATGCACTGCATATGTTTATCTTGAGTTAATCCATTCGTTTTCACTATACTGAAATTATGCTTTTACTCCTTTTTTTTGTATGATATTCAACTCTTGACTACAAGCCATAAGCCTCTAGAGGGAGGATGACGAAAATAATACCATAATCTCATATAGTATGCTTTTAAACAAACCTTGCTGACGATGTATAGGCGTTGTTTCAAACCCTAAACACTAGAGTTATAAGGAAGATAATCCCTAGTCAACCCCTTTGAGCCTAAGAAGTATGAGTTTCCTTTTTCACACAAATTGAAACCTTTAAATCATAACTTGGGGCAGGGTAGTTTCTCAATTAATTCAAAATGTGCATTCAGTCACAATCTTTCATTTCGTACACAACAAATGACATCAAAAACATCCTTCTGAATCAAAAGAAGGCGATGGTTCCCCATAAAATAGGTAGTCGTTATCTCTCAAAAGAAAATCCCATTGAGTCAAGACCTATGAATGAAACTTAAAAAACTAGGGCATCCCGCTTACTGTAGTCTCAAAACAAAAAAAAATGGTCAGGCAAAAATTAGGGATAATAAAATCAAAAAATGAGGTCGTTATAAATCCTTAACAAAAGAAAATGTTACAAAAATGATTGCCTTCTTAAATAAACTTTCAGTATCGAAACCATCACCTAAGATATCATTCCAAATTCTATTGGGAGATAAAATGTGCAATTAACTGAGTATAGAGCTGAAGAACATCATGGAGAACGAGTTGGGTACAAATAAACTTTGAGCCTTATTCTTCGTTTCTTAAACCATGAACCAGACCATGTTACAGCCCTCTAAAAGTTCTAATTGAAGCATAGGTTAGCTCGAAAGTATATTGTTATAAAAGGTATCCTAACTCCTATAAAGCTCACTGTAAATCTTTAGTTGAATCCATATTCTTACAAAATTTTGTTGCTTATTAAAAGTGCATTTTTCAAAAAATTTCTCAAGACAGACATAAACTTTGCACTATTTGAATACCAATGTTTGCATATGGCCAATTGTTCGACAACAGATAAATTCACACGACGAATATCCAATGAGCGGAAATTCTCTCAATGAACAGAATCACTTCAAATGGAAAGACGCTTCCAATGACAATCAAGGGGCATGATATGATTATTGTCCAACACATCTGGGGCAGTCAAGTTGAGATTCAAAGAATCTCTCAAAAAGTGCTAGATAGCCAGGGGCAGATCTCCATCTGTATCACTTAGGGCAATAATACATTGATCATGTGTTCTAACAAAAGCCACTTGATCAAAAAGAGCTTCTGTACCACCAAATTGTTTGTCTGTACCAGAAGTATAAGATGGTGTCAATATCATGTGTTTGGATCCTTCCATGACAGTTCTTAGAAAATACTGAGGAAGACTGTTATAAATTTGATCAAAATTAAGCCTTTGGTGCCAACCAAATTTCTTGTATGTGCCAGTAGTATCAGATGGTGTCAGTATCATGTCTTTGGATCCTTCCATGGCAATTCTTAGAAAAGACATCTATGAAGTTCATGACTATCAGAAATTTTATCAAAACTTCAAACATCAAGTGCACTAGACTAACCCCAAAGGTAAACAGACTCCCACATATGAAAGGTCATGTGCGATGAAGCAAACATTTTTTGGAATTTCTACAACGCTTACTACCATAGACAGTGACAACTCTCTAAACCCTATGAATACAAACATAGTTGGAAATACTACGCATGAAAAGAGACCCGCTAGGTTGACATACCTAGGAAAAATAAGGGCATCCCGGCGAACCAAAAGGGTTTGGGCAAAAATTAAGGATATATACAAAAGATTGTATACCCGGCAAGTCGAAAACCTGAAAAGGCGACTTGTGGAAAAATGGGTATCCTGGTGGACTGAAAATCTGAAAAGACGGTCCAGGCAAAAGTTAGGGATTAAAGCGTACGACTATGTCCTGTTATCTCATCACTTGTCTATCAGTAAGAGATTGGTCACTCTGATCAGCATTTACTAAGGACTCTAGGAGATAAGACAAAGTTCAACCTGTCCACAAATCCCCCACATGGCCATTTCCATGGATTATCTCCACAAAATAATACATCATGCCACCTCTCAAACAGAAGGAGATTACCAGCAGTTTATCATCTTCCAGATATAGTTCAGATACAATCTAAATACATATTCATTCTGACACTCGTTCCAGATTCTATTACAGACACAATTCAGATACGATCCAGACAAAGATCCATTTTGATACTCATTCAAATGCATCTTCCTAGATACATTTCAGATACAATCTAAATACAGATTCATTCTGACACTCATTCTATATTCTCTTCCGGATACAGTACAAATACAATCTAAATACAGATTCATTCTGATACTCATTCCATATTTTCTCGCAGATACAATTCAAATACAATCTACACACAGATTCATTCTGACACTCATTCTCTTCCAGATACAGTACAAATATAATCTAAATACATATTCATTCTGATACTCATTCCATATTTTCTCGCAGATACATTTCAGATACAATCTACACACAAATTCATTATGACACTCGTTCTCTTCCGGATACAGCTCAGATACAATCTAAATACATATTCATTCTGACACTCATTCCAAATTCTATTGCAGATACATTACGGATACAATCTAAATATAGATTCATTCTGATACTCATTCAAATGCATCTTCCTAGATACAATTCAGATACAACCTAAGTATAGATTCATTCTGACACTCATTCTAGATTCTTCTGTGGATACAGTACATATACAATCTAAATACAGATTCATTCTGACATTCATTCCTGATTTTCTTCCCGATACAATTCAAATACGGATGTCGTTCTGATACTTATTCAATACATCCTCATATACAATCAAGGCTTGGATTTATTCTGACATTCCCCAGCCAAGTTTGGACTTCCAAAACTGAAAAGAAACCTTGCAAAAAGTTCTACACCAAAAGAATTCATTCCCCCAGTAAGGCCTTCAGAATACTTTCCCAACAGACTACAATTTCCCCAGCTTGAGTTCACTCCTCAGATTACTAGAAATCAACGGACAAAACTCCTCTTCCCCAGTCAAGTCGATACTATCCCCAGAAAGTTACTACAAAGCCTAGAAACCGACCAGATTATAGTTGACTTCATCTTCCCCAGACAAATTGGAAGTTTAATCATCTTTTGTATCCCCAATCAGGGTATATAAGAATCAAATTCCCCAGTAGAGTAATGGTCAACTAAGGTTCTTGAATTCTACTCCCCAAGCAGAAATCAACATTCCCTGTAGATTTTCCTTAAAATGGCAAACAAGATTTCCCAACGGAAGCACTCTAAACAAGGTTAAAGATACACATACTTTTCATCTCCAGCAGTAGTCCGGGATCTGGCTTCCCCAAAAAAAAATTCCCCAACAGTATTCAGGGATTTATTTTCCCAGGACAACTATCTACATGAGCAGATTGAAGATTAACTCCCGAAATAAGACGGGGAAACTATCTTTCTTTCTCTTTGGTTATATAAAGATCAATTCCCGAAACAGGAAGGGGCGACTATCTTTATTACCAACGGTATGAACTCCTGAAATAGGACGGGTTTACCAACAAACTGATTGTAGATCAATTCCCAAAACAAGACGGTGCGACTATCTACATGACAAACACTTCCTTCAAGACTTCTGTTGGTTCAGTTTAAATCGACCAATGATTTATCTTGATTCCGTTTCGGTAGTCACTTTCTCTGGTTCGGTTAAATCACTCCTAAGATTTATGTTGATTCGTTATCTAGTTAAAGATCATTTCAAGACTTCTGTTGGTTCAGTTTAAATCGACCAATGATTTATCCTGATTTCGTTCTGGTAGACACTTTCCCTAGTTCAGTTAAATTGCTCCTAAGATTTATGATTATTTGTTATCTAGTTAAAGATCATTCCAAGACTTCTGCTGGTTCAGTTTAAATTGACCAATGATTTATCCCGATTTCGTTCCGGTAGACACTTTCTCTGGTTCAGTTAAATCACTCCTAAGATTTATGTTGATTCGTTATCCAGTTAAAGATCACTTCAAGACTTCTGTTGGTTCAGTTTAAATCGACCAATAATTTATCCTGATTCCATTCCGGTAGACACTTTCTCTGGTTTAGTTAAATCACTCCTAAGATTTATTCTGATTCGTTATCCAGTTAAAGATCATTTCAAGACTTCTGCTGGTTCAGTTTAAATCGATCAATGATTTATCCTGATTCTGTTTCGATAGACACTTTTTCTGGTTCAGTTAAATCGCTCCTAAGATTTATGCTAATTAGTTATCTAGTTAAATATCATTTCAAGACCTCTGTTGGTTCAATTTAAATCAACCAATGATTTATCCTGATTCTGTTTCGGTAGACACATTCTCTGGTTCAGTTAAATTACCCTAGGATTTATGCTGATTCGTTATCCAGTTAAAGACAACTTTAGACAACTGCTGGTTCAGTTTAAATCGACAAATGATTTATCCTGATTCCGTTTTGATAGACACTTTCTCTGGTTCAGTCAAATCGATCTTAAGATTTTCTGATACTTATCCAGTCAAAGACAAATACAGACATCTGCTGCTTCAGTATAAATCGACCAAAGATTTATTCTGATACTTCTTCCAATCTCTATCAACAACTACTTTGGATGACATCTATAAGCCCATCACATATTCCTTCATTACCTTTTGAAGTAGTAGTCGCATAAAAATCAATTCAAGCATTAGACTTACCAACAGTCGCTCCTGGATGGCATCTATAAGCCCATTCATCATATACCAAAGCTAATATTGGATGTCATGTTTCTTTTCCGCCCAGCATCTTTCCTGGACAACTCTGATGTAGCTTCAGATTTGATCTCATCCCACATCTAATGTTCTTCTAGATGCTTCTGATTGCTTTTTGCAAAGAGTTGCTTGCCTCATTCAATGCCATTCTTGGATGTTACTGCTTGCCTTTTCAAGGTTTGTCTCCTCTTCGCAAGTAATTCTGGTTACTCCTTGTCTCCCTGACGGATATCCAGAATACCTTGTATTCCCTAGCGTGTCTTTCCACGTCATTTCTTTCAATCTACCATAAATCTTTTGTTTCACATTTCTCTGAATAATGTCTTTATTCTTTGCATTCATATCATATCATGTAATATATATATATATATATATATATATATATATATATATATATATATATATATATATATATATATATATATATATATATATATATATATATATATATATATATATATATATATGTGTGTGTGTGTGTGTGTGTGTGTGTGTGTGTGTGTGTGTGTGTGTGTGTGTGTGTGTGTGTGTGTGTGTGTGTGTGTGTGTGTGTGTGTGTATGTGTGTGTGTGTGTGTCAAAAAAGAGTCCATGTATTCATTGAGAACATATACTATCATCTCATCACATCTGGGATGAAATTCAGGTCTGATTGTATTTAATTACTTTCTGCCCATCTGGCTAAAAGATAATTAAATAGGGGTAGCTGTTGCACCCTAAATTTTTTAGTCGCACTTTCATATCATATTTTATTATTTGGTCACAATCATTAATAAATATCTTCATTCATCACATTTGCATTGTTTAGTCGTATTTAAGTTGACCAAAAGTCAGTTTAAATCAAAGCTTGCATCGTTTTGTAGTTAAAAAATACCCGATATTTTACTTCATGCATTTTTATCTCTTTACTCGTTTCTTTCATTTCTCCGAGTTATATATATGTCAACAATATTAATATTTCGGTTTTACAGACAGATTGTTAAAAGCGATTAGATACTATGCGGAAAATTAGCGAGAAAAATATTTCAACTTTTCACCTTTTACTGATCATTTTATGAATCTGCATTTCACATAAATTATGACGGTATGCTCGTTTCATTTTTTTGGTACAGTTTGAAGTCTTGTTTTTAACCGTAAACGTTTGTTCAACCTGATATTTTTATTCTCATTTTATTTCGATTTTGATCATTTGAATATTTTTTTCATTAATCTTTGTGACATGTACTTTGTTTTAATACGTTCACTTCTTTTTTCCGGATAGATTAATGTCCATTTTTTTTTATCGTTTTTAGTCATTTTGAGTCTCTATCTTTTATTTAGAAAAAAAAATATATTTTAAATTGCATTAATTTTTGCTCTTTCAGACTTTTAAGACTTTTTTTTATCATTAGAGGGCTTTTTAGTCATAAATTTTCTTTTTGTTAAACTATGTTTTATTATGATTGGTTGTTAGAGAAAGTGCATGATTAATAGCAAAAGAGAGTGAACGAATTGCAAAACCAGAAAGAATTTTCCTCTTCACTTTTTCTATTATAATAGCTCTTATTCTTCTTTGTTAAACACACAACACAAAAAGCAATCTAAGTAACTCCTCTCTTCAATCTACACACAATCTCCATTTTTCCCCTCTCCTCAAAAACCAATCTGCCATCTTCCTCTTTGCCACATCCAAAACACAACCCTTCAATCCATCAATTCCACCTTACCTCTCCATTCACCTCATTTTTATAATTAACTTAGTTTAGATTTCATTTAGTAAATTAGAAATTTAAGCTTAGTTTAAAATTATTTTAATATTTTAACATAGACTAATTTTAATTTTAGAATTTTAGAATTTTAGTTTAATTTAGATTTATTTTAATAACTTTAGAATTTTTTATTTTAGTTTAAATTTAACTTGATATTTTTAAAATTTTAGTTTAGCTTAGATTTATTTTAATAACTTTATAATTTTTCTTTTAGTTTAGATTTATTTTAATAACTTTAGAATTTTTTCTTTTACTTTAGATTTAATTTAATAATTTTAGAATTTTAGTTTAGTCTTTTATAATTTTTATTTTAATTAGTAATTTTAAGATTAATTAAATCTAACTTTAAACTAGTAAATTAACTTATCTTAGATTTAAGTTAGTTTGGATAACTTTAGAATTAATTTAACGTAGATTTAATTTAGTAAAATCTAGAATTTTAATGTTTCTTAAAATTTTAATTTAGTCTAAATAACTTTTGTTTTAATCTTTATTCTATATTTTTTTACTTTCTTTTCTATCAAAACACACCGAAAAAACAATTTTCTTTCTCTTTTCATTTGCTAGTAGTTTACTATTTTTCGCATTCTTTCGATTATTGTAATTGCTTACGGTTTGTAAATAATTTAACTAGACTTTTACTACATCCCCATTCATAAATTTGTACCCCCATTCCCAAAGCGTTGTAATAGCGTAGAACTTTATTTTCTGCACTTTACAACATTTCCTTATATTGTTTAGTAATTAGGCATGTATGACAAGATTTAAAATCAATCACTAGACAACCCTAATCAAGAAAAATTACACTTGAATCAAACACACTTTTCACATGCACACCTCTAGGATAACCTTGTTTGTTGCCTCGGAAAAATAGTCATGTCCCTCGAATGTAGACGCTTTAGCAAAGACCCTCGATAAAAAATATTGTACTCCCTCGATGACCCTTCGACATTGCCTTCGGTAAAATGATCTTAGTCCCTTACGAAAATTGCTAAAGCGTCTCATAAGTTGTCTTCTATCACTGTATGATGACCCGCGCTTGTCCCTCACATTCAATGATAGAACTTCTTACCAATCAATGGTAATATAGCACTATCTAAAGGAGGAGGAAAAGAACAAAGATTTCTTTTGAGTAGGTAGAACGCTCGTAGTTGCTTGCTCACAAACTAAAACCATTTCCACACTCACAATTTCAAAACATCTTTCCAAAAACAAACATCTCTTTGAACTATTTTCAAAACCAACACTTTGTATACATTCTTATAGATACGAGAATCATTACAAAGTTTGCCTAAACAAAGTCATTTTCAAAATACTTTCTAACAAACACAAACACATTTCACAAAGCATTTCAAAGTGAGCTAGCAACTAAGAGCCCGTAGATAACTACGAATGAAAAGGGTGCTAACACCTTCCCTTTTCATAATCTACCCCCCGAACTCAAGAAAATTCTCAAAAGGTCTTTCCTATTCTTTTCACCCTTTCCTTTGTTGGATAAAAGAAAAGTTGGCGGCGACTCTTGCTAACCACAACAATTGCAATAAAACGTAAAACACCTAAGTCAGTTCTCTCACCGTATTACAGATACCAAGAGTGACAAAGGAATTTTTCTGGGATACTCTACTAACATTAAAGCATATAGAGTATTCAACTCCAGAACCAAGGTAATGATGGAGTCTTCAAATGTTATTGTTGACGACTCAACTAAAGAAGATGATATCCCAGAAGAAGTTGAGACAACTATTCCTACAGGAGGTGTGATTGCTGAAGATAATGTCACAACATCTTCAACAAGCATTGCAAGTTCAAGTGTTGATTCTGAAGTTGAAGAACCTTAGGTAACTAACAAAAGGACCCTCTCTCAAAATTCAAAAGGATCATCCTAAGGAACTGATAATAGGAAATCCTAGACAAGGGATAGTTACCAGATCAAGATAAGTTGTGTCAAATCTTATTTTGTGTCAAAGATTGAGCCAAAAAATGTGAAAGAAGCTTTGACTGATGAATTTTGGGTCAATGTTATGCAAGATCAGCTTGGTCAGTTCAAAATAAATAAATTCTGGGACTTGGTACCAAGACCTGAAGGGCTGAATATCATTGGTACAAAATGGGCGTACAAGAATAAGACAGATGAACAAGGAGGTTTCATCAAAAATAAATCCAGACCGGTTGCTCGAGGGTACACTCAAATTGAAGGAATAGACTTTGATGAAACATTTTCTCGCGTGGCTCGCTTGGAGTCTATTAGATTGTTTCTTGGTGTAGCTTGTCACCTCAGGTTCAAGCTATCTCAAATGGATGTCAAAAGTCCCTTTCTAAATGGGTACTTGAATGAAGAAGCTTATGTTGAACAACCGAAAGGATTTGTTGATCTTTCTTTTCCAGATCATGTGTTCAGACTGAAGAAGGCCATGTATAGACTAAAAGAAGCTCCAAGAGCTTGGTATTAAAGGTTTACTGAATTTCTAGTCAGACATGGATACATAAAAGGTGGAATTGACAAGACTCTCTATGTCAAAGATGAAACTGGAAAGTTATTGATAGCTCAGATCTATGTGGATGACATTATTTTTGGAGGAATGTCGGATGACATGGTCTAATATTTTGTCAGACAGATGCAATCTGAATTTCAAATGAGTTTGGTACGTGAACTGACTTACTTCCTTGGGTTGCAAGTCAAGTAGGTGGAAGACTCTTTTTCTCTGTCAGAACAAATATGCAAGAAATATTGTGAAGAAGTTTGGATTAGAAAATGCAAGCCATAAGAGGACTTCTTCTCCTACACACCCGAACTTAACCCAAGATGAAAAAGGAGTCTGTGTTGATCAAAGTCTGTATGGAAGCATGATTGGCAGCCTTTTATATCTTACTGCTAACAGACCAGACATCACATTTGTTGTTAGAGTATGTGCAAGATATCAAGCAGAACCTAAGATAAGTAACATTAATCAATTAAAGAGGATTATGAAGTATGTGAATGGAACATGTGACTATGGTATGTTATACTCCCATTATACAAATTCCTTGTTGGTGGGATTTTGTGATGCTGATTGGGTTGGAAGTGCTGATGATAGGAAGAGTACCTCTGGAGGATGCTTCTTTATAGGAAACAACTTGATCTCTTGGTTCAGTAAGAAGCAAAATTGTGTTTCTCTTTCTAATTTTGAAGCTGAGTACATTGTAGTAGGAAGAAGTTGCTCTCAACTGGTATGGATAAAGTGAATTCTATCTAAATACAATGTCACACAAGATGCTATGACACTGTTTTGCGACAATTTTAGTGTAATAAATGTTTCTAAAAATCCTATTCAGCATAGTAGGACCAAGGACATTGACATCTAACATCACTTTATCAGAGAACTTGTGGAGGACAAAATCATTAAACTTGAGCATGTCAAAACTGAGAATCATCTTGTTGATATCTTTACAAAAGCTCTCGATGATGCTCAATTCGAGAACCTAAGGAGGAGACTTGGGATCTGTATCTATGAAGAGTGTTTTACCCCAAAATTTTACCTCTCATTTATCAAGAATTTTCTCACAAGATCTCCTTTGGCTCAAGGTTGCACTAAGGTTGATCAACTAAAGACATCTCCTTAAGCACTAATGACCAAAATTAGGGTTTGAGATTACACAAGGATATTTTAACTTCCAATGCCCCGTGTGACTTGCTGGATCATTATGGACCCTCAAGATTACTCATGCTAAGTTTCAAGCTTTGGATCACACTTTTGCTCAGTCATTTGAGCAGTTGACCTAAAAATCAGCTGTATTGGGGAAAAAGTCAATTATGGTCAATTTATAGTCAAACTTCATAATTTTTTATCCACGTCAACATTTTAAACTCATGTTTATCATTTGATCAAGTTTGGACCATAATTCCCCAAGAAAATTGATCAAATCTTCAAAAGCGCAAAATGGTCAAAATTAGGGTTTTGATTGGGAAAGGGCAATTTCTATTTTTTGACCTAGAAAATGATCAAGTGGTTTAAGGCATGATCTCAAGAGTCCAATTGCATCATTTTGACCTAATGACATGGCTCAAAACATTTCTCAAGTCCAATAGATTGACAGATGAATTTTCAGTCAACTGATCAAAAGTCAATTGTATACTGAAAAGTCAAACTTTGACTTTTTGGTCAAAATCAAATGTCAAAGATCACAATTCATCAAAGCATGTCAAAATATGAAACTTATTCATCAAGAAATCAAAAATTCAAAACTTCATTTTGAAAAGTTAAAATTTCTAAACTTAGAAATTTTTCTAAGTGTTGGAAATTTCCTGTTTTTTTCACAACTTTGAGTAAACTTTTCATCATGATGCAAGATGATTCAAAAGAAACTTCCAACACTAAAGTTTTAGATATCCATGAAATCTACAACTTTTCTTTACACAACTCCTTCCAAAATTGCTTGGATCTCAAGTTATAATTTTAAGAACACATGGTCATGAAACAAAACACTCAGTGAAATTTTTGCCCTAATTTGGTCAGGATTTTGACCTAACTTCATGGCACTTTTTCATATAGTTCCAAGGGGAATTTTCAAAAGTGATTCAAAGAGGTGTTGTAGATCACATTACAAGCTTTCCAAAATGTCTAAGAACTCCTTGAGATCATTTTTAAGTATGGAGAATCGAAGAGATGAAGTTAGGGTTTTGTCACTTGAATTACAAGTCATTTTGTGATGAACAAGATTCAAAATTCAAATTCATGTTGCATAACCTCTACTTTGCAGGATTCAAACTTGTTAGGCACTCCATAATTAATTGCTTGCACAACTGTTAGAGGTCTCATTTCAAGCATTCAATGCAAGGCCATGCTTTATATCCATTTTGGGAAGAAAGTGCACAATGTCATTTTGATAAAGTAGCTTTTTACACAAAACTTGTTCTTGAGCTTTGAAATTGCTTTCTTCTGATGATACAAGTCCCATAACTCAAGAGAAACTTGTTATACACTTACAATCACTCAGCCCATGCTTGTACCTCCTCTTGAAACTTGTTTTCTCACTTTTCTTCAAAATCAAGTAACCTAGCAATTAGCTTGTAACTTGTACTTCTGACTTCCCAAAGCACTCAAAACCTCTTGCTTATACATACACAAGTCATTTTCCATAAATCCCATGCATGCTTAAGCCTTGAAAACACCAAGAACGCAGAATCACCAAAAACACTTCAAAACTTATCATTTCTGAGTTTTGAATCCAATATCCAAATTTGCTCGTGCGTTTCTTGTACTTTTACTTTCAAAAGCTTCTAAACAATATACACAAACAATCCCAAAACCTGCAACACCACTGTAACATCTCCATCATCATCCACCATTTTCAAAAATAGCAACTTGCACCTTGACTTCTCCAGAACTCCTCAGGCACTTTCAGCTCAAGCTAAGCATCACATTAGCTTCCTAGTAACTTGAGGAAGTTAATCCAATCATTGGAACTCACTGACAACAACTCAAACTCCAAACACGATACCCTCTTGCAAGGTAAGTTTTCTGACTTTTGAACTCTTCATACAGGCATCATTAATAGTTTATTTGTGAATAAAAAATATAGATATCATTGCCCTAAAGCTAACCATGTCCATAGTTTTCATCTATATTGCTTGAGCTTAGAGAATTTTAAGATTGAAGTTTCTAAAATTTTTAGGGTTCAGATTAGGGCCATTAAAATTCATGCTTATCTTTGATCTATAATTTTATTGCTTTGCATTTCTAAAATCGTGAGGAAATTTGCTACAAGTTTCTTGTTTACACTTTTCATTTTTGTTGAGAATTGAATGAGATAGAGGTTCTGGCTGGGCGTGAGGTTGAAGATGAAGTTGGCCTCAGGAACGTGTTTACCATATATATTTATGGTTTGATTTATATAAACGGATGTATAGCCATCCCAGTGGTAGAAGCGCGCGCTTGTGACTATAGGGACCTGGGTTCGAGCCCTAGTGGTACCCTTTTGGTTTTTTTTTTTTTTGCATATTTCTCACATTCTGACTTTTTTTGGACAGGCACCTGGGCCTAACAGTCTTGGGCTTTTATTTTTTTTTCTTCTGACCCCCTTGCTGGCTATTTACACCCTGGCCCATTTTTATTTTCTTTTTCTTATTTTTATTTATTTGTTTTCTTAAATATTTTATCTAATACTAAAAAATCAGAAAAAATATAAAAACATTGGATTTATATTTTGATAAAGTTTATTTATTTTTTTACACAAAAAAATTATTTTATTTAATCATACTTTATTTATTTTACTAATTGTTTTTGTAAATTTAATTTAAAAAACAATGGTTTTAGTTATTTTCTTTTACACCATTTAAATATATTATTTTAAATTATAAAAATACCAAAAATATTTTATAATACTATAAATTATTTTAAAAGACAAAAAATACCAAAAATATTCTTCTTATAAACTTAATTTCTTTCTTAATCAATTAATAGATTAGGGTTTTGTTTAATTTCTCTTCCTAGTAAAGTTAGATTTTACCTTTTTTACTAATTTACTTAATTAATTTTATTTTAGTTAATTAGGTTAAAACAAAACCCCTTTTTCCTAAAAAATCAAAAAAAAATCCATTTTCTTTACATTTACATTCTTGTACATTTATTCATTTTGTACATTATTTATTCCAATTCTTGTACAGATTCAATATGGTTGTAATAGATATTTATGCTTTATTTTCTTGCAATCTCCATTTATAATTTGTACACCCCCTCCCACAAGTATTGTAATAGCATAGTAAATTTAAATTCCGCAATTTATCGCTTTATATACAAATGCTAGTAATTAGGGTTTGTATGCAAAGACTAAAACCAATCAATTAGAAAACCCTAATCAAAGACAAAACCAAGCATGAAAAGCAATACACTTGCACACAAGCACCCCTAGGGTAAAACCGACTTGGTTACTTTACAAAATGGCCATATTACGCATGTGAGGTATCTTAGCTAAAACAAGACAAATATAAGATCATAGTCCCTCGATGACGCTATCTATGTTGCCTTTCAAATGATCTTAGTCCCTAAAAGAGAATGCTAAGATATCTTGCAACATTGCTAATCGTGGTTATACGATGACCCACGCCCGTCCCGCTTACATCCAAAGATAGGGTTACTTACCAAATCAATGGTAAGACAACAATGTCAAAGGAAACGAAAATGAACAAGAAAGACTTTTGAGTAGGTAGAATGTTCCTAGTTACTTGCTCAATTTCAAAACAAAACATCCTTGCTATTTTCAAAAACAAACACCTACACTTTCAAAACATCTTACAAACTTGAAAACATTTTTAAAAGATTAAACACTTTGTATACATTCTTACGAACGAGAATCATTACAAAGTTTGCCTAAACAATGACCTCTTTACAAAATACTTTCAAAAACCACACAAAAGCACAATTTCAAACAAAAGCAAGTGATCTAGCAAGTAACTAAGAGCCCATGGAAAACCATGGATGAAAGGGTGCTAATACCTTCCCTTTTCATAATCTACCCCCTGAACTCAAGAAATAATCTCAAAGGTCTTTCCTGTGCTTTTTCACCTTTCCTTTTGGATAAAAGAAAAGTCAGTGGCGACTCTTGCTAACCGCAACATTTGCAATCAAATGCAAAACACCCAAGTCAGTTCTCCCACTGTATCATAGAACTGGCGACTCTGCTGGGGAGTATTCTAAAAGTGGGGTTACCATAGGGTTAGATCACATTTACTTGCTTTCATTGTTTGACTTGTATGCTTTACATTATGGTTCTTTGTTTGGGTTTAAATCCTCTACCCGGATTTGGGATACATTATAGGTAAGTAGCAATGTGTTGTGTAAATTATGCGGGGTATACTGACATGGTCTAAGCAATAGCTATGTTAGTGCGACATATTTGTGGGTACCGATAGCCTTTGAGTTAATCAAGGAGAATACAGAGTCGCTGAGTGATGTCATGAAGCACTAATGAACTTTTAGAATCTTTACTTAACCAACTTGGCCATTAGCATATAGTGAGATGACCGGCTTTGGTGCAGTCCGAAGTTGGTAGATACTCGATACTACACTCATTAAGGTTTGGTTTCTTGGGATATTTTGGTCGCCATTAAAGAGGCTTATGCTGAAACAATGACCAAGGAAACAAACCAGTGATATTGAGTTCCTTAGAACCCGGTTACTATTACTAGGACAGGTTTAAGCCAACTAAACTTCAAGAGGGTACTTACCTATGAGACTCCATGCAAGCCTAAAACTAAGACCTTGTTTTCTTTGCTTGTACATACATACTTGTACATAACATCATGAACATCATAACATCATACTCACATTTACTAACCATTTCAAGGATTTCGGATTTATCTTTGTTCTTGTTTTGTAGGACATGGATTCTATTCGCAGGAAAACTATTCAAGTCAATCTCGTAAGAGTTCCTCCACAACTTAAAGAGCTAGCATCAAGGATTCCTGAAAATTCTCCATTCACCGAAAGACATGGTAGCCTACTAAACTTGGTCACCTCCAACACTGATGAAGACATGATAAATATGCTCTTTCAATTCTTTGATCCTCTACACCATTGCTTCACGTTTCCCGATTATCAACTTGTGCCAACTTTGGAAGAATTCTCCCAACTCTTGAGGATTCCCATTCTCAATCAACTACCTTTAAACGGTACGGAAAGAGACCCAAAGCTAGGAGATATTTCTCATGCTCTACACTTGCACTCATCTGATGTCACAACTCATTGGGAAACAAGGAGTGGTGTCAAAGGTTTCCTAGTAAAGTTCCTGTTTGAGAAAGCCCAAAGCTATTAGATTTCCTTGGATCTGCAAGCCTTTGAGGAAATTGTGGCTCTCCTAAACAATGGGATGGTTTTGTTTCCAAACCCTGACCAACTCGTAGATGTAAACACCGTCATAATCTTCATATCCCGTAACCCGGTGCCTACATTTCTAGGGGACATCCTACACTCTTTTCACACTCTCACAATGAGGAAAAGAGGTGTCCTTATGTGTTGCACTCCTCTCTTAGCAAGATGGTTTTTTTCGCATCTTCCCCAATCTGTATTGAAGAATGAGCAAGGTTCAAGGTGGTCACAAAGGTTGATGACGCTCAAACATTCAGACATTCATTGGTGCTCCCGATCCATAGAGAATGTTACTATTGTCGATCGTTGTGGAGAATTTCCTAATGTCCATTTACCTGGCATTAGGGGAGGTATCACCTATAACCCCTGCTTAGCCTTAAGACGGTTTGGTTATGCCCGAAGGGATGGCCCGCATGAGATGTTGATTCAAGGTTTGGTATTTGACTACGAGAACGACGATCAAGGTCATCGCCAGAGGTTTATCCGAGCTTGGAGGATGTTGAACAAGGTAGATAGCAAGACATTTGGGCATAAGAATTCCATCCCTCTTGAGCCTTACCTTAAATGGCTACGAACTCGAGCTCAGAGTCTTATGATGCCTGTTATGGAAGGAGATGTTCCATACACTATCCTACATCCTGACATGCCCACCTCTCTTGAATACTTACAAAGAGATTGGATACAACTCAAGGGGGAGAGAGATACTTTCAAAGCCCAATTCTACGCAAGCGAGAAGAAGGTCTTGAAACTCACTAGGCTACTTCATGAGGAGCAGACTCTGAATGCTTACATTGCACCAAAGAGGATGCGCACTACCTTTTTATCTTAGAGTTTCTTGTATTTGCTTTGCCCAAGGAGGCATTATTGTACCCGAGATTTAATCTATTAATATAACGTGTGTTTCTTTTTTTGTCTAAAACAAATTTGAATCTTAAAATCCTTGAAATTATTGCATACGCATTTACCATTCATCATAACATAAGCAGGTTTTTTGCAATAAGTCGCCTCATCTCTCTATTGTTTATTTCAGTAAGATGGATCTCGAGCAAACAATGAAGGACCTCCAAGCTCAGAATGCCCTGTTTCAACAGTTGTTCTTAACTTTGGCCAAAGGAAAAGAAGAGTTGAAGACCTTACTGGCTGAGGAGAAGAAAAAGAAGACGAAGAAGATAACCAGAGTTATAAACATGGGAAGAAGATTCCAAGGGAAGACAAGAAGGGCCTTGGACTTTGCCACAACATCCGGTGAGAAAGACAATCAAGATGGGAAAGGCAAAGAAACAGTTGTCCAGTCAGAATCATAAGAGGAAGAGGAAGAAGAAGACTATTCTGAAGAATAATACCCTCCAGCCGACGACAAGTATAAACATCTAGAAGAACGGTTGAGTGCAATGGAAATCTAAAAAGTGCCTGGCTTAGACTTTGAGGAGTTGGGGTTAGTATCGGGAATTGTCATTCCTCCAAAATTCAAAGCACCTGTGTTTGCCAAATATGACGGAGTTTCATGCCCTAAAATGCATCTCTGGTCCTATGTGAGGAAAATCCAGCCCCATACCGCTGACAAAGATTTATGGGTACACTTCTTCCAAGACAGTCTGTCCGGAACTCAACTTGATTGGTTTTATCAATTAGAAAGAGCCAATGTTCATAACTGGGAAGATCTTGTTGCATCCTCTTACAAACAATACCAATACAATGCTGATACTGCACCTACCCGTACTCAACTCCAGAGTATGGCCATGGTTTCAAATGAAGGCTTCAAGGACTATGCGCAAAAATGGAGAGACTTGGCTGGAAGAGTTTAACCTCCCCTATCTGAAAGAGAGTTAGTTGATATGTTCTTGGGCAACTTATCCAGACCTTTCTTCAATCACTTAATTGGAAGTTCATCGGCAGGTTTTACCAAACTAATATTGACCGAAGAAAGGGTAAAAGTCGGGATAAAGAATGGGAAGATTTAGAAAGATGAATCCTCTGCTTCTGTAAGGAAGCCATTCATTGGAAAGAAGAAAGTGGTTGTTGTATATCCTCAGAGAAATCAAGATAGGGTTGAACGTCGTCCAATGGTGGGGGCTGTTATGATTCCTAAACCTGCGCCTAATCAGCAAAGAAGCAACCAACCAAGGATAGAAAGACCAGTCAGATAGTTCACCAGAATTAATATGACCATATCTCAAGTATTGCCACATCTGTTAAAATCCAACCTGGTGACTTTGAAAGAAGCTCCAAAGAACCCTAACACAACATCTCCTAACTATCATCCCAATGCTCGTTGTGCATACCACTCTGAAAGTCCCGGCCACGACACTAATAATTGTTGGGATCTAAAGAGCAAAGTACAAGACCTCCATGAAGCCAAAGAGATTGAATTTGATGCGCCAGAAAAGCCCAATGTCATTTCTGCCCCTATGCCCAAACACGACCATAATACCAATGCTATGGAGGAAGATATGTTTGTTACTTCAATTTATGAACTTATGACCCCACTACTGATTATAAAAAAGAACTTATTGAATGATAGTGTTTTCCCAGGCTGTGATGAAAGCTGTCATTTCTGTTTGTCCTCACCAACTAGTTGTCCTTTGTTGAAGGCAGGCGTTCAATGCCTGGTAGACAACAAGGAAATTTTGTTCGAAAAGACTTCTGTTCCACCTATTTCTTATAATGATGTTTCCATCGTGACCATTTTCGACAATTCTTCCAGGGTCTCCACCAAAAGACCCGTTAGAATTACATCAGTTCCAAAAGTAGCTCCTTTGATAATTATAATGCATGGACCAGTCCCGTATTTGTCAGACAAGACTGTACCTTGGAATTATGGAGGGGTTGTCTACTACCACAGTATCAAGCAAGATTGGCCAGCCGCCGAAGATTCAAGTTCTCAGAAGATTGCCTTTGATATCGGTAATATTGCAGGGACTAGAAAGATCACTCGAAGCGGAAGGATTTTCTCTCCAGAGATAGCTCCTCAAAAAGCTATTTCTGGACCCGTAGTCATTCCTGTTGTTGTTGCTCCTCCAAAGGCTATTCCCAGTCCTACAATCATCTCCACTGATACTCCGACTGACAAAGCTGTTACAACTCATGTTATCACTCCTACTGACACTCCTGCTGCCGAGTTAACTGAGACTCGAGGAAAAGTTGTTCTGGTTGAGTCTATCAAGACAAAGACACAATCATTGGCTATCCCTGAGACCTCCCGGAAAGAGATGGAGGAAATTCTAAAAATCATAAAAAGAAGCGACTACAATGTAGTTGAGCAACAGGGGAAAACTCCATCTAAAATTTCCATGATGGCTTTAATACTATGTTCCGAGGTGCATGCAAAGGCCGTGGTAAAATTCCTGAAAACTGCCCATGTACCCCAAGAAACATCTGTCGATCAGTTCCAAGACTGCGTAGCCAGCTTAACTGCAGATAATGGTTTAGGTTTCTCGAACGTTGACTTAACACCAAGAGGAAGGAAGCATAATGAGGCATTGCATGTCTCAGTGGAATGCAGGGGCACAACTCTGGCTCATGTCTTGGTGAACACTGGCTCGTCTCTGAATTTATTGCCTAAAAAGGCTCTTGATAGGCTGGACTGCAAGGGATTGACATTAAAGCCAAGCAACATAGTAGTGAGGGCTTTTGACGGCTCGAAAAGGATGGTGCATGTGGAAGTGGATATCCCCATAAAGGTTGGAACCCAAACATTTGATTCAACTTTTTATGTAATAGACATCCACCCTTCATACTCCTGCTTGCTAGGCCGACCATGGATCCACAATGCTGGTGCTGTTACTTCTACATTGCACCAAATGCTGAAATATCCAATTCAAGGGAAGATTATCACCGTTCATGGAGAAGAAGAGTATATGATCAGCCATCTCATTTCCTTCAGATATATGGAATTAGATGGTGAATTTATTGAAACTCCATTCCAACACTTTGAAGAAGTCCCACAAGATATGGCAGTGACCAAGGCTGTGTCTCTAGTTCCCAAGATTACAAGGCCTCCACTCAGGATGTCATCTTTGAAGGACGCCAAGGCAGTGATAGAAGAAGGTGGGTGCACTATTTGGGGACAAATCCCAGATATCCCATACAAGTCTGACAAGTTTGGACTGGGTTTCACTTCAGGTGCTCAAAAGGTTGTACGCCGCACTCGTGCTGGAGGACCACCTCTGAAGATCAGTAACCGTGAAATCAATGCGTTAGAGGATGATGAAGATGGCTGCAACCTGGAGGATTGGATCTTCCCAAATGTCAGTGGAGGGCTCAGTAATTGGGAGTCTACAGATTTTGTCCCGATCACTTTTATCCCACAGTAGTTTGTCTTTACATTTTGTTGGATCTGTAATATTAAAACAATTCAGACTCTTCAAACCATGTGTTCTACCCGAGGCACAATGGTCCATTTGTAAGGGTTATTATCTCATTTCCATATGACATCAATGAATCATGGACGTTTTTGCATACAAACTTTGTGCTCATTGTTTTTCTTTTTACATTTTTCAAAGATAGCTATACCCTTACACACACTCACACTCATAATGCAGGTCTACATCCATTCGGGATCCCATGGGTAACGGTTCTGCTATGTCCTTTTCTGAATCTGAAAATCTAATTTACCAAGCCAAAGACGAAGGTGAGGAAGATTGTGAAGTACCAGGGGAACTTGCCAGATAACTACAACAAGAAGAGAGAACCATTCAAGCCCACAAGGAACCAGTAGACACAATCAACCTAGGTACCGAAGAAGACAAAAAAGAGGTCAAGGTGGGTGCCAATCTGGAACCCAATGTCAAAGAGCGTATGATTAAGTTGCTACACGAGTATGTTGAGGTCTTTGCCTGGTCGTATCAAGACATGCCAGGACTTGATGCAGATATTGCGGTACATCGTCTACCTACAAAAGAGGATTGTCCACCAGTAAAACAAAAGGTCCGTCGAATGTGACCAGATATGTTGGAGAAGATTAAAGCTGAAGTCATGAAGCAATTCAACGCTAGATTCTTGGCCGTCACCTCTTATCCGCAATGGGTGGCCAATGTTATTCACGTGCCCAAAAAGGACGGCAAAGTACGAATGTGTGTGGACTACAGAGATTTGAATAGGGTAAGCCCTAAGGATGATTTCCCACTTCCCCACATTGACATCCTAGTTGACAATACGACACAACACAAAGTGTTTTCCTTCATGGACGGTTTCTCAAGTTACAACCAAATCAAAATGGCGCCTGAATACATGGAGAAAACAACCTTTGTCACCCAGTGGGGCACATTCTGCTATAAGGTTATGCCATTTGGACTAAAGAATGATGGGGAAACCTATCAGCGTGCCGTGGTAGCTTTATTTCACGACATGATACATCACGAAATAGAGGTCTATGTGGACGACATGATAGCTAGATCTCAAACAAAAGAAGAGAATTTGTATCATTTACAGAAATTGTTCGAGAGGTTAAAGAAGTACAAGTTGAGGTTAAACCCAAATAAATGCATGTTTGGAGTAAGGTCTGGGAAACTCCTAGGCTTTGTCGTCAGCAATAAAGGTATTGAAGTAGATCCTGCCAAAGGGAAAGTGATACAAGAGATTCCTGCTCCTCGTACTGAAAAGGAAGTCAGAGGGTTCTTGGGACGTTTGAACTACATTGCCAGATTCATTTCTCACCTGACAGCTACTTGTGAACCAATATTCAAACTACTGAATAAAGATCAAGTAGTCAAATGGAATGACGAATGCCAAAATGCTTTTGACAAGACCAAAGAGTACCTACATGAGCCTCCTGTTTTGATGGCACCAGTCGAGGGAAGACCATTGATCATGTATCTGACTGTTTTGGAAAATTCAATGGGGTGTGTGTTGGTGCAGCATGACGAGTCTGGCCGAAAAGAGCATGCTATTTATTACCTGAGCAAAAATTTTACCGACTGTGAAACGAGATATTCACTGCTCGAGAAAACTTGATGCGCTCTGGCATGGGCTGCTCACCAGCTAAGACAGTATATGTTGACCCATACTACCTTGTTGATATCTAAAATGGATCCAATAAAATACATCTTCGAGAAACCTGCTCTCTCTGGGAGAATAGCGAGATGGAAGATGATCCTGACAGAATATGACATACAGTACACTACTCAGAAAGCAATAAAGGGCAGTGTACTAGCTGATCACCTTGATCACCAAGCTGTAGAAGACTACCAGTCCATGAAGTTTGAATTCCCAGATGAGGACATCATGATGGTAAAAAACATTAAAGAATTCAGCCCATATGACGGACCTGAACAAGGATCCCGGTGGACCCTAGTTTTTGATGGGGCATCTAACGCACTCGGCAATGGTATTGGTGCTATACTAATATCTCCTGAAGGATGTCATACTTCTTTTACGACAAGACTCTACTTCAATTGTACAAACAACATGGCGGAATACAAAGCATGCATCTTTGGTCTTAAAGCTGCCATAGATTTGGGGATCAAATCCTTAAATGTATTCGGAGATTCAGCTTTGGTCATCATCCAGATCAAAGGGGAATGGGACACCAAACACCCTAACCTTATTCCTTACAAAGAACATGTTTTAACATTGCTCCCACATTTTGAGAAGATTACCTTCGAGCATTTCCCGCGAGAAGAAAATCAGCTAGCAGACGCACTAGCCACAATGTCCTCTATGTTTAAGCTTAAATGGAATAACGAGGCTCCCCAAATCACCATTGAACCAATGGATGAACCAGCACACTGTCACGAGATTAATACTGAAAAAGTAGTTGACCAGCCTTGATTTCACGAAGTCAAGAGGTATCTGGAGGCTTAAGAATATCCAGAAGGAGCTTCAGTCAATGATAAGAAGTTCTTAAGGAGATTCTCTTCTAAGTTCTTCCTTAGTAACGACATTCTTTACAAACGCAACCATGACTCTGTGTTACTTCGGTGCATAGACAAGGTTGAAGCTGAAAGGATCGTGGCTGAATTACATGAAGGCACTTTTGGCACCCATTCCAGTGGGCATACGATTGAAAATAAAATCCTACGGGCAGGCTATTACTGGTCTACCATGGAAGCAGATTGCTATCAACACTCTCGAACCTGCCATAAGTGTCAGATCTATGCTGACAAGGTACACGTACCTCCGGTTCCTTTGAATGTCTTGACGGCTCCTTGGCCCTTTCTTATGTGGGGATTGATATAATTGGGGAAATCAAGCCAACAACCTCTAATGGAGATCGCTTCATCTTAGTGGCCATTGACTATTTTACAAAGTGGGTGGAGGTAGTTTCTTTCGCTTCCGTGACCAATAATATAGTCGCCCGATTCATCAAGCAGAATCTCATTTGTCGTTACGGTATCCCGGAGAGGATCATTACAGACAATGGTACAAACTTGAACAATACTATAATCACCACCTTGTGTGAGAAATTCAAAATCCAGCATCACAATTCTTCCCCTTACCGGCCGAAGATGAATGATTTTATCGAAGCCGCAAATAAGAACATTAAAAAGATCATACAGAAAATGACAGTCACATACAAAGACTGGCATGAGATGTTACCATTCGCTCTCCACGGGTATCGTACTATAACTCGCTGTGATACGGTGGGAGAACTGACTTGAGGTTTTGCGTTTGTTTTCTCAAATGTTTCGGTTGAGCAAGAGTCGCCACCGACTTTTTATTTTATCCTAAAGGAAAGGTTAAAAAAGCACAGCAAAAACCTTTGAGATGTTTTCTTGGGTTCGGGGAGTAGATTATAGAAAGGGAAGGTATTAGCACCCTTTCTATCCATGGTTATCCATGGGCTCTTAGTTACTTGCTTAGATCAACTTGCCTTAATTTTCAATTGTTTGAAATGGTGCTTTGCGTGTGTGGGTTTGAAAAATGTTTTGAAAAGAGGCCAATGTGGTGGCAACCTTTGTAATGATCCATGTTGGGATGTATACAAAGGTGTATGTCTTTTGAAAAGGTTTTCAATGTTTTTGAAAGTTGTTTTGAAAGTGTAGTGATGTGTGGTTTAAAAAATAGGCAAGTGTTTTGTTTTGCAAGTTTGATTCAAGTAACTAAGAGCTTGTCTACTCCTAAATTTCTCAAAGATTTCTCCTATGTTTTTAACCCTTTTTACAATTTTGTTCCACCATTGCATTTGGTGGACAATCTTGTGTTAGGATGTGACAGGGACGGGCGCGGGTCATCGTTTAGACCATAATTGCAATGGTGCCAAGTATCTTTGGGCAATTTTCTTTAAGGGACTTGATCATTTTTTAGGCAACTTTTGAAAGCGTCATCGAGGGACTATGATCATTTGATTGTTTTGTTTTTGCCAAAGATACCTAACATGCAATATGGCCCATTATTGAAGGCAACAAGTGGAATACCCTAGGGGTGCAAGTGTGATTAGTGTTGTCCATTTTCATGCTTGATTATCTTTGAAATTAGGTCAAACTATTTTGGTTAATTGATTTGCATACAAACTCTAATTCTAACATGGCATAATTAGAAAGCATTAAAGTGCGAAAATAAAGTTCCTAAGTTATTACAACACAATATATGGGAAGGGGGGTACAAATGTTCAAATGGGGGTATTTTGACAAGAATTAAAACCCTAGACTATTACAATCCAAATGGAATTATACAAATTATTTAATATGAAATAATTAAATAAAATAAGATAAATATGCAAGATGCAAAAATGATTTTTTATGTGTATGTAAAAAGTGTTTTTTATGTGCCAAGAAAACAAAAATAAAAAAGTATTAATTTTGGATATTTATCATGTTTGGGGCAAAACCCTAATTTATTAAATAAAAGGTATTAATTAATTAATATGTACAATATTTATTAGTTATGTACAAAAAATAAATGAAAGAGAAGTATATTTCTCAAAAAGGTATTTTTAATGTTAAATATTAATAAAAATAAAAATGTATATATTTTGTATTTTTTAACCTAAATATACTAATATACATATATGTATTTGTATTATTTACTAAATATATTGAATATGTACAAAATAATAATACTTAATATTTATAAAAAAAAAGTATATTTTATATAAAATATTTTCAGAAGATAAAATAAAATAAAAATTAGAAAATAAATGTATTTGGTATTATTCCTAATATTCTAAACAAAAAGCATTATGTATATATATATATATATATATATATATATATATATATATATATATATATATATATATATATATATATATATATATATATATATATATATATATATATATATATATATATATATATATATATATATATATATATATATATATATATATATATATATATATATATATATATATATATATATATATATATATATATATATATATATATATATATATATATATATATATATATATATATATAACTAAAGCAAATAAATATCAAATAAAATGCAAAAAAATATGAAAAAATGTTTTTTTAATATTTTTATGCTTTAATGAAAAATAACAAATCAGAATCAAAAGGAAAAAAATTAAAAATAGCAAATGAAACTCAAAATGGGCCAGGGGGTTCAAAAGTAGAAACAAGGTGCAAATAGGAAAAATGAGACAGGCCCAGCCCAAGACCCTGTCTTCTTCAACCTCCAGCATTTCTGTTCAAAAAAACACGCGTTTGCTATCTCCAGATTCCTTGATCTTTTGTCAAATCTTGCAACATGAAACCTGTAGAGCTTGAAGCCACGATTCTAGACATATAAAGAAATCAATCTAACTCTCAGAAATGAGAGAGAATTTCTTCTCCCCCAATTCCTGACCTAGTTTTTGTTCCATGTTCAGACATCAAATTCTCATGGCACACATAACATAAATGAAAACTAATTATATGGGCATGTTCAGGGCTATGAATGTGACATAATTTCTTCACAAATCTAAACCTAACAATGCCTGGATAGAGAGATACAAGTTCATGAACTTACCTGTTCAGTTGGAAACGTGTGCAACAATGGAGATGCTTACAAGGCAAGGTAATGATTTGTATAGCTTCCTTGATGTCTCAGGATGCTATTCCAACCTTTAGTTTGCTTGGAAACCAAGAGAATCGTGCTATGGTACTTCAACTGCAAAACAGAAAAATGAAAATGGTGATGTTAGCTAGGGATGTTACAGGTCGTGTTTAGGGCTTGGAACAGTTTCAAGGGATGATGTGGGATGTGTTTGAAGTGGTTTCAGCAAGAATGCACGAATGGATTGAGTTATGGAACTCAATCTGTAGCAGGTGCCCTGTTTTGGCAGTTTTATGGTGATTATGTGTTAGAGAGGGCAATGGAGATGGTTAGCTCATGTTTTAGGTCAGGGTGGATGTTTAGAATGTGTTCACAATCTTTGCTTAAGCTCTAGTTCACAGGAATGAGAGTTGTGAGTTGTTATGCAAGGTTACTTCAACTTTAAGCAAGAAAATGTCAAGTGGTGTTTCTAGCTTGTACAAGCCCCTCAAGCATGCTGCATAATCTCTCCTTGATCAGTGGGATTAGTTCATAAACTTGTGCCAAAAGGATCTGCCTTGTACTTGCTTGGATTTGCATTTGACATAAAGTTCAACTTTTCTAAAATGGCTAATTTGCTTTTTCTATTTATGGCTTAGTTTTGCATACAATGCTTGAACACACAAAATAAGGTCTTGGCACAATGAGTTAGCATTAAATTTATGAGTGCAAAAGGGATATAGGACCTGTAATCAAGGAATGCAAGCTGACTTCAAAATGGCACAAGTGTATGAACATGTAAATTGGCCATAAACAAAGTGAGTTTTTCCCAACTTGCCAAATTCAATTCTCCCTAACCATGAGGTTGTTTGATGAGTTCTTGGACATTTTGGAAAGCTTGGAATGTGTAATACAATATATCTTTGAAATGCAAATTGAAATTCCAAGTGGAAGCATGTGAAAAGTGGTCTTGAAGTTAGGCAAAAATCCTGCCTAAAATGGTTCAAAATTTCTCTAAGTTAAGAATGGTTTGGTACCCTTGTTCCAAAAATTGTAACTTGAGCTACAAGCTTCTTTTGAGGAAACTTTGTGAATAAAAGTTGTAGATTTTGCAATGGACTACAACTCTCATGTTTTTACTTTTGCTTGAATCCAAATGCATCTTGATGAGAAAGTGGGACAAAGTTAGGAAAAAATTAGGGTTTTTCATAACTTAGAAAAATTCTAAGTTATGAAAAATCTTCATTTCAAACCCTAATTTGCAATTCTTTATTTCTTGATGAACAAGTTTCATGACTTGGCATGTTTTGATGAAAAATGAATCTTGACACTTGATTTTGACCAAAAAACTCAAAGTTTGACTTTTCAGTATACAGTCAAAATTGATCAATTGACTGGGAAATTCAACTGTCAATCTTGTGCATTTGGGATCTTTTGAACTTGTTGAGTATGTCAAGACAATTCCATGGGGTCCTTGAGTCCATATGTGAGCTTGGTTTGCCATTGGCTAGGTCAAACAGTCAAAAATTGCCTTTGTGCAGTCAAAACCCTAAAAATGACCATTTGCCCTTTTGGTGATCTGATCAAATTTCTTGTAGAATTGTGATCCAAACTTGATCAAATGGTCCATGTGAGTTCATAATGTTGATGTGGGTAAATTTTCATGAGATTTGACTGTCAATTGGCCACAGTTGACTTTTTCCCCAATACAGTTGATTTCTAGGTCAACTGTCCAATTGACTGGGCAAAGGTTGGAATCAAGACTTGAAACTTGGTATGGATAAACTTGGGAGTCCAACATGAAGCATGAAAGTCATCTTAGGCATTTTAGGTCCAAATATCTTTGTGCAAACACAAACCCTAATTTGGGTCAACGGTGCAAGGAGAAGTCTTGAGCAGAGGAAACCCTAACTGGATCTTGAGCTCCAAGGGTCTTGTGATGAGAAAATGTTGAGGAAATGGGAGGGCAAATTTTGGGGTACAACACTCGCACATCGACCGGGGAAACACCCTATTCTCTGGTATACAACATGGAGGCTGTCTTGCCTATTGAGGTCTAGATCCCCTCTCTAAGAATTATGAAGGATGCAGGTATGAATGAAGACGATTGGATCCAGACTCGACTTGATCAATTGAACTTAATTGATGAGAAAAGACTTACTGCCATCTTCAATGGTCAAATGTATCAAAAACTGATGATCAAGGCTTTCAACAAAAAGGTCAGACGACAAGTATATCAAGTTGGAGATCTGGTGACCAAACGTATCATACTATCGCAAGGTGATCCCAGGGGCAAATGGACTCCTACATACGAAGGAAAATTTGTAATCAAAAACATATTCTATAGTGGCGCAATGATCTTGACCACCGTGGATGGTGATGACCTACCGCACCCTGCAAACACAGACATAGTCAAAAGATACTACACATAAGAGACCCGTTAGGTTGACACACCTAGGCAAAACAAGGGCATCTCGGCGAACCAAAAGGTTCAGGCAAAAATTAGGGATAAAACAAAAAAATTTGTACACCCGGAAAGTTGAAAACCCGAAAGGGCGACTTGGGTAAAAAAGGGTTTCCCGGTGGACTGAAAACCCGAAAGTGCGGTCTAGGAAAAAGTTAGGGAATTAAAGCGTATGACTATGTCCTGTTGGATCACTTTACGGACAACCTGCAAACTTAGAGGTTCTGATCAATTCAATCATCTTCAGACGAGGCAACGAATAGACAAGATGCTGAGAGATGCGAAGGCTATAGCAGAATGAGAACCCCATGGGATTATTGCACATAGCTATCTTTTCTTTGTATCAATTGTTTTATATATTTTTTTACAACAACATTCTCTTACTAGAATGTTTGTTTCATTGTACAAAAATACGTACTCAAAATAAATACAAAAATATCCCTTTGAAAGTGCAAAACTATCTGTTTTTCTTTACTCTATTTTGTTGTTTACAAAAACGCCCAATGATTCATTTTGAACATATGCATTTGAACATAATTACTGTTTACAAATAAACAAAATAAAAAGACAATCACTGATGGCTTTAAGGGGTATGTAAATCTCTCTATGTTATTTCCATAAGTCCCCACAGTATGCAGTTTAATACCCAGCAGAACAAAGCTCCCAGCTATCAATCCCTGGTAGAAATCATCCAATTTCTCCAAATTCCCCAAGCAGAAGTTTTCAAGCAGTACACGACATTCCCCTTACAACAAAATTTTATTTCTCTGTGTAAATTCATCAACACTTCAACTTCACAACGTGAAGACTTACATATCCTCAGCAATGGTCAGGATTTATTTTCCCCAAATCCAACAAACAGCGCAATAGATTAGCTCACATGTGAATACATTGCATCCATATATCATAAACATTGATAACACAAATGCATTATACCATGCATTTCATACAACATGACTTTGCATTTTAGCTAACATTTTACCCTTTTCAGGATAAGGTTAACAGCCACCATTGACAATGTTCAAAGTTTTCAGATACGCTCCAAACACGGATGCCATTCTGATACTCATTCAGATTCAGCTCTCAGATACAGTTCATATACGCTCCAGACACGAATGCCATTCTGATACTCATTCAGGTCCAGCTTCTCAGATACAGTTCAGATACACTCCAGACACGGATGCCATCCTGAAACTCATTCTTTCTCAGATACAGTCCAGATACGCCCCATACACGGATGCCATTCTGATACTCGTTCAGATTCAACTCTTAGATACAATTCAGATACGCTCCAGACAAGGACGCCTTTCTGATACTCATTCTTTCAGCTTACAAATTACAATTCAACAAATCACTTTTTGATGGAATCTACAAGCCCATCTCCAACAACTTTATAGAACCTCTCCAAATGGCATCTTTAAGCTCATTCCCTCTACCATCACATCACCGAGTGCAAATTTCTGGGCACTCTAGTGTCCAATCATCTTCCACCTTCGAGTCACGAATGGCAAAGCTTGCCAATCTAACTCTTTAGGTTTAAGAAGATTTAATAGGGGCAGCTGTTGTACCCCAAACTTTTCCCTTTCACTTATTGTTGTACCCCAAAATTCGCCCTCCCTTTCTTCAGGAAACCATCTTAGATTTTTCAAAACCCCCTGAAACAAATCCAAGTCCTGAGTTATCCTTTTGCCCAAGCAAGTCACTTACAAGAGCAAGATGATCTCACAAACTCCAACAACAATGCTTTCATCTTGAGGAAAATCAAATTCTAAGTGCTTAGAATGTTTCTTTAAAATAAGTGTTTTTTTGGAAAAATCAGCGCTTCAGAACTTCTGGATCCATTCCAGATGAAGACGGTCAGAAGTTGCAAGTTTGGCTCAGGATGGTCAGAAGTTGTCTCTTCAGCAGCTACATCAGTTCAATCAGAAGTTGTAAACGTGGTTCAGAGTGTAAGCCTCAAACAGAACATACCCCTTCAGCAGTTACACAAGCTCAGTCAGAACTTGCTAAAGGAATGCAAGAGAAATATGTAAGTATAAAGGCTCCTTCAGAACAGGTTGAAGTCAGAAGATGAAAGGTCAGAGGGATAGGTGTCACATTGATACAGAATCTCTAAGTCCAGATTGTCCAGAAGTAGATCCAAGGAACGTACCAGAAAACCAGGAAAATTTCCAGAGCTTGCTAAGACAACAGGTAGCCAAGGCCAGAGCATGGTTTACGCTGCTGATTCAACAATCAGAATGTTGGTATTGACAGGTCTTGTCACCATTTAATGCCCATTAATGCTTCCAACCACTCCTGAGCGTTCACGTGTGGCTTGGAAAATGCTTTTGCACAGATTCTGGCATGGGTCTTCACGCCACCGCCCATTTCAGAGGTCACTTCCCCCAATCTACGCCTGCTGCTGCTACCTGGGCTGAAAAATAGCTGTTATCACAACTTCCCAGGAATTTCTGTCAAAGAACAAATTCAAACTCTGTTGGCGCCTTAAATGTTCAAGGTATCCACAAGAACTTTGCCTATAAATAGAAAGCTTTCACCACTGCAAAAGACGTTCAAGAAGTTCAAGAAAAGAAACAGAAAAATTGCTAAGAGAGAAACGAAACTCCTAGCAACATAACATTCTGAAACTCTGCCAAAATTTCCAGCTTTGTTTCATAACTTTAAGTTTCTCACCTTCAACTTCATCAAACACCCAGCTCTTTTCTGTAAACCAAAAACGTTCTTTCCAAACTTCTGACCCTATACACGTATACACCTTCACTTCCCCTTTTCCAAATCTGTCCAGAACACCACCAGAACCAAAAGCTAACTTTCACCCACCATTTTCCAGAAAGTCAGGTAAGCACCTGCTGACCCTCACCACACTGTTAAGCATCATCAACTGTACATATTCAAGTAACATAATGTAAATATTCATGTTATTGCTGTTTATGTTCTGAGGACTCTCATACCTCAGAACGTTCTGAGCCAGTTTAGGACTTGCCCGTGACCTTGGTGATTCTGACCTCTGAGACATTTTGCTATTTTGCTGGATCTGTTCCAAATATGTTTTCTGTTTTGTGGAGTAACAACAGGATTGCAGATGTTCTGATTAGTGCAGGAAAAAGCCAAGTGCTGACTTTGACGTTAGCACATCTGAAGCCTGTTTTGCTGTCAACGACATCAGAACCTCTGAGAGTTATTGCCTTTTCAGCAGAATCTGAACTTCTGGGTTCTCCACTAACAAACTTCTGTCTTGCAGCGCAGGGAAATCAGAACTTCTGGTTTCCCCACTAACAAAGTTCTGTTTTGCAGGTTCTAGGGTCAGAAGTTCTGACTCATCCAGTTTCACCAACAGGTTGATCATCTGACAGCGGATCTGGGTCAGAACTTCTGATGGCCTCCCAACAGCGCGCGGGCTCCCTCTCTCTCTCTATATATCTTGTTTTTTTTGCTATTTTCTTTTTTGTCTATTTTTCTCGTTGAACCCCCCATGTACAAATGTGTATCCCCCTCCCCTAATTGTTGTAATAGCGTAGGATTTTACATTTCCGCTTCTTATTGCTAGTAATTAGGACGTGTATGACAAGATAAAATCAATGAAATAGAAAAACCTAATTCAAAGAAAAACTCTTGTATGCAATAAAACACACTTGCACACTAACACCCCTAGGGTTATATCCACTTGTTGCCTCTCAAAATTGGGCCATATTGCACGTTAGGTCTCTTTGGGCAAAACAAACACAATTCAAATGATCATAGTCTCTCGATGACGCTTTCGAAAGTTGCCTAAAAATGATCAAGTCCCTTGAGGAAAATGCCCAAAGATACTTGGCACCATTGCAATTATGGTCTAAACGATGACCCGCGCCCGTCCCTTTCACATCCTAACACAAGATTGTCCACCAAATACAATGATGGAACAAACTTGTTAAAAGGGTTAAAACATAGCAATAATCTTTTGAGAAATTTAGGAGTAGACAACCTCTTAGTTACTTGAATCAAATTTGCAAAACAAAACACTTGCCTAATTTCAAAATCACACATCACTACACTTTCAAAACGACTTTCAAAAACAAATGAAAAACCTTTTCAAAAGACATACACCTTTGTATACATCCCAACATGGATCATTACAAAGGTTGCCACTACATTGGCCTCTTTTCAAAACATTTTCAAACCCACACACACAAGCACCATTTCAAACAATTGAAAAAGGCAAGTGATCTAAGCAAGTAACTAAGAGCCCATGGATAACCATGGATAGAAAGGGTGCTAATACCTTCCCTTTCTATAATCTACTCCCCGAACCCAAGAAAACATCTCAAAGGTTTTTGCTGTGCTTTTTAAACCTTTCCTTAGGATAAAATAAAAAGTCGGTGGCGACTCTTGCTCAACCGAAACATTTGCGAAAACAAACGCAAAATTCATAAGTCAGTTCTCCCACCGTATCACAGAACTGGCGACTCTGCTGGGGACCCTTTAAAAGTGGAGTAACCTTAGGGCTTAGATCACCCTCTTGCATGACTAATTTTTTGATTTGCTTGCTTTATACTTTGGCTCTATTGTTTGGGTTTACAATCCTCCACCCGGATTTTGGGAAACATTCATAGATAGCAATACGTTGTGGAAACTGTGCGGGGTATACCGACACGGTCTAAGCAATAGCTATATTAGTGCGACATATTTGTGAGTACCGGTAACCCTTGAGTTCAATCAAGGAGAGTACGGGGCCGCTGAGTGATGTCACTAAGCACTAATGACCTAGAACCTTACTTGACCATCTTGGCCTTTCATTAGGGGTAGTGAGATGACCGGCTTTGGTGCAGTCCGAAGTTGGTAGATACTCGATACTACACTCATTGAGGGTTGTTTTCTTGGAATATTTTGGTCGCTAGTTAAGTGGCTAAACCAAAACAATGAACATTGAAAACAATCCAATGATATTGAGCTCCTTAGAACCCGGTTACTATTTATAGGACAGGTTTTTAAGCCAACTACACTCAAGAGGGTACTTACCTATGAAACCCCATGTGAGCCGGAAACTAGGGTTTGGTGTGATTTGCTTGTACATATGTTTTGTGCATACATCATAAACATCATGAAGCATCATATGCATTTACTAACCATTTCAAGGGTTTTGGATCTTCATCTTTGTTCTTGTTTTGCAGGATATGGAGATTCCTCGCAGAAATACCATTCAAGTCAACCTTGTGAGAATCTCTCCTCAGCTCAAGGAGCTCACCTCAAGAATTCCGGAAAATTCATCCTTCAGTGAAAGACACGGTAGACTGCTCAGCCTAGTCAACGCCAACATTGAAGAAGACATGATAAAAGTGCTATTCCAGTTCTTTGACCCTCTTCACCACTGTTTCACTTTCCCTGATTATCAGTTGGTTCCCACTTTGGAGGAGTTTTCTCAACTCCTAAGAATCCCTATCCTTAATCAACTACCTTTCAACGGTACGGAAAAGGAACCAAAGCCGGAAGATGTTGCTCGAGCATTACATCTACAGCCTTCTGACATCAAGGGGCATTGGGAAACCAGAAGCGGCGTCAAAGGATTCTTAGCCAAGTTCTTGTTTGAGAAGGCACAAGAATGTTGGAACTCAGTGGACCTACAAGCCTTTGAAGAGATTGTGGCACTCCTTATCTATGGGTTGGTCTTGTTCCCAAATCCTGACCAATTGGTGGATGTCAATGCTGTCAAAATCTTCTTGTCCGGAAACCCAATACCAACATTGCTTGGGGACATCCTTCACTCATTTTACACACGAACAATGAGAAAGAGGGGTGTTCTCATGTGCTGTACTCCCCTCCTTGCAAGGTGGTTTATTTCGCACCTTCCACAATCTGTCCTGAAGAATGATCAAGGTACAAGGTGGTCCCAACGATTGATGGCTCTTACTCATTCTGATGTGCATTGGTGTTCTCGGTCCAGAGAAAATATCATCATTATCGACCGTTGCGGAGAATTTCCTAATGTTCCTTTACTTGGAATTAGAGGGGGTATCACCTACAATCCTTGCCTAGCTTTGAGGCAATTTGGATATGCCCGGAGGGATGGCCCTCATGATATGTTGATTCCTAGCTTAGTTTTTGACTTCGACAACAATGCGCAAGGACTTCGCCAAAGATTCATCAGAGCTTGGGGAAAACTCAACAAGGTTGATAGCAAGACTCTGGGACACAAGAACTCCATCCCCCTTGAACCTTATCTCAAATGGGTACGAGCCCGAGCCCAAAGATTGATGATGCCTTATCCTCATATTCTCCCTGTGATTAAAGAGCCCGTCAATGAAGGAGAGGTTTCCTACACCATCCTACATCCAGACATGCCTACATCGTGGGAGGAGATGCAGAAAAGCTGGATTCAGCTCAAGGAGGAACGTAATACTTTTGAGGCTAGCTTCTACGCCAGTGAGAAGAAGGTTCTAGAGCTTACCCGCCGACTCCATGAGCAAGAGGTCCTCAACACCTACATCGCACCAAAAAGGATGCGCAATGTCTTTCTACCCTGAGAAATTATTTTGTAATTTTTGACCCATGGGTCATTTATGTACTGACAAATCTTTTCTTATTAAAATGACGTGCGTTCTTTTTGTCTACAACAACTATGAATTTCCAAAACCCTTGAATGCATTGCATAGATAGCATCTCATGCATCATGTGCATAACAGGTACCCATTTTTCTACAGGTTGCTTAATCTTCTTCGCTGTTTATTTGGAACAGTCAGTCATCATGAATCCAGATTCATCCAGTGAGCAAGCAATCAAGGCCCTTCAGGCCCAAAGTGCACAGTTTCAAGAGATGGTCCTAAGCCTAGCCCAGGGTCAGCAAGAGTTGAAGACTCTACTCCTGAAGAAGAAAAAGAAAAAGAGGACTGCGTTGTTCAACACCGGACGCAGATTTGGGAACACACTCCATAATGAAGCTGATCCAGCTACTTCTTCTGCTGAGAAAAACAGTCCCCAAGGGGGAGGAGCTCCTAGTCCCGCAGTCTCCGACAACGAGACGGACTATAACGACGAACAATACCCACCTGCTGCTGACAGATACAAGCAATTGGAGGACCGCTTGAGCGCCATGGAAATTCAGAATGTACCGGGACTGGATTTCGGAGACTTGGGGTTATCTTCTGGGGTAGTGATTCCACACAAGTTTAAAGCGCCTGCCTTCGCCAAGTATGATGGGGTCTCCTGCCCAAAGCTGCATCTGAGGTCGTACGTAAGGAAAATCCAACCTTACACGACGGATAAGAACCTTTGGATTCACTTCTTCCAAGATAGCCTCTCGGGGTCGCAACTTGAATGGTTCTACCAGTTAGATGGAACTAGCATACGACACTGGGAAGATTTGGCAAGCGCATTCTACAGACAATACCAATACAATTCTGATCTCGCTCCTACGCGTACCCAACTTCAGGGTATGTCTCTAGGAACGGGTGAGGGGTTCAAAGAGTACGCTCAAAAATGGAGAGATTTGGCTGGCAGGGTGCAGCCTCCATTAACTGATCGGGAGCTGGTTGATATGTTTCTAGGGACGTTATCTGGTCCGTTTTTCAATCATTTGGTTGGTAACTCCTCCGCTGGGTTTACAGATTTGATATTGACAGGAGAAAGAATTGAAGCTGGCATCAGGACAGGCAAGATACAAAAGGCCGCCTCCACAAGTGCTGAGAAGAGGCCGTTTAAGAAAGAAGCAAGTGCCGTCTATGGTCCTAGAAGACAAGTCAAGCCCGAAAGTCGCCAAGCCGTCAATGCTTTGGTCATCTCAAAACCTGTTGCTGCTCCTCAGCAGTACAATCAACAAAGAAGTGAAAGGCCCAAGAGGCAGTATACTCGACTGAGTATGACCTTATCTCAAATTTTACCCCAATTGTTATCCACCAACCTGGTGACCCTCAAAGAAGCTCCTAAGGTCGTCAACACTGCGTCTCCTAAGTATAACCCGAATGCCCGGTGTGCTTATCATTCTGATAGTCCCGGGCACACTACTGATGATTGCTGGGCCTTGAGAAACAAAATACAAGATCTGATCGACGCAAAGGAAATTCAGTTTGAAGTGCCGGAGAGACCAAATGTTGTAACTGCTCCTATGCCCCAGCATAGAGTAAATGCCATTGAGGAAGAAATGTATGCTGTTTCGGTAGAGGAAGTTGTTACCCCTCTGAAGACTGTCAAGAAGAACCTACTGCGGGCCGGTTTATTTCCGGGTTGCAGTGAAGGTTGCCTGTTCTGTGCGGTTTCCCTATCTGGTTGTCCCTTGCTAAAGTTAGGTATCCAAAGCCTAATGGATAGTAAGGAGATTTTGTTTCAGAAGTCTGTTATTCAAGTAGTTCCGATAAGAGAAGTTTCTGTGGTTACCATCTTCAAAAATCCAATCAAGGTTCCCCTGAAGAAGCCTGTTCAAATCATGACTGTTGCACCTGTGATTATTACTGTTTCGGGGCCTCTCCCCTACGTGTCTGATAAAGCTGTCCCTTGGCATTATGGGGCAGACGTATATGTGAATGGAATCAAACAGGAATTTGACACTGGCGCCAGTATCTTCGATATCACTGGTCCAGCCAAGGTCACCCGCAGTGGCAGGCTCTTCTCGCCTGACATTGCACCACCCGCTATTCGAAAACCCCTCCTTATAAAACCTGCAAGTTTACCTGTTCCTGCTGCTGATCAAGTTGTTTCCCCTGCTGCCGAGTCCTCAAATGCTCGGGGCAAAGGGATTGAAGAAGAGCCTGCCCGGACGGAGGCACCAATACCCTTAAATGCTGAGGCCTCCCAACAAGAAATGGAGGAGATTCTGAAAATAATAAAGAAGAGTGACTTCAATGTTGTCGAGCAGCTGGGGCATACGCCCTCCAAGATCTCCCTGCTCTCCTTATTGCTATGCTCTGAGGCCCATGCTAAAGCCTTGATCTCGTTTCTCAAGACGGCCCATGTGCCACAAGAGACATCTGCAGTCCAATTCGCTGATTGTGTAGCAAATCTGACAGTAGATAATGGCTTGGGGTTTTCAGATGCTGACCTGACCGCGAAGGGAAGAGACCACAACGACGCCCTGCATGTCTCTATCGAATGCAGGGGCACTACTCTGGCGCATGTATTGGTGGATACTGGTTCTTCCTTGAATGTTCTACCAAAAAAGGCTTTAGACCGTTTGGATTATGAAGGCCTGGAACTGAAACCCAGCAACATCATCGTCAGGGCCTTTGACGGTTCAAAAAGGATGGTTCATGGAGAGGTTAACATCCCTATTCGTGTGGGCTCTCAAGTATTTGACTCTACTTTTTATGTGATGGATATACGTCCATCGTACTCTTGTCTACTGGGTCGACCTTGGATCCATGAAGCTGGGGCAGTAACCTCCACCTTGCACCAGAAGCTGAAGTATCCCGTCAGGGGAAAGATTGTCACTGTGCAAGGAGAAGAGGAGTATATGGTGAGCCATTTGAATTCCTTCAGGTACATTGAGATGGATGGGGAGTTTATCGAAACCCCTTTTCAGCATTTCGAGGAGGTGCATCCAATTTCAGCAGCAGCAGAAACAACAGTCGAAGAGAATGTTTCCTTGAAGATGGCTTCCTTAAGGGATGCCCGGGCTATGGTTCAGAAAGGCAATTGTGCAAGCTGGGGTCAGCTTCCCGACTTCACTCAGAAGAATGACAAGTTTGGGCTAGGCTTTACTGCAGAGGCTCAGAGGGTTGTGCACAAAGAGAAGATCAGAAAGGCTCCGGTGTTTATCTCCAGCTCAAGGGTGAATGCTATCGAGGAGGATGTAGAGGAAGCAGAGTTTGACAGTTGGATCTACCCGACCACCAGCGACGGACCAAGCAACTGGATGGCAAAGGATTTTACCCCTATCACATTTGTCACGCAGTAATTGATTTCTTTTAAATTCCAAATTTGTAACAGACAATATGTTAAAACTTTGTTAGCTCGGTGTCCTACCCGGGGCATCGTGGCTCCATTTGTGAGGGCTTTTTGTATGTCATTTCCATATATCATCAATCAAAACATTGGACGTTTGTTGCATTTCAAATCTTGCGCTCTTTTCCTTTCTGTGTTATATATATTGCAAAACAGCTATATTTACACACACTCACTTATACAGGTTTCAATCCACTCTGGATCTCACTGGTAACAGCTCTGCTACCGCCAGTTATGACTTCGAAAATCCGATCAACTTGGCCGAGGACGAAGGTGAAGATGATTGCGAAGTGCCTGGTGAACTTGCAAGACTGCTGCTCCAGGAAGAAAGGGCTATTCAGCCACATGAAGAGCCTGTGGAAACAATTAACTTGGGTACTGAGACAGATAGGAAAGAGGTCAAGATTGGTGCCAATCTAGAGCTTAGCGTGAAGCAACGATTGATCCAGATGTTACAAGATTACATGGAAATTTTTGCTTGGTCCTATGAAGATATGCCTGGTTTGGATGCCGACATTGTAGTTCACCACCTGCCAACCAAGGAAGATTGCCCTCCGGTAAAGCAAAAGGTCCGACGGATGCGTCCAGAGATGTCTGAAAAGATCAAGGCCGAGGTTATGAAACAGTTTGATGCCGGATTCCTTGCAGTGACTTCTTACCCTCAGTGGGTTGCCAATGTGGTGCCAGTACCAAAGAAGGACGGTAAAGTCAGAATGTGTGTTGACTACAGGGACCTGAACAGGGCCAGCCCCAAGGATGACTTCCCCCTACCTCACATTGATGTCCTTGTTGACAATACAGCTCAACACAAGGTGTTCTCCTTCATGGATGGTTTTTCAGGGTATAATCAGATCAAGATGGCTCCAGACGATATGGAGAAAACTACATTTGTGACTCAGTGAGGCACCTTCTGTTATAAGGTCATGCCGTTCGGATTGAAAAATGCTGGGGCAACCTATCAACGTGCCATGGTTTCTTTATTTCATGATATGATCCATCATGAGATTGAGGTATACGTTGATGACATGATCGCAAGGTCTCAAACTGAGGAGGAGCACCTTGACCATCTGAGGAAGTTATTTGACCGACTCAAATTGTACAAGCTGAGGTTGAATCCCAACAAATGCACCTTTGGGGTAAGGTCCGGAAAATTGTTAGGTTTCATTGTAAGTGATAAAGGTATTCAGGTGGACCCTGCCAAGGTAAAAGCCATACAAGAGATGCCGACTCCAAAGACAGAGAAAGAAGTCAGAGGCTTCCTAGGACGACTGAATTACATTGCCCGATTCATCTCGCATCTGACTGCTACTTGTGAGCCAATCTTCAAGCTGCTGAAGAAAGATCAAGTAGTACGCTGGAATGATGAATGTCAGGCTGCCTTTGAAAGAATAAAGGAATATCTCCAAGAGCCACCCATTCTTATGCCACCGATGGAAGGAAGACCTCTGATACTATACCTGACAGTACTTGACAATTCAATGGGGTGTGTGCTGGGACAGCATGACGAGTCTGGCCGAAAAGAGCACGCTATTTATTACTTGAGCAAAAAGTTTACCGACTGTGAGTCTCGTTACTCACTGCTTGAGAAAACTTGTTGTGCTCTTGTATGGGCTGCTCGCCGGCTGAGACAGTATATGCTGACTCACACTACTCTATTAATTTCAAAAATGGATCCCATCAAGTACATATTTGAAAATCCCGCTCTGTCTGGAAGAATAGCGAGATGGAAAATGATCTTGACAGAATATGATATCCAGTATACAACTCAGAAAGCAATTAAAGGAAGTGTACTGGCCGATCATTTGGCACACCAACCTGTGAATGATTACCAATCATTGAACTTTGATTTTCCGGACGAAGACATCATGGTGGTAGCTGACTGTGAAGTACCTGGACCGGATGAAGGACCTGAGGAAGGATCCCGATGGTCTATGCACTTTGATGGAGCCTCCAATGCTTTGGGTAACGGCGTCGGCGCCGTAATCATATCTCCCAAAGGAACTCATACTCCCCTCACCGCCCGATTATGTTTCAGCTGCACCAACAACATGGCAGAATATGAGGCATGTATCATGGGTTTACAAGCTGCAATCAACTTGAGGATCAAATTTCTAAGTGTCTTCGGAGATTCCGCTCTCGTAATCAATCAGATCAAAGGCGAGTGGGATACGAAACACCCGAATCTTATCCCTTACAAGGAGTATGTGTCAACCTTGCTCCCCCACTTTGAAGAAATAACTTTTGAGCACTTCCCAAGAGAGGAGAATCAGCTAGCGGACGCACTAGCTACGATGTCTTCAATGTTCAAAGTTAAATGGGACAATGAGGCTCCCCGAATCATCATCTGGAAGTTGGATGAACCGACATACTGCTGTGAGCTCGAGGCTAAGAAGGTTATTGAAAAACCCTGGTATCACGAGGTGAAGAGATACTTGGAAACTCAGGAATACCCGGAAGGTGCATCTGTCAACGATAAAAAGTTCATGAGGAGGTTTGCCGCGAAATTCTTCCTCAGCAACGGCATTCTCTACAAGCGGAATCATGATTCAACTCTGCTACGTTGTGTGGATAAGGCCGAAGCAGAGAAAATTATGATGGAATTACATGAAGGCACGTTTGGAACACATTCCAGTGGACACACCATGGCTAAGAAAATCCTTCGGGCAGGATATTTCTGGTCCACAATGGAAGCCGATTGTTACCAACATTCCCGAACTTGTCATAAATGCCAGATCTATGCTGACAAGGTGCATATCCCTCCGGTTCCTTTGAATGTTCTAACTGCACCTTGGCCGTTTGCAATGTGGGGCATAGACATGATCGGTGAGATCAAACCTACGGCATCCAATGGGCATCGCTTCATCCTGGTGGCGATCGATTACTTCACGAAATGGGTTGAGGCAGCATCCTATGCCACAGTAACCAAGAGCGTCGTGGCGCGTTTCATCCGACATAACACGATCTGTCGGTACGGTGTCCCGGAAAGAATCATTACGGACAATGGTACCAATCTCAATAACAAAATGATCACTGAACTCTGTGAACAATTCAAAATACAGCACCACAATTCTTCTCCCTACCGGCCGAAGATGAATGGGGCTGTAGAGGCAGCCAATAAAAATATCAAGAAAATTGTGCAGAAGATGACAGTAACCTATAAAGATTGGCACGAGATGTTACCATTCGCTCTTCATGGGTACCGCACCTCAGCCAGAACGTCAACCGGGGCAACTCCCTTCTCCTTGGTCTATGGAATGGAGGCCGTCTTGCCAATTGAAATCCAGATACCCTCTCTCCGGATAATGAAGGATGCGGACTTGGATGAAGATGATTGGATCCAGACTCGACTTGATCAATTAAATCTGATTGACGAAAAGAGGCTCACTGCTATCTGTCATGGTCAAACGTATCAAAAATGGATGATCAGGGCATTTAACAAGAAAGTCAGACCGCAAGAGTATCAAGTTGGGGACCTGGTAATCAAACGCATCATCCTTCCTCAAAGTGATCCCCGGGGAAAATGGACCCCTACTTACGAAGGGCCATTTGTGGTTAAGCGTGTGTTCTCAGGAGGAGCCATGATCCTAACCACCATGGATGGTGACGACCTTCCTCACCCCGCCAATGCAGACATAGTGAAAAAATACTACGCATAAATAAAAGACCCGCTAGGTTGACATACCTAGGCAAAAATAAGGGCTTCCCGGCGAACCAAAAGGGTTCGGGCAAAAATAAGGGATGAAATGAAAAAAATCTGTACACCCGGCAAGTCGAAAACCTGAAAAGGAGGCTTGGGCAAAAATGGGTATCCCGGTGGACTGAAAACCTGAAAGGGCGGTCCAGGCAAAAGTTAGGGATGGAGCGTAAAACTATGTCTCATTGGATCACATCGCGTCCAGAATTCAGTATCCACTACCTGGCTCAGACGTCGGCATCGACCAATCAGCTTCATCTTCAACTAGGTAGCAAAGCGATGAGACGTTCGAAGACATAAAGGCAATAGCAGAGTTGGAACCCAGTGGGATCATTCACATAGCTGTTTTATTTCCCTTTCAAATTCTATGCTATTTGGCGGCGTCCTCTTACTAGGATGTCAGCCTCTTGTATAAAAACGCCTATTCACAGGCAAAGTTCAAATCAATACAAATTCACTTGTCCATACAAATTACCATTGTTTTCTTCTTTCTGTTTTGTCTTGCGAAGAACGTCCAATGTTCGTTTTTGACATATGCATTTGACATTAAAATTGCTGATTCATAAATATTTGCAAAAGATCAATTACAGGTGACATCGGAAATAGGGACAATGTAAAGTTGTCTGATGCAGTCTGATTGCTTTGTCTGCCAAGGTACCCGGTTAGATTCAACTGAAGGATGTGACCAAATCGTCTCAACTCCCCGCAGAGAAAGACAAGATTCGGCAATACTTTCCCCAAGCAGAGTTGATTCCATATCGTTCCTGAAAAGGCACCACATTCCCCAGCGGAGCATAGGCATTCGTCAGCAAGCATCCCCGGCAGTCTTGATCTAAGTTTGTTACCTGGCGAAATACGGACACCCCAGCAGAACCGTTTACCAGCACAACTCCAAAAGTTTCCCCAGGAAAAGTTGGAATCCATCTCCCCAAGCGGTAAGCTTATCCCCAGTAGATTCTGGAAGCTTATCTCCTGCAGAGTACGGACGTCTCTCCCGAGCTTTTTTCAGAGTTATTCCTCACGAGGGCTTATAACTGGGTTATCCTCAGCTAATCGCCACGGAAGATTATCCCCAGCGGATTTTATCTTTGGTATCCCCAGCGGAGTTTATCTTTCGATCCCCAGCGGATTTTATCTTTGGTACCCCCAGCGGATTTTATCTTTGATAATCCCCAGCGGAGTCTATCATCATTATCCCCAGCGGAGTTTATCTTTCGATCCCCAGCGGATTTTATCTTTGGTACCCCCAGCGGATTTTATCTTTGATAATCCCCAGCGGAGTCTATCATTGTTATCCCCAGCGGAGTTTATCTTTCGATCCCCAGCGGATTTTATCTTTGGTACCCCCAGCGGATTTTATCTTTGTTATCCCAGTGGAGTCCATCATCGAAACCCTCAGCGAACCTCTCATCAAAACTTCAGCAAAGTATCTCGGCCACAGGGCAACTCCCCAGCCGATCGTCAAAGATCTATTTTCTTAAGACGAAGATACATTCATAAGCATTTCACACTTTCATACATCTTACTTACATGATAAAGTGCATACAACACTATCTCATGTTGAACATCATGCATATCATACATCATGACATTGCGTACAACTTATGTTTTTGCCTCTTCAGGAAAAAAGACCCCACCAAAGACAGCTGCCTTCAACTGTCACAAGTTCCGGATTCGATACCTCTATCTAGCCAGGGCATATCTGAGAGTGACCAGTTTCAGACTCGATTCCTGTATCTAGCCAGGGCACGTCTGAAGAGTCCGAAGATTCGATTCCTGTATCCAGCCAGGGCACATCTATCAACTACAACATTTCCAGACTCGATTCCTGTATCTAGCCAGGGCACGTCTGAAAAGTTCAAAGATTCGATTCCTGTATCCAGCCAGGGCACATCTATCAACTACAACATTTCCAGACTCGATTCCTGTATCTAGCCAGGGCACGTCTGAAGAGTCCGAAGATTCGATTCCTGTATCCAGCCAGGGCACATCTATCAACTGTCACGTTTCCAGACCCGATTCCTGTATCTAGCCAGGGCACGTCTGAAGAGTCCGAAGATTCGATTCCTGTATCCAGCCAGGGCACATCTATTAACGACTATTTCCAGATTCGACTCCTGTATCCAGCCAGGGCACATCTGTGAGCAACTGATTATGGATCCGATACCTGTATCTAGCCAGGGCACATCTGCATAAGGAGATTGAAGATCAAACACCTGTAACAAGCCAGGAAAACATCCGTCTTTCTCAAATATACAAATTTCTCGCTAAGGAATCTCTTATGCGATCGACACTTCCAAATGGCATCTATAAGCCCATTCCCGACAAGGTTCTATCACGTCTCCAGATGGCATCTATAAGCCCATCTCCCTATCTACCGCCTCTCCAAATGGCATCTGTAAGCCCATTCCCGCCATCACATTGCTGATACTCTACTAAGCGAGTGCAAATTTTCGGGCACTCTGGTGTCCAATCTCCTTTTACCTTCGAGTCGCGAAAGGAAAACTCGCCAATCTAACTCTTCAGGTTCAAGAAGATTGAACAGGGGCAACTGCTGTACCCCAAAATTCGCCCTCCCTTTCTTCAGGAAACCATCTTAGATTTTTCAAAACCCCCTGAAACAAATCCAAGTCCTGAGTTATCCTTTTGCCCAAGCAAGTCACTTACAAGAGCAAGATGATCTCACAAACTCCAACAACAATGCTTTCATCTTGAGGAAAATCAAATTCTAAGTGCTTAGAATGTTTCTTTAAAATAAGTGTTTTTTTGGAAAAATCAGCGCTTCAGAACTTCTGGATCCATTCCAGATGAAGACGGTCAGAAGTTGCAAGTTTGGCTCAGGATGGTCAGAAGTTGTCTCTTCAGCAGCTACATCAGTTCAATCAGAAGTTGTAAACGTGGTTCAGAGTGTAAGCCTCAAACAGAACATACCCCTTCAGCAGTTACACAAGCTCAGTCAGAACTTGCTAAAGGAATGCAAGAGAAATATGTAAGTATAAAGGCTCCTTCAGAACAGGTTGAAGTCAGAAGATGAAAGGTCAGAGGGATAGGTGTCACATTGATACAGAATCTCTAAGTCCAGATTGTCCAGAAGTAGATCCAAGGAACGTACCAGAAAACCAGGAAAATTTCCAGAGCTTGCTAAGACAACAGGTAGCCAAGGCCAGAGCATGGTTTACGCTGCTGATTCAACAACCAGAATGTTGGTATTGACAGGTCTTGTCACCATTTAATGCCCATTAATGCTTCCAACCACTCCTGAGCGTTCACGTGTGGCTTGGAAAATGCTTTTGCACAGATTCTGGCATGGGTCTTCACGCCACCGCCCATTTCAGAGGTCACTTCCCCCAATCTACGCCTGCTGCTGCTACCTAGGCTGAAAAATAGCTGTTATCACAACTTCCCAGGAATTTCTGTCAAAGAACAAATTCAAACTCTGTTGGCGCCTTAAATGTTCAAGGTATCCATAAGAACTTTGCCTATAAATAGAAAGCTTTCACCACTGCAAAAGACGTTCAAGAAGTTCAAGAAAAGAAACAGAAAAATTGCTAAGAGAGAAACGAAACTCCTAGCAACATAACATTCTGAAACTCTGCCAAAATTTCCAGCTTTGTTTCATAACTTTAAGTTTCTCACCTTCAACTTCATCAAACACCCAGCTCTTTTCTGTAAACCAAAAACGTTCTTTCCAAACTTCTGACCCTATACACGTATACACCTTCACTTCCCCTTTTCCAAATCTGTCCAGAACACCACCAGAACCAAAAGCTAACTTTCACCCACCATTTTCCAGAAAGTCAGGTAAGCACCTGCTGACCCTCACCACACTGTTAAGCATCATCAGCTGTACATATTCAAGTAACATAATGTAAATATTCATGTTATTGTTGTTTATGTTCTGAGGACTCTCATACCTCAGAACGTTCTGAGCCAGTTTAGGACTTGCCCGTGACCTTGGTGATTCTGACCTCTGAGACATTTTGCTATTTTGCTGGATCTGTTCCAAATATGTTTTCTGTTTTGTGGAGTAACAACAGGATTGCAGATGTTCTGATTAGTGCAGGAAAAAGCCAAGTGCTGACTTTGACGTTAGCACATCTGAAGCCTGTTTTGCTGTCAACGACATCAGAACCTCTGAGAGTTATTGCCTTTTCAGCAGAATCTGAACTTCTGGGTTCTCCACTAACAAACTTCTGTCTTGCAGCGCAGGGAAATCAGAACTTCTGGTTTCCCCACTAACAAAGTTCTGTTTTGCAGGTTCTAGGGTCAGAAGTTCTGACTCATCCAGTTTCACCAACAGGTTGATCATCTGACAGCGGATCTGGGTCAGAACTTCTGATGGCCTCCCAACAGCGCGCGGGCTCCCTCTCTCTCTCTATATATCTTGTTTTTTTTGCTATTTTCTTTTTTGTCTATTTTTCTCGTTGAACCCCCCATGTACAAATGTGTATCCCCCTCCCCTAATTGTTGTAATAGCGTAGGATTTTACATTTCCGCTTCTTATTGCTAGTAATTAGGACGTGTATGACAAGATAAAATCAATGAAATAGAAAAACCTAATTCAAAGAAAAACTCTTGTATGCAATAAAACACACTTGCACACTAACACCCCTAGGGTTATATCCACTTGTTGCCTCTCAAAATTGGGCCATATTGCATGTTAGGTCTCTTTGGGCAAAACAAACACAATTCAAATGATCATAGTCCCTCGATGACGCTTTCGAAAGTTGCCTAAAAATGATCAAGTCCCTTGAGTAAAATGCCCAAAGATACTTGGCACCATTGCAATTATGGTCTAAACGATGACCCGCGCCCGTCCCTTTCACATCCTAACACAAGATTGTCCACCAAATACAATGATGGAACAAACTTGTTAAAAGGGTTAAAACATAGCAATAATCTTTTGAGAAATTTAGGAGTAGACAACCTCTTAGTTACTTGAATCAAATTTGCAAAACAAAACACTTGCCTAATTTCAAAATCACACATCACTACACTTTCAAAACGACTTTCAAAAACAAATGAAAAACCTTTTCAAAAGACATACACCTTTGTATACATCCCAACATGGATCATTACAAAGGTTGCCACTACATTGGCCTCTTTTCAAAACATTTTCAAACCCACACACACAAGCACCATTTCAAACAATTGAAAAAGGCAAGTGATCTAAGCAAGTAACTAAGAGCCCATGGATAACCATGGATAGAAAGGGTGCTAATACCTTCCCTTTCTATAATCTACTCCCCGAACCCAAGAAAACATCTCAAAGGTTTTTGCTGTGCTTTTTAAACCTTTCCTTAGGATAAAATAAAAAGTCGGTGGCGACTCTTGCTCAACCGAAACATTTGCGAAAACAAACGCAAAATTCATAAGTCAGTTCTCCCACCGTATCACACTTATCAATAATTTTCTCACAAGATCTCCTTGGGCTCAAGACTGCACTAGGGTTTGATCAGCTCAAGACACCTCCTTAGGCACTGATGACCAAAATTAGGGTTTGAGTTTGCACAAGGATTTTTGAACTTTCAATGCTTCATATTACTTTCATGGATCATTATGGACCCCCAAGATTACTCATGTCAAGTTTCAAGCCTTGGATCACATTTTTGCTCAGTCAATTGAGCAGTTGACCTAAAAATCAGTTGTATTGGGGGAAAAGTCAACCATGGCCAATTTACAGTCAAACTTCATAATTGTTTATCCACATAAACATTTTAAACTCATATGTATCAATTGACCAAGTCTGGACCATAACTCCTCAAGAAATTTGATCAAATCTCCAAAAGGGCAAAATGGTCAAAATTAGGGTTTTGACTGGGAAAGGGCAAATTCTGGTTTTTGACCTAGAAAATGGTCAATTGGTTTAAGGAATGATCTTAAGAGTCAAATTTCATCATTATAACCAAATGACATGGTTTAAAACATTGCAAGTCCATTGGATTGACAGATGAATTTTGCAGTCAACTGATCAAAAGTCAACTGTGTACTGAAAAGTCAAACTTTAACTTTTTGGTCAAATTCAAGTGCCAAAGGTCATAATTCATCAAAACATGTAAAAATATGAAACTTATTCATTAAGAAGTTAAAAAGTCAAGATTTCATTTTGAAAAGTCAAAATTTCTAAACTTAGAATTTTTCTAAGTGTTGAAAATTTCATGTTTTTTCATAACTTTGAGCCAAAATTTCACCGTGATGCAAGATGATTCAAGAGAAACTTCCAACATGAAAGTTGTAGATCTCCATGAAATCTACAACTTTTCTTTATACAACTACTTCCAAAAATGCTTGGATCTCAAATTATAATTTTATGAACATAGGGTCATGAAACTAAACACTTAGTGAAATTTTGCCCTAATTTGGCCAGGATTTTGACCTAACTTCATGACACTTTTTCATATAGTTCCAAGGGGAATATTCAAAAGCAATTCAAAGATGGGTTGTAGATAATATTGCAATCTTTCCAAAATGTCCAAAAACTCCTTGAGATCATTCTTGAGTAGGGAGAATCGAAAAGATGGAGTTAGGGTTTTGTAACTTGAATTACAAGCCATTTTTTATGAACACATGAACCAAATTCATGCTAGGCTGCATAATCTTTGCTTTGAAGGCCTCAAACTTGTTTGTCACTCCATAATTAAATGTTTACACAGCTGTTAGGGCTTTGTTCCAAGGAATTAAGTTATTATCCAAGTTGCATTTCCATTAATGGCACAAAGTTAACATTGCCAATCTTGTAAAGCAAGCTTTTTGCATAAAGTTCACATTGAGCCTCTAACTTGTTACCTCTGATCACACTCCATCCACAAAGTCAGAAGCAAGCTTGTTTAAAGCATAACCACTCTATCTTAGCAAGTACACAAGACTTTGAAACTTGAATTTCTCAAAAATCACATGTTATGCATAAACTTGTGATTTTGAATTCTGATCAACAAGAGGTCTCCAAACTTGTTGCTTATAAATAGAGTCACTATTTGTGAGCTAGGACACGAGCTTGAGCACCCTGAAATACACCAAAACTCTCTCAATTCAGAAATTATCCAAAAACTCCATTGTTGTACAGTTTCTGACCTTGATCATCAAACTCCCACTTCCCTCGTGCGTTTCTTTGCCTTTTAGTTTCTAAAGCTTCCTTACATCAAATACAACTCATCCCTATCCTTATTCCAGAACTGTAACACCATTTACCATAACTTCCATAACCAAAAAACAGAGTCTGCAACTTGACTTCTCCAGGCCATTCCAGCAATCCATTGTTCAAGCTAATAATTGCTTTAGCTTCCTAGGACCTCAATGAAGCTAACCTGATCATCACTGTCACTTGAAACAAGCTCAAACTCCAAACACGATTTCCAATTTTGAGGTAAGTTTTCTCAACTTGGAACTCTTCATACAAGCATCATCAATAGTTTATTTGTGAACAAAACATATAGATATCATTGCCCTGAAGCTAACCATGTCCATAGTTTCCATTATTTTTGCTTGAGCTTAGAGAATTTTGAAACTGAAATTTCTGAAATTTTTAGGGTTCAGATTAGGGCCATTAAAATTCTTGCTTATCTTTGATCTATGGTTTTAATACTTTACATTTCTGGAATCGTGAGAAAATTTGCTACAAGTTTCATGTTTACAGTTTTCATTTTTTATGAGAAATGAGCAAGTTACAGTTGGTCTGGCTGGAGGTTGAAGATGAAGTATTCAGGACACGTTTTACCTTACATATTTATTGTTTTATTTGTATTAACGGATGTATAGCCACCCCAGTGGTAGAAGCGCGCGCCTGTAACCTATGGGACCTGGGTTCGAGCCCTAGTGATACCCTTTTGCATTTTTCACACATTTTCGGAATTTCTGACTTGTTTTTGAGCGTATGGGCCTTCATTGGGCTTGCTTTGTTTCTTTGTTTTTTTTACTGACTAACCCCCTTGCAGGCTTTTGGCACCCCCCTGGACCAAGTTTATTTATTTATTTATTTATTTTATTTTTCTTTTCTTAAATATATTTTTCTAAATATTAAAAAAAATCATAAAATACAAAAAATAATATATTTATATTTTGACTTTTTTTTTCCACAAAAAAAATATTTTTATTTATTATACTTTATTTATTTTATTAAGTAAATCTTATAAATTTAATTAATATCATGTTTTTATTTATTTATTTTTCACACCATTTAAAATACATTATTTTAATATAAAAAGACTAAAAATATTTTATAATGCTATAAATATTTTCAAGATAAAAAATACCAAAAATACTTTTCTTAAACTTATTTTCTTTTGATTAATTAATAGAACTAGGTTTTCATTTAAAATATCTTCTTCATAAATCCAAACTTAATTAATTATTTTCTTTATTTAAGACAAAAGATTTCCTTTCATGAAAACCAAACAAAATTCATTTTCTTTACATTTTGCATCCTTGTACATTTGCTCATTTTTATACTTTGTATTTATTTAATTCCTTGTATATTCATACCAATTCAATGTGGTTGTAATAGACTAATTAGGTTTAAATTCTTGCAATCCTCATTTACAAATTGTACACCCCCCTCCCCACAAATATTGTAATGGCGTAGTAACTTTAAATTTCGCAATTTATCGCTTTTATATAACATGCTTTTAATTAGGGTTTGTATGGAAAGACTAAAACCAATGCTTAGAAAACCCTAATTCAAGACAAAAACAAGCATGAAAACAATACATTTGCACACAAGCACCCTTAGGGTTATTCCACTTGGTTGCCTTATACAAAATGACCATATTATGCATATAAAGGTATCTTAGCAAAAACAAGCAAATATAAGATCAGAGTCCCTCGATGACGCTATCTAAGTTGCCTTTCAAATGATCTTAGTCCATAAAAAAATTCTAAGATACTTTGCAACATTGATAATCATGGTTATACAATGACCCACGCCCGTCCCGTTTACATTCAAAGATAGGGTTGCTTACCAAATCAATGGTAAGAAACAATGTCAAAGGAAAAGAAAATGAACAAGAAAGACTTTTGAGTAGGTAGAATGCTCCTAATTACTTTCTCAACTTTAAACAAACATCCTTGCTATTTTAAAAAACAAACACCTACACTTTCAAACATCTTACAAACTTGAAAACATTTTCAAAAGATCAAACATCTTTGTATATATTCTTACGAACGAGGAATCATTACAAAGATTGCCTAAACAATGGACTCTTTACAAAATACTTTCAAAAACCACACAAAGCATAATTTCAAACAAAAGCAAGTGATCTAGCAAGTAACTAAGAGCCCATGGAAAACAATGGATGAAAAGGATGTTAATACCTTCCCTTTTCATAATCTACCCCCCGAACTCAAGAAATAATCTCAAAGGTCTTTCCTGTGCTTTTTCACCTTTCCTTTTGGATAAAATAAAAGTCAGTGGCGACTCTTGCTAACTGCAACATTTGTGATAAAACGCAAAACCCTCAAGTCAGTTCTCCCACCGTATCACACCTGTAATATTAAACAATCCAGACTCTTAAAACCTTGTGTCTTACCGGAGGCACAATGGTCCATTTGTAAGGGTTATTATCTCATTTCCATATGACATCAATGAATCATGGATGTTTTTGCATACAAACTTTGTGCTTATTGTTTTTCTTTTACATTTTCATTTCTTTCAAAGATAGCTATACTCTTACACACACTCACATTCAAATTGTAGATCTACATCCATTCGGGATCCCATGGGTAACGATTCTGCTATGGCCTTTTGTGACTCTGGAAATATAATCTACCAAACCGAAGACGAAGGTGAGGAAGATTGTGAAGTGCCTGGGGAACTAGCTAGGTTACTACAACAAGAAGATAGGACCATACAGCCCCACGAAGAACTAGTGGACACAATTAAACTAGGTACCGAAGAAGACAAAAGAGAGGTTAAGGTGGGTGCCAATCTGGAACCCAGTGTCAAAGAGCGTATGATTCAGTTGCTACACGATTATGTTGAGGTCTTTGCCTGGTCGTACGAAGACATACCAGGACTTGATGCAGACATCGTGGTACATCGTCTACCTACAAAAGAGGACTGTGCACCAGTAAAACAAAAGGCCTGTCGCATGCGACCAGAAATGTCGGAGAAGATTAAGGCAGAAGTCATGAAACAATTCAACGCAATATTCTTGGTCGTCACCTCCTATCCACAATGGGTTGCCAATGTTGTTCCCGTGCCTAAAAAGGACGGCAAGGTACGAATGTGCATGGACTACAGAGATTTGAATAGGGCAAGCCCTAAGGATGATTTCCCACTTCCCCACATTGATATTTTGGTTGACAATACATCACAGCATAAGGTGTTTTCCTTCATGGACAGTTTCTCAGGCTACAACCAAATCAAAATGGCGCCTGAGGACATGGAGAAAACAACCTTTGTCACACAATGAGGCACATTCTTCTACAAGGTTATGCCATTCGGATTGAAAAACGCTGGGACAACCTTCCAGCGTGCCATGGTAGCTCTATTTCATGACATGATACATCATGAAATAGAGGTCTATATGGATGACATGATAGCCAGTTCTCAAACAGAAGAAGAGCATCTTGATCATTTGCAACAATTATTTGAGAGGCTAAAAATATATAAGTTGAGGTTAAAACCAAATAAATGCACGTTTAGAGTGAGGTCCAGTAAACTTTTAGGTTTTGTCCTCAGCGGTAAAGTTATTGAAGTAGATCCTGCCAAGGTGAAAGCAATACAAGAAATTCCTGCTCCTCGTACAAAGAAGGAAGTCAGAGAATTTTTGGGACGATTAAACTACATTGCCAGATTCATTTCTCACCTGACAGCTACTTGTGAACCAATTTTCAAATTACTGAAGAAAGATCAAGTATTCAAATGGAAGATGAGTGCCAAACTGCCTTCGACAAGATCAAAGAGTATCTATAAGAGCCTCCTGTTTTGATGCCACCAGTCGAGGGAAGACCATTGATCATGTATCTAACTGTTTTGGAAAATTCAATAGGGTGTGTGATGGGGCAGCATGAGGAGTCTGGCCGAAAAGAGCATGTTATTTATTACCTGAGCAAAAAGTTTACCGACTGTGAAACAAGATATTCACTGCTCGAGAAAACTTGATGCGCTCTGGAATGGGTTAATCTCCAGCTAAGACAATATATGCTGACCCATACTACCTTATTGATATCTAAAATGGATCCAATAAAATACATCTTCGAGAAACCTGCCCTCTCTGAGAGAATAGCAAGATGGAAGATGATCCTGACAGAATATGACATCCAGTATACTACCCAAAAAGTAATAAAGGGCAATGTACTAGCTGATCACCTTGCTCACCAAGCTGTAGAAGACTACCAGTCCATGAAGTTCAAATTCCCATATGAAGACATCATGATGGTAAACAACTGTGAGGAATTCAGACCATATGACGGACCTGAACAAGGATCCCGATGGAACCTGGTTTTTGATGGGGCATCCAGCGCACTCGGCAATGGTATTGGTGTTGTACTTATATCTCCTGAAGGATGTCATACTCCCTTTACGACAAGACTCTGCTTCAATTGTATAAATAACATGGCAGAATACAAAGCGTACATTTTTTGTCTCAAAGCTGCCATAGATTTGGGGATCAAATCCTTAAATGTATTCGGAGATTTAGCTTTGGTCATCAGCCAGATCAAAGGGGAATGGGACACCAAACACCCTAACCTTATCCCCTATAAAGAACATGTGCTGACATTGATCCAACATTTTGAGAAGATTAACTTCAAGCATTTCCTGCGAGAATAAAATCAGCTAGCAGACGCACTAGCCACAATGCCATCTATGTTTAAACTTAAATGGGATAACGAGGCTCCCCAGATCACCATTGAAAGAATGGATGAACCAACTCATTGTCACGAGATTAATACTGAAGAAGTAGTGGACCTGCCTTGGTTTCACGAAGTTAAGAGGTATCTCGAGGCTCAAGAATATTCGGAAGGAGCTCCAGTCAATGATAAGAAGTTCTTAAGGAGATTCTCTGCTAAGTTCTTCCTTAGTAATGGCATTCTCTACAAACGCAATCATGACTCTATGTTACTTTGGTGCGTAGACAAGGTTTAAGCGGAAAAGGTCATGGCTGAGTTACATGAAGGCACTTTTGGCACCAATTCCAGTGGGCATACGATGGCAAAGAAGATCCTACGGGCAGACTATTATTGGTCTACCATGGAAGCATATTGCTATCAACACTCTCGAACCTGCCACAAGTGTAAGATTTATGCTGACAAGGTGAACGTACCCCCGATTCCTTTGAATGTCTTGACGGCTCCTTGGCCCTTTGCTATGTGGGGCATTGATATGATTGGGGAAATCAAACCAACGGCCTCTAATGGACACCTCTTCATCTTAGTGGCCATTGACTATTTTACAAAGTGGGTTGGGGCAGCCTCTTTCGCTTCAGTTACCAAGAATGTTGTAGCCCGGTTCATCAAACAGAATCTCATCTGCCGGTATGGTATCCCGGAGAGGATCATCACAGACAATGGTATGAATCTAAAAAATACTATAATCACCGTCCAGTGCGAGCAATTCAAGATCCAACATCACAATTATTCCCCTTACCGGCCAAAGATGAATGGTGTTATTGAAGTCGCAAATAAGAACATCAAAAAGATCATACAAAAAATGACAGTCACTTATAAAGACTGGCATGAGATGTTACCATTCACTCTCCACGGCTATCGTACCACAGTGCGCACTTCAACTGGGGCAACACCCTACTCTCTGGTATACGGTATGGAGGTTGTCTTGCCTATTGAGGTCCAGATCCCCTCTCTAAGAATTATGAAGGATGCGGGTCTAAACGAAGACGATTGGATCCAGACTCGACTTGATCAACTGAACTTGATTGATGAGAAAAAGATTACTGCTGTCTGTCATGGTCAAATGTATCAAAAACGGATGATCAAGGCTTTCAAAAAAAAGGTCAGATGCCAAGTATATCAAGTCAAGGATCTGATGATCAAACATATCATACTGCCGCAAGGTGATCCCAAGGGAAAATGGACTCCTACATATGAAGGACCATTTGTAATCAAAAGCATATTCTCTGGTGGAGCAATGATATTGACCACCATAGATGGGGACGACCTACCACACCCCGTGAACACAGATATAGTCAAAAGATACTACCCATAAGAGACCCGCTAGGTTGACACACCTAGGTAAAACAAGGGCATCCCGACGAACCAAAAGGGTTCGGGAAAAAATTAGGGATAAAACAAAAAAATTTGTACACCCGGCAAGCTGAAAACCCGTAAGGGAGGCTTGGGAAAAAAAGTGTATCCCGGTGGACTGAAAACCCGAAAGGGCAGTCCAAGAAAAAGTTAGGGAATTAAAACGTATGACTATGTCCCATTGGATCACCTTACGGAAAACATGTAAACTCGATGGTTTCGATCAATTCAATCATCTTTGGATAAGGCAACAAATAGATAAGATGCTTAGAGACACGAAGGCTATAGTAGAATGGGAACCCCATGGGATTATTTCACATAGCTATCTTTTCTTTGTATCAAACTTTCATTTTTTTTACGACGGAATTCTCTTACTAGAATGTTTGTCTCTTTGTACAAAAATACTTACTCAAATTCAGTACAAAGATATCCCTTTGAAAGTACAAAACTATTTTTTTTTTCTTTACTCTTATGTTTTGTTTACAAAAACGTCCAATGATTTATTTTTGAACATATGCATTTGAATGTAACTACCATTTACAAATGAACAAAATAGATAGACAATAACTAATGTCTTTAAGAAATAGGGAAATCTCTTTAATCTATTCCCATAAAATCCCTCACAGTGTGCAGTTTAATCCCCAACGGAACAAAGCTTCCAATTATCAATCCCCAGTAGAAGTCGTCCAATTTCTCAAGAGTCCCCAACAGGATTTTTACAAGCGGTACATGGTATTCCCCTTACAACAAGGTTCATTTCTCTAAGTGGAAACATAATAACTTCACAACATGAAGACTTACACTCCATATCCTCAGCAGCAGTCAAGGATTTATTTTCCCTAATCCAACAATAGTGTAGTATATTAGCTCACACACGCATACATCGCATTCATATATCATAAACATTGATAACACGAATGCATGTATCATAATCTCATTATACCATGCATTTCATACAATATGACATCGCATATTATCTAATGTTTTACCCTTTTCAAGATAAGGTTAATCAATATCTACCATTAATAATGTTCAAAGGATTTTCATATACGCTCCAGTCACGGATGCCATTCTGATACTCATTCAGATTCAATCTTCAGATACAGTTTAGATACGTTCCATACATGGATGCTATCCTGATACTCATTCAGATTCAACATTCAGATACAATTCAGATATGCTCCAAATACGGATGCCATCCTGATACTCATTCAGATTCAACTTTCAGATACAGTTCATATACGCTCTAGACACGGACAACATTTTGATACTCATTCAAATTCAATCTTCAGATACAGTTCAGATACATTCCATACACGGATTCCATCCTGATACTCATTCAGATTCAACTCTCAGATACAGTTCAGATACGCTCCAAACACGGACACCATTCTGATACTCATTCAGTTTCAGCTTACAGATACGGTTCAACAATAATTTCTGGATGGCATCTACAAGCCCATCTCCAACAACTTTCCATCATCCCTCCAAATGGCATCTTTAAGCCCATTCCCTATACCATCGACCATCACATCCTCGAGTGCAAATTTCTGGACACTCTAGTGTCCAATCATCTTTCACCTTCGAGTCACGAATGGCAAAACTCGCCAATCTAACTCTTCAGGCTTAAGAAGATTGAACAGGGGAAGCTGTTGTACCCCAAAATTTTCCTTCTCATTTATCAAGAATTTGCTTACAAGATCTCCTTTGGCTCAAGACTGCACTAGGGTTGATCAACTCAAGACATCTCCTTAAGCACTGATGACCAAAATTAGGGTTTCAGATTGCACAAGGATATTTGAACTTCCAATGATCCATGTGACTTTCATGGATCATTATGGACCCTCAAGATTACTCATGCTAAGTTTCAAGCTTTGGATCACACTTATGCTCAGTCATTTAAGCAGTTGACCTAAAAATCAGTTGTATTGGGGAAAAAGTTAATTGTGGCCAATTTATAGTCAAACTTCATAATTTTTTATCCAAGTTAACATTTTAAACTCACATGTATAATTTTATCAAGTTTGGACCATAATTCCTCAAGAAAATTGATCAAATCTTCAAAAGGGCAAAATGGTCAAAATTAGGGTTTTGATTGGGAAAGGGCAATTTCTGATTTTTGACCTAGAAAATGATCAAGTGGTTTAAGGCATGATATCAAGAGTCCAATTGCATCACTTTCAACCTAATGACATGGCTCAAAACATTGCTCAAGTCCAATGGATTGACATATGAGTTTTCAGTCAACTGATCAAAAGTCAATTGTACACTGAAAAGTCAAACTTTGACTTTTTGGTCAAAATCAAATGTCAAAGACCACAATTCATCAAAGCATGTCAAAATATGAAACTTATTCATCACGAAATCAAAATTTCAAAATTTCATTTTGAAAAGTTAAAATTTCTAAACATAGAAATTTTTCTAAGTGTTGTTTTTTTCACAACTTTGAGTAAAATTTTCACCATGATGCAAGATGATTCAAAAGAAACTTCCAACATGAAAGTTGTTGATCTCTATGAAATCTAAAACTTTGCTTTACACAAATCCTTCCAAAAGTTCTTGGATCTCTAGTTATAATTTTAAGAACACATGGTCATGAAACAAAACACTTAGTGAAATTTTTGCCCTAATATGGTCAGGATTTTGACCTAACTTCATGGCACTTTTTCATATAGTTTCAATGGGAATTTTCAAAAGTGATTCAAAGAGGTGTTGTAGAGCACATTACAAAATTTCCAAAATGTCCAAGAACTCCTTGAAATCATTTTTGAGTTGGGAGAATCGAAGAGATGAAGTTAGGGTTTTATCACTTGAATTACAAGTCATTTTGTGATGAACAAGATTCAAAATTCAAATTCATGATGCATATCCTCTACTTTACAGGCCTCAAACTTGTTAGGCACTCCATAATTAATTTCTTGCACAGCTGTTAGAGGTCTCAAAGACAAATGCTAGTAATTAGGGTTTGTATGCAAAGACTAAAACCAATCAATTAGAAAACCCTAATCAAAGACAAAACCAAGCATGAAAAGAAATACACTTGCACACAACCACCCCTAGGGTGAAATCCACTTGGTTACCTTATAAAATGGCCATATTACGCATGTGGGGTATCTTAGCAAAAACAAGCAAAATATAAGATCATAGTCCCTCGATGACGCTATCTATGTTGTCTTTCAAATGATCTTAGTCCCTAAAAGAGAATGCTAAGATACCTTGAAACATTGCTAATCATGGTTATATGATGACCCACACCCCGTCCCGTTTACATACAAAGATAGGGTTACTTACCAAATCAATGGTAAGATAACAATGTCAAAGGAAAGAGGAAATGAACATGAAAGAATTTTGAGTAGGTAGAGTGTTCCTAGTTACTTTCTCAATTTCAAAACAAAACATCCTTGCTATTTTCAAAAATAAACACCTACACTTTCAAAACATCTTACAAACTTGAAAACATTTTCAAAAGATCAAACACTTTGTATACATTCTTACGAACGAGAATCATTACACAGTTTGCCTAAACAATGGCCTCTTTACAAAATACTTTCAAAAACCACACAAAAGCACAATTTCAAACAAAAGCAAGTGATCTAGCAAGTAACTAAGAGCCCATGGAAAACCATGGATGAAAAGGGTGCTAATATCTTCCCTTTTCATAATCTACCCCCCAAACTCAAGAAATAATTTCAAAGGTCTTTCCTGTGCTTTTTCACCTTTCCTTTTGGATAAAAGAAAAGTCGGTGGCGACTCTTGCTAACTGCAACATTTGCGATCAAACGCAAAACGCCCAAGTCAGTTCTCCCACCGTATCACAAAGAGCTATAGCAATTACAGTTGGTGCTGCATCTTATGTTAAGGATGTTAAGTGTGGTGTTGCGACTAATTATTGTGCTGTCAGTGCTTCCGAGAAAAGAGAAGATTATTTTGCATGACAGCTGGTCATAGGATTTTGCTTGGATATATCTTATGGTCCTGTTTATTTTGGTTTATGATTATGTGAGGGAAAAATACCCAAGATATTTTTAAATTTTTTCACCCTGACTCTATAAATTTAGGTGCTTAAATTGTTTTTGCTAATGTTGTCTGCTTACCTTTGTCACATTATGGCTATAAAGGGGGAGTAGTATGATATTGAGGGTGCTGGAGCTGGAACTTACTGAGGGGGAGAATTCTATGATTCTTTGTTTGTGATAGAAGGTTTTGAGGGGGAGTTTCTGCTAGTTTTGAAGAGATGTCAGACATGATGTCTTGACATCATTGTGTGAGAACTTAAGTGTTCTCTATTTTTTGTGCAGTTGTGTTAGTAGATCAAATAACTACTAACTATGTGTGTGTGCTACTATTTTCTGTGTTGCTAACCTTGCATGTGTGTTTTTTCCGCTGATATACCTCTGATATGTATGTTTGATTTATTTTCAAGCATATTATTTTTGTGCAAGGGATGTTTAAGTGTTTTAGCCAAAATGTGTCAAGGGGGATTGTTATTTATCTGAAATTATAGTTGGCTTAAATTTTGGTAAAACCATTTTAGCAGTAACATGTTGAATAAGATGTTCCAACATTCTGTTTCAACATGTTGAGTAAGATGTCCCAACAAGGAGTTAGGACATCGCGTATGTAGCAAGTTGGTAGTTGTGGATCAGCTGATTTTTAGCTATTGTATATTCAGGAAATATTCAGTTAGCTTATGTGGCGTCCAAGATTGATAATTCATAATATTCTTTAATTGGTTTTCAAAGATTTGATTAGTTTTCAAATATTTGATTAGTTTCTAAATATGGAGATTTATTAGGAAACTAATGATTGAAGGCTTATTTCCTTGGAGGACTTTTTGCATACTTTGTGCAGCCTCATTGTTGCGGTTTTGAAGTTCAACCCAGTGAAGAATAAAATTATGAATAGACTGGTGTATACCTAGTATTAGATGGAACTTACTGTTGTATTTGTGTTAAGGTTTTTAGAATCCTTATTGTTGGGTTGTAAGTATCTTGTTAGATGTTCAGAAGCTTTTAATAATTGAACATATTGTATGTCAATTCTCATAAGCTTTTAAGCATTGAGTTTTGCGTGTTTTGGAAGTAGAGCTTTCGGTTGTTTTTGTTCCCTACTTGTGTTTAGAGTTGATCCAATTGCTGAGTGTAATTGAAGAGGGATTTGAGGAGGGCCTTATACCTAGGTGTGTCTTAGATAGAAGTTAAGCAAAGGGTAGTGATCAAGTGCACAAGATGTAAATTGGAGGTTTGTTGTAAGGTCTGCAAATTGATACTATCTAGTTAATTTTGTCTCTGGCTTGGTAGTCCCCAGAGTAGGAAGGTTCTTTCGAACTGGGTAAGCATATATGTGTTATTTACTTTCAGCACTATTATTTATGTTTATACATATTGCTATTGTGTGTGAAGTCAGATCCGGTGTCTCAACATATCTTAGGACATCTGGGATATGATAGCTAGAATTTCATAGTCCCAACAACTACATTTTATCATCTTTTAATTTTTTAATGATCTATTACCTGTTTTTTTCTTAAAACTGAGAGGTAAAGTATTTAGGTAACATGTCTTCGAATCCCAGCAACTACACTTTACACTTTTAAATTTTTTTTAATTTTTTACACTGGACTTTACCCCTCAGTTTTTGTTAAAAATTGAAGTAAAAAGTAGCACAGTTTTGAAAATCTTAAAAAAAATGCAGTTGCTACCCATGACCAATATTACCTTTTAATTTTTTCATGACATATTACCTCGGTTTTGCTAAAAATCAAGGGGGTAAAGTAGCGTATTTTATTTATTTTATTTTTTAAATTAAGTAACGAATCTTTGTCGTCCATTTATAAAGTAACAATGGTCAAGACATTGCCAACTCATTAATCCATATGAAACATTAGTGATCTGCGTGAAACTCTCACTAGTCAATCAAAAATGTGAATGCCACAACTATGCATCTTTGATGTAAAGTGCTGAAACTTAAACTTAACATATTGAAAGCAATGATAATGAAAGCAAAAGCAGGAAAATATTTCAAGGTTAGTTTCTTAATATTATCTTTTATCTAGTAGTTCCTTGTTAAAATTGTTTAATGTTAGTTGTAGTTGTATCAAGTAAAACTTTTATTATTATTGTTGTTGTTGTTTTAGAAATTTAGTATTTAACGATTTTATTGATTTTGTTTATTTATTGTTGTTGTTGATGTTGTTGAGATTTAATATTTAAATATTCCATCTATTTTGTTGATGTCGTTATTGTTGTTACTTCTGTTTTTGAGATTTAATGTTTAAGTATTCCATTGATTTTGTTTATTTGTTGTTGTTGTTGTTGTTGAGATTTAACATTTAAAGATTTAACATTTAAGAATTCTATTGATTTTGTTTGTGTTGTTGTTATAGGTGTTGTTGTTGATGATGATGAGGAAGATTTAGAATTTTCCAAAAAAATTAGTGCTTTGCAGATTAAAAAACGTAAAAAAAAACAGGTTAAAATTAAAATTTTGTAAACATGACTTTATTCCTCGGTTATTGTAAAAAACCGAGGTAAAAAGTAGCAGAATTTTGAAAATCCAAAAATGTAATTGCTAGAGATCGAACCCATGACCAGTGCCATTTTTCTCCTCGATTTTTAAATCACCGAGGTGATAAGTGGCAACTTTTTATGTCGCCTTTTGTTACCTCGCATGTGTAACCGAGATTATATACATTTCGCGTCTGAGGTTAAAAACATTTTTTGTAGTAGTCAGACAAGTTGGATTATACACAACTTTTAAATATTGTTGGAAAGCTTGGATCTTTTTTATGTGTTGGCTTGTACCTTTTCTGAATTACGCCTGCATGGAGGAGAAGGCATATGTTAGATGTTTAGATAATGTTGAAACTGAGTCAAATTATTTACCATGGTATTCATTCCATCAAGTATGGAACTCTTTTGTACAATAGAAAGATGGTTGAAAAGAGAAATGATTACATATAAGATAATCGGCAGTGTGGCACTCTAAGTGATTAGCACATTCATCCTCAGAGAAAGTCGCTGACCATAGTCAAAGATCACTTTTTTGATCGAAAAAATATTTGGGCAGAATCTGGCAAAGTCCAAATTGGCGAGACACCAAATTGGGTTGGTAGCATAGTATTTTCACATTGTCTTTGGGAACCCCAAGTCTAGTTATGATGAGCTTTGGAGTGAGGAAATTTTCCCAAGTCTCCCTAGATTCAGTTTCTTGGTTAAGGTCATACGGAGTAAATTCTCTGGTGAACCACTTAAATCCATGGCTCCGTTTAGCAAAAGGAGCCATAGCTTGTAAAAACTTGTAGCGTTTCACAAACATCAAGAAGTGCTTTGAAAGAGTTATTTTTGTAATGCCCGTAATTTAATTAATTATTTAATTAAATTATTTTTGGAATATTTGAGAAGTTGGGTTGTGATTAATTGGATTTATTTTATTTTATTAAATGGTGAAATGATATTAGAAGTATAATATTATTTGATGTGGGATTGTTTTTAAGGAATAGAAGTAGTAATGAGGGGGTGTATTATTTTTATGCCCATTAAGGAATAAAGAGAATAATAGGTTATTTTATTATTGTTAAAAAGAATAGAAAAGAAGAAGCAGTAAGAAGAATAAGGGTTAGAGGAAGAACGTGAAAGTTGTTGGAAGAAGAGGAAAGAGGCAGAAAGTAATCAATTGGAGAAAGTTATCGAGCAACCTTCAATCCAAGGTAAGGGTTGGGTTCTGACTCTATAATTGGGTTCATGATAATTGATATGTGGGGTTAGAGGTGATTGTTGTCTTGTTCATGAATTGAATGTATATGTTGTTGTATGATGAGAATTGATGATTAGAAGATGAACGATGATGTTCCTATGTTGTTTATTTGATGTAGAATTATAGGATAACTGTAACTGATGATTATTTATGATTAGATTAGGTTCTAGGGCTTAAAGTATGGAACCCGTAGTGAAAACACAGAGAAAATCGCAGAAATTACCTATGACAGAGCAGTATGCGTCGACCCCAATTGGCATGTGTCGATACAAGCAGGTCTTTAGACTCAGGATGAGTCGACACGAAGGAGTCTTGCATCGATACATGAGGACTTTTAGACTCAGGATGAGTCGATACGTAGGAGCATGTGTTGATACATGTTGTGTGGTAGATTCAGTATGAGTCGATACAAGAGAGGATGCATCGACTCATGTTGCGAGTTCAGTGCAGTACGCATCGATCCAAGACGATATGCGCCGATCCATGTTGTCTGGTTTTTGGCAGAATCAGTTTGAGAAGGATGTAACTTGAGTTTTCAAACTCTATTTGAGGTGTCGTTCGAAGCGTTGAATAACTAAAGCGATGAACTTAATTCTTATTGATTAAAATGAAGAATAGGAAGGATAACCATAAGATTTGAATTAGCTTCCGCGTTGATCGTTATGTTGATTCTTGTGAAGAATGATGAGGATGAAATGTTTATAGAGTGTTGTGTGGTTTGTAACAGTAGGGTGAATGATGATAATGACGCAGTATTACAGAATAGTAACATGCAGAGGTTTGGTAATTTAGAAGCAAGTCTTAGTTGATTAACTAATTATGGGCAATATCTTGTATAGTCCTATGACCAACGTTGCGAATTGACGAGTTACTGCCACATCATTGTATGGCTGATTTATTGATGAAATGATGATTTATGAGATTGTGCTTGATGAGCTATGATGAATAAATGATGTTTGATGCATAAATGATGTTTGATGAATTATGATGATATAAGATGTTGATGAGAGATGTTGAGATGCTTTTAAGATGTAGGCTTTTGGCCAACGATGATGTTATATTGAGATGTTGTCTTTACATTCATGACTGTATTGCATACATTGCATTTTAAGATGGAGCTTATGCTCGTTGAGATGGCATGTATTGGCGAATATTGAGATGAAGGCTTATGCCTTGTTGATGCCTCTATGAATTGGCAATTTTTGAGATGGGAGTTCTGCTCCAATGGTACCACATGCATTTGCACAGTATTGAGTCACATTATTTGATTGCATAAAGAAGTTGTGTATTGATGTTGTGAATGTGTATTATTGTTGCAACTATTGTTGATTATGATATGAGAAGTGGTGAAGTTATGTGATCTAATTTAATATATTAATTATGATTAGCTTTATTATATTGTTAGATATCTCACCCCTTCTGTTTGAATGTTGCCCTGATGTTGGTAATGTGTAGGTAATCGAGAGTGAAGGTTGTATACCTTCAATAGTTCGAGTCGGTGTCATTGCTCAGATATGTAACACTCGGGGGGATGAACGCTTGTTGCTTTTGATTGTTGATTATTCAGTTGTTGAACTTTAAGTTGATTATTATTAAGAATGTATTGTTTTGAAGTTGCTGTAACAATGATAAAGATGTTATTAAGAATTCTGCTGCGTAGATGTTTAAATTGTTGAATTATTTAATTAAAGTATTATGCTGATGGTTCATCTGGAGTTTTAAAGTGTTATATATCCACGATGAATGCAATGAGTTTTTAATGAAGAATTTGTGGCATCCCGATTCGTTTGTATGAATGATTTTATAACTCTGGTTTATTTATATAATTGTCGGGTAGAATTGGGGTGCTACAAAGTTGGTATCAGAGCAAAAGGTTGGTCAGACCTTGTCGTCGAGTCGTAACTGTCTAACAATCGAGTATTGTTAATTTGAGTTCTAACCTTTGTTTATGTTGTAGTGATAAGTTGAGATGGCTGGAAGGAATGATGTTGCACTTGCTGCTGCTTTAGAAGCAATGGCTCATGCGATGGAAAATCAGCCGAATACTCACGGGAATGTTAGATCTCGTAGCTTGGCGACTTTCCAGAGAGAGAATCCGCCTACGTTCAAGGGAAAGTATGATCCTGACGGAGCATTGGATTGGTTGAAAGAGATTGAGATAATCTTCTGTGTGATGGATTGCACTCCAGCGTAGAAGGTTCGGTATGGTACTCATATGCTAGCAGTCGAGGCTGATGACTAGTGGCTAGAGACTTGTCAGAGACTGGAAGCTGCAGGTGAGAATGTCACTTGGGCTGTGTTCCGTAGGGAATTTTTGAGGAAGTACTTTCCTGAAGATGCTCGTGGTAAGAAGGAAATTGAATTCCTTGAGCTGAAGCAAGGGATTATGTCTGTTGTTGAGTATGCTGCCTTGTTTGCCGAGTTGGCGAAGTTTTATCGGCATTACGGTGAAGCGAATGCTGAGTTTTCAAAGTGTATCAAATTTGAGAATGGGTTGCACCCTGAGATAAAGAAGGCGATTGGATACCAGAAGATCCGTGTCTTTGTGGATTTGGTTGATAGTTGCAGGATTTATGAGGAGGATAATAATGCTCATTACAAGATTATCAATGAGAAGAGGGGTAAGCACCAACAGAATCGTGGTAAGCCTTACGACACCCCAGCTGGTAAAGGTAAACAGAAAGTTGCTCAGGGACAGAGGACTAGTGGGGGAGATGCTCCTACTGGTGTGGTTTATTTCAAGTGTGGAAAACCTGGGCACAAGAGTAATGTATGCACTACTGAAGTGAAAAGGTGTTTCCATTGTGGTAAGAACAGACATGTTGTATCTGAGTGTGAACATAAGGATGTGATTTGTTTCAATTGTAGAGAAGAAGGGCACATTAGTAGCAAGTGTCAGAAACCAAGGAAGGCGCATGCAAGTGGTAAAGTGTTTACTTTGGTTGAGGATCAGACAACTGTTGAGGATAGACTTATCAGAGGTACATGTTTCATTAATAGTACTCCTTTAATTACTATTATTGATGTCGGTGCTACTCATTGCTTTATTGTTGCTGATTATGTTGAAATATTGGGTCTTATGTTGTCTTCTTTGAATGGAGAAATGGTTGTCGATACTCCAGCCAAGGGGTCGGGTGACTACTTCTTTTGTGTGTTTGAAGTGTCCCTTGTCGATCTTTGACAGAGACTTTGCTGTTGATTTGGTTTATTTACCGTTAAGAGGTTTAGATGTGATTTTGGGTATGAACTGGTTAGAGCATAACTGTGTTCATATTAACTATTATGACATGTCTGTGAGGTTTTCTACCCCTGAAGAAGAGGGAAATGGTCTGTTGTCTGCTAAACACTTGAGGAAGTTGGTGCAAGAAGAAGCACATATGTTCTCGTCGATGGCATCGCTATCTGTAGAGACTCAAGCTATAATTGAGGAATTGCAGGTGGTGTGTGAATTTCCTAAAGTTTTCCCAGATGAAATTCCTGATGTACCTCCGGAGAGGGAAGTTGATTTTGTGATTGATCTTGTACCTGGTACCAGACCTGTGTCTATGGCACCATACAGGATGTCTGCATCTGAATTGTCGGAGTTAAAGAAGCAATTGGAGGAGTTACTGGAGAAGAAGTTTGTAAGACCAAGTGTATCATCGTGGGGAGCTCCAATGTTGTTAGTAAAGAAGAAAGATGGAAGTATGAGGCTCTGTGTTGATTATAGACAGTTGAATAAAGTGACAACTAAGAACAAGTATCCACTTCCAAGAATAGATGACTTGATGGATCAATTGGTGGATGCTCGTGTGTTTAGCAAGATTGATTTGAGGTCGGGTTACCATCATATTAGAGTGAAGGATGAATATATCCAGAAGATGGCTTTTAGAACGCCTTATGGATATTATGAGTATTCGGTGATGCCTTTCGGTGTTACTAATGCACTGAGAGTATTCATGGAATATATGAATCGTATCTTTCATACTTATTTGGATCGATTTATGGTGGTGTTAATTGATGATATTTTGATTTACTCTAAGTCATAAGAAGAGCATGCAAAACACTTAAGAGTAGTATTGCAAGTTTTGAAAGAGAAGAAGTTGTATGCAAAGCTGTCTAACTGTGAGTTTTGGTTAAAAGAGGTTAGTTTTCTTGGTCATGTGATCTCAGGTAGTGACATTGTTGTAGATCCATTGAAGGTTGATGTTATGTTGCAATGGGAAACTCCAAAGTCAACTACTGAGATTAGAAGCTTTTTGGGATTAGCTGGTTATTATAGAAGGTTTATCGAAGGTTTTTCTAAGTTGGCACTTCCGTTGACTAAGTTGACTTATAAAGATAGAGCTTTTGTGTGGGATGTTTAGTGTGAAGAAAGTTTTATAAAATTGAAGAAGAGGTTGACGTCGGCTCTAATTTTGACGTTGCCTAATCCAGGAGAGCCTTTTGTGGTGTATTGTGATGCTTCTAAGATGGGTTTAGGAGGTGTGCTTATACAGAATGGTAAGGTAGTTGTTTATGCGTCAAGGCAGTTTAGGACTCATGAGAATAACTATCCTACACATGATTTAGAGCTTGCTGTAGTTGTTTTTGTGTTGAAGATTTGGAGGCACTATCTTTATGGTTCTAGATTTGAATTGTTTAGTGACCATAAGAGTTTGAAGTATTTATTCGATCAGAAAGAATTGATTATGAGGCAACGGAGATGGTTGGAATTGTTAAAGGATTATGATTTTGGCTTGAATTATCATCCAGGAAAGGCGAATGTGGTAGTTGATGTGTTGAGTCGAAAGACTTTACATATGTTGGCAATGATGGTTAAAGAGTTGAACTTAATTGAGTAGTTCAGAGATATGAGCTTAGTTTGCGAGGTTACTTCACTAAGTGTTATGTTAGGTATATTGAAGATTAATAATGAATTTCTAGACTGTATCATAGAAGCTCAGAAGTTGGATGTGAAACTGGTAGATTCGATGGTTAGAATCGATTAGTCTGAGAATAGTGATTTTAAGCTAGATGCGCAGGGTGTGTTGAGGTTTTGTAACTGGATTTGTATTCCTGATGATGCCGAGATGAAGAAAGTGATACTTGAAGAGAGTCATAGAAGTAAGTTGAGTATTCATCCAGGAGCTACAAAGATGTATCAAGATTTGAAAGGTTTGTTTTGGTGGCCTGGGATGAAGAGTGATGTGGCTCGGTTTGTGTATGCATGTTTGACTTTTCATAAGTCGAAAGTCGAACATCAGAAGCCAGCAAGGTTGATGCAACCGTTAGAAGTTCCAGAATGGAAATGGGATAGAATTTCGATGGACTTTGTGACGGGGTTGCCTAATACTTTAAGAGGACATGATTCGATTTGGGTGATTGTTGATAGGCTTACAAAGTCGTCTCATTTTGTTCCTATTAATATCAGTTTTCTAGTGACGAAGTTGGATGACATTTACACTAGTGTGATTGTGAAGTTGCATGGTGTTCCTTTGTGCATTGTGTCAGATAGAGATCCAATATTTACTTCTGATTTTTGGAAGAGTTTGCAAGAAGCGTTGGGTTCTAAGTTGAGGTTGAGTTCAGCGTATCATCCTCAGACAGATGGTCAGACTGAACAGACTATTCAATTATTGGAAGATTTGCTGAGGGCATGTGTTCTTGAGCAGGGAGGTTCGTGGGATACTTAACTTCCGTTGATAGAGTTCACTTATAACAACAGTTACCATTCTAGTAATGGGATGGCACCTTTTGAAGCGTTGTATGGTCGAAGATGTAGAACTCCTTTATGTTGGCATGAATCTGGTGAAAGTGTAGTACTTGGACCTGGACTTGTTCGTGAGACTACTGAGAAGGTGGAGTTGATTCGAGAAAAGATGAAAGCCTCCCAAAGTAGACAGAAGAGTTATCATGACAAGAGAAGGAAGGATTTATAATTTCAAATGGGTGACCATGTGTTTTTGAGAGTTACACCCGTGACCGGTGTTAGGCGGGAATTAAAGTCTAAGAAGCTCACTTCTCGTTTCATTGGACCATATCAAATTTAGGAGAGAGTGGGGAATGTTGCTTATAGAGTGGATTTACCACCTAATATTTCGAATTTTCATGATGTGTTTCATGTATCGCAACTCCAGAAGTATATTTCAGATTCATCTCATGTGATTCATATGGACGATGTGCAAGTACATGATAATCTTACGGTGGAGACAATGCCTGTACGGATCGCGGATCGTGAAATAAAGACTCTGAGGGGCAAAGAGATTGCTTTGGTTAAAGTGGTTTGGTTAGGATCTACCGGAGAAAGCGTGACTTGGGAGTTGGAGAGCAAGATGCGTGACTCCTATCCTGAGTTGTTTGATTAAGGTAAATTTTCGAGGACGAAAATATTCTAAGTGGGGGAGAGTTGTAACGCCCGTAATTTAATTAATTATTTAATTAAATTATTTTTGGAATATTTGAGAAGTTGGGTTGTGATTAATTGGATTTAATTTATTTTATTAAGTGGTGAAATAATATTAGAAGTATAATATTATTTGACGTGGGATTGTTTTTAAGGAATAGAAGTAGTAATGAGGGGGTGTATTAGTTTTAAGCCCATTAAGGAATAAAGAGAATAATAGGTTATTTTATTATTGTTAGAAAGAATAGAAAAGAAGAAGCAGTAAGAAGAATAAGGGTTAGAGGAAGAACGTGAAAGCTGTTGGAAGAAGAGGAAAGAGGCAGAACAGAATCAATTGGAGAAAGTTATCGAGCAACCTTCAATCCAAGGTAAGGGTGGGATTCTGACTCTATAATTGGGTTCATGATAATTGGTATGTGGGGTTAGAGGTGATTGTTGTATTGTTCATGAATTGAATGTATATGTTGTTGTATGATGAGAATTGATGATTAGAAGATGAACGATGATGTTCTTATGTTGTTTATTTGATGTAGAATTATAGGATAACTGTAAGTGATGATTATCTATGATTAGATTAGGTTCTAGGGCTTAAAGTATGGAACCCGTAGTAAAAACGCAGAGAAAATCGCAGAAATTACCCATGACAGAGCAATATGTGTCGACCCCAATTTGCATGTGTCGATACAAGCAGGTCTTTAGACTCAGGATGAGTCGACACGAAGGAGTCTTGCGTCGATACATGAGGATTTTTAGACTCAGAATGAGTCGATACGTAGGAGCATGTATCGATACATGCTATGTGGTAGATTCGGTATGAGTCGAGACAAGAGAGGATGCGTCGACTCATGTTGCGAGTTCAGTGCAGTACGCGTCGATCCAAGACGATATGCGTCGATCCATGTTGTCTAGTTTTTGGCAGAATGAGTTTGAGAAGGCTGTAACTTGAGTTTTCGGACTCCGTTTGAGGTGTCGTTTAAAGCGTTGAATAGCTAACGTGATGAACTGTATTCTTATTAATTAAAATTAAGAATAGGAAGGATAACCATAGGATTTGAATTAGTTTCCGTGTTGATCATTATGTTGATTCTTGTGAAGAATGATGAGGATGAAATGTTTATAAAGTGCTGTGTGGTTTGTAACAGTAGGGTGAATGATGATAATGACGCAGTATTATAGAATAGTAACATGCAGAGGTTTGGTAATTTAGAAGCAAGCCTTAGTTGATTAACTAATTATAGGCAATATCTTGTATAGTCCTACGACCAACGTTGCGAATTGACGAGTTACTGCCACATCATTGTATGGCTGAGTTATTGATGAAATGATGATTTATGAGATTGTGCTTGATGAGCTATGATGAATAAATGATGTTTGATGTATAAATGATGTTTGATGTATAAATGATGTTTGATGAATTATTATGATGATATAAGATGTTGCTGAGAGATGTTGAGATGCTTTTAAGATGTAGGCTTTTGGCCAACAATGATGTTGTATTGAGATGTTGTCATTACATTCATGATTGTGTCACATACATTGCATTTTGAGATGGAGCTTATGCTCGTTGAGATGACATGTATTGGCGGATATTGAGATGAAGGCTTATGCCTTGTTGATGCCTCTATTAATTGGAAATTTTTGAGATGGGAGTTCTGCTCCAATGATACCACATGCATTTGCATAGTATTGAGTCGCATTATTTGATTGTATAAAGAAGTTGTGTATTGATGTTGTGAATGTGTATTATTGTTGCAATTATTATTTATTATGAGATGAGAAGTGGTAATGTTATGTGATCTAATTTAATATATTAATTATTATACGCTTTATTATATTGTTAGATATCTCATCCCTTCTGTTTGAATGTTGCCCTGATATTGGTAACGTGCAGGTAATTAAGAGTGAATGTTGTATACATTCAGTAGTTCGAGTCGGTGTCATTGCTCTGATATATAACACCCGGGGGGATGAACGCTTGTTACTTTTGATTGTTGATTATTCAGTTGTTGAACTTTAAGTTGATTATTATTAAGAATGTATTATTTTGAAGTTTCTGTAACGACGATAAATATGTTATTAAGAATTCAACTGCGTAGATGTTTAAATTGTTGAATTATTTAATTAAAGTATTATGCTGATGGTTCATCCGGAGTTTTAAAGTGTTATATATCCACGATGAATGCAATTAGTTTTTAATGAAGAATTTGTGGCATCCCGATTCATTTGCATGAATGATTTTATAACTCTGATTTATATATAATTGCCTGGTAGAATTGGGGTGTTATAGTTTCCATCGAAAGAGTCGATTCGTTTGGAGTCATCAAAGCTAGGAGAGTGCCTCCAATTTTTGTTCTTAATGGTTTTGTTATTGTCATCGGGTTTTTCGACTTCCAAAACATGTTCAAATGTCGCGTTTAGCCTAAGTTGAAGCATCCAGAAAGGTCCGGCAATTAAGTATCTAGCATTGGGTTTCAATGTTTCAATGCTCAACACACCCCCCTCCTAGTGATTCATAAACATAACCTAGAATTAACTTGCTCAAGCAGATATCTAGACCCTCATGGAGTTGATTGGCTAGAGAAATGAATTTCTTAGCTACTTTCAAAGACTTGCAACAAAAGACAAATTTTGACAACCACAATACCAAGAAAGAAATATGCTCTATGTCTGAGACTTTGTCAGTGGTTAGGTCATGATAATGTTCCATATATTTCCCAAATCTAGCATAATCTTTTTTAAAGTCAACCATGTTTTCATCATTGTCTGTAGGGTCAAAAATTTCACCTGTTGGGCAAAGGCCAATAATGTACGCTATATTAAAAAGGGTAGGGGTGAACATTCCACAAGGGAATTGGAAAGTATTAGTTAAACCCTCCTAGAAATAGAGGTAAGCGACCAATATGTTTTGGCATTAATGTGGACCAACCCTTGATAGCTGGATCAGGTCAAAGATTCCCCTATCTTTCTAGGTTTGGCCATGTCTTTTTCGACTCTATCTAACCAAGAGATATAATCGACATTAACCAAATGAACAGAATGGAAGACTCTAGTGGTGCGAAACAGATAAGATAAGTCTATGGGTTTCTTTTCACTAACCTTAGGTTTAGTATAGTGGAACGTAGGAAATAACTTTTTAATCCTATCAATGTATCTAGTAGGATTGGGGATTGGACCCATGAAAGCATGGATATTATCAACAATGGTGAAAGGAAGAAGTACCTGAGATTTTAAAATTAAGAGTTTTTCTTATTTCAACGAAGGTTTAGGAACATATTCCTAATTTCCAACCACCATAGAAGCACTGAGCTTGATTACCAAAGGAGGAGTTTCCTTATAATTCTTCTGGTTCTTAGTTTTCAAGGATGAATCCATTGTTGAAGTTGATGGGTCTGAAGTTGGAAAGTTTTTCGAAAAGAAGATTTGAGTTTGCAAGTTGTGAAAACAAAGAAGATGAAAAATGAAGCAAGAAAGAGTATTTATAATTGTGAACAAAGACCCTTCATTATTTGCAATTTAGACAGTTGGCGCCAAATTTTAGGGTACGTGGCGAGTGCTTGTTGAGTGAAATTAAGCAGCTTGATTTTATGGGCCACGTTGTTCTGGGAAGTTGGAGCTAGCAACTAGTGTAGTGGTGGATGCATGTTTTTGAAATGATATTTGATGGGAATGTCATTAGGACAATAATGTTAGTGCACATATCAAATGGTATGGAGGAAAGATCGAAAATGTCTCCATCTCTCTTTAGTCGAAAGAGACATTTTGGGGAGCAATTTGTTAGCCGGGATTTTCGACAGGCCTCAAATTCTAGCTTAGCAAAGGGGAATATGAGGAAACTGTTGTTGAAGAGCGTGGCCGACACGCATGTCAATGATATTTTGACATGAAGGTGGCTAACTAGAATGTCGAGATCTAGCCTAAAGAAAGAGTTATGGACTTAGTATTTTATTCCAAGCAACAAGCATAGACATTTCAACCAAGGCAGTTGATTCGACCAAGGTAGTTGAAATATACAAATGTGGTTGTGTAACCACCTTTTGGCCTTATTCGTATTAGATAGACACGTGGAAGCAGTTTTTGAAGAGGCATACAAGGGAGAATGTGGGGCTCAGTGGAGAAAATCCCGTCTTTGGCAGTTATTTGTATTTTAGTATAAATAGTAGTTCCAATAATAGAATTAGGGGTATCAAATTTACTATCAAACTCACAAAACTCATAGTACCAATATAAGAGAGAAATGATTTCCAAGAGTGCAATGTATGTTTGATCACCAGTTTACGTTTATGCAAAGATTTACATTCAAATTTACTTTATATTTATGTGCTCTTTATTGTTGAACTCTTTACATTTTCATTCAAAATTCACTTTAACTTGCTTTTACTTTAACAATTTGATTTAGATCACGGTCGAAATCAGTCACACTCTTACTATCTATACTTTATTTAATAAAATTCACGCACATTGTTTTGAGACTCCCTAATGGGTCTCGTAAGTAACCTTTAACAAGAGACTAGCGGTGTTTACCAAACTGTAAGATAAAAAATAGCATAACAACATTTACCTACACCTTTGGGTTTTACTCAGGCTTTCCCTGAGAGATTCTGACTGAGGCATATGTAACGCTGGTTGTTAGGCTACTTGTGATATTTGGGTTTCAAACATTTTATTATAAGTAGCCATGGCATCTAATTTTGACGTGAGTTGCCTTAACACCTCATTAGTGTGAAGGTTTTTATTCTTGAAATCCTCATTTTACTGAGTTTGGGTCATTATATAATTTTCTTTTAGCATCCCTAGGTTTGACTTTCAGGGAGCAGCTTAAAATTCGGGTGGTTCGGGTGGGGTTTTAGGATTTGCCATAAATTAAGGAGATTTACTTTTGTAGGAAATTTTTTAATGATTTTACCCGTCAAGGTTATAGGTATTTAAGTATGGATTCACTTGTTTGGCGTGGTTCACCAGCTCAGTGGCGGGTCCAAATAAAGCCATCATTTGACATGTGGTACCAGTGTAGCCAACTGCTTTACAAATTTTGCAATTTAGAGCTATAATGGCTACAGTAGTAGCAGGTGTGATACTTAAGTTGTCGATCTTTAGGCATAAGGCTTTTACCTAAAGGTATCAACTATGAGTTACTTTTCAAATTATGGTGTGAGCATTTTCTCATCATTTCTTTGAATCGTTCCAACACTTCGAAGAATAATTTTCCATTATTCTGCAAAAAAATAGGTAATTTGGTTCCTTAGCTATGCAGTTTTGTTCAATGGAAAATATCTAGCTAGGAATGCCTTTTTAAGCTAATTCCATGTTGTTATGGAATTTGACAGAAAAAACTGCAGTCATGCTCTAGCTTTGTCCCTAAGGGAAAACTAAAATATTCTAAGTCAAATAGCGACTGAGGCTACTCCATTATGTTTTAGGGTATCGCAAATTCGACGAAAATCGATAAATGCAGATTCGAGTCTTTTGTCGGTGAACCAGAAAATTGGTTTTGTTGTATCTTAGACAACAGTGAGGGATTAAATTTGAAGTTATTATTGGTTATGGAAGGACGAATGATACTCGGATGTGGTTCTTCATTCAAGGGTATAAGATACTCTTTTAGCGAGCGATTCTCATTTTCGACAACATTGATAATTGATGTAATTGGCGTATTTTGTGGAAATAACACTCGATTTAGTTTATCGGTTGAGCGAGGTTCCCTAAACTATGGTTTCTTCACATACAATCGTGAATAAGAAAAATAGAAATGGAAAAATTGCTTTAGTTTAAACGATGAAACAGCAAAAAAACAATAATCAAGAATTTTGGTCCCCGACAACAGCGCCAAAAATTTAATACATCGCAAGTGTGCAAAAATATCGATTAGTAAAGGATTATCGTTCACGGAGCGAAAAAATCCAATTACTGCTTTCAATGCTTAGCTAAAACTATCAATACGAGAAATTTTGAATACGAGAAATTAAAATAATGAGTTCTTACTAGTTAAAACAAGAGTCTGAGACTTCGATTATTGCCTATCAATTTCACTTAAGCAATTCTTGTATCAATTATAATGAGAATTTCATTTTTGTATAAAAAAACTAAAACTAGTGGCAATGTCCACTCTTGTTAATACAGTATCAGGTTCTATCCACACAAATCACATGCTTTCGCAACACAACTATTGTATTTAGAGACATGGTTACAAGGAAAGTTTATGTTAATTAGAAAACGGTAAAAACAATATTGATCACTTACTCAAGCATGTTCTTAGTTTATGTTAACTTTTAAAACAAAGTAGATAATACCTACTTTCGTCAACATATTATCTTTTTTTAAACTAACGAACTACCTACTTTTTTTTGTTTGTTTATGATACTTTAAAATCAACTATTTAAAAATGAAACTTTTTTCAATTAAGTTTGAGACACTTTCGTAGCCTCGGATATAACTGTTCAATTGTTCAAATTTTCTAGTTCAGTATCAATCTTACCCATTCATTATATTTATTAATGTCTATCAACATTCCTAATTTCGTAGAGAATACGCGTTTAAAACAGAAAATTGAAACAAGTTGAAACTTCTTATTATTAACAATTCAGCAGAGAACCTACTCAGACATTGTTTATTAAAAACATGCATAGTAGTTTTAGAAGTATAAACATGGTAAATATATAGTAACAAAGTAATAAAGAAAATAACTTACTAAACCTATATTATAATGTACAGAGGATCAAGTACTTTGTAGAGACTTTTACAGACTTCAAATGCAGTAGAAAAATAAAGATAATGCAGAATTCTTAAGCAACCTTTGGTAAATTGTGTGAGTGATTGCAATGGAGATACTAGGTGTTTATATAGCCTTAGACACATTAACTTGGCTTGATTTTTTACTTAACTGAGGCATCAATTGCCCATAACTAGCCAGAATGTGTAAAACCAAAATAGTTCAAACTGAACCAAAAAGGAAGTATGGGGATTTTACGCTTGTAAACAAAAACACAAGTTGGAGGTAGTATATGTTGATTAAATTCAAATCTGTATTGGATAGTGCGAAAGACAGATTCCTTTTGGACAGTGAAAAAGTTTATTCCTTTAGGGAACTAGAAATAGTTAATGCTGTAACTTTTAATATTTTATCTTGTGATCCTATATAAATTACTATGTACTTATATTAAAAGTGGTTGGACATTTTATAAAGAAAGCAGTTTAAAGTCCACTCTCAATTTTCTCTTCAATTTCTTCAAATTGGTATCAGAGCAAGTAACCATATGCGTGGTCATAAGCACTTGTTCAAAGAAATAAAGAAAATTGAGGATGGTCATGTTTCCTTTGGAGATGCGTCGAAAGTAAGGGTCGAAGGAAAAGGAACAATCAGTTTCTTGTAGAAGGATGATTTGTTAGGATCAATCTAAAATGTGTACTATGTACCAAACCTCAAAGCAAATATTTTGAGTTTGGGACAACTCACAGAAAAGGGCTATTCAATTCTCATGGAAGATCGAAGCTTGCACTTAAAAGACAAGTCAGGACATCTGGTTGCTCAAGTCGAAATGGGGAGAAATCGAATGTACAAGTTGAATTTGAGAAGCATTCGAGAAAAGTGTTTGCAAGTCAATATCGAAGACCAAGCATCCCTGTGGCATCTACGCTTTGGTCATCTACATCAGACTGGACTAAGGAGGTTAGCAAAAAAAAAAATGGTGCATGGACTGCCAGACGTAGAATTCAAAGGGAAAGTTCTATGAAGAATGTGTGTTTGGCAAACAGACGAGAACCTCATTTCAATCTGTGATACGGTGGGAGAACTGACTTGAGGTTTTGCGTTTTGTATTCGCAAATGTTTCGGTTTAGCAAGAGTCGCCACCGACTTTTTATTTTATCCTAAGGAAAGGTCAAAAAGCACAGGAAAGACCTTTGAGATGTTTTCTTGGGTTCGGGGAGTAGATTATGAAAAGGAAAGGTGCAAACACCATTTTCATCCATGGTTATCCATGGGCTCTTAGTTACTTGTTTAGATCATTTGCTTTCCTTTTCCAATTGTTTGAAATGGTGCTTTGTGTGTGGTTTTGAAAGATGTTTTGAAAAGAGGCCACCGTTGTGGCAACCTTTGTAATGATTCTTGTTGGAATGTATACAAAGGTGTTTTTGTCTTTTGAAAAGATTTCAATGTTTGAAAGTTTGTTTTGGGAAATGTTTTGAAATTGTGGTGTGAGGTGTGTTTGAAAATAGCAAGAATGTTTTTTGCAAGCTTTTGATCAAGTAACTAAGAGCTATCTACCCTATTTTACTCAAAGATCCTTCCTAATGTTTTTAACCCTTTTGACAGTGTTGCTTCACCATTGCATTTGGTGAACAACCTTTTGTTAGGATGTTAAACGGGACAGGCGCGTGTCATCGTATGGACCATGATAGCAATTGTGTTAAGTATTTTTGGCAATTTTCTTGAGGACTTGATCATTTTTGTTTAGGCAACCAAGATAGCGTCATCGAGGGACTATGATCTTTTGTTTTGTTTTTGTTTTGCCAAAGTACCCAACATGCATACCATGGCCTATTTTTGAAGGCAACAAGTGGATTGTAACCCTAGGGGTGGAAGTGTGTATTGTGTTTGATTTTCATGCATTTTTGTCTTTGATTAGGTCAAACTATTTGTTAATTTGGATTTTTGCATACAAACTCTAATTCTCTAATCATGGCATAATTGAAAGCGTAAAATGCGAGAATTTAAAGTTCTAAGCTATTACAACATGACTATGGGGATGGGGGTACAATTTTGAATAGGGGATATTTGACAAGAAATATAAACCCTAATTTACTATTACATCCAAATTGAATTTAATTGCATGAATATTTAAATCCACAATATTTAAATAAACAAAATAAATAAATATTAAGAAAAATGTATTATACAAAAAGAAGTTTTTATTTGTTTATGTATGTAAAAGTATTTTTAATGTAAAAAAGTATAAAGAAGTAAATAAATAAATAAAAAGATTAATTTTCATTGTTTAAGGGGTGAAACCCTAATTTCTTTAAGAAAATAATATATTATATTATTTATATACAAAAAATATATTAATATGTTTAAAAATGAAATATACTTAAAAAAGGGTATTTTTTAGTATAAACAATAATAACAATAAAATGTCATATTTTTATATTTTTATTCTAAGTATTTACTAAAATAAAAGTATATATGTATATATATTAAATATATTAAATATGTATAATATAAAATAAAATATGTACAAAAATAAATTATATTTTTAATAATATTTTCAGTGTGAATAAAAATAAGAAATAAAAATAAAAGTATAAATTATAAATATTTTTCAAGTCTTAATAATATAAAAAAAGTATTTAATATGTTTTCTATATTAGAAAAAATAAAATAAAATGCCAAATAAATGTAAAAAATTATGAAAATATTTTTTAAGCATTTTTTATACTTGGAAATAAATAAAGAAAATCAGAAATAAAAATAGAAATGCAAAAATATGAAAATACAAGAAATTGGGCCAGGGGGTGTAAAAGTGAAAAGAGGGGTGTTAGAAGCAAGCCAGGCCAAGCCCAGCCCAAGCCAACTTCATCATCTTCCTCCAGACTGGAAAACGCGCGCGCCTGGTTCAAATGCTATATCCTGTATACGTGATCTTTTGCAAAAACTCACAACATCAAACTTGTAGAGAATTTCAAGACGATTCCAACCATATAAATAACTAGTCCTAACTCTCAAAGACTAGAGAGAATTTCTCTGGCCCTAAAATCTGACCTAGTTTTTTCAGCATGTTCATGGATGAAATTCTCCTAGCACACTTAATATAAATGAAAACTGAGCATATGTACAGCTTCATGGCATTGAATACTACATTTTTTATTCACAAACCTAAGGCTAAATGTTCCTAAATAGAGAGATAGAAAGTGATGAAAAACCTGTTTCAGTTGGATTCGTGTAGGGCAATGCAGTGCTTCTCAACAAGTTTTGAGGTGTCTGCTAGCTTGCCTGAACTTCACTTGATCTTTTCCAATAACTAGCTTGCCTTGAATGTCCCTGAATTAGCCTCTAGAACTCAACCTGCACGAGCTTGAAATGAAAATGGTGAACACTGTAAATGGAGTTACAGTTGGCAATGGAGGTTTGGGATAGCTTGAGTGAGTTGAATAGAAGGTGTTTGAAGCAAAAAGGGGAAAAACGCACGAGCCCAATGAGCTATGGCACTCAAGTTGCAACACCTGCCCTGTTTTGCCAAAGAAGTGTGATTTCTGGCTATGAGGTGCTTAGGGGCTCAAACACTCGTGTATCTTGCTCAAAGGGTTGTGTGAAAGTTGTTTGAAATGTTTGTGTAAGCTAACAATGGCTGGTTTTCAAGTTGTGAAGATTTTGACAAGTTTCTTCTTTGTGAAGCAAGAAATGGGAAGTTGTGTTTACAGGCCTGTAAAAGCCATCAAATATGCTGCATACAATCCTCTTGGTCCCTGCAATTTGTGGATTTGATTTGGCTTCTGAGATCTTGGCCCTATGCTTCAAATATCATGGTTTGACATAAAGCATACCTTTTCAAAAATAGAAATGTGCCTTTTTCTACTTAGGGCTTAGTTTTGTGTACAATGCCCAAATGGCCAAAACAAATGCTTAGACTGATGGATTTGCATTTAATTAAGGAGTGTGAAATGGTTTAGAGGCCTGCAAAGTAGTACAAAGCATGCTGGTTTGAAAATGCCACTTGAGTGAACATGTATTTGCCATGGATACAAAAGTGAGTTTTTGCCAACTTCAAGCATTTGATTCTCCCTAACCACAAATGTGTTTGAGGAGTTCTTGGAGAATTTGGAAAGCTTGTAACATGATCTATAATCCATCTTTGAAATGCAACTTGAGACTCCAAGTGGAACTATGTGAAAAATGACCAAGAAGATAGGTCAAAATCCTGCCTAAACTAGGGCAAAATTTCTCTAAGTTAAAAGTTTTAGGGACCCTTGTTCCAAAAATCATAACTTGATATCCAAGCTTCTTTTAAGAAAACTTTGTGAATAAAAGTTGTAGAATTTGTGGAGGGCTACAACTTTCATGTTGTGAGTTTTGTTTGAATCCATTTGCATCATGGTGAAAATGTGGGACAAAGTTAGGAAAAATTAAGAAAATTTCATAACTTAGAAAAATTCTAAGTTATGAAAATTTTCAATTTTAAACCCTAATTTGCAATTTTAGGTTTCTTGATGAAAAAGTTTCATAATTTGACACATCTTTATGAAAAATGACCCTTGGCACTTGATTTTGACCAAAAAGTCAAAGTTTGACTTTTCAGTGTACAGTCAAATTTTGATCAGTTGACTGAAAAATTCATCTGTCAATCCCATGCATTTGAGATCTTTTGAACTTGTTGAATAAGTCAAGATGATTTCATTGAGTCCTTGAGTCCATGGTTGAGCTTAATTTGCCATTGGCTAGGTCAAAAAGCCAGAAATTGCCTCTGTACAGTTAAAACCCTAAAAATGACCATTTTGCCCTTTTGGTGATCTGATCAAATTTCTTGTGGAATTGTGGTCCAAACTTGATCACATGGTTCATATGAGTTCATAATGTTGATGTGGGTCAAAATTCATGAGGTTTGACTATAAATTGGCCATAATTGACTTTTTCCCCAATACAATTGATTTCTAGGTCAACTGTCCAATTGACTGGGCAAAAATATGATTCAACGCTTGAAACTTGGTATGGACAAACTTATGAGTCCAAAAAGAAGTATGAAAGTCAATTTGAGTATTGAAGGTCCAAAAATCCCTGTGCAAACTCAAACCCTAATTTAGGTCAACAGTGCAATGAGATGTCTTGAATAGAGCAAACCCTAGCTTGGTCTTGAGTTCAAAGAGCCTTGTGATGAGAAATGTTGATAAAATGAGAGGGAAAATTTTGGGGTACAACAGTTGCCCCTGTTCAATCTTCTTGAACCTGAAGAGTTAGATTGGCAAGTTTGCCTTTCGTGACTCGAAGGTAAAAGAGGATTGGACACTAGAGTGCCCGTAAATTTGCACTCGTCAAAATGTACCTGAGGGAATGGGCTTAAAGATGTCATTTGGAGATGGTAGAATCTTGCTGGAGATGGGCTTAGAGATGCCATCCAAAATTTGTTTGTTGAAAATCAGTAGAATGAATCATCAGAATGGTATCCGTATTTGGAACGTATCTGAGTTGTATCTGGAGATTGGGTTTGTATGAGCAAGGGAATGGCGTCTGTGTCTAGAGCGTATCCGAGCTGTAACTGTATTCTGAATGGGTAACAGAGAAACATCTGTATATGGAGCATCTATGTGCTGGGGATAAACTCCGAATGAGTGACAGAATGGCAACCGTGTCTGGAGCGTATCTGGAATGTATCTGAAGTTGAGATCTGTATGAGTAGCAGAATGACTTCCGTGTCTGGAGTGTATCCGTACTGTAACTGGGATCTGGACAAGTGAAAGAATGACTTCCATGTCTGGAGTGTATCTGAATTTGAAGTTGATAGTTGAATCTGAAAGAAAATAGAATGGTTGTCGTGTCTGGAGCGTATCTAGTCTGTATCTGATTGCTGAAGTCTGAATGAGTAATAGAATGACCGCCGCGTCTGGGGTGTATCCATACTGTGTCTTGACTTGAAATTCTAAATGAGTAATAGAATGACCGCCGTGTCTGGGGTGTATCCATACTGTATCTGAAATCTCTGAATAGTTGTTAACGATAGCTTTTTAATCTTATCCTGAAAAAGATAGAATGTTAGCTAAAGCACAGAGTTATGTTGCATGATATGTATGATGCAATAAAATATGTTCCATCAATGTTTATGATATATGAATGTAATGGATGTGCATGTAAGCTGATTAGCTGTCTTGCTGAAGAAAATGAATCCTTGATAACTGGAGATAATGAAATCTTTGACTGCTGCCGGAGAAAGTAAATCCTTGACCGATGCTGGGGATTCCAAAAATCTTTGATTGTTGAAGATGAGAAATCCTGGGGCCATTGCTGGGGATTGAAAATCCTTGGTGACTTCTGGGGATTAACAAGAGTTTTGACAACCTCTGTGGGGATGTGAGAATTCTTCATGACTTTCCTGGGGAAATAAGGAAAAATCCGACGACCTCTACTGGGGAATTAAAACTTGGGAGGCTTCAAATGGAGAAACAGGAACTAGAATCTTCGTTCTGTTGGGAAATAACTCTGTGGGGAGAGTGTTTATTCTGCCAAGGAAATCAGGAGCTTGGGTTGTATGCCAATCTACTGGGGAATCATCCTAGTTGGGGATAAGACAAAAAGTTAACTGTTATCTGGTTGATTCTCAGACTTTTAAGATAACCTGCTGGGGGAAATTGGGGAAAACTGAATGGTTCCTGCTGGGGATTGATAGTTGGAAATTTGACTCCGCTGGGGAAGAAGGTTTAGAGTATTCTAGCTCCGCTGGGGATATGTAATTCAAAGTTTTTAGGGCTCCACTGGGGATCGGGAGCTTAGAGACTTAACTCTGATGGGAATTTTGAAATTTAACTCTGCTGGGGATATGTACTTCAAGGTTTTAGCTTTGTTGAGGATCTGAATGACATATTGTAGGGGATTTCTTCCGGAATAGCCCAAAGACGTTTTCCCATACTTTCAACCTACCAGTAATTATCTTCTCTTATTTCGTTTTATTTACAGGAAGTGATTATATTCAAATGCATATGCCTACTTAACAAAGCATTGGACGTTTTCAAATAAAACATAAGTGTAAAAAGAAAGGAAAGGCAAGCAAATTTTTGCACTTTGAAGTATCATTGTATTAACTTTTGTAAGTATCTTTGTACAAAGGAGACAGACATCCTAGTAAGAGGATGTTGTCGTAAAATTGAGAAAAAATTTATACAAAAAGAAAGATGGCTATGTGTAACAATTCCATGGGGTTCCCATTCTTCTATAGCCTTCACAACTCTGAGTATCTTGTCCATTCGTTGCTTCGTCCACAGATGATTGGATTGATCAGAAGCTTGGAGTTTGGTCGTGAAGAGATTGTCCTTAAAGTGATCCGACGAGACATAGTCATACGCTTTAATTCCCTAACTTTTTCCTGAATAGCCCTTTCGAGTTTTCGATCCACCGGGAAACCCTTTTTTGCCCAAGCCGCCCTTTCGGGTTTTCAACTTGCCGGGTGTACAGATTTTTTTTGTCTATCCCTAATTTTTGCCTGAACCGCCCTTTCGGGTTTTCGATTCCCCGGGATGCCCTTTTTTGCCCAAGTCGCCCTTTCGAGTTTTCAACTTGCCGAGTGTATAGATTTTTTTGTTTATCCCTAATTTTTGCCTGAACCGCCCTTTCGGGTTTTCGATTCACCAGGATGCCCATTTTTACCCAAGTCGCTCTTTCGGGTTTTCAACTTGTCGGGTCGTTTTATGCGTAGTATCTTTTGACTATGTCTGCGTTTGCAGGGTGCGGCAGGTCATCGCCGTCCATGGTGGTCAGAATCATAGCCCCACCAGAAAAGATGTTCTTGATCACAAATGGTCCTTCGTAATTAGGAGTCCACTTGCTCCTGGGATCACTTTGCGGCAAGATGATCCGCTTGATTACAAGATCTCCGACTTGATATACCTGACGCCTGACTTTCTTGTTGAAAGCCTTGATCATCCGTTTTTGATATGTCTGACCATGACAAACAGCAGTAAGTCGCTTCTCATCGATCAAGTTAAGTTGATCAAGCCGAGTCTGAATCCAATCGTTCTCACTCAAACCAGTATCCTTCATAATCCTCAAGGAAGGAATCTGAACTTCCATAGGTAAAACAACTTCCATGCCATATACCAAAGAAAAGGGGGTTGCCCTAGTTGAAGTACGTGCCGTGGTACGATATCCGTGCAGAGAAAACGGTAACATCTCATGCCAGTCCTTATAGGTGACTGTCATCTTTTGAATGATCTTCTTGATATTTTTGTTCGCGGCTTCAACAACACCGTTCATCTTTGGTCGATAGGGAGATGAATTGTGATGTTGAATCTTGAACTGCTCGCACAGAGCGGTGATCACAGTGTTATTCAGGTTTGTGCCGTTATCCGTGATGATCCTGTCAGGGATACCATACCGGCATATGAGATTCTGCTTGATGAAGCGGGCAACCACATTCTTTGTAACGGAGGCGAAGGAAGCTGCTTCGACCCATTTGGTAAAGTAATCAATAGCCACCAGGATGAAGCGATGTCCATTGGATGATGTAGGCTTGATCTCTCCAATCATGTCGATTCCCCACATTGCTAATGGCCAAGGAGCTGTTAGAACGTTGAGAGGAACAGGAGGAATATGTACCTTGTCAGCATAGACTTGGCATTTGTGACAAGTACGGGAATGTTGATGACAGTCAGCTTCCATGGTAGACCAGTAGTAGCCTGCCCTTAGAATCTTCTTAGCCATCGTATGCCCGCTCAAGTGGGTGCCAAATGTGCCACAATGTATTTCGGTCATGATCAACTCTGCTTCAACTTTGTCCATACAACAAAGTAGCACACAATCATGGTTGCACTTATATAGGATACCGTTGCTCAAGAAGAACTTGGCAGAAAATATCCTTAAGAACTTTTTGTCATTGACTGAAGCTCCTTCAGGATATTCTCGAGTCTGGAGATACCTTTTGATTTCATGAAACCAGGGTTGTTCCACTACTTCTTCGGTATTAATCTCATGACAGTGCACAGGTTCGTCCATTCGCTCAATGGTGATTTGGGGAGCCTCATTATCTCAGTTGAGTTTAAACATGGAAGACATTGTAGCTAGAGCATCTGCTAGCTGATTTTCTTCTCGCGGAAAGTGCTCGAAGGTAATCTGCTCGAAATGAGGTAACAATGTCAGGACATGTTCTTTGTATGGGATAAGATTAGGATGTTTAGTGTCCCACTCTCCTTTGATTTGACTGATAACCAAAGCCGAGTCCCCAAATACGACTAAAGATTTGATTCCCAAGTCAATAGCAGCCTTGAGACCAAAGATGCAAGCTTCATATTCGGCCATGTTGTTGGTGCAGCTGAAGCAAAGTCGGGCCGTGAAGGGTGTATGGAAACCTTCCGGAGAAATAAGTACTGCACCGATACCGTTGCCAAGTGCATTTGAAGCACCATCAAAGTACAAGGTCCATCAGGATCCTTGTTCAGGTCCGTCATACTGTCTGTTACCTTCAATGTTGTCCAATGTCATAATGTCCTCGTCAGGGAAGTCGAATCTCATAGATTGGTAATCTTCGACGGCTTGATGAGCCAGATGGTCAGCTAGCACACTCCCCTTTATAGATTTTTGGGTTGTGTACTGGATATCATACTCTGTCAGGATCATCTGCCATCTAGCGATTCTTCCAGATAAAGCAGGCTTCTCGAAGATGTACTTGATCGGATCCATCTTGGAAATCAGCAAAGTGGTATGAGTCAACATATACTGCCTTAGCCGGCGATCAACCCATACCAAAGCGCAACAAGTTTTCTCAAGCAGTGAGTAGTGAGTCTCACAGTCAGTAAACTTTTTGCTAAGGTAATAAATGGCATGCTCTTTTCGGCCAGACTCATCATGTTGGCCTAGTAAGCACCCCATTGAGTTATCCAAAACAGTCAGATACATGATTAACGGCCTTGCTTCGATGGGTGGCATCAAAATAGGAGGTTCCAGTAAATACTCCTTGATCTTATCAAAAGAAACTTGACAATTGTTGTTCCATTCAACCACCTGGTCTTTCTTCAACAACTTGAAGATTGGATCACAGGTAGATGTTAGGTGAGAGATGAACCTCTCAATATAGTTTAAGCGTCCCAAGAAACCTCTAACCTCCTTTTCAGTGCAGGGGGCAGGCATTTCTTGTATAGCTTTTACTTTAGTAGGATCAACCTCAATGCCTTTGTTGTTGACGATAAATCCCAAAAGTTTACCAGACCTGACTCCAAAAGTGCACTTGCTTGGGTTCAGTATGAGCTTATACTCCTTCAATCTGACAAACAGCTTTTGCAGATGGTCGAGGTGCTCTTCTTCTGTCTGTGAACGGGCTATCATGTCGTCTACGTAGACTTCAATGTCATGATGTATCATATCATGAAACAAAGCTACCATGGCGCGTTGATAGGTTGCCCCAGCATTCTTCAGTCCGAATGGCATCACTTCGTAGCAGAAGGTACCCCACTGCGTGACAAAAGTAGTTTTCTCCATGTCTTTGGGAGCCATTTTGATCTGGTTGTATCCCGAGAATCCATCCATGAAGGAAAATACCTTGTGTTGAGCTGTGTTGTCAACCAGAATGTCAATGTGCGGTAGTGGAAAATCATCTTTAGGGCTAGCCCTGTTTAAGTCCCGATAGTCCACACACATTCTGACTTTGCCGTCCTTCTTAGGCACGGGCACAATGTTAGCAACCCATTGTGGATAGGAAGTAACAGCCAGAAAGCCAGCATTGAATTGTTTCATTACCTCAACCTTGATCTTCTCAGACATGTCGGGCCTCATTCGGCGGACTTTTTGTTTGATCGGTGGACAGTCTTCTCTTGTAGGGAGACGGTGAACCACAATGTCTGTATCCAGTCCCGACATGTCTTCATAGGACTAGGCGAAGATTTCGACATACTCATTCAACAGCTGAATTAAGCGCTCTTTGACACTTGGCTCCAGGTTGGCACCCACTTTTACCTCTTTCTTGTCTTCCTCTGTTCCCAAGTTGATGGTCTCTAGCAACTCTTCATGGGGCAGGATAGCCCTTTCCTCTTGTTGCAGAAGTCTGGCTAGCTCTCCAGGCACTTCACAGTCTTCATCACCTTCGTACTCGGCATGATTGACCAAATCTTCAGAGTCACCGAAGGCTAAAGCGGAATAGTCACCCATGGAATCCGGAGTGGATGGGTACCTGCATTTTGTGAGTGTGTGTGTGTGTAAGGGATAGACATCCTTAAACAAAACAAAATGTAAAAGGAAAGAAAATGAACACAACAGTTTATAGATGAAAACGTCCAATGATTCATTAAACATGGCATATGATAATGAAGAAATCAAGCCCTTACAAATGGACTTATATGCCCCGGGTAAGGTATAAGGTGAAAAGAGTGTGTACGAATTGTTTCATTATTACAGACCAAAATAGGAAATTGTTCAAAGATAAATTACTGGTTGATGAAAGTGATGGGAACAAAGTCTTTCGCTTCCCAGTTGCTTAACCCTCCTTCAACGGTTGGAAAAATCCAATCTTCAAAGTTGTCTTCTTCATCATCATCTTCTAAGGCATTAATTCCATGGTGAGTGATTTTTAAGGGTGGTCCTCCAGCCCGGGAGCGACGCACAGCTTTCTGGCCAGCAGCAGTAAAACCTAATCCGAACTTGTCCGTCTTGTGAGGAAAATCAGACAGTTTCCCCCACACAATACTCCTTCCTTCTTTGATTACAGCCTCCGCATCTTTGAGGGATGCCATCCTAGACACAGGCTTGGAAATGATAGGCATCAGTCATTGACTTTGCAACTGCGACTTCAAGGGGGACCTCTTCAAAATGCTGGAAAGGTGTTTCTATGAATTCGCCATCCAGCTCCACATAGCGGAAGGAGTTGAGGTGACTTATCATGTACTCTTCCTCCCCATGAACCGTTATAATCTTACCCTGAACTGGATACTTAGCATTTAGTGCAGAGAGGAAGTGACTGCCCCAGCATTGTGGATCCACGGCCTTCCCAACAAGCATGAATATGAAGGACGAATGTCCATCACATAAAAGGTAGAGTTGGAAATTTATGTGCCCACCTTGATTGGGATGTCCACTTCTCCGTGAACCATCCTCTTAGAACCGTCGAAGGCTCTAACAATAATGTTACTGGGCTTTAGGGTCAGACCTTCACAGTCCAATCAGTCCAACACCTTTTTTGATAACACATTTAAAGATGAACCGGTGTCAACCAGAACATGGGCAAGTGTGGTCCCTCTGCATTCCAGCGAGACATGCAGTGCGTCGTTGTGCTTCCTTCCCTTAGGAGTCAAATCAGCGTCAGAAAAACCAAGACCATTATCGGCAGTAAGGCTAGCCACGCACTCTTGAAACTGGTCAGCATAAGTTTCTTGAGGCACGTGTGCCGTCTTTAGAAATTTGATTAAGGCCTTAGCATGAGCCTCATAGCAGAGTAGGAGAGCCAACATGGAGATTTTGGAAGGGGTCTGCCCTAGCTGCTCCACGACATTGTAGTCGCTCTTCTTGATTATCTTTAAGATTTCTTCCATCTCTTTCTGGGTTCTTTCGGGGATTACCACAGTCTGAGCCTTCGTCCTGACAAGCGCTTCTAGTATCCCCTTACCTTTGGCAGTAACATCAGAGGGTCTAACTTCAGGAGTATCCAATTCTTCAATTACCGGGCTTTGCACATATGGCTTGACAGGCACAAAAACTCTCGAGGGTCCAAAAACTGCTCGTGGAGGAGTAATCTCCGGAGAGAATATCCTTCCGCTGCGAGTTATCTTGCTTGTTCCCACAATATTCCCTATATCAGGGGTTTCATCATCGGAATTTTCTTGGACTGATTCAATCTGTTTGACACCATGGTAGAAGATTTATCCTCCGTAATTCCATGGTATCGTCTTGTTAGATTTATACGGTACAGGCCCCGGCATGGTGATTTTCAGCGTCACAAACTTAGGATCAGGCGTAATCTTGACAGGCCTTTTGCAGGTCTTGGGAGGATTGTCGGAGATGGTTATTATTGCAATGTCATTGGTTGGAGTATCAAAGGTAGCATGAGTAACATGAGTGATAGTATCAACAGGAGTCTTTTGAAAGAGAATCTCTTGGGTATCCATCAGGCGTTGGATGCCTGATTTAAACAGTGGGCAGTCAGCTTGCAAGTTTGAACAAAAGTAACAGTCTTTTCCACAGCCTGGGAATATCCCGGCTCTCATCAAATTCACTTTAATCACTGGTAACGGAGTCAAAAGGTCAGCAACATTGGTAACATGAAGATCTTCCATAACGGCATGAACATTATGACCATGCTTGGGCATTGGGGCAGAAATCACATTCGACTTTTCGGGCGCATCGAATTCTACCTCCTTGGCGTCTATCAAGTCTTGGATCTTGTTTTTAAGAGCCCAACAATTGTTGGTATCATGCCCTACACTGTCAGAGTGGTATGCACATTTTGCATTGGAGTGATAATAAGGAGAAGAGGTATTAGGGTTTTTCGGCGCTTCTTTCAAGTTGGTAAGGTTCAACTTTAACAAATGAGGGAGGACTTGAGCCGGTGTCATATTGATATGGGTGAATTGTCGTTGTGGCCTTTCTACCCTTTGCTGATTAGCTCTTGGTTGATTGCTTCGAGGTTGATCGGTTGAAGAGTTTTGGATCATCACAGCCCCCACCATTGGTCGGCGCTCTGTTCTTCTTTGATCTTTCTGGGAATAAACAGCAGAAGCTTCTTTCTTGGCTGGGAAGGTCTTCTTAATAGCAGTGGAAGCGGAGGCATCCTTCTGAATTTTTCCACTCTTAATGCCAGCTTCGACCCTTTCACCGGTCAAAATTAATTCGGTGAATCCTGCAGATGAACTCCCGATTAAATGATTGAAGAATGGACCTGGCAGAGTCCCTAAAAACATGTCAACCAACTCTCTATCCAACAAAGGTGGCTGCACCCTTCCAGCCAAATCCCGCCACTTCTGGGCATACTCCTTAAATCCCTCATTAGAGGCCATACCCATACTATGTAGCTGAGTACGAGTAGGCGCTAAATATGCATTGTATTGGTATTGTCGGTAGAAAGAAGTAGCTAAATATTCCCAGTTATGAACCTCAGATCTCTCAAGTTGATAGAACCAGTCCAATTGCGTTCCTGACAAACTATCTTGAAAAAAGTGGACCCAAAGATCCTTATCAGAGGAGTGAGGTTGGATCTTTCTGACGTAGGATCTCAGATGCATCTTTGGATAGGACAAATCGTCATACTTAGCAAATGTAGGTACTTTGAACTTGGGAGGAATGACGATCCCCGCGACCAACCCTAGTTCTTCGAAATCTAAACCAGGTACCCTTTGCAACTCCATGGCTGCCAACCGATCCTCAAGATTTTTATACTTATCATCCCCCGGGGGATACTGCTGTTCAGAGTAATCTTCATCCTCTTCCTCCTCTTCTTCTTCAACTTCAGATTCAGAAGGCATCGCAATTCCTTTACCTTTACCAACCCCTTCATCAGACGTCGAGGGGAACTCTAGAACTTTTCTAGTCTGGTTTTCAAACCTTCTTCCCATAGTGGCCATACCGGTCCTTTTCTTCTTTTTCTCTTTATCTTTTTCCAACAGTGCTTTAAGGTCCTCTTGACCCTTTTCTAAGGTCATGAGGAGTTGCTGGAATTGCGAATTCTGTGCTTGCAGATCCTTAATTGTCTGCTCCAAATCCATCTTGCTGAAATAAACAGCAGAAAGATAAGGAAACCTGGTGTGAAGACCGATTTATGCATATGATGAATGATATGTTATTCATGTAATGCATTCAAGGATTCAGAAATTCAAATTTGTTGCAAACAAAAAAGAACACACGTCATATTAAGAAGAAAATTTTCAGTACATAAATGCCCCATGGGCAAAATATTACAAAATTCTTAATGTAAAAAGACATTGCACATCCTCTTTGGTGCGATGTAAGTGTTGAGAGTCTCCTCTTCATGAATTCGGCGGGTAAGTTCCAAAACCTTCTTCTCACTGGCATAGAAGCTGGCTTCAAAAGTATTTCATTCTTCCTTGAGTTGTATCCAACTCTTTTGTAATTCTTCCAATGATGTTGGCATGTCTGGATGTAGGAGGGTGTATGGAACATTTCCTTCCATAATAGGCTCTTTGATCACGGGGAGAACGTGAGGATAAGGCATCATAAGATTCTGATCGCGGGTTCGTACCCACTTGAGGTAAGGCTCAAGGGGGATGGAATTCTTGTACCCCAGTGTCTTACTATCCACTTTGTTGGGCATCCTCCAGGCTCGGATAAACCTTTGTCGAAGTCCTTGCGCATCGTTGTCGAAGTCAAAAACTAAGTCATGAATCAGCATATCATGAGGGCCATCCCTCCGAGCATATCCAAATTGTCTCAAAGCCAAACATGGGTTGTAGGTAATTCCTCCCCTAATTCCAAGTAGTGGGACATTAGGGAACTCTCCACAACAATCAATGATGATGACATTTTCTCTGGACCGAGAACACCAATGAACATCAGAATGTGTGAGGGTCATCAACTGTTGTGACCACCTTAAACCCTGCTCATTCTTCAAAACTATTTGGGGAAGGTGAGAAATAAACCACCTTGCTAGCAGAGGAGTACAACACATGAGAACACCTCTTTTCCTCATTGTTCGTGTGTAAAATGAGTGTAGGATGTCCCCAAGCAATGTAGGCACAGGATTCCGAGATATGAAAATCTTGACAGTGTTCACATCTATAAGTTGATCAGGGTTTGGAACAATACAAACCCATAGATGAGAAGTGCTACAATCTCCTCAAAAGCTTGTAGATCTAGAGATTTCCAGCAGTCTTGTGCCTTCTCAAACAGAAACTTTGCCAAGAAACCCTTGACACCACTTCTGGTTTCCCAATGACCCTTGATATCAGATGGTTGCAAGTGTAAGGCTTGAGCAACATCTTCAGGCTTTGGTTCTTTTTCCGTACCGTTGTAGGGTAGTTGATGAAGAATAGGAATCCTCAGGAGTTGATAAAATTCCTCAAAAGTAAGTACTAGTTGGTAATCATGGAATGTGAAACAGTGATGTAGGGGGTCAAAGAACTGAAAGAGAACTTTCACCATGTCTTCTTCAATGTTGGAGTTGACCAAGTTGAGAAGTCTACCATGTCTTTCACTGAAAGGAGAATTCTCTGGAATCTTGGAAGTAGGCTCCTTGAGTTGAGGAGGGATTCTCACAAGGTTGACTTGTATTGTTTTCCTGCAAAGAGATTCCATGACCTACAAAACAAGAACAAAGATGAAGATCCAAACCCTTGAAATGGTTAGTGGATGCTTATGATGCTTTATGATGTTCATTATGTATGCACAAGCACATGTACAAGCAAGTCACACAAGATCCTAGTTTCAGGCTTGCATGAAGTTTCATAAGTAAGTACCCTTTTGAAGTTAGTTGGCTCAACCTGTCCTATAAATAGTAACCGGGTTCTAAGGAGATCAATATCACTGGATTATTTTCTATGTTCATTGTTTTGGTTTAGCCACTTAACTGGTGACCAAAATATTCCAAGAAAACAACCCTCAATGAGTGTAGTATCTAGTATCTACCAACTTCGGACTGCACCAAAGCCGGTCATCTCACTACCCCTAAAAAAGGCCAAGATGGTCAAGTAAGGTTCTAAGAGTTCATTAGTGCTTCATGACATCACTCATCGGCCCCCTATTCTCTTTGATTGACTCAAAGGCTACCGGTACTCACAAATATGTCGCACTAATATAGTTATTGCTTCAACCATATCGGTATACCCCGCACAGTTTCCACAATGTATTGCTATTTACCTATGAATGTTTCCCAAATCCGGGTAGAGGATTTCAAGCCCAAACAAGAGAACCAAATGTAAAGCAATCAAAGCAATCGAAATAAGCATGCAAAGGTGATATAAACCCTAAGGTTACTACACTTTTAAAGTAATTCCCCAGCAGAGTCGCCAGTTCTGTGATACGGTGGGAGAACTGACTTTAGGTTTTGCATTTTGTATTCGCAAATGTTTCGGTTTAGCAAGAGTCGCCACCGACTTTTTATTTTATCCTAAGGAAAGGTCAAAAAGCACAGGAAAGACCTTTGATATGTTTTCTTGGGTTCGGGGAGTAGATTATGAAAAGGGAAGGTGCAAGCACCCTTTTCATCCATGGTTATCCATGGGCTCTTAGTTACTTGTTTAGATCACTTGCTTTGCTTTTCCAATTATTTGAAATGGTGCTTTGTGTGTGGTTTTGAAATATGTTTTGAAAAGAGGCCATCGTTGTGGCAACCTTTGTAATGATTCTTGTTGGAATGTATACAAAGGTGTTTTTGTCTTTTGAAAAGATTTCAATGTTTGAAAGTTTATTTTGGGAAATGTTTTGAAATTGTGTTGTGAGGTGTGTTTGAAAATAGCAAGGATGTTTTTTGCAAGCTTTTGATCAAGTAACTAAGAGTTATCTACCCTATTTTACTCAAAGACCCTTCCTAATGTTTTTAACCCTTTTGACAGTGTTGCTTCACCATTGCATTTGGTGAACAACCTTGTGTTAGGATGTTAAACGGGACAGGCGCGGGTCATCGTATGGACCATGATAGCAATTGTGTTAAGTATTTTTGGCAATTTTCTTGAGGGACTTGATCATTTTTGTTTAGGCAACCAAGATAGCGTCATCGAGGGACTATGATCTTTTGTTTTATTTTTGTTTTGCCAAAGTACCCAACATGCATACCATGGCCCATTTTTGAAGGCAACAAGTGGATTGTAACCCTAGGGGTGCAAATGTGTATTGTGTTTGATTTTCATGCATTTTTGTCTTTGATTAGGTCAAACTATTTGTTAATTTGGATTTTTGCATACAAACCCTAATTCTCTAATCATGGCATAATTGAAAGCGTAAAATGCGAGAATTTAAAGTTCTAAGCTATTACAACATGATTATGGGGATGGGGGTACAATTTTGAATGGGGGATATTTGACAAGAAATATAAACCCTAATTTACTATTACATCCAAATTGAATTTAATTGCATGAATATTTAAATGTACAATATTTAAATAAACAAAATAAATAAATATTAAGTAAAATGTATTATGCAAAAAGAAGTTTTTATTTGTTTATGTATGTAAAAGTATTTTTAATGTAAAAAAGTATAAAGAAGTAAATAAATAAATAAATAAAATTAATTTTCATTGTTTAAGGGGTGAAACCCTAATTTCTTTAAGAAAATAATATATTATATTATTTATATACAAAATATATATATTAATATGTGTAAAAATGAAATATACTTAAAAAAGGGTATTTTTAGTATAAAAAATAATAACAATAAAATGTAATATTTTTGTATTTTTATTCTAAGTATTTACTAAAATAAAAGTATATATGTATATATATTAAATATATTAAATATGTATAATTTAAAATAAAATATGTACAAAAATAAATTATATTTTTAATAATATTTTCAGTGTGAATAAAAATAAGAAATAAAAATAAAAGTATAAATTATAAATATTTTTCAAGTCTTAATAATATAAAAAAAGTATTTAGTATGTTTTCTATATTAGAAAAAATAAAATAAAATGCCAAATAAATGTAAAAAATTATGAAAATATTTTTTAAGCATTTTTTATACTTGGAAATATAAAGAAAATCAGAAATAAAAATAGAAATGCAAAAATATAAAAATACAAGAAATTGGGCCAGGGGGTGTAAAACTGAAAAGAGGGGTGTTAGAAGCAAGTCAGGCCAAGCCCATCCCAAGCCAACTTCATCTTCTTTCTCCAGATAGGAAAATGCGTGCGCGCCTGGTTCAAATGCTATATCCTGTATACATGATCTTTTGCAAAAACTCACAACATCAAACTTGTAGAGAATTTCAAGACGATTCCAGCCATATAAATAACTAGTCCTAACTCTCAAAGACCAGAGAGAATTTCTCTGGCCCTAAAATCTGACCTAGTTTTTTCAGCATGTTCATGGATGAAATTCTCCTAGCACACTTATTATAAATGAAAACTGAGCATATGTACAGCTTCATGGCATTGAATACTACATTTTTTATTCACAAACCTAAGGCTAAATGTTCCTAAATGCAGTGCTTCTCAACAAGTTTTGAAGTGTCTGGTAGCATGCATGAACTTCACTTGATCTTTTCCAATAGCTAGCTTGCCTTGAATGTCCCTGAATAAGCCTCTAGAACTCAACTTGCACGAGCTTGAAATGAAAATGGTGAACACTGTAAATGGAGTTACAGTTGGAAATGGAGGTTTGGGATAGCTTGAGTGAGTTGAATGGAAGGTGTTTGAAGAAAAAAGGGGCAAAACGCACGAGCCAAATGAGCTATGGCACTCAAGTTGCAGCACCTGCCCTATTTTGCCAAAGAAGTGTGATTTCTGGCTATGAGGTGCTTAGAGGCTCAAACACTTGTGTATCTTGCTCAAAGGGTTGTGTGAAAGTTGTTTGAAATGTTTGTGTAAGCTAACAATGGCTGGTTTTCAAGTTGTGAAGATTTTGACAAGTTTCTTCTTTGTGAAGCAAGAAATGGGAAGTTGTGTTTACAGGCCTGTAAAAGCCATCAAATATGCTGCATACAATCCTCTTGGTCCCTGCAATTTGTGGATTTGATTTGGCTTCTGAGATCTTGGCCCTATGCTTCAAAGCTCATGGTTTGACATAAAGCATACCTTTTCAAAAATAGAAATGTGCCTTTTTCTACTTAGGGCTTAGTTTTGTGTACAATGCCCAAATGGCCAAAACAAATGCTTAGACTGATGGATTTAAATTTAATTAAGGAGTGTGAAATGGTTTAGAGGCCTGCAAAGTAGTACAAAGCATGCTGGTTTGAAAATGCCACTTGAGTGAACATGTATTTGCCATGGATACAAAAGTGAGTTTTTGCCAACTTCAAGCATTCGATTCTCCCTAACCACAAATGTGTTTGAGGAGTTCTTGGACAATTTGTAAAGCTTGAAACATGATCTATAATCCATCTTTGAAATCCAACTTGAGACTACAAGTGGAACTATGTGAAAAATGGCCAAGAAGATAGGTCAAAATCCTGCCTAAACTAGGGCAAAATTTCTCTAAGTTAAAAGTTTTAGGGACCCTTGTTCCAAAAATCATAACTTGATATCCAAGCTTCTTTTGAGAAAAATTTGTGAATCAAAGTTGTAGATTTTGTGGAGGACTACAACTTTCATGTTTTGAGTTTTGTTTGAATTCATTTGCATCATGGTGAAAATGTGGGACAAAGTTAGGAAAAATTAAGAAAATTTCATAACTTAGAAAAATTCTAAGTTATGAAAATTTTCAATTTCAAACCCTAATTTGCAATTTTGGGTTTCTTGATGAAAAAGTTTCATAATTTGACACATCTTGATGAAAAATGACCCTTGGCACTTGATTTTGACCAAAAAGTCAAAGTTTGACTTTTCTGTGTATAGTCAAATTTTGATTAGTTGACTGAAAATTTCATCTGTCAATCCCATGCATTTGAGATCTTTTGAACTTGTTGAATAATTCAAGATGATGTCATTGAGTCCTTGAGTCCATGGTTAAGCTTAATTTGCCATTGGCTAGGTCAAAAAGCCAGAAATTGCCTTTGTACAATCAAAACCCTAAAAATGACCATTTTGCCCTTTTGGTGATCTGATCAAATTTCTTGTGGAATTATGGTCCAAACTTGATCACATGGTTCATATGAGTTCATAATGTTGATGTGGGTCAAAATTCATGAGGTTTGACTGTAAATTGGCCACAGTTGACTTTTTCCCCAATACAGCTGATTTCTAGGTCAACTGTCCAATTGACTGGGCAAAAATTTGATTCAAGGCTTGAAACTTGGTATGGACAAACTTATGAGTCCAAAAAGAAGTATGAAAGTCAATTGGAGTATTGAAGGTCCAAAAATCCCTGTGCAAACTCAAACCCTAATTTAGGTCAACAGTGCAAGGAGATGTCTTGAGCAGAGCAAACCCTAGCTTGGTCTTGAGTTCAAAGAGCCCTGTGATGAGAAATGTTGATAAAATGAGAGGGAAAATTTTGGGGTACAACACAATCGAATGCAGAATATCAGACTAAACAAATTCTGGAATTAATTCACACTGACATATATGGACCAATTACCCCCAGAATCCTTCAGTGGCAAAAAGTACTTTATATCCTTTATTGATTATTTCTCAAGGAAAACTTGGGTTTATTTTCTGAAAGAAAAGTCAGAAGCCTTAGAAGTATTCAAAAAGTTTAAGATAATTGTGGAGAAAGCAACAGACAGACACATCAAAGCTCTTCGATCAGACAGAGGTGTGGAGTATACTTCGACAACCTTTATGAATTACTATGAAGAGCAAGGCATAAGGAGATTTCTGACTGCAGCATACTCACCTCAACAAAATGGTGTGGTGGAAAGAAAGACTCGAACAGTCTTGACATGGTTCGATCAATGCTTAAGAGCAAGAACATGTCGAAGGAATTTTGGGTAGAAGTTGTACAATATGCAATCTACGTTCATAATAGATGTCCACATTCGAAGTTGGGAGATTTAACACCTCAAAAAGCTTGGAGCGGACGAAAGCCAAATGTGTCTCACTTCAAAGTGTTTGAAAGTGTGGCTTATGCACATATACCTTATCAAAGAAGAACAAACTTGAAGATAAGAAGCAGAAATACATACTCATTGGGTATGATGAGAAAACAAAAGGTTACAAACTTTTCAACCCAACAAACAAAAAGGCGATAGTGAGTAGAGATGTTCGAGTAACCGAATGAAGCAAGTGGGAATGAAACAACTCAACTGAAGTTATAGTCGAATTACCAGATGCTATATCAAAAAACACTTCGACAGAATCAGAAGACTCTGATGATGAAGAAGGACTCTCACAGCCCAAGTTGCGAAGTTTACAAGACTTGTATGAAAACACGAAAGAAGTGCATCTCATATGCTTGTTGGTAGATACTGAAGATGTCAGTTTCGACGAAGCAATGAGAAACAAAAATTGGAAGGATGCTATGAATGAAGAAATTAAGGCCATCAAACGCAATGATACTTGGGAACTAGCAGAGTTACCAAAAGGAAGTCAAACAATTGGTGTGAGATAGGTGCTCAAGAAAAAGATAAATGCACAAGGTGAAATCTAAAGATACAAAGCGTGACTTATGGCGAAAGGATACAAGCAGAAAGCATGAATCGACTATGATGAAGTATTTGCACATGTTGCGAGAATGGAGACAATTCGACTGCATATATCTCAAGCTGCTTAATACAAATGGAAAATATATCAGATGGATGTCAAGTCAGAATTTTTGAATGGCGTGCTCGAAGAAGAAGTTTATGTCGAACAACCCCCTGGATACATGAAAATCGAAAATGAAGGAAAGGTGCTAAAGCTAAAGAAGGCACTTTATAGGCTGAAGCATGCACTACGAGCATGGAATACACGAATTGACACATACTTCAAAGAAAATGGATTTCAGTAACGTCCCTACGAACATGCCCTATATGTGAAGAAGGAAAAAGAGAAAATATTGCTTGTTGCTCTCTATGTTGATGACTTAATTTTCTTGGGCAACAATAATCAGATGATAGAAGAATTCAAAGGCACAATGACACAAGAATTTGAGATGACTGGCTTAGGCCTGATGAAATACTTTCCTGGTCTGGAGGTTCGACAAGAAGAAGCAGGGATTTTCATCTCACAAGAAAAATATGCAAAAGATATCCTTAAAAGATTTAAAATGGAAAGTTGCAATCCAATTTTGACTCCAATGGAACCAGGGGCAAAGCTTTCGAAATTTGATGGGGGAGAGCGTGTCAAAGAAAACAAATTTTGAAGCTTGGTGGGAAGTCTTCGATACCTCACATGCACAAGGCCATATCTTTCACTGAGTGTTGGAATTATGATTCGTTTCATGGAAGAACAAGTTTTTGCACACTGGAAAGATCTGAAGAGAATCCTTCGATATGTCCAAGGAACTGTGTTACTTGGAATGTTTTATTCGAAAGCAGAAGAATACAAGTTGACTGGCTACTCTGAAAGCGATTGGTGTGGTGACATAGATGATCTAAAGAGCACTTCAGGATATGTGTTCTTCATGGGAAACACTGCATTCACCTGGTTGTCAAGGAAGCAACCCATAGTAACTCTTTCGACATGTGAAGCAGAGTATGTGGCAGCATCTTGGTGTGTATACCATGCAATATGGCTGACAATATTGATGAGCAGGATGGAATCGAAACAGGAAGATGCAACAATAATTCAAGTCGACAACAAATCTGCAATTGAACTGGTGAAGAATCCAATCAACCATGAAAGAAGCAAGCACATTGATGTTTGATTCCATTTTATTCGAAAACATGTGAATGATGGAAACATCAAACTGAAGCACGTTACAAGAAAGGATCAAGTAGCAGACATTCTTACAAAACCACTGTCGAAGGAGCTATTCGACAGAGGCAAGAAAATGCTAGGCATGATGGACCAAAGGAATATTTGAATTTATGGGGGAGTTTTGTTGGTTAAATTCAAATTTGTCTTGGGTAGTGCAAAAGACAGATTCCCTTTGGGCATTGGGAAGTTTATTCCTTTAGGTAACTAGAAATAGTTAATGTTGTAACTTTTAATATTCTATCTTGTGATCCTATATAAATCACTTTGTACTCATATTAAAAGTAGTTGGACATTTTATAAAGAAAGCAGTTTAAAGTCCACTCTCAATTTTCTCTTCAATTTCTTCAATATAAACTGTGACTATAATTATGATTACGGTTTGGCCGTGATTTTATCTGCATGATCCATTTTAGAGTGTAAATTATGGTTATAATTGGAATTACGCGTTAGCCGTAATTTGCTCATGTCTTTGTTGGTTTCTTGGGGTATTTTAATTGTGAATTCACCTAATATCCTTTGTTTTTTTGAAACCACATACAAACAAACAAATAAAAGTAATAATGGAGAAAAAGCTGGATGAAATTGAAGGAAACAAACATTGAATAGACCTAAAACACAGCTAAAAACAGACTTATTATATAGTCACATTAATACTGGAATATTTTGATGTAAGGTCAGCTCACTGGGTGCAGCTCTGAGGGAACTATGGTCATGTGTATTAGAACATCCGCCTCGAAGTCATTGAAAGAAAAGCGAAAAACTTTCAAAGAAAACACACATTCAAGAAGAGGTATAAAGGTAGTATTCAATGTCTCTTAATCTATGCACACAGTTGTCTTTTATCACATATCGAACTCCAAAACGAGAGTTATTGATATGAAAGTCATGTCACTGTTGCAACTGGTTTTTAAATAGAGTCATCACCCTTAATTTTTATCCTAAGAAAGAGAGTATAAAGGAATGACCCTAAAAGTTAAATATTCTAGGTTTTTTTACTCAGTCTTAAACGAAGGGAAGGTATTAGGCACCCAAGGATACTAGGGTTAGAAGCGTATTTTTTAGGAAAAAGGGTTTTAATATATTTTAGGGGAACTCGCCACAATTTTAATCGTATGCCTACATATCCTCTTATGAGGAATCAGAGTCCCAATTCGTAGTCGTATGGGTTTGTGTTTTGTATGGATTTCAAAGGTATTTTAACTTTTCTCGCATTTAGACCGGGTGTAGAGATAGCGGAATTTAGGACTTAACGCGCGATTAACCAAAATATGCTTTGTAACCCTTTTTAAAAAATAGATTGTTAAATTAATTTATTATGAAAAATAATGTTTAATATTTCTTACGTGTTTTTTATATATTAATTATAAAAAACTCTATTTAATACATGATTTTTAAAAGAAATATTTTTAATGCAATAAAATAGATGAATGAGCTTTTAGAGAAAATAAAGTTTGGTTTAATAACATAATAATAAATGAGATTAAAATTTATAAATATCAAAAAATAATAATAACTATAAAAAATAATAAAATAAAGTAATTTACATGGGGTGCAAACTGAACTAAGGAAGTAAAAGAGAGGGTGTAGATAATAAGGGCCTGAATTCAGATATTGAATTTAGCCCCAGGTGGCTTGGGGGTTCGTTTTGGTAGCATGCAGTAAAATAGGGGGGTATGTAAAGAAACAAGGACCAAATTCAGATATTGAACTGGGCCTAGTAGTTGGTGGGGTGTAACTTCAAATTTGCCTAGCAAGAACAGAAAGGTGGGTGCGGATATAATTGGGCTAGGCTCGATACGTGTTTCTAAAGAGGCCTGATGGGGTAACATGCGTGAGGGCGCACGGGGTTACGGTGAGGGTGCAGTCTTATGATCACTTGATAGCGAACGAGCGGATGTGATCTGAGGGTGCATGGTAATGTTAAGGGCACGGGTATACCAGATCGTAACATAGTATATACATGTTTTTATCAAAATTCATTTCATTTTCTTCCTTTCCTTCTCGTTTTCACTACCCTTCATCATCCTCTTTCTCTCTTAATCCCAAAACCCTAACACCCCAATTAAACCGCGGCGCAACGATTAACCCATAAACCCTCTCCTAATTTGAATCGGCCCCAAGCCATAGTCTCATGCATGAAGAACACATGCAGCTAATGCTACGCGCAAAATGATTTACCTTTAGTCGCGATTCTCTGAGTATTACGTCTTTCCGATTCTGATCCGCTTCTCTCTCTTTCTGATTTACAGGTAATAATGGTAGTGATGACGGAGGCTTCGGTGGTGCTCCAAAAGGCTAACAACGACACAATTTAGGGTTTCAGATATTGAAACCCTAAATCCTCTTCTTCCGTCTTCAACAACAGGGATCAATATTCCTTTAATTTTTATTAATCTCTTCTTGTTTTCTGCTTTTCGTCAATTTTCTTCTCCCCTTTTCTATTCTTAATTCTAAGTATTTATAAGGTTTAGGTTTTTTTAGATTTAGAAATGTCGTTACCAATTTCTGATTTAGAACTTAGATTTAGGGTGAACTAGGGATTGGAATGATCGTAATTGATTTACTTCTGTAATATATTAGCTCGATTTGATTTGGTTGTAAAAAATTTGAGATTTGATTGTAATAAAACACTTCAATATTTGATTCTGTTTGTTTGATCTGCCCAGTAGAAGTTCTTTTTTTTGCAACAAACGCTTTTTTCCTGATCCGGATTTGGGCCTATTTTGGTTGATTTGGGCTTCGGAATGGACCCTTCCTTAATAAAACAGTTTTCTTTACTCAGTAAAATAAAACACTATATTTAGTTAAGTTATAAGATAATGATTTCTTTTAAGAAATAATCTGTAAAAATATTCATTAAAAGTAAATATAATAAATAACAATAATATTTAATGATAATAACAATAACGTTTAAAACAAAACAGATTTTCCAAAATACCAAAACTAAATGGGCCCAGATTGCATCCATTGTTTGGGCCATAAAAAATGATTTGTTATGGGCTAGAAACGTACACCCCTCTTTACTATTCAACAACCAAAAATAAATGGACCAGCTGAACAACTTGATGGGTCTGTCCCAAGAAACTTATACCCATTATTATAAAAAACCAGCCAAAAAACCTTAAAGGCCCCTTAAGCCTTTACCTCATTGGATTTTCGAACAAGAACTTTGTTTTTACAATATATAAAATTTAAAAAAAAGCTTTAATGGGCCTTCCATTCATACCTCCATACTTGAAGTCATACCCCTCCTTCGAAATAGAATTTTATTCTAGAGCCTTGTTGTACCCCAAAATTTTCCCTCTCACTTATCAAATATTTTCTCACAAAGATCTCTCTTGGTTCAAGACTGCACTAGGGTTGATCAGCTCAAGACACCTCCTTAAGCACTGATGACCAAAATTAGGGTTTGATATTTCAAAAGGATAATAGAACTTTCAATGCTTCATATTACTTTCATGGATCATTATGGACCCCCAAGATTACTCATGTCAAGTTTCAAGCCTTGGATCTCACTTTTGCTCAGTCAATTGAGCAGTTGACCTAAAAATCAACTGTATTGGGGAAAAAATAAACTATGATCAATTTACAGTCAAACTTCATAATTTTTTATCCACGTCAACATTAGAAACTCATATGTATCATTTGATCAAGTTTGGACCATAATTCCTCAAGAAATTTGATCAAATCATCAAAAGGGCAAAATGGTCAAAATTAGGGTTTTGACTGAGAAAGAGCAATTTCTGATTTTTGACCTAGCAAATGATCAATTAGCTTGAAGCATGATCTCAAGAGTTCAATTGAATCATTTTGACTTAATGGCATGACCTAAAACATTGCTCAAGATCAATTGGATTGATAGTGAATTTTCAGTCAACTGATCAAAAGTCAATTGTACACTGAAAAGTCAAACTTTGACTTTTTGGTCAAAATCCAATGTCAAAGATCACAATTCATAAAAAACATGTCAAAATATTAAAATTATTCATCAAGAAATAAAAAAGTCAAGATTTCATTTTGAAAAGTCAAAGTTTTCTAACTTAGAAATTTTTCTAAGTGTTTAAAACTTCATGTTTTTTCATAATTTTGAGTCAATTTTTCACCATGATGCAAGATGATTCAAAAGAAACTTTCAACATGAAAGTTGTAGATCTCCATGATATCTACAACATTTCTTTGCACAAATTCTCCTAAAAATTCTTGGATATCAAGTTATTAATTCATAAAGTCATGGTCTTGAAATTGAACACAATGAAATTTTGCCCTAGTTTTGGTCAGGATTTTGACCTAACTTCATGGCACTTTTTCATATAGTTATAAAGGGAATTTTCAAAAGTGATTCAAATATGGATTGTAGAGCACATTACAATCTTTCCAAAATGTCCAAGAACTCCTTGAGATCATTTGTGAGCAAGGATATTAGAAGAGATGAAGTTAGGGTTTTCAAACTTAAATTACAAGCCATTTCATGATGAACAAAAATTCAAATCCTAGACTAGGCTGCATAATATTTGCTTTGCAGGCCTCAAACTTGTTTGTCACTCCATAATTAAATGTTTACACATCTGATATAGCTTTTATCCAAGCACTTGAGCCTTTATCCAAGTTACATTTCCATTTATGGCACAAAGTTGTCATTTCCATTTTGATAAAGCACTACTTTTGCAATTGTCAATTTCTTGAGCTTCGCACTTGTTCTTTCTACATACACAACCCCTATAAACCAAAATAAATGTGTCTAAAGCCTCTTTGAGCTCAGAACATGCTTGTACAACACTTTGAGTTTTTTCTTCTCACTTTTCTTCAAAAGCAAGTCATAGAGCCAAAAGGCTAGAACTCAGAAACCTTGAGTGCATTTGATCTCTAATCTTTTCCATACATATACATAAGTCTATTGCAACATAACACACGAATGCTAAGAACCCAAAACACTCCAAAGCACCCTGCAACTCAGAATCTTCCATAACTTGACAGTTTTGAACCTCACATAGCCATCTCCAAATCCACTCGTGCGTATTGAGTTTTAATCATCCAAACACTTAATATACATCATATCAAAGTGATCCAGACCCCTGTTCTTTGACTGTAACTCCTCCATCACTATCCATCATTTCCAAATTTGAAGCTTGCAACTTGACTTGAGTTGGGAGTTTCAGCCATCCTCAAAGCAAAGTAGGAGTCGGAACACACTCAAGGAGGTCCAGGAAAGCTACAGAAATCATTAGGCCATCACAAAGGTTGCTCAAACTCCATACACGACTCTAGCTGCAAGAGGTAAGTTTTCAAACTTCTATCTCTTCATATAGGCATCATTTGATTTTGATTTGTGAATATAAAATGTAGATACCATTGCCACGAAGTTGTACATATCCATAGTTTGCATTTATATGGCCTGAGCTCAGAGAATTTTAGAGTTGAAGTTTTATGAAATTTTTAGGTTTTAAATTAGGGCCAGAAAAATTCTCATTCATCTTTGACTGTTAGATTAAGTTATTCACATGGTTGGATTCATGGGAAGAAATGCCACAACTTTCATGTTTGAACTTTTCATTTTTGTTGAGAGATGAAGAAGTTACAAATCCTTTGGCTGGAGGTTGAAGATAAAGTATAATCAGGGCGCGTTTTGTGTTATGTATTTATCCTTTCACACAAGTTAACGGATGTATCACCACCCCAGTGGTTAAAGCGCGCGCCTGTCACCCTTAGGTCTTGGGTTCAAGCCCCAGCATGACCTTTTGTTATTTTTTTCACTATTTTCTGACTTTTTGTGCTTTTTTGGCATCGCCTGAGCTTTATTGTAGGTCTAATCCTTTTTTCTTCACAACACCTCTTGCATTACTAATCCACCTCCCTAACTTATTTTTATTTTTATTTCATTTTTTTGTTTTATTTATTATTGTTATTAATAATATTGTTATTATTATTATTACTATTATTATTTTCATAAATCATATAAAAATATAAAAATATTTTTATTTATTAGTCATACTTATATATTTATTTTCTCTATAAAACAAAAAGATAAAAAAAACATTTTTTTAAACAAATGAATTTTTTTCTTAAATAATTAATTTTTAGACTTAGGATGAATTAGTATATTATTTTATTTTCTTAGTTAAAATTAATTTAGAACTTAAGTTTATTTTAATTAATTAATCTTCATTTTATTTTCATTAATTTAAAGCCATTTCACAAAAAGCCCTAAAAATCCCTTTTCAAGTTAATTTCTTTTCTTAATTAGTTTAAGTTAATTTTATTTAATTTTAATTAATCATTTTCTTTAATTAGGTCAAGACAAAAAAAACCCTTTCATAAAAAACAACAAAAATCATTTATTTTTCCATTTATATTCTTGCATTTTATTTTCAATTTTGTACAATATTCAATATGGTTGTAATAGATAATTAGGTTTAATTTTCTTGCAATCCCCATTTGTAAATTTGTACACCCCCTCCCCTAATGATGTAATAGCGTAGTAATTTTACTTTTCGCAATTTACCGCTTTATATAAATGCTAGTAATTAGGATTTGTATGAGAAGATAAAATCAACAAGTAGCAAAACCTAATCAAACACTAAACAAAGCATGAAAATCAATACACTTGCACACAAACACCCCTAGGGTAAAATCCACTTGGTTTCCTTATAAAAAATGGCCATATTATGCGTGTGAGGTATCTTAGAAAAAACAAGTAAAAATACAAGATCATAGTCCCTCGATGACGCTATCTATGTTGCCTTCTCAAAATGATCTTAGTCCCAAAATAAAAATGCTAAGATACCTTGCAACATTGCTAATCATGGTTATACGATGACCCACGCCCGTCTCGCTTACATCCAAAGATAGGGTTACTTACCAAATCAATGGTAATATAACAATGTCAAAGGAAAGAGGAAATAAACATGAAAGAATTTTAAGTAGGTAGAATGTTCCTAGTTACTTGCTCAATTTAAAAACAAAACATCCTTGCTATCTTCAAAAAACAAACACCTACACTTTCAAAAATATCTTTCAAACTTGAAAACATTTTCAAAATATCAAACACTTTGTATACATTCTCACGGACGAGAATCATTACAAAGTTTTCCTAAACAATGGTTTCTTTTCAAAAATACTTTCAAAACCACATAAAGCACAATTTCAAGCAAGTGATCTAGCAAGTAACTAAGAGCCCATGGGAAACCATGGATGAAAAGGGTGCTAATACCTTCCCTTTTCATAATCTACCCCCGAACTCAAGAAACAATCTCAAAGGTCTTTCCTGTGCTTTTTCACCTTTCCTTTTGGATAAAAGAAAAGTCGATGGCGACTCTTGCTAACCGTAACATTTGCAATCAAGTGCAAAACACCCAAGTCAGTTCTCCCACCGTATCACAAAACTGGCGACTCTACTAGGGAGAAATATAAAAGTGGGGTTACCTTAGGGTTAAATCACATTTACTTGCTTTCATTGTTTGACTTGTTTGCTTTACATTATGGTTCTTTGTTTGGGTTTGAATCCTCTACCCGGATTTGGGATACCTTATAGGTAAGTAGCAATACGTTGTGGAAAATATGCGGGGCATACCGACCTGGTCTAAGAAATAGCTACATTAGTGCGACATATTTGTGGGTACCGGTAGCCCTTGAGTAGTCAAGGAGAATATGGGACCGCTGAGTGATGTCATGAAGCACTAATGAACTTTTAGAACCTTTAGTTGACCAACTTAGCCTTTAGGACGTAGTGAGATGACCGACTTTGGTGCAGTCCAAAGTTGGTAGATACTCGATACTACACTCATTGAGGTTTGGTTTTTTGGGATATTTCAGTCGCCATTAAAGAGGCTTGTGCTGAAACAATGACCAAAGAAACAAATCAGTGATATTGAGCTCCTTAGAACCCGGTTGCTATTACTAGGACAGGTTTGAGCCAACTAAACTTCAAGAGGGTACTTACCTATAAGACTCCATGCAAGCCTAAACTTAAGGACTTGTTTGCTTTGTTTGTATATATTTACTTGTACATAACATCATAAACATCATAAACATCATAACATCATAACATCATACTCATATTCACTAACCATTTCAAGGATCTTGGGATTTATCTTTGTTCTGTTTTATAGGACATGGATTCTATTCGCAGGAAAACCATTCAAGTCAACCTTGTAAGGATCCCTCCTCAACTTAAAAAGCTAGCATAAAGGATTCCTGAAAACTCTCCATTTACCGAAAGACATGGTCGCCTACTAGACTTGGTTACCTCTAACACTGATGAAGACATGATGAAGGTGCTCTTTTAGTTCTTTGATCCTCTACACCATTGCTTCACATTTCCAGATTATCAACTTGTGCTAACTTTGGAAGATTTCTCCCGACTCTTGAGGATTCCCATTCTCAATCAACTGCCTTTCAACGGTACAGAAAGGGATCCAAATCCAGAAGATATTTCTCAAGCTCTACACTTGCAATCATCTGACATCACAACTAATTGGGAAACAATGAGTGGTGTCAAGGGTTTCCTAGCAAAGTTCTTGTTTGAGAAAGCCAAAAACTGTTGGAACTCTTTAGATTTGCAAGCTTTTGAGGAAATTGTGGCTCTCCTCATCTATGGGATGGTTTTGTTTCCAAATCCTGACCAACTCATAGATGTGAACGCCGTCAAAATATTCATGTCTCGTAACCTGATGCCTACTTTGCTAGGGGACATCCTACATTCTTTTCACACTCGCACTATGAGGAAAAGAGCTATCCTTATATGTTGTACTCCTCTTTTGGCAAGATGGTTTATTTCGCATCTTCTCCAATCTGTATTGAAGAACGAGCAAGGTTCAAGGTGGTCACATTGGTTGATGACGCTCAAGCATTCAAACATTCATTGGTGTTCCCTATCTATAGAGAATATTACTATTGTCGACCGTTGTGGTGAATTCCCTAATGTCACTTTACTTGGAATTAGGGGAGGTATCACCTACAACCCTTGCTTAGCCTTAAGACAATTTGGTTACGCCCGAAGGGATGGTCCACACGAGACGCTTATTCAAGGTTTGGTATTTGACTACGAGAACGACGATCAAGGTCATCACCAGAGATTTATACAAGCTTGGAGGATGTTGAACAAGGTAGATAGCAAGACATTGGGGCATAAGAATTCCATCCCTCTTGAGCCTTACTTCAAGTGGGTACGAGCTCGTGCTCAAATTCTTATAATGCCTTACCCCTCCATTCTCCCGGTTATGATATAGACTATTGTGGAAGGAGAGGTTCCATACACTATCCTGCATCCTAACATGCCCGCCTCTCTTGAAGACTTACAAAGGGATTGGATACAGCTTAAGGGGGAGCGAGACACTTTCGAGGCCCAATTCTACGCCAGCGAGAAGAAGGTTTTGGAACTCACCAAGCAACTTTATGAGGAGCGGAACCTGAACGCCTACATCGCACCAAAGAGGATGCGTACAACTTTTTCATCTTAGAGTTTTTTGTATTTCTTTGTAAGCCCAAAAAAGGCATGATGTACTCAAGCTTTGATTTATAACGTGTGTTCCTTTTTGGTCTAAAGCAAATTTAAATCTCTAATTTCCTTGAAATCATTGCATATGCATTTACCATTCATCATAACATAAGCAGGTTTTCTCACAACAAGTCTCCTCATCTTTCTACTGTTTATTTCAGTAAGATGGATCTCGAGCAGACAGTGAAAGACCTCCAAGCACAGAATGCTCAGTTTCAGCAGTTGTTCTTGACTCTAGCCAAAGGACAAGAAGATCTGAAAACCTTGCTGATTGAAGAAAATAAGAAGAAAAAGGAAGTAACCGGAGTTTTGAATATGGGAAGAAGGTTCCAAGGACAAGCAAGAAGGACCCTAGACTTTGCAACGTCATCTGGTGAAAAAAGACAATCAAGATGGGAAAGGCAAGGAAGCAGTTGTCCAGCAAGAGTCTAAAGAGAAAGAAGAAGAGGATTACTCTGAAGAGCAGTATCCCCCGACCGACGACAAGTACAAGCATCTGGAAGAACGACTAAGCGCAATGGAAATCCAGAAAGTACCTGGGCTAGACTTTGAGGAGCTAGGCTTGGTGTCTGGGATTATAATTCCACCAAAATTCGAGGCACCGATATTTTCTAAATACTACGGAGTTTCATGCCCCAAAATGCATCTCCGATCCTATGTGAAGAAGATACAGCCTCACACTGCGGACAAAGATTTATGGGTCCACTTTTTCCAAGACAGTCTATCCGGAACTCAACTTGATTGGTTCTATCAACTAGAAAGGTCCAACATCCACAATTGGGAAGACCTTTCCGCTGCCTTCTATAAACAATATCAGTACAACGCGGAACTTTCTCCTAACCGTACTCAACTCCAGAGTATGGTTATGGCTTCAAATGAAGGCTTTAAGGATTATGCTCAGAAGTGGAGGGACTTAGCAAGAAGAGTCCAGCCTCCCCTGTCTGATAGGGAGCTAGTGGATATGTTTCTCGGTACCCTGTCAAGTCCGTTCTTTAATCACCTGATTGGAAGCTCTTCAGCTGGCTTCACTGAATTAATTATGACAGGAGAACATGTGGAAGTTGGGATTAAGAGTGGGAAGATCCATAAAGATGCATCCTCCGCCGCTGTAAGAAAACCATTTATTTGAAAGAAAGAAGTTGGTGTTGTGTATCCTCAAAGGAATCAAGAAAGAACTGAACATCGTCCAATGGTGGGGGCTGTCATGATCCCTAAGCCGGTACTCACTCAACAAAGGAACGATCATCCTAGAACAGAAAGACCAGTAAAACAATTTACCCGGATTAACATGACACTATCTCAAGTACTGCCGCATTTGTTGAGATCCAACCTGGTAACTTTGAAAGAAGCTCCAAAGAATCCTAACACAACATCTCCTCACTACCACCCTAATGCTCGTTGTGCATACCATTTAGAAAGCCCTAGCCATGATACTAACAACTGTTGGGCTTTGAGAAACAAAGTATAAGACCTCCTTGAAGCCAAAGAAATTGAGTTTGATGCTCCCGAGATCCCGAATGTTATTACCGCTCCTATGCCCAAGCATGGTCGTGGTGTTAACGCTGTCGAAGATAATATGTTTGTTTCTACTGTTGATAAACTTGTTACTCCTCTCCTAACCATCAAGAAGAACCTATTTAAGGCCGATTTATTTCCGGATTGTGATGAAGGCTGCCACTTCTGTTTATCCCGACCAACTAGTTGTCATTTATTAAAAGCAGGTGTTCAACGCCTAATGGATGACAAAGAGATTTTGTTTGAAAAGACTCCTGTTCCAACTGTTTCTTACAAAGATGTTTCAAGAATAACCATTTCCGCCAATCCTTCCAGGGTCTCCACCAAAAGACCCGTTAGGATTACATCAGTTCCTAAAGTAGCTCCGCTAATAATTACTATGCCTGGGCCAATCCCGTACTCATCAGATAAGACCGTCCCATGGAATTATGGGGGCGATGTCTACTATAACGGTGTCAAGCAAGATTGGCCGGTTATTGAAGACTCAATTTATGAGGAAGATAACCCAGACATCAATAATATTGCGGGAACCAGCAAGATAACTCGAAGTGGAAGAATTTTCTCTCTAGAGATTGCTCCTCTGAAGACTGTCATCGGTCCTATGATCATCCATGTTCCTGTTCCTGCTAACACTACTACTACAACAATCCCTTTAGTTACACCTGCTGACACTCCTACCGCCGAGTCGACCAAGACTCGGGGCAAAGGCATTCTGGTTGAGCCTGTCTAGATGAAGGCGCAAACAATATCCATCCTTGAGACCTCCAAAAAAGAGATGGAAGAAATTCTGAAGATTATAAAGAGAAGCGACTACAACGTAGTCGAGCAGCTAGGGCAGACTCCGTCAAATATTTCCATGTTGGATTTATTGTTGTGTCCCGAGGCTCATGCAAAGGCCTTGGTTAATTTCCTTAAAACTTCCCATGTACCACAAGAAACCTTTGCTGATCAGTTCCAAGACTGTGTGGCCAGCTTGACCGCGAACAATGGTTTAGGTTTTTCTGATGCTGACTTGAAACCTAGAGGGAGGAAGCACAATGAGAAATTGCATGTCTTTGTCGAATGCTGGGGAACAACTTTGGCCCATGTCTTGGTGGATACCGGTTCATCTTTGAATGTATTGCCTAAGAAGGTTCTTGATAGACTTGACTGTGAAGGTTTGACCTTAAAACCCAGCAATATAGTGGTAAGGTCCTTCAACAGTTCAAAAAGAATGGTGCATGGGGAGGTGGACATCCCCATAAAAGTTAGAACCCAAACCTTTGATTCAACTTTTTACGTGATGGACATTCTCCCTTCCTACTCCTGCTTATTGGGCCGACCATGGATTCACAATGTTGGTGTTATCACCTTTACATTACATCAAATACTAAAATATCCCACCAAAGGGAAGATCATTACTGTCCATGGAGAAGAGGAATATATGGTCATCCATTTAAAATCATTCACATATGTGGAATTGGATGGGGAATTCATTGAAACTCCATTTCACCATTTCAAGGAAGTCCCACCAACTGTGGAAGTAACCAAAGTTGTTTCCTAAAACCCGAAGATTACAAGACCTCTGCTAAAGATGTCTTCCTTGAAGGATGCTAAGGCAGTGATAGAAGAAGGTGGGTGCACTATTTCGGGCCAACTCCCAGATATCCCATACAAGTTTGACAAATTTGGTTTGGGTTTCACTTTAGGAGCCCAAAAAGTTGTACACCGTGCTCGCACCGGGGGACTCCTTTTGAAGATTAGCAACCACTGAGTCAACGCAGTGGAGGATGATAAGGACAACTACGACCTGGAGGAATGGATTTTCCCAACTGTCAATGGAGGACTCAGCAATTGGGAAGCTAAAGATTTTGTCCCAATTACTTTTATCCAACAGTAATTGTCTTTTAATTTTGTCGGATCTATAATAATTAAACAATTCAGACTTTTTAAACCTTGTGTCTTACCCGAGGCACAATGGTCCATTTGTAAGGGTTGTTATCTCATTTTCATATGTCATCAATGAATCATGGACGTTTTTGCATACAAACTTTGTGTTCTTTGTCTTTCTTTTTTACATTTTTATTTCTTTCAAAGATAGATATACTCTTACACACACTCACATTCAAAATGCAAATCTACATCCATTCGGGATCCCATGGGTAACGATTCTGCTATGGCCTTTTGTGACTCTGAAAATCTAATCTACCAAGCCGAAGACGAAGGTGAGGAAGATTGTGAAGTGCTAGGAAAACTGGCCAGGTTACTACAACAAGAAGAGAGGACCATTCAGCCCCACGAAGAACCAGTGGACACAGTTAATCTAGGTACCAAAGAGGACAAGAAAGAAGTCAAGGTGGGTGCCAACCTGGAACCCAGTGTCAAGAAACGTCTAATTCAGTTGCTACATGATTATGTTGAGGTCTTTTCCTATTCGTACGAAGACATGCCAGGACTTCATGCTAATATCGTGGTACATCGTTTACCAACAAAAGAAGATTGCCCTCCGGTAAAACAGAAAGTTCGTCACATGCGACCAGACATGTCAGTGAAGATCAAAGCCGAAGTCATGAAACAATTCAACGTCGGAGTCTTAGTTGTCACCTCCTATCCGCAATGGGTCGCCAATGTTGTTCTCGTGCCTAAAAAGGACGGAAAAGTACGAATTTGCATGGACTACAGAGATTTGAATAGGGAAAGCCCTAAGGATGATTTCCCACTTCCCCACATCGATATTTTGGTTGACAATACAACAAAACATAAGGTGTTTTCCTTCATGGACGGTTTCTCAGGCTACAACCAAATCAAAATGGCGCCTGAGGACATGGAGAAAACAACCTTTGTCACACAGTGGGGCACATTATGTTATGAGGTTATGTCATTCGGGTTAAAGAACGCTGGGGCAACCTTTCAGCGTGCCATGGTAGCTCTATTTCACGACATAATACATCACTAAATAGAGGTCTATGTGGACGATATGATAGCCAGATCTCAAACAGAATAAGAACATCTTGATCAAATACAGAAACTGTTTGAGAGACTAAAAAAATACAAGCTGAGGTTGAACCCGAATAAATGCACATTAGGGGTGAGGTCTGGTAAACTCCTAGGCTTTGTCGTCAGCGGTAAAGGTATCAAAGTGGATCTTACCAAGGTGAAAGCTATACAAGAAATTCCTGCTCCCCGCACCGAGAAGGAAGTCGTAGGATTCTTGGGACGTTTAAACTACATTACCAGATTCATTTCTCACCTGACAGCTACTTGTGAACCAATCTTCAAATTACTGAAGAAAGATCATGTAGTCAAATGGAATGATGAGTGCCAAACTGACTTTGACAAGATCAAAGAGTACCTACAAGAACCTCCTGTTTTAATGCCACCAGTCGAGGGAAGACCCTTGATCATGTATCTAACTGTTTTGGAAAATTCAATGGGGTGTGTGTTGGGACAGCATGCGAGTTTGGCCGAAAAGAGCATTCTATTTATTACCTGAGCAAAAAGTTTACTGACTGTGAAACAATATATTCACTGCTCGAGAAAACTTGGTGCGCTCTGGCATGGGCTGCTCGCTGGCTAAGACAGTATATGTTGACCCATACTGCCTTATCGATATCCAAAATGGATCCCATAAAATACATCTTCGAGAAGCCTGCCCTTTTTGGGAGAATAACAAGATGGCAGATGATCCTGAAGGAATATGACATTCAGTATACTACCCAAAAAGCAATAAAAGGGAGTGTACTAGTTGGTCACCTTGCTCATCAAGCTGTAGATGACTACCAGTCCATGAAGTTCGAATTCCCAGATAAAGACATCATGATGGTAAACAACTACGAAGAATTCAGACCATATGACGGACCTGAACAAGGATCTCGATGGACCCTGGTTTTTGATGGGGTATCCAACGCACTCGAAAATGGTATAGGTGTTGTACTCATATCTCATAAAGGATGTCATACTCCCTTTACGGTAAGACTCTGCTTCAATTGTACAAATAACATGGCAGAGTACGAAGCGTGCATTTTTGGTCTCAAAGCTGCCATAGATTTGGGGGTCAAATCCTTAAATGTATTCAGAGATTCAGCTTTGGTCATCAGCCAGATCAAAGGGGAATGGGACACCAAACACCCTAACCTTATCCCCTACAAAGAACATGTGTTGACATTGATCCCACATTTTGAGAAGATTACCTTCAAGCATTTCCCGCGAGAAGAAAATCAGCTAGTAGACGCGCTAGCCACAATGTCATCCATGTTTAAACTTAAATGGGATAACGAGGCTCCCCAGATCACCATTGAACGAATGGATGAACCAGCTCATTGTCATCGAGGCTCAAGAATATCCCTAAGGAGCTTCAGTCAATGATAAGAAGTTCTTAAGGAGATTCTCCGCTAAGTTCTTCCTTAGTAATGGCGTTCTCTACAAACGCAACCATGACTCTGTTTTGCTCCATTGTGTAGACAAGGTTGAGGCAGAAAAGATCATGGTTGATCTACATGAGGGCACTTTTGGCACCCTTTCCAGTGGGCCTACAATGGTAAAGAAAATCCTACGGGAAGGTTATTACTGGTCTACCATGGAAGCAGATTACTATCAACACTCTCGAACTTGTCATAAGTGTCAGATCTATGCTGACAAGGTGCATGTACCTCTGGTTCCCTTGAATGTTTTGACGGCTCCTTGGCCCTTTGCAATGTGGGGCGTCGATATGATTGGTGAAATCAAGCCGACAGCCTCTAATGGACACCGCTTCATCTTGGTGGCCATTGACTATTTCACGAAATGGGTTGAGGCGGCTTCTTTCGCTTCCGTTACCAAGAATGTTATCGCCCGATTCATCAAGAAAAATATCATCTGTCGGTATGGTATCCCAGAGAGAATCATCACTGACAATGGTATGAATCTTAACAACACTATGATCACCGCACTGTATGCACAATTCAAGATCCAGCACCACAATTCTTCCCCTTATCGGCCAAAGATGAATGGTGTTGTCGAAGCCGCAAGTAAGAACATCAAAAAGATCATACAAAAAATGACAGTCACGTACAAAGACTGGCATGAGATGCTACCATTCGCTCTACACGGTTATTGTACTGCAGCACGCACATTGACCAAGGCAACACCCTACTATCTGGTATACGACATGGAGGTTATCTTGCTTATTGAGGTCCAGATCCCCTCTCTGAGAATTATGAAGGATGCAGGGTTGAATGAAGATGATTGGATCCAAACTCGACTTGATCAACTGAACTTAATTGATGAGAAAAGACTTACTGATGTCTGTCATGGTCAAATGTATCAAAAATGGATGATTAAGGCTTTCAACAAAAAGGTCAGACGCCAAGTATATCAAGTCGAGGATTTGGTGATCAAGCGCATCATACTGCCGCAAGGTGATCCCAAGGGCAAATGGACTCCTACATATGAAGGACCGTTTGTGATCAAAAGCATATTCTCTGGTGGAGCAATGATCTTGACCACTATGGATGGCAACGACCTTCCACACCCTGTGAACGCGGACATAGTTAAAAGATACTACGCATAAGAGACCTGCTAGGTTGACACACCTAGGCAAAACAAGGGCATCCAGGCGAACCAAAAAGTTTCGGGAAAAAGTTAGGGATAAAAACAAAAAAAATTGTACACCCGACAAGTTGAAAACCTGAAAGGGCGACTTGGGCAAAAAAGGGTATCCCGGTGGACTGAAAACCCGAAAGGGCGGTCCAGAAAAAAGTTAGGGAATCAAAGATGTTGTCCCCCAAAATTTTCCCTCCCATATTTCTCAATACATGTCAAGTGAGGTCCTCAAATTGCTCAAGGAAGTCCAAGGGTTGACCAGACAAACTCTCTCCTAAGGCAGTCTACCTCAAATTAAGGTTTTATTTTGCATCAAGATGTTTGAGTCCAAAGGATCCCAAATGCTCACCATGGTCCTAATATGTTCTCAAGATCATACATGCCAAGTTTCAAGCCTTGCAGAGGAAGTTTGCTCAGTTAATTGCTCAAAGGCCTGAAAATCGACTAAGCTAGGTCAAAAGTCAATTGTGGCTCACATACAGTCAAACTTCAAGATTTTTGGTCAACATCCTCATTTTGAAGTATCATTCATGATTTTATCAAGGGTTGATCATTATTCATCAAGGATTGCTCACAATTCATCAAAACCCAAAAGTTGCTGAATTAGGGTTTTGTAGGAAAAGTCAACTCAACTTTGACCAAGCATAACTTTCTCATACTTCATAAGAAATGACCCATCCAAATCTCATTTTTAAGAGGATGCAATTTCCTACAATTCATATTCATCTACCAAGTTCAAAATATGCACTCACAAAAAGATAAGAATTTTTACATTATAGGTCATTTTAAAAAGTCAACAAAAATACCTTTTGGGTCAAAGCTTCATACATGAACATGGAAGCCTCAATTGATATGAGACTAAAAGGGTTGCCTAGAGGACATCATAAGCTTTCTAAAAAGTTCAAGAACACCCTTCTAGGGTCAAAATTGAGAGAGTTATGCATTGGCCAAGTTGACCTTTTTTGCAAAATTGCCAAAAGTCAAATGTGCTCAAATTTTCATTTTTTGCTAAATGGGCCCAAGTGTTTATGCTTGCACTTTAATGATAACACAGTCCACGACCTATGGGACCCTCCATGCTTTATTTATTCATTTATTTAATTTATTTTGATTTTTATTCATTTAAAATTCAAATAAAATCAAATAAATCCTAATAAATCATATATTGTGTTTTAGGGATGATTTTTGCATTGAAAGAAGATCTTGTATGCTGTCCATTAAGAATAAACTCGTGCAAGGCGAAATTGGTTAGAAAAATATTGGATTTGAGAAAAATTGGAAAGAAATCATATGCCATGAAAGACCAAATCAAATCTCCATGATGAGCAAGATTGAGGTCGTTTTTGTTGACCTAATAGGTTGTATTACATATACAGAAGCAAGCCAAGGCATGGAAGAGGTTGGAACAAGCGTGAAAGAGGCAAACAAAAATAAAAAAATCCAAGAAAAAGAGGTGATCCAATTTCCGTACTAGAGACCAAATCTGTGCCATTCTCTCATTGCCAACAGGTTGTTGGACATTCCAGGAACATATCCCAATCAATTGCAAGCCTTTTCACGCCTGGAATTGTAAGTTACAGGTATCACGATTTGCTTCCAAACTCGTTTTCGTTTTCATCAATTTATACACTATTTGCACGTTTTGACTGCATATTCTTATTCCTTAACATGTTTGCAAGCTAATCATCATATTCAATTGTGTTTTTGGTGATTGTATGAAAAACTGCCATGGCTAGGGTTTTTTGTTGAGTTTTAGGGCTTTGCAGGATAGGTAAAATTAGACATTGATTCTGGTACCATGAGACCCGTGAGGATGAGACGAGTTGATTGGTACCAGCCATGGCCATTTATATTACCTGTGAAGAGTTTTTGAAATACGCAGGTTTGTAGCTACAACAATACAACCGTAGGTAAAAGTGTTGTTATCTAACACGACGAATGGGAGGAAGAAGATAAGGCGTGGCGCCCCCTGGTTGGGCAATTTGAATTTAGCGCGCTTTTCATTATTGTCCATATATTATCTTTTGTTTTTATTGTATATACAAGTAAACCAAATGGCTCAGTTGGCAAGCGTACAAGGGGAAAGTGCAGAGGACCTGGGTTCGATCCCCAGGTCCCAACCTTTATTTCATGTTTTTCTTCAATAGGTAATCCAGCGCATAGCAAATCAAGAAGTGCACCATATACCACCAGGATCTGGCCATCCAACTCATCAGCGCTCCACACAACGTACCACCATTGGAGGACCACCATATGCCTTAAGTCAACATCCACATTGGATCATGCAAAGTCAAACGGGCCTGGATCCTTTGGGCTCAGAATCTCAACATCACACCCGCCATAATTGCTAATACAGGCCCATATCTCTTTCTTTTTCTTTTAGTTTTTTTAAATCTTTCAATATTTATTTTATTTTCTTTAATTCATAAATTAATTTATTTTTTCACAAAAACCATAAAATTAATAATTCACAAAATTAGGATTAGTTTTTATTTATTTATCAAAATTAATTTAAATTAGTTTAATTTAGGAAATTATAATTTGTTTTCAAAAATAAAATCAAATGGAAATTAGGTTAAACTTTTCCTTTAATTTTATTTTGCTATTTTTCTCAAATAAATAAAATACAAAAATAGGCTTTTAGATGAATTAATTAATTTATTTTTTTAGTTTAATTTAAAATTAATTAGACTTGGGTTTTCCTTTAATTTAACAATTCCATTATTTTCTTAAAACATAACAAAAACACTGTCTTTAACTAATCGCAATTAGGTTGAGGCAAGGGTCAAAACCCTAGTTGCTCCGCATCCGTTTCATCGCGCGCGTATTATTATTTTTATCAATATTTCTATAAATGCTCATGGTTTGTAATAGTTTAATCTAGGGATTTTTTTTTATTTATTGCTTTTTTCCCGGGTTTTTGGCTATGTAATTAATCCCCCTCCCTGAAGCCTTGTAATAGTGTAGATTTACTTTCTCGCATTTTAATTCTCGCAAATATTTGATTGTTTAGATGCATGCTAATAGGATTGTATGATAAGAATGCATGACAAATTAATCCAGTTAGAAAACCCTAATGTGCAAAGATAAATAACTGAAACTAATCACTCGCACATATCACTCTTAGGGTATACTATTACTGCGGTTGCCTTCGGTAAACGATCATTAAGCATATGGTGTCTTAGTAGGTTGCCCTCCTGTCTAACAAAGATCAAATGCCCCATTCAAATGTTGCCTCGGAAATGTTGCCTCGGAAATGTTGCCTCGGAAATGTTATTTCGAATATGATCTTAAGACTTTAGGGTTATTACTAGGGTGTCCTGATATTGCTTTAGTGATCGTACGTCCCTTTCGAATTGACCCTTACAACTCCAACGACGGTGCTACCTATTTCTCAATAGTAGGATAACACTGTCTAAAGGAAACAAGAATATAAACGATCTTTTTTCGAGTAGGTAGATGCTAGTAGGTACTTGCTCAAATCAAAACTCTTCACACTTACACATTTTCAAAAACAATTTTCAAGAACAACTTCGTCACACCCTTGAGGATTGATACAAGGGTTATCACGAAGTCAAACATTTTAAAAAACAAAGCACATACACAAGCAAATTTTAAAAGATGAGCAAGTACCTAAGAGCCCATGGAAAACCATGGATAGAAAGGGTGCTAACACCTTCCCTTTCTATAATCTACCCCCCGTACTCAGAATATCTCGAAAAAGGATTTTTTTCTGTACATTTTTCCTTTCCGATTGGATGAAATAAAAGTCGGTGCCGACTCTTGCTTACCGCGACATTTTGCGAACACAAAACGCAAAATGCAAACCAGCATCTCAAACAAGTCGGTTCTGCCACCGTATCACAAAAGCGTACAACTATGTCCTGTTGAATCACCTTGCAGACAACCTTTGGCTTTAACTGACAAACTCAACGGTTCTAATCAATTCAATCAACTTCGGACAAGGCAGCAAGTGGACAAGACGCTCAGAGACACAAGGGCTATAGCAGAATGGGAACCCCATGGGATTATTGCACATAGCTATCTTTTCTTTGTATCAAATGTTCATACTTTACGATGACGTTCTCTTACTAGGATGTTCGTCTCATTGTACAAAATACTTACTCAAGTTAATACAAAGATACTTCTTTGAAAGAGAAAAATTATCTGTTTTTCTTTAATTTCTGTGTTTTGTTTACAAAAACGTCCAATGATTTATTTTTGAGCATATGCATTTGAACATAACTACTGTTTACAAATGAGAAAAAACAGAAGATAATCACTAATGGCTTTAAAGAATAGGATAATATCTTTAGGCTATTCCTTGAAATCCCCCGCAATGTCCAGCTTAATGATACCAAGCTCTCTCGTATCCCCAGTGGAACAAAATTTCCAATTATCACTCCCCGGTAGAAGTCTCCGAATTTCTCAAGATTCCCCAACAGGATTTCACAAAGCCATACACGGAGTTCCCCTTACAACAAAGTTTATTTCTCTAACAAATAGGAGCTCATCAACTCATCAACACTTCAAAACATGAAAACTTACACTCCATGGCCCCAACAACAGTCAGGGATTTATTTCCCTAATCCAACAGTGTTACAGCAACATAGCTTACATACCCATAAATCGCATCCTTACGTCATGACATTGACAACACAAATGCATACAACATAATCTCATTCGTTTTTATTGAGAACATCATTATACAATGCATTTCATACATCATGACATTGCATACAACTAATCTTTCATATTTTCAGGAAATATCAGTCAACAGATGGCTATCATCAACAATTTACAAATGTCAGAGATTGATACCTGAGACAAGCCGCGACAATTATCTACACGACCGACTGAAGCAATCCTACACGGGTTTCTTGTGATTCAATTTTTCAGATACAGTTCAGATACGCTCCAGACACGAATTCCATTCTGATACTCATACAGATTCAGCTTTCAGATACGCTTCAGATACGCTCCAGACACGGACGCCATTCTGATACTCATTCAAATTCAGTTTTCAGATACAATTCAGATACACTCCAGACACAGATGTCATTCTGATACTCATTTAGATTCATATTTCAGATATAGTTCAAATATGCTCCGGACACAGATGCCATTCTGATACTCATTCAGATTCAGCTTTCAGATACAGTTTAGATACGCTCGACACGGATGCCATTCTGATACTCATTTCGATTCAGCTCTTAGATACAATTCAGATACGCTCTGGACACGGATGCCATTCAGATACTCGTTCAGATTCAGCTTTCAGATACAGTTCAGACACGCTCTAGACATGGATGCCATTCAGATACTCATTCAGATTCATCTCTCATACACAGTTCAGATACGCCCCAGACACGGACGCCATTCTGATACTCATTCAGATTCAGCTCTCAGATACAGTTCAGATACGCTCCAGACACGGATTCCATTCTGATACTCATTCAGATTCTCTCTCAGATACAGTTCAGATATGCTCCAGACACAGACGTCATTCTGATACTCGTTCAGATTCTCTTTCAGATATAGTCCAACAATCATTTTCGATGGCATCTGCAAGCCCATCTCCGACAACTTCTCGTCTCCTCTCCAAATGGCATCTTTAAGCCCATTCCCTATACCATCAACCATCACATCCTCGAGTGCAAATTTCTGGGCACTCTAGTGTCCAATCATCTTCCACCTTCAAGTCACGAATGGCAAATCCGCCAATCTAACTCTTCAGGTTTAAGAATATTGAACAGGGGCAGCTGTTGTACCCCCAAATTTGCCCTCTCACTTATCAAATATTTTCTCACAAAGATCTCTCTTGGTTCAAGACTGCACTAGGGTTGATCAGCTCAAGACACCTCCTTAAGCACTAATGACCAAAATTAGGGTTTGAGATTTGTTGTACCCCAAATTTTTTCCCCTAAGATCCCTTCATCATACCATATTGTTTCAATCACCACAAAATCACATTAGGGCTTTTGGTTCCTCTCTCTATCTTTAGCCTTGCTCTTTGAGGAGTTACCAAGCACATTGACTTGTTTTCTTTGACGATCATGGATATTTTTCTTTGATTCTCTCTCTAAATTAACAAATACAATATTGGTTTCTCTTACTTGTTAATAATGTAGGTAAAGGCAATGAGGTATAGCAAGTTGCATCATGGGTTCATGAGTTTATTTCCATGCCCTAGTCAAAAGCTTGAGAGATCCAAACCTCACCATTGAAGTTGTTTTGAAGTTGGTATGGAAGGATTTTTGGTGGACATGAGTCCTCATCATCATCCTCAACAAATTCTATTCACAAAGGAAGATTATTGGCACAAAAAGTTTGTTCAAACTTGGCAAAGTTCCACCAAGCATTCTCTTGATCTAGAGGCTAGGGTTTTTGACTTCAAAGGAGCATATCTTGCTCATCTTTTGGTATTTTTGAGTGATTCCAAAAACATTATTTTCTTAAAGGAGTTACCAACAAATCACTTCAAAAGTTCCAATGATTTTTCATATGGAAGGAACTTAGTGAAGAAGAAAGATTACAAGTCATCCAGATGAATCCCTCATTTTTCATAATGTGATTTCAAATGATCATAACTTGGTCAATTTTTATCCCCTTGAGCCCATTCTTTTTTCATGATGACCCTAATTATGTGTACTTAATTCATTCTTTTATGTGAAAAGTAAGAAAATGTATGGAAGTTTCCTTAAGAATGCAAGAGATTATAGGTCATTTCATGATTTTTTGCCAACTTTAACGAGTCATAACTTGCTCAATTTTTGGAGATTTTGAGTGGTTCAAATTGCAAAATTTCATTCAAGAGGTCTACTTCATTCCATATTTTTTGGTCAAGATCAAATTCTAAGTGGAAGGCCATGTTTTGATGCAAGAGATTATAGGTCATTTTTAAAGAAGAGTTTGAAATTTTTCTAAGTATGGAAAGTCAACTCTTTTTCTTCAACTTTGGCTCCATGTAACTTTCAGCTCAAGCATCCATATGATTCCATTCTTTTTCCATTGCAAAGCTTGTAATCTCATCTTTCCAAAGCATCAAGAATTATGCCCTAAGACCCCTTGAGGTGGAAATGCCATGGATTTGAATTTGGTAGTTTGAAACTGAATTTTGCGTAAAGTCAGAATTTTGAAATTTTTGTTTTGGCTTCTAATCACAGGATTTCCATGCGTTTTTGTTTCTAATCATGTTTAGCAACTTGCCAGAAGTGATTAGCATAATGAAACGCACGATTTGGCTGAGTTTTGATCATGTTTGATTCACACTTTCTTCATGATGCAGACCCACACGAATTCCCTCCAAAATGCATCATTTGCTATTCCTTTTGATCCCATTTGCTTCCCTATAATTAGAGGGTCATCCCCCATTCAATTTCCCAAGCTTAGAGAGCCAAGAACACCCTGCCAAAACTTCACACGAACTCACTTTTGTTGAATTCAGTTTTTGAAATTTAAGCTTCCTTTTCCAAAATTCTTTGCGATTCATCATCCTTGAACTTCATACAAACTCTCCAGCACTTCAACCAATCAAAATGACCCATAATATAAGCTACAGAAGTCCAGTTTCAGAGCTTCTTACTTGAACTTCAAAAAGGTAGAATTCTCCACCAATTGGATCAAAATCAAGCACTAATCTGTTCTACTCCTTTGTCTGATTCTAATGCTGCTTACAATTTTTAAATCCATTGAAAATTGAGAGAGAAATCTCAAATTGAAGCTGCTCGCTATTTTTCTGTGTTTTGATTCATATCTCTCTCCATACTTTACATAAATTTGGCGCGATGGTTGTGTTAGAATCGTCTTGAGGAGACGAGTTCAATGATGCTAGCCAGGGATCCTAATTTTTCCATTTGCAGGGTGTCTGGAGGTTGAAGATGATGACATGTCTCGTCTCAGCCAATGATAGCGTGCCAAGCGTTTTAATTTCATTGGTTGCCCTTTTTCTGATCACATGTGTGTTTCACTAAGGTCCATATCAAGCACAACGCGTCTGGTCCATTGGATTAGCTTACTAACGCATTTTGACTTTGATCTGATGGTCCACATCTTTTTGGTTTTATTTTATTTTCTGATTTTATATTTTATTTGATTAAATTTTCAAAAATTCATAACTCTTTTATTTTTTAACCAAAAATTATGAAATATTCACAAAAAAATACTTTGAATTATTTCTGATCTCATGAATATTTTTTTACATTTTCATTTTAACATTTGGTATTTTTTATATTTTTTGTATTATTTTCTTTCTTTTAATTACTTAAAAAAAATACTTTCTAACATTTTTTAATTCTGAAAAAATTCATAAACATTATTTGAATATTTTTGACTTTCTGAAAATTTTATGGAATTTTATGTCGAGGTTTACTATTTTTTATCTATTTTATGTTTGTTAGAGCAATTTTAAATAGTTTAAAAATAACTTATGACTTTTGAAAATTACTAAAAATTTTATAAAAATATTTGGATCCATTTCTGATTTTTCTATGGCTTAATTTTTCATTTCTTAAATAATTTGAACATAGTTGATATTTTCCTTATTATTTTCTAGTTTATTTTAACATTTTTAATCCTTTAATATATATATATATATATATATATATATATATATATATATATATATATATATATATATATATATATATATATATATATATATATATATATATATATATATATATATATATATATATATATATATATATATATATATATATATATATATATATTAAATGTTATATCATTTTATGAATATTTTCTGGTTGTCTTGGGTTGATTTTTTGGTCATGGCTTTATTAACATCATTGGATCCATGGTGTTGAGTTTAACTCCACAAAAATGGATGAATGATTTTAATAATAGTTTGATTAAATATTAATTCAAATATGGTTCTTCTTTCTACCCTAAATCCCCTTCATCTCATCCCCTTCTCATTGCACTAAATGTTATTGGAGCATGATCTCTATATCATGTCTCAAAGCAAATGGTGCATAGATTGCTATTGACCAGCCTCAAAATAGGTGCGACTTATATATAAGGCCACTTACGATTGCTTAACATAGCACTAAATTTTATCCCAATTCGAATAAATGATTATTCGTGGCCCAAACTTATGATTGCAAGCCCAAGTATGTTAATTTGATCTCTTTGATCCAATAACCTTGATATTCATTGTGTGGAGGCTTTGGTTCTACCAATCCTCTAATGGATCTACAACACCTTTGGTCAACGCGGATCACTTAAACATCGTTGATTATTAAATGGTACTTGTGATAATTCCAAATGGATGATATACTTGACAAAAAGCAAATGCAACTTGTTGTGTGGAGGTTTTGGTTCTACCAAATCTCTAATGAGTTCCAAATGCAAGTTTCAAGATGGTCATCCAAATAACCACTAATTATTGACTTGTTTTATTTTATGCTTTTGTTCTTTTATGCTTTATGCACTATTCATTTTTTTAGCATTTTACATTTCATGCCATTTTCATCTTTGCTCATTTGAGCAATTATTTTCTTGTCATTTTTACTTTGCTCAATTGAGCTTTTCTTTTTCCTTTTCCTAAGATACTTAATAACCAACTTAAACCCTAAAAAACTCTTTAATGGCACTTGGACTATTTGGTTACTATCCTTGGCATTATGGAGCAGTGGACTTTTTCTTGGACTTAGGATTAGAAACTTTAGCCTATCTTGGAGACCTTGTGATTTTATCTGATTATTTTGTCTGGATTTCTTGAGGTTTACCTCAAGACATTGGGTTGCTTGTTTTTTTTGTGTGCAGGTTTTTGTGATTACATTCTCTGTTTGTAATATGGAATTCACCCGTATACAGCCGTTACTCTGTCCAATTTTTGTGAAGACTTAATACACTTGAAGAGGTCTAGTATTTTTGCTTGCTTGATTTCAATCCAAAGAATGGGAATTCTATCTTGAATCATAATGTCAAGTTTTGGCTTCTTGTTGGTTAGATGGTTCTTATCCTTAACTTTTACCTTATGCTTTAGGATAGCCTCTTCTTCTCCTCCAATCTTATTTAATTTCATAAATCTTCTCCCTCCTTTTGAAAACCCTTCTTGATTTTAAACTTGAACCACTTTCATAATAAACTTGGACTTATGTCCATGCACTTTCAAAACATTTTCATAAATAAACTCAAATCAACTTAACAATACCTTGGCATTTTTTGTGAGAAGACTAAAAGTCAATCAATCCCATTTCAAACTATTTTTCCACTTTGGCTTTTACCTTTAAACTTTTCTTAAAGGATTAGGCTCCTGTCAATCCTTGTAGTGATGCAAACAACTATACTTCTACAATATATAGTGAAGTGAGATATTTTCCACTTGGGTGTTGAGTGAGGCATTTTTTATTTTAAAATTAAAGCCATATCCTCCACTTTGAGATGATGCAAATTCTCCTTTCTCATGATTGTGGGTAGTGAGTATGTTTTCCACACGGACAATGACGATGACGTCTTATCTCATAAAATTAACCAACACACTTGTGTTTCAAACTTTTTAAAAGAGGAACTACGTGTACCCTGATCCCCTATTGCACGAAAGGTGGTACGCAGGCACTAAAGGTTCGCAACCGCGGCGGGTGCAAAAAATCATAAAAAATACTTCTTTTCTCACCTCCACTATCCATTTTATATTAAACACATTTTCATAGCCAAAATATACAGATTTTACAAAGAGGTTCTTGCGGAGTACCGTAGATGTTTAGGGTGCTAATACCTTCCCTTTGTATAACCAACCCCCTTACCTTGAATCTTTCCCCCTTTTTTAGGTTATTTGCTCTTTTCCCATTCCTTTGGAAACAATAAAGTGCGGTGGCGATTTTTATTTTGATTTGTATAAAGGCTAGTCAATCCAATGGCTTAGTCTTGAACATTTCTACCGCTACAAGATTTCACAAGGATAATTAAACTTTAAATGCTTCATATGACTTTCATGGATCATTATGGACCCCCAATATTACTCATGTCAAGTTTCAAGCCTTGGATCACACTTTTGCTCAGTCAATTGAGCAGTTGACCTAAAAATCAGCTGCATTGGGGAAAAAGCCAACTATGGTCAATTTACAGTCAAACTTCATAATTTTTTATCCAAATTAACATTATAAACTCATTTTTATCATTTGATCAAGTTTGGACCACAATTCCTCAAGAAATTTGATCAAATCATCAAAAGGGCAAAATGGTCAAAATTAGGGTTTTGACTGAGAAAGGGAAATTTCTAATTTTTGACCTAGCAAATGATCAATTGGCTTGAAGCATGATCTCAAGAGTTCAATTGCATCATTTTGACCTAATTTCATGACCTAAAACATTGCTCAAGCTCAATTGGATTGATAGTGAATTTTAAGTCAACTGATCAAAAGTCAACTGTACACTGAAAAGTCAAACTTTGACTTTTTGGTCAAAATCCAATGTCAAAGATCATAATTCATCAAAAAAATATCAAAATATGAAACTTATTCATCAAGAAATCAAAAATTCAAGATTTCATTTTGAAAAATCAAAGTTTTCTAACTTAGAAATTTTTCAAAGTGTTTAAAACTTCATGTTTTTTCATAACTTTGAGCCAATTTTTCACCATGATGCAAGATGATTCAAAAGACACTTTCAACATGAAAGTTGTAGTTCTCCATGATATCTACAACATTTATTTACACAAATTCTCCTAAAAATGCTTGGATCTCAAGTTATTAATTCATAAAGTCATGGTCTTGAAATTGAACACTTAGTGAAATTTTGCCCTAGTTTTGGTCAGGATTTTGACTTAACTTCATGGCACTTTTTCATATAGTTCCAAAGGGAATTTTCAAAAGTGATTCAAATAGGGGTTGTGGAGAACACTACAAGCTTTCCAAATGTCGAATAAATCCTTGAGATCATTTGTGAGCAAGGAGAATCGAAGAGATGAAGTTAGGGTTTTCAAACTTAAATTACAAGCCACTTCATGATGAACAAAAATTCAAATCCAAGCCTAGGCTGCATAATCTTTGCTTTGAAGGCCTCAAACTTGTTTGTAACTCCATAATTAAATGTTTACACAGCTGATAGAGCTTTAATCCAAGCACTTGAGCCTTTATCCAAGTTACATTTCCATTTATGGCACAAAGTTGCCATTTCCATCTTGATAAAGTACTACTTTTGCAATTGTAAACTTCTTGAGATTTGAACTTGTTCTTTATGCACACACAACCCCTTAAACTAAAAGCAATGTGTCTAAAACCTCTTTAAGCTCAGAACATGCTTGTACAACACTTTGAGTTTTTTCTTCTCACTTTTCTTCAAAAGCAAGTCATAGAGCCAAAAGGATAGAACTCAGAAACCTTGAGTGCATTTGATCTCTAATCTTTTCCATACATATACACAAGTCTATTACAACATAACATACGAATTCTAAGACCCCAAAACACTCTCAAGCACTCTACAATTCAGAATCTGCCATAACTTGACATTTTTGAACCTCACATAGCCATCTCCAAATCTACTCGTGTGTATTGAGTTTTAATCATCCAAACACTTAATATACATCATATCAAAGTAATCCAGACCCCTGTTCCTTGACTGTAACTCATCCATCACTATCCACCATTTCCAAATTTAAAGATTGCAACTTGACTTAAGTTGGGAGTTTCAGCCATCCTTAAAGCAAAGTAGGAGTTGGAACACACTCAAGGAGGTCCAGGCAAGCTACAGAAATCATCAGGCCATCACAAAGGTTGCTCAAACTCCATACACGACTCCAGCTGCAAGAGGTAAGTTTTCAAACTTCTATCTCTACATACAGGCATCATTTGATTTTGATTTGTGAAGATAAAATGTAGATACCATTGCCACGAAGTTGTACATATCCATAGTTTGCATTTATATGGCCTGATCTTAGAGAATTTTAGAGTTGAAGTTTTCTGAAATTTTTAGGTTTTAAATTAGGGCCAGAAAAATTCTCATTCATCTTTGACTGTTAGCTTAAGTTATTTACATGGTTGGATTCGTGAGAAAAAATGCCACAACTTTCATGTTTGAACTTTTCATTTTTGTTGAGAGATGAAGAAGTTACAGATCCTTTAGCTGGAGGTTGAAAATGAAGTGTAATCGGGGCGCGTTTTGTGTTATGTATTTATCCTTTCACATAAGTTAACGGATGTATCACCACCCCAGTGGTTAAAGCTCACGCATGTCACCCTTAGGTCCTGGTTTCAAGCCCCAACGTGACCTTTTGTTATTTTTTCACTATTTTTTGATTTTTTGTGCTTTTTTGGCAGCGCCTGGGCTTTATTGTGGGCCTAATCCTTTTTTTTCACAACATCTCTTGCATTACTAATCCACCTCCCTGACTTATTTTTATTTTTATTTCATATTTTTTATTTTTTTTTATTTTTATTAATACTATTGTTATTATTATTATTACTATTATTATTTTCATAAATCATATAAAAATCTAAAAATATTTTTATTTATTAGTTATACTTATATATTTATTTTCTCTATAAAACAAAAAGATAAAAAAAACATTTTTTTAAACAAATTAATTTCTTTTTTTTCTCTTAAATAATTAAATTTTAGACTTAGGATGAATTAGTATATTATTTTATTTTCTTAGTTAAAATTAATTTAGAACTTAGGTTTATTTTAATTAATTAATCTTCATTTTATTTTCATTAATTTAAAACCTTTTCACAAAAAACCCTAAAAATCCATTTTCAAGTTAATTTATTTTCTTAATTAGTTTAAGTTAATTTTATTTAATTTTAATTAATCATTTTCTTTAATTAGATCAAGACAAAAAAAACCTTTCATAAAAAACAACAAAAATCATTTCTTTTTCCATTTATATTCTTGCATTTTATTTTCAATTTTGTACAATATTCAATATGGTTGTAATAGATAATTAGATTTAATTTTCTTGCAATTCCCATTTGTAAATTTGTACACCCCTTCCCTAATGATGTAATAGCGTAGTAATTTTACTTTTCGCAATTTATCGCTTTAGATAAATGCTAATAATTAGGGTTTATATGAGAAGATAAAATCAACAAGTAGCAAACCCTAATCAAAGACTAAACAAAGCATGAAAATCAATAAACTTGCACACAAACACTCTTAGGGTAAAATCCACTTGGTTTCCTTATAAAAAATGGCCATATTATGCATGTGAGGTATCTTAGCAAAAACAAGCAAAAATACAAGATCATAGTCCCTTGATGACGCTATCTATGTTGCCTTCTCAAAATGATCTTAGTACCTAAAGAAAAATGCTAAGATACCTTGCAATATTTCTAATCATGGTTATACGATGACCCACGCGCGTCCCGCTTACATCCAAAGATAGGGTTACTTACCAAATCAATGGTAAGATAACAATGTCAAAGGAAAGAGGAAATAAACATGAAAGACTTTTGAGTAGGTAGAATGTTCCTAGTCACTTGCTCAATTTCAAAACAAAACATCCTTGCTATCTTCAAAAAACAAACACCTACACTTTCAAAAAACATCTTTCAAACTTGAAAATTTTTTCAAAAGATCAAACACTTTGTATACATTCTCACGAACGAGAGTCAGTACAAAGTTTGCCTAAACAATGGCCTCTTTTCAAAAAATACTTTCAAAACCATACAAAGCACAATTTCAAGCAAGTGATCTAGCAAGTAACTAAGAGCCCATGGGAAACCATGGATGAAAAGGGTGTTAATACCTTCCATTTTCATAATCTACCCCCCGAACTCAAGAAACAATCTCAAAGGTCTTTCCTGTGCTTTTTCACCTTTCCTTTTGGATAAAAGAAAAGTCGATGGCGACTCTTGCTAACCGCAACATTTGTGATCAAACGCAAAACACCCAAGTCAACTCTCCCACCGTATCACAAGCCTAATGGGCCATTAGCCAATATGCCTCACAAATGGGCCAACGAAACAAATGGGTTTTTCTGATTTAGAAAGCCCACACCCCTTTCATAAATATTGTATACCCTTTTTTTATTTAGGTTCCTATTTTAAAATCTAATGGGCCATCAGATATTGATGGTCCATTTTTAAGTTGAAACACCTCTTCTCCATCTTTCGCTCTAAATATTACACAGTGTGATAAACCTAAATATAATTATAAAGGTAGGACAAATTTGGGGTATGACAGTTGCCCCTATTTAATTATCTTTTGATTGAATAGCGCGAGAATACGCAGGTCTCGCGCGTTCTGATCAAAAGTTTATTCAATATTTGGAATACCCTGAAATTTGTCCGATAAACATAAGGTTACGCTGATATAGCATACCCCTAAAAGTTTTGAGAAAAATAGGAAAAGCTGATGATGTATCACTTACCAGGATTCGAACAAAGATATTGATAAAGATGATAATTTATCATCCTACCAGAACTTGCATAAAGGGATAGGTAAAGACGACGATGTATCATCCTACCAGAGTTTGAGTAGAAGAGAGAGTATGATTAATCAGTGCTTGGGAGACCAATATAGTAAGTTTTGGTTTGATTTTTCCTATTCATCACAACCTAGGGGATGAATAAAACAACACTTGATAACGCACAGCTTCTTGGAGACTAGGGCAATGAGTTATGTTTACGGATTTTGCACGTCACTGTGTGGAGTCTTAGGTAATGAGTTGCATTGTAAAGAAGAAAACACATTGCTGCATGGAGTCTTAGGTGATGAGTTAAATTTGGATTTCGAACATTGTTGCGTGGAGTCTTAGGCAATGAATTGTATCACAAAGAAAAAAGAAACACATTGCTGCATGGAGTCTTAGGCAATGGGTTATATTGGGGGTGTCGCGCATTACTGCATGGAGTCTTAAGTAATGGGTAAAGAGAGGGAAACACATCACTGCATAGAGTCTTAGGAAATGGGTCATATTTGGATTTCGAACATTACGGCATGGATTCTTAGGCAATGAACTATATTGCGCATTTCACACATTACTGCATGGAGTCTTAGGTAATGAGCTACGTTGTATAGGAAGTGTACTCTGATGATCAAACCTTAAATCGAAGATGAGATTGGACATTTGCTGGTCGTTTGTTTTCAACTAAGGTGAAAATATGATGGGGCCAAGAGATATTGATTATGCTCAACGTATGTTTTAAGGAATGTCATGCATGATGTATGTGTATGATGCCTTAGTCCAGTGTGGAACCCAAAGTATATATTACGTGTATGCGCATACCCCATATGTGCAAAGGTGTGTGTATATGCCTCAAAATATAATGAAAAAATGTTTTTGAGGTTATCTCCCTTAAACCATTGATTTTGAGTTACCAACTCCCCGACGTTGTGTGTTTTTTTGAATTGTTTTAAACCTGAAAGAGTGTCAGTCAGATCTTGATATTTGCATCATATGCGCCAGCGTAGGAGTGTAGGCATGGGGTGTTAGAATGGATTTTCTTTTGATATTTCCCTAACCGGAACGTTTTTTGATGTTTTATTAAGTGCTTTTATTTGTAAGAAGAAACTTCAGTATTTTTATTGATAAGTATGCCTTTGAAATAGGCGAGCGTACAAGATGCAATCCCTAGAAAGAGGTAATTACATAAAGTTTTTGATAAAGGACGTAAATGGCAACAAAATGATAATTGCTACTGCTTTTTACCAAATAACCTTTTGATAGCCTCAATCTTCCTTGCTTCAGAGTCCAATGATTTAAACCTCTCTCTCCCTTTTGTGGCTATAGTTATAGATCGCAGTCTTTTTGTTCTTTATTATTTTTTTGAATGAGATCCCTAATTTTTTCCTGGATTGCCTTTTCAGGTTTTCAATCCACCGGGATAGTTTTTTGTATGTCCCTAATTTTTTCCTAGATCGCCCTTTTGGATTTTTGATCCACCGGGACACTCCTTTTTTCCTAAGTCGTATGTTTAGGGTCCGAGCTTAGCGAGCTTTTTATACAGTATTTTTTGACTGCGTCTGTATTTTTTGGATGGGGTAGTTCTTCCCTATCCATTGTTGTGAGGATGAGACCACCATCGGAGAATGTTGTTTTTACTACGTATGGACTTTCGTAGTTGGGTGTCCATTTACCACGTGAATCGAGGCGAGGTAATAGAATATTTTTGAGTACTTAATCTCCTTCTTTGAATATTCGAGGACGATCTTTCTTGTCGAAGGCCCTCTTGATCCACTTCTGATGTAATTGACTGTGGCATAGAGCTGTCAAGCGCTTCTCTTCGATGAGGTTGAGATGGTCGAGTCGTGTCTGAACCCACTCTACTTCTTCCAGCTTTGTTTCCATTAAAACACGAAGTGATGGTATTTCTATTTGAACCGGAAGTACCGCCTTCATGCCATCTAGAGATAAAGGAGTCGCACATGTTGATGTGCGTACGGAGGTGCGATAGCCATGTAGAGAAAATGGGAGCATTTCATGCCAATCTTTGTATGTCTTCACCATTTTCTGAATGATCATCTTGATATTGTTATTGGCTGATTCGACGACCCCGTTCATCTTGGGTTTATATGGTGAGGAGTTATGATGCTCAATTTTGAAATTATTGCATAGTTCCTTCATCATCTTGTTGTTTAGATTAGACATGTTGTCTGTAATAATCCTGCTTGGAACCCCGTATCTACATATAAGATTCTGGTTGATGAATCGCGTAACCACTTTGCTTGTCATATTGGCGTATGATGCAACTTCTACCCATTTTGTGAAGTAATCGATGGCTACTAGTATGAAACGATGTTCGTTGGATGCCTTTGGCTCAATCATGCCAATCATATCAATTCCCCATATTGAAAACGACCAAGGAGAGCTCATGACGTTCAGGGGAGTTGACAACACATTTTTTTGTCGGTGTAGAGTTGTCATTTGTGACACGATTTTCTATAATGGTAACAATCGACTTTCATCATTAACCAATAATACCCTGCTCGCAGAATCTTTCTAGCCATGGCGTGCCCATTTGTATGAGTTCTAAAAGTACCTTCGTGGATTTCTCTCATGAGCATATCTGCTTCCTGCTTCTCCACACACCTGAGTAGTACCATATCATACTTTCTTTTGTATAGCACATCATCACTCAAAAAATTTCGAGGATAACTTTCATAGAGTTCGCTTGTCAATGATAGAGGCATTTTCTGGATATTCTTGCTTTTCAAGGTACTTTTTGATGTCATAAAACCAAGGCTTATCATCTGGTCCTTCTTCAATAGCAAGGCAGTGTGTGGGCTCTTCAAAATGTCTAATTGTGATGCTTGGTTCGTGGTTTGGCCAAGTTACATCGAACATGGCCGATAGAGTTTCCAGAGCGTCCGTCATTTGATTTTCTTCTCGTGGGATGTGACTGAAAGTGATCTCCATGAATTCCGCAGCCAACTTTAAAACATTGTTGTACCCCAAAAATTTCCCTCTCATTTATCAAGATTTTTCCTCACAAGACTTCTTGGACTCCAGACAAGATTAGGGTTTGCTCAGCTCAAGACCTCACCTTGCACTGATAGCTTGAAATTAGGGTTTGATTTTGCACAAGGATTTTTGGACCATCAATGATTCATGTGACTTTCATACACCATTTTGGACTTCCAAGATCGCCCATGTCAAGTTTCAAGCCTTGAATCACATTTTTGCCCAATCAATTGGACAATTGACCTAAAAATCAATTGTATTGGGGAAAAAGTCAACTATGGCCAATTTACAGTCAAACTTCATAATTTTTTATCCACAACAACATTCTAGGCTCCTATGAACCATTTGATCAAGTTTGGACCACAACTCCTCAAGAAATTTGATCAGATCATCAAAAGGGCAAAATGGTCAAAATTAGGGTTTTAACTAAGAAAGGGCAATTTCTGATTTTTAACCTAGACAATGACCAATTGGGTTCAAACATGATTTCAAGGACTCAATGGCATCATCTTGACCTAATCACAAGGTTCAAAAGATCTCAAATGCATAAGATTGATAGATGAATTTTCCAGTCAACTGATCAAAAATCAACTGTACACTGAAAAGTCAAACTTTGACTTTTTGGTCAAAATCAAGTGCCAAATGTCATAATTCATCAAGATATGTAAAAATGTGAAACTTGTTCACCAAGAAACCTAAAATTGCAAATTAGGGTTTTAATTTGAAATTTTACATAACTTAGAATTTTTCTAAGTATGGAAAATTTCTTATTTTTCCCCAAATTTGCCCAACTTTTTAACCATGATGCAATTGGATTCAAAAAAAACTTCCAACATGAAAGTTGTAGTCCTCCATTAAATCTACAACTTTGAATCACAAAGTTTTCCAAAATGATGCTTGAATCTCAAGTTATGATTTTGTGAATAAGGGTCCATAAACTTTTTAACTTAGTGAAATTTTGCCCTATTTTAGGCAGGTTTTTGACCTAACTTCATGGCAACTTTTAACCTAGTTCCAAGAGGTATCTCAAGTTTCATTTCAAATATGGATTGTAGAGAATGTTACAAGCTTTCCAAAATGTCCAAAAACTCTCCAAGATCATTTATGGTTAGGGAGAATCGAAGAAGAGAAAATGGCAATTTGTCACTTTTGTTCAAGCCATTTTTACAATGCACCAACTTGCAAATCAGACCCTAGCATGCTTGTACCTTGCATTACAGGTCCTAATACCTTCTACACTCCATAATTGAATGCTAACTCAGTGGATAAAGGTTTTGTTTTCACTTTTGGAGCTTTTCACAAAGAATTATTCCAAAAATGGCATAAAGTTCATAATACCATTTTGATAAAGCAAGACTTTTACAACTTTGCAATTCTTGAGCCATGAACCTGATATTTTGTTGCAAGCAATATCCACAGTTATCAGGCAAAGCATACCAACTCCTTGCAGCCCTAGAACTAGCAAGTACAAGCCTTTTGCATTGTCACTTCAACCTTTCTTCAAAAACAAGAAAGGTGGCCAAAAGTCAAAAACTTGTGCATCTGATAAAGAGAAGTCTTGGCCTCATTCTAAACATCTTCAGAAACTGGTCACAAGCCTAAACACGAAAGCAAAAGACCTGAAACCTTCCCAAACACAAAAACCACATTTCTGCCCAAAACAGGGCAGCTTCTGCAAAACACTTGCCATTTCAAAACTTGCTCGTGCGTTTTGCCTTTCAACCCTTGAAACATCTTCCCTACATCACATCCAAGCTATCCAAGCATTCATCTTACAATTGTGAGCTCACTTTCACACTTCACCATTTTCATTTTGCAAGGTTGCAGGTTGACTCGTGCAGGGAGTTTCAAGCATCCTCAAGGCAAGCTGAGCATTGGAGAAGCTTGAGGGAACTTCAAGGAAGCTTACACGATCTTTAGGCCTCACTCAAAGTCGCCACATTGCCATATCTAAACTCATATGAACAAGGTATTTGTCAAATCTCTATCTCTCTATTTAGGCATCCTTAAGCTTTGATTTGTGAAGCAAAAATGTAATCCTTAACTTGCTGAAGCTGTACATATGCGTAGTTATCATTTATATTAACTGAGTAGTGAGAATTTGAAGCTTGAGGTTCATGAAAAAATTAGGTCAAGAATTAGGGCCACTGAAATTCTCTCTGGTTTCTTATAGTTAGGTTTCAAATCTTATATTATTGGAATCGTGATAAAAAATGCTACAAGTTTTATGTTGCAAGATTTTGTTTTTGTGCAAAGAATAGAGAGTTGCAGGTTGAACTCAGAAGTGTGTGCGAAAGAGACGAAGGACATAGACGAAGGATGTTTGGGCCTGGCGCGCAGTGGGCCTCTTGTTTTTACTTCCCATACCCCCCCCCAGTTTGCTATTTGCACCCCCCTTTGCTTATTTTTATATTTTGCATATTTTTTTATTTCTTTTATGTTTATTGACTTTAATATTTTTTTCTGAACATTAAAAAATCCCAAAAATATTTTCTTAATTTTTTGCATTTTTATTTTATTTTTTATCTTATTTTTTGAGTAAAATATTGATTATTCAAATAAATAGAACTTTATTTTCTTAAAATAAATAGTAAATATATTTTAAAATATCATACATTTTCATTTTTATTATTCATACACATAAAATATTATTTCCACACATATTTTATTTTTTTCTAATATTTGTTAATAATATTATTTATTTATTTATTGAACAAAAAAATGAATAAAATAAATAATAGAAAACATAATTTTCTTTTAAATCAAAAATTAGGGTTTCCCCTTTTAAAAATAATAATTTTATTTTTTTCTTATTTTTTAGGACTTAAATAACTTTGTTTTCTCATATATAAAATAAATACAAAAAACATTTTGCATCCATACATTTTATTGTATATTTAAATAATTGTTTATTTATTGTACAAAAATTCAATTGGGTTGTAATAATTATCTTAGGGTTTTATTTTGAGCAATATCCCCCATTCAAACTTGTATCCCCCTCCCATAATTGTTGTAATAGTTTAGATTTACTTTACGCAATTTATCGCATTATATACATGTTTAGTAAATTAGGGTTTGTATGATAAGACAAAAATCAAACAAAATAGCATGACCTAATTCAAGACAAACAAATGCATGAAAATGACAACACATTGCACACAACACCTCTAGGGTTTCACCCACTTTGTTGCCTAAAAATGGCCATGGTATGCATGCAAGGTATCTTGGCAAAATCAAACAAAACAAAAGATCATAGTCCCTCGATGACGCTATCAAAAGGTTGCCTAAAAACAAATAATCTTGGTCCCTCAAAATGCTAAAGATACTTGGAAACATTGCTATCATGGTCATACGATGACCCACGCCCGTCCCGTTTAACATCCAAAGATAGGGTTGTTTACCAAAGCAATGGTAAATCAACAATGTCAAAGGAATAAAAATGTACAAGAAAGACTTTTGAGTAGGTAGATATGCTTCTAGTTACTTGATCAATTTGCAAGCAATCCTTGCTATTTTCAAATAAACACACACATTTCAAAAACAATTCCCAAACAACTTTCAAAACATTGAAACACTTTTTCAAAAGACAAACATCTTTGTATATATTCTTACGAACGAGAATCATTACAAAGATTGCCTCAACAAGGGCCTCTTTTCAAAATACTTTCAAAACCACACAAAGCACCATTTCAAACAATTTCAAAAGAAAAGCAAGTGATCTAAACAAGTAACTAAGAGCCCATGGAAAACCATGGATGAAAAGGGTGCTAGCACCTTCTCTTTTCATAACCTACCCCCCGAACTCAAGAAAACATCTCAAAGGTCTTTCCTGTGCTTTTTTACCTTTCCTTTTGGATAAAATAAAAGTCGGTGACGACTCTTGCTAAACCGAAACATTTGCAAACACAAACGCAAAACCTCAAGTCAGTTCTCCCACCGTATCACAGAACTGGCGAATCTGCTGGGGAGTATTATAAAAGTGGGGTTACCTTAGGGTTTTAGATCACCTTTATTTGCTTACCATGTTTTCCTTGTTTGCTTTACACTTTGGTTCTATTGTTTGGGTTTGAATCCTCTACCCAGATTTGGGAAACATTCATAGGTAAATAGCAATACGTTGTGGAAACTGTGCGGGGTATATCGACACGGTCTAAGAAATAGCTATGTTAGTGTGACATATTTGTAGGTACCGGTATCCTTTGAGTCAATCAAAGAGAATACGGGGCCACTGAGTGATGTCATAAAGCACTAACGAACTTTTAGAACCTTTACTTGACCAACTTGGCCTTTTAGGATGTAGTGAGATGACCGACTTTGGTGCAGTCCGAAGTTGGTAGATACTCGATACTACACTCATTAAGGGTTGGTTCCGTGGAATATTTCGGTCGCCAGTAAAGAGGCTGAATTGAAACAATGAACAAGGAAACAATCCAGTGATATTGAGCTCTTTAGAACCCGGTTACTATTTCTAGGACAGGTTGAGCCAACTAAACTTCAAGAGGGTACTTACCTATGAAACCACATGTAAGCCTAAACTAGGAACTTGTGTGATTTGCTTGTACATATATACTTGTGCATAACATCATGGACATCATGAAGCATCATATGCATCCACTAACCATTTCAAGGATTTTGGAAATTCATCTTTGTTCCTGTTTTGTAGGTAATGGATTCACTTCGCAGGAAAACGATCCAAGTCAACCTTGTAAGAATTCCTCCGCAACTCAAGGAGGTAGCTTCAAGGATTCCTGATAATTCTCCATTCACCGAGAGGCATGGTCGTCTTCTCAACTTAGTCACTTCCAACACAGAGGGAGACATGATGAAAGTTCTCTTCCAGTTCTTTGACCCTTTGCACCACTGCTTCACATTTCCTGACTACCAGCTTGTGCCTACTTTGGAGGAATTTTCTCAACTCTTGAGGATTCCTATTCTCAATCAACTACCCTTCAACGGTACGGAAAGAGATCCAAATCCAGAAGAGATTGCTCAAGCCCTGCACTTGCACTCATCTGATGTCACAACCCATTGGGAAACTAGAAGTGGTGTCAAAGGCTTCTTGTCAAAGTTTCTATTTGAGAAGGCCCAAAGCTGCTGGAACTCCTTGGACTTACAAGCTTTTGAGGAGATTTTAGCCCTTCTCATATATGGGATGGTTCTGTTCCCTAATCCTGACCAACTCATAGATGTGAGTGCTGTCAAAATCTTCATGTCTCGCAACCCGGTGCCTACATTGCTTGAGGATATCTTGCACTCTTTTCACACTCGTACAATGAGGAAAAGAGGTGTTCTTATGTGTTGCACTCCTCTCTTGGCAAGATGGTTTATTTCTCATCTTCCCCAATCAGTCTTGAAGAATGAGCAAGGTTTGAGGTGGTCACAACGATTGATGACTCTTACATATTCAGACATTCATTGATGTTCTCAATCCAAAGAGAATGTTATCATCGTCGACCATTGTGGGGAATTCCCTAATGTCCCTCTACTTGGCATTAGGGGAGGTATTACCTACAACCTCTGCTTGGCTTTGAGACAGTTTGGTTATGCCCAAAGGGATGGCCCACATGACATGCTGATTCCAGACTTGGTTTTTGACTTCGACAGCGACGATCAAGGACTTCGACAAAAGTTTATCCGAGCTTGGAGGATGCCAAATAAGGTAGATAGTAAGACCTTGGGACACAAGAATTCCATCCCTCTTGATCCTTACCTCAAGTGGGTACGAACCCACGCCCAAAGTCTTATGATGCCTTACCCCTCCATTCTCCCTGTGATTATAGAGCCTGTTAAGGAAGGAGAGGTTCCATACACCCTCCTACATCCTGACATGCCAACATCACTCGAAGACTTACAAAGGAGTTGGATACAACTCAAGGGAGAACGCGACGCTTTTGAAGCCCAATTCTATGCCAGCAAGAAGAAGGTTTTGGAACTCACTCGGTTACCTCACGAAGAGCACACTCTCAACACCTACATTTCACCAAAGAGGATGCGCAACGTCTTTTTACCTTAGAATTTTGTATTATTTTGCCCAAGGGGCATTGATGTACTAACAATTCTATCTTATTAATATGACGTGTGTTTATTTTTTGTTTAAAACAAATTTGAATTTCTGAATCCTTGAAAGCATTGCATGAATACATATCATTCATCATATACATAAGCAGGTCTTCACACCAAGTTTCCTCATCTCTCCGCTGTTTATTTCAGCAAGATGGATATTGAACAAACGGTCAAAGACTTTCAAGCTCAGAATTCACAATTTCAACAGCTACTCTTGACCTTAGCCAAGGGGCAAGAGGAGCTCAAAACTCTTCTAGAGAAAGAGAAAGAGAAAAAGAAGAAGAAGCAAGCCGGTGTGGCTATCCTGGGCAGAAGGTTTGAAGGTCAAGCCAGACGGACTTTGGATTTTCCATCAACCTCTGAGGAAGGAGAGGGAAAAGGTAAAGAGAATGCAGTACCATCTGAATCTGAAGTTGAAGAAGAGGAAGATAAGGACTACTCAGAACAACAATACCCTTCGGCCGATGACAAATACAAAAACTTGGAAGAGCGTCTAGCTGCTATGGAGATACATAGAGTACCGGGGCTGGACTTTGAAGAGTTAGGGTTGGTATCTGGAATTATAATCCCTCCTAAGTTTAAAGTGCCACTGTTTTCCAAGTACGATGGGGTGTCTTTCCCAAAGATGCACCTACAATCTTATGTCAGGAAAATTCAGCCACATTCTGCTGACAAAGATTTGTGGGTCCACTTTTTCCAGGACAGTTTGTCGGGAACGCAGTTGGATTGGTTCTACCAGTTGGAGAGGTCTGATATGCATAATTGGGAAGATTTGGCAGCCGCCTTCTATAAACAGTATCAATACAACACCGACTTGGCACCAACCGGTACTCAACTCTAGGGTATGGCTATGGTGTCCAATGAGGGCTTCAAAGACTATGCCTAAAAGTGGAGGGATTTAGACGGAAGGGTGCAACCACCATTATCTGAAAGGGAGCTAGTAGACATGTTCTTGGGGACTGTGATCGGTGGATTTAGAACTGACTATTTAACGCTGGTTCGCAAAATGTCGCGGAAGCAAGAGTCGCCACCGTCTTTTATTTTCTCCAACATGGACAGGACAAAAGCACAGCAAAATTCCTTATAAGATAGTTTCTCGGTTCGGGAGGTAGATTTATAGAAAGGGAAGGTGTTAGCACCCTTTCTATCCATGGTTATCCATGGGCTCTTAGATACTTGCTCTTATGTTTTCAAAATGTTTGCTTTTCAAAATGTGAGTAGGTTTGAAAAAGTTTCATTGAAAGATTTCTGAATGACTCTCGTATCTGTCCTCAAGAGTGTTTGAAAAATTTGTTTTGAAAGCTTTTTGAAAGTGTCGGTGTGAAAAGGTTTTTGTTTTGTTTTTTATAAGAGAGCAAGTATCTATGAGTCATCTACCTACCCTAAGGAATTAGGCTGTGTATAAATCCTTTAGGTAGTGCCATCCCACCATTGAGAGGTAGGTAGCACCACCGTTGGAGGTGTTCGGGTCAATTCGAGTGTTAGGGATGTTGTGGTCACCGAAGCAACAGTAGGACACCTTAGAAGCTACCCTTATGTCCTTGATCCTTTTTTAATCCGAGGCAACTGTTTCGAGGAAACTATTTCGAGGCAACCGTTTCGAGGCAACTGTTTCGAGGCAACCGGATCATGGACATAAGGACTTACTAAAACGTCCTATGCCTGACGACCACGTTTCGAAGGCAACAGGTGAGGCGTACCCTAGAAGTGGTGTGTGTATATGTGTGTTGTTTTCAGTTTAACAATTATCTTTGATCATGACATGGTGAGCTACGCTTGTTTTTAATTAGCCATACATTCTTTCATACAAAGTTTAGAATTTAAAAGTGCGGAAAGTAAATGCGGAAAGATAAATCCTACGCTATTACAAGGCGCGGGTCTATACATCGCCAAATTACAAAGACCCGTTTTGATAAAAATGCGGAAAATAAAAGACCTAATTACTATTACAAGCTTTGAGCAGTTACATAATATTCGAAAGAAAATAATGCGCGAAAGAATAAAAGTTAAGACGTCCGAGGGTTTTGACCCTTTTGAAATTAAATTGAAATTAAAGTCTAATTATTATTTAATTAAAGAAAGAAAAGGAATTGTTTTTATGTTTTTTTTTTGGTATTTAATGAAATAAAGAAAAATTAAAATTGAATGGAAACCCTAATTCTAAGTTATTTTTAATTATTAAATGAAAAATATTAAAGTTGATCTAATTTATGCTAATTAGTTATTTGCATATTTATTTACAAAAATATTTAATGAATAATAATAATAAATAATGAGGCAAGTAATTAATTAAGAAAAAGATAAAAATGTCAATAAACCCTAATTTCTACATTTTTTATTTATTAAGAAAAAGTGTTAAAGTTGAAACCTACTTTAACTAAATTAATTATTTAACATTTATTTACAAAAATAAATTAATGAGTAAATTAATTAACATATTTTAGTTTCTGATTTTTATTATGAAAATTAATTATTGGTGAATTAATAAAACAATTAAAAAAAACAATCAAAAGAATTAAAATTGAAAAGAAAATAAAATTAAAGAATGCAAACCAGGGGGGTGTCAGGCCCATTTTGGAGGTTTGTTTGAAGTGATTTGGCCCATCAAGACAAGGCCTGTTTGACTTTCCAGCTTGTGTGTGCGCTTGTTTGACTGAGTGTACCATGGACCTCATCCTGCAACCTTCAGATTGGACCTTGAAGCCACTTGTCAGGCCTTAGCATATGCGTGTATGGTGAACCTTTGGTTGAATGCTGCATAGGAATTCATTGAGACAAAAATTATTGAACATATGGGGGGACCTGGGAATCGAACCCAGGTCCCAACACTGGAGGGACATGTTGCCAGCCAACTGAGCTACTGAGTTTCTTTGTATACATAATGGAAAACATATATTATAATGAAAAAACAAAAGTTAATGAGGTAAGACAAAAAAAACGCGCGGCAATTCAAATACTCCAGTCACATGATGACACGCTAGCTTCGTCTTTGTTCTTCCTGCAAATAGAAAACAAATAGCGGGGGTTTTAAACCCCCAATAAATGAAAACTGTAAAAATAGCGATTAGGAGCTGAATTAATATAAAAAGGGCGCGAGTAGTCAGTTTGTTTCATCTTGATGCCACGAATTCATTCATACAAGTTTGGTGGTCTGATTTTGCCATATATGAGAACCCCTAATTTTGGAGCTCTGAAACCCTAGGTTTCATCAATGGTGAATCTCGTTTCAAGCATTTTTAGAGCAATTAAACTATGCCAAAAGTTTCAGAAGATCATTAGCAGCAAGAATCAACAATTAAAACATATGAAAAATGCATGGAAATCAAAAATCGATTATGGACATATTCATGAAAAGGGTGATTTTATTCTACCGATTCTTGGAGTATGGGGACTTGTTCTTGATTGCAATCGACTCCTAGCAATGTCAGGAACGTATTAGAATGCTTTTTATGCTTTGAAACGTGTTCTAACTATGAAATTAGTTTCACAATTTCTTTGGAATTTTGGCAACTTTGTTCTCCCTTTCTGAGCAGCTTTTCGTGTCCTTTTGAATAGGGTTGAGTTGTGCATAAGTAAGTGAATGAAACTAGGTCAAAAACAAGCCCAAGGATCCATGCATTTATGTTTTGAATATTTGATTTTTATCACATCTTTTTCAATCTTTTTTCCATGCCAATCTTGCCAAATAGGGATGATCTTGTCCCCTTGAGATGATGCACGAAATCTTTTGCATATAATGAACATATTTGCTGCACAAAAAAGATTTAAAACCATTATTTGATATTTTTCTCATAATTAAATCTAATTAAATGAATTAATAAGAATAAAAATTCAATTAATTAATTAAAAATAAGAAAATAAATCATTTTTAGCTCAATGGGTCGTGCATATGCTTTGGGTAATGATTCAAGGAAGAAATTGAGGCCCATTAGCATTTTTGAAGTGTTTTAGGCAAAGTTGACTTTTCAAAATTCCCAAAAATTTCCCAACTTCTCCAAGGCATATCTTGCTCAATTTTGAAGTTATGAACATGTTCATGGACATTTTGGAAAGGTCTTGAAGTCCTCTAACCAATGCCTTTGGTCCCATGTCATTTCGATTTACCAATCTCAAGTTATGGTCTTTGACTTAAAGTGCCTTTTTGTTGACTTTTGAAAATGACCTATAATGTTGAAATGGATAACTTTTTTTGAGAGAATTTCTTGGACTTGAAGTGTGAAGATGAGTTGTAGGAAATGTCGTTATCTTCAAAATGAGCTTTGGATGGAATTTTTCTGATAAACCATGAAGAAGTTATGCCTTGGTCAATTTGCAGTTGACTTTTCAATTGTCCAAAAATAGAAACTTTTGCATCTTGAGACTTTTTGAGCCATGCTTTGAGAAATCATGATCAAGAATTGATCAAATGATGTTTGTGGCTTCAAAATAAGATGTTGACCAAAAATTTTGACTTTTGAATGTCAAATGACCATTTTGCCCCTACAGTTGACTGTGGAACATTTAGGGTTTTTGACTGTGCAATTTGATGCTGTGAGTCTTGAAACTTGACATATGAATGCTTGACAATGTATGTAGGCATGTGGGACTTGATTGGACCCTTGGAAACCTTATTTTCTTTGCCAGAACCAAAACCCTAATTTTGACTGTGTTAGGAGGCAATTGGACTGTGCAACCCTTGAGAGATTTTGAACCATGATCTTGGCAAATCTTGAAGAATATGGGAGGGAAAATTTTGGGGTGCAACAGTTGCCCCTGTTCAATCTTCTTAGACCTGAGGATGTAGATTGGTTGGCGTGCCTTTCGTAATCCGAAGGTGGAAGATGATTGAACACTAGAGTGCCCAGAAATTTGCACTCACATAGTGGAGTATCAGCAGTGTGATAGCGGGAATGGGCTTACAGATTCCATTTGAAGAGATGATGGATAGGGGGATGGTCTTATAGATGCCATCTGGAGGTTGTCTGTTGAATTGTAATTTTTTGTAAGTTGAAAGAAGGAACCTGTGTAGGGTTGCTTGATGATGAGCTCGTGTAAAACTGCATCTTTGAATGAAGGAAACCTGTGTAGGGTTGACTGATGATGAGCCTGTGTGAAACTGCACCTTTGAATGAAGGAAACCTGTGTAGGGTTGATTGATGATGAGCCTGTGTGAAACTGCATCTTTGAAGGAAGGAAACATGTGTAGGGTTTTCTGATGATGAGCCTGTGTGAAACTGCATCTTTGAAGGAAGGAAACCTGTGTAGGGTTTTCTGATAATGAGTCCGTATAATACTGCATCTGAAATGGAGAAGGAAACCTGTGTAGGGTTACTTTGATGACGAGTCCGTGTAAAACTGCATCTGAAATGGGGAAGGAACCTGTGTAGGGTTACTTTGATGATGAGCCCGTGTAGAACTGCATCCTGGAAGAAATAAAACCTGTGTAGGGTTTCTGATGACGAGTCCGTGTAAAACTGCATCTTTGGAAAGAGAGAACCTGTGTAGGGTTTCTTTGACGACGAGTCTGTGTAAAACTACGCTTGGAGTTGAGAAGGAAACCTGTGTAAGGTTACTTTGGAGTAAGTTCGTGTAAAACTTCTGGAGGAACCAGGGTAAGGTTACTTCGGGATAAGTCCATGTAAGACTTCTGGAGGAATCGAGGTAAAGGTTACTTTGGGATAAGTCCATGTAAGACTTCTGGAGGAACCGGGGTAAGGTTACTTCGGGATAAGTCCATGTAAGACTTCTGGAGGAACCGAGGTAAGGTTACTGCAGGATAAGTTCGTGTAAAACTTCTTGATGAACCGGGGTAAGGTCATCTTGAGATAAATCCGTGTAAGACTTCTTGATGAACCGGGGTAAGGTCATCTTGAGATAAGTCCGTGTAAGACTTCTTCTGAAATAAAAGGAACCGGTGTAGGGTTACTTTGATGATAAGTCCGTGTAAGACTTCTTCTGAAAATTGAGAAGGAATTAGTCGTCAATAGATACACCCTGGAAAGATAGAAGAATCGGATCTTCGGACTCTTCATACGTGCCCTGGCAAGATACAGGAATCGAGTCTGGAATTAGTCGGCAACAGATACACCCTGGCAAGATACAGGAATCGGATCTGGAATTGCAACAGTTGATAGTAATTATCTTTGTATTGACCTTTGTCCTGAAAAGACAAAACGTTAGTTGTATGCGATGTCATGATGTATGACATGCGTGATGTTCTCAAAATGAATGAGATTGTATGTTCGTGATGCGTATGTGCATGCTATAATGTATGAAGATGTGATGTTTATGATTGTATTTTCGTCTAGGAAAATAAATCCTTGACGGGTGCCGGGAGCTTGAATCCTGGACTGATGTTTGAAGAGTAGAGCTTTTGTTTCCACTGGGGAGTGATGGTTGCAAGAATACCGGTAGGAGAAGATGACTCCGTTGGGGAATAAACTTGGCGAATAGATTACTCTGCGGGGAAAGAGAGGTACTTTGCTGAGGTCGATGATAACTCCGCTGGGGATACCGTTGTTGAGTTATGTGGGAATTGAGGAACTCCGCCGAGGATAGGAAGACTTCGTCGGGGACGATCTTTCCGTGGCAATTGGATGAGGATAACCCAGTTATATCCTGGTGGGGAAATAACCTTTGAATAAAGCCCGGGGAGAGCATTCGTACTCTGCAGGTGATAAGCTTCCAGAATCTACTGGGGATAAGCTTCAAGACCTGTTGGGGATATGGATTCCACTTTCTTGGGGAAACTTTTGAATTGTACTGGGGAAGTGGCTCCTCTTGATGTTCAGTATACTGTCGGGGAACAATCTTATATTAAGACTGCCGGGGATGCTTGTTGGGAATGTTTGTATACTCCGCTGGGGAATGTGGAGATCTTCTGGGGGTAATCCAACTTCCTTAAGGCTGACGGGGTATAACTCTGCTCGGGGAGAGTATCGCTGACCTGCTGGAGATATTGTTCCTTGTAGGACTTATGGGAATCCAACTCTGCTTGGGGAGAATTGTTGAATCTTGGCTCGCTCTATGGGGAATTAAGGCATCTTGGTTGTTCTTCAGCCGAACCTACCTTAGTATCTTGGTGGACAGAGTAACTAGATCACTTAGACAACTCATTACTGCCCCTGTTTCTGTGGGAGAAGATACCTGTGGGGGTGCTTGACGATTGTCGATTGACAAATCTTCTTCTGGTAGGCAAGTGACGAGATAACGGGACATAGTCGTACACTGTGATCCCTAATTTTTGCCTGGACTGCCCTTTCGGGTTTTCAGTCCACTGGGATACCCTTTTTTGCCCAAGCCGCCTTTTCAGGTTTTCGACTTGCCGGGTGTACAGATTTTTTCATTTTCATCCCTTATTTTTTCCCGAACCCTTTTGGTTCGCCGGGAAGCCCTTATTTTTGCCTAGGTGTGTCAACCTAGCGGGTCTTTGATTTTGCGTAGTATTTTTTTCGACTATGTCCGTGCTCTCAGAATGTAGGGAGGTTTTCACCGTCAGTAGTGTTATGCTACCATACCACCAGAAGATCTTCGTTTGATCGTCCAATGCCCCAAGTGATCCAGATGGAGATTTTCCCCAAGCTGGTTAGCCTTTTGAGAGATTCTCCGAATCTTGACTTAACTGCCCCAGATGATGGACAATGATCATGCCATGCCCCTTGGTTGGAGGTGCTTTTGTTCATTAGACATTCGTCGTGCGAACTTCTATGCTGTTCAAACAAATAGTCATATGCAAGCAGTGTTATATTAAAAATGCAAAGCTTATGTCTGTCTTGAAGTTTTTTGAAAATGCATTTTTTTTCTAAAAACAAGTGAATTTTTTGTAAACTGTGATGTCAACTCGTTATTTTACCGCAAGCCTTAAGGAGTCAGGATACCTCTCGTAACAGTATGCTTTCGAACTAACCCATGCTTCAGCTAGGACTTTCGAGGGTTATAACATGGCATAGTTCACGGTTTAAGAAACAAAGGATAAAGGCTCAAATTATATTTGTACCCACCCGCTCTTCGTGATGTTCTTCAAACCTAAACTCAGTTGATCGTGCGTTAGACCTTGTTTGAGTCTTTGCTCTGATATTCCGGTGATGGTTCAGATACCGATAGTTTATTTTGAATAGGCAGTCATTTCTTTTTTGTTGAGGGTTTGTAGGACCTCTTTTCTTTTTTTGATTTCATTATCCCTGTTCTTTTGCCTGAACTGTTTCTTTTGTGATTACAGTCAGCAGGATGCCCCAGTTTTGTAAGTCTCCTTCATAGGTTTTGACTTGTTGGGCTTTAGTTTTTTTTTGGTAATGACTGCCTGTCTTTGGAACCATCACTGTCTTTTGTTTGAAAAGGACTTCTTTGATGCCGTTCGTTGTGCACTTGGATCAGCTGAGAGAACTACCCTGCCCCAGGTTGTGATTAAGGGTTTTAATTTTCGAAAAGAAAAACTCCTACTTCTTTGGCTCAAAGGGGGTTGACGAGGGATTATCTTCCTTATAACTCCAGTGTTTAGGAATTGAAACAATGCCTGTACCTCATCAGCGGGGTCTGTTCAAAAGCATACTGTATATTGTGGTATCGTTTTCGTCATCCTCCCTCAAGAGGCTTAGAGTTTTTTTTTATTGAGAGTTGATCATCACAGAAAAATGAAAGACATTTTAAGCATAGTAAACATAATTACTTCAAAACAGACATGTGTAATGCATTAGTGAAATAACCAAGTTTGACATGAAATAGAATGTTTGAACAATCAAAGAAAATTACAACTTGAATATTCGAATGAACAAAAAAAAATAATTTCAAATCCTAGCCATGTTTTGGCAAGGGAGCAGTGATCACATTGGGAGTCTCAGCAGGCTCGAATTCGATCTCTTTAGCATCGATCATATTCTGAATCTTGTATTTTAGCGCCCAACAATCCTCAGTATCGTGCCCCGGGTTATCGTAATGATAAGCACACCTCGCTTCCGGGTTGTAGTTTGGAGAGGAGGTCTTGGGATTTGCAGGAGGGTTGATCACCGCAATCAGATTCATCTTCAACATGTGCTGCAATGCTTGTGACAATGGCATGTTGATGTTGGTGAATTGTCTTTTAGGCTCGTCCGGCCTTCACTGATTTCCCTTTTGTGGTTGTCGGCATGGTGCAGAACCAAAGATCGTGACTGCCCCTGCATGTTGGTCACAGAGACTCTTTTGACTATATGCAGCATTAGACTCTTTCTTCCCCATGTAAGGCTTTTTGTGAGTGTCAGAAGGCGTGGCCTCTTGAATCTTCCCAGTCTTGATACCAGCTTCAATTCTTTCCCCAGTCAGAATGAGGTCTGTAAACCCTGCAGATGAATTACCAATGAGATGATTGAAGAACGGCCCGGATAGGGTCCCTAAGAACATGTCCACTAGTTCACGGTCGGTTAATGGTGGCTGCACCCTGCCAGCCAGGTCCCTCCATTTTTGAGCATATTCTTTAAAACTTTTGCCTGCACCCATAGACATTCCCTGAAGCTGAGTGCACGTGGGAGCAAGGTCGGCATTGTACTGGTACTGCTTGTAGAATGCAGTGGCCAAGTCCTCCCAGTTGCGGATGTTGGCTCCATTCAGTTGATAGAACTAGTCGAGTTGAGTTCCTGACAGACTATCCTGAAAGAAGTGAATCCACAAATTCTTGTCAGCCGTGTAGGGCTGGATCCTCCTTATGTATGACCTGAGATGCAGCTTAGGACAGGAAGCCCCGTCATATTTAGCAAAAGCAGGTGCCTTGAATTTGTGTGGGATCGCTACCCCAGAAGACAGACCTAGATCTTCGAAGTCCAGGCCGGGCACTTTTTGTATTTCCATAGCACTTAGCCTGTCTTCTAGCTATTTGTACCTGTCCTCAGCTGGAGGGTACTGTTCATCATTGAACTCCGTCTCGTTGTCGGAGACCACTGGACTAGGAACTTCTCTCTCATGGGGACTGTCTTTTTCAACAGATGGGGTAGTCAGCTCAACCTCGTTTTGTGATCCATTCCCAGATTTGCGTCTAGGGTTGAACAACACCGTTCTCTTTTTCTTCTTCTTCGAGAGCAGAGTCTTCAAATCCTGTTGACCTTGGGCTAGACTCTTAATCAACTCCTGGAACTGGGCGTTCTGAGCCTGGAGGGCCTTGATGGATTGCTCAGTAGATGATTCAGGATTCATAATGAGACTGCTGAAATAAACAGCAAAGAAGGTAAGTGACCTGTAAACAGTGGTACCTGTAATGCAATGATATGTATGATATGCATGCAATGTTTTCAAGGACCTCGCGGGATAAACAAGAAACTTTGTTAGAATCTGCATTTTGTAGCTTGATGAAAGGCACTGCGTATTGTTGAGAGGCCTTCTTCAAGAGTCAAGGCTCACCATATCGAGTGGGTTATAGCCCCTGACAACCTTGTCTAGAGGAAAATAAATCCCCTTTGCCCCTTGCTGGACAGTTGGTTCATCATGACCTGCATCACAAGCCCTTGAGATACTTGAAATGGGTTAGTCCTTATGCAAGATGTATGCAATGGTATGATGGTATGCTATGCGTAGAGTAATGTAAGTAAACCATGTTATGAGTCCCGATTAAGGACTGTAAACAAAACCTGCAAGAAACTCAAGTGTCAGATAACAAGTATGCAAGTAGTCAAGTTTGAAGGCACACAAGTCACACAAAGACAGCCCTTAGAGTTTAGGCTAGCATGAAGTTTGGGGTACTACCCTCTTGAAGTTGGTGGGCTCAAACCTGTCCTATCAGAAGTAACCGGGTTCTAAGGGTCCCAATATCATTGGATTGTTTTCTGTGTTCATCGTTTCGATTTAGCCACTGAACTGGCGACCGAAATATTCCAAGAAAACAACCCTCAACTGAGTGTAGTATCGAGTATCAACCAACCTCGGACTGCACCAAAGTCAGTTATCTCACTACCCCAAAGAGGCCAAGATGGTTCAATTAAGGTTCCTAAGGTTAGTTGATTCTTCACGACACCACGCGGCGGCCCCGTACTCTCCTTGACTTGACTCAAGGGTTACCGGTACTCACCAAAGTGCCACATCAACGTAGCAGACTGCTTCAACCGTGTCGGTATACCCCGCACAGTTCCCTCACAGTCTTGTTGCTACTTTCTAAGAAGGTATCCCCCAGATCCGGGTTAGGATCTATAGAACTCCCAAGACAGTCCCACAATAATAAAGCAAGCAATTCAGACAATTGAAAACACAAGTGATCTTAGTCCTAAGGTACACCTCACTTTTAAAGATTTCCCCAGCAGAGTCGCCAGTTTTGTGATCGGTGGATTTAGAACTGACTGTTTAACGCTGGTTCGCGAAATGTCACGGAAGCAAGAGTCGCCACCGTCTTTTATTTTCTCCAACATGGACAGGACAAAAGCACAGCAAAATTCCTTATGAGATAGTTTCTCGGTTCGGGAGGTAGATTTATAGAAAGGGAAGGTGTTAGCACCCTTTCTATCCATGGTTATCCATGGGCTCTTAGATACTTGCTCTTATGTTTTCAAAATATTTGCTTTTCAAAATGTGAGTAGGTTTGAAAAAGTTTCATTGAAAGATTTCTGAATGACTCTTGTATCTGTCCTCAAGAGTGTTTGAAAAATTTGTTTTGAAAGCTTTTTGAAAGTGTCGGTGTGAAAAGGTTTTTGTTTTGTTTTTTAGAAGAGAGCAAGTATCTATGAGTCATCTACCTACCCTAAGGAATTAGGCTGTGTATAAATCCTTTAGGTAGTGCCATCCCACCATTGAGAGGTAGGTAGCACCACCGTTGGAGGTGTTCAGGTCAATTCGAGTGTTAGGGACATTGTGGTCACCGAAGCAACAGTAGGACACCTTATAAGCTACCCTTATGTCCTTGATCCTTTTTTAATCTGAGGCAACTGTTTCGAGGCAACTATTTCGAGGCAACTGTTTCGAGGAAACTGTTTCGAGGCAACCGGATCATGGACATAAGGACTTACTAAAACGTCCTATGCTTGACGACCACGTTTCGAAGGCAACAGGTGAGGCGTACCCTAGAAGTGGTGTGTGTATTTGTGTGTTGTTTTCAGTTTAACAATTATCTTTGATCATGACATGGTGAGCTACGCTTGTTTTTAATTAGCCATACATTCTTTCATACAAAGTTTAGAATTTAAAAGTGCGGAAAGTAAATGCGGAAAGATAAATCCTACGCTATTACAAGGCGCGGGTCTATACATTGCCAAATTACAAAGACCCGTTTTGATAAAAATGCGGAAAATAAAAGACCTAATTACTATTACAAGCTTTGAGCAGTTACATAATATTCGAAAGAAAATAATGCGCGAAAGAATAAAAGTTAAGACGTCCGAGGGTTTTGACCCTTTTGAAATTAAATTGAAATTAAAGTCTAATTATTATTTAATTAAAGAAAGAAAAGGAATTGTTTTTATGTTTTTTTTGGTATTTAATGAAATAAAGAAAAATTAAAATTGAATGGAAACCCTAATTCTAAGTTATTTTTAATTATTAAATGAAAAATATTAAAGTTGACCTAATTTATGCTAATTAATTATTTACATATTTATTTACAAAAATATTTAATGAATAATAATAATAAATAATGAGGCAAGTAATTAATTAAGAAAAAGATAAAAATGTCAATAAACCCTAATTTCTACATTTTTTATTTATTAAGAAAAAGTGTTAAAGTTGAAACCTACTTTAACTAAATTAATTATTTAACATTTATTTACAAAAATAAATTAATGAGTAAATTAATTAACATATTTTAGTTTCTGATTTTTATTATGAAAATTAATTATTGGTGAATTAATAAAAAAATTAAAAAAAACAATCAAAAGAATTAAAATTGAAAAGAAAATAAAATTAAAGAATGCAAACCAGGGGGGTGTCAGGCCCATTTTGGAGGTTTGTTTGAAGTGATTTGGCCCATCAAGACAAGGCCTGTTTGACTTTCCAGCTTGTGTGTGCGCTTGTTTGACTGAGTGTACCATGGACCTCATCCTGCAGCCTTTAGATTGGACCTTGAAGCCACTTGTCAGGCCTTAGCATATGCGTGTATGGTGAACCTTTGGTTGAATGCTGCATAGGAATTCATTGAGACAAAAATTATTGAACATATGGGGGGACCTGGGAATCGAACCCAGGTCCCAACACTGGAGGGACACGTTGCCAGCCAACTGAGCTACTGAGTTTCTTTGTATACATAATGGAAAACATATATTATAATGAAAAAACAAAAGTTAATGAGGTAAGACAAAAAAATGCACGGCAATTCAAATACTCCAGTCACATGATGATACACTAGCTTCTTCTTCGTTCTTCCTGCAAATAGAAAACAAATTGTGGGGGTTTTAAACCCCCACTAAATGAAAACTGTAAAAATAGCGATTAGGAGCTGAGTTAATATAAAAAGGGCGCGAGTAGTCAGTTTGTTTCGTCTTGATGCCACGAATTCATTCATACAAGTTTGGTGGTATGATTTTGCCATATATGAGAACCCCTAATTTTGGAGCTCTGAAACCCTAGGTTTCATCAATGGTGAATCTCGTTTCAAGCATTTTTAGAGCAATTAAACTATGCCAAAAGTTTCAGAAGATCATTAGCAGCAAGAATCAACAATTAAAACATATGAAAAATGCATGGAAATCAAAAATCGATTATGGACATATTCATGAAAAGGGTGATTCTGTTCTACCGATTCTTGGAGTATGGGGACTTGTTCTTGATTGCAATCGACTCCTAGCAATGTCAGGAACGTATTAGAATGCTTTTTATGCTTTGAAACGTGTTCTAACTATGAAATCAGTTTCACAATTTCTTTGGAATTTTGGCAACTTTGTTCTCCCTTTCTGAGCAGCTTTTCGTGTCCTTTTGAATAGGGTTGAGTTGTGCATAAGTAAGTGAATGAAACTAGGTCAAAAACAAGCCCAAGGATCCATGCATTTATGTTTTGAATATTTGATTTTTATCACATCTTTTTCAATCTTTTTTCCATGCCAATCTTGCCAAATAGGGAAGATCTTGTCCCCTTGAGATGATGCACGAAATCTTTTGCATATAATGAACATATTTGCTGCACAAAAAAGATTTAAAACCATTATTTGATATTTTTCTCATAATTAAATCTAATTAAATGAATTAATAAGAATAAAAATTCAATTAATTAATTAAAAATAAGAAAATAAATCATTTTTAAGCTCAATGGGTCGTGCATATGCTTTGGGTAATGATTCAAGGAAGAAATTGAGGCCCATTAGCATTTTTGAAGTGTTTTAGGCAAAGTTGACTTTTCAAAATTCCCAAAAATTTCCCAACTTCTCCAAGGCATATCTTGCTCAATTTTGAAGCTATGAACATGTTCTTGGACATTTTGGAAAGGTCTTGAAGTCCTCTAACCAATGCCTTTGGTCCCATGTCATTTTGATTTACCAATCTCAAGTTATGGTCTTTGACTTAAAGTGCCTTTTTGTTGACTTTTGAAAATGACCTATAATGTTGAAATGGATAACTCTTTGTGAGAGAATTTCTTGGACTTGAAGTGTGAAGATGAGTTGTAGGAAATGTCATTCTCTTCAAAATGAGCTTTGGATGGAATTTTTTTGATAAACCATGAAGAAGTTATGCCTTGGTCAATTTGCAGTTGACTTTTCAACTGTCCAAAAATAGAAACTTTTGCATCTTGAGACTTTTTGAGCCATGCTTTGAGAAATCATGATCAAGAATTGATCAAATGATGTTTGTGGCTTCAAAATAAGATGTTGACCAAAAATTTTGACTTTTGACTGTCAAATGACCATTTTGCCCCTGCAGTTGACTGTGGAGCATTTAGGGTTTTTGACTGTGCAATTTGATGCTGTGAGTCTTGAAACTTGACATATGGATGCTTGACAATGTATGTAGGCATGTGGGACTTGATTGGACCCTTGGAAACCTTATTTTCTTTGCCAAAACCAAAACCCTAATTTTGACTGTGTTAGGAGGCAATTGGACTATGCAACCCTTGAGAGATTTTGAACCATGATCTTGGCAAATCTTGAAGAATATGGGAGGGCAAATTTTGGGGTGCAACAGGGACTCTGTCAGGTCCTTTCTTTAATCGCCTGATTGGAAGCTCCTCTGCAGGTTTCACTGAGTTGATTCTAACTGTCGAGAGGATATTAGCCGGTATTAGAAGTGGGAAAATTCAGAAAGACGCATCTACATCTACTACTGCAAAAAAGCCCTTCACTGGTAAAAAGGAAGTGTTTGCTGTCTACACACATAGAAATCAGGGAAGAACCGAACGACGACCAAATATGGGGGCCGTTATGATTCAAAAGTCGGCATCAGACCAGCCAAGAAACAATCAGCCGAGAAATGATCAGCCGAGGAATAACCAGCAAAGGGTGGAAAGGCCTGTAAGGCAATTCACCAAGATAAACATGACTCCTGCTCAAGTCTTACCACATCTCTTGAAGTTGAATTTGTCCATGCTAAAGGAGGCCCCCAAAAATCCTAATACTTCATCTCCACACTACCATCCGAATTCCAGGTTCGCATACCATTCAGAAAGTCCAGGGCACGACACCAACAACTATTGGGCTCTGAAGAATAAGATTCAAGATCTGATCGACGCAAAGGAAGTTGAATTTGAAGCTCCTGAAAAACCAAATGTTATCTCCGCTCCAATGCCTAGGCATGGACACAATGCTAGTGTTGTGGAAGAAGATATGTTTGTTGCTACTGTGGATGAACTGTTAACTCCTCTCCTAACCATCAAGTTGAATTTGTTAAAAGCTGGGGTGTTCCCAGGTTGTAACCAAGATTTCCATGCTTGCCTATCCTCCCTATTTGACTGTCCTCTGTTGAAGAAAGGAATCCAACAATTGATTGATAACAAGGAAATTTTGTTTGAGAAAGCTCCTATTTCACCCATTCCAGTTTTAGAAGTTTCAATAATAACCATATACACCAATCCTTCCAAGGTTCCTAAAAAACCCGTTAGGATTACATCCGCTCCTATGACTACTCCGTTGAAGATAACAATGCCCGGGCCTGCCCCATACAAATCAGATAAAATGGTACCATGGAACTATGGTGGAGAAATCTACTACCATGGTGTCAAACAGATTGAACAAACTGCCGAAGAAGAGAGCTCAGAAGAAGACATTTCCGACGTCAGTAACATTGCTGCCACAAGAAAAATTACTCGTAGTGGAAGAATTTTCTCTCTAGAGATTGCGCCACCAAAGGCAGTCTCTGGACCCGTTCCAAAGATTACAGTTGTACCAGTGATTACACCTGCAAGTGTACCCACCAACAATGATAATACAATTCCTATCCCTGTTTTCACTGCTGAGAATAAAAGAAAGAATGTTCAAGAGGAGCCTATCTTGATGAAGGATCAATCACTTGTTATTCCCGAGACATCCAAGAGGGAGATGGAAGAAATCCTGAGGATAATTAAGAAAAGTGATTATGATGTGGTAGAACAACTGGGGAAGACCCCCTCCAAAATCTCTATGTTAACCTTGTTGCTGTGCTCTGAGGCACATGCTAAAGATTTGGTCAAGTTTTTGAAGACAACGCACGTGCCGCAAGATACTTCGGCTGATCAATTCCAAGAGTGTGTGGCTAGTTTAACAGTTGACAATGGCCTGGGTTTCTCTGATGCAGACTTGACCTCCAAAGGGAGAAATCATAATGACGCACTACATGTCTCGGTAGAGTGTAGGGGAACCACCCTAGCTCATGTTTTGGTTGATACTGGATCATCTCTGAATGTCTTGCCAAAGAAGGCCTTGGATAGGTTGGATTGTGAAGGCTTAACCCTGAAACCCAGCAATATAATTGTGAGAGCATTTGACGGCTCTAAAAGGATGGTCCATGGTGAGGTGGACATCCCGATCAAAGTGGGTACTCAGACATTCAATTCAACATTTTACATGATGGACATCTGTCCTTCTTACTCTTGCCTGTTGGGACGTCTCTGGATTCACAACGCCGATGCAGTCACCTCGACTTTGCATCATCTGCTGAAGTACCATGTCCAAGGGAAAATCATAACTGTCCATGGTGAAGAGGAATACATGATTAGTCATCTGAATTCATTCAGTTATGTGGAGTTAGATGGCGAATTCATAGAGACCCCTTTCTAACATTTTGAAGAAGTCTCCAAAGAAATAGCAGCGACCAAGGAGGTATCCTCAAGTCCTGTGATCACAAGACCTGTGCCTCGGATGTCTTCTCTAAAAGATGCAAGGGCAGTAGTGGAAGAAGGCAGATCCACTATCTGGGGGAAGCTTCCCGAGTTTCCTTTCAAATCAGACAAATTCGGCTTGGGATTCACTTTGACTGCTTAGAAAGCCGTGCGCCGCGCCCGTGCCGGAGGGCCACCTGTGAAGATCAGCCACCAAGGGGTTAATGCACTAGAGGATAGTGATGAAGAGGGCAGCTTGGAAGACTGGATTTTTCCTACTGTTGGCGGAGGACTGTGCAACTGGGAAGCAAAAGACTTTGTTCCGATTACTTTTATACCGCAGTAATTTATCTTTTCCATTTCTGTTGGATCTGTAATAATTCACAAACAATTCATACTTTTTCAACCTTGTGTCTTACCCGAGGCACATAGGTCCATTTGTGAGGGTTCTTATTTCATTTTCATATGTCATTTTAATGAATCATGGACGCTTTTCATATATAAACCTTTTGTGCTCATTGTCTTTCTTTTACATTTTGTTGTTTTTAAGATGGCTATGCCCTTACACACACCTACACTCACAAATGCAGGTACCCTTCCACTCCGGAACCCATGGGTAACGATACTGCTATAGCCTTCAGTGACTCTGAAGATCTGGTCTACCAAGCCGAATACGAAGGTGAGGAAGATTGTGAGGTGCCAGGGGAATTGGCCAGATTATTACAACAAGAAGAAAGAGCTATCCTGCCTCATGAGGAACTGTTGGATACAATCAAATTGGGTACTGAGGAAGATAGAAAAGAAATCAGAGTGGGTGCCAACCTAGAGCCAATTGTCAAAGAGCGCCTAATTCAGTTGTTGCATGATTATGTTGAGATCTTTTCCTGGTCATACGAAGACATGCCGGGACTTGATGCAGACATTGTGGTACACCGTCTACCCACAAGAGAATATTGTCCACCAGTTAAGCAAAAAGTCCATCGCATGAGACCTGACATGTCAGAGAAGATCAAAGCAGAAGTTATGAAACAGTTCAATGCTGGATTTCTGGATGTTACTTCCTATCCACAATGGGTTGGTAACATTGTTCCCGTACTTAAGAAAGACGGCAAAGTCAGAATATGCATGGATTAGGGAGATTTAAACAGGGCCAGCCCTAAAGATGATTTTCCACTTCCGCACATCGACATCCTGGTCGACAACAAAACTCAGCACAAAGTATTTTCTTTCATGGATGGATTCTCAGGCTATAACCAGATCAAAATGGCACCTGAGGACATGGAGAAAGCTACTTTTGTTACACAATGGGGTACGTTCTGCTACAAAGTGATTCCATTCGGACTGAAGAATGCCGGGGCAACCTATCAGCGCGCCATGGTAGCTTTGTTTCATGATATGATACATCATGAGATAGAGGTCTACGTAGATGACATGATAGCCCAATCACAAACTGAAGAAGAACACCTTGATCACTTGCAAAACCTGTTTGTCAGGTTGAAGGAGTACAAGCTCAGATTGAACCCAAACAAGTGCACATTCGGATTCCGGTCCGGTAAACTCTTGGGTTTCATTGTCAGCAACAAAGGCATCGAGGTTGATCCTGCCAAAGTTAAAGCTATACAAGAAATTCCTGCTCCTCGCACTAAGAAGGAGGTCAGAGGTTTCTTGGGACGCCTAAAATACATTGCTAGGTTCATTTCTCACCTAACGTCTACTTGTGAGCCAATCTTCAAGATGTTGAAGAAAGATCAGGTAGTCCGATGGAACGACGAATGTCAAGTTGCTTTCAATAAAATCAAGGAGTATTTGCTAGAACCTCATGTCTTGACGCCACCCGTCGAAGGAAGACCGCTAATCATGTATCTGACCGTCCTAGAGAATTCAATGGGGTGCGTACTGGGGCAGCATGACGAGTCTGGCCGAAAAGAGCATGCCATTTATTACCTTATCAAAAATTTTACCGACTGTGAAACAAGATATTCACTGCTCGAGAAAACTTGCTGCGCTTTGGTATGGGCTGCTCGCTGGCTAAGGCAGTATATGTTGACTCATACCACTTTACTGATATCTAAGATGGATCCGATAAAGTACATCTTTGAGAAGCCTGCTTTGTCCGGAAGGATAGCCAGATGGCAGATGATCCTAATGGAATACGACATACAGTACACGACCCAAAAAGCTATAAAGGGGAGTGTGCTAGCTGACCATCTGGCCCATCAAGCTGTAGAAGATTACCAATCCATGAAGTTCGACTTCCCCGACGAAGACATCATGACATTTGACAACATTGAGGATTTCAGACCATATGACGGATCTGAACAAGGATCCCGATGGACCTTGTACTTTGATGGGGCCTCCAATGCACTTGGTAACGGTATTGGTGTTGTGCTTATATCTCCAGAAGGATGCCATACTCCTTTCACCGCCAAACTTTGCTTCAACTGTACGAACAAGATGGCAGAGTATGAAGCTTGCATCTTTGGACTCAAGGCTGCCATAGACTTGGGAATCAAATCTTTGATTGTGTTTGGGAACTCGGCTTTGGTCATCAGTCAGATCAAAGGAGAGTGGGACACTAAGCATCCGAACCTCATCCCTTACAAAGAACATGTCTTGACATTGTTATCACATTTCGACCAGATTACCTTCGAGCACTTCCCGCGAGAGGAAAATCAGCTAGTAGATGCACTAGCTACAATGTCATCCATGTTTAAACTTAATTGGGATAATGAGGCTCCTCAAATCACCATTGAACGGATGGACGAACCGGAACATTGTCACGAGATTAATACTGAAGAAGTAGTGGACCAGCCATGGTTTCATGAAGTCAAAAGGTATCTCGAGGTGCAAGAATACCCTGAAGGAGCTTCAGTCAATGACAAAAAGTTCTTAAGGAGATTTTCGGCAAAGTTCTTCCTAAGCAATGGCATCCTGTACAAGCGCAATCATGATTCTATTCTACTCCGTTGTGTGGACAAAGCTAAAGCTGAAAGGATTATGGCTGAATTGCATGAAGGTACATTTGGCACTCACTCTAGCGGGCATACGATGGCTAAGAAGATTCTAAGGGCAGGCTATTACTGGTCTACCATGGAAGCTGACTGTTCCTCTAAATGTCAAATCTATGCCGACAAGGTACACGTGCCTCCAGTTCCTCTAAATGTCTTAACAGCTCCTTGGCCGTTTGCTATGTGGGGAATCGACATGATTGGAGAGATCAAGCCTACAACATCCAATGGACACCGCTTCATTCTGGTGGCCATTGACTACTTCACCAAGTGGGTCGAAGCAGCTTCCTTTGCATCGTGACTAAGAATGTGGTTTCCCGCTTCATCAAACATAATCTTATTTGCCGGTACGGTATCCCATAAAGGATCATCACTGATAACGGTACAAACCTTAACAATACTATGATCACCGCCTTGTGCGAGCAGTTCAAGATTTAACATCACAATTCATCTCCCTATCGGCCAAAGATGAACGGTGTTGTCGAAGCTGCGAACAAAAATATCAAGAAGATCATACAAAAAATGATAGTCACCTACAAGGACTGGCATGAGATGTTACCATTTTCTCTCCACAGGTACCAGACCACGGCGCGCACATCAACTAGGGCAACACCCTATTCTTTAGTTTATGGCATGGAAGCTGTCTTGCCTATCGAGGTTCAGATTCCCTCCTTGAGAATCATGAAAGATGCTGGTTTGAGTGAAGATGATTAGATCTAAACCCGGCTTGATCAGTTGAACTTAATTGACGAGAAGAGACTTACTACTGTCTGCCACGGTCAGACGTATCAAAAATGGATGATCAAAGCTTTCAACAAGAAAGTCAGACGACAAGTGTATCAAGTTGGAGACCTAATGATCAAGCGCATCATCTTGCCACAAAGTGATCCCAGGGGAAAATGGACTCCTACCTACGAAGGAACATTTGTGATCAAGAACATCTTTTCTGGTGGGGCAATGATTTTAACCACCATGGACGACGACGACCTGCCGCACCCTGCGAATGCAGACATAGTCAAAATATACTACGCATAAAAAACCCGCTAGGTTGACACACCTAGGCAAAAAAAAGGGCATGCTGGTGAATCGAAAACCCGAAAGGGCGGTTCAGGAAAAAATTAGGGATAAAACAAAAAAAATCTGTACACCCAGCAAGTTGAAAACCCAAAAGGGCGACTTGGGAAAAAAAAGGGTTTCCCGGTGGATCGAAAACCCGAAAGGGCGGTACAGGCAAAAGTTAGGGAATTAAAGCGTATGACTATGTCTCGTCGGATCACTTTAAGGACAATCTCTTCACTGACAAACTCTGAGCTTCTGATCAATCCAATCATCTTTGGACGAAGCAACGAATGGACAACATATTCAGAGTTACGAAGGCTATAGCAGAATGGGAATCCCATGGAATTTTTTACACATAGCTATCTTTCTTTGTATAAATTTTTCTCATATTTATGACACCATCCTCTTACTAGGATGTCTGTCTCCTTTGTACAAAACACTTATTCAAAGTTAATACAAAGATACCTCTTTAAATTGCAGAAAACTATTTGTCTTTTCCTTTTTCTTTTACGCGTGTGTTTTTATTTGCAAAAATGTCCAATGATTCGTTAATGAACATATGCATTTGAACATAATTACTGTTTACAAATAAACAGGATGGAAGAGAACAATTACTGACAGACTGAAAGGATAGGAAAACGTCTTTAGGCTATTCCATGAGCAATCCCTACAGTACATCATCTAGATCCCCAGCGGAACTAAAATTTTAAAACCCTTGATCACCATCAGAGTTAAAACTTTAACTCCCAATCCCCAGCGGAGCCAAAACCTTGAACTGCAGATCCTCAGCGGAGATGAAACCTTCTTCCCCAGTCGAGTCAAGATTTCCAACTATCAATCCCCAATAGAGACCATTCAGTTTTCTCCAAATTCCCCAACAAGTTGTCTTGAAGTCTGGAAATCAGCCAGATAACAATTAACTTTTGTCTCTCCCCAACCTAGGATAATTCCCCAGTAGAGTGACAGAGGACCAAACTCCTGGACCTACTCCCCAATAGTATACCTTCTTCCCCGCAGAGTTTTACTATTCCCCGGTAAGGTTGCCAGAATGAAGATTCTCATTCTTAATTCCCCGCAGAAATCATCAGAGTTTTCTCTATTCCCTAGCAGAACAAGGATTCCCTTTGTGTAATCACCAGTAGACGTCATCAAAGTTCTATGGATTCTCCAAGCAGATTTCTCAAGCAGTATTTGGCATTACTCTCACAACAGATTTTTGTCAATATTCCAATTTCAAGACTTGAAGGATCCCCATATCCCCAGTGAATGTCACTATGGATTTATTATCCCCAACAGTCGCCAAGGATTTCTCATCCTCAGCAACCAAAGATTTTGAATCTCCAACAGCAGTCAAGGATTTATTTTCCCCGGGAGCAGTTAAGGATTTATTTTCTTCAGCTAATCAGCTTACATGCGCATACATTACATATATCATAAACATTGACAAAACACATTTATTGCATCATACATTTCATGCAACATAACTTTGTGTTTTAGCTAACATTTTACCCTTTTCAGGATAAGATTAACAGCTACTTTTGACAATGTTCAAAGATTTCAGATACAGTACAGATATGCACCAGACAAGGATACCATTCTAATACTCATTCAGATCTCAACAACTTTCAAATATAGCTCAGATACACTCCAGACACGGATGTCATTCTGATACTTATTTAGATTTTATGTCAAGATTTAAGTCAAGATACACTCCAAACACGGAAGTCATTCTGCTACCAATCATGATTCAAGTACAGATACACTCCAGACACGGAAGTCATTTTGCTACTTATTCAGATTCCAGTCCAGATACGCTCCAGACACGGTTTCCATTCTGTCACATATTCTGATTTTCCCCAGCTCAGAGACGCTCCAGACGCAGATGCCATTCTGTCGCTTATTCAGATTTCAAATTTAGAAACAATACAGATACATTCCAGACACGGAAGTCATTCTGTTATTCATACAGATTCAAATACAAATACAACTCGGATATGCTCCAGACACGGCTGCTATTCCTTTGCTCATTCAGATTCAATCTCCAGATACAGTTCAGATACGTTCCAGATACGGATACCATTTTGATACTTTTTCTTTTGATTTATAACTTACAGTTCAACAAACGTTCTGGGATGGCATCTACAAGCCCATCTCCAACAAGATTCTATCACCTCTCCAAATGGTATCTTTAAGCCCATTCCCTCAACTACATTCTGACGAGTGCAAATTTACGGGCACTCTAGTGTCCAATCATCTTTTAACTTCGAGTCAGGAACGGAAAAGCTCGCTAATCTAACTCTTCAGGTTCAAGAAGATTGAACAGGGTCAGTTGTTGTACCCCAAAATTTTCCCTCTCATTTATCAAGGTTTTTCCTCACAAGACTTCTTGGACTCCAGACAGGATTAGGGTTTGCTCAACTCAAGACCTCACCTTGCACTGATAGCTTGAAATTAGGGTTTGAGTTTGCACAAGGATTTTTGGACCATCAATGCTTCATGTTACTTTCATACACCATTTTGGACTCCCAATTTTGTCCATGTCAAGTTTCAAGCCTTGAATCACATTTTTGCCCAGTCAATTAGACAGTTGACCTAAAAATTAGTTGTATTGGGGAAAAAGTCAACTATGGCCAATTTACAGTCAAACTTCATAATTTTTTATCCACAACAACATTCTAGGCTCCTATGAACCATTTGATCAAGTTTGTACCACAACTCCTCAAGAAATTTGATCAATCATCAAAAGGGCAAAATGGTCAAAATTAGGGTTTTGACTGAGAAAGGGAAATTTCTGATTTTTAACCTAGACAATGACCAATTGGGTTCAAACATGATTTCAAGGACTCAATGGCATCATCTTGACCTAATCACAAGGTTCAAAAGATCGCAAATGCATAGGATTGACAGATGAATTTTCCAGTCAACTGATCAAAAATCAACTGTACATTGAAAAGTCAAACTTTGACTTTTTGGTCAAAATCAAGTGCCAAAGGTCATAATTCATCAAGATATGTCAAAATGTGAAACTTGTTCACCAAGAAACCTAAAATTGCAAATTAGGGTTTTAATTTGAAATTTTTCATAACTTAGAATTTTTCTAAGTATGGAAAATTTCTTATTTTTTCCCAACTTTGCCCAACTTTTTCACCATGATGCAATTGGATTCAAAGAAAACTTCCAACATGAAAGTTGTAGTCCGCCATGAAATATACAACTTTTATTCACAAAGTGTTCCCAAATGATGCTTGGATCTCAAGTTATGATTTTGTGAATAAGGGTCCATAAACTTTTTAACTTAGTGAAATTTTGCCCTATTTTAGGCAGGTTTTTGACCTAACTTCATGGCAACTTTTCACCTAGTTCAAAGAGGTATCTCAATTTTCATTTCAAATATGGATTGTAGAGCATGTTACAAGATTTCCAAAATGTCCAAGAACTCTCCAAGATCATTTATGGTTAGGGAGAATCGAAGAAGAGAAAATGGAAATTTGTCACTTTTGTTCAAGCCATTTTTACAATGCACCAACTTGCAAATCAGACCCTAGCATGCTTGTACCTTGAATTACAGGTCCTAATCCCTTCTACACTCCATAATTGAATGCTAACTCAGTGGATAAAGTTTTTGTTTTCACTTTTGGAGCTTTGCACAAAGAATTATTCCAAAAATGGCATAAAGTTCATAATACCATTTTGATAAAGCAAGACTTTTACAACTTTGCAATTCTTGAGCCATGAACCTGATCTTTTGTTGCAAGAAATATCCACAGTTATCAGGCAAAGCATACCAACTCCTTGCAGCCCTAGAACTAGCAAGTACAAGCCTTTTGCATTGTCACTTCAACCTTTCTTCAAAAACAAGAAAGGTGGCCAAAAGTCAAAAAAACTTATGCATCTGATAAAGAGAAGTCTTGGCCTCATTCTAAACATCTTGAGAAACTGGTCACAAGCCTAAACATGAAAGCAAAAGACCTAAAACCTTCCCAAACACAAAAACCACATTTCTGCCCAAAACAGGGCAGCTTCTACAAAACACTGTCCATTTCAAAACTTGCTCGTGCGTTTTGTCTTTCAACCCTTGAAACATCTTCCCTACATCACATCCAAGCTATCCAAGCATTCATCTTACAACTGTGAGATCAGTTTCACACTTCACCATTTTCATTTTACAAGGTTGCAGGTTGACTCGTGCAGGGAGTTTCAAGCATCCTCAAGGCAAGCTGAGCATTGGAAAAGCTTGAGGGAACTTCAAGGAAGCTCACACGATCTTCGGGCCTCACTCAAAGTCCCCATATTGCCATATCCAAACTCAGCTGAACAAGGTATTTGTCAAATCTCTATCTCTCTATTTAGGCATCCTTAAGCTTTGATTTGTGAAGCAAAAATGTAGTCCTTAACTTGCTGAAGCTGTACATATGCATAGTTATCATTTATATTAACTGAGTAATTTGAAGCTTGAAGTTCATGAAAAAATTAGGTCAGGAATTAGGGCCACTGAAATTCTCTGTGGTTTCTTAGAGTTAGGTTTCAAATCTTATATCATTGGAATCGTGATAAAAAATGCTACAAGTTTTATGTTGCAAGATTTTGTTTTTGTGCAAAGAATAGAGAGTTGCAGGTTAAACTCAGAAGTGCGCGCGAAAGAGACGAAGGACAGGGACAATGGATGTCTGGGCCTGGCACGCAGTGGGCCTCTTGTTTTTACTTCCCATACCCCCAATTTACTATTTGCACCCCCCTTTGCATATTTTTATATTTTGCATATTTTTTCATTTCTTTTATGTTTATTGACTTTAATATTTTTTATGAACATTAAAAAATCCCAAAAATATTTTCTTAATTTTTATCTTATTTTTTGCATAAAATATTGATTATTCAAATAAATAGAACTTTATTTTCTTAAAATAAATAGTAAATATATTTTAAAATATCATACATTTTTATTTTTATTATTCATACACATAAAAAATTATTTCCACACATATTTTATTTTTTTCTAATATTTGTTAATAATATTATTTATTTATTTCTTGAACAAAAAAATGAATAAAATAAATAATAGAAAACATAATTTTCTTTTAAATCAAAAATTAGGGTTTCCCCTTTTAAAAATAATAATTTTATTTTTTTCTTATTTTTTAAGACTTAAATAACTTTGTTTTCTCATATATAAAATAAATACAAAAAACATTTTGCATCCATACATTTTATTGTATATTTAAATAATTGTTTATTTATTGTACAAAAATTCAATTGGGTTGTAATAATTATCTTAGGGTTTTATTTTGAGCAATATCCCCCATTCAAACTTGTATCCCCCTCCCATAATTGTTGTAATAGTTTAGATTTACTTTACGCAATTTATCACATTATATACATGTTTAGTAAATTAGGGTTTGTATGATAAGACAAAAATCAAACAAAATAGCATGACCTAATTCAAGACAAACAAATGCATGAAAATGACAACACATTGCACACAACACCTCTAGGGTTTCACCCACTTTGTTGCCTAAAAATGGCCATGGTATGCATGCAAGGTATCTTGGCAAAATCAAACAAAACAAAAGATCATAGTCCCTCGATGAAGCTATCAAAAGGTTGCCTAAAAACAAATGATCTTGGTCCCTCAAAATGCTAAAGATACTTGGCAACATTGCTATCATGGTCATACGATGACCCACGCCCGTCCCGTTTAACATCCAAAGATAGGGTTGTTTACCAAAGCAATGGTAAATCAACAATGTCAAAGGAATAAAAATGTACAAGAAAGACTTTTGAGTAGGTAGATATGCTTCTAGTTACTTGATCAATTTGCAAACAATCCTTGCTATTTTCAAATATAAACACACACATTTCAAAAACAATTTCCAAACAACTTTCAAAACATTGAAACACTTTTTCAAAAGACAAACATCTTTGTATATATTCTTAAGAACGAGAATCATTACAAAGATTGCCTCAACAAGGGCCTCTTTTCAAAATACTTTCAAAACCACACAAAACACCATTTCAAACAATTGCAAAAGCAAAGCAAGTGATCTAAACAAGTAACTAAGAGCCCATGGAAAACCATGGATGAAAAGGGTGCTAGCACCTTCCCTTTTCATAACCTACCCCCGAACTCAAGAAAACATCTCAAAGGTCTTTCCTGTGCTTTTTTACCTTTCCTTTTGGATAAAATAAAAGTCGATGGCGACTCTTGCTAAACCGAAACATTTGCGAACACAAACGCAAAACCTCAAGTCAGTTCTCCCACCGTATCACAAACATGATACTGATATGGAATCAATTTGGGATGTTTAGTATCCCATTTGTTGTTGACTTAGTATATGACTAGCGCGGAGTCTCCAAATACTTCGAGGTGTTTGATTCTCAGATTGATGGCAGCTTCCAATCCTAGTATACAAGCTTCGTACTCGGTGATGTTGGTGTAGTCAAAACATAACCTTGCAGTATAGGGCTTGTGATAATTCTTTAGAGAAGTCAAGATTGCCCCTATACCGTGCCCCATTGCGTTTGAAGCTCCATCGAACATGAGTGTCAAATGTGCCCCTGGTTCGGGTCCTTCATTGGGCCCTGGTATTTCTTAATCACCTATAACTATGACATCTTCGTCTGGAAAGTCGAACTTCATCGATTGATATTCTGGCAGCGGCTGGTGGGCTAGATGATCAGCTAGTATACTATTTGATAGCCTTTTTAGTAACATATTGGATGTCATATTTTGATAGTAGCATCTGCCATCAGGTGATTCTACCTGTAAGAGCCAGTTTTTCGAACACGTATTTTAAAGCATCCATTAGTGCTATTAACCATGTGGTGTGGGTTAACATATATTTTATCAACCTCTTAGTAGCCCAAGCCAATGCACAACAAGTTTTCTCGAGGAGTAAATACTTGGTTTCGCAGTCAGTAAACTTCTTGCTGAGGTAGTAAATTGTATGCTCTCTTCTTCCTATTTTATCTTGTTGTCCCAAAACACAACCCATTAATCCTTCGAGCACTGTCAGGTACATGGTGAGTGGTCTTCCGGGGACTGGTGGCATTAAGATCAGTGGCTCTTGTAAATATTGTTTTATTGTCTCGAAAGTCGTTTGGCAATCGTCATTCCATACTACTGTTTGATATTTTTGCAATAATTTGAATATAGGCTCACACGTAGCTGTTAGATGTGATATGAACATTAAGATGTAATTCAATCACCCTAAGAAACCACGAAATTATTTTTATGTCCTCTGTGCTGGCATTTCTTGTATGGATTTTACCTTGTTGGGGTCTACCTCGATGCCTCGTTGACTTACAATGAAACCTAGCAACTTTCTTGATTTGACGCCAAATGTACATTTGTTCGGATTCAACCTCAGTTTGAACTTGCGCAGACGCTCAAATAACTTTTGTAAATGTATGATATGTTCTTCCTCCATATGGGATTTGGCGGTCATATCATCTACGTACACATCAACCTCTTTGTGAATCATATCATGGAATAGTGTGACCATAGCCCTTTGATAAGTTGCCCCTGCATTTTTAAGACCGAATGGCCTTACTTTGTAGCAGAAAGTTCCCCAAGGTGTCATGAAAGTGGTTTTTTCCATGTTTTCGGGCGCCATTTTGATTTTATTATAGCCCAAGAAACTGTCCATGAATGAGAATATCAAGGCTTGAGTCGTGTTGTCTACCAAAACATCTATGTGAGGCAACGGGAAGTCGTCCTTGGGACTTGCTTTATTCAGATCTCGATAATCCACACACATGTGTACCTTGCCATCCTTCTTGGGCACCGGCACAATGTTATCTATCCATGGCGGATAATCTACCACTGCTAAGAACCCTGCGTTGAATTGTTTAAGAACCTCCTCTCTAATCTTGATGGACATGTCAGGACGAGTTCTCCTGAGTTTTTTCCTAACTAGAGAACAACCCTCCTTGAGAGATAGTCTATGCACCACAATGTTTGTATCTAATCCCAGCATGTCCCTATAGGACCAGGCAAATATATCCACGTACTCGTGCAGTAGTTTGATCAGTCTTTCCTTGACGCATTTCTTTAATATTTCCCCTAGCTTGATTTCTTTCGGAGCTTCCTCTGTGCCGAGGTTAATGGTATCAATAGATTCTTGATACGGTTGTATGTTGTCGGGCTTTCGCTCTATTTCTCTCGCCAATTCTTCAGAAAGTTCTAGATCTTTATCACATTCTTCCTCAGCTAGGTTGGTGGGTGCATCAAAATTATATCGGATTGCACTAGTAACATTATTGGTAGTTTTGGGCATGGATCTGCATGTTTATCATGTTTTGGTGCAGATTTTAGTATATGAATTTTGAAGATGCATATGAAGAGAAATTATTACCATTTTCAAATTTAGGAGATAAATGCAAGAGAAAGACACATCTTAATTGAATACAAAAATATAACTTTTATTAATTGTGAATATTGCTTGAAACAAAACGGGGGGACCCTTACAAGCAACTCATATGCCTCGGGCTTGACATAGGTTCTTTTAAAAACAAGAAAAATTACTTAGGAAAGAAAAAGATCTCGGGAATCTCCACAGTTGTCCAGCTCTTGAGTTCTTCTCCTGGGGCGCATTCACGGATGAAGTCAGTTTCCCTTTTGGCGTTGCCTTTGTTTGATATCATTTCCCCCTGTCCTCCATGCTTTGTTCCCTTGTTGAAAAAGGTCTCTTGGATTGGAGGAAATCATACTTTACCTCTCAGAGTAGCTTTTGATAGTTCATAGCCCAAACTTAAGTGATTCTTCTTCTCGGAGATTTCTAGGAGTTTTCCCCAACCTTTCGAGGTACCACTTTCCATCGCTGCTTTCAAATCTCTCCATGAGGTTACCGTAGGTTTATTAATTTTGTTTACTGGTAAAGTCAATGTTGAAGAAACTTCCAGGACTTGGAATGGGGTGGCTGTACAGTCTTCATCGGCACTAATATATTTGTATGACTCGATGTGACTTACGAAGATGTCCTCCTCACCGTTGATTATTATTAACTTCCCTTCAACTAAGAACTTCAACTTTTGATGTAAGGTTGAAGTGATCGCTCTTGCCGTGTGAATCCAAGGCCGCCCAAGTAAGCATGTGTATGTCGGTTCTATATTCATGACTTGAAAAGTGATATAGAAGATATGTGGCCCAATTTTTACGGGAAGGTCCACCTCTCCGAATACTGAGCTTTGAGAACTGTCAAAGGCTTTAACTATCGTAGAGCTTGGCCTTATTACGACACCATCTAATGTTAACTTCATCAAACTTGATTTCTGTAACATGTTGAGGGCAGAACCGGTATTGGTGAGTACCCTGGATAGGCTGGCAGTACCTATCTGAATAGATATATGCAGTGCTTTATTGTGATCTCGGCCTTGCGGCGGAAATTCATTGTTAATAAAACCCAGATATGATCTGGACGTTAGGTTTGCTACAACATTGTCAAACTGATTTATGGTAATCTCCTCTGCAACGTGGGCTAAACTCAGTACCTTCATTAAGGAGTCTCGCTACACTTCAGAATTGATGAGCAACAAGAGTATGGAAATTTTAGTTGGGGTTTGGTGAAGCTGATCCACCACCCTATAGTCACTTCTTTTGATTATCTTCAAAAATTCCTCCGCCTCTTGGTCAGTAAAGTTTCTGCTTGGAGGTTCTTTCTCTTGACTTGTTTCCACCACTGCTTTTCCTTTATCTTTTATCGATACCTTGTTTTTATTTTTTACTATCTCATTATTCTTCTTTGGCGGATCAGATCCGAAGATTTGACCACTACGGGTTATGCCCCCCGTTCCTGCTCTGTTTGAAATTGCAGGTCCTTGACTTGATGAGGGCTCATTTTCCTGTTTCAATCCATTAACATACACAGCTGAATCATAACTCCATGGTACCGCTTTATTACTTTCATAAGGGATAGGTGATGGCCCCTTAATTACAACCGTGGCCTTCGGAACTGTAGATATTTGTAAAGTTTTCTTCGATGCTAGTCCTGGGTTTTCTGCCGATTCTCCCCACGGGATCACAAGAGTCTTTTTTTTAAGGTTTGGACCTTGGAAAGGGATTACCAATGGCTTCTTTCCTTCAATTACAACTACATATTTTTCTTCAGGGTATGGTCCGAATTGGACTATCCTCTGGTCTACCAGCTTCTGTAATGTTCTCTTGAAGGCTTCATTATGTTCCAATAGGAACCCATATTCCAATAGATACTCTTTCAACAAAATTATTGGGGCCTTTCCTTGCCCGGTTTCCCCAAAATTAGTGACTATTTCAATCGCATTTATTGTTGGTCCACCATGCGGAGGCATGGGGTTTAATTTGATGTTAGGTTTCTCAAAAGTGATGTCCTGAGATTCCAATAAATCTTGAATCTTATGCTTGAAAGCCCAACATTATTCTATGGTGTGCCCAGGAGAATTAACGTGATACTCGCATCTAGCGTTGGCATTGTACTTTTGCGGGAGCGGCCCGACTGGAGGAGCTAGAAGTTTTAGTTCTACCAAGGATGCCTTAACCAAGTGTTATAATAGTTGGCTGGGTGGTATAGGAAGTGGATCGAAATTTCTTTGCTGCCTCTCAAATCTTCTTTGTTCTTGTCCTTGTGGGATCATTAACGGTTGTTGTGCCCTTGGTTGTGAGGCTACAACATTAATTTCTCCCTCCTTTCTTTTCGGGAAGTTAGGAGCATGTCTTTTTGTATTATAAGGGGGTATTTAATAGTCCCCTTGGTATCTTTTCACTCTTTATTCCAGCTTCAATCCTTTCTCCGATAGTCACTAGATCTGAGAATCCTGGAGAGATGCTTCCTACTATCTTTTCATAGTATAACCCTTGCAAGGTTCCCATGAACATATCTACTAGCTCTTTCTCCAACAGTGGTGGTTGCACACGGGATGCAATCTCCCTTCATCTCTGAGTGTACTCTTTGAAGGACTCTTCTTTCTTCTGAGACAGGTTCTCGAGTTGCATGCGAGTAGGCGCCATATCTAAGTTATATTTATAATGCTTCAAGAAAGCATTAGCAAGATCTACCCATGTTTGAATGTGAACCATTTCCCACTGCATATACCAGTTCAGAGATGCCCCGCTTAATATGTCTTGAAAATAATGAATCATTAACTTTTGGTCATGGGCATGGGCATGCATCTTCCGGAAATACATGCGTAGGTGGTTCCTCAGAAAAGTGATCCCTTTGTACTTTCCAAAGTCAGGTACTTTGAACTTTTACGGAATCACCACATCAGGAACTAGGCCCATTTCAAGAGCATCTACCTCGAAGGCGTCATAACCCTCCACAGCTTTCAACCTTTCCTCAAGATCTTTATACTGATTCATCACTAGTGGATTATCAATAGCATGAGTATCAATCGTTCTTAAGGGTGCCTGATTAACATCTTCTAGGTCGTGGTCTCTGTATTGCAGGTCCAAGTAGTTGTCTGCATTATTGATTAGAATTTGCAGGGTATGATATGCCCCTAACTTTGGCGAAGGTGGGACAAACCCTTCAGTCTCAGCTTCTCTTGTTTCTTGCTGGGCCATGACAGACTTTTGGGGTCTTGTTTCTGGCTCCTTTCTCGGTTGGTGACCGCTTGATGCACCATTCGTTTGGGCTACTTCTTCGAAAGCTACTCTAAGAATCTGGTCCTATCTGTCGATGATGTTCTTCAAAGCTATAAGAACCTAACTCATGTCTTCTTTCATTGAGTTTACATTGACTTTGACTTGCTCGAGATCCTCCTTGAATGCAGTTTGATTCTCATCAATTTGTTCCATTGCTTTTTGTTGATATGCCCTTGTCTGATATGGAGGCCAAATAGGTGGTGATCTTAGTCTACCAATGGTTCAACTGGAGAAGTTGAAAAAGATAAGTTTTTGTATGAAATGCAGGTTTCGTGAATGTATACATGCTTATGAATATGTTGTAGCGGTAGAAATGTTCAATACTAAGCCATTAGATTGACTAGACTTTACAAATCAAAAATAAAAATCACCACCACGCTTTATTGTTTCCAAAGGAATGGGAAAAGAGAAAATAACCCAAAAGAGGGGGAAAGATTCAAGGTAAGGGGGTTGGTTATGCAAAGGGAAGGTATTAGCACCCTAAACATCTACGGTACTCCGCAGGAACCTCTTTGTAAAATCTATACATTTTGGCTATAAAAAAATGTGTTGTATATAAAATGGATGGTGGAGGTGAGAAAAGAAATATTTTTTATGATTTTTGCACCCGCCGCGGTTGCAAACCTTTAGTGCCTACTTACCACCTTTCGTGCAATAGGGGATCAGGGTACACGTAGTTCCTCTTTTAAAAATTTGAAACACAAGTGTGTTGGTTAATTTTAAGAGATAAGACATCATCGTCATTGTCCGTGTGAAAAACATACTTACTACCCACAATCATGAGAAAGGAGAATTTGCATCATCTCAAAGTGGAGGATATGGCTTGGATCTTAAAATCAACAATGCCTCACTCAATACCCAAGTGGAAAATATATCTCTTCCCTATATATTGTAGAAGTATAGTTGTTTTCATCACTACAAGGATTGACAAGAGTCTAATCTTTTGAGAAAAGTTTAAGGATAAATGCCCAAGTGGCAAAAAATGGTTTGGAATGAGATTGATTGACTTTTAGTCTTCTCATAAAAAATGTCAATGTATTATTAAATTGATTGAAGTTTATTTATGAAAATGTTTTAAAAAAGGGCATGAACATAAGTCCAAGTTTATTATAAAAGTAGTTTAAGTTTCAAAACAAGAAGAGTTTTCAAAAGGAGGGAGAAGATTTTTGAAATTAAAGAATATGGGAGGAGAAGAAGAGATTATCCTAAAGCATAAGGTAAAAGCTAAGGATAAGGACTATCTAACCAACAAGAAGCCAAAACTTGACATTATGAGCCAAGATAGAATTCCCATTCTTTGGATTGAAAACCAAGAAAGCAAAGATACTTGACCTCTTGAGAGAACCAAACTTCAAGTGTATTAAGTCTTCACAAAAATTGGGCAGAGTAACGGCTGTATACGGGTGAATTCCGGATTATAACCAGAGAATGTAATCATAAAAAACATGCACACAAAAACAAACAAGCAACCCAATGTCTTGAGGTAAACTTCAAGAAATCTAGATAAAATAATCAGATAAGATCACAAGGTCTCCAAGATTGGCCAAGGTTTCTAATCCTAAGTCCAAGAAAAAGTCCCATGCTCCATCATGCCAAGGATAGTAACCAAATAGTCTAAGTACCATTAAGAGTTTTTTAGGGTTTATGTTGATTATTAAGTAACTTAAGAAAAGAAAAGAAAAGCTCAAGTGAGCAAAGTAAAAATGGCAAGGAAATAAATACTCAAATGAGCAAAGATGAAAATGGCATGAAATGTAAATGCTAAAAAATAAGTAGTACATAAAGCATAAAAAAAAGAATAAAAGCATAAGATAAAAACAAGTCAATAATTAGTGGTTAGTTGGATGACCATCTTGAAACTTGCATTTGGAACTCATTAGAGGATTGGTAGAACCAAAGCCTCCACACAACAAGTTGTATTTGCTTTTTATCAAGTATATCATCCATTTGGAATTCTCACAAGTACCATTTAATGATCAACGATGTTTAAGTGATCCGCGTTGACCAAAGGTGTTGTAGATCCATTAGAGGATTGGTAGAACCAAAGTCTCCACACAATGAATCTTAAGGTTATTGGATCAAAGAGATCAAATTAACATACTTGGGCTTGCAATCATAAGTTTGGGCCATGAATGATCATTTATTTGAATTGGGACAAAATTTAGCGCTTTGTTAAGCAATCGTAAGTGGACTTATATAGAAGTCGCACCTATTTTGAGGCCGGTTGTGATCGGTGGAAATAGAACTGACTGTTTTTTAAGCTGGTTTCGCGAAATGTCACGGTAAGCAAGAGTCGCCACCGTCTTTTATGTTCTCCAACATGGAAAGGACAAAAGCACAGCAAAATTCCTTCTTTGAGAATGTTTCTCGGTTCGGGAGGTAGATTTATAGAAAGGGAAGGTGTTAGCACCCTTTCTATCAGTGGTTATCCACGGGCTCTTAGGTACTTGCTCTTATGTTTTCAAAAATTGTTTGCTTTTCAAGTGTGTGTGGGTTTTGAAAAAGTTTCGTTTGAAAAATTTCTAAGTAACTCTTGTATCTGTCCTCAAGAGTGTATGAAAATTTTGTTTGAAAACCTTTTGAAAGTGTAGGTGCAAAAAGTATTTTTGTTTGTTTTGAAAAGAGCAAGTACTTGAGAGAAATCTACCTACTCTAAGGAATTAGGTTGTGTAAGAGTCCTTTAGATAGTGCTATCCCACTATTGAGAAGTATGTAGCACCGTCGTTGGAGGTATTCGGGTCAATTCGATTATGAGGGACATGTGTGGTCACCGAAGCAATAGTAGGACACCTTAGAAGTAACCCTAATGTCCTAGATCCTTTTTTATCCGAGGCAACCGTTTCGAGGCAACAGGATCTTTAGACAGGAGGGCGACCTCTAAGACGCCCTATACTTGATGACCACGTTCGAGGCAACCAGTGAGGCGTACCCTAGGAGTGGCATGTGCATGTGTGTTGTTTCAGTTTATGTTTATCTTGTACATGTTATTTGTGAGCTACAAATTGATTTTATTTTCATACAAGTCTTTCATGCATTTTTAACAGTTAAGAGTGCGAAAAATAAATTGCGGAAAGGTAAATCTAGCTATTTACAAGGCGCGGGTATATACATCGCCAAAAACAAAAACCCGTTTGGAAAATAAAGTGCGAGAAAAGTAAATAAAGCGGTAAAGTTCTAATTAATTATTACATTTCCTGAGCAGATACAAAATAATGAATTAAAAATAAAAATGCGCGCGAAAGATTGAATCGGGAACGTCTTTTGGGTTTTGACCCTTTTAAGAAAAAAATTGAGTTTGTCCCTTTTTTTTTTGCAATTAATTAAATATTAACCCTAATTCTAATTAATCAATTATTTACAAGAAAAAATATTTTTTGTGTTTTTTATGTTTTTTAATGAAAATAAAGAGAAAATAAAAAGAAGTTAAAAGTTAGTAAAAACCTAATTCTAAATTGTTTTTATTTATTATGAAAAAGATTAAAGTTGACCTAATTAACCTAAATTAATTAATGAATTTATTTACAAAAAATAATAAATATATTTTTTTGGTTTTTTTGAATTTTTATTGTGAAGAAAATTAATTAAGTTATTTTTAGTGATAAAAAATAATAATTAGAAAGATAACTAATAAACAAACAAAAATAAAAAAAAATATAAAATAAGAGAAAAGGAATGAACCAAGGGAGGTTCTGGGCCTAATAAGGAGGTGAATTTGGCAGTTTTCTGGCCCATTAACGCAAGCCTTGTTTGACTTCTGGGTTTAGCTGCGTGTCCATTGACTAGGTTGTACCATAGTCTTCCATCATTGGCCCTTGGATTGTTGTTTGTGAACACCTGGCATCTGGATGGTTGAGGTGTACACTGAGCAACGCTCAATAGCCTGCATATGATCACTTTGGAAAAAATAGGAAACAAATATTTAGGGGACCTGGGATTCGAACCCAGGTCCCAACACTCACTACACAAACGCCTTAGCCAGCTGAGCTGCATGTTTCATTTGATATAAAAATAAGAAATGGTTAATATATGTAATAAAAGCAATATTCCTGGAAATAAAAAAAAAACACGCGCGTTTAGTTTTAACAAGCCAATGATGTGAAGACACATCATCGTCTTCTTCATCAAATCGCTGGTTCAGTTACCTGCGGATTTTTATCCGCAGGAGGTTCCGTGGCTTGCTTCAAAAATTGTCCTCAGGCCTCAAAAAACCATTCTAAGACCATGGTTGGTCTCGTCCAGGCCTCCTGAATTCATCCATGCTTATGATTTCTCTTGATTTCCCCTGAAAACAAAATGCCTAAAAAACACACAAACGAACCCTAGACACGGGTATCCTCATACAAAGCCCAAAAACGAAATTGAATAATGTAGTTACGTTAGAAATCAAACAAGCAACATGATTATGCCAATATTTTTGAGAAACAATGCAAAAATAGGGAGTTTAAGTTTCGTGTACAGGGGTGAGTTTGGAAGAACTTACAGTGCTTGATAGGTGGTCTTAGGATGCGTTTGTGATTGCCTTAGCTTCAGGGTATCACAGGGAAGAAGGCTACGTGCTTAGTTTTGTATGAATGTTTTCAACACAGTTTTTGGTCTCTCACTTTTTGGACAATTTTGCACTCTTGCTCTGGCCGTTTCAGTGATCTCTAGGTCGTGAATGAGGTTTGTCCTGCTTGCATATGTAGGTATGAATGAGAATTAGGTGATATGATGAGCCTTAACCTTGTGCAATTAAGTTTTGGATTCTTATTTTAACACCATTGAAGAACATTCCATACTTGGAGCAAAACTTGGATTTTATGCTCAAAATGGCTTGGCACGAATTTGGTAGCTGGCCTGTGGCACATAAAAGTCATTCAAGTCACCAAGATGCCATTCCATTAATTTTTTGATTTTATTTGAATTATTATGGATTTAAAATGAATTAAATCAATAAAAATTAAATAAAATGGAAAAATAATTGTTTGGTCTTGGAATTAATCATGGGACACGTGTATGGCATGACAAGGCTGAATCAAGTGGAAGAAAGTGGGCCCTTTTGTCAAAAATTGAAGTTTCAAGGATAGTTGACTTTTGCCATTTCACAAAAATTTCCCAACTTCTCCAATGCATATCTTGCTCAATTTTGATCATATGAACATGTTCTTGGACATTTTGGAAAGGTCTTGAAGTCCTATAACCAATGCCTTTGGTCCCATGTAATTTGGATTTACCAATCTCAAGTTATGGTCTTTGACTTAAAGTGCATTTTTGTTGACTTTTGAAAATGACCTATAATGTAGAAATTGATAACTTTTTGTGAGAGAATTTATTGGACTTGGAATGTGAAGATGAGTTGTATCAAATGTCCTCCCCTTCAAAATGAGCTTTGGATGGGATTTTTCTGATGAACCATGAAAAAGTTATGCCTTGGTCAAGTTACAGTTGACTTTTCAACTGTCCCAAAATGGAAACTTTTGCATCTTGATGATTTTTGAGCTATTCTTATGGAATCATGATCAAGACTTGATCAAATGATGATTGTGAGCTTAAAATAAGATGTTGACCAAAAATTTTGACTTTTGACTGCCAAATGACCATTTTACCCCTACGGTTGATTGTGAAGCAATTAGGGCTTTTGACTGTGCAACTTGATGCTGTGAGCCTTGAAACTTGGCATGTAGATGCTTGACAATGTGTATAGGCCTATGGGACTTGATTGAGCCCTTGAAAACCTCAACTTCCTTGCAAGAACCAAAACCCTAATTTTGACTGGCTTAGGAGGATGTTTGACTGTGCAATCCCTTGAGAAGTCTTGAAGCATTTGAAGATTGATCTTGACAAATCTTGAAGAATATGGGAGGGCAAATTTTGGGGTACAACACCGGTCAATAGAAATCTATTCACCATTTTTTTTTGAGACATGATATAGAGATCATGCTCCAACAACATTTAGTACAATAAGAAGGGGGATGAGATGGAGAGGGATTAGGGTAAAAAGAATATACAAACCACATTTGAATTAAATTTTAATCAAACTATTATTAAAATCATTCATCCATTTTTTATGGAGTTAAACTCAACACCATGGATCCAATGATGTTAATAAAGTTCATGATCCAAAACCTAACCCAAGATTAGCAAGAAAATAATCATAATATAATATTATATTTAATATATACATTAAAAAAGTGTTTAAAAATAGAAAAATAATGAGGAAAATATCAATTATGTTCAAATCAATCAAGAAGTAAAAAATAAGGCCATAGAAAAATCAGAAATGGATCCAAATATTTTTATAAAAATTTTGGTAATTTTTAAAAGTCAGAAACTATTTTTAAACTATTTAAAATTGCTAAAACAAACATAAAATAGATCAAAAATAGTAAAACTCAACATAAAATTCCATTAAATTTTCAGAAAGTCAAAAATATGTAAAATAATATTTATGAATTTTTTCAGAATTAAAAAATGTCAGAAAGTATTTTTTAAGTAATTAAAAGTAAGCAAATAATACAAAAAATATAAAAAATACCAAATTTTAAAATAAAAATGTGAAAAAATATTCATGAGATCAAAAATAATTCAAAGTATTTTTGTGAATTTTTTCATAATTTTTGGATAAGAGTTATGAATTTTTGAAAATTTAATCAATAAAAATATAAAATCAGAAAATAAAATAAAACCAAAAAGATGTGGACCATCAGATCATAGTCAAAACGCGTTAGTAAGCTAATCCAATGGACCAGACGCGATGTGCTTGATATGGACCTTAGTGAAACACACACATGATCAGAAAAAGGGAAACCAATGAAATTAAAACGTTTGGCATGCTATCATTGGCTGAGACGAGACATGTCATCATCTTCAACCTCAAGACACCCTGCAATGAGGATTTTGTGAGATCCTTCAAATGGAAAAATTATCATCCCAGGCTAGCATCATTGAACTCGTCTCTTCAAGACGATTCTAACACAACCATCGAACCAAATTTATATAAAGTATGGAGAGAGATATGAATCAAAAACTCAGAAAATAGCGAGCACCTTCAATTTGAGATTTCTCTCTCAATTCTCAATGGATTTAAAAATTGTAAGCAGCATTAGAATCAGAATAAGGAGTAGAATAGATTAGTGCTTGATTTGGATCCAAATGGTGGAGAATTCTACCTTTTCGAAGTTCAAGTAAGAAGCTCTGAAAATGGACTTCTGTAGCTTGAATTATGGGTCGTTTTGATTGGTTTAAGTGCTGGAGAGTTTGTATGATGCTCAAGGATGATGAATGCGCAAAGAATTTTGGAAAAGGAAGCTTAAATTTCAGAAACTGAATTTAAAAAAAAGGGTTCGTGTGAGGTTTTGGCAGGGTATTCTTGGCTCTCTAAGCTTGGGAAAATGGATGGGGGATGACCCTCTATTTATAGGGAAGAAAATGGGATCCAAAGAAAGAGTGAATGATGCGTTTTGGAGGGAATTCGTGTGGGTCTGCATCATGAAGAAAGTGTGACTCAATCTTGATCAAAACTCAGCTAAATCGTGTGTTTCATGATGCTAAACACTTTTGGGAAGTTTCTAATCATGTTTAGAAATAAAAACGCGTGGAAAACTTGTGATTAGAAGCCAAAACAAAGATTTCAAAATCTGACTTGTGATGAAACTTTAGTTTCAAGTTACCAAATTCAAATCCATGGCATTTCCAACTCAAGGGGTCTTAGGGCATAATTCTTCATGCTTTGGATATATGAGGTTACAAGCTTTAAAATGGAAAAAGAATGGAATCAAATGAATTCTTGAGCTGAAAGTTACATGGAGTCAAAGTTGAAGAAAAAGAGTTGACTTTCCATACTTAGAAATATTTCAATTTCTTCTTCCAAAATAACCTATAATCTTTTGTATCCAAACTTGGCCTTACACTTGGAATTTACTCTTGACTAAAAAAGATGGAATGAAGTAGACCTCTTGAATGACATTTTGAAATTTGAACCACTCAAAATATCCAAAAATTGAGCAAGTTATGACTTGTTGAAGTTGGCCAAAAATCATGAAATGACCTATAATCTTTTGCATTCTTAAGGCAACTTCCATCAATTTTCTCACTTTGCACATAAAACAAGGAATAAAGTACACATCTTTAAGATCATCATGGAAAAATAATGGACTTAAGGTAATAAAAATTGACCAAGTTATGACCATTTGAAGTCACATATGGAAAATTGTGGATTCATCTGGATGACTTGTAAACTTTCTTTTTCACCAAGTTCCTTCCACATGAAAACTCCTTTTAACTTTTAAAGTGATTTGTTGGTAACTCTTTGAAGAGAAATATTTCTTTGGAATCACTCAAAAATACCAAAAGGTGAGCAAGATATGCTCCTTTGAAGTTCAAAACCCTAGCCTCTAGATCAAGAGAATGCTTTGAGGAACTTTGACAAGTTTGAACAAACTTCTTGTGCCAATATTCTTTCTTTGTGAATATAAGTTGTTGAGGATGATGATGAGGACTCATAGCCACAAAAACAACTTCCATATCTTGAAATTTGAGAGAAATGTGCTCTTATGACCAATAGGAACAAGACCTTATCCAATCATGACAACTTCTTCTCTCAACCTCTTGTACTTTTGAATCAATTTTGATAACTTTGAAATATGTTGAACCAAAATAAGCCTTGTCATGCCATTTCTTCCAAAACAACTTCAATGGTGAGGTTTGAAATCCTCAAGATATGTTGACTAGGGCATGGAAATAAACTCATGAACCCATGAAGCAACTTGCTAAACCTCATTGCTTTTACCTACATTAAGTAAGACAAACCAACATTGCATTTTATTAATTAGAAATAAAATCAAAGAAAAATATTCATGATCCCAAAAGAAAACAAGTCAAGGTGCTTGGTAATTCCTCAGAAGGGCAAAGCTAAAGATAGGGAGAAGAACCAAAAGCCCTAACGTGATCTTGTTGTGATTGAATCAACATGGTATGATGAAGAGATCTTATGGGCAAAAATTGGGGTACAACATATGTATGAACATGTAAGGGTTTCTACTTTTAAATGCCTTATTCACTTGGGTATATGCTTCAGCATTTTTTTATTTTTTGCTTCTTTCTTTTTATTGGTGAATATCTTAGAAATAAATACACAAACGAGATACGGAAACAAAATGCCTTTATTGAAAGTAATATAATTCAGATATTAAAAGATATTACAACTTTTAAAACAAAAAACTTACTTGCGAGAAAGTAAACAAAGGGAAACAATCTTCTAAGCACGCTTGCAGATGTCTGCTCTGAAACTATCAACCATCATTCAAAAAAGTTTGAGAAAGTCTTCAACATCTTTTGGAAGAGGAGCCATCACACTCTCTGCGTCTTTCAAGCTTCTAGGGATATCCTCGATGGGATTGTTAGCTAAGAAATCGAGTCTTTCATGTTTATCTTTGTAACATCGATATTCTTGATAAAGATGTGGGATTATATTATGGTTATCCCTCCCTACTTGGGCGATCTTTGTATACTGCTCTTCCCAATACATCTTTTCAGCCTTCATTTCTGTATAAAGTCTTCGTTGAATTAGGAAATATTTTTGGAGGCCTTCTAGCTCAAGGCACACTTGCTCATATTCTTCAATTTTTTAGGCCAGGAGTCTCTCTGCCTTCATCCTTTCAAGGCGTTCCTTTATCTCTGATTCTTGGCTATCTTGGAGTATGGTGGTGAGGTATTTCATTTGCTCTTCTTGATCTAAAGAAGCTTGCGCCAAACTTTGGATATGGGCTCTTAGGTCTTCCTCTAGCACCTTCTTGTCTTGTGTTACCTTTTCATACCATATGGTTAATCTCCCAATTTCATTAGCATCATCCTCTAACCTTTGGTTGTGGGAATATAGATTGAAGGTCGCACTCAACAATCCTCCAGTCGTATGCTTCCATTTAAGGCTCTCTTTTTCCAATGCCTTTTGATCTCTCTGAATCTGTTGGTCTTTTAACTCAAGTATGAGCTGCATTTGTTTCTTTTATTTGGTTAGGTTAAGGAGGTTGAGTTCTAATTCTTTTTTTTTTCCTTCTGAGCTTGTTTTAGGTCACTTTTCAGATCATCTATTTCTTCCAAGGACATAGGTGGCAGCTTGATAATTTGTACCCTATCTAGAACCCATCTAGTGTAGGGTTCTCTTGCTACGGCATTCTTCCTTTAAGCTTTCCTTTTATTAACCTTATTCCAAGCCCGGATAACCTTGTTGAGCAACCATTGGTCATTTCTATCCATGTCATGAATGATCAATTGTTGGAGTTGTTCGTCTGAAGGTTTATCTTCCAAAGAATACCCTAATTGTTGTAGGGCTAGGGTAGGGTTGTAACTAATACAGCCTTGTGATCCGATCAATGGAATATTAGGAAAGTCCCCGTAGTTATAGGTAATATCACCAATATCCAGCTTCCTTGCATACCATAATACATAATTAGCAGTGAGAGACCTTAATTTCTGAGGCCAATCGTGTCTGGTCAAATTTAGAATCATATAATCTTCTTTGTAAAGATGGATCATGAACTAGGAGTACAAAAGTGGGGTGCAACAATTTAAAGTGCCTTTTCTTTTTTCGTATAGTGTATGAAGTGTGTAATAAATGTCAGCAAGCAGAGCGTGAGTTAGATCCGTATTGAAAACTTTCGCACCCCAAAATATGCTAATGGCTGCAGGGTCAATATAGTCCAAAGTCCGTGGAAATAAAATTACACCAAACACAAGCAATCCCAAACAATCTACACAAGGCTCCCATTCTTTATAATTAGCAAATTTGAGCGCCTTAGCTTCTAGGTATGTTCTTTTAATTCCTTGTATGCCGCCTTCTCTTTTGTAATTAAGAACCAATTCAGAATAAGGGATCCCTAAACCCTTTACCAAGTCTTTGTCGTCAATAGTTTTCCCGATACCCACATAGGCCTTCTCTTTAGAAAAGTTCAGAATTCTATCAAATTCTTCCAGAGTCGGTGCTAGCTGGAAGTCTTGAAAGGTGAAGCATCATAGCGGGGGATCACAGAACTGAATTAAAGCAGAAAAAAACATCTAGTTAAACCTCTACTCTGGTCAAGTCAATGGTATCCTCATAGCAGCGAGCGAACATCTTCAGAGCCCTTTCGGATGATTTCCCATTTATGGTTTTGATTTTGGACATATCCGGCTTGACGGCATTGATGCGGACAAGTTATTTCCATTTGGTATTCATTTTTCAAGATACTCACCAAAATCTTAGATTTTATTACTCCTTTTTTTACCCTGTTAATAAGACAAACAAAAAGAAACAGAGGATGAATATATGAAATGTACGAATGCATGGATGCAGGGTTTAGTGACAGGATTTTATGAAAGATACTCCTATAATATAGGCTCATAGTTTTGGCCTAAGGTTAGTCTATCCTTCCCATAATGTGGATTTTCTTAAGGGTATCATGCTTAACACCAAAGGGAAGAGGCACAAGGGGCCCCCTTAAGTGGAGCTTCTTTACGGACCGAGACCTTCGTCTCAAAGTCGTGAAAGGGTCTCGTCATGAGATTTGGTTTAGGATTGTACAAAGAGTCATAGGTGTCATTCCAAAGTCTTACTTTCCAAGAGGATATCTCTTGATAAGTATTCCTTTCGCGGAATTCCACCGACTCTAGGCGAAGTCGTCACATAAACTCATAGGGATGATGTATCCCCTTGGCTAATAGACGAACCTTCTTTCTAAGAGTTTTTTGGAAATATATATATTTTAAAATTAAAATCCCGCCACACAGTAAGTACAATAATAAAATAGACAAGGAATAAATAAAAGAATAAATAAAGGAAATTAAAAACCCACCAAAATAAAAAACCTAAAACCTAAGGGAAAGGCTTCTAAACTTAGGGTTGAAGTCCCCAGCAAAGTCTCCAGCTGTTGCAACTGGTTTTTAAATCAGAGTCGCCACCCTTAATTTTTATACTAAGGAAGGCAGTAAAGGAATAACCCTAAAAGTTAAAGATTCTAGGTTTTTTGACTCGGTCTTAGACAAAAGAAAGGTGTTAGGCACCCCTCATCTACCTTGTTCACAAGGATACTAGGGTTTAGAAGCGCATTTTTTAGGAAAAAGGGTTTTAATTTATTTTAGGGGAACTCGCCACGATTTTAACCGTATGTGTTGTACCCCAAACTTTTCCCTCCTTTTTCTCAAGTCATTTTCTCATAAGGATTTTCAAAAGGGCAAGTTTACACAAGTACAATTGCATTTTTGGCTTTCAAGCACCAAATCGAAGAAGAGCAAATTTGCCTTGATTCATAAGCTTCGATTGGGCATCTAAAACCCTTCGAGCAAGCTTTGTTTCACAAGCTTAGATTGAACATTTAGCCTCCTTTGATGAAAGCCTGTTTCACAAGCTTCGGTTGAACATTTGGCCTCCTTCGATGCAAGCCTGATTCACAAGCTTCGATTGGGTGTTGGGCCCCCTTCGATCAAGTTCAATTCACAAAGCTTTGACTGAGCATTGGCTGCTTCAGGCTTGCCTTTGATTCATAAGGCAAGAACTTTCTACTTTCCTGCTTCAATTCACAAAGAAGTAGTCTCTTGTAGGAAAGCTTCGATTGAGCATTAGCCTCTTACGTGTTTTCTTTGATCCACAAGACAAGTTCCTCCTTTGAGCTTGCCTTCAACGCAAAAGATAAAGACTTCCTCTTCATGCTTGCCTTCGATTCACAAGGCAAGAGCTTCTTTCATGTGTGCTTCAGCCCACAAGGAAATGACTTCCTTTGTGCATGCCTTCAGTGCACAAGGCAAAGGCCCCTTCAACTGACCTTTGATTCACAAAGACATGGCTATCTACATGCAAGATTCGACTGGGCAATGTCTATCTTCAGGCCTGCTCTGACTCCGCCTCTAAAACCCCTCAACATAGTTTCTACACTTTGACACATAGTATGGTCCATTCGAAGAAACATTTCAAAGGTCCATTAGAGGAAACATTCCAAAGGTCCATTCGAAGGACACGCAAATGGTTCCTTCGAAAGACATACAATTGGTCCATTCGTAGGACACCGTATTATTGAAAACAAGTTTGTTTTATGATGAGTCTTGGTCCAAGATGCTTGCTGGCCAAAATCATGCATGCTGCCAAGCCCAAGCCTCCTGCATAATTACATTCGAATGAGGTAACAAAAGAAGCTTCGATTGGCCATAAAAGAGTTTTCGATTGGGCTAGTTGAAAAGTTTCAGATTAAGCTACTAAGGCAGATAATGCCTCAATCAAAGAAGCCACATTAATGAGGCCTAGAGCCATTCGAAGGAAGCAACTCAGGGCCAATCGAAAAATAAGGCATGGAGGCATTTGAAGGAGTCAGGGAATGAAACATGTCCAGGTTCATCCCAAAACCCAAAAAGACAGGAATCCATCAAAAAAGGAAATCCTTTAATTTGTCTGATTTTGACTTCAAAGCCTGGTTAAAGGCTGTCCCTTGCCATTTACATTCCCCTATACACCCCCTATAAATACAAGCCTAAGGACATATTGCCAGGGACGAAAAAAAGAGATAAGAAACACACTGCCTCAGAAAGTCACACCAAAAAATCTCAAAATCTTCACAAAGTGATCCAAAATCGAAGCAACCTTCACAGGCCTCTTCAATAAGCGTTCCACTCACTCCCTGAAGGTTGCAGGAGGCATTCCTAAGCACTAGGCAGGCCTAACATACACTGGAGCATCACTCACACAATCTCTCCATTAGTAATTTGCTTTCGATCTCAAACTAGCTAAGTATGCAGTTTTTAAATTCATGTTAATCATACATTCATGTTATTGCTAATGTTTGTGAATGCTTTCATGCATTACATACAAGGTTAAGCGCAGGGATGAGATCGTGCCATTTCTAGGGCATGATCTATATTTTCTTTTGAATCTCAGGATTCATGATGTTGCAAGATGAAATAGCTTTCGATTCAGACTCAGGGGATTCGAACTAGGATGATGAAACCATAGGTTGTTGAATCTAAGTCTGGATTTTTATTTTTGTTTCTCTAATGAATTTCCTGCAGATCTAGTGTTCACAGATCGAAGGAGTATATCATGCATCTTCGACCAGTTTCCTCATTAGATCAAAAGGAAGCTCTAGGCTCCTTTTCGATCTAGGCCTGCATTCTACAATTTTCATAGTTTCCTTCACTATCCCGGCCCTTTAGATTTTGTTTTGTGTTATTAACTTATTTCCTTTTATTTATTTTGTTCTATTTACTCAGCAAAATAATTATAAAAAAATCACAAAAATTAGGTCTAGTCTTTTATAATTTAAATTAATTCTATTAACTAATTAATTAAGTATTTTAACCTTTTCTTTAATTTAAAACTAAATAGACTTAGGATTTTAATTAAATCATTTTCCCAAAATAAAAACAAAACAAAAAGATTTCCTTTCACTTAGGATTTAGACGTTGTTTTCAATTCGCGCGCATTTATTAATTTTCGCACATTTTTTCATATTATTGTAACTGCTTACTGGGTTGTAATAGTTAAAATTAGGACTTTATTCTTTGCTTTTTATCTCTCCGAAGTTTTGGACTATGTAATTAATACCCCTCCCGAAGCTTTGTAATATCGTAGATTTAAATTCCCGCGTTTTAAATTCCTATACATATTTGAACTGTTTAGATGTATGACTAATAGGATTATATGGCAAAAACATAAAATAAAATGCTAGCAAACCTAATGCAAAAGACAAAGATAACTGAATATAACACATTTGCACATGCGCACCTCTAGGGTACTCCCACTTTGGTTGCCTTTCAGAAATAGTCATAATTCTCGTAACGTGAGAGATTTTAGTGGTTATCCTCTGTTTTAAAAAGATCATAAGTCCCTCGATGTCCCTCACGATGTTGCCTCGGTAAACAATGGTCTTAAAACCCTAGGATAGCTACTAAAACTTCTTTCCAAGTTTCCTTCATGACTATAAAACGTCCCTTTTAATGTCCTTCAAACATCCAACGATAGGGCTACCTACTCACTAATAGTAGGATAGCACTGTTTAAATGAAAGGAGGAAAATAACGACCCTTTCGAGTAGAGTAGATAGTTCCTAGATGCTATGCTCAAAACAAACTTTTTACACTTACACAAAACAATTTTTAAAAACCTTTTCAAAAATGCTTTATCAACACTCTTAAGGACTGTAAAAGAGTTATCATAAAGCAAATCGCCGCACTAAGGCATTTCAAAATACTTTTCAAAAAACACACAAAGACACAAGGTATTTCAAATGAGATAAGCATCTAAGAGCCCGTAGAAAACTACGGATGGAAAGGGTGCTAACACCTTCCCTTTCCATAATCTACCCCCCTTATTCAAAAAACTCTCGAAAGGTCTTTTTTTGTTCTTTTCACCATTTCCTTTGTTGGATAAAAGAAAAGTCGGTGGCGACTCTTTCTTACCGCAACATTTGCAAACACAAATGCAAAACCAGTACAATAGTCAGTTCTGCCACCGTATCACAGAACTGGCGACTCTGCTGGGGAACAAATAAAAAGTGGGGTTCCCTTAGAGTTAGATCATTTTAAATTTACTTTACATTGTGTGTTTTGTATGCTTTACTTTTAAGGGCTTGTTTGGGTTGTTACTAAAAGATCCTACACCTGGATCTAGGGCACCTTTTAGGTAAGTAGCAATAGATCATGGGGACTGTGCGGGGTATACCGACACGGTTGAAATGACATCTACGTTGGTGTGACACATTTGTTGGTACCGGTATCCCTTGAGTAGTCAAGGAGAATACGGGGCCGTTGTGTGGTGTCATGAAGCACCAACTGGCCTTAGAACCTTTAATTGAACAACTTGGCCATTAGGAAGTAGTGAGATAGCCGGCTTTGGTGCAGTCCAAAGTTGGTTGATACTAGATACTACACTCATTGAGATCTGACTTTCGAGATATTTTGGTCGCCAATAAAGAGGCTTGCACTGAAACAATGCCCGGTGAAGAAAGATCAGTGATATTGAGATCCCCTAGAACCCGATTACTATTTCTAGGACAGGTTGAACCAACTAAACTTCAAGAGGGTACTTACATATGGAATCCATACAAGCCTAAACCTAAGGCTACTTGTGTGACTTGTTTGCTTTCATTGTCTAACAACTTGAACTCATTGCAGGGCTTTATTTGTACTCCTTGCAGGACTTGTAGTCATTATCCAATAAATAGGATTTCCTGCAAGACATACTTGTCTTAATCACCTTACATTTTTGCTTGATGCACAACATACACATCATAGCATCACACCATAGCATTTCCTTAACCATTTCAAGGATCTCAAGGGCTTGTGATGCAGGTCATGATAAATCAGATGTCTAGCAAGGGACTAGTGGATTTATTTTCCTCTAGCCAATATCGTCTAAAGACCAAAACACAATAACTTGAGTCAGAGGCTATGACCCGCTTGATATGGTGAGCTTGATTCTCACAAAAGGACGTTCAACGATACGAAGTTCTTCAATCAAAATTGCCGTCAACTCCTAACATCTTCTTGTGTTTACCCCACGAGATCCTTGAAAACATTTACATATCATGCATGCCATCGCATAACAGGTATTCTTAAGACAGGTTTCTCATTTTTCTTGTTGTTTATTTCAGTAAGAAAATGGATCTAGAGTAAACAGTTAAAGATCTCCAAGCTCAGAATGCCCAGTTCCAACACATATTCCTGAACTTAGCCAAGGGGCGGGAAGAACTGAAAGCTCTCGTCATCAAAGAGAAGAAGAAGAAGGCAAAGAAACTGTCTGGCGTCTTGAATATGGGAAGAAGACTTAGAGGACCAGCCAAGCGAGCTCTAGATATCACAACTCCATCAAATGAGGGGGATAATCATGAAGAAGATAACAACCCAGGGACTGATGAAGAAGAAGCTGATTACTCTTAGGAACAATATCCTCCAGTTGATGATAAAGAAAAACAGTTGGAGGATCGTCTCAATGTTATGGAGATTCAGCAGGTACCTGGCTTGGACTTTGAAGAGTTAGGGCTGGTTTCTGGAGTGATCATCCCACCAAAGTTCAAGGTTCCCACATTTGCTAAATATGACAAGGTCTCTTATCCAAAACTTCACTTGGGATCATACGTCAGAAAGATCCAGCCTCACACTACTGACCGGAAGTTATGGGTCCATTTCTTCCAAGAAAGTTTGGTTGACACTCAACTGGAGTGGTTCTATCAGTTGGAAGGAACTGACATTCATACCTAGGAAGACTTGGCTGCTTCTTTTTACAAGCATTACCAATACAATGTTGACCTGGCACCACCTCGAGTGTAATTGCACAATATGTCCATGGGCTCAAGAGAAGGGTTCAAGGAATATGAACAGAAATGGAGGGATTTAGCTGGCAGGGCGCAACCTCCTCTGACTGATCAGGAAATGGTAGACATGTTTATGGGCACTCTGACGGGACCGTTCTTTAATTTGCTGATTGGAAGTTCTTCGTCTGGTTTTACAGAGATGGTACTGACTGGGGAGAGGATCAAAAGCGGTATCAAGAGTGGGAAGATTCCGATGGCCGCACCCTCTAATGCTGAGAAGAGGCCATTTGGTGGTAAAAAAGAAACTAATACTGTCTATCGTCAACAAGGCCATAGTAAGAAAGACCACCATCAGTCTGTGGGAGCGGTGTTAACTCTTAATCCTACACATGTTCTACCACAACGGGGAAATAGGCGTAGGATAAAGTTTCAAGAAAGGCAGTACATTAGGATTAATATGCCATTGTCTCAAGTGTTACAACATTTGTTGAAAGTGAAACTGATTACATTAAAGAATCCTCCTCAAAACCCCGATACCTCCTCTCCTAAGTACAATCCAAATGTAAAATGTTTTCCTTTTTCCGCCTTTCGTCTTTCCAGTCAAGCAGTGCCTACCATTCTGATAGTCCCAGGCACGACACTGACAGTTGTTGGACTTTGAAGAACAAGATTTAAGATTTGATCGACAGCAAGGAGATTGAATTTGACCCTCCTAAGGGTCCCAATGTGATCACTGCTCCCATGCCAAATCATTGAGAGTGTCCAGTTCATTTTGAATTTTCAATTGTAATTTCTTTTGTTTGTTTGGACGCTTATCCATTATGTCAAACTTTGTTTTCATTAATGCATCATATATATTTGTCTTGAATCAATTCATTTGTATTCACTATATTCAAACTGTGTTTTTACTTCTTTTTTGTGATATTCGACTCTTGATTAAAAGCTATAGGCTTTTAGAAGGAGGATGAAGAAAACGATACCATAATCTATACAGTATGCTTTTGGACAAACCTGGATGATGACGTACATGCGTTCTTTCAAATACTAAATAATGGAGTTATAAGGAAGATAATCCCTAGTCAACCCCTTTGAGTCTAAGAAGTAGGAGTTTTTCTTTTCTCACAAATTAAAACCCTTAATCATAACCTGGGGCAGGGTAGTTTCTCAACTATTCAAAGGCACATTCAATCGCAAGCTTTCTCTTCATACGCGACGAGTGGTGCTGAAGACGCCCTTCCAAAACAAAAGATGGTGATGGTTCCACATAATCATTAAACCAGACAATCATTATCTCTCAAAAGAAAATCCCGCTAAGTCAAGACCCGTGAAGGAGACTTAAGAAGAAAAAAAGGGGGCATCCCGCTGACTGTAATCGTAAAAGAAACAGTTCATGAAAAAAATAGGGATAATAAAAAAAAAATGGGCCGTTACAAATCCTCAACAAAAAGAAAAGGTTATTAAATTGACTGTCTTCTCAAAACAAACATTCAATTTCTGAACCATCACCGGAACATCAGGGCCAAGATTCCATATTCAATTGGGATCTAAACGCACAGTTAATTGAGTGTAGGACTGAAGAACATCATGAAGAATGGGTTGGGTACAAATAAAGTTTGAGCCTTTATTCTTTGTTCCTTAAACCGTAAACCAGGCCACGCTACAATCCTTAAAAGTCTTAGCTGAAGCATGGGTTAGTTCGAAAGCATACTTTTACAAAAGGTATCCTGACTCCTGTAAGGTGTGCTGTAAATCCTGAGTTGATATCACACTCTTACAAAATTTGTTTGTTTTACTAAAAAAATCAATTTTTCAACTTCAAGACAGACATAAGCTTTGCATTTTTAAAATACCTTTGTTTGCATATGACTATTTGTTCAACAACAGAGAAATTCGCACGACGGATATTTGATAAACATAAATCCTCTCAGTGGACAGAATCACCTCAGATGGAGGGACATTTCCAGTAATAGGCCTTTCATAATCAAGGGGCGTGGCATGGTGTCTAACTGATCTGGGGCAGTCAAGTCAAGATTCAAGGAATCTCTCAAAAAGTGACCAATAGCCAGAGGCAGATCTCCATTTGAATCACTTGGGGCATTAAACATGCATTCCAGCAAAGGGTCACGAACGATCAAGCAAACATATTTCTAGCAGTGTTGCAACACTTACTACTATGGACAATGGCAATTTTCCGCACCCTGTGAACGTGGACATAGTCGGAAGATATTACACATGAAAAAGACCCGCTAGATTGACTGGCCTAGGAAAAAGCAAAGGCATCCCAGAAAACCAAAATGTTTCGGGCAAAAATTAGGGATATACATAAAAAATATATACACCCAGCAAGTCAAAAACCTGAAAAAGACGGCTTGGAAAAAAGGGGTATCCCGGTGGAATGAAAACCCGAAAGGGAGGTCCAGGAAAAAGTTAGGGATTAAAGCATACGACTATGTCCCGTTATCTTGTCATTTGTATATCAGTAGAAGACTGACCACCCTGATCAACTTCTACTCGAGACTCCAAGAGCTGGGATAACATTCAAGCCGTCTGCAAATCCCAGCAGGTACAGAGGCAGAGGAATTCTACCATAAAGTCACTGCCATATCCTCAGTTCACAGCCTAATGATGCCAGGTGTTCTTATATCCCTAGAAGAATAAGAGTTTCCATTTACTTACCCGACATCTTAAAGAATTCCCTAACCTAGGTCACAAGCTTTTCGCATTCCCCAACAGGATTTCATAAAAATCCCCAAGAAGTTTACGGAATTTCCCTTCCCCAACAGATTTTATTTCTCTAACAACGGAAATCTGCTTCCCAGCATTTCAACTTCAAAAAAATCTGAATACCTACATTCTTCACCCCCAGCAACAATCAGGGATTTATTTTCTCTAATTCAACAACACTGCAATAGAACAGCTGATATGTTCATACATTGCATTCATGCATCATTCTACAAACATCATAGCATATGCAGCACAAATGCATATATCACAATCTCATTTATTTTGAGAGCATCATGCAATTCATAGATCATGACATCGCATGAAACTAGTTTTACCTTTTTAGGTTAAATTAGCAGACAGACAAATATTATCAACTTATACAGCAGGTCAAAAATTAATGCCCAAAACCAGACGAGGAAACTATCTACACGATCATATGGTATGAACTCCCGGAGCAAGATGGGTTCACCAACAAATGCAGCAGGCCATGGATTAATGCCTGAAACCAGACGAGGAAACCATCTATGTGACAAACATTGCCAAGTTCCAGATTAATACCTCAAACAAGACAAGACAACTATCTGTGGATGACTGATTGTAGATTAATACCTGAAACCAGACAGGAAACTATCTACATGAGAAGATTGAAGATTAATACCCGAAACAAGACGGGAAAACTATTTTTCTCTATATTAGGTCAAGAGATTAATACCTGAAATCGGATAGGACAACTATCTCAAATGACCAACAAAAACAAGTTCCAGATTAATACCTCAAACAAGACAGGACAACTATCTGCGGACGACCGATTGTAGATTAATACCTGAAACCAGACAGGAAAACTATCTATATAAGCAGATTGAAGATTAACACCTGAAACAAGACGAGAAAACTATCTTCCTTTCTTAGGTCAGAGTTTAATACCTGAAACCAGACAGGACAACTATCTGTGAAACAGCTGATTGTGGATCAATTCCCGAAACAAGACGAGGCGACCATCTACATGACCATCCTGAAGCAATCTTACACGGGTTTCTTCTCATGATCTCTAGATGCAGTATAACACGGACTCATCCTGAAGCAATCTTACACGGGTTTCTTCTCATGATGTCCAAATGCAGTCTAATACAGACCCATCCTGGAGCAATCTTACACGGGTTCCTTCTTGCAGTTTTCAGATACAGTCTAACACGGACTCAGCCTGAAGCAGCCCTACACAGGTTTCTTCTAATACATTTCCAGACAGCAGTTAATTTCATTCTCCCCATCAAATTACTGTGAAGCCTGGATTTCAAACAGAAAACGGCAAACTTTTCTAGATATAACTCCTCAGTAGAGCCTTAGATGACTGAAGTTCCTAGACTATATTCCCCACATAGTTTTTCTCAAGCAGGAGAACAACATAAATCAACCTTCCCTAGTGGACTCCTCCTCAGACAACAGGAACAGGAATCCCCCACAAAGAGACAACTTAGGAAGTCAGCACCTACTTTGGATGGCATCTTTAAGCCAGTCTCTGACAATTCTCAGTCATCTTCTCCAAATGGCATCTTTAAGCCCATTCCCTACACAGTCAACCATCACATCATGCGAGTGCAAATTTCGGGGCACTCTAGTATTCAATCATCTTCCACTTTCAGATCACGAAAGGAAAACAAGTCAATCTAAATCTTTAGGTTTAAGAAGATTGAACAGGGGCAGCTAGTGTACCCCAAAATTTTCCCTCCTTTTTCTCAAGTCATTTTCTCACAAGGATTTTCAAAAGGGCAAGTTTACACAAGTACAATTGGATTTTTGGCTTTCAGGCACCAAATCGAAGAAGAGAAAATTTGTCTTGATTCATAAGCTTCGATTGGGCATCTAAAACCCTTCGAGCAAGCTTTGTTTAACAAGCTTCGATTGAGAATTTGGCCTCCTTCGATGCAATCCTGTTTCACAATCTTCTATTGAACATTTGGCCTCCTTCAATGCAAGCATGATTCACATGCTTCGATTGGGCGTTCGGCCCCCATCGATCAAGTTCAATTCACAAAGCTTCGACTGAGCATTGGCTGCATCAGGCTTGCCATCGACTCACAAGGCAAGAACTTCCTACATGCCTGCTTCGATTCAAAAATCAGTAGTCTCTTGTAGGCAAGCTTCGATTAAGCATTAGCCTCTTATGTGTTTGCTTTGATCCACAAGACAAGTGCCTCTTTTGCGCTTGCCTTCAGCGCAAAATACAATGACTTCTTATTCATGCTTGCCTTTGATTCATAAGGCAAGATCTTCTTTCATGTGTGATTCGACCCACAAGGAATTACTTCCTCTTTATGTGCCTTTAGCGCAGTAGGCAAAAGCCCCTTCAACTTACCTTCGATTCACAAAGCAATGGCTATCTACATGCAAGATTCGACTGGGCAATATCTATCTTCAGGCCTGCTCTGACTCCTCCTCTAAAACCCCTTAACATAGTTTCTAAACTTTGACACATAGTATGGTCCATTTGAAGAAACATGTCAAAGGTCCATTCGAAGAAACATTCCAAAGATCCATTCGAAGGACACACAAATGGTGCCTTTGAAGGATATACAATTGGTCTATTCGAAGGACACATTATTATTGAAAAGAAGTTTGTTTTATGATGAGTCTTGGTCCAAGATTCTTGGTGGACAAAATCCTGCATGCTGCCAAGCCCAAGCCTCCTGCATAATTACATTCGAAGGAGGTAACAAAAGAAGCTTCGACTGGCCAGAAATGAGTTTTCGATTGGGCTAGTTGAAAAGTTTTCAGATCATGCTACTAAGGTAGATAGTGGCTCAATCGAAGAAGCCACGATGATGAGGCCTGGAGCCATTTGAAGGAAGCAACTCAGGGCCAATCGAAGAACAAGGCATGGATGCATTCGAAAGAGTCAGGTAATGAAACATGTCCAGGTTCATCCCAAAACCCAAAAAGACAAGAATCCACCAAAAAAAGACAATCCTTTAATTTGTCTGATTTTGCCTTCAAAGCCTGGTTAAAGGTTGTCCCTTGCCATATCCATTCCCCTCTACACCCCTATAAATACAAGCCTAAGGACACAATTCCAGGGACGAAAAAAATAGATAAGAAACACACTGCCTTAGAAAGTCACACCAAAAAAAACTCAATCTTCACAAAGTGATCTAAAATCGAAGCAACCTTCATAGGCCTCATCAACAAGCGCTCCACTCACTCCCTGAAGGTTGCTGGAGGCGTTCCCAAGCACTAGGCATGCCCAACATACACTGGAGCATCACTCACACAATCTCTTCGTTGGTAATTTTCTTTTGATCTCAAACTAGCTAAGGATGCAATTTTTAAATTCATGTTAATCATACATTTATGTTATTGCTAATGTTTGTGATTGCTTTCATGTGTTACATACAAGGTTAAGCGCAGGGATGAGATCGTGCCATTGCTAGGGAACGATCTATATTTTCTTTTGAATCTTAGGATTCATGATGTTGCAAGACGAAATAGCTTTTGATTCAGACCTAGGGGATTCGAACTAGGATGATACAGCCATAGGCTGTCGAGTCCAAGACGAGATTCGACACAAGTCTGTATTTTTATTTTTGTTTCTCTAATAAATTTCCTGCAGATCTAGTGTTCCCAAATTAAAGGAGTATATCATGCACCTTCGACCAGTTTCCTCATTGGATCGAAAGACAGCTCTAGGCTCCTTTTCGATTCAGGCCTGCATTCTACAATTTGCATAGTTTCCTTCACTATCCTGGCCTTTTAAATTTTGTTTTGTGTTATTAACTTATTTCCTTTTATTTATTTTGTTCTATTTACTCAGCAAAATAATTATAAAAAAATCACAAAAATTAGGTCTAGTCTTTTATAATTTAAATTAATTCTATTAACTAATTAATTAAGTATTTTAACCTTTTATTTAATTTAAAACTAAATAGACTTAGGATTTTAATTAAATCATTTTCCCAAAATAAAAACAAAATAAAAAGATTTCCTTTCACTTAGGATTTAGACATTATTTTCAATTCGCGCGCATTTATTAGCTTTCGCACTTTTTTTCATATTATTGTAACTGCTCACTGGGTTGTAATATTTAAAATTAGGACTTTATTCTCTGCTTTTTATCTCTCCCAAGTTTTGGACTATGTAATTAACCCCCCTCCCCGAAGCTTTGTAATAGCGTAGATTTAAATTCTCGCGTTTTAAATTCCTGTACATATTTGAACTATTTAGATGTATGACTAATAGGATTATATGGCAAGAACATAAAATAAAACGCTAACAAACCTAATGCAAAAGACAAAGATAACTTAATATAACACACTTTCACATGCGCACCTCTAGGGTACTCCCACTTTGGTTGCCTTTCGGAAATAGTCACAATTCTCGAAACGTGAGAGATTTTAGTGGCTACCCTATGGTTTAAAAAGATCATAGGTCCCTCGATGATCCTCACGATGTTGCCTCGGTAAACAATGATCTTAAAACCCTAGGGTAGTTACTAAAACTTATTGCCAAGTTGCCTTCGTGACTATAAAACGTCCCTTCGAATGTCCCTCAAACATCCAACGATAGGGATACCTACTCACTAATAGTAGGATAGCACTGCCTAAAGGAAAGGAGGAAAAGAAAGACCCTTTCGAGTAGAGTAGATAGTTCCTAGATGTTATGCTCAAAATAAACTTTTTACACTTACACAAAAAAAAATTCAAAAACCTTTTCAAAAATGCTTTATCAACAATCTTGAGGACTGACACAAGAGTTATCATAAAGCAAGTCTCCGTACTAAGGCATTTCAAAATACTTTTCAAAAAACACACAAAGACACAAGGTATTTCAAATGAGCTAAGCATCTAAGAGCCCGTAGAAAACTACGGATGGAAAGGGTGCTAACACCTTCCATTTCCATAATCCACCCTTTTCTTTGTTAGATAAAAGAAAAGTCGGTGGCGACTCTTGCTTACTGCAACATTTGCAAACACAAACACAAAACCAGTACAACAGTCGGTTCTTCCTCCGTATCACAGTATGCCTACGTATCCTCTTATGAGGAATCAGAGTCCCAATTCGTAGTTCGTATGGGTTTGTGTTTTTTATGGATTTCAAAGGTATTTTTACTTTTCTCGCATTTAGACCTGTGTAGAAATAGAGGAATTTAGGACTAAACGCGCGATTAATCAAAATATGCTTTGTGTTATACCCTAAAATTTTCCCTCTCATTTCTCAAGTAATCTCTCACAAGATCTCCATGGATTCAAGACTGCACAAGGTTTGATCAGCTCAAGACACTTCCTCAACACTTATGACTCAAATTAGGGTTTGAGTTTTTACAAGGAAAAATGGACTTTTAATGCCCCATATGACTTTCATGGATCATTTTGGACCCTCAAGATTTCTCATGTCAAGTTTCAAGTCTTGGATCACATTTTTGCTCAGTCAATTGATCAGTTGACCTAAAATCAGTTGTATTGGGGGGAAAGTCAACTGTGGTCAATTTATAGTCAAACTTCATAATTTTTAACCACCTCAACATTATGAACTCATATATGTCAATTTATCAAGTTTGGATTATAATTCCTCAAGAAATTTGATCAAATCACCAAAAGGGCAAAATGGTCAAAATTAGGGTTTTGACTGAGAAGATGCAATTTCTGGTTTTTGACCTAAAAAATGACTTATTGGTTCAAGGAATGATATCAAGGATTCAAATGATTCATTTTGACTTAATGGCATGGCTCAAAACATTTCTCAAGTTCAATTGATTGATAGTTGAATTTCAATCAACTGATGAAAAGTCAATTGTACACTGAAAAGTCAAACTTTGACTTTTTGGTTAAAATCAAGTTTCAAAGATTAAAATTCATCAATACATGTCAAAATATGAAACTTATTCATCAATAAATCAAAAATTCAAAATTCATTCTTGAAAAGTCAAAATTTCCAAGACTTAGAATTTTTCAGTGTTGAAAATTCATGATTTTTTCATAACTTTGCGCCAAATTTCCACCATGGTGCAAGATGATTCAAAGGAAACTTCCAACATGAAAGTTGTAGATCTCAATGAGATATAAAACATTGTAAAGCATAACTTTTTCTAGAAATTCTTGTATTTCAAGTTATGATTTTCTGAAGACATGCTCATGAAACTTGAAGACTTAGTGAAATTTTGCCCTAGTTTAGGTAGGATTTTGACCTAACTTCATGGCAATATTTCACATAGTTACAATTTGAATTTTCAAAAATGTCCAACATGAAGGTTGTGAAGGATGTTAAAAGCTTTCCAAAATTTCAAAGAACTCATTGAGATTATTTTTGAGCTAGGAGAATCGAAGGCAAGAAGTTAGGGTTTCATTCTTGTTTTACAAGGCAGATTTTTAGGATGAACATGAACCAAATCCATGCTAGGCTGCATAATGTTTGCTTTGAGGGCCTCAAACTTGTTTGTCACACCATAATTAAGGTTCTACACAGCTTCTAGAAGATTTAATCTAAGCATTCAATGCATTGCCCATGCTTAATATCATTTTAGGAAGAAAGGCAACATTGCCATTTTGGAAAAGTGGCTTTTTTGCACACAGTCAATTCTTGAGCCTCTAACCTGTTCCTCCTGCACAAGCTTCCTCTACAAAGTCAGGAGAACATGTTTAAAGTTTGTAACCTTTCTAGATAGCATGTTACAAGTCTTGGGAAGATGTTTTTCATGTTTACTTCAAACACAAGAAAAGTTGCCACAACTTGAAAATTCAAATTATGAGTTGTTGTAACACTTGAAACCTCTTGCCTATAAATACATGCACTATTTACAAGCTAAATATGGAATGCTTATGCCCTAAAACACCCTAAAATAGAGAATCACCATGAACACCTCAAAACTTGTCATTTCTTAGTTTTGAACCCAATCTTCAAATCTACTTGTGCGTTTCTTGGCCTTTTGGTTCCTAAAGCTTCTAAACGTCATACATAAAAAATCCCACACACTGGTACACTTCTGTAACTCCATATTCATCATCCTCCATTTTCAAAAAACTGAAGCTTGCACCTTGACTTCTCCAGGCCATTCCAGCCATCCATTGTTCAAGATAACCATTGCATTAGCTTCCTGGGAACTTGAGGAAGCTAACCTGATCATTGTAGCACCTTTAATCAAGCTCATTTGCATTTCATGATTTCCAGTTTTGAGGTATCTTTTCTGAACTTCTATCTTTTCATTTAGGCATTGTTAAGCTTGCATTTGTGAAGATAAAATATAGATATCATTGCCCTGAAACTGTACATGTCCATTGATTTTATTTATATTGATTGAGCTTAGAGAATTTTAGGTTTGAATCTTCGAAAAGAGTTAGGTCAGAATTTGGTACTTTTAGAAATTCTCATTCATCTTTGATTTATAGCTTATGATATTTATATGGTTGGATTCGTATGAAAAAATGGAGCAACTTTCATGTTTGCATCTTTCATTTTTATTGAGAAATGAGCAAGTTGCACGATCCATGGCTGGAGGTTGAAGATGAAGTCATTTTCAGGACTTGACTTGTGTTATGTATTTATTGTTTCACTTATGTTAACAGATGTATAGCCACCCCAGTGGTAAGGCAGTGCGCGTTTCATGCTCAGAGCGTGAGTTCAAGCCCCAGCGCTGCCACTTTTCATATTTTTCACATTTTTCTCTCTTTTTTCTCACAAACAGGCGCATGGGCCTACATGCAGGGGGCCTTGTCTTTTTGATAAATTCTAACCCCTCTATTACTTTTGCACACCTGACCCAATTATTTTTTATCATTTCATTTTCTTTTTTTATTTTATTTTGTTTCATTTTTCTTTATTATATTTTTATTACTATTATTATTATTATTATTATTATTATTATTATTATTATTTTATTAATAAAAAATCAAAAAAAATATTTTTATTTATTATTTTCACACTTATTTATTTTATTTTTCTTTTATAAAGACAAAAGACAAAAACATTTTTCTTAACAATTTAATTTATTTTTCTTAATAAATTAATAATTAGATTTAAGTTTAATTATTTCTTATTTATTAAAATTAACTTAGAACTTAGGTTTCTTTTAATTAATTAATTTCCATTTTATTTTCATTAAACTTAAAACCTTTTCATAAAAAACCTTTAAAATGTTTCAAACTTAATTTCTTTCTTAATTAGTTTAAGTTTAAATTTTGTTAATTTTAATTAATCATTTTCTTAATTAGGTCAAAACTAAACCCTTTCATTAAAACCAAACAAAAAAATTATTTCCTTTCCATTTATCATTCTTGCATTATTTTCTTTTCAATTCTTGTACATTATTCAATATGGTTGTAATAGATAATTAGGTTTAATTTTCTTGCAATCTCCATTTGTAAATTTGTATACCCCCCTCCCCTAATGATGTAATAGCATAGTAATTTTACTTTACGCGCTTTACCTCTTTCATATAAATGTTAGTAATCAGGGTTTGTATGGCAAGACTAAAATCAACAATTAGTAAACCCTAATTCAATATAAACAATGCATGTAAATCAAACACACTTGCACCCTTAGGGTAATTCCACTTTGTTGCCTTACAAAAATTGTCATGTTATGCATGTGGGAGGTCTTAGAAAAAAAATCAAAAATATAAGATCATAGTCCCTCGATGACACTACAAATGTTGCCTTTCAAAATGATCTTAGATGATGACCCACACCTGTCCCTTTACATCTAAAGATAAGGTTCTTACCAAATCAATGGTAAGATAGAAATATCAAAGTAAAGGAAGAAATGAACAAAGACTTTTGAGTAGGTAGATTGTTCCTAGTTGCTTGCTCACATTCAAATCAAACATCTTTGCTAATTTTCAAAACAAACACCAAACACTTTCAAAACACTTTCCAAACATGAAATATTTTCAAAAGTCCAACACTTTATATACGTTCTTACGAACGAGAACTATTAGAAAGTTTGCCTAAACGAAGGAACCTTTTCAAAATACTTTCAAAACCATCACAAAGCACATTTTCAAACAAAAGCAAGTGATCCAGCAAGCAACTAAGAGCTCATAGATAACTATGGATGAAAAGGATGTTAATACCTTCCCTTTTCATAATCTACCCCCCGAACTCAAGAAACAATCTCAAAGGTCTTTCCTGTTCTTTTCATCCTTTCCTTTTTGGATAAAAGAAAAGTCGATGGTGACTCTTGCTAACCGCAACATTGCGATAAAACGCAAAATATCCGAAGTTCGTTCTCCCACCGTATCACACTTTGTAACCCTTTTTGAAAAATAGATTGTTAAATTAATTTATTATGAAAAAAAAAAGTTTAATATTTGTTACATCTTTTATATATTAATTATAAAAAACTCTATTTAATGCATATTTTTAAAAGAAATATTTGTAATGCAATAAAATACATGAATAAGCTTTTAGAGAAAATAAAGTTTGGTTTAATAATATAATAATAATAATAATAAATGAGATTAAAATTTATAAATATCAAAAAATAATAATAACTATAAAAAAATAATAAAATAAAGTAATTTACAGGGGGTGAAAACTGAACTAAGGAATTAAAAGAGAGGGTGTAGATAATAAGGGTCTGAATTCCGATATTGAATTCAGGCCCAGCTGGCTTGGGGGTTCGTTTTGGTAGCATGCAGTAAAATAGAGGGTATGTAAGAAAACAGGGCCCAAGTTCAGATATTGAACTGGACCCAGTGGCTAGGGTGTGTAACTTCAAATGTGCCTAGCAAGAACAGAAAGGTGGGTGCGAATATAATTGGGCTAGGCCTGATACGTGTTTACAAAGAGGCCTGAGGGGGTAACATGCGTGAGGGCGTATGGCGTTACGGTGAGGGAACAATCTTATGATCGTTTGATAGTGAACGAGAAGATGTGATTCGTGGATGCATGGTAATGTTAAGGGCACGAGTATACCAGATCGTAACATAGTATATACTTGTTTTTATCAAAATTCATTTCATTTTCTTCCTTTCCTTCTCGTTTTCACTACCTTTCATCATCCTTTTTCTCTCTTCATCCCAAAACCATAACACCCCAATCAAACCACGGCACAGCGATTAACCCACAAACCCTCTCCTAATTTAAATCGACCTCAAGCTCCAATCTCAAGCATCAAGAACACAAACAGCTAAACCTAAGCGCATAATGATTTACCTTTAGTCGCGATTCTCTGAGTATTACGTCTTTTCAATTCTTATCCACTTCTCTCTCTTTCTGATTTGCAGGAGCGGTAGTGATGACGGAGGCTTTGGCGACTCTCTGAAAGGCTAATAGCGGTGCGATTTAGGGTTTCAGATATTGGAACCCTAAATCCTCTTCTTCCGTCTTCAACAACAAGGATCAATATTCCTTTAATTTTTGTTAATTTCTTCTTCTTTTCTGCTTTTCGTCAATTTTCTTCTCCCATTTTCTATTCTTAATTCTAGGTATTTATAGGGTTTAGGTTTTTTTCATATTTAGAAATGTATTTACCAATTTCTGACTTAGAACTTAGATTTAGGGTGAATTAGGGATTGGAGTGATTGTAATTGATTTGCTTCTGTAATATATTAGCTCGATTCAATTTGGTTGTAAAAAAAATGAGATTTGATTGTAATAAAACACTTCAAGATTTGATTCTGTTTGTTTTTAGATGCAAAAAATCTGAGATTTTGACTCTGTTATTCTGTATATTCTTGATTGCCAATTACTGAGATTCACCGCATTTTCCTCGTGTGATTGATACGGTAGCTGTTTATGACTTTGGGCCTTGAACTGTACACTTTTGATCTGCCCAGACGAAGTTCTTTTATTTGCAACGGGCGCTTTTTGCCTGATACGGATTTGGGCCTATTTTGGTTGATTTGGGCTTTGGAATGGACTCTTTCTTAATAAAACAGTTTTCTTTACTCAGTAAAATAAAACACTATATTTAGTTAAGTTATAAGGTAATGATTTCTTTTAAGAAATAATCTGTAAAAATATTCATTAAAAGTAAATATAATAAATAACATTAATATTTAATGATAATAACAATAACGATTAAAACAAAACAGATTTTCCAAAATACCAAAACTAAATGGGCCCAGATTTCATCCATTGTTTGGGCCATCAAAAATGATTTGTTATGGGCTAAAAACGTACACCCCTCTTTACTATTCAACAACCGAAAATAAATGGGCTAGCTGAACAGCTTGATGGGCATGTCCCAAGAAACTTATACCCCCTTGTTATAAAAAACCAGCCAAAAAACCTTAATGGGCCCTTAAGCCTTAACCTCATTAGATTTTCGAACAAGAACTTTGTTTTTACAATATATAAAAGAAAAAAGCTTTAATGGGCCTTCCATTCATACCTCCACACTTGGAGTCGTACCCCTCCTTCGAAATAGACTTTTATTATAAAGCTTAATGGGCCATTGGCAAACATGCCTCACAAATGGGCCAATGAAACAAATGGGTCTTTCTAATTTAGAAAGCCAACACCCCTTTTATAAATACAGTATACCCTTTGTTGATTTGGGTTCCTATTTTAAAATATAATGGGCCAACAGATATTGATGGTCCATTTTTAAGTTGAAACACCCCTTCTTCCATCTTTCACTCTGAAAATTACACAGTATGATAAACCTAAATATAATTATAAAGGTAGGACAAATTTGGGGTATGATAGCCACCATATAAATAGAAATAAGCGTAAGAAGAAGCACGAAGCTGATATAAGATTAAGTGTCACATCTCTATCAAAAGTGATATATGGCAAACTTTCCATAATAGATATCGCAACTCAATGTCCCACCATTGAAGCTTTCAGGCATAGGGTCACACATCAATGTTCCCCTGTTAAACATTGTTAATCATGAGGAAGGTATTTAATGTTCATGTTCCCAATGCTACTGTCATCTCATCAAAGCTCTTCCACTTCCTTCTGCTGGAAGTTGGGCGAAAGAAAAATGCGCAAAAACCCTCATTTTAAAATTATGAACAAGAGCTTGAGAGACAACTATTTTGGATCGCTCACAAGATCCATAATGAAAGTCCTAATAGCAAGCATAGTGTAAGTTTAGAGTGCAACCTAAGAGAGGGTGAACTAGATTTTAAGACTTTTTCCGTTATTTTGCATTTGTACTTATTCTTTTTAATTTTCAGAAATTACGATAAAGAACTAAACTAAGAACAAGAATTTGTTGGGTGAGATTATGGGATAGAAATGGTCTAAAGGGGGGTTGAATAGGCCCTTTAAAAAATATGTATTCGATCGATTCTCCAAAATGAATTATCAGAAGTTTTTCAAAATTGTGCGCAGAAGGTTTAAAGCGAAAATAGAAAGATTATATATCATGTTACCACTTATTCAATTCACAAATACCAACTATGGTTTATGATGATAGACAAAAGGTAATCAATCAATTCAATTGTATATTGAATGAGTTGTGTTTATACAACAATTCAATATCAATGAATTCTAACCTCAATAGTTTTTTAGATATCAATCAACACTAAAACTCGATTAGGCATCAATTCTAACAAAAGCTAACTTTGTATAGTAAATTGCTATCAATTGAATAAAAAATAAACTACGCTAGGAATTGAAAACCTAAGCATGAAATATCCTATGAAAAATTAAATGCAAAAGTGAGTGAGAGAGAGAGAGAGACTATTTATATGGTGGTTCGGCATTCGTCCATGCTTTTCCTACTTCACTCTTAATTGGTTTCCCATTGGAACCTACTTTCTTCCTTTTTATTTTGAGAAAAATTATGAGAGTTCATACAGTCACTAATCCACAACCATGCTAAGAAAAATAAATCTCCTATCTGGATCTTGACTTATATACAGCTTAATGCCAAACTCTTCTATGAAATCATTACTCGATTCTCACTTCTTGAATCTTCCAGTATCACCAATCTGCTTACATCCTTCGTGTGTGGCAATCACCCATTTATCCCACTGACTTCTTGAGCGATAAAATATCCAAAGATTAAGAAAACTTCACCTTATCTGTAGTCTTCCATAAATTCACTACCGAGGTCACCTAGAGAGAATAACCTCCTTATTTTCATTGAAATTTATCAGTACCAATTACAACAACCTCAATCTTGCAAGCATCATGAAAATCTTTACCAAACCTTCAAAATGGTTAGTTTCAAGACACGCCTCCCTAAACGATTTAACAAATCTCTCATGATCAAGATCTGAAATCAAACTAGAGGTTTAAGATGAAATAAAATTTGTTTCGAGGGATTTTAAGTTATCAAAAATGACAAGGTGTTGATTTCACAAAAATCACAATATATATTATGAAATTTACTAAATTTTTTATAGGAATTGAGATGAAAATTGAATTTTTATTTCTAATTACCGAGTAATCGGGACGTTGGTAATATCCGAAGGAGGAATGTAGACTCTGGGAACCTTTAGAACCTTGTTTTACAGGTGTGATTAAACCTTTAGTACATACCTTGGGGATGGTCTTTGCCTTTGACTTCATGCTCGTGACGTTGAACCTTTCGACTTTGTTTGTGGCCTTGATTATGTTTGTTGCATAGCCATGCCTTCGTGCATCCATAAAACCCTTTTCACTCGATTTTCAAGGAATTTAGAAGTCTTTCTTTGTAAACATCACAAGTTTCGTCAAACTCAATGGATCTTGGGTGTTGATAGGGTGAAAACCCTAATCCACCAAAATGGATGATTGATCTTGATGATAACTTGATCAATGCTTTGATCCAATTTAAAATTCATCTTCTATCTCCATACTTTGATGTTTACAACTTAATATCTTGAGTTCCTTGAATGTCCAATAAAAACTCTCTTTTGCATATCATACATCATTGTACATTTTTTGTTTCACTTTCAAAAGTCTTTTCCAAGTCTTAATTTATCCTTTGGTCCCGACAGTACAACACTCGCGCTAAGAGAACAGTGGAGAATATCAAGCAAGAGGTTTTTGAACTCCGTAGAGAGATGACTAATTTGAAAGCTAGTGTGGAGCACTTAACTGGTTTGGTTGAAAATTTGGTTGCTGCCCAAGTCAATCCTTCTAGGAGGGAGGAAGAGATGATAAAAGTCTTCACTGAAACTTTAAAATCATTCTCTCATGAGAAGGTGATGGTTAATACACCTAATGACTTTCCTGACAAGGTGAATGTAGGAGTGCGTCTAGAAGAAGATGTTGGAAAGGGATGTTTATATGAAGATGGTAGCTCAGCTAATGGTATGAAGAAGTTTGATAATAATTTTTCCAATAAGAGAACCAGAGGAAGAAATAATCATCGTCAGAATCATCATGTTTCTCCTATTCATCAACAGAATCAGCAAGTTCCTAATCAGAGGAAAACTCAGTTTGATCCAATTCCAATTACCTATACAGAGTTGTTCCCTATCCTGATGCAGAGGAATTTGGTTCAGACCCGACCTCCATCGAAGGTTCCTGAGAAGATACATTGGTACTACAAAGCTGATTTGACTTGTACCTTTCATCAAGGTGCTCCTGGGCATGACTTGGAAGGTTCCTTTGCTTTGAAGATTGAGGTTCAGAAGTTGGTAAGAAGTGGTATCTTGTCATTCAAGGACGTTGGTTTTGAAGTTCAAATCAAGCATGTGCCGAAGAGTAAACACGATTGATGGTCACTTTGAGTTTTGAAGGATGTTTTCGGTAATTCAAATGGAGAGAGTCTTCTCAGCTTATTATCTTTTTACGACTTTCCCTTGTAATCTTTTACATTTGTTAAAGATTTGTTTGTGTGTAAGAACTTGTTTACATTTGAATGATTATCTTAATACAATGAGTATGTTTGTCTTGAAGAAATTCATTTGTTTCACTCATATTTGTTTTCAAATTTTAAATTGCTTTTTGCAGTATGATACCAACTTGTGGCCCATTCTCCTGCCTAGGCAAAGATTGAAGGGAGGATGATGATCTAAAGAACACAAAATATCTGGTTGTATGCTTTTGAATAAAATCTTGCTGACGATGTACAAGCATTGTTTCAAATCCCTAAACACTGGAGATATAAGGAAGATAATCCCTTGCTAACCCCTTTTGAGCCTTTGAAGTAGAAGTTTCTTTTCTATACGAAAAAACCCTCGAATTTTAACCTGGGGCAGGGTAGTTTTCACTTAATCTGATTGAGTGTTCAATTCATAAGGAAGATATTTCTGAAGAGAAACTACGAGGGCTACCCTTCATGTATAATGAAGCTAGAAGATGTGGAACAACAATGTTATTCCTCATTCATCAACAAACGAGGCAGTCATAATCCTCTCAACAATTAAAGACAAATTAATGTCACATGTTTTGTTCAAAAAAAATCAAAAAATCAATAAAAAGCATGCTAAGTGGAAAACTTGAAAACGTGCGGCTTAAGCAAAAAATCAGGCAGTCCCGCTGGACTATCAATTCAAAAATATTAGTTCAGGAAAAAGTTATGGAAAATAAAAATTGCAAGGAAAGGAATACAAAGAAAATTCCTCAGAAAAGAACAAATTGGTGACTACAAACACAAAGACATAAGGGTGGTTGCTACTCCGAAATCCTCGTCGTTTCCTTAACCGTCACAAAATCCTTTTGAGAGATGAACACTCATGTTGAATTAACTGAACATAGGGTTGGAGAACATCATGAAGAATGGGTGGGCACCTATAAATTTTGAGCCTTAAAAATCTTTTTTCTAAAAAAACATGAATCAGGCCACGTTATAACCTTCAAAAGTCCTAATTGAAGCAAAGTTATTTTGAAAGCATACTTCAATGAGATAGTGTTCCTGACTCCCATGAATTTTTGCTAAATAGTTATGTTGGTATCATATGCTTTTCCTATACAAAAATAAATGTTGCTCTAATTCGCAAAGTTTGTGCGATATCTTTTCAAAATCTTCAAGACTTACATAACTATTGTATTAGAATTTTCATCATTATAATAAACTTTTTCTAACTGCAAAACTTTTGTTTGATATCAAGGAAGCTCACATATAAGCACCAGTGATGAGTTTATTCTTTTAAGGCCTGAAACTATGTTGGGTAATTGGCGAATCATTTCAAGAAAAAATCATATCCAGGGGCATGTCACCTGAAGACCGTAAGCACATACATGTTGCTTCTCCCAGTTAATGCTTTCCCAACTTGTTTACCCTTTTGGGGCAAAATTTGAAGACTTTGTTGTGACAAGTACAGTCAATCCGGGGCAATCACGTCGAGATTCAACGAATCTCTCTAAGAGTTTGAAGACACCAGAGCATGGTGGATGCCAGGTCTTTTGTAAAATCCTCTTGAGACGATTTCTCCTCATCAGCCATATAGCTTGGGGCATTTTAAGTGAAGTTATTCGCAAGAATTGTCGTGCATCACGCAGCTTATCAGCAATAAACTTGGGGCATCCAAAATTAGTCCCAGGGGAAATCTAGATTTGTCAAGATAAGTGATATGTTTTGCACACATCATCAGAGGGTGGTTTTCCCAGTATCTCCAGCTAAGCAAGACTTTTTTCCAGCTGAAGCATTGTTCGTGTTGTTATCCTTTCAACGAATTATTGACATTAGAAGATTAGATTTTGGGTTTTCTACCGAAAAATATCTTCCTCTCCAAAGAGATTTAAGCCTTGTAAAAGGAATTTGCTTCAATGATGGATTTTGTTCTATCTCTAGTAATGTTCTTATCTTGTTGAGGTTAGCCGAGTATCTAGTTGTACTGTGAGGTCTTATCATCCCCAGCTTATCTCTTCTATCTGTTTTGTCAAACATATACATGAGATTCATATATTCATTCACACTTGCATCTTGCACGGACATTTGTATTTGTTGATGTCATTGAAGTTCGTATACCTTGGTTATGTCTATTCAAATAGTGTATTTGATCTTTCCAAATAGAGTGTCAACTTAAGCAGAAAGTGAGCCTCCTTTCTAATTCCCCACTGAGTTAACTCTCGTGGAAGAATCTTTCTTTAGATTTCCTTTTCCATCTTTGGATAAGATAAATCCATATTTGAGTTGTTTCCTCATTGGGTGGAGTCTTGTTTGATTGTTTTCTCTCCAGTTTATTCCTGGATTGAGCTTTGTCTCTTGTGAACGATACCCTGTGGATCTCTCTAGGCTATGAAACCTAGATGGAGAGTGCATTTATTTTTCAATTTAAATACTTGGTCTTCTCAGGAAGAATTTATTCATGGTTTCCCATTGAAGATGAACTTTATTTCTAGGCGGTGTTGTTGCGACACTCTTTTGGGAATCTCAACAAAATAGCAAGCGGCGGTCTCTTCATGAGCATCTTGTATGTTATTGATACCTTTGAAAAAACAGCAAGCGGTGGTCTCTTCATGAGCAACTTGTATGTTATTAATATCTTTGAAAAATAGCAAGCGGCGGTCTCTTCATGAGCAACTTGTATGTTATTGATACCTTTGAAAAACAGCAAACAGTGGTCTCTTCATGAGCAACTTGTATGTTATTGATACCTTTGAAAAACGACAAGCGGCGGTCTCTTCATGAGGAACTTGTATGTTATTGACACCTTTGAAAATTAGCAAGTGGCGGCCTCTTTATTTTAGCAGCTTGTGTATCCCCAACAATAATGTTTACTCAGCAAACGACACCTCTTCGGAAAAGTTCTGTGGGGAAACTTGTATTTTATCCTTTTGAAGCGATATCTTGGTTAAAGAAGGAATGTGTTACCATTCTTGGTATAATTTAGAAGTCAGAGATGTTTATTTCCAGTCTCAGTGCTGATGTCAATCATTTCTTTTTCCAGTCACAGTGCTGATGTCAATAATTTCCCTTCTCCAGTCTCCGTACTGATGTAAATCATTTCTTTTCCAGTCTCAACACTGATTTAAATCATGCATTTATTCCCTCAAAGTTATTCTCTAATAGGAGTCTCTCATTTGAAGCCTATGACTCTGTTTCCCCAATGGAGTTATAATCTCTTCCCCTGTGGGATGACTGTATAATGTGCTTGGTTTCTCCAACATTATTTTGTCTCATGCGGTATCATTCCTCATTAATTTCAAAATATTACATTCATATCACATCAAAAACATAATTGCGGTATCTTAAGGCCAAAAATTGTGTATTCTATATTTAAGTCCCTTCAATCTCGTCGAAATGAAGATTCCAATCTTCATATCTCTGGATAGAAGAAACTTAAATAGGGGCAGTTGTCATACCCCAATTTTTGACCTAAGATCCCATTTTTATTTTTGCATTTTTATACAGAAGTCAAGGTCACTAAATACAGTCGGTTTTAACCTCTCACTTTCGAGCATTGATTGTGCAGAAATTATCAAGTGTTTTGAACATTCTTAGCCTATGTATCACTAACTTCTACTCAAGCACGAAATGTGTGTTTTTTTTGTTTCTTTGATTTCATGTGCAGAGACAGGTCTAAATCAATGACACCAGGCGTTGCGCTTCAATTAGGGTTTTGAGTTCTTCAAGCCAGAAGTACCATTGATTATTGATTCTCGAAGACTGATTCATCAAGACACGACTTCTAAAGCTTTGTTCAGGCTTATTTTGATCATAGTTGTTTCAAGTATGATAGCTTTTGTCTCGAGGATCTTCAGAGGATCGTGTGTTTATTTCCACGCCTTGTTCGATAAGTGGTCTCGAGCTTCTTCCAAAATTCCCCAAAGCACAGTGAAGATTTCATCATCACTGGTTTACATGTGCATCAAGATGCTTTAGAATGCAAAGAAGGATCAAGTTTGCAAGTCGATTCAAAACATCCCGACCAAAAGTCAACTCTTGCAAGTTCAATTTCAAACGGTCATAACTTCTTCAATTTTCAACGTCCTGAGGCAATTCTTTTGCAAAGTATCACAAATAGCATTGCTTATGAGATTACTTCAAAGATTAAGGTTCAAGTTATGCCACAGACGTTTTCTCAAGAACGTTTAATTTTTCAGTTGGGATAATTCATGAAACTGGAGTTTTAGTCCAATGACTCTTTGATTGCTTGTGGACTACTTCAAGTCATTTTGCAATTGAAATGTAGCGATCATTGGATTAAGGTGGATTGCCGATTAAATTTCTTAAAGGCACGATTTGCGCTATTGGTCTGTATTGCAAATTACTATGAGGTGAAGACGCGAGTTAGGGTTGAGAATTCTTTGAATTCTTGTGGTTTGCAAGTTAACTTGGATTTGAGATCTGAATCAAGATTGAATTCATTGTTGTGAAGTTTTCTTTCAAGTAACCAATACCATAAAGCCAAAATATCTGAGTTTGTCAAATAACATTAGGGTTCTTATTTGCAAGAGAGATTCAAGAAGGTTTATGAATTTGATGTCTTGAGTAAGATGCATTCCAATTTCCCGAAGTTTATTTCAAGAGTGCAAGTTCATTAATGTGAATTGTTCAAAATATCAAGAATTATTCAAGACCTTTCTCAAGAATTCAACTTCATTCATCATTCATGCATTTCAAATTCAAAGACAAATTTCGACACAAATTTTAATTGGAATCAAATTTAGTGTCAATTCGGACTAGAGATTAAATTAAGAGAGCAAGATCATTTGGCATAGAATTTATTCAAGAATTTCATTCATGATTCATACTTTCATTCATGTGAATCCAAGAGATTACAAAATACTTCCATTACAAAATCATCACCATTTCATATCTCATTATAAAACCATAGACAAACACATGAATTCGTAAGTCCTAAAGTGCTAAAATTACATGAAATCTTTATGCTACACCACCAAAATAATCCTGTTTCTATGCTACTATCTTGCTGCCAAATAATGCCAAAAAAACTGTTGCTGTATGCTTCTCCAAACCCTGCATATCAATCCAAAAAAAACAGCTTGCAACTTGTTGCTATCATGCTGAAAATTTGTCCAAAAACCTGCTGCACATAGCTCCAAAACCTGCTACCAACCTGTCATAACAGTCCAGAAAAAACAGTCTAAATCTATCAAAACTTGCACAAAAGTAGCAAAATAAAAACTGCATCGAAAGGAGATGAAACAAGGCACTGCATTCGTTCATGTTTCACCAACCTTTTCCCCCTAAAATTTCATTTTTCTTCTCTCTATAAACTCAGACTTGGTTAATAGAAAAAACACAAGATATATATATACCAGCAACATAGAAAAATCCCACACCAACACCTAGCAAGAACTTCATAATTTTCAGCCTCACTCTATTCACAACCGGACCCTGCATCTCAAACCTCTTCATACTCTAAAAAGCTTCCTACCATCAACTTTTGTTAACACAACTTAGAAAATATCAGAAATTTTCACAAGAACCACAAAAATACTGTCAGTTTCTGTTAACATAACACAAAATATTTCCACGCCAATTACAGTAGAAGAGAAAAAAGAAACAGATAACAGCAACAACCTCCATAGCCGTGGGAAGAAAATCAAAGTTCAAAGCTTCACACCATCGATAATCACCTTCAAGCTGCCTGCAACAGAATACCAGTTCAACACAGTTCACAGTTAAAACGCAATTTCAACAAAGACTGAAACAGAACTTTGAAATAACAGCAACCGGAGTCGAAGAAATTAGAAGAAGAATTTGTACCTAATGTGGATTTCTCTATGGTAGTGGTCTATGCATTCGTGACGGGTCTATTTCAACAACAAGCGAGACGAGTCTCCGTCTCGTAGGTAAGCCTTAAACCTTCATCATTTCTGCATTTGAGTATGTAAATCCATTTCTATGAGTTACTGAGATTGTGAATGATTCCGCGATATCGAAGAAGAATCCAAAATCAAAAATACGGAAAAAGGGGTAAATCGCGAGGCCTTTGAATTGTTTGTTGTTGTTGTCATCATATTAGAAACAGCTTGACTTGAGAGGTGTGATTAAGGGAGAAGGCGAGGTTGAAGGTAAGCGGTTGAGGAAGTATCGGTATCGTTTAGAAGCATGAAGAAATGAAATAGAACTGAGAGAAATTGATTTGGGAACAGAGGAAATTTCGCTGGAACAAGGGGATTTGGAAAAGCACGTACTATTCTTGCTGCTTTAGGGTTCAATCAACCCACAGATTTTGTGAGGGTTGGGTCCCGACCTGACCCGGTCCGGCCCAACGTTTTTTTGGTTTTTATTTATTTGTTTGTTCTTTTTGACATATTTTTTGTTATTAGCTTGGGCATGTTAACTATCATTACCTTTCAGCCCAGCCCAAATTACTCTCTTTACTGCCTCCAATAACTATTAGTTACACCATTTCAATTTTTTTATTTTAAATAATAATTAGTTTAGTTAATTTAGTTATTTTATAGATTTAATTAAATAATTATGTTTGACTTAACTAGATAATCTTAATTATTTAGATTAATTTTAGACTTAATTTAATAACTTTAGAAATTTTAATTTGTTTAGATCTATTTTATAACTTTAGAACTTCTAATTTGTTTAGATACATTTTGATAATTTTAGAATTTTAATTTAATCTTAGAATTTTAATCTTTAGTTTAGAATTAATTTAGTTTAGATTTAAGTTAGTAATTTTATCATTAATATAGTTTAGATTAAATTAGTAATTTTATAATGAATTTAGTTTATACTTAAATTAATTTAGATGTAACTTAGTAACCTTAGAATTTCAAATTAGTTTAGATAATTTTTTTAATTACACTTTTATTTTATTCATGATTCTTCTTTGTCCATTCATTTAGTTTCTTACAATTTATCTTGTTATCTGCCTTGCTTGTTCTCGTGGATTTTTTAATTATTTATGCTTTCTTGTTCGAATATTAAATCTACTTGCTTATGATTAACTCTAAGGGAAATGTTCTAACTTTTTGACTTCATGTCATCAAATACATCTTATACGATTAAGCGAATCCCTTCCTTCATTTTTGTTTTACTATTTTGTTAATCTTAAGTTAATTTTTTTCTAAAAAAACTTAATTTTAAAACTCACACCTTTTAAGTCAAGACTTCGACACTAGGTCATCATATCTTCAAAATCTCATTCACACCCATTTTCATCAAACAAACAATTTTAATAAAAAAATAGATATTTCAAAAGGTTCTTGCGGAGTACCACAGATGCATTGGGTGCTAATACCTTCCCATTGCATAACCAACCCCCAAACTCTCGATCTCTTTCAAAAACGCATTGTATTTTTATTACTTTTAAGTAGTATTTTACATTACATATTTTAGGATTTTATTTCGCTCTTTTCCCTTTTCCCTTGGAAATAATAAAGCGCGGTGGTGACTCTTGCTTTTGCGAGTCAAGTTAGTTAATAGCTTGATCTCCGATTTTCACCGCTACAGAATTGGCGACTCTGTTGGGAACAGATTGACCTCTTGTTGGTCCATCCCTAAGTGGGTTAAGCCTAGTTTGTTTTATCTGTTTTATTATCATTTGATTGTTTGATTATATTTTTATATTATGGTTATTTGAGTTTTTGCAAAGGACAAGTCCTATACCCGGACTAAGTTACACTTAGGAATAGGACGGGCGGTATAGTCATGTTAACTTTGAGGGAGTAATCCCGAAGAAGGAGGCATGAAATCCCCCACTCAGTGGAAGCCCCTTTGAACGTAGTATTTGTTTACCGAGTAATCGGGAAGACATTATTGCTTTCGACCTGGGAGCCAGAGAAGCTGAGAACCGTAGATCCCTAACCCATCTTTGCCTCTTAGGTGTAGTGCAGAGACTATAACGGAGTAATCCGGAAGTAGTTGTCACGCGATGCTGCACTCAGACGAGTTTCTCTTGAGAATATTGCTAATTACCGAGTAATCGGGACGTTGGTAATATCCAAAGGAGGAATGTAGACTCTGGGAACTTTTAGAACCTTGTTTTACAGGTGTGATTAAACCTTTAGTACATACCTTGGGGATGGTATTTTCCTTTGACTTCATGCTCGTGACGTTGAACCTTTCGACTTTGTTTGTGGCCTTGATTATGTTTGTTGCATAGTCATGCCTTCGTGCATCCATAAAACCCTTTTCACTCGATTTTCAAGGAATTTAGAAGTCTTTATTTGTAAACATCACAATTTTCGTCAAACTCAACGGATCTTGGGTGTTGATAGGGTGAAAACCCTAATCCACCAAAATGGATGATTGATCTTGATGATAACTTGATCAACTCTTTGATCCAATTTAAAATTCATCTTCTATCTTCATACTTTGATGTTTACAACTTAATATCTTGAGTTCCTTGAAAGTCCAATAAAAACTCTCTTTTGCATATCATACATCATTCTACATTTTTTGTTTCACTTTCAAAAGTCTTTTCCAAGTCTTAACTTTTCCTTTGGTCCCGACAGTACAACACTCACGCTAAGAGAACATTGGATAATATCAAGCAAGAGGTTTCTGAACACTGTAGAGAGATGACTAATTTGAAAGCTAGTGTGGAGCACTTAATTAGTTTGGTTGAAAATTTGGTTGCTGCCCAAGTCAATCCTTCTAGGAGGGAGGAAGCGATGATAAAGGTCTTCACTGAAACTTTAAAATCATTCTCTCATGAGAAGGTGATGGTTAATGCACCTAATGACTTTCTTGACAAGGTGAATGTGGGAGTGTGTCTAGAAGAAGATCTTGGTTAGGGATGTTAGAATGAATATGGTAGCTCAGCTAATGGTATGAAGAAGTTTGATAATAATTTTTCCAATAAGAGAACCAGAGGAAGAAATAATCATCGTCAGAATCATCATGTTTCTCCTATTCATCAACAGAATCAGCAAGTTCCTAATCAGAGGAAAACTCAGTTTGATCCAATTCCAATTACCTATACAAAGTTGTTCCCTATCATGATGCATAGGAATTTTGTTCAGACCCGACTTCCACCAAAGGTTCCTGAGAAGATACATTGGTACTACAAAGCAGATTTGACTTCTACCTTTCATCAAGGTGCTCCTGGGCATGACTTGGAAGGTTGCTTTGCTTTGAAGATTGAGGTTCAGAAGTTTTTCAGAAGTGGTATCTTGTCATTCAAGGACGTTGGTTTTGAAGTTCAAATCAAGCATGTGCCGAAGAGTAAACACGATTGATGGTCACTTTGAGTTTTGAAGGATGTTTTCGGTTATTCAAATGGAGAGAGTCTTCTCAGCTTATTATCTTTTTACGGCTTTCCCTTGTAATCTTTTACGTTTGTTAAAGCTTTGTTTGCGTGTAAGAACTTGTTTACATTTGAATGATTATCTTAATACAATGAGTATGTTTGTCTTGAAGAAATTCATTTGTTTCACTCATATTTGTTTTCAAATTTTAAATTGCTTTTTGCAGGATGATACCAACTTGTTGCCCATTCTCCTGCCTAGGCAAAGATTGAAGGGAGGGTGATGATCTAAAGAACACAAAATATCTGGTTGTATGCTTTTGAATAAAATCTTGCTGACGATGTACGGGCATTGTTTCAAACCCCTAAACACCGGAGATATAAGGAAGATAATCCCTTGCTAACCCCTTTTGAGCCTTTAAAGTAGAAGTTTCTTTTCTATATGAAAAAACCCTCGAATTTTAACCTGGGGCAGGGTAGTTTTCAGTTAATCTGATTGAGTGTTAAATTCATAAGGAAGATATTTCTTAAGAGAAACTACGAGGGCTACCCTTCATGTATAATGAAGCTAGAAGATGTGGAACCACAATGTTATCCCTCATTCATCAACAAATGAGGAAGTCATAATCCTCTCAACAATTAAAGACAAATTAATGTCACATGTTTTGTTCAAAAAAATCAAAAAATTAAGAAAAAGCCTGCTAAGTCGAAAACTTGAAAACGTGCGGCTTAAGCAAAAAATCAGGCAGTCCCGCTGGACTATCAATTCAAAAGAATTAGTTCAGGCAAAAGTTAGGAAAAATAAAAATTGCAAGGAAAGGAATACAAAGAAAATTCCTCAGCAAAGAACAAATTGGTGACTACAAACACAAAGACATAAGGGTGGTTGCTACTCCGAAAGCCTCGTCGTTTCCTTAACCGTCACAAAATCCTTTTGAGAGATGAACACTCATGTTGAATTAACTAAACATAGGGTTGGAGAACATCATGAAGAATGGGTGGGCACTTATAAATTTTGAGCCTTAAAAATCTTTTTTCTAAAAAAACATGAACCAGGCCACGTTACAACCTTCAAAAGTCCTAATTGAAGCAAGGTTATTTTGAAAGCATACTTCAATGAGATAGTGTTCCTGACTCCCATGAATGTTTGCTATATAGTTATGTTGGTATCTTATGCTTTTTCTATACAAAAATAAATGTTTCTCTAATTCGCAAAGTTTGTGCGATATCTTTTCAAAATCTTCAAGACTTACATAACTATTGTATTAGAATTTTCATCCTCATAATAAACTTTTTCTAACTGCAAAACTTTTGTTTGATATCAAGGAAGCTCACATATAAGCACCAGTGATGAGTTTATTCTTTTAAGGCCTGAAACTATGTTGAGTAATTGGCGAATCATTTCAAGAAAAAATCATATCCAGGGGCATGTCACCTGAAGACCGTAAGCACGGACATGTTGCTTCTCCCAGTTAATGCTTTCCCAACTTGTTTACCCTTTTGGGGCAAAATTTGAAGACTTTACTGTGACAAGTACAATCAATCCGAGGCAATCACGTCGAGATTCGACGAATCTCTCTAAGAGTTTGAAGACACCAGAGCATGGTGGATGCCGGGTCTTTTGTAAAATCCTCTTGAGACGATTTCTCCTCATCAGCCATATAGCTTGGGGCATTTTAAGTGAAGTTATTCGCAAGAATTGCCGTGCATCACGCAGCTTATCAGCAATAAACTTGGGGCATCCAAAATTAGTCTCAGGGGAAATCTAGATTTGTCAAGATATGTGATATGTTTTGCACACATCATCAAAGGGTGGTTTTGCCAGTATCTCCAGCTAAGCAAGACTTTTTTCCAGCTGAAGCATTGTTCGTGTTGTTATCCTTTCAATGAATTATTGACATTAGAAGATTATACTTTGGGTTTTCTACCAAAAAATATCTTCCTCTCCAAAGAGATTTAAGCCTTGTAAAAGGACTTTGCTTCAATGATGGCTTTTGTTCTATCTCTAGTAATGTTCCTATCTTGTTGAGGTTAGCTGAGTATCTAGTTGTACTGTGAGGTCTTATCATCCCCAGCTTATCTCTTCTATCTGTTTTGTCAAACATATACATGAGATTCATATATTCATTCACACTTTCATCTTCCACGCACATTTGTATTTGTTGATGTCATTGAAGTTCGTATACCTTGGTTATGTCTATTCAAATAGCATATTTGATCTTTCCAAATAGAGTGTCAACTTAAGCAGAAAGTGCGCCTCCTTTCTAATTCCCCACTGAGTTAACTCTCGTGGAAGAATCTTGCTTTAGATTTCCTTTTCCATCTATGGATAAGATAAATCCATATTTGAGTTGTTTCCTCATTGGGTGGAGTCTTGTTTGACTATTTTCTCTCCAGTTTATTCCTGCATTGAGCTTTGTCTCTTGTGAATGATACCCTGTGGATCTCTCTAGGCTATAAAACCTAGATGTAAAGTGCATTTATTTTTCAATTTAAATACTTGGTCTTCTCAGGAAGAATCTATTCATGGTTTCCCATTGAAGATGAACTTTATTTCTAGGCGGTGTTGTTGCGACACTCTTTTGGGAATCTCAACAAAACAGCAAGCGGCGGACTCTTCATGAGGAACTTGAATGTTATTGATACCTTTGACAAAACAGCAAGCAGCGGTCTCTTTATGAGCAACTTGTATGTTATTAATATCTTTGAAAAACAGCAAGCGGCGGTCTCTTCATGAACAACTTGTATGTTATTGATACCTTTGAAAAACAGCAAACAGTTGTCTCTTCATGAGCAACTTGTATGTTATTGATACCTTTGAAAAACGACAAGCGGCGGTCTCTTCATGAGCAACTTGTATGTTATTGACACCTTTGAAAGATAGCAAGTGGCGGCCTCTTTATTTTAGCAGCTTGTGTATCCCCAACAATAATGTTTACTCAGCAAACGACACCTCTTCGAAAAAGTTCTGTGGGGAAACTTGTATTTTATCCTTTTGAAGCGATATCTTGGTTAAAGAAGGAATGTGTTACCATTCTTGGTATAATTTAGAAGTCAGAGATGTTTATTTCCAGTCTCAGTGCTGATGTCAATCATTTCCTTTTCCAGTCACTGTGCTGATGTCAATCATTTCCCTTCTCCAGTCTTCGTACTGATGTAAATCATTTCTTTTCCAGTCTCAACACTGATGTAAATCATGCATTTCTTCCCTCAAAGTTATTCTCTAATAGGAGTCTCTCATTTGAAGTTTATGAATCTGTTTCCCGAGTGGAGTTATAATCTCTTCCCCTGTGGGATGACTGTATAATGTGCTTGGTTTCTCCAGCATTAGTTTGTCTCATGCAGTATCATTCCTCATTAAATTCAAAATATTACATTCATATCACATCAAAAACATAATTGCGGTATCTTAAGGCCAAAAATTGTGTATTCTATATTTAAGTCCCTTCAATCTCGTCGAAATGAAGATTCCAATCTTCATATCTCCGGATATAAGAAAATTAAATAGGGAAAACTGTCATACCCCAATTTTTGACCTAAGATCCCATTTTTATTTTTGCATTTTTACACAGAAGTCAAGGTCACTAAATACAGTCGGTTTTAACCTCTCACTTTCGAGCATTGACTGTGCAGAAATTATCAAGTGTTTTGAACATTCTTAGCCTATGTATCACTAACTTCTACTCAAGCACGAAATGTTTGTTTTTTTGTTTCTTTGATTTCATGTGCAGAGACAGGTCTAAATCAAGGACATCAGGTGTTGCGCTTCAATTGGGGTTTTGAGTTCTTCAAGCCAGAAGTCCCATTGATTATTGATTCTCGAAGACTGATTCATCAAGACACGACTTCTAAAGCTTTGTTCAGGCTTATTTTGATCACAGTTATTTCAAGTATGATAGCTTTTGTCTCGAGGATCTTCATAGGATCGTGTGTTTATTTCCACGCCTTGTTCGATAAGTGGTCTCGAGCTTCTTCCAAAATTCCCCAGAGCACAGTGAAGATTTCATCATCACTGGTTTACATGTGCATCAAGATGCTTTAGAATGTGAAGAAGGATCAAGTTTGCAAGTCGATTCAAAACATCCCGACCAAAAGTCAACTCTTGCAAGTTCAATTTCAAACGGTCATAACTTCTTCAATTTTCAACGTCCTGAGGCGATTCTTTTGCAAAGTATCACAAATAGTGTTGTTTATGAGATTACTTCAAAGATTAAGGTTCAAGTCATGCCACAGACGTTTTCTCAAGAACGTTTGATTTTTTTGTTGGGATAATTCATGAAACTGGAGTTTTAGTCCAATGACTCTTTGATTGCTTGTGGACTACTTCAAGTCATTTTGCAATTGAACTGTAGCGATCATTGGATTAAGGTGGATTGTCGATTAAATTTCTTAAAGGCACGATTTGCGCTATTGGTCTGTATTGCAAATTACTATGAGGTGAAGACGCGAGTTAGGGTTGAGAATTCTTCGAATTCTTGTGGTTTGCAAGTTAACTTGAATTTGAGATCTGAATCAATATTGAATTCATTGTTGTGATGTTTTCTTTCAAGTAACCAATACCATAAAGCCAAAATATCTGAGTTTGTCAAATAACATTAGGGTTCTTATTTGCAAGAGATATTCAAGAAGGTTTATGAATTTGATGTCTTGAGTAAGATGCATTCCAATTTCCCGAAGTTTATTCCAAGAGTGCAAGTTCATTAATGTGAATTGTTCAAAATATCAAGAATTATTCAAGAACTTTCTCAAGAATTCAACTTCATTCATCATTCATGCATTTCAAATTCAAAGACAAATTTCGACACAAATTTTAATTGGAATCAAATTGTGTGTCAATTCGGACTAGAGATTAAATTAAGAGAGCAAGATCATTTGGCGTAGAATTTATTCAAGAATTTCATTCAAGATTCATACTTTCATTCATGTGAATCCAAGAGATTACAAAATACTTCCATTACAAAATCATCACCATTTCATATCTCATTATAAAACCATACACAAACACATGAATTCCTAAGTCCTAAAGTGCTAAAATTACATGAAATCTTTATGCTAAACCACCAAAATAATCTTGTTTCTATGCTACTATCTTGCTGCCAAATAATGCCAAAAAAACTGCTGATGTATGATGCTCCAAACCCTACATATCAATCCCAAAAAAACAGCCTGTAACTTGTTGCTATCATGCTGAAAATTTGTCCAAAAACCTGCTGCACATAGCTCCAAAACCTGCTACCAACCTATCATAAGAGTCCAGAAAAAATAGTCTAAATCTATCAAAACTTGCACAAAAGTAGCAACATAAAAACTGCATCGAAAGGAGATGAAACAAGGCATTGCATTCGTTCATGTTTCACCAACCTTTTCCCCCCAAAATTTTATTTTTCTTCTCTCTATAAACTCAGACTTGGTTAACAGAAAAAACACAAGAAATATATATACCAGCAACATAGAAAAATCCCACACCAACACCTAGCAAGAACTTCATAATTTTCAGCCTCACTCTACTCACAACCGGACCCTGCATCTCAAACCTCTTCATACTCTAAAAAGCTTCCTACCATCAACTTTTGTTAACACAACTTAGAAAATATCAGAAAATTTTCACAAGAACCACAAAAATACTATCAGTTTCTGTTAACATAACACAAAATATTTCCACGCCAATTCACAGTAGAAGAGAAAAAAGAAACAGATAATAGCAACAACCTTCATAGTCGTGGGAAGAAAATCAAAGTTCAAAGCTTCACACCATCGATAATCACCTTCAAGCTTCCTGTAACAGAATACCAGTTCAACACAATTCACAGTTAAAACGCAATTTCAACAAAGACTGAAACAGAACTTTGAAATAACAGCAACCGGAGTCGAAGAAATTAGAAGAAGAATTTGTACCTAATGCGGATTTCTCTTTGGTTTTCGTCTACGCATTCATGACGGGTCTATTTCAATAACAAGCGAGACGAGTCTCCATCTCGTAGGTAAGCCTTAAACCTTCATCATTTCCGCATTTGAGTATGTAAATCCATTTCTCTGAGTTACTGAGATTGTGAATGATTCCGCGATATTGAAGAAGAATCTGAAATCAAAAATACGGAAAAAAGGGTAAATCGCGAGGCCTTTGAATTGTTTGTTGTTGTTGTCATTACATTAGAAACAACTTGACTTGAGAGGTGCGATTAAGGGAGAAGGCGAGATTGAAGGCGAGTGGTTGAGGAAGTATCGGTATCGTTTAGAAGCATGAAGAAATGAAATAGATCTGAGAGAAATTGATTTGGGAACAGAGGAAATTTCGTTGGAACAAGGGGATTTGGAAAAGCGCGTACTATTCTTCCTGCTTTAGGGTTCAATCAACCCACCGATTTTATGAGGGTTGGGTCTGAACCTGACCCGGTATGGCCCAACGTTTTTTTGGTTTTTATTTATTTGTTTGTTATTTTTGACATATCTTTTTGTTATTAGCTTGGGCCTGTTAACTATCATTACCTTTCAGCTTAGCCCAAATTACTCTCTTTACTGCCTCAAATAATTATTAGTTACACCATTTCAATTTTTTTATTTTCAATAATAATTAGTTTAGTTAATTATGTTTGAATTAACTAGATAATCTTAATTATTTAGATTAATTTTAGACTTAATTTAATAACTTTAGAAATTTTAATTTGTTTAGATCTATTTTATAACTTTAGAACTTCTAATTAGTTTAGATACATTTTGATAACTTTAGAATTTTAATTTAATCTTAGAATTTTAAACTTTAGTTTAGAATTAATTTAGTTTATATTTAAGTTAGTAATTTTATCATTAATATAGTTTAGATTAAATTAGTAATTTTATAATGAATTTAGTTTATACTTAAATTAATTTAGATGTAACTTAGTAACCTTAGAATTTCAAATTAGTTTAGATAATTTTTTTAATTACACTTTTCTTTTATTCATGATTCTTCTTTGTCTATTCATTTAGTTTCTTATAATTTATCTTGTTATCTTCCTTGCTTGTTCTCGTGGATTTTTTAATTATTTATGCTTTCTTGTTCGAATATTAGATCTACTTGCTTATGATTAACACCAAGGAAAATGTTCTAACTTTGTTGACTTCATGTCATCAAATACATCTTATACGATTAAGCGAATCCCTTCCTTCATTTTTGTTTTACTATTTTGTTAATCTTAAGTTAATTTTTTTCTAAAAAAACTCAATTTTAGAACTCACACCTTTTAAGTCAAGACTTCGACACTAGGTCATCGTATCTTCGAAATCTCATTCACACCCATTTTCATCAAACAAACAATTTTAATAAAAAAACTGATATTTCAAAAGGTTCCTGTAGAGTACCGCAGATGTATTGGGTGCTAATACCTTCCCATTGCATAACCAACCCCCGAACTCTCGATCTCTTTCAAAAACGCATTGTATTTTTATTACTTTTAAGTATTATTTTACATTGCATATTTTAGGGTTTTATTTCGCTCTTTTCCCTTTTCCCTTGGAAATAATAAAGCGCGGTGGCGACTCTTGCTTTTGTGAATCAAGTTAATTAATAGCTTGATCTCCGATTTTCACGCTACACAACCTCAAATATAACCAATTGAATTATGCATGCTAAAAACAAATCGATTTAACTTGATTTTGAGTGTGCAATCATGAAGGAGACTTAATAAACAATAACAAATGAAACGAAAGTGATAGGACAAGCTGAAACCGCCGGCAGAAAACACAGAGCCGCCACCGAACTTTATTTATCCCGAAGGAAGGGGAAATATTGATAAAACCACAAGGGAATGGATAAGATGGTCTTACGACCGAGAGAAAGGGTAAGGGAGTCGGTTATGCGAGGGGAAGGTATTAGCACCCCTCACATCCGTTGTACTCAACGGGATCCATTTTGTTTGCTTTTCTTAAAGGGTGTGTTTATTTACAACTAGGCTTGCTAAAGGGAAATGGATGGTTTTTGATTATTGCGTTCGTGAGGGTTTCGCGACCCTTTGCCTACGTATCCAATGAAGGAATCAGAACACCGTAGTTCCTCTAGAAAAAGGTTGATTTGTTTGTGTTTTTTAGTGGGCGACATTAACGCACGCATTCTAGCAATAGGCACGGCCGGTATTGCGGTAGAACGGAGATAACATTCCCTTGGGGAGAGTTTTGATTTGTTGAGTGTTTTGCAGGTTTTAAGATATATTCAAGTAATGATTAAAGAGTGTTTTTGGATTTTTTTGGTTTGTTTACTTGTTGATTTTATCTTGCCATACACGCCTAATTACTAGCATTTGTACAAAGTAAATAAAATCCAGAAAGATAAAATCCTACGCTATTACAACCATATCAAAAGGCATAAAAAATATGAAGGAAAAAAAATAAGATAAAAGTAAGAAAAATGAGTGTCTTTCGACCCAGGCAGTAGCACCCTTCGACTTTCATTGTGTTGGCCTCCTTCGATTGGGGCTAGCACCAGTGAAGTCATGGCCTTCGATTAGGGGTTGGCACCAGTGAGGTTTTGTCCTTCGATTGGCCTGGAAGTCAGTGTATGGCAAAGTCTACCTTGTTGCCTTGTTGTCTTCTTCGACTGGAGGTTGAAAGCAGTGAAGGAATGCCTTTCGAGTGAGCCTAGAAGTCAGTGAAGGTATACTTTTCGTTTGGGCCTAGAAGTCAACATGGTTTTCCTCCTGGTTGTCTCTTTCGTTTGACCTGGAGAAAGAGGGTAGAAGCCAGAAGCTTCGTTTCCTATTTCCTGTTTCCTGTTTCTTTCATTTCAAGCATTAAATGGCAACATGGCCTGAGGCCATGCTAGTATTTGTCTTGTAAATAGTTTAATAGTTAAAGCAAGTTCAGGTAAACAGAAAGCAAAAAGAAAGGCTTAGCTCTAAAAAATATGTTAAAAAGGGTGGAAACGAAAGGAACAATGGTATGTACATGTTTCAAACGAAAGGGAAAATTACTATGCCATGGAACGAAAAGTTCAAAGGTAAGAATAACTTACCTTGCTTCAGGCCTTGAATGGATATGGGTTTCGAACTTGAACTGCTACCTGGACGTTTCTGGATTTCGAAGAGTAGTCACAGGGGGTTCGCTTTTGGTTCGAAGAGTTGTCACAAAAGGTTGTATTTGAGTTTGAGCAAACTTTTATGTGTGGGGTGTTCTTCATAATCGAAAGAGGTGAGTGTTTGGGATTCTGGGTTTTTTTGATTTCTCAAGTGTTGATGAACTTGAGAGTTTTGTTGTGTTTGAGAAAATTTGGGGGATTCGTTCCTCTGGTCCAAAGATCCTCTCTTAAACATGTGTTGGAGCCTCTTATTTATAGGCAAAGTTGGCTGAATTTTTTGGAGGGAAAACAAAATAATTTGAACAATTTGAGTAAACTGCTCTTTGTAGCCTTCGAGGGACAGTGCTTGTATGCTATTTCGGTGCAAGAATGGGAGCAGCGTGGCAGGACTTCTTTGTAGCAGTTTTTTCTGTGTTGTTTTGGCATCTTACAGCAGGCATTGGAGCAGCAACAACAGATTTTTGGAGTGTTGTATTTGGCTATTTTGGACTGAAGTACCTTTTATTGAAAAAAAAGGGTACATAGTTTCTTTTTGCCAATTTATCCAAGAATGGTATTATCCCATGAATAAACCTTCGAACCCTTATGAAATGTATCACAAACTTGTGTAAGCCTCTTATTGTGTAAAGATTTGGAAGCAGCATAACATTGAAAATGAGATTTGGTCTTGATTCGAATGCAAGAATGGGATCGAAACACACTTGTTCTAAGGAAGCCTTTCCCTCAGTTGAAGCTTATGGTCGAAACAAGCTAATGCCCAGTCGAAGCTTGTATCGAAGGAAACATACTGCCAAATCGAAAGATCATGCTCGAAGGAAGCATATTTCCCAATCGAAGCATGTGGATCGAAACAAACATAGAGGGAGTCATTGTCTTGTGTCTTTTTAGCATGAGGGAAGTTCCTGGATTCTAAATTGAAGGGCGCTTTTTCAAGGGAAGCAAGAACTTAGTCAAATCTTGTATGAAGATACTTCTTGGCTCAAACGAAACTTGTATGAAGCAAAGTATGCAAGAGGCCCTTGGTGCAAGTGGATTCGAAGGATGCATAGAGATGGTTACGTTGTCCCCTCGAAACTTGTCCAAACGAAGCAAGCATGCAGGCAGCAAACTTGTCCAGTCGAAGCAGGTTTGTAGGCAGTAAACTTGTCCAAATCGAAGTAGGCTTGCAGGCAGCAAACTAGTCCAGTCGAAGCAGGTTTGCAGGCAGTAAACTTGTCCAAATCGAAGTAGGCTTGCAGGCAGCAAACTTGTCCATTCGAAGCAGGTTTGTAGGCAGTAAACTTGTCCAAATCGAAGTAGGCTTGCAGGCAGCACGCTTGGTGAATCGAAAAGGTTTCCTTGCAGGGGGCATGTGTGGCCAACATGTCATGGCCTGTGATTGCAAGCATGTAGGAAGCACACTTGTCCAATCAAAAGGCTGAATCGAAGGAGGTTTCAAATCCAAACGAAGGATGTACCTAAACTTGCATTCGAAGGAGGCTTTAAGTTTAAAATGAAGGACATGCCCAAGTTGCATTCAAAGGAGGCTAAGAGTCAATCGAAGGGTGCTGAATCGAAGGAGGTTTCAAATCCAAACGAAGGATGTACCTAAACTTGCATTTGAAGGAGGCTCTAAGTTTAAAATGAAGGACATGCCCAAGTTGCATTCGAAGGAGGCTAAGAGTCAATCGAAGGGTGTTGAATCGAAGGAGACCTGTTTTCCTCCAAATTTGTCAAAATAATATTTTTACCTATTTTCTCTCTTTTTGACAGTTTCCTTTTGATTTTGGTACTGGAAGATCCCAATGCACTTGTGCAAACTTAAACCCTGAGAATCCTTGTGAGAAAGGCCTAATACATTGAGCTTTGAGCCACCCTCGACGCAAGCGACAGAAAAATCTTCATAGAAACCAAAAACTCGAAACCCTAGCATCTTGACCAGCACACACAGGGAAATAAACCCTAATACAGGCTCTGACATAATTGAGCGAGAACCAACCTTGTAACGTGATGACAAAATTTGTTCCACGATCCACTAATCGAGAACCAGATGCGCTTCCTTTTTACCTGATAAGAAAACCTCAAAACAAGATTAGACAAAAAGAGGGCGTAGCCCTAATACTTCAAACCAAAGCGCCTGATTCCCTGAGATGCGGGATATGCAAATGACTGAATGATAAAATGATGCAAATGGAATGCAAAGTTTGAAGCCAGACAAGAATAAAAGAGATAGGGAAAATTTGGGGTACGACAGCTGCCCCTCTTTAATCGTCTTAAACCTGAAGGCAAGATTGGCGTCAGTCTTTCGAGAGTTCAAAGTGGAAGATGATTAAATACCAGGACCCGAAATTTGCCCTGGAGAGATGGTGTAAGTGTTATTCACTAGTGTGAATGTTTTCTTGGGGAAAGACAAACTTGTCTTCTGGTGGACTGATCATGATGGATAAAACATGGTTGGAAAAAGGTAACTTATACTGGGGTAACGGTACCAATAAAAGGTTCTCGAGGGAGTGGGCGGTAAAGTGAATGAAAGGATATGGTTGACGATGTTGTGATGACTGAAAGTAGAATTACTTGACAAAATGATAACTTAAATGCAATGAGTAGAACTTGATGACGACAGAGAATCTATCAAGCGGTATTTCACGACCCAAAAAGAAAGGTAAAGATAATGGGTAAAGATCGGCGTATAATCTATGACCCAAGAGAAAGATAAAGACAACGGGTAAAGATAGACGTATGATCTATGACCCAAGAGAAAGGTAAAGTGAGGGTAAGACCTACGGGTGACCTACGACCCTAAAAAAAAATAACGTGAGGGTAAGACCTACGAGCGACCTACGACCATATAATAGATAATGTGAGGGTAAGACCTACGAGCGACCTACGACCCTAGCAAAGATAACGTGAGGGTAAGACCTACGAGCGACCTACGACCCTATGAAAGATAACATGAGGGTAAGACCTACGAGCGACCTACGACCCTAGCAAAGATAACGTGAGGGTAAGATCTACGAGCGACCTACGACCCTATGAAAGATAACATAAGGGTAAGACCTACGAGCGACCTACGACCCTATGAAAGATAACGTGAGGGTAAGACCTACGAGCGACCTACGACCCTAGAAAGATAACGTGAGGGTAAGACCTTAGAGCGACCTACGACCCTATGAAAAGATAATGTGACGGTAAGACCTACGAGCGACCTACGACCCTATAATAGATAACGTGAGGGTAAGACCTACGAGCGACCTACGACCCTAGCAAAGATAACGTGAGGGTAAGACCTACGAGCGACCTACGACCCTATGAAAGATAACGTGAGGGTAAGACCTACGAGCGACCTACGACCCTATGAAAGATAATGTGAGGGTAAGACCTACGAGCGACCTACGACCCTAGCAAAGATAACGTGAGGGTAAGACCTACGAGCGACCTACGACCCTATAAAAGATAACATGAGGGTAAGGCCTACGAGCGACCTACGACCCTATGAAAGATAATGTGAGGGTAAGACCTACGAGCGACCTACGACCCTAGCAAAGATAATGTAAATATTGAGAGTTGGGGGAGTACGACGTACTGGCACCATGGTTTATTTTAGTTGGTAGTGTAATAACAGATGTTAACTGGGAATTATGAGGATGATATTCTTTGTGGGGGATGTTTTGTTGATTTGGGATTTATCTGGCTCATGCTTCATATGCATTTGAAGTGTGACATGATGATCCATGGATATGTTGTGCGTTTGAGGATGCAATGTAATATGCCGTGATGATTATTGTATGCAAAATGTCAAAAACTAATTGGGATCTGTTGTCCGTCATCTTGAGGTACCAATATGGACCAGTGCTTAAAATTTGAGAGAAAAGAGTTAGCCTTGTCGAGTTCACTGGGGAATAAATCTTGCTGAGGAGAAATGACTTGATCTGACTTTCTTCACCTACTGGACTGCTTGTGAATGACTGAATAGAGACATGGATCTCATCAAATGCCCCAAGTTTTCTCTATTTCCAGGGAGGAAAGGGGCCCGTCTGACTTTCCTTACTTCACGAACCACTTGGGGATTAAGAAATGGACATTAGTGTCTTCCGATGCCCCGAGTTCACTTCATTGCTGGGGAGTTGCATGTTTAAACATCTGCAGGGAATGATGATGATTCTGAGGACGTTAACTAAACCAAAGTGAACTTCATGACGCTTTTAGCTTGATTGAATTTGTACGGATGACAGGAATTTGCTTGAGTATCTCCCTAAGAGGGGAGGAGGAATGCCCCTGTCTGCAAGGATCTCTTCGAGTGGAATGCTGGAAGATTCGTGTCATAATACGGCGCAATGTGGCATGCCCCAATATCTGCCTCTGATCATGGATTCTTGTAGAGATTTATCGAATCTCGACGTAACTACCCCAGGTTGCACAAATTTTGAATAGGTTACTCAGCCCGATTCCCCCAGTTTGAATTTTAAAGAGATTTATCGACATGGTTGCTTCTGATTGACTGGAAAAATATGGAAGAGATTCATCGACGTGATAGCCTCTGATTGGCAGCTTGAGGGAATGCCCCAGAATAAGATCCATCTTTGTTTGTTGACAAGTTTCTACAGTAATCGTCCTTCGAGATGACCATGTTTTCAAATGATGCTCATCACGCAAGCTTACTTGATGTTCAAGAACTTATTTATATGCAACGAATGTTTGTCTAAGAATGATGATTCTAATGCAAATTCTATGCTTGTCTTGAAGTTCAAAAACTTTTATTGAAATGATGTCGAAGCATCAGTTTTTTTGTTTTTAAGAATAGGTGACGTGTTACCAAATCAAATTTTAGTACATCTCTGAGGAGTCAGGTTACCGTACTCTCACTATAATATTGCTTTTGAATTAACCCATGCTTCAGTTAGGACTTTTAAGGGTTGTAACGTGGCCTGGTTCACGGTTTTAGAAAAAAGATTTAAGGCTCAAAATTATTTGGTGCCCACCCATTCTCCATGATGTTCTCCATTCCTATGTTCAGTTAACTCGATACGAGCACTCATCTCCTGAGAAGAGAGTTTGTGATGATTAAGGAACCACAGGGGTTTCTAAGACCCGGCAATCACTGGCTTCTTGGCGTCTGATCACTTGATCTTGCTCTTTGCTGAGGATTATTATTGTTTTTTATTTCGCTTTCCCTAATTTTTTCCTGGACAATTTCTTGATTTTGAAGTTGCAGTCCAGCGGGATTCCCTGACTTTTGCCTAAGTCTCTTGTTTTTTCAGTTATGACTTAACGGGGCTTTCTGTCTCTTTCTTTTTGAACAAGTTATTGATCTCCGCGCCATCTTCGATTTGTTGGAAATGGTTGTGGTTGTCTGAGTCCTAGATAGATGAAGAATAACTGTTGCGGTATTGTCATCTGTTGACCTCCTGATTGTGCAAGAGATACCCATCGAGATATCGTTCTCTTCGATGCATGTTGCTAGTAGGTGACAATTTATCATTGTGGTGTTGACTTCTCCTAGCCCTTTGATGGATAACCATTGTTGTATCGCTAGGAACTCCCTCTTGACGAGTTCTGGATGCACGATCGGATTAACTGAAATCTACCCGCCTCGGGGTTAAAAATGAGGGTTTTTCTGTGTAAAAGAAACTCCTACTTCAAAGCTCAAAAGTGTTGACGAGGGTCTATCTTCCTTATAACTCCGGTGTTTGGGGATTTGAAACAATGCATGTATATCGTCAGCAAGGTTTTACTCAAAAGCATACCGTTTGAGAATCTAAGTATCAGATCTTCATCATCCTCCCTCAAGAGTTATATTTATTATTTTTTTCTTTAAATTAAATTAAAAAGAGTTAAGCATCAAAAGCAAGTACAATAACGAAACGTAAATGAGTGAATACGAATGGATTAGTTCAAGACAAACACAGTCAATGCATGGTGATTCAATATAAAAAGACAAACAATTTTGCATACAATGGGTACTGAACAAAACAAGAAAGGTTACAAATGATAATGCAAATGAAATTAGAAATTGCCAAGCTTAGGAGACTTCTTCAGCCCTGGCTCAAATGAGGAGACGCTCTTGCAGTCTTGGAACCTATCTCAGCAAGGGGATTCAATCCATTATCAGACCCTTTGGAGTGAACGTGATAACTTTGGCATCAAGGAGGTCTTGAATGTTTTTTTTAATGCCCTACAATTCTCAATTGTGTGGCCTGGAGCCCCTGAATGGAATTCGCAACGAGCACTGGCATCATACCCTCATGGGAGAGGATTTGGTGTTGGACCTAGTTCACACATTTGAACCAACTGATTGGCAAACAACTGAGGGGGAAGTTGAGCATAAGACAAGGGAATGGGATCCACCCTCCTTTCAATAACTTTCTTCCTCTTTCGTCCTTGTTGCCCCTGGGGTTGATGACTCAGCTGAAAAGACCCAGATCGTGCTCGTTAAACATGCAGTTGTCTCTGTGTGTACTGCTGTTGATGAGTCGTCTTTGCTGTTTACTGGATTCTGAGAAAGGGGACCCCAATGAGTTTTTGTTGTGAAAAAATGAATGCAAGGTAGTATGGATGAATGATTTATCTTCATTTCTGAGGAGACCCAAAGACTCGTCTATCCTTCTATTTTTTTTTTTTTTTTTTTTTGAAAATCTATATCAACGAGACTTGTCTTTGGATTTCCTTAGATATGCGATATATATACATGATGATATGATGTCATGGTATGCTATGGAATGAAGTCTCAGCCCTACATATTCTGGATAACCATTGCGTAGTCCGTTGCAGAGGCTGAAAGTAACAGGATCAAAAGTTCGACGTCATAGGCATGGAGTCAGAGTAACCACCCACGAGGTATGTACTAGGGGTTTATCACCTGCCGAACAAGGTTCTAGAGAGTTCTCGAAGTCTACGCTCTTCCTTTGGATATTAGCGACGTCCCAATTACTTGGTAATCAATAATATTCGCAGGAAAAACTCGTCCGAGCGTAATATCGTGTGACGACTACTTCCGGATTACTTCGTTACAGTCTTCGCATTGCACCTAAAAGGCCAAGATGGGTTAATGGTTCTACGGCCCTCAGCTTCTCGAGCTCCCAGGTCGAAAGCAACGACGTCTTTCCGATTACTCGGTAAACATCATTACTTTCAAGGGGACCTCCACTGAGTGGGGGATTCTCATGCGTCCTTCTTCGGGATTACTCCCTCAAAGTTAACATGACTATACCGCCTGTCCTAATCCTATGTGTAACCCAAGTCCGGGTAGAGGACTTATCAAAAGTAGTCACCAAACCCAACATCACAATGTATCCAGAATATGTGAGTAGCAACAATATATGCAATATATACAAAAGAATAAAATAAATAAAGAAATAAAACAGTAAAGCAAGGTAAAGCAAATAAATAAACACCCAAACAGACAAATAAACAAAACTAGGAGAGACTCGCTTAAATTCCCCAGCAGAGTCGCCAACTGAAACCGCCGGCAGAAAACACAGAGCCGCCACCGAACTTTATTTATCCCGAAGGAAGGGGAAATATCGATAAAACCACAAGGGAATGGATAAGATGGTCTTACAACCGAGAGAAAGGGTAAGGGAGTCGGTTATGCGAGGGGAAGGTATTAGCACCCCTCACATCCGTTGTACTCAACGGGATCCATTTTGTTTGCTTGTCTTAAAGGGTGTGTTTATTTACAACTAGGCTTGCTAAAGGGAAATGGATGGTTTTTTATTATTGCGTTCGTGAGGGTTTCGCGACCCTTTGCCTACGTATCCAATGAAGGAATCAGAACACCGTAGTTCCTCTAGAAAAAGGTTGATTTGTTTGTGTTTTTTAGTGGGCGACATTAACGCACGCATTCTAGCAATAGGCACGGCCGGTATTGCGGTAGAACGGAGATAACATGCCCTTGGGGGGAGTTTTGATTTGTTGAGTGTTTTGCGGGTTTTAAGATATATTCAAGTAATGATTAAAGAGTGTTTTTGGATTTTTTTGGTTTGTTTACTTGTTGATTTTATCTTTCCATACACGCCTAATTACTAGCATTTGTACAAAGTAAATAAAATGCAGAAAGATAAAATCCTACGCTATTACAACCATATCAAAAGGCATAAAAAATATGAAGGAAAAAAAAAAGATAAAAGTAAGAAAAATGAGTGTCTTTCGACCCAGGCAGTAGCACCCTTCGACTTGCATTTTGTTGGCCTCCTTTGATTAGGGCTAGCACCAGTGAAGTCATGGCCTTCGATTAGGGGCTGGCACCAGTGAGGTTCTGTCCTTCGATTGGCCTGGAAGTTAGTGTATGGAAAAGTCTGCCTTGTTGCCTTGTTGTCTTCTTCGACTGGAGGTTGAAAGCAGTGAGGGAATTCCTTTCGACTGAGCCTGGAAGTCAATGAAGGCATACTTTTCGTTTGGGCCTAGAAGTCAACATGGTTTTTCTCCTGGTTGTCTCTTTCGTTTGACCTGGAGAAAGAGGGTAGAAGCCACAAGCTTCGTTTCCTATTTCCTGTTTCCTGTTTCTTTCATTTCAAGCATTAAATGGCAACATGGCCTGAGGCCATGCTAGTATTTGTCTTGTAAACAGTTTAATAGTTAAAGCAAGTTCAGGTAAACAGAAAGCAAAACGAAAGGCTTAGCTCTAAAAAATATGTTAAAAAGGGTGGAAATGAAAGGAACAATGGTATGTACATGTTTCAAACGAAAGGGAAAATTACTATGCCATGGAACGAAAAGTTCAAAGGTAAGAATAACTTACCTTGCTTCAAAACTTGAATGGATATGGGTTTCTAACTTGAACTGCTACCTGGACATTTCTGGAATTCGAAGAGTAGTCACAGGGGGTTCGCTTTTGGTTCGAAGAGTTGTCACAGAAGGTTGTATTTGAGTTTGAGCAAACTTTTATGTGTGGGGTGTTCTTCATAATCGAAAGAGGTGAGTGTTTGGGATTCTGGGTTTTTTTGATTTCTCAAGTGTTGATGAACTTGAGAGTTTTGTTGTGTTTGAGAAAATTTGGGGGATTCGTTCCTCTGGTCCAAAGATCCTCTCTTAAACATGTGTTGGAGCCTCTTATTTATAGGCAAAGTTGGCTGAAGTTTTTGGAGGCAAAACAAAATAATTTGAACAATTTGAGTAAACTGCTCTTTGTAGCCTTCGAGGGACAGTGCTTGTATGCTATTTAGGTGCAAGAATGGGAGCAGCGTGGCAGGACTGCTTTGTAGCAGTTTTTTCTGTGTTGTTTTGGCATCTTACAACAGGCATTGGAGCAGCAACAACAGATTTTTGGAGTGTTGTATTTGGCTATTTTGGACTGAAGTACCTTTTATTGAAAAAAAAGGGTACATAGTTTCTTTTTGCCAATTTATCCAAGAATGGTATTATCCCATGAATAAACCTTCGAACCCTTAGGAAATGTATCACAAACTTGTGTAAGCCTCTGATTGTGTAAAGATTTGGAAGCAGCATAGCATTGAAAATGAGATCTGGTCTTGATTCGAATGCAAGAATGGGATCGAAACACACTTGTTCGAAGGAAGACTTTCCCTCAGTTGAAGCTTGTGGTCGAAACAAGCTAATGCCCAGTCGAAGCTTGTATCGAAGGAAACATACTGCCAAATCGAAAGATCATGCTCGAAGGAAGCATATTGCCCAATCGAAGCATGTGGATCGAAACAAACATAAAGGGAGTCATTGTCTTGTGTCTTTTTAGCATGAGGGAAGTTCCTGGATTCTAAATTGAAGGGCGCTTTTTCAAGGGAAGCAAGAACTTAGTCAAATCTTGTATGAAGATACTTCTTGGCTCAAATGAAACTTGTATGAAGAAAAGTATGCAAGAGGCCCTTGGTGCAAGTGGATTCGAAGGATGCATAGAGATGGTTACTTTGTCCCATCGAAACTTGTCCAAACGAAGCAAGCATGCAGGCAGCAAACTTGTCCAGTCGAAGCAGGTTTGTAGGCAGTAAACTTGTCCAAATCGAAGTAGGCTTGCAGGCAGCAAACTTGTCCAGTTGAAGCAGGTTTGCAGGCAGTAAACTTGTCCAAATCAAAGTAGGCTTGCAGGCAGAAAACTTGTCCAGTCGAAGCAGGTTTGTAGGAAGTAAACTTGTCCAAATCTAAGTAGGCTTGCAGGCAGCACGCTTGGTGAATCGAAAAGGTTTCCTTGCAGGGGGCATGTGTGGCCAACATGTCATGGCCTGTGATTGCAAGCATGTAGGCAGCACACTTGTCCAATCGAAAGGCTGAATCGAAGGAGGTTTCAAATCCAAACGAAGGATGTACCTAAACTTGCATTCGAACGAGGCTTTAAGTTCAAAATGAAGGACATGCCCAAGTTGCATTCGAAGGAGGTTAAGAGTCAATCGAAGGGTGCTGAATCGAAGGAGGTTTCAAATCCAAACGAAGGATGTACCTAAACTTGCATTTGAAGGAGGCTCTAAGTTCAAAATGAAGGACATGCCCAAGTTGCATTCGAAGGAGGCTAAGAGTCAATCGAAGGGTGCTGAATCGAAGGAGACCTGTTTTCCTCCAAATTTGTCAAAATAATATTTTTACCTGTTTTCTCTCTTTTTGACAGTTTCCTTTTGATTTTGGTACTGGAAGATCCCAATGCACTTGTGCAAACTTAAACCCTGAGAATCCTTGTGAGAAAGGCCTAATACACTAAGCTTTGAGCCACCCTCGAGGCAGGCGATAGAAAAATCTTCACAAAAACCAAAAACTCGAAACCCTAGCATCTTGACCAGCACACACAGGGAAATAAACCCTAATACAGGCTCTGACAAAATTGAGCGAGAACCAACCTTGTAACGTGATGACAAAATTCGTTCCACGATCCACTAATTGAGAACCAGATGCGCTTCCTTTTTACCTGATAAGAAAACCTTAAAACAAGATTAGACAAAACGAGGGCGTAGCCCTAATACTTCAAACCAAAGCGCCTGATTCCCTGAGATGCGGGATATGCAAATGATTGAATGATAAAATGATGCAAATGGAATGCAAAGTTTGAAGCCAGACAAGAATAAAAGAGATAGGGCAAATTTGGGGTATGACAGCTGCCCCTATTTAATCGTCTTAAACCTGAAGGCGAGATTGGCGTCAGTCTTTCGAGAGTTCAAGGTGGAAGATGATTAAATACCAGGACCCGAAATTTCCCCTGGAGAGATGGTGTAAGTGTTATTCACTGGTGTGAATGTTTGCTTGGGGAAAGACAAACTTGTCTTCTGGTGGACTGATCATGATGGATAAAACATGGTTGGAAAAAGGTAACTTATACTGGGGTGACGGTACCAATACAAGGTTCTCGAGGGAGTGGGCGGTAAAGTGACTGAAAGGATATGGTTGACGATGTTGTGATGACTGAAAGTAGAATTACTTGACAAAATGATAACTTAAATGCAATGAGTAGAACTTGATGACGACAGAGAATCTATCAAGAGGTATTTCACGACCCAAAAAGAAAGGTAAAGATAATGGGTAAAGATCAGCGTATAATCTATGACCCAAGAGAAAGGTAAAGACAACGGGTAAAGATAGACGTATGATCTATGACCCAAGAGAAATGTAAAGTGAGGGTAAGACCTACGGGTGACCTACGACCCTAAAAAAATAACGTGAGGGTAAGACCTACGAGCGACCTACGACCCTATAATAGATAATGTGAGGCTAAGACCTACGAGCGACCTACGACCCTAGCAAAGATAACGTGAGGGTAAGACCTACGAGCGACCTACGACCCTATGAAAGATAACATGAGGGTAAGACCTACGAGCGACCTACGACCCTAGCAAAGATAACGTGAGGGTAAGATCTACGAGCAACCTACGACCCTATGAAAGATAACATAAGGGTAAGACCTACGAGCGACCTACGACCCTATGAAAGATAACGTGAGGGTAAGACCTACGAGCGACCTACGACCCTAGAAAGATAACATGAGGGTAAGACCTTAGAGCGACCTACGACCCTATGAAAAGATAACGTGAGGGTAAGACCTACGAGCGACCTACGACCCTAGCAAAGATAACGTGAGGGTAAGACCTACGAGTGGCCTACGACCCTATGAAAGATAACATGGGGGTAAGACCTACGAGCGACCTACGGCCCTAGCAAAGATAACGTGAGGGTAAGACCTACGAGCGACCTACGACCCTATGAAAGATAACGTGAGGGTAAGACCTACGAGCGACCTACGACCCTATGAAAGATAACATGAGGGTAAGACCTACGAGCGACCTACGACCCTAGAAAGATAACGTGAGGGTAAGACCTTAGAGCGACCTACGACCCTATGAAAAGATAACGTGAGGGTAAGACCTACGAGCGACCTACGACCCTATAATAAATAACGTGAGGGTAAGACCTACGAGCGACCTACGACCCTATCAAAGATAATGTGAGGGTAAGACCTACGAGCGACCTACGACCCTATGAAAGATAACGTGAGGGTAAGACCTACGAGCGACCTACGACCCTATGAAAGATAATGTGAGGGTAAGACCTACGAGCGACCTACGACCCTAGCAAAGATAACGTGAGGGTAAGACCTACGAGCGACCTACGACCCTATGAAAGATAACGTGAGGGTAAGGCCTACGAGCGACCTACGACCCTATGAAAGATAATGTGAGGGTAAGACCTACGAGCGACCTACGACCCTAGCAAAGATAATGTAAATATTGAGAGTTGGGGGAGTACGACGTACTGGCACCATGGTTTATTTTAGTTGGTAGTGTAATAACAGATTTTAACTGGGAATTATGAGGATGATATTCTTTGTGGGGGATGTTTTGTTGATTTGGGATTTATCTGGCTCATGCTTCATATGCATTTGAAGTGTGACATGATGATCCATGGATATGTTGTGCGTTTGAGGATGCAATGTAATATGTCGTGATAATTATTGTATGCAAAATGTCAAAAACTAATTGGGATCTGTTGACTGTCATCTTGAGGTACCAATATGGACCGGTGCTTAAAATTTGAGAGAAAAGAGTTAGCCTTATCGAGTTCACTGGGGAATAAATCTTGATGAGGAGAAATGACTTGATCTGACTTTCTTCACCTACTGGACTACTTGTGAATGACTGAATAGAGACATGGATCTCATCAAATGCCCCAAGTTTTCTCTATTGCCAGGGAGGAAAGGGTCCCGTCTGACTTTCCTTACTTCACGAACCACTTGGGGATTAGGAAATGGACATTAGTGTCTTCCGATGCCCCGAGTTCACTTCATTGCTGGGGAGTTGCATGTTTAAACATCTGCAGGGAATGATGATGATTCTGAGGACGTTAACTGAACCAAAGTGAACGTCATGACGCTTTTATCTTGATTGAATTTGTACGGATGACAGGAATTTGCTTGAGTAGCTCCCTAAGAGGGGAGGAGGAATGCCCCTGTCTGCAAGGATCTCTTCGAGTGGAATGCTGGAATATTCGTGTCATAATACGGCGCAATGTGGCATGCCCCAATATCTGCCTCTGATCATGGATTCTTGTAGAGATTTGTCGAATCTCGACGTAACTACCCCAGGTTGCACAAATTTTGAATAGGTTACTCAACCCGATTCCCCCAGTTTGAATTTTAAAGAGATTTATCGACATGGTTGCTTCTGATTGACTGGAAAAATATGGAAGAGATTCATCGACGTGATAGCCTCTGATTGGCAGCTTGAGGGAATGCCCCAAAATAAGATCCATCTTTGTTTGTTGACAAGTTTCTGCAGTAATCGTCCTTCGAGATGACCATGTTTTCAAATGATGCTCATCACGCAAGCTTACTTGATGTTCAAGAACTTATTTATATGCAACGAATGTTTGTCTAAGAATGATGATTCTAATGCAAATTCTATGCTTGTCTTGAAGTTCAAAAACTTTTATTGAAATGATGTCGAAGCATCAGTTTTTTTGTTTTTAAGAATAGGTGACGTGTTACCAAATCAAATTTTAGTACATCTTCGAGGAGTCAGGTTACCGTACTCTCACTATAATATTGCTTTTGAATTAACCCATGCTTCAGTTAGGACTTTTAAGGGTTGTAACGTGGCCTGGTTCACGGTTTTAGAAAAAAGATTTAAGGCTCAAAATTATTTGGTGCCCACCCATTCTCCATGATGTTCTCCATTCCTATGTTCAGTTAACTCGATACGAGCACTCATCTCCTGAGAAGAGAGTTTGTGATGATTAAGGAACCACAGGGGTTTCTAAGACTCGACAATCACTGGCTTCTTGGCGTCTGATCACTTGATCTTGCTCTTTTCTGAGGATTATTATTGTTTTTTATTTCGCTTTCCCCAATTTTTTCCTGGACAATTTCTTGATTTTGAAGTTGCAGTCCAGCGGGATGCCCTGACTTTTGCCTAAGTCTCTTGTTTTTTCAGTTATGACTTAACGGGGCTTTTTGTCTCTTTCTTTTTGAACAAGTTATTGATCTCCGCGCTATCTTCGATTTGTTGGAAATGGTTGTGGTTGTCTGAGTCCTAGATAGATGAAGAATAACTGTTTCGGTATTGTCATCTGTTGACCTCCTGATTGTGCAAGAGATACCCATCGAGATATCGTTCTCTTTGATGCATGTTGCTATTAGGTGACGGTTTATCATTGTGGTGTTGACTTCTCCTAGCCCTTTGATGGATAACCATTGTTGTATCGCTAGGAACTCCCTCTTGAAGAGTTCTGGATGCTCGATCGGATTAACTGAAATCTACCCGCCCCGGGGTTAAAAATGAGGGTTTTTCTGTGTAAAAGAAACTCTTACTTCAAAGCTCAAAAGGGTTGACGAGGGTCTATCTTCCTTATAACTCTGGTGTTTGGGGATTTGAAACAATGCATGTACATCGTCAGCAAGGTTTTATTCAAAAGCATACCGTTTGAGAATCTAAGTATCAGATCTTCATCATCCTCCATCAAGAGTTATATTTATTATTTTTTTCTTTAAATTAAATTAAAAAGAGTTAAGCATCAAAAGCAAGTACAATAACAAAACGTAAATGAGTGAATACGAATGGATTAGTTCAAGACAAACACAGTCAATGCATGGTGATTCAATATAAAAAGACAAACAATTTTGCATACAATGGGTACTTAACAAAACAAGAAAGGTTACAATTGATAATGCAAATGAAATTATAAATTGCCAAGCTTAGGAGACTTCTTCAGCCCTGGCTCAAATGAGGAGACGCTCTTGCAGTCTTGGAACCTATCTCAGCAAGGGGATTCAATCCATTATCAGACCCTTTGGAGTGAACGTGATAACTTTGGCATCAAGGAGGTCTTGAATGTTGTTTTTTAATGCCCTACAATTCTCAATTGTGTGGCCTGGAGCCCCTGAATGGAATTCGCAACGAGCACTGGCATCATACCCTCATGGGAGAGGATTTGGTGTTGGACCTAGTTCACGCAGTTGAACCAACTGATTGGCAAACAACTGAGGGAGAAGTTGAGCATAAAACAAGGGAATGGGATCCACCCTCCTTTCAATAACTTTCTTCCTCTTTCGTCCTTGTTGCCCCTGGGGTTGATGACTCGGCTGAAAAGACCCAGATCGTGCTCGTTGAACATGCAGTTGTCTCTGTGTGTACTGATGTTGATGAGTTGTCTTTGCTGTTTACTGGATTCTGAGAAAGGGGACCCCAATGAGTTTTTGTTGTGAAAAAATTAATGCAAGGTAGTATGGATGAATGATTTATCTTCATTTCTGAGGAGACCCAAATACTCGTCTATCCTTCTTTTTTTTTTTTTTTTTTTTTTGAAAATCTATATCAACGAGACTTGTCTTTGGATTTCCTTAGATATGAGATATATATACATGATGATATGATGTCATGGTATGCTATGGAATGAAGTCTCAGCCCTACATATTCTGGATAACCATTGCGTAGTCCGTTGCACAGTCTGAAAGTAACAGGATCAAAAGTTCGACGTCATAGGCATGGAGTCAGAGTAACCACCCACGAGGTATGTACTAGGGGTTTATCACCTGCCGAACAAGGTTCTAGAGAGTTCTCGAAGTCTACGCTCTTCCTTTGGATATTAGCGACGTCCCAATTACTTGGTAATCAGTAATATTCGCAGGAAAAACTCGTCCAAGCGTAATATCGCGTGATGACTACTTCCGGATTACTTCGTTACAGTCTTCGCATTGCACCTAAAAGGCCAAGATGGGTTAATGGTTCTACGGCCTTCAGCTTCTCGAGCTCCAAGGTCGAAAGCATAGACATCTTCCCGATTACTCGGTAAACATCATTACTTGCAAGGGGACCTCCACTGAGTGGGGGATTCTCATGCCTCCTTCTTCGGGATTACTCCCTCAAAGTTAACATGACTATACCGCCCATCCTAATCCTATGTGTAACCCAAGTCCGGGTAGAGGACTTATCAAAAGTAGTCACCAAACCCAACATCACAATGTATCCAGAATATGTGAGTAGCAATAATATATGCAATATATACAAAAGAATAAAATAAATAAATAAAGAAATAAAACAGTAAAGCAAGGTAAAGAAAATAAATAAACACCCAAACAGACAAATAAACAAAACTAGGAGAGACTCGCTAAAATTCCCCAGCAGAGTCGCCAGCTGAAACCGCCGGCAGAAATCACAGAGCCGCCACCGAACTTTATTTATCCCGAAGGAAGGGGAAATATCGATAAAACCACAAGGGAATGGATAAGATGGTCTTACGACCGAGAGAAAGGGTAAGGGAGTCGGTTATGCGAGGGGAAGGTATTAGCACCCCTCACATCCGTTGTACTCAACGGGATCCATTTTGTTTGCTTGTCTTAAAGGGTGTGTTTATTTACAACTAGGCTTGCTAAAGGGAAATGGATGGTTTTTTATTATTGCGTTCGTGAGGGTTTCGCGACCCTTTACCTACGTATCCAATGAAGGAATCAGAACACCATAGTTCCTCTAGAAAAAGGTTGATTTGTTTGTGTTTTTTAGTGGGCGACATTAACGCACGCATTCTAGCAATAGGCACGGCCAGTATTGCAATAAAACAGAGATAACATGCCCTTGGGGGGAGTTTTGATTTGTTGAGTGTTTTGCGGGTTTTAAGATATATTCAAGTAATGATTAAAGAGTGTTTTTGGATTTTTTGGTTTGTTTACTTGTTGATTTTATCTTGCCATACACGCCTAATTACTAGCATTTGTACAAAGTAAATAAAATGCAGAAAGATAAAATCCTACGCTATTACAACCATATCAAAAGGCATAAAAAATATGAAGGAAAAAAAAAGATAAAAGTAAGAAAAATGAGTGTCTTTCGACCCAGGCAGTAGCACCCTTCGACTTGCATTTTGTTGGCCTCCTTTGATTAGGGCTAGCACCAGTGAAGTCATGGCCTTCGATTAGGGGCTGGCACCAGTGAGGTTATGTCCTTCGATTGGCCTGGAAGTCAGTGTATGGCGAAGTCTGCCTTGTTGCCTTGTTGTCTTCTTCGACTGGAGGTTGAAAGCATTGAGGGAATGCCTTTCGACTGAGCCTGGAAGTCAGTGAAGGCATACTTTTCGTTTGGGCCTAGAAGTCAACATGGTTTTCCTCCTGGTTGTCTCTTTCGTTTGACCTGGAGAAAGAGGGTAGAAGCCAGAAGCTTCATTTCCTATTTCCTATTTCCTGTTTCTTTCATTTCAAGCATTAAATGGCAACATGGCCTGAGGCCATGCTAGTATTTATCTTGTAAACAGTTTAATAGTTAAAGCAAGTTTAGGTAAATAGAAAGCAAAACGAAAGGCTTAGCTCTAAAAAATATGTTAAAAAGGTTGGAATCGAAAGGAACAATGGTATGTACATGTTTCAAACGAAAGGGAAAATTACTATGCCATGGAACGAAAAGTTCAAAGGTAAGAATAACTTACCTTGCTCAGGCCTTGAATGGATATGGGTTTCGAACTTGAACTGCTACCTGGACGTTTCTGGAATTCGAAGAGTAGTCACAGGGGGTTCGCTTTTGGTTCGAAGAGTTGTCATAGAAGGTTGTCTTTGAGTTTGAGCAAACCTTTATGTGTGGGGTGTTCTTCAGAATCGAAAGAGGTGAGTGTTTGGGATTCTGGGTTTTTTTTATTTCTCAAGTGTTGATGAACTTGAGAGTTTTGTTGTGTTTGAGAAAATTTGGGGGATTCGTTCCTCTGGTCCAAAGATCCTCTCTTAAACATGTGTTGGAGCCTCTTATTTATAGGCAAAGTTGGCTGAAGTTTTTGGAGGGAAAACAAAATAATTTGAACAATTTGAGTAAACTGCTCTTTGTAGCCTTCGAGGGACAGTGCTTGTATGCTATTTCGGTGCAAGAATGGGAGCAGCGTGGCAGGACTGCTTTGTAGCAGCTTTTTCTGTGTTATTTTGGCATCTTACAGCAGGCATTGGAGCAGCAACAATAGATTTTTGGAGTGTTGTATTTGGCTATTTTGGACTGAAGTACCTTTTATTGAAAAAAAAGGGTACATAGTTTCTTTTTGCCAATTTATCCAAGAATGGTATTATCCCATGAATAAACCTTCGAACCCTTAGGAAATGTATCACAAACTTGTGTAAGCCTCTGATTGTGTAAAGATTTGGAAGCAGCATAGCATTGAAAATGAGATTTGGTCTTGATTCGAATGCAAGAATGGGATCGAAACACACTTGTTCGAAGGAAGCCTTTCCCTCAGTCGAAGCTTGTGGTCGAAACAAGCTAATGCCCAGTCGAAGCTTGTATCGAAGGAAACATACTTCCAAATCGAAAGATCATGCTCGAAGGAAGCATATTGCCCAATCGAAGCATGTGGATCAAAACAAACATAAATGGAGTCACTGTCTTGTGTCTTTTTAGCATGAGGGAAGTTCCTGGATTCTAAATTGAAGGGCGCTTTTTCAAGGGAAGCAAGAACTTAGTCAAATCTTGTATGAAGATACTTCTTGGCTCAAACAAAACTTGTATGAAGCAAAGTATGCAAGAGGCCCTTGGTGCAAGTGGATTCGAAGGATGCATAGAGATGGTTACTTTGTCCCATCGAAACTTGTCCAAACGAAGCAAGCATGCAGGCAGCAAACTTGTCCAGTCGAAGTAGGTTTGTAGGCAGTAAACTTGTCCAAATCGAAGTAGGCTTGCAGGCAACAAACTTTTCCATTCGAAGCAGGTTTGTAGGCAGTAAACTTGTCCAAATCGAAGTAGGCTTGCAGGCAGCAAACTTGTCCAGTCGAAGCAGGTTTATAGGCAGTAAACTTGTCTAAATCGAAGTAGGCTTGCAGGCAGCACGCTTGGTGAATCGAAAAGGTTTCCTTGCAGGGGGCATGTGTGGCCAACATGTCATGGCCTGTGATTGCAAGCATGTAGGCAGCACACTTGTCCAATCGAAAGGCTTAATCGAAGGAGGTTTCAAATCCAAACGAAGAATGTACCTAAACTTGCATTCGAAGGAGGCTTTAAGTTCAAAATGAAGGACATGCCCAAGTTGCATTCAAATGAGGCTAAGAGTCAATCGAAGGGTGCTGAATCGAAGGAGGTTTCAAATCCAAACGAAGGATATACCTAAACTTGCATTTGAAAGAGGATCTAAGTTCAAAATGAAGGGCATGCCCAAGTTGCTTTCGAAGGAGGCTAAGAGTCAATCGAAGGGTGATGAATCGAAGGTGACCTGTTTTCCTCCAAATTTGTCAAAATAATATTTTTACCTATTTTCTCTGTTTTTGACAGTTTCCTTTTAATTTTGGTACTGGAAGATCCCAATGCACTTGTGCAAACTTAAACCCTGAGAATCCTTGTGAGAAAGGCCTAATACACTGAGCTTTGAGCCACCCTCGAGGCAGGCGACAGAAAAATCTTCACAGAAACCAAAAACTCGAAACCCTAGCATCTTGACCAGCACACACAGGGAAATAAACCCTAATACAGGCTCTGACAAAATTGAGCGAGAACCAACCTTGTAACGTGATGACAAAATTCGTTCCACGATCCACTAATCGAGAACCAGATGCGCTTCCTTTTTACCTGATAAGAAAACCTCAAAACAAGATTAGACAAAAAGAGGGCGTAGCCCTAATACTTCAAACCAAAGCGCCTGATTCCCTGAGATGCGGGATATGCAAATGACTGAATGATAAAATGATGCAAATGGAATGCAAAGTTTGAAGCCAGACAAGAATAAAAGAGATAGGGCAAATTTGGGGTACGATACAAGCAACAACCCCGTATTGGGGTGCTCCCCTTGAATGTATTAGGGACATGAAACTACAGAATGTAGTAAATAAAGTGCAAAATGTAAATGAGATGCTGGTAATTATACTAGTTTATCTTATCAACCAAGGGTACGTCTAGTCCCTTCACATCCCGTGAAGGATTTCACTATATTACATCTTTATACATCCTCACACCAAGACTCTTCTACGATCTTCTAACACTGCCACATAAAACCTATGGTGAAATTTGAATCTCCTCGATTCAAAATACCTTTTCCAATAAATAGAAAGAATGTCATTTCCTATTTGCAAACACCTGTAGAAAGTACACACACTTTCTTTACAGACAATATCACCACAGGTTTGTATGTTTTCCAATATCTTGAAAATTCAATCTTCTCTTTTAATGAACAATTCAAGAATATATAAACATTGAGTGCTCAATGGTTTTTGAAACTTTTTCTCTAATGAATGAAATTTAGGCTTTAAAATTTTCTATGACATTTTGTATGAACACTTGAAAAAATAGTAAGAATTGCTTGAAAAATATAATTGAAAGAGTTTATTATTGGAAATCCACCAAATCCTATATTATTGGAAATCCACCAAATCCTATGATGAATTTCTATCAATCTTGATGAACAAGATTGTTATCCCACATAATGACAATAAAAAAAATATGAAAGAAAGAAAGAAACACAATGATTTTCTGCAGAGTTTCTCTCTGCCTGCAAATTATGGAAAAACTTCTTATTGACTTGCAACTGCAAATTCTGTGAATACAACTTGATTACAAAAAAATAGGGGTTACTCCCTCTTTTATAGATTTAGGTTAGCTTAACCCCTAAGCCAGAGCCCAAAACTATAAAATCCTAAAATACATATTTTAGAACTAAATCAAATTTATCTATTTTAAACCTGAATCAAATCTATCTATTTTAGATTTAAATCAAATCTGGGTATAATAAACTGCTTTCACACTTCGACACTTCCTAGTTTTATGTCGAGCAAGTTGCTTCGACAAAAGGAATTACTCTTTCAACACACTACTTAATACATTGTGTTTAAGCTATCTATATTCATCATATCTCTTAGTCTTCTGAACACTTCAACCTGCACACCCTTTGTCATTGATGTCTGCAATCTGGTTCTCAGTTCTGCAGTATTCCATATTCATTTTCCCTTATGCTACTTGCGCTTTAAGATAATGGAACCTCATTTCAATTTTCTTGCTTCGACCATGTGCTATCGAATTCCATCGGGTTGATAGCTGACATGTTGTCAACCTTCATGGTAATTGCTCCATGATCTTTCCCTGTGTTTTCTTCGACCAAGTTCACCATCCATGTTTCTTGACATGCACAAAGAGAAGCAGCTATGTATTCTGCTTCGCATGATGATAATGTTGTTACCGGTTCCTTTCTCGAACTCCAAGCAACTAGTGCACCACCTAGCATAAACACATATCTTGCTGTAGATTTTTGATCCTTAGCATCACTACACCAACTTTAATCAGTGTATTCTACTAACTTACATTCTTTTCCTTTATCAGTTGTAGGAAACAGAATTCCATAGTCGAGAGTTCCTTTCAAATACCTCAATATCGTCTTCACCGCTACTTGGTGTGATACTTTTGGCTTCTGCGTGAATCTACTTATCATACCTACATTGTATGCCAAATCAGACCTCGTATGAAAAAGGTATCTCAGTGACCCAATAAATCTTCTGTATTGGGTTTGGTCGACATCATCTTTATCTACATCTTTCAAAAGTTGCAGTCTTGGTTCTGCAGGTGTCGTAGTCGAGTTGCATTCTTCCATCTCAAATTTCTTGAGAATTTATCATGCATATCTTCTTTGATGCATCATCAAACCTCTACTTCTCTTGTAGAATTTGATGCCAAGGAAATATGAAATGTCACCCAAATCAGACATTTTAAATTCCTTGTTGAGGTCACCTTTGAAGTTCTCGATCTCACTTTTGCAGTTATCTGTTACCAACAAATTATCGACATAGAGATATAGTATAAGTAATTAACTATTTCTTCTTCTTACATATACTCCATGTTCAGTTGTGCACTTCAAAAATTCCTTCTCCCTTTGAAAGTTTTTATACCCCAATTTCTCCCCTAAGATCTCTTATCATCTCATATTATCAACATATCAAGATCACACATTAGGTTTGGTTTTCCCCTTCTGTTTCATCTTATCTTTAAGTGTGCTCTTGAGGGATCACCAAGCACCTTGAATTGTGTATCTTGAACATGTGTTCTTTTAACTAACATCAAGATACGTATACATGTTTCTTTGATTGTTCATATTGTAGGTGATGACACAACTGCATCCATCTCACCATCTAACCTAGGGTTTTGAGGGATGATCCTCGGCCAAATGGTTCTTCAATGGATTGCAAGAGCTTAATCTTCAATACTATGTTTATGATATAAAAGTTTTGGTTCAAAGAGCTCTCTCACTTTATTTAGGTCAATGTTTCCTCAAGGTTGGTGGTGGCATTCATCAAGAAGATTCATAGGTTCATGTGTTTATTTCCATGCCTTCTTTAACAAGTTTCATTGATATTCAAGCTCCATATTTGAGTGTGATTCAATAAAATATCATTTCAAGGTCTAATGTGATTCATCATTCCCTATTTTGCAAAGAAAGTTCAAAAGATTCAAGATTGATTCAACAAGTTTGACCTAATTGAGTAAGTGCTTGATTCAGTGATCACAAGTGTGTGAGTCTCTCAATTTTCAATATTTTGAGTTGGTTCTTTTTTCCATGGGTTATTATCATCATCTACAACAACTTCTCTTCACATGACAAGATCCAATTGTGCAAGAAAAATCATCAAAAGTTGAAAGAGGTTCCAAGTCATTTTGACACTCTCTGAGCTAGGGTTTGCTGACTTCCAAGGACCACATCTTGCTCATTTTTTGAGATTTTTGATTGATTCCAAATGCATGATTCTCTTTAAAGGGTCCTTAACAATTTCTCTTAAAGGGTTTAAGGCTAATTTTGAATGGAAGATCACTAATGATTGGGAAAGATTAAAAGTCCTTTGGGAAAGCTATCAAACTCTCTTGCGTGACTTCAAAGGATCATAACTTGGTCAAGTTTTATCTCCTTGAGCTCATTCTTTTTTAAAAATAATCTTTGGTATGTCTACTACAACTTTTATTCAATATGCAATACTTGAAAATGCTTGGAAGGTTGTTTAAGAATTGAAAAGATTATAGATCTTTTGTGAATTTTCCCAAATTTGTTCATCATCTTCCAAAGACTATAACTCTTTCAACTTTTATAATTTTTTAGTGATCTCAATTCCATAATTCAATTCAAGAGGTATACTTCATTTCATCTTCAAGGATAAAGAGCTAATTGTGAATGGAATGACATGTAATTTTGAAGAACATTATAGGTCATTTTGAAGCTCAACACTTAGAAATATTTCTAAGTACAAAAATACGTGTGTTTTTTCTAATTTCAAACTTGAATAACTTTTTGCTCAAGCATAAAAATGTTACCTTTCTTGGAATATTGTGAAGTTTGTTATGGGATCTTTCCATTGCAAAAATAATGAGATCATAAAACCTCCTACATTGTGTGCCCCATGTTCTTGAAGTTGCTTCTATGAAATTGAGTTTTGTTTGAAGTCATTATTTGATTTCCATAATGTGGCCTCTAATCACCAATTTTGTGTGTGTTTTTCACTTAAACATGTTTAACCAACTTGCTCAGACTTGTTTAAGCATCAAAACGCAATAATTGAGTGAGTTTTAGTGGAATACAAGTCACACTTTGCTCATGATGCAGGTGCACATGAATTCCACTCATACTTGATCATTTCTCTCACTTTTTGTTTCCATAATGCTCAGCTATAAATAAGGGACACATCCCACTCATTTCCACAAGCTTGAACAGCCATAATCACCATGCCAAACTCTCTCCATAGTTCACAATTCTGAGTTTTCGAATTCACTCTTTCCTTATTTTTCAATCCAATTTCTTTGTCCATTCTTCATCCTTGAACTTCACTGAAGTTAACATAAGAAGAACCAAGCCGTGAAGTGCTCTAAATCGTGCTAGCTAAGTCAAGTTTCAGAGCTCTGAAGTTAAGCTTCAACAAGTAGATTCCGCTATCAATTATCTCCAAACTTGTTACTACAATGTAGCTCTCATCACTCGGATACTCATATCATCATTGGTTTTTAACTGGAAGTCAGTTTTGCTCATGAATTTTCAAATCCCTTTTCAATTGTTTCCTTCTGGGTTTTTCCAAATCGACTAAACTATGGTTAATATAAATTTTGTGAGGGTACCATTGGAATCGTCTTGATGAGACGAAGCGAATGGCACCGGTCTGAGCTTCTAATTTTAAAGATTGAAGGACCTTCAATTCGCGCGTGGCTGAAGGTTGAAGACGATGACATGTCATCTCTCAACCAATGACATGATGTCACGCTATTTTTTCAAAATTTATTTTAAATTAATGTTCTGATGCTTTATTTACTAATGACCATAACATGCACAGTACATCAGATCCCTTGGATTTGATTACTAACGCATTTTGACAATGATCAGATGGTCCACATTATTTTGGTATTATTTTTATTTTCTGATTTTTTGTTTAATTGTTTTAAACTTCAAAAATTCATAAAAAAAACCATTTCAATATCTAAAATTGTGAAAAAAATTATCAAAAATACTTTTGATTTTTCTCTTTCTGATTTTTTTGTTTTTTCACAATTTTATTTTGTGATTTGATATTTTTTTATGATTTTTCACTTTATTTGACTTGTTTTAATTGTTTAAAAATATTTTTCTTGATTTTAAAATTTTGAAAAAAATTATGGAAGGATCCAATGACCTCTTGAAAAATATTGGTGACCTCTTTTTTTTTTTTTTACTATTTTTCACAAATTTTGGTCTATTTTGCTTATTTCTTTATATTTTAAAAATAGTTTCTGACTTTAAAAAATTCTAAAAAAATTGTCAACATTTGTTGACTCATGTTTGATCTCTAATATTTTTTAGGATTTTTATTTGATTTTTTAATACATGTTATGTATTTTACCAATTATTTCTTTTTTAAATAATTTAAGTTTTGTTTTATATTAAATATATTTTTTCTTGGTCCTTAGTTGGAGACACTTGGGTGTTATTTTGGGACAAGTTCCTCAACCTCATTGGATCTTAGGTGTTGATAGGTTGAAAAACCAAATCCACCAAAATGGATGAATGATGTTGATGATATTTGAAACCCTAATTTCATCTGATACATTGGTTATACTATCATTCCCATCCCTCTTCATCTTATCCCTTTCTTGTTTTTGCTTGTGCTACATATTTTTGGAGAACGATATACATATTATTTCTCTAACATGTTTGGTACATAGATCGCTATTGACTGACCTCAAAATAGGTGTGGCTTCTACGTAAGTCCACTTATGATTGCTTAACATAGTGCTAAATTTGTCCTGATTCGAAAAATGATCATTCGTGGCCCAAACCTATGTTTGCAAGCCCAAGTATGTTTAACTTGAAACCTTGGATCCATTAACTTTGAAGTTCATTGTTAGGAGGCTTTGATTCTATCAATCCTCTAATGAACTTCATGAATTTTGGTCTAAGTGAATCATTTGAACATCGTTGATCACATGTTGTTGCTTTGAGCACTTGAAATGAATGATATACTTGATAAAAAGCAAATGAAACTTATTGTTGAGAAGATTTGATTTTATCAATCTTCTAATGAGTTTTTAAAAGCAAGCTTCAAGATGGTCATTCAACTAACCTTTTATTACACTTGACCTCTAACTTCTAATTCACTAACAATTAACTTTACTTTATGCCTTTATTTTGTGCTTTTACTTTTATGTACCATTTATTTTTTAGCATTTAGATTTCATTCCATTTTTTCTTTTGCTCACTTGAGAATTTATCTTTATGTCATTTTATCTTTGCTCATTTGAGCTTTAATTTTGTTTTGAAAATACTTAATAATCAACTTGAACATTAAAAGCTTTAAGGTTACTTGGACTACTTGGTTACTATCCTTGACATTGTGGAGTTGTGGATCTCTCGGATTTAGGATTATAAGCCTTGATACTTGGGGACCTTGTTACTCTGTTGTTATTCTGTCTGAAATCCTTGGGGTTTACTCCAAGGCATTGGTTTGAAGTTTTTGTGTGCAGGTAGTTTTGATTTTCATGTTTTGTCTGTGAATGATAATTCCTATGTATATAAATGTTACTCTACCCAATTTTTGTGAAGACTTAATTCATCTGAATTTTAGTATTCCTCAGAGGTTTAGTATTGTGGCTTGATTAGTTTTAATCCAAAGGATGAGAATTCTACATTGACTTCTTATGTCAAGTGTTGGCTTCTTGTTGGTTAGATCGTTTTTTCCTTAGCTTTTACCTTACTCTTTAGGATAGTCCCTTCATCTCATCTCATATTCTTTAATTTCAAAAATCGTCTCCCTCCTTTTCAAAACTCTTCTTGTTTTCTAACTTGAACCGCTTTTATAATAAACTTGGACTTAGGTCCATCCATTTTCAATAATATTTTCTTAATCAAACTTTAATAAATTTAATCATACTTTGACATCTTTATCGAGAATAAAAGTCAATTAACCTCATTCAACCATTTTTTCCACTATGTCTTTTTACTTTTAAACTTTTCTATAAAGATTAGACTCTTGTCGATTCTTGTAGTGATACGAGCTATTATACTTCTACGATATGTAGTGAAGTGAGATAATTTTCCACTTGGGTGTTGAATGGGGCTTTGTTGATTTTAAAATACAAGCTATATCCTCCACTTTGAGATGATGCGAATTCACCTTTCTCATAATCGTGGGTAGTAAGTATTGTAACACCCCAATTATACCCCCAAGCAATTATATAAAATAAATCAGAGTTATAAAATTCAATCATGCAAACAAACCGGGGCGTCACAAATTCTTCTATAAAACTCATTGTATTCATCGTGGATATATAACACTTTCAAAACATCGGATGAACCATCATTATAACATCTTTAATTAAATAACTCAACATCTACGCAGCAGAATTCTCAATAACAATTTTATCATCAATACAGCAACTTCGAAACAACACAATTTAATAATAATCAACAATCAAAAAACAGCAAGCGTTCATCCCCCCGAGTGTTACATATCAGAGCAATGACACTGACTCGAACTACTGAAGGTATACATCCTTCACTCTCGATTACCTGCACGTTACCAACATAAGGGCAACATTCAAACAGAAGGGGTGAGATATCTAACAATATAATAAAGTGCATGATAATTAATATATTAAATTAGATCAATACACATCACCACTTCTCATCTCGTAATCGACAATAATCACAATAATAATATACATTCACAGCATCATCACACACTTCTTTATGCAATCATATAATGCGATTCAATACTATGCAAATGCATGTGGTACCATTGGAGCAGAACTCCCATCTCAAAAATTTGCCAATTAATAGAGGCATCAACAAGGCATAAGCCTTCATCTCAAAATTCTCCAATACAGGCCATCTCAACGAGCATAAGCTCCATCTCAAAATGCAATGTATGCGACACAATCATGAATGTAATAACAACACCCAAATTAACAACATCTCAAATTAACAACATCTCAAATTAACAACATCTCAAAAGCATCTCAATGTCTCTTCATCAACATCTCATATCGTCATAATAATTCATCAAACATCATTTATTTATTATAAATCATTAACACAACATCATTAACAACTTCTCACTAACAACTCAGTTGTACATTAATACCACAGTAATTCATATTGCTATTCTGTAATTCTTACATCATTATTGTCACTAATCCTACTGTTATAATTCAAACAGCAACCTCTAAGCATCTCATCTTCATCATTCTGTACAAAACCAGCGCAACGATCAACACGGGAATTAACTCTAAATCCTAAATTGGCTACTAGGATTATACTTCCTATTATTCATTTTAATCCTCTAGAATAAAGTTCATCGCGTTAGCTATTCAACGCCTCGAACGACACCTCAAACGGCATTCTAAAACTCAAGTTACAACACTTTAAAACTGAATCTTCCAAAAGTCAAACAATACGGGTCAACGCAAAACCCCTTGGATCGACGCGTACTGCTCTAACTGCACAACATTAGTCGATACATCCTCTCATGGATCGACTCATCCTGAGTCTTTCACACCGCATGTATCGACACATACATCCTTCGTATCAACTCATCCTGAGTCTTTCAACCTTCATGTATCGACGCAAGCCTCTTTGTGTCGACTCATACTGAGTCTCTAAGCCCTTATGTATCGACACATCATGTTTGAGGTCGACACATCCTGATCCTTCCTGCATAATTCTGTGATTTTCTCTGCATTTCACTACGGGATTCATGTTTTTAACCCTACAAACTTAATATAATCATGATAAATCATCACCTACAGTTATCCTATAATACTACATCGATCAAACAACATTGGGACATCATTATTCATCTAAAATTCATCAAATCTTCATCATACATCATCATATACATCCAATTCAAGAACAAGACAGAAATCACCTCTAACCCCATATATCAATCATCATGAACCCAATTATAAATTCAGAACCCCACCCTTACCTTGGATTGAAGGTCGCTCTATAATTTTCCGGTCGAATCCTCGTTCTGTCGTTTTTCCACTTTTTCCAGCAGCTTCACATTCTCCTTCTCAATCCTTATTCTTCTACTGCATCTTTCTTTTCTACTCTTTCTAACAACAATAAAATAACCTATTATTCTTTATTCCTTATTGGGCTTAAAACTAATACACCCCCTTATTACTTCTATTCCTTCGAATAAGCCCACACCAAATAATATTATAATTCTAATATTATTTCTCCACTTAATAAATAAATCCAATTAATCATAACACATCTTCTCAAATATTCCAAAAATAATTTAATTAAATGATTAATTAAACTACGGGCGTTACAACTCTCCCCCACTTAGAATATTTTCGTCCTCGAAAATTTACCTCAATCAAACAACTTAGGGTAGGAGTCTCGCATCTTTCTCTCCAACTCCCAAGTCATGCTCTCTCCGGCAGCTCCTAGCCAAACCACTTTAACCAAGGCAATTTATTTTCCCCTCAGAGTCTTTATTTCACTATCTGCGATTTATACAGGCATCGTCTCCACCGTAAGATTATCCCATACTTTCACATCGTCCATATGAATCACATGAGATGGATCTGAAATATGCTTCCGAAGTTGCGACACGTGAAACACATCATGCAAATTCGAGAGATTAGGTGATAAAGCCACTCTATAGGAAACATTCCCCACTCTCTATGAAATCTGATACGGTCCAATAAAACGAGAAGTGAGCTTCTTAGACGTTAATGCTCGTCCAACACCAGTCACAGGTGTAACTCTCAAAAACACATGATCACCAGCTTGGAATTCTAAATCGTTCCTTCGCTTGTCATGATAACTCTTCTGTCTACTTTGTGAAGCTTTCATATTTTCTCGAATCAACTTCACCTTCTCAGTAGTCTCACGAACAAGTTCAGGTCAAAGTACTACACTCTCACCAGATTCATGCCAACATAAAGGACTTCTACATCTTCGACCATACAATGCTTAAAAAGGTGCCATCCCAATACTAGAACGGTAATTGTTATTATAAGTGAACTCTACCAACGGAAGATAGGTATCCCACGAACCTCCCTGCTCGAGAACACATGCCCTTAACAAGTCTTCCAACGATTGAATCGTCCGTTCAGTCTGACCATCTGTCTGAGGATGATACGCTGAACTCAACCTCAACTTAGAACCCAACGCTTCTTGCAAACTCTTCCAAAAATCAGAAGTAAATCTTGGATCTCTATCTGACACAATGCACAAAGGAACACCATGCAACTTCACAATCACACTAGTGTAAATCTCAACCAACTTCGACACTGGAAAACTGATGTTAATAGGAATAAAATGAGCTGACTTCGTAAGCCTATCAACAATCACCCAAATCGAATCATGTCCTCTTAAAGTATTAGGCAACCCCGTCACAAAGTCCATTAAAATGCTATCCCATTTCCATTCTGGAACTTCCAACAGTTGCATCAACCCTGCAGGCTTCTGGTGTTCAACTTTCGACTTCTGACAAGTTAAACATGCATACACAAAACAAGCCACATCACTCTTTATCCCAGGCCACCAAAACAAGCCTTTCAAATCTTGATACATCTTTGTAGCTCCTGGATGAATACTCAACCTACTTCTATGACTCTCTTCAAGTATCACTTTCTTCATCACAGCATCATCAGGAATACAAACCCGGTTACGAAATCTCAACACACCTTGCGCATCTAGCTTAAAATCATTATTCTCGGACTGATCGATTCCAACCATCAAATCTACCAGTTTAACATCCAACTTCTGAGCTTCTCTGATACTGTCTAGAAATTCATTATTAATCTTCAACATACCTAACATAACACTCTGCGGAGTAACCTCGCAAACTAAGCTCATATCTCTAAACTGCTCAATCAATTCCAACTCTTTAATCATCATTGCTGACATATGTAAAGTCTTTCGACTCAACGCATCAGCTACCACATTCGCTATTCCTGGATGATAATTCAAACCAAAATCATAATCCTTTAACAATTCCAACCATATTTGTTGCCTCATATTCAACTCCTTCTGATCAAATAAACACTTTAAGCTCTTATGGTCATTAAACACTTCAAATCTAGAACCATAAAGATAATGCCTCCAAATCTTCAACACAAAGACAACAGCAGCAAGCTCTAAATCATGCGTAGGATAGTTCTTCTCATGAGTCCTCAACTTCCTTGACGCATAAGCAACTACCTTACCATTATTCAAAAGCACACCTCCTAAGCCCATCTTAGAAGCATCACAATACACAACAAAAGGCTCTCCTAGATTAGGCAACGTCAAAATCGGAGCCGATGTCAACCTCTTCTTCAATTCCGTAAAACTTTCTTGGCACTGAACATCCCACACAAAAGCTCTACCTTTACAAGTCAACTTAGTCAACAAAAGGGAAAATTTAGAAAACCCTTCGATAAAACTTCTATAATAACCAGCTAATCCCAAGAAGCTTCTAATCTCAGTAGCTGACCTCGGAGTTTCCCATTGCAACACAGCATCAACCTTTGATGGATCTACAGCAATGCCACTACCTGAAATCACATGACCAATAAAACTAACCTCTTTCATCCAGAATTCACACTTCGACAGCTTTGCATACAACTTCTTCTCTTTCAAAATCTGCAATACTACCCTTAAGTGTTCTGCATGCTCTTCTTCTGACTTAGAGTAAATCAAAATATCATCAATGAACACCACTACAAACGGATCCAAATAAGTATGAAAGATACGATTCATATATTCCATGAATACTCCCGGCGCGTTAGTAACACCGAAAGGCATCACTGAATACTCATAATGTCCATAACGCATTCTGAAAGCCGTCTTCTGAATATCTTCATCCTTCACTTTAATTTGATGGTAACCCAACCTCAAATCAATCTTACTAAACACACGAGCATCCACCAATTTATCCATCAAGTCATCTATTCTTGGAAGCGGATACTTGTTCTTAATCGTCACCTTGTTCAACTGTCTATAATCAACACAAAGCCTCATACTTCCATCTTTCTTCTTCAGTAACAACACTGGAGCACCCCACGGTGATACACTTGGTCTTACAAACTTCTTCTCAAGTAACTCTTCCAATTGCTTCTTTAACTCTGACAATTCAGATGCAGACATCCTGTATGGTGCCATAGACACAGGTCTGGTACCAGGTACAAGATCAATTGCAAATTCAACTTCCCTCTCTGGCGGTACATTAGGAATCTCATCAGGGAAAACTTCAGGAAATTCACACACCACCTACAATTCCTCAATTATAGCTTAAGTCTCTACAGATAGCGACGCCATCAACGAAAAAATATGTGCTTCCTCTTGCATCAACTTCCTCAACTGTCTAGCAGACAACAGACTACCTCCCTCTTCTTCAGGAGTAGAAAACCTCACAGACATGTCATAACAGTTAATATGAACACAATTATGCTCTAACCAGTTCATACCCAGAATCACATCCAAACCTCTTAACGGTAAACAAACCAAATCAACAACAAAGTCTCTGTCGGAGATCGACAAGGGACACTTCAAACACACAAAAGAAGTAGCCACCGACCCCTTGGCTGGAGTATCGACGACCATTTCTCCATTCAAAGAAGACAACATAAGACCCAATCTTTCAACACAATCAGCAGCAATAAAACAATGCGTAGCACCAGTATCAATAATAGTAAACACCTTTGATAAGTCTGTCCTCAACAGCTGTCTGATCCTCCACTAAAGCAAACACCTTTCCACTAGAATGAGCTCTTTTCAGTTTCGGACACTGGCTACCAATGTGCCCTTCTTCTCTATAATTGAAACAAATCACATCCTTGTGTTCACACTCAGATACAACATGTCCGTTCTTACCACAATGGAAACACCTCTTCACTTCAGTAGTGCACACATTACTCTTGTGTCCAGGTTTTCCACACTTAAAATAAACCACATAAGTAGGAGCATCTCCCCCACTAGTCCTCTGACTCTGGGCCACTTTCTGTTTACCTTTACCAGCTGGGGCATCATAAGGCTTACCACGATTCTGTTGGTGCTTAGCCCTCTTCTCACTGATAATCTTGTAATGAGCATTATTATCCTCTTCATAAATCCTGCAGCTATCAACCAAATCAGCAAAGACACGGATTTTCTGGTATCCAACCACCTTCTTAATCTCCGGGCGCAACCCGTTCTCAAATTTGATACACTTCGAAAACTCAGCATTTGCTTCAGCGTAATGCGGATAAAACTTAGCCAACTCAGAAAACTTGGCAGCATACTCAACAATTGACATACTTCCTTACTTCAGCTCAAGAAACTCAATTCCTTCTTACCACAGACATCTTCAGGAAAGTACTTTCTCAGGAATTCCCTATGGAACACAGCCCAAGTGACATTCTCACCTGCAACTTCCAACTTCTGACAAGTCTCTAGCCACCAGTCATCAGCCTCGACTGCTAGCATATGAGTACCATAACAAACCTTCTGCGCTGGAGTGCAGTCCATCACACGGAAGATTATCTCAATCTCTTTCAACCACTCCAATGCTCCATAAGGATCATACTTTCCCTTGAAGGTAGGTGGATTCTCTCTCTGGAAGGTCTCCAAGATACGAGATCCAGCATTCTCGTTGGCATTTGGTTGATTCTCCATCGCATGAGCCATTGCTTCTAAAGCAGCAGCAAGTGCAACATCATTCCTTCCATCCATCTCAACTTCTCACTACAACATAAACAACGATTAGAACTCAAATTAACAATACTCGACTATTAGACAACTACGACTCGACGACAAGGTCGGAACAACCTTTTGCTCTGATACCAACTTTGTAACACCCCAATTCTACCCCAAGCAATTATATAAAATAAATCAGAGTTATAAAATTCAATCATGCAAACGAACCGGGGCGTCACAAATTCTTCTATAAAACTCATTGCATTCATCATGGATATATAACACTTTCAAAACATCGGATGAACCATCATCATAACATCTATAATTAAATAACTCAACATCTACGCCGCAGAATTCTCAATAACAATTTTATCATCAATACAGCAACTTCGAAACAACACAATTTAATAATAATCAACAATCAAAAAATAGCAAGCGTTCATCCCCCCGAGTGTTATATATTAGAGCAATGACACTGACTCGAACTACTGAAGGTATACAGCCTTCACTTACCTGCATGTTACCAACATAAGGGCAACACTCAAACAGAAGGGGTGAGATATCTAACAATATAATAAAGCGCATGATAATTAATATATTAAATTAGATCAATACACATCACCACTTCCCATCTCGTAATCAACAATAATCACAACAATAATATACATTCACAGCATCATCACACACTTCTTTATGCAATCATATAATGCGACTCAATACTATTCAAATGCATGTGGTACCATTGGAGTAGAACTCCCATCTCAAAAATTTGCCAATTAATAGAGACATCAACAAGGCATAAGCCTTCATCTCAAAATTCGCCAATACAGGCCATCTCAACGAGCATAAGCTCCATCTCAAAATGCAATGCATGCGACACAATCATGAATGTAATAACAACACCCAAATTAACAACATCTCAAATTAACAACATCTCAAAAGCATCTCAACGTCTCTTCATCAACATCTCATATCATCATAATAATTCATCAAACATCATTTATTTATTATAAATCATCAACACAACATCATTAACAACTTCTCATTAACAACTCAGATGTACATTAATACCACAATAATTCATACTGCTATTCTGTAATTCTTACATCATTATTGTCACTAATCCTACTGTTATAATTCAAACAGCAGCCTCTAAGCATCTCATCTTCATCATTCTGTACAAAACCAGTGCAACAATCAACACGGGAATTAAATCTAAATCCTAAATTAGCTACTAGGATTACACTTCCTATTATTCATTTTAATCCTCAAGAATAAAGTTCATCGCGTTAGCTATTCAACGCCTCAAACGACACCTCAAACGGCATTCTAAAACTCAAGTTACAACACTTTAAAACTGAATCTGCCAAAAGTCAAACAATATGGGTCAACACAAAACCCCTTGGATCAGCCCGTACTACTCTAACTGCACAACATGAGTCGACGCATCCTCTCATGGATCGACTCATCCTGAGTCTTGCACACCGCATGTATCGACACATGCATCCTTCGTATCGACTCATCCTGAGTCTTTCAACCTTCATGTATCGACGCAAGCCTCTTTGTGTCGACTCATACTGAGTCTCTAAGCCCTCATGTATCGACACATCATGTTTGAGGTCGACACATCTTGATCCTTCCTGCATAATTCTTCGATTTTCTCTACATTTCACTACGGGATTCATGTTTTTAACCCTACAAACTTAATATAATCATGATAAATCATCACCTACAATTATCCTATAATACTACATCGATCAAACAACATCGGGACATCATTATTCATCTAAAATTCATCAAATCTTCATCATACATCATCATATACATCCAATTCAAGAACAAGACATCAATCACAAGTAACCCCACATATCAATCATCATGAACCCAATTATAAAGTCAGAACCCCACCCTTACCTTGGATTGAAGGTCGCTTTATAATCTTCCGGTCGAATCCTCGTACTGTCGTTTTTCCACTTTTTCCAGCAGCTTCACGTTCTCCTTCTCAATCCTTATTCTTCTACTGCTTCTTTCTTTTCTACTCTTTCTAACAACAATAAAATAACCTATTATTCTTTATTCCTTATTGGGATTAAAACTAATACACCCCCTTATTACTTCTATTCCTTCGAATAAGCCCACACCAAATAATATTATAATTCTAATATTATTTCTCCACTTAATAAACAAATCCAATTAATCATAACACATCTTCTCAAATATTCCAAAAATAATTTAATTGAATGATTAATTAAATTACGGGCGTTACAAGTATGGTTTCCACTCGGATATGACGATGATGTCTCTTCTCTTAAAATTAACCAACACATATGTGTTTTAAAATTTTTGAGGTGAACTACGAGTACCCTGATCCCCTATTGCACTGAAGGTGGTACGTAGGCACTAAAGGTTTGCAACTGTGGTGGATGCAAAAATTGTAAAAAAAAAATACTTCTTTTCTCATCTCCACCATCTTATTTTGTATACACCTTTTATAGCCAAAATATACAGATTTTCAAAGAGGTTCCTGCAGAGTACCGTAGATGTTCAAAGTGCTAATACTTTCCCTTTGCATAACCAACCCCCGTACCTATATTCTCTCCCCCCCCTTTGGGTATATTCTCTCTTTTCTCATTTCCTTTGGAAACAATAAAGCGTGGTGGAAATTTTTATTTGATATGTACAAGTTAAGTCAATCCAATGGCTTAGTCTCAACATTTCTACCGCTACAAAAGTTATCTATCTTCTTATTCTAAGCTCTTGGAGCTTTCTTCAATCCATACAAGGTTTTATGCAACATGTACACCTTTCTCTCTTCTCCATGCTTCACAAACCCAACTAGTTATGCAACATAGACTTCTTCGTCTAAGGGTTCATTCATGAATGCACACTTCATGTCCATCTGACATATGTGCCAACTTTTCATTTCTGCTAGACCAACAACCAATCTGATTGTTTCAATCCTATCCACATGTGAAAAAACTTCATTGAAGTCAATTCCTTCTTTCTGGAGAAATCCTTTCGCCACAAGTCTTATTTTATGTCGAGATATTTCTCCTTTAGGATTCATCTTCACTTTGTTTACCCACTTGACATCAATTTCCTTCTTGCCTTGAGGCAATTTGACAAGTGACCAAGTGTTATTGTCTTCGATTGAATTCACTTTTTCGTTCATTGCTTTCACCCACTTCGAATCTTTCAATGCTTCACTTGCATTGATAGGTTCGACATCTGCATAGAAAGCATAATGTACCAGCTCATCTTCATCATCAACTACATCATCTGATGTAATCACACAGTCTTGAAAACTTGCAGACATGCATCTTGTTCTTTGAGGTCTGCTTGTACCTGGTTGATCTATAACTTCCTCATGTCGAACTTCTCTTTCAACTTGAATTTATGGTTCTTCAAGTAAGATACTCACTGAATATTTCTTAACATTTTCAGTCCAATCTCATTCCTTAAGCTCATATATGATCACGTCCTTGTTAATCACAATCTTCTTATTCATTGGGTCGAACAACTTGTAACTTCCTGTCGAATGATATCCAACTAGGATTATTTGACTCGACTTGTCATCAAGTTTTCTTCTCAACTAATTTGGCACATGTTTATTTGCAATAGATCCAAATACCTTTAGATGAATCAAGCTAGGTTTCACACCAGACCAACATTCTTCTGGCGTAATTCCTTCTAGCTTCTTCGTTAGACATTTGTTCAATATGTATGTTGCAGTCGACATAGCTTCACCCCAGAACTCTTTAGGTAAATGCTTTCCTTTCAACATACTTCTCACCATATTCATGATGGTTCGATTCTTCCTTTTTGCAGTTCCGTTCTGCTGTGGAGTGTAGGGTGGAACCACCTCATGCACAATCCCTTCTTTTTCACATAATTTATCGAAGTCCTTTGACACATACTCTCCACCACCATCAATTCTTAAAACTTTGAGCTTTCGACCTCTTTGTCTTTTGACCATAGACTTAAACTTGACAAATACCTCGATCACTTCACTTTTCTTCTAGATCAGGTAAGTCCACAGTTTTCGACTAAAATCACCTTGAATGTAACAAAGTATTTGTTACCTCCCATCGAATCCACCTGAATAAGTCCACATACATCAGAGTATATGACTTCGAGAAAATCCTTCGACATTCTTCCTGCATCCTTGCTGAAGCTATTCTTGTGTTTCTTCGCATGCGCACATTCCTCACACACTTCATTTTGAATGTCAATTTCTGGCAGTCCTGAAACCATATTTCTTCTTTTCAAATCTCTGATTTCTCTAAAGTTGAGATGGCCTAGTTGATAGTTCCATATCCATTCATCTCTTCTAGCTGCAGTCGAAAGGCACTTGTGCTCCATCACATTAAGTTCAATCTTGAAGATTCTATTTTAAGACATGGGAGACTTCAAGAGTAACCTTCCATTTGCATTGACGACTCTCATCATCTTGTCTTTGATTGACGCTTTGTAGTTCTTTTCGACCAACTTCCCTATACTGAGCAAATTTCTCTTCATGCCTGGTATGTACAACACATTGGAAATTACTGACCTCTTTCCATCTTTCCTCATAATCATAACATCATTAATACCTTCAGCTGCTAGGGTATTGTCACTTACGAATTTCACTGTGTTCTTTATCGAGGGTTTTATGTTAACATCCCAATATTTCCTTCCAGACATATGTGATGAGCATCCTGAATCCAAGTATCATTAGTCCTTGAATTTTTCTTCATCCCTTGTTGTAACCATCCGCAACATCTATTCTTCTTCATACTTTGCAAACTTTGCATCACTTTCTTGATTCTTACGCTTTTTTGGACAATCACTAGAATAGTGACCATACTTCTGACAATTATAATATTGAATGTGACTCTTGTCAAATTTTGACCACCACATATTCCTCTATTTGCAACACCACCTCTTTGGCTGCCTTGGTATGGTCTTCTCTGATTCGAAACATTTTTTTGTGCTGGTTTCCTCTACAAGTCGAATTTGTGTGGCCACCTCTACCTTTATTGTCGAACCACTTTCCTTTGCCTTTCTTATCTTTTGTTGATTGAGCCTGCAGAGCCACATCACTCTTCGACTTGCCTGCAGCTCTTTCATCCATTCTTTGCTCATGAGATTCAAGTTTCCCTTGAAGATCTTCTTTCAACAAAGTTGACATGTCCTTCGACTCTTCTATGGCAACAACCACATGATCGAAATTTGGAGTCAAAGATCTCAAGATCTTCGATACAACTACTCTTGTTGTTAACGTCTCTCCACAAGTCTTGATTTGATTCACTAGTTTTATAACCCTAGTGAAGAAATCATATATGATTTCGCTATCTTCCATCTCAAGAAATTCATACGTTCTTTTGTGAGTTTGTAACCTCACCTCTTTCACCTTCTCAGCGCCTCTAAATGATTTCTTCAGAATTTCCCAGGCTTCTTTTGCAGATTCTACATCACTAACCTTTTCGAAATTGTATGGACTGGCACATTGATGAATTATAAAGAGAGATTTATAATTCTCCTTCTTCAATTCTTTGTATTCTACCTCTTCTTTTTCTGAAGAGTCTTCATCAAGTGGTTATAATCCATATTTTACAAGTCCCCAAAGACCTTGAAAACAGAATATAACCTTCATATGTTTGCACCAGTTCTCATAGTTATCACCTTTAAGAATCGGAAGATTTGATGGAAAAATTCCACTTGCATAACTAATCGTCGTTGATTTTCTTCTTCGCTTGATCGTTCAACCGGAGCTCTTGATACCAGATGTTGGAAATCCATAAAATCCTATGATGAATTTCTATCAATCTTGATGAACAAGATTGTTATCCCCACACAATGACAATGAAAAAATATGAAAGAAAGAAAGAAAGACAATGAATTTCTGTAGAATTTCTCTCTGTCCATAAACTGTGGAAAAAATTCTTATTCACTTACGATTTAAATTTTGTGAATACTACTTGATTATAAAAAATAGGGGTTACTCTCTCTATTTATAGATTTAGGTTAGCTTGCTCCCTAAGTCAAAGCCCAAAACTATAAAAGCCCAAAATATATATTTTGGAACTAAATCAAATTTATCTATTTTAGACCTAAATCAAATCTATATATTTTAGATCTAAATCAAATTTGTGTGTAACAAACTGCTTTCACACTTCGACACTTCCTTGTTTTTTGTCGAGCAAGTTATTTCGACACAAGGAATTATGCTTTCAGCAGTTATTTGAAATCTGAAAAATCTTGCTTTAAATAAATCATAAGATCCCTCTTGAATGTGTAGCAATTCTTAAAAATGATCATGATATTTGGCACTGCCTTGGAAAATGTATCATGATCATATACAATAAAGAGGTATGCAATGTTTCAGAATTTTCAAAAAGTTTCAGAATGTCAATCGATTGAATTAATACTAACATTTGAAAATATAAAAATTTGCACTATGTCAATCAACTGAGATAATGAGTCAATCGATTGACTCTTCAGCATTTTCAAAATTTCACAAACAGAAATACAATCAATCGATTGAGTACTAGGAGAAATTGATTGACTCCCTTAAAAACTTGAAATTTTACCTTTTAAAAGTTATGCTTTGAATGGAAATCATGCATGAATGTTTAAAAAACATAGAATAATTTAGATGAAAAGTTTTTGAGTACCTAAAGTTTATATACATATGAATTGTCATCCTACCTTGATTTTCATGATCAATCCTTTGATTTTCAAAACTTATCCAATCTTGATATTTGATTTCAATCTTTTTCTTCTTTGATCTTTCTTCTATGATAAGTTTTTTCTTTATCAAAACTAAATTAAGATAGATGGTGAACATCTTCTTCACACTTAGCGCGGAAAGGCGTGTGTAAATGAGAATCATAGTTAAGGATGCGTGATTTCAGTGTCCAACACACTTTCACCATTGGGTCTAATCAAATAGTCACCGACATAAGGCGTTGTATCTCATGGAGACGGTTTTAACCGCTCGTCTTATATAAAGCTCAATACACGTCATTTCAAGTATCTATTCATCCACACACTCAAACTACTTTCTTACTCATTCACTAATTTAGATGTTAGAATCTTAACATTGTTGTCGGTCCGTCCCTACTCTGCTATATCAAAAGCTCACTTCACTACTTCAGAGTTCAAGTATGCTCGATCTTCACCTATCTCTAATTCCTGTACGAACCAAATAAAAATTATGATTTATCGTCAAATAGAGTTGATTTAATAGACTATGTAAGAGGACTCTCACAATTTGATTGAGAGTTGTTTGTTGAACATCGGTTATGGGTTGTGATATTGGAGACCCGTATTTTTGTGATGCCATGCTCCTTCAACAGTTTGAGTCGTAGAATGAGATAAATAGTGGAAAGAGTAATGTTATTTAATACGAAATAATTTGAATAAGAAATATAAGAATATACATACGTCACTATTTTAGAGGTGGATTTTAAATTGATTTTAAATTTAACTTCCTTTTTAGTAAGGATCATGAAGTGGTGATGATAATAAATAATTAGGATTTATTCTTGCATTTCTTATTTTTATCTTTTTTTTTTTACTAATAAGCATTTTTCTAGTGGAAAGTATGAAAAGAAAGTTTACCTTTTGCCTAAAAACCTTGATGAGCAACTGGCCGACTTAGTGATAAGCTTACCTAGCATTGATTGCCACTTGAGGGTCCATACAAACCTGCAGCAGATACCAGTAGAACATAGAAGTTTATATTTAGTGTTTGCCCTAAAAAAAGAAAAGGAAATTAAAATGTTCCTAAGACTAAATATCTAATAATCAGTAGTTTGACTCATAGTAAATTCTTAACGATCAAATTAGTCTCCTTTATCTTAGTCGGAAATTTTTTTATTAAAAAAATAGCATTTTTATGGGGGTCTTATATTTTATCGCTGATATAATATTGGCTCATATTTGATAGTCACTTACCTTCATAGGGAAATATCCATAACATTTAAACTAATCAAATTAAAAATACATTATAAAACGATTTTCTCCAAGCACTACTTCCAAAATTACTTCATTTAATACTTCAATAAAAATATTATTTATCAGATTATTTTAAAGAATTTAATTAAAATCCACATACATTGTCAAATAATCGTTACATTTTAATGTGTTTAACCACTTTTATAATCACATTTAACATATACCACTTATAGATACTTGTGATATTTCAATAGTGTAAAACCTTGCATACCAATTAATTTTTATTTTAAATTTTTCTATACAGTATTTACTCTAGATTATATTTCGGAAAAATTCGACCTTACAAAAAAGGAGTTTTTTTTTTAATAATTATATATTAAAAAAAAATACATAAATAATCACGTTTCTGAGAAAATTACGTAAATAATCATATTTTAAAAAACGTAAACATGCAATAGATAAGTCAGATGGCGCATACATTGATTTTTTAAAGGAGGCGCCCAATGAGATGGCGCTTAGGTGTATCTGATTTGTCGTAAGCCTTCTCAGATGGCGCTTAGGTGTAAAGTATTTTTTTTTTTGTTTTTTTTGTTAAAAAAAAGACAATTTCGTCGGAAATGAAAATTCAATTTTCAATAATAATTAAACGATTACATAATGAGAATAAAAGTTACATATTATTTAGTTGTCGTCCGAGACTCGATAACGACCTGTTATTCCGCACCCGCGTCCTCACCTAACTCGCGGTGGGTTTCGAAGATTATCCTGTTGCGATTGGGTCAAGGGCCCTGCAAAGTCAATGCGATCAGGATTCGTGAAATTCGTCAAATCAGCATATCCGAAAGACCCGCTTTGAAACAATCGATTACCCATGCCATCAAAGTTTGGTCGTATGGGTGGGGGTGGGGTTCCATGGGTGTCGATAGCCCTACAAAAATGGGAATTTTTTTGCAATAACCAGGTATTGAAAAAAATACACAAATAACCACGTTTCAGGTAAAATTATGCAAATAACCATGTTTCAGAAAATGTAAATGTTGTACCCCAAAATTTGCCCTCTCATTTTATCAAGATTCTCCTCACAAGACTCTTTGGACTCAAGACAGAATTAGGGTTTGCTCTGCTCAAGACCTCTCCTTGCACTGTTCACCTGAAATTAGGGTTTGAATTTGCACAAATATTTTTGGACTTCCATTTCCTCATGTGACTTTCATACTTCATGTTGGACTTATAAGATTACTCATACCAAGTTTCAAGCTTTGAATCAAATTTTTGCCCAGTCAATTGGACAGTTAACCTAAAAAATCAGCTATATTGGGGAAAAAGTCAACTGTGGCCAATTTACAGTCAAAACTCATAATTTTTTATCCACATCAATATTATAGACTCATATTAATAATTTGATCAAGTTTGGACCACAACTCCTCAAGAAATTTGATCAGATCATCAAAAGGGCAAAATGGTCATTTTTAGGGTTTTGACTGCAGAAGGGCAATTTCTGATTTTTCACCTAGCCAATGACAAATTGAGTTCAAGCATGGTTTCAAGGACTCAATGGCATCATCTTGACCTAGTCACAAGGTTCAAAAGATCTCAAATGCATTGGATTGACAGATGAATTTTCCAGTCAACTGATCAAAAATCAACTGTACACTGAAAAGTCAAACTTTGACTTTTTGGTCAAAATCAAGTGCCAAAGGGTCATTTTTCATCAATATGTGTCAAAACATGAAACTTGTTCACCAAGAAACCTAATTTTGAAAATTAGGGTTTAAAATGGAAAATTTTCATAACTTAGAAATTTTCTAAGTTATGAAAATTTCTTATTTCCCCCCAACTTTTCCCAACTTTTTCACCATGATGCAATGGGATTAAAAGAAAACTTCCAACATGAAAGTTGTAGTCCTCCACAAAATATACAACTTTGATTCACAAAGTTTTCCCAAAAGATGCTTGGATCTCAAGTTATGATTTTGTAAACAAGGGTCCATGAAACTTTTAACTTAGTGAAATTTTGCCCTAGTTTAAGCAGGATTTTGACCTATCTTCATGGAAATTTTTCACATATTTCCAAGTGTAATCTCAAAATTAATTTCAAAGAAGTATTGTAGAGCATGTTACAAGCTTTCCAAAATGTCCAAGAACTCTCCAAGATCATTCATTGTTAGGGAGAATCGAAAGTTTAAAATTGTCAAATCATCACTTTTGTCTAAGGCATTTTACACCATGCTACAAGTTGCAAAATCTGTCCAAACCTTGCTTGTACTTGTTTTACAGGTCTTAAACCCTTCCACACTCAAAAATTGAGTGCAAACACATTGGATTAAGGCTTTGTTCCGAGCTTTAGAAGATTACACATTGAATTAATCCATTTTTGGCAAAAAGGCAACAATACCATTTCCATAAAGCACAACTTTTGCATTTTTGTTTGTCTTGAGCCATGGACATGATTTCTTTATGCAAACAAATTCCATGAATATCAGGAAAGGTATACCAACTATGTACAGCTAGAATACAGGCCTGTACAAGTCTTGCCTTTGTCAACTCACCTTTTACTTCAAAAGCAAGCTAGTGTGCAAAAACTCCACAACTTTGTAATCTGATAAGAGCAAAGATTGTACACATTTCAAACAATTTCAACACATTATACCAAGCCTAATACACGAGCCCTAAGCCTCTCAAACACCCAAATACACAAAAACTTCATTTCTGCCCAAAACAGGGCAAGTTCTGCAAATCATAAGCCAAAACCAAATCCACTCGTGCATTTTGCTTGAAACCAGTTCCAATACACTCATTACAACATACCTAAACTATCCCAACCATTCTCAAGCCACTGTAACTCCATTTTCACACTTCACCATTTTTGCTTTGAAGCTTTGCAGGTTGAGTTCTACAAGCATATTCAGGCCATTTCAAAGCAAGCCAAGCATTGGGGAAGGTTAAAGGAACATCAAGCAAGCTCAAAAGAACCCCAGGCCTCACTGAAAGTTGCTGCATTGCCATACTCGAGCTTGACTGAAACAGGTAAATTTCAAACTTCTATCTCCTTATTTAGGAATCATTAGGCTTAGATTTGTGAAGCAAAAATGTAGTCCTCATGGTCCTTGAACTGTACATATGCTTAGAATTCATTTATGTTAACTGAGTTAGGAGTATTTGATAGTTGAACTTACTGAAAAAATTAGGTTAGAAATTGGGGGTGATAAAATTCTCCCTGCTTTCTTAGAGTTAGATCAAGTTTTTTATATGGTTAGAATCGTGGTTTAAAGCTCTATAATTTTCATGTTATGAGTTTTTGATTTCAAGCAAAGAATAGAGAGAACAGGTTTGAAGTTGCAGTGCGCGCATTTTTGTTCTGGAGGACAAGGACGAAGTGGAAATGGGCTGGGCTTGGCTTGTTTCTACTTTTTGCACCCCCTAGCTTGCTTTCTGCACCCCCTTGGCCCATTTGATTATTTTTGTATATTTTTTTTATTTTTTTTACATTTCTGACTTTTTATTTATTTTTCTAAATATTAAAAATTACCAAAAATATTCTCTTAATTTTTCACATTTTATTTTATTATTTTTATTATTTTTTTGGACATAGAAATAGTTTATTAAATAATATATACTTTTATTTTCTTAAAATAAATTCATAAATAATACAAAGATTATATATTTTTATTTTTATTATTTATATACTTAAATAATATTTTCTCACACATTTTAATTTTTTAACACTCTTGTATATATTTTTATTTTATATTCTTGTATCTACCCCCCGAACCCAAGAAAACATCTTTAAAGTCTTTCCTGTGCTTTTTGACCTTTCCTTTGGATAAAATAAAAAGTCGGTGGCGACTCTTGCTAAATCAAAACATTTGCGAACAAAAACGCAAAACCTAAAGTTAGTTCTCCCACCGTATCACAGAAAACATGCGGGTAGTCAAGTCAGACGGCGCATGCGTTGATTTTTTTAAGGAGACACCAAATGAAATGGCGCATAGGTGCATCTTATTTTCCCTAAGCCATCTCAAATGCCGCCTAGGTGCAAAGTGTTTTTTTTGTTAACAAAAGAAAAGACAATTTCGTCGGAAATGAAAGTTCAATTTTCAATAATAATTAAACGATTACATAATGAGAATAAAAGTTACATATTACTTAATTGTCGTCTGGGACTCGATAACGACACGTTATTTCACACACGCATCCTCACAAAACTCGTGGTGGGTTTCGACGATTATCCTATTGCAGTTAGGTCGAAGGCCTTACGCAATCAATGCGTTTAGGATCCATGAAATCCGTCAGATCAGCATATCCAGAAGACCTTCTTCCAAATAATTGGTTACCCATGCCCTCAAAGTTTGGTTGTATGGGTGAGGGTGGGGTTCCATGGATGGTCGATAGCACTAATCGTATGAATATGGGGAGTAAAAAGGAAATGAATCTTGTGGAGTTTGGTACTATGACTGTTGGATGCTAAGGTGATGTGGTGGTTGAGCGTAAGTTGTTTTGGTTGGGGAATATTCTTTAGGTAGGCCAAGGCCTAGGCTAAGGTGAGATTATGAGGGGCCCACATCGGGATGACGAATGTATGGTTGGTGTTTTTGATATTGGGATTGGGTGTGGGGCATATGGGTGTATTGGGATCCAGGTTGTGATTGAAGTTGGGTGTTTGTTGATTTGTATTGTCGTGGTGTTTGGTGGGAGGTTGATGTGTGTTGGATTTGTTGTTGGGGTTGTTGTTGAGTGGTGTATGATTGTTGGTAGTGTTGTTGGGGATTTGAGGATTGTGCCCACTGTGTGCATGATTCAATCAAATACCTCGGGTCAGACAAAAACATTTCAGGGTTAGTAACTGACATGTACCAATCAATGTATTGATTTGTGTGTCGCATATTATACTGAGTGAGGAAAACAAGGAATTGTAAGACATGTTGGTGACGAATATTCCACATCTTACACCATTCAGGAGCGAAATCTTTCTAATTATTAACACCCATTGGGCATCGACCTTTTGAGATGCTAAAGTGACAAACAAGTTGTATCACGTGGTATTTCTTGATGCATTATGAACTGCATCTTGACACGTTCTCTTTGGTACATCTCCACAATGTTGAATCATATGATTGCAGTCTTTGCAGTCCAAACCGATGCATCCTCGAGTTTGGTTCATGGTCCAAACCCAAATATGGTCTCCAGATAAACTGTGGATAAAATTAAATTAGAATAATGATAACTTTAAAAATAAATAAGTTAAAAGAAGAAAAGTCTAGAGGTACTTCATACATCTTCTGGGCCAAGGTGATCCAAAAGATTATGATATAGAGCCACATTTTGTCTTGGATTCTTGTTGTAATCCATACCCCTTACACAATACCTAAAGGAATGAAAAAAATAATTAATCATGTACATCTATTTAGCAAAGAGAGAAATAATAAATTATTTACGCTATGGACTTACTTTTTTGCGTTGGGGAACATGAACGGATGGTTGTTGACGGGGCTAATGGACTCCATTCTCCACCAACCACATGTTTGGAGCAATAAAGCGCATCCATTAAAAGTACATTTGTCATTTGTTACATTTTTACGTAATGAACTGTATAGATAGGCTAAAACGGAGGAATCCCAACTATACTTTTTTATTTTATCAATGTCCCTAAGCAAACTTAAATACATAAAATTGACACTATTCCATGTACTTTCGGGGAATAATAGACTTTCAAATAGTATCATAATATAACTTCTGGCTTTAATTATTTTATCTGCCTCGGACGAATTTTCATTCAAGCCAGAAGTCCCATAGTGCGATTTAAGTTCGGTAAGTAAAATACCTTGTCCCTTAGCAACAATTCCATCCACCATATCTTTGCCCAACAATTTCTTGCATAGAGAATTGGGTTGTTGAACCGGCCCCATTCACGGCCTTACCATTAATAGGGAGACCCATTAACATCTACACATCCTCTAGTGTGACGGTACATTCATCTATTGGTAGATTGAAGGTGTGTGTCTCTGATCTCCATCTTTCCAACATTGCAAGTATAAAATTTGTATCAATCTTGCAGTTTGAGATCTTAATAACATCACCAAAACCGGCACGTTCTAGATATGGAATGATGATCCACGGGTCTGGAGGAATGTAGGTGTATAAGCGAAATCTAAATCTTTTAGCATTCTAAATTCGAAATTTAAACAATATAAATGAATATATAATATAAATAACTAAATTAAAACTTATATAAATGTACATATTTTAAACAAAATATATATATATATATATATATATATATATATATATATATATATATATATATATATATATATATATAATAAAAATGAATATATAAAATGATTAAAACTTACAGATGCGGTAATATTTGCTTTTGTTCCTCTATGAGAATCGCTCATTGTGAGAAGAACAATATTTGAAATTGTATCAGAGAGTGTAACAGTTTGTATCAGAGAGAGTGACGATTGGTGATGAAAAATAAGTGTTTATGGCGCCATATTTATAGGAGAATTTATATAGATATGAGTTAATGAGGTGGTTGGGATTGTGTGCATGCAGAACACGTGTCACCCATAAGCCAAGTAGGATGGGGCCTACATGAAACATATAGTGCATGTGTCATTCAAAGTGGCGTGGGATAGGACTATATTCAGAATATGTGGCAGCATAGGTGTAGTGTAGGTGGCAAGCATAGGCGTAGTGTAGGATGTATGTAGGCTACGTGACAGGCCTAAAAGGGAGTCGACATCCCATTTGGCGCATAAGGCCAATATTAAGTGGATACGCCATCCCACTTGGCTCGTGATTGGACAGGCTATTTTGTCTTGTTCAATTCAACTGTACCTATTTATTCTCCTATAGGTACTTGATGTTATTAACACTCAAACAAAACCTCACATACTCAAACACTAAAACACGCAAACAAGATGTCCTCTGCACCACAATATGTCATCAGTGCACATTTCAATAGTGAGACATACAATTGTGATGTTTCTGGATTTTTTATTTAGAAACACCGATAAAATTCGATTTTGTTTAAACAGAAAAGTGAATTTCTCATATTTCAAAATCCGACTAGAGGTCAAACTTGAACGAGGTCCAGTATCACACATCTTCTACCAAAATCTGTTTTTATTGTTAGAACCAAATAATATTTTATAAGGTTGAGGTTCAAGATGACGAGGACCTTCAAAATATGTTTTCTACTCATGAGTATTATGGGTATGACTCGATTGAGTTGTACATTGTGCTCTAGGAGCCTTAGTTGTCACATCCAACTGAGTCACAAGTGGTTGATCCCATCAAAGACGAACAAGTTGAAGTAGATGTCATTGACGAAGAAGAGGAAGATGAAGAGTTAGAGTTTGACAACATGGTCAACAATGATTATGAAGAAGATGTGCTACCTGAAATACCTCTAAATGAAATCTACACACCACCTTTGCACAAGACAAAATTCAACATGGGAGAAGATGAACCGTCATCAGATGTTTTCTTCAATCTGTATATGCAGTCAGATGAAAATTTAAAAGAGAAAGACAAATTCCGTTCAAAAGAAGATTGTGTGCAAGCTATAAAAAGTTTCACACGATAAACTCTGTCGATTTTAAGGTCGATCGAGTAAATCCAGATAGGTATAAAATCAAGTGTGTCCACCCATATGGTATGTTCAGGCTCACCACATCATACAGGATGAGAAGTGATTATTGGGTGATAGGTTCTATATCCACTGAGACTTGCGTTAATTCTACTCAATCACAAGATCATCGTAAACTAAGTAATTATCTAATATATCAAGAAATCTTACCTCTCGTTAGCAATGATCCGTCATTGAAGGTAAAAACCATAATCTCTCACATCACTATAATTTACAATTATACTCTGTCATACAAAAAGACGTGGTTAGCAAAGACCAAGGCGGTTGAAAAAGTATACAGAAACTGGGAGAATTCATACAATGAACTACCGCGCTACCTGTATGTTTGCATGTATACTCCTGGAACTATTTATATTATAGAAACATTGCCAACGTATGCCCTAGGCGGTACTTGTGTAAATGGAAATGGAATATTTCTTCGACTGTTCTAGGATTTTCAACCTTTCATCATAGGGTTTGCATCCTGCAAACCTATTATTCAGATAGATGGAATATAGTTGTACGAGAAATACAAAGGCATGCTACTGATTGCAGTTGCACAAGATGGTAACAATAACATTTTCCCAATTTCCTATTTCTTTAGTCGAGGGAGAGACTAGTGTTTCTTGGAGTTTCTTTCTCAAGAATCTCTGAATGCACGTGGCTCCGTAACCTGTTCTCTACTTGATCTCCGATAGACATGCTTTTATTGAGAGTGCATACAATAATCCTGCAAATGGTTGGCATGACCCCCCTTTCTACTCATGTCTATTGTGTTAGACATATCATACAAAAATTCATGCGGGGGATCAAATACGACAATCTTCGGAAAACAGTTATGAATGTGGGGTATGCATTAACACAACCTTCGTTCAAACACTATCACAACGAGATCAGATTGTCAAATATGGATGCAGGTGTTGGCTGAAGATTTTGATAATGTTATTTAGAAGCCAAATGAGTTAAACGTTTTGATCGAAATGGAATTAAACGTCATATTTCGAAGTAGCAGAAGCAGTGTTTCGAATAAGTGTGTCAAATCTTGGAGCTTCGAGCGGAAATTATGGGAACATATCTAAAGAGCGTTCGAAACGGAGAAACACCAAAGCATTTAAAATTCAAATGGAAGCGGGACTTTCAAAGTTTGAAAGTTATGTGTTGGAGCATTTGGGGACACGTGGAAAGATGAAAGAAGCATTGTCCTGCATGTTCGAAACGTGGCATAATCCTATAGCAAGACCGTTATGGTCGAATTAGTATAAATAGAAGTCTTAGTATTAGGATTTCGTGTGTCATATCTATTATACAAAATACTCAGTAACATTCAAACTACCACATGGCAAGGGAAACGAATGCAAGAGAAATGTATGTATGATAGCACCATGTATTTCTGATTTAATGAAAACCTTTTACCATTTCCAGTACTTTCCTTTATTCCTTTTTGTCAAACAACATTTACAAGTTTTCTTATTTACAGTCTTTTCACTTCGAAATCTCTTCTTCAAAGTTTTACATTTTAATGTTTTCTTTATATTTCGAGCACTTTATATTTCAGAAAACTGTCACATTTTCCATACCTTTACCTTCAAGTCTTATCCTTCGAACGCATAAGTTTACTTAAAATCATTTACAGATTTCCTGCATTAAACGCTTTCTTCACATTTCAAACTTTTACGTTCCAGAAACCCTTTATGTTAACCGTTTTGTAAGTCGAAGCCATTTACTTCATTTTTATGCAGTTTTACATGTCTTTACAATTAGCATTGCAATTAGCATTTATTCGTGTAACTTAGTTTTCATACACATTTTGATTACATCTTTAGACTTTTAGAGAAAGATCGAAATAAGCCAAACACCTATACAATATTAACCATGAATATCTGTTCGATTGTGAGAGTAACCTTAATATCCAAGGAGTCCTAGGATCAATCTAGTCGATCCTGTGAGTTACCAGAGGAATTGAATAACAGTAAGAAAGATTATTCGATAGTTTGGAAGACTAGCGGTTGTTTACCAGAAATCACTGGAAACAAATTGGCACACCTGGTGGGACCAATAATTGGATATCAGAATTAAGGATTGTTGAGACGTAACCATTACAAAAACGTTGGAACCTGAGAAGTTTGCTGTTTTATGAACCTGAGAAGTGGTAAGATAACCAACAGCAACCAACCTTTATCCAGAAGAAAACGTTTGGACAAAATGTCTAATTCAGACAATCAACAAGGGGACCAAAGTGGCCCACATGCAACAGGCACTAACGCGTCCACTTCGACTGGAACATCTAATGTAATCCCTTCGAGTGCACAGTCTGTTGCATCTTCGACCAGTAACATAGCCACCAATGGAGTAAGTGGCATATCAACTAATAGTTCGATCTTAGGAAATACTGGAACTATTGGCTACCCTGGGGGATTCGTTCCACCATCAGGGACACAATCCCATTTCGCCACCCCATTAACTAGACCACCCGGTTTCAATGGGAATAGAACCAGAAATTCCTCTTATGGAATGCCAACATCTTTTATGGCAGGTTTACAAAATTCCACATCGAATTTATCTCCACAACTAGGGTTTGGGTCTGGGGCGAATTAGTTTATGACAAATAACCAAGGGTCGGTGGGTTATAGCACATTGCCTATCCTAACCACAGACAACCAGTTGGCTTTTAGGCAATTGATGGATGACAGTAACCATAATATGATAGGGTGTTAGCGCAAACCATGCAGGAGATATTTGCCCCAATAGTGCAGAATGTGACTGTGATGAACAGGGAAAACGCTGACAATATGAGTCGAATAGCAGATTTCTTTGCTCCTCCAGAAAGGCGTAGGCAGAACCAGGCGGGATTTCGAACAAACATGCCTGTTATAGAACAAATTGCTAACGACCCAATTTATAGACCACCCAGAGAAGAAGTTAACTTAGGGGCCAGGGCACCAAGGTTAGAAGCCCCAATAATCCCGGGTCCACAAAGGGAAGTTATGGAACCAGGGGCAAGGGTCGAAAGGCCAGAAGCCCCAGAATTTCGAGAAGAACAACCTAGGGGAGTTGTTTTGGTTGGTCGAAATCAAGATGCTGATGCCGTCGTTCATAGAATTCGAAACGATAACATCTTGGCAGAAAACAACCTAACCACCATGATAGAGAGGGTCATGGCCCAGAATGGCCTCAACACAGGAATGAGGAGGCCAAATTACGCTTCTCCTATATTGGACTGCATAATGCATACTGATTTACCAAGGGGATATAAAGTCCCTAAATTTACAAAGTTCGCTGGGGATACCAATGAGTCAACAGTCGAACACATAGCGAGATATCTAATCGAAGCGGGAGATATAGCCAATAATGAAGATCTCAGGATCAAATACTTCCCAAGTTCCTTGACAAAAAACGCCTTCACATGGTTTACCACTTTGCCTCCTGGGTCTATTGACACTTGGCCTCTCTTAGAGAGATTATTCCATGAACAATTCTACATGGGACAGTCAAAAATAAGTTTGAAGGAACTGGCCAGTGTTAAGAGAAAGTTCACCGAACCCATAGATGATTATTTGAATAGATTTAGGCTTTTGAAATCCAGATGTTACACAGTAGTGCCTGAACATGAGTTAGTCGAAATGGCCGCTGGTGGCTTGGATTATTCTATTTGAAAGAAACTAGACACTCAGTATTTGAGGGACATGGCTCAGTTAGCCGATAGGGTTCGACAGGTTGAAAGACTAAAGGCCGAAAAAGCCAGAGTCTTTAAGAATAGCAAGAAAGAAAGGATTTCCTATGTTGGGACTGAGGAAGCAGAAGAATATCCTGAATTCGAATTCGAAGAGGTCGAAATTGACCTCGCTGAATTAAAACAGGCCCCGCCTTATTCCTGCAAAATGTTAGTTCCCACAAAAGGGAAAGATATTGTTGAAAATGAAAAAAGTGACAAATTTCCAAAGAAGGTTTATACCTTCGACGTCACTAAATGTGACGAAATTTTTGACTTACTTGTCAAAGATGGCCAACTAATTGTGCCATCAAATGTCAAAATACCTCCTTTGGATCAGAGAAAGAAGAGGGGATTTTGCAAATATCATAGTTTCCTAGGCCACAAGACCTCACAATGTTTTCTTTTCAGGGACCTGATTCAAAACGCGATCAAAGATGTCAGACTAAAGTTTGCTGATAAGGTGAAGATGAAAGTGGACGAAGATCCCTTGGACGTCGCAGACACCAACTACTCCGAGCCTGCGTGCATTGGAGAGGTCAACATGGTGGAAACTGATCGAAGCAACGCCCTAACAGAAGAGAAGGGTACTGGAGTTGAAAACTGGGTGATGGTCGAAGTCAGCGAGGAGGTCACTGAAGACATCCAGAATACGCCAGAGACTTCGATTGCTGCACCTGTAGCTGTTGCAAGAGAAACCCAGGCTACTGAAGGCCAGGGAAATCAAAACGAAGGATTAACGCAAGTCACTGAAGGCTTGAGGCTGGAATTGGAGAAAGTCCAAATCACGCAGCCAATTCCCCCTCAAAAGGAAATATGGGACACTCTAGGGGAACCCAGTGGAAAATTTGACTATTTGGTCAAATATTCTGCCCCAGAGAGTTCGAAGGTTCAGATTGAGGATATAAAACCCACAGGATGGGGAGATGATGAAACTAAAGAGGGAGATGTAGAAATAAATATGGTGGATATGGAAAGGCCTCGCTCTGAGATGGAGGAAGTGGAAAAATACTTAGAAAAAGAAAAGTATAGAATGGGGGATAATCACACTGGAGATGCTAGTCTTAAAGATTATCTCATGACATGCCACAAAGGAGATTCAGGCATGATATTGTGCCCTAGGTGCAGCATCCTCTGCAATCAAAGAATTGCTGCGAATTTCGAAAGGGTACAAAGGGCTCGAACTGGCAACAATTGGCGCCAGGATAACCAGCTTTTTAGGTGTTATCCCAAGGCTGGGGAAAGTTTGCTGGAGTTTGTGTTTCGCTGCTACAAAGGGGAAACCAAGTGTTTGATTTGCCCAAGGTGTTCTGCTGTGTATGACCAAAGCATGGCCAGGGCCTTCGAAACGATTCCTTTCGCCCCTTGCTGGAACCATCAAGAAACTGCCCAGATGGGCCCACGCTTCGACAGCAGACACAAACAACGAAGGCCTGATAGCCCTCACCCCAAGGCTGCTCGAAGAGTGACTTTCAAACTCCCTACTGAAGTGCCAACCGATAGATGGTTACGAGTCAGAAATGACAAAGGAAAAGATAGATGGAGAAACGCTGAACGAAATGCACGCCATGCTGTGACATACAGGAGGCAATTCAACACAGCAAAAAGGGAGGAAGTAAGATTAGAGAATTACAAAGGAAGGAACCCCATGTCAAGATCCCAGTGGCGCAGACAGCAAAGGATTCGAAAGGCTGAGAGAGAAGCTGTGGCAAACGAAGGGGATACTTCAACGAAAAACCAAGGTGAATCTAGCACCAACAAACCAAAAAACCAAACTGAAGACAAACCTCCAGTCAATAGGAGGCTCTTCTCTGAAGAACAACGCGACGAACCAAAGGAATACACTCCAGGCCCGGAAGAGGACAAAGATATGATAACAGATAACTTCGAATCGGAGGGGGAGTCTTCATTCAACTTGAACTGTAACGTGGTGTCTGTGCTTCCCTGCGAATTTGGGCAGGAAACCGAAATCAACGAATATGAGGAGGAAGACACCACATATTTGATGAAACATAGGCCCGTGTGCTACTACGTGATGGACAATGGGGCTGTTGAGGAACAAAATGCGTTCTTCGAACGTCCAGAACCTGCAATGAAGAACCATCTCAAGCCACTTTTCATTCGGGCGAAAGTTGGTGTCCATGGTGTGAACAAAGTTCTAGTGGATGGGGGTGCTGCAGTCAATTTGATACCCCATTTCATGCTAAAAAGATTAGAGATCCGCGAAGGAGATATCAAGCCCCATAATATGGTTCTGTCCAATTATGAGGGAAAAGTGGGCAAAACACTGGGGGTGGTCCAGTTGGAATTGACAATAGGCTCAAGCTGTAGGCCCACCATGTTTATGGTGATCGAAGCCAAGGCCAACTATAACATGCTGCTGGGAAGAGAATGGATCCATGGCGTGGGGGCAGTTCCTTCGTCAATGCATCAGCGACTAGTTCTGTGGAGAGATGATGGAATCGTGGAAAACATCGAAGCAGACCAGAGTTACTTTATGTCAACTGTCAATTTAGTTGACAAAAGGAATTATGATAAAAATCTGGCAAAGATTGCTCCATGTGTTCCAAATGATGAGATTAATGAAACTAGAAATGCCCACTACTACATGACCCTTCGTCATGATGGCCTTTACTGGGACAGAACAATAATCAGTGAAGAAGAGGAAGTCGAAAGCACTATACAAAAACGGCCAGCAGGCTGGGACTTCGACAACCTTAGCCATGACTGAGTCTACCTTTTTCGAAAGGATTTCGGCCTATATGGCTGAGAACGAATCAAAAGCGGCCTTAGAGGCTGAAATAAGTAAATCAACTATAAAGACGAACGAAGTCAGTGGGGAGGGTTCGAAATGCTCACCCTTCAAAGAGTTTGAGATGGATCAAAGGTTGGATGCCATCTATGATAAAGAACCCTTAGGCTTCGAAAGGGACCCCATAAACTCAGGTGCCAAAATGTTGGCACAGGATCCACTCGAAGAAGTCAACTTAGGGGATGAAAAAACAAAAAGAGTAACCTACATAAGTGCTAAACTTAGCCCAGGTCTCAAGAAGGAAGTGATCGAAGTCCTTAAGGAAAACAAAGATTGCTTCGCATGGGATTATGACGAGATGCCTGGTTTAAAGAGGGAGTTGGTCGAACACAGACTGCCAATCAAAGATGGCAATAGGCCCATCAAACAAACTCCCAGAAGATTCGCACCAGCGGTTCTCACAAAAATTAAAGCTGAGATCGAAAGGTTGCTGCGCTGCAAATTCATCAGAACAACAAGGTACGTCGAATGGTTAGCAAACATAGTACCCGTTATTAAGAAAAATGGTTCTTTAAGAATTTGCATAGATTTTAGGGATTTAAACACTGCAACCCCTAAAGATGAATATTCCATGCCCGTGGCAGAAATGCTAGTAGATTCTGCTGCAGGGTTCGAATACTTGAGTATGTTAGATGGATACTCTGGGTATAACCAGATTTTCATTGCTGAAGAAGATGTTGCAAAAATAGCATTTCGTTGCCCAGGAGCCTTAGGCACCTACGAATGGGTGGTGATGCCTTTTGGTTTAAAGAATGCTGGGGCAACTTATCAAAGGGCAATGAATTCAATTTTTCATGATTTCATTGAAACCTTCATGCAGGTGTATATTGACGATATAGTCATCAAATCTATATCTGCAGAAACACATTTGCATCATTTAAGCCAATCATTCGAGCAAATGAGAAAACATGGCTTAAAGATGAATCCCCTTAAATGTGCATTTTTTGTGCAGGCTGGAGATTTTCTTGGTTTTGTGGTTCACAAGAAAGGAATCGAAATCAACCAGAACAAAACCAAAGCCATAATGGAGACGAAAGCACCTGCGTCAAAAAGAGAGTTGCAATCTCTGTTAGGGAAAATTAACTTCCTCAGAAGATTCATCTCGAACTTGAGTGGAAGGACCCAAGCTTTCTCTCCGTTACTTCGTCTGAAGCAAGGTCAAGCCTTCGAATGGAACGAAGCTCACCAGGAGGCGTTTGACAGAATAAAAGAATATCTCTCTCAGCCTCCTATTTTGTCTCCACCATCATGGGGGAAGCCCATGAGATTGTACATATCTGCCTCTGAAGTTAGTATAGGTAGCATGCTAGCACAAGATGATAGCAATGGCGTCGAAAGAGCCATATACTATTTAAGTAGAGTGCTAAATGATGCAGAGACCAGATATAGCAATTTAGAAAAGCTATGTCTCTGTTTGTATTTTTCTTGTATGAAACTCAAGTATTATATAAAACCTGTTGATGTTTATGTTTCATCTCACTTCGATGTCATTAAACATATGCTTTCAAAACCAATAATGCATAGCAGAGTTGGTGTTGTACCCCAAAATTTGCCCTCCCATATTCTTCAAGAAATTGCCAAGTCAAGCTGCAAAATTCCCCAAGGGTTGCACAGTGCAAAGGTCTCCCATACAGTCAAAACTAGGGTTTGTGTTCTGATCAAGAAAATGAAGTTTTCAAAGGTCCAATCAAGTCTCACATGCTTACAAATATGGTCAAGCATCCTCATATCAAGTTTCAAGACATTCAGCTCAAAATTGCACAGTCAAAACCCTAATTGCACTACAGTCAACTGTAGGGGCAAAATGGTCATTTGACAGTCAAAAGTTCAAATTTTTGGTCAACATATCATTTTGAAGCCACAAACATCATTTGATCAATGCTTGATCATGATTCTCAAAGTTTGGCTCAGAAATCATCAAAATGCAAAAGTTTCCTTATTTGGACAGCTGAAAAAGTCAACTGAAATTGACCAGGGCATAACTTTCACATGGATTATCAGAAAAATTCCATCCAAAGCTCATTTTGAATAGAAAGACATTTCCTACAACTCATCTTCATACTTCAAGTCCAAGAAATGCTCTCACAAAAAGTTATCAATTTCAACATTATAAGTCATTTTCAAAAGTCAACAAAAAGGGACTTTAAGTCAAAGGCCATAACTTGAGATTGGTAAATCAAAATGACATGGGACCAAAGACATTGGTTAGAGGACTCAAATACCTTTCCAAAATGTCCAAGAACATGAGAAAAGCTTAAAAATTGAGCAAGTTATGCCTTGTGGAAGTTGGGAAATTTTTGGATATTTTGAAAAGTCAACATTGATTCAAATGACTTAAAATTGCTAATGGGCCCCTTTTTCTTCCATGATTCATCATCCATGACATGTGCACGACCACTTGGCCCAAAGGGGAGTATTTTCTCATTTTTTATTTATTTATTTGAATTTTTATTTATAATAATTCACTTAAATCAATTAAATATGTGAAAAATATCTAACTTAACCTAATCAATCTTTTTATACATGTTTTAGCCTCAAGATTTCGTGCATATGCAAATAAGGAAAGATTTGGAGAGATTGGAGATGATTTGAACCAAAAACACATGGAAAAAGATATGGAAATCATGGTAGAAAAATCAAATATTGGATTCTTTAATTCATGGATCTTTGGGCAATTTTATTGACCTAATCTGTTCACTACATAAGCTAGAATGAAACCCTAATGCACATGGACACTAAGCTGCGCAAAAGAACACAAAGCAAACTTGAAATTTTTCTCCACAAAGTCAATTCTGAAAACATCCTTCCAGGGCGATTCAAGACCTAATTCTTGTTCCATTAGCTTCCTTGGAGATCACTGAACACATTCCAATCAAAGACAACCATCAAAACACGAGGAATTGGTAACATGAACGCAAACTGTATCAAGAAAAATCCATGATCGTATTTTAATTTCTAGACTTTCTCATAGCATTTTAATGGTTGATTCATGTTCATTATGAAGTTTTGAAGCTAACCAATGCATTTAATTGTCTTTTTATGCTGTGTACGCGATTATGCCATGTTTATGTTCTAGGGTTTGCAGGACCTCAAAATTGGGTTTTTTTAAACCAAGAAAAATTAGCCTTCAAGACCTGTGCCATTAGATTCAGCAGGTTTGGACGAAGAAGATACCATGCTCGCGCCTAATTTATGGACCCTCTAGACCTATTCGCTATTTTCTCAAAACTAGCCTAAGAAAACATATGGAAACCGTTGCCTATGTTATTTGTATTTCAGGAAAAATAAAACATGAAGAAGAAGACGATGTCGTGGCATGAATCGGTTGGATCATTTAAAATTCGCGCGCGTTTCCAAGCCGTTAATCCACTTTCTTTTATAATATTTATTTGCTATTATATGTTAAATGTATTTGGGATGGCTCAGTGGTAGGCGTACACGTTTGCAATGTCCATGACCTGGGTTCGAGCCCCAGGTCTTCAATACTTTCCATGTTATTTTTCCTTTAACGTTCACGTGCAGCGCTTATGTTGAGGATCATGATACACCTCTTAATCCAGCCATCCACGTGCTCCTGGAGATCAGATCAAAGGTTGAGAATTGATGAGCACCATAGGCTTGAGTCAACGCCTCTGCACGTGCCCAGTAAAAGTCCACCAGGCCTTGCTAAATGGGCCAGATTACTAAGGCCAGACCTCCACTTTGGGGACTACCACCCCCCTAGGTTTGCAAATTTTTCTCTCTTTTTTTATTTTTCTTTATGCTTTTAATTATTATTTGTTTAAATTAATTAATTATTTTTATAAAATACAAAATATCATAAAAAAATCAGAAAAGATAAAAAATATAATAAATATTTTATTTTAATATTTCTTGTAAATAAATGCATGTAAATTAATTAGTTTAAATTAGGATTTTAATTTTAATTCCTTTCATAATAAAAATCTAAAAAATATAGAACTAGGTTTAATTAATGTTTTATTCCTTTTAATTTTTCTTTTTCACAATAATATTATTTATTTTATTTTCATAATTAAATTTGCATGTAAAAATTAGGTTTAATTTAGGTTTAATTCTAATGTTTTTCTTAATAAATTAAAATAAAATAGAATTAGGGTTAGCGTTTAATTGCAATTAATTTTCTCCTATTAAATCTTAAAATACATAAAAATACCAAAAAAAAAACAAAAAAAACAATTTCTTTTCTTAAATTAATTAATTTATGTAATTTTAATATTTTGCAAAAGGGTCCAACGCCCTCGTCTCGATTTAATTTCGCATATTTATTTTATTTTGCTTAAATAATTATGTACCTCTCCCGAAGCCTTGTAAATAATTGCTCGCACTTTTATCTTTTACTTTATTTACTTTCTGTCAAATCGGGTCCTGGTTAATTTTGGCGATGTGGACCCGCGCCATTTGTAATAGCTTTAGATTTACTTTTCCTTGCAACTTTTAACTGTTAAACAAAGCATGCAAGAATGAATGGCCTTAAATAAAAACAAGCGTAGAACACCAATAACATGACAAGACAAATACGAATGAAAACGACACACAAATCACACACCACCCCTAGGGTACGCCTCACTGTTGCCTTGCCTCGAAAGGTGATCGTCGAGTAGAGGATGTCTTAGTAAGTCCTCATGATCCGGGAACCTGGCATGTGGGTAGCTTCTAAGGTGTCTTCCTATTGCTCTGGTGATCACCATGTCCCGAACCTCGAATTGACCCGAACACCTCCAACGGTGGTGCTACCTACCTCTCAATGGTGGGATGGCACTACTTTAAAGGACATTTACACAGACGAATTCCTTAGGGTAGGTAGACGACTCGTGGATACTTGCTCTAATTCAAAATAAAACAAATTCAAAAATACTTTTCACACCAACACATTTTCAAAAAGCTTTCGAAAGCATTTTTCAAACACTCTTGAGGACCGATACAAGAGTCGAACTGAAATTTTCAAAGAAACTTTTTTTTAAAACCCACAGTTGAAAAGCAAACCATTTTTGAAAACACAAGTGAGCAAGTATCTAAGAGCCCATGGATAACCATGGATAGAAAGGGTGCTAACACCTTCCCTTTCTATAACCTACCTCCCGAACCGAGAGCAATCTCTATAAGGAATTTTTCTGTGCTTTTGTCCTTTCCATTTGGAGAAAATAAAAGACGGTGGCGACTCTTTGCTTCCGCGACATTTCGCGAACCAGCGTTAAACAGTCAGTTCCAGATCCACCGATCACAGAACTGGCGACTCTGCTGGGGACCCTTAAACTTAAAGTGAGGTGTACCTTAGGGCTAGTTCATAACTGTGTTTTCAATTGTTTTCCTTGTGTGCTTTAAATTGTGGGTTGCTTGGGAGTTACATAGATCCTAACCCGGATCTGGGGATACCCTGTTTAGGTAGCATAATCTGTGAGGGACCTGTCCGGCGTATACCGACATGGGTGAAGCAGTGGCTACGTTGGTGTGGCGCCTTGGTCTGTACCGATATCCCTCGTGTTGAAACGGGGAGAATATGGGTCTTCCAAGGAGTCATTAAGCACCAACAGACCTTAGAACCTTAAATGACCCAACTTGGCCATTAGAACAGTAGCAGTATGCTTCGCCCATTGAGGCTAAACTCTCGTGATGGTTCTGGCCGCAAGAAAAGATTGCGACGCTGGAGTTATGACCGATTGAGGGTAGTCAATGATATTGGGATCCTCTAAGAACCCGGTTACTTTTGATAGGACAGGTATGAACCAACAAACTGAAAGAGGGTAATACCTAGATCCCATGCTGGCCTAAACTCTAAGGGCTTCTCTTGTGTGACTTGTGTGCCTTCGTACTTGACTACTTGCATGCTTTTTTGCCTGACACTCGAGCTTCTTGCAGGTTTTGGTTTATAGTCCTTAACTGGGACTCATAACAGGGCTACTCACATTACCCCATGCATATCATGACATCATACCATTGCATACATTCTAACCCATTTCAAGGATCTCAAGGGCTTGTGATGCAGGTCATGATGAATCAAACATCTAGCAAGGGGCAAAGAGGATTTATTTTCCTCTAGCCAAAGTTGTCAGGGGCTATGACCCACTGGATATGGTGAGCCTTTGACCCTTGACGAAGGACTCTCAACAACATGAAGTACCTTCAATCAAATTACCAGTTCTCAACTCTAACAAGTTTCTCTGTTTACCCCGCGAGGTCCTTGAAATCATTGCATGCATATCATACATATCATTGCATAACAGGTACCCTTTCTCTGCAGGTTACTTACCTTCTTCGCTGTTTATTTCAGTAGTCTCGTCATGAATCCTGAATCCTCAACCGAGCACACTATCAAGGCCCTCCAGGCTCAGAACGCCCAATTCCAAGGGCTGATCATGAATTTGACCCAGGGGCAACAAGATCTGAAGGCCTTGCTCTTGAAGAAGGAAAAGAAGAAGAAGATGACTGTTTTGTTCAGCCCTAGACGCAGATCTGGGAACACCCTGCAGGATCAAGCTGAGAGGACAACTCCATCTGTGGGGAAAGGCAGTCATCAAGAAGAAAGGGTTCTCAGTCCAGCGGTCTCCGATAATGAGACAGATTTCAACGACGAATAGTACCCTCCGGCTGAGGATAGGTACAAATAGTTGGAAGACCGGCTCAGTGCTATGGAGATACAAAAAGTGCCTGGCCTGGACTTCGAGGATCTAGGTCTGTCTTCTGGGGTAGTGATCCCGCACAAGTTTAAGGCACCTACCTTTGCTAAATACGACGGGGCATCCTGTCCTAAATTGCATCTCAGGGCTTACACAAGGAGGATCCAGCCCTATACAGCTGACAAAAACTTATGGACCCATTTCTTCCAAGAGAGTCTTTCAGGGACTCAGCTCGAGTGGTTCTATCAATTGAATGGAGTCAACATCCGTACCTGGGAAGACTTAGCCACTGCATTTTACAAGCAATACCAGTACAATGCCGACCTTGCTCCTACACGTACCCAACTCCAGGGTATGTCGCTAGGGTCAAGTGAAGGTTTCAAGGAATACGCGCAGAGATGGAGAGACCTTGCTGGAAGGGTACAGCCTCCATTAACTGACCGGGAACTCGTTGATATGTTCCTGGGGACCCTATCCGGGCCATTCTTCAATCATCTCATTGGTAATTCATCTGCTGGATTTACCGACCTCATCCTGACTGGCGAAAGAATTGAAGCTGGTATCAAGAGTGGGAAAATTCAAGAGGCCACACCTTCTGATACTCACAAGAAGCCTTACACGGGAAAGAAAGAGTCTAATGCTGCGTACAGCCATAAGAGTCGCCGTGACCAACATGCAGGGGCAGTCATGATCTCTGGTTCTGCACCACGCCGTCAACCACAAAAGGGAAATCAGCGAAGGCCGGACGAGCCTAAAAGACAATTCACCAACATTAACATGCCATGGTCACAAGCATTGCAGCACATGTTGAAGATGAACCTGATTGCGGTGATTAACCCTCCTGCAAATCCCAAGACCTCCTCTCCAAGCTACAACCCAGAAGCAAGGTGTGCCTATCATTCTGATAGCCCGGGGCACGATACTGAGGACTGTTGGGCACTGAAGTACAAGATTCAGAACATGATCGATGCCAAAGAGATCGAGTTCGAGCCTGCCGAGACTCCCAATGTGATCACTGCTCCATTGCCAAAACATGGCTAGGATTGAGAGATTTTTGTTCATTTGAATTCAAGTTGTATTTTTCCTTTCTTGATAAACAATTGTCATGTTAAACTCTTTTATTTCATGAATGCATTACACATGTCTGTCTTGAATTAATTATGTTTACTGTACTTAAAACTGCTTTCATATTTTTGGTGACGATTAACTCTTGACTGAAAATTCTAAACCTCTTGAGGGAGGATGACGAAAACGATACCACGATCTTTACAGTATGCTTTTGAACAGACCCCGCTGATGAGGTACAGGCATTGTTTCAAATCCCTAAACACTGGAGTTATAAGGATGATAATCCCTCGTCAACCCCTCTGAGCCAAAGAAGTAGGAGTTTTTCTTTTCAAAATTTAAAACCCTTAATCATAACCTGGGGCAGGGTAGTCTCTCAGTTGATCCAAGTGCATAACGAATGGCACCAAAGAAGTCCTTAAATAAACAAAAGACAGTGATGGTTCTGAATAATCATAAAGACAGGCAGTCATTACCAAAATCAAAAACCCATAAAGTCAAAACCAATGAAGGAGACTTACAAAATTGGGGCATCCCGCTGACTGTAATCACAAAAGAACAGTTCAGGCCAACAAAAATAGGGATAACAAAATCAAAAAAGAAAGAGGTCCTACAAACCCTCAACAAAAAAAAAGAGAGGAAGTGACTGCCTATTCCGAATAAACTGTCAATATCCGAATCATCACTGGTATATCAAAGCAAAGACTCAAACAAGGTCTAACGTATGATCAACTGAGTTTAGGTTTGGAGAACATCACGAAGAGCGGGTGGGTACAAATAATTTGAGCCTTCATCCTTTGTTTCTTAAACCGTGAACCAAGCCACGTTATAACCCTTAAAAGTCCTAGCTGAAGCATGGGTTAGTTCGAAAGCATACTGTGACGAAAGGTATCCTGACTCCTTAAGGCCTACGGTACAATACGAAGTTGACATCACGTTTTACAAACAATCACTTGTTTTATGAAAAGAATGCATTTTCAAAAACTTCAACACGGACATAGGCTTTGCATTTTTAATATAACTTTGTTTGCATATGACTTTTGTTTGAACAGCATAGAAATTCGCACGATGAATGCCTAATGAACAGAAGTACTTCCAATCAAAGGGGAGACATGACCATGGTCCATTATCTGGGGCAGTCCAATCAAGATTCGGAGAATCTCCCAAAGGCCTAATAGCCTGGGGCAAATTTCCGCCTGAGTCACTTGGGGCATTTCAATGATAAATCTTGCCTGATCAAACATCTTCTGGTGGCATGACAAAACACTTCTAACAGGGGCAACTCCCTGCATTCTAAGAGAACGGACATAGTCGAAAAAATACTACGCCTAATCAAAGACCCGCTAGGTTGACATACCTAGGCAAAAATCAGGGCTTCCCGGCGAACCAAAAGGGTTCGGGCAAAAATAAGGGATGAAAATGAAAAATCTGTACACCCGGCAAGTCGAAAACCTGAAAAGGCGGCTTGGGCAAAAATGGGTATCCCGGTGGACCGAAAACCCGAAAGGGCGGTCCAGGCAAAAGTTAGGGATTTAAGCGTACAACTATGTCCCGGCATCTCGTCACTTGTCTGCCAGAAGATTTGTCAAACGACCTCCAAGGTATCTTCTCCCTTCACCTCAGAAACAGGGGCAATAATGAGTCGTCCAGGCGATCCAGTGGCTCTGTCAACCAAAACACTAAGGTCAATATAAAGATGATTACCATTTACCTTTACAAATCCCAGATCAACATTAAAAAAAAAAAATCAAGTAACCTTACCCCGGTTCGTCAAGAAGTTTTACATGAACTTACCCCGAAGCGACCTAACCCCGGTTCCTCCTAGAAATCTTACATGGATTTATCCCAAGGTAACCTAACCCCGGTTCCTCCTAGAAATCTTACATGGATTTATCCCAAGGTAACCTAACCCCGGTTCCTCCTAGAAATCTTACATGGATTTATCCCAAGGTAACCTAACCCCGGTTCCTCCTAGAAATCTTACATGGATTTATCCCAAGGTAACCTAACCCCGGTTCCTCCAGAAATCTTACATGGATTTATCCCAAGGTAACCTAACCCCGGTTCCTCCAGAAGTCTTACATGGACCTATCTCAAGATGACCTAACCCCGGTTCATCAAGAAGTTTTACACAAACTTATCCTGCCGTAACCTAACCCCGGTTCCTCCAGAAATCTTATATGGACCTATCTCAAGATGACCTTACCCCGGTTCGTCAAGAAGTTTTACACGAACTTATCCTGCGGCAACCTAATCCCGGTTCCCCCCAGAAGTCTTACATGGATTTAGCTCAAGATAACCCCACCCCGGTTCATCAAGAAGTCTTACATGAACTTACCTCACCAAGCAACCCTACACCGGTTCCCTCTCTTCAAGATGCAGTTTTACATGGACTCGCCACCCAGAAACCCTACACAGGTTCTCCCTTTCCAAGAACGAAGTTTTACACGAACTCATCATCAAAGTAACCCTACCCAGGTTCCTTCTCCATTTCAGATACGGTTTTACACGAGCTCATCAGCAGGCAACCCTACATATGTACCCTCTTTCAACTTACAAAATTACAGTTCAAAATCTCCCCAGGAGAGTCCAATCCAGTTTCCCCAGGAAAAGTTGGAATCCATCTCCCCAAGCAGTAAGCTTATCCCCAGTAGATTCTGGAAGCTTATCCCTCGCAGAGCACGAACGCGTCGTCCGGCTTTATTCAAAGAGTTATTGCCTTAACCGGATATAACTGGGTTATCCTCAGCCAAAAGCCACGGAAAGAGCGTCCTCGACGAAGTCTTTCTATCCCCAGCAAAGTCTATTCACACTTCCAATACAGCAAAGATATCCTCAGCAAGTTATTATCAACACTCAGCAAAGCATCTCTCTCCCCCACAGAGTAATGTTCCCCAGCATGGTCGCTAGAGTATTTTTCTCCCCGCAGAATTTTCCATTCGCCAAGCTTATCCCCCAACGGAGTTACCTTCTCCTACCGGTATTCTTGCAACTATCATCCCCAGCGGAAGCAAAATCTGTTCTTCAACATCAGCCCAGGATCTGACTTCCCAGCACCCGTCAAGGATTTACTTTCCTAGACGAAAAAACATTCATAAAACATCACATACATCATTATAACACGCATAGACGCATCATATCATACAAATCTCATTTATGTTGAGAACATCATTGCTTGATCCATATCATGCATTGCATATGACTGACCTTTACCTTTCAGGAAGGATGCAATTGAAATTCTCAATCATATTTCACGACCTAGACCGGTTCAGTTAATCGACTCCAAAGATTTCTTATCCAGTCCCAGGCCTTCTCTAGTCCAGCTAAATCGACTCCCAACAGATTTTTCTGATAAAGACTCAGTAGAAGTTTTCAGATGTTTCCCTCTCCGACGGTGAGTGAGGTGATAATCTCCTATGGTTCCCTCTCCGATGGTGAGTGAGGTGGTAAGTCCTTTTCAGATGTTTCCCTCTCCGACGGTGAGTGAGGTGATAGTCTCCTATGGTTCCCTCTCCGACGGTGAGTGAGGTGGTAAGTCCTTTTCCTATGGTTCCCTCTCCGACGGTGAGTGAGGTGGTAAGTCCTTTTCAGATGTTTCCCTCTCCGACGGTGAGTGAGGTGATAATCTCCTATGGTTCCCTCTCCGACGGTGAGTGAGGTGGTAAGTCCTTTTCAGATGTTTCCCTCTCTGACGGTGAGTGAGGTGATAGTCTCCTATGGTTCCCTCTCCGACGGTGAGTGAGGTGATAGTCTCCTATGGTTCCCTCTCCGACGGTGAGTGAGGTGGTAAGTCCTTTTCAGATGTTTCCCTCTCCGACGGTGAGTGAGGTGATTCCCTTTCAGATTATAATGACCTATGGTTCTCTTCCCGATCCTGCGAAGATGGTATTTCCCACCAAGATTTTCTCAACGAGCGTTGTTGAAGTTAAAATCACCCAAGGTTCTCTTACCATTCATGCTAAGGAAGCAACCATCCCTGGTTCATTCATCATCTTTTGAAGCTCCAGATCCAGATCCTGTAACCAGTCAGTACACATCTATACCAAGCATCTGAAACCAGCTCCTGCAACGTGTCAGGTACTCATTGTTTCTTTTGCAGGTATACAGGTTTTCGCTAAGGAATCTCTTACGCGATCAACATCCAGATGGAATCTATAAGCCCATCACCCTATTCATCAATCTCCAAATGGCATCTATAAGCCCATTCCCATCATCACTGCTACTATGTGAGCGCAAATTTCTAGGCACTCTAGTGTTCAATCATCTTCCACCCTCGGATTACGAAAGGCACGTCAGCCAATCTGCATCCTCAGGTCTAAGAAGATTGAACAGGGGCAACTGTTGTACCCCAAAATTTGCCCTCCCATATTCTTCAAGAAATTGCCAAGTCAAGCTGCAAAATTCCCCAAGGGTTGCACAGTGCAAAGGTCTCCCATACAGTCAAAACTAGGGTTTGTGTTCTGATCAAGAAAATGAAGTTTTCAAAGGTCCAATCAAGTCTCACATGCTTACAAATATGGTCAAGCATCCTCATATCAAGTTTCAAGACATTCAGCTCAAAATTGCACAGTCAAAACCCTAATTGCACTACAGTCAACTGTAGGGGCAAAATGGTCATTTGACAGTCAGAAGTTCAAATTTTTGGTCAACATATCATTTTGAAGCCACAAACATCATTTGATCAATGCTTGATCATGATTCTCAAAGTTTGGCTCAGAAATCATCAAAATGCAAAAGTTTCCTTATTTGGACAGCTGAAAAAGTCAACTGAAATTGACCATGGCATAACTTTCACATGGATTATCAGAAAAATTCCATCCAAAGCTCATTTTGAAGAGAAAGACATTTCCTACAACTCATCTTCATACTTCAAGTCCAAGAAATGCTCTCACAAAAAGTTATCAATTTCAACATTATAGGTCATTTTCAAAAGTCAACAAAAAGGGACTTTAAGTCAAAGGCCATAACTTGAGATTGGTAAATCAAAATGACATGGGACCAAAGACATTGGTTAGAGGACTCAAAGACCTTTCCAAAATGTCCAAGAACATGAGAAAAGCTTAAAAATTGAGCAAGTTATGCCTTGTGGAAGTTGGGAAAGTCAACATTGATTCAAATGACTTAAAATTGCTAATGGGCCCCTTTTTCTTCCATGATTCATCATCCATGACATGTGCACGACCACTTGGACCAAAGGGGAGTATTTTCTCATTATTTATTTATTTATTTGAATTTTTATTTATAATAATTCACTTAAATCAATTAAATATGTGAAAAATATCTAACTTAACCTAATCAATCTTTTTATACATGGTTTAGCCTCAAGATTTCGTGCATATGCAAATAAGGAAAGATTTGGAGAGATTGGAGATGATTTGAACCAAAAACACATGGAAAAAGATATGGAAATCATGGTAGAAAAATCAAATATTGGATTCTTTAATTCATGGATCTTTGGGCAATTTTATTGACCTAATCTGTTCACTACATAAGCTAGAATGAAACCCTAATGCACATGGACACTAAGCTGCGCAAAAGAACACAAAGCAAACTTGAAATTTTTCTCCACAAAGTCAATTCTGAAAACATCCTTCCAGGGCGATTCAAGACCTAATTCTTGTTCCATTAGCTTCCTTGGAGATCACTGAACACATTCCAATCAAAGACAACCATCAAAACACGAGGAATTGGTAACATGAACGCAAACTGTATCAAGAAAAATCCATGATCGTATTTTAATTTCTAGACTTTCTCATAGCATTTTAATGGTTGATTCATGTTCATTATGAAGTTTTGAAGCTAACCAATGCATTTAATTGTCTTTTTATGCTGTGTACGCGATTATGCCATGTTTGTGTTCTAGGGTTTGCAGGACCTCAAAATTGGGTTTTTTTAAACCAAGAAAAATTAGCCTTCAAGACCTGTGCCATTAGATTCAGCAGGTTTGGACGAAGAAGATACCATGCTCGCGCCTAATTTATGGACCCTCTAGACCTATTCGCTATTTTCTCAAAACTGGCCTAAGAAAACATATGGAAACCGTTGCCTATGTTATTTGTATTTCAGGAAAAATAAAACATGAAGAAGAAGACGATGTCGTGGCATGAATCGGTTGGATCATTTAAAATTCGCGCGCGTTTCCAAGCCGTTAATCCACTTTCTTTTATAATATTTATTTGCTATTATATGTTAAATGTATTTGGGATGGCTCAGTGGTAGGCGTACACGTTTGCAATGTCCATGACCTGGGTTCGAGCCCCAGGTCTTCAATACTTTCCATGTTATTTTTCCTTTAACGTTCACGTGCAGAGCTTATGTTGAGGATCATGATACACCTCTTAATCCAGCCATCCACGTGCTCCTGGAGATCAGATCAAAGGCTGAGAATTGATGAGCACCATAGGCTTGAGTCAACGCCTCTGCACGTGCCCAGTAAAAGTCCACCAGGCCTTGCTAAATGGGCCAGATTACTAAGGCCAGACCTCCACTTTGGGGACTACCACCCCCCTAGGTTTGCAAATTTTTCTCTCTTTTTTTATTTTTCTTTATACTTTTAATTATTATTTGTTTAAATTAATTAATTATTTTTATAAAATACAAAATATCATAAAAAAATCAGAAAAGATAAAAAATTTAATAAATATTTTATTTTAATATTTCTTGTAAATAAATGCATGTAAATTAATTAGTTTAAATTAGGATTTTAATTTTAATTCCTTTCATAATAAAAATCTAAAAAATATAGAACTAGGTTTAATTAATGTTTTATTCCTTTTAATTTTTCTTTTTCACAATAATATTATTTATTTTATTTTCATAATTAAATTTGCATGTAAAAATTAGGTTTAATTTAGGTTTAATTCTAATGTTTTTCTTAATAAATTAAAATAAAATAGAATTAGGGTTAGCGTTTAATTGCAATTAATTTTCTCCTATTAAATCTTAAAATACATAAAAATACCAAAAAAAAACAAAAAAAACAATTTCTTTTCTTAAATTAATTAATTTATGTAATTTTAATATTTTGCAAAAGGGTCCAACGCCCTCGTCTCGATTTAATTTCGCATATTTATTTTATTTTGCTTAAATAATTATGTACCTCTCCCGAAGCCTTGTAAATAATTGCTCGCACTTTTATCTTTTACTTTATTTACTTTCTGTCAAATCGGGTCCTGGTTAATTTTGGCGATGTGGACCCGCGCCATTTGTAATAGCTTTAGATTTACTTTTCCTCGCAACTTTTAACTGTTAAACAAAGCATGCAAGAATGAATGGCCTTAAATAAAAACAAGCGTAGAACACCAATAACATGACAAGACAAATACGAATGAAAACGACACACAAATCACACACCACCCCTAGGGTACGCCTCACTGTTGCCTTGCCTCGAAAGGTGATCGTCGAGTAGAGGATGTCTTAGTAAGTCCTCATGATCCGGGAACCTGGCATGAGGGTAGCTTCTAAGGTGTCTTCCTATTGCTCTGGTGATCACCATGTCCCGAACCTCGAATTGACCCGAACACCTCCAACGGTGGTGCTACCTACCTCTCAATGGTGGGATGGCACTACTTTAAAGGACATTTACACAGACGAATTCCTTAGGGTAGGTAGACGACTCGTGGATACTTGCTCTAATTCAAAATAAAACAAATTCAAAAATACTTTTCACACCAACACATTTTCAAAAAGCTTTCGAAAGCATTTTTCAAACACTCTTGAGGACCGATACAAGAGTCGAACTGAAATTTTCAAAGAAACTTTTTTTTAAAACCCACAGTTGAAAAGCAAACCATTTTTGAAAACACAAGTGAGCAAGTATCTAAGAGCCCATGGATAACCATGAATAGAAAGGGTGCTAACACCTTCCCTTTCTATAACCTACCTCCCGAACCGAGAGCAATCTCTATAAGGAATTTTTCTGTGCTTTTGTCCTTTCCATTTGGAGAAAATAAAAGACGGTGGCGACTCTTTGCTTCCGCGACATTTCGCGAACCAGCGTTAAACAGTCAGTTCCAGATCCACCGATCACAGTTGGCAAGTGGGCTTTAGCCTTAACAGAATATTCGTTGACTTTCATGCCTTTAAAAGCTATGAAAGGTCAAGTAATTTCTGACTTCATTGTGGACCATTCGTTGGTTGAGCAGACGATCATGAGTTACGTCGAAATGCAACCATGGAAATTGTACTTTGATGGTTCAACCCACAGGAATGGAAGTGGTGTTGGAGTCCTTCTAATTTCTCCTAAAGGAATTCCAACAAAATTCAAGTATAAATTAGATGGTCCTCATTGTTCGAACAACGAAGCTGAGTATGAAGCGCTCATTGTTGGACTTGAAGCTTTGTTGGAATTGGGGGCAACCAGAGTCGAAATTAAAGGAGACTCTGAATTAATGGTCAAACAAATCACAAAGGAATACAAGTGCATAAAGGAAAATTTAATGGTATACTTCGTCATAGTCAATAGGCTATTAAGGAAATTTGAATACATGGATATTCAACACATACCAAGAATAGAAAACCAAGAAGCAAATGACTTAGCGCAGTTGGCTTCTGGCTATAAAGTGTCTACCAAGAACTTTAAGGATTTGGTCGAATTAAGGGGAAAAGTTATAGCTACTAGATTCACTCCATCGGATCTGGAAAGTATGAGATTAGGATATGCTGAGAAACAGGGATTCGAAATACTAGCCATAAATACTGTGTCAGATGCAGATTGGCGAAGTCCATTGAAGAGTTATTTAGCAGACCCAACTCTAAAGGTGGATAGAAAAACAAAATATAGAGCATTGTCATATCTCCTCATGGGGAACGAATTGTTCAAAAAGACCCAAGAGGGTGTATTATTGAAATGCCTAGGAGAGAGTGAGGCATACTTAGCATTGTCTGAAGTCCATAATGGGGCATGTGGGGCACACCAAGCAGGCCATAAAATGAAATGGTTGCTATTTCGATACGGTTTGTATTGGCCTAGCATGCTCAAAGATTGCATAGACTTTGCTAAAGGATGTGAGGAATGTCAGAAGCATGCAGGAATTTAACATGCCCCTGCAAGCGAGTTGCATTCGATCATCAAACCATGGCCATTTAGAGGATGGGCATTGGATCTGATAGGAGAAATAAATCCTGCTTCGTCCAAAGGACAGAAATATATCTTGGTGGGAATAGATTATTTTACCAAATGGATCGAAGCTATACCTCTAGTAGTTGCTGATCAAGAGGCAATTATTGAATTTATACAGAAGCACATTATCTACAGGTTCGGATTTCCAGAAAGCATAACTACAGACCAAGGCTCTGTATTTACTGGTAGAAAGATGCAAGGATTTGCCCAAGAAATGGGGTTTAGATTGCTAACATCAACACCATATTATGCTCAAGCAAACGGACAAGTCGAAGTAGCAAATAAAGTAATAATAGGATTAATCAAGAAGCATATTGGCAAGGGGCCAAGAAACTGGCACAAAACTCTGGACCAAGTATTATGGGCTTGTAGAACATCTCCTAAGGAAGCTACTAACACTACGCCTTTCCAACTTACATTTGGTCATGATGCAGTGTTACCAGTAGAAATTTATCTGCAATCAGTTCGAATTCAGAGACAAAACGAAATCCCAACTGCATTATATTGGGAAATGATGATGAATGAATTAGTTGAGTTGGACGAAATTAGATTACATGCATTGGAAATTTTGATGAGGCAAAAAGAAAGAGTGGCCAGAACATACAATAAAAGGGTGAAGAAAAAAGTATTCATTATTAATGACTTGGTTTGGAGAGTCATATTGCCTATGGATAAGAAGAATAAAGCGTTAGGTAAATGGTCACCTCATTGGGAAGGACCTTTTCGAATATTAAAAGTATTCTCAAACAATGCATACGAAATTGAAGAACTCATGGATGATAAACGTGTCCTAAAGGTTAATGGGAAATATTTGAAGAAATATAAGCCAAGCCTGCGGGAGATTCGAATAGTAACGACGTAAACAAGATATTATAAAAAGCCAAGATGGCAAGATAAAATGCCAAAATGGCGTTGTTCGAATATTACATGTAAGAAACCAAAATTATAGTCAAATAAACATCAAAATCTAGAAATAAGCATTATTTTTCAATCGATTAAAGGTGCTTCGAAATGATTCAAGTTTCTGCTGAGCGAACCGCCTGGCTCCTTCCAAGGTTGCCACTTCTCCTTTAAGTTGTTCTGCAGTCTCCATTTCCGCAAGCCCCTGGTTGAGAAGCTCTTCGAATTGGTTACCAGCAGGATTGGTTTCGAAGGCTAGTTGTTGTTCTTTAGCCTCCTTAACTTTCTGTTGAAGTTCCAGAATCTGCCTTTCCCAAAGAAGGATGGACTCAGCTCCAGCCTCATAATCAGTTTTCGCCTGCTTCAGATGCATAGCTTGATCCTCAGCTTCTTGAGAGAGTTTCGAAGCTTGTTCATAAGCGGCATCCATGGCAATACGTTTCTCTTGAACCTTCTTGGCAGCAGATTCGTCTTGGAGAAGGTAGCCAGTTACGTTGTCCAGCAAATTCTGAAGATCAAACAAGAGAGTACTAACTGGCAAGGAGCAGGTGGAAAGATTGACCTTTGTGAGCAGCTCCTTCATAGTATAGCAAGCAGTACTATCTTGCTTAAGCACTTCGAATATATCCACATTGAGAATGGTTTTCCTAATTTTGTTAAGAAGAACAATTCTTTCATCTGTGGGAAGAGGATAGCTGGTCGAACCTGTGCCAGCCCTAGCAAGTGGGACGTCCCTCTGAGCCAACTTCGCCTTCATGTACCTAATAGGGTCATTTCGTCTCAGAAGTGCCAGCTCCTCGTCAGTCATTCGAGACAGAGAGGATTGAGGGAGTTCCACGCGTAGAGGAACCACGTTTGTTTCGACCTCTAGAGGTTCGTTGGTTGCATTACCATCCCCTTCATTCGCTTCGTGCTCTTGGTCTTCTTCATCCTCGTCCAAATCTACCACTTCGATACCATCCCTTTCGCTGCTATTTGTGTTAGACTCCGTCCCAGCAGTCGAACCATCATTGGCATTTTCCTCGTCATTGGCATTTTTCTACTCAGATTCTTCGTCTGCAGATTCTTCGGCTCTTTGCCCAGAATCAGCTTTCCCTTCTTCAGTTTGAGTGTCCTTTGGGTCCTCTTGAAGAGTTTCAAGAGGGGACTTTTGAAGAGAAGCCCTTTGCAAATCCTCTGCAGACGTTTGAAGTATTGTTTCGTTTACCTCTTTCAGAGGAACGGAGGTACCTTGATCATCCTGCTGTTCAGAAGTTCCAGCCAGAACCGCCATATTGGAGGAACCTTTATTTTGGACCAAGTTGCTGGAATCTCCTTGAGGAGAGGAGTTGAGCGGAGCAGCAGCTCTGGATGGTGAGGTCGAAATGGTGGAAGTTGGATTCAAGATGTTCTGCAAGGAACAGCAGAATGTTAAAGAAAAACATTCACCAAGGTAATAAGAAGTTAGTATTAGAAACAATTTTTAGAGGTTCAATTTACCTGTGGACCCTCAGAGGAGAGGTTACTAGCTATACGTTCCAACGGTGGGTTGGAGGTCGAAGGTGGATTTTTGGATTTAGGTAAGGGAGCAGCATCCCTGGAATCGAGTCCAGAGACACTAGTCGGAACAGTGCTTTTAGAAGTATCTTTCTTTGGCTTCTTCTTCGAAGCAGTATTTAAGTTTCCTCCAGCCTTGGGGTCTTCCCCAGTGGTGCTTGATTTCCGCTTCTTGGGAGTAGTAGGAGGAAGCTTGTTGGTCTGAAAGAGTTTTAACGAAAAGTTAGATGTAAACCATAAAGCTTGAGTGAATTCGAAACATCAAGGCTAAGTGATTACCGTTGGAATTGGAACACTTGTTGTTGTTGGCGTTATTGTTGTTGTTGTAGTTGCAGCAGTAGTAGTTGTTTCGGGTGGAGTCACTTTGTCAGTAGTTTCGATGGAGGCTTGAGAGGCACTCCCTTCCTTCGACTTCGAGGCAGCTGTCTTTATCCTGATAGCTGAAAATCGAAACAATTAAAGCAAAAGTTAAAGATATGGAAAATAAAAGACATTTGGGATTTTCCCAAGCATTCGCACCTGTGCCTTGATCAGATTTAATTGACATGGCAGAAAGGTCGTATCGAAGGTGTCCTGGGAAATCATGAAGCCAGTATCGAGCCCATGTCACAGTCTCAGATGGCTTTGGTTTCCTTTGAAGATATTTGAACATCTCTTTGCAAGTAAACCACCATGGATATGGGGGAAACCAAGCCAGAGCCAGTTCTGAGGTAGGTAATCTGGGAAATTTAGGTGGATGCATTTCGAATGCCAACCTATACCTATCCTCAGGTGACAGCCCTGAAGGAAGTTTTAACTTAGAAACTTTTTGTTTAAATTTTTCCTTCAAGGTCTCAGCTGCTTGATGCACAATGGAGTCCAAGCGCGTGGGGTCGTAGGTAGTTTCAAAATAATTTTGGAAAGCTTTAATCTCTTTGGCATGAGTAAACATACCTTTCTTTGCTGGTACCTGCACATCGAAGGCATCAATTAGTTTCTGTCGAATTGTAAGTGTATCGAACATATAAGTTTGATAAAACTTAATCCACCACTCCAGAAATCCTTTAGCCGCGAGATGGGTAGGTTCGAAGGTTATCAGCTCAAATTGGGCAAAGCCTTGATATTGTTCTTGCTGTATTTTGGCTTCCCTTGCCTTGAAAGTTCGTCCAGAAGTGATGGCGCTCTCAGTTTGAAACAAAGGTTCAGGAATTAATTGGCATAAGCCAAACTGCCTCGAAACGAAGTTTGGTTGGTAGGCAAAGAGAAAAATTTGGTTCTTGGCTGGGGTTATCCTTGAAGAAATGAGTCTAGGCAGCAAGAAGGCTCTCCATACATCTTGAATCTCCTTGCTCTTGATGCTTCTGAGAGAGCCATGGTGAACCAAGAAGGTCCATGAGCCCGCGAAGCAAAAGGCGCCATGCTCTCTTCGAACTTGTGCCTTTTGGAGAATATCATGATGTACTTCGAGAATTGAACTTTGAAGTCATCTTTGTCATCATTAGGAGTTAATCTTCGAAGCCTAGTGCCTTCGACTATCCTATCACTTATCTCAGAATCTTGCTCATCAATGGTATTGGCGGTTGATAAGGAGGGTTCGAACATGGCATTTAGCCATAGTTGGAGTAACCAAAATGGGCCAGCCAATAAAATGTTTTTGGAGGTGTGGGATTTGAGGCTCGAAACAGCTGACCTCAGGCTTTCATAGAGGTCAACTAAGAGTAGTTCACTTAGGCACACTTTTCGATTTTCATGTAAATCCCTAGCTAGAGGAATGAACCTACTAGCTACCTGTAGGGATCTACTGCAGAAAACGTATCTTGACAGCCACAGGGTTAAGAAAGCAATGTGCTCTACGTCAGACACATTGTCCCCTTCAGCATGATAATGACTGATAAATTTGGAAAAACTGGCTAGCTTGACTTCGAAGTCAATTATGCTTGAGTGCTCTTCGTTGTTGGGTACATAAGTTTCTCCCACTGGCGATAGCCCAGTAATGGCCGCTATATCGAAGAAGGTTGGGGTGATCATTCCACCTGGGAGATGGAAAGTGTTGTAGGTACTGTCCCAGAAATAAAGGGACGCGAATAGCAGAGGGTGGCTGTAGGTGAAACCAGGTTTCGATAACTTAATCAGGTTATAAATGCCTAATTCTTCCCATTGCTGGGATTTCTTGGCTTCTACTTTCGTGAACCAATTTTGGTAAGCAATATCAGAAGTAGGGCAAGATCGAAATGGCTTAAAATTGCTTTTTACATAATCCAAAACAAAGGGGTCCTTGGGAGGAACAGTTGGGGTTTCTATGGTATTTGAACTAGGAGATTCTACTGCCTTAGGGGCGTCCATTTTGTTAAATAAGGGTTTGAAGCTATAACAGACGGGAAAAATTGTCCTGGTGTCCTTTAATATTTCAAAAACCGTAAGAGGGCCATTTAAAGCTAACCTCTTACCAGCAACGTGGGTAGGAATGAGTACCTGTGACGCATACAGCATTTCTTTTTCTTTGGAAATCATCTGAGGGGCAAGAGCAGATTGGCCTTGGATGGTGATGATTATACTTTCCATGGTAGCTCCGGTAGTTTTTCCTTTCTTCTTGGAGACTTTCTTGAGTTGGGATGAAGTATAAGAAGACATTTTGAAAGATGTTGAAAGCTTAGATTGTTTTGTGAGAGAAGGAGGGTAAAAGATTCAGAGTGTGAAAGATTTAGAGTGTGAAAAGAAAAGAAGAAGATTAAGTTGATGTTTTATAATGGGGAAGTTTAAGCATCCACCGAATAGAGGTGTGATACGTGGAGATCATGGGTTGGTGTGATGAAGAGGTGGCGTGAAGTTAACATAGGTAATAGGCGTGATTTAGAGATAATCATTACTTATAACTGCACCACGCTGTGAAGTGACTCCGGGCGGTTAAGGAATCCAAAAGGTGCCATGATTGATGTGACTGGAGTCAAATGCATTAAATGTTACGATGATTCGAAAGTCCTATCAAAATCTTGTGTAGATGTTTAAAATAGGTATTTCTCAGAGGAATCAAAATACATATTTTAAAGGGGCAATTTGTTGGCTGAAGATTTTGATAATGTTATTTAGAAGCCAAATGAGTTAAGCGTTTTGATCGAAATGGAATTAAACGTCATATTTCGAAGTAGCAGAAGCAGTGTTTCGAATAAGTGTGTCAAAGCTTGGAGCTTCGAGCGGCAATTATGGGAACATATCTAAAGAGCGTTCGAAACGGAGAAACACCAAAGCATTTAAAATTCAAATGGAAGCGGGACTTTCAAAGTTTGAAAGTTATGTGTTGGAGCATTTGGGGACACGTGGAAAGATGAAAGAAGCATTGTCCTGCATGTTCGAAACGTGGCATAATCCTATAGCAAGACCGTTATGGTCGAATTAGTATAAATAGAAGTCTTAGTATTAGGATTTCGTGTGTCATATCTATTATACAAAATACTCAGTAACATTCAAACTACCACATGGCAAGGGAAACGAATGCAAGAGAAATGTATGTATGATAGCACCATGTATTTCTGATTTAATGAAAACCTTTTACCATTTCCAGTACTTTCCTTTATTCCTTTTTGTCAAACAACATTTACAAGGTTTCTTATTTACAGTCTTTTCACTTCGAAATCTCTTCTTCAAAGTTTTACATTTTAATGTTTTCTTTATATTTCGAGCACTTTATATTTCAGAAAACTGTCACATTTTCCATACCTTTACCTTCAAGTCTTATCCTTCGAACGCATAAGTTTACTTAAAATCATTTACAGATTTCCTGCATTAAACGCTTTCTTCACATTTCAAACTTTTACGTTCCAGAAACCCTTTATGTTAACCGTTTTGTAAGTCGAAGCCATTTACTTCATTTTTATGCAGTTTTACATGTCTTTACAATTAGCATTGCAATTAGCATTTATTCGTGTAACTTAGTTTTCATACACATTTTGATTACATCTTTAGACTTTTAGAGAAAGATCGAAATAAGCCAAACACCTATACAATATTAACCATGAATATCTGTTCGATTGTGAGAGTAACCTTAATATCCAAGGAGTCCTAGGATCAATCTAGTCGATCCTGTGAGTTACCAGAGGAATTGAATAACAGTAAGAAAGATTATTCGATAGTTTGGAAGACTAGCAGTTGTTTACCAGAAATCACTGGAAACAGCAGGCAGGTGGGTTGATAATCTTCCAGTAGAGAAATGGACGAGGTCATACGAAAATGGACAAAGATGGGGCCACATGGGGATCGCGACTTTAACAGTCTATCAGGTTTATTGACTGCATGTGCACAGTCTAATAGCATAGTTTTAAAAAATATCAAACCCACGGGGACTGATAATCAAACTAATGTTATCTAATGTTACTATATAAATCTAAGGCTAATGATTCTTGTTATTGTTTAGGGAAACAATAAATAAATTTGAAAGAGCAAATAAAACTTTAATAAAAATATTCAATAATGAGACACTGGTATGTAACTCGCATCGTACTTCGGTGATTCCATAAAACATTGACATATAAAAATGTCAAAATAATTTTCAGTAGAAATCTTGATTTAAAATGCTTTATCTCACACTGTCGTGCTATTGACTCTGACTATACTCTTAAACCAGAATGCTTTGATATTGCTCACTCATTTGAATTAAAAGTAACTTTTAGAAACCAACAAGTTCTAATTAATCCTAAAGGGTTGTTGTTGTGTTTAGAATTAATGCCTAGATTATACTATTCGGTTAAAATCTTAAATTGTCGCTTTACTGACCCTAACTTTTAATAACGTTTTACTGTCATACAAAAATTGTTTTAATTTTAGAATTAGAAACTATAACCAGAAAAATAGTTTATAAAGATTAGCGCCAATTATTAATGAATCTCGTCCAGACGACGGTTTTTACATACCGGTATCAAACAATTTAGCCAGATAGGGTTTAAACATAAACATGCTATCGCAATCAATAATCGTGGAATGTAACATGATTTCAACAGAAACAATAATTATCTTAAATTAAATTTGAACAGATCGGAATAGTAGTGCAACGAGGATATCAAAACAATCATAACACATAGAAAGAAATTAAATAGAACCTGATAAAATAAATGATACTGTAAACAAAAACTGCTTCAGAAATGCTCCTAATTATTCTAGCAAGATTTCTTACCCAAATACAAAATAAAAAGCTAATACCTAGAACTAAGTTGTGATAGTCCCTCGATGTGGAAAAGCTATCACTTTTACAGGTGAATTTCTACTTAAAATCTAATAATAATTTCTTTGGGTGGAAGGCTCCACGATCCTCGACTGAAGGTGTGATCCCTATTTATAATGCATCTCTTCCCTGAAAATATGGTGGTTAGCGAGAATTTAGGGTGGTTGGCTTGAATAAGAAATACAGGTCGTGGCGAGAGTGGCGAACACATGGAGAAGAATGGCGAGAATCTAGGAAAAATTGGCTATGTGGCAGGTTCCACCTATGGAAGTGGCAGGCGCCACTCCTTGTTGTTTGGACATGTCAGGCGCCATGCTTAGTGGTGGTGGGCTCCACACTCTTTATGTGTGGCAGGCGCCACATATTGAGGTCGTGGGCACCACCCTGGGCCTTGTTCTTGTATTTTCTTTTTTTTTTTTTTACTTCTTTTCTTTTTTTACTCAAAACTCATTTGTAGCCATATCTACTTGAGGTACCTGAAATAGGACAATAATATCGGCATGACAAGACATAAATAAAATAAAACTAAACTAAAATCAATGTGAGTCAAGTAAAAAATACGATATAGTTTCGCGTTATCAAATTCCCCCATACTTGAACCTTTGCTTATCCTTAAGCAAATAACCAAATGGTAATCACACTAAGCACGGGTCTGAAACAAAAACACGACAAAACTCAAACCATATGTGGTTGCGAGGCCTTTGTTAGATAGATAGGTACTAAATGTCCACACCAAGGATACTGTAGTGATATAAAATCAGAGAATGCGATCAAAAACTCCGTTCCTATGCAAACTAATCAAAATCATTCTATTATAACTTAACCTATTTATTTTGTTTCATTTTACCCATATTCATTCAAGAGCAATCACATTAAACCCATTATCCGTACATGCACATAGTAGGGGAATAATTTAGTGATTCTGATCCTTTGTCCCGGGGTTCTAGTACATAAGTTTGGCAACCCTTTTATTTACCCAATCATAATTGTAAGGGATCGGACCATAGTCCTCCCTACCAAGTTCAACATCATATACCTCTGAACCAACTGACAACGGGTTGTTTTATTATATTTTTGTAGGTTCCAAAACTGTTGGATTAAGTGATCGGGTGAGGGTCACCTACCTTAATAGGCGCATTCCTTATTTTAAGTTTATTATGGTATATAATTTTTAGAATCTTTAGGATCATTCACTTATTTTCATCGACTCTCTATGTAGTTTGTGCTTAAGCTGGTGTTGACTGCTAAATATAAACTACTCAGGGCTAATTTAAAACTGAAACTTAAGGTCTTGACATAATAGGTACTCAAATTGATCTTGCATACTCAGGTGGTTTAGGTTGTCAAAAGGGTACCAATTTTATTAAATTTTTCCCAAGTCGTTCTATTATAGCCTAAAGTGCAAAACAACCTATATACTTTTAGAGTGTCGTGTCATGCATCAAACCAAAATTTAAATTTTTTGTTATGGCTCAAGAAATTGGGAGAGTCAAATAAATAATGGAAACCACGCAAAAAGACTCGACAACACATGAATTTGACTCAATTAACACTAAACAAAGGAAATAAACATAATAATGAAATCTACCTAGAAAACAATAAATAAAAACGATAAAGTATCTCCCCCACACTGAAATCGAACATTGTTCTGAATGTTTCGAAATAAGGTGAAAAGGGGCGAGCAAACCTGAAATGAGGTTAATGCATGCCTCCCTTACCCCCTGACTCGTCAGATGAATGTTTTCGTTGGTAACGACTCCTGCTGCGGTGTGGATGTTTAGAGAGCTAAAGCTGCTGAATTTGGGAGGCTAGTGATGTGTTGGAATCTTGCAGCTGAAGGAGGCTAAGTGTCGTGTGTGCTTGGTTTTCTTGTACTTGGGTGAAAGAGCTTGTTGTATGAGCTTGACATGTGTGCATGTAATCCATCATCTCTTGTTGTTGCTCATGCTCTTCCTCGCACGCTATTTGTTCTCTCATTATATCTTCAGTAAAATAATAGCTACCAGAAGAGGTACCTGCATGGAAGTTAAAAGAACTAGGTGCAGTGTGTGTGTATGTGTAACATTATCATCAGAGGGAGGAGTTAGGTATTCATTGGAGATCCCCTCTCTCATTGGTCGTACTCGTCATCGGTGTCCTCGTCACCAGCTACATCCTTAGAAATATGCACGGTGACTGGGTTAGGCATTGGGTCATCAATATAGCAAAATTTATTGTGATCGCACACATCCATGCGGTTTGGGTCTGGGAGAGTGATACTCGGAAAAACATGATTATTAATCATTAATTCAAATTTACCGTCTGGTTTTTGTTTGACTAAATTTTCTTCTACACGTGACGGGAGTGGCATTAGGGTCTAAATATTTTCTGCGAGTCCTAGGACTCGAGCTATGGAATAACAGGTTATTAATCCACCAAAGACTATTGCTCCTTTTTTTACGGTCACTAGTGCATGCATGTGAGAGATCATGAAGGGACCGTATTAACCTTTTCGGGCACAAATATGGCGAACAAATAGAAAAATTCTTTTGTGTTCACTTTTTTAGAATTTTCTCGGCCAAAAATAGTGTATAGATGGGTTGTGAATCAACGAGGCTCTGTTTCCTTCAAAGTTGTGTGTTACTATACCCATTATTGCCCTCCAGAATGGTTGAAAATCATTTTTCCATCCAACAGTATCCGGAACCTCACATACTACTTTATTCTCGTAGGGAAAATGTAGCAAATCAGTAAGTTGGTCAAAACTAAATGCATATTTAACATTAAACATGCGAAATTGAACGGTCCCACTAAAACAACATGTGTTGATGATGGGGTTAAAAATAAGAGAACTAAGGAATTCTAGTGTGAGTTGGACATAGACAGGGTCTTTAAAAGATAAGAAATAATTTAAACTCAACGTTTTAAGCATATGGTTAACACTGTAAAAAATTCACAAAGCTCTTAAACAGGGTTCAATAACATACCTTGTTGATTCTATTTCTCTATTGTATAGAGCCTTTGTAGAGTTTTGCCTTCATTTCCCCGGGCTTTCCTTCTCTAAAAATTATTTCATAACATTGCCTTTGGGCCATGACAGTAACTCACAAAATTTTGAGTATTAAGAAGAGGAAATCTAGAAATGAACGGTGGAATGAATAAATGTTTGTGAAGTTATAAATACTGAGTGGTAATTTAATATGGTAGTTGAAAGGGGTTGAATGGAATAATGTGAAATAATGGTGTTATAATGAGTGTGGTGGTGATAAATGTAGTGCATTATTAGGGTCAAAGAAAGAAGAAAGTGTGTGTAGGAAGTTGGAAGTAGAACGTGGTTGGCATGTAAGGGAAGGATGGAAGTGGCAGGGACCACTATAAAGGGTATGGCGAGCGCCACATAAGGCAAAGTGGCAGGTGCCACAAAAAGTAAGGGTGGCGGGTACCTAGGGAGTGGTGGCAGGCGCCACACTTGGTGATCATTAATGGCGGGAGGCAGAAAGCACTAAAGGTGTCTGCACTTTCACATTTTCAAGGATTTGCATTCATTTTTATTGGACCATTTTACTTGTGCATGTGTTTGTCTTTCTTTTCTTTTTTTGACCATCACAGTCTTGCACATGTCAGTTACTTTTCTTGCATTTGCATGTTACTTCTTTTGACCAGAATGTTTAAGATATTTAATACTTAGTAGAATATTAGCAAAATATTAAAATATGAAGTAAAGTAAACAATAAAACTCATTAAATGTGAAACAAAGCAGAACTTAAAGTTTCTACATAAGAGAAAGTTATTGAACCATAAATAATCCTAATTAAAAAAATTCTTAATATTGAAAACAATGAAATCCTAATCTAGAAAGCACTATAAATCCTAAAATTATAGTTGGTCCTTCCCCCACATTTAAAACAAATAGTGTTCTCAGTATTTAAATGTTAGAGTTGGAAACGTAGTAATATCCAAAACCATTAGCCATTACGATGACCACCGGTAGGAGGAGCTAAAGAATAAATATGTTGATAAATCTGATACAATTGTTGTGTCAATATGTATTTTAAGCCCTAGAAATCCATGTGCAAAGTGCTTAACTCATATCTAAGGTTAGCAATATATGTTTATAAAGTAGTGATTGCAGTAGTGTGATCAACTGAAGGTGGTGCAATGGCCGAGGAGGAAACAGCAAGGGTGGTAGGTTTTGGGGATGGATAATAATGGTAAAGCAAAGGGGTCTCAGGGTTTGGGTCAGTCTCGTCTTATCCTTATAAATCATAAAGCCAATTATCTTTGTCGTGCACACTAGTTTTCTCAATATTGGGAAATATGAAATGATGAACAGCCTCATGGTGTACTGGAAGTTGAAAATCATTAGAACCAAGGTTTCTGATTAGTCCCGTATTTAAGCAGAAAATGATGTCCATTGTAAATAGCCTCCTAAAGGGTTTAGGCGTGAAAGTGGAGTTCTTAAGGCTAAAGCAGTGGCAATCATAGAAATAAGACCATGGATCAGGATGGGGCCATGAGTATCTTGTGCAATATTATGTAAGTTAGCAAGCATGAAGGCTGCACCATTTACAATTCTAGACTGGAAAACACATAACATAATGAAAATTTCATCCCTAGACACTAAGGTATCATTTTGTTATTTTTCGAAAAAGGTAAAGGCCAAGATCATGTGGAAGTAGCGGATAAAAGGGTTATAGATTTTGGTGGATTGCATTTGGTTTGGATCATGATTGTGTTGGCCATAAATTTGACTCCAAAAATAGTTGAGTTCAGTATCCATAAATAAATCCTCACGCGCCTCTGTGAAAGCATCTAGTCCATAAAGAAAACCTAACCGTTTTGAAATCTTACGAGTGGTCATGCGATAGGAAAACCCAAATAGTCTGAAAGAAGTCCTTCCTCTATTTAATATTATTCCCAGATTAGGATCATAAGTGAGGGAGTTTAGGAATTCTAGAGTCAGCTTATGTTAAGTGGGGAATTTCTTCCTAATAAAACCTTCCCATCATATTTAGTTAAACATATAATAGATGCTTTCCTCAATACCTAGAGCAGGCATGGTAGGGCCATCGACATATTTTTTCAGTGCCATCTCTCTCTGAAAAAGAATCTAATAACGTCTATGTTGTACCCCAAAATTTTCCCTGTTATTTTTTACAAGATCTTCTCTTACATGGGTGGCTACAAACACTTGCTTGAAGAAAAATAAGAAATTTGGAAGTTGGTCAAAGTGTCCTTCAATGGGGTGTACTTCAAAGGAATGGAAGCACAATGACATTCGATTGGCATCTGAACAAAGGCGTCTTCGACTGGCATTTTAACGTCACTTCGATTGGTCTCAACTGAAGGAAATCAAAGAGAGCAGAACAAAGTTTTCGAGCGGTCAACAAGATCCTTCGATTGGCCTGTTAACAAGGCCTTTCGATTAGCACCTACATGGTACCTTTCGATTGGCATGGTAACAATGCCTTTCGATTGGCATCTCCCAAATGCCTTTCGATTGGCATCTATATAGCGCCCTTCGATTGGAATTCTAAAAGGTCCTTCATTCGAAGGAAGTAGCAAGACTCATTCAAAGGGTGTATAAGAGGTCCATTCGAAGAAGTGATTAGATGACTCATTCGAAGGGTGTATAAGAGGTCCATTTGAAGAAGCGATCAGATGACTCATTCGAAAGTTGTATAAGAGGTCCATTCAAAGAAGCGCTAGATGACTCATTTGAAGGGTGTTTGAGAAGTCCATTTGAAGGAGGAAACTCATAGGCCAATCAAAGAGAAACGTTGAAGGGTGTTCGAAGGAGTCAATGTGTCCAGGTTCATCCAAGGTTTCCAAGGAGACATGAATGTTTCAAAAAAGGAATGATTTTAATTTGTCTGATTCTTGTCTCGTGGCTTTAAAGTCCTAGTTAAATGGTTGTCTCTTTTTGTTACTGGACCATCACACTCCCATAAATACAAGGGCAAGGACATAGTGCCAGGGGCACACAAAAGAGAAGACATATGGAAACGAAAAAGAGAACACGCATACATACTGCACACGAAGAGACCACACAGACGCACTACTCAAAAATCCCAAAAGCCTCCCAGTCGAAACACCTTTTGCAGGTTCCCTTATCCAGGAGTCCATCCCAGCTCCTAAGCAAACATCTCCACATCTAGAGCCATGGATCATATATCTTCGATTGGTAAGGGTTTGCAAAACCAAAATTGCACCTTCATGACATTTAAGTACACATTGTTATTACTGATGATATTGCATGTAAGCTAAAGCATAGATGTGAGATCATGCCATTGATGGGGCATGATCTAAGTTCTACTTTGAATCCCAGGATAAAACGAACCCAGACCAAGACTCAGCAGATTCGAATTAAGGAAGGGGTCGAATTGGGAGGAGATTCGAATCAGGGGGGTAAAGTCCCCCCTGGATCTCTAACATTTGTTTCGTTTTGTAGGAAACATCTTTTCAGACCTTGTTCAGAGCTTCCAAACAGCTCAGCTTCGAACTGGATCCAGGGTACCCAGATCGAAGGATAACATGTCCAGATCGAATACCCCAAAGTGCAGCCCTTCATGCACCTTCGATCAAGCCTTTTCGCTGGATCGAAAGACAACCCAAGTCTCTTTCGATCCAGCCCCCCAGAATTACTCCTTCTTCGATTTACTGCTTGTTCCTGCGATTTCAGCTTTGTTTTAACTATTTTATTTCTTTTTTTTAATCAACATAAAATCAATCAAAAAACCATAAAAACATATGATAGTTTTTTTTCTATTAAACTAATTTTATTAATTAATCATTTAATTATCTTAACATTTTCTAAGAAACTAAAATTAAAAAGATTTAGATCATTTTCCCAAAATAAAATAAAACAACAAAAGGATTTTATTCTTAGGATTTTTTAGAAGTTATTTTCAAATTCGTGCGCATTTATTTTATTGTAAATGCCTACTAGTTTGTGATAGCTTAATTAGGACTTTTACACTTTACTGCTTTATTCCTCCAATTTTGGATATGTAAATAATCCCCCTCCCCGAAGAATTGTAATAGCGTAGGATTTATAATTCCCGCACTTTAAATTCCTGTACATATATTAACTGCTTAGATGTATGCTAACTAGGATTACATGACAATATATGAAAACAAACGGTAGAACACCTAAATGTTTAAAGATAAATAACTGAACTGAACAAACTTGCACATAAGCACCTCTAAGGTACGCCCGCTTTGGTTGCCTTTAAAAAAAATCATGAGGCAGGAATGCTTTAGCAAAGACCCGTAAAATCAAAAGATCATAGTCCCTCGATGACCCTACAATTGCCTTCTCGGTAAATGATCTAGTCCCTAAAATATAATTGCTAAAGCATCCCCATAAATTACCTTCGTGACTGTAACGTCCGTTCGATTGTCCCTCAACATCCAACAAGAAGGCTACCTTCTCGCTAATAGTAGGATAACACTGTCTAAAGGAAGAGAGGAAAAGAACAACCTTTTCGAGTAAAAAAGTAGATAGCTGTTAGAAGTTTGCTCAAACTATTTTTGCACTTACACACAAAAACTACTTTTCAAAAGTCATTTTTCAAACACTTTGTATATGTTCTCCACTACCCCGAGAAACATTACAAAGTCCTCCGTACTAAGGCGTTTTCAAAAACATTTTCAAACACAAAGCACAAAGGTATTTTAAAAATGAGAAAACCTCTAAGAGCCCATGGAAAACCACGGATGGAAAGGGTACTAACACCTTCCCTTTCCATAATCTACCCCCCTTACTCAGAAAATTCTCGAAAAGGTATTTTTCTGTTCTTTTCACCCTTTCCTTAAATTGGATAAAAGAAAAGACGGTGGCGACTCTTGCTTACCGCATATTTGCGAACAAAAAACGTAAAACCAGTATATAACAGTCTGTTTTGTCACCGTATCACAGTCTATGTTGGGCATCGCTTCCAAAAGTGACAGCCATATTATCTACGTTATCCATCTCTAAAGTTAGTTAAGAAGTTAGTATCTTGAAATTAAGTAGACAATGATACTAAGTTAGTAATGGTTAATTCTAAAGAATAATACTGTGTATCATTATAAAAGAAAAAGAAAAGAGAGATAAAAATAGTTAGGAATAATAAGAGAAAATTAAAATTAAATTTAAATATGGGTTTCCTCCCACCAAGCGCCTCGTTTAATGTCGTAAGTGAAGGATGGAAAAACACAAGAAAGGGGGGGGGGTGAATTGGGGTTTTGAATTCTATGACAAGATGACACTTAATTTTTATCCTGGTTCGTTTGAACTCAAACTATTCCAGTCCACCCGCCAAGGTGATTTCGCCTCTCTCCAGGGAGGTCTTAATCCACTAATCAAACTTGATTACACAAATACAATGACAACTGTCAATGTCTTCTTGAGTCTAAACCACAACCCGGTTTCCTCAAGGAATTACAAAATACAATATTGAAAGGCGTGTACAAATATGTTTTCTAACAAAAACAATATCACTAAAGTGATGTTTTACACAAATGAAATTCAGTACGTTGAAGGTGATGAATATATCTCGCTTGTTTTGTGCACAAAAAAATTGTCAACAATTTTTCCTTCAAGCTTTGTTTATATAGGAAACGCATGTGGGAGCTTTTGGAATATTGATAAATAGTAATTAAAGAGCTTTTCAAATAGAGAGATTCTTGTCCCCTTTCAGTCGTTACTTTTGAATAGCCATAAGTGAATTGTAACGCTTCAGAACAAGCTTACATCAGAAGATGAATGTTACCGTTGAGACTCTTTTTGCTTTCCAGAAATTTACATATTAGAATATCAGAGTTCTTGTTTCATAGTGTTGGTGCATTCAGAAGTTATAACATAGAACTTATTCATTTGGCGTATTACACAAATTTGCTTCTAAGTATGATGCGTCTGAACAGATCTTCAAAACTAAACTCTCTCATCTTCTTACATCAGAACTTCCAGATGTTCTATCTGAACTTCTATGCTTCTTACATCATAACTTCTATTATGTTCTAGTAGATCTTTTCTCATCTTCTATGCTTTTTACATCAGAACTTCTCTGCATATTAAAATACTTTATTAGAGAGCATATATGTTCTTTATATATATCATGTGTTTGTTATCATCAAAACTCTTACAGAGATGTAGAACCAAACTATGTTCTAACAATCTCCCCCTTTTTGATGATGACAAAAACTTGTATATTTTTATAGAATACTTAAAGAACATAAAGCATAAAAGTCTCCCCATGAGTTGGATACTCAGATAAAGAAAAAATACTTCCCTGAAGATTTTTGATCAGAGCTTTGAGAAGGAGTCAAAATATCTTACATTCTCCCCCTTTTTGTCAAGAATCAAAAAGTAGGAACAACACGGGAAAAATAGAAGTATTAGATGAAGCACCAAGAAAAAGCAAAATAGATTTTTAGATTTTCTGAGTTGTCTTTTCTTGAAGGGATCTTTAGATGTTTCTGTAAATTATGTGACATCATCTTCTGTATTTGACTGAGATTCTTCTGATGTTATGTCCTTAGTACTGTTACCAATAGTTTCAGAGCCAATAATCTTTACTTTTTGATTGCCTCTGAAACTTGCGTATCCTCCAAATTTAAATTATAGGCTTTGGAACATATGATTTCTTCCCGTCATGTGTAGAAAGAATCCAGAGTCCATTTGTTAAAAATGGTGTTTTAACCTTGCTGTTAAAAATATTTGCAACATAGATGATTTTATCCTTTGGTACCCATATCTTTCTGGGTCCATGATTGTTAGAGTTTCCAAAATTCTGTTTGAATTTTGGTTTAGCAGAAAACACCTTACTAGTATATTTTATATCATGTGTATGCCCATAGGTGAAGTGAGAATAAAGAGGTGTGTGTTTTATGACCATATCCTAAACTTTCTTAGGTTGAGATACTTTACCCTTGTATCCTATTCCTTTTCTGTCATTTCTGCTAACTCCATAGATCATTGAAGCCATCTTGCTTCTATCTATGTTTTTAGAAAGAAATTTTTGAAAGCTATGATCATATTCCTTTATGATCTTATCAGAGTTACTAGGAACTTCTGAGACAGTTTCTTTCTGAGCATTTTGTAAATTATTTTCTAGTTTAGAAATTGTTTCTTTAAGCTCAGATTTTTCTGATCTCAGTTTCTTAGTTTCTTCAGAGTCAGAAACTATATCCTTTTTCAGGTTCTTGTTTATGACTCGAAGTTGCTGATATCTTTCAAGAATTTATGACATACTTTCTTCTAATTGAGATCTAGAAAAGTTAGAGAATACCTCTTCTGCCTCTAAGTCTGATTATGATTCAGATGATCCAGAGTCATCTGATAAGTTGGCCATTTGGGCTATATTGGCTCGTTCATCTTCTGATTTTGTTTCAGCTTCAGAAGATTCCGAGTCATCCCATGTTGCCATAAGACTTTTCTTCTTATCTTTGGAGAACTTCTTTTTAGGCATTTCTTTCTGTAGATTTAGATAATCCCTTTTGTAATGGCCTATGTGATACAGTGGCAGAACCGACTGTTTTATATACTGGTTTTGCGTTTTTGTTAGCAAATTTGTAGTATGCAAGAGTAGCCACCGTCTTTTCTTTTATCAAAATTAAGGAAAGGGTGAAAAGAACAAAAAAAGACCTTTTCGAGATGTTTTCTGAGTAAGGGGGGTAGATTATGGAAATGGAAGGTGTTAGCACCCTTTCCATCTATGGTTTTCCACGGTCTCTTAGAGGTTTGCTCATTTTTTAAAATACCATTGTGCTTTGTGTTTGAAAATGTTTTGAAAACGCCTTGGTACGGCAAACTTTGTAATGTTTATCGGGATAGTGGAGAATATATACAAAGTGTTTTGAAATGTATTTTGAAAAGTAGTTTTTGTGTAAGTGCAAAAATAGTTTGAGCAAACTTCTAACAGCTATTTATTTTATACTCGAAAAGTTTATTCTTTTCCGCTTTTCCTTTTGATAGTGATATCCTACTATTAGTGAGTAGGTAGCCTTGTCGTTGGATGTTTTGAGGGACAATTGGAGGGACGTTACAGTCACGAAGGAAACTTGGGGAGACACTTTAGAAACTCTGTTTTAGGGACTAGATCATTTACCGAGAATGCAACTGTACGGTCATCGAGGGACTATGATCTTTTGATTTTACGAGTCTTTTCTAAAGTGTTCCTGCCTCATGACTGTTTTATTAAAGGCAACCAAAGTGGGCGTACCTTAGAGGTGCTCGTGTGCAATTGTGTTCAATTCAGTTATTTATCTTTTTATCAAGTTTGCTAACGTTTGATTTCAGTTTTGTCATACAAACCTAGTTACTAACAGTTAATATATTGCATAATATTAAAGTGCGGGAATTTAAATCTAAGCTATTATAATGCTTTGGGGAGGGGATTTACATTATACAAGGATAAAGGGGGATAAAGCAGTAAATATCCTAATTTTTATCTATTACACCCAGTAAACAGATACAATAATAATAAAAATACGAAATTAAATAAACGCGCGCAAAGTTGAAAACACGTCTGAAAATGTAAAAAGAAAATCTTTTTGTTATTTTTGGTATAAAAGAAAATAAAGCCTAAGTCTATTTAATTTTAATTTTAATAAAAAGATGTTAAAATAATTAATTAATTTGTTTACAAAATAAACTTAATTAGAAAAAATACTAGTCTAATATCTTTTTTGTGATTTTTGATTTAAGGTTAATTTAAATAAATAAAAAAGGTCAATAAAGAAATGAAAAGAAATACAAAGGGGGGCACCCTTCGATTGCAGGGAGAGATGGATATCCTTTGATCCAGTGAGAGCAGTTGTCCTTCGATCTAGAGGAAGTTGGCTTTCAATCCAGATGAAGGTGGCTTTCGATCCAGAGGAAGAAAGGTGGCCTTCGATCCAAGGAAAGATGCGGCCCTTTCGATTCAGAAGGGAGTTGTCTTCTTCGATTCAGGAGGACAATGGGAAGCTTTGATCCAGAAGGCTATGGCTTTCGATCCAGGAAGGTTATGGCTCCTTCGATATGGGGTGCTGGATCTACAAAAATATGTTAGCGAAATAAAATGCAGGACCTGGGTATCGAAACCTAGGTCCTTAAATCTACGCGTGCTGGGTCTTTTTAGGCTATATCTGCAACAAGTGTTAGCAAACGAAACACATGACCTGGGTGCCAAACCCAAGCCCTTTGATTCTGTCTAGAATGACAAATCGAATGAAACAACAAATATGGATGTGTTATGCAAATACAAAGTTTGACATTTTACCCTCTCTTACTAGTAGTTGGAACCTTAGATTTGGCACTTTCTGGGTGTGGGTACCTTTGGGACTTCTGGGCGTGGATACTTTTTGTTAAAGGGTTGCTTTGGATTACTTATGAAAATTTTGACAACCTTTGCTGGGTTTTGGGGCAGCGTATCTCTAATCTTTTTCTTTCCTTCCCTATGTAATGTGTCCTTGGCCTCATATTTATAGGAGTGTGAGGGGACAAGAGAAGTAATGTTTGTAACAATCATTTGAATGCCATGAATACCAATATGTAACCTTGTCCAAAGTTAAGGGATCTTGTCTATTTTTGAATTTGGCATAAATGTGTACATAGTGTCCTTCGAATTCTCTCTTTCGACTAGGTTGATGGCCTCCTTCGAATGGCCTTGATTCAGCTCCTTCGAATGGCTCTGATGGCCTCCTTCAAGTGGACCTTTACATGTTCTTCGAATGGACCCATTGAATGCTTCTTCGAATGGACCTTTACATGTTATTCGAATGAGTCATTGTTACTTCATTTGAATGGCTTTCGTTTCCAGCTTCAAAGTCCAATTCGAATCTATTCAGAATTTTCCTTATTAGAATCCCTTCGACCAGCCCTTGGCCTTGATGGTTCTCTTGAAATTTTGTAATGAAATTCCATTCGAAAGACCCTTTGCCATGCCAATATAATGACCTTTGTCCAGATACCAATCGAAGGATACTTGTTAAAATGCCAATCGAAGGACACTGTTACAATGCCAATCGAAAGGTACTTGTTAAAATGACAATCGAAAGGCCTTGTTAACAGGCCAATCGAAGGATCTTTGTTCATGCCAATCGAAGGGCGCTATATAGATTCCAATTGTAAGACACTTTGGAGATGCCAGCTGAAAGGCATTTTGTAGATGCCAATCGAAAGGCATTTTGGAGATGCCAATCGAAAGGAATTTTGGAGATGCCAATCAAAGGAAACTTACAAACATCACTCACAAATTTTCCTTTTCTTTAGAAAAAGGTTTACGACCAACTGTGTAGGGGAAGAACTTGGAAAACATGAGAGGGAAAATATTGGGGTACAACAGCTGCCCCTGTTCAATCTTCTTAAACCTGAAGATGTAGATTGGCTTGTCTGCCTTTTGCGATCTGAAGGTGGAAGATGATTGAACACCAAAGTGCCCATAAATTTGCACTCGCATGACATAACACTAATGGTTGACGATGTCGAGAATGGGCTTACAAATTCCATTTCAAGAAGATAACAGAGAGTTGTCGAAGATGGACTTAAAGATGCCATCCAAGGAATATGACAGAGAGTCGTCGAAGATGGGCTTAAAGATGCCATCCAAAGTAGATATTGACTTTATCAGAGGTCTCTTTATGGGGATTCCTGTTCCTGTTATATGAGGAGGATCCCACTAGGGGATGTTAATTTCCGTTGTTTTCCTGTTTGAGGAAAACTTTGTGGAATGGAGTCTACGAACTTCAGTTGTCCATGGCTCTACTGAGGGGTTATCTCTGGATTGGAGAGATGAAAGTTTGCTGTTTTCTGGTTGAAATCAAGGCTTTGCAGTAATTTGCTCGGAAGAATGAAATTAACTGCTATCTGGAAATGTATCATAAGAAACCTGTGTAGGACTGTTTCAGGATTAGTTCGGGTAAGACTTCATCTGGAAGTATATGAGAAGGAACCTGGGTAGGGCTGTTTTAGGAGATATATGAGAGGGATCCTGGGTAGGGAAGTTTTAGGATGAGTCCAGGTAAAACTACAGTTGGAAATTGTAAGAAGGAACCTAGGTAGGGTTGCCTCAGGATGAGTCCGTGTAAAACTTCATCAGGAAATTTAAGAGAAGGAACCTGGGTAGGGTTGCTTCGGTATAAGTCTGCATAAAACTTCAGAAGGAGCCTGGGTTGGGCTGCTTCGGGATAAGTCTATGTAGAACTTCAGAAGGAGCCTGGGTAGGGATGCTTCGGGATAAGTTCGTGTAGAACTTTAGAAGGAGCCTAGGTAGGGCTGCTTCAGGATAAGTCCGTGTAAAAATTCAGAAGGAACCTGGGTAGGGCTGCTTCAGGATAAGTCCATGTAAAACATCAGAAGGAGCCTTGGTAGGGCTGCTTCGGGATAAGTCTGTGTAAAACTTCAGAAGGAGCCTGGGTAGGGCTGCTTCAGGATAAGTCCGTGTAAAACTTCAGAAGGAGCCTGGGTAGGGCTGCTTCGGGATAAGTCCGTGTAAAACTTCAGAAGGAGACTGGGTAGGGCTGCTTCGGGATAAGTCCGTGTAGGACTTCAGAAGGAGCCTGGGTAGGGCTGCTTCGGGATAAGTCCATGTACAAATTCAGAAGGAGGCTGGGTAGGGCTGCTTCAGGATAAGTCCGTGTAAAACTTCAGAAGGAGCCTGGGTAGGGCTGCTTCGGGATAAGTCCGTGTAAAACTTCAGAAGGAGCCTGGGTAGGGCTGCTTCGGGATACGTCCGAGTGAAACTTCAGAAGGAGCCTGGGTAGGGCTGCTTCGAGATAAGTTAGTGTAAAACTTCAGAAGGAGCCTGGGTAGGGCTGCTTCGAGATAAGTCCGTGTAAAACTTCAGAAGGAGCCTGGGTAGTGCTGCTTCGGGATAAGTCCGTGTAAAACTTCAGAAGGAGCCTGGGTAGGGCTGCTCCGGAATAAGTCAGTGTAGAACTTTAGAAGGAGCCTGGGTAGGGCTGCTTCGAGATAAGTCCGTGTAGAACTTCAGAAGGTGCCTGGGTAGGGCTGCTTCGGGATAAGTCTGTGTAAAACTTCAGAAGGAACCTGGGTAGGGCTGCTTCGAGATAAGTCCGTGTAAAACTTCAGAAGGAGCCTGGGTAGGGCTGCTTCGGGATTAGTCGGTGTAAAACTTCAGAAGGAGCTTGGGTATGGATGCTCCGGGATAAGTCCTTGTAAAACTTTAGAAGGAGCCTGGGTAGGGCTGCTTCCGAATAAGTTCGTGTAAAACTTCAGAAGGAGCCTGGGTAGGGCTGCTTCGGGATAAGTTTGTGTAAAACTTTAGAAGGAGCCTGGGTAGAGCTACTTCGAGATAAGTCTGTGTAAAACTTCAGAAGGAGCTTGGGTAGGGCTACTTCGGAATAAGTCTGTGTAATACTTTAGAAGGAGCTTGGGTAGGGCTGCTTCGGGATAAGTCTGTGTAAAACTTCAGAAGGAGCTTGGGTAGGGCTGCTTCGGGATAAGTCTGTGTAAAACTTCAGAAGAAGGGAGAAGGAACCCGTGTAAGATTGCTTCATGAATAGCCCGTATAAAGCTGTATTTGGAAATTGTGAGAAGGAACCTAGGTAGGGATGCCTCATGATGAGCTCATGTAAAGCTGTATTTGGAAGTCAAAAGAAACCAGTATAATATTGCTTCATGATGAGCCTGTGTAAAGATTTATTTGGAAGTCAGAAGAAACCCATATAAGATTGCTTCATGAGGAGCCCGTGTAAAGCTCTATTTGAAAGTCATAAGAAACCCGTATTAGATTGCTTCATGATGAGCCCGTGTAAATTTGTATTTGGTTGCACAGATAATTACTCTGTTTTGTTTCAGGAGCTAATCCTGGACCTGTTTAAAATTGTTGATGATAAATATCAGTTGATTGATCTTTCCTGAAAAGGTAAAGCGTTAGCTCTATCCAATGTCATGATGTATGAAATGCATTGTGTAATGGTGTTCTCAAAATAAATGAGATTGGGATGTATGCATTTGTAATGCAGATGCTATGACGGTTGTAGAACGATCTATGAATACAATATGTCAATGTATCAGTTGTTCTATTACAACGCTATTGAATTAGGGAAAATAAATCCCTGATTGTAGCTGGCAATGAAGAATGTAGGTCTTCAGATTTTGTTGAAGCTAAACTGCTGGGAGATGATCCTCCATTGTTAGAGAAATAAACTCTGTTGGGGAAGGAAAGCTCTGTGCACTGCCTGAGGATTTTGTGAAATCCTATTGGGGAATCCTGAGAAGTTTGACAACTTTACTGGGGAAAACCTGATGTCGAAGCAGTAGTAGAAATTCTTGTTTTGTCGGGGATACAAGAACACCTGACATCACTAGGTTGTAACCTGACGATATGGCGGCGACTTTTTAGTAAGATGCCCCTGCCTATGTACCTGCTGGTGAAAGTACCTGCGGAGACTTTGTGGATGGTTTGAGTGTCATCCCAACTCCTGGGGTGCTTGGTAATGTTGATCAGGATGATAAGTCTTCTATTGATAAACAAATGACAAGATGACAGGACATAGTCATACATTTTAAATCCCTAACTTTTTCCTGGACCAACCTTTCGGGTTTCTAGTCCACCGGGATACCCTTTTTTGCTCAAGCCTCCTTTTCAGGTTTTCGACTTTCCGGGTGTATAATTTTTTTGTATATATTCCTAATTTTTGCCCGAACTCTTTTGGTTCTCCAGGATGCCCTTAATTTTTCCTAAGCCTGTCAACCTAGCGGGTCTTTTTCATGCGTAGTATTTTCTGACTATATAAACGTTCATCGGGTGCGGAAAATTGTCATTGTCCATAGTAGTGAGTGTTTCCATACTTCCAGAAGATGTTTGTTTAATCGTATAAGATTCGTTGTTGGAATTCATGTCCAATGCCCCAAGTGATTCAGATGGAGATCTTCCCCTGGCTATTCAGAACTTTTGAGAGATTCCTCGAATCTTGACTTGATTGCCCCAGATGATGGACAGTGATCATGCCGTGCCCCTTTGTTGGAAGTGTTTTTCCACTTGAGGTAATCCTTTTCATTGAGAAGGTTTATGTTCATTGAATATTCGTCTACGAATTTCTCTGCTGTTGAATAAATAGTCATATGCAAACAATGGTATTTAAGAATGCAAAGCTTACGCCTGTCTTGAAGTTTTTAAAAATTCATTTTTTTGTAAAACAAACAAATTTTGTAAAAGTATGATGTCAAATCAGGATTTATAGCGAACCTTACAGGAGTCAGTATACCTTTGTAACAATATGCTCTCGAACTAACCCATGCTTCAGCTAGGACTTTTAAGGGTTGTAACGTGGCCTGGTTCATGGTTTAAGAAACAAATGATAAAGGCTCAAAATTTATTTGTACCCACCTATTCTTCGTGATGTTCTTCAGCCCCATGCTCAGTTAATTGTGTATTTTGAATCCCAGTTGAGCTTTGGAATGTCCTTGATATTCTGGTGATGGTTCAATAAACGTTTGTTTGAGAAGGCGGTCATTTTTGTGACCTTTTCTTTTTGTTGAGGATTTGTAGGACCACTTTCTTTTTTGATTTTGTAATCCCTGTCTTTTATCTGAACTGTTTCTTTTGTGATTACAGCCAGCGGGATGCCCCGGTTTTTTTCTTAAGTCTCCTTCATAGGTTTTGACTTAATGGGATTTTATTTTGAGAGATAATGACTGCCTGTTCTTAATGATTATGTTGAACCATCACCATCTTTTGGAGAACATCTTCTACACTATTTGTCGTGTATGAAGGGAAAGCTTGCGACTGAATGCGCATCTGAATTAAATGAGAAAACTACCCTTCCCCAGGTTATGATTAAGGGTTTTAATTTGTGTGAAAAGAAAACTCCTACTTCTTAGGTTCAAAGGGGTTGACTAGGGATTATCTTCTTTATAACTCTACTGTTTAGGATTTGAAACAACGCCTGTACATCGTCAGTGGGGTATGCTCAAAAGCATAATGTAGGGATTATGGTATCATTTTCGTCATCCTCCCTCTAAAGGCTCAGAGCTTTTGATCGAGAGTTGAATATCACAAAAAGGAAAGCAGTTTAAATATAGTGAATACGAATGAATTGATTCAAAACAGACATATGAAATGCATTGATGAAATAACAAAATTTGACATAAATAAATGTTCGAACAATCAAAAGAAAATTTCAACTTGAAAATTATAATGAATGAAAGCTCCTTTGTCTGAACTTGTCACTTTAGATGATGTGCCTTTGAGGAATGGCAGAAGAATTCCAGTTGACCATCTTATGCGAATTCTAGCGCTCCTTCATCAATCAGGTCTTGAATTTTATTTCTCAACGTCCAACAGCTATTGGTGTCATGTCTAGGACCTTTGGAGTGGTACGCACATCTTGCATTTGGATTGTACCTTTGGGAGGCTGTGTTGGGATTCTGAGGAGGGTCCTTTAACGTAACCAGCTTGGCCTCCAACATGTGTTGCAATGCTTAAGCCAATGACATCTTGATTTTGGTAAAGCGTCTTTCAGATGTATTCCGCTTATGCCGATTTCCCTGTTGTTGTGGGTGAGGTTATGGTTGGGCTTGTGATGTAGCAGCAATTTGGAAAGGTTTACTCTCCAAGCTAACTTTTTGTCCCATCAAGGGTTAATGAATAACTTGATCCCCAGCCTCGACTGTTTGTTTCACACAGTTGCATCCGTCTTGAGGAAGTTTGCTGATAAGGAGTCTCAACTCTTCTTGCCCCCGAGCCAAGCTTTGGATAAGATCCATCTTCCCCAGCATCTGGGTTCTCATTATTTCAACTTCAGCTTGCAGTTGTTCCAATCATTCGTCCTTATCGTCTTCAGGATTTTTCTTGGCCAGGTTCCCAGTGAGGAGTGCTTTCCACTCTTCCTGCCCCTTGGATAGGTTCAGGAACATTTCCATGAACTGAGCTTCTTGAGTTTGGAGATCTCTATTGTCTTGTTTTAGAGCCATTGCTAAAATAAACAACGATAACATGAGAGACCTGCTTTGAAACCTTCTTATGCAATGATATGAGTGATATGGCGGCAGAACCGACTGTTTAATACTGGTGTGCATTTTGCGTTTTGCATTTGCAAAATGTCGCAGTAAGCAAGAGTCGCCACCAAATTTTATTTCATCCAACCGGAAAGGAAAAAAGTACAGAAGAAATCCTTTTTTGATATTTTGAGTACGGGGGGTAGATTATAGAAAGGGAAGGTGTTAGCACCCTTTCTATCCATGGTTTTCCATGGGCTCTTAGGTACTTGCTCATTTTTAAATTGCTTGTGTTTGTGTGCTTTGTTTTTGAAAAGTTTAACTTCGTGATAACCCTTGTATCAGTCCTCAAAGGTGTGACGAAGTTGTTTTGAAAATTTGTTTGAAAAGTGTAAGTGTGAAAAGTTTTGATTTGAGCAAGTATCTACTAGCATCTACCTACTAGAAAAAAGATTGTTTCTATTCTTGTTTCCTTTAGACAGCGCTATCCTACTATTGAGAAATAGGTAGCACCTTCGTTGGAATTTGTAAGGGTCAATTTAAAAGGGACGTACGGTCACTAAAGCAATATTAAGATACCTTAGTAGTAACCCTAGAGTCTTAAGATCTTTCTCGAGGCAACATTTTTGAGGCAACATTTCCGAGGCAACGTCTCAGAGGCAACATTCGAATGAGACATTTTGATCTTTTTAGACTGGAGGGCAACCACTAAGACATCCTATGCTTAATGATCGTTTACCGAAGGCAACCGAAGTGAGAGTATACCCTAAGAGTGATATGTGCGAGTGATTTGTTTTCAGTTTATTATCTTTGCACATTAGGGTTTTCTAACCGTTTTAATTTTGTCATGCATTCTTGCCATACAATCCTATTAGCATACATCTAACAGTTAAATATTTGCGGGAATTAAAAATGCGAGAAAATAAACCTAGCTATTACAAGGCTTCGGAGAGGGGGATTAATTACATAGCCAAAAATCGGGGATTTAAACAGTAAATAAAAACCCTAAATTAACTATTACAAACCCTGAACAGTTACAAAATATTGGCAAAATAATTAACAAGCGCGCGGTAAATTAAATGCGAGGAGATTAGGGTTTTGACCCTTTGACTAATCCTACTTGCGATTGATTAAAGGAAAAAATATTTTTGTCATGTTTTGTTATTTAAGAAAATAATGGAGAATTAAATTAAAAGAAAATCCTAAGTTCTAATTAATGTTAATTTTTGAAAATTAATTAATTAATTCTAAACAACCTATTTTTTGTATTTTTTTTGTTTTATTTGAGAAAAAGGAGAAAAATTAAATCAAAAGTTAACCTAATTTTCTAATTTAATTTTAATTGTAAAAAAACAAATTAAAGTTACCCTAATTTAAATATTAGTCTAATTAATTAACAAAATTAAATTTAATAAGAAAACAACTAAATCTAATTTTTTATGACTTTTCTTGATTTTTTATGATTTAATTAAAACTGATTTTAAAGTACAAAATAATTAAAGAATTAAAAATAAAGCAAAATAAAATAAGAAGAAGAAAAAATGAGGAATGGGCATGTTAGTGTTGCTGAAGGAGAGGGTGCAAATCTGGATTTTCTGGCCCAACAAGCTCCAAGCCTGGTTGACCACGCCTGATCTGGTGCGTTGTTGACTTTGAGGAACATGGTAGACCTTCATTGGAGAGGCGTGGGATCTGATGACACGCTGGATCACATGGACGGATGTTGATGGCGTATGGTGGTCACCAAGAAGGGTAATACGCTGGATCAACTGACTGAAAATAAAATAAGTGAAAACGCTGGGACCTGGGGATCGAACCCAGGTTCTTATGCTCGCTTCCAGTAATCCCTTGCCAGCTGTGCTACGCGTTCTTATTGTTCGTATAATAGAAACAAAACAATATAAGAAAATCAAACAAAATATTAGAAAATGCACGCTAAATTTAAACCAGCCATCCATGGACTGCCACACCTCATCTTCTTCCTTGGACCGTCGCCTTAGGTAAAACACTTTTACCTACGGACATTTATTTGTAGCTATAACCCTGTTCACCTCAAAAATTGCATACGAGCAAGATAAATGAAAAGTAATGGTACCAATCAACTCGTCTCATCCCCACGAGCATCATGGTACCTGATTCAAAGCCCAATTTTTCCTGCATTAAGAAACCCTAAATAAGAACATAAAAACCCTAACAATGGCAGGCGCGAATATAAGCTTCAAAAATGCAATTAAACCATCCTGTTAGCTTGTAAACATGATAATAATCACAAATATGATAATTAAAAGTGCTAATGATGCGTAAATTGCAATAATCAAATTTGAAAAAGCTTGTAAACCGCGTGAGGTGTAGAGGCGAATTCTGAGCGCTTCATACCTTACAAATGGTGGAGATGGCTTCAGTGCACGCCCAGGATGTGATGGCTGGCCTTGAATTGCTCTCAAAGGTCCTTTAACCTGCAAACCGAACCTCACTTTTTGTCAAGATTTCTGAGTTTTATTCTATGCCTCTAACGACCTCTAACCCCTGTTTTTTGATATGGAATTCTTCATTATATAACCTAGAGTGAATTAGGTTAACAAACTTGGAATGAATCTTTGCATTTATCCAAGATTTGATTTGATTTTCAAACTATATGATATGTTCCTATTTTGAGCCAAATCATGCCTTTCTTGTATCAATTGCCATTGATTCGAATTGATCTTGTAAACTCAACATATCTTGATTGCCAAACTGTCAAAAAAACAAAAGAAATCATAACTTTATTAATTTTCATCATTTATTTGATTTAATTCACTTTTTAATTAATGAAAAATCAAAATAAATTGAAAAAATGAAGCACATAATGGGTGAGTTAACATTTGAGTCGTAGACCACATTATAATTGAGGTGCAAGCATAAAAAGTTGGGCCCATTTAGCAAAAAATGCAAATTTGAGCACATTTGACTTTTGGCAATTTGGCAAAAATGGTCAACTTGGCCAATGCATAACTCTCTCAATTTTGACCCTAGAGAGGTGTTCTTGGACTTTTTAGAAAGCTTAGGATGTCCTCTAAGCAAACCTATTGGTCTGGTCTCAATTGAGTCTTCCATGTTCATGTATGAAGCTTTGACCCAAAAGGTGTTTTTGTTGACTTTTTAAAAGGACCTATAATGTCAAAATTCATATATTTTTGTGAGTGCATATTCTAGACTTGAGAGCTGAAGATGAATTTTAGGTAATTGCACCCTATTCAAAATGAGCTTTGGATGGGTCATTTCTGACAAAGTATGAGAAAGTTATGCTTGGTCAAAGTTGAGTTGACTTTTCTTGTAAAACCCTAATTTAGCAACTTTTGGGTTTTGATGAATTGTGAGCAATCCTTGAGGAATCATGATCAAGCCTTGATCAAATGATGGATAATACTTTAAAATGAGTATGTTGACCAAAAATCTTGAAGTTTGACTGTATGTGGGCCACAATTGACTTTTGACCTAGTACAGTTGATTTTCAGGCATTTGAGCAATTGACTGGGTAAACTTCTTCTGCAAGGCTTGAAACTTGACATGGATGATCTTGAGAACATATTAGGACAATGGTGATAATTTGAGTCCTTTTTGGTTCACCCATCTTGATGAAGATGGAAGCCCTAATTTAGAGGTATACTGCCTTAGGAGAGAGTTAGTCTGGCCAACTCTTGAACTTCCTTGAGCAATTTGGGGACCTCACTTGCCATGTGTTGAAAAATATGGGAGGGAAAATTTTTGGGTACAACAATATGTATGATATATGTATGCAATGTTTTCAAGGATCTCTCGGGGTAAACAAGAAAATATCAGAAGTTGAATTTTGCAGCTTTGATTGAAGAACTTTATATCGTTGAGAGTCCTTCTACGAGAGTCAAGCTCACCATATCAAGTGGGTCATAGCCCCTGACTCAAGTTATCGTGTTTTGATCTTTTGACAGCATCGGCCAGAGGAAAATAAATCCTCTTGCCCCTTGCTAGACGTTTGGTTCATCATAACCTGCATCACATGCCCTTGAGATCCTTGAAATGGTTAAGGAAATGCTATGGTATGATGCTATGATGTGTATGCTATACATCAAGAAAAACAATGCAGGGTAAGAAACCAATTTATTGGATTTATTCAAACAAGGTCATGCAAGTAATACAAACAAAGCCCTGTAATGAATTCAAATTGTTAGGCAAAGAAAGAAAACAAGTCACACAAGTAGCCTTAGGTTTAGGGTTGCATGGATTCCATAGGTAAGTACCCTCTTGAAGTTTAGTTGGCTCAACCTATCCTATTAATAGTAATCGGGTTCTAAGGAGCCTCAATATCACTGACTTTCCCTTATTTCAGCTCCGCACCAAAGTATTGCGGCAAAAAATTTCTGAAAGTACAGCCTCAATGAGTGTAGTATCGAGTATCAACCAATCTTCGGTCGGAACCAAAGCCGGTTATTTAACTACTTCCTAATGGCTAGGATGAGTCAATTAAAGGTTTTAAAGGTCAATTAGCGTTTATTGACACTATGAGGAAGCCTAATGTTATCCTCGACTTACTCAAGGAACATTAGTACAATCCAAAGTATCGCGCTAACGTAGCCACCACTTAGTATGTATCGGTCTATGCCGTACAACCTCCATGATTTATTGCTACTTACCTAATAAGGTGCCCCAGATACAGGTGTAGATATTTACAAGAATACCCCAACAAACCCTCAAAGATAAAGCAAGCAAACACACAATAAGGCATTTAGAATGGTGAACTAAAACTCTAAGGTAACCCCACTTTTTTTATATCACCAGTAGAGTCGCCAGTTCTGTGATACGGTGGCAGAACCAATTATTTTATATACTTGTTTTGCATTTTTGTTCGCAAATGTGTGGTAAGCAAGAGTCGCCACCGTCTTTTCTTTTATCCAAATTAAGGAAAGGGTGAAAAGAACAGAAAAATACCTTTTCGATATGTTTTTTGAGTAAGGGGGTATGTGATACGGTGGGAGAACTGACTTGAGGGTTTTGCGTTTGATCGCAAATGTTACGGTTAGCAAGAGTCACCACCGACTTTTCTTTTATCCAAAAGGAAAGTTAAAAAAGCACAGGAAAGACCTTTGAGATTGTTTCTTGAGTTCGGGGGGTAGATTATGAAAAGGGAAGGTATTAGCACCCTTTTCATCCATGGTTTTCCATGGGCTCTTAGTTACTTGCTAGATCACTTACTTTTGTTTGAAATTGTTCTTTGTGTGGTTTTGAAAGTATTTTGTAAAAGAGGTCATTGTTTAGGCAATCTTTGTAATTATTCTCGTTCGTAAGAATGTATACAAAGATGTTGATCTTTTTGAAAATGTTCTCAATTTTGTTAGATGTTTTGAAATGAGTAGGTGTTTGTTTTGAAAATAGAAAGGATATTTGTTTTGAAATGGAGCAAGTAACTAAAAGCAATCTACCTACTCAAATGTATTTCTTGTTCATTTTCTTTTCCTTTGACATTGTTGTCTTACCATTGATTTAGTAAGCAACCCTATCTTTGGATGTAAACGGGACGAGCATGGGTCATCGTATAGCCATGATTAGCAATGTTGCAAGGTATCTTAGCATTTTTGAGGGACTAAGATCATTTGGTAAGGCAACTTTGAATAGCATCATCGAGGGACTATGATCTTGTATTTGTTTGTTTTGCTGAGATACCTTACATGCGTAATATGACTCTTTTGTATAAGGAAACCAAGTGAGATAACCCTAGGGGTGTCTTGTGTGCAAGTGTGTCATTTTCATGCTTGATTTTGTCTTGAGTTAGGGTTTTCTATTTGGTTGGTTTTATCTTGCCATACAAACCCTAATTACTAGCATGTTATGTAAAAGCGATAAATTGCGAAATTAAAAATTACTACGCTATTACAACACTTGTGGGAGGGGGTATACAATTTATGAATGGGGATTGCAATAATATAAACCTAATTAAGTTATTACAACCAAATTTAATATGTACAAATATTGGAATAAATAGTATACAAGATGAATTAAATATGCAAAGATGTGTAAATGCAAAGAAGATTTTTGTTTGGTTTTTTTATGTGAAAAAGTTTTAACCTAAACCTAATAAATAAATCAAGATTAACTTAAATCAATTAAGAAAAGAAATTATTTTAGAAAAGATTTTTGAATAAACCCTAATTCTATTTGATTAAAAGAAAATAAGTTTCTTTATGAAAAAGTATTTTTTTTTGTATTTTTTGGTCTTGAGAATAATATATGGTATTATGAGATTTTTTGGTCTTTTCCATACTAAAATAAAATATTTAATGGGTGTGAAGAAAAATAAATATTTAACCTAGTTCTAATTTAACTTACAAATTTATTTAAAAAATAGATAATATATAACCAAATAAAAATATTTTTTATGAGAAATATAAAATAAAATAAACCAAAATATAAATCTATCATTTTTATATTTGTTATGATTTTTAATATTAAGAAAAATATATTTAATAAAATAAAATGAAAGTAAAATAAATAAATAAAATTATATTGGCTGAGGGGTGTCATAAGCAAACAGGAGGTGAATGTTAGAAAAAATCACAAGGCCCATGAATCAGAAGCCCAGCTCCGTAAAGGGACAAAAAAAATGGAAAAATATGAGAAAATTGCAAAAGGCAACACACTGAGGCTCGAACCCATGACCTCTAGCATTTACGTGTGTTGCCTTACCACTGGGGTGGTTGTACATCCGTTTATATAAACAAAAGCACAAATATATATTAGAAAACGCCTCCCGAAGGCAACTTCGTCTTCAACCTTGAGCCATGGCCGGACCACCTGTATCTCTCTCATTTCTCCATAAAAATTGAAAGTCCAAACATGAAAATTGTGGTGTTTCTTCCCACGAGTTCAACCATATAATTTATGTAAACTAAAAGTCAAAGATCAAAGCTAATTTTACTTGCCCTAATTTGAAACCTAATTTTTACAGAAATTTCAAATCCAAAATTCTCTATACACAATTAATATAAATGAAAACTATAAACATGGTTAGCTTTAGAGCAAGGATATCTAAATTTTGTTTTCATAAATCAGGACCAAATGATGCTTGTATGAAGAGATAGAAGTTGGAGTTTTTACCTCTTACAGTTAGGATCGTGAATGGAGTTTGAGCAAGTTTTGAGAAGGCCTGAGGATCTGTTTAGCTTTCCTGGACCACTCTAAGTGTATTCCAATCCTTACTTTGTCTTAAAAGTCCATAAATCTCCCTACTCAAGTCAACCTGCAAGCTTGATATTTGAAAATAGTGGATGGTGGAGGAGGAGTTACAGTGAGAGAACCGGGGTCTGGACCACTTAGGTGTTATGTATATTAAGTGTTTGTGTGGTTAAAACTCAATACGCACGAGTGGATTTGGAGATGGCTATGCAAGGTTCAAAACTGTCAAGTTATGGCAGATTTTCAGCTGCAAAGTGTTTGGGAGTGTTTATGAGTCTTAGCCTTCGTATCTTATGTTTCAACACACTTGTGTATATGTATGGAAAAGGTTAGAGATCAACTCCACTCTAGGTTTCTGAGTTATAGCTTTTGTCTCTATAACTTGCTTTTGAAGAAAAGTGAGGAGACAAGTCTCTAAGTGTTGTGCAAGCATGATCTGAGTTGGTAGAGGCCTTAGACAAGTTGCTTTTGGTTTTGACTTTTCTTGTGTATAGAGAAAACAATTGAGAGGCTCATGAAGTTGACAAAGGCAAAAGTTATGCTTTATCAAAATGGAAATGGCAACTTTGTGCCATAAATGGAATTGTAATTTTGACAAAGGCTCAAATTTTTGGATTAAAGCTCTAGCATCTGATTAAACATTTAATTATGGAGTGAGAAACAAGTTTGAGGTCTGCAAAGCAAAGATTATGCAGCCTAGGCTTGGATTTGAATTTTTGTTCATCATGAAATGGCTTGAAATCAAAGGGATAAATTGCCAACTTCATCTCTTCGATTCTCCATACTCAGGAATGATCTCAAGGAGTTATTGGACATTTTAGAAAGCTAGAAATGTACTCTACATCTCATATTTGAATTTCTTTTGAAAATTCCCTTTGGAACTATATGAAAAAATTGCCATGAAGTTAGAAGCCCAGCGCCACAAAGGGACAAAAAAAAGGAAAAATATGAGAAAATTGCAAAAGGCAGCGCACTGAGGCTCGAACCCATGACCTCTAACATTTACGTGTGCTACCTTACCACTGGGGTGGTTGTACATCCGTTTATATAAACAAAAGCACAAATATATATTAGAAAACGCCTCCCGAAGGCAACTTCGTCTTCAACCTTGAGCCATGGCTGGACCACCCGTATCTCTCTCATTTCTCCATAAAAATGGAAAGTCCAAACATGAAAGTTGTGGTGTTTCTTCCCATGAGTTCAACCATATAATTTATGTAAACTAAAAGTCAAAGATCAAAGCTAATTTTACTTGCCCTAATTTGAAACCTAATTTTTACAGAAATTTCAAATCCAAAATTCTCTATACACAGTTAATATAAATGAAAACTATAAACATGGTTAGCTTTATAGAAAGGATATCTACATTTTGCTTTCACAAATCAGGACCAAATGATTCTTGTATGAAGAGATAGAAGTTGGAGTTTTCACCTCTTACAGCTAGGATCGTGAATGGAGTTTGAGCAAGTTTTGAGAAGGCATGAGGATCTTTTTAGCTTGCCTGGACCTCCCTAAGTGTATTCCAATCCTTACTTTGTCTTAAAAGTCCCTAAATCTCCCTACTCAAGTCAACCTGCAATCTTGATATTTGAAAATAGTGGATGGTGGAGGAGGAGTTACAGTGAGAGAACCGGGGTCTGGACCACTTAGGTGCTATGTATATTAAGTGTTTGGGTGGTTAAAACTCAATACGCACGAGTGGATTTGGAGATGGCTATGCAAGGTTCAAAACTGTCAAGTTATGGCAGATTTTCAGCTGCAAAGTGTTTGGGAGTGTTTATGAGTCTTAGCCTTCGTATCTTATGTTTCAACACACTTGTGTATATGTATGGAAAAGGTTAGAGATCAACTCCACTCTAGGTTTCTGAGTTATAGCTTTTGTCTCTATAACTTGCTTTTGAAGAAAAGTGAGGAGACAAGTCTCTAAGTGTTGTGCAAGCATGATCTGAGTTGGTAGAGGCCTTAGACAATTTGCTTTTGGTTTTGACTTTTCTTGTGTATAGAGAAAACAATTGAGAGGCTCATGAAGTTGACAAAGGCAAAAGTTATGCTTTATCAAAATGGAAATGGCAACTTTGTGCCATAAATGGAATTGTAATTTTGACAAAGGCTAAATTTTTTGGATTAAAGCTCTAGCATCTGATTAAACATTTAATTATGGAGTGAGAAACAAGTTTGAGGTCTGCAAAGCAAAGATTATGCAGCCTAGGCTTGGATTTGAATTTTTGTTCATCATGAAATGGCTTGAAATCAAAGTGATAAATCGCCAACTTCATCTCTTCGATTCTCCTTACTCTGGAATGATCTCAAGGAGTTATTGGACATTTTGGAAAGCTTGAAATGTACTCTACAACTCATATTTGAATTTCTTTTGAAAATTCCCTTTGGAACTATATGAAAAAATGGCCATGAAGTTTGACTGTAAATTGGCCATGGTTGACTTTTTCCCTAATACAGTTGATTTTTAGGTCAACTGTCCAATTGACTGATCAAAAGTGTGATTCAAGGCTTGAAACTTGGCATGAGTAATCTTGGGGTCCCTAATGATCCTTGAAAGTCATATAAAGCATTGGTAGTCCAAAAATCCTTGTGGAAACTCACACCCTAATTTTGGTCATCAGTGCATGAGGAGGTGTCTTGAGCTGGCCAAACCCTAATGCAGTCTTGAATCAAAGAGATCTTGTGAGGAAATTATTGACAAATGAGAATTTTGGGCTACAACAGGGTAAATTATGGAAAGGGAAGGTGTTAGCACCCTTTCCATCCGTGGTTTTCCACTGGCTCTTAGAGGTTTTCTCATTTTTTAAAATACCTTTGTGCTTTGTGTTTGAAAATGTTTTGAAAATGCCTTGGTACGGCGAACTTTGTAATGTTTCTCGGGATAGTGGAAAAAATATACAAAGTGTTTTGAAATGTCTTTTTAAAAGTAGTTTTTATGTAAGTGCAAAAATAGTTTGAGAAAACTTCTAACAGCTATCTACTTTTGTACTTAAAAAGGTTGTTCTTTTCCTCTTTTCCTTTTGATAATGATATCCTACTATTAGTGAGTATGTAGCCTTGTCGTTGGATGTTTTGAGGGAAAATTGGAGGGACGTTACAGTCACAAAGGCAACTTGTGGAGAGACTTTAACAATTCTATTTTAGGGACTATATCATTTACCGAGAAGGCAATTGTAGGGTCATCGTGGATCTATGGTCGGCCTAGCAAGCAGGAATACGAAGGGTGGATGTCCATTACATAAAAGGTTGAATTGAAAGTTTGGGTTCCAACCTTTATGGGGATATCCACTTCCCCGTGCACCATCCTCTTCGAGCCGTAAAATTACCTTACTACTATGTTACTTGGTTTTAATGTCAGTCCCTCGCAGTCAAGTCTATCCAGAGCTTTTTTCGGTAATACATTCAAAGATGAGCCTGTGTCCACCAAGACATGGGCCAGAGTTGTTCCCCTACATTCCACAGAGACATGCAATGCCTCATTATGCTTTCTTCCCCTTGGTGTTAGATCAGCATCCGAAAAACCTAGGCCGTTATCTACTGTCAAGCTGGCTACGCAGTCTTGGAATTAATCAGCAGACGTCTCTTGAGGTACATGGGCTGTTTTCAAGAACTTTACCACTTTAGGTAAATTTGCTAGGTCCGGAAATATTACTGATGTCAGAGTCTTCTTTCTCGGAATTTATATCTTCGGAGGCCAGCCAGTCTTGCTTGATGCCATGGTAGTAAATGTCCCCTCCGTAATTCCACGACACAGTTTTGTCTGACTCATATGGGACTGGCCCAGGCATTGTGATCATTAAAAGAGTTGCTTTCAGAACTGTTGTAATTCTAACGGGTCTTTTGGTGGAGACCCTGGAAGAATTGGCGGAAATGGTAATGATAGAAACATCTTCAAAAGGAACAGGTGTAACATGAGTCTTTTCAAACAAAATCTCTTTGTTATCTATCAGGCACTGAATGCCTGCCTTCAACAAAGGACAGCCAGTTGGTGAGGATAAGCAGAGATGGAAAACTTTATTACAGCACGGGAACACACCGGCTTTCAATAAGTTTATCTTAATAGTCGGAAGTGGGGTCATGAGTTCATCAACTGAGGTAACAAACAAATCTTCTTCAATGGCATTGGTATTGTGACCATGTCTGGACATAGGAGCAGAAATGACATTTGGCTTTTTAGGCGTGTCGAACTCAATTTCTTTTGCTTCAATGAGGTCTTGTATTTTTTTCTTCAACGCCCAACAGATATTAGTATCGTGACCAGGACTTTCAGAGTGATATGTGCAACGGGCATTGGGATGATAATGAGGAGATATTGTATTGGGATTTTTCGGAGCTTCTTTCAAGGTTACAAAATTGGATCTCAGAAGATGTTGTAGTACTTGAGATAGGGTCATGTTAATTCTGGTGAATTTCCTGACTGGCATTTCCGCCCTTGGTTGATTACTTCTTCTTTGATCAGTCGTAGGCTTAGGAATCATAATGGCCCCCACCATTGGTCGGCATTCGGCCCTATCTTGGTTTCTTTGCGAGTATACATCAGCTACCTATTTCTTCCCGATGAAAGGCTTTCTTATAGCTGTAGAAGAAGATGTATCTCTATAAATCTTTCCACTTTTTATGCCGACTTCTACCCTCTCTCCGATCAATATTAGTTCAGTAAAGCCTGCAGATGAACTTCCGATTAAATGATTAAAGAAGGGACCAGAGAAGGTGCCTAAGAACATTGTGATACGGTGGGAGAACTGACTTGAGGGTTTTGCGTTTGTGTTTGCAAATGTTGCGGTTTAGCAAGAGTCGCCACCAACTTTTATTTTATCCAAAAGGAAAGGTGAAAAAGCACAGGAAAGACCTTTAGAGATGTTTTCTTGAGTTCGGGGGGTAGATTATGAAAAGGGAAGGTATTAGCACCCTTTTCATCCATGGTTTTCCATGGGCTCTTAGTTACTTGCTAGATCACTCGCTTTTGTTTTGAAATGGTGCTTTGTGTGGTTTTTGAAAGTATTTTGAAAATGTAACTTTGTAATGATTCTCGTTTTTATAAGAATGCATACAAAGTGTTTGTTTCGAAAATAGTTCAAAGATGTGTTTGTGAGATGTGTTTTTGAAAGTATTTTGAAAATGTAACTTTGTAATGATTCTCATTTCTATAAGAGCGCATACAAAGTGTTTGTTTCGAAAATAGTTCAAAGATGAGAGTGTGGGTGTATAAAAATGTTTTTGTTGCGAGCAAGCGAGTAACTAAGAGAGAACCTACCTATTCAAAAGGTCTTAGATGTGCTTTTCCTCCTCCTTTAGATGTTTCTATCTTACCATTGATTTGGTAAGAAGCCCCATCGTTGGATGTGAAGGGACGGGCATTGGGACGTTTGTATAGTCATAGAAGGCAACATATGGGACGTTTTAGCAATGTCGTTTTAGGGACTAGATCGTTTACCAAAGGCAACATCGAGGGTCATCGAGGGACTACGATATTTTATCGAGAGTCTTTGCTAAAGCGCCCATGTTAGAGGGACATGACTATTTTTCCGATAGGCCACAAAGTGGGATTATCCTAAAGGTGCATGTGTGAATAGTGTGTTTGATTGCATGCATTTTAGTCTTTTATTAGGGTTATCTAGCAATTGATTTTTGAATCTTGCCATGCACCCTAATTACTATACAGTATAAGGAAAATAATAAATTGCGGAAAATGAAATTCTACGCTATTACAAAGTTTTCGGGAATGGGGGTATATCTTTATGAAAGGGGGTTGCAAGTAAAATAAAATATAAGTTACTATTACAACCATATTGAAATGTACAATATAAGAAAGAAAAAGGACTTGTATAGAAAATGGTTTTTTGTCTTAATGAAAAAAGAAATAAATTAATTAATAAAAGAAAATATTTTTATGTCTTTTTATGTTAATAAAAAAAAGAGTTAATATTAAAAATGATGAAAAGGCAAATAAATGAAAGATAGAAACAGTGTGCTGCTGCAAGTAAAACAACAAGGATCAGAAGTTCTGAAGCCAGGCGCGCTGTGACTTAGCAGGAAACATCAGTGGGTATCAGAAGTTCTGAATTGGTAAACTCTGAGGTCCTGCAAGAAACGTTAGAGGGAAAACACAGAAGTTATGGGTTGGTACATTCTGAAGTCTTGCAAAAAATGTTAGAGGGAAAAGGGAACAGAGGTTCTGGATTGGTACATTCTAAAGTCCTTCAAAAAAACCTTAGAGGGAAAACACAGATGTTCTGGAAGGTGTTCAGCCAATGAACCAAAAGTCAGAAGTTATGTGTTATGCTAAACCAGTGAGTAAACATCAGCAGTTCAGTACATTATCATCATGTAAGAATCAGAAGTCCAGTGTGTGTTAAAAGTGAGAGAAATTCATAGAAGTTATGTGTGTTAAAACAGTGAAGAGAACTCAGAAGTTCTGCGTGCTTAAATAGTGAGAAAATCCTAGAAGTTATGTGTGTTAAAATGGTGAGTGAAAAACAGAAGTTTTGTGTGCTTAAACAGTGAGTGAACATTAAAAGTTATATGCCATATTTCAACTCTTAATCAGCACATCAGCAATTTATTCAGTTCTTTAAATAGCAAATCAGACGGATAACATCACAACCATTTATAGAAGTTCTAATCATAAATCTGAGTCTAGCCCTAATCAAGAAACTTTGATCCACAATTTTTCTACTTATGCAATTATATAAACAACATTAATACTATGATATTTACATGTTAATGATGTTCAGAACGGAAAAAAAAACAAGCAAAGTTAGAAAGACTTACCTTGAACCTGGAGTGTGCTTGGAGCTTTGAGTGGCTGCCTTTGGATGTTCTAGAATCAGCAAGAGTAACGGAAGAGAAAATGCCAAGTTCTTTGATTCAAAGGGAAGAACAAAGGTTTGGTTTTCTGTTTAGGAAATCTGTATTTTTATGAAGGGTTTCACAGGTCTCGTTTTCTCTTTTGATAGTTCTCTCTTTCCAAAAGCCATCCCTTTGAACGTGTGACGGAGCAAAGTATTTATAGGTGAATTTGTTGTGATTTTTGGGGGAAAACAAATGGGATTTGAACCTTTTTTGGCATCCTGCTACCTTGCTTTTTCATCACTATTTTCGTATGCTAGTTTGGTGCAATCATGGGATGCAGGCGTAGGCTGAATTAGCTGTTGGTTATAGGTCTGCAGTAGGTTGTATAAACAAGGTTTTGGGATTTGGTCAAGTTCTGACCAAAGCTTTGAATATAAACCTCATATGCTAAAGCGTTTCCTTGTTCTTGAAGCAAGCATGGTGGTTGTCAGTAGGAATTAAGGAAAAGCAAAAAGTAAAGCATGGGCTTAGTATCAAAGTTGCTATCCCAAGACAGTAGAAGTACACGTGGTGAAAATCCTTTGGATAAAGACTCAGAAAGTGGTTGTGAGCATTAAATGACGATGAGACTTATCACAACAAGAATTCCGGAAACGTGCGATTCTACACCAAGGCTTAGTTCTAGATCAGAAGTTATGAGCTTGCGTAGCATCCAATCTTCTGGTTCTCTTATCTTCTGGCTCCAGCATGTTCTGAAGGAGCTTTCAGACTTTCTAGAAAGCATGCAGCATACTTCTTAACCTTCTTTGAATTACCCTGGAAAACTCTGATTGAGCTTTAGTGAAAACTTGCCCAGAAGTTCTGACAAAACTCTGTCTTGAGAATATCCAGAATTTGCTGAGCGTTATGGTGATAATCTGGTCAGAAGTTCTGAAATTGTCATATTTCTTAAACACTTAGAAAAATTTCTAAGTATTTAGAATTTGACTTTTCCAAAGTAAAATTTGACTTTTGAAATTCTTGATGAAACAAACTTCATATTCCAACATGTCTTGATGAAATATGATTCTTGAAGCTTGATTTTGATCCAAAAGTCAAAGTTTGAATTTTCAGTGTGCAAATGACCATTTTGCCCTTGTGAATGACTTTCTTGGAAAAATGATAATTCAAGGCTTGGAATTGGATTGAAGAAAACCTGAGGGTCCAGGGTGATCCTTGAGAAATGAGAGGGAAAATTTTTGTGTACAACAGCTGCCCCTGTTCAATCTTCTTGCACCTGAAGAGTTAGATTGGTAAATCTGCCATTCGTGACTTGAAGATGGAAGATGATTGAACACTAGAGTGCCCAGAAAATTTGCACTCGAAGATGTGTTAGTTGATTATGTAGAGAATGGGCTTAAAGATGCCATTTGCAGAAATAATGGATAGTTATTGGAGATGGGCTTAAAGATTCCATCCAGAAATGATTGATAGACTGTATCTGTAAGCTGGAACTGAATGATCATCAGAATGGCATCCGTGTCTGGAGCATATCTGAACCGTATCTGAAAGCTGTCTTTGAATGAGTATCAGGATGACATCCGTATCTGGAGCGTATCTGAACTGTATCTGAATGAGTGACAGAATGACATCCGAATCTGGATTGTATCTAGATTGTATTTGAATGAGTGACAAAATGACATCTGAATCTGGATCATATTTGGACTGTATTTAAAGGAATCTGGAATAAGTATCAGAATGTCAGCCATATCTGGATTGCATCTGAACTGTTTCTAGAAGAGAATCTGGAGTAATTATCAGAATGTCAGCCATATCTGGATCGCATATGAACTAATTCTAGAAGAGAATCTGGAGTAAGTATCAGAATGTCATCCATATTTGGATCGCATCTGGATTGTTTCTAGAAGAGAATCTGGAGTAAGTATCAGAATGTCAGCCATATTTGGATCGCATTTGAATCGTCTCTAGAAGGAATCTGGAATAAGTATCAGAATGTCAGCCATATCTGGATCGCATCTAAACTGTTTCTAGAAGAGAATCTGGAGTAAGTATCAGAATGTCAGTCATATCTGGATTGCATCTGAACTGTTTCTAGAAGAGAATCTGGAGTAAGTATCAGAATATCAGCCATATTTGGATCGCATCTGAACTGTTTCTAGAAGAGAATATGGAGTAAGTATCAAAATGTCGGCCATATCTGGATCGCATTTGAACTGTCTCTAGAAGGAATCTGGAATAATTATCAAAATGTCAGCCATATCTGGATCGCATCGGAACTGTCTCTAGAAGAGAATCTTTGGTTGCCTCAGAAAGATGATGAAGGAATCTGAGACGATTGCTACCTCAACAGACAATGAAGGGATCTGAGACGATTGCTACTCCAAAAGATGATGACCATTATCTGTTGACTGATCTTTCCTAAAAAGGTAAAGAGTTAGTTGTATGCAATGTCATGATGTATGCATTGTGTAATGATGTTCTCAAAATAAATGATATTGTGTCGTGTGCACTTGTCATGTATGTAATATGATATATTAAATGTGAGATGTTTATTTGAATGTATCTTTGTCCAACAAATAAATCCTTGACAAATGTTGGAGAGTCGTTAAATCTCAGACTGTTGTTTAAGAGTAGGTAAGTCTTCAAACTTTTCTTAGAATATTTCCACCAAGGATTCCTGTTTTGTTGAGCAGAACTCCGCCGGGTAAAGTTGAGAACTCCGTGGAGAGTATTGATTCCTGCTTGGGGGAAAAAGTTCAAGAGTCTTGGTTGTCCGTTGCTCTACTGGGGAGTCGAAGTTGAACTAATGTCTGGTTGGGTCCAGGCTTCACAATAACTTGCTGGGGATTGTAGAGTACTCTACTGGGGAAAGGGAGTTGTGGTCCTTTGATTTGTAGCAGTTGGAGAGGCAAACTCAAGCTGGGGAATCTGTAGTTTGTTGTGGAAATAAACCCTGTTATCAGTCTGTTGGGGAGGTGGCGACTTCACTGGCAGAAATCCTCGAGGATTCTTGAAGTCGACTCAGTTGGGGAGAGGTTTTCAGAGGTTAAACTCTTGCTGGGAAATTATCCTATGAGAAGGACATTGGGGAGACTTGTCATTGCCCCTAGCAGCAAATGTTTGTGGTATTGCCAAAAATGTTTGATTGTACATAACCCTTTGCTGAGATTGACGTTCAATGCCCCAAGTGACAGAGATGGAGACCTGCCCCTGGTTACTCTGAACTTCTTGAGAGGTTTCCTGGAATCTTGACTGGACTGCCCCAGGTGTGCTAGATAGTGACATGTCATGTCCCCTTGTTGATAGGAGTTTTGACAATGGAAGTATCATCCTTCTTGAATTGATTTTATTCACTGAGAGAGCTTTCGTTCACTGGATATTCGTTGTGTGAATTTCTCCGCTGTCAAACAAATAGCCATATGCAAACAATGATATTCAAATAAATGCAAAGTTTATGCTTGTCTTGAAGTTTTGAAAAATGTGTTTTTAGCAAGTAGAGAAGTTTGCAATTCAACTCTGGATTTTGAGTAAAGCCTTACAGGAGTCAGGATACCTTTTGTAACAGTATGCTTTCGAACTAACCCATGCTTCAATTAGGACTTTTGAAGGGTTGTAACGTGGCTTGGTTCACGGTTTAAGAAACAAAGGATAAAGGCTCAAAATGTATTTGTACCCACCCGCTCTTCGTGATGTTCTTCGGTCCTAAACTCAGCTAATTGTGCGTTTGAAACTCCAATTGAGTCTGGAATGACATTTTGGTGATGGTTCCGACAAGTTAGGTTTGTCAGAAGGCAGTCATTTCTTGTAACATTTTTCATGTTGTCGAGGATTTGTAGTGACCTCTTTTTACTTGATTTGTTATCCATAATTTTTGCCTGACTGTTCTTGTTTTGAGATTACAGTCAGCGGGATGCCCCAGTTTTCTTTAAATCTCCTTCGTAGGTTTTGACTTAGTGGGATTTTATTTTTTTGAGAGATAATGACTGCCTATGTGATAGGGAACCATCACCGTCTTTTGATTACAGAGGAATGTTTCTTGTCGTCATTCATTGTATTACGAGTTGAGAGTTTGCGGCTTAACACACGTTTGAATTAACTGAGAGACTACCTTGCCCCAAGTTTTGATTAAAGGTTTCAATTTGTGTTAAAACAGAAAACTTCTACTTCTTTGGCTCTAAGGGGATGACTAGGGATTATCTTCCTTATAACTCCAGTGTTTAGGATTTGAAAAAAATGCATGTACATCGTCAGCAAGTTTTGTTCAAAAACATATTGTATGAGATTATGGCATTGTTTTCGTCATCCTCTCTCTAAAGGCTTGTATATTTTAGCAAAAGTTGAATATCATAAAGAAAGTAGAAAGCATAGTTTAAATATAGTGAAAACAAATGGATAAATTCAAGACAAACATATGCAATGCATTAATGAAACAAAGTTTGACATTAATAGGTAATTGTTTGAATGACAAAAGAGAAATTACAACTTGAAAATTCAAAATGAACAGAAGCCTCTTTGTTTGAACTTGTCACTTTAGGTGGTGAGCCTTTGAGGGACGACAGAAGAATTTAGTCTGGCCATCTTGTTTGAACTCCAGTATTCCTTCGTCGATCAGGTTTTGAATCTTGTACTTCAACGCCCAACAATCGTTTGTATCATGCCCAGGACTATCAAAATGATAGGCACACCTGGCGTCAGGATTGTAGCTGGGAGAAAAAGTTTTGGGATTTAGATGAGGTCTTATTGGTGTAATCAGATTCATCCTTAGCATGTGTTGCAAAGCTTGGGACAGTGGTATGTTGATGTTGGTAAACTATCTTTTGGGCGCGCTTTGCCTTTGCTGATTTTCCGGTTGATGTTGACGAAGTCGTCGTTGGGCTCGTGACGTGGAAGCAAATTGGGAAGGTCTTCTCTCCCTTAAACAGGCTTCTTGTCTCATGGGAGGCTGAATGATGACCTAATCCCCAATTCTAGATGTTTTCCCCATTTGGTTACATTCGTCTTGACGAAGCTTATTGATGAGGACTCTCAGCTCTTCTTGTCCTTGTGCCAAGTTTTGGATGAGAGCCATCTGGCCCACCAGTTATCCCATCATCTGGATTTTCATTATGGCTATCTCAGTTTGTAGCTGCTCCAACTGGTTATCTTTGTTGCCCTCAGGATTCCCCATGGCCATGCCCCTAGTGAGGAGAGCTTTCACCTCTTCTTGCCCCTTGGATAGGTTCAAGAACATTTCTCAGAGTTGAGTGTTTTGAGCCTGGATGTCTTTCACCGTTTGTTCAATTTTAATGAAATAAACAGTAGGAAGATAAGGAGACCTGTATGGGAGAAACCTGTCATGATATGATGCATGATATGTGGATTCATGTTTTCAAGGATCTCGCGGGGTAAATGTTAGTAGTCACTTACAGCTTTGATTGGAGAACTTTATATCGATGGATGTCCTTCCACGAGAATTAAGCTCACCATGTCAAGTGGGTCATAGCCCTTGACTCAAGTTCTTGTACTTGATCTTTGACGAAGTTTGTTTAGAGGAAAATAAATCCTATTGCCCCTTGATAGACGTCTGGTTCAACGTGACCCTGTGTCATAGGCCCTCGAGATCCTTGAAATGCTATGGTTCAATGTTATTGAAAATGCTATGGTATAATGTTATGATGTTATGTACAAATATGTGAGGTAAGCAAGTTTATATACAAATAATCATATTCACACAAAGCAAACAAATCTTTAGTTTTAGGCTTGCATGGAGTTTTGTAGGTGAATACCCTCTTGAAGTTTAGTTGGCTCAACCTGTCCTAGTTAATAGTAACCGGGTTCTAGGGGATCTCAATATCACCGACCTTTCTTTTAGGCGTTGTCTCAGCATAATCAATATTTTCTTGCGGCCGAGATATCCCAAAAGTCCAGCCTCAATGAGTGTAGTATCGAGTATCAACCAATTTTCAGATCTACACCAAAACCGGTCATCTCACTACGTCCTAAAGGCCAAGTTTGTTCAATTAGGGTTCTAAAGCCAGTTAGTGCTTTATGACGCCACTCAGTGGCCCCTTATTCTCCTCGATTCACCACGAGGGATACCGGTACCCACAAATGCGTCACACTAACATAGCCATTGTTTCAACCATATCGTTCTACGCCGTACAGTTTCCACAATCTATTGCTATTTACCTAAAAGGTGTCCCAGATCCGGGTGGAGGATCAAAACAAGCCCAAACAGAGAACAATAATGTAAAGCATACAAATCAAACAAAGAAAGCAAGTAAATGTAATCTAACCCTAAGGTAACCCCACTTTTATAGGAATCCCCAGTAGAATCTCCAGTTCTGTGATACGGTGGGAGAATGAATTTAGGGTTTTGTGTTTGTGATCACAAATGTTGCGGTTTAGCAAGAGTCGCCACTGACTTTTCTTTTATCCAAAAGGAAAGGTGAAAAAGCACAGGAAAGACCTTTAGAGATGTTTTCTTAAGTTCGGGGGGTAAATTATGAAAATGGAAGGTATTAATACCCTTTTCATCCATGGTTTTCCATGGGCTCTTAGTTACTTTCTAGATCACTTGCTTTTGTTTTGAAATGGTGCTTTGTGTGGTTTTTGGAAGTATTTGAAAATGTACCTTTGTAATGATTCTCGTTTTTATAAGAACGCATACAAAGTGTTTGTTTCGAAAATAGTTCAAAGATGTGTTTGTGAGATGTGTTTTTGAAAGTATTTTGAAAATGTAACTTTGTAATGATTCTCGTTTCTATAAGAACGCATACAAAGTGTTTGTTTCAAAAATAGTTCAAAGATGAGAGTGTGGGTGTATAAAAACGTTTTTGTTGTGAGCAAGCGAGTAACTAAGAGCGAACCTACCTACTCAAAAGGTCTTAGATGTGCTTTTCCTCCTCCTTTAGATGTTGCTATCTTACCATTTATTTGGTAAGAAGCCCCATCATTGGATGTGAAGGGACGGGCGTTGGGACGTTTGTATAGTCATAGAAGGCAACATATGGGACGTTTTAGCAATGTCGTTTTAGGGACTAGATCATTTACCGAAGGCAACATCTAGGGTCATCGAGGGACTACGATCTTTTATCGAGAGTCTTTTCTAAAACGCCCATGTTCGAGGGGCATGACTATTTTTCCGATAGGCCACAAAGTGGGATTACCCTAAGGGTGCATGTGTGAATAGTGTGTTTGATTGCATGCATTTTAGTCTTTGATTAGGGTTATCTAGCGATTGATTTTTGAATCTTGCCATGCACGCCTAATTACTATACAGTATAAGGAAAACAATAAATTGTGGAAAATGAAATTCTACGCTATTACAAAGTTTTCGGGAATGGGGGTACATCTTTATGAATGGGGGTTGCAAGTAAAATTAAATCCAAAGTTACTATTACAACCATATTGAAATGTACAATATAAGAAAGAAAAAGGACTTGTTTAGAAAATGGTTTTTTGTCTTAATTAAAAAAGAAATAAATTAATTAATAAAAGAAAATATTTTTATGTCTTTTTATGTTAATAAAAAAAAGAGTTAATATTAAAAATGATGAAAAGGCAAATAAATGAAAGATAGAAACAGTGTGCTGCTGCAAGCAAAACAACAAGGATCAGAAGTTCTGAAGCCAGGCGCGCTGTGACTCAGCAGGAAACGTCAGTGGGTATCAGAAATTCTGAATTGGTAAACTCTGAGATCCTGCAAGACACGTTAGAGGGAAAACACAGAAGTTCTGGGTTGGTACATTCTGAAGTCTTGCAAAAAATGTTAGAGGGAAAAGGGAACAAAGGTTCTGGATTGGTACATTCTGAAGTCCTTCAAAAAAAACCATAGAGGGAAAACATAGAGGTTCTGGAAGGTGTTCAGCCAATGAACCAAAAGTCAGAAGTTATGTGTTACGCTAAACCAGTGAGTAAACATCAGTAGTTCAGTGCATTATCAGCATGTAAGAATCAGAAGTCCAGTGTGTGTTAACAGTGAGAGAAATTCATAGAAGTTATGTGTGTTAAAACAGTGAAGAGAACTCAGAAGTTCTGCGTGCTTAAATAGTGAGAAAATCCTAGAAGTTTTGTGTGTTAAAATGGTGAGTGAAAAACAGAAGTTCTGTGTGCTTAAACAGTGAGTGAACATCAGAAGTTCTATGTCATATTTCAACTCTTAATCAGCACATCATCAATTTATTCAATTCTTTAAACAACAAATCAGAAGGATAACAGCACAACCGTTTATAGAAGTTCTAATCCTAAATCTGAGTCTAGCCCTAATCAAGAAACTCTGATCCACGGTTTTTCTACTTATGCAATGATATAAACAACATTAATACTATGATATTTACATGTTAATGATGTTCAGAACAGAAGAAAAAAAACAAGCAATGTCAGAAAGACTTACCTTGAACCTGGAGTGTGCTTGGAGCTTTGAGTGGCTGCCTTTGGATGTTCTGGAATCTGCAAGAGTAACGGAAGAGAAAATTCCAAGGTCTTTGATTCAAAGGGAAGAACAAAGGTTTGGTTTTCTGTTTGGGAAATCTGGATTTTTATGAAGGGTTTCACAGGTTTCGTTTTCTCTTTTGATAGTTATCGCTTTCCAATAGCCAGCCCTTTGAACGTGTGATGGAGCAAAGTATTTATAGGTGAATTTGTTGTGATTTTGGGGGGAAAACAAATGGGATTTGAACCTTTTTTGGCATCCTGTTCCCTTGCTTTTTCATCACTATTTTTGCATGCTAGTTTGGTGCAATTATGGGATGCAGGCGTATCCTGAATTAGCTGTTGGTTATAGGTCTGCAGTAGGTTGTATAAACAATGTTTTGGGATTTGTACAAGTTCTGACCAAAGCGTTGAATATAACCCTCATATGCTAAAGCGCTGCCTTGTTCTTGAAGCAAGCATAGTGGTTGTCAGCAGGAATTAAGGAAAAGCAAAAAGTAAAGCATGGGCTTAGTATCAAAGTTGTTATCCCAAGACAGTATAAGTATACGTGGTGAATATCCTTTGGATAAAGACTCAGAAAGTGGTTGTGAGCATTAAATGACGATGAGACTTATCACAACAAGAAATCCGGAAACGTGCGATTCTACACCAAGGCTTAGTTCTAGATCAGAAGTTCTGAGCTTGCGTAGCATCCAATCTTCTGATCCTCTTATCTTCTGGCTCCAGCATGTTCTGAAGGAGCTTTCAGACTTTCTAGAAAGCTTGCAGCATGCTTCTTAACCTTCTTCGAATTACTCTGGCAAACTCTGACTGAGCTTTTGTGAAAACTTGCCCAGAAGTTCTGACCAAACTCTGTCTTGAGAATATCCAGAATTTGCTGAGCGTTATGGTGATAATCTGGTCAGAAGTTCTGAAATTGTCATATTTCCTTAGCACTTAGAAAAGTTTCTAAGTATTTAGAATTTGACTTTTCCAAAGTAAAATTTGACTTTTGAAATTCTTGATGAAACAAACTTCATATTCCAACATGTCTTGATGAAATATGATTCTTGAAGCTTGATTTTGATCCAAAAGTCAAAGTTTGACTTTTTAGTGTGCAAATGACCATTTTGCCCTTGTGAATGAATTTCTTGGAAATTTGATAATTTAAGGTTTGGAATTGGATGGAAGAAAACCTGAGGGTCCAGGGTGATCCTTGAGAAATGAGAGGGCAAATTTTGGGGTACAACAAACATGTCTACCAATTCCCTCTCAAACAGAGGGGGTTGAACTCTTCTAGCCAAATCTCTCCATTTTTGTGCATAGTCCTTGAAACCTTCATTGGAAGCCATGGCCATACTCTGGAGTTGAGTACGGGTAGGCGCCCGATCAGCATTGTACTGATATTGTTTGTAGAAAGTTGTGGCAAGATCTTCCCAATTGTGGATGTTGGCTCTTTCTAGTTGGTAAAACCAGTCGAGTTGAGTTCCAGACAGACTGTCTTGGAAGAAGTGCACCCACAAGTCTTTATCAGCGGTATGGGGTTGGATTTTCCTCCCATATGACCGAAGATGCATTTTAGGGCATGACACTCTGTCATATTTGGCAAATGTAGGTACTTTTAATTTTAGAGGAATCATAATTCCCGACACTAAACCCAATTCCTCAAAGTCCAAGCCTGGCACCTTTTAGATTTCCATCGCTCTCAACCGCTCTTCGAGATGTCTGTACTTGTCATCAGCTAGAGGATACTGTTCCTCAGAGTAGTCTTCTTCTTCCTCTTCCTCTTCCAATTCCAACGGGACAACTATTTCCTTGCCTTTCCCCTCTCCTTCACCAGATGTTGTTGCAAAGTTCAAGGTCCTTCTAGTCTGCTCATGAAATCTTCTCCCCATGTTTAAGACTCTGGTTACCTTCTTCGTTTTCTTTTTCCTCTCTTCAGCCAGCAGAGTCTTCAACTCTTCTTGCCCCTTGGCTAGAGTCACGAGAACCTGTTGAAACTGCTTATTCTGAGCTTGGAGATATTTCACTGTTTGCTCGAGATCCATCTTACTGAAATAAATAGTAGAGAGATGAGGAGACTTGTTGCAAAAGACATGTTTATGTTATGATGAATGATATATGCATATGCAATGTTTTCAAGGATTTCAAATATTCAAATTTGTTTTAGACAAAAAGGAAACACACGTTATATTAATAAGATAATGTTTGAGTACATCAATGCCCCTTTGGAAAAATAATACAAAAACTCTAAGATAAAAAAGTAGTACGCATCCTATTTGGTGCAATGTAGGCATTCAGAGTCCGCTCCTCATGAAGTAGCCTAGTGAGTTCCAAAACCTTCTTCTCGTTTGCGTAGAATTGGGCTTCGAAAGTATCTCGCTCTCCTTTGAGTTGTATCCAATCCCTTTGTAGATCTTCAAGAGATGTGGGCATGTCAGGATGTAGGATAGTGTATGCAACATCTCCTTCCTTAACAGGCTCAATGATTACCGGGAGAATGGAGGGATAAGGCATCATAAGACTCTGAGCATGAGTTCGTACCCATTTGAGGTAAGGCTTAAGAGGGATGGAATTCTTGTGCCTCAAAGTCTTGCTATCCACCTTGTTTAGCATCCTCCAAGCTCGGATAAATCACTGGCGAAGACCTTGATCGTCGTTGTCGTAGTCAAATACTAAACCTTGAATCAGCATCTCGTGTGGGCCATCCCTTCGGGCGTAACCAAACTGTCTTAAGGCTAAACATGGGTTGCAGGTGATGCCTCCCCTAATTCCAAGTAGAGGAACATTAGGGAATTCTCTACAACGGTCGATGATGATAACATTCTCTTTGGATCGAGAGTACCAATGAATGTTTGAATGTTTGAGCGTCATCAACCTTTGTGACCACCTTGAACCTTGCTCATTCTTTAATACAGATTGGGGAAGATGAGAAATAAACCATCTTGCCAAAAGACGAGTGAAAAACATAAGGACACCTCTTTTCCTCATTGTGTGAGTGTGAAAAGAGTGTAGGATATCCCCTAGCAATGTAGGCACTGGGTTGCGTGATATGAATATTTTGACGGTGTTCACATCTATGAGTTGGTCAGGATTTGGAAATAAAACCATCCCATAGATGAGGAGAGCCACAATTTCCTCAAAGGCTTGCAATTCTAAGGAATTCTAACAGCTTTGGGCTTTCTCAAACAGGAACTTTAATAAGAAACCTTTGACACCACTCCTTGTTTCCCAATGGGTTGTAACATCAGATGAGTGCAAGTGTAGAGCTTGAGCAATCTCTTCTGGTTTTGGATCTCTTTCCGTACCGCTGAAAGGTGGTTGATTGATAATGGGAATCCTCAAGAGTTGGGAGAATTCTTCCAAAGTAGGCACAAGTTGATAGTTGGGGAATGTGAAGCAATGGTGCAAAGGATCAAAGAACTGAAAGAGCACCTTTATCATGTCCTCTTCTGTGTTGGAGGTGACCAAGTTAAGTAGACGACCATGTCTCTCTGTGAATGTAGAGTTTTCAAGAATCCTTGAAGCTAACTCCTTAAGTTGTTGAGGGATCCTCACAAGGTTGACTTGAATAGTTTTCCTGCGAAGTGAATCCATATCCTACAAAACAAGAACAAAGATGAATTCTGAAATCCTTGAAATGGTTAGTGGATGTATATGATGTTTATGATGTCCATGATGTTATGTACAAGTATGCATATACAAGCAAAGCAAATAAATCCTTAGTTTAGGCTTGCATGGAGTTTTATAGGTAAGTACCCTCTTGAAGTTTAGTTGGCTTAAACCTGTCCTAGTAATAGTAACCGGGTTCTAAGGAGCTCAATATCACTGGATTGTTTCCTTGGTCATTGTTTCAGCTCAAGCCTCTTTAATGGCGACCGAAATATCCCAAGAAACCAAACCTCAATGAATGTAGTATCGAGTATCTACCAACTTCAGACTGCACCAAAGTCGGTCATCTCACTACATCCTAAAGGCCAAGTTGGTCAAGTAAAGGTTCTAAAAGTTCATTAGTGCTTCATGACATCACTCAGCGGATATTCTCTTTGATTAACTCAAAGGATACCGGTACCCACAAATATGTCGCACTAACATAGATATTGCTTAGACCATGTCGGTATACCCTGCACAGTTTCCATAACGTATTGCTACTTACCTATAATGTATCCCAAATCCGGGTAGAGGATTCAAACCCAAACAAAGAACCATAATGTAAAGCATACAAGTCAAACAATGTAAGCAAGTAAATATGATCTATCCCTAAGGTAACCCCACTTTTAGAATTTTCCCCAGCAGAGTCGCTAGTTCTGTGATATAGTGGGAGAACCGACTTGAGGGTTTTGCGTTTGATCGCAAATGTTGCGGTTAGCAAGAGTCGCCACCTACTTTTCTTTTATCCAAAAGGAAAGGTAAAAAAGCACATGAAAGACCTTTAAGATTGTTTCTTGAGTTCGGGGGGTAGATTATGAAAAGGGAAGGTATTAGCACCCTTTTCATCCATGGTTTTCCATGGGCTCTTAGTTACTTGCTAGATCACTTGCTTTTGTTTGAAATGGTGCTTTGTGTGGTTTTGAAAGTATTTTGTAAAAGAGGCCGTTGTTTAGGCAATCTTTGTAATAATTCTCATTCGTAAGAATGTATAAAAAGATGTTGATCTTTTTGAAAATGTTCTCAATTTTGTAAGATGTTTTGAAATGTGTAGGTGTTTGTTTTGAAAATAGCAAGGATAGTTGTTTTGAAATGGAGAAAGTAACTAAAAGTAATCTACCTACTCAAATGTCTTTCTTGTTCATTTTCTTTTCCTTTGACATTGTTGTCTTACCATTGATTTGGTAAGAAAACCTATCTTTGGATGTAAACGGGACGGGCGTGGGTCATCGTATATCCATCATTAGCAATGTTGCAAGGTATCTTAGCATTTTAGAGGGACTAAGATCATTTGGTAAGGCAACTTTGAATAGCGTCATCGAGGAACTATGATCTTGTATTTTTTTGTTTTGCTAAGATACCTTACATGCGTAATATGGCCCTTTTTGTATAAGGCAGCCAAATGGGATAACCCTAGGGGTGTCTTGTGTGCAGGTGTGTCATTTTCATGCTTGATTTTGTCTTGAGTTAGGGGTTTCTATTTGGTTGATTTTATCTTTCCATACAAACCCTAATTACTAGCATGTTATGTAAAAGCGATAAATTACGAAATTAAAAATTACTACGCTATTACAACACTTGTGGGAGGGGGTATACAATTTATGAATGGGGATTGCAATAATATAAACCTAATTAAGCTATTACAACTAAATTGAATATGTACAAATATTGGAATAAATAATATACAAGATGAATTAAATATGCAAAGATGTGTAAATGTGTTGTACCCCCAAAATTTGCCCTCTCATTTTCTCAAGAAATCACCCTGGATCCTCAGGTTTACTTCCATCCAATCCCAAGCTTTGAATTACAAATTTTTCAAGAAAGTCGCCTGCAAGGGCGAAACAGTCATTTTCACATTAAAAGGTTAAACTTTGACTTCTGGATCAAAATCAAGTCTCAAAAATCATATTTCATCAAGACATGTTGGAATATGAAGTTTGTATCATCAAAAAGTTCAAAAGTCAAATTTACTATGGAAAAGCCAAATTCCTAAATACCTGAGATTTTTCTAAGTATTTAAGAAAAATGACATTTCAGAACTTCTGAGCCAGCCTTCAGGAAAGTGCAGTCAGAAGTTGCAAACTTGGTTTAGAATATAGTCTTCAGTCAGAACATGACTCTTCAGCATCTACGCAAGTTCAGTCAGAGTTTGCTAGGGTAATGCAAAGAAGGTAATAAAGTGTGATACAAAGCCTGGAAGTTCCTTCAGAACATGCTGGAGCCAGGAAGTAAGAAGATCAGAAGACTGGATGCTAACTCTGAAGCAGAACATCTAACTCAGAGTTTTCAAATGTAAATCAAAGAAAGTTACAAAGTGTACTGCCAACTCACTGGAAATTCTGAGGGATCCTTCAGAGCATGCTGAGGCAACAGGATTACTTAGATCAGAAGTTGGGTGTCTTGTTCTAGACTACACTGAAATGGAACTTCTGGCCCAGATTTAAACAGTGATGCAAAATCTCACATTATAAGATTTCTGATTTTGACAAATCTCATCATCATTTAATGCTCATTAATGCTCACAACCACTTTTGAGTCTTTGTCCAAAGGATCTCTCCACGTGTAGCGTAGAAATACTTTTGTACAAAATTAGGTATGGGTCCATGCGCTACTTTTCGCTTGTGGGTTTACTTTTCCTTAATCCCTACTTGCTAATCCAGCCTAGGCTAAAAACTGTCAACTATCACACCTTTTTTTAACTTGCTTCAAGAACAAGTCAGCATCTAGCGTATGCTGTTGGCGCTACTTGACATTTCAAACCCACTAAACTTTGCCTATAAATAGAACACCATTGGCCACTGAGAAAGGGGCCGAGCCCAGAAAATTTGTGAGATTGGAGAAAGAAAAGCCTTGAATCTCTGCCAAAATTCCTAGAGTTTCAAGAACTGTAAACACAACACACAAAAAACTGTTAACTTTTGATCCCTTGCCTTCAAACTCCATTTGTTCTAAAATATTTCTTGACTAAAAAAAACCATTCACACAGTTTCTGATCCACACGTTGGAAACTGCCATAACTTCTATATTCACACTACTATACACTCCATCCATATACTCAAAGAAATAAGATCATCACCTCCTTGTCATCCCCAGAAGTTGGAAACTTTTAACCTACTGAGTAAGTGGAGAAGTTGTTCAGAATATCATCAGAGCTGAGTTTAGCTCCAGTTCACAGAACTTCTTCCAGCTGCAAGGTAAGTTCTTGATGACTCTTATCACATTACTTAAGCATTACCAGATTTGCATGCTCAAAAACACAATGTAGATATCATGTTTCTGATGTTGTATATATGCTGAGATTTTATGCATCTGCCTGCCTAAGTAGGGAATAAATCAGTTTAGAACTTCCTGAAGAAATTAGAACTCAGAGTTATGATTAGAAAAGGCATACTTGCCTCTGATTTATGGTTCTGATATTTCTTGATTTCTGAAACACTATGACAGCTGCTGTAACTGTTCTATGCATGTCTTTTGTTTTGTGGAGAAATAACCAAACTGAAGATGTTCTGACTAGCATAGAGAGAGAGAGACCAAGTTCTGTCAGCGACACCAGGATTTCTGGAGTCTGTTTTGTTATTAGCAGTTTTAGAACTTCTGAAAATTACTGCATTCCCAGTGGGTTCAGAACTTCTGACCCTATACATTTTCCCTAACAGGTTTCTGTTTTGCAGCGTGCCAGGGTCAGAACTTCTGACTCCATTTTAATCAGCAATACGCTGATTCATTTTTTTCTTTTCTCATTATTTTTTCTATCATTTTCTATTTAATTAACCAGCAAACATCAAAAACGTTTCTTTCACTTTATTTTATTTCTTAAAACCAAAGATCCAAAATATTTTCTTAAAACAAAACAAGTTCAGTTCACATTTTCTTGTACATTCTTATGCATTTAAATATGGTTGTAATAGTAACTTAAGATTTATTTTCTTTTCAATCCCCATTCATAAACTTGTATACCCCATCCCCTAAACATTGTAATAGCGTAGGACTTTACATTTTTTGCGCTTTTATTGCTTTCATATATTGTTAGTAATTAGGATGTGTATGGCCAGACGTGAAAACGACAAAATAGACCACCCTAATAAAGACAAAAATACATGCAAATCAAACCCACTTTGCACACATGCACCCTTAGGGTAATCTCACTTGTTTCCTATCGGAAAAAATAGTCATATCCCTCGAACATGGGCGTTTTAGCAAAGACCCTCGATAAAAGGTCGTAGTCCCTCGATGACCCTCGATGTTGCCTTCGGTTAATGATCTAGTACCTAAAACGACATTGCTAAAATGTTTCATATGTTTCCTTTTATGACTATACAAACGTCCCAACGCTCGTCCCTTTACATCCAACGATGGGGCTTCTTATCAAATCAATGGTAAGATAGAAACATCTATAGGAGGAGGAAAAGCATATCTAAGACCTTTTGAGTAGGTAGGTTCGCTCTCAGTTACTCGCTTGCTCATAACAAAAACATTTCATACACCTACACTTTCATCTTTGAACTATTTTCGAAACAAACACTTTGTATACATTCTTATAGAAACGAGAATCATTACAAAGTTACATTTTCAAAATACTTTCAAAAAACACATCTCACAAACACATCTTTGAACTATTTTTCGAAACAAACACTTTGTATACATTCTTATAGAAACGAGAATCATTACAAGGTTACATTTTTAAAATACTTTCAAAAAAAACCACACATCACAAGCACATTGAAACAAAAGCAAGTGATCTAGCAAGTAACTAAGAGCCCATGGAAAACCATGGATGAAAAGGGTGCTAATACCTTCCCTTTTCATAATCTACCCGCCGAACTCAAAAACATCTCTAAAGTTCTTTCCTGTGCTTTTTCACCTTTCCTTTTTGGATAAAAGAAAAGTCGGTGGCGACTCTTGCTAAACCGTAATATTTGCAAACACAAACGCAAAACCTCAAGTCAGTTCTCCCACCGTATCACAGAACTGGAGACTCTGCTGGGGATTATTCTAAAAGTGGGGTTACCTTAGGGCTAGATCACATTTATTTGCTTACATTGTTTGACTTGTGTGCTTTACGATTTGGTTCTTTGTTTGGGTTTGAAATCCTCTACCCGGGTTTGGGATACATTATAGGTAAATAGCAATACGTTGTGGAAACTGTGCAGGGTATACCGATATGGTCTAAGTAATAACTATGTTAGTGTGACATATTTGTGGGTACCAGTAGCCTTTGAGTTAATCAAAGAGAATACGGGGCCGCTGAGTGATATCATGAAGCACTAACGAACCTCTAGAACCTTACTTGACCAACTTGGCCTTTAGGATGTAGTGAGATGACTGGCTTTGGTGCAGTCCGAAGTTGGTAGATACTCGATACTACACACATTGAGGGTTGGTTTCTTGGATATTTCGGACTCCATTAAAGAGGCTTGAGCTGAAACAATGAACAAGGAAACAATCCAGTGATATTGAGCTCCTTAGAACCCGATTTTCTATTAACTAGGACAGGTTGAGCCAACTAAACTTCAAGAGGGTACTTACCTATAAAACTCCATGCAAGCCTAAACTAGGGATTTATTTTCTTTGTTTTGTATATACATTCTTGTACATAACATCATGGACATCATAAGCATCATATACATTCACTAACCATTTCAAGGATTTCGAGATTCATCTTTGTTCTTGTTTTGTAGGATATGGATTCACTTCACAGGAAAACTATTTAAGTCAACCTTGTGAGAATCCCTCCACAACTAAAGGAGATAGCTTCAAGGATCCCTGAGAACTCTCCTTTCACCGAGAGACATGGTCGTCTACTTAACTTGGTCACCTCTAACGCAGACGAGGATATGATGAAGGTGCTCTTTCAGTTCTTTGATCCTTTGCACCATTGCTTCACATTTCCCGACTATCAGCTTTTGCCTACTTTGGAAGAATTCTACCAACTCCTAGGAATGTCCATTCTCAATCAACTACATTTCCACGGTACGGAAAGAGATCCAAAGCCAGAGGAGATTGCTCAAGTTCTACACTTGCACTCATCTGATGTCACAGCTCATTGGGAAACTAGGAGTGGTGTCAAAGGCTTCTTAGCAAAGTTCCTGTTTGAGAAAGCCCAAAGCTGTTGGAATTCCCTAGACTTGCAAGCCTTTGAGGAAATTGTGGCTCTCCTCATCTATGGGATGGTTTTTTTTCCAAACCCCGACCAACTCATAGATGTGAACGCCGTCAAAATCTTCATGTCACGCAATCTGATGCCTACATTGCTAGGGGATATCCTACACTCTTTTCACACTAGCACAATGAGGAAAAGAGGTGTCCTTATATGTTGCACTCCTCTATTGGAAATATGGTTTATTTCTCATCTTCCCCAATCATTCTTAAGGAATGAGCAAGGTTCAAGATGGTCATAAAGATTAATGATGGTCAAACATTCAGACATTCATTGGTGCTCCCGATCCAAAGAGAATGTTATCATTATTGACCGTTGTAGAGAATTCCCTAATGTACCTCTACTTGGCATTAGGGGAGGCATCACCTATAACCCTTGCTTAGCCTTGAGAAAGTTTGGTTACACCCGAAGTGATGGCCCGCACGAGATGTTGATTCAGGGTTTGGTATTCGACTACGACAACGATGATCAAGGTCTTCGCCCGAGATTTATCCGAGCTTGTAGGATGATAAATAAGGTGGGTAGCAAGACTTTGGGGCATAAGAATTCCATCCCTCTTGAGCCTTACCTCAAATGGGTACGAACCCGTGCTCAAAGTCTTATGATGCCTTATCCCTCTATTCTCCTAGTAATCGTTGAGCCTGTCAAGGAAGGAGATGTTCCATAGACTATCCTACATCCTGACATGCCCACATCTCTTGAAGACCTACAAAGGGATTGGATACCACTCAAAGGAGAGCGATATACCTTCGAAGCCTAATTCTACGCAAGTGAGAGGAAGGTTTTGGAACTCACTAGGCTACTGCAGGAGGATCGAACTCTAAATGCCTATATCGCACCAAAGAGGATGCGCACTACTTTTTTATCTTAGAGTTTTGTATTATTTTTCCCAAGGGGCATTGATGTACTAAAACTTTATCTTATGAATATAACGTGTGTTCCTTTTTGTCTAAAACAAATTTGAATCTTTGAAATCTATGAAAACATTGCATATGCACATATCATGTATCATAACATAAACAGGTCTTTTGCAATGAAGTTTCCTCATCTCTCTCTACTGTTTATTTCAGTAAGATGGATCTCGGACAGATAGTGAAAGATCTCCAAGCTCAGAACACGCAGTTTCAACAGTTGCTCATGACCCTAGCCAAGGGGAAAGAAGAATTGAAGACTCTGCTAGCTGAAGAGAAGAAAAAGAAAACAAAGAAGGGAAATGGAGTCTTAAACATGGGGATAAGATTTCATGAGCAGACGAGAAGGACTTTAAACTTTGCAACCACCTCCGGAGAAAAAGACAATCAGGAAGGGAAAGTTAAGGAAATAGTGGTCCTGTCAGAATCAGAAGAAGAGGAGGAAGAAGAGGAAGACTAATATGAGGAATAGTATCCTCCAGCGGATGACAAATACACACATCTTGAAGAGCGATTGAGCGCGATGGAGGTGCAAAAGGTGCCAGGCTTAGACCTTGAGGAATTGGGACTAGTGCCAAGGATTATGATTCCCCCGAAATTCAAAGCACCTACGTTTTCCAAATATGATGGAGTGTCATGTCCTAAGATGCATCTCCGTTCATATGTAAGAAAAATCCAACCCCACACCGCCAATAAAGACTTATGGGTGCACTTTTTCCAGGACAGTATGTCTGGAACACAACTCGACTGGTTTTACCAACTAGAAAGAGCCAACGTCCATAATTGGGAAGATCTTGCCGCAGCTTTCTACAAGAAATATCAATACAACGCCGACTTAGCGCCTACCCATACTCAACTCTATAGTATGGCCATGATTTCCAATTATGGTTTCAAGGATTATGCCCAAAGATGGAGAGATTTGGCTGGAAGAGTTCAACCCCCTCTGTCTTTAAGGGAATTGGTGGACATGTTCTTAGGCACTTTGTCTGGTCCCTTTTTCAACCGTCTGAACAGAAGCTCATCTGTAAGCTTTACTGAACTAATATTAACCGGAGAGAGGGTGGAAGCCGGTATAAAAAGTGGAAAGATTCAGAAGGATTCATCTTCTTCTACGTCCGTAAGGAAGCCTTTTGTTGGGAAGAAAGAGGTAGCTAATGTACATCCACAAAGAAACCGAAGGAGAGCCGAACGTTGACCAATGATAGGGGTTGCTATGATTCCAAAGCCTATGCCTAATCAACAAAGAAATAATCAACCAAGGATGGAGAGGCCAGTCAGGAAATTCACCAGAATTGACATGACTCCGTCTCAAGTATTACCGCATCTTCTGAGGTCTAACTTGGCAACCTTGAAAGAAGCTCCAAAAAACCCCAATACAACGTCTCCTTACTATCACCCCAATGCTCGTTGCGCATATCACTCGGAAAGTCCTGGTCACGATACTACTATTTGTTGGGCCTTAAAGAACAAAATACAAGACCTCATTGAAGCAAAACAAATTGAGTTTGATGTGCCCGAGAAGCCAAACGTCATTTCTACTCCTATGCCTAGACATGGTCACAATACCAATGCTATTGAAGAAGATTTGTTTGTTACCATAGTTGATGAACTCGTGACTCCACTTCCAACCATTAAAATAAACTTATTGAAAGCCGGTGTGTTCCCGGGCTGTAATGAAGTCTGCCATCTCTGCTTATCCTCACCAAATGATTGCCCTTTGTTGAAAACAGGCATTCAACGCTTGATAGACAACAAAGAGGTTTTGTTCGAAGGTGCTCCTATTTCACCTATTCCTGTTGAAGAATGTTTCAATCATTACCATTTCCACCAATTCTTCCAGGGTCTGACATCAGCAATATTGTCGGAACTAGTAAAATTACCCGAAGTGGTAGGATCTTTTCTCCAGAAATTGCTCCCCCAAAAGCAGTTTCTGGACCCGTGATCATCCATGTGGCTGCTCCAAAGGTTACTTCCGTACCCATAATCTTCTTTGCAAGTGCTCCTATTGAAAAAGACGTTACAACCCTTGTTGTTATTCCTACCAACCCTCCTTCTGCTAAAACTCGAGGAAAAAGTATTGTGGTCGAGCCTGTCCGGACGAAGGCCCAGCCATTGACTGTCCCCGAGACATCTAAGAAAGAGATGGAGGAGATCCTAAAAATTATCAAAAGGAGCGACTACGACGTAGTCGAACAGTTGGGGAAAACTCCCTCCAAAATATCCATGCTAGCATTACTACTGTGTTCCGAGGCATATGCGAAAGCCTTAGTGAAATTCCTAAAAACGGCCCATGTGCCTCAAGAGACGACTGTTGAACAATTTCAAGACTACGTGGCCAGCTTGACTGCGGATAACGGCCTAGGCTTCTCAGATGCTGACCTGACACAAAGGGGAAGAAATCACAATGAGGTGTTGCACGTCTCAGTAGAGTGTAGGGGCACAACCATGGCCCATGTCTTGGTGGACACTGGCTCATCCTTGAATGTATTACCGAAAAAAGCTCTTGACAGACTTGACTGCGAAGGACTGACGCTAAAGCCAAGAAACATAGTAGTAAGGGCATTTGATGGCTCGAAGAGGATGGTACACGGGGAGGTGGATATCCCCATAAAGGTTGGGACTCAAACTTTCAACTCAACCTTCTATGTAATGGACATTCACCCTTCGTACTCTTGTCTGCTAGGTCGGCCATGGATCCACAATGCTGGCGCTGTCACCTCTACATTGCACCAGATGCTGAAGTATCCGGTTCAGAGAAAGATCATTACTGTCCATGGAGAGGAAGAATACATGATTAGCCATCTCAATTCCTTCAAGTATGTGGAATTGGACGGCCAATTCATTGAAACTCCTTTTTAACACTTTGAAGAGGACCCCAAGAGGTAGCAGTGACCAAGACTGTGTCCCAGACTCCCGAGATTACAAGGCCGCCGCTACGAATGTCATCTCTGAAGGACGCCAAAGTAGTGGTAGAGGAAGGTGGATGAACCATCTGGGGGAAACTTCCGGATATCTCGTTTAAGTCTGACAAGTTTAGCTTAGGATTCACTTCAAGTGCTCAAAAGGTTGTACACCGTGCCCGTGCTGGAGGGCCACTCTTGAAGATTAGCAACCGTGAAGTCAACGCAGTAGAAGATGGTGAAGATGATTGCAACCTGGAGGATTGGATCTTTCCGACTGTCAACGGAGGACTCAACAATTGGGAAGCTAGATACTTTGTCCCAATAACTTTCATCCCACAGTAATTTATCCTTACATTTTTGTTAGGTCTGTAATATTCAAAAAAAATTCGTACTCTTAAAACCTTGTGTCTTGCCCGAGGCACAATGGTCCATTTGTAAGGGTTATTATTTCATCTTCATATGGCATCAATAGATCACGAACGTTTTTCGCATACAAACTTTTGTGTTCATTGTTTTTCTTTTACATTTTACTTTCTTTCAAAGATAGTTATACCCTTACACACACCCACAATGCAGGTGTCCATCCATTCTGGATCCCATGGGTAATGATACTGCTATGGCCTTTTGTGACTCTGAGAATCTGATCTACCAAGCCGAAGACGAAGGTGAGGAAGATTGTTAAGTACCAGGGGAGCTTGCCAGACTATTACAACAAGAAGAAAGAACCACTCAGCCTCACGAGGAACCTGTGGATACAATCAAGCTGGGTACCGACAAAGATAAAAAAGAGGTCAAGGTGGGTGCCAATCTGGAACCCAGTGTCAAGAAGCGCTTGATTCGATTGCTACACGACTATGTTGAAATCTTCGCCTGGTCACACGAAGACATGCCAGGACTTGATAGAGACATTGTGGTACATTGTTTGCCTACAAGAGAAGATTTCCCGCCAGTGATGCAAAAGGTACGCCGCATGAGGCCTGATATGTCATAAAAGATTAAAGCAGAGGTCATGAAGCAATTCGATGCTGGATTCTTGGCTGTCACTTCCTACCCCCAATGGGTTGCCAACATTGTTCCCGTACCTAAAAAAGACGGCAAAGTACGAATGTACATGGACTACAAATATTTAAATAGGGCAAGCCCTAAGGATGATTTTCCACTCCCCCACATTGATACCCTAGTTGACAATACGGCACAACACAAAGTGTTTTCCTTCATGGACGAATTCTCAGGTTACAACCAAATCAAAATGGCGCCTGAAGACATGGAGAAAACAACATTTGTCACACAGTGGGGCATATTCTACTACAAGGTAATTCCATTCGGACTGAAGAATGTTGGGGTAACCTATCAACGTGCCATGGTAGCTTTATTTCATGACATGATACATCATGAAATAGATGTCTACGTAGACAACATGATATCCAGATCGAAATCGGAAGAAGAGCACCTTAATCACTTACAAAAGTTGTTTGAGAGACTGAAAAAGTACAAGCTGAGGTTGAATCCAAACAAGTGCACATTTGGAGTACGGTTCGGTAAACTCCTAGGATTTGTCGTCAGTAACAAAGGTATTGAGGTAGATCCTGCCAAAGTTAAAGCAATACAAGAGATGCCTGCTCCTCGTACTGAGAAGGAAGTTAGAGGATTCTTGGGACGTTTGAACTATATTGCCAGATTCATTTCTCACATAACAGCTACTTGTGAGCCAATCTTCAAGCTATTGAAGAAAGATCAAGTAGTCAAGTGGAATGATGAGTCCCAAGTTGCTTTTGACAAAATCAAAGAATATTTACAAGAGCCTCCTGTGTTGATGCCACCAGTCGAGGGAAGACCACTGATCATGTATCTGACAGGTTTAGAAAACTCAATGGGGTGTGTATTAGGGCAGCATGAGGAGTCTGGCCAAAAAGAGCATGCTATTTATTACCTGAGCAAAAAGTTTACCGACTGTGAAACCAGATATTCACTGCTCGAGAAAACTTGTTGCGCTCTGGCATGGGCTGCTCACCGACTAAGACAGTATATGCTGACTCATACTACCTTGTTGATATCTAAAATGGATCTGATAAAATACATCTTTGAGAAGCCTGCTCTTTCTGGGAGAATAGCGAGATGGCAGATGATCCTGACAGAATACGACATAAAGTATACTACCTAGAAAGCTATAAAGGGTAGTGTATTAGCGGATCACCTTGCTCATCAAGCTGTAGAAGACTATTAGTCCATGAAGTTTGAATTCCCGGATGAAGACATCATGACATTAGACAACTATGAAGAATTCAGGCCATATGACGGACCTGAACAAGGATCCCGATGGACCCTGTTCTTTGATGGAGCCTCCAATGCACTCGGCAACGGTATCAGTGTTGTACTCATAGCTCTAGAAGGGTGTCATACTCCTTTTACTGCCCGACTTTGTTTCAATTGTAAGAACAACATGGCAGAATACGAAGCATGCATCTTCGGTCTCAAGGCTGGCATAAACTTGGGGATCAAATCCTTGGATGTATTCGGAGACTCAGCTTTTGTCATCAGTCAGATCAAAGGGGAATGGGAAACCAAACACCCTAACCTTATCTCTTACAAAGAACATGTTTTGACATTGCTACCACATTTTGAGAAGATTACCTTCGAGCATTTTCTACGAGAAGAAAATCAGCTAGCAGACGCTCTAGCCACAATGTCATCTATGTTTAAAATTAATTGGGATAACGAGGTTCCCCAGATCACCATCGAACAAATGGATGAACCTGCACACTGTCACGAGATCAATACTGAAGAAGTAGTGGACCAGCCTTGGTTTCACGAGGTCAAGAGGTATCTCGAGGCTCAAGTGTATCCAGAAGATGCTTCAGTCAATGACAAGAAGTTCTTAAAGAGATTCTCTGCTAAATTCTTCCTTAGTAATGGCATCTTGTACAAACGCAATCATGACTCTGTGTTACTCCGGTGCATGGATAAGGTTGAAGCTGAAAGGATCATGGTTGAATTACATGAAGGTACTTTTGGCACCCATTCCAGTGGGAATACGATGGCAAGGAAGATCCTACGGGTAGGCTATTACTGGTCTACCATGGAAGCACATTGCTATCAACACTCTCGAACCTGCCATAAATGTTAAATTTATGCTGACAAGGTACACATACCTTCGGTTCCTCTGAACATCTTGACGGCTCCTTGGCTCTTTGCTATGTGGGGAATTGATATGATTGGAGAAATCAAGCCGACAACCTCCAATGGACACCGCTTCATCCTAGTGGCCATCGACTATTTTACAAAGTGGGTTGAAGCAGCCTCTTTCGCTTCCGTAACCAAGAATGTTGTTTCCCGCTTCATCAAGCAAAACCTTATTTGCCTGTACGGTATCCCGGAAAGGATCATCACTGATAAAGGTACAAACCTCAACAACACTATGATCACTGCATTGTGCGAGCAATTCAAGATCCATCATCACAATTCTTCTCCCTATCAGCCAAAGAAGAATGGTGCTATCGAAGCTGCAAATAAAAAAATTAAAAAGATCATACAGAAAATGACACTCACATACAAAGACTAGCATGAGATGCTACCATTCGCTCTCCACGGGTATCGTACCACAGCTCGCACATCAACCGGGGCAACACCCTTTTCTTTGGTCTACGGCATGGAGGTTGTCTTGCCTATTGAAGTTCAGATCCCCTCTCTGAGGATTATGAAAGATGCAAGCTTGAGCGAAGAAGATTGGATCCAGACCCGACTCAATCAATTAAATTTGATTGACGAAAAGAGACTTACTGCTGTCTGCCATGGTCAAATGTATCAAAAGCGGATGATCAAGGCTTTCAACAAGAAATTCATACTCCAAGTTTATCAAGTTGGGGATCTAGTGATCAAACGTATCATCTTGCCAAAAAGTGATCCCAGGGGAAAATGGACTCCTACCTATGAAGGACCATTTGTAATAAAAAACATCTTCTCTGGTGGGGCAATGATCTTGGCCACCATGGATGGCGACGACCTGCCACTCCCTGCGAACGCAGACATAGTCAAAAGATACTACGCATAAGAGACCCGCTAGGTTGACATACCTAGGAAAAATAAGGGCATCCCAGTAAACCAAAGGTTCGGGCAAAAATTAGGGATAAAACAAAAAAAGTATGTACACCCGGCAAGTTGAAAACCCGAAAGGGCGACAAGGGAAAAAAAGGGTTTCCCGGTGGACTGAAAACCCGAAAGGGCGGTCCAAGCAAAAGTTGGGGAATTAAAGCGTATGACTATGTCTGGTCGGACCACTTTATGAACAATCTTTGGCTGCCACTGACAAACTCAGAGGTTCTGATCAATTCAGTCATCTTCAGACAGGGAAAAATGGACAAGATGCTCGGAGATACAAGGGCTATAGCAGAATGGGAACCCCATGGGATTTTATACACATAGCTATCTTTTTGTTGTATCAAAATTTTCCTTTTGTACGACAGCATTCTCTTACTAGAGTGTTTGTCCCTTTGTACAAAAATACTTATTCAAAGTCTATACAAAGATATCACTCTAAAATTTCCAAAAACTATTTGTTTTTTGCTTTACACTTATGTTTTGTTTATAAAAACGTCCAATGACTCATTGTTGAACATATGCATTTGAACATAATCACTGTTTAGAAATAGACAAAAGGAGAAAGGCAATTATTGATGGGTTGGAAGGATAAGGACATATCTCTAGACCATTCCATAGATACTCCCCAGCGGAAAAAAACTCCCAACTACTCCCAGTGGAACAAAGCTTCCAGTTTATCAATCCCCGGTAGAAATCATCCAATTTCTTAAAATTCCCCAGCAAGTTATTGTGAAGCCTGAAATCCGACCAGATAACAGCTAACTTTTGATTCTCTCCAGCCAAAGATAATTCCCCAGTAGAGCAACGGACAACCGAGACTCTTGAACTCTTTTTCCCAAGCAGGAATAAACATTCTCCCCCACAGAGTTTTCAATACTCCCCAGCAGAACAAAGCTTCTAGTTTATCAATCCCTGGTAGGAATCACCCATTTCCTCCATATTCCCCAAGCAGATTTTCCAAGCAGTACATGGAATTCCCCTTACAAACAAAGTTTATTTCTCTCGGCAAGAAATCCATCAATACTCCAACTTCAAGACATGAAGATTCACATATCCTCAGCAGCATTCAGGGATTTACTTTCCTCAATCCGACAGCAATACATCAAATCAGCTCACATACGCATCCATTGCATCCATTTATCATAAACATTGATAAAACAAATACATTACACCATGCATTTCATACAACATGACTGTGCATTTTAGCTAACATTTTACCCTTTTCAGGATAAGGTTAACAGCTACAATTTCACTCCTGATACAGTTCAGATACGCTCCAGACACGGAAGCCATTATGATACTCATTCAGATTCAACCTCTTGATATAGTACGAATACGCTCCAGATCCGGAAGCCATTCTGATACTCATTCAACTCCTGATACAGTTCAGATACGCTCCAGACACGGAAGCCATTCTGATACTCATTCAAACTCTACTTTTGATACAGTTCAGATACGCTCCAGACACGGAAGCTATTCTGATACTCATTCAAAGACAACTCCTGATGCAGTTCAGATACGCTCCAGACACAGAAGCCATTCTGATACTCATTCAGACTCAAACTCTTGATACAGTCCAGATACGCTCCAGACACGGAAGCCATTCTGGTACTCATCCAGACTCAAACTCTTAATACAATCCAGATACGCTCCAGACACGAAAGCCATTTTGATACTCGTTCAGACTCAAACTCTTGATACAGTCCAGATACGCTCTAGACACGGAAGCCATTCTGATACTCATTCAAAGACACCTCCTGATACAATTCAGATACGCTCCAGACACGGAAGCCATTCTGATACTCATTTAGATTCTACTTTTGATACAATACAGATACGCTCCAGACCCGGAAGCCATTCTGATACTAATTCAACTCCTGATACAGTTCAGATACGCTCCAGACACGGAAGCCATTCTGATATTCATTCAGACTCTACTTTTGATACAATTCAGATACGCTCCAGACACGGAAGCCATTCTGATACTCATTCAAAGACAACTCCTGATGCAGTTCAGATACGCTCCAGACACGAAAGCCATTTTGATACTCATTCAGACTCAAACTCTTGATACAATCCAGATACTCTCCAGACACAGAATCCATTCTAATACTCATCCAGACTCAAACTCTTGATACAGTCCAGATACGCTCCAGACACGGAAGCCATTATGATACTCATTCAGACTCAAACTCTTGATACATTCCAGATACGCTCCAGACATGGAAGCCATTCTGATACTCATTCAAAGACACCTCCTGATACAGTTCAGATACGCTCCAAACACAGAAGTCATTCTGATACTCATTCAGATTCTACTTTTGATACAATACAGATATGCTCCAGACGCGGATGCCATTCTGATATTCAACTTACAGATTACATCTCAACAATCATTCTTGGATGGCATCTACAAGCCCATCTCCCGCAAGATTCTATCACCTCTCCAAATGGAATCTTTAAGCCCATTCCTCATCGCATCGCCGAGTGCAAATTTCTGGGCACTCTAGTGTCCAATCATCTTCCACCTTCGAGTCACGAGTGGCAAATCTCGCCAATCTAACTCTTCAGGTTAAAGAAGATTGAACAGGGGCAGTTGTTGTACCCCAAAATTTGCCCTCTCATTTTCTTAAGAAATCACCCTGGATCCTCAGGTTTACTTCCATCCAATCCCAAGCTTTGAATTACAAATTTTTCAAGAAAGTCGCCTGCAAGGGAAAAACAGTCATTTTCACATTAAAAGGTTAAACTTTGACTTCTGGATCAAAATCAAGTCTCAAAAATCATATTTCATAAAGACATGTTGGAATATGAAGTTTGTATCATCAAAAAGTTCAAAAGTCAAATTTACTATGGAAAAGCCAAATTCCTAAATACCTGGGATTTTTCTAAGTATTTAAGAAAAATGACATTTCAGAACTTCTGAGCCAGCCTCCAGGAAAGTGTAGTCAGAAGTTGCAAACTTGGTTCAGAATATAGTCTTCAGTTAAAACATGACTCTTCAGCATCTACACAAGTTCAGTCAGAGTTTGCTAGGATAATGCAAAGAAGGTAATAAAGCGCGATACAAAGCCTGGAAGTTCCTTCAGAACATGTTGGAGTCAAGAAGTAAGAAGATCAGAAGATTGGATGCTAACGCTGAAGCAGAACATATAACTCAGAGTTTTCAAAGGTAAATCAAAGAAAGTTACAAAGTGTACTGCCAACTCACTGGAAATTCTGAGAGATCCTTCAGAGCATGCTGAGGCAACAGGATTACTGAGATCAGAAGTTGGGTGTCTTATTCTAGACTACGCTGAAATGGAACTTCTGGCCCAGATTTAAGCAATGATGCAAAATATCACATTACAGGATTTCTGATTTTGACAAATCTCATCATCATTTAATGCTCATTAATGCTCACAACCACTTTTGAGTCTTTATCCAAAGGATCTCTCCACGTGTAGCATAGAAATACTTTTGTACAGAATTAGGTATGGGTCCATGCGCTACTTTTCGCTTGTGGGTTTACTTTTCCTTAATCCCTGCTTGCTAATCCAGCCTAGGCTAAAAACTGTCAACTATCACACTTTTTAACTTGCTTCAAGAGCAAGTCAGCATCCAGCGTACGATGTTGGCGCTACTTGACATTTCAAACCCATAAAACTTTGCCTATAAATAGAACACCATTGGCCACTGAGAAAGGGGCCGAGCCCAGAAAATTTGTGAGATTGGAGAAAGAAAAGCCTTGAATCTCTGCCAAAATTCCTAGAGTTTCAAGAACTGTAAACACAACACACAAAAACCTGCTAACTTTTGATCCCTTGCCTTCAAACTCCATTTGTTCTCAAATATTTCTTGACTAAAAAAAACCATTCGCACAGTTTTTGATCCACACGTTGGAAACTGCCATAACTTCTATATTCACACTACTATACACTCCATCCATCTACTCAAAGAAATCAGAACATCACCTCCTTGTCATCCCCAGAAGTTGGAAACTTTCAACCTACTGAGTACGTGGAGAAGCTGTTCAGAATATCATGAGAGTTGAGTTTAGCTCCAGTTCACAGAACTTCTTCCAGCTGCAAGGTAATATCTTGCTGACTCTCATCACATTACTTAAGCATTACCAGATTTGCATGCTCAAAAACACAATGTAGATATCATGTTTCTAATATTGTATATATGATGAGATTTTATGCATCTGCCTGCCTAAGTAAGGAATAAATCAGTTCAGAACTTCCTGAAGAAATTAGAACTCAGAGTTATGATTAGAAAAGGCATACTTGCCTCGGATTTATGGTTTTGACATTTCTTATTTCTGAAACACTATGACACCTGATGTAACTGTTCTATGCATGTCTTTTGTTTTATGGAGAAATAACCAAACTGAAGATGTTCTGACTAGCATAGAGAGAGAGAGAGAGAGAGAGAGAGAGACCAAGTTCTATCAGCGGCACCAGGATTTCTGGAGTCTGTTTTGTTATTAGCAGTTTTAGAACTTTTGAAAATTACTGCGTTCCCAGTGGGTTCAGAACTTCTGACCCTATACATTTTCACTAACAGGTTTCTGTTTTGCAGCGTGCCAGGGTCAGAACTTCTGACTCCATTTTAATCAGCAATACGCTGATTCATTTTTTTCTTTTCTCATTATTTTTGCTATCATTTTCTATTTAATTAACCAGCAAACATCAAAAACGTTTCTTTCACTTTATTTTATTTCTTAAAACCAAAGATCAAAAATATTTTCTTAAAACAAAACAAGTTCAGTTCACATTTTCTTGTACATTCTTATGCATTTCAATATGGTTGTAATAGTAACTTAGGATTTATTTTCTTTGCAACCCCCATTCATAAACTTGTATACCCCATCCCCTAAACATTGTAATAGCGTAGGACTTTACATTTTTTGCGCTTTTATTGCTTTCATATATTGTTAGTAATTAGGATGTGTATGGCCAGACGTGAAAACGACAAAATAGACCACCCTAATAAAGACAAACATACATGCAAATCAAACACACTTTGCACACATGCAACCTTAGGGTAATCTCACTTGTTGCCTATTGGAAAAAATAGTCATGTCCTTCGAACATGGGTGTTTTAGCAAAGACCCTCGATAAAAGATCGTAGTCCCTCGATGACCCTTGATGTTGCCTTCAGTAAACGATCTAGTCCCTAAAACGACATTGCTAAAACGTTCCATATGTTGCCTTCTATGATTATACAAACGTCCCAACGCCCGTCCCTTTACATCCAACGATGGGCTTCTTATCAAATCAATGGTAAGATAGAAAAATCTAAAGGAGGAGGAAAAGCATATCTAAGACCTTTTGAGTTGGTTGGTTCACTCTCAGTTACTCACTTGCTCACAACAAAAACATTTTATACACCTACACTTTCATCTTTGAACTATTTTCGAAACAAACACTTTGTATACATTCTTATAGAAACGAGAATCATTACAAAGTTACATTTTCAAAATATTTTCAAAAAACACATCTCACAAACACATCTTTGAACTATTTTTTGAAACAAACACTTTGTATACAATCTTATAGAAACGAGAATCATTACAAGGTTACATTTTCAAAATACTTTCAAAAAAAAAACACACCACAAGCACATTCAAACAATAGCAAGTGATCTAGCAAATAACTAAGAGCCCATGGAAAACCGTGGATGAAAAGGGTTCTAATACCTTCCCTTTTCATAATCTACCCCCCGAACTCAAAAACATCTCTAAAGGTCTTTCCTGTGCTTTTTCACCTTTCCTTTTTGGATAAAAGAAAAGTTGGTGGCGACACTTGCTAAACCGCAATATTTGCGAACACAAACGCAAAACCTCAAGTCAGTTCTCCCACCGTATCACAAAATGCAAAGAAGATTTTTGTTTGGTTTTTTTATGTGAAAAAGTTTTAACCTAAACCTAATAAATAAATCAAGATTAACTTAAATCAATTAAGAAAAGAAATATTTAAGAAAAGATTTTTAAATAAACCCTAATTCTATTTGATTAAAAGAAAATAAGTTTCTTTATGAAAAAGTATTTTTTTTTGTATTTTTTGGTCTTGAGAATAATATATGGCATTATGAGATATTTTTGGTCTTTTCCATACTAAAATAAAATATTTAATGAGTGTGAAGAAAAAATAAATATTTAACCTAGTTCTAATTTAATTTACAAGTTTATTTAAAAAATAGATAATATATAACTAAATAAAAATATTTTTTATGAGAAATATAAAATAAAATAAACCAAAATATAAATCTATCATTTTTATATTTTTTATGATTTTTAATAATAAGAAAATATATTTAATAAAATAAAGTGAAAGTAAAATAAATAAATAAATAAAATTATATTGGGCCATGGGTGTCATAAGCAAACGGGAGGTGAATGTTAGAAAAAATCACAAGGCCCATGAATTAGAAGCCCAGCGCTGCAAAGGGACAAAAAAATGGAAAAATATGAGAAAATTGCAAAAGGCAGCGCGCTGAGGCTTGAACCCATGACCTCTAGCATTTACGCGCGCTGCCTTACCACTGGGGTGGCTGTACATCCGTTTATATAAACAAAAGCACAAATATATATTAGAAAATGCCTCTTGAAGGCAACTTCGTCTTCAACCTTGAGCCATGGTCGGACCACCTGTATCTCTCTCATTTCTCCATAAAAATGGAAAGCCCAAACATGAAAGTTGTGGTGTTTCTTCCCACGAGTTCAACCATATAATTTATGTAAACTAAAAGTCAAAGATCAAAGCTAATTTTACTTGCCCTAATTTGAAACCTAATTTTTACAAAAATTTCAAATCCAAAATTCTCTATACACAGTTAATATAAATGAAAACTATGAACATGGTTAGCTTTAGAGCAAGGATATCTACATTTTGCTTTCACAAATCAAGACCAAATGATGCTTGTATGAAGAGATAGAAGTTGGAGTTTTTACCTCTTGCAGCTAGGATCATGAATGGAGTTTGAGCAAGTTTTGAGAAGGCCTGAGGATCTTTTTAGCTTGCCTGGACCTCCTTAAGTATATTCCAATCCTTACTTTGTCTTGAAAGTCCCTGAATCTCCCTACTCAAGTCAACCTACAAGCTTGATATTTGAAAATGTTGGATGGTGGAAGAGGAGTTACAATGATGGAACCGGGGTCTGGACCACTTAGGTGTGATGTATATTAAGTGTTTGGGTGGTTAAAACTCAATGCGCACGAGTGGATTTGGAGATGGCTATGCAAGGTTCAAAATTGTCAAGCTATGGAAGATTTTCAGCTGCAAAGTTTTTGGGAGTGTTTCTGAGTCTTAGCCTTCGTATCTTATGTTGAAATACACTTGTGTATATGTATGGAAAAGGTTAGAGATCAACTCCACTCCAGGTTTCTGAGTTATAGCCTTTTGGGTCTAAAACTTGCTTTTGAAGAAAAGTGAGGAGACAAGTCTCTAAGTGTTGTACAAGCATGATATGAGTTGGTAGAGGCCTTAGACAAGTTACTTTTTGTTTTGACTTTGCTTGTGTACAGAGAAAACAATTGAGAGGCTCAAGAAGTTGACAAAGGCAAAAGTTATGCTTTATCAAAATGGAAATGGCAACTTTGTGCCATAAATGGAATTGTAATTTAGACAAAGGCTCAAATGTTTGGATTAAAGCTCTAGCAGCAGTGTAAAAATTTAATTATGGAGTGAGAAACAAGTTTGAGGCCTGCAAAGCAAATATTATGCAGCCTAGGCTTGGATTTGAATTTTAGTTCATCATGAAATGGCTTGAAATCAAAGTGATAAATCGCCAACTTCATCTCTTTGATTCTCCCTACTCAGGAATGATCTCAAGGAGTTCTTGGACATTTTGGAAATCTTGAAATGTGCTCTACAACTCATCTTTGAATTGCTTTTGAAAATTCCCTTTGAAACTATGTGAAAAAATGGCCATGAAGTTAGGTCAAAAATCAGCCTAACTAGGGCAAAATTTTACTAACTTATTTTAGTTCATGAGCATGTATTCACAAAATTATATCTTGAGATCCAAGCATTTTTAGGAGAAATTGTTTGAAGAAAAGTTGTATATTTCATGGATATCTATAACTTTTTAATGTTGGAAGTTTCCTTTGAATCATCTTGCATCATGGTGAAAATTTGGCTCAAAGTTGAGAAAAAATAAGAAATTTTCTATACTTAGAAAAATTTCTAAGTTAAGAAATTTCAACTTTTCAAAACAAATTCTTAAATCCTTGATTTCTTGATAAACAAGTTTCAAATTTTGACATGTTTTGATGAATTATGATCTTTGGCCCTTGATTTTGACCAAAAAATCAAAGTTTGACTTTTCAGTATACAATTGACTTTTGATCAGTTGACTGAAAATTCATCTGTCAATCCATTGGACTTGAGCAATGTTTTGAGCCATGTCATTAGGTCAAAATTATGCAATTGGACTCTTGAAATCATACTTCAAACCAATTGATCATTTGCTAGATCAAAAATTAAAAATTGCCTTTTCTCAATCAAAACCCTAATTTTGACCATTTTGCCCTTTTGATGATTTGATCAAATTTCTTGAGGAATTATGGTCCAAACTTGATCAATTGATACATATGAGTCTAAGATGTTGATGTGGATCAAAAATTATGAAGTTTGACTGTAAATTGGCCATGGTTGACGTTTTCCTCAATATAGTTGATTTTTAGGTCAATTATCCAATTGACTGATCAAAAGTGTGATTCAAGGCTTGAAACTTGGCATGAGTAACATTGGGGGTCCCTAATGATCCTTGAAAGTTATATTAAGCATTAATAGTCCAAAAATCCTTGTGCAAACTCAAACTCTAATTTTGGTCATCAGTGCATGAGGAGGTGTCTTAAGCTGGCCAAACCCTAATGCAGTCTTGAATCAAAGAGATCTTGTGAGGAAATTATTGACAAATGAGAGAGAAAATTTTGGGGTACAACATGGTAGATTATGGAAAGGGAAAGTGTTATCACCCTTTCCATCTGTGGTTTTCCACTGTCTCTTAGAGGTTTTCTCATTTTTTAAAATACCTTTATGCTTCGTGTTTGAAAATGCCTTGGTACGGTGAGCTTTGTAATGTTTCTCGGGATAGTGGAGAAAATATACAAAGTGTTTTGAAAATGTATTTTTAAAAGTAGTTTTTGTGTAAGTGAAAAAACAGTTTGAGCAAACTTCTAACAGCTATCTACTTTTGTACTTGAAAAGGCTATTCTTTTCCTCTCTTCCTTTTGACAGTGCTATCCTACTATTAGTGAGTAGGTAGCCTTGTCGTTGGATGTTTTGAGGGACAATTGGAGGGACATTACAGTCACGAAGGCAACTTATGGAGACACTTTAGCAATTCTGTTTTAGGGACTAGATCATTTACCGAGAAGGAAACTGTAGGGTCATCGAGGGACTGTGATCTTTTGATTTTATGGGTCTTTGCTAAAGTGTTCCTGCATCATGAATGTTTTATGGAAGGCAACCAAAGTGGGTGTACCTTAGTGGTGCTCGTGTGCAATTGTGTTCAATTCAGTTATTTATCTTTTTATCAAGTTTGATTTCAGTTTTGTCATACAAACCTAGTTACTAACAGTTAATATATTGCATAATATTAAAGTGCAGGAATTCGAATCTACGCTATTACAATGCTTCGGGGAGGGGATTTACATTATATAAGGATAAAGGGGGATAAAGCAGTAAATATCCTAATTTTTATCTATTACACCAAGTAAACAGATACAATAATAGTAAAAATACGAAATTAAATAAACGCACGCAAAGTTGAAAACTCGTCTGAAAATGTAAAAAGAAAATCTTTTTGTTATTTTTGGTATAAAAGAAAATAAAGCCTAAGTCTATTTAATTTTAATATTAAGAAAAAGATGTTAAAATAATTAATTAATTTGTTTACAAAATTAACTTAATTAGAAAAAATATTAGCCTAATGTCTTTTTTGTGATTTTTGATTTAAGGTTAATTTAAATTAAAAAAAGGTCAATAAGGAAATGAAAAAAAATACAAAGGGGGGCGCACCCTTCGATTGCAGGGAGAGATGGATATCCTTCGATCCAGTGAGAGCAGTTGTCCTTCGATCCAGAGGAAGTTGGCTTTCAATCCAGATGAAGGTGGTTTCCGATCCAGAGGAAGAAAGGTGGCCTTAGATCCAACGAAAGTTGTGGCCCTTTCGATCCATAAGGGAGCTGCCTTCTTCGATTCAGGAGGACAATGGGCAGCTTCGATCCAGAAGGATATGGCTTTCGATCTAGGAAGGTTGTGGCTCCTTCGATCTGGGGTGCTGGATCTGCAAAAATATGTTAGCGAAATAAAATGCAGGTCCTGGGTATCGAAACCCAGGTCCTTCGATCCTACGCGCGTTGGGTCTTTTCAGGCTATATTTACACCAAGTGTTAGCAAACGAAAAACATTACTTGGGTGCCAAACCCAAGCCCTTTGATTCTGTCTAGAATGACAAATCGAATGAAATAATAAATATGGATGTGTTATGCAAATACAAAAGTTTGAGATTTTACTCTCTCTTACTAGTAGTTGGAACCTTCGATTTGGCACTTTCTGGGTGTGGGTACCTTCGATCTGGGACTTCTGAGCATGGATACTTTTTGTTGAAGGGTTGCTTTGTCTTGGATTACTTATGAAAACTTTGACAACCTTTTGTGGGTTTGTGGGAAGTGTATCTCTAATCTTTTTCTTTCGTCCCCTTGTAATGTGTCATTGGCCTCATATTTATAGGAGTGTGACGGGATAAGAGAAGTAATGTTTGTAACAGCCATTTGATTGCCATGAATACCAATATGTAACCTTGGCCAAAGTTAAGGGATCTTGTCTATTTTTTAATTTGGCATAAATGTGGATATACTGGCCTTCGAATGCTCTCTTTCGACTTGGTTGATGGCCTCCTTCGAATGGCCTTGATTCAGCTCCTTCAAATGGCTTTGGTGGCCTCCTTTGAATGGCCCTGATGGCCTCCTTCGAGTGGACCTTTACATGTTATTCGAATGGGCCCTTTGAATGCTTCTTCAAATGGACCTTTACATGTTCTTCGAATGAATCATTGTTACTTCCTTCGAATGGCTTTCTTTGCCAGCTTCAAAGTCCAATTCGAATCTATTCAGAATTTTCCTTATTAGAATCCCTTCGACCAGCCCTTGGCCTTGATGGTTCTCTTGAAATTTTGTAACTGAAATGCCATTCGAAAGACCCTTTGCCATGCCAATCGAAGGACCTTTGTCCAGATACCAATCGAAGGGTACTTGTTAAAATGCCAAATGAAGGACACCGTTATAATGCCAATCGAAAGGTAATTGTTAAAATTCCAATCGAAAGGTACTTGTTAAAATGCTAATCGAAAGGCCTTGTTAACAGTTCAATCGAAGGATCTTTGTTCATGCCAATCGAAGGGCGCTATATAGATGCCAATCGAAAGACACTTTAGAGATGCCAACCGAAAGGCATTTTGTAGATGTCAATCAAAAGGAATTTTGGAGATGCCAATCGAAAGGCATTTTGGAGATGCCAATCAAAGGAAACTGAAAAACATAACTCACAAATTTTCCTTTTTTTAGGAAAAGGTTTGCGACCAACCATGTAGGGGAAGACCTTGGAAAACATGAGAGGGCAAATTTTGGGGTACAACAGCCTGCTTCGTTGCATTTGTAGTAGATGATGTCTTTGCTTCTTGACTTTTTGTACCCAGAGTTTTATTCAGAATGACTGTCGGATCTTCTGGGATTTCTAAATTTTTGTCTATGTTTCCATAATTGTTGTGCCCTTCTGGAGAGGAGAGATAACTCATCTTCTTATGATGCAGATCCTCCAGAACTTTTTTTCTTCTGCCTGAAAAGCTTTAGTTTTATTAGATTTAAGACCGAGAGATTTACCTTACTTTTAGGGTTCATCTTCTTCTAGTTCTATCCCATGACTTCTCAGGGAGCTGATAAGTTCTTCAAGAGAAATTGTATCCAGATCTTTGGCTAGTTTTAAAGATGTGACCATAGGTTTCCATTGCTTGGGTAAACTTCTTATGATCTTCTTTACATGATCTGCTGTGGAGTACCCTTTGTCCAGAACTTCCAATCCCGCAACCAGAGTTTGAAATCTTGAGAACATTGTCTCAATAGTTTCTTCTTCTTCCATTTAGAAAGTTTCATGCTTCTGGATGAGTGCAAGAGTTTTGGTTTCTTTGACTTGTGTGTTGCCTTCATGCGTCATTCTCAAGGAGTCAAACATGTGTTTTGTTGATTCTCTATTTGTGATCTTCTCATACTTTGTGTATGAGATAGAACTCAAGATAATTGTTCTGGCCTTGTGATGATTTCTGAATTCTCTCTTTTGGTGATCTGTCATTCTTTTTTTGTCAATCTTCTGACTGTTTTCATCACTAGGATGAATATAGCCATCAGTCACCATATCCCATAGATCAGCATCATGAGCTAGAAAGAAACTTCTAATTTTTTCTTTCCAGTAATCAAGCTTTTCACTATCAAATATTGAGGATCTGCAGCTAATTTTGTCTTTCTCATTATGATAATCATTACTGATGTTCTGACTTGGTCCCAGCATAGTGTTTTCCTGCTTAGATATTTTTCTGACACGATTAAGTGTTTGCACCTAGATCCATGTGCTCTGATACCAATTGAAGGATGGAAAACACAAGAAAGGGGGGTTTGAATTGGGGTTTTGAATTCTAAGACAAGATGACACTTAATTTTTATCCTGGTTCGTTTGAGCTCAAACTACTCCAATCCACCCGCCAAGTTGATTTCACCTCTCTCCAGTGAGGTCTTAATCCACTAATCAAACTTGATTACACAAATACAATGAAAATTGTCAATATCTTCTTGAGTCTAAACCACAAACCAGTTTCCTCAAGGAATTACAAAATACAATATTGAAAGGCGTATGCAAATATGTTTTCTAACAAAAACATTATCACTAAGTGATGTTTTACACAAATGAAATTCAATACGTTAAAGGTGATGGATATATCTCGTTTGTTGTATGCATAAAAAAATTGTCAATAATTTCTCCTTCAAACTTTATTTATATAGGAAATGCATGTGGGAGCTTTTGGAATGTTGATAAAAAGTAATTAAAGAGATTTCCAAATAGAGAGATTCTTGTCCCCTTTCAGACGTTACTTTTGAATAGCCATAAGTGAATTGTAACGTTTCAGAACATGCTCACATCAAAAGATGAATGTTACCGTTGAGACTCTTTTTGCTTTCCAGAACTTTACATATCAGAATATCATAGTTCTTGTTTCATAGTGTTGGTGCATTCAGAAGTTGTAACATAGAACTCCTTCATTTAGCGTATGTAATACGGTGGGAAAACTGACTTGGTGTTTTGCATTTGATCGCAATTGTTGTGGGTAGAAAGAGTTTCCACCGACTTTTATTTTATCCAATAAGGAAAGGGTGAAAAGAACAGGAAAGACCTTTGAGATTATTTCTTGAGTTCGGGGAGTAGGTTATGAAAAGGGAAGGTATTAGCACACTATTCATCCGTAGTTATCTACGGGATCTTAGTTGCTTTTTAGATCACTTGCTTTTGTTTGAAAATGTGCTTGTGGTGTGGGTTTTGAAAGTATTTTGAAAACATCTTTGTAATGATTATCGTTTCTATAAGAATACGTACAAAGTGTTAGTTTTGAAAATATTTCAAAGAAGTGTTTGTGAAATGTATTTTTGAAAGTGATTTTGAAAAGTGTCTTTGTAATGATTCTCGTCTCTATGATAATGCGTACAAAGAGCTCTGTCTTTTGAAAATGTTTCAAATTAAAGTGTTGGTGTATAAAATGTTTTTTGTTATGAGCAGGCGAGCAAGTATGAGCATCCTACCTACCCAAAAGGTCTATGTTCTTTTCCCCCTCCTTTAGATATTGCTATCTTACCATTGATTTTGTAAGAAGCCCCATCATTGGATGTGAAGGGACGGACGTGGGTCGTTTGTATAGTCATAAAAGGCAACCTATGGGACATTTTAGCAATGTCATTTAGGGACTAGATCGTTTACCGAAAGCAACATCGATGGTCATCGAGGGACTACGATCTTTTATCGAGGGTCTTTGCTAAAACGCTCATATTCGAGGGACATGACTATTTTCATAGGGAATAAGTGGTATTACCCTAGAGGTTCATGTGTGCGAAGTGTGTTTGATTGCATGCATTTAGTCTTTTGATTTTGGATTGTCTACTTGTTGGTTTTATCTTGCCATACATCCTAATTACTAACATTTATACAAAAGCAATAAAGATGCAGAAAATCAAGATCCTACACTATTACAACCATATTGAATAGCAAGAAAATGTAAAGAAAAAACAAAATAAAAGAAGGAAAAATGAGTGCTTCGATTTGGGCAACAGAAACCTTCAATTTTGCTTCTCTGGCTCCCTTCGATTTGGGCTTAGCATGAAGCATGAGATGCAGCCTTCGATTCTGCCTTTCTGCTTCCTTCGATTGCAGGAATGTTAGGGTGAGAAAGTAAGCTTCGACCATGCCCTTTGTCTTTCTTTCGATTGAGGCCCGAGAGTCAATGTGGACATCCTTCTGGATGCTTCTTTCGATTTAGGCCTGGCAATCAGTGTGGACAACTTTCGTTTCTCCCTTTTTGCTCCTTCGAATAGCCTGGAAGTTAGTGTGTGGTGAAGCCTAAAGCCACACTCTTTGTTCTTCTTGCAACTGTGAATCATCCATGGGTGAAGCCTAAAGGTTCGATTTATACCTTCTTCCTCCTGTTTTCTTTCATTTGGGATTTATATAATAGCATCGCCTGAGGCCATGCTAGCATTGTTTCATGGCCAGATTAATTCTTAAAACATGTTTGATAAACAAAGAAAACAAGCCATAATATTAGTAACGAAAACAAAACAGGGAAGGTGGAAACAAAACAAACCAAAGGGTAATGATGATGTCTTGGAAGAAAGGAAATGGTTATTTACATGTTACGCTTGAAACGAAAAATCTTAAGGTTAAGAGAACTTACTTTGCTTGAAGCTGGAACATGTGATGGACCTTGAGTGGATGCCCTGAGTGCTCCTGGATTTGAAGGAAAGAAACAGGGGTTATGTTTCTAGTACTGGATTCAAAGGAAGGAACCAAGCTTTGGATTGCTTCAAATTTGAAAAAGAAAAAGAAACAATTATTGTGTTTCTTTATATTCGAAGGGCCAAGGAAACATGTGTTATGTTTCTTCTAGATTCGAACGACCAAGGAAATAGGTGTTGTGTTTCTTCTGGATTTTGGGTTTGTGTTTATTGTTTGAGAATCTTAAGAGTTTAAGAGTTTTTGAGAGTTTGATGATTTTTTTGAAGATTCTCTCCACCACCAAAAGTCCTCTTCAGCTTGCAAATGTTTCTCTATTTATAGAGAAAGGGTTAGAGGTGCTGAAGTAACCATGTTTGTAGGATAACAAACCATGGTTTGGTTGAAACGAAAACAAACTTGATCCCTTTCATTATTCCAAATTTTCCAGTACAAGTGGGGCTTGCTGTCTGTTGGGGGCAAGAGATTGGACGTATGCTTTTGGCACTGCTTGCGTTCAGACAAAAATCAGATTGGGAGCTGATTTTGTAATTAAAATACTCTTATGAAAAAAGGGTACGTAGCTTTTTGCTATTTTATCCAAGAATAGTATTATCCAGTAGAAAAAGCTTTGAACATTTGTATAAGCCTCTAATTATATAAAGATTTGGAAGCAACATAGCCTGATAAGTGGGATTTGGAGGATAAGGCTATGAGATTTGCTCAAAGTTATTCAAACAAGCTTGCTTAGAAGGGTCCAGATTAGATTCGAAGTATGCTGATTCGAAGGGAATTAAAACTCCAATCGAAGCTTTGTGTGAAGGTGGCTCTTGTCCAATCAAAGGCTTTCCTGTCAGAGGTCACATGGCCAAATGAAAGGGTGTATGCAGGAGGTCCCTGCTTTGGGGGTGCTAGCATGAAGGGGGAATTATGCCTTGTGAGTTTGGAAAACATGCAAAACCAATGGCTTATGAGTCGAAGGAGAGCTGCAGGAGGCCATTTCTTTGTGACTTCAAGCAAACATGCAATAAGCCTTTGCTCAAACGAAAGATTGCATAAAGATCCATTGTCCAAACGAAACTTGCCTGCCAAAGGTCATATGGCCAAACGAACTTGCATTCGAAGGAAGCCACAAACCCAAACGAAAAATGTAACCAAAGCTAGTATTGAAGGAAGCCACACGCCCAAACGAAGAAAGCATGCAAGAGGTAAAGGGAAAAATCGAAGGAAACCAGAAAAGAGGCCTTTTCCTCCTGATTCAAAGGAACCTAAACAGGAGGCTTTTCCTCCTTGAATCGAAGGAGGCTACAAGGGGCTTTTTTTGCCTTGTGCCTGCTGGCCTGGTGGGAGTCCCTTGCTTTGAAGCATGTAAGAAGGAAGCTATTTCTAAATTGAAGGCTACATGCAGCTAGCCATCACTTTGTGGATCAAAGCAAGCATGGAGGGAATTATTTTTCCAATCAAAACAGACATGTAGGCATCAAATGTTCAAACGAAACAGGCATGCAGGCAACCGTTGCATTGTGAACCATGTGAGGCCAATGGTGCAATCGAAGGTTGTATGCAGGAAGCTCCTGCTTTGTGAATCAAAACCAGCGTGTCATAGGCCAACGCTCAACTGAAGGATGCAAGCCAAGCTTGCATCGAAAGAGGCCAAAAGTCCAATCGAAGGATGTGAATCAAAGAAAATTTGTATTTTCTTCAATTTTGTCAAAAAGATTATTTTTATCTGCTTTGCCCTTTTTAATTGTTTCTTCTTTAACTTGATGCTGAAAAATCCAATTGTACTTGTGTAAGCTTGAATTTTTTAGAATCCTTGTGAGAAATGCCTTGAGAAAAGAGAGGGAAAATTTTTGGGTACAACAGTTGTCCCTGTTCAATCTTCTTAAACCTGGAGAGTTAGATTGGTGAGTCTGCCATTTGTGACTTGAAGGTGGAAGATGATTGAACACTAGAGTGCCCAGAAATTTGCACTCGGTGATGTGGTGGTTGATTGTGTAGGGAATGTGCTTAAAGATGCCATTTGGAGAGGTGATGGAGAGTTGTTGGAGATGGGCTTATAGATGCCACCCAAAAGTTATTGTTGATAAAAGTTAGACTAAGTCTAAACTTTATTTCAACTGGAAAAGAATCAGAATAAATCTTTGGAGCGATTTATCTGAGCCAGAGAAAGTGTCTACTGGAAAGGAATCAGGATAAACTATTAATCGATTTAAACTGAACCAGCAGAGGCCTTGGATAATCTTTAACTGGAAAAGAATCAGAATAAATCTTTGGAGCAATTTATCTGAACCAGAGAAAGTGTCTACCGGAAAGGAATCAGGATAAACCATTGATCGATTTAAATTGAACCAGCAGAAGTCATGAATATTCTTTAACTGGAAAAGAATCAGAATAAATCTTTGGAGCGATTTATCTGAAGGATATTCTGGAAATGTATTAGAAGGAATCTGTGTAAGATTACTTTATGATGGGCCTATGTAGGGCTGCTTCAGGATGAATCCATGTGAAACTTCATTTGGAAATAAGAAGGAACCTGGGTAGGGTTGCGTCACAATGAGTCCATGTGAAATTACATCTGGAATTGTATGAGAAGGAACCTGGGTAGGGTTGCTTCATGATGAGTACGTGTAAAACTGCATCTGGAAATGTATGAGAAGGAACCTGGGTAGGGTTGCTTCAGGATGAGTCGGTGTGAAACTGCATCTGGAAATGTATGAGAAGGAACCTGGGTAGGGTTGCTTCAGGATGAGTCTGTGTGAAACTGCATCTTGAATTTAAGAGAAGGAACCTGGGTAGGGTTGTTTCATGATGAGTCCATGTAAAACTGCATCTGGAAATGTATGAGAAGGAACCTGGGTAGGGTTGCTTCAGTTGGTCGTGTAGATAGTTTCCCTAGCTTGTTTCAGGAATTAATCTTGAACTTATTTTTCTTGGTTGTAGAGATAGTTTCCCTGGCCTATTTTAGGTATTGATCTTTGACCTTAGAAAGAAAGATAGTTTTCCTGGCTTGTTACAAGTATTAATCTTCAATCTTCTCACGAAGCTAGCTTTCCTGGCTTATTACATGTATTAATCTATAATCGGTCGTCCATAGATAGTTTTCCTGTCTTGTTACATGTATTAATCTGGAACTGTTGAAAATTGTTGATGATGGTTATCTGTTGTTTGATCCTTCCTGAAAAGGTAAAGAATTAGCTGCATGCAATGTCATGATGTATGAAATGCATGGCGTAATGATGTTCTCAAAATAAATGAGATTGTGCCGTATGCATTTCTCATGTATGTAAATATGATGCATGAAATGTTGTTGGAATGTAATTTTGTCTTGGAAAATAAATCCTTTACAGGTGCTGGGGAGTTTTGGGAAGCTGAATCCTGGACGGTCGTTGGGGATGAAGAGTATGCACACCTTTCCAGACCTTTTTTAGAATGTTTCCGCTGGGGATTCCTGTTTTGTTGTTTGAGGAGAAATCCTGATGGGGAATGTTGAGTTTTCTTGAGAAGAAAACTCTGTGGAGAATGTTGATTCCTACTTGGGGAAAAGAGTTCAGGAGTTTTAGCTGTTTGTTGCTCTACTGAGGAGCTATCTCTTGATGGAAGAGAAAGGTAGTTAACAACTTGTTGGGGACAAAGAAATTAACTGTTATCTGGTTGTCTCCCAGGTTTTGCATCAACTCACTGAGGATTATAGAGAAGCCTACTGGGGAAGAGGAGTTGTGGTCCCTTGATTTATGATAGTCTGAAAGGAAAATTCAAGCTGAGGAATCTTGTCGTTTGTTAGGGAAATAAACCATGTCGCCAATCTGTTGGAGAGGTGTTTTCTTTTGGCAGAACTCCTTCAGGATTGTTGAGATCAACTAAGTTGGGGAGAAGTTTTCAGAGATTGAAACTCTTACTGGGAATCACCTTATGAAAAGTACTTTGTGGGAGATTTGTAACTGCCTCTAGAAGCAAGTGTTTGTAGTATTGCCAGGAAATTTTTGCCTGACCATACGTAACCCTTTGTTGGAATTCACGTTCAATGCCCCAAGTGATTCAGATATAGACCTGCCTCTAGTTATTCAGCATTTCTTGGGAGATTTCTTGGAATCCCGACTTGACTTCCCCGGACGAGTTAGATAGTGACATGACATGCCCCCTTATTTAATAGGAGATTTGTCGTTGGAAGTGTCTTCCTGTAGCCTTAGAAATGTTCAAGACTAAGCCATTGGATTGACTAGACTTTATACAAATCAAAATAAAAAATCGCCACCGTGCTTTATTGTTTCCAAAGGAATGGGAAAAGAGCGAATAACCCAAAAAGAGGGGGAAAGATTCAAGGTAAGGGGGTTGGTTATGCAAAGGGAAGGTATTAGCACCCTAAACATCTATGGTACTCCGCAGGAACCTCTTTGAAAAATCTGTATATTTTGGCTATAAAAATGTGTTGTATAGAAAATAGATGGTGGAGGTGAGAAGAGAAATATTTTTTATGATTTTTGCACCCGCTGCGGTTGCGAACCTTTAGTGCCTAGGTACCACATTTCGTGTAATAGGGGATCAGGGTACACGTAGTTCCTCTTTTAGAAAAAATTTAAAACACAAGTGTGTTGGTTGATTTTAATGAGGTAAGACATCATCGTCCTTTTCCGTGTGGAAAACATATTTACTACCCACAATCATGAGAAAGGAGAATTTGCATCATCTCAAAGTGGAGGATATGGCTTAGATTTTAAAATCAACAATGCCTCACTCAACACCCAAGTGGAAAATATCTCAATTCACTACATATTGTAGAAATATAGTTGTTTGCATCACTACAAGGATTGACAAGAGTCTAATCTTTTGAGAAAAGTTTAAAGTAAAATCCAAAGTGGCAAAATGGTTTGAATGAGATTGATTGACTTTTAGTCTTCACACAAAAAATGTCAAGGTATTATTACATTGAATGAAGTATATTTATGAAATTATTTTGAAAATGCATGGACCTAGGTCCAAGTTTATTATGAAAGTGTTTCAAGTTTAGAAACAAGAAGAGTTTTCAAAAGGGGGGAGAAGATTTTTGAAATTAAAGAAGATGGGAGGAGAAGAAGAGACTATCCTAAAGCATAAGGTAAAAGCTAAGGAGAAGAAACATCTAACCAACAAGAAGCAAATACTTGACATTATGTGTCAAGATAGAATTCTCATTCTTTGGATTGAAACTAAGCAAGCAAAGATACTAGACCTCTTGAGAGAACCAATCTCAAGTGTATTAAGTCTTCACAAAAATTGGGCAGAGTAACGGCTGTATACGGGTGAATTCCAGATTACAAACAAAGAGTGTAATCACAGAAACCTGCACACAAAAACAAACAAGCAACCCAATGTCTTGAGGTAAACCTCAAGAACTCCAGACAAAAATAATCAGATAAGATCACAAGGTCTCCAGGATAGGCCAAGGTTTCTAATCCTAAGTCCAAGAAAAAGTCCCATGCTCCATAATGCCAAGGATAGTAACCAAATAGTCCAAGTACCATTAAGATTTTTTTAGGGTTTATGTTGATTATTAAGTATCTTAAGAAAAGAAAAAGCTCAAATGAGCAAAGTAAAAATGGCAAGAAAATAAATGCTCAAATGAGCAAAGATGAAAATGGCATGAAATGTAAATGCTAAAAAAATAAATAGTACATAAAGCATAAAAGATAATAAAAACATAAGATAAAACAAGTCAATAATTAGTGGTTAGTTGGATGACCATCTTGAAACTTGCATTTGGAACTCATTAGAGGATTGGTAGAACCAAAGCCTCCATACAACAAGTTGCATTTTCTTTTTGTCAAGTATATCATCCATTTGGAATTCTCACAAGTACCATTTAATGATCAACGATGTTTAAGTGATCCGTATTGACCAAAGGTGTTGTAGATCCATTAGAGGATTGGTAGAACCAAAGCCTCCACACAATGAATCTCAAGGTTATTGGATCAAAGAGATCAAATTAACATACTTGGGCTTGCAATCATAAGTTTGGGCCACGAATGATCATTTATTAGAATCGGGACAAAATTTAGCGCTATGTTAAGCAATCGTAAGTGGACTTATATAGAAGTCACACCTATTTTGAGGCTGGTCAATAGCAACCTATGCACCATTTGTTTTGAGACGTGATATAGAGATCATGCTCCAATAATATTTAGTGCAATAAGAAGGGGATGAGATGAGGAGGATTAGGGCAAAAAAGATACGCAAACCACATTTGAATTAAATTTTAATCAAACTATTATTAAAATCATTCATCCATTTTTGTGGAGTTAAACTCAATACCATGAATCCAATGATTTTAATAAAGTTCATGATCCAAAACCTAAGCCAAGATCAGCCAGAAAATAATCACAAAATAATATCACATTTAATATACACAAAAAGGGTTTAAAAAATGTTTTTTAAAAAAAGAAAATAATGAGAAAAATATCAATTATGTTCAAATTAATCAAGAAGTAAGTAAGGCCATAGAAAAATCAGAAATGAATCCAAATATTTTATAAAATTTTTGATAATTTTTAAAAGTCAGAAACTATTTTTAAACTATTTAAAATTGCTAAAACAAACATAAAATAGGTCAAAAATAGTAAACCTTAATATAAAATTCCATAAAATTTTCAAAAAGTCAAAAGTATGCAAAATAATATTTATGAATTTTTTCATAATTAAAAAATGTCAGAAAGTATTTTTTTAAGTAATTAAAAGAAAGCAAATAATACAAAAAATATAAAAAATACAAACTATTAAAATAAAAATATGAAGAAATAGTCATGAGATCAGAAATAATTCAAAGTATTTTTGTGAATTTTTTCATGATTTTTGGATAAAAAATAAAAGAGTTATGAATTTTTGAAAATTTAATCAATAAAAATATAAAATCAAAAAATAAAATAAAACTAAAAAGATGTGGACCATCAGATCATAGTCAAAACGCGTTAGTAAGCTAATCCAATGGACCAGACGCGTTGTGCTTGATATGGACCTTAGTGAAATACACATGGGATCAGAAAAAGGGCAACCAATGAAATTAAAACGTTTGGCACACTATCATTGGCTAAGACGAGACATGTCATCGTCTTCAACCTCCAGACACCATGCAATGGGGATCTTGTGAGATCCTTCAAATGGAAAAATTAGGATCCCAGGCTAGCATCATTGAACTCGTCTCTTCAAGACGATTCTAACACAACCATCGCGCCAAATTTATATAAGATATGGAGAGAGATATGAATCAAAAACCCAGAAAATAGCGAGCACCTTCAATTTGAGATTTCTCTCTCAATTCTCAATGGATTTAAAAATTGTAAGCATCATTAGAATCATAAGAAGGAGTAGAATAGATTAGTGCTTGATTTGGATCCAAATGGTGGAGAATTCTACCTTTTCGAAGTTCAAGTAAGAAGCTATGAAACTGGACTTCTGTAGCTTGAATTATGGCTCGTTTTGATTGGTTTAAGTGTTGGAGAGTTTATATGATGCTCAAGGATTATGAATGCGCAAAGAATTTTGGAAAAGGAAGCTTATATCTCAGAAACTGAATTGAAAAAAAGTTGGTTCGTGTGAGGTTTTGGCAGGGTGTTCTTGGCTCTCTAAGCTTGGGAAAATGGATGGGGGATGACCCTCTATTTATAGGGAAGTGAATGGGAATGAAAATTTGAAGAAACAAGGAAGTTTGGAGGGAAATTGAGTGAAGGTCGAGCACGAGTGAGGTGTGACTTCATTTTCATCAAAACTTAGCCAAACCTTGCGTTTTGGGGTGCTAATCACTTCTGGCAAGTTTGCTAATCTAGTTTAAATCAACAACGTGCATAAATTTTGTGTTTAGAAGTCACATTATGGATTTCAAAATTCTGACTTTGTGAAAAATTCAGTTTCAAGTTACCAAAGGGGTCTTAGGGCATGATTCTTAATACTTTGGAAAGATCAGGTTACAAGCTTTGCAATGGAAAAATAATGGATTCAAATGGATGCTTGAGCTGAAAGTTACATGGATTCAAAGTTGAAGAAAAAGAGTTGACTTTCCATACTTAGAAATATTTCAAATTCTTTTTCAAAAATGACCTATAATCTTTTGTATCCAAACATGGCCTTCCTCTTAGAATTTGCTCTTAACCAATAAAGATGGAATGAAGTAGATCTCTTGAATGACATTTTTAAATTTGAACCACTCAAAATCTCAAAAGAATGAGCAAGTTATGACTTGTTGAAGTTGGCCAAAATCATGAAATGACCTATAATCTTTTGCATATTTAAGGCAACTTTCATCCATTTTCTCACATTGCACATTAAATAAGGCATAAAGTAAACATCTTTAAGATCATCATAGAAAAAGAATGGACTCAAGGTGATAAAAATTGACCAAGTTATGACCATTTGAAGTCACATATGGAAAATTGTGGATTCATCTGGATGACTTGTAATCTTTCTTCTTCACCAAGTTCCTTCCACATGAAAACTCCTTGGAAATTTTGAAGTGATTTGTTGGTAACTCTTTAAAGAGAAATACGTCTTTAGAATCACTCAAAAATACCAAAAGGTGAGCAAGATATGCTCCTTTGAAGTTCAAAACCCTAGCTGTAACACCCCAGTTTCAATTATTTGATTTATTTAAATTTGGGAAATTATTTTATTAGAATTAATAAAATAAAAAGGAATTATTTATTTTGAAATATGGAGGAAAATAAAAGAAATAAGAAAATGCTGAGTTTTTAAGTTATTGGGCTTGGATGTTGTTAGTAAAGAGTGGGGGTGAAAAAGAAATAAAGATGTGTTTTGGAACTCAAGTTATTTTTTTCTCATTATTCACGATAACACAGAAGTTGGGATTTTGGGAAGCAGAGCTCTGAAGGTACGAAGAACGAAGAACGAAGAACATCGCTCAAAAAGTTCAAAGCTGCTAATTGATAAGGTAAGGGGGGCTATTACTCGATTTACCTTTGTTTATGGGTTTATGTACGGTTGATTTGGGTAATCGTAGGGAAAAACCCCAATTGTTAGATGTTAGTAGGGATCGATACCCTTAGGATTGAACTTTGTTAAAGAGGGTTTAGGTTCTCAATTTTATGAAATCAATTAACGATTTTAGGTTCCTAATGGTGGATTGGGAGTATATCTGCATGATCGTGAATTTACCTTAGAAGTTATAGGGATAACCCCAATGTTAGCAGATTTCCCCAAAATGAACGACTAATCACTTCTAAGGTTACTATAATGATTGTTGGTAATTAGGAAATTGAGGTGTTGTTTTGAATTATACAAAATCGATGTCGTTAGGTACCGAAATGCGCGTTTTGGCTGGCATTTTCCCGCGTTTGGCTGCTGTTCTGAGCTGCTACAGGTACAGGAAAATTCTGTACGCGCTCAGCAACACGGGCCGTGTTGCACAACACGGGCACCCGTGTTGCTCTTCTGTGTTGGTAAAGTAATGTGTTTTCTGGACACATTACAACACGGGCCGTGTTGCACAACACGGGTACCCGTGTTGGTCCCCTGTAATGAGAAAAAAAATGTGTTTTCTGGATATGTTACAACACGGGCCGTGTTGCACAACACGGGCACCCGTGTTGATGCTGCTGTGTTGATTTTCTGAATTTTGTTTTCTGTGCGTTATTGTGGATTTTATTGTCATGCTTTTGGATAATGTTATCGAGCATGAATTATGATATGACTTGATATGATTGATGTTTAAATAGTATGCTGAGTGATTACATGCTATCCATATCCTATTATGATTGATGTTGTTGATGTGCATGATATGTTGATTGATGTTTATAGTATGCTGAGTGTTACATACTTACATATCATGTTGCATTTGTTAATTCCCATTGTGTGGAATTAACATGGTGGCCAATATACGTGTCCGCGATTTAATGGAACGTTGAGGTGGTAGCCGTGTCCGCGATATAATGGAACGGTGAGTTATCCGTGACCCGAGATTTAATGGGGCGGTAAAGTGGTACCACATGCATGGGTGTGTTGCATTACCTTGAATATAACATGAATGGATGATTTTTTCCAATGTTGTATTTGATTGTTTGTAGGCACGTATGGTTGCTAAATTGTTGACGATATTTGATGTTAATTGCAAATATGAAAAATAATATATATGGGTATATGAATTGTAAAGATTTTTGTAAACTATGAAATATGCTAATTGTTGGGTGATGCTTATGGTTTCCTGAATTGGTTGTTATGAACGTATATTCAAATGTATAATTGAGATGCTCACCCTTACTATTGAATATTTCAGATTGAGGAGCTTCGTTCAGGTGCTTGGCGAAGGCTCGTCGTTTCTAGTTTATTTTCGTTTTAGTATTGTCCGGGTCATGCTCTGATAGTTGTAACTCCGGGAACGTTTGTTTGTCGAGCTGTTTTAATCAGACTCGTTTAATTCCTTATGTTTTGTTATAATATGACGTTGACATTTTCCAGGTGTTAATCCCTGATGATTTTGAAAATATTATAACATTGATTTTATTAATTGAATTATTCCGCTGTGTAAACATGTATGAGTTACTACTACGTTATGCATGACAGGAATTTGTTTTATTAAAAGAGAATTGTAGCATCCTCGATTATACATGTACTCTGAAATTATGATTTCAATATTTGCGAAAATTTATTCGGGGTTTTAGAGGGTGTTACACTAGCCTCTAGATCAAGAGAATGCTTTGAGGAACTTTGACAAGTTTGAACAAACTTCTTGTGCCAATATTCTTTCCGTGTGAATAGAATTTGTTGAGGATGATGATGAGGACTCATATCCACAAAAACCACTTCCATATTTTGAAGTTTGGGAGAAATTTTCTCTTATGACCAATAGGAACAAGACCTTGTCCAATCATGACAACTTCTTCCCTCAACCCCTTGTACTTTTGAATCAATTTTGATAACTTTGAAATGTGATGAGCCAAAGCAACTTTGCCATGCCAATTATTCCAAAATCACTCCAATAGTGAAGTTTGAACTCCTCAAGCTATGTTGACTACGGCATGGATATAAACTCATGAACCCATGGAGCAACTTGCTAAACCTCATTGCCTTTACCTACATTATTAACAAGTAAGACAAACCAACATTGCATTTTATTAATTAGAAAGAAAATCAAAGCAAAATATTCATGATCATAAAAGAAAACAAGCCAAGGTGCTTGGTAACTCCTCAAAAGAGAAAAGCTAAATGTAGGGAGGGGAACCAAGAATCCTAGTGTGATCTTGTTGTGAATGAATCAACATGGTATGATGAAGGGATATTAGGGGCAAAAATTGGGGTACAACAACTTCCCTTATTTAAGTTTCTTCTATCCGGAGATACGAAGGTTAAAAATCTTCGTGTCAACGCGATCGAAGATACTTAAATATAAAACAAACCCTATTTTTGGCCCTAATATGCCATGCAAATGCTTATGCATATGAATGCATATGAACAGTACCAAAGAGACGTAAAGTATCACTTGGGATGCAACAAAAATAAAGAAACATAGGAGCAACTCCACCAGGAAAATAAATCACTGGTGGACCAAAAGAAATGAATCAGAGAGGAAGATAACAAGCATCGACGTTCACTGCCGATGGTCTACCAACTTTCACTGAAGGTAGAAATAGAATATCATATCACCTCCGTTCACTGACGATGAACTATCAACGTTCACTGAAGATAGAAAAAAGATAATAAACACCGACGTTCACTGTCGATGTCCTACCAATGTTCAGTGAAGGTAGAAAGAGAATATCATATCACCGCCATTCACTGACGATGAACTATCAACATTCACTAAAGATAGCAAAAAGATAATAAACACCAACGTTCACTGCCGATGTCCTACCAACGTTCACTGAAGGTAGAAAGAGAAAATATATCATATCACCGCCGTTCACTGACGATGAAATATCAACGTTCACTGAAGATAGCAAAAAGATAATAAACACCGACGTTCACTGCCAATGTCCTACCAACGTTCACTGAAGGTAGAAAGAGAAAATATATCATATCACCTTCGTTCACTGACGATGAACTATCAATGTTCACTAAAGATAGCAAAAGATAATAAACACTGACGTTCACTGCCGATGTCCTACCAACATTCACTGAAGGTAGAAAAATAAAATATATCATATCACCGCCGTTCACTGACGATGAACTATCAACGTTCACTGAAGATAGAAAAAAGATAATAAACACCGATGTTCACTGCCGATGTCTTACGAACGTTCACTGAAGGTAGAAAGAGAAAATATATCATATCATTGCCGTTCACTGACGATGAACTATCAACATTCACTGAAGATAACAAAAAGATAATAAACACCGACGTTCACTGCCGATGTCCTACCAACGTTCACTGAAGGTAGAAAGAGAAAATATATCATATCACCGCCGTTCACTAACGATGAACTATCAACGTTCACTGAAGATAGAAAAAAGATAATAAACACTGACGTTCACTGTCGATGTCCTACCAATGTTCACTAAAGGTAGAAAGAGAAAATATATCATATCACCACCGTTCACTGACGATGAACTATCAACGTTCACTGAAGATAGCAAAAAGATAATAAACACCGACGTTCACTGCCAATGTCCTACCAACGTTCACAGAAGGTAGAAAGAGAAAATATATCATATCACCGCCGTTCACTGACGATGAACTATCAACATTCACTGAAGATAGCAAAAAGATAATAAACACCGACGTTCACTGTCGATGTCCTACCAACGTTCACTGAAGGTAGAAATATAAAATATATCATATCATCGCCGTTCACTGACGATGAACTATCAATGTTCACTGAAGATAGCAAAAAGATAATAAACACTGACGTTCACTGCCGATGTCCTACCAACGTTTACTGAAGGTAGAAAGAGAAAATATATCATATCACCGCCGTTCACTGACGATGAACTATCAATGTTCACTGAAGATAGCAAAAAGATAATAAACACCGACGTTCACTGTCGATGTCCTACCAACGTTCACTGAAGGTAGAAATATAAAATATATCATATCATCGCCGTTCACTGACGATGAACTATCAATGTTCACTGAAGATAGCAAAAAGATAATAAACATCGACATTCACTGTCGATGTCCTACCAACATTCACTGAAGGTAGAAAAATAAAATATATCATATCACCGCCGTTCACTGACGATGAACTATCAACGTTCACTGAAGATCGAAAAAATATAATAAACACCGACGTTCACTGCTGATGTCCTACCAACGTTCACTGAAGGTAGAAAGAGAAAATATATCATATCATTGTCGTTCACTGACGATGAACTATCAACGTTCACTGAAGATAACAAAAAGATAATAAACACTGACGTTCACTGTTGATGTCCTACCAACATTCACTGAAGGTAGAAAGAGAAAATATATCATATCACCGCCGTTCACTGACGATGAACTATCAACGTTCACTGAAGATAGCAAAAAGATAATAAACACCGACGTTCACTGCCGATGTCCTACCAACATTCACTGAAGTTAGAAAGAGAAAATATATCATATCACCGCCGTTCACTGACGATGAACTATCAACGTTCACTGAAGATAGCAAAAAGATAATAAACACCGACATTCACTGCCGATGTCCTACCAACGTTCACTAAAGGTAGAAAGAGAAAATATATCATATCACCGCCGTTCACTGACGATGAACTATCAACATTCACTAAAGATATCAAAAAGATAATAAACACCGACGTTCACTGTCGATGTCCTACCAACGTTCACTGAAGGTAGAAAGAGAAAATATATCATATCACCGTCGTTCACTGACGATGAACTATCAATGTTCACTGAAGATAGCAAAAATATAATAAACACCGACGTTCACTGCCGATGTCCTACCAACATTCACTGAAGGTAGAAAGATAAAATATATCATATCATCGTCGTTCACTGACGATGAACTATAAATGTTCACTGAAGATAGCAAAAAGATAATAAACACCGGCGTTTACTGCCGATGTCCTACCAACGCTCATTGAAGGTAGAAAAAGAAAATATATCATATCACTGCCGTTCACTGACCATGAACTATTAACATTCACTGAAGATAGAAAAAAGATAATAAACACCAATGTTCACTGCCGATGTCCTACCAACGTTCACTGAAGGTAGAAAGAGAAAATATATCATATCATTGCCGTTCACTGGCGATGAACTATCAACGTTCACTGAAGATAACAAAAAGATAATAAACACTGACGTTCACTGCTGATGTCCTACCAACATTCACTGAAGGTAGAAAGAGAAAATATATCATATCACTGACGATGAACTATCAACGTTCACTGAAGATAGGAAAAAGATAATAAACACCGATGTTCACTGCCGATGTCCTACCAACGTTCACTGAAGTTAGAAAGAGAAAATATATCATATCACCGCCGTTCACTGAAGATGAACTATCAACGTTCACTGAAGATAGAAAAAAGATAATAAACACCGACGTTCACTAACGATGTCCTACCAACGTTCACTGAAGGTAGAAAGAGAAAATATAAAATCAAGTTTTTCCCAAAATTCTGGTGTTTCACCTAGAACGGGTCTCAACTTCTTCTTTAACCAAGGAAATCTGCCTGGAAAAGGTTAAACATAAGTTGTCTCAAATAAAGAGACTTGTTACTTGTTGTCATGGAGAATTGCAAAAAGAAATGACTTTCTGGGGATAGAAATATGACTTCCTGGGGAAATGCCACGATATTCCTACTGAGGAGATAAAGTCTTCTCGTGCAAAATAAATGCACAAACTAAAACTCAAAGTTTTCAGAAATCTAAAGTAAATAATATTGTCATGCAACCACAGATCCAAATCAGAAATAAACTGGAGCAAGACAGCCAACGAAGATACATCCTTTGAGATATAAACTCAAAAGGGAAAACCGAATCCATCTAAGCAAGGAGCGTTGTAGGAAGGCCAGAGCAAAATATCAATGAGCAATGATTTGTCAATTTTAGCCATGCATGATGTATGTATGAATGTATGAGTGTTATCGTGCGTATGCTGGTAAAACAGATACACAATCAGTAGGAACAAACAAATAAAACTGCCTCAGGTACTAACAACACTTGTCTAAACTTCAACCAGAAAGATCATTCCAAGAAAGGTACAGGCCAACTGCAGAAACGAAACATATTGCCTGCCTTTAACTTTACTAAAGAGAAACATAATTCGGAGGTAGACAAATTAAACAGATACCGGGATAGAACATCCTTCTTCCAGCTTCATCGGAGAAACTAGTCTTTTCCAAAAGCAACATGCCTACTGGATATTGCAAGACTAGCCTCAAATAAAGAAGACTGGCGCCGAAACAATCAAACCTCACTAGGGAATTCAATCCTACCTCCCTGGAGAAAGATGTGGATTGGAACTTTACATCATGAAAACTTGTTCCAACAAAAGATGCCCTGGGATAGCTTTCCCGGGGAATCAAGAAGTCAACAATATAGAAAGAGGTCAAACTCATGGGTATTTTAAATCAAACCCAGCACTTGGCAGGTGAAAACCCAATGGTTAATAATCATTTCAACACTTCCCAAAAAAGATATTGCACTGGTCTAGTTGCCTGGGAAATAAATACCAACAATAATGCCAATAATGCAGAAAGAGCGACATCTCAGCACACCAAGGGAATAAAACCTTTCATCATATGAGGGAAGACTTCGCTGGGGAATCTGGGACAGAGGCTTCTGACCATGCAAACCCAAAATCAAAAATGAACCAAGACCTGACTGGGGACAATGGGATCACAAACCCAATACTGCACCTTACACCGATTGGTATCGTCTTTAACTATCTGAGAAACATACAAAGATCGTGCACATACCAGAAAAATGACCTGAGAGATCCTTCATGAAGGAAGTAAATCTTCTCAAAACAACCGGAGTTTGTTCATTCCTAGGATCACCATTTTTTGTTGTCATTTTGTCATCAAAAATATCAAAGTAAATTGAATTGTAAAGATCTCTTTTTTTTGAAAAGTCAATGTTGTACCCCAAAATTTTCCCTCCCATATTTCTCAAAGCATTGCAAGAAAGATCTCCAAATTGCTCAAGGTAGTCCAAGGGTTGGCCAGACAAGTTCTCTCCTAAGGCAGTCTACCCCAAACTAGGGTTTCATGTTGCATCAAGATACTTGAGTCTAAGTGATCCCAAGTGCTCACCAATATCCTAATATGTTCTCAAGACCATCCATGTCAAGTTTCAAGCCTTGTAGAGGAAGTTTGCTCAGTCAATTGCTCAAAGGTCCAAAAATCGACTGTGCTAGGGCAAAAGTCAACTGTGACCTATATACAGTCAAACTTCAAGATTTTTGGTCAACATCCTCATTTTGAAGTATATTTCATCATTTTATCAATGGTTGATCATGATTCATCAAGGATTGCTCATAATTCATCAAGATTCAAAAGTTGCTAAATTAGGGTTTTGCAGGAAAAGTCAACTCAACTTTGACCAAGCATAACTTTCTCATACTTTATGAGAAATGACCCATCCAAAGCTCATTTTGAAGAGGATGCAATTACCTTCATCTCCCAAGATCAAAATATGCACTCACAAGAAGTTATGAATTTGGACATTATAGGTCATTTTGGAAAGTCAACAAAAACACCTTTTTTGTCAAAGCTCCAAACATCATCATGGAATATCAAATTGAGATGATACCAAAAGGGTTGGTTAGAGGACATCTCAAGCTTTCTAAAAAGTCCAAGAACACCTCCAAAGAGTCAAAATTGAGGAAGTTATGCATTGTTGAAGTTGGACTTTTTTGCAAAATTGCCAAAAGTCAAATGCCTAAAACTTCAAATTTGCCAAATGGGCCCATTCTTTTTCACTTGTTTTGAGCTTGAATTACAGCCCACGTGCTCTAGCCTTGGCCATGTGTCCATATCATATTTTTATTAATTATTTTGTTTTTTATTTGAATTAATTTGAATTAAATCAAAACAAATCAAATAAAATCAAAAATATTGAAAACCAAAGATCTTGTGATCATTTCAGGTCTTGTTATACAGCTAGGACCAATCAAACTCATATCAAGGAAATTGTGTACAAAAAGATTGCAAAGGAACCAATTTTGGAAAGCTTTAAAGAAGCAAATCAAATCCATATCAAAATCATTGATGGAGAGGGATTTGGACAGAATTTGCAACCCTAATGCATTATACAATACATAAGGAGGCGAGCCATATCAAAATCAGGGTTAGAGATCAGACATAGAGCAAGAACAAAAACTGAAAAATCAAGCAAAAAGTGTGAATTCGAAATCACTCCTAGAGGCAGCTTCAAGGCTTGGTACTTGTCTCAATCTCTTCCTGGAAATCTCAGGAACCTAAAGCAATCAAGACCAATCGTTTTCAAGCCCTCTAGTGCACTATAAGGCCTTCACGGTATCATCTCCTTCTTGAAATCGATTAGCTTTATTCTTGCATCTATTGTGTAAAATAATGGCATATTCTTGATCACCATATCATTTGCAAGCTTTTTACAATAGCCAATTTCATTTATATGGACTGAATCGTGAATCACCATTGTTAGGTTTTTTTTGGAGTTTTTTAGGGTTTTTGATTACAGGAATAATTGGCATTCGTGAAGGGTACTATCATGTTCAGGGGAACAAGACGAGCTCAACCATGGCGCTAGCTTCCATTTATGTTGCCCATGGAGGATTTTGGAGTGAACAATGCCTTTAGCAACAGACGTTTGTCCGTAGGTATAGGTTGTCAAACTTTTACCCACGGTGCCAGAAAGAAGACGACCCATGTGGCACCCCTCTATTGGCCTGTTTGAATTTCGCGCAAAAATCCCACTAACGCATTTGTTTTCTTATATTATTACTGTTTTGTGTTATGATAACAATCAAAAGCAAATGGCCTAGTGGTAACGACATCAGCGCATAAGGATTCAAAGGCTGGAGGTCAGGGGTTCGATCCCTGCCTACAGCAATTTTCCATTTTCTTGTTTATTTTCAGGGAATCCAGTGCATATGCAAGCTTGATGACCACCATATGCCTTCCTCATCAGTGTGCCAGATGGCCAGATGGCCAGATCTGGTGGCCACCATGGAAGGTGCACCAAAAGACCAATTCAATGCCAGCGCATTGGATCAGAAAAGTCAAATTGGATCAGCACAAATGGTCCAGAAAAATTGCTATACACACACCCAAAATCAGGCCCATCTCATTCCTTTTTATATTTTGTTTATTTTATTTAATTGTTTTATTTTATTTAATTTAATTACTAACCAATAAACGATTTTCTTTTTTTATCAAAAATCACAAAAAATGTTTTATGTCCAATTAAATTTCAGAATTTTATTTTTTCATTAATAAATATTAATTAATTAATTTGGTTGATTAATTAGATAACTTTAATTCATTTTTGTAAATATTTAAAAATAATTAGAATTAATAGGTTTTAACACTAATTTAATTATTTTATTTTCTTTCCTAAAATAACAAAAACTCCAAAAATATGACATTTAATATTTTTCATTAATTAATTTATTTAATAATTAATTTAGCATTTAATTTTAGGATTTAATTTCTTTTCTTAAAAAATAATAAAAACAACAACAACAAAAAATTATTTTAAACGGGTTAAAATCCTAATTTCGCATTCAATTTAATTTCTCGTGTGTTTTATTTTTCTTTATTCAAATATTGTATCTGCTCCCGGTTTGTAATAAATAATTAGGACATTTATTTTTCCGCTTTAAATTTCAAAGGGTTGCTTTTAGCGATGTAAATACCCGACGTCTTGTAATAATTTAGTTTAAATTCCGCACCTTTAATTCTGCAAATTATTCAACTGCTAGATGTTGATAATAGGGCTTGCATGACAAGAATGAATGCTTAATCTTAAAATGGTTAGATCAACCTTAACATGTGCAAAGATAAAAATAACTGAAATCAACACACTCGCACATGCGCACTCTTAGGATACACCCCACTTGGTTGCCTTCGTAAACGGTCATTGGGTATAGGTTGTTTTAGAGGTCGTCCTCTTGTCTAAAAGATCATAGTTGCCTCGAAATGGTTTCCTCGGATATTGTTGCCTCGAATAAATTATCTAAGACATTAGGGTTACCGCTAATACATCCTAACATTACTTTAGTGACCGTATGTCCCTCTTTCAAATTGACCCTCAAACTCCAACGACGGTGCTACCTACTCACTAATAGTGGGATAACATTGTCTAAAGGAAATTAGCATAGAACGATTCCTTTTTCGAGTAGGTAGATTAGTTCTTAGATACTTGCTCATCCAAAACAAAACTTTTTCACACTTACACACTTTTACAAACAAGTTTTCAAAAACACTTCATTACACTCTTAAGCGAGAGTTAAATCGAAGTTAAAACAAAAACTTTTCAAAACCCACAAGCACAAAGAAAACAATTTTGAAAATGATGAGCAAGTACCTAAGAGCCCGTAGATAACTACAGATAGAAAGGGTGCTAATACCTTCCCTTTCTATAATATACCCCCCCGTACTCAGAAATATCTCGAAAAAGGAATTTTTCTGTGCTTTTTTTTTCCTTTCCTTGTTGGATAAAATAAAAGTCGGTGGCGACTCTTGCTTACCGCGACATTTTGCGAAAACAAACGCAAAACGCAAACCAGCATTCCAAAAACAGTCAGTTCTTTCCACCGTATCACAGAACTGGCGACTCTGCTGGGGAGCTAATAAGTGGGGTGTACCTTAGGAATAGTTCATAATATTGTTTTCAATTGCTTGATTTGTATGCTTTATCTTTGTGGGTTTGAATTGGAGTTACTATAGATCCTAACCCGGATCTGGGGATACCTTTTAGGTAAGTAGCAATAGACTGTGAGGGAACTGTACGGCGTAGACCGATACGATTGAAGCAGTAGCTACGTTGGTGTGGCACTTTAGTTTGTACCGATATCCCTTGCGGTGGAACAAGGAGAATATGAGGCTGCTAAGGGGTCATTAAGCACCAACTGACCTTAGAACCTATAATTGACCAACTTGTCCATAGAAAAGTAGCAGTATGCTACACTCATTGAGACCAAACTCTCGCGATGATTCTGGCTGCAAGAAAAGGTTACCAAACTGGAATTATGACCGATCGAGGGTGGTCAGTGATATTGAGATCCTCTAGAACCCGGTTATTATTTCTAGGATAGGTTGAACCAACTAAACTGAAAGAGGGTAATACCTAAACTCCATGCCAACCTAAAATCTAAGGGTTACTGTGTGACTTATTTGCCCTTACCATGTTTGCTATCTATGAATACCTATGATGTGTTTCTATCATGACATCATGCATCATGACATTGCATGCATATTGCATTGGACTAACCATTTCAAAGACCAATGGGATTCATCTTTGTTCTGTTTTGCAGATCATGGAATCTATGCGTAGAAACACTATTCGGATCAGCTTTGTACAGATTCCTACTCAGCTTAGAGATTTGGTTCCCAAGGTTCCTGACACTTCCTCTTTTGACAGAAGACATGGTCACCTCCTTAGTTTGGTAACTTCCAGATTGGATGAGCAGATGATGAGTCTTTTATGCCAGTTCTTTGACCCATTATACCACTGCTTCACCTTCCTGGACTATCAGTTGGTCCCTACTCTGGAGGAGTTCTCTGATCTACTCGACATTTCTATTCTAGAGCAGACGCCATTTACAGGTTAGGAGATAGCTCTTAGGCCAGAGGATGTTGCTACAGCCCTACATCTGATAAAGGTTGAGGTAATGTCTAACTGGGAGACTCGGAGTGGGACAAAAGGCTTCTTGGCTAAGTTCTTGGTTGATCAGGCTAATCAGTTTTGGGACAGTTTAGACTTTTAGGCATTTGAAGACATTCTGGCTCTTCTTATTTATGGTTTGGTTCTGTTTCCAAATTCAGATTCCTTTATTAATGTGAACGCGGTGAGGATTTTCATGTCCCGTAATCCGGTGCCCACTCTATTAGGTGACATTCTGCATGCTCTTTATGCCCGTACTGCTCGGAAACGGGGAACCCTTATGTGTTGTGCACCATTGCTGGCGAGGTGGTTTATTTCTCACCTCCCCAAATCTGTTTTGAAGAACAAGGAAGGCATGGGTTGGGCCTACAAAATTATGTCCCTTGCTCACACGGACATCATTTGGACTACTAAAGACATGGAAGAAGTAGTTGTTATTGATTGTTGTGGGGAATACCCCAATGTTCCACTACTTGGAGTTAGAGGAGGGATCACCTATAATCCTTGTTTGGCCTTACGACAGTTTGGGCGAGCTAGGAGGGATGGTCCTCATGAGTTGCTGATTCCGAGCATTATCTTTGACTTCCAAGGGGATAGTGAGGGACATCGTTGCAGGTTCATCCGAGCTTGGAACAGGGTGCACAGGTCTGATCCACATGAGTTAGGGATGAAGACCTCTCTTCCGATGGAACTGTATCTCTAGGGTGTTTGAACCCGCGCTCAAAAGCTGGGAATGTCGTACGAAGTTGTCTTACCGGTAATTGTTGAGAGTACTGATGAAGAAGGGGCTCCTCCTATCATCCTCCATCCATACATGCCTACTGACATTGGGGTATTAAAAAGGTCTTGGATCCAGCTGAGGGAAGAGCGGGATACTTACAGAGAAAAGTATCATGAGCAGGAGCGAAAGATCCTAAAGCTTACAAGGCAGCTGGAGAATGAGAAGGTCCTTAACGATTATGTCAGCACTAACGGAAAACGACCATGGGAGCGCTGATGTCTTTTATTGTTTTTTAGCTTAGATTTACTTTTCAGTATTTCTTTGATAACGCCTTAAAGGCATTTGTCAAACATTGTTTCAAGTTTTTAAGCTAATAAAAGTGTGTTTCATTTTGGTTTACAAATTTGAATCTCCCTAAGGTCTTTGAAATTATATCATACACATTCCATTCCCATGCACCTCATTACAGGTACCCTTACAGGTTTCTCATCTTCTTCGCTGTTTATTTCAGCACATCATGTCTGCTGAAACATCAACCGATCAAGCTATCAAGGCTCTGCAAGCTCAGAACGCCCAGTTCCAGGAAATATTCATGAACTTGGCCAAGGGTCAGCAAGATATGAAGACTCTTATCTTGAAGGATAAGAAGAAGAAGAAGAAGAAGAAGAAGAAGAAGAAGAAGAAGAAGAAGAAGAAGACGGCCCTCCTGAATGTGGGTCGCAGATTCGGGAACAATTTGCGGGACAAAGTTGATTTATCCCACTCATCTGGAGGGGGAGAAAACCAAGAAGAAAGGAGGGCTCCTAGCCCTGTGGTATCTGACAATGAGACTGACTTTGATGAAGACCAGTATCCTCCGGCTGATGACGGGTATAAGCAACTCGAAGAACAGTTGAGCGCAATGGAGGTCCAGAAGGTACTTGGGTTGGACTTCGGAGATTTGGGTTTGGCATCTGGGGTGGTGATTCCCCACAATTTAAAGCACCAGTCTTTGCTAAATACGACGGGGTCTCCTGCCCAAAGCTACACCTCTGCTCATATGTCAGAAAGATCCAGCCATACACTGCTGATAAGAACCTCTGGATCCACTTCTTTCAAGATAGTCTTTCAGGGACTCAACTTGAATGGTTCTACCAACTAGAAGGAGCTAGCATCTGTAATTGGGAAGACCTTTCTGCTGATTTTTACAAGCAGTGCCAATATAATGCCGACCTCGCTCCCACGCGTACCCAACTTCAGGGTATGTCTATGGGTGCGAGTGAAGGTTTCAAAGATTACGCTCAGAAATGGAGGGACCTTGCTGGAAGAGTACAACCCCCTCTGGTTGATAGGGAGTTAGTGGATTTGTTTCTGGGGACCTTGTCTGGTCCGTATTTTAATCATCTGATTGGGAGTTCATCGTCTGGATTCACTGAGTTGATAATGACTGGGGAGAGAGTTGAAGCCGGTATTAAGAGCGACAAGATACAGAAAGGTGCTTCGTCAAGCACGGAGAAGAAGCCTTTTAAGAAGGAGTCCATTGCAGTATAGAGCTCAAAAATCCAGAATCGACCTGAACGCCGACAAGCGGTTAATGCGGTATTTATTTCAAGACCAATTGTTGCCCCTCAGCGCAACAATCAGCCAAGGGAAGAAAGGCCACAAAGACAATTTACTCGGCTCAGTATGACCCTGCCCTAGTGAAATTATGGCAACAGATACTTAATGTCACAGTGAATGTTATGACACCGTATCTGACAAATTGTACACACACCAAACAGTAATTTAAAAGACAGTAAAGAACACAATCAATTGTTAACCCAGTTCAGTGTATAACAACACCTACTTTGGGGGCTACCAAGCCAGGGAGGAAATTCACTATAAGAGGTATTAATTTAGGAATAAACCAACCAGTTTATCTCCTTCACTTAAGACCTACCCAATGCAACTTCAATCTAAGTCCTAATTAAACCTGAGTTCCTACTCACTCCCCCTCAATCACAGCAGTGATACTAATCTATTGATTAATGAGATTATGAAGACATTCTTCAATACACACGCTTGATTTTGCTTCAAAGCATTAATCAAGAGACACAACACTCGTGCTTCAAAGCTTTGAGTGATAAACAACCCTTACAACCAAATCCTACTCCAAGTCACTTATCAAAACTATAATTGCTTGGCTCACAGTAGTTACAACTATACAATGCCTTATTGATCTTCTGTAAACAGCGCTGCTCACCATTAGGCTTCATGAGAAATATATAAGCAGACTATTATTCATTTAGGGCTTCCATAAAAATAGCTAGGGTTAACCAAAGTTAACCTAAAGACTTGGTCTTGGGCTTTCATCATAACAGATTAGGGTTAAGCAAGGTTAACCTAATGTCCACGTGAGCAACTGATCTGGACAATATACTTCAACTCAGAGTAGCACACCAGATTCCTGAAAAATATCAGGAATAATAAATTTGCACAACAACTTGATCAGTACAGGATGTCTTAACATTGGTTATGACACCATGTATCTTGCTCACTGATTTTGGTAGAATTCAGTACATATGATCATAGCTTAATCATCATGATATTTACTCATACTGAGTAGTTCCTGTAGAACATTCCTTCTGCAGAATTTACCTTTATCCCAGAATGTTATGACATCAGTCATGACATTCGCAAATCTGGTTTTACCAAAAAATAATTCCAACAAACAAACACTTACAAACTCCCCCTTTGGCAAATTTTTGGCTAAAACCCCTAAACAATCAGATATTAGAAAGCAGCCGAATTTTTTAATAACAGCTACCAATATCTAATTCTACCAAAATGACCACAATTTATTCTCCCCCTTTTTAGCCATAAAGAGGCCAAAGGTACTAGTACTTTAAGTTATACATTCATCCAAAAGGAAATTCAAAATACAAAAAAAAAACAGAGAGAAGATATCAAATAGCAGCAACAGGTTCCAGCATCAATCTTTTCAACTCAGCAAACACAGACCTTCAGGTACTGTCATCCCCTGAGGAAGCACTATTTTCAGCAGCATTTTCTGGTGAGCTTCTTGCAGAACCATCATGATGTTCTTCATTAGCATCCTCTTCCCTCATTTGTTCTTCATTCTCCTCCTGTTCCAGACTAGCAATCAGCTCTTCAAGAGTCCTTTTTCTTACATCAAGCTCTCTGCAGGTTTCTTTTCGAACAACAATAACATCAGCTTTCTTGGAATGAGCTTTGACTTTTGATGTCTCAGCAGATGTTATAACAATGTCAAGGACATGTGTTCCTTGAAACAGCTTATAGTGAAAACCAAGTGCAGGGGCTCTTTTGCACAGAGTCTTTTTCAACCAGGATATCAGGATACTGATCAATGACTATACCACACATGAGAGAGGGAAAAGCAATAGGGCCTTTAATAGCACAGCTCTCAGCATGTTTCAATGTTTGATCAAAGATGTAGTTGCCATAATCAAAGTTTGTTCTGGTTCCAACAGCATAGATAAATCTTCCCAAACCTATGGAAATGGTGGATTTGTGGTTGGTGGGAACCCAGTTAGCTGCACCAATTTTGTGCAGTATGGCAAACTTCATACTCAGCTTACTTGCAGTTAGCTTCCCTTTCAAGGGCCAGTGCTTGATCCTTCCCAGCCTTGTTCTCAGGCTCCCCTTCTCATGAACAACTTCAGTGGCCTTCTCTTTGGAGGGGCTTTGGGCAGCATTCTGCTTCTCTTTTCTACTCATCATCCTTCTAGCTATGCTAGGGTTGATATTGGCAATTAAATCTTTGTCAGAGAATTCTTCATCAACATCAATGACAGGAGGTCCAACAGCCTTGTCAGTAGGGGTCTGGTGATCATCAGGTTTTTCTGGAGATTTCTCAATGTTGTCATCAGGTGTCTCAACATTCTGAGTGACATTGGGATCCCTTTCTACATTAGGGCTAGCAGTTTCTTGGTTCAATGGTACAGATATGCCAGGAACAGAGTGATTCTCATTAAGAATCCTAGTGACTAGTCTGGCAATAGCTTGATGCACATAAGCAGAACCTTCCCTATTAGTTATCTCTGGAGGAACAGAAGATGATGGTTGAGAAGATTTACCAGATGGAGAAGCTTGTGATCTTCTTGCATGTCTGGTTCGCAGCTTCTTGACCTTAGTAGGATCAACTTCCATTTCACGAAGTGGAGTTATCTCAAGAACATCAGCATCCATGCAGTTTACGATTTCCCTAGGTTCGGTGTCAGTGAGTGAGGAAGATGCAGTTGCCTTTGATGAAGATGATGACAAAGATTGTTGATACATCTTGAGAGATTGAGAAAACAAGTGACAATGTGTGTGAAATCTTCTTTTGAGGGAATGGATAATGTTGTAGAAAAATGAGAAGAGGGAGATATAAGTATGTTTATTCCTCTTCTTAAACTTTTGGAAAGAAAGAGGGAACCAAATGATTAGCCCAATCAGAATAGACTTGATTAAAATATCTCTTTCATCCCTTGTATTAAGCAAAATTAATTGCTACATCTCTTCATATTGAAAAATTCCCAGCTTGCCCCTTAAATTCTCAAACTGACTAGCATCAAGTGCCTTGGTAAAAATGTCAGCCAGTTGTAGTTCAGTGGCAACATGTTCCAGCTTAATCACCTTTTCATCCACAAGATCTCTGATGAAGTGATGTCTAATGTCAATATGCTTAATCTTGCTGTGCTGTATAGGATTCTTGGATATATTAATAGTACTCAAATTGTCACAGTACAATGTCATGAAATCTTGTGTGACATTATACTTAGTCAGCATCTGTTTCATCCAGATCATTTGAGAACAACTGCTACCAACTGCTATGTATTCAGCTTCAGCAGTAGATAGAGACACACAGTTTTGTTTCTTGCTGAACCAAGAGACAAGATTATTTCCCAAAAAGAAGCATCCTCCAGAGGTGCTCTTTCTATCATCAGCACTACCAGCCCAATCAGCATCACAATAACCAGACAGAATTGGTTCACATCCATGAGAGTACAGCATGCCATAATTGTAAGTTCCACTCACATACTTCAGAATTCTTTTCACCTGGTTGATGTGACTTACTTTGGGTTCAGTCTGGTATCTTGCACATACTCCAACTGCAAAGGCAATGTCAGGTCTGCTGGCTGTTAAGTATAGCAGACTTCCTATCATGCTTCTGTACAAGCTTTGATCCATATTTGCCCTACTTGTGTCTTTGGACAACTTTAAATGAATAGGTGCAGGAGTCCTTTTATGACTGGCATTCTCCATTCCAAACTTCTTGACAATATTCTTTGCATACTTGCTTTGAGACAGAAAAATTGAGTCTTCCATCTGTGTGACTTGCAGTCCAAGAAAGTAGGTCAATTCTCCCATGAGGCTCATTTCAAATTCAGCTTGCATCTGTTTAGCAAAATGTTTAACCATTTTATCTGACATTCCTCCAAACACTATGTCATCAACATAAATTTGAGCTACCATTATCTTCCCTCCTTCATTCTTGACAAATAGAGTTTTATCCAAACCTCCTTTCCTGTATCCTTTGTCAGTGAGGAACTTTGTCAACCTGTCATACCAAGCTCTAGGAGCTTGTTTCAGACCATATAATGCTTTCCTCAATTTGTAGACATGATCAGGACAGTTTGGATCCACAAATCCTTTAGGCTGTTCCACATACACTTCCTCATTTAAGTACCCGTTTAGGAAGGCACTCTTCACATCCATCTGAAACAGCTTGAACTTAAGGAGACAAGCAACTCCCAATAGAAGTCTTATTGATTCCAGTCTGGCTACAGGAGCAAAAGTATCATCAAAATCAACCCCTTCAACTTGAGTGTATCCTTGAGCAACAAGCCTTGCCTTATTCCTGGTGACAACTCCTTCAGCATCTGACTTGTTCTTGTAGATCCAGTTTGTGCCAATGATGTTTGTTCCTTCTGGTCTAGGAACTAACTCCCATACTTCATGTTGCTTGAACTGGTTCAATTCATCTTGCATTACTCCAATCCAGTATTCATCAGTCAAAGCCTCTTTAACATTTTTTGGTTCAATCTTAGACACAAAGCAAGAGTTTGTGATGCTTTCTCTAGATCTTGTAGTGACTCCACTGTTAGGATCTCCTATGATGAGTTCCTTAGGATGATCTTTAAGAATTCTGATGGAAGGATCTTTGTTAGCTTCCTTTGATTCAGACTCTGTAGGATTAGGCACATCATCCTTTTTAGACACTTGTGTTGAAGTCTCAAAGAATGTCTCAACATCATATGGAACATTTGTTTCCTCATGGTGATCATCAACTATGACATTTATAGACTCCATCATAACTTTGGTCCTGGAATTGAACACCCTATATGCTCTGCTGTTGGTAGAGTATCCTAGGAATATTCCTTCATCACTTTTAGGGTCCATCTTTCTCCTTTGTTCACGATCTGTCATAATATAGCATTTGCTCCCAAAGACATGGAAGTACTTCACTGTAGGCTTTCTTCCTTTCCATAGTTCATAAAGAGTGGATGATGTTCCCTTTCTCAAGGTTACCCTGTTATGGACATAACAGGCTGTATTCATAGCTTCAGCCCAAAAATGAATAGGAAGTTTTTTGGCATGTATCATAGCTGTGGCAGATTCCTGTATAGTCCTATTTTTCCTTTCCACAACTCTATTTTGTTGAGGAGTTATAGGTGAAGAGAACTCATGATTTATTCCTTCTGAGGAACAGAACTCATGAAACTTACTATTTTCAAATTCCTTACCATGATCACTTCTGATTCTGACAATGCATCCTTCTTTTTCTCTTTGAATTCTTTTGCACAATTCCTTAAATACATCAGTTGTACCCCAAAATTTTCCCTCCCATATTCTTCAAGATTTGTCAAGTCAAAGCTTCAAAATCTCCTCAAGGGTTGCACAGTTCAAGGGCCTCCTAAAAAGTCAAAATTAGGGTTTTGGTTCTGACAAAGAAAATGAAGTTTTCAAGGGCCCAATCAAGTCCCACATGCCTACAAACATGGTCAAGCATCATCATACCAAGTTTCAAGACTTACAGCACAAAATTGCACAGTCAAAAACCCTAATTGCCCTACAGTCAACTGTAGGGGCAAAATGGTCATTTGACAGTCAAAAGTTCAAATTTTTGGTCAACATCTCATTTTGAAGCCACAAACATCATTTGATCAAGTCTTGATCATGATTCTCAAAGCTTGGCTCAAAAATCATCAAGATGCAAAAGTTTCCATATTTGGACAGTTGAAAAAGTCAACTGTAAATTGACCAGGGCATAACTTTCACATGGATTATCAGAAAAATTCCATCCAAATCTCATTTTGAAGATAAAGACATTTCCTACAACTCCTCTTCACACTTCAAGTCCAAGAAATTCTCTCACAAAAATTTATCAATTTCAACATTATAGGTCATTTTCAAAAGTCAACAAAAAGGGACTTTAAGTCAAAGGCCATAACTTGAGATTGGTAAATCAAAATGACATGGGACCAAAGACATTGGTTATAGGACTCAAAGACCTTTCCAAAATGTCCAGGAACATGAGCAAAGCTTAAAAATTGAGCAAGTTATGCCTTGTGGAAGTTGGGAAATTTTTGGATATTTTGAAAAGTCAACATTGCTCCAAATGACCTAAAAATGCTAATGGGCCTCCTTTTCTTCCAAAATCCATCATCCAAAACATGTGCACGACCATTTGGCCCAAAGGGGAGTTTTTTATCATTTTTATTTATTTATTTGGATTTTTAATTATTAATAATTCATTTAATTAAATTAAATATGTGGAAAATACTAAACTTAGGTTTTTAAATCTATTTGTGCATGAAATAGTCTTGAGATTTTGTGTATAATCAGATTTGGAAAGAATCTTGTTAATTGGCCATGATTTGAACTAAGTTTGCATGAAAAAGATTTGAAAACTAATGCATGGAAAATCAAATATCTTATCATCAATTCAAGGATTTTTTGATCAATTTTCTTAACCCTAATCATTCACATGTATATATGGATCCAAACCCTCGTGCCCATGCTCTCTCAGCGGCGCCATACACAAAGAATCAAACTTACACTTTTGCCTAAAATTTTCAAAACTGAAAACAGGGTTCCAAGAGGTTTCAAGCCAAAATAACCATCTCATCACCTTCCTGAGACATCAAGCAACGTGTCTGAATAGGTTTCCACATTCCTAACACCCAGAATTGGTGAATAGAACTCAAGCTTTGTCACTTTTTTGCATAAATCGTATCTTATCATTCATGGCATGATTTTAAATTCTAACGCTTGTTTTGTGTTGCTCTCATGATTCTGAAACTAACCATATGCTTTGATTAAGTTTTTGTGCATTATTGAAGGATTCACCATGAAAGGACATTAGGGTTCTTCAACGTTCAAATTAGGGGTTTCTTAATACTGTAAAATTAGAGAACTTCAAGGCCATGGTTGAAATCAGCGCGCTTAGACGAAAACAAAACACCTATCGCGCCTAATTTATGTGGCCATATGGCCTAATCGTTATTTTCTAGAATGGTACATTTGGGGACGGTTCAAAACCGTTGCCAATTCTTTTGTGTTTCAGGGAAAAAGAAAACGAAGAAGAAGAAGATGAGGTGTAAAGCATTGGTTGGTTCATTCAAATTTTCGCGCGTGGAGGTTCCACTGACCCTTGTTTCCCTTATATTATTTGTTTGATATTATATAAACAAGACGCGCGTTTGGAGCAGTTGGTAAGGCGTAAGACTGGTAACCAAAAGGACATGGGTTCGATCCCAGGTCCCCCACCTCTTTCCATATTATTTTGCTATTAACGCTTGTGTACAGTTTCAGTGTTAACGTCCATCATGCATCCACAATATCAAGCCGTCCACGCGTCCCACTGCACTCAATCAAGGGCCAGGATCCAGAGACCATGATGTGTACTAGTCAACCATCCCATACGCTGGCAAGAAAAGTCAACCAGGCCATGAGTTTAATGGGCCTAAAATGCTAACAAGCCCTTCAATTTGGGGACAGACCCCCATGGTTTGCATTCCTAATTCCTTTCCTCATATTTTTCTATTTCTTGTTTTAATTATTTTTTTTTATTTAATTCTTTAATTAATTGTTTTCACAATAATATAAAAAACACAAAAAAATCAGAAAGGCCATAAAAATTAAAAAATATACTTTATTTTAATATTTTGTAAATAAATATTATTCATTAATTTTAGCTATTAAATTAGGTTCAATTCAAGCATTTTCTTAATTAACTTAAAATTGGTAGAATTAGGGTTTTAATTAATTTTTATCCCTTTTCTTTTCTTTTCACTAATAATCAAATATTATTTATTTTATAAATCAAATTGCATGTAAATAATTAATTTAATTTTAGGTTTAAATTTTAACATGTTTTCTTAATAAAATAAAAATTGTAGAATTAGGTTTTTAATTTCATTAAATTCTCATAAATACAAAAAAACTAAAAAATAATTTCTTTTTCTTTAATTTAATTAACTTGCTAATAATTTAATTTCATTAAAAAGGGTCCAACGCCCTCGTTTCCAATTTTAATTCCTATTCGCGCATTTTATTTATTTCCTTCTTTTAATTATTTATGTAATTCTCCCGAAGCCGTGTAATATTAATCTTTCGCACTTTAATTCTTTATTTTTCTGTCAAATCGGGTCCTGGAAATTTTGGCGATGTGGACCCGCGCCTTTGTAATAGCTTAGAACCTTTTAATTTCTCGCAATTTTTAACTGTTAAATAAATGCATGCAAGAATGAATGGCCTAAAATAAAAACAAACGCATAGATCACTTTGACATGAAAAGACAAAAATAAATGAAAACGACACACAAATCACACACCACCCCTAGGGTACGCCTCACGGTTGCCTTGCCTCGAAAGGTGATCGTCGAGTAGAGGATGTCTTAGTAAGTCCTCATGATCCGGGAACCTGGCATGAGGGTAGCTTCTAAGGTGTCTTCCTATTGCTCCGGTGATCACCATGTCCCGAACCTCGAATTGACCCGAACACCTCCAACGGTGGTGCTACCTACCTCTCAATGGTGGGATGGCACTACTTTAAAGGACATTTACACAGACGAATTCCTTAGGGTAGGTAGGTTCTCGTAGATACTTGCTCTAAATCTCAAAAGAAATCAAAAATACTTTTCACACCGACACCTTTTCAAAAAGCTTTCGAAAGCAAATTTTTCAAACACTCTTGAGGACCGATACAAGAGTCGAACTGGAATTTTCAAAGAAACTTTTTAAAACCCACAGTTGAAAAGCAAACAAACCATTTTTGAAAACACAAGTGAGCAAGTATCTAAGAGCCCATGGATAACCATGGATAGAAAGGGTGCTAACACCTTCCCTTTCTATAACCTACCTCCCGAACCGAGAGCAATCTCTTTAAGGAATTTTTCTGTGCTTTTGTCCTTTCCATTTGGAGAAAATAAAAGACGGTGGCGACTCTTGCTTCCGCGACATTTCGCGAACCAGCGTTAAACAGTATGTTCCAGATCCACCGATCACAGAACTGGCGACTCTGCTGGGGATATCTTTATAAAGTGAGGTGTACCTTAGGGATAGTTCATAACTGTGTTTTCAATTGCTTTCTTTGCTTGCTTTAAATTGTGGGTTGCTTGGGAGTTCTATAGATCCTAACCCGGATCTGGGGATACCTTCTTAGAAAGTAGCAACAAGACTGTGAGGGAACTGTGCGGGGTATACCGACATGGTTGAAACAGTCTGCTACGTTGATGTGGCACTTTGGTGTGTACCGGTAACCCTTGAGTTCAGTCAAGGAGAGTACGGGGCCTCCGCGTGGTGTCGTGAAGCATCAACAGACCTTAGGAACCTTAATTGAACCATCTTGGCCTCTTTAGGGTAGTGAGATAACTAACTTTGGTGCAGTGCGAGGTTGGTTGATACTCGATACTACACTCAATTGAGGGTTGCTTTCCTGGAATATTTCGGTCGCCAGTTCAGTGGCTAAATCGAAACGATGAACAATGAAAGCAATCTCGTGATATTGAGACCCTTAGAACCCGGTTACTTCTAATAGGACATGTTGAACCCACCAACTTCAAGAGGGTACTACCCAGACCCCATGCTGGCCTTAAACCCTAAGGGCTTGTCTTGTGTGCCTTGTGTGCCTTACATGTTTGTCTTTGTAAATATTTGTGGTATGTTTAATCATAGCATCATGACATCATCCAGCATCATATGCATTGACTAACCATTTCAGGGGTTCGAATTTTCATCTTTGTTCTTGTTTTGTAGGACATGGAAACTGTTCGCAGAAAGACAATTCAAATCAGTCTTGTAAGGATCCCTCCTCAGCTTAAGGAACTTATATCCAGGATTCCCGAGAGCTCCTCATTCAGTGAAAGACATGGAAGACTCATCAGCTTGGTCAATACCAACATTGAGGAAGACATGATAAAGGTCCTATTCCAGTTCTTTGACCCTCTGCATCACTGTTTCACCTTCTTGGATTATCAGCTGGTACCTACCTTGGAGGAGTTCTCCCGGCTCCTGAAGATCCCTATCCTTGATCAACTACCCTACAACGGTACGGAAAAGGAACCCAAGCTTGAAGAGATTGCTAAAGCCTTGCACCTACAGTCATCTGACCTCAAGGGACATTGGGAAGTTAGAAGTGGTATCAAAGGGTTCTTAGCCAGGTTTCTGTTTGAAAAGGCCCATGAATGTTGGAATTCCCTTGACTTACAAGCTTTTGAAGAAGTTGTGGCCCTCCTTGTCTATGGTTTGGTGTTGTTTCCTAACCCAGATCAGCTTATAGATATCAGTGCTGTCCAGATCTTCATGTCCAGGAATCCTATACCTACGTTGCTGGGGGACATCCTTCACTCATGTTACACTCGAACCATGAGAAAAAGAGGTGTCCTTATGTGCTGCACTCCTCTCCTGGGAAGGTGGTTTATTTCGCACCTTCCACAATCAGTATTGAAGAACGAGCGGGGTTTGAGATGGTCACAACGGTTGATGACTCTTACACATGCAGATATACATTGGTTCCCTCGATCCAGAGAAGATGTCACTATCATTGATCGTTGCGGGGAGTACCCTAATGTTCCTTTACTTGGAATGAGAGGAGGTATTACTTACAACCCATGCCTGGCTTGGAGACAGTTTGGTTATGCTCGGAGGGATGGTCCTCATGACATGTTAATTCCTGACATAGTTTTTGACTTCGATAACGATGCACAAGGACTTCGCCAGAGATTTATCAGAGCTTGGAGGATGCCTAGTAGGATAGACAGCAAGACACTGGGGCACAGGAACTCCATCCCGTTGGAACCTTATCTCAAGTGGGTACGTGCCCGCTCCCAGAAGTTAGTAATGCCTTATCCTCATATGCTCCCTGTGATCAAAGAGCCAGTTTTGGAAGGGGAGGTATCCTACACCATTCAGCACCCTGACATGCCCACATCCTGGGAAGAGATGCAGAAGAGCTGGATCCAGCTTAAGGAAGAACGGAATTCTCTTGAGACTAGTCTACATGCTAGTGAAAAGAAGGTCTTGGAGCTCACCCGCCTATTGCATGAGGAGAGGAATCTCAACACCTACATAGCTCCAAAGAGGATGCGTAGTGTCTTTTGGGATTGATTTGCTTTGTAATTTGTGCCCATGAGGCTTTGATGTACTGAACAATTATTTCCTTAATGATAACGTGTGTTCCTTTTTGTCTACAACAAATTTGAACTTTCGAACCCTTGAATGCATTGCATAAACACATATCATTCATCATGTTCATAGCAGGTTTTCTTCTTTTCAGGTTGCTTACCGTTCTTCGCTGTTTATTTCAGCATCATGAATCCTGACTCATCATCAACTGAGATGTCCATCAAGGCTCTTCAGGCACAGAATGCGCAATTTCAGGAATTAATCATGGGTTTGGCTCAGGGCCAAGAAGAGCTGAAGGCTCTGCTCCTGAAGAATGAGAAGAAGAATAAGAGGAGGACTGTTCTTTTCAACTCGGGCCGAAGGTTTTGCAACACTCTACAGAATGAAGAGGCTGGTTCTTCCATAGGCAAGGGTACTCCTCAAGAGGGAAAAGGTCCAAGTCCGGTAGTCTCCGATAACGAGACTGATTTTGATGAAGAGCAATATCCTCCTGCAGAAGACAAATATAAGCAATTGGAGGACAGGTTGAATGCTATGGAAATCCAACAAGTGCCGGGGCTGGATTTCGGAGATTTGGGTTTGTCTACTGGTGTGATTATTCCTCGTAAGTTCAAAGCACCATCTTTCACTAAGTACGACGGGGCGTCTTGTCCCAAGCTACACCTCAGGTCGTATGTGCGGAAGATTCAACCGTACTCAGTGGACAAGAATTTGTGGATCCACTTCTTCCAGGAGAGTCTTTCAGGGACTCATCTCGAATGGTTCTATCAGCTGGATGGGACCAAGGTTCATAACTGGGAGGAGTTGGCTACTGCTTTCTATAAGCAGTATCAATATAATGCCGACCTTGCCCCTACACGTACCCAACTCCAGGGTATGTCGTTAGGTTCAAGTGAAGGTTTTAAAGAGTACGCTCAGAAGTGGAGGGATCTGGCTGGCAGGGTGCAGCCTCCGTTGACTGACCGGGAGTTGGTAGATATGTTCCTGGGGACCCTATCCGGGCCTTTTTTCAACCATCTTATCGATAACTCATCTGCAGGGTTTACTGATCTTATTCTGACCGGAGAGAGAATTGAGGCTGGGTTGAAGTCTGGTAAGATTCCGAAGGGTGCATCGTCTAGTTCTGAGAATAAACCCTTCAAAAAAGAGGCTAGTGCTGTATACGGCTCTAGAAGACAAGAGAAACTTGAGCGCCGCCAGTCTGTCAACGCGGTGATGATTGCTAAGCCTGTTGCCGCTCCTCGGCAAACCAATCCTCAAAGGGCTGAAAGACCCCGGAGAGAGTTTACCCGTTTGAGTATGACCCTATCGCAGATCTTGCCACAGTTGCTATCCACCAATCTAGTGACTGTCAGAGAGGCCCCCAAGGTTGTAAACACTGCCTCTCCAAAATATAATCCAAATGCTCGCTGTGCTTATCACTCCGATAGCCCGGGGCATTCCACTGATGACTGTTGGGCATTAAGGAATAAGGTACAAGACCTTATTGACGCGAAAGAGATACAGTTTGAAGCGCCTGAGAGGTCGAATGTGGTTACTGCTCCTATGCCCCAGCATGGAGTAAATGCTGTTGATGAAGAGGTATACGCTGTTTCTGTGGATGATCTAGCTACTCCCTTAATGACTGTCAAGAGGAACCTACTGCTGGCCGGTTTATTTCCGGGTTTCAGTGAGGGTTGCCTGTTCTGTGCTGTTTCCCTATCTGGTTGTCCTTTGCTGAAGTTGGGCATCCAAAGCCTAATGAATAGCAAGGAGATTCTGTTTAAGAAGTCTGCTGTTCAATTGGTTCCGGTAGAAGAAGTTTATGTGGTTACCATCTTTAATAATCCAATCAAGGCTCTCCCGAAGAAGCCCGTCCAAATCATAAATGTTGCACCTGTTGTTATTACTGTTCCGGGGCCTCTCCCCTACGTATCTGATAAAGCTGTCCCCTGGCACTATGGGGCAGATGTGTATGTGAATGGAATCAAACAAGAATTCAACACTGGCGCCAGTATCTGCGATATCACTGGTCCAGCCAAGGTTACCCGCAGTGGCAGGCTCTTCTCGCCTGACATTGCACCACCAGCTGTTCGAAGACCCCTCCTTATAACACCTACAAGTGTACCTGTTCCTGTTGCTGATCAAGTTGTTTCCCCTGCTGCCGATTCATCTAATGCTCGGGGCAAAGGGATTGAAGTTGAGCCTGCCCGGATGGAGGCACCAATACCTATAACTGCTGAAGCCTCCCAACAAGAGATGGAGGAAATCCTAAAGATAATAAAGAAGAGTGACTTTAATGTTGTGGAACAGCTGGGGCACACGCCCTCCAAGATCTCAATGCTCTCCTTGTTACTGTGCTCAGAGGCCCATGCTAAGGCCTTGATCTCATTTCTCAAGACGGCCCATGTACCACAGGAGACATCTGCAGTTCAGTTCAATGATTGCGTAGCAAATTTGACAGCTGACAATGGCTTGGGTTTCTCAGATGCTGACCTTACTGCGAAGGGAAGGGACCACAATGATGCCCTGCATGTCTCTATTGAATGCAGGGGCACTACTCTGGCGCATGTGTTGGTGGACACTGGTTCTTCCTTGAATGTGCTACCCAAGAAAGCTTTAGACCGTTTGGATTGTGAAGGCCTGGAACTAAAACCCAGCAATATTATCGTCAGAGCCTTTGACGGTTCCAAGAGGATGGTCCATGGAGAGGTGGACATTCCTATCCGTGTGGGTTCTCAAGTATTTGACTCTACCTTTTATGTGATGGATATTCGTCCATCGTATTCTTGTCTACTGGGTCGGCCTTGGATCCACAAAGCTGGGGCAGTGACCTCTACCTTGCACCAGAAGCTAAAGTACCCTGTCAGAGGGAAGATTGTCACTGTGCAGGGAGAGGAGGAGTATATGGTGAGCCATTTGAATTCCTTCAGGTACATTGAGATGGATGGGGAGTTTATTGAAACCCCCTTTCAGCATTTCGAAGAGGTACTTCCAATTTCAGCAGCAGCAGAAACAACAGTCGAAGAGGAGGTTCCTTTGAAGATGGCTTCCTTAAAAGATGCCCGGGCTGTGGTTCAGAAAGGTGAATGTACTAACTGGGGCAGGCTTCCGGATTTTACACAGAAAACTGACAAGTTCGGATTGGATTTTACTGCAGAGGGACAGAAAGCTATGCGGAAGGCAAAGACCAGAAGACCTCATGTGTTTATTACCAATCCAGGAGTGAATGCTGTTGGGGAAGACAATGAAGTGGATGAAGCTGAGTTCAATAGCTGGATCTACCCGACAACTGATGGCGGATTGACTAATTGGATTGCGAAGGACCATACTCCTATTACTTTCGTTACGCAGTAATAAACTTCTTTGTTTTGTTATTTGTAATAAACAATTAAAACTCTATGGCCCGGTGTCTTACCTGGGGCACCGTGGTTTCATTTGTGAGGGCATATAAATTGTCATTTCATATATCATGAATGAAAATCTTGGACGTTTTCTCGCATTTCAAATCTTATGCTCCTTTTCTGTCTTTCCTTCCTTTATACATACTTCAAAATAGCTGTATTTACACACACTCACTCATACAGGTTTCAATCCACTCTGGATCTCACTGGTAACGACTCTGCTACTGCCAATTATGACTTCGAAAATCCGATCAACTTAGCCGAAGACGAAGGTGAAGATGATTGCGAAGTGCCTGGCGAGCTTGCAAGATTGTTACTTCAGGAAGAGAGGGCGATTCAACCACACGAAGAGCCAGTGGAGACAATAAACCTGGGTACTGATACAGACAAGAAAGAGGTAAAGATTGGTGCCAACCTAGAGCTCAGTGTGAAGCAACGGTTGACTAAGATGTTACATGATTATATGGAGATCTTTGCCTAGTCCTATGAAGACATGCCCGGGTTGGATACTGACATTGTGGTCCATCATTTGCCTACTAAAGAAGACTGTCCTCCGGTTAAGCAAAAGGTCCGCCGTATGCGCCCAGAGATGTCTGAAAAGATCAAAGCCGAGGTTATGAAGCATTTTGAGGCTGGGTTCCTTGCAGTGACTTCTTACCCTCAGTGGGTTGCTAATGTGGTGCCGGTACCAAAGAAAGATGGAAAGGTCATAATATGTGTTGACTATAGGGATCTGAACAGGGCCAGCCCCAAGGATGACTTCCCTCTACCTCACATTGACGTCCTTGTTGACAATACAGCTCAACATAAGGTGTTCTCTTTCATGGATGGTTTTTCAGGCTACAATCAGATCAAGATGGCTCCTGAAGACATGGAAAAGACTACATTTGTTACTCAGTGGGGCACCTTCTACTACAAGGTCATGCCTTTTGGACTAAAGAACGTTGGGGCAACCTACCAACGTGCCATGGTTGCTTTATTTCATGATATGATCCATCATGAGATAGAAGTGTATGTTGATGACATGATTGCAAGGTCCCAGACTGAGGAAGAGCACCCAGATCATCTGCAGAAGTTGTTTGACCGTATGAAGTTGTACAAGCTGAGGTTGAACCCGAACAAATGCACCTTCGGGGTAAGATCTGGAAAGTTGCTAGGCTTCGTGGTAAGTGATAAAGGTATTCAAGTGGACCCTGCCAAGGTCAAAGCTATTCAAGAGATGCCAGTTCCTAAGACAGAGAAAGAGGTCAGAGGCTTCTTAGGACGCCTGAATTACATTGCTCGGTTCATCTCGCACCTGACTGCTACCTGTGAGCCAATCTTCAAGCTGCTGAAGAAAGATCAGGTAGTACGTTGGAATGATGAATGTCAGGCTGCTTTCGACAGAATCAAGGAGTATCTCTAGGAACCACCCATCCTTATGCCACCGGTTGAAGGGAGACCTCTGATATTATACCTGACAGTACTTGACAACTCAATGGGGTGTGTGCTGGGGCAGCATGACGAGTCTGGCCGAAAAGAGCATGCCATTTATTACCTTAGCAAAAAGTTTACCGACTGTGAGACCTGATACTCACTGCTTGAGAAAACTTGCTGCGCTTTGGTATGGGCTGCTCGCCGGCTGAGACAGTATATGCTGACTCACACTACCTTGTTGATCTCAAAGATGGATCCTATAAAGTACATATTTGAAAAGCCTGCTCTGTCTGGGAGAATTGCAAGATGGCAAATGATCTTGACAGAATACGACATTCAATACACGACTCAGAAAGCCATCAAAGGAAGTGTATTGGCAGATCACTTGGCACATCAGGCCGTAGATGACTATCAGTCAATGAACTTCGAGTTTCCGGATGAAAGCATCATGATAGTAACTGATTGCGAGGTACCTGGACCGGATGAAGGACCTGAGGAAGGATCCCGATGGTCTATGCACTTTGACGGAGCCTCCAATGCTTTGGGTAACGGTATCGACGCTGTAATCATATCCCCTCAAGGCACTCATACTCCACTCACTGCCCGGCTATGTTTCAACTGTACCAACAACATGGCAGAGTATGAGGCGTGCATCATGGGTCTTCAAGCTGCGATCGACCTAAGGATCAAGTTTCTGAGTGTCTTCGGAGATTCCGCTCTTGTGATCAATCAGATCAAAGGAGAGTGGGATACGAAACATCCGAATCTTATTCCTTACAGAGAATGTGTGTTGACATTGATCCCTCACTTCACGAAGATAACCTTTGAACACTTCCCAAGAGAGGAGAATCAGCTGGCGGACGCGTTAGCTACAATGTCTTCTATGTTCAAGGTCAAATGGGATAATGAGGCTCCTCGGATCACCATCTGGAAACTGGATGAACCGACATACTGTTGTGATCTCGAGACTGAATTGGTAACTGAGAAGCCTTGGTACCATGAGGTAAAGAGATATCTGGAAGCTCAGGAATACCCTGAAGGTGCGTCTGTCAACGATAAGAAGTTTCTGAGAAGGTTCGCAGCAAAGTTCTTCCTTAGCAACGGCATCCTGTATAAGCGAAACCATGATTCGACCTTACTGCGTTGCGTGGATAAAGCTGAAGCAAAAAGGATCATGGAAGAGCTACATGAAGGGACCTTTGGCACACATTCCAGTGGACACACTATGGCAAAGAAGATCCTATGGGCAGGGTATTTCTGGTCCACCATGGAGGCTGACTGCTACCAACATTCTCGGACATGCCATAAATGCCAGATTTATGCAGACAAGGTGCATGTTCCCCCAGTTCCTCTAAATGTTCTGACTGCGCCTTGGCCGTTTGCAATGTGGGGCATAGACATGATCGGTGAGATTAAACCTACGGCATCTAACGGGCATCACTTCATCCTGGTAGCGATTGATTACTTCACAAAGTGGGTCGAAGCCGCTTCCTACGCTACGGTAACCAAGACTGTTGTGGCACGGTTCATTCGGCACAACCTGATCTGTCGATACGGCGTCCCTGAAAGAATTATTACAGACAACGGTACCAATCTGAATAACAAGATGATCACTGAGCTCTGCGAGCAGTTCAAGATACAGCACCATAACTCTTCTCCTTATAGACCGAAGATGAATGGGGCTGTAGAAGCAGCAAATAAGAACATTAAGAAAATCGTGCAGAAGATGACAGTGACTTATAAAGATTGGCACGAGATGTTACCGTTCGCTCTACACGGGTACCGTACCTCAGCCAGGACGTCAACCGGGGCAACTCCTTTCTCCTTGGTCTACGGCATGGAGGCAGTCTTACCGATCGAAGTGCAGATACCCTCTCTCCGGATAATGAAGGATGCAGATCTGAACGAAGATGATTGGATTCAGACACGACTTGATCAGCTAAACCTTATTGATGAAAAGAGACTTGCTGCTATCTGTCATGGTCAGACGTACCAAAAACGGATGATCAGGGCATTTAACAAAGAGGTCAGACCACAGGAATATCAAGTTGGGGATCTGGTAATCAAACGAATCATCCTTCCTCAGAGTGATACAAGGGGCAAATGGACCCCTACGTACGAAGGGCCATTTGTGGTTAAGCATGTGTTCTCAGGAGGAGCAATGATATTAACCAACATGGATGGTGACGACCTTCCTCACCCCGCCAATGCAGACATAGTAAAAAGATACTACGCATGAAAAAAGACTCGCTAGGCTGACATGCCTAGGCAAAAATTAGGGCTTCCCGGCGAACCAAAAGGGTTCGGGAAAAATGAAGGGATGAAATAAAAAAAAAATCTGTACACCCGGCAAGTCGAAAACCTGAAAAGGCGGCTTGGGCAAAAATGGGTATCCCGGTGGACTGAAAACCCGAAAGGGCGGTCCAGGCAAAAGTTAGGGATAAAGCGTAATACTATGTCTCATTGGATCACTCTGCATCCAGACTCCGGTATCTACATCAAGTTCAGACGGCATCGATCAGTCAACTTCATCTTCAACCAAGGTCATTAAGTGATGAGACGCTCGGAGATATAAAGGCGATAGCAGAGTTGAAACCCAGTGGGATCATTCCATTTCACACAGCTGTTTTATTTTCTCTTGTACAAATTTGTATAAACTCTTCTGTTCGGCGGCGTCCTCTTACTAGGACGTCAGCCTCTTGTATATAAACGCCTAAATACAGGAAAATTCAAAAATCAATACAAAATCACTTTTCAGTTAAAATTGCCAACTGTTTTTTCCTTTTCTGTTTTGTTTTGCGAAGAACTTCCAAGGTTCAATTTGTGATATATGCATCGACAATAATTTGCTAACTCATGAATATTTGCATACGAAACAAAGGATTAATTACAGGTAACATTAGAAACAGGGGCAATAAAGAGTTGTCTAAGCAATCTAATTGTTCTATCCTCTAAGGTACCCAGTTAGGTTCAGCTAGAGAACATAACCAGACATCTTAATTCCCCAGAGAGTGAGCCAACAAGTCAGTACACTATCCCCGAGCAAAGCTACTATCAAACTTAAGAAAGTTGAGTATCCTCCAGCAGATCTCAACATTCCCATGCAGCATATATACATTCTTAACAAGCATCCCCGGCAGTCTTAGTCTAAAGATTGTTCCCCGGCGGTATATCCAACATTCAGTGGAATTACTTCCAGTACAGTTCAAAACTTCCCCAAGAGAGTCCAATCTAGTTCCCCAGGAAAGTTGGAATTCATCTCCCCAAGCAGTAAGCTTATCCCCAGTAGATTCTGGAAGCTTATCCTCGCAGAGCACGAACGCGTCCCCCGGCTTTATTCAAAGAGTTATTTCCTTACCAGGATATAACTGGGTTATCCTCAGCCAAAAGCCACGGAAAGGTCGTCGTCAACACAGTTCTTTCTTATCCCCAGCGAAGTCTATTAATACTTCCAACACAACAATGATACCCCCAGCAAGTCATTTTCAACAACTCAGCAAAGTATCTCTCTCCCCACAGAGTATTGCTTCCCAGCAAGATTGCTAGAGTACTTTTCTCCCCGTAGAGTAATTCTATTCGCCAAGTTTATTCCCCAACGGAGTTATCTTCTCCTACCGGTATTCTTGCAGCTATCATCCCCAGCGGAGGCAAAAATCTATTCTTCAACATCAGCCCAGGAGTGACTTCCTGGCACCCGTCAAGGATTTGTTTTCCTAAGACAAAAACATACGATCATAAACGTCACATACATCATTATAGCATGCATATATGCATCACATCTTACAAAGCTCATTTATGTTGAGAACATCATTTCTTGATTCATATCATGCATTGCATATGACTGACCTTTACCTTTCAGGAAAGTTCTTAAGTTTTCAGCTACATTTCAAGACCTAGACCGGTTCAGTTAAATCGACTCCAAAGATTTCTCTGTTTCTTATCCAGTCAAAGGCCTTCTCTGGTTCAGTCAGATCGACCCTAAGATCTCCCTGTTTCTCATCCAGTTGAAGACATTTCAAGACCTAGATCGGTTCAGTTAATCGACCCTAAGATTTTCTGTTTCTTATCTAGTCCAAGGCCTTCTCTAGTCCAGTTAAATCGACCCCAAACAGATTTTTCTGATAAAGACTCAGTAGAAGATATCCAAGATTCTCTCAAATGATTGCTATTGAGGTTGTAGTCGCCTATGGTTCTCTCCCCGATACTGCGGAGGTAGTAATCATCCCAAGATTCTCTCAACGATTGCTATTGAGGTTGAAGTTATCCAAGATTCTCTCAATGATTGCTGTTGAGGTTGTAGTCGCCTATGGTTCTCTCCCTGATATTGCGGAGGTAGTAATCATCCCAAGATTCTCTCAACGATTGCTGTTGAGGTTGAAGTTATCCAAGATTCTCTCAATGATTGCTGTTGAGGTTGTAGTCGCCTATGGTTCTCTCCCCGATACTGCGGAGGTAGTAATCATCCCCAGATTCGCTCAGCGTTACCGTTGAAGTTGAAGTCATCCAAGATTCTCTCAATGATTGCTGTTGAGGTTGTAGTCGCCTATGGTTCTCTCCCCGATACTGCGGAGGTAGTAATTATCCCCAGGTTCTCTCAGCGTTCCTGTTGAGGTAGTAACCACCCCTGGTTCATTCATCACCGTTTGAAGCTCCAGATTCAGCTCCTGTAACCAGTCAGGATACATCCTACACAAAGGATTTAAAGACCAGCTCCTGTAACGGGTCAGGTAATCTTTTTTTACTTTTGCAGGTACGCAAGTTCTCGCTAAGGAATCTCTTACGCGATCAACACCCAGATGGCATCTATAAGCCCATCCACCTTCCATCATCTCTTAGCATGGCATCTATAAGCCCATCACCCTATCCATCAATCTCCAAATGGCATCTGTAAGCCCATTCCCCACATCACACTACTATGTGAGCGCAAATTTCTGGGCACTCTAGTGTTCAATCATCTTCCACCTTCGGATTACGAAAGGCACGTCAGCCAATCTGCATCCTCAGGTCTAAGAAGATTGAACAGGGGCAACTGTTGTACTCCAAAATTTGCCCTCCCATATTCTTCAAGATTTGTCAAGTCAAAGCTTCAAAATCTCCTCAAGGGTTGCACAGTTCAAGGGCCTCCTAAACAGTCAAAATTAGGGTTTTGGTTCTGACAAAGAAAATGAAGTTTTCAAGGGCCCAATCAAGTCCCACATGCCTACAAACATGGTCAAGCATCATCATACCAAGATTCAAGACTTACAACACAAAATTGCACAGTCAAAAACCCTAATTGCCCTACAGTCAACTACAGGGGCAAAATGGTCATTTGACAGTCAAAAGTTCAAATTTTTGGTCAACATCTCATTTTGAAGCCACAAACATCATTTGATCAAGTCTTGATCATGATTCTCAAAGCTTGGCTCAAAAATCATCAAGATACAAAAGTTTCCATATTTGGACAGCTGAAAAAGTCAACTGTAAATTGACCAGGGCATAACTTTCACATGGATTATCAGAAAAATTCCATCCAAAGCTCATTTTGAAGATAAAGACATTTCCTACATCTCCTCTTCACACTTCAAGTCCAAGAAATGCTCTCACAAAAAGTTATCAATTTCAACATTATAGGTCATTTTCAAAAGTCAACAAAAAGGGACTTTAAGTCAAAGGCCATAACTTGAGATTGGTAAATCAAAATGACATGGGACCAAATACATTGGTTATAGGACTCAAAGACCTTTCCAAAATGTCCAGGAACATGAGCAAAGCTTAAAAATTGAGCAAGTTATGCCTTGTGGAAGTTGGGAAATTTTTGGATATTTTGAAAAGTCAGCATTGCTCCAAATGACCTAAAAATGCTAATGGGCCTCCTTTTCTTCCAAAATCCATCATCCAAAACATGTGCACGACCATTTTGCCCAAAGGGAAGTTTTTTATCATTTTTATTTATTTATTTATTTGGATTTTTAATTATTAATAATTCATTTAATTAAATTAAATATGTGGAAAATACTAAACTTAGGTTTTTAAATCTTTTTGTGCATGAAATAGTCTTGAGATTTTGTGTATAATCAGATTTGGAAAGAATCTTGTTAATTGGCCATGATTTGAACTAAGTTCGCATGAAAAAGATTTGAAAACTAATGCATGGAAAATCAAATATCTTATCATCAATTCAAGGATTTTTTGATCAATTTTCTTAACCCTGATCATTCACATGTATATATGGATGCAAACCCTCGTGCCCATGCTCTCTCAGCGGCGCCATACACAAAGAATCAAACTTACACTTTTGCCTAAAATTTTCAAAACTGAAAACAGGGTTCCAAGAGGTTTCAAGCCAAAATAACCATCTCATCACCTTCCTGAGACATCAAGCAACGTGTTTGAATAGGTTTCCACATTCCTAACGCCCAGAATTGGTGAATAGAACTCAAGCTTTGTCACTTTTTTGCATAAATCGTATCTTATCATTCATGGCATGATTTTAAATTCTAACGCTTGTTTTGTGTTGCTCTCATGATTCTGAAACTAACCATATGCTTTGATTAAGTTTTTGTGCATTATTGAAGGATTCACCATGAAAGGAGATTAGGGTTCTTCAACGTTCAAATTAGAGGTTTCTTAATACTGTAAAATTAGAGAACTTCAAGGCCATGGTTGAAATCAGCGCGCTTAGACGAAAACAAAACACCTATCGCGCCTAATTTATGTGGCCATATGGCCTAATCGTTATTTTCTAGAATGGTACATTTGGGGACGGTTCAAAACCGTTGCCAATTCTTTTGTGTTTCAGGGAAAAAGAAAACGAAGAAGAAGAAGATGAGGTGTAAAGCATTGGTTGGTTCATTCAAATTTTCGCGCGCGGAGGTTCCACTGACCCTTGTTTCCCTTATATTATTTGTTTGATATTATATAAACAAGACGCGCGTTTGGAGCAGTTGGTAAGGCGTAAGACTGGTAACCAAAAGGACCTGGGTTCGATCCCAGGTCCCCCACCTCTTTCCATATTATTTTGCTATTAACGCTTGTGTACAGTTTCAGTGTTAACGTCCATCATGCATCCACAATATCAAGCCGTCCACGCGTCCCACTGCACTCAATCAAGGGCCAGGATCCAGAGACCATGATGTGTACTAGTCAACCATCCCATACGCTGGCAAGAAAAGTCAACCAGGCCATGAGTTTAATGGGCCTAAAATGCTAACAAGCCCTCCAATTTGGGGACAAACCCCCATGGTTTGCATTCCTAATTCCTTTCCTCATATTTTTCTATTTCTTGTTTTAATTAGTTTTTTTTATTTAATTCTTTAATTAATTGTTTTCACAATAATATAAAAAACACAAAAAAATCAGAAAGGCCATAAAAATTAAAAAATATACTTTATTTTAATAATTTGTAAATAAATATTATTCATTAATTTTAGCTATTAAATTAGGTTCAATTCAAGCATTTTCTTAATTAACTTAAAATTGGTAGAATTAGGGTTTTAATTAATTTTTATCCCTTTTCTTTTCTTTTCACTAATAATCAAATATTATTTATTTTATAAATCAAATTTCATGTAAATAATTAATTTAATTTTAGGTTTAAATTTTAACATGTTTTCTTAATAAAATAAAAATTGTAGAATTAGGTTTTTAATTTCATTAAATTCTCATAAATACAAAAAAACTAAAAAATAATTTCTTTTTCTTTAATTTAATTAACTTGCTAATAATTTAATTTCATTAAAAAGGGTCCAACGCCCTCGTTTCCAATTTTAATTCCTATTCACGCATTTTATTTATTTCCTTCTTTTAATTATTTATGTAATTCTCCCGAAGCCGTGTAATATTAATCTTTCGCACTTTAATTCTTTATTTTTCTGTCAAATCGGGTCCTGGAAATTTTGGCGATGTGGACCCGCACCTTTGTAATAGCTTAGAACCTTTTAATTTCTCGCAATTTTTAACTGTTAAATAAATGCATGCAAGAATGAATGGCCTAAAATAAAAACAAACGCATAGATCACTTTGACATGAAAAGACAAAAATAAATGAAAACGACACACAAATCACACACCACCCCTAGGGTACACCTCACTGTTGCCTTGCCTCGAAAGGTGATCGTCGAGTAGAGGATGTCTTAGTAAGTCCTCATGATCCGGGAACCTGGCATGAGGGTAGCTTCTAAGGTGTCTTCCTATTGCTCCGGTGATCACCATGTCCCGAACCTCGAATTGACCCGAACACCTCCAACGGTGGTGCTACCTACCTCTCAATGGTGGGATGGTACTACTTTAAAGGACATTTACACAGACGAATTCCTTAGGGTAGGTAGGTTCTCGTAGATACTTGCTCTAAATCTCAAAATAAATCAAAAATACTTTTCACACCGACACCTTTTCAAAAAGCTTTCGAAAGCAAATTTTTCAAACACTCTTGAGGACCGATACAAGAGTCGAACTGGAATTTTCAAAGAAACTTTTTAAAACCCACAGTTGAAAAGCAAACAAACCATTTTTGAAAACACAAGTGAGCAAGTATCTAAGAGCCCATGGATAACCATGGATAGAAAGGGTGCTAACACCTTCCCTTTCTATAACCTACCTCCCGAACCGAGAGCAATCTCTTTAAGGAATTTTTCTGTGCTTTTGTCCTTTCCATTTGGAGAAAATAAAAGACGGTGGCGACTCTTGCTTCCGCGACATTTCGCGAACCAGCGTTAAACAGTCAGTTCCAGATCCACCGATCACAACATCAAATACATCAGACTTTTCCCTAATGAAGTTTATCCAGGTGAATTTGGAAAAATCATCCACAACAACATAGGCATATCTCTTTCTACTAAGACTTTCCACCTGCATGGGACCCATTAGATCCATATGTTGAAGTTCTAGCACCTTAGAGGTGGTCAGATGTCTTGTCTTTGGATGTAACATTCTAGTTTGCTTTCCAACCTGACATTCACCACAGACTCTCCCTTCATCAATCTGAAGCCTTGAAATCCCTCTGACAGCTTCCCTAGATATGATCTTTTTCATCCCTCTAAGGTGTAAATGACCAAGTTTTTGGTGCCACAGTTTCACTTCCTTTTCTTCTTTGGCTATAGAGCAATACATGGTGAGCCACCTCAACTATTTCCGGTATGTGGAAATGGACGGGGAGTTCATTGAAACCCCGTGTCAACATTTTGAAGAAGTCCCCCAAACGCTGGCGTCGACTGAAACTGTTACTGAAGATCCTCCAATGAAGATGGCTTCCCTCAAGGATGCTCGGGTTGTTGTTGAGAAAGAAGCTCAAAAGGCTGTTCAGCGTGCACTGATCGGAGGACCTCCCCTGTTTATCAGCAATTCAGGAGTAAATGTCATTAAAGATGATGATGAAGAGTATGATATTGACAGCTGGATTTACCCAACTACCGACGGTGGATTTAGCAATTGGACGGCAAAGGACTTCGTGCCAATTTCTTTTATTACCCAATAATGAGACTTTTGTTTTGAATTTGTAACAAACAATTTTAAACTTTACGGCCCGGTGTCTTACCCGAGGCACCGTGGCTCTGTTTGTGAGGGCTTGATATTTGTCATTTCCATATGTCATTAATAAAATCATTGGACGTTTTTGCATTACAAATTTTGTGTTCCTTGTTTTTTTATTTTTTATCTTGCAAAACAGCTATTTTACACACACTCACATATACAGGTCTACATCCACTCTGGATCCCACTGATAACGACTCTGCTACTGTCGGTTATGACTTCAAAAGTCTGATCAACCATGCCGAGGACGAAGGTGAAGAAGATTGTGAAGTGCCTGGTGAACTTGCAAGACTGTTACTTCAGGAAGAGAGGGCCATACAGCCGCATGAAGAACCAGTGGAAACAGTAAATCTGGGTACAGAGGTAGACAAGAAAGAGGTCAAGATCGGTACGAATCTAGAGTCTAGTGTTAAGCAATGGCTAATTCAGATGTTGCGTGACTATGTTGAGATCTTTGCCTGGTCTTATGAAGATATGCCTGGGTTGGATACCGATATTGTGGTTCACCGCCTGCCTACCAAGGAAGATTGTCCTCCAGTGAAACAGAAAGTCCGCCGAGTGCGCCCGCAGATGTCTGAGAAAATCAAGGCTGAGGTTATGAAACAGTTTGACGCCGGTTTTCTAGCAGTTACTTCTTACCCGTAGTGGGTTGCCAATGTGGTTCCAGTGCCGAAGAAGGATGGTAAGTGTTGTACCCCAAAATTTGCCCTCCCATATTCTTCAAGAAATTGCCAAGTCAAGCTTCAAAATCTCCCCAAAGGTTTACACAGTTCAAGGGCCTCCTAAACAGTCAAAATTAGGGTTTTGGTTCTGATCAAGAAAATGAAGTTTCCAAGGGTCCAATCAAGTCTCACATGCTTATAAATATGTTCAAGCATCCTCATATCAAGTTTCAAGACTTTCAGCACAAAATTGCACAGTCAAAAACCCTAATTGCACTACAGTCAACTGTAGGGGCAAAATGGTCATTTGACAGTCAAAAGTCCAAATTTTTGGTCAACATCTCATTTTGAAGCCACAAACATCATTTGATCAATGCTTGATCATGATTCTCAAAGCTTGGCTCAAAAATCATCAAGATGCAAAAAGTTTCCTTATTTGGACAGCTGAAAAAGTCAACTGTAAATTGACCAGGGCATAACTTCCACATGGATTATCAGAAAAATTCCATCCAAAGCTCATTTTGAATAGAAAGACGTTTCCAACAACTCATCTTCACACTTCAAGTCCAAGAGATGCTCTCACAAAAAGTTATCAATTTCAACATTATAGGTCATTTTCAAAAGTCAACAAAAAGGGACTTTAAGTCAAAGGCCATAACTTGAGATTGGTAAATCAAAATGACATGGGATCAAAGACATTGGTTAGAGGACTCAAAGACCTTTCCAAAATGTCCAAGAACATGAGCAAAGCTTGAAAATTGAGCAAGTTGTGCCTTGTAGAAGTTGGGAAATTTTTGGATATTTTAAAAAGACAACATTGCTTCAAATGACCTAAAATTGCTAATGGGCCTCTTTTTCTTCCACAATTCATTACCCAAGGCATGTGCACGACCATTTGGCCCAAAGGGAAGTTTTTCTTCATTTTTTATTTATTTATTTGGATTTTTATTATTAATAATTCATTTAAATTAATTTAAATACATGAAAAATGTTAAACCTAATGTTTCAAATCTTTTTATGCATATAATATCTCCAAGATTTTGTATAAGTCAGATTAGGAAAGAATTGAAGCTAATTGGATATGATTGAGAGCTAAAAAGCATGAAAAAAGATTGAAAAATTATGGTTTGCAAATCAAATATTTTTCACATCAATGCATGGATTTTGATCAAGTTTCTTAACCTAAAACACTCACACATAAGTACAGAACGAAACCCTCGTGCTCACTGACTCCAAGCTGCGCTACAGACCAAGAACTACATTTGAGTTTTTTGCTTAAAAGTTGAAAACTGAAATCACGATTGCAGGGCCTTTCAAGACAAAACAACCACTCCATTAGCTTGACAAGGTTGCCAGGAGACGATTCCCATTGAGAACTGTGTCCCATACTCAAAGAATTGGTAATTCGAAGGCAAACTGCATAGCTCTTTTTGCATAATCGTATTTTATAATTTAGACCATATCATTGCATTTTTATGATTGATTTATACTAATGGGATCTTCCTGAAGCTAACCATGTAGATGAATTGAGTTTTTATGCACTATACAAGAAATCACCATGGGCGATGCTTAGGGTTTTCAGAACCTTAAATTGGGGTTTCTTGGTGAAGGAAAAATTAGCATTAGAGACCTATATCATTGAAACGAGCGTGATTGGACGATTGTAATGCCACCCTCGCGCTCAATTTATGAGCCCCCCTGAGCTAATCGCTATTTTTGCAAAAGTGACCTTTTGAAACGTTTCAAAACCGTTTCCAATGCTTTGTATGTTTCAGGAAATAAACAAGACCAGGAGGAAGATGATGATGTGTAGAGAGATGGTTGGCCCGTTTAAAAGTTCGCGCGCAAAAAGCACTAACGCATTATTCTATTTTATAATATTTGTTTGTCGTTTGATATACAGAAAGCGCGTTTGGTTCGTTTGGCAAGGCATAACATTGGTATTCATCAAGACCTGGGTTCGAGCCCCAGGTCCTCACCCTTTCCCTATTATTTTTCAATTGACGTTCCTATGCAGTATCAATGATAAAGTCCACCATACATCTCCCAAATCAAGCCAGCCACGCGTACGCCAAGATCAATCAGAAGGCCACCGTTTAGGGAACATCATGGACGTGAGTCAAAGGCACTGCATGCTGGCATGGAAGTCAACGAGGCCAAAGGTCATTGGGCCCAAATTGCTAAAGTTTCACCTCCAAATTAGGGGCAGAACCCCCTAGGTTTGCTTTATTTCTTTTCATTATTTTGATATTATTTTCAATTATTGTCTTTATTTTAATTAGTTCTTTAATTCAATTATTTTTCATAAAAACACAAAAAAAAAACAATAAAAATCAGAAAAGAGACAAAATTAATATTTTTATTTAATGTTATATTTTTGTAAATAAAGCCTTATTAATTAATTAGTTTTAATTTAGGAATAAAATCTTAATATTTTCTTAATAAAAGTCTAAAATTGGTAGAATTAGTTTTAATTAATTTTTATCCTTCTTTTTTTCTTTTCTTTTCACTAGTAATTAAATATTTATTTTTATGAATTAAATCGCATTAATTAATTAGGGTTAATTTTAGGTTAAACTTTAATATGTTTTCATAATAAAATAAAAATTGTAGAATTAGGTTTAATTGCATTAAATTCTCCTAAATACCAAAAAATACCAAAAACAATTTCTTTTCTTTTTAATTTTAATTAATTTAATCATTTAATTTAATTTTGCAAAAAGGGTCCAACGCCCTCGTTTTTAATTCTTATTCAATTCGCATATTTATTTCTTTTTCGTTTAATATTTATGTATCTCTCCCAAAGCCGTGTAATTAATTTCTCGCATTTTACCTTTATCTTAATCCTTTATCTTTCTGTCAAATCGGGTTCTGGAAATTTTGGCGATGTGGACCCGCGCCTTTTGTAATAGCTTAGAACTTTACTTTTCTCGCACTTTTAACTGTTAATCAAGGCATGCAAGAATGAATGGACAAAAATAAAAACAAGCGCGCAGATCACTCATAACATGACAAGATAAAAATAAACGAATCTGACACACAAATCACACACCACCCCTAGGGTACGCCTCACTGTTGCCTTGCCTCGAAAGGTGATCGTCGAGTAGAGGATGTCTTAGTAAGTCCTCATGATCCGGGAACCTGGCATGAGGGTAGCTTCTAAGGTGTCTTCCCATTGCTCTGGTGATCACCATGTCCCGAACCTCGAATTGACCCGAACACCTCCAACGGTGGTGCTACCTACCTCTCAATGGTGGGATGGCACTACCTTAAGGACATTTACACAGACGAATTCCTTAGGGTAGGTAGGTTCTCTAGATACTTGCTCTAATTTCAAAAAACAAATTCAAAAATACTTTTCACACCGACACCTTTTCAAAAAGCTTTCGAAAGCATTTTTTCAAACACTCTTGAGGACCGATACAAGAGTCGAACTGGAATTTTCAAAGAAACTTTTTAAAACCCACAGTTGAAAAGCAAACAAACCATTTTTGAAAACACAAGTGAGCAAGTATCTAAGAGCCCATGGATAACCATGGATAGAAAGGGTGCTAACACCTTCCCTTTCTATAATCTACCTCCCGAACCGAGAGCAATCTCTTTAAGGAATTTTTCTGTGCTTTTGTCCTTTCCATTTGGAGAAAATAAAAGACGGTGGCGACTCTTGCTTCCGCGACATTTCGTGAACCAGCGTTAAACAGTCAGTTCCAAATCCACCGATCACAGAACTGGCGACTCTGCTGGGGAATTACACTTAAAGTGAGGTGTACCTTAGGGTTAATTCATAACTGTGTTTTCAATTGTATTGATTTGTTTGCTTTACTATTGTGGGTTGCATGGGAGTTACATAGATCCGAACCCGGATCTGGGGATACCCTGTTTAGGTAGCATAAGCTGTGAGGGACCTGTCCGGCGTAGACCGACACGGGTGAAACAGTGGCTACGTTGGTGTGGCACCTTGGTCTGTACCGATATCCCTTGTGTTGCAACGAGGAGAATATGGGTCTTCTGAGGAGTCATTAAACACCAACAACCTTAGAACCTTAAATGACACAACTTGGCCATTAGAACAGTAGCAGTATGCTACGCCCATTGAGGCTAAACTCTCGTGATGGTTCTGGCCGCAAGAAAAGATTGCGATGCTGGAGTTATGATCGATTGAGGGTAGTCAATGATATTGGGATCCTCTAAGAACCCGGTTACTTTGATAGGACAGGTATGAACCAACAAACTGAAAGAGGGTAGTACCTAGACCTCATGCTGGCCTAAACTTTAGGGGCTTGCCTTGTGTGACTTGTGTGCCTTACCATGTTTGCCTTTGTATCTATTTGTGGTGTGCTTTATCATAACATCATAACATCATGCGCATTGCATACATCCTGCATAAGGACTGACCATTTCAAAGACAAGAGGGTTTCACCTTTGCTCTGTTTTGTAGGACATCATGATGCCTGTGCGAAGGAATACTATCCGGTTCAACTTCGTTCGTTCACCTGAGTTGCTTGATGAGTTGGTTAGCAGAATTCCAAATACCACTTCCTTCATTCAGAGGCATGGTTCTCTTCTCAGTTTAGTCACTGCAAAGTGGGACCAACATGTGATGAGTGTTCTGACCCAGTTCTATGACCCTCTGTACCAGTGCTTCACCTTTCAAGACTTCCAGCTGGTCCCTACCCTGGAAGAGTTCTCTGATTTGCTTGGTATCCCTATCTTGGATCAGACTCCCTTTACTGGTTGGGAAAAGACCCTCAGGCTTGAGGATGTTGCTGCAGCTCTTCCCCTTACACATCAAGAGGTAATGGACAACTGGGTGACTAGAAGCGGAGTTAAGGGTTTCTTGGCCAAGTTTCTGATCGGTAAAGCTAACAGTTTCTGGAATGACCTGGACTTTAGGGCATATGAAGACATCTTGACTCTCCTAATCTATGGGTTAGTCTTGTTTCCTAATCCTGACAACTTCAGCAATGTCACTGCCATAAGGATCTTTATGTCTCAGAATCCGGTACCCACTCTCTTGGGTGACATCTTGCAACAACTCCATGCTCGTACTACCCGAAGACGAGGAACCCTATGGTGTTGTATCCCTTTGTTGGTGAGGTGGTTTATTTCGCACCTCCCTAAGTTCGTGCTGAAGAACCAAGAAGGAAGAGGTTGGGCTCATAGGTTAATGTCTCTCACCGACAAAGACATCATTTGGACTTGCAGAGGTTTGGATGAGATAGCTGTTATTGATCGATGCGGGGAATACCCTAATGTTCCTCTGATTGGTACCCAAGGAGGAATCTCTTACAATTCATGTCTAGCGCTCCGTCAGTTTGGAAGAGCCAGAAGAGCAGGTCCCCATGAGATGTTGGTGCCTCACATCAGTTTTGAGTTTCAAGTGGGTAGTGACGAGCTGCGTCGTAGGTTCATCAAGGCTTGGGACAAAGTTCATAAAGCTGACCCACAAGAGTTAGGGCCAAAGACTTCTTTACCTATGGAAGCCTACTACAAATGGGTTCGCACCCGTGCTCAGAAGTTAGGTATGCCGTATGAAGCTGTCAGACCCGTCATTCTTGAGTGTCCTGACAAAGATGGTGTTCCTCCAACTGTCCTTCCTCCTCAGATACCTACTGATTATGAGACATTGAAGAGATCTTGGTCGCAACTGCGAGAAGAGCGGGATTCTTATCGGGAAAAGTTCAACGAGCAGGAATTAAAGATCCAGAAGCTGACAAAGCAGTTGGAGAATGAGAGAGCTCTGAATGCCTACATCCGTACTGAGAAGAGGAGACCATGGGATCAATAAGGAGCTTCGGATGTTCTTTTACAGTTTTATTTCCCTTTTCAGTATTTCCTTTCATGTAACGCCTAAGGGCAACCTGTTGAATAATTTCAGTTTCAAAGTTGAATCTAATGAAGTGTGTTCCTTTTTGTTTACAAAGTTTATTCCCTATTGTCTTTGAAAACATAAATCATACGCATTTCATTCATCATGTGCATAGCAGGTTTTCCTCTTTTCAGGTTGCTTACCGTTCTTCGCTGTTTATTTCAGCATCATGAATCCTAACTCGTCCTCAACTGAGATGTCCATCAAAGCTCTTCAGGCGCAGAATGCGCAATTTCAGGAATTAATCATGGGTTGGCTCAGGGCCAAGAGGAGCTGAAGGCCCTGCTCCTGAAGAAGGAAAAGAAGAAGAAGAAAAGGACTGTTCTGTTCAACTCGGGCCGAAGGTTTGGCAACACTCTGCAAAATGAAGAGGCTGGTTCTTCTATTGGCAAGAGTACTCCTCAAGCAGAAAAAGGTCCTAGCTCGGTAGTCTCCGACAACGAGACTGATTTTGATAAAGAGCAGTATCCTCCGGCAGAAGACCGTTACAAGCAGTTGGAAGATAGGTTGAATGCTATGGAGATACAACAGGTACCTGGGCTGGATTTCAGAGATTTGGGTTTGTCTACTGGTGTGGTCATTCCTCGTAAATTCAAAGCACCATCTTTCACTAAGTACGACGGGGCGTCTTGTCCCAAGCTACATCTCAGGTCCTATGTTCGGAAGATTCAACCGTACTCAGCGGATAAGAATTTGTGGATCCACTTCTTCCAGGAGAGTCTTTCAGGGACTCACCTCGAATGGTTCTATCAACTGGATGGGACCAAGGTTCGTAACTGGGAGGAGTTGGCTACTGCTTTCTATAAGCAGTATCAATATAATGCCGACCTTGCCCCTACACGTACCCAACTCCAGGGTATGTCGTTAGGTTCAAGTGAAGGTTTTAAAGAGTACGCTCAGAAGTGGAGGGATCTGGCTGGCAGGGTGCAGCCTCCGTTGACTGATCGGGAGTTGGTAGACATGTTCTTGGGGACCCTATCTGGGCCATTTTTCAACCATCTTATCGGGAATTCGTCTGCAGGGTTCACTGATCTGATTCTGACTGGAGAGAGAATTGAGGCTGGGTTGAAGTCTGGAAAGATTCCGAAGGGTGCATCGTCTAGTTCTGAGAAGAAACCCTTCAAGAAGGAGGCTAGTGTTGTATATGGCTCCCGGAGACCAGAGAGATCTGAGCGCCGCCAATCTGTCAGTGCGGTAATGATTGCTAAGCCTGCTTCCGCTCCTCGGCCAACCAATCCTCAAAGGGCTGAAAGACCCCGGAGAGAGTTTACCCGTTTGAGCATGACCCTATCCCAAATCTTGCCGCAGTTGCTATCCACCAACCTAGTGACTGTCAGAGAGGCCCCCAAAGGTGTAAACACTGCCTCTCCGAAATACAACCCAAATGCTCGTTGTGCTTATCATTCTGATAGCCCGGGGCATTCCACTAATGACTGTTGGGCATTAAGGAATAAGGTGCAAGACCTTATCGACGCAAAGGAGATACAGTTCGAAGCGCCTGAGAGGCCGAATGTGGTTACTGCTCCTATGCCTCAGCATGGGGTAAATGATGTTGATGAAGATACTTACGCTGTTTTTGTGGATGACCTAGCTACCCCTCTGAAGACTGTCAAGAGGAACCTGCTGCTGGCTGGTTTATTTCCGGGTTGCAGTGAGGGTTGCCTGTTCTGTGCTGTTTCCCTATCTGGTTGTCCCTTGCTGAAGTTAGGCATCCAAAGCCTAATGGATAGCAAGGAGATTCTGTTTAAGAAGTCTGTTGTTCAGTTGGTTCCGGTAGAAGAAGTTTCTGTGGTTACCATCTTTAATAATCCAATCAAGGCTCTCCCGAAGAAGCCTGTCAAAATCATGACTGCCACACCTGTTGTTATCACTGTTCCGGGGCCTCTTCCCTACGTATCTGATAAAGCTGTCCCCTGGCACTATGGGGCAGATGTGTATGTGAATGGGATCAAACAAGAATTCAACACTGGCGCCAGTATCTGCGATATCACTGGCCCAGCCAAGGTTACCCGCAGTGGCAGGCTCTTCTCGCCTGACATTGCACCGCCCGCTGCTCGAAGACCCCTCCTTATAACACCTACAAGTGTACCTGTTCCTGTTGCTGACCAAGTTATTTCCCCTGCTGCCGAGTCATCCAATGCTCGGGGCAAAGGAATTGAAGTTGAGCCTTCCCGGATGGAGGCACCGATACCTATAACTGCCGAAGCCTCCCAACAAGAGATGGAGGAAATCTTGAAAATAATAAAAAAGAGTGACTTTAATGTTGTGGAACAGCTGGGGCATACGCCCTCCAAGATCTCCATGCTCTCTTTATTGCTATGCTCCGAGGCCCACGCTAAGGCCTTGATCTCATTTCTCAAGACGGACCATGTGCCACAGGAGACATCTGCAGTCCAGTTCACTGATTGCGTAGCAAATCTGACAGCGGACAATGGCTTAGGTTTCTCAGATGCTGATCTGACTGCAAAAGGACGAGACCACAATGATGCCCTGCATGTCTCTATCGAATGCAGGGGCACTACTCTGGCACATGTATTGGTGGATACTGGTTCTTCCTTGAATGTGCTACCAAAGAAGGCTCTAGACCGTTTGGATTGTGAAGGCCTGGAATTAAAACCCAGCAATATCATCGTCAGGGCCTTTGACGGTTCAAAAAGGATGGTTCATGGAGAGGTTGACATTCCTATTCGTGTGGGCTCTCAGGTGTTTGACTCTACTTTTTATGTGATGGATATCCGTCCATCGTATTCTTGTCTACTGGGTCGACCTTGGATCCATAAAGCTGGGGCAGTGACCTCTACCTTGCACCAGAAGCTGAAGTACCCTGTCAGAGGGAAAATCGTCACTGTGCAGGGAGAGGAGGAGTATATGGTGAGCCATCTGAATTCCTTCAGATATATTGAGATGGACGGGGAGTTTATTGAAACCCCCTTTCAGCATTTCGAGGAGGTGCTTCCAATTTCAGCGGCAGCAGAAACAGCTGTAGAAGAGAATGTTCCTTTGAAGATGGCTTCCCTGAAGGATGCCCGGGCTGTGGTTCAAAAAGAGGGTCAGAAAGCTATGTGGAAGGCGAAGACCAGAAGACCTCCTGTGTTCATTACAAATCCAGGAGTGAATGCTGTTGGTGAAGACAATGAAGTGGATGAAGCAGAATTCAATAGCTGGATCTACCCGACAACCGAAGGCAGATTGACCAATTGGATTGCCAAAGACCATACTCCTGTTACTTTTGTTACACAGTTTCAATCCACTCTGGATCTCACTGATAACGACTCTGCTACTGCCAATTATGACTTCAAAAATCCGATCAACTTAGCCGAAGACGAAGGCGAAGATGATTGCGAAGTGCCTGGCGAGCTTGCAAGACTGTTGCTTCAGGAAGAGAGGGCAATTCAACCACATGAAGAGCCAGTGGAAGTAATAAACTTGGGTACCGAAGCAGACAGAAAAGAGGTAAAGATTGGTGTCAATCTAGAGCTCAGCGTGAAGCAACGGTTGACTAAGATGCTACATGATTATATGGAGATATTTGCCTGGTCCTACGAAGACATGCCCGGGTTGGACACTGATATTGTGGTCCATCACTTGCCTACTAAGGAAGACTGCCCTCCGGTTAAGCAAAAGGTCCGCCGTATGCGTCCAGAGATGTCTGAGAAGATCAAAGCCGAGGTTATGAAACAGTTTGATGTTGGGTTCCTTGCAGTGACTTCTTACCCTCAGTGGGTTGCTAATGTGGTGCCGGTACCAAAGAAAGACGGTATGGTCAGAATGTGTGTCGACTACAGGGATCTGAACAGGGCCAGCCCCAAGGATGACTTCCCCTTACCTCACATTGATGTCCTTGTTGATAATACAGCTCAGCATAAGGTGTTTTCTTTCATGGATGGTTTTTCAGGTTATAATAAGATCAAGATGGCACCTGAAGACATGGAAAAGACTACCTTTGTTACTCAGTGGGGCACCTTCTGCTACAAGGTCATGCCTTTTGGACTAAATAACGCTGGGGCAACCTACCAACGTGCCATGGTCGCTTTATTTCATGACATGATCCATCATGAGATAGAAGTGTATGTTGACGACATGATCGCAAGGTCCCAGACTGAGGAAGAGCACCTAGATCATCTGCAGAAGTTGTTTGACCGGTTGAAACTGTACAAGCTGAGGTTGAACCCGAACAAGTGCACCTTCGGGGTAAGATCTGGAAAGTTGCTAGGCTTCGTGGTAAGTGATAAGGGTATTCAAGTGGACCCTTCCAAGGTTAAAGCTATTCAAGAGATGCCGGTTCCTAAGACAAAGAAGGAGGTCAGAGGCTTTTTAGGATGCCTGAATTACATTGCTCGGTTCATCTCGCATCTAACCGCTACCTGTGAACCAATCTTCAAGCTGCTGAAGAAAGATCAGGTAGTACGTTGGAATGATGAATGTCAGGCCGCTTTTGACAGAATCAAAGAGTATCTCCAAGAACCACCCATCCTTATGCCACCGGTTGAAGGGAGACCTCTGATACTATACCTGACAGTACTTGACAACTCAATGGGGTGCGTGCTGGGGCAGCATGACGAGTCTGGCCGAAAAGAGCATGCCATTTATTACCTTAGCAAAAAGTTTACCGACTGTGAGACCCGATACTCACTGCTCGAGAAAACTTGCTGCGCTTTGGTATGGGCTGCTCGCCGGCTGAGACAGTATATGCTGACTCACACTACCTTGTTGATCTCAAAGATGGATCCGATAAAGTACATATTCGAAAAGCCTGCACTGTCTGGAAGGATTGCAAGATGGCAAATGATCTTGACGGAATACGACATTCAATACACGACCCAGAAAGCCATCAAGGGAAGTGTATTGGCAGACCACTTGGCACATCAGGCCGTAGATGACTATCAGTCAATGAACTTCGAGTTTCCGGATGAAAGTATCATGATTGTGACTGATTGTGAAGTACCTGGACCGGATGAAGGACCTGAGGAAGGACCCCGATGGTCTATGCACTTTGACGGAGCCTCCAACGCTTTGGGAAACGGTATCGGCGCTATAATCATATCACCGCAAGGCACTCATACTCCACTAACTGCCCGACTATGTTTCAACTGTACCAATAACATGGCAGAGTATGAGGCGTGCATCATGGGTCTTCAAGCTGCGATCGATCTAAGGATCAAGTTTCTGAGTGTCTTCGGAGATTCCTCTCTCGTGATCAATCAGATCAAAGGAGAGTGGGATACGAAACATCCGAATCTTATTCCTTACAGAGAATGTGTATTGACCTTGATCCCCCACTTCACGAAGATAACCTTTGAACACTTTCCAAGAGAAGAGAATCAGCTGGCGGACGCGTTAGCTACAATGTCTTCTATGTTCAAAGTTAAATGGGATAATGAGGCTCCCCGGATCATCATCTGGAAACTGGACGAACTGGCATACTGTTGCGATCTCGAGACTGAATTGGTGACTGAGAAGCCTTGGTACCATGAGGTGAAGATATACTTGGAAACACAGGAATACCCTGAAGGTGCCTCTATCAATGATAAGAAGTTCCTGAGAAGGTTCGCAGCAAAGTTCTTCCTTAGCAACGGCATCTTGTACAAGCGAAACCATGATTCAACCTTACTGCGTTGTGTGGATAAGACTGAAGCAGAAAGGATCATGGAAGAGCTACATGAAGGGACCTTTGGTACACATTCCAGTGGACACACTATGGCTAAAAAGATCCTTCGGGCAGGGTATTACTGGTCCACAATGGAAGCTGACTGCTACCAACATTCTAGGACGTGCCATAAGTGCCAGATATATGCAGACAAGGTGCATGTTCCTCCAGTTCCTCTGAATGTTCTGACTGCGCCATGGCCGTGTGCAATGTGGGGCATAGACATGATCGGTGAGATTAAACCTACGGCATCTAATGGGCATCGCTTCATCCTGGTAGCGATTGATTATTTTACAAAGTGGGTTGAGGCAGCATCCTACGCTACGGTAACCAAGACTGTGGTGGCGCGGTTCATTCGACATAATCTGACTTGTCGGTACGGCGTCCCAGAGAGGATCATTACAGACAACGGTACCAATCTGAATAACAAGATGATCACTGAGCTCTGCGAGCAGTTCAAAATACAGCACCACAATTCTTCTCCTTACAGACCGAAGATGAATGGGGCTGTAGAAGCAGCAAATAAAAATATCAAGAAAATCGTGCAGAAGATGACAGTGACTTACAAAGATTGGCACGAGATGTTACCGTTCGCTCTACATGGGTACCGTACCTCAGCTAGGACGTCAACCGGGGCAACTCCTTTCTCTTTGGTTTATGGTATGGAGGCAGTCTTACCGATTGAAGTGCAAATACCCTCTCTCCGGATAATGAAGGATGCAAATCTGAACGAAGATGATTGGATCCAGACACGACTTGATCAGCTCAACCTTATTGATGAGAAGAGACTTGCTGCTATCTGCCATGGTCAAACGTATCAGAAACGGATGATCAGGGCATTTAACAAAAAGGTCATACCACAGGAATATCAAGTTGGGGATCTGGTAATCAAGCGAATCATCCTTCCTCAGAGTGATCCAAGGGGCAAATGGACCCCTACGTACGAAGGGCCATTTGTGGTTAAGCATGTGTTCTCAGGAGGAGCTATGATTCTAACCAATATGGATGGTGACGACCTTCCTCACCCCGCCAATGCAGACATAGTAAAAAGATACTACGCATGAAAAAAGACCCGCTAGGCTGACATGCCTAGGCAAAAATTAGGGCTTCCCGGCGAACCAAAAGGTTTCGGGCAAAATGAAGGGATGAAATGAAAAAACCTGTACACCCGGAAAGTCGAAAACCTGAAAAGGCGGCTTGGGCAAAAATGGGTATCCCGGTGGACTGAAAATCCGAAAGGGCGGTCCAGGCAAAAGTTAGGGATAAAAAGCGTAATACTATGTCTCATTGGATCACTTTGCATCCAGAATCCGGTATCTACATCAAGTTCAGACGACATCGATCAGTCAGCTTCATCTTCGTTTAGGTCATCAAGTGATGAGACGCTCGGAGTTATAAAGGCAATAGCAGAGTTGAAACCCAGTGGGATCATTCATTTCACACAGCTGTTTTATTTTCTCTTGTGCAAAATTTGTATAAACTCTTTGGTTCGGCGGCGTTCTCTTACTAGGACGCCAGCCTCTTGTACACAAACGCCTATTCACAGGCCATTCAAAAATCAATACAAATATACTTTTCAGTTAAAAATTGCCAATTGTTTTTCCTTTTTCTGTTTTGTTTTGCGAAGAACGTCCAAGGTTCAATTTGTGATATATGCATCGACAATAATTTGCTAACTCATGAATATTTGCATACGAAACAAAGGGTCAATTACAGGTAACATTAGAAACAGGGGCAATAAAGAGTTGTCTAAACAATCTAATTGTTCTATCCACTAAGGTACCAAGGTAGGTTCAGCTGGAAAAACATAACCAGGTATCTCAATCCCCCAGAGAGTAAGCCAGCAGTCAGTGCACTCTTCCTCAAGCTATATTATCAAACCTTAAGGAAGTTGAGTATCCTCCAGCAGACCTCAATATTCCCCAGCAGCATATGTATTCTTAACAAGCATCCCCGGCAATCTTGGTCTAAAGATTGTTCCCCGGCGGTATATCAAATATTCAAAGAAATCACTTCCCCCGCAGTTCAAAACTTCCCCAGGAGAGTCCAATCCAGTTTCCTCAGGAAAGTTGGAATCCATCTCCCCAAGCGGTAAGCTTATCCCCAGTAGATTCTGGAAGCTTATCCTCGCAGAACACGAATACGATTCCCGGCTTTATTCAAAGAGTTATTTCCTTACCAGAATATAACTGGGTTATCCTCAGCCAAAAGCCACGGAAAGATCGTCGTCAACGCAGTCTTCTTATCCCCAGCGAAGTCTATTAACACTTCCAGCACAACAAGGGTATCCCTGGCAAATTACCATCAACTCAGCAAAATACCTCTCTCCCCATAGAGTATTGCTTCCCAGTAAGATCGCTAGAGTATTTTTCGCCCCGCAGATTTATTCCATTCGCCAAGTTTATTCCCCAACGGAGTCATATTCTCCTACCGGTATTCTTGCAATCATCATCCCCAGCAAAAGCTTATTCTTCAACATCAGCCCAGGAGTGACTTCCCGGCACCCGTCAAGGATTTACTTTCCTAGACCAAAAATACATTCATAAACATCACACTTCCATACCTCATTATAGCATGCATAGACGCATCATACAAATCTCATTTATGTTGAGAACATCATTGCTTGGTCCATATCATGCATTGCATATGACTGACCTTTACCTTTCAGGAAAGATTTAGTTAAATTCTCAATCATATTTCAAGACTCTAAGACCTTATCTGGCTCAGTTAAATCGACTCCAAAGATTTCTCTGGTTATTATCCAATCAAAGGCCTTCTCTGGTTCGGTCAGATCGACTCCAAAGATCTCCCTGTTTCTTATCCAGTTGAAGACATTCCAAGACCTAGACCGTTTCAGGTAATCGACTCCAAAGATTTCTTATCCAGTCCAAGGCCTTCTCTAGTCCAGCTAAATCGACCCCAAACAGATTTTTCTGATGAAGACTCAGTAGAAGTTATCCAAGGTTCTCTCAATGTTTGCTGTTGAGATTGTAATTGCCTATGGTTCTCCCCCTAATACTGCGGAGATGATAATTCCATCCAAGGTTTTCTCAATGATTGCTATTGAGATTGTAATCGCCTATGGTTCTCTCCCCGATACTGCGGAGGTGATAATTCCATCCCAGGTTTTCTCAATAATTGCTATTGAGATTGTAATTGCCTATGGTTCTCTCCCCGATACTGCGGAGACGATAATTCCATCCAAGGTTTTCTCAATGATTTCTATTGAGATTGTAATCGCCTATGGTTCTCTCCCCGATACTGCGGAGGTGATAATTCCATCCCAGGTTTTCTCAATAATTTCTATTGAGATTGTAATTGCCTATGGTTCTCTCCCCGATACTGCGGAGACGATAATTCCATCCAAGGTTTTCTCAATGATTGCTATTGAGATTGTAATTGCCTATGGTTCTCTCCCCGATACTGCGGAGGTGATAATTCCATCCCAGGTTTTCTCAATAATTGCTATTGAGATTGTAATTGCCTATGGTTCTCTCCCCGATACTGCAGAGACGATAATTCCATCCAAGGTTTTCTCAATGATTGCTATTGAGATTGTAATTGCCTATGGTTCTCTCCCCGATACTGCGGAGACGATAATTCCATCCAAGGTTTTCTCAATGATTACTATTGAGATTGTAATTGCCTATGGTTCTCTCCCCGATACTGCGGAGACGATAATTCCATCCAAGGTTTTCTCAATGATTGCTATTGAGATTGTAATCGCCTATGGTTCTCTCCCCAATACCGCGGAGATGATAATTCCCACCAAGATTTTCTCAACGATTGTTGTTGAAGCTGAAGTCGTCCAAGGTTCTCTCACCGTTCCTGTTGAGGTAGTAACCATCCCTGGTTCATTCGTCACCGTTGAAGCTCCAGACCCAGCTCCTGTAACCAGTCAAGACACATCTATACAAAGAATTTGAAGACCAGCTCCCGTAACGGGTCAGGTAATCATTTTCCTTTTTGCAGGCATGCAAGTTCTCGCTAAGGAATCTCTTACGCGATCAACATCCAGATGGCATCTATAAGCCCATCATCCTACCCAGCAATCTCTAAATGGCATCTATAAGCCCATTCCATCATCACACTGCTACTATGTGAGCGCAAATTTCTGGGCACTCTAGTGTTCAATCATCTTCCACCCTCGGATTACGAAAGGCATGTCAGCCAATCTGCATCCTCAGGTCTAAGAAGATTGAACAGGGGCAACTGTTGTACCCCAAAATTTGCCCTCCCATATTCTTCAAGAAATTGCCAAGTCAAGCTTCAAAATCTCCCCAAAGGTTTGCACAGTTCAAGGGCCTCCTAAACAGTCAAAATTAAGGTTTTGGTTCTGATCAAGAAAATGAAGTTTCCAAGGGTCCAATCAAGTCCCATATGCTTATAAATATGGTCAAGCATCCTCATATCAAGTTTCAAGACTTTCAGCACAAAATTGCACAGTCAAAAACCCTAATTGCACTACAGTCAACTGTAGGGGCAAAATGGTCATTTGACAGTAAAAAGTCCAAATTTTTGGTCAACATCTCATTTTGAAGCCACAAACATCATTTGATCAATGCTTGATCATGATTCTCAAAGCTTGGCTCAAAAATCATCAAGATGCAAAAGTTTCCTTATTTGGACAGCTGAAAAAGTCAACTGTAAATTGACCAGGGCATAACTTCCACATGGATTATCAGAAAAATTCCATCCAAAGCTCATTTTGAAGAGAAAGACATTTCCAACAACTCCTCTTCACACTTCAAGTCCAAGAGATTCTCTCACAAAAAGTTATCAATTTCAACATTATAGGTCATTTTTAAAAGTCAACAAAAAGGGACTTTAAGTCAAAGTCCATAACTTGAGATTGGTAGATCAAAATGACATGGGACCAAAGACATTGGTTAGAGGACTCAAAGACCTTTCCAGAATGTCCAAGAACATGGGCAAAGCTTGAAAATTTAGCAAGTTGTGCCTTGTAGAAGTTGGGAAATTTTTGGATATTTTGAAAAGACAACATTGCTTCAAATGACCTAAAATTGCTAATGGGCCTCTTTTTCTTCCACAATTCATTACCCAAGGCATGTGCACGACCATTTGGCCCAAAGTGAAGTTTTTCTTCATTTTTTATTTATTTATTTGTATTTTTATTATTAATAATTCATTTAAATTAATTTAAATACATGAAAAATGTTAAACCTAATGTTTCAAATCTTTTTATGCATATAATATCTCCAAGATTTTGTATAAGTCAGATTAGGAAAGAATTGAAGCTAATTGGATATGATTGAGAGCTAAAAAGCATGAAAAAAGATTGAAAAATTATGGTTTGCAAATCAAATATTTTTCACATCAATGCATGGATTTTGATCAAGTTTCTTAACCTAAAACACTCACACATAAGTACAGAACGAAACCCTCGTGCTCACTGACTCCAAGCTGCGCTACAGACCAAGAACTACATTTGAGTTTTTTGCTTAAAAGTTGAAAACTGAAATCACGATTGCAGGGCCTTTCAAGACAAAACAACCACTCCATTAGCTTGACAAGGTTGCCAGGAGACGATTCCCATCGAGAACTGTGTCCCATACTCAAAGAATTGGTGTTTCGAAGGCAAACTGCATAGCTCTTTTTGCATAATCGTATTTTATAATTTAGACCATATCATTGCATTTTTATGATTGATTTATACTAATGGGATCTTCCTGAAGCTAACCATGTAGATGAATTGAGTTTTTATGCACTATACAAGAAATCACCATGGGCGATGCTTAGGGTTTTCAGAACCTTAAATTGGGGTTTCTTGGTGAAGGAAAAATTAGCATTAGAGACCTATATCATTGAAACGAGCGTGATTGGACGATTGTAATGCCACCCTCGCGCTCAATTTATGAGCCCCCCTGAGCTAATCGTTATTTTTGCAAAAGTGACCTTTTGAAACGTTTCAAAACCGTTGCCAATGCTTTGTATGTTTCAGGAAATAAACAAGACCAGGAGGAAGATGATGATGTGTAGAGAGATGGTTGGCCCGTTTAAAAGTTCGCGCGCAAAAAGCACTAACGCATTATTCTATTTTATAATATTTGTTTGTCGTTTGATATACAGAAAACGCGTTTGGTTCGTTTGGCAAGGCATAACATTGGTATTCATCAAGACCTGGGTTCGAGCCCCAGGTCCTCACCCTTTCCCTATTATTTTTCAATTGACGTTCCTATGCAGTTTCAATGATAAAGTCCACCATACATCTCCCAAATCAAGCCAGCCACGCGTACGCCAAGATCAATCAGAAGGCCACCGTTTAGGGAACATCATGGACGTGAGTCAAAGGCACTGCATGCTGGCATGGAAGTCAACGAGGCCAAAGGTCACTGGGCCCAAATTGCTAAAGTTTCACCTCCAAATTAGGGGCAGAACCCCCTAGGTTTGCTTTATTTCTTTTCATTATTTTGATATTATTTTCAATTATTGTCTTTATTTTAATTAGTTCTTTAATTCAATTATTTTTCATAAAAACACAAAAAAAAACAATAAAAATCAGAAAAGAGACAAAAATTAATATTTTTATTTAATGTTATATTTTTGTAAATAAAGCCTTATTAATTAATTAGTTTTAATTTAAATCTTAATATTTTCTTAATAAAAGTCTAAAATTGGTAGAATTAGTTTTAATTAATTTTTATCCTTCTTTTTTTCTTTTCTTTTCACTAGTAATTAAATATTTATTTTTATGAATTAAATCGCATTAATTAATTAGGGTTAATTTTAGGTTAAACTTTAATATGTTTTCATAATAAAATAAAAATTGTAGAATTAGGTTTAATTGCATTAAATTCTCCTAAATACCAAAAAATACCAAAAACAATTTCTTTTCTTTTTAATTTTAATTAATTTAATCATTTAATTTAATTTTGCAAAAAGGGTACAACGCCCTCGTTTTTAATTCTTATTCAATTCGCATATTTATTTCTTTTTCGTTTAATATTTATGTATCTCTCCCAAAGCCGTGTAATTAATTTCTCGCATTTTACCTTTATCTTAATCCTTTATCTTTCTGTCAAATCGGGTTCTGGAAATTTTGGCGATGTGGACCCGCGCCTTTTGTAATAGCTTAGAACTTTACTTTTCTCGCACTTTTAACTGTTAATCAAGGCATGCAAGAATGAATGGACAAAAATAAAAACAAGCGCGCAGATCACTCATAACATGACAAGATAAAAATAAACGAATCTGACACACAAATCACACACCACCCCTAGGGTACGCCTCACTGTTGCCTTGCCTCGAAAGGCGATCGTCGAGTAGAGGATGTCTTAGTAAGTCCTCATGATCCGGGAACCTGGAATGAGGGTAGCTTCTAAGGTATCTTCCCATTGCTCTGGTGATCACCATGTCCCGAACCTCGAATTGACCCGAACACCTCCAACGGTGGTGCTACCTACCTCTCAATGGTGGGATGGCACTACCTTAAGGACATTTACACAGACGAATTCCTTAGGGTAGGTAGGTTCTCTAGATACTTGCTCTAATTTCAAAAAACAAATTCAAAAATACTTTTCACACCGACACCTTTTCAAAAAGCTTTCGAAAGCATTTTTTCAAACACTCTTGAGGACCGATACAAGAGTCGAACTGGAATTTTCAAAGAAACTTTTTAAAACCCACAGTTGAAAAGCAAACAAACCATTTTTGAAAACACAAGTGAGCAAGTATCTAAGAGCCCATGGATAACCATGGATAGAAAGGGTGCTAACACCTTCCCTTTCTATAATCTACCTCCCGAACCGAGAGCAATCTCTTTAAGGAATTTTTCTGTGCTTTTGTCCTTTCCATTTGGAGAAAATAAAAGACGGTGGCGACTCTTGCTTCCGCGACATTTCGCGAACCAGCGTTAAACAGTCAGTTCCAGATCCACCGATCATAGTAAGGTTCGGATGTGTGTGGACTATAAGGATCTGAACAGGGCAAGCCCCAAGGATGATTTCCCTCTACCTCATATCGATGTTCTGGTTGACAACACCGCACAGCATAAGGTCTTCTCCTTTATGGATGATTTCTGCGGTTATAATCAGATTAAAATGGCTCCCAAGGATATGGAGAAGACAACCTTTGTTACTCAATGGGGAACCTTTTGCTACAAGGTCATTCCTTTTGGATTGAAAAATGTTGGGGCAACGTATCAGCGCGCCATGGTCGCCTTGTTCCACGACATGATCCATCACGAGATTGAGGTATACGTTGACGACATGATTGCAAGGTCCCAGACTGAGGAAGAACACCTTGACTATCTTCAGAAGCTATTTGACAGGTTGAAGTTGTACAGGCTAAGGTTAAACCCGAACAACTGCACCTTCGGAGTGAGATCTGGTAAGCTGTTGGTTTTCATTGTTAGTGACAAAGGTATTCAAGTGGATCCTGCAAAGGTGAAGGCTATACAGGAAATGTCGGCTCCCCGAAAAGAAAAAGAAGTCAGAGGCTTTTTGGGACGTCTGAACTACATTGCCCGATTCATCTCACACCTGGCTGCCACTTGTGAGCCAATCTTCAAGTTACTGAAGAAAGATCAAGTGGTAAGATGGAACGATGAATGTCAGGCCGCTTTCGAAAGGATCAAGGAATATCTCCAAGAGCCACTTATTCTAATGCCTCCAGTTGAAGGGAGACCTCTGATCTTATACTTGACAGTACTCGATAATTCAATGGGGTGTGTGATGGGGCAGCATGACGAGCCTGGCCGAAAAGAGCATGCTATTTACTACCTTAGCAAAAAGTTTACCAACTGCGAGACCCGATACTCGTTGCTTGAGAAAACTTGCTGCACTTTGGCATGGGCTGCTCGCCGGCTGAGACAGTATATGCTGACTCACACTACTTTATTGATATCAAAGATGGATCCAATCAAGTATATCTTCGAAAAGCCTGCCTTGTCCGGAAGAATAGAGAGATGGCAGATGATCTTGACTGAGTATGATATCTAATACACGACCCAAAAGGCAAAAGGGAAGTGTGTTGGCAGACCATTTGGCACATCAGGCAGTGGATGATTACCAGTCTATGAACTTCGAATTCCCAGATGAGAATATCATGATAGTGACGGACTATGAGACACCTGGACCGGATGAAGGACCTGAGGAGGTATCCCGATGGTCTATGTACTTTAATTGAGCTTCAAACGCTTTGGGTAATGCCATTGGCGCTGTGATCATATCTCCTGAAGGCTCTCGTACTCTGTTCACCGCCCGATTATGTTTCAACTGCACCAACAACATGGCAGAGTATGAAGCGTGCATTATGGGTCTTCGAGCAGCTATTGACCTAAGAATTAATTACTTAAGTGTATTCGGAGATTCTGCTCTCGTGATCAGTCAGATCAAAGGCGAGTGGGATACCAAACACCCTAATCGTATTCCTTACAAGGAGTATGTTTTGATGTTGCTTCCACACTTCGAGGAGATAACCTTTGAACACTTCCCTAGAGAGGAAAATCAATTGGCGGATGCGCTAGCTACGATGTCTTCTATGTTTAAAGTCAATTAGGACAACGAAGCTCCCCAGATTACCATTGCAAGGTTGGACGAACCTGCACATTACTGTGACATTGAGATTGAAGAGGTAGCAGATAAACCTTGGTTTCATGAGGTGAAGAGGTATCTTGAAGCTCAGGAGTACCCCGAGGGTGCATCTATTAACGATAAGAAGTTTATGAGGAGGTTCGAGGTAAAGTTCTTCATCATCAATGGCATCCTTTACAAGCATAATCATGATTCAACCTTACTGCGATGTATGGGTAAGAGCGGGGAAGAAAGGATTATGGTAGAGTTGCATGAAGGTACTTTCGAGACTCATTCCAGTGGACACACCATGGCAAAGAAAATCCTTCGGGCAGGATACTATTGGTCCACAATAGAAGCCAACTGTTATCAGCATTCTCGGACCTGTCACAAGTGCCAAGTCTATGCTGATAAGGTGCACATACCTCCAGTTCCTCTGAACGTCTTGACGGCTCCGTGGCCTTTTGCAATGTGGGGTATCGACATGATTGGTGAGATCAGACCTATTGCATCCAACGGGCATCATTTCATCCTGGTCGCAATTGATTACTTTACGAAGTGGGTTGAAGCAGCTTCCTTTGCTACTGTAACCAAGAACATCGTGGCACAGTTTATTCGGCACAATCTGGTCTGTCGATATGGTGTACCAGAGAGGATCATTACGGATAATGGTACAAATCTTAACAATAAGATGATCACCAAACTCTGCAAGCAATTCAAGATACAACATCACAACTCTTCTCCCTACCGGCCGAAGATGAATGGGGTTGTTGAAGCGGCTAATAAGAATATTAAGAAGATTGTGCAGAAGATGACGGTGACATACAAAGATTGGCACGAGATGTTACCATTTCCTCTTCATGGGTACCGTACCTCAGCGCGGACGTCAACAGGGGCGACACCCTATTCCTTGGTTTATGGCATGGAGGTCGTATTGCCCATTATAGTTCAGATACCCTCTCTTAGGATTATGAAGGATGCAGGTTTGAGCGAAGATGACTGGATCCAGACCCGGCTTGATCAGCTAAATTTAATCGACGAAAATAGACTTACTGCTATTTGCCATGGTCAGACGTATCAAAAACGGATGATCAATGCATTTAACAAGAAAGTTAGACGACAGGAGTATCAAGTTGGGGAGCTGGTGAACAAGCGCATCATCTTACCTCAAGGTGATCCCAGGGGAAAATGGACCCCTACTTACGAAGGGCCATTTGTGGTTAAGAACATTTTCTCAAGAGGAGCTATGATTCTAACCACCATGGATGGTGACGACCTTCCTCACCCCATCAATGCAGACATAGTGAAAAAATACTACACATAATCAAAGACCCGCTAGGTCGACTGGCCTAGGAAAAAATAAGGGCTTCCCGGCGAACCAAAAGGGTTCGGGCAAAAATAAGGGATGAAAATGAAAAAAACTGTACACCCGGCAAGTCGAAAACCTGAAAAGGCGGCTTGGGCAAAAAAGGGTATCCCGGTGGACTGAAAACCCGAAAGGGCGGTTGTTGTACCCCAAAATTTGCCCTCTCATGTTTCCAAAGTCTTCCCCTGCATGGCTGATCACAAACCCTTGCCTAAGAAAAAAATAAAGTTTTTTGAAGATGAACAAAGTGTCTTTCGATTGGCATCTGGGAAAAGTCTTTGATTGGGTATCCAAAATCCTTCGATACAGGCTTGATTCACCAGTCTTCGATTGGGCATTTGGCATTCTTCGACCAGGCTTTGATTAGTAAGCTTCGATTAGGTGTTTGGAACCCTTCGATCAAGCCTTGGTCTGCAAGCCTTCGATTGAGCGCTGGACCTCCTTCGATCAAGATTTGGTCTGCAAGTCTTCGATTGAGCGTTGGACCTCCTTCGATCAAGCTTTGGTGTGCAAGTCTTTGATTGAGCGTTGGACCTCCTTCGACCAAGCTTTGTCCTGCAAGTCTTCGATTGAGCGCTGGACCTCCTTCGATCAAGCTTTGGTGTGCAAGTCTTCGATTGAGCGCTGAACCCCTTCGATCAAGTTAATGTCACAATGCTTCGACTAGTACTTCAGAGGGTCCTTCGACTGGAACTTCATACTTTACCTCAAGCAGAACACCAGAACAAAATGACCTTCAAATGGAATTTCAGTGTAGAGTTTCTCTTAATCCAAGATGCTCTGATGAAGGAAGTTCTGGACACTTCAAATCAGAACTTAGACTCATCACAAGGCCAAGGGCTGGGCGAAGTTGTCTAATAGGGAATGTTCTAAATAGATTCGAATTGGACTTTGAAGCTGGAAAAGAAGGCAGATTCGAAGGAATGAAGTAGGCTGGCATGACTAGGCAAAAAACACATATCCTAACCTGTCCAGAATACCCAAAGTTCATAATGGCATGTGTCCCTTGCAAATATGCAATCGAAGCAGGGGGAGTCTCAATCGAAGGGGCTGTGACTGGAGTAGTTCGAATGGGGACTTTGAAGCAATCGAAGAGAGCGAATTCGAAGGGGCAAGTCAGCTTTTGATTTCCATCCTATTGGAGGCCCAAACAGCTCATAACAGGCTGGCAGTAATGCCAGAAAATAGATTGGCACCTGATTGAATCAAATATAGCAAGTCTTTATGAAGAAATCAAATCAAATCTCTTCATCATAATGGACCAAGATTTGATACACAAATGTTGACCTAATTTCCTTGGCTATATAAACCTCATGCTCAAAAACAAATCACACACGTGAAAGACACGGAAACCCTTGAAGACAGACGTGAAAGACACAAAAAAGACACAGAAACTCTGGAAAAACTGCGCCACAACCTTGAGAGGAAAAAAGCTTGAAAAGTGAAAGATCAAAAACAACCTTGGAGGTGAATTTAGACCAAAAGCAAAATGTAGCTCTCTTCCTTGACATCTAGTGGAGCTATACCAATCAACACCAGGTCTTTTCATTGCCTAGAACTCCCTGTAAGTATCTATGAATCTTATTCTGGACATGATATCGTGAAATCATTTTCTTGCATCCTTTCATTGAAATAATTACATATTCATGCTTTGCGTTGCATTTTGAAACTGTTGGCATCACTGAATTTTACTTTCATAGCCTGTAACGCCATACCCAGTTCTAGGGTTCGTATACCTTGTTTTAGGGGTTTATAATTGCAGGAAAAATCAATGCACATAATTGGTACAGGGATGACAAGGGGGAAGAGACGAGTACGTTGGTACTCTTGGATTTCATTTACATGGCCTGGAGAGGGTTTTTGAGATACCCTATGAAACTTCCTGCGGATAAAAATCCGCAGGTAAAAAACCAGGGCCGTTTGAAGAAGACAATGGCGTGTCCTTGTGCTATTGGTTCATTCAAACCATTAGCGTGTTTGTTTTATTTGCAGGCTTAGCGTTTTGTTTGTTTATATAATATTTGTTTCTTAATTCAATAACAATAATGCAGTGTAGTTGGATTGGTGAAGCGTGCGTTGCAGAACCCCCTGGGACCTGGATTCGAATCCCAGGTCCCCCAAAACTTTGTTACATTTTTTTCTTCAGGTACTCAGATGCAGCGCTTCAGGCAGGGAGCATCATATACCTCCAGATCTCATGTGCCAGGTGGTTCCAGATCTAGATTCAGTGGTTCAAGATGAGGTTTACCATGAACCTTGATCAACAAACGCCCAGGCAATCTGAAAGTCCAACAGGCTGGACGTTTGGGCCTGGAAATTGCAATTTATACTCCCTTTTCGAGCCCAGCACCCCTGAGTTTGTTTCTTTATTTTTCTTTTCACTGTTTTTATTTTATTATCATAATTAATTAATTAACTAATTAACTCTTTTTCATAAAAAAAATCAGAAACAACAAAAACATTTTAATTTTATTACTTATTTTTGTAAATAAATTATAACCAATTAATTTAGTTTAATTAGGTATAATTTTAACAGATTTTGCATTAAATTAAAATTGATTTAGAATTAGGATTTTATTAACTTTGTAATCACTCCTATTTTACTGCCTTAATCAAAATAAAAACTAAAAAGTATTTTCTTTAATTCCATTATTAATTTAGACTTAATTCTTAAATCAAAAAAGACCAAAAATATGCTTTGTTTAATGAAAAAAGGGTCAAGACCCTAAAGGACAATTTGATTCAACTTTTCTCGCGCATATTATTTTGATCCATATATTGTAATTGCTCCGAGGATGTAATAGTTTTAACTTAGGACTTTTTATTTACCGCTTTTATTTACCTTTTCGCATTTAATTTTAATGGTTTGTTTTTGGCGATGTAAATACCCGACGCCTTGTAATAGCTTAGCTTTATTTTCCGCAATTTATTTTCCGCAACCATTAACTGCTAGATGTATGAATAATAGGCTATGCATGACAAGATCTATCTTAACTTAAAATCAACAAGTAGCTCACCATGACATGTAAAGATAATGTAAACTGAAAATTGACACACTTGCACATGCCACTCCTAGGGTACGCCTCACTTGGTTGCCTCAAACGTGGTCATTGAGTATAGGAAGTCTTAGAGGTCGCCCTCCTGTCCAAAGATCAAAGTTGCCTCGAAACGGTTGCCTCGGATAAAATGATCTAAGACATTAGGGTTGCCGCTAAGGTGTCCTAACATTGCTTTAGTGACCACATATCCCTAAAATCGAATTGACCCGAAAAACTCCAACGACGATGCTACCTACTCCTCAATAGTGGGATAGCATTGTCAAAAGGACATTTGCACAGTTTAATTCCTTTTTGAGTAGGTAGATGTTCTTAAGTACTTGCTCCTTTTAAAACAAAACAAAACCTTTTTCACCCTTACACTCTTTTTTCAAACAAAGTTTTCAAAAAACACTTCATACGCTCTTGAGGACAGAAGCAAGAGCTAAATCGAAGTTTCAAATAAAAACTTTTTCAAACCCACAAGCACAAAGAAAGCAATTTTGAAAACATAGTGAGCAAGTACCTAAGAGCCCATGGATAACCACGGATAGAAAGGGTGCTAACACATTCCCTTTCTATAATCTACCTCCCGAACCAGAGAAACATCTCAAAAAGGAATTTTTCTGTGCTTTTGTCCTTTCCTTGTTGGATAAAATAAAAGACGGTGGCGAATCTTGCTTACCGCGACATTTTGCAAAAACAAACGCAAACGCGAACCAGCATTCCAAAACAGTCAGTTCTCATTCCCACCGATCACAGAACTGGCGACTCTGCTGGGGAGTTTATAAGTGAGGTGTACCTTAGGATTAGATCACTTGTGTTTTCAATTGTATGCTTTATATGCTTTAAAATTTTGTGGGCTTGTATTGGAGTTCTATAGATCCTAACCCGGATCTGGGGGTACCCTTTTTAGGTAAGTAGCAAAGTGTTGTACCCCAATTTTTGACCTAAGATCCCATTTTTGTTTTGCATTTTTTAAGATAAGTCAAGGTCACGAAATACGGTTGGTTTTAACCTCTCACCTTCAAGCATTGACTATGTGAAGATTGTCAAGTGTTTTGAACATTTTTAGCCTATGTATCACTAATTTCTAATCCATACAAAGGTGTATGTTCATGTTTTCTTTTGCTTCATGTGCAGAGACAGGTCTGAATCAAGAGCATCAGGTGTCGCGCCTCAATTAAGGTTTTGAGTCTCCCAATCCTGAAGTACGGTTGATTGTGGATTCTCGAAGACTGATTCATCAAGGCACACCGTTGCACCCTTAATTTCGCCCCTAATTTTTTCAGTCGCACATTCATACCATATTTTGTCATTTGGTCACAATCATTAGTAAATATCTTCATTCATCATATTTTGCATCATTAGTCGTATTTAAGTTTACCAGAAAAAGTCAGTTTAAATCAAAGTTTGCATCGTCTTTCAGTTGTAAAATACCCGACATTTCACTTCATTCATTTTTATCTGTTTACTATTTTCTTGCATTGCTCCGAGTTGTTTATATGTCGATAATAAAATATTTCGATTTTATAGACAGACTGTTAAGAGCGATTCGACACTATGCGGGAAATTAGCGAGAAAATATTTCAAGTTTTCACCTTTTACCGATCATTTTATGAATCTGCGTTTCGTGTAGATTATGACGGTATGCTCGCTTTATTTTTTCGGTATAGTTCGAAGTCTCGTTTTTAACCTTAAACGTCTGTTTAGCCTGATATTTTTATTATTATTTTATTTTGATTTTTGACTTCTTGAATATTTTTTCTTTAATCTTTGTGACATGTAGTTTATTTTAATGTGTTCATTTTATTTTTTCGGATAAATTTTCGTCCATTTTTTTTAAATTATTTTCGGTCATTTTAGCTCTTTATTTATTATTCAAAAAATATATTTTAAATTGAATTAATTTTAATACTTTCAATTTTTATTTCATTTTTATCATTTAAGGGCTATTTGGTCACAAAAATATATTATTTACACTGTGCTTGATTCTTATTGGTTGTTAGCAAAAATAACGGATCAGTAAATTGAGTTTATTTTGAATGGCTCTGATTGCAATCATAAACCCATCTCCACTTTATTTTTCTATTTAAGTAGCATTATTTCTTTGTAAATGAAAAAGAAAAAACAAAAACAACAACCATTCCCAACAATTCTCCCTTTAATTACCACCCAATCAGCAAGCGCAAACTCCCTCCTCTCAACAAAAGCAACCCAGTTCAACACACAATAACCATTCCTCTAACCACCCTTCTATTTCTCTTATCCCTCTCTCCACAACACAAACCCAACGACTCCTCTGCCTTCAATATCCAACCAAACCACACTATTCAATTACCACCAACAATCTTCATCCATTCAATTACAATAAACCTCCACAGTTGTATCGCTCATCATTACCGTAATCCACCGTCATCATCTCCTTCCGCCTCCTTTGATTATCCCACCATCATCAACATCTCCTTCCGTCTCCACTAGCCACAACTCCCCTAACCGTCATCTCTCCATTAAAGCTCTGCCCCTTCCTCTTAACCTCCAGCGCTAATCTTCCGTTTCCTCACCAACCCACCTAATTCCCTTTTCTTCTTCCTAATCGCGCACGCCATATCCCTTCATCCACCAATCGCCCTTTATTTTATCCTCTGTCTCTGCCACACCATCGCAGACACAACGCTAACAGAGAAAACTGTAATGGCGAACGCTACCTTGGAAGATGTTCCCTCCGTCGATTTCATGACCGAGCTACTTCGTTGCCTCAAGTGTTCATCCAAACCCGACAAGCGTCTTATTCTCGTTGGCCCACCTGGATCTGGAAAAGGCACCCAGTCGCCAATCATTAAGGATGAGTACTGCTTATGCCACTTGGCTACCGGTGATATGTTGAGAGCTGCTGTAGTAGCTAAGACCCCTCTTGGTATTAAGGCGAAAGAAGCTATGGAGGAGGGAGAACTTGTTTCTGATGACTTGGTTGTTGGCATTATTGATGAAGCAATTAAAAAAACCATCATGTCAGAAAGGTTTCATTCTTGATGGTTTTCCAAGAACTGTGATCCAAGCACAGAAGCTTGATGAGATGCTGGAAAAATAAGGTACCAAAATTGACAAAGTGCTCAATTTTGCGATTGATGATGCAATCCTTGAGGAGAGGATTACTGGACGCTGGATACACCCTCCTAGTGGCAGAACCTACCATACAAATTTTTCTCCTCCCAAGGCTCCTGGTGTTGACGATGTTACTGGTCAACCTCTTATTCAGCGCAAGGATGACACTGCAGCTGTTCTTAAGTCAAGACTGGAGGCATTTCACAAGCAAACTGAACCGGTAATTGATTACTATATAAAGAAGGGCGTTGTTGCTAGTATCCATGCTGAAAAACCTCCCAAAGAGGTGACTGGAGGTCGAGAAATTGCTCTCGCAATAGAGTTGGATCCTCGGCTTCTCTCCGTCTCGCCGTGAATGTTTAACAGATTGCATCTCCACTTCGACACGATTCGGTAATTTCCGATCTTATCTCAGTTGCATATAATTGTGATGCTGTTTATTTTTGCTTTGTTGTTAAGTTCTGATGAAAAACAGTTTGTTTTTAGATTGGTAATCCACTGATAGTAGCTTGAAATGTGATTTTGAATTTATTCAGTTGAGTCAAAATTGCTATTAAACTATGATAAATTCTAAATTCAATGTCGCTTTAAGTATCGGATTATGCTGAATTTATTGTGTCGGATACCATTCCATTGGTGTATGTTGAGTTATTACCATGTTTTGTTTGAATTCAATTGAAATTTGTACCGTGATAATTTGTTCTTGTTTTGATTTTAATTGAATTTGTGGCGAATAATATTCATGTTAGTTTCGATGAAGGTGACGATAATGCCGCATTTTATTTGCGTGTAAATCTAACCGAGAAACCATTGAAGACATCATGCTATTTCCTTTTGTTACAAACCATGTTTAAAATTGGAATTTTTGGGAAATATTTTATAGAGTTGCTGCCCGGTTTTTTTTTTTGATCGATTATGTCTCAATTACATTTTGTTTTCCATGTTTTGAACATGTTTTGAGTAGCATGAATAGATGCTAATTGGTTTTTGAATACTCATAAATGGAATGAACATTTGATTTTCGCTTTGAGATTTTTAGTCCATAAAGTTTTTAGTTGTTGTCCAACTTTTGATTTGCATGAATAATGTTTGATTTTTCATGGTTTGAATGGAATTATAGCATGAGTTTCTTTGGTTTTGTTTGTGAATTTAAATTGTTGATAATCATCATTTGTTTGGTTCATGCTTTGAATTCAATTTCTCATGTTGCAAAGTGAGCTTTGGATTTTTGTTTTCCGTTGTGTTTGAAATAGCGGTTGCTTTTGATACACTTGAAATAATGAATGCAATGCTGATTTTTGTGTTTACATTGAATAATGTCATGAATTCTTGATTTTTATTTGTGTAAATATTCATTTATTCATATGCAGCACACAATTTCATTTTTTTACTTACTGACACATGTTTTAACCGTTGCAATTTCCTTCATTTTATACTGCTTATGCTACTAACGAGTTTGTTTACTGTGGAGGTTTCCGAGAACTGTTTCAAGTGTTCGTTCTCGCATAGCGCATTTATACTTTTTTTATTATTCCTTTTTTACCTTACTATTTTGATTTAATATTTGGTATTGTAAATATATACTTGTACATAATATTTTGACTGTCTATTGACTTCACTTGTAAATAAATTTAGGTTTTGAAAATATTATTTTCATTGCATTGTGATTTTGTTTTTAATTCCAACTAACTTCTGAAAATTGTGCGGGCGCACATAAGTTTCCCTGTGCTGTTAGATTTGTCGATATATATCTTGTGATACAGGGATTCTTATCTGATACCGTGAGCTTTATCCATCCCCTTTGCGCTTTATCTGATTCCTCTCATGACACGCTTTTCTCGTATGTGATTTATTTTCACTTGAGGCGCTTTATCTGATGCTTGGAGTATTATCTTACATCAGGTTTTTTGATGCTGTCGGCTTGTGATTTATTTTCACCTGAGGTTTGATATACTCTTAGCTTATTTATCTGTCTGTGGTTTTAAATCCAAGGGAAAGAATTAATTTGTTGACTTCATGTCATCGAGTATCTAATACGATTATGTGAAATCCCTTCATACCTTTTTTTAGTTTTATTAATCGTAAGACGAATCTCCTACAAATCAATTTTTAAACTCACACCCCTTTTTAAGTCAAAACTTCAACATTAGGTTATCACATCTTCAAAATCTCTCCAACACCGATTTTTAGCCAAACGAACCATTTTAATCAAACAAACAATTTTAACCAAAAACAAATATTTCAAAAGGTTCCTGTGGAGTACCGCAGATGCATTGGATGCTAATACCTTCCCATTGTATAACCAACTCCCGAACTCTCGATCTCTTTTAAAAATGCATTGTATTTTCATTACTTTTAAATATTACTTTACATTGCATATTTTAGGGTTTTATTTCGCTCTTTTCCCTTTTCCCTTGGAAATAATAAAGCGCGGTGGCGACTCTTGCTTTTGCGAGTCAAGTTAATTAATAGCTTGATCTCCGATTTTCACCGCTACAGAATTGGCGACTCTGCTGGGGAAAGATTGACCTCTTGCTGGTCCATCCCTAAGTGGGTTAAGCCTAATTTGTTTTATCTGTTTTATCATTATTTGATTGTTTGATTATATGTATATATTATGATTATTTGGGTGTTGATAATATTTACAAAGGACAAGTCCTATACCCGGACTAAGTTACACTTAGGAATAGGACGGGCGGTATAGTCATGTTAACTTTGAGGGAGTAATCCCGAAGAAGGAGGCATGAGATCCCCCACTCAGTGGAAAGCCCTTTTGAACGTAATATTTGTTTACCGAGTAATCGGGAAGACATTATTATTTTCGACCTGGGAGCCAGAGAAGCTGGGAACCATAGAACCATAACCCATCTTGGCCTTTTAGGTGTAGCGCGGAGATTATAACAGAGTAATCCGGAAGTAGTTGTCACGCGATGCTACGCTCGGATGAGTTTCTCTTGAGAATATTGCTGATTATTGAGTAATCAAGACGTTGGTAATATCCGAAGGAGGAATGTAGACTCCGGGAACTCTTAGAACCTTGTTCTACAGGTGTGATTAAACCGTTAGTACATACCTTGGGGGTGTTCCTTACCGTGACTCCATGCTCGTGACATTGAACCTTTCGACTTTATCTGTGACCTTGCTTGTGGTTGTTGCATAGCCATGCATTCATGCATCCATAAAACCCTTTTCACTTGACTTTGAAGGAATTTGGAGGTCTTTCTTTGTAAACATCACAAGTTTCGTCAAGCTCAATGGATCTTGGGTGTTGATAGAGCGAAAACCCTAATCCACCAAAATGGATGATTGATCTTGATGATAACTTGATCAACGCTTTGAGCCAATTTAAAATTCATCTTCTATCTTCATACTTTGATGTTTACAACTTAATATCTTGAGTTCCTTGAAAATCAAATAAAAACTCTCTTTTTCATATCATACATCATTCTACATTTTTTGTTTCACTGTCAAAGGTCTTTTTCCAAGTCTTAATTTTTTTCCTTTGGTCTAACCAGTACAACACTCGCGCTAAGAGGACAATGGAGAATATCAAGCAAGAGGTTTCTGAACTCCGTAGAGAGATGACTATTTTGAAAGCTAGTATGGAGCACTTAACTGGTTTGGTCGAAATTCTAGTTGCCGCCCAAGTCAATCCTTCTAGGAGGGAGGAAGCGATGATAAAAGTATTCACTGAAACTCTAAAATCATTCTCTCATGAGAAGGTGATGGTTAATGCACCTAATGACTTTCCTGACAAGGTGAATGTGGGAGTGCGTCTAGAAGAAGATGTTGGGAAGGGATGCTCATATGAAGATGGTAGCTCAGCTAATGGTGTGAAGAAGTTTGATAATAACTTTTCCAAGAAGAGAACCATAGGAAGAAATATTCATCGTCAGAATCATCATGTTTCTCCTATTCATCAACAGAATCAGCAAGTTCCTAATCAGAGGAAAACCCAGTTTGATCCAATTCCAATTACCTATACAGAGTTGTTCCCTATCCTGATGCAGAGGAATTTGGTTCAGACCCGACCTCCACCGAAGGTTCCTGAGAAGATACATTGGTACTACAAAGCTGATTTGGCTTGTACCTTTCATCAAGGTGCTCTTGGGCATGACTTGGAGGGTTGCTTTGCTTTGAAGATTGAGGTTCAGAAGTTGGTCAGAAGTGGTATCTTGTCATTCAAGGACGTTGGTTTTGAAGTTCAAATCAAGCATGCGCCGAAGAGTAAACACGGTTGATGGTGGCTTTGATTTTTGAAGGATGTTTTCGGTAATTCAAGTCCAGATGGAAAGCATTCCCAGATTATTAACTTATTTATGCTTTTTGTAATTTTTCTTGTTTATCAAAACATTGTTTGCATGTAAGAACTTGTTTGCATCTGAATGATTATCTTAATACAATGAGTATGTTTGTCTTGAATAAATTCATTCGTTTCACTCATATTTGTTTTCAAATTTTAAATTGCTGTTGCACTATGATACCAAATTGTTGCTCATTCTCTTGCCTAGGCAGAGATTGAAGGGAGGATGATGATCTAAAAAACAAAATCTCTGGTTGTATGCTTTTGGATAAAATCTTGCTGACGATGTACAGGCATTGTTTCAAATCCCTAAACACTGGAGATATAAGGAAGATAATCCCTTGCTAACCTCTTTTGAGCCTTGAAGTAGGAGTTTCTTTTCTATACGAAAAAACCTTGAATTTTAACCTGGGGCAGGGTAGTTTTCAGTTAATCCGATTGAGTGTTCAAAATTCATAAGGAAGATATTTCTGAAGAGAAACTGCGAGGGCCATCCTTCATGTATAATGAAGCCAGAAGATGTGGAACCACAATGTTATCCCTCATTCATCAAGAAACGAGGCAGTCACAATCCTCTCAACCAGTAGCTAATGTCACACATTTTGTTCAAAAAGTCAAAAATCAAGAAAAAGAAAAATCCTGCTAAGTCAAAAACATGAAAACTTACGACTTAGGCAAAAACTAAGGCATCCTGCTGGACTATCAATTCAAAAGAATTAGTTCAGGCAAAAGTTAGGGAAAATAAAAATTGCAAAGAAAGGACTACAAAGAAAATTCCTCAGCAAAGAACAAATTGGTGACTACAAACACGAAGACATGAGGGTGGTTGCTACCCCGAAAACCTCGTCGTTTCCTTAACCGTCACAAAATCCTTTTGAGAGATGAACACTCATGTTGAATTAACTGAATATAGGGTTGGAGAACATCACGAAGAATGGGTGGGAACCTATAAATTTTGAGCCTTAAAAATCTTTTTTCTGAAAACCATGAACCAGGCTGTGATCGGTGGATCTGGAACTGACTGTTTAACGTTGGTTCGCGAAATGTCGCAGAAGCAAGAGTCGCCACCGTCTTTTATTTTCTCCAAATGGAAAGGACAAAAGCACAGAAAAATTCCTTAAAGAGATTGCTCTCGGTTCGGGAGGTAGATTATAGAAAGGGAAGGTGTTAGCACCCTTTCTATCCATGGTTATCCATGGGCTCTTAGATACTTGCTCATTTGTGTTTTCAAAAGTGTTTGCTTTTCAAGTGTGAGTTTTAAAAAGTTTCTTTGAAAATTCCAGTTCGACTCTTGTATCAGTCCTCAAGAGTGTTTGAAAAATTGCTTTCGAAAGCTTTTTGAAAAGGTGTCGGTGTGAAAAGTATTTTTGAATTTGTTTTTGAATTTAGAGAAAGTATCTAGAGTCGTCTACCTACCCTAAGGAATTCGTCTGTGTAAATGTCCTTTAAAGTAGTGCCATCCCACCATTGAGAGGTAGGTAGCACCACCGTTGGAGGTGTTCGGGTCAATTCGAGGTTCGGGACATGGTGATCACCAGAGCAATGGGAAGACACCTTAGAAGCTACCCTCATGCCAGGTTCCCGGATCATGAGGACTTACTAAGACATCCTCTACTCGACGATCACCTTTCGAGGCAAGGCAACAGTGAGGCGTACCCTAGGGGTGGTGTGTGCGATTCGTGTGTCGTTTTCATTTACTTTTGTCTTTTGTCATGTTATTGGTGATCTAGCGTTTGTTTTTATTTTTGTCCATACATTCTTTCATGCCATTTAATAGTTAAAAATTACGGAAAGGTAAAAATTCTAAGCTATTACAAAAGGCGCGGGTCCACATCGCCAAAATTTCTTGAACTCGATTTGACAGAAAAATAAAGAATTAATGAAAATAAAGTGCGAGAAAATTAAAATGTTACAAGGCCTTGGGAGAGATACATAAATATTATAAGAAAAAGAAACAAGTATGCGCGAATTAAATCGAAACGAGGGCGTTGGACCCTTTTTTAGCAAAATTAAATTAAACGATGAATTAATTAAAATTAAAAAAATGAAAAGGAAATGTTTTTGGTATTTTTTAGTATTTTTTAGGATTTTAATGAAAAAAGAATTAATTAAAATTAAACCTAATTCTACAATTTTTAATTTATTAAAAAAAAGAAGATTAAAACCTAATATTAACCCTAATTAATTTACATGCAAATTTAATTATAAAAATAAATATCTAATATTTAACTATTATGGAATAAAAATAAAGAAAAAAAGAATAAAATTATCATAAACCCTAATTCTATATTTTTTTAGATTTTTATTATGAAAAAGTTAAAATTAAAACCTACTTTAAAACTAATTAATTTATGAATTTATTTGCAAAAAATATTAAAATAATAAATATTTATTATTTTTTTCTTTTTTCTGATTTTTTTTTAATTGTTTTGTGTTTTTATAAAAAATAATTAATTAAAAAAGAACAATAATTAAAAGAAAGAAAGAAAAGAAAACAAAAAAAAAAGAATATAAAAATGCAAACCTAGGGGGTTCAGACCCCAAATAGGAGGTTTTTTGGTAGTGATTCAGGCCCATTAACCTTGGCCTGTAAGACTTTTTCATGCAACGTGTATCAGCGTTGACCAGGTGCATCATGTTCTTCAGATTTGTGGCCATTGATGGAGTGCCTTAGGACGCGTGGACAATTGGATTTTGAAGGTGCATCATGGACCACCATATTGAAACTGCATGTGAATACTGAATGAAAAATAATATTGAAAGGATGAAGACCTGGGGCTCGAACCCAGGTCATGAACGTTACCAGCCTACACATGGTGATCTAATTTTACCGCGTTTGGAAACCCCCAATTTCAAGCTTGCAAAACCCTAATCTGCATCCATGGTGAATTCGCATACAGTGCACAAAAGTCTAATCAAAGTACATGGTTAGCTTTAGAATCTTATAAGGAACATAAATCAAACGTTAAAATTTAAAAAAAATGCATGAATTGAGATGCACGAATGAGAAATTTTCTTGGTACAGGTGAGACTGTTCTCACGTTTCTGGTCACGAAAACTTGTGGTTTTTGATGCAAAATCTTTCTATGAAGCCTCAGCAAGCTAATGAGATAGAAATCGCGCCTTGAATCGTCCTGCAAAGGTGTTTTCAGAATTGAGTTTTTGAAGAAAATTTCAAGTTTGGTTTTCTATGTTCTTGCGCAGCTTAGTGGTCTCTTGCATTAGGTTTGTGTTCAGGCTTAAGTATAGAGTGAATTAGGTCAAGAAAAACAATTCAAATCCTTTGCATTCATGGTTTTTGAGATTTGATTTTTCAAGATCTTTTTCCAATCTTTTTTCATGCTATTTTTGTACAAATCATATCCAATCAATTCCAATTCTTCCATATCTGATCATGCACGAATTATTGAATATATTTCATGCACAAAAAGATTTTATTTCATTGGTTTTATATTTTTCATGTATTTTATTTGATTAAATGAATTATTAATAATAAAAAATTCAAATAAATAAATAAAAATGGAGAAAAACTTCCCTTTGGGCCAAATGGTCGTGTGCATGCTTTGGATGATGAATTGTGGAAGAAAAATAGGCCCATTAGCAATTTTAGGTCATTTGAATCAATGTTGACTTTTCAAAATATCCAAAATTTTCCCAACTTCCACAAGGCATAACTTGCTCAATTTGTAAGCTTTGCTCATGTTCTTGGACATTTTGGAAAGGTCTTTGAGTCCTCTAACCAATTTCTTTGGTCCCATGTCATTTTCATTTACCAATCTCAAGTTATGGCCTTTGACTTAAAGTCCCTTTTTGTTGACTTTTGAAAATGACCTATAATGTTGAAATTGATAACTTTTTGTGAGAGCATTTATTGGACTTGAAGTATGAAGATGAGTTGTAGGAAATGTCTTTCTCTTCAAAATGAGCTTTGGATGGAATTTTTCTGATAATCCATGTGAAAGTTATGCCCTGGTCAATTTACAGTTGACTTTCCAACTGTCCAAATAAGGAAACTTTTGCATCTTGATGATTTTTGAGCCTAGCTTTGAGAATCATGATCAAGCATTGATCAAATGATGTTTGTGGCTTCAAAATGAGATGTTGACCAAAAATTTGAACTTTTGACTGTCAAATGACCATTTTGCCCCTACAGTTGACTGTAGTGCAATTAGGGTTTTGACTGTGCAATTTTGTGCTGAAAGTCTTGAAACTTGATATGAGGATGCTTGACCACATTTATAGGCATGTGGGACTTGATTGGACCCTTGGAAACTTCATTTCCTTGATCAGAACCAAAACCCTAATTTTGACTGTTTAGGAGACCCTTGAACTGTGCAACCCTTGGAGAATTTTGCAGCTTGACTTGGCAATTTCTTGAAGAATGTGGGAGGGCAAATTTTGGGGTACAACAGTTTCCCCTGTTCAATCTTCTTAGACCTGAGGATGCAGATTGGCTGACGTGCCTTTCGTAATCCGAGGGTAGAAGATGATTGAACACTAGAGTGCCCAGAAATTTGCGCTCACATAGTAGCAGTGTGATGGAAATGGGCTTATAGATGCCATTTAGAGATTGGTGAATAGGATGATGGGCTTATAGATGCCATCTGGATGTTGATCGCATAAGAGATTCCTTAGCGATAACTTGTGTACCTGCAAAAGAAAAATGAGTACCTGACATGTTGCAGGAGCTAGTCTTCAGAGGCTTGGTATAGATGTGTCCTGACTGGTTACAGGAGCTGGATCTGGAGCTTCAAACGGTGATGAATGAACCAGGGATAGTTACTACCTCAACAGGAACGGTGAGAGAACCTTGGATGACCTTAACCTCAACAGCAAACATTGAGAAAATCTTGGTGGGAATTACCATCTTCGCAGTATCGGGAAGAGAACCATAGGCAATTATAATCTCAAAAGCGGACGTTTGAGAAAAACCTGGAATGGAATTATCATCTCCGCACCGCTGGGGAGAGAACCATAGGAAATTATAATCTCAAAAGCGGACGTTTGAGAAAAACCTGGAATGGAATTATCGTCTCCGCACCGCTGGGGAGAGAACCATAGGAAATTATAATCTCAAAAGCAGACGTTTGAGAAAAACCTGGAATGGAATTATCATCTCCGCACCGCTGGGGAGAGAACCATAGGAAATTATAATCTCAAAAGCGGACGTTTGAGAAAAACCTGAAATGGAATTATCATCTCCGCACCGCTGGGGAGAGAACCATAGGAAATTATAATCTCAAAAGCGGACGTTTGAGAAAAACCTGGAATGGAATTATCATCTCCGCACCGCTGGGGAGAGAACCATAGGAAATTATAATCTCAAAAGCGGACGTTTGAGAAAAACCTGGGATGGAATTATCATCTCCACAACATTGGGGAGAGAACCATAGGAAATTATAATCTCAAAAGCGGACGTTTGAGAAAAACCTGGGATAACTTCTACTGAGTCTTCATCAGAAAAATCTGTTGGGAGTCAATTTAGCTGGACTAGAGAAGGCCTTGGACTGGATAAGAAATCTTTGGAGTCGATTAACTGAACCGGTCTAGGTCTTGAAATATGATTGAGAATTTAACTGAGTCCTTCCTGAAAGGTAAAGGTCAGTCATATGCAATGCATGATATGGATCAAGCGATGATGTTCTCAACATAAATGAGATTTGTATGGTATGATGCGTCTATGCATGCTATAATGATGTATGTGATGTTTGGGAATGTATGTTTTTCGTCTAGGAAAGTAAATCCTTGACGGGTGCCGGGAAGTCGTATCCTGGGCTGATGTTGAAGAATAAGCTTTTACTTCCGCTGGGGATGACGGTTGCAAGAATACCGGTAGGAGAAGATAACTCCGTTGGGGAATAAACTTGGTGAATGGAATAACTCTGTGGGGAGGAAAGTACTCTAACGATCTTGCTGGGGAGCAATACTCTGTGGGGAGAGAGATACTTTGCTGAGTCGTTGACAATAACTTGCTGGGGATACCCTGGCTGTGCTGGAAGTGTGAATAGACTTCGCTGGGGGTAAGAAGACTGTGTCGACGACGACCTTTCTGTGGCTTTTGGCTGAGGATAACCCAGTTATATCCTATTAAGGAAATAACTCTTTGAATAAAGCCGGACGACGCGTTCGTGCTCTGCGAGGGATAAGCTTCCAGAATCTACTGGGGATAAGCTTACCGTTTGGGGAGATGAATTCCAACTTTCCTGGGGAACTAGATTGGATTCTCTTGGGGAAGTTTTGAATTGCAGGGGAAATGATTCCTTTGAATATTTGATATACCGCCGGGGAACAATCTTTAGACCAAGACTGTCGGGGATGCTTGTTAAGAATACATATGCTGCTGGGGAGAGGTTGAGATCCACTGGAGGATACCCAACTTCCTTAGCATTTGATAATATAACTTGGAGAGAGTGTACTGACTTGCTTACTCTCTGGCGAATTAGGATATCTGGTTATGTTGTTTAGCTGAACCTACCTTGGTACCTTGGAGGACAGACAATTAGATTGCTCAGACAACTCTTTATTGCCCCTGTTTCTAATGTTACCTGTAATTAATCCTTTGTTTCGTATGCAAATATTTATGAGTTAGCAAATTATTGTCAATGCATATATCACAAGTTGAACCTTGGACGTTCTTCGCAAAACAAAACAGGAAAAGAAAAACAATTGGCACTTTTAACTGAAAAGTATATTTGTATTGATTTTTGAATGGCCTGAAAATAGGCGTTTGGTGTACAAGAGGCTGACGTCCTAGTAAGAGAACGCCGCCGAACAAAAGAGTTCATACAAATTTTGTACAAAAGAAAATAAAACAGCTGTGTGAAATGAATGATCCCACTGGGTTTCAACCCTGCTATTGCCTTTATAACTCCGAGCGTCTCATCACTTGATGACCTTGGTTGAAGGTGAAGCTGACTGATCGATGCCGTCTGAACTTGGTGTAGATACCAGATTCTAGATGCAAAGTGATCCAATGAGACATAGTATTACGCTTTTATCCCTAATTTTTGCCTGGACCGCCCTTTCGGGTTTTCAGTCCACCGGGATACCCATTTTTTGCCCAAGCCGCCTTTTCAGGTTTTCGACTTGCCGAGTGTACAGATTTTTTCATTTCATCCCTTCATTTTGCCCGAACCCTTTTGGTTCGCCGGGAAGCCCTAATTTTTGCCTAGGCATGTCAGCCTAGCGGGTCTTTTTTCATGCGTAGTATCTTTTTACTATGTCTGCATTGGCGGGGTGAGGAAGGTCGTCACCATCCATGTTGGTCAATATCATTGCTCCTCCTGAGAACACATGCTTAACCACAAATGGCCCTTCGTATGTAGGGGTCCATTTGCCCCTTGGATCACTCTGAGGAAGGATGATTCGCTTGATTACCAGATCCCCAACTTGATATTCCTGTGGTCTGACCTTTTTGTTAAATGCCCTGATCATCCGTTTCTGATACGTCTGACCATGACAGATAGCAGCAAGTCTCTTTTCATCAATGAGGTTGAGCTGATCAAGTCGTGTCTGGATCGAATCATCCTCGTTCAGATTTGCATCCTTCATTATCCAGAGAGAGGGTATTTGTACTTCGATTGGTAAGACTGCTTCCATACCATAAACCAAAGAGAAAGGAGTTGCCCCGGTTGATGTCCTAGCTGAGGTACGGTACCCATGTAGAGCGAACGGTAACATCTCGTGCCAATCTTTATAAGTCACTGTCATCTTCTGCACGATTTTCTTGATATTTTTATTTGCTGCTTCTACAGCCCCATTCATCTTCGGTCTGTAAGGAGAAGAATTGTGGTGCTGTATCTTGAACTGCTCGCAGAGCTCGGTGATCATCTTATTATTCAGATTGGTACCGTTGTCTGTAATGATCCTCTCCGGGACGCCGTACCGACAGATCAGGTTGTGCCGAATGAACCGTGCTACAACAGTCTTGGTTACCGTAGCATAGGAAGCTGCTTCAACCCACTTCGTAAAATAATCAATCGCCACTAGGATGAAGCGATGCCCATTAGATGCCGTAGGTTTAATCTCACCGATCATGTCTATGCCCCACATTGCAAACGGCCAAGGCGCAGTCAGAACATTCAGGGGAACTGGAGGAACATGCACCTTGTCTGCATAAATCTGGAACTTATGGCATGTCCTGGAATGTTGGTAACAGTCAGCTTCCATTGTGGACCAGTAATACCCTGCCCGAAGGATCTTCTTCGCCATAGTATGTCCACTAGAATGTGTACCAAAGGTCCCTTCATGTAGCTCTTCCATGATCCTTTCTGCTTCAGTTTTATCCACACAATGCAGTAGGGTTGAATCATGGTTTCGCTTGTACAAGATGTCGTTGCTAAGGAAGAACTTGGCTGCGAACCTTCTCAGGAACTTCTTATCATTGACAGATGCACCTTCAGGGTATTCCTGAGCTTCCAGATATCTCTTCACTTCATGGTACCAAGGCTTCTCAGTCACCAATTCAGTCTCGAGATCACAACAGTATGCCGGTTCGTCCAGTTTCCAGATGATGATCCGGGGAGCCTCATTATCCCATTTGACCTTGAACATGGAAGACATTGTAGCTAACGCGTCCGCCAGCTGATTCTCTTCTCTTGGAAAGTGTTCAAAGGTTATCTCTGTGAAGTGGGGGATCAGGGTCAACACACATTCTCTGTAAGGAATAAGGTTCGGATGTTTCGTATCCCACTCCCCTTTGATCTGATTGATCACAAGAGCGGAATCTCCGAAGACACTCAGAAACTTGATCCTTAAGTCGATCGCAGCTTGAAGACCCATGATGCATGCCTCATACTCTGCCATGTTGTTGGTACAGTTGAAACATAGCCGGGCAGTGAGCGGAGTATGAGTACCTTGAGGGGATATGATTATAGCGCCGATACCGTTACCCAAAGCATTGGAGGCTCCGTCAAAGTGCATAGACCATCGGGATCCTTCCTCAGGTCCTTCATCCGGTCCAGGTACTTCACAATCAGTCACAATCATGATGCTTTCGTCCGGAAACTCGAAGTTCATTGATTGATAGTCGTCTACGGCCTGATGTGCCAAGTGGTCTGCCAATACACTTCCCTTGATGGCTTTCTGGGTCGTGTACTGAATGTCATATTCTGTCAAAATCATTTGCCATCTTGCAATTCTCCCAGACAGAGCAGGCTTTTCGAATATGTACTTTATAGGATCCATCTTTGAGATCAACAAGGTAGTGTGAGTCAGCATATACTGTCTCAGCCGGCGAGCAGCCCATACCAAAGCGCAGCAAGTTTTCTCAAGCAGTGAGTATCGGGTCTCACAGTCGGTAAACTTTTTGCTAAGGTAATAAATGGCATGCTCTTTTCGGCCAGACTCGTCATGCTGCCCCAGCACACACCCCATTGAGTTGTCAAGCACTGTTAGATATAGTATCAGAGGTCTCCCTTCAACCGGTGGCATAAGGATAGGTGGTTCTTGGAGATACTCTTTGATTCTGTCGAAAGCAGCCTGACATTCATCGTTCCAACGTACTACCTGATCTTTCTTCAGCAGCTTGAAGATTGGTTCACAGGTAGCAGTCAGGTGTAAGATGAATCGAGCAATGTAATTCAAGCGTCCTAAAAAGCCTCTGACTTCCTTCTCTGTCTTAGGAACTGGCATCTCTTGAATAGCTTTGACCTTGGCAGGGTCCACTTGAATTCCTTTGTCACTTACCATGAAGCCTAGCAACTTTCCAGATCTTACCCCGAAGGTGCACTTGTTCGGGTTCAATCTCAGCTTGTACAGTTTCAACCGGTCAAACAACTTCTGCAGATGATCTAGGTGTTCTTCCTCGGTCTGGGACCTTGCGATCATGTCGTCAACATACACTTCTATCTCATGATGGATCATATCATGAAATAAAGCAACCATGGCACGTTGGTAGGTTGCCCCAGTGTTCTTTAGTCCAAAAGGCATGACCTTGTAGCAGAAGGTGCCCCACTGAGTAACAAATGTAGTCTTTTCCATGTCTTCAGGTGCCATCTTGATCTGATTGTAACCTGAAAAGCCATCCATGAAAGAGAACACCTTATGCTGAGCTGTATTGTCAACAAGGACATCAATGTGAGGTAAAGGGAAGTCATCCTTGGGGCTGGCCCTGTTCAGATCCCTGTAGTCGACACACATTCTGACCTTACCGTCCTTCTTTGGTACCGGCACCACATTAGCAACCCACTGAGGGTAAGAAGTCACTGCAAGGAACCCAGCATCAAACTGCTTCATAACCTCGGCTTTAATCTTTTCAGACATCTCTGGACGCATCCGACGGACCTTTTGCTTAACCGGAGGGCAGTCTTCCTTAGTTGGCAAGTGATGGACCACAATATCGGTATCCAACCCGGGCATGTCTTCGTAGGACCAGGCAAAGATCTCCATATAATCATGCAACATTTGAGTCAACCGTTGCTTCACGCTGAGCTCTAGGTTGGCACCAATCTTTACCTCTTTCTTGTCTTCCTCAGTACCTAGGTTTATTGTTTCCATTGGCTCTTCATGGGGTTGAATTTCCCTCTCTTCCTGAAGCAACAGTCTTGCAAGCTCACCAGGCACTTCGCAATCATCTTCACCTTCGTCTTCGGCTAAGTTGATCGGATTTTCGAAGTCATAACTGGCATTAGCAGAGTCGTTACCAGTGAGATCCAGAGTGGATTGAAACCTGTATGAGTGAGTGTGTGTGTAAATACAGCTGTTTTGAAAAGTATGTAAAGGAAAGAGAGACAGAAAAGGAGCACAAGATTTGCAATGTGAGAAAACGTCCAAGATTTTCATTCATGATATATGAAATGACAATTTATATGCCCTCACAAATGAAACCACGGTGCCTCGGGTAAGACACCGGGCCATAGAGTTTATTTATTGTTTATTACAAAATAACGAAACAAAGAAATTTATTACTGCGTCACAAAGGTAACAGGAGTATGGTCTTTGGCAATCCAATTGGTCAATCCGCCTTCAGTCGTTGGATAGATCCAGCTATTGAACTCTGCTTCATCCACTTCATTGTCTTCCCCAACAGCATTCACTCCTGGATTTGTAATGAACACAGGAGGTCTTCCGGTCTTTGCTTTCCGCATAGCTTTCTGACCTTCTGCAGTAAAGCCCAGCCCAAATTTGTCAGTCTTCTGTGTAAAGTCTGGAAGCCTGCCCCAGTTAGCACATTCACCCTTCTGAACCACAGCCCGGGCATCCTTCAGGGAAGCCATTTTCAAAGGAACATTCTCTCCTACTGCTGTTTCTGCTGCCGCTGAAATTGGAAGCACCTCCTCGAAATGCTGAAAGGGGGTTTCAATAAACTCCCCATCCATCTCAATGTATCTGAAGGAATTCAGGTGGCTTACCATATACTCCTCCTCTCCTTGCACAGTGACGATCTTCCCTCTGACGGGGTACTTCAGCTTCTGGTGCAAGGTGGAGGTTACTGCCCCAGCTTTATGTATCCAAGGTCGACCCAGTAGACAAGAGTAAGATGGACGGATATCCATCACATAAAATGTAGAGTCAAACACCAGAGAACCCACACGAATGGGAATGTCAACCACTCCATGAACCATCCTTTTTGAACCGTCAAAGGCCCTGACGATGATATTGCTGGGTTTCAGTTCCAGGCCTTCACAGTCCAGGCGATCTAAAGCCTTCTTTGGTAGAACGTTCAAGGAAGAACCTGTATCCACCAATACATGTGCCAGAGTAGTGCCCCTGCATTCGATAGAGACATGCAGAGCATCATTGTGGTCTCTTCCCTTCGCAGTCAGGTCAGCATCTGAGAAACCCAAGCCATTATCCGTTGTCAGATTTGCTACGCAGTCAGTGAATTGGACAGCAGATGTCTCCTGGGGCACATGGGCCGTCTTGAGGAACGAGATCAAGGCCTTAGCATGGGCCTCGGAGCACAGCAATAAAGAGAGCATGGAGATTTTGGAGGGTGTGTGCCCCAGCTGTTCCACAACATTGAAGTCGCTCTTCTTTATAATTTTTAAAATCTCCTCCATTTCTTGTTGGGAGGCCTCAGCAGTTACAGGTATAGGTGCCTCCATCTGGGCAGGCTCGACTTCAATTCCTTTGCCCCGAGCATTGGATGACTCGGCAGCAGGAGAAACAACTTGATCAGCAACAGGAACAGGTACACTTGTAGGAGTTATGAGGAGTGGTCTTCTAGTGACGGGCGGTGCAATGTCAGGCGAGAAGAGCCTGCCACTGCGGGTAACCTTGGTTGGGCCAGTGATATCACAGATACTGGCGCCAGTGTTGAACTCTTGTTTAATCCCGTTTACATACACATCTGCCCCATAATGCCAGGGGACCGCTTTATCAGATACATAGGGCAGGGGCCCCGGAATAGTGATAACCACAGGTGCAACAGTCATGATTTAGACAGGCTTCTTCGGGAGAACCTGGATTGGATTATTGAAGATGGTAACCACAGAAACTTCTTCCACCGGAACCAACTGAACAGCAGACTTTTTAAACAGAATCTCCTTGCTATCCCTTAGGCTTTGGATGCCTATCTTCAGCAAGGGACAACCAGATAGGGAAACAGCACAGAACAGGCAACCCTCACTGCAACCCGGAAATAAACCGGCCAGCAGTAGGTTCCTCTTGACGGTCTTCAGAGGAGTGGCTAGATCATCCACAGAAACGGCGTAAACATCTTCGTCAACAGCATTTACCCCATGCTGAGGCATAGGAGCAGTAACTACATTTGGCCTCTCAGGCGCTTCAAACTGTATCTCCTTCGCGTCGATAAGGTCTTGCACCTTACTCCTTAATGCCCAACAATCATCAGTAGAATGCCCCGGGCTATCTGAATGGTAAGCACAACGAGCATTTGGGTTGTACTTAGGAGAGGTAGTATTTGGAAACTTCGGAGCCTCTCTGACAGTCACTAAATTGGTGGATAGCAACTGTGGCAGGATCTGCGATAAGGTCATGCTCAAACGGGTAAACTCTCTCCGGGGTCTTTCAGCCCTTTGAGGATTGGTCGGCCGAGGAGCGGCAGCAGGCTTAGCAATCATTACCGCACTGACAGATTGGCGGCGCTCAGTTCTCTCTGATCTCTTGGAACCATACACGGCACTGGCCTCCTTCTTGAAGGGTTTCTTCTCAGAACTAGACGATACACCCTTCGGAATCTTTCCAGACTACAACCCAGCCTCAATTCTTTCTCCAGTCAGAATCAAATCAGTGAACCCTGCAGACGAATTCCCGATAAGATGGTTGAAAAACGGCCCAGATAGGGTCCCCAAGAACATGTCTACCAACTCCCGATCAGTCAACGGAGGCTGCACCCTGCCAGCCAGGTCTCTCCACTTCTGAGCGTACTCCTTAAAACCTTCACTTGAACCTAACGACATACCCTGGAGTTGGGTACGTGTAGGGGCAAGGTCGGCATTATATTGATACTGCTTATAGAAAGCATTAGCCAACTCCTCCCAGTTACGAACTTTGGTCCCATCCAGCTGATAGAACCATTCGAGGTGAGTCCCTGAAAGACTCTCCTGGAAGAAGTGGATCCACAAATTCTTGTCCGCTGAGTACGGTTGAATTTTCCGAACATAGGACCTGAGGTGTAGCTTGGGACAAGACGCCCCGTCATATTTAGTGAAAGATGGTGCTTTGAACTTCCGAGGAATGATCACACCAGTAGACAAACCCAGATCTCCAAAATCCAGCCCAGGTACCTGTTGTATTTCCATAGCATTCAGCCTGTCCTCCAGCTGCTTGTATCTGTCTTCTGCCGGAGGGTACTGCTCTTCATCAAAATCAGTCTCGTTGTTGGAGACTACCGGACTAGGACCCTTTTCTGTCTGAGGAGTACTCTTGCCAACAGAAGAACCAGCCTCTTCCTGTTGCAGAGCATTGCCAAACCTTCGTCCCGAGTTAAACAGAACAGTTCTTCTCTTCTTCTTCTTCTCCTTCTTCAGGAGCATAGCCTTCAGCTCTTCTTGGCCTTGAGCCAAACCCTTGATTAATTCCTGAAATTGCGCATTCTGCGCCTGAAGAGCTTTGATGGATGTCTCAGTTGATGAAGAGTCGGGATTCATGGTGCTGAAATAAACAGCGAAGAACTGTAAGCAACCTGAAAAGAAGAAAACCTGCTATGCACATGATGAATGATATGTGTTTATGCAATGCATTCAAGGGTTCGAAAGTTCAAATTTGTAGTAGACAAAAAGGAACACACGTTATCATTAAGGAAATAATTGTTTAGTACATCAAAGCCTCATGGGCAAAATAATACAAAAGCAAATCAATCCCAAAATACACTACGCATCCTCTTTGGAGCTATGTAAGTGTTGAGATTCCTCTCCTCATGCAACAGGCGGGTGAGCTCCAAGACCTTCTTTTCACTGGCATGTAGATTGGTCTCAAGAGAATTTCGTTCTTCCTTAAGCTGGATCTAGCTCTTCTGCATCTCTTCCCAGGATGTGGGCATATCAGGGTGCTGAATAGTGTAGGACACTTCTCCTTCCAAGACTGGCTCTTTGATTACTGGGAGCATATGAGGATAAGGCATTACCAACTTCTGGGAGCGGGCGCGTACCCACTTGAGATAAGGCTCCAAAGGGATGGAGTTCTTGTGCCCCAGTGTCTTGCTGTCTATCCTACTGGGCATCCTCCAGGCTCTGATAAATCTCTGGCGAAGTCCTTGAGTATCGTTGTCGAAGTCAAAAACTATGTCAGGAGTTAACATGTCATGAGGACCATCCCTCCGAGCATAACCAAACTGTCTCCAAGCCAGGCATGGGCTGTAGGTGATACCTCCTCTGATTCCAAGTAAAGGAACATTAGGGTACTCCCCGCAATGATCAATGATAGTGACATCTTCTCTGGACCGAGGGCACCAATGTATATCTGCATGTGTAAGAGTCATCAACCGTTGTGACCATCTCAAACCCCGCTCATTCTTCAAAACTGATTGTGGAAGGTGCGAAATAAACCACCTTCCCAGGAGAGGAGTGCAACACATAAGGACACCTCTTTTTCTCATGGTTCGAGTGTAACATGAGTGAAGGATGTCCCCCAGCAACGTAGGTATAGGATTCCTGGACATAAAGATCTGGACAGCACTGATATCTATAAGCTGATCTGGGTTAGGGAACAACACCAAACCATAGACAAGGAGGGCCACCACTTCTTCAAAAGCTTGCAGGTCAAGGGAGTTCCAACATTCATGGGCTTTTTCAAACAGAAACCTGGCTAAGAACCCTTTGATACCACTTCTAACTTCCCAATGTCCCTTGAGATCAGATGACTGTAGGTGCAAGGCTTTAGCAATCTCTTCAAGCTTAGGTTCCTTTTCTGTACCGTTGAAGGGTAGCTGATCAAGGATAGGGATCTTCAGGAGCCGGGAGAACTCCTCCAATGTAGGTACCAGCTGATAATCCAAGAAGGTGAAACAGTGATGCAGAGGGTCAAAGAATTGGAACAAGACCTTTATCATATCTTCCTCAATGTTGGTATTGACCAAGCTGATGAGACTTCCATGTCTTTCACTGAATGAAGAGTTCTCGGGAATCCTTGATATAAGTTCCTTAAGCTGAGGAGGGATCCTTACAAGACTAACTTGAATTGTCTTTCTACGAACAGTTTCCATGTCCTACAAAACAAGAACAAAGATGAAAATTCGAACCCCTGAAATGGTTAGTCAATGCATATGATGCTGGATGATGTCATGATGCTATGATTAAACACACCACAGATATTTACAAAGACAAACATGTAAGGCACACAAGGAACACAAGACAAACCCTTAAGGTTTAAGGCCAGCATGGGGTCTGGGTAGTACCCTCTTGAAGTTGGTGGGTTTAACCTGTCCTATCAGAAGTAACCGGGTTCTAAGGGTCCCAATATCACGGGATTGCTTTCATTGTTCATCGTTTCGATTTAGCCACTGAACTGGCGACCGAAATATTCCAGGAAAGCAACCCTCAATTGAGTGTAGTATTGAGTATCAACCAACCTCGGACTGCACCAAAGTCAGTTATCTCACTACCCTAAAGAGGCCAAGATAGTTCAATTAAGGTTCCTAAGGTCTGTTGATGCTTCATGACACCACGCGGAGGCCCCGTACTCTCCTTGACTGAACCCAAGGGTTACCGGTACACACCAAAGTGCCACATCAACGTATCAGACTGTTTCAACCATGTCAGTATACCCCGCACAGTTCCCTCACAGTCTTGTTGCTACTTTCTAAGAAGGTATCCCCAGATCCGGGTTAGGGTCTATAGAACTCCCAAGCAACCCACAATAATAAAGCAAGCAAGGAAAACAATTGAAAACACAGTTATGAATTATCCCTAAGGTACACCTCACTTTAAGTTTAAGTCCCCAGCAGAGTCGCCAGTTCTGTGATCGGTGGATCTGGAACTGACTGTTTAACGCTGGTTCGCGAAATGTCGCGGAAGCAAGAGTCGCCACCGTCTTTTATTTTCTCCAAATGGAAAGGACAAAAGCACAGAAAAATTCCTTAAAGAGATTGCTCTCGGTTCGGGAGGTAGATTATAGAAAGGGAAGATGTTAGCACCCTTTCTATCCATGGTTATCCATGGGCTCTTAGATACTTGCTCATTTGTGTTTTCAAAAGTGTTTGCTTTTCAAGTGTGAGTTTTAAAAAGTTTCTTTGAAAATTCCAGTTCGACTCTTGTATCAGTCCTCAAGAGTGTTTGAAAAATTGCTTTCGAAAGATTTTTGAAAAGGTGTCGGTGTGAAAAGTATTTTTGAATTTGTTTTTGAATTTAGAGCAAGTATCTAGAGTCGTCTACCTACCCTAAGGAATTCGTCTGTGTAAATGTCCTTTAAAGTAGTGCCATCCCACCATTGAGAGGTAGGTAGCACCACCGTTGGAGGTGTTCGGGTCAATTCGAGGTTCGGGACATGGTGATCACCAGAGCAATGGGAAGACACCTTAGAAGCTACCCTCATGCCAGGTTCCCGGATCATGAGGACTTACTAAGACATCCTCTACTCGACGATCACCTTTCGAGGCAAGGCAACAGTGAGGCGTACCCTAGGGGTGGTGTGTGCGATTCGTGTGTCGTTTTCATTTACTTTTGTCTTTTGTCATGTTATTGGTGATCTAGCGTTTGTTTTTATTTTTGTCCATACATTCTTTCATGCCATTTAATAGTTAAAAATTGCGGAAAGGTAAAAATTCTAAGCTATTACAAAAGGCGCGGGTCCACATCGCCAAAATTTCTTGAACCCGATTTGACAGAAAAATAAAGAATTAATGAAAATAAAGTGCGAGAAAATTAAAATGTTACAAGGCCTTGGGAGAGATACATAAATATTATAAGAAAAAGAAACAAGTATGCGCGAATTAAATCGAAACGAGGGCGTTGGACCCTTTTTTAGCAAAATTAAATTAAACGATGAATTAATTAAAATTAAAAAAATGAAAAGGAAATGTTTTTGGTATTTTTTAGTATTTTAGGATTTTAATGAAAAAAGAATTAATTAAAATTAAACCTAATTCTACAATTTTTAATTTATTAAAAAAAAGAAGATTAAAACCTAATATTAACCCTAATTAATTTACATGCAAATTTAATTATAAAAATAAATATCTAATATTTAATTATTATGGAAGAAAAATAAAGAAAAAAAGAATAAAATTATCATAAACCCTAATTCTATATTTTTTTAGATTTTTATTATGAAAAAGTTAAAATTAAAACCTACTTTAAAACTAATTAATTTATGAATTTATTTGCAAAAAATATTAAAATAATAAATATTTATTATTTTTTTCTTTTTTCTGATTTTTTTTTTAATTGTTTTGTGTTTTTATAAAAAATAATTAATTAAAAAAGAACAATAATTAAAAGAAAGAAAGAAAACAAAACAAAACAAAAAAAAGAATATAAAAATGCAAACCTAGGGGGTTCAGACCCCAAATAGGAGGTTTTTTGGTAGTGATTCAGGCTCATTAACTTTGGCCTGTAAGACTTTTTCATGCAACGTGTATCAGCGTTGACCAGGTGCATCATGTTCTTCAGATTTGTGGCCATTGATGGAGTGCCTTAGGACGCGTGGACAATTGGATTTTGAAGGTGCATCATGGACCACCATATTGAAACTGCATGTGAATACTGAATGAAAAATAATATTGAAAGGATGAAGACCTGGGGCTCGAACCCAGGTCATGAACGTTACCAGCCTACACATGTGCCACTGAGCCATTCCAAGCGCGCTTAACATATAATAATTAATAAACATTATAAAAGAAAAAAAGTCAGGGGGCTCAAACACGCGCGAAGATTTTGAATGCTCCACTCATGGACAGCCACCTAAGCGTCTTCCTCGTTGGTTTTCTTTTTTCTGAAATACACAAACAATGAGCAACGGTTTTCAAACGTTGCTATAGGTGCTATATTAGAAAATAACGAATAGGCCATAAGGCCTCATAAATTGAGCGCGGGGGTAGGTTCCTCTTCGTCCAAGCGTGCTGATTTGAGTCATGGTACTATGGTGATCTAATTTTACCGCGTTTGGAAACCCCCAATTTCAAGCTTGCAAAACCCTAATCTGCATCCATGGTGAATTCGCATACAGTGCACAAAAGTCTAATCAAAGTACATGGTTAGCTTTAGAATCTTATAAGGAACATAAATCAAACGTTAAAATTTAAAAAAAAATGCATGAATTGAGATGCACGAATGAGAAATTTTCTTGGTACAGGTGAGACTGTTCTCACGTTTCTGGTCACGAAAACTTGTGGTTTTTGATGCAAAATCTTTCTATGAAGCCTCAGCAAGCTAATGAGATAGAAATCGCGCCTTGAATCGTCCTGCAAAGGTGTTTTCAGAATTGAGTTTTTGAAGAAAATTTCAAGTTTGGTTTTCTATGTTCTTGCGCAGCTTAGTGGTCTCTTGCATTAGGTTTGTGTTCAGGCTTAAGTATAGAGTGAATTAGGTCAAGAAAAACAATTCAAATCCTTTGCATTCATGGTTTTTGAGATTTGATTTTTCAAGATCTTTTTCCAATCTTTTTTCATGCTATTTTTGTACAAATCATATCCAATCAATTCCAATTCTTCCATATCTGATCATGCACGAATTATTGAATATATTTCATGCACAAAAAGATTTTATTTCATTGGTTTTATATTTTTCATGTATTTTATTTGATTAAATGAATTATTAATAATAAAAAATTCAAATAAATAAATAAAAATGGAGAAAAACTTCCCTTTGGGCCAAATGGTCGTGTGCATGCTTTGGATGATGAATTGTGGAAGAAAAATAGGCCCATTAGCAATTTTAGGTCATTTGAATCAATGTTGACTTTTCAAAATATCCAAAAATTTCCCAACTTCCACAAGGCATAACTTGCTCAATTTTTAAGCTTTGCTCATGTTCTTGGACATTTTGGAAAGGTATTTGAGTCCTCTAACCAATTTCTTTGGTCCCATGTCATTTTCATTTACCAATCTCAAATTATGGCCTTTGACTTAAAGTCCCTTTTTGTTGACTTTTGAAAATGACCTATAATGTTGAAATTGATAACTTTTTGTGAGAGCATTTCTTGGACTTGAAGTATGAAGATGAGTTGTAGGAAATGTCTTTCTCTTCAAAATGAGCTTTGGATGGAATTTTTCTGATAATCCATGTGAAAGTTATGCCCTGGTCAATTTACAGTTGACTTTTCAGCTGTCCAAATAAGGAAACTTTTGCATCTTGATGATTTTTGAGCCTAGCTTTGAGAATCATGATCAAGCATTGATCAAATGATGTTTGTGGCTTCAAAATGAGATGTTGACCAAAAATTTGAACTTTTGACTGTCAAATGACCATTTTGCCCCTACAGTTGACTGTAGTGCAATTAGGGTTTTGACTGTGCAATTTTGTGCTGAAAGTCTTGAAACTTGATATGAGGATGCTTGACCACATTTATAGGCATGTGGGACTTGATTGGACCCTTGGAAACTTCATTTCCTTGATCAGAACCAAAACCCTAATTTTGACTGTTTAGGAGACCCTTGAACTGTGCAACCCTTGGAGAATTTTGCAGCTTGACTTGGCAATTTCTTGAAGAATATGGGAGGGAAAATTTTGGGGTACAACACAGGCCACGATTCAACCTTCAAAAGTCCTAATTGAAGCAAGGTTATTTTGAAAGCATACTTCAATGAGATAGTGTTCCTGACTCCCATGAATGTTCTAAATAGTTATGTTGGTATCATATGTTTTTCCTATACAAAAATAAATGGTGCTCTAACTCGCAAAATTTGTGCGATATCTTTTCAAAATCTTCAAGACCTACATAACTGTTGCATTAGAATTTTCATTCTCATAATAAACTTTTCTAACTGCAAAACATTTGTTTGATATCAAGGAAGCTCACATATAAGCAGCAGTGATGAGTTTATTCTTTTAAGGCTTGAAACTATGTTGAGTAATTGGAGAATCATTTCAAGAAAAAATCATATCCAGGGGCATGTCAGCTGAAGACCTTAAGCACGGACATGTTGCTTCTCCCAGTTAATGCTTTCCCAACTTCTTTACTCTTTATTGAAGCAAAATTTGAAGACTTTGTTGTGCCAACTACAGTTAATCCGGGGCAATCACGTCGAGATTCGATGAATCTCTCTAAGAGTTTGAAGACACCAGAGCATGGTGAATTCCAGGTCTTTTGTAAAATCCTCCTGAGACGATTTCTCCTCATCAACCATATAGCTTGGGACATGTTAGAAGTGAAGCTATTCGCAAGAATTGTCGTGCAACATGCAGCCTATCAGCAGTAAACTTGGGGCATCCAAAATTAGTCCCAGGGGAAATCCAAATTTGTTAAGATATGTGATATGCTTTGCACACATTATCAGAGGGTGGTGTTCCCAGTATCTCCAACTAAGCATGACTTTTTCCAGCTGAAGCATTGTTCGTGTTGTTATCCTTTCAATGGATTGTCGACAATAGAAGACTGGACTTTGGGTTTTCTACCTGAAAATATCTTCCTCTCCAGAGATATTTAAGCCTTGTAAAAGGACCTTGCTCCAATGATGGCCTGTGTTTTATCTCCAGTAATGTTCCCATCCTGTTGAGATTAGCCGAGTGTTGGGTTGTGCTATGATGTCTTATCATCTCCAGTTTATCTTGTCTATTTGTTTTGTCAGCACATACATGGCATTCATTTATTCATTCACACTTGCATCATGCATGCACAGTTGTATTTGTTGATCTCATTGAGTTCGTATACCTTGGTTGGGTCTATTCAAATAATGTATTTGATCTTTCCAAGTAGAGTGCCAACTTAAGCAGAAAATGCGCCTTCTTTCTAATTCCCCACTGAGTTAACTCTCGTGGAAGAATCTTGCTTTAGCTTTCCTTTTCCATCTCTGGATAGGATAAATCCCCATTTGAGTTGTTTCCTCATTGGGTGGAGTCTTGTTTGACTGTTTTTCTCTCTAGTTTATTCCTGGATTGAGCTTTGTCTCTTGTGAACGATACCCTGTGGATATCTCTAGGCTGTGAAACCTAGATGGAGAGTGCATTTATTTTGCAATGTAAATACTTGGTCTTCTCAGGAAGGGTCCATTCTTGGTTTCCCACTGAAGATGAACTTTATTCCCTAGTAGTGTTATCACAACCTTCTTATGGAATATCGACATGACAACAAGCTACTGACTCTTTATTTGAGCAGTTTGATTATTTCTGATTTCTTTATGACAAATGGCAGTCTCTTCATGAGCAATTTGTCCATCCCCGATGAAATTATTGGCTCTCACCTCCAGCAATATCTTCACGATATTTTATGGGTATCTTTTTGGGAAACAGCAAGCGGCAGTCTCTTCATGAGGCAACTTGTGTGTTATTGATACTCTTGACAAACAGCAAGCGGCGGTCTCTTCATGAGCAACTTGTATGTTATTGACACCTTTGAAAACATCAAGCGGCGGTCTCTTCATGAGCAACTCGTATGTTATTGATACCTTATAGAAAACAGCAAGTGGCGGTCTCTTCATGAGCAACTTGTGTGTTATTGATACCTTTGAAAAACAGCAAGCGGCAACCTCTTCATGAGCAACTTGTGTGTTATTGTTACCTTTTGGAAAAAACAGCAAGCGGCAGTCTCTTCATGAGCAACTTGTGTGTTATTGTTACCTTTTGGAAAAAACAAAAAGCGGTGGTCTCTACATGAGCAACTCGTATGTTATTGACACCTTTGAAAGGAAGCAAGTGGCGGCCTCTTTATTTGAGCAGCTTGTGTATCCCCAACAATAATGTCTACTCAGCAAATGGCATCCCTTTCGGAAAAGTCCCGTGGGGAAGTTTGTTATTTTATCCTTTTCAAGCGATATCTTGGTTAAAGAAGAAATGTGTTACCGTTCTTGGTAAAATTCAGAAATCAGAGATGTTTATCTCCAGCTGTTGTACCCCAAAATTTTCCCTCGCATTTTTCCACAAGCAATCTCAGCTTCAAGCCTTTCCTGACTTTTCAAACTGGCTCAAGAATCGGACAAACGGACTTTTCTTGTCAGTCAAGCAAAATTAGGGTTTTTACTGATTTTTAGGACTCCAGATTGTTCCATACAGTTGGCTTAGGTTTTTGGTTGATTTTTGGTTCAATTTTGATCAGGCAAACGCTATTTGGCATTTAGTCAGGAGTTAAGGTTTCGTGGGCATATTCTCAGAAAGATTAAAATTCTACAGCGCGTTGCAGTTTATTCCGAGATTCGGGTTAAATTCGCATTATCTTGATTTAATCAGTGAAAGAGACAGTGGTTTGAATTCAGTTTGTTTTGTTCGGGCCAGTCAAAAGATATGTGCAGTTTGGAATTACAGTACTTGCAAAGAATCAATGAAAAAGAGGATTGCGTCTGATCAGTTTTTGTGTTCGACTGTGCATTGCTTTGAATAATGGAGACGTCCAGTTCATTTATTTTGATCAGCAAGGTTTAGTTGATTATTTGTGGTTCTAAAAATTAAATACTTGAAATTTAACTTTCATTTTATTTGATTTAAGGAATTATAAATAACGAGTAAACAATTAAAGAAAAAAGAATTGAAGAGAATTAAATGTCAATGGAATTTTTTATTTCATATTTAATAAGTTGTTACAATTGTTATCATTTGGATACAAGTATTTATTACAAAGTATTTAAATAATAATAAGTGTACAAAAATAAAATTGAAAATAAAATTCTATCCTATTTCTAATTCTTCATTCTTCACTCCGCTCCGGTGCTCCGTTTTTTATCTGCAAAAAGAAGGAGAAAAGTCAGAAAGCAGTTGAATAAAAAGGACAGTTAAAATTTGCTCATCATTAGGGGCCACTGATTGGGATCAGTTGACCCTCTCTGCAAATCACGGGATTTCTCCCGGTTCACAGAGAGGGAAGATTTTTATTCATAAATGCAAATGTCAAATGCATAGAATCTCAAAATGCATAAAATCCAAAATTCAAGCTGCATAGAATCTCAATTTCCAATTCAAACTAAACTGAAAAATCCAATTCCCACTTCCTATCAAATGCCAAAGTCCACTCAAAAGATATCAAAGAAAAAATCAAGGAAGTACAATTTGCTGTCACAAGTACTCAAAAGCTGTCAAAGAAGGATTTTGGAAGGATATCAATAAAAGCACAAAAGCTGGATAAAGATGCAGAGAAGTGGTATGCAAGCAACTAAAATCTTTTTCATCATTTCCCATCAGAATAGGCCCCTTCAGAAAGTACAGAATAATAATCATATTAAATTCTAAAACTGTACTATGGAAGAAAAAGAGAGATAAAGAGCAATAGGCAGGTTTTAGGCTTAGGCAGAAGAAACAAGAAAAGATATAATCCAAGACAACACAGTTCAGAAGAGAGAGAGAGGAAGAGAAATATACAAACTCAGGAAGCCTAACCAAAACTTACTGTCATAACCTCACAAACCACAAACACATGAACTGAACCAACCTACTGTCAAAAAACCATAAACAACCATCATCCTGTCAAAGCTTAAACCACAGACAACCATTAACAAGTCGAAAAAAACATACAGCAAAGGAGAAGAAGTCAAAAACCTCACAATAGCCTGCCAACTGATAAAACCCATACAAATTCAAAAACTACCCAAAACCTGCTAATGCCCTAACCTGCCTGTCATCAAACTGAAGCAAATCAAACCATCAAACACATCTCAAACCTCATACCAGCACCAAAACCATAACCAGAATCACCATGCCTATTGCCAAATCTCAAGCCTGACCATTACCAAAACACCATACTGTCAACAAACTCACAAGCATAAAAGTTCAAGGCAATACAGGTGAGGCAACCCAGGCCCTCAGTATGAACATCATCGGGCAATAAAAAGCTTCAGAAGGCATCTAACTCAAGGATCGTTCAAGGGACAAAATCAGAAGAAAGTCAGAAGAAGAGAGGCAAGTTCAAGATAACACAGAACAACAACTCAAGGCATCAGGGGCTCAGGGGAAAACAAAATATTCAAAGGCAACCCACGAGCCCTCGGTACAAACATCACTGGGCAAGTTCATCTCAAAGCATCATATTCCAATCCAACATAAGCAACAAAGAAAGAAGCTATTCAAGGCCCTCAGTGTAAACCTCACAGGGCAACATAAACAATCGTTCAAGGGGCAACAAGAGATACAAGCGTTCAAGAAAGTAAAGGCAACGAAAGAAGAAGAAAGAGTTAAATCAGTACCAAGTTTTCAGGCAAATCAACGCATCATAAAACCTAAGCAAGAGGGTTAATACAGAAATACCGGGGACATCAAGTTCATCAGCATCACGTTTTTTCTCTCTTCACCATCAAAGCCTCCCAGGCACCTCCATCTCCTTCCTTCCCTTCTCCAGTAGAGGTAAGACGCCTCTTTTCCCTCCTCATGTACCTCCAATAAAAAATCCATAACGCACAACATAAGAATTCAAACCCAAACAGTTAATCAATAATACGCAGAAAATCACAAAATATGCAAGAACTAAAACAAACCCTTACGAATCAAAGCGATTACCAAATTCTGTCGCCTCAACACTATCGCTGGAGGGAAGGGGAAACAGAGATTGCCGGTGGCTGAGGCAAGAAGCTCATGATGGACGCTCGAAATCACTAGAAAGCGAAGAAGAACGATGGAACTCAGTGAACGCCGCCGCTGCCTCGCCTAAACCTAATTTTTTTTCCCCAACTGAACTAACAAAACCTAACCCTAAATTTGTTTCCAGTTCAATATGGGCTTTGCCCATTCTGCACCCCCTCTCTAAAGCCCATGATCCTAATTCTTTTCAACAAAAACATTCCATATTAACACAAATTTCTTTTCTTTTTATTATAAAACAACATTTTCTTTTATTCTTTACAAAATCATTTTAATACAAAAATACATTTTTTTATTTACATTCTTTAATATTTACCTTAAAAGGCCATATTATACATTTTTTTATCATATAGTTAAAATATCTTTAAGTATATATTTGTATATAAAACAATAAAATACTTCTTCATACATAAATAACTTGAAAACATTTTTTTTATTAAAATACATTTTTGTACATAATAATAGAAATACATTTTTCTCTAATATTAAACTTCACAACATTTGATTAAAATACTTTTTTGTATATAAACAAATAAAGATACATTTCTTAATTAAAACTTGAACATTTTTTCTTTTTGTACATAATTAAATATACAAATCAAAGATTCGTTAAAATACATATCTAGGTCAAAAAACCCTAATACGCTTCAATTTCACATATCGCACTTGTAAATAATTACACGTATACATCCCACACTTACACTTACACTTACACTTACACAATGCAAATACATTCACATTGCCCTACACACATTTGTTTATCTTATATTTGTATATTCGATATTTACATTTGACAGCGAATTCGATTTGGTTGTAACTTATTGGATACTATAAGTCTCATCCCCTTTGTACATTTATACCCCCACTCCCGGATACTACTTTGTAATAGCGTAGATTTTACATTCCGCCATTTACAGTTTTCCAATTATACCATGGTTAGACCTAGGGTTTGCATGTACATAAAATCAAACGCTAGATAACCTAATACAAGACAAATACATGTAATCAATACACAATCACACTTGCACCCTCTAGGGTAATCCCACATGTTGCCTTCCAAAATGGGCCATGTTTGCACGTCGAGTAGCTTTGGCAAAACAAAATCAAATGATCATAAGTCTCAAAGTGTTGCCTAAACGGAATGATCATAGTCCCTTCAAAGCAAATAGCCAAAGACACTTGGCACCATTGCATTCATGGTCCATACGATGACCCGCGCTCGTCCCGAATAAACTTCCTAAACACAAGATCGTCCACCAATTTCAATGGTGAAACGCAATTGTTAAAAAAGGGGTTAAAACATGACAAAAAACCTTTGAGTACAATAGGGTAGACAAAACTCCTAGTTACTTGAGATCAATTTGCAAAAACACTTGCCTTCTTTTCAAAAACCACAATCCACAACACTTTCAAACAAACTCTCAAAAACATTTGAAAAACATCTTTTCGAAAAGATCCACACTTTTGTAAAACACTCAATCACGAGTCAAATACATTAGTCGCCTAAGACAAGGCATCTTTTTCCAAAACATTTTCAAAAAGCACCCACACACACACCATTTTCAAAGCAATCGAAAAACAAGGCAAGTGATCTAAAAAACCAAGTAACTAAGAGCCCATGGATAACCATGGATGAAAAGGGTGCTAATACCTTCCCTTTTCATAATCTACCCCCCGAACCCACGAAATATCTCAAAAGGTTTTTGCTGTGCTTTTTTAACCTTTCCTTTAGGATAAAATAAAAAGTCGGTGGCGACTCTTGCTCAACCGCACAAGTGCGAATACGAACGCAAAACCTCAAGTCAGTTCTCCCACCGTATCACACCAGCCACAATGCTGATGTCAATCATTTTCCAGTCTCAGTACTGATGTCCATCATTTCCTTTTCCAGTCACAGTACTGATGTCAATCATATGCTTTTCCAGTCTCAGTACTGATGTAAATCATTTCCTTTTCCAGTCACAGTGCTGATGTAAATCATTTCTTTTTCCAGTCTCAACACTGATGTAAATCATTCAAGAGTCTCTCATTTGAAGTCTATGACTCTGTTTCCCCAGTGGAGTTACGACCTCTTCCTCTGTAGGATTACTGTATAATGTGCTTGGTTTCTCCGGCATAGTCTGTCTCATATGGCGTCATTCCCCATAAAATGCAGAGCATTACATTCATATCATATCATGAACATAATCGCGGTATCTTAAGGCCAAAAAATGTGTATCCTATATTTAAGTTCCTTCAATCTCGTCGAAATGAAGATCCCAATCTTCATATCTCCAGATAGAAGAAACTTAAATAGGGGCAGCTGTTGTACCCCAATTTTTGACCTAAGATCCCATTTTTGTTTTGCATCTTTTAAGATAAGTCAAGGTCACGAAATACGGTTGGTTTTAACCTCTCACCTTCAAGCATTGACTATGCGAAGATTGTCAAGTGTTTTGAACATTTTTAGCCTATGTATCACTAATTTCTAATCCATACAAAGGTGTATGTTCATGTTTTCTTTTGCTTCATGTGCAGAGACAGGTCTGAATCAAGAGCATCAGGTGTCGCGCCTCAATTAAGGTTTTGAGTCTCCCAAGCCCGAAGTACGGTTGATTGTGGATTCTCGAAGACTGATTCATCAAGGCACACCGTTGCACCCTTAATTTCGCCCCTAATTTTTTCAGTCGCACATTCATACCATATTTTGTCATTTGGTCACAATCATTAGTAAATATCTTCATTCATCATATTTTGCATCATTAGTCGTATTTAAGTTGACCAGAAAAAGTCAGTTTAAATCAAAGTTTGCATCGTCTTTCAGTTGTAAAATACCCGACATTTCACTTCATTCATTTTTATCTGTTTACTATTTTCTTGCATTGCTCCGAGTTGTTTATATGTCGATAATAAAATATTTCGGTTTTATAGACATACTGTTAAGAGAGATTCGACACTATGCGGGAAATTAGCGAGAAAATATTTCAAGTTTTCACCTTTTACCGATCATTTTATGAATCTGCGTTTCGCGTAGATTATGACGGTATGCTCGCTTTATTTTTTCGGTATAGTTCGAAGTCTCGTTTTTAACCTTAAACGTTTGTTTAGCCTGATATTTTTATTATTATTTTATTTTGATTTTTGACTTCTTGAATATTTTTTCTTTAATCTTTGTGACATGTAGTTTATTTTAATGTGTTTATTTTAATGTGTTCATTTTATTTTTTCGGATAAATTTTCGTCCGTTTTTTTTTATTGTTTTCGGTCATTTTAGCTCTTTATTTTTTATTCAAAAAATATATTTTAAATTGAATTAATTTTAATACTTTCAATTTTTATTTCATTTTTATCATTTAAGGGCTATTTGGTCACAAAAATATATTATTTACACTGTGCTTGATTCTTATTGGTTGTTAGCAAAAATAACGGATCAGTAAATTGAGTTTATTTTGAATGGCTCTGATTGCAATCATAAACCCATCTCCACTTTATTTTTCTATTTAAGTAGCATTATTTCTTTGTAAATGAAAAAGAAAAAACAAAAACAACAACCATTCCCAACAATTCTCCCTTTAATTACCACCCAATCAGCAAGCGCAAACTCCCTCCTCTCAACAAAAGCAACCCAGTTCAACATACAATAACCATTCCTCTAACCACCCTTCTATTTCTCTTATCCCTCTCTCCACAACACAAACCCAACGACTCCTCTGCCTTCAATATCCAACCAAACCACACTATTCAATTACCACCAGCAATCTTCATCCATTCCATTACAATAAACCTCCACAGCTGTATCGCTCATCATTACCGTAATCCACCGTCATCATCTCCTTCCGCCTCCTTTGATTATCCCACCATCATCAACATCTCCTTCCGTCTCCACTAGCTACAACTCCCCCAACCGTCATCTCTCCATTACAGCTCTGCCCCTTCCTCTTAACCTCCAGCGCTAATCTTCCGTTTCCTCACCAACCCACCTAATTCCCTTTTCTTCTTCCTAATCGCGCACGCCATATCCCTTCATCCACCAATCGCCCTTTATTTTCTCCTCTCTATCTCTGCCACACCATCGCAGACACAACGCTAACAGAGAAAACTGTAATGGCGAACGCTACCTTGGAAGATGTTCCCTCCGTCGATTTCATGACCGAGCTACTTCGTCGCCTCAAGTGTTCATCCAAACCCGACAAGTGTCTTATTCTCGTTGGCCCACCTGGATCTGGAAAAGGCACCCAGTCGCCAATCATTAAGGATGAGTACTGCTTATGCCACTTGGCTACCGGTGATATGTTGAGAGCTGCTGTAGTAGCTAAGACCCCTCTTGGTATTAAGGTGAAAGAAGCTATGGAGGAGGGAGAACTTGTTTCTGATGACTTGGTTGTTGGCATTATTGATGAAGCAATTAAAAAAACCATCATGTCAGAAAGGTTTCATTCTTGATGGTTTTCCAAGAACTGTGATCCAAGCACAGAAGCTTGATGAGATGCTGGAAAAACAAGGTACCAAAATTGACAAAGTGCTCAATTTTGCGATTGATGATGCAATCCTTGAGGAGAGGATTACTGGACGCTGGATACACCCTCCTAGTGGCAGAACCTACCATACAAAGTTTGCTCCTCCCAAGGCTCCTGGTGTTGACGATGTTACTGGTCAACCTCTTATTCAGCGCAAGGATGACACTGCAGCTGTTCTTAAGTCAAGACTGGAGGCATTTCACAAGCAAACTGAACCGGTTATTGATTACTATACAAAGAAGGGCGTTGTTTCTAGTATCCATGCTGAAAAACCTCCCAAAGAGGTGATTGTGGAGGTCGAGAAATTGCTCTCGCAATAGAGTTGGATCCTCGGCTTCTCTCCGTCTCGCCGTGAATGTTTAACAGATTGCATCTCCACGTCGACACGATTCGGTAATTTCCGATCTTATCTCAGTTGCATATAATTGTGATGCTGTTTATTTTTGCTTTGTTGTTAAGTTCTGATGAAAAACAGTTTGTTTTTAGATTGGTAATCCACTGATAGTAGCTTGAAATGTGATTTTGAATTTATTCAGTTGAGTCAAAATTGCTATTAAACTATGATAAATTCTAAATTCAATGTCGCTTTAAGTATCGGATTATGCTGAATTTATTGTGTCGGATACCATTCCGTTGGTGTATGTTGAGTTATTACCATGTTTTGTTTGAATTCAATTGAAATTTGTACCGTGATAATTTGTTCTTGTTTTGATTTCAATTGAATTTGTGGCGAATAATATTCATGTTAGTTTCGATGAAGGTGACGATAATGCCTCATTTTATTTGCGTGTAAATCTAACCGAGAAACCATTGAAGACATCATGCTATTTCCTTTTGTTACAAACCATGTTTAAAATTGGAATTTTTGGGACATATTTTATAGAGTTGCTGCCCGGTTTTTTTTTTATCGATTATGGCTCAATTACATTTTGTTTTCCATGTTTTGAACATGTTTTGAGTAGCATGAATAGATGCTAATTGGTTTTTGAATACTCATAAATGGAATGAACATTTGATTTTCGCTTTGAGATTTTTAGTCCATAAAGTTTTTAGTTGCTGTCCAACTTTTGATTTGCATGAATAATGTTTGATTTTTCATGGTTTGAATGGAATTATAGCATGAGTTTCTTTGGTTTTGTTTGTGAATTTAAATTGTTGATAATCATCATTTGTTTGGTTCATGCTTTGAATTCAATTTCTCATGTTGCAAAGTGAGCTTTGGATTTTTGTTTTTCGTTGTGTTTGAAATAGCGGTTGCTTTTGATACACTTGAAATAATGAATGCAATGCTGATTTTTGTGTTTACATTGAATAATGTCATGAATTCTTGATTTTTATTTGTGTAAATATTCATTTATTCATATGCAGCACACAATTTCATTTTTTTACTTACTGACACATGTTTTAACCGTTGCAATTTCCTTCATTTTATACCGCTTATGCTACTAACGAGTTTGTTAACTGTGGAGGTTTCCGAGAACTGTTTCAAGTGTTCGTTCTCGCATAGCGCATTTATACTTTTTTTATTATTCCTTTTTTACCTTACTATTTTAATTTAATATTTGGTATTGTAAATATATACTTGTACATAATATTTTGACTGTCTATTCACTTCACTTGTAAATAAATTCAGGTTTTGAAAATATTATTTTCATTGCATTGTGATTTTGTTTTTAATTCCAACTAACTTCTGAAAATTGTGCGGGCGCACATAAGTTTCCCTGTGCTGTTAGATTTGTCGATATATATATCTTGTGATGCAGGGATTCTTATCTGATACCGTGAGCTTTATCCATCCCCTTTGCGCTTTATCTGATTCCTCTCCTGACACGCTTTTCTCGTATGTGATTTATTTTCACTTGAGGCGCTTTATCTGATGCTTGGAGTATTATCTTACATCAGGTTTTTTGATGCTGTCGGCTTGTGATTTATTTTCACCTGAGGTTTGATATACTCTTAGCTTATTTATCTGTCTGTGGTTTTAAATCCAAGGGAAAGAATTAATTTGTTGACTTCATGTCATCGAGTATCTAATACGATTATGTGAAATCCCTTCATACCTTTTTTTAGTTTTATTAATCTTAAGACGAATCTCCTACAAATCAATTTTTAAACTCACACCCCTTTTTAAGTCAAAACTTCGACATTAGGTTATCACATCTTCAAAATATCTCCAACACCGATTTTTAGCCAAACGAACCATTTTAATCAAAAAACAATTTTAACCAAAAACAGATATTTCAAAAGGTTCCTGCGGAGTACCGCAGATGCATTGGATGCTAATACCTTCCCATTGTATAACCAACTCCCGAACTCTCGATCTATTTTAAAAATGCATTATATTTTCATTACTTTTAAATATTACTTTACATTGCATATTTTAGGGTTTTATTTCGCTCTTTTCCCTTTTCCCTTGGAAATAATAAAGCGCGGTGGCGACTCTTGCTTTTGAGAGTCAAGTTAATTAATAGCTTGATCTCCGATTTTCACCGCTACATAATAAATTGTGAAGGATCTGTCCAGCGTAGACCGACACGGATGAAGCAGTAGCTACGTTGGTGTGACACCTTGGTCTGTACCGATATCCCTTGTGTTGGAACTAGGAGAATATGGGTCTTCTAAGGAGTCATTAAGCACCAACTAACCTTAGATCCTTAAATTGACCAACTTGGCCATAGAACAGTAGCAGTATGCTACACTCATTGAGACTAAACTCTCGCGATGATTCTGGCTGTAAGAAAAGGTTGCTAAACTAGAATTATGACTGATTGAGGGTAGTCAGTGATATTGAGATCCTCTAGAACCCGGTTACTATTTTTAGGACAGGTTTTAACCAACTGAACTGAAAGAGGGTAGTACCTAAGCTTCATGCCAGTCTGAAATCTAAGGGCTCTTTTGTGTGACTTGTGTGCCTTCAAACTTGAACTACTTGCACATACTTATTATCTGACAACATGGGTTCCTTGCAGGTTTTGTTTACAGTCCTCATCCAATAATCTAGATTTGTTGCAGGGCTTACTTACATCACCTCACACTGTTGCTTAAACGCATAGCATTCACATCATAACATCATGCCTTAACATTTCCTTAACCATTTCAAGGATCTCAAGGGTTTGTGATGCAGGTTATGGTAAATCAAATGGCTAGCAAGGGGAAAAGGGGATTTATTTTCCTCTAGCCAAGGTTGTCTAGAAATCCAAACACGATAACTTGAGTCAGGGGCTATGACCCACTCGATATGGTGAGCTTGAATCTTGGAGAAGGACTCTCAGCAACATGAAATTCCTTCAATCAAGCTACCATATTCAAATTCTAACAGTTTCTTGTTTACCCCGCGAGATCCTTGAAAACATTGCATACATATCATTGCATAACAGGTCTTCCAGTACAGGTCTCTCATATTCTCGCTGTTTATTTCAGCAATGGCTCTCCAACAAGACAACCAAGACCTTCACACTCAAGAGACTCAGTTCAGGGAAATCTTCCTAAACCTATCCAAGGGGCAGGAAGAGTTGAGAACACTCCTCATGGGGAATTTGGTCAAGAAAAGTCCTGAAGACAATAAGGAAGAACGGCTGGAACAACTACAAGCTGAGTTCAGTGCCATGAAAAACCAGATGATGGGGCAGATGGCTCTTATCCAAGGCTTAGCTCGGGAGCAAGAAGAGTTGAGAACCATGATCAACCAGCTTCATCAAGACAGATACAACAACATGAAGCAAACGGTCAAGGCTGGGGATCAAATCATTAATCAGCCTCCAAGAAGACAAGAGTTCGGTATGGTGAAGAATGGACATCTCCAAGTTGATACTACCTCAAGGGTCCAACAAAAACCTTGCCATAAACAACGGGTTAATCAGAGGCCGTTTACCAAGCTCAACATGCCGTTGTCCCAAGCTTTGCAACACCTGTTGAGGTTGAATCTGGTGACGTTGGTAGGACCTCATCCGAATCCTAAGACTTCTTCACCCAACTACAATCCTGATGCAAGGTGTGCATACCATTCTAACAGTCTGGGGCGTGATACTGACAAACTGTTGGAAGTTGAAGTACAAAATTCAAAACCTGATTGATGAAGGAGCATTGGAATTCACACAAGATGGTCAGGCTGAGTTCTTCTACCAATCCTCCAAGGTTCACCATTTGAAGTGACAAGTCCTGAGACGAGAAGACTTTTGTTCATTAGAATTTTCAATTTGTAATTTTCTTTTGATTGTTCGAACATTTATTCATGTCAAACTTTGTTACTTTATCAATGCATTGCATATGTCTATTTTGAATCAATCCATTCGTATTCACTATATTAGAATTGCTTTCATATATGTGATGATTAACTCAATTAAAAAATTCTAAGCCTTTTGAGGGAGGATGACGAAAACGATACCACGATCTTTATAGTATGCTTTTAAACAGACCCCGCTGACGATGTACAGGCATTGTTTCTAATCCTAAACAATGGAGTTATAAGGAAGATAATCCCTCGTCAACCCCTTTGAGTCAAAGAAGTTGGAATTTTTCTTTTCACAAATTAAAACCCTTAATTATAACCTGGGGCAGGGTAGTTTTCTCAGTTGATCCAGGTGCACAATGAATGGCATCAGAGGAGTCCTTCCAAAACAAGAGACAGTGATGGTTCCGAATAATCGTAAGGACAGGCAGTCATTATCTCTCAGAAACAAAAGCCCAATAAGTCAAAACCTATGAAGGAGACTTACAAAAAACCTGGGGCATCCCGCTGACTGTAATCACAAAAGAAACAATTCAGGCAAAAAGACAGGGATAACGATATCAAAAAGAAATAGGTCCTACAAACCCTCATAAAAAGGACTGCCTGTTCAAAATAAATTGTCAGTATCCAAACCATCACTGTTATATCAGAGCAAAGATTCAAACAAGATCTAATGCACGATTAGCTGAGTTTAGGATCGAAGAACATCACGATGAACGGGTGGGTACAAATAAAATTTGAGCCTTTATCCTTTGTTTCTTAAACCGTGAACCAGACCACGTTATAACCCTTAAAAGTCCTAGCTGAAGCATGGGTTAGTCCGAAAGCATACTGTTACAAAAGGTATCCTGACTCCTGTAGGGCTTGCTGTACATCCTGAGTTGACATCATATTTTACAAAATTTGCCTGTTTTACTGAAAAAACGCATTTTCAAAAACTTCAAAACAGACATAAGCTTTGCATTCTTAAAATAACATTGTTTGCATATGACTAATTGTTCAACAGCAGAGAAATTCGCACGACGAATATCTAGTGAACAAAAACCTTCTCAATAAAAAGGATCACCTCAAGTGGAAAAACACTTCCAATCAAGGGGCACTGCATGATCATTATCCATCATCTGGGGCAGATCTCCATCTGAATCAATTGGGGCATTGGACATGAATTCCAGCAACGAATCTTGCATGATCAAACAAAGATCTTCTGGTAGTATGGCAACACAACACTAACGATAGTGACACCTCCCTACATCCTGAGAGCGTGGACATAGTCAAAAAATACTACTATGCATAATCAAAAACCCGCTAGGTTGACTGGCCTAGGAAAAAATAAGGGCTTCCCGACAAACCAAAAGGGTTCGGGCAAAAATAAGGGATGAAAATGAAAAAATTTGTACACCCGGCAAGTCGAAAACCTGAAAAGGCGGCTTGGGCAAAAAAGGGTATCCCCGTGAACTGAAAACCCAAAAGGGTGGTCCAGGCAAAAATTAGGGATCAAAGCGTACGACTATATCTCGTCATCTCGTCACTGGCCTACCAGAAGAAGACTTGTCATTTTGACCAAAAGATACCAAGCACCTCATAGGTGGGGATAATACTCGATCCACAAGGCCTCCGCAGGCACCTTCTCCCACAAAAATAGGGGCAAATAAGAATTGTCCAAACTGTACAAGTTGCTCTGTCCACCAGGTACCAAGGTATATATTCAGATGAAGAATATGGCTAAGATACTTTCACTCCCCGCAAAGTAAGACAGTAATGATAGCTCTCCTAGCTAAGACTTGCAGCTATGTACAAATCAGCAATACTCTCCCCAAGCAGAGTTGGTCTACCATCAGCCCTAAAAAGGTTGGGTATCCCCAGAAGATCTTAATATTCTCCAACGAAGTATAAGGATATTCCCCAGCAAACATAAGAGTATCCATGGCAGTCTTAATATTCCTTAACGGAGTATAAGAATGTTCCCCGACAGAATGCAAGATACCCCCAGTGGAACCATTTCCCCAGCGCAGTCTAAAAAAGTTTCCCCAATAGAGTTGAATCATCTTACCCAGTAGATTCTGGAAGCTTGTCCCCTGCAGAATACAAATGTATCTCCCCAGCCAAATTCAGAGATTATCCTCGCAAGAGTCTAACTGGGCTATCCTCAGCACGTTGCGACTGGAAGATCATCCCCGGTGAAGTTCTTTTTATCCCCAGCGGAGTTCATCATCAAAATCCCCAACAGAGCTTATCAACGGAATCCCCAGCGAAGTTCATCATTAAAATCTCAACGAAGTATCTCTTCCCCACAGAGTAATTCCCCGCAGAGTAATCTCTTCACCATGTTTATTCCCCAACGGAGTTATCTTCTCCTACAGGTTTATTCTCACAACCATCTTCGTTCGTCATCCCCATCAGAAACATCCTAAGCAAAGTTTGAAGACACACATACTCTTCAACAGCAGTCCAAGATTTAAAAAACTCCCCGACGTTTGTCAAGGATTTATTTTCCCAGACGAAAATACATTCATAAACATTTCACATTTCATACCTCCTATTTACATACATGATGAAGTGCATGCGACACAATCTCATTTATTTTTGAGAACATTATGACATCATGCATTTCATACATCATGACATTGCATACATCTAACATTTACCTTTTTCAGGAGAAGGTCAATCAAAAGATGGCTACCATCAACCTTTGCAAGTCCCAGTTGAATACATGTATGAAGCCAGGAAAATATCTGTGGACAACTGATTGTAGATTAATACCTATAACAAGCCAGGAAAATTATCTACGTGAAGAGATTGAAGATTAACACCTGTAACAAGCCAGGAAGACCATCTTTCTTTCTCAGGTCAGAGATTAATACCTGAAACCAGCCAGGACAACTATCTCATCAGCCAACCTTTTTAAGTTCCAGATTAATACCTGTAGCAAGCCAGGAAAAGTATCTGTGGAAGACTGATTGTAGATTAATACCTGTAACAAGCCAGGAAAATTATCTACGTGAAGAGATTGAAGATTAACACCTGTAATAAGCCAGGAAGATCATCTTTCTTTCTCAGGTCAGATATTAATACCTGAAACCAGACAGGACAGCTATCTCCTCGGCCAACCTTTCCAAGTTCCAGATTAATACCTGTAACAAGCCAGGAAAAATATCTGTGAACGACTGATTGTAGGTTAATACTTGAAACTAGCCAGGAAAATTATCTACATGAAGAGATTGAAGATTAATACCTGTAACAAGCCAGGAATATTATCTTTCTGTCTCAGGTCAGAGATTAATACCTGAAACCAGCCAGGACAGCTATCTCCTCGACCAACCTTTTCAAGTCCCAGTTGAATGCCTGTAGCAAGCCAGGAAAATTATTTGTGGACGACTGATC